>JAPPVO010000032.1:126254186-129117761 GCA_030407325.1 Camellia japonica
TCAAATTTGATATCAGATTTGGTACAGCGTTGGAGATGGTCTAAGTATCAATGGGAGAGATATTAAAAAAATGTAAAATAAGGGGTAAATTACACCCATACCCCCTGAGGTTCCAAGCTAATACATTATGACCTTTATGGTTCTGGAAAACACATCCCTTTCCCTAAGGTTGATAGTTACATTACAAAAACCTCCCTCCATTAGTTGACTGTAAAGTATACTAACAGATTTTGCTTATGTCATCATTTAAATTTATTAACATGCCATATTTACCCTTGTCAAATTCTTCTCTCTAACACAATATTTACCTATGTCTTACAATCATTTCTTCAAACAGTTGATAATGCACAGACATGCCATCACCAAACCACCTTTATAGAGCACCTACTCCCAAACAATGAAACAACCATTCCTTAACTTCCATTGCCCCAACATTACTACCCCATTGCCAATTTTCCGTGCCATTCCCCAAATGCTACTACAGCACCCCGCATAAGCTACCACAACCAACATTCATACCAACCATTACCAACAATACCGAATACTTGTACCCTACCCCACTCACTTAGCTCCCACCTAGCCACCCCCTTACCTCTTAACAACTACCTTCATACCTTCCTCTCTCACTCCACCACTTGAAATAGAGATACAAAAAGTAATAATTTGAAATGGTCAGTCTTTTGATCAAACAGTTGATATGCACATGCCCCCTCATATCCTACTGCAATTGCCATAGCTCACCACTATTATACCATCGATCTCTATCACTGCCATTTTCACCCACCTTTGCATCCACCCATCAACCAACAAATCATAATTTTTGCGGCAAAGAGAAGGGGGTATAGAATATATATATATATATATATATAGAGAGAGAGAGAGAGAGAGAGAGAGAGATAAGCATCTCATATGCACACCTCTCTACTTTGCACACTATTTCCAGAACTAAAAAGCACACACCAAACTCTGGTTTTTTTTTTTGGTTATCCTTGCTGCAATTGTTGAGAAATAGCATCCCATCTTAGAGAGCGAAGATCTGGAGGTCGCAGCTGGAAATGGTAGGTTGGATTGGGTTGCTGAAGGTCACGATTGAGAAAGGTGGGTAGCGCTGTTAGAGGTCGTGGATTGGGGAGGTTTGGGAGGTTGGGTCGCTGGAAGTTGCAGTTGGAAAGGTTGGGTCAGCGAGAAGATGATAAATGTGATGATGGAGGTAAGGCAGGCAGCCAATGGTGGTTGTGGGCGTCGGTGATGATGGATGTGGGGTTACTAACTGTTGTTGTGGAGATGATGATGCATCTTTCATGTTTGATAAAATGGCTTAAAGAGGACAAATGTGAGGAGTAGAAGCTCAGCCCAAAGAAAATTAAAGGGTAAAAGGGTAATTTTACTTTTTTCTGTTGAGAGCGTCAACTAATAAAATCTGACAAGCATGTAAGTGCCTGTTTGGCAGAACTTAATTTCAGCTTATTTCAATTTTCAGTTTAATTTAAGCTATTTTGATGTGTTTGGTTTAACTTATAACTTATAACTTATAGCTTTTTGGAAGTCAGAAATCAGTTTATTCTTTAAGTGGGGCAGGAGATGCTTTTTTGGAAGTCAAAAATCAGCTTATTCTTTGAGTTATAAGCTATAAGCTGTTTAGGCATAAGCTATAAGCACTTTCCCACAGCTCTACCAAACAGGGACTAAGTGTAATTTCCAAAATCTGAAAGAGGTATTTATATCAAAGACATACCTCAGGGGTATAGGTGCAATTTACTCTAAAATAAAAGAAGATATGACTGCCATTTATAGCAAAACCTTGACAGACACAGAGTTGGAATTTTTATCTAGTAGGCATACACACATGATTTTTTTATTTTTTATTTTTCAAAAGTTATTTAACTACTATAGATAAAAATGTAACCTTTCAAAATTTTGGTAGGGTAAATAAATGAAAAAAGTTAAAATTATAAATAAAATTAAAACCATATATAAAATTCTAATTTTCAGAACTATAATGATGCTTGTTATGAAAGTAATGAGAGAAGAGAAAGAATAAACTCTGTATTGAATTGGATGAATAATACAATAAGAGAAGCCTCTATATATAGGCAGAAAGAGAAAGAAAACCTAGATAAGTAAGGAGATAGAGATTGAGAGAGATACAAAGACAAATAGAGAGATACAGTTATGATACTACTAGTATAATAATAATATACAGCTAACACCCCCCTCAAGCTCAAGGTGGTAAATCAGATATCAATTTGAGCTTGGAGAGGAGATCAGAAAAGCGGCCTGGAAGATGAGCTTTGGTGAAGAGGTCAGCAGTCTGATCAGCAGAGGTAACAAAGAGAAGACGAACATGGCCACTAGCAACATGCTGTCGTATGAAGTGGCAATCGATCTCAATATGCTTGGTGCGATCATAGAAGACATCGTTATGAGCAATCTGAATAGCACTTTGATTGTCACAATAAAGATTAGTGGCAGCGGAATGAGAGACACCCATGTCAGAAAGAAGCCAACGAAGCCACACAAGCTCCTGAGTAGTATCTGCAAGAGCACGATACTCAGCCTCAGTACTAGAACGAGCAACAAGGGTTTGCTTCTTGCTACGCCAGGAAATGAGAGAAGTACCCAAGAAGAAGCAGAACCCGGTAGTGGAACGACGATCGGTAGGATCCCCTGCCCAATCGGCATCAGAAAAAGCATTAAAGTCATTAGAAAACAAATCGATAGAAATATCAGTGAAGACTGGTGAGTGGGTGGACTGTGGTAGGTGAAACTTAGAAAGAGTGGAGAACATTTTGTGTTCCCAGAAGACCACATGACGAGAAATACGAAGACGCTTGGAGATAGGATCCCAACAACGATACCCTTTATGTTCAATACCATACCCTAGAAAACAACAAAGACGAGAACGAGGTTCTAGTTTAGTGTGTTCATGAGGCTGAAGGAGGACAAAACAAGCAGAACCAAAAACTTTAAGAGTGGTATAATCAGGAGGAGAACCATACAAACGCTCGTAAGGAGTTGTGTTAGCTATGACAGGGGTAGGAACTCGATTGATGGTATGGATAGCAGTAAGGGCAGCTTCCCCCAAAATTTTTCAGGACAAGAAGAAGAAAGGAGAAGAGCCCGAGTAGTGTCTAGAATATGACGGTGCTTTCTTTCGGCTCGTCCATTTTGTTGGGAAGTGCCTGCACAAGATCGATGAGAAAGAGTACCATGAGCCTGAAGAAAAGAAAGAAAATCAGAATCCAAGTACTCCTTAGCATTATCAGAACGAAAAAGCTTAATAGTACAGGAAAACTGAGTGTGGACCATAGCAGAGAAATTATAGTAAATCTGTTTAAGTTCAGAGCGATTTTTGAGAAGAAAAAGCCAAGTATAGCGAGAAAAATCATCAACAAAAATCACAAAATATCTAGACCCCCCCATGGTAGGTGTGGGAGAAGGTCCCCAAATATCTGAATGCACAAGATCAAAAGGAGCAGTGGAAATAGAAGTACTTTTATTAAAAGGTAAAGCAGGTTGTTTAGCAATTTGACAAGATAAGCAATCGACATCGTCAACACAGACACGACCTAACTGACCACTAGAAACTAAATTTTTTAAACGACTAAAAGAGACATGTCCTAAGCGACAATGCCAAAGATGAAAAGGAGACATAGTAGATGCAGCAGCAACAGGAGATGATTTTTGCGGACTGCGAAGGTGGAGAAGCTCGAACAGACGTCCATGCTTACGGCCTATCCCAAGGATCTGTCTCGTCTGAGGGTCCTGCACCAAACAACCAGTAGCAGAAAAAGTAATAGTTAGACCAAGGTCACATAATTGACCAACAGAGATAAGGTTCATTTTAAGAGAAGGAATATGATAAGCATCAGAAAGGGACACAGTGGAAGTAGAGATTTGGCCAATATGACTAACAGGCATATGAGAACCATCAGCAGTGTGTATAGTGGGAGCAGAAGAGCTCGAGGACAAAGAAGAAAATAGGGTGGAATCAGAAGTCATGTGATTACAGCATGCGGAATCAAAATACCATGAAGAGTTACCTGAGGTTACTGAAAGAGCAGTAGAAGGAGAAGTACCCGATTTGTTGAGAACCTGGTGGATAAGGGACTCAACATCATCCATAGAAAAAGAAGGAGCAGAAGAACTCTCAGAGGCAACAGCAGCAGAGCGAGAACCGTGGTTAAATTTGGACTGAGACCCAGAACGAGAAGTCCCTTTCTTAGATGAAGTAGTGGAGGGAGCTCGAGGACAATGGCTTTGGAGATGGCCCGGAGCAGTCTTATGACAAGTCAAGCATTCGCGAACCTGGCAGTGAACAAGAGAATGAGTGGCTGGCAGGCCTCGGTTGCGACAATAACTGCAGATGAGAGGCTGTGAAGATGAGGAACTCTGAGAAGATGGAGTAGCAAGAACGGAATCTGTGGTATGAGATCTGAGACTCTCAAAACGAGTCTCCTCGGATAGGAGCTCGGTAATGGCTTGCTCTAAAGTGGGCAAAGGCAGACGATGAAGCAAAGAAGCACGCACGGGCTCAAAAGTGTTATGAAGAGCCATAAGAAATTGTAATAGTCGCTGATGATTCCGATAAGTAATAAATAGCTGTGCATCATCAGAATGAGCCCATGGAGGTTTAGAAAGAGCGAGCTGGTCCCAAACGGACGACATCTGGGATAAAAAGTCATTGAGAGACTGACCGGGTGCTTGACGCATGGAATGAAGAGTCTGCAATAGTTGATATTGATGAGCATGGCCAGTGGTCTGATAACGTTCCTTCAAAAAATCCCAAATTGCTTTGGCAGGAGAGACAATGGAGTCATCGTCCTGAAAGCGTCCAAATTGAAGGTTGATGGAAGGAACTGATGTAGCCCGGAACCATGTGATGATTTGATAATTCTTACTTTCCCAGTCGTCAAGACGGTCATCGAATGCAGAGTAGTCTCATCCTCCTTTTTGGTGGGTTTGGAAAGAGTACCAGTAATAATCCGCCAAAGGCGTTTCCCTTTAATGAAGCTAGAGAGAGCTTGAGCCCAACTAACATAATTGGACCCATCAAGGATAACAGAGACAGATTGGATGTGCTCTGTACGATCCATAATGTGGTAAAACGAAGGTCACCAACAGATTCAGAAGACTGGAAAACCTTAGGGACAATGAGGGTTTTTTTTTTTTTTTTTTTAATTAGAAGCTGTGTAGGGCTGACGTCAGCGGCTGCAGAAGGATGACGTCAGCAGCTGAGAATCCAGGCAAACGGCTGGGCAAGCCGGGCGGAGGCAGCACGCGGCTAACGGAAGCCGGGCGGAAGCCGATGGAGAATCGGCTGGGACGGAAGCCGAAGGGCAGTTGGCTGAAGCGGAAGCCGATGTCGAGCCGAGTGGCGAAACGGCTGGAGCGGAAGCCGCGTGGCTGTAGCGGACGGAGCGTGGTGAGAGTGAGAATGCGGAAAGCGACGCGCCACTCGTATAGAAGCGCGTGAGAGCGCGTGGAGAGGCCGATGGTAGTTATTTTGGTGGCGATGGCTTCGTCAGGAGGAGACGAAGAGCTGGGTATAGTGCAAACGTGAAAATACGGATGAACAAAATACGCAGAGGCCAGGAGAAACAACACCAGGACAGAAGCAAACTGAAAAATTAGGAGAGAATTGTTGGCTCTGATACCATGTTATGAAAGTAATGAGAGAAGAGAAAGAATAAACTCTGTATTGAATTGAATGAATAATACAATAAGAGAAGCCTCTATATATAGGCAGAAAGAGAAAGAAAACCTAGATAAGTAAGGAGATAGAGATTGAGAGAGATACAAAGACAAATAGAGAGATACAGTTATGATACTACTAGTATAATAATAATATACAGCTAACAATGCTTATATATGTAAAGAAGGTACAAATTTATGTATAACTTGAATTTGTTATGTATGACACAAGATAATTGTGGAGACGTATTTTTTAGTGTAATCATGTGAGTCCAAGATCTCATACATAGTATGATCTTAAATTGTGGTGCCATAATACTGATTGAGGTTATGACATTGATCAATCCGTAGTTGAAGTATGACTCCTAGCCTAGGTCGTTGAATTCCAATGGAGATGTGACTCTTAAGTTGGGTATGAATTTAGACTTCGGAGGAGATGAAACTCAACCCAATTAGGAAGAAGAATTCTAGATAAATGATACTTGCTAGGCAAGTAGTGTTCTAGATGAAAATTGAATCTAAGATGATGAGGCACGATACTCCTATATAAAGAGCACACTTATTATTATGCATGTTTTAATAATTTATTGTAACTTTCAATATTTATACTATTGAGTATTATCTAGAGAGAGAAAGTAGTTGACTTTAGCATTGAAGTGCCCGTCCAGGAAAAGCCAGATAGGGCACTGAGAGTTCTTTGTCTTGTAGATTCTTGACAGATTTATCTAGAAGATGAGTTTCATTCTCAGATTTTAGAAGAAAATCTTATTGATCATGTGAGGTCAGGTCAGGTCAGATTTTGTTACACACAATAATTATACAAATGGAGGTTAATTGTGAAATGGAAGTCGCAAGATATTTCTATTGTGTAGTAGCTTCGATTATCATATACTGTCTCTCTCTCACTCCCAACCAAGGTTTTAAGCAAGCAATGTATATATGCAGCATTATTAGAATATATAAATGATGATTAAGAAGCAAACAAATTGTATACACCTGGAACGGTAGTACTTACAAAATGGAATTTTAAATGTTTTTTATTTTTTATTTTTTAAATTCATGTATTAGTACCACCTTCGCGGAATCTGACCGATTAAAGGAAGATTCAATTTTGTTTTATTTATTGCTTACAACCAAACCAAGAATTAATTAGGGTTATCTTATTTAACATGTTCTGAATATCACCTAGCTGCTTTTGGTTCAGGTGTTTGCTCTTTCTTATTATTAAATGTATATGTAATGATTAACACATAAATTAGTCCATGGAATTAGTTAATGACTAGCTAAATGGTCGCCTTGTTTTGAAAATTGGAAGTGATTAACAAAAACAAAAAAATAAAAAATAAAAAAAAAAAACAAAACAAAACAAACCAGGACATGGCAAATACACGTACCAGTGTAATAGTATGTATGGTGCAATTAATCTGAATTAAGGGTTGTTTTGAGAACTATTTCTTTTAATTAGTTTCTTAATTTTTTATTAAAAGATTTGCAAAAAAGTAAAACGAATAATTAACTTTTTGACAATGACTTTTTGGCTAAAAAAGTGAATTTCACTAATATATATTTTAAATTTGGGAAAAATTCATTTGACCCCTTGTGGTTTATCTTCGAAGAACTCTCCTGTATGATTCAAATATAAGCAGAAAACTCCTTTATGATTTTTTTAAATATAAGGAAAAAACTCCCTTATCATGGATTAAAGTGCCACTTTAACTCTGTTAAAATTAGATGTAAAATGACATTTATACCCTTTGTCTTCTTCCCTTCTTCTCTTCTTTTAACCTTTTAAAGTAATTTCTAATTTCTAATATAAATTTATATAACTTATCAATGCAATAATTTAATAAGATCAACTAACTTTTTAACGTATTTTCTAATTTAATGACACATTAATACATATATATATATATATCTATACTCGTACATATATATACACTCAAACGTAATTGCAGGTGCAACAAACAACATAGCAGTACTAGCAGCAACTCCTCCGGCAATTGCTCCGATTTTTTATTTTAAGAAAAAAGAAATAATTAAAATGAAATTTGTGCGAATTTGACCTCCTTGATAATGATCGCACTGTGCAGATCCAATCCCAAGGCAAAAGACTCTGGCCAGAAGGTGAAAGAACACGTGTCCAGAGAAATTGCTACACCTTTGTCTCCATTACAACATTAACACAAGCACAAATAAGAATTTAATGGCTCTAAACCAAAATTAAATCTAAATGGTTGGAGGAAAAGGCAAAGCAGAGAAGGGAGGGTGTGGTAGAGAGTGCTAGTTAGCGTTAGTAGAGCTGTGTAAAATACTGTCCAATTCGTTAAAATTGTATCGATTCATATTAATCTGTACCACTCTAACTGCTAATCGCAGTTTAAATTTTAAAATTTATAATGCACCAACCGAATCGCTCCGCTTCACTATAGTTAATACATATATATTTTTTAACTTCCAATGAAATATCAATGCAAAAATAAATGTGAGAGAGATTTAATATATGAAATTTATTACAAATTAGTGGTTGTATATATGAAACATATTATGTAAAATCACTGTGTTATATATCTAAAAAATATTATACAAATTAGTGTTATATATTATGCAAATATATGATACTTAGTTAGAATATTCTTCAATCCATCAATCTGTCAAAAACCGCCCAAACCGTAATTTGTCAAACCACTAATCCACTAACCCGTCATTTGGTTTATAATTTTACTCTCAAACCGTCCGAATCACACACCGCGCACACCCCTAAGGGCTAGGGTTAGGCTTTGAGTTTGGGTTTGGATTTGTAATGTTTAGAGGCAGGAGATGAAGATAAAATGTGAAGATAAGGGTAAAAAGGTCTTTTGACATTTTTATTTTACTTTAGTTTTTTTTTAAAACATGCCAATTCTCAAAGTCAGCTTGTGTCCTCTACCTTTCATCAAATAAGATGCAGTTGAAATTTAATTCAAAATTATAGGAGGGTTATTTGCATATATTTGAATCATAAGGGGGTGAAGTGCTCCGAAATTATATCACAAGAGGGTAAAATAAATTACTCTTTAAATTTTTGACCTTTTAGTAGTGATTTACTAGTCCATGGTTGCTTCTAAATTTCATTGGAGAGACATTTGTTGAATTTGCCTTGAGAAGATTTGGGTTTAAATAAGTCACTTCTAATGTTACTGTGTTTTCAATTTGTGGGTAAGATATGTATATGATCGTATATAATTCAGCTCAATCAATCAGTATATCTAACCCAAAGAACGGAGCGAAATTTGCTTCAAATGTATAAATAACTATAATTATTTTCAAAATTACGCTTACAATCTCTACATAGACACCTGTTTAGATGAATAGCTTAAACTAAGAGATCATTATTGATGTATCCACAGTTTATATATAAACTCTACATACCATGTGAGATGAGACAGCTTGACTAATCTCTACATTACATGTGATCCCAACGACGTTGAGTAGGTGCTTCTAAAATTAAATTAATGAGCTAAGACCTCACAATGAAGCATCCTCAACAATGTTAAATTGAAGTTAGTCATTAAATTGCCTAATATATGTGATGATGGATTCCCTGTCCACTGGCCTTTTCTCTGGGGGTGGTTGGAGTATGAAATTTAAAAAGTCAACAACTTCAATTAGATTATTGTCCCTCTATGTTATTATACATTAAATATAGAAACAAATGTTGATCAAATTAACCTTTGACATGCCTTGATGTAATCTTATTTTCTAAACTTAAACAATGCATTATTTTGTTGATAATGGCGCAAATCAAATTACATTATAAGGTTATTTTTAATTATAATTGTTTATGTTTAGATTAAGGATGTCTCGGTGTTGATATTGCCCATACTAATAATGAACATGATTAAAAACTAATAACGTGAATGTGATCTTATTAATGTTTGGGTTTGGTAAAAGGATAATGCATGTGTAGGGTTTCACGTCTATAATTTTCATTTTTCTTTTTTTTTTTGTTTTTTTTTTTGAAAAATTTAGTTAAAATCTTTCCATTAGATCTTTGTTTGGTGAAAAAGATAACCTGATTTATTTTGTTTCATAAACTCCCTAAAGAGAGGCGCATAATTAAGAAAGGACAACGTAATTTTTTTTTTCTTAGATGTTGCCTATACATATATATATATCATAGAACTTTTTTGACGAGGAATACATTTATTTTATTTTATTTATACAAGTTTAAACATGTTGTGTATGTGTATTTTTGATTAGTTCATCTATTATGTATTCTTTTTTTTGTAACATTAAAATGTTACTACGAACCAAAATAACATGTTACTGTCAAACAGAGTAATGTTACTGTTTACGTCAATTTTGACGGTATTTATTTATTTATTATTTTTTTTAAAGAATTTCATAGTTAACATTGATCTTGTTTGATAGATCTTGATGAAAGGATTCTAAAAATATTAATTTTATTAAAAACTAACATTTAGATCAAAAATTATATTATTTTAAAATTTAAAATATTAAATTACCCACTAAGTATATTTTGGTAATAGTGGTATGTGTTGAACATTTTAATTTTTTTTTTGTACTTGTCCTTAATGCATTAAAATTTTATTATGAGGAGGTTTTGACTACATCCCCCATGTTTTTTCCTTGAAGCTAGTATCTAGAGAAAAAAAAATCGCTCAAGAGTGTTTAGGGCTTTGCTTCAACTAAGAGTTATTTTGGGAAGATAGTTAAAAGTCATCTTTTAGTTTTTAACTCATTTTGAATCACATCATCTCTCATATTTTTTACACATTTTTTTAAAAAAAGACAAAAAAGATTAAAAAATTAACTTTTAACCATCTTCTCAAAATAATCTTAATTTTCATGCATATATAATCTTTTGTCCCATATATATATATATATATATACACACCATGTAATTGTTGGGCTAAAGTCATCATAGCACCCTTAAGAATAGGTGAAGAATAAAATATTTAAGTATTAGTCCACCCCTAGTTTAAACCCATGACTTCCCATTTGAGAGTCATAATTTCCAGTGTGAAGCACAAGTTGTTGGGCTCATAAAGCATAGTAGGCTGCTCTCAAGGCTCAGGTGGATTCATCTTGGACTTATTTTGATAAGAAAAATGTTTGAGGGCCCGAAATATGGGGGTTGAATCCGGCTCGAAGCTCAAAACGACGTCGTTTTGGGCGTTTTGGGCTTCAATTTTTTTTTTTTTTTTTCTTTTTCTTCCTCTTCTTTCTTTTCTTCTTCTTCTTCGTTTTGAACACAGGAGAAGCAGAGGCGAGAGAGAGAAACAGAGGGGAGAGGCGGGAGCTCGTCGTCGCAGCTTGTCGCTCGTCGGCTGATCGTCGCAGCTCGTCGCTCGTCGGCCGATCGTCACCTCTGCCTCCGCCCACCTCCGCCTCCGGCCCCATTTTTAGGGCCCCCTCCAGTTCTGCTCCTCCTTCTCTTCTTCTTCTTCCTCCTTCTCTTCTTCTTCTTCTTCTTCTTCTTTCTCAAATTCGAGCCAAATTTGGCTCGAAACCCTTTCGGGCTCTATAACAGAGCTCTTTTGATAATCTGAATTGTTTATTTTATAAGATTTGTTAAATACATTTTTTATAAAAAAAAACTTTATAATCATATAATCCGATTATATCTGTTTAAAAAAAAAAAAAATGGCAAATCTGATTTCGATAATAGATCATTTAATTTTTTAAAAATAATTAAAATTTGATCATATGATTATTTATGTATAGTCAATTTGAATTCTCGTATAAATGATCTACTCAATAAATTATACTAGATGAATAGTTCAAAATGCCCACTCAATCTCCCCTAACAACCTCTTATGCTTTATGGGCTTAGTAGATAGCCCTCCCCTCATAATCTCTAGCAAACTGAAACAACTCAATCAATTAAAAAAATAAAATAAAATAAAGAGTTGGAAGTAGTATTGGAGAAAAGAGTTAAAAACAGTGATTGATTAACAAGAATGAGTAACTAAAAGTAGTGAAAAGAAAAATTATTGAATAAAAATAGAGAGTATGAAACTTCGAGGCAGGGAACTTAATCCATTGTCCTTAAGAAACGATTTCTCCTCCACTCAGTGCAGATGGACTTTTGGCGGTTGTTCTCTAGGATCCAACGATGAGTCTTGTTGGTGTGCACTCACCAATCGAGGCTTCAAACTCGTGTGTGGAATAGCCCAAGGAAACAAGTAAACAGTGACAAAAATTAGAGAAGAAGACAAAATATTTTGTCTGTATTCAACAGAATGTTTATGCTCATATATATAGCCTGTCAAAGCTAGGAGGAAAAGGAAACGAAATTATATATATATGGATTTCCCAAAACAAATCCCTTAAATTATGTTAAGGGCTAATCAACTCCAAAATCAAGATTAAACTAAAAAGGAAAGGGAATAGTTGATTTAAAATTATAAAGAAAAGATTTTTTTAAAAACATGTTATTTTGAATTCACACAATAGTGTGCGAGTATGTATATATATATATATATTTGAAGCATCTCCAACAATCCCCCAGATGATTCAAATTTTATATATAAAAAAAAGGATAGAAAAAGATAATAAAAATTATAAATTAGGGCTTGACTTGAAGTGCATTAATGTCGAAGTCTTGTGGACTTGAATCGACATTTAGTGTTTATAGAAAGTGAATCACTAGTGAAAGGTGACATAAGTCTTGAACCCTCCACTTTGGGGTGATTCATGACGAGTTTCGGATTGGTGCTTTTAAGGCCGTGTACCTTGCCTGGATTTTCATGAGTGCTCTTGTCACGCCCCACTTTTTATTACTCGAAATCATTACCAAATTCATTAATTCACTTCAAGTTCAGAGACAACATGCGGAAATAAACTCAAATATTCGACTAGTGAAATTAAATGGTAATTCTCTCATTCGAATGCAAATTACAAACAACATGAGCATTCTAAATAAACTGCCCGTAGGCTTACAATCATTAAATTATCAAAAGAAGGGTGTAACCCTTTTACAACAATGGCACTCCGCTAACACAAAAGAGGCCTCGTGGCCAACAAATAAGAAGATCCAAATCTCGTAGCACATCCTGACTATCACCTAAAAAAGATTCAACAACGTGGGATGAACATATAGTCCAGTAGGGATCTCAACATGATCCTTAATAATAACAACTTCAGATAGCTATGATCATGAATGCTCAATCTCATACTAGAACACTAATGTAGCAGTTTATACAAAAATATACATAAGTATGAACTTTTCTAAAAAACAGCCATTTCATTCAACGCTATAAGCGATTCATCTTTTTTTTTCTTTTCATTATCCCTGGTTTCTAAACTTTTATAACAATAACATCTTAGAAAACAATTTCACTAAGCCCACTACCTTTCTCCCATTTTCCATACTTACAACAGATTTTCCCTTTTTCAAAACATACTTTCAAATACCCAATTTTCCTTCACACTTTCCCAAAATCTCACAATGGCATTTTGGTTTTTTCCCAATACATTCATATCTATACATGCATGCCTTTAATAAAAGGGAGATAACAAATCAACAACATGTATATAATCAACAGATGAGGCAACTCGGCCCTCCAAAACTGTAACCATTGCAATCCATGATATACTCAGATACATTGAGACAAAAACAATAAAACTCTGCTCTACCGGCTATATGCACAGTAAGCCAAGGATACAACTCTCACAACGGTATGCCATTTTACTAGACGCTAGCTGGAAGGGTGTGGTACCTTAGATTCTCAGCGCAGTAAGTTTTCCAGGCGCTCGCTGGAAGGTAACGGTACCTCTAATTATAAGCGCGGTGTACAACACCAATAATCACAATACAACAGAACATAACCAACAAGTGTAATACATACACATAAACTATTCAAGATACATAAGCAATGTGTTAAAGTATATGAACACATAGGTGTGTGGAGTACATCGCCTATCTCCTCTCACACACTAGAGTACATCACCTATCTCCTCCCTAACAATTATACATATATAATGTATCATAGCACTTCATTACATACAATGTTTAATCAACACAGGTGTAATGCATACACGACAATTCAACACAACCATGTCATCCTCCACCGATGACCAAGGACAAAACCTCTAGATGCATGATTTTAATACACCTATTATAAAGACTCAACTCTCATGAGATCTTAAACCCAACAGCGACACTAGTACGATAGGTTATGGTAAAACCCCCAAATGTGTGTATTCAACACTCATGATACAATAATTCAATTCTCATATTTATTTTCTGAAACTCACATAGAGTTAACATTTCATTTCCCATTTCCAAGATCAACTTCTAGGATTTTCCAATTCCAAAACCCCTTTTTCATTTCACAAACCAATTCCATTCATTATAAAGCCATAACCTGACTCGATTCAATACATTCATTTCAAAACAACCCCAAAGCCATAGTTAATCCCTTAGGCGTTAACACCTTCACCCAACTCATATTAACAATAGAGACTTACAAACATTGATCAACTACCCTCCATTTTAATTTACCAAATCAAAACATAATTTAGGGCTTTTTCTTCTTTCCACAATAACATGCTAATTTACACTCCAATTAGCCCAAAGAACTATCAATGATAAAATAATCATTCTCAAACAACCAACCCTAGGTTCCCTCACATGGTTTTCAAAGAAATTTAACATGATATGATTTTCATGCAATACAAAACTACCACATGTCTATCTATAGACGGAGTATTGAAAAAGAACAAGGAGAATCCCTACATCAAATGAAGAACCCAAGGGGAAGAAGAGCCAAACTCGGAAGTGCTCCAATCCCAAAGTTTTTCGGATCAAAACGAAGCTCACGCAACCCTCTATCTTTCTTACAAAGAGATTAGGGTAGGAACACCCAAGAACTAGATCAATCCCTACAGAGAAGGTGAGTGTAGAGAGAGAGAGAGAGTCGAATCTAGGGTTTTGAGACAAAAGGGAAATCAAAAAGTGAAGAAGAAGCTGCGGCTGCGAACTGATATATACGTTCCTTGCTCGAGCGAAGGAGTGGTCGCTCGAATGACCAGACACAAAGAAACCTCGCTCGAGCGCACAAAGCCTCGCTCGAGCGAACAACACGAAGCTTCAGGTCTACAACCAGAAGCACGCTCGAGCGAAGAAGACCAAAACATACAGCTCGCTTGCTCGAGTGAAGAACAGCTCGCTCGAGCCAAGGCTGCGTCTGAACAAAACCTGAAGACACGAAAAGCTCGCTCGAGCGTACAAACCCTCGCTCGAGTGAAGAAGCAACAACACAAGGCTCGCTCGAGCGACAAAGTCCTGGCCCGAGCGAAGAGGCTAAAAACTAGACAGCAACCATATGCTTCCAATCACAACCAACCTGAAACGAACCTGCCCAAAACATCCTATAACTCAAATACAAAGTATTGAAGGACGGAAACAAGCTAAATACAACAACCCACATCTACGGAACCAAGTCCGGAATACAATACTCAATGGAGGGAAAACCGGGATTGCTATAACCTCCCCTCCTTAAAGAATTTCGTCCCCGAAATTAAGGAAACGCCAAAACACAAGGCCAACTGATCACAAAGCACCCAACACCCGAGCACTTAGGAAAAAAAAACTATGCTCACAACAAACCTCCGGTTAACTCTCACCAAAGAAGGGCTTACCAAGGAAACACGTTCCAAATGACAACACTCAGGCACAAAAGCTCCAACAAAACCAAACCCTTCCCGAAACCAATCACTAACATCCGACTAGCGCTTCAAGCTAAGTCACTAATCAACAATCATAATTCCCAACAAAACGACCAAAGCAAATCTTTTGTATAAATATAAAGAAAATCATTTTCTTGTTCGTGAGACATTTCTCAAAGATAGTCAAATTTTTAATGTTGACATTCCGAAATAAGTCTTGCATTTTCCATGCGAAACTCAAAAGTTTTGTAAACATTTTTCACAAACACGGTGTTATCTAAAACACATAAGCATCCTCAGTTTATTTGCCAAAAACTATTCATTTGGAATTTCCTCATAACATTAACATTAAATCAAATTCCCAACATTTTCCTTTTAACAACGCCCTTAGAAGGCCATAACACTAGGAAGAATTTGTTTTCCATTCCTTTTTAAAATAACACTAGCAACATCCATCACTTACACGGCGATGCCACAACCAACACATAACATAACATTTCTATAATGATAGTTAATAGAAATAGACACTTTGCTATCAACACATAAGGCATAAGAAATTCATAGTTTTGCAATTTCATTCCACCTTCCTCTACTTGACCAATTTAAGATCATAAACATGGCTGAGAACCTGGCCGAACAATTAAATGAGACTACAGCTCACAAATAAACATTTCAATGCTACAGTTGATACACATAATTGCTGTATCAATGGAGTCCATCCCCCATCTCCTCCCAAACAAAGGTACATATAAAAGATGCATTTAAACACTTATCATATACAATGATCAATCAATACACAGATTTACTGTATTATTCTAACCGTCAAATTCAATGACAGAACACGTTCGATTAGTTTCAGTTTTCCCTAATCAACATACAATGTCTACAACAATCAAGACTATCCTCAAGGTGACCAATGCCAACCCAAAACCCGATGCTAACAAGCTGACTAATCAACTCAATAAACCACCACACTCAGTAAACCACACACTGGTGTGCCACTCAACACCATTTACCCCAAACACGGAGTTCCCTACATAAACCCCAAATGAAATCTCATCGGACTTCTCAAGATTGAATCACACCGTCACTGTTTCTAAGGGAATCACCACCCCCCATGGCTACATAGCAAGCCTACCCATCTCCTCAACTCAAGACCGACATGGTCAACCCCAATCACATAAACCGGAACACGAAAGACAATTTTGATCAATGATACTCTCATTACCCGAGAACACAATCTATTCTTCCTTTCAAAGAATGCTGCCAACATCCACTCATGAAATTCTCCTCCTACTCACAAACCATACCTAAAAACCAATAACACCACTAGCTTATCTCACCCACACATAATCACCAACCGATAACAAGTCGCAATACGAAAACTACCCACATACATGACTGATGGGATCACAACAAGTTCACTAATTAGCAAAACCCAAGACACTAAACGATATACCGGTACCATTCCTGCTATCCCGAAATACAAATCTCACATTCCCTCGAACATTCTCACATAACTTTGCCAATACCACACAACTCTCAAAACCATCAAACCAATCACATTCACCTACGGATTCCCCGTTCTCAACAAATAACTTTTAAACTGAACAAGGCTCACAGGCCATCACATAACTATCTCATAATTCAGTACCAAGCATACAACAATACTAGGATCATCGTTCCCATTGACAGCTTCTCAATATAAACAAAAGAAGGTTCGAGATTCCATGCATGCCCCAATATATGAGGATTAAACAAACAACAACATGCATACAAAAGCACTACATAATCATGATGCCTCAGCATCCAACAATACACCGGTCAACAACAAAATGATTCACATATCACATCACCGGTCAACAATACAAAAGTCCCCCTCCAGGGTAGTACTATAGGGTTAGCTAATAAGTCGCCCCTCGCAAGGCTCTCGAAGCCTGGCTTGCACGTTTCTGGTACCGATAACGTCCCTGACTGGACGGGTACAACTGAGTCTGACTAGGTTTTGAAACACTCGAGGAGTTCACCCGCAGAGGGCATAAACGCCTAACATGGCCCAGCTGACCACAAACAAAACAACCAATAGACCCCCTACTCTGAGACTGGTCTGAAATCTGAACCTCCCTGGACCTCTCAACAGAAAAGTCCGAAACCCCTGGCAAAGAAAAGGATTTAGCCTGGGATGGAGCATGTTTTTGCCTTCACCCCTTACTGAGCCTAGAGTGCTTATGAACCGTAGGAGTTACCGAGATGGCCTCCTCCCTAACTCGATCAGCACTCGCAACCATGGCCTCCACATGGGCCGCTGCCTCGACTAGACTATAATAATCCTTCCAAAAGGATCCAGCTACCTTCTCCCGAATACCGAAACACAATCGACTTTCAAACTCATAACAACGACGCTCCTCTGTTGCCACCAACTCTGGAGCAAACCTTGACAAACTGGTAAACCGCATCTCAAACTGTGCCACAGGAGTATCATCCTGACACAACTGAACAAACTGTTCCCTCAACCTTTCCCGAGCAGAAGGAAGGAAATACTTGGCCCAAAAGGCCTCGGTAAAAGCAACCCATGTGCCACCTACAGTATTCTTAACATACTTCCACCAATAACTCGCATCTCCCTTCAATTGAAAAGTCGCCAAAGAAACCCTCAACTCCTCATCTTCGACTCTGAGCATATCAAGAGTCTTGGTAATCTACTCTAACCAACTCTCTGCCTCCAACAGTTTGGCCTCCCCCACAAACTCTGGTGGGCTGGAGCGAAAAAACTCCTTAGTAAGCTTGAGGGCACGCCCCGCTGCCACCCTCAGTGCGAGCTAGGGCATCCTGCACTGCTCTCACAATCTCGTGTGCAACGTCCTCGCCGACAGCCGATGCTGCAACGGCGGTTGTTAAAGGAACTACTGTGCCTCTCTCGGCACTCCTACTACTCACCCGATCTCTACTCCCTCGAGTAGACATCCTATAAAATCCAAAGAACAAAACCACGCTTAGTGCACAACACAATAGCCTTCTCTGAGGCACACACTTGCTACTATTAAGTCACAAGATGCACTTAGTCTCAAAACATACATCTCTATTGCATATAAACATCTAAACATGTAAACACATAATCGAATCAAGTCCACAAAGATAGCCACTCATCCTGGAACTCTCAAGGAATTTCTATCAGAAACCACGTTGATCAGGCATGTTTCCAAGAGGACCTCAAAGCAAGTGCACCAGCTATGAAATACTATCCAGGGAAGCTTAATCCCATGCTCACATAAATGCAACACATAAGTCCTAACATTCATGTTATCTATATGCAACGTCCTCACCATATGTAGTAAACCCACTGTGGTAAAAACCACCTCCCACGAGCCCAAAGTATTCAAACCCGGCTCGCTCTGATACCAAGTTGTTACGCCCCACTTTTTATTACTCGAAATCATTACCAAATCCATTAATTCACTTCAAGTTCAAAGACAACATGCGGAAATAAACTCAAATATTCGACTAGTGGAATTAAATGGTAATTCTCTCATTCGAATGCAAATTATAAACAACATGAGCATTCTAAATAAACTGCCCGTAGGCTTACAATCATTAAAGAATCAAAAGAAGGGTGTAACCCTTTTACAACAATGGCACTCCGCCAACACAAAAGAGGCCCCGTGGCCAACAAATAAGAGATCCAAATCTCGTAGCACATCCTGACTATCACCTGAAAAAGATTCAACAACGTGGGATGAACATATATTCCAGTAGGGATCTCAACATGATCCTCAATAATAACAACTTCAGATAGCTATGATCATGAATGCTCAATCTCATACTAGAACACTAATGTGGCAGTTTATACAAAAATATACATAAGTATGAACTTTTCTCAAAAACAGCCATTTCATTCAACGCTATAAGCAATTTATCTTTTTTTTCTTTTCATTATCCCTGGTTCCCAAACTTTTATAACAATAACATCTTAGAAAACAATTTTACTAAGCCCACTACTTTTCTCCCATTTTCCATACTTACAACAGATTTTCCCTTTTTCAAAACATACTTTCAAATACCCAATTTTCCTTCACACTTTCCCAAAATCTCACAATGGCATTTTGGTTTGTTCCCAATACATTCATATCTATACATGCATGCCTTTAATAAAAGGGAGATAACAAATCAATAACATTGTGGGAGCCGAATAATGGCAAAATCAGAAGGTGCGTACCTTAGAAGACTGATATTAATCGGCTGTATCCTACGAGAATGGGAAGCCGAATATAATATATGTGCCGAATAAGTGTAGATCCTTAGAGCCGAATAAGAGAAAGGATAAGGATTAAAAAGTAGGCCCTGGCCTCGAGGATCAAAAGGAACAGGTATAAATACAGGAACAATGGATTGAGAAAGGTATGTAAGAATCACTTCACTTAACTTAGTAAACAAGCTATCTTGAGTGTCTGAACTGACTTGTTCGTCGGAGTGCTAATTCCGGCACCCCGACCGGAGTGTTTGTATCTTTTCTGGTGACTAGCTGAGGATCACTAGCGTCTCCCAGGATCTGAAGAGTATTTCCAAACCACTTCTCCACAATTGGCGCCGTCTGTGGGAATACTCAAATACATCCATGGCAGGCGTGACTGAAGATATTCCGATAGCCACTGACGAGACCGCACAGAGAGATGACCTCACTCCAGCAAATATGCTCGGAAAGGAAACCATCGCTGCAAGACGCGCCTTGAACTTCGACTCACCAACGACTTCAGCACAAGAGACAATGCAAGCGATCATGGAACAACAAAGCAGAATGAACAAAGGTTGGAGAACATGATCGCTGAAAATGAACGTCTCCGTCAAGATTTGGTCCTGGAAGTAGCAAAATCCAAAGAAGCCGTGCGCCAAGATCCCGAACGACCTCCGAGGGCTGGTGGACAACGACCTCGAGCCCGACCAAAGGATACCGATAGCGACTCCAACTCATTACCCATGGAGCTCAACAAGAAGGGACGATCCGAAACTTCCAGCTCCTCTGAAAAGAGTCTACATACAAGGAACAAGCGCAGAAGAAGCAGTTCAGACGAAGAGGACCAGCACGATCCTTTTGTCCGACGGATTGCAAGGGCGGCCCTGCCCAAGAAGTTCAAAGCTCCGTCATTCACTCTTTATGACGGAAAATCAGACCCCACTGATCATATCTGTCACTACAAGCAAGCCATGACATTGCATGCAGACAACGAAGCCCTCATGTGCCGAATATTCCGCAGCAGCCTGGGGCCATTAGCTGTCAAGTGGTATTACAAGCTGGAGCCGGCTTCGATCAAAAGTTTCCATCAATTACAGAAATCCTTCAGGGCCAGGTTCATCACCAACGAGGTATAGCCGAAACAGGCTGACTCTCTCTGGGCTATGCAGATCCAGTCAGGAGAAACGCTCAGAGCGTATTCGGCGCGCTATTGGGAGTGCTTCAACCTCGTCGACGACGCTTGCAACGACTCCATGGCCATCACCGCCTTCAAAATGGTACTACATCCTGACAGTGCTCTTCGCAGTTCCCTGACCAGAAGACCCCCCAAAATAGTCTGGGCGTTGATGAAGAAAGTTGAAGAGTATTGCAAAGTGGAAGATGATGCCTTGAGAATAAAAGCCGGACAAATGTCTAACAAAACGGCCCCCCCTGAAATTGCTCAACCAATAAGTTACGTGCCACCTCCGAGCCCTGAGCCACGGCAACACACTAAACGAGACAAAAGGCGGGACTCTCGCTGATCAAGCGATCAATGCTCCCACCGGACGAATGAACAACTGCAAGTCGACAGCAGGCGCTCGAGGCGTGCCGACAAGAAGTACACAGAGTTGTCAGAACCAATCGCTGCAATAATGACCAAAGTCCAACACCTTACATTCTTCAAATGGCCGTCAAAGATGGTGGGGCCACCCGATACGCGAAGAAGGGATAGGCGGTGTGAGTATCACAAAGATCACGGCCACGAAACTGAGAGTTGTTATGCATTAAAGGATCACCTGGAAGAACTGGTGTAAGACGGCCGACTGCAACAGTACGTGAGAAAGGGAAAGCCAATCAAGGCACTAGCCTTGAGGCAGGACTCACCTCCACTTGGCATGATCTATATAATCTACAGCCTGCTTGCATCCCCAACCGTGCACACAATTCAATCGCATCCAATCCCCCAAAAGCAACGTACTTCGAATAGAGAAGCTCCGATAATTACTTTCAATGACTTCGATCTTAGCGGCGCAACAGCCTCCCATATCGATCCGTTGGTCATCAAATTACGCGTAAATCGGTTCACCATTGAACGCATTCTCATAGACCCAGGGAGTACTTCAGAGGTTATGTATTACAAAACTTTCATCAAACTTGGCTTCAACGAGTCAAATCTGTCTCCGGCGCCTCACCCATTGTTCGGCTTTAATACGAATCCTGAGTACCCGTTAGGGAAGATCATACTACCTGTTCGAGCGGGCTCCAGAACGGTCGAAGTAGAATTCCTGGTCGTAAAGCTCCCTTCGCCATATAATGTCATCATGAGGCGAACCTGGTTACATATTATGAAGGCCGTTCCAAGCACTTATCATCAGCTTGTGCGCTTCCCGACAGCCCATGGCATTGAAGAAATCCGTGGCTCCTCGCAATTGGCACAAGCAGAGATTTTATGAAAACCCTATCACTGACCTGACCTGTGGGCTTTGATACTTGTATATATATCACTTCTGCAATGCAAACCATTTTTCTTCGTCGCTCAATTCATTTCTCAAACCTCATCGTAGCGCTCGTCATGTCGACGATTCAAAGCCCCCCTTTGGTGCATGACACCTTAGGGCCGATTAAGCCTACGGATTCGGAGCGCCCTTCGTGGATATCATGATTGGCCACATTAAGTCTCCGGATTTGGAGGCCCCTTTGGTGCATGACACCTTAGGGCCGATTAAGCCTCCAGATTCGGAGCGCCCTTCGTGGATATCACGATTAGCCACATTAAGTCTCCGGATTCGGAGCCCCCTTTTGGTGCATGACACCTTAGGGCCGATTAAGACTCCGGATTCGGAGCGCCCTTCGTGGATATCACGATTGGCCACATTAAGTCTTCAGATTCGGAGCCCCCTTTGGTGCAGGACACCTTAGGGCCGATTAAGTCTCCGGATTCGGAGCCCCCTTTGGTGCATGACACCTTAGGGCCGATTAAGACTCCGGATTCGGAGCGCCCTTCGTGGATATCACGATTGGCCACATTAAGTCTCTGGATTCGGAGCCCCCCATTGGTGCACGACACCTTAGGGCCGATTAAGCCTCCGGATTCACAGCCCCCTTTGGTGTATGACACCTTAGGGCCGATTAAGACTCCGGATTCGAAGTGCCCTACATGGATATCACGATTGGCCACATTAAGTCTCCGGATTCGGAGCCCCCCTTTGGTGCATGACACCTTAGGGCCGATTAAGACTCCGGATTCGGAGCGCCCTTCGTGGATATCATGATTGGCCACATTAAGTCTCCGGATTCGGAGCCCCCTTTGGTGCAGGACACCTTAGGGCCGATTAAGACTCCGGATTCGGAGCGCCCTTCGTGGATATCACGATTGGCCACATTAAGTCTTCAGATTCGGAGCCCCCTTTGGTGCAAGACACCTTAGGGCCGATTAAGTCTCCGGATTTGGAGCCCCCTTTGGTGCATGACACCTTAGGGCCGATTAAGACTCCGAATTCGGAGCGCCCTTCGTGGATATCATGATTGGCCACATTAAGTCTCCAGATTCGGAGCCCCCTTTTGGTGCACGACACCTTAGGGCCGATTAAGCCTTCGGATTCGGAGCCCTCTTTGGTGCATGAAACCTTAGGGCCGATTAAGACTCCGGATTCGGAGCGCCCTACATGGATATCACGATTGGCCACATTAAGTCTCCGGATTCGGAGCCCCCCTTTGGTGCATGACACCTTAGGGCCGATTAAGACTCCGGATTCGGAGCGCCCTTCGTGGATATCACGATTGGCCACATTAAGTCTTCAGATTCGGAGCCCCCTTTGGTGCAGGACACCTTAGGGCCGATTAAGTCTCCGGATTCGGAGCCCCCTTTGGTGCATGACACCTTAGGGCCGATTAAGACTCCGGATTCGGAGCGCCCTTCGTGGATATCACGATTGGCCACATTAAGTCTCTGGATTCGGAGCCCCCCATTGGTGCACGACACCTTAGGGCCGATTAAGCCTCCGGATTCAGAGCCCCCTTTGGTGTATGACACCTTAGGGCCGATTAAGACTCCAGATTCGGAGCGCCCTACATGGATATCACGATTGGCCACATTAAGTCTCCGGATTCGGAGCCCCCCTTTGGTGCATGACACCTTAGGGCTGATTAAGACTCCGGATTCGGAGCGCCCTTCGTGGATATCATGATTGGCCACATTAAGTCTCCGGATTCGGAGCCCCCTTTGGTGCAGGACACCTTAGGGCCGATTAAGACTCCGAATTCGGAGCGCCCTTCGTGGATATCACGATTGGCCACATTAAGTCTCCGGATTCGGAGCCCCCTTTGGTGCAGGACACCTTAGGGCCGATTAAGTCTCCGGATTTGGAGCCCCCTTTGGTGCATGACACCTTAGGGCCGATTAAGACTCCGGATTCGGAGCGCCCTTCGTGGATATCATGATTGGCCACATTAAGTCTCCAGATTCGGAGCCCCCTTTTGGTGCACGACACCTTAGGGCCGATTAAGCCTTCGGATTCGGAGCCCTCTTTGGTGCATGAAACCTTAGGGCCGATTAAGACTCCGGATTCGAAGCGCCCTACATGGATATCACGATTGGCCACATTAAGTCTCCGGATTCGGAGCCCCCCTTTGGTGCATGACACCTTAGGGCCGATTAAGACTCCGGATTCGGAGCGCCCTTCGTGGATATCATGATTGGCCACATTAAGTCTCCGGATTCGGAGCCCCCTTTGGTGCAGGACACCTTAGGGCCGGTTAGGACTCCGGATTCGGAGCGCCCTTCGTGGATATCACGATTGGCCACATTAAGTCTCCGGATTCGGAGCCCCCTTTGGTGCAGGACACCTTAGGGCCGATTAAGTCTCCGGATTTGGAGCCCCCTTTGGTGCATGACACCTTAGGGCCGATTAAGACTCCGGATTCGGAGCGCCCTTCGTGGATATCATGATTGGCCACATTAAGTCTCCGGATTCGGAGCCCCCTTTGGTGCAGGACACCTTAGGGCCGATTAAGACTCCGGATTCGGAGCGCCCTTCGTGGATATCACGATTGGCCACATTAAGTCTCCGGATTCGGAGCCCCCTTTGGTGCAGGACACCTTAGGGCCGATTAAGTCTCCGGATTTGGAGCCCCCTTTGGTGCATGACACCTTAGGGCCGATTAAGACTCCGGATTCGGAGCGCCCTTCGTGGATATCATGATTGGCCACATTAAGTCTCCAGATTCGGAGCCCCCTTTTGGTGCACGACACCTTAGGGTCGATTAAGCCTCCGGATTCGGAGCCCCCTTCGGTGCATGAAACCTTAGGGCCGATTAAGACTCCAGATTTGGAGCGCCCTTCGTGGATATCACGATTGGCCACATTAAGTCTCCAGATTCGGAGCCCCCTTTGGTGCAGGACACCTTAGGGCCGATTAAGTCTTCGGATTCGGAGCCCCCTTTGGTGCATGACACCTTAGGGCCGATTAAGACTCCGGATTCGGAGCGCCCTTCGTGGATATCACGATTGGCCACATTAAGTCTCCGGATTCGAAGCCCCCCATTGGTGCACAACACTTAGGGCCGATTAAGCCTCCGGATTCGGAGCCCCCTTTGGTGCATGACACCTTAGGGCCGATTAAGACTCCGGATTCGGAGCGCCCTACGTGGATATCACGATTGGCCACATTAAGTCTCCGGATTCGGAGCCCCCTTTGGTACATGACACCTTAGGGCCGATTAAGTCTCCGGATTCGGAGTACCCTTCGGCACGAACAAAACAAAACAAAACAAAACAAAACACGCCAACATCCGAAATAAGGTGCTTAACTAAGCATATAAAAAATTCAGAATAAGACGCAAATGTTTGAAATAAAACTTTTTATTTGATCAAACAGTTGTTACATCAACGCAACCCGCATTTGAGCATTACAATACCCATTTTCAACCTCAAAAGCTAAAAAGGGGAAAAGACGCATTGGTAAAGCGGCAGCGCCGAATCAACTCCCGTCACCCGGAAGTTCTCCACGGTTTGCAATGCCTTGAGCCAACTGTGCCCAAGCCCATGACTTGCGCATTGCCAAACTTCCCCTGATACCATTGACAATGTCAAGGCAAAGATCCAGGACAAGGAAGGATAAACCCAACGGTCGTTGCCTTTCCTTTCGGGGTGATCTACTTCGACGACTTGAAGACTCATGCCAACTTTTGGACGCCCTACCTCCCATACGGATGGGTCCTCTGCTGCGCTCCATTGCAACACCAAGCTCGGCTGAACTCCGAGCCTCTCTAACTAACATCCCCACTTATCTCACCTCACATAATAAGTGATTGTTTATCTGCGCGAAGCGCCCACTCCTTTTATTTTCAATACTGGAAGCGATCTCGAGGCCCCAATCCCGAGGCGATTTCATTAACGCTAAACTCCATGAGACAAACGTCGGTTGATATTCGCCACGGCCTAGTTATCCAAACGACTTTTTGAAGCACATGCACTGGCCAAAAATCTAGGCCCCAAGCCGAGTCAAATTTGCCGCAGCCACTCTACTCACTGGTTTTCGGCTTCCTCAAGTTACAATGGCCTCATTCAGGAATAAATGGCTATCACATATGGGTCGACCCTGCCTATAAACCGGCGTATCACTGGATACTTAACAGATACTCGGACCGATCAACGTTTATACATTCATTCAAACATGTATACAATAAAACGAAACACGTACATGCCGAATACGAACTGCAACGAAATATTTATAATAGAACGTTTTTATTCAATCAAACAAACAATAAATTACATAGTTTTGAACGTGATTTGCGTTTCAACCTTACAATAGGTATACTTATACGGCGTCACCCTCATCCTCACTCTTCTCGACTTCAAAAGCGAAAAACGGAAAATGTTTACTGTGGTAGAGTGGCGATGCCGAATCAATGCTCGATGCTCGAAGAGCTTCCGCAGCTTGAGATGCCTTAATCCAACCGTGCCTAAATCTACGATTTTCATATCGGCAAACTTCTTCGGCAAGTTTCTCTTTGGTCTTTTCGATTCCAACTTTTCGGCCTTCATGAAAACCTTTTTCATAGGCCGTCCCCTTCGCGGTCTCCATTGCGAACATACTCGCCGTCTCACGATCGGCGAGCGCGGTACTGATGAGCCGACTGGTAACCCTTTCTTCCACGATTGGGTTTCCCTGCCCGGCGGTTGTGCCTGAGCCGCCTTGGTCTTCCTTAACTCGCGCTCAGCCGCCTCCGCGCGAGCCTCCAAACTTCGAATACGTTCCTCTTCTTCTCCATTTCTCGGTGGGCAGTGCGCAGCCGCATGCCGATTTCATAGGCAGTGTAAAGCCCCTTCACCGCCCCGTGAATGCCTTCACGAAATACTTCGTAGTCCTGTCGACCTACCATCGATTGCTGAACCTCAGGAGGAAAAATTTGTCGAGCAAACTCGACCGCTACATTTGGGTCTCGAACGATCGAGTCCGCCTCTGTCATGGGTCTATTCCCACAAATACCGCAAAGCTTAATGGGCACGGATTCGCGTCAGATCCCCTCTCGACTCGAGGTTGAGGAGATCTGCCCTGCGACTGCTTGTCCGCCTGGGCGACCTGCTTCGACGTCGAGGAGACTGATGCCTCTCTCGATCCCTGGAACTCCTACTCCCTGTGCGCGAAGGGTCACCACCTCGATTCATGTCTCCACCCAGCTCAGCTAGCGTCCTCGCTTCCTCTCTGCTGTTAAAGAAGAGTCTGTTCGACATTCACACGATACCTTCAAAAGCTGGAGTCAGTTGTTTACTGTGCTCATAAAAGTTGTACCTTTAATCATTTATCCTTTACAGAGGCAGCACCCTCGAGGCAATCTCATTAATTGTGAAAACCTCAATCGCCCGGCGCCGACTGGATCGACCCGCCTGGGGCAAGGGCAGATAGATTTATCAATATATTCGGCTCAAGCGATCCAGCCGGCCCATGAATCAACTTCAAAACTCCTGAGTTCGTCTCATCCGGTGCCTGAATGATCATGCACCGCCTGTGGCAAGGGCAGATAGATTTATCAATATATTCGGCTCAAGCGATCCAGCCGGCCCATGAATCGACTTCAAAGCTCCTGAGTTCGTCTCATCCGGCGCCCGAATGATCATGCACCGCCTGGGGCAAAGGCAGATAGATTTATCAATATATTCGGTTCAAGTGCTCCAGCCGGCCCATGAATCGACTTCAAAACTCTTGAGTTCGTCTCATCCGGCGCCCGAATGATCATGCACCGCCTGGGGCAAGGGCATATAGATTTATCAATATATTCGGCTCAATTGATCCAGCCGGCCCATGAATCGACTTCAAAGCTCTTGAGTTCGTCTCATCCGGCGCCCGAATGATCATGCACCGCCTGGGGCAAGGGCAAATTAATCAATCTATTCGGATTAAGTGCCCCAGCCGGCCCATGAATCGGTTCACCAGCGTAATACCCACGAACTATTTGGCATATGAATGATAAGTCAATATTGCCAAGATATTCAATTGTAGAAAGCTCAACAGAGTAATCATTTTATCTAAAGTAGTGAAAGGCAAAAATTCTTCACCAACATTCGGCGTCTGAATGATCATGCACCACCTGGGGCAAGGGCAGATTAATCAATCTATTCGGGTTAAGTGCCCCAGCCGGCCCATGAATCGGTTCACTAGCGTAATACCCACGAACTATTCGGCATACGAATGATAAGTCAATATTGCCAAGATATTCAAGTCGTAGAAAGCTCAACAGAGTAATCATTTTATCTAAAGTAGTGAAAGGCAAAAATTCTTCACCAACATAACATCACAAACTGTGCATAAGTAGTAGTGAAACGACAGGGTAATTTTCATTAATAAATTGAGTGCAGACAGTAACCAATTTATACATGAAAACTACTCGGAACCAACAAAAGTCCTTAAAACAAAAACATACATCAAAAGGGAAAGCATTTCATAAAATTCGAATGACTCCCAGATCAATCCTCGGGGTCAGACTCAAGTGGCTCAACGTCTACTTGCTCATAAGGAATTGGCAAGGCCAATGTAACCCCAGCGGCATCAAGGGCCTTAAGCCACCCATGTTTGAATCCCTGATTCTCAAACTTGGGGACTTTATCTACATATTCCTCGAAGGCGGCGCATTTTCTTGCTTCGAATGCGGCAGAAGCCTCAGATTCTGCCTTTTCCTTGGTCGCCTTCAACTCTGCTAACTCAGTCTCCACCTTGTTAAGTGCCTCCTCGGCTAGCCTAAGCGACTCTTTGCTCGCGTTCGCCCTATCTTCGGCCTCAGAACGGAGATGATCGGCAGTCCGAGCCCTTTCTACTTCGGCTTCGGCTCGCGCAGTCTCCATTGCGGCTCTCATCATCTCAAACTCGACCCTGCTCTTTTGATCGCCCACTTCTAACTGCAAACGGTCAATCCTCTCAAGGGCATCGTGTAGGCGACGGCCCAAGTCGGCGATCCTGCCGACCGTCTGCAAAACGAGTTGGGATCGTTAGATGCCATAGGCAACCAAAATCAAAACAAGTCAAGTTCACCTACCAAAAGGGCCGACTGCGCAGATAGGGCTACGGCCACCAAATCTGGCACGGCATGAAAGGATGCCTTATCAGCTGGTAGGGAGACTGAAGCCGCCAGGCTCAAGGCTACCGCTGGGTCGGTAATGATGGATGCGTCAGAGGAAATCGGCGTGTCTCTGATCTTTGGCTGAACAATGAAAGGAACAACCACGTCCGACTCTTCTAAGCGAGGCCTTTTGTCAGCAGGACTATCTTCTGAACCAGCCCATCCCTCGGCGCTACGCTTCTTGCCCCGCTCTTCCGGAATCAACTGTTCTTCAATGACCGATTGTTCAACCTCCTTCGCCGTTTTAGCCGCAACAATCTGAGCCGGCTCTTCAATAACGAGTTTGAAAGACTCAATCAAGGCAGGTCCAGAACGGGCGGCCTCGGCCTTTTTCCGGGTGGCCATTCACTCGGCATTTTTCTTTCGAGCCATCTGCGTGAGATTTTCCCCAGCCATACCTTCAAAAAAATCGCCGGGTAGGTCTCCCAAACTTCCAAAAATATCTCCAAAAGAAAACTCCGCCCGACCCGAAGTGGACGGCGAGGTAGGCTGATTAAGTTTGGCTGCCTCAAACGCCGAGTTTAGGGCCTCGTCAACCTCTTCGGCCTCCTCAGCGAACTCTCTGGCTGGTTCGGCGACTACCTCTACCACCGGCTCCACGTCTTGCCCCGAATCAGAAGCTTCGAGACCAACTTGCCTAAGGCTCCTGAAGCTAGGGAAGATAAGAGCCGCAAGGTGTTGATCGCCGGATGGAATCAGAATGTTGTCAGCGGCCGAAAAAGTAGTATAAGTAGGCTCATATCGAAGAAGTATGTGGGCCGCTCTCCCTTGCTTCTGTACGTTTGGACGGCCGAAGTATCCGAGTGCAGTCGCAATCTGCGCAAGGACTGCGTCGTCAGTAGAAACCAGAATCTTCTTCAATTTACTGCCTGCAAAGACAAAGGGTTAGACATGGAGAGAAGGCCGAGTGAAAGAAAAGTTCAATAAACGCAAGGAGACACACGGCAACCTGGTTCACCCCTCCGTCTGGGAATAGGGTCTAGGCGACCCTCGCCTTCGCCAAATTCCCAGTTCCCTCGGACATTGACCATTACGTCATCCACACGCTTACCAGAACTGGCAAGCATGGTTACCAAATGATGGTCAGTATCCTTGGCCCTAAGAAAGTACCGCCCAAGCCGACCGGAAGATTTGGCTAAAGCATAGCAGTGCCGAATGGCCGGAATGCCAAGATCGATCCTGAGGCGCCGGTTCAACTCTACGATCCCCATTACGATTCAAAAAAAGTTCACGTTGGGCTGAGAAGGAATCAGACCCCAATGGCGGAGGACGGCCCTAAGGAATGGATGTAGGGGAAAACGGACCCCGCCCTCTGCAATGGATAGGAGAGGAAAGACGATTGAATTTCGATCCTCTCTCTCCATATCCAGAGTATTGTCCGTCACTAGAGATAGATGAACATCGTCGGGGATGGAAAAGTGTCGCCGGAATCCGGAAACACGACCCTCAGAAAGGAGGTCTTTCAAGTGTTTAGCCATTTTCGCGGGGAATCAAGGGTTCGCCAAAATTAAAATAACAAACAGAAAGTAGGATTGCAAAGAAAAGAGAAGAAGACTTACGAGGAGCAAGGGGGACGAGGGTAGACGGAGAAGAGTTGCAGAAAATGCGAGTCAGAGAAGGGATACCCGCTGGCGGTCCAAAAGTCTCGAATACTCGACGAAATGTGCACTCGAAAGGACTGAAATTTCAAATCGCAATAAATGCGAGACGCACGAATGAGGCGGGAAAGTGTAATGATGACCGAAAATGTGTGCGCATTCTGACATCTGTATTGGGGTACGCGAAGCTGCCTGACCTATTTTGACTTTTCCAATTCAGGACCAAACACGCCGATTAACTACCGTCAATGGGGAGTTCGGGGGGCAATTGTGGGAGCCGAATAATGGCAAAATTAGAAGGTGCGTACCTTAGAAGACTGATATTAATCGGCTGTATCCTACAAGAATGGGAAGCCTTAGAGCCGAATAAGAGAAAGGACAAGGATTAAAAAGTAGGCCCTGGCCTCAAGGATCAAAAGGAACAGGTATAAATACAGGAACAATGGATTGAGAAAGGTATGTAAGAATCACTTCACTTAACTTAGTAAACAAGCTATCTTGAGTGTCTGAACTGACTTGTCCGTCGGAGTGCTAATTCCGGCACCCCGACCGGAGTGTTTGTATCTTTTCAAGTGACTAGCTGAGGATCACTAGCGTCTCCCACGATCTAAAGAGTATTTCCAAACCACTTCTCCACAAACATGTATATAATCAACAAATGAGGCAACTCGGCCCTCCAAAACTGTAACCATCGCAATCCATGATATACTCAGATACATTGAGACAAAAACAATAAAACTCTGCTCTACCGGCTATATGCACAGTAAGCCAAGGATACAACTCTCACAACAGTATGCCATTTTACCAGGCGCTAGCTGGAAGGGTGTGGTACCTTAGATTCTCAGCGCAGTCAGTTCTCCAAGCGCTAGCTGGAAGGTAACGATACCTCTGATTATAAGCGCGGTGTACAACACCAATAATCACAATACAACAGAACATAACCAACAAGTGTAATATATACACATAAACTATTCAAGATACATAAGCAATGTGTTAAAGTATATGAACACATAGGTGTGTGGAGTACATCGCCTATCTCCTCTCACACACTAGAGTACATCACCTATCTCCTCCCTAACAATTATACATATATAATGTATCATAGCACTTCATTACATACAATGTTCAATCAACACAAGTGTAATGCATACACGACAATTCAACACAACCATGTCATCCTCCACCGATGACCAAGGACAAAACCTCTAGATGCATGATTTTAATATACCTATTATAAAGACTCAACTCTCATGAGATCTTAAACCCAACAGCGACACTAGTACGATAGGTAAGGGTAAAACCCCCAAATGTGTGTATTCAACACTCATGATACAATAATTCAATTCTCATATTTATTTTCTGAAACTCACATAGAGTTAACATTTCATTTCTCATTTCCAAGATCAACTTCCAGGATTTTCCAATTCCAAAACCCCTTTTTCATTTCACAAACCAACTCCATTCATTATAAAGCCATAACCTGACTCGATTCAATACATTCATTTTAAAACAACCCCAAAGCTATAGTTAATCCCTTAGGCGTTAACACCTTCACCCAACTCATATTAACAATAGAGACTTACAAACATTGATCAACTACCCTTCATTTTAATTTACCAAATCAAAACATAATTTAGGGTTTTTTCTTCTTTCCACAATAACATGCTAATTTACACTCTAATTAGCCCAAAGAACTATCAATGATAAAATAATCATTCTCAAACAACCAACCCTAGGTTCCCTCACATGGTTTTCAAAGAAATTCAACATGATATGATTTTCATGCAATACAAAACTACCATATGTCTATCTATAGACGGAGTATTGAAAAAGAACAAGGAGAATCCCTACCTCAAATGAAGAACCCAAGGGGAAGAAGAGCCAAACTCAAAAGTGCTCTAATCCCAAAGCTTTTCGGATCAAAACGAAGCCCACGCAACCCTCTATCTTTCTTACAAAGAGATTAGGGTAGGAACACCAAAGAACTAGATCAATCCCTAGAGAGAAGGTGAGTGTAGAGAGAGAGAAAGTCGAATCTAGGGTTTTGAGACAAAAGGGAAATCAAAGAGTGAAGAAGAAGCTGCGGTTGCGAACTGATATATACGTTCCTCGCTCGCGCGAAAGAGTGGTCGCTCGAGCGATCAGACACAAAGAAACCTCGCTTGAGCGCACAAAGCCTCGCTCGAGCGAACAACACGAAGCTTCAGGTCTGCAACCAGAAGCACGCTCAAGCGAAAAAACGCTCGCTCGAGTGAAGAAGCCCAAAACATACAGCTCGCTCGCTCGAGCCAAGGCTGCGTCTGAACAAAACCTGAAGACACGAAAAGCTCGCTCGAGCGTACAAACCCTCGCTCGAGCGAAGAAGCAGCAACACAAGGCTCGCTCGAGCGACAAAGTCCTGGCCCGAGCGAAGAGGCTAAAAACTGGACAGCAACCATATGCTTCCAATCACAACCAACCTGAAACGAACCTGCCCAAAACATCCTATAACTCAAATACAAAGTATTGAACGATGGAAACAAGCTAAATACAACAACCCGCATTTACGGAACCAAGTCCGGAATACAATACTCAATGGAGGGAAAACCGGGATCGCTATAGCTCTAGAGAGTTAGCCTTCACTCTCATAGAAGGCAGCCCAACCTTTACACCTATATAGGTGGACCCATTAAGTGTGTGTTGTTTTACACTACCTTCATAAGCTATGAGTTCATTAAGAGCTCCTAGCTTAACCTTATTTAATTGAGCAACTTGCACTATCTACACCATAGGGAGAGGCATAGAATATAATGCTATACTGAATCTCTCCGTGACTTGTTACCCATTGAACCTAATTCATGGGATCTCCAATCACATAGGTTGGTTTGCTATCACAAGTGACTCGCTAAATGGGTTTAAGTCCCATCTCCCTCAATGCATCATATATTACCTTCATGGTTAGTCCTTTTGTCAGAGGGTCTGCTAGATTTTTCTCTAATCTCACAAACTCCAAGGCTATTACACCATTGCTTATGAGCTGTCGAACAATGTTGTGCCTTACACGTATATGTCTCTTCTTCCCATTGTACACTTTGTTCTTTTTTCTTTGCTCGAGCTATTGTTGCTAGTGAATCACAATATAGAGAAATGGAAGGAACTGGTTTTTCTTATAAAGGAACATCAGTAAGAAGATTCCTTAGCCATTTAGCTTCATTACCTGCCAAATTCAGATTCCATGGTAGAAGAAGCTTTGCAAGTTTGTTTAGATGATTTCCATGATATAGCACCCTTGTCTAGGGTAAAAACATAACCACTAGTTAAATATGTTTCATCATTATCTGACAGCCAATTGGCATCACAAAATCCTTCTAGCACTACTAGGTATCCTACATAGTGAAGACCTATGTTCATGGTACCTCTTAGGTACCTTAAAAGTCTAGTCAATGTTGCCCAGTGTTCTCGACTAGGATTATGTGTATATCTACTAAGTCTACTTATATCATATGCCATATTTGGTAGAGTATAATTCATTAGATACATTAGACTACCAATGATTTTAGCATATTTTGATTGTGAAACACTAGATCCCTTGCTCTTTTTTAGATGAAAACTAGGATCATAGGGGGTTTTAACAGACTCAACATCAAAATGATTGATTTTTCTGAGAAGTTTTTCAACATAATGTGACTGCGTCAATACTAATCCATTTTGTTCACGGATCACCTTGATTCCTAGAATAACATCTACTTCTCCTAGGTCTTTCATGTCAAAGTTTGATGATAAAAAGACTTTGGTCATGTTTACAACGTGCAAATTAGTACCCATGATCAACATATAATCAACATATAAACATATAATCACAAAAGGTAGTCAAAATAGACTGTACATATTCTAAGGCATTATTAGATCGAAATATCTTAACACGCTTTCCAAATTGAGTAAAAATTTCACTATTAGAGATGATAAAAGACAAATCAGATCTCTGTTTCATTCAAAATAACTAAGTCATTTGAGAGTAATCAATCACAAAAATAACCAAAAAAAAAAAAACCATTAACAGTTGGAGTTCTAGAAGGACCCCAAATATTTGTATGGATAAGAGCAAATGACTCAAACACACGACTAGGAAAAGAACTACAGTGATGCTCACCAAATTGACAGGCTTCGCACTCAATCTGAGAAACATGACTCAAACTAGAAACAACTAACTTAAGCTTGGCCAATGAAGGATGACCCAAGCGAAAATGCCACTGAAGAGGAGATATAGTAGCACTCAACACAGCAGATCGAGGATGACGAGTGATCTTAGTGTCTAAAAAGTATAAGCCATCATTCTCATGCCCTAAACAAATCATCCTTTTTGTCTAAAGGTCTTGCAAAACACATGAAGTAGGAGAAAAAGTTATTGAACAGTGGAGAGCTTGAGTCAATTAGCTAATAGAAAGCAAATTAAATAGAAAGTTAGGAACATAGAGATGGGTGAAAAGGACCTTGACTATTGATAGGTCGAGAAGATCCATCAGCAAGTATAATAGTATGATCAACAGGTCTAAGAGTATTAAAAAGAGAGGAATTACTAGAGATATTAGAACTAGCACCAGAGTCTAGGAGCCAAGGCTGAGTGGACTTAGCTACACATGCAATATTACCTAAACTAGCCATAGTAGTAGTAGATGATAAAGGTAGACTAGGCCAGCGAGACTGGACAAGAGCGATAAGCTCACTAATTTGAGTAGTAAGTGTCTCATGAGAATCAACTAGAGAAGTAATAGAGCTAATGGAAAACAAGGAAGAGTGTGAGGATGGAACCTCCATAACCTGGTTAGGTTTATCATACTTCTACCAACATAAGGGTTCAGTATGACCTTAGGAATCACAATGAGTACACTTGCGATCACCACGTGTACGAGAACCAGATCCACTACTAACTCCACCCTGGAAACCACCATGTGAGCCACTATCACGGGAACCACCTCCACGAGAACCCTATGTAGACACCTTATTTTGACCGGCCTTAAAACTTTGGTGCTTTCTTCCGAACACCCGATGATGAAAATTGGAATGTGCTATTTTACAAATTTTTCAGCAAAAAAGTCAGGTTTAAGCTTTAATTCCAACCTTATACCCGTTTTGGCCAAATTATTTTAGACCTATTTAAAAATATTTTATGAATTTTGTCTTTTCCTAAAAATTTAGCAATTTTGGAAAAATTGGCTTCCATACCACATGGCAAGTCACATGGTTTTGAGATACCACATGGTAAGCCATGTGTTTTTGAAAATATCACAAAAAGAAAAAATAGGAGAAAGATTTTGAAAGAAAAAATTTTGTTTAAAAAAAAAGAAATAATTTTGATTAAGAGAATTTTCGTTTCAACAAATCTTGAGCCTTTTTATCCACTAATATTTATTATTCAAAAATTCCATTAAAGCTTAAATTTGCAATTTCTTGCTGAGATCTCAAAACATACTCCATAACTATGAGGGTGTTGTGAAGAAAGTTTGGTAATCATAAAAATTCATCATTTCCTCCAAAGGTGAGTTTTCACATCTTTCTCATTTATTTTCTTGCGTTTTCTTTATTATTTTAAATATGTAGTTTCTTTATTTTAATAATAATAACAATAGCAAGTTAAATAAACTAAATAAAATATTTTTAAATAAAAACAGATAAGTAAATTAAGCTCACAATATTAACTTACAATTGGTTACTGGAAGTCATCGGAAAATACAAAATTGTTTACTGGAAGTAATTAGAAAAAATAGCTTCTACTTGCATCCTTAGAAATTGAATTTTTAAAATAAACTTAAAATTTTACAGAGACTGAGAAAAATTGCAAAAGATAATTGTGAACTCCTTTTTTCGCCCTGCCTTGGTCTTGACAGAGAAGCCTCTTTTATAGGCAAAGTGAATAACTGTTGAACTTGTGAAACTTGGAACTGTGAGGCCTGTGATTGGAGCTGTGAGGCTTGTGACTTCAAAAGTTCGAAAATACTGTGAAACTTGTGACTTCTGAAAAACTTGAAAATAAGAGGTATGTGGGTGCAGAGAGCATTTTTCTGTGACCGAGGACTTTCTTACTCTTTTTTTTTTTTACTTGCAGTGAGGGAACGTGACTGCACAGTTGACTGATGGGGAATCAATATATATATATATATCAGCAGCTTTTCTCAAAGTAAGAGTAGTGACTGAAGCTGATTTATACATATATAGAATCCAATGGCTGACTGTTTAAGCATATGGGTCCTGAGCATCTTGAAACTGGGGCTTATAAGGATCATTATTGGTTGAAGCCTCAGAGGAACTAGATTCTTCAGAGGTTTCATCTCCAACCTGTGACTTGGCTTGGGCCATCAATAGCTTGGCCATCTGGATCAATTCATCACTGGATGACTTGGTCTCGGCTTTGGGCTTTGACTGAGTTGACTTGGATTTGGATGATTTGGGCTTGGAAGAGCTGGTTGTTGGGCTTCCAAGTCTGACTGGTGGAATTGGGCTTCCTTAAGTTCCTTGGGTGACTGAAGCAATTAGGTTCTGCTGAGCTTTGACCATTGCAGGTGTTGGTGCATAGAGATTGACTGGGAATTCTTCTTGAACTTGATCAATTATGCGTTGGGGTTTAAAATTATACCACCATTTAACAAAGTGTTGACGAATAACCAGGTTATCAGAAATAGCATATTGCCATTTAAATATCCAGGGGACTTTGTATTTGGATATAAAAATGAGTAACCAAGGAAATTGTTTTTGTTGTTGACTGAGTTTAAAAACATAAGAGAAATAATTTACTTGTTCAATTAAAACAAAGGGGAAGATCTCAGGAATAGTACCATGCTGAGTCCACCATCGAAAAAACCAAGTGGGAAATTTTGACTTGAATTTATGGTCAAATTGGAGGAACCAGGAGTGACTGTATGACTCATTTTGATACAGGAGAACTTTAAGCCAGGCATCCATATAGTCATAATAACTATATTGGATTCTATGACCACGTAAATCTCTGAGTTGAAAAGGAGGACCCCATTCATCAAGAGAAACTATATTGTGGATGTAAAGAGAATGGTAAACAATTTTACTAGTGTATGTACGATCATAGATGGGTTTAATGACTATTGACTGATGATGAAAGAGAATATCTTTGTAGTAGGTAATTGACTTTTCTAAATAGGATTTAACTAGATCAAGAACATTATGGGTATTCTTGTGAATAGGTTCTTTGAAAAAGAGATTAGTTGATTGAAATTTGACACAATCAGATTGGACTGATTTGGTTGGGTTAGGAAGGTAAGGAGTGAGTGACTGAGAAGAAGAAGCGAATGGATCTGAAGCAAGAGCGGATGTATAACTAGGTTTAGGGATATTACCAAGAACTTGGTAACGGTTGATAGTGTCAATAGGATGATATATGGTGACTAGGTCAATAGGAGGAACAACAATGGATTTACTAGTTGGAATAATGGCTTTACTAGAAGGCCTTGTCATCTGTAAGCAAATAAGGTGAACAGAATTAGCATCCACTGAGGATATCTAATTTGTTCATATGGAAATGAAGACAATTAGTATAATGAGCAAGTAAATTACGACGACTGGTAATTTGATGAAATTGTATGAAATATGCACGACGAGTAGTTTTGCGAGCTGTCTTAAGGCAAGCAATACGGTAAGCAGTTTGGTAAACAAGTTTTCTATAATAGGTGACTTTTAATTTATGGTAGGAAATAAAAGGAGTGGCCATCCTTTATCCACCCTGTAAAAATTCGCGTGTAAGGAAATCTGGAATAGAATTTTGATGACCAGGTATATATTCAATATCAAAATAAAAAATACTTAAAATAGATTGCCACCAGGCAAAAATCTATTTACTAGCAATGTTTTGAACATCTTTTTCTAAAACATATTTAGCACTTTTACAATCAACACATAATAAAAATTTTTGGTTTAAAATATCATCTTGAAATTTACTAATACATAAAACAATAGATAAAATTTCTTGTTTAATAGTACTATAATTTTTTTGTGCTTTACTCTAGACACCAGAATGAAAATGAACGATTTGTTCAGATGACTGAGGAGTGATTTTCTGAAGAAGGATACCTCCATAACCAACATTAGTGGCATCAGTTTGAATAATCTTGAAAGAATTTTCAGTAGGAATACCAAGACAGGGCAAAGTCTTGACATTTTTTTTTGACTTGTTGAACAATAGTAGCATGTGTAGGAGACCAAGGTGGATGATTATCTTTTAACCGATCAAATAAGGGTTGACAAGTTTTCCTAAGGTCCTTATAAAATTCAGCAATGTAATTTAAGAAACCTAAAAATCGTTGTAATTGGGTTTTGTCCAAGATTTCGTCAGGGAACTTGGAAGCAAATTCTATAGACCTACTGATAGGAAGAATATTACTTTGGTGAATATCATAACCTAATAATCGAACTTTAGTTTGGAAAAGTTTAATTTTACGAGCAAAGATGACTAAACCATTATATTTGATAATATGGAAAAATGAATTAAGATGTTTTCAATGTTCATCAAGTGACTTAGAGAAAATGAGGATGTCATTGATATAGACTATGGAAAAATGACTAAAGGGATTAAAAATCTCATTCATAATATTTTGAAATTCACTAGGAGCATTTTTTAATAATAATAATAATAATAATATTTATTATTATATTATTATTATTATTATGTTTGTTTATATTATTATATATTATTATTATTGTTGTTTATATTATATTATTATATTTACTATATTTGATTTGTTAGATTTAACTTAGGTTGAGTTAGATAGTTGTTTGTTATAATAATTTCTAAATCCCACGTCTTTTATTTGGTATTGTAATTATTTAGTATTGTAGTAATTTCCCGCCCCCACTTCTTCTATCCCTTTTATTTACTCACTTTTCATAGGTGTAAATAACATCATAGTTTCTTTTTCGTCATATCCATGCTTTGCATCTATATTTTCATGTATTAAGATTCAACTCATTTACATTTGTGGATTTAATTAATTCTTATGTGATTATGTGCGCTATCTCATGTTCTTGAGATGATTCGCATGTCATATATTAGTAGCCGAATCTCTAGTTGCATCTTGTGTATATATTGTATTAGGATTTTATATATATGATCATGCATATTTTACTAATTTTGTTTTGTAACTGTTCATGGGACGTCGGTAAATATGTAAGTTTTTATGCTTTACTATCCCGCTTGTGTGTGTTTCCCTTACTATGTTTAGTATTCTACTATGAGGCTATTTGTTTATTTGATATAACTCTATGAATGCCGATGGATGGAGGTTGTGTCGCTTATTTTGGAATAATGTTGATTTTCATATTTGTAAACTCAATTTGTTTGAGTTGTACATCTTCAAAACTCTTTCAAAATGCATGAAAATCAAGTTATTTCAAAATGAATGACATAGTCTATACTTGCTTGCTTCACATAGTAAATGATGCTATCATTTGCACACCAAAATAAAATGAATAAAACTGGTGGCAACTACTATTACGAAGTATAGCAGTTGAGAATGGGTGTCAAACCACAGAAACTAGGGCAAGTTATTTTTAGTTCAAAGATTTCAGTTTTGAAAATGGAAAGTGAGAAAACGAAAACTTTAGGGTCTAGAATGTGCTACTAACCTTGTTATTAGGGGTTGTTGTATTTAGATTGTAAAAAATCATTGAAAAGGGTATTACAATGTGTCTTGGTCGGGACACATCACTTAAAAAGATTTTGTGTTTTAAAATCAGAAAGTCACGAATCATCTTCGCTTAACACAGACTGTCACCACTAAACTAAACTAAACTAAGGTTGATGCACGACCCTTCTTACTAGGTATGACTCGTCTAACAAGTTTAATACACAAGCGATGAAAACAATTGTATAACATGTATTCATGACTAGTGAACACATAATTTGATATAACATTATTTGCGAAAAAATCGAAGTTATACAACAGTACCCAAAACAATTAAAAATCTACAAAATTAAATACAAAATACCCCAATCACATGATCAGAGTTTCTTCTTAACCCTAAGATATGGAAATTAGTTCCACATATTAATATTACAACCACTATAAAATATATACACTCTAAACCTTCCCACTCTTCCTTTTTCTTTTTCTTTTTCTTTAATTTTATTTTTTTTTTCAAAACTTCAGTTGAAGCTTACTGAGCCCCCTTACTTCGTTAATCTCTCTCTCAATTTATAGCCAAAAGCTCCTGCAAACAAACAAATAAGACAATATATATATTAAATGCTAACTGAGTGGATGCGCATGGGTGGCGAGGGTGCACAGTTAAATGATGTGCACCTTTTTAATATAATAATATTTAAAATGTATTATTTATATTAATTTTTATGCAAACACTCAAAATATATAAAAACACACAAAAAAATGTAAAATTATAAAATAGTAAAAATAAATGGACTAATAAAATGTATTTCAGGGGGCTAAAAATATAACATTTAGGCTCCAATCACAGCCCTAATTTACATTTTGCTAGTCCTAGGGCAAAACAAATTAAAAATAAAATTAAATCTATCCATGTTGTTTTCATAGGGAGCGCGATTACATTTAGCATATGCAACTAGCTTTTGAACCTCTAAGTCACCCCTAGTGGACGAGTTGTAGTCATGTGAGGGTTTACAGTGAATATACCCACAAAATTCAAAATATTTTTTCTTGTTTTTAATTTTTTTCAAACATCTTTAGAAATATATATATATATATTTTAATTTAAGCCAAGAGAAGCTCTTCAATCCAAATGCTAGAAGTTTATAAGATTATAAATTCCCTACATTAGAAAAATAATAAGTCAGAGTACAAAGCACTAGCAATCATTAGGAATACGACATTTATTTCAAAACTCGGTGTGTGTGATTTTTTTGTTTTTTAAATTTACACAGATACGTCCTCAACTTCAAAATGAAACACAGTCCCAAAATTTCCATTTGAAGCATGCTTTGATTCAATTTTCTCTAGTTTACTCTCAGCAAATGAAACACTCTGAAATGGCTCAGCTCACTAGTGTATGTGTGTGAGAAAAGAAAATTATGTTTATTAAAACAAAAATTTCTCACATTTAACAATGAAAAATGTTGTATAGAAAAGTAAGTATAGTCTCATGATAGGAAAGCTGAAAATAATGAAATTATGCCACTTTTCATCAGAAAGATCATGCGAATCCCAAGATCAATTAGGGTTTTATTTTTGGTTGTAATGTTGGGTTAAAGGGAACCATTTACAAAATTGGGTGAAGGTAGAAAAACAGGTGTCCAAGAAATAAATCAAACAAACGCATGATATGTAGAACACTACTTCACTAACCTGCCCTTTTAACTCATGTCTCTCTCTTCTTTTTTTAACAGGAAATAAAAACATTTTTTTTTTCTTTTTACTTATTTTTTTATTTTTTATTTTTTTTGTTCCACTCACAAGATAGCATCCTTCCAAAAGAACAGATAAAATCCATTCTTGAGACACCGGAGGAAATGTCTAAATGAATAAAAAGTTTTTTTGTATAGGTTCAATGGGCTAACAAGGGATGATTGAAAGAAGAAAATTTTTATTTTTAGTAAGGCTCAAACAAAGAAAGATGGCCTAAAATCATTTCTGAAAATATAGCATGATTTATATGTTACAAGGACAAAATGGCATAAAAAATGATGATTACAATATTTTTCAACCAATTTGAAAAAATAATGAGACTTAACAATGACATAATGTGCTATCAAAGAAAAATTACGAGTAAATGTCAAATAACCCTCCAAAATAATGATAGGCTCAAAATCTTACACGGGGTTATAGTCTTCACATTAGACATCAAGATTTTCAAAGGCTATGTCCCAAAATCAGTCAAGTAATATCTGTGTAGTGACGTGCACGTGATCAGACCGAATATGAAATAAATGAGTGAAATAAATGAGTATTATAATGAGAAATAGTGTAACGAACTAAGACAAAATTATAATCCTAAGGTAACAAAATTACATCTAAACTTAATCACTTCACGCACAGAATGAAGAAGAAACAATACAATCATCGCTAATTTTTTTTTAAAAAAAAAAATAAAAACACACAAAACAAAATAAAAGAAAAGATAAAACATAAAACATAAAACATAAAACATAAAACATAAATTTCAAATGAAATGGTCTTTTAGAGCCATATTCCAGGGCTTACCGTGATAAAATTCCTTAGTGAAAATTGTCAATTGCATCCTTACCGTAACACATCTCAAACAAAATTACTTTTGTTTTACTCAGCTGTTCCCGAAGTAAGGTTTGTTAGATCTTCACCATATAGAAACTTTACTTGCAAAAGGATTAGAAACTAAATACAAATGTATACAAAATTTTATTATTATTTTTATTAATTTATTATTAGTTTTTTTCAAAACACATCCGAAAATAAAAATAGAAATAAAAAATAAACACATAAACTAAACACACACACACACACAAAAAGAAAAACACAAACCAAACCCTCCCCTCAACTTAATTGATATTGTCCTCAATGGCACATACCACAGAGGAACAACCAAACTAATTATAGGGAAGAAATCAAAATAAAAAAAAAATGAAAGAAAAAAAAAACAATATTAGTAAAAGAATCTATCCTTATCCTACTCGATTATAGGGAGGTATGTACTCCAAAGATTTTCAGTGGGCTGAAAAGTGCCCTAGCGACATTTCCTAGGTGTATGAACTATGCCAAGTTGGTCTTACAGTACCAGACGCTTCGTCTATCCGATATATTGGTTCCGCAATGCCGTTGACAAGCCCTATAACACCAAACCATATTAAGCTGAGGAAGACACTTCTCCAATGGAACAAGAACCAAGCCTCTTTGAAGTAAAAGCTCAAGTATTTTCTTTTTAATCCAAAATCTCTACACGGTGGAACATGTGTTAGTGTGTTTGAACACAAGATCGTACCATTAGTTGTCTCTAATTCAACGCTAAGTTGAACGTCTTCAGCTAGACGGAATTGACTCAATTGGTATGATAATCAGGGTCCATCAAGGCAATGGACTCAATTGACTTTCTATCATGAATACCCTCTTCGTATGGATTCAAATTCAAATCATCATAGGGGTTTGGAATTTTTAACCGCTCTAGGATTTGATCAATAAAAGGCAATGGAAAGTAATCCTTCCTAGTCATGGAGTTAAGTTCCCTATAGTCCATGTGGACATGCCACCTAGTAGTGGTATGTGTAGGAATTAGCTCACTACTCTCATTTTCAACCACTGTAATTCCTAACTTCTTGGGTACAACCTATGTGGGACTCACCCCTTGCTATCTGAGATGGGGTAAGTGATACTCGCATTTGGGATTTTTACCACTTCATTTTCCATTATTTCTTTCATGGTGACACTCTTATGCTCCTTGAGTATATGCAAAAGGCGACATTCGTGCTCAGGTTAGATGGAATAATCACATGAAGAGTGTCATTAGGCCTTAAGAAAGAGTATTTAAGTGAATCGGGAAGAGGTTTCAACTCAAGTTTTGGTGGGGTCATAGTGGAAGGTACTGAGGCTCATTAGAGAGGGTAGGTAGGAGCTTAATTCAGGATTTCCATAGCTAAAGATTCATGTGAGGAGCAAAGTCAAGCAAAGCGTTGACCTCCTTAATAGATCTATCAATATCAAAATTCTCAAATTCGAAATAAGTAAGACATGCCTCTAAAGGATCTGTTAAAAGAGTAGATGAAAGAATGTCCTCCATCAATTCATCAACCACATCAACTGTACAACATTCACTATTATTGGAAAGGTGTTGGGATACGTGAAACACATTCATCTTGACTTGTATATTTTCAAATGATACTTCCATCACTCCCGTCTCACAGTTAATGCATACATTTGCAGTGGTTAAGAAGGTCATCCTAAGATGATTGGGATCTATTTCCTATCAGTTAATGCAGGTTCCATGTTAAGGATAAGGAAATCAACAGGAAAGTAGAACTTATCGACCTTAACTAGGAGATCCTCAAGTATGCCACGAGGGGTTTTGAGGGAGCAATAAGCTAACTGAAGAGTCACTGATGTAGGTTTCAACTCACCAAACCCAAGTTCCTCGTACACTGAATAGGAAAGAAGGTTGACAATAGCACCTAACTCAAGAAGTGCCTTTTCAATTGAATGTTCACCTATGACACATGAAATGGTAGGTGCACCAAGATCTTTAAGCTTAGGGGTAGTGTTGTTGGTCAAAATGGAACTGACCTGGTTAGTGAGTAGGATCTTTTCGATCACATGGGTCTTGGATTTACACTTTTGAGTGCACAAGTCTTTGAGAAATTTGAGGGTACTTGTTTAATCGCCTCCAACAGGGGAGATTGATTTTCACTTGTTTGAACACCTCCATCATTACCTTTGTAGATGCATGCTTTTTCTTACTAAAAGAAGAAGGATCATTTAAACAATGGAGATATGGTGCCTTTGGCACATAGGGTGCCGTAAGCTCACTCAGAAGACTCAGGAGAGGACTTCTAGGCTCATTACTTTGCTCTAGTGAATTTTAGATCTGACTACCCTACCCACCCACTTTTTCATTGGTCCTGTATGTTCGATTTTGGTAGTTCTCTACTACTCCTAAGAGTCATGACAACTTGGATTTGCTCTATGTTCTTGCCATTAGATAATTCCACCCCATATTGCCCTTTTGGATTTTTGACTGGCTGGCTAGGCAATTGTCATTCGTCTTTCTTACTCAAGGTATTAGCTAGTTCGCCAATTTGGATCTCAAGTTTTAAAATGGACTGGGAGTGGGAATGGATAAGTTGGTTTGTAGACTACAAAAATTGTAACACTGTTTCTTCAAAGGTTGAACTTTTCTGAGGAGGATATTGGTATGACTATTGAGACACAAGTTGTTAAAGAGGTAGATTGGTAGAATTTTGGAAATTCTGCCTTGGTGGAGGTGGAACATAGGAATTTCCTTGTGGTTGTGAGTGCCAAGAAAAATTTGGATGGTTTCTTCATCCTGGGTTATAGGTGTTTGAGAATGTATCATTACCCAATTTAGAAAAAATGTCGATCGCATTGACATGCTTTGGAACTGACTCAGGACGCTGAGGTGCTAATGGGCACTCGACTACACAGTGGATAAGACTTAAACAAATTATGTAAGCCTCTTAGTATGGCGGTTGTGCTTGTTGTGAAGAAATGTGTCCTACTGCTAACAGTTGATCCACTTTTCTAGACAATAGTTTGACTTTCTGAGCAATATCTGCACTATGACCTACCTCATATAGGCGACCTAGCTTTTTACCACTAAGGGTTGGTTGCTTCTCATGTCGAGTGGCAAACGCATTTTGTAGGGAATTTTCACTCAGATTTTTAAACAACTCCTATGCCTGTATATCACTCTTAGTCACAAATATCCCATCACAAGCTGAGTCAACTATTTGTTTGAATGAGTCGGTTAAACCAGAATAGAAAATGTGAACAAGTTGCCACCGGAGTACTTGATGATGGGGACACTGATAAAGTAAATCCCGAAACCTTTCCCAAGTCTTATGGAAGTGCTCACCATCAATTTGAGAAAAATTGGTGATGGCACGTCGTGTTTGATTGGTTTTACCTATGGAAAAATATTTTTTTGCCTTAATTGGTCCCAGGTTGTGATAGAGTTGGTGAGTAAGGAATTTAGCCAGGTTTGGCCTTATCCTTAAGTGAAAAGAGAAACAATCTCAACCTAAGGGCCTCATCGGTAAAATTTTGGAGTTTCACAGTATAATAGGTCTCTAAAAACTCATTGAGATGTTTATAGGGATCCTCATTACTAAGCCCGTGAAAAGATGGAAACATTTGAATGGTACTAGATTTAATGTCATAGTAGGTTGCTTCGGTAATTGGCAATCGGATGCAAGATGATGAAACATTAGCAGTAGGTGTAACATGTGCCTTCAGTGACCTAGGTTGGTCAACTACTATTTTAGCCATTGCTAAAGCCGGTTTATATTTTCAGAGATTTCTAAGGGTTCGCTATAGTTCAAGGTTGTACAATAATTTTGGAAGACAAGAATGACGACCATGCATACAACGCATTTATGATAAAACAACACACAAAACAAAAAAAAAAACAAAAACTTGCAAATTAGTACAACAAAAATAAATAACACTTTACAAGATGATAAATGCACGACATGTCGGGAGTCATAAACTACCCTTTAAGGAAAATTAAAGTGCGATAAATAAAAATGCGATAAAAATAAAAGGGGGTATAAGACCTCCCAAAGAAAGAAAAAAATGCGATAAAGCAAATTGCAGTAAAATAAATGTTAGTAGTTAGTAGTCATATTTTTTTTTTCCTCAGAGTTATATGTCTAGCAGAGGTCATTTACTAGTGTCCAGCAATGGTAAATATCACACAAGTTATATCTCCAGCATGGGTATTTCCTTAATGGAACGGTATGATTTTATTTTTTTTATGGTTTTTATGTATTTTTTTTTCTTTGATATCTTTTATAGTTCACCTGTACAAGACAATTTGCACAAAATGAAAAATCAATAGAAACAAAAACTAATTGAAATTTTTACAAAAAAAATTACCAGAAGTCCCCGGCAACGACGCCAAAATTTGATGTTGTCGTTTGCATACCAAAATAAAATGTTGAGAACAGGTGTCGAATCACAGAGACTAGGCCAATTTATTTTTAGTTCAAAGATTTCAATTTTGAACATGGAAAGTGAGAAAAAGAAAACATTAGGGTTTAGAATCCATTACTAACCTTGTAATAGGGGGTTATTGTATTTAGATTGTAGAAAATCATTAAAAAGGGTAACAATTTCTATGTTCCACCTCCATCAAGATTTGTCTTGGTTAGGACACATCACTTAAAAAGATTTTGTGTTTTAAAATAAAAAAGTCACGAATCATCTTTGCTTAGTATGGACCATCACTACTAAACTAAACTAAAGTAGATGCAAGGCCCGTCTTACCAAGTATGATTCGTCTAACAATTTCAATACACAAGCGGTGAAAACAATTGTATAACATGTATTCATGACTAGTGAACATATAATTTGATAAAACATTATTTGCACAAAAATCTAAGTTATACAACAGTACCCAAATCAATTAAAAATCTACAAAATTAAATGCAAACTACCACAATCACATGATCAGAGTTTCATCTTAACCCTAAGATATGGAAATTAGTTCCACACACTAACATTACAAGCACTATAAAATATATACACTCTAAACCTACCTTCTCACTCTCCCTTTCTTTATTTCTTTCTTTTCTCTATTTTATTTTATTTTTTTCTTTCTTTTCTTCAGAGCTTCGGCTGAAGCTTACTGAGTCCCCCTTGCTTTGTTGATCTCTCCCTCAATTTATAACGAAAAGCTCCTGTAAACAAACAAATAAAATAATATATATAATGTTAATTGAGTAAATGTGCATGGGTGGCATGTGTGCACAGTTAAATATTGTGCACCTTTTTAATATAATAATATTTAAAATGTGTTATTTATATTAATTTTTGTACAAACACTCAAAATATATAAAATACACAAAAATATGTAAAATTATAAAATAGTTAAAATAAATGGACTAACAAAATGTATTTCAGGGGCTAAAAATGTAACATTTAGGCTCCAATCAATAAATTTTAGGATTTATTTAATAATTAGAATATGAACATATAAAGTTAATAAAATTCATATCATGGTTTAGTAGAGGCCGATCTTTTAATCGGGTGAATGGGGGTGCTCAATTAATGACCTTCCCTCTCATAACTAAGGTTTAAAACCGAGACATCTTTGGTTACGACGAACAGTGGCCTTGGTACGAGTCACGGGTTTCCTAATTTTTCTGAAATATTAGGTGGCGACTCTGAGATCTGGTGATGTTCATTTCTAGCAAAGGTCTTGTAACAAAATAGACTTTCTATAAAAGTTGTCAGATTTGGACTCTCATCTATATTTCACATTGCACTCGTGAGACTAAATAAAAAAAATCGAGGTTCTGAACTGTTTAGCACTCGGGTACCCCCTGGGTGATGTTACAGTTTCTGGTGACTCCACTGGGATATTAAGAAACCTTGAGTCGAACTCCATGATATGATTTTTATTTACATTTATATGTTCATTGCATTTCATGTATTGGTTCACTTAAAGTCCCTTTGCTGCCCAAATCTCAGTGGAAACACTGGCAATCTTTTTGTGACACTATACCTATCTCCGCATTACTTATGAGACCTTGTGTTAATACCTCTTAAGATTTGTCAAAAAGGTAGCTTCATTATCTAAGGTTATCGGACTTAAAAGAGAGGCTATATTGACTCTTCCAACTTCCTAGGATCTTACATGGTTATTAACTAAAGGACTCTTTAGTGACATCACATCGACCTCAACCTCTAGAGTAGAACTGACGATTGTACATATAGTGAGCTATAGCACCTTCCCAACTTAGGACATGATGCTCTCCCATTTTTAGGTTATGATGATACCATTTGTTTGAATAGTGAAACTCTAAATCATTTCAAAATTAGGACAGGGTAACTCTACCCCCCATAGGGGTGTTTGTTCTCTTTCTTGCTATGTGCTATGTATTATATAGAGATTCTTAAATCCAGATAACTAGTTCAGGCATATCAATTTATAGGGTTGAGATCAGTTTTTTGGTGGGGCAAACAATGATGTAGTGATCAGTTGTGCGGATTGAGCCGAAGTACTGCTGGGATTTTGATTGGGGGTATTATTTTTGGTTTTCTTTTTGCTAATTCATTGTAGCACCATTGCTTTAGAAAAGTCTGATATCCCACAAAATCTACCAGCATGAATCTATAGAACTTGTGGGATATTAGACCATTTCTATGATCGAGGAATGACCACCTGTTGATTGCACGAGCTTTATTTTGAATGCGGTGGATGGCCCACACTTTAACTAGCAATCTAAGAATGGTTTCATTTTTAAGTTCTGAGTTGGGTGTTGAGTCGGAGTCTGATTCCACCAAGTCTGTAGAGTTGAAATCAGACTCAAGTCAATCTAGCCAATCAGAGTTTGTTGATTTTGGGAGTGCTAACATAGACATCTCTGTCCTGTCTAGGTCTTCTTTGTCGATTTCTTTTGGGTTTGTTATAACTATTAAGTCGGAGGTTCTGAACGAAAATGTCATAGATTCTACCTACTTCTTTATGCCTTTAGTTCATTGCATTGACCAAAATTTTCAAAACTTTTATAAAAACAAAGAGGAAGAAATTCTTCGGGCTTTGAAAAATTTGATCGACTGGAAGGAAGAGAGGTGTGCTAAGCCCTTGATGGATGAGATTGTTTCAATTAAATGTGGGTACTGAGAATGATCCTCGCTTGGTCCAGATTGGTTCTACATTGTTTTTAGAAGAGCACGAGCGATTAGTCGCTTTATTAAAATATTTCAAAAAAACATTTTGGCGTGGTCCTACGAAGACAAGCATGGAATTGATCTTGAGATAATACAACATAGGATCCTTCTTGACCTTGAGGCCCTACCCCCTAGCTTTCAAACCTTAATTTTGAGTGTCCACTAATCAACCAGAGTATGAGGCTTGCATAGCTGGATTGGAAGCAGCCCTAGAACTGGGGCAATAAGGTTAGATATGATCAGAGATCCAAACTAGATTGTTTCTCAAGCCAATGGAGACCGGATAGAAAGTCAAATCCTGAAATTTGAGAGAAGAAGATTGCTGAAGGACAATTGAGTTCCTATCCACAACCCTAGGGGCAAATTCAGACACAATTAGACATGCCCCTACATTATCAAGGCTATTTGGTCAGGAAGAGCAGTTGTTCTCATGGTTTTTGATGGTTTCAAATTCTCACAACCAATCAACATGGACGAGCTGAAAAAAAAATATTATCCTTGAGAGGTTCGCTGGGCTGAAAACCGGAAAGGGCGACCTAGGCAAAAGTTAGAGCATAAAAAAAAATGAAAAATGAAAAATGAAAAAAAACATAAATAAAAAAATAAAAAATAAAAAGCTCGCAAGGTCGAAAACCCGGAAAGGTGGTTTTGGCAAAAGTTAGAGCACAAAAGGAGAGTGAAAAAACCCGATTGAACCTTAACCTTGAATTATGCAAGGCCTCATTTCTATCTTTGGGATACGTATGCAGCTTCATCTTGAAATTCGGCTCCAACCATTTTTAACTTGCTTGCTTCGTCCATGTTTGATTGGTTTATCCTTATTCAACTTGGCTATCTTACCCATGATCAATTGGCTTATCTTCATTCAGTTCGATTGTCCTATCTCTTCTTGATGAAAGGTTCAGTTGCAAGACAGATTCAGTGACAATGCTCTCTGTCCTGCTCGAGTTATCTAATTTGAGTTTGTGCATCTCAAGGGTTGATTCAATGTTGGTCGAGTAGTGGCCATTTGCGAAAATAGGTTTTGATAATTTTTAATGAAATCGACTAATTTTCTAAAAAATTATGCGATTTTTGAAAAACCAGACCATTTCTTGGACCCAAAAAGAAGGAAAATTTTCAGTACTCACAGCTTGACTTACATGATTTCAAAACAGAGAGTGGAACAAGCATGCTAATCTAACTCTCATGTTGATCAAAATATTTTTAGCAAAAAATAAAAAAAAAAGAAAAAGTCAAACCAATGAACTAGGGGCATAGTCAAGATAGGAATTTTGTCTTCTCCTCGTACTCTTGAGTCTCATGTTAAATGTTTCAGCTGGCCGGCTAACAATTTAGTCGGTTGTCCAAGTTGTTAGTTGACTCTAGGTGCTTCTTGATTGTTTCAGGCAGCCGACCGACCACTTGTTCAGCCAGTCCAACAGTTTTTTAGCTAGCCGACCATTTTTTGGTCAGTTCATTAGTTCATTTAGCCAGTCGGTTAATGAATCAGCTGGCCTGTCAATTTTTCAGCCGACTGGCCAACTTTGATATCAATCCAAAATGAAAAACTACAGAATTTGCATAGGCCCAATGGTTAACTTTGATATCAATCCAAAATGAAAAACTACAGAATTTGCATAGGCCCAATGGTTTGTGCTTTAAAGTTGTATTTCTAGTTTCTTTAATTCGAACAAGTGTGAATAGGTGTATTTGGATTACTCTACATCAGCAAAATATATATACAAACCTTAACATTGTAATATGACTATCGTACCCTCAACTTAAGTAAATATTAACAAAAGAACAAGAAACCAGAAAATAACTATTCTAACAGCCTTAATGTCATATCAATGCAGTTTATTGGAATAAAATAAAAGGAGCGGTGATGTTCCTCAGTTAAAAAGTGCAAGAATTTTCTCATTTGAAGAGCTTAAGAAATACACAAACAATTTTTCATAAGGCAATGTTATTGGAGCTGGTGGATACGGGAAGATTAATTTTTATTCTTGTTGCTAGAGAGAATAGCTTGTGAATCTTTTCTTGTCTTCATAAAATAAAATTTTGGGTCTATATTTAATGAAAAGTAGGCATGTGATCTTTGAAAATGTATGAACCATCCAGGCGTCTCATTGATAAATCAAATAAAAACTACACTACCATCTACTTGCAAAGTTATTCTGAAAAGCAAATATATAATATTTGGGCCAATTATACCACTGGTCCCTATAGTTTAGGGGCAATGTCAATTTATTCCTCAAAGTTTCAGTTATGATAGATTTAGTCCCTATACTTTCATAACCAAATCAAATTAGTCCCAAAGCTTAAAATAAAAATAACATATCATCCCAAAAGTTTGACTAATTACTATAAGTCCATCTATTTAATAGTTAAAATATATTTTATCCCTTTTGATGCTTTTAATTGCAAAATTGGGAGCTGAAATAAATACTTGTTTGGCATATATACCTGAATTAGAAAATCAGTTAATTAGATTAAATTCTATATTAACTATTGCATCTAAACAGTCTGATCAATTATAATTAAAGAATTGTTGCTCTTAAGGCACAAATATCTTTAGAAAAGGCACATTTGGATATATGTATATATATATATATATTTCAAACTAGTAGTTAAAGAATTGTTGCTCTTAAGTAGTTTTTCTAATTTAAATATATATCTCAAAATAGTATTTATTTCGGCTCTAAGTTCTGCAATTAAAAGTATCAGAAGGGATAAAATATACTTTGACTATTAAATGGATGGACCTTATAGGAATTAATCAAACTTGTGGGATGATATATTATTTTTATTTTAAGCTTAGGGACTAATTTGATTTGGTTATGACAGTGTAGGGACTAAATCCGTCAGAATTAAAACTATGAGGACTAAAGTGACACTATTCCTAAACTATAGGGATCAATGGTATAATTTACCCAATTTATTATTTCTAGTTTATGTGCTATTAATTTTTACTTTTAGAGCATCTTTCCATTTTTTTAGTTTTTTCCATAACATATTTGTTATCCATCTTAAATGTTTTTGAAAAGTATTTTTCAGTGTTGTATAACTTCCATATTCTCACCTTTCATTTTATTTATAGGTATATAGAGGAGCTCTTCTCACGGGACAACTGGTTGCTGTCAAAAGAGCTCAACAAGGATATATGCAAGGTGGTCTTGGGTTCAAAATTGAAATTGAGCTTTTATCAGGGGTACATCATAAGAATGTTGTTAGCTTATTGGGTTTCTGTTTCAAGAAAGTTGAACAAATGTTGGTAGATGAGTATATTCCAAATGGTACACTGAATGAAAGTCTTTCAAGTAGTCACACTCATTTCCTAATCTTCTCCACCAACATAGACGCTAAGTCTGGGTTTGGAACATGGATTTGGGTAGAGATTTGAAAAGGGAGAGGAAAAGAAAAAGGTGAGGGAAATAGAGAAAATTTTTTTCATATTTCATTCACATTTCCCCCAGCTTCCCTCCACGTATCCCTACCCAAATCCTAAATCCAAAACAACCTAATCTTGTGCTTTAGATGCTTACTTTATGATTAATGTATGTAATGGCATTTTTTGTTTCACAAGTATCATATGTTTGTCATCACTTGTCTACAACTTGCTAGTGAATACCCGTGTGAGTTGATTTTAGCTGAGGAAGAAATTTAGAAAAGAATAAGAAAAAAGAAAAGAGTAGAATAGAAGATTCTTTACATTCAAAAAATGGAAATCAAAATGCTCCTGTGGCCTTATCATTCTAAGGGCCTATTTGGTGTAACTTCTTAGAGCGATTCTGGTTTAAGACCCGACCTATTTGATATTTTGGATTTGGGTTCCTTGGTTTTGTATTGTTGTTCTTGTCTTATTCTTCTTTTCCCTCATTGAGTTTGGCTATCGGGATATGCTGGTTGTGTTTGGAACAGGTTAGTACCTTGTTTTTCAAAAACCTTATTGCCCAGAATTTTGCCCTTTCACTCGAGCATCACTTCTTACGCTCGAGTGGTCTTTGTGAACTTTCAGCACTTTTGTAGGCCTGCAAAAGTACTAGAAGAGTGTATTCTACACTCGAGCGGTTTTTACTACGCTCGAGCTGCCCTTTTTGTGCTCAAGCGATGGTCTTCTATCTGTAAAACTATTGGGAGTGTGTATTCTATGCTCGAGCGTCACTTCTTGCGCTCGAGCGGTGCAACTTATTATGTTTGAACGCTTGAGCGTCACTTTTTGCACTCGAGCGGACTGTGCATATATCAGTTCGTGAAAGTCACTTTTTACATCACTTTGTCATATATTTATCTCTCTACACATTTCAAAACCCTAAATCTAGAGCTCCTCTCTCTAGAACTTACTTTCTCTCTTCAAATACACCAAGATCTACCTATTTCCCCACCTTATTCTCTTCGTTAAAAAGGTAGAACTCACCTAGAGCTTCATTTTCATCCGAATAGAGTTGGGTTTCGATTTCATCCGAGTTTCATCCATATTTTTCTGGTCTTCTAGCTTTGAGATAGAGATTTTCTACACTCTTTTATGATTTTTAACTTAGTTATTTATTTTTATAAAACAATCTTATAATTTTGGAGGATTTCGAACAAACCTACAGTTTTGGTTTAAATTAAAAGAGGGCTTTTTCAGATGGATGTATTGAAAATGGTTGTAGGAGTAGAAATGAAGTTAAGTTGTGATAATATGATTGATTTCGATACTTGGAGTGGTTTTTGGAAGAAAAATGGGTTTTGCTCTAAATGTCTCGAATATTTATTTTTGTATAAATAAATGGAATTTATGTTGAAAATATGAAATTGGACGGATATTGATATGGATGGTGAAGTTGGATATGTATTATCGCTTACATCTCAAGTTTTGGAAAGTTTATCTATACTGGAGATTTTATATATGTTTAGAAATATCTGTTTTGGGCTATCGATGGAGGATAACTATGATTGTTGTAGAAATTACATGAGGATTAGGTGAATTGAAACTAATTTCTCATCCATATGCATTGAACATTGTTGTTCATTTAATACATTGCAAATGTATGGGATTTTGAGAAAAAATGGTGAAAGTTGGAAAGAGGTATGTATCACCAAACTAAGTTGGCCTGTGTGTCCAGGGTGAAAGTCCCAAAAAACGTGCATATACATGGGTGCCAATTCCCGCTGACGAAATATCCGTAAAATGGCAATAGTAGCATTTGTATAGGCTACGTTTACATGGCTGCTGTTTGACGGTTTCTCACGAACGAAATATTCATGGGTTTGAGATTTCCCCTTGTTTTCTACTGTAAAGAACATGATTTGAGAATTGTGATATGAACTGAGCATGGCATGGTTTTGGGAAAGAAAGGTAAAACGTTTTGACATGAGTATTGCATATGTATTTCACCCTCATATCTTTGTTAAGATTCATATATTGTGTTGGATTATTTCTACTAGGCTTTGGCTCACCTTATATGGGAAAACCTTTTTTAGGTGTTGGTGATATGCCTTCACCAAGGACTTAGCTTGGGAGGACTATGAAGCTGAAGGCTCAGTTTTGTTATTTTGTATTTAATGTTTGTACAAGCCTAGGATTTTATTTGTATTGAGTTTAAGACTCACTTTTGATGTACTCAAGCATTGTCTTGGAAAGTTGTAGCTTTCAGGGCATTTCCATTATCTATTTAACTTCTATTTTATATTTTTGTTGTTAACACATGCAATAGATACAGGGTTAGGACTTATGAATGTATATTCACATGTGTCACCCCTTTTGTACAACTGAGTTTTATGTAATGGAAGGATATTGTACTCTGATTTATGTTGTTATTTAATTATTGTTATGGTTGATTTATTATAATTATTTCGGGATGTTACAACTTGGTATTAGAGCGTACCGGGTTTGAATACTTAGCATACGTGGGAAGTGGCTATTACGACAACGGGTTTGTCTCGCTTAACAGAGATGTTTGTATGTATGGTATGCTTATGTGATAACTACTTATATGATTATATAGGTATGGAATTTAATTTCTAAGATATTGATTGGGTCTTCGGATTTCTAGAAGTCCTTTTAGAAGAGCACTTGATCACTGTTGTTTCTAATTGGAACTCTAGCAATGCCGCAAGACGGTCATTATCCAAGAAGGAAATTCGTATGTGTTTTATGTGACTACGTGCTTATGTGGAGTGAATTACTGTTGTCCACCGCATTTGGACACAAGTGAGTAGCTTTGGCACGTTTGTAAATGTGCTAATCTCTTTTGTTATCTTTATAGGATGTCAGGACGTGGACGTGGTGGTGGTAGGCGTGGTAGGCCTAGAAGGCATGAGATGCCTTTACCGGATGAGATTCCGACGCAAGAAGAAAGAGTTGGTCAGGCCAATGTGGCTAAACCAATTGGTCAGCAGGCCATAGGCGCTTTGGCCCGCGAAATGGCCAAAGCATTGCGGGAATCCATGGATATTCTCAAGGGTGAGAATCAAATCTAGGCCCATGTTACTGAAACGTGGCTGTCATTCTTGAAGAGAGAGTTCTTCCGGTCCAACCTGGACGAGTTTTTGGGCGATCCCAAGAAGCCTTTGAAAGCAGATGAATGGCTTGAACAAATGGTGAAGACATTTGAGATGCTTGGCAACGAAGACAGTGGTTTGAGAGTGACCTTAGCGTCCTTCTAGTTGAAGGGAGATGCTGGTCAATAGTGGAAGTATACGTGTGGGCGCATTGGGGTAACTTGGGAGGCTTTTGTCGACGCCTTCCAGGACAAGTTTTTGCCTCCCACTGTTAGGAAGAAGTTGAGGGAACAACTTTCTCAGCTCAAGTAGTTGAACACACTGATGGCCGAGTTTGAGGCCACATTTACTAGTTTGTCGAGGTTTGTACCAGAACTCGTGGCGACTAAGGAGTGCCATTGTTTAGAGTTCAAGAAGAGATTGAGGACCAAACTCATGTGTCAAAGTGGTCGGGTCAATGATTAGAGATTATGGACGCATTGTGGAGGCAATAGCTCATCTTGAGACCGTGATGCTGATAGAGGAGCAGCGAATGAGGGGCTCCAGGAGGAGTCAGGATGTTTAGGGAGATAGTAAGAGGCAGAGGGGTTCTACTCCACAATAGTCCCAGGGAACACAGTTGAGGTCCACTTTTCCAGTGCCGAGTTCAGGTTCTAGAAGAGGTGGTCAGGGAGATTTTACCTACTTTAAGTGTGACCAGTTAGGCCACAAGTCTCCAGCTTGCCTCGTAAAGGGGAAGAAGGCAATGGACTGTTTCATTTGCGGCTCATTCTCAGAGCCAGAGTTAGGAAAAAGCGCAGCAGCTCACTTATTATCAGTGTGGGCAGGTAGGGCACATGAAGAGGTTTTGCCCTCAGTTGGGTGGCACACCTGGTGCGTCTGGCTCAAGGAAGACACAGAGCCACCAGCCAGCACAATTAGTTCAGGCCTCGAGGGCCAATCAGGGAGCCTATTTGGCTCAGTTAATGCATCAAACCTATGCTCCAAGGGGTGAGCAGGTAGAGCAGAGACCTTTAGGGCGTGTGGATGCTGTTACCGCTCCAGACCTAGTAACAGCGCCTTCGGTAGTGAGAGGTACTTTCTTATTATGCAATTATATTACTAATGTGTCGATTGATATAGGTGTATCACATTCATTTATCTCTTCTGCATTTGCATTGGCTTTAGGGTTAGAATTGGCTTGGTTAATATCTCCTCTCAGTGTAGAGTCACTTATTGGTAGTAAGATTGTCTTGGAACAAGGGTATTGGGGTTGTGACATAGAGGTTGCTGGTTGCCAACTTCCTTTTGCATTTGTGTTGATTGACATGTCGAGTTTTGATGCTATATTAGGAATTCTACGCTCAAGCGATTATACGCTTGAGCAGTCCTTTTTGCGCTCGAGCAATGGTCTTCTGTTTGTAAAACTACTGGGAGTGTGTATTCTACACTGGAGCGTCACTTCTTACGCTTGAGCAGACTGTGCGTATATCAGTTCATCAAAGTCACTTTTTACATCACTTTTTCATCTCTTTCTCTCTCTACACATTTCAAAACCCTAAATCTAGAGCTCCTCTCTCTAGAACTTACTCTCTCTCTCTCTCTCTCTCTCTCTCTCTCCATCCATACAAATACACCAAGATTTACCCATTTCTCCACCTTATTCCCTTTGTTAAAAATGTAGAGCTCACCTAGAGCTTCATTTGCATCCGAATAGAGTTGGGTTTCGGCTTCATCCGAGTTTCATCTGTGCTTTTCTTGTCTTCTAGCTTTAAGGTAGGGATTCTCTACACTCTTTTATAATTATTAACTTAGTTATTTATTTTTGTAAAACAATCTTGTAATTTTAGAGGGTTTTGAACAAACCTAGGGTTTTGGATTAAAATCAAAAGAGGAGTTTTCAAATGGATGTATTGAAAATGGTTGTGGGAGTAGAAATGAAATTGAGTTGTAATAATATGATTGATTTCAATACTTGGAGTGGATTTTGGAAGAAAAAGAGGTTTTGCCCTAAATGTCTCAAATATTTATTTTGTATCAATAAATGGAATTTATGTTGAAAATGTGAAATTGGATAGATATTGATATGGATGGTGGAGTTGGATATGTATTATCGTTCACATCTTAAGTTTTGGAAAGTTTATATGTATTAGAGATTTTATATCTGTTTAGAAATATCTGTTTTGGGCTATCGGTGAAGGATAACTATGATTGTTGTAGAAATCGCATGAGGATTAGGTGAATTGAAATAATTTATCAACCATGTGCATTGAACATTGTTGCTCATTTAATACATTGCAAATGTATGAGATTTTGTGAAAAATGAGTGAAAGTTGGAAAGAGGTATATATCACCAAACTAAGTTGGCCTGTGTGTCCAGGGTGAAAGTCCCGAAAAACGCGCGTATACATGGGTGCCAATTCCCGCTGACGAAATATCTGTAAAATGGCAATAGTAACGCTTGTATAGGCTACGTTTACATAGGTGTCGTTTGACGATTTTCCGCGGACGAAATATTTGTGAAAGGTTGTACTTGTTTAAGATTTCCCCCTTGTTTTCTGCTATAAAGAACATGATTTGAGAATTGTGATATGAACTGAGCATGGCATGGTTTTGGGAAAGAAAGGTAGAATGTTTTGACATGAGCATTGCATATGCATTTCACCCTTATATCTTTGTTAAGATTCCTATATTGTGTTGGATTATTTCTACTGGGTTTTGGCTCACCCTATATGGGAAAACCATTTTCAAGTGTTAGTGATATGCCTCCACCAAGGACTTAGCTTGGGAGGACTGTGGAGCTGAAGGCTCAGTTTTGTTATTTTGTATTTAATGTTTGTTCAAGCCTAGGGCTTTATTTGTATTGAGCTTAAGACTCACTTTTGATGTACTTAATCATTGTCTTGGAACGTTGTAGCTTTCAGGACATTTTTATTATCTGTTTAACTTCTATTTCATATTTTTATTGTTGACACATGCTATAAATTCAGAGTTAGGACTTATGAATGTATATTTGCATGTGTCACCTCTTCTATACAACTGAGTTTTATGTAATGGAAGGATATTGTACTATAATTTATGTTATTATTTAATTATCGTTATGGTTAGTTTATTATAATCATTTCAGGGCATTACACTTCTTGCAAACTAAAAAATGGTAATTAGAAGCGGAAGCTAGAAACATCAATTTCCCTCATTCTCACTAATCATTTTTTTTTTCCAGTTTATTTAAGTTATTTTTTGCCTCATAAGTTGTAAGCAAAAGTTACACCAAATACTCCAGCACAAAATTTCAAAACAAAAAGTTATAATTAGCCCCATAAGATGCACCAAACAATCCGCTATACCTTGTTCAAACTTGAATGTTTTACATAATTTCTATTCTCTAACAAAAGGAGATAGGAATAGAGGAATAGTCCATTCTTATAGAAAAGCTATACATAAAAACATCTAGAATTACGTGGCAATGAAATTTTGGAAATTAAGGGTCATCTTGATAGGAGTTTTGTTTTCAAATGAATGGCTCTAGTTCAACCACGTCATTCTGTTCAAAATTTCTATTTTTATAGCATAACTAAGGAATAAATAATAGTAAAACGAGGGATCCCATGTTTGTAAACTACACTACTAAGACCCATTATCTTGGGAAACACAGGCATCCCATTGAAAAATAATAATTAAAATAAATTTTACTTCTGCAAGCAAGATAAGAATTAAGTTGGATTGGATATGGAGGCTTCGAATAGCCCCTGGAGCAGCAAAAGGTTTTCAATATCTGCATGAACTTGCCAACCCTCTGATCATACATAGGGACATCAAATCTAACAATATTTTACTGGATGAATACTTGAATGCAAAAGTTTTTGATTTTGGTCTCTCCAAGCTTATGGGTGATATAGAAAAGGGCATGTTATCACTCAAGTCAAAGGAACAATGGTCAGTATATTCTCTTCGAAACCCTACATTTTAAAGGATAGTAATTTACAAAATATTTGAGTAGAATAAGATTTCTAGAGAGCTTATTTGAATTCTAGCAATCATCCATCTATTTTAGCAGTTCTCCATTATGAGAAATTCTTGTGAAATAGTTCTCAAGTGGTCATAGAGGTCCATGTGGTGGACACTGAACCACATACAATAAATGAAACCCCTTATTATGTTTCGTTTAGAAGATAACTAAACAGATTTTGTAATTTCTTTCTATCTACAACTATTAATAACCTTCTTCTTCTTTTGTTTTATTTTTTTATGGTGGTAGCGAGTTTAATGGCTCTTTACCTCCATTTCCCAACCTTAATACATAAATAAAATAAAATAATTGACAGGAGGCCGTTGGTTCAATAGTTAAAACTTGGCTTATTAACACGAGTTTGTGAGTTAGAACTTGAAAATAGCCACTTTACACATATTATGTCAAAAGGTAGATCTGTACCTAATGTTACCTTCCCAGGCCCCTTCAATCGGGACTAAACTAGGCATAGTTTATGTTGTGCAAAACACTGGTTTCAATGAAACAATAAAGAAATAAATAAAGGAACAAACACACACAAAAAAAATGAACACAAGATATACATGATTTGGCAGGTGCCTACGTCCACAATGGAGACAGAGAGAGAACAAATCCATTATAGTCATAAGGATTACAAGAAGACTATTAACCTCTCAACATATCTCTCTATTTTGTAACACTCTATAAAACCCTACCTAAAAATTATAATATATATCACCTAACAGTCTCGATCCTCCCTCCCCCCCCCCTCCCCATAAAAGGTCCTTTACCGTACTCTTTACTGTAAAATAAATACAGGAGATCTTACAACAATTTAAAATAATTAATAAGTAATAGTCTGTTTTATGTCCAGAAGTCTCCTCTCTTCTATTTGTTTATTTATTTTGTGCATGTCTTATGTTGGGGAATTTTCAAAATGGGTTTTCAAAATTTATTGTTTAGTTTTGGATATTTTCAAAACCTTCCATGTTTTTCTTTGGAAAGCATGAAATAAGCTTGGGACTTTGTCCCACATTGGAAAGAGAGCAAAACATGGAGCACTTAATAAAGTGCTACATTGAATATTCCTTTAAATATGGTATTATGGGATGGATGCTAGTGTACATGCACTCACACCGCAAGGATGGTGCTTCACACTGCAAGGATGGTGCTTCGCACCATCCGCATATGCACATGCGAACGCGTATGGCGTGGGCAGTGGACTGTGTGGCGTTTGATGGTGCACTTTGCACTTAGCATCAGCCAAGGCTCCATGAGGGCGCTTTCCTATTTGCATCGGATAGGTTGAAGCGATGACATGGATCCAGCGTGGCATGGGTGACGTGGAATGCAGTCAGCTCCACGTGGCAGTGACATGGCGTCCGTTGTGTGTCTGATTTGGAGCGGTTTGATCGTAGCCGTTGATTGGAGATGCACGCAATCATACGGATGAGATGGCACCCGATCATGATCAGATGTGATTAGTCAAGGCATATATTCGGTGTAAGAATGATCTGCACTGTAGATCGTCGATCCAACGGTTAGATCTGATCGGATGTGATCGAGGGACATGACCATTCGATCAGATGCATTAAGGCCTATAAATACGCTGCGAAATCAGCCATTTCAATCCATCCAAAATCCTGAAAAGCATTCCTGCAATTCTCCCCCCCTCTCTCTCTCTCTCTCTCTCTTCCCCTCTTGATTTAGAGTTTTTGATCAAGAGTTTCTTAAGTAAGTTTCTGCTTTTCTTATTGGCAATTAAATTCTGCAGACTTGATTATCAGTGTCTTGGTTTTCTTGATTATATCAAGAGTATTCTGATCTACTGTTGTCAGTGCAGATGTCGGTAGACTTGATCTTTAGATCAGGCTTCATTGTATCCTGGAGGTGAATTTGCTGTAACCCCATACACACCTTTTGGTGGGTACAAATATTGTCTTTAGGAAAGCGACTAAGTAACGTGACTTGAAGCACTAAATTTCTATTTAACATAGACAAGATCATCGCCAAGTTTTTAAGACCCAAAGACCACTAACTGAAGAATTCAAGACGAATTGTTCCAACAATCTAAAGACAATATTTATATATGGCAATGTCTATTCAAAAAACAACTCAAGATTTCATGAAGCTTGACCGGTTTGATGGCGAAAATTTCTGACGCTGGCAAAAGAAGATGCACTTTTTGCTCACCACTCTCAAAGTGGTCTATGTGCTAACTACCCCCTATCGGTGGAGCAAGAAGATGAGACTATGGAGCAAACCCGTACAAGAACCAAATGGGAGAATGACGACTACATTTGCCGAGGACATATTCTGAATGCACTGTCAGACTCTCTGTTCGATGTATATCATCATCTGGAAACGACAAAGTAACTATGGCACATATTACAGTCAAAGTACCTCACCGAGGATGCCACCAGTAAGAAATTTCTTATTAGTAATTTTATGCGCTTTACTATGATTGATACAAAGCCCATTAGTGAACAATTCCATGAGATCCAACATATTCTGAGTCAGTTTCGACAAAAGAATATGAACATGGATGAATCTATTGTAGTTTCGTCTATAATAGAGAAACTGCCATCTTCTTGAAAGGATTTTAAAAAAACTCTGAAACACAAAAAGAAAGATCTAACTTTAGAGGAATTGACTCAACACCTCTAAGTTGAGGAAGAGTCAAGACATCTTGAAAGTAAAGAAAACCAATTGGCTCAGACTTCCAAGATTCACATGGTGGATGATGGCAAGAGGTTTAACAAAAAGAAGCGTAAGCGCGACCCCCAACTTGAGAAAAATGCTAAGAAGCCGAAAGGCGCTTGTTGGCATTGTGGCAAACCAGGGCACTTTAGAAATGAATGCTAGTCATACAAGAAGAAGCCAGAAGCATCAAATGCGAAGAACAAGTTTGTGGTTGTTATATCCGAGGTGAACATGCTTGAAGATGCTGGTGACTAGTGGATTAATTTAGGAGCAACAAGGCATGTCTGTAACGACAAGAGCCGTTTCACTACTTATGAACAAGTGAGTGTTGTAACAGTTCTCTACATGGGCAACTCTTCAACTGCTACTATCAAAGGCAAAGGGACGGTGGATCTAGAGTTCACATCTGGAAAAGCCTTAAGTCTTAATGATGTTTATCATGTACTTGATGTCTGGAAAAACCTTGTATCTGAAAGCCTGATTAATAAACATGGCTTCAAGTTAGTATTTGAGTTAGACAAATTTGTCCTATCTAAGGGTGGGATTTTTGTTGGGAAGGGCTACATGTATCAAGGAATGTTCAAACTTAATATTATCAATAATACATCTATTTCTTCTTATATTGTTGATTATCTTTCTTTATGGCATGCTCGTTTAGGTCATGTTAATACTAGAAAAATGCATGATATGGTTAATTTAGATTTAATTCTTAAGTATGACATTAATATGTGCATAGTGATGTGTGTGACATGCATAGTACCCCCACTAAAGGTAGTAAGAAATATTTTGTAACATTCATTGATAATTTTTCTAAATACTGTCATATCTATTTTTTGCATTCAAAAGATGAGGTGCTTGATAAATTCAAGATTTTTAAGACAGAAGTAGAAAATCAGTATAATGTCAAAATAAAAAGACTTAGGTCTGATAGAGGCGGTGAATAACATTTTCTAGAATATTATGAAAATGTTGGTATTATTTATTAGAAGTCTACACCCTACACACCATAACAAAATGGAATAGCTGAAAGAAAGAATAGGATATTAACAGAAATGATTAATGTTATGCTTTCTTACTCTAGTTTAAGTTTTGGTTTTTGTAGCCTTGCTCACTGCCTGTCACATACTCAATAGAATTCCTCTCAATGGAAGAAATGTTACTCTTTATGAACTTTGGAAAAACAAGACACCTAATCTAGGTTTGAAAATATAGGGTTATAGAGCAATAGTCAGATTACCTGAACTTAAAAGGAAGAAATTAGGTGAAAAAGGAATTGAATGCATATTCCTTGGCTATGTTATACATAGCAAAGCATATAGGTTTTTGGTAGTAGAGCCCAATGGTTTAGTGGAAACAAATACCATCATTGAATTACGTGATGCAGTATTTTATGAGAATTGTTTCACAACCATTCCAAGGTTAGATTCTAATCAAGGAAATGAATCAACTACTTTGATGTCTACAGAGGAAAGTGAACGACATGAACCCATTAAGCCTAATGAACCTAATGAGCCTGTTAAGTTAAGGAGGAGTAAGAAGGCTAGGACTGAGAAGTCATTTGGCCTTGATTTCATAGTTTACCTTGTAGAAGGAACTAGAAAAGTTTATTATAAGCAAACAATGATTTCTTTGAATATGGATTCAGATCCATCAACCTTTAAGGAGGCTATGAAGTAGGGATAGCAATATCAACCCGGCTCGACGGGGACCCGGACCGCCCCGTCCGAATAAATAGGTTTTTCCTCGAATATTATTCCCCATAGGGCCGGGGCTGGTATTGAAAAATACATCCCCGATGATTTTTGGTCTGGGGACGGGGATAAGTTTCTCGGCCCCAGCCTGGCCCGGCCCGGCCCCGTCCCGCCTCAAAATTTCCCCGAAGCTTCCCCGCGTATAAACTACCTATGTGTTTAGTTATATTATAATTATATATCTCTCACTCTCTGACTTTCATCTCACTCTTGTTCTTCTCTCTCTCACACTCTCTCAACTCTCTCGTTCTTCTCTCTCTGTCAACTCTCTCACTCTTACAGTCACTGATACAGTGACACCACCACCACCACTGGCCCCGACCCCTCTCTCTCTCTCTCTCTCTCTCTCTCTCTCTCTCTCTCTTCACTTCGTCTCCACCACCATCGCCACCGCCACCGCCACCGCCACCGCTGCAGAAGGTCTATCTCTCTATCACCACCACTGAACCCACTGCCACAGCCAACCACTGTCTATCTCGCGCCTGGTCACTTGCGTCACTCAAATCTGTTAAATATGAACTCAGATTTGTTAGATCTGTTATCTCTATCTCTTTATCTCTCTCTCTCTCTCTCTCTGTGATCTGATCTGTGTACTCAGATCTGTTAGGTCTATCTCTCTGGTATTATTGTTGAATTTTTTTTTTTTTCGGATTAAATTTTTTTTTTAATTTAAATCTGTATTGTTAAAAAATTAAATTTAATCTGTGTTAATTATACACATATTGATTTGTTGATGATGATGAAACATAATAATATATATTGATTTGTTGTTGTGTTGAACAAAATTCAAAAAAATAAAAAAATGCTCGGGGATTTTTCGGGGTCAGGGAAACCCGATCCCTGTTAGGGGACAGGGGACGGGGGGTTGATGGGTTCCCCCACCGAGGACCAAGGGCGGGGACGGGGTTTTTTTAGCCTTCGGGGATTGGGGACGAGGAGTGTAGTCCCCGGCCCCACCCCGGCCCGTTGCCATTCCTACTATGAAGTCTCAAGATGTTGCTTTCTGGAAAGAAGCAATAAACGATGAGATGGATTCAATCGTAGGTAATGATACCTGAATACTTGCTAATTTTCCACCTGGATCCAAACCAATTGGTTGTAAATGGATTTTCAAAAGGAAAATAAAAGTTGCTAGCACATTTGACAAGTTCAAAGCAAGATTAGTTGCTAAGGGTTTTACTCAAAAGGATGGTATCGATTATTTTGATACATATGCTTCGGTGGCCAAAATCGCCACCATTTGAGTGTTGATTGCCTTAGCCTCAGTCTATAAGCTTGAAATCCGTCAAATGGATGTTAAGATCGCTTTCCTAAATAGAGAGTTAGATGAGGAAATGTACATGCAACAACTGGAAGGATTTGTTGTACAGGGTCAATAACACAAAGTGTGTAAACTCGTGAAGTCACTATATGGACTAAGACAAGCTCCAAAACAGTGGCATGAGAAATTTGACAAAGTAATAGTGTCAAATGGTTTTAGGATACATGAATCTGATAAGTGTGTGTACAGCAAGTGTACTAGCAATAGAGGTGTAATCGTATGCCTATATGTAGATGACATACTTATTTTTGGTACTAACAATGATGTCATTAAAAGTACTAAAAGTTTCTTATAGTCTAACTTTAGTATGAAAGACATGGGCTTGGCTAATGTAATTCTAGGTATTAAGATCAAACGAGAAGACAATAATTTGATTCTTACCCAGTCGCACAATATTGAGAAAATTCTTAAGATATTTAATCAATATAATTGTACACTCATGTCTACACCTTTTGATTCAAATTTGAAATTGTATCCTAATACTAGAAAAGCTATTTATCAGCTAGAATATTCAAGGGTGATAGGTAGCCTAATGTATGCCATGACTTGCACTAGACCTGATATTGTATGTGCAATGGGAAAACTTAGTAGATACACTAGTAATCCTAGTGTGCATTGGCATGCTGTTAACCGAGTACTTAGGTACTGAGGAAAACAATAGACTATGGAATAGTCTATAATGGCTATTCAGCAGTGCTGGAAAGATTCACAGATACCAGTTGGATAACTGACCATGAAGATCACTTGTCCACAAGTGGTTGGATTTTTACTTTTGGAGGAGGAGCTGTCTCTTGGGGTTCTAAGAAGCAAACATGCATAATAGACTCAACCATGGCATTTGAGTTTGTAGCATTGGCTTCTTGTAGCAAAGAGACAGAGTAGCTAAGGAATCTCTTGTTAGAGATTAAGATATGGCCAAAACCTATGCCATCAATATCTTTGCATTGTGATAGTGAACCAACTCTATCACGGGCCTATAACCATGTCCATAATGGAAAGTCGAGGCATATAGGACTGAGACAAAACTATGTTAGGCAGTTAATCACAGAAAGTGTGATTACCATTAGTTATGTAAAATCAAGTGAAAACTTGGTTGACCCCTTAACAAAGGGACTTGCAAGGGATTTGGTGTGGAAAACATCAAAGGGGATGGGTCTGAAGCCCACTTAACATAATCACTCCTGGTGGAAACTCGACTCAACGCTTGAAGAAACATCAAGTCTTGAGTTCAATGAGCCCAAGTACACCATATGTCATGATTGCAAGCACTTAGTTTTATTTCATTTTCATTCCAAGGTTGAAGTGCTTGGTACCTATAATGTGGAAATAAGAGGATGAGTTAGCAAACTCTTAATAAGCTTACAATTGGGTTGTTAGGGTACTATAAATTACAGAGGACTCTTACTAAGCTTACCTATGTGAGTGTAGGTAGTGGTGCCGCTTCCTACGAGTCCAAGGGCTTGACTCTAGAGCACTCATGAAATAGGATATAGACACAAGGCCAATCCATGTGTCAGTTTGTTTGAATACTTGAGGTAACCTGTACTGTTCGTGAGACATGTTCGGTTAGTCGTATAAGATCGCTAGTTCAAAGACAAGTCTACTATGCCATCTTGACTAACTTTGAGATGTCTTCACTAACTAAATGATTCAAATCGTAAGATATCTTCACCTATGCATAAGGCTGCCAAGTAAACCAAGAATCATCATCTGATATTTTGAAAATGATGAGGGAATGTTGGGGAATTTTTCAAAATGGGTTTTCAAAATTTATTGTTTAGTTTTGGATATTTTCAAAACCTTCCATGTTTTTCTTTGGAAAACATGAAATAAGCTTAGGGACTTTGTCCCACATTGGAAAGGGAGCAAAACACGGAGCACTTAATAAAGTACTACATGGAATATTCCTTTGAATATAATATTATGGGATGGATGCTAGTGTACATGCACTCACACCGCAACGATGGTGCTTCGCACCATCCACACACGCACATGCACACGCACACGCGCGCACGTGGCGTGGGCAGTGTGGCGTTTGATGGCGCACTTTGCACTTAACACGGATGCATCGAACAGGTTGGAGCGATTACGTGGATCCAACGTGGCGTGGGTGATGTGGAATACAGTTAGCTCCACGTGGCAATGACGTTGCGTCCGTTGGTGATGAGTCAACCAACTGATCGAACAGTTGTGTGTCTAATCTGGAGCGGTTTGATCATAGTCGTTGATTGGAGATGCGCACAATCGTATGGATAAGATGGCACCTGATCGTGATCAGGTGTGATTAGTCAAGGCATCCATTCGGTGTAAGAATTATTTGTACTGTAGATCGTCGATCCAACGGTTAGATCTGATCGAATGAGATCAAGAGACATGCCCATTCGATCAGATGCATCCACTACTACAAAAACAGATAAAGATCACACTTTTTTTGTGTAATGTTTGTTATTTAATCACACCTTTTTAGTTTTATTAAAGTGTGATCTTTGGGAGTGTGATTAAAAGGGGTCATTTTTAATCACACCTTTTAAGTGTGATTGATAAGATTTAGATCACACTTTTTAAGTGTGATTGAAAATATTTAGATCACACCTTTTAAGTGTGATTGATACCCCTTTTAATCACACCTTTTAAGTGTGATTGATAAGATTTAGATCACACCTTTTAAGTGTGATTAAAAACATTTAGATCACACCTTTTAAGTGTGATTGATAATATTTAGATCACACCTTTTAAGTGTGATTAAAAACATTTAGATCACACCTTTTAAGTGTGATCTTTGGAAGTGTGATTAAAAAGGATCATTTTTAATCACACTTTTTAAGTGTGATTAATAACATTTAAATCACACATTTTAAGTGTGATCTTTGGAAATGTGATTAAAAAAGGTCATTTTTAATCACACTTTTTAAGTGTGATTAATAATATTTAGATCACACCTTTTAAGTGTGATTAATAACTAATAAAATCTGTAATAAAAAAATATTTAAAAAATAATTAATATTATTTTTGTATGCACATTTGAAGAATGTAATACACACTATATACTATATTTTGAATCATAACCACATATTGAATAGAATAACGTAATATATTTCATAAATGAAAATTAAATATTCAAAAGTATATACAAAGGAATTAAATAAAAAAAAATTTAATTGTGCTTACATATATTAAAAAATGAAAAAACTTAAAAAACTAAGTTCTTTAATTCTTGGACCATATTTTGCATCTCTCCAAAAAAATTTTGACCTGAAAAATAAAAACACAAATTAATCCAGAAACCGCTGATGCATATGAATAAACTAAAAAGTTAATTCAGCAAAACCAAAATAGAAACATTAATCATTTATGCTTGATCTTGATGCCATAGTAGTTCAATGTCAATGACATTGTAATTAGGTCACTAATGAGCACAGTATTTAAAAATGATAAATCTTAATACAGCTTGTGTACGATCTTTTTGTGAATGTATATTATTATTACTGTTGAACCATAATTCTAGGTACCCATAAATAAAAAAAATAAAAACTCAAGAATTTACTCCATTTTTTTTTGGGGGGGGGGGGGGAGGGGGGAAAATGGAATCCCATTTTTTATCATTTGAGTTCACACTTTTTTTTTTCTCCATTTCTCAACTCAACCAAACCTATTTGGAATTCGAATCATATCAATTCTTTCTACTTTTCTTTTTATTTCTCTTTCCGTTTCTATTTTCCTCATCAAATCCTCCAACCAAACACAGCCTTGAAGCTCGTTTGTATTATGGAATGGGTTGGAATGGAATGTCCATTCCAGCTTTGCATTCCCTTTCGCTTTACATAAGTGGGGATTGCCATTCCAACAAAAAATGGGAATACATCCTTTCTCTAAGCTAAGGAATAAGCATTCTATTCACCATCTAAGGAATATTGAATTCATACCTTGAACCAGGAAGCCAACCACTTAGACCAACAATAGCCCTCAAGATACATCCACCCATGACACAACTTAACAACTTCAAGAACATATTCAATCAAATCGCAAAATGATGTTTATTTTTCCATTGACCTCAAATACTCTGCATATTAAAACATACGAAGTAAGAAATTACCAAATGTTCTAAAGTATGAACACAAATAGAGCACATATACAGATTCTTTTTGGCCTATCAAGTAACTTCATCATTTAGTTGTCGAGCCTTTATGAAAATCAACAATAAAATTCTGCTCTCAAAGAGTTTATCTTGCAAAGCATATTAAGCAAAAAATAATAATTTAATTTTTTCCTCAATTCTGAAACTAGTTTACTCAAATTGCATTCAATATGCCAGTATCACTTGTGTTCAACTTAAAATCTCAACAACCTATAGCAGTACTACATTTCATCGTACTAGAAGGTGAGGTGCACACTGTGTGCGAAATTAACAAAATATATAATATATATATATATATATAAAGTAGTTGTAACTATTTGTAAGTGGAAAGTCAGGTTTTACTTTTGGAAAATAAAAGTCCACAAAACTTCATGAACACCAAATTGGGTGTTGCCTCTATATATATATATATAAGTATATAGCTAACATTTGTTTCTATTTCAACAAGGTACTGCTAAGGACAAAAAAGATATGATGGGACTTAAGGCTTAGTTTGGTTTGGTTTGGTTTATATAAATACTTTACATGGAAGAATTTCTTACTTCACATGTGCTTCTTAGCTTATGATAAAATTTCTGGGTGCTAGCAGAAGAACAGCACAACTATCAAATGACATATTAAGAATAAAGCCATTAGATCAATTGAGGGACTATAGGGAATAGAACATGCATTTAGAAGTATGGGATGTAACATACGATAACAGCTGGTACATAGAGCTAGGCCGGGGACTAAATGCAATGGCAGTAACAGCTCCTATATGTCCACGCAAAACTGAAATAGGAAATCCATCTGGCAAGCGCCACTGTAATACACAAGAAAAAACTATTAGGTCACCAAGGGATAAATAGTATGATGGATTTATATTTTAAGTGTAAACTGGAAAGAACCCTTACAACTCGAATGCTGTAGTCATTTGAAGCAGATGCCACCAAAGCATTGTTTGAACTTACAGCCAAATCAGTAATGTCACCCTTTCAGTAAAATTAAGAAGAGTAGACAAGTAACACAAGGAATGAAAATGGAGTTCCATCCAAACAAACTGAATATGGCAATATATAAACTATTAATGTTGTGCTCTAAAAGCCAATATCTGAGATGTGGTTGGGACAATTTCGTAAAACAGTCCTATTTAACTAATTAAAAAAGAGCAAATTTTATTAACATGTCTACTTTGTGTGTGTGCATGTGTTTTTTTTTTTTTTTTTTTTGATCGGTAAAAGTCAAAAGGCATGGCGGGATAGATAGATAAACATTAATTTGTTTCTCAGTACACATACTGATTAGCAGAAGAATAGGGAGCAACAAACAGCAAAAATTTTAAATAATAATAATACTAAAATTGTTATCCAAAAAAATAATTAGAAGCTAATATATATGATTTTTTTACAACTACTGCCACCAAAGAACCACCTAAGAATAACTCTACCATTTGAATGAATGGAATTCCCAAAACCACACTAGTTAAATATAGTTAAGGATAAGAAGATTACCACAATAAACAGCATCCCTATGTCCCCTTAGTCTCTTTATGTTTTGCATCTTTTGCACCATTGTTAAGGGTTTAGCAACAGTGTAACAAGCAAAGTGAAGAGATGGAGCACGATGGTGTTTTGGAAAACCACCTCCGATTTCTCTCAAACTTAGTCCACGCACCTGATCAGCCTGCATGTGAGGCTGCTAAGATACATACATACCCAGCTGCAGCAACCACAGATTCACAGCTAGAGGCAGAGCCATCACTGCAGAAGAAGTCAGCATTGATATCTTGTTCATCACAGTTCTGTTTTCCTAAATGCTCTTCAGAAAATATCTGTAACAAACATAGCTACAGTTGTAATGTTTGTTAGATGGTTAGAGTGTTTGTTAGCTGAGTTAGTTACTGCATTAGTTACTGAGTTGGTTAGTTATTTACTGAGTTAGTTAGATATTTTCCTATATAATATCTTGTACAGTGTATATGTGATTCATTGAATAAAAAGAAAAGTTAGAAAAGTCTTTCGTTCTTTTCAGAGGCCAACGCAAGTATGCAGGCACAGGATTGACTTGCTTGTTTTCTTCATTCCTGTCAGCTGCATCATATAATAACAATACTAATAAGAAAAGAGCAAACAAAGCTTATCCAAAGCTATACATTTGCATGAGATTTCCACAACTACATTATGGCCGTTATGAGCTCCATATATGTGCAAAACAGTTACTGCAGACAGAAATCCACCCCTGGGACACTACTAAACTACGTTTATTACTCTACGCAGAACAAGGCAATCCAATGGTGATGAATGCAACACTATCTCTATAATCGTGAATCTTTTTTTTATTTATAGGTAATAAGTAATTATGAGCATATAATTAAAAGTATACACTCCAAAGTTTAGAGAAAATTGGACATTAAAAACATACTCCCATGTTGATAAAATCTGTGTAAGAATGCGAGATGTTATACGAGTTGCCAATCAGACTACTATCTTCCAGGTAAATCATCCACACTTACTTTTACAACTAGTATTATTTCCCAACTGAGACTTGAATTATGCACCTTTTCCTAAAGCTTATTCTAAGTGGTGTCAAACAGAGATTTTTATTTTTATTGTTCACCATCCAGATAATACACCAAGTTTACAAAGCCGATCAATAATATATATAAAAAGTTTACAACAGATACAGAACCAGAAGCAATCCAGGGTTCCATTTGTCCATGCTTTGAAGGCACACATGATCATGAAATTAATTGGCAGAACAATCCTTTTAAGAACAAAAATAAGAGTGAAGAAATATAGTTTACGAAATCACGTACAACCCACAAGTGAAAAGGGACCAGTTCCAAGCAGTGTAGGAACGTCAACTGCAGTTAGAGCACTCATTCCACCCATGCTCTCCAATGAAGGGGCTGCGGTGAGTGTGGATGAGATCAATTGCAGCCTCAAAAATCCAACAAAATTAGCACAAATTAGTGAAAACAGGTATAAACTCACAGCTTCTGATCATCGTCGATTTCAAGCTTCTTCTGGCAGCCAGTGGTCGGATTGGCGATATTGAACTGCAAAAACAGGTATAAATACATTAGATATGCATATAAAAGAGAATTAGGGATAGAGATAGAGAGCAACATGAAGAGAAAAGAGTGATCAAAGGATTGTGATGTTTGGAGATCGAACCTTCATGGTGGATGAATGGAGGCTTTGGCTTCAGCCGAGCAGTCTCGAGGAAACGCGACGGCGGCAACAGTGGGAAGAAATGAGATTTAGGGTTTTGTCACCGTATATATATGCTGTGTGATGATAAAGAGTGCGGGTTATTTACGGTCTTTTATTTTATTTTTTCTTCCGGTTTTATAAGGAAAAATTATTCAATTTGGTTTAGATTTTCAAGATTTAATTTTTTAAAAATTAAATTTTTTATTTTTATTGAATTTTTTAATATTTTTACTAATTTTTTTGATTTTTAGATATATTTAATATAAATACACTCAAAAATTATAATATTTGTGAAAAAAACTCTTTAAAAAATTCACTAACAATGTATTTAGTTAGGGAATTTAAGAAATGATTTGAAAAGAAAAAAAGAAAAAAAGTAAGTGAACTGCGAATAATATATATTTATATTTCACCTAATTTCACATATATTTTCTATTTCTTTTTTTAAATTTCTTCCTAAATCTCATAACCAAACACAGCGTAAATATCAAAAATATAAGAATTCAATACATTTTTCATATTCTTATGTATTTATTAATTTTTTTAAAATATTTTATTTTTTAGATATATTTAATTAAGGTGTATCTAAAAAAATAAAAAATTATTTAAAATTTTAAAAATAGTCACTTAAAAATAAAAAAAATACCAAAAATAAAAAACTCAATTTTTAAAAAATTAAATTCAAAAAATTAAAATAAAAAATACTGATTATTTTCCACTTACAGGTCTTTTTAAAAATTATTATAAAATAGTAAAAAAATTATGATTTTAATTATTAATATTTATAAAATTTATTACTTTTTTTTAATAATTTTTCTTTTATACTATTGTAATTCCCCCATTTTACAAACTCATATTTGATTTGATTTTCAAAAATTATTTTTATACAAAAATCCAACTAAGACTTGGCAGGTCGCCAATTGGCCCAAACTCAGATCCATAGACTTCGACTAGTTAGGCCATCTCCAACGTTTAACCAAATTTATCACTAAATTTAAATTTGGTAAAAAAGTATACTTTTTTGGTCTCTAATGGTTTCATCAAAGCCCGTATCAAATTGAGAACATCTCAAATCCTTCACCAAACTGAGGACCTGGGTCAGCTTTCACCAGTTTACTATGCGTGAACGTTGGGGGTGAGACCCATCGGACGTCTAGCCGGTTGTCCCCCCGGTCATCCTCTTCCGCGAACAATTCCCACAAAAGTAGGTAACACAGAGGGTCTGTTTGGTAACGTTTACGTTTTCAGTTTATATTTACAAAAATTTTATAAACTGATTTTTGTTTATTTTTAGAAAAACATAAACTATAAACGCGTTTGGTAATTGACAAAATGTTTAAAAAAAATTAAAAATATAAAAAAGAGTGAGAAATGGCAAGTGGTGGCAAGTGGCGGCAAGTGGCAGCAAGTGGCAGCAGAAGACAGTGGTGGAAAGTGGTGACGGTGGGTGGTGGGTAGCGGGTGGTGGGTGGGTGGTGGTGGTGGTGGGTGGGTGATGGTGACGAGTGGTGGGTGGTAGCGAGTGGGTGGTGGTGGTGGTGGTGGCGAGTGGTGGGCGATGGTGGCAGGTAGGTGGCGGATGGCGGGTGGGTGGTAGCGGCGGGTGGTGGTAGTGGGTGGGTGGGTGACGGTGGTAGTGGGTGGGTAGATGACGGTGGCGGGTGGTAGCGAGTGGGTGGGGGTGGTGGTGGTGACAGGTGTGTGGCGGGTGGGTGGTGGTAGCGGGTGGTGATGGTGGGTGGGTGGGTGACGGTGGCGGGTGGTGGGCGGTAGCGAGCGTGTGGTGGTAGTGGTGGTAACGGGTGGTGGATGGTAGTGACGGGTGGTGGGTGGTGAATGGCAGGTGGTGGTGGGTGGTGGCGGGTGGTGGTGGTTGTAGGTGGGTGAATGTGGCAGGTGGTGGTGGATGGTGGGTGGTGGTGGCAGGTGGGTGGCGGGTGGGTGGTAGGTGGTAGGTGGTGGTGGGTGGTGAGTGGTGGTGGCGGGTGGCTGGTGGCTGGTGGTGGCGGGTGGTGGATGGTGGTAGTAGATGGGTGCTGAGTGGTGGTAGCGGGTAGGTGGCGGGCGGTGGATGGTAGTGGCGGGTGACGGGTGGATGGCAGGTGGGTGGTGGGTGATGGTAGCTGGCAGGTGGGTGTTGGTAGCGGGTGGCGGGTGGTGGTGGCAAGTGGGTGGTGAGTGGTGGTGGCAGGTGGTGGTGGGGGATGGGTGGTGGGTGGTGGTGGCGGAAGAAGGTGGTGGCTAGTGTTGGGTGGTAAAAAAAAAAAAAACAACTAAAAACTCAAAACGGAAAAACATTTTTTGAGTTTATATTTTTTGGCCAAATTTATAAACTGAGACTACTGATTTATAAATCAAAAATTTTCCAAACAAGTTTTTATTTGAGTTTTTAAAATTTTTGTAAATATAAACAGAAAACTGAAAACGTAGGTGTTACCAAATGGCACCTTAGCAAACAGGCTTTAGATGGTAAAAATGTTGTAAAATTAACAAATAATTAAATAAGTTACCAACGTAAGAAATAACTTATCAAAAGATTCGTGGGCCATATATGGTTTGATTTTTAGAAAAAAAAAATTAAAAATTAAAAATTAATTTGGTTAAGAAATAAAAACTAAAAAATAATTATCATTTAAGGGTAAAAAATAATTATCATTTTAACCTTTGGGCAGGTTATATACATACGTATGGTTGTTTCAATTTAATTTGTAAAAAATTATTTCTAACCACTCGAAAGATACAAATTATATAAAAATGATAATTATTTTTTATTTTTTATTTCTTAACCAAATTACTTTTTAATTTTTAATTTTTTTTTTCTAAAAATCAAACTATACATAGCCTAAGAATCTTTTGATAAGTCATTTCTTATGTTGGTAATTTATTTAATTATTTGTTAATTTTACGACATTTTTACCATCTGAAGCCTGTTTGGTAACCATTTCGTTTTCAGTTTTCAATTTATATTTACAAAAATTTAAAAAATTGTCATAAAAACTTATTTTATAATTTTTTTGATTTATAAATGGTTGTCTCAGTTTGTAAATTTGAGAAAAAAAACGTAAATTCAAAAAATAAGTTTATGTTGGTTTTTAAACATAAATTTAAAAATTTTACTAAACAATTTATTTTTCAATTAATTTTTTTTCAAATAATTTTTTTTCCAATTAATTTTTTTTCATGAATTTTTTTTCCAACTAATACTAACCGAGAGGGCAATTGGTAATGCTAATTTAAACCTTAGGGAGAGGATTGTAATTTCTAAAATGTAAGGGGTGTCAACGTAATTTACCCAGTAAGGACAAAATTAGTATTTAAAAAAATTAAATTGCTAAGGAGGGAATCTGTAATGAAACTTTAAATCTCAGGGAGGGAGATGTAATTTCCAAAACGTGAAGGGGGAATTGTAATAAACATAAACCTTAGGGGGTGTCAGTGTAATTTACCCTATATATATACATAATCACACTTAATTAGAAAGTGACATAAAAAATAAATATTATCACACACAATCAGATTAAGTGTGATTAAAAATTTGGGAATTGTATATTTTATATAAAAATCAATTTGAAATATTTTATACAATCACACCTATTTAGGAAGTGTGATTAAATATATATATATATATATATATATAATCACACTTATTTAAAAAGTGTGATTAAAAAGTAGTAATGTATATATAATCACATTTTAATTACATTATGTGATTAAAAAATATATAAATAATCACGCTTATTTAAAAAGTGTGATTAAAAAGTAATAGTGTATATATATAATCACACTTTAATTAGAATGTGTGATTAAAAATATATATATATAATCACACTTATTTAAAAAGTGTGATTAAAAAGTAGTAGTGTATATATAATCACACTTTAATTAGAAAGTGTGATTAAAAAATATATAAATAATCACACTTTAATTAGAATGTGTGATTAAAATATATATATATAATCACACTTATTTAAAAAGTGTGATTAAAAAGTAGTAGTGTATATGATGGTACAGTTCGTCCTGGTGAATGGGCTAGACCGATCCAAGCTCCTCAAGCCCACTGGATAACCTGCAAGCAAGTTCAACAGGGAACGGGGTAGTCCCCCGGCGAACCCTCCGGTGTACGAATTAGAAAAGGTGATGGGTAAAAATGTAGAGAGAGAGAGAGAGAGATCGGAAAACTTAACCTTCTTCTTGCCTTCAAGTCTTGCTTATATCCATTGGTAATCATTTCGCCGTCTCATCCGTTCTGACCTTCCTGTCGAAAGCTTACGCCGTGGTTCGTCTTGTTCAGGGTGAGGGGATGCCATTCCGGCTGAGAGGTGCTGTCGCAATTAATGCGGTGATGGGTTGCATTAATGGTGATGTGCTGTGGCAATAACTTTGCAGATCTTTGTCTGCTGACGTGGCCTCTCCTGCATCTGCCGTGTGTCCGAATATTATTGGCCTTCCCTGCCCAGTTGGCTCCTAATGATGTTGGGTTTTACAAACCGGGTTATGCAATGGGGTTTAGATAGTGGGCCTGGATTTACTCATGGTGGGCTGTGGCCCTTGTGGGCCTATCCATGTCAGTAGTCCCCCATTCCCGAGTGCAGCTTTAGTCCAACGAAGGAAATAATAATAAGGAAGACGAATCCGACCGGTAGGGGGATACCGACCATGGGGGTGACCTAGCGAGAGAGGTCGACCGTGAAGGCGACCGAGCGGGCAGGGCCGACCACGAGGGTGACCGAGTGGACGAGGCCGACCGTGAAGGCGACCGAGCGGGAGAGGCCGACCGTGAAGGCGACCGAGTGGACGAGGTCGACCGTGAAGGTGACCGAGCGGGAGAGGCCGACCGTGAAGGGGACCGAGTGGACGAGGTCGACCGTGAAGGTGGCCGAGCGGGAGAGGCGACCGAGCGGGAGAGGCCGACCGTGAAGGCGACCGAGTGGACGAGGTCGACCGTGAAGGTGACCGAGCGGGAGAGGCCGACCGCGAAGGCGACCGAGTGGACGAGGTCGACCGTGAAGGTGACCGAGCGAGAGAGGCCGACCGTGAAGGTGTCCGTGTAAGAAGACCGACCGTGAAGGTGACCGAGCGGAAGGGCACGGGGCTCAAGAGGCAGCGTGTCACGTGATGATTTGAAGTGGAAAAGACAAGGTAAGGGCAGAAGTCAGCGCATCAAGGCCGTACACGTGGCAGAATTGTGAGGGAGGGGAAAGGTCAAGCGTTAGATTAGAAGTGAAACGTCAGGGCATTATTATGGGCCTTGAGTAGGCAGTTTTGGCGGATGATTTGAAAAGTTTTCAAACTGGCGAAAATTAACTTGGATCCTTGGAATACGGGTAAACCGTGGGCGTTTGGTATTGTTCGATTTACTTACCTGTTTTCAAGAACCCAAAGCATTCCAAGTATTACACCATTTGTTGCGCGCGATACGCCATTGGAGCATTTCTTCGACTTCTTGGTGCCTGCCTCAGAAGCGATCCGCAGACATACTTTAGAGATGGCGCAGGAAGAGAACGTGAATGTGAGGGTGGATCCTTTGGGCGACGATGATGCAGAGGAATTAGCTGCACAATACAGAACGGAGAGGGTGGGGGAACCAACGATGCGTTTTCATGGTTCCACCTTGGTGGCAGCTCCGACGCCGATCAGTGAGGCGGAGCCAATGGCACACAAAGGCGGACAAATCGATGATAACAGAGGCGGAGTTGGGGGCAATCCACGAGAAGTACCAAATTCCGGCGGGAGTGGAGTTGTGGTTGCCAACGTCGACGGAGAGGCCATCGGACGTCAGGCCAGGAGGGTTTTCCCTGTACGAGGAGGCTCTGAAGGGGGGGTTGAGGTTGCCAATGCCTCAGATAGTGGTGGACGTGCTCAACCACCTAGAGGTAGCCCCGGGCCAGCTGATGCCTAATGCTTGGAAGATCCTGCTGGCCTGTGCAAGTGCATGGCCAAAGGCAAATGAGGGGGAGTCGATGGCGGTGGAGGAGTTCTTTGCCTGTTACAAGGCCTCAGGGCAACAGGAGACGTGGGTCACCCTGCAGGCAGTTGTGGGGAAGGGTTTGGTGGCTGGACTGCCCACGTCCATCAAGGGATGGCGGGCACGGTGGTTCTACGTTGCTGCTAACGGGGGGCCTGGGGTGCGCACCATCTGGAAGGTGCCAATCAGGACGGTGGAGGCGAAACTGGGGCCTGCGGCAGGGGAGAGGGTGAAGAGGGTGAAAGAGTGGAGGGAGAAAGAAAAGGCGAGGTGGGACGACCTTGTGCAGCCCTCTGCACTGTTTGAGGCGGGGCTGGGTCCTCAGCCGATCGGTGGAGATCTTGACCGATCAGAGTTGGAGGCAAGGAGAGAGGCTCAGGAGGCTGAGGATCAAGCCATTCTTGCCAAAGCCACCATGTTCAAGAAAGCACAGGATGACCGACCTGCGAAACCGATTGCGAAGGAGAGGATCAGGCCTCGTCCGAAGCCGTTGGGGGAGAAGGACTTAAGTAAGTTTGAACCACGAAAGCTCCCTCTGGATCCTGTGAAGGAGAGGGCCAGGGATGGGGAGGAGGCTCTGAAGAGGAAGAGGAAGAAGAGAAGTGCCCCTGTAGAGGTTGTAGGGGAGCCTGGGGCCAAGAAGGTGAAGGAGGCCCCAGCTGCGGTGGAGACCCCTGTGGTGAAGGATACCCCAGAAGTAGCAAGGGTCATCCCAGCACTGGGGGCTGTGGAGGTCGCCCCAGCAATTCAAGTGGCAGTGGGCGTAGGTAGTGCTGAGCCAAGTGGGGGGCAACAGACCCAAAGGGGGCCTGCTCCCCAGGAAGGAGGAGTGGGTCTGAACACCTGCTTCTACCATGCTCGCGCGGTGGCAGGAAGGGTGGAAGGGGAAGAGGGAGCAGCTAGGGCAGGGGCTGACCGTCTGTTGAAAATTGTAGAAGGGTCAGACCTGCGCGCGGCCTCTAGATTCAATGAGGCTGACCTGCTGAGGGGGTTATGCTCCGCTCAGATGGAGGTAACTGCCCTGGCAGGGGCTCTTCTAAGGAAGGCGGGGGGAGCCAGGCTCAAGGCAGAGAAGGCTGAGGCACAGTTGGAAAAACTGAAGGCTGAGAAGGCAAGTTGGAAGAATGCCCAGGCTGAGTTGCAAGCAGTCAAGCTGGAGCTGGAAGATACACGCCGCAGGTTGTGTCACTCGAGTTCCAGCTGGTCGGCGAGCAAAAGAAGTTGGAAGAGTCCCAACGGGCCTGTGTCATTGCCAACGACCGGCATGAAGAGGCCATGAACAGCAACGAAGAGCTGGTGAAGCAGAAAGATGAGGCAGATGCTAAGGTTGAGGCTCTGCGAAAGGAGTTGGAGGATGAGCTTGCCAAGGCGGAGGAGGGGAGAGGGAGGCTTAGAAGGGAGTTGGAAGCAGAGATGGGGAAGGCGGCTGCGGAGAGGGAGTCCCTGCAGAAGCAGTTTGAAGCAGAGAGGGAGAAGTGGGTTGCTGAGGGGGAGGCCTGGAAGAGGGAGCTGGAGGCTGAGAGGGCCAAGGCTGCAGCTGAAAAGGAGGCCCTACAAAAGGAACTGAACGAAGAGAAGGCGAAGGCGGCCTCAGAAAGGGCAGCCTACCCTGATCTTTGTGTTGCAGCTGTTACTCAATTCAAAGGGTCTCCTGAGTTCCAAATGGCGATTGATGCTGCAGTGGCCAGCAGCTTGGCAAGGGAGGAGTCTGGGGGGGCTGGCCCATCACGGATGACGGCTGAAGGAAGACCTGAATCTGAAGTCATAGAGAGCTTCCAACGGTCAGACTTTTATAAGCATGAAATGGCAGAGTTCTGGGACAGCGGGTGGAAAATGTTCAAGCGCAAGGCTGAAGAGCTGTTCCCAGAGCTTGACTTTAGCAAGGTGGCGATTGAAGAAGATGATGTGGCCCAGACCCCCCTGGATGAGGGTATAGAGGAGGCAGATCTCATCTCTAGTGAAGAGGGGGAGTGATCTGAAAATAGATGTTCTTGAAGAATTTTTGGTTCATCCTTGTATACACATTTTTGTTTTGTTTTGTGTTTGAAGTATTGTAAGAAACTGATGTACACATTTTGCCAATGAATAAAACTCTATTTATGTCTTGCAATTAACTGTGTTTATATGTTTGGTGGGTTTGAAATGGAGAAATGCTTGTAATAACAACGAGTAATGAACTTATGAAAAAATTTCAACTTCATGACAGAGTGAACTTGAGCTAAATGAGCCAAGTGAATTTGAACTCGTGAGATTGGATTGATAAAATTGAACTGATAAATCGAAGAGGATGAACTTGTGAATTTGAATTTGAATTAGAACTTGTGAATTCGAACTTATCAAATTAAAAATTCCATCACGCAGAGTAAGAGTGAACTGATAAGATTCCATCATGCAGAGTGAGATTGGACTTGTGTAAAAATTTAATGAATGAGGGCAGGAAAGTAGGTTTTAAATTGTAACTAAAGGGGGCTAATAGTAAACCTGTAGGGGAGAAATTGGGGAACACTGCTGGAATTTGATTAAGTAGAGATGTTGTAAAATTTTGTGACCTTTACTTGTGACTAAGTGTTCTCCCAAGGTCGGACTGAGGCTCAGGTCGGACTGAGGCTTTTGTAAGTGCTCAGGTCGGACTGAGGCTTTTGTAAGTGCTCAGGTCAGACTGAGGCTTTTGAAAGTGCTCGGTCTGGCCGAGGCTTTTGTAAGTGCTCAGGTCGGACTGAGGCTTTTGTAAGTGCTCAGGTCGGACTGAGGCTTTTGTAAGTGCTCGTTCTGGCCGAGGCTTTTGTAAGTGCTCAGGTCGGACTGAGGCTTTTGTAAGTGCTCAGGTCGGACTGAGGCTTTTGAAAGTGCTCGGTCTGGCCGAGGCTTTTGTAAGTGCTCAGGTCGGGCTGAGGCTTTTGTAAGTGCTCGGTCTGGCCGAGGCTTTTGTAAGTGCTCAGGTCGGACTGAGGCTTTTGAAAGTGCTCGGTCTGGCCGAGGCTTTTGTAAGTGCTCAGGTCGGGCTGAGGCTTTTGTAAGTGCTCGGTCTGGCCGAGGCTTTTGTAAGTGCTCAGGTCGGACTGTCACGACCCAAACCCGGCCCTATGGGTTTAGCCCCGTAACCGGCCAGTAATCCATGATTACCGAAGGCCTGCTTAACAATAACACAGTATAACAGAGTTCAGGGCCTGGCGGAAGCCAATACAGTAAATAACTAGTGTCCATTGAGCTGTGAAAATCTGTATGCCAAAAACATTTTCATGCATTCCTACAGTTCAAACAGTACAGTCTATATACAGTCAGATACAACATTCAGTACGGGGACTTAACCCCTCGATAACAGTACAGTAAACAGTAAACAGTCTATACAATCCGTTAGGTCAATACAAAACAGTGAGGAGACCGATGGGAAAAACTTAAAACAAAATCCCAAGGCCATCACACGGCAACACGGAACCTCACGGTGAGGCACATAGGCTGGCTTGACACAACTGGGGACCAACCCACGCTCCTAGCTCTGGTCTGGCTGCTGAGAACCTACATATATATATAAACAGTGAGCTAAAGCCCAGTGAATAACATAATGTATAAAGAGGTTAAGAATGTAATGTCCTTACAGTAATGAAATCAGTTCATTTCAATCAATATTACAGTTGTTCAGTACGATAAACAGTCATATGTGGTACATCCGTTAGCATAACAGTAACAGTAGGTCAAAAAGACCGAACAGTAATGATGGCCAGTCATTCAGTAAACAGTATGGTTCCACAAGGGAACCGACAGAGATCTCTGTAACAGTAACAGTCAGTAACAGTAGTGCTAAGGATGCCACAATACAGTTCAGAAATAAAGGACATACATTCATTCAGTAAATAATTCCAGTTCAGTAAACAGTTCAGTTCAGTATTCAAAAGATAGTCATTTTGAACATATCTTTACACAATTGTTACTCACAGAGATTGGGCTAGTAGCAGCTAGAGCGCGTCCCCGAGAGCCAACCCTAAACAGTTAACAAATAGAACCCACACTAAGTTTCACAGTCGGAAAGGGTGATAATTAAATCCCTAAATTTCCTCGGCGTGGTTCTACGTCTAAATCCTCATTAAGATGTCTTAAACTAGGCCTAAGAATGCCTAGGATGAGATGAGGATGCAAAAATACAGTTGGAAGGCATTTTTCAAAAGTTGCTGAAAATAGGCGCTTCGCTCGAGCGAGCCTTCCTTCGCTCGAGCGAGCTTCAAAAATCAAAGGCTTCGCTCGAGCGAACAATCCTTCGCTCGAGCGATCTGATGAACAGTAAAAGTACTGGATGCTCGAATTTTACGCGCGATACCACGCTCGATGCTCGCTCGAGCGGAGCCCTGAATAAAGGTGCTCGCTCGAGCGAGGAATCCTTCGCTCGAGCGAGGAAGCCAAATCTGAAATTTCCAGATTTGTCTCCCAAGTTCGAACCAAGCATTCAACAATCCAAAACTCAACCTCTTGGGCCCAAATTCTGGAAAAACATTTCAAACTCATAGTACAACAAGTTTTAAAGCTCAATTTACACATGCAAGGGCCAAAGGTGAGTCAATTAAAGCCATTTTCAAACCCATCTTCAAGAACACTTTCAAAACATGCAATGCATGCTCTTTAAACCAAAATCAAGCTTTCATTCTTGCTCAATGGAGCTCAATAACTGAAAAACAAACTGAAAACATGGACTATGGCTTAAACATGGACATGCATGTACAATCCACCATGAAATCAACTTCACAATGCACTAATTCAAGCATGCATGTAACAATGGAGCTCCAATTCACCATTTGTGAGCAAATATCATGGTTTAAATCCTTCAATGGAGCATGAATCATGCAAGATGAAGTTAAACACAAGAATGTAGGGAGAAATTCCTACCTTAAGACTTCAATAGAGAGCCTAGGAGATCAACAATGCAATCAATCTTCTAAATCAACAAGCCTCCAAGCAAAAAGAGATGAAAAATCAACTCTCTCCCTCTTCTCTCTCTCTAATTCGGTTGGTTAGGAGCAAGAATAAGAGGCTGATCAATGTTTAATTAAGTGTATAAGGCTCTTCAATGACAAGAATAAACAAAAGCCACTCAATGGCAAAGTTGTAATTAAGTCCAACTCTTTAATTAACTCATTTTAATCCAGTTTAATCATTCCTAATAAATTTTCAGATAAATATACCATTAAATCGGAAATATTCTACTGATCATGGAACACTAAACGGTTTCTAATTCAGCCGCCGATAAGGCCTTCAATTAGCAATTAAACACACGAATTCAAACAGATAATCAATCAATCAAACAGATGCAATATGCAATTCAATAGACAAACTTATTCAATTTCAGTTTCGATTTCAATCGGTTTATTCAGTAACTCAGTTAATCCAATTACCAGTCGTTATCAGTTCAGTTTAGCAATGATCAGTACATAATTCAGTGGTTTAACGGTAATCAGTACGAGGGTTGTTACACGGACTGAGGCTTTTGTAAGTGCTCAGGTCGGACTGAGGCTTTTGAAAGTGCTCGGTCTGGCCGAGGCTTTTGTAAGTGCTCAGGTCGGGCTGAGGCTTTTGTAAGTGCTCGGTCTGGCCGAGGCTTTTGTAAGTGCTCGGGTCGGGCTGAGGTCTTGAGTGTGTGCTGCAAGCTGAAATTTAATTGGGACGATGAGGATAGCTGGGAGACAAAACTGTTGTTATGAGAAGTGTAGTACAATGACCAAGAATTACATCATGCGTGAAAATGAGAGTACAACAATTGAGTAATACAAAAGTAACAGCTTATTGAAAGTAGCGTTTCAAGTGTTCAGCGTTCCATGGGTGGGGAAGGTCGCGACCCTCCATATCTTGAAGTCGGTAAGTGCCTGGACGCGGTCTGGCTTTCACAATATAGGGTCCCTCCCATTTGGCGGCCAATTTACCCTCAGTCGGATTCTTGGTGGCAGGGGTTGCTTCTCTCAACACTAAGTCCCCCACAGCAAATTCCCTTGGTCGGACCTTGCGATTGTAGTGTGTTCTCATTTTTTGCTGGTATGAGGCTAATCTGACCGCAGTGGTCTCCCTGAGTTCTTCAATCAGGTCTAGGTCCGCGCGACGGAGCTCTTCAGTCAGCGTTGGGTCGGGATGGAGAACCCTGGGGGTTGGCAGACCGACTTCTACTGGGATGACCGCCTCAGCGCCGTATGTTAGGCGGAAAGGGGTTTCCCCGGTAGGAGTCCGAGCTGTGGTTCGGTAGGCCCAGAGTACATTTGGTAGTTCCTCAGCCCAGAGCCCCTTAGCAGCCTCCAGCTTAGTCTTGATGATCTGCAAAAGAGACCGATTGGTAACCTCAACCTGGCCATTGGCTTGGGGATGACCTGGGGAGGAGAAACATGGTTGAATCTGGAGGTCTGCACATAACTTTATGTACTTAGCGTTGTCGAATTGCTTGCCGTTGTCTGACACGATGGCCTGAGGGATGCCAAATCTGCAAACGATGGATTGCCAGATGAACTTGGTGGTGTTCCGCTCGGTAATGGTGGCCAAGGGTTCAGCCTCTACCCACTTGGTGAAGTAGTCAATGGCGACGACCGCGAACTTGGTCTGGCCTCGGCCAGTGGGAAGTGGTTCGATCAGGTCGATCCCCCATTTGGCGAATGGATAGGGGCTGCAAAGTGTGATCAATTCTGTAGGCGGCGCATGGGGGATGTTGGCAAAGCGCTGACACTTATCGCACTTGAGGACAAAATCAGTCGCGTCCTGGTTAAGAGTTGGCCAAAAGTAACCAGTACGGAGTATTTTGTGTGCTAGGGACCTGCCGCCCGAGTGGTTGCCACAAATTCCCTCATGGATTTCCTGCATGACGTAGGTTGCTTGTGTGGGGTTGAGGCACCGCAAGTATGGTTGTGAAAAACCACGTTTGTACAGGATGCCATCATTGAGAAGATAATTGGACGACCGAGCCCTTACTTTGGCGGCCTGCTGTTTATCTTCTGGGAGAGTTCCTGTCGTCAGGAATAGGATGATGTCGGACGCCCAAGGGATGGGTTCATTCTGAAGGAACTGTACTTCGTGCGGGTCGGGTGTGATGGCAGGATGAGTTAGGTATTCGAGGCGAACTCCGTGGCTGAGGTCAGACTGGTCGGCAGAGGCCAACTGGGCCATCTCGTCTGCTTTAGAATTTTCTGCCCGAGGTATGTGTTTGATCTGGAATGTATTGAAGAGGCGGACAAGGGGGAGTGCCATGTCCCTGTAAGCCCGCATCGTGCCATCCTTGGCGTCGAATTCCCCCGTGATCTGGCCGACGATGAGCTGGGAGTCGCTGAAGACGCGGATGTGGCTAACACCAATGTCTTTGGCCAGGCGGAGTCCTGCTATTAGTGCTTCATATTCAGCCTCATTGTTGCTGGCGGCAAACAAGAGATGGAGAGCACATTTGAAATAACCACCCTCAGGAGAAGTGAGGATGAGCCCAGCCCCGCTTCCCTCCCTGCGGGACGAGCCGTCAACACTGAGCGTCCAAGAATGAGGATCTTCAGGCTCAGATGGAGCCGGTTGGGGCAGGGGGGTAGTGGCTGGGGCAGGGTTGGTGAATTCTAGAATGAAGTCGGCGATGGCTTGTCCTTTGATTGTTGTGCGGGGTCGGTAGGAGATATCGAACTGGCTAAGCTCCACTGACCACTGCATAAGTCGGCCAGAAAGTTCTGGCTGCTGCATGACCTTCTTCAGGGGTTGGTCGGTGAGGACCACTATGGAATGGGCCTGGAAATAAGGGCGGAGTCGTCTAGAAGCAGTGACCAGGGCCAGGGACAACTTTTCCAGGAGTGGGTAGTTCTGCTCTGCCCCCCTGAGAGCTCGACTGATGTAATAGACCGGTCGTTGGACTAAGCCGTCTTCCCTAAGGAGAGCTGCACTGACGGCGGTGTTTGACACTGCTAAATAGAGGAAGAGGGGTTCGCCTGGGATAGCCTGCGAAAGAAGGGGGGTTGGCCATGCATCGCTTTAAGTGCTGGAAAGCCTCTTCGGATTCAGTCGTCCATTCGAAAGTCTGCCGAAGGACTTTGAAGAATGGTAGGCGCTTATCTGTTGCGCGGGAAATGAACCGGTTGAGAGCCGCCACTCTGCCGGCGAGTCTTTGAACTTCCTTAACGGTTTTGGGTGACTGCATTTCAATCAAGGCCTTGATCTTCTCGGGGTTGGCCTCAATTCCGCGCTGACTGACCATAAAGCCCAAGAACTTTCCGGATCCCACGCCAAAGGCACATTTCTCTGGATTGAGCTTCATCTGGTACTTGCGAAGGGTGGCAAAGGTTTCCCGTAGGTCAGTCAGATGGTCGGCGGAGAGTTTGCTTTTGACTAGCATGTCATCCACATACACTTCCATGTTCCGACCGATCTGGTGTTGGAAGACTGCATTGACTAGCCGTTGGTAGGTGGCCCCCGCGTTCTTCAATCCGAACGGCATGACACGGTAGTGGTAGGTGCCCCGATCGGTGATGAAGGATGTGTGTTCCTGGTCGGATGAGTGCATCATGATTTGGTTGTACCCGGAGAAAGCGTCCATGAAGCTGAGCATTTGGTGACCGGCCGTGGCGTCGACCAGCAGATCAATGCGGGGGAGTGGATAGCTATCTTTGGGACAAGCTCGGTTCAGGTCAGAGTAGTCGACGCAGAGACGCCACTTGCCATTGCTCTTGCGGACTAGAACCACATTGGACAACCACTTGGGATAATCCACATTTCGGATAAACTGAGCCTCGAGGAGTTTGTCAACCTCTGCAGCTATGAGATTGTTGCGTTCCGGGTGGAATATACGCTGTTTTTGGCGGTAAGGTCGGAAATGAGGTTCGATGCTGAGGCGGTGAGTGATGAAGGAGGGGTCAATACCTGGCATGTCCGAGTGAGTCCAAGCAAAGACGTCGTTGTGCTCGGTCAAAAGGGCAGTGAGGTCGGCTTTTGCTTGGGGGACAATTGGCTGCCGATCTTGGCAGTTTTCAGTGGGTCGGTGGGGTCAATAGGAACCTCAACGAGCTCTTCCACCGGTTCACCTCTGATCAGCTCGTCCTCATCCCGGACGTCAAGTCCTTCAATGATCATTGCCTCCTTCAGCTTGGCTTCTTTGAGCGAGGCAACATAGCATTCTCGGGCCATGGTCTGCTCCCCTCTGACTGTTCCGACCCCGAGATCAGTGGGAAATTTGAGGGCGAGATGATAGGTGGATGTGATGGCTTGGAAGGTGTTGAGGGCGGTTCGGCCGAGGATGATATTATAGGCAGATGGGCAATCAACTACAAGGAAGGTGAGCAACTTCGTGGCCTGCCGCGGGTATTCGCCGATTGTGATGGGGAGGTCTATGGAACCAATGGAGGTCACACGGTCGCCAGTGAAGCCGACCAAAGGGGTTTGGAGTGGCGACAAGCTTTCTTCCCCAATCTTGAGTTGGCGGAAGCAGTTGAGGAAGATGATGTCTGAGGAGCTGCCATTATCGATCAGAACCCGTCTGACCTTGTAGTTGGAGAGGATGGCGGAAATGACAAGGGGGTCATCATGAGGGTAGTGGATGCCTGTACAGTCGGCGTCCGTAAAGGTGATGGGCTCTGTCCACTGTCTAGGCTGTTTGGGGGGTCGGTCCACTGTGGCGACTATTTTGTCTGAGCCTTGCCGTATTTTTCTAAGCTCTGCCCTCTGAGCCGAGCGGGATGGGCCTCCGCAAGCAAGTCCGCCTGCAATAACTCGGATCTCACCAACTGGCGGGGGGGGGAAGGCCTGGTGGGCGGGGTTGTTGCGGAGGTCGGTCATGGCCTTGGTTATGTTGGGCTGGCGGCTGGGGCGGGGTGCGTCGGCGGTCATCTCTGCGGGTCTCGGTCCTTTGCCTCTGCTGGGGGCGGGTATCTGTGAACCGGCTGAGATGCCCCTGACGTATGAAGGCCTCCACCTGGTCCTTGAGGTTGATACAATCATCAGTGGTATGGCCGTGATCCTGGTGAAAGCGACAGTATTTGGACTGGTCTTTCCGATTGGAGGGGGTCCGGGAAGGTAGTGGCCACTTGAGAGGGTAGTCTCGTTGGATCTGATGAAGGACATGTTCCATGGGGGAATTAAGGGGCGTGTACCTCTCGAACCGACCGGTCGGTCGGGTTTGTGCCGATCGGTCGGCACGGGGGGTCGGTCGGTATGGTGGGGTGTTTGGTTGGTGTACTGGGTGTTTCGGGGTTCCGAGTCTTTTCGTTTGTCTCTGGGGGTTGGCTGTTTGGTGAGCGGATCCTGCCGGGCAGCTAGGGAATCCTCGGCATTCATGTATTTCTGGGCTTTGGAGAGCAGGGCGGCCATGGAGGTCGGGGGGTTTTTGGAGAGAGAGAAGAGGAAATCGGATGACCGCAGACCGGCCATGAAGGCTGTGAGGATGACCTTGTCGTCATTTTCGGCAACTTGCAGGGCTTCGGTGTTGAAGCGAGTGACGAAGCTGCGGAGTGATTCCCCCTCGGTCTGACGAATGTTGAGAAGTTGGGTTGCTGGGCGTCGTTGGCGTTGGGCTCCGATAAAGTGACTCAGGAAAGACTCACTGAGATGTTGGAAGGTGGAGACCGAGTCCGGTGGTAACTGGCTAAACCACAACCGAGCCGACCCCTTTAGTGTCACGGGAAAGGCTCGGCACATGATTTCGTCAGGGAAGGCATGGAGGATCATGAGGGTGCGGTAGGTCTCCAGATGGTCGACCGGTCGGTAGTGCCGTCGAAGGAGTCAATGGCGGGCATTTTAAACTTGGCGGGCAAGGTTTGTCTCGGATGGAAGCGACAAATGGGGAGTTTGCTGTGGTGGAGGGCTTATGCTGGATATTTTGCATGACCCCTTGGAGCTGAAGTTTCATGGCTCGGAGCTCAGCGTCCCAAAGGGGAATGTTGTCACCACCAGAGGGAGACAGGTGTTGGATACTGCTGGCCTCTCCCTCGGGGGCTGGTGCTATGACCGATGGTGTGTGGGGGTGGTGGTGGCGGATTTATATGTGGGTGAGGAGGTTGCAAACCCCTGAGTTGAGAGGGTTGGGTTGTGGGACGGTATGGCCCGGAGTTTGTACTGGATGGGGTGGAATATCTGGGGGTGGTGGAGGAATAGGGAGGTTCCGTTGGAGCAGAGCATTGATTAAGGCCTGGTTTTGTTCGGCCATACGGTTGATGCTGTTAGTGAGCTCGATGAAGTATTGTGGTGGGTTGTTTGGATTGGGAGGGTCGGTTTGGTGATCTGTAGCATTATGGTGGGAAGCCATGGATCTAGTCGTGACCATACACTTGACGGATGGGGTGAAAAGGTTACTGGAACAGGTCTCCGGCGGCAATGAACACAACTGGCGCACGGACAAACCAGTTCCCACAGACGGCGCCAACTGATGATACAGTTCGTCCTGGTGAATGGGCTAGACCGATCCAAGCTCCTCAAGCCCACTGGATAACCTGCAAGCAAGTTCAACGGGGAACGGGGTAGTCCCCCGGCGAACCCTCCGGTGTACGAATTAGAAAAGGTGATGGGTAAAAATGTAGAGAGAGAGAGAGAGATCGGAAAACTTAACCTTCTTCTTGCCTTCAAGTCTTGCTTATATCCATTGGTAATCATTTCGCCGTCTCATCCGTTCTGACCTTCCTGTCGAAAGCTTACGCCGTGGTTCGTCTTGTTCAGGGTGAGGGGATGCCATTCCGGCTGAGAGGTGCTGTCGCAATTAATGCGGTGATGGGTTGCATTAATGGTGATGTGCTGTGGCAATAACTTTGCAGATCTTTGTCTGCTGACGTGGCCTCTCCTGCATCTGCCGTGTGTCCGAATATTATTGGCCTTCCCTGCCCAGTTAGCTCCTAATGATGCTGGGTTTTACAAACCGGGTTATGCAATGGGGTTTAGATAGTGGGCCTGGATTTACTCATGGTGGGCTGTGGCCCTTGTGGGCCTATCCATGTCAGTATATATAATCACACTTTAATTAGAAGGTGTGATTAAAAAATATATAGATAATCACACTTTAATTAGAATGTGTGATTAAAAAATATATATATAATCACACTTGTTTAAAAAGTGTGATTAAAAAGTAGTAGTGTATATATAATCACACTTTAATTAGAAGGTGTGATTGAAAAATATATAAATAATCACACTTTAATTAGAATGTGTGATTAAAAAATATATATATAATCACACTTGTTTAAAAAGTGTGATTAAAAAATAGTAGTGTATATATAATCACACTTTAATTAGAAGGTGTGATTAAAAATATATATATATAATCACACTTAATTGAAAAGTGACATAAAAAATAAATATTATCACACTCAATCAAATTAAGTGTGATTAAAATATCAATCTAATTTTTTTTATCACACTTCCAATAAAAGTGAGATCTTTTTTTTTGTCAAAGTATGATCTTTAACTATTTTTGTAGTAGTGATCAAGACCTATAAATAGGCTGTAAAATCAGCCATTTCAATCCATCCAAAATCCTAAAAAGCATTCCTGCAATTCTCTCTCTCTCTCTCTCTCTCTTCATCTTGATTTAGAGTTTTCGATCAAGAGTTTCTTAAGCAAGTTTATACTTTTCTTATTGGTAATCAAATTCTGCAGACTTGATTATCAGTGTCTTGGTTTTCTTGATTATATCAAGAGTATTCTGATCTACTGTCGTCAATGTAAATGCTAATATACTTGATCTTTAGATCAGGTTTCATTGTATCTTGGAGGCGAATTTGCTGTAACCCTTTGCACACTTTTTGGTGGATGCAAATATTGTCTTTAGGAAAGCGACTAAGATGGTGTTTGGGAAGTGAGTTTTTATGTAAATTTTATTAGATGTAGGTTTTTATGAGATAAAAAATTTTTGGTGTTTGGGAAGATAGTTGGGTTTTTATATAGTTGGATGTGATGTTTGTGAGAGAAAAAGTGAAATGATTATGGGATTAGATGTGATATTTTGTTTGGATGTGTTTTTTTTTGGTTTTGCAAAACTTTTGTCTTTTAGTGGAAAAATGAAAAAAAAAATTTGGGAACTTGCTTCCCAAACACCACCTAAGTAATGCGACTTGAAGCACTAAATTTCTGTTTAACATAGACAAGATCATCACTAAGTTTTTAAGACCCGAAGACCACTAACTGAAGAATTCAAGACGAATTATTCCAACATCTTATACATTGTGCCAAAATGAAGGGCATCATTTATATTTGCTTAAAGAAAATCAGGACTTCAACAAATTTATAGGGCCACAAGGCTAACAATTTTGCGTTCTTTAGAGACACATGATATCAATTACGATTTTTTGGACTGGCCTCGTTTGGGAACAGGCTATTTTAGTAACTTTTTGGCTTTTTACGAAAAGATGTGCAGAAAAGTAGAGAGGTGATGTGACTAGTTTTAGTTGGCTTTTTGGCTTTTTGGCTAAAATAGCCACTTCCCAAACGAGAGTCAAAAATTTTATTGGTGTAGGGCTATATGGATCTGGAATATTACATGACACAACAGTTGACTGAAAAGAGTGACATATATAACTTTGGAGTGCTAATGCTTGAGCTAGTAACTACAAGATAACCGATTGAGAAAGGCAAATACATTGTAAGAAAGGTGAAGCTAAAAATTGATAAGACACAAGTCGGATATAATCTTCATGATCTTCTTGACCCAACCATTTTGGACCTCACATTAGAAGGATTAGATAAGTTCATGGATCTGGCAATGAGGTATATTGAAGATGCAGGAGCCGAGAGGCCTACAATGGGTGAGGTGGTAAATGAGATCGAGAACATTATGCGAATTGCTGGTCTAAACCTTAATGCTGACTTGACATCCACGTCAACGAGCCATTAAGTGGATATCAGAGGGTACAACCATGCTTATAGTGATGACAACCTCTTTGTTTATAGCGGAGTGTTTCCTCCTTTGAAGTTGGAGCCATAGTGAGTAGGTATAAACTTCCATTTTCTTTTCTTTTTCTTTTCCCTCAACAAATCATAGATGTAAACATAGCACTGTGGATGAACAAGAACTTGCTATGCCGATGCTATCAAATTCGCATGTTGTAGGCTTCTTGAGTGTGTTAGTTCATAAGATGAAAACAATCCCTTTGTGTTTTGCTCATTGATTTGGTTTTTGACACGATTAATCTCCTGAATTTGGGATTCATTTGTAGTCTTTTTGTATATTTTTGTTTAATAATTTACTCTAGTGAACTAGCATTTGCATTGATGCCTAATCATGTTTGGGCATAACTTGCAACCAGAAACTTGTTTGCAAGTGACACTGTGATGCAACTTTTTCTTCCCTTATTCCCTTTTAATTATTGTAAGTAGTTGCAGTGTTTAATCCATACATTGTTTGCTTTATGCATACTTAGAGACATATTTGCAAAATACTTGATGTGAAATTTTTTGACACGACATGACTCGTGTACGAAACTAACGAGTAAGGGTTGGTAATTTTTAAACAAGATAACACATAAATAAAAATGTCCGATAGTGTCTAATATGCATAATATAAAGTTGACACAAATAACCTATTTAATAGATGAATAATTATATATTTTAATATTATTTTCACTAAGGGGTGGTATGACTTATTTATATTCCCTATATAACCATGTCAAGTTGAATTAAAAAAAATATGCAAAATTTTTTTTGGAGTCAGTAGTCTTTTTGTTTTTATTTAAGATAAATTGATATTTTCATTTACTATTTTAAAGTCAATCTAGTAACAAAGAAAATAAATTAAAAAAGTAAAATTTAGTTGAAAGTAAATATTTTGTTTGAGTAATTTTATTTTAGTAGAAATTTCATGAAATGCAAATAGTGGAGAATTTTTTTTAATGACTTCATATATTTTGTATTTTTAATTAAGGATTCATATACGAATTAGAAATCACACGACACAACAATAAGACAATATATACCGAATATATATTGATTTCATTATACAAGTACACCTTACCTGCGATTCATTTATGAATTTTGTTGACGTGTACCCTTAAGGTATGTGTTAAGTTATTTTAAAATAAATTTATATTTTCTATTATACTCACTTTCATGCAAGATGTACAAATATTTTAAATATTTTTAACATGTGCCCTTAGGATACATATTAATAAAATTCTTCATTTATTTAGAGACAAATGTAATTAAATGAAAATATCAACTTAAATTTTTACAAATATATTGTACTTGATATTCGCCAAAAAAAAAAAAAAAACGAACAGTTTCAATAGTCGAAGTAGGATCTAAAGTGAGCCCCATAGGATGCATCTGCATCACTAAATCCAATATGTTATACTACATTAAAATATTTTAGCCCCGTTTGGGAAGTGGGTTGGCTTTTTGACTTTTTGGCTATTTTAGCCTGGTTTGGGAAGAACTTTTTGGCTTTTTGGTTTTTTTGACTTTTTTTGTGAGAGAGAATTGTAATGATTATGGGTTGAATTTGATATTTTATTTTTTGTGGCTATTTTAGCCCCTAACCCACCCAAACCTTCTTGCCAAACTAAGCCTTAATCAATTATTAAAATAATAAAAATAAAAATTATTATTTTATCATTTTTAAACCACGCATATGCATCAGCGACTGGGATAGAGCCCCAACCCAGGTCCAGTCGCTGAACCTCATCTCCGGCCCACATATACCATCATTGAGACACATTGCTAATCGGCTAATCTCCTTAAAATCAGCCCATCTTCTTTTCTTGTTTGTCTTTTTTCACCAAGATAAAAAAAAAAATTACAATCACTTCTTTTTCTTTTTCTTTTTTTTTTTTCACCTAACAAATTGAATACTTTTTTTTTTTTTTGGTATATATACATGAGGGCAAGCCTTGGCGTGACACTAAGGTTATTTTTGAGTATTATAAGTTCAAATTATAAAAATAATTTTCTGTATATGAGAATAAAATTGTATATATTTAACTTTTTCAAATTCTATAGTGACAGAAGTCTCGTGCATTGAGACTAACATTTGCCACATATTTAAAATTTATAACAGTTAATCATTGGAATTTGAAATTTTCTATTTTTACAAAAAAAATTATACATAACATATCAAGAAAATTTTGTGACAATTTCATTTTTGTTTCATCATTCTTGCAAATAAAAATAATTTTCATAGAATTTTTTATTTTTTATTTTTAAATGAAAAGTTCATATTGAAATCACATCATTCTGTCTATAAATTATGTACGAATTTTTTATTTGTATATATCTCCTCTTCTTCTTCTTCTTCTTCTTCTTCTTCTTTTTTCTTGAGGAAACATTAGTATATCTTTACTTTTGAAATTTGGTGTTTGAAATTGGTTTTTTTTTTTTTTTTGGATTTTTTTTTTTTAGTAATTTTTTTTAGATTTTTAATCTACTCGATCAGATGAATTAGAAAAGCAAACAAATAAATAAATAATTTTAAAAATCCAAAAAAAATGCTTTTTTTATTTTTAGTGAATTTGTTTTAGATTTTTTCAAAAAAAAAATTATATTTTTTAGATTCTTCTAGATCGATTGGAAAATTTTTAAAAAACAATTGATAAAAAAAAAAAAAATTCAATAAAACATACAAAAGTGCAAAAAAAATATGATATTTATTTATTTGTTTGTTATCAGCATGCCCCAATTAAAAATAGAAGTAGAAAACAACTTCATATTTTAGGGGGGAAAAGAAAAAAAAAATGCAATTGCCTTTTTTTTTAAGAGTGATGATGTAGAGTGTGAATCATGAATGAATAATTTAACTATATTTTTTTATGATCATTCACGTGCACTAAATTTAGTTGTTGAATATTTGTACTTAAAAGTCTTTTTTTTTTTAATCAACATGCCCTTGACTTTTGATAGAGATGCATTTGTTAGATGAAAAGTCGGTGCGAACTACGTCAGTTGGTCTGATGATTCATGATAACTCAACAAAAAAAAGTAAAAGAATTTGGTAGAAAGTAACTTCATATTTTAGTGGCGGCATACTTAGATGATTAATTTTTTTGCAGCAATGATGATATGAATGTATAATTTACCTGCATTTTCTCATGATCAGCGCTAAATTTACTTGTTGAATATACATCATGATAACTCAATGGAAAAGTAAAAGAATTTAGTAGAAAGCACCCTCATATTTTAGTGGGAAAAAAAAAATTTGCAATAGAGGCATACCAGGTGATTGACTTTTTTTTAAAAATGATGATATGAATCGATAATTTACCTACATTTTCTTATGATCATTCACATGCACTAAATTTACTTGTTGAATATATGTACTTAAAAGACTTTTTTTATTTATTTATTTTTATTTTTTTCTTAAGGATGCCCCCGACTTTTGAAAGAGTTGTATTTATTTGATAAAAAACTAACGCAAGCTATGCTCGTTGGTCTAATGATTCATGATAATACAATGGAAAAGTAAAAAATAGAGGTAAAAAGCAACCTCATATTTTAGTAAAAAAAAAAATTTGCAATTATGGTAGATCAGGTGATTGACTTTTTTTTAATAGTGATGATATAGTGTGAATCACGAATGGATAATTTAATTACATTTTCTTATGATAATTCACTTCCACTAAATTTAATTAGTGAATATATGTAGTTAAAAGAGAAAGAACCATTCATTTTCATTGAAAATAAAAATTTGAAGACAAAATATAATAGTTTCTAAAGACATATTATATGAAAAAAAAAAAAAAGGGAATAATTGTCTAAAAATCCACACATTAATATGTACAAGGCATTTGAACCAAGCTTTCATTTACATTAGTGAAAAGGACACCCTTTTTTAAAATATATATATATATATTTTTTGATTGCTCTTTTCGAAATATGGGATAATTTTTATTTTATTTTATTTTTTAAATTTTACAATTTAAGGTACATTTGGATCTAACTATTTGAAACAGTTCCATTTAACCTTTTTTTTTTTTTAGAAAAATGGCTAAGACCACCAGTGGGGGTCACTGGGGGTCGCCCCTGATTGGCTCAAAAAAAAAAATTTAATTTTTATTTTTTTTAGACTTCAGCCACTGGCAGTGTGCCATGTGGCACTGAGGGTGCTGGGGGTGCCCAGTCACTAGGGGTCTCTAGCATTGTTGTTTTTTTTAAAACCTTTTAAATCCAATATATCCACCTGGTAGGTAAGACCTACCACATGACTTCTCAAGATATAATTATTTCAAATAATAGTTGATCAAAAAATAAAATTATACAAAAAAATTTATGTCAAACAATAGGCAATAAAATATTCCCACATATATAATATGTTAAAAGTAACAATAAAATACGGAAAAAAAATATGTATATTATTTTCAAAATGCACACAAATTATAGAAATAGGAAATGTGAAACCTAATATAGGGATTTAAAAAAGATTATTTTTTTTATCGATCAACTAAATTACTTAAAAAAAATATGTAACACAATGGGCATATATGCCTAATCATAATATATAATCCAAAAGCACATGCAATAGATGTTAATCCATAAAAATGATTAATCTACTAACTCCTTTTCCCAATTTGATTAACGTTGCAGAAAGTAATCATGGAATGTTTCCTTCTTTTCCAAAGGTCAAGGCTGCCACTTCATATTTTTCAAAACTTGAAAACCTTCTTTAAAAAAACATTAAAAATTAAAATAAAAAAGAAGAAGAAAGAAGTAGTCTTATATTTTTAGAAGAGAGCAGATTTAATTTTCCCTTGCCATTATCTAAAAATAGCATTTTTTTTTTATATCATTATTACAAGGTATAATTGTTATAAGTTGGAGTTAAGATGGTAAGCAAAACAAGTGGAGCTCAATTCATGTTTACTTTGTCAAAAATTCATTCAATATTAACTTGTTATATAAATTAGTTAAGTTTGAAAACTTTTGAAAGTCATTAATTTTTTAGCTTTACTCGAATTCGACTAAATAAGTTTATAAAAAAGGACAAATTACACTAACATTCCCTATAGTTTGGGACCTGTGTCACTTTGGTTTCTGATATTTCAATTGTGATACATTTGACCATGAATTTTGAATCTCGTTCTAAATAAGAGCAATTGAAGGTATTGTTGCTCCATTTAAAGGGCAAAATTATCATACGACTTATTTTGTGTTGGTTAACTTATATGTTGTTTAAAATATAATATGGCTTTTTTTTTAATAAATAATGTCGAAACTTTTTTTGTTATAAAATTTTGTTTAGTTTGGTTTTCAGAATCTATTTTCAAATTTTTTTTCTAAGAAACTAAAAATTAAATTGGTGAAAAAAAATTAAAAACACATCATTTTTATATTATTTTATCTTTTTGGAGGGTAGAAATAATTTTTTTGATATTTATTTTCATTAATTTAGTTTTTACTTTTTCAAGAGTTAAACATTACAATAATTTTGATGTCATTATTAAAACAATCTATTAAATCAAAAAAATTCAAAACTAAAACATTTCATATATTAAACATATTGATTATACATTAAAAGCCAAATAACTGTCCATTACATGATAAACATCAAAAAATATCTATTAACAACAAATATAACCACCTATTACATGATAACCATCCAAAAATATCAACAAAAATAATCACCCATTACATGATCATCATTCAAACACATACTAAAAATTAATTTGGTAAAAAAAAAAAAAAATGTGAAAGATTTATCATTTTTATATAATTTTATCTTTAATGAGTAAAAATCATTTTTAAAAATTTAAAAATAATTTGTTGACATTTATTTTTGTCAAACTAGTTTAGATTTTATCAAGTTGACGATTTTGCCCTTGAAATGGAGCAACAATGTTTTCAATTGTCCTTATTTGGAATGATATTCAAAATTCAGGATCAAATGTATCACAATTGAAAGGTCAGGGATCAATACAAGTCCCAAACTATATAGACTATTAGTGTAATTCGCCTTAAAAAAAAAATCAAAATCAAATTACTCGAGTTCGACTCATTTAAAATTGACTCAAAGGTAAATAAACCAAACTTCAATACATATTAAAGTTCATTAATTTTCTAAGCTAGTTTTGAACAACTTAATATTTAGTGCAAAACTAGAATGTTGGTAAGAGGGGATTGGGAGAAAAATTATTGGGTCAAGTCAGTATAAGATACAAAGATTTGGTAAAGAAAACATTATCAATATTTTTAAAACTAGTACAAATAATATATATATTATTGTGAAATATGTAGATAACCATCAAAAAAAAGATGTAATTGGTATTGTAATGAGTTTTGGGCCCAAGTGTAAATAGGAGAAAGCTTTACCATGTGGGTAGTCTGGTATACCATATGGTAAACCACATGGTGTGGTAAATAGTGAGAGTTTTATTATCTATAAATAGGTGAGTTTGCATAGTAATAATGATATAGAAAAAAAAAAAATTTTGTTTCCTTTTCCATTATGGCCATTTGGCTATTCCTTCTTTATTTTCTTTAATTTTATAACATGTGCTAATGGCCATTTGGCTATTCCTTCTTTATTTTCTTTAATTTTATAACACGTTATCAACACGAGATTCTAGCCAACTGAGAAAACAAAGCTAGTGGTGGTTATAGTAAGTATAAATAAATTCTAAAACTAATTTTATATTTTCTTAACATATTTACGTGATACTAAATATATTGTTTTTGTTAAATTTAGTAATCATGTCAAAACTTTCAAAATTAGAATTCTCAGCTCTTGACATTTCTGGAAAAAATTATTTATCTTCGATTCTTGATGTTGAGATCCACCTTGAGACAATGAATCTTGGAGATACCATAAAACATGAAATGAAGCATCCCTGCAGGATCACATAAAGGCGATGATATTCATTTGCCATCATCTCCAAAAAGAATTAAAAATGAGTACCTCACGGTAAAAGATCTACTAATTCTGTGGAATAATTTGAAAGAGAGATACGAGCACTAGAAGATCGTAATCCTTCCAAGAGGCCGTTATGATTGGTTGAACCTGAGGTTGCAAGATTATATAGCAGTTAATAAGTACAATTCTACTTTATTTAAAATAATCTCTCAATTAAAATTATGTAGAGAAAAAATTACTGAAGAAGATATGCTTGAAAAAATATTCTCCACATTTCACATTAATAATATACTCTTGCAACAACAATATAGAGAGCGTCGTTTTTCAAAGTATTCTGAACTGATTTTATGCCTTCTTGTGGCTGAACAAACTAATCAATTGTTATTGAAAAATCATCTATCCCTTTCAACCAATTCCGCTCCATTCCCTAAAGTGAATGAGGTTGTAGTTCATAGTCTTGGACGAGGGAGAGGTCATGGTTTTGGAGGTGGACGAGGTAGAAACAATTACCGAATCTGTGGAGGATATGTTCAGAAAAATAACATGTCATTCCACCAGGTGTGGAATAATTCCGGAACATTACAAGAAAAAGGAAACGGTTTACAGAATAAACCTCCCAAGAATCATGAAAATGATTGTTACAGGTATGGCATGACAGGGCATTGGTCGCATACCTGTCGTAGGCCTAAACATTTAGTGGATAAGCCTCAATAAAAGAAAAAAGTAAAAGGAATTGAGATGTATTTCATAGATCATTATGAAATCATTGATATTAATCATCTTGATGTTTCCGATTTCTTTGAAGATTCTGAAGGAGAAATTGATCATTTAATTAGTGATGGAAATGTTCACACTATTTAACTTGATTTTCTAGATATCATGATGTATTGTCCTATTTTGATTATGATTTTGAAATTTGCATTTTTGGATTTAATAGTTTGTATTTTCTTGCTTTAAGTTTTGAGAATAATGAATTTCAGTTTTTTATAGGCATGGCTTTCATTGATGCATTGACTAACTCCAAAATGATTAGTGATGATATTTTTCTACTAGACAGTGTAACCACACACACAATCTTATGTGATACAAAATATTTTATACAATTAATCATGTGAAAAGCTAATGTCAATACAATTTCAGGTTTTGCAAACCTAATTGAGGACTCCAAAAGAGCCAATATTATGTTGTCAAATGGAACAAAAATCTGTTTTGATGAAGCTTTGTATTCTACTAGATCCAGAAGAAATCTGTTAAGTTTCAAAGATATATGTCGTAATGGTTATCATATTGAAACTATAAATAAAGGTCAGGAAGAGTATTTATTGATTACTTCAACTAATTCTAGCTAGAAGCTAGTATTAGAAAAACTTCTTGTATTTTCATCTGAATTATACTATACGACAATAAAAATGATTGAGTCACATATAGTCATGCACCAGAAGTACTCTAACCCAACGGGCATCCAGGATCTATAATGAACATCCATTAAAGAACTAGAACATTCTTTTATCAAGTGATTATCCATGTTCTTCCTGTTCACAAAGGAAACTAATTATCAGACCATCACCCACAAAAGTAATTATTAATCTCTATCCTTTTTGCAAAGAATTCAAGGAGATATATGTGGACATATACACCCTTCTTGTGGACCATTTTGTTATTTTATGGTTTTAATAGATGCATCGACTTGATGGTCACATGTTTGTTTACTTTCTACACGTAATGTTGCATTTGCCAGACTCCTTACTCAAATAATTAGATTGCGAGCATATTTTCCAGACCATCCTATCAAGACAATTCGTCTTGAGAATGCCAATGAATTTACATCCCGAGCATTTGATAATTATTACATGTCTAGTAGCATTGATATTGAACACCCTGTTGCACACACTCATATCAAAAATGGTTTAGCTGAATCTTTCATTAAAAGACTTCATTTGATTGCTCGGCCTTTGCTTATGAAAAGCAAATTACCTATTTTAACATGAGGTCATGCTATATTGCATGCAGCATCTTTGATTCGTGTCAGACCAACTGCATATAATGAGTACTCGCCATTGCAACTTATATTTGGCCAACCACCAAATGTTAGTCACCTTAAAGTGTTTGGTTGCATAGTTTATGTTCCTATTGCACCTCCACAACACACTAAGATGGATTTATAACGTAGGCTTGGAATTTATATTGGTTTTGGTTCTCCATCAATCATTAGATATCTAGAACCTTTGACTGGTGATGTGTTTAAGGCACAATTTGAGGATTGTCATTTTGATGAAACAATTTTTCTATCATTAGGGAAGACAAGTCGCAACCTGAAACTCGACAGGAAATCACTTGGAATACTTCGACGTTATCTCATCTTGATCCTCGTACTAATCAATATGAACTAGAAGTTTAAAGGATCATTCATTTGCAAAGTATTGCAAATCAGTTACTGGATGCATTCACCGACACAAAAAAAAAAGTGACAAAATCTTACATACCAGCATCTAATACCTCGACAAGAATTGATGGTCCTATTGGACAATCAGTGGGTATAGTAGCAAATGAGTCTAAGGCACGCCAAAGCATGAGAGACCCATCGGTGCAAAATACAAGAGGTTAGAACCACAAAACAAGCTATAGTAAGTGTATCCAAATCTCCTACTTATGAACCTTTAGAAGAAGAACCTCGAGAAGAGAAATCTCTTGAAGGTTATTCCTTGAAGTGAAAAAGGTACCTAAAAATAATGAGATCTCAATAATTATATAAGTACAGGAGAAGTTTGGGATAGAAATCAAATTGTTGTCGACACCATATTTTTGTTTAAAGTTACTCTTGACATTACCAGAAGTAATGCTAAAAACATTATCAAAAGTGATGACAATGAACCACAAACTGTCGAGGAATGTCGATAGAGAAATGTTTGGCCAATTTGGAAAGAAACAATACAAGCAGAGTTAAACTTGTTTACAAAACGTGAAGTATTTGGACTTGTAGTCCAGATCCCTGAAGGGATACAGCCTGTGGGATATAAATGGGTGTTTGTTCGAAAACGTAATGAGCAAAATGAAATTGTAAAATATAAAGCACGAATTGTTGTGCAAGGTTTCTCGCCAAGACTTGGTATTGATTATGAGGAAACATATTCACCCGTAATGGATGTAATTACATTCAATTTTTGATTAGCTTGGTAATCACAAAAAATTTAGATATACGTCTAATGGATGTAGTTACAGAATATTTATATGGACCAGTAGATAGTGATATATATACATATATTAAACTCCCTAAAGGATTTAAAATTCCAGAAGCATCTAATTCAAAACCCATAAGTGTTTATTCAATCAAGCTACAAAAATCTCTATACGGGTTGAAACAATCCAGACAAATGTGGTATAATTTGCTCAGTGTATATCTATTGAAAGAAGGATATGTGAATGATTCGATTTATCCATGCATTTTTATTAAGAAATTAGAATCTAGATTTGCAATTGTTGCAATATATGTTGATGATTTGAATCTTGTAAGAACTCCAAAAGAGCTTAAAAAAACTGTAGAATATTTAAAGAAGGAGTTTGAAATAAAAGATCTTGGCAAAACAAAATTTTGTCTTGGCCTGCAGATCGAATATTTGCCAAATAGGATTCTTGTACATTAATCAACATATACAGAAAAAGTCTTAAAGAACTTTTATATGGACAAAGCTCATCCTTTGAGCACTCCTATGGTTGTTTGATCTATTGATGTGAAAAAGGATCTTTTTCAACCTCGAGAAGATAATGAAGAATTCCTTGATCCTGAAATACCATATCTTAGTGTAATTGGTGCTGTCACGTATCTTGCAAATTGTACTAGGTCTGATATTGAATTTGCTATCAATGTATTAGCAAGATATAGTTCCATACCAATCCAAAGGCATTGGAATGGAGTAAAGCAAATAATATGTTATCTTTGTGGAACAACTGATATGGGTTTATTTTATTCAAATAAATCCAAGCTGCGGTTAATCGGATATGCATATACTAGATATCTTTTTGTTCCATATAAAACCAAATCACAAACAACAGATGTTTTTATCTATGGGCATACTGCTATATATTGGCGATCATTAAAACAAACATTGATTGTTACTTCTTCAAATCACTTAGAGATATTTGCAATTCATGAAGCAAGTCGAGAGTGTAATTGGCTCAGATCCATGATCCATCATATTCAAGAAAGATGTGGATTGTCTTCAACAAAAGATAATTCAACCATATTATATGAAGATAAAGCTATGTATATCACACAGATCAAAGGAGGCTATATCAAAGGTGACAAAACTAAACATATTTTACCAAAATGTTTTAACATACATGAGCTCCAGAAGAATGGTGATATTGATGTTCAATAGATACGCTCAAGTGATAATCTGGCAATCTATTTACTAAAGCATTACCGACTGCAACATTCAAGACACTGGTGCATAATATTGGGATGCGTCGATATAAAGACCTATTATGCAGCATTGAAGGGAGTCATTAATTTTAGTAGATTTGTATATTGTACGCTTTTTCCTTCGTCTAAGGTTTTTTCCTATTGGATTTTCCTTAGCAAGATTTTAATGAGGTGATCTAAACAAATCACATACAAGAATAATGTACTCTTTTTCCTTCACCAAAGGTTTTTGCCACTGAGTTTTTCTTGGTAAGGTTTTAACGAGGCATATTCTTAGTATATGGTTATCTAAGAAGGAGTGTTGTGTGAAATATTTGGATAACCATCAAAAGAGATGTAATTGGTATTCTAATGAGTTTTGGGTCAAAGTATAAATAGGGTAAAGTTTTAGCATGTGGGTAGTGTGGTATACCATGTGGTAAACCACAAGGTGTGGTGAATAATGAGAGTTTTATTATCTATAAATATGTGAGTTTGCATGGTAATGATGATATAGAAAAAAAAAAAAACTCTTTATTTCCTCTTTCATTGTGCCTTTTCCTTCTTTATTTTCTTTAGTTTTATAACACACACACACACACACACACACACACACACATATATCAACAAATAAATGAAAGTTAAAATAAATAAACTAAAGTAACTCTTTAGTAATTTACAGAATAAAAATGACTTAATTATTCAGAAGTAACTCTTTAGTAAGCTCTAGATCTACTACAACTTTAGCTCCTATACCTGATACAGATTTAGTCATAAATGAAGAAGAGCATGAATTTCATGATATTATATCCCAAAAGTACCAGTTAAAGAAATCTATAGAACAAGTTTTTTAAAGTCAACTTTTAATGTTAATTTACATGTTAGAACTATTGAACAAGTTTATGCTTTAACTAAAATTAGAGAAACTTGCCAGTTATTATCCAAAGAGTCAATTCGCCAACATCTAAAAAATGGTTATAATTTTATTCATTTAGGATTAATTCAAGTTGGAATCAAACCATTAACCATGCAAGGACGCAATACTTCTGTCCTCTTATGTTTACGAGATGCTCGATTTATTAATTATCATGATAGTCTAATGGGTATGATGGAATCAGCCTCCATAAAGGACCTGTCCACTTTAATTGTTTTTCGGATTTTACTTTAAGTCTTAGAGATCCTCGTATATTAAAAGCCTTAATATTAAACATTTAACTATCTGGTGCATTTACTAATATGTTAGATAATGTCCATAACATTGCTTTAGTTTACAGAATTTACTACAAATGCATTAAAACAAATCTGAATGTTCAAGCTTTAACCAAAAGTCCAAAAGATAAAACATTACTCATTCAAGGTAGTACTAATAAAACCAATATTTCAGTCCCAAAAATGATTTGTTGGAAAGATATCACCCTTCCTGATGATTGGGTTACAGTTAATGAAAATTATTCCCAAAATCAACAATCTTCTACTAGCCAAAATATTCAAGATATTCAACAATATAATGATGGTTCTGTTCATATAAGGTTTAATCGACCCCATAGTCAATCTTCTCGCCATAGTACTTCTAGTATCCCTACTGATACTGAAGATGATGAAATTTTCACTACACCTTTATTTACTAGACAAGATAGAAAAATTCATATTTGCCAAACTTCTAACACCACCAATAGTAAATTAAAAGGATTCGATAATTCATCTACTTCTCAAATTAGTAAACCAGTTTATTCCACCCACACACATCTTCTTGAAGAAGATACTATCTCACAGGATTCACCTACTCAAACTGATTTTGAAATTGTTCCTCCTATTAATCCACAATTATTAACCCTTAGCAAACCTTTTATTCTAGATCTTAATAAACTTCATGTTGAATTCAAATCTAAAGAAAATAAGTTTAAAAGGCAAACTTATAGAACCAACTATGATGAACACCAACAATCAAAAATTACCAAGAAATTGTATAAATTTATGAACGAAATCAACACTGAAATCTACTTCTTTGATTATTTAGAAAATTATTATCTAAAAGTCAATACTATTACTAAAACTAAATGGAAAACTTTCCCTAATATTTCTGTTTCTTCCAGTCACCCTTCTTTAGAAACAATCTTCATTGAACATAAGGGTGATGTAGTATATGATTCTCCTTTTAAGCTTCTGGTGATGAATCTGAAATCAAAAAAGTAATTGAACAAAATAATTATACCAATCAATGTTTAAAAACTATTGGTAAACAATTAGACAAAATTGAAACTATATTTGATGATTACTCAACTTGTCATACTTCCACTAGTAAACCCTTAGACAAACCACTTATTAATCTTCCTAGCAATAGGAAACGGCTAAGCCTAGTTACCCATGAACTACTACTGTTGAAGCCATTAAACAATTATTTACTAAAATATCCACTACTTCTAACGAAAAAGGCCTTATGGTCTTAACACAACAACCACCTGTTCAATTCAATAGTGACTCTGATACATCCAACAATGAATCCAATCACATAGCCCAACAATTCCAAGACAATAATCTCAACTGAATCACACATCCTAAAGTTAATCCTACTACTCTCACCAAAAATTGGTATACTAAACCTACACCCTCAGATCTTCAATTTGAAGAAACTAATATTAGCAATCAATTCTCTGTTTCTGCTAAAAAATTATATGAATGGAATATTGATGGTCTTAGTGAAAACCAAATTCTACAAAAATTAAATCATATGTTCATGGTTGCAAATAGTTACCTTAGTAATTATCCTGATTACACTCAACCTGAAATAGTCTCCCCACTTACCTCCGGATTTACCAGTATGCTCAAATCTTGGTGGGATAAATACCTAACTTCTGATACATGTGAAAGTATTCAACATGCTCAACAATTAGATGAAAATGATTTCCAGTCTTTGATAAAGATATAGAATCCAGTAAACCTGATGGTATTAATACTTTAATATTTACTATAGTCAAACATTTTATTGGAACACCTACGAATATCCATTCTCGTATCCATGATCAACTTAGTAATCTCACTTGCCCTACTCTAAGTGATTTTCGCTGGTATAAAGATGTCTTTACTCTCGTGTCATGCTTAGAGAGGATTACACTAAGTCATTTTGGAAAAAGAAATTTATCAATGGATTACCGAGTCTTTTTGCCCATAAGATTAGAGATGTTCTTAGTCAACCTGCTGGTATTATAGAATATGATAATCTAACTTATGGTGACATCATTAGTACAATTCAAAAAGAAGGACTAAAAATGTGTATAGATTAAAAACTTAGTCAAAAAGCTGCTAAAGATAAACATGAAGCTAAATATGAATTAGGAAATTTCTGTGAATAATATGGTTTACCTCATGTTACACCGTCACGACGCAAACATCATAACAAGAGATCTTCACACAAATACTCTACTAAATATAGGAAGAAATATTCACCTACCAAATCACCTAATAAGTATTATGCTAAACCAAAAAAGAAATATCACAGGCAAACTAATCACTTTAAAAAGAAGTCAAAATCTACCCAAGATGTTACTTGTTACATGATTCAAATAAATGTAAACTGAAAGAAAAACTTAAGAATAAGTTTAATCAATTACAAATTACTGAAGAACATCAAAGTCAAATATTCGACATATTTCAAATAACTAATACCCCAAATCAATCTCCTGTTCATTCTAGTCCATTATCCAGTGACTCCACTCCCTTGAATGATACTTCTGCTTATTACTCTCCCAGTGAAAATACTGACGAAGAGATTGAATTAGGATGTAATGATACTTGCTGTAAACAAATTAATGTTCTTAGTAAATCACAACAAGAAGAAGATTCTTTAATAGAATTAATTAGTAAATTAGAAAATCCTAAATTAAAAAGAAAACACACTGATAAGTTAAAATCTTCAGTAATAAATAAAGACAAAAAAACCTCATCAAGATAAACCAATTATTAGCTTCACAACTATTTTAGAAAGATTCCAAAAAAATAAACATAAAGAAATCACTTTACAAGATTTACAAAATGAGATTAACCAAATTAAACTAACCATTCAAGAGTTAAAGGCTAAAGACAAATCATTAGAAGAAGAAATTGCAATATTACAAATCAATAAAAATCTTAATGATTTCCAAAATAATAATGATACTTCTTCTAATGAATCTAGTTCTAGTCCAGATCCTAGCCACGTCATCTTCGATAATCAATCAACTAAATCTAATAGTGGTAATCACAATGATAGTCATCGTTTAAATATTATTAATAGAATTCATATTAAAAAATGGCATTCGAAAGTCAAACTAGTTATTAATGACTTTAAAATAGAAGTCATAGCCCTCATTGATACCGGCGCTGATTTAAATTGTATTCAAGAAGGTTTAATCCCCACAAAATATTATCATAAAACTAGTGAACAATTAAGTTCTGCTAATGGAAGTCAAATGCATATGAAATATAAATTACTTAAAGTACATATTTGTCAAAATAATATTTGTTTTAAAACATCCTTTGTTCTAGTCAGAAATATGACGGATAAAGTCATCCTAGGAACTCCGTTTATCTTTTTACTATATCCATTTACCACTACTAACCATGGCATAACCACACAAGTTTTTGATCAAATAGTGACTTTTAAATTCTTGTCTCACTTAGAAATAAGGAAGGAAAATATTTTTCTATATATTCACACAGAGTACGTACACGGTTATATAGCAAGTGAATCCCACCAATCATGGGATTGACTCCTACAATATCTCCTATAATCAATATCTATGATATGTCACACCTATCCTAGAAATAGAATGATTTACATAAATCAATTACAATAAATGCCAAAACTCAACACTCCCCCTCAAGTTGGTGCATAGATGTCATACATGCCCAACTTGCATAAAAACTTTGTGAACACTTGGTTTGAGACTGCTTTGGTGAGGATGTTGGCCAACTGATCTTCTGAATGGATCTTCAGTAACTCCACACTTCTTTCATCCAACTTCTCCTTGATGAAGAATCTGTCTACCTCCACATGCTTTGTACGATCATGTTGAACCGGATTATGAGCTATATCACATGCTGCTTTGTTGTCACAATATAGTTGAATTAGTAGCCTAGACAAGTAGCCCAAGTCCTGCAAGAGAAGTCTTAGCCATAATGCCTCACAAATTCCAAGTGCCATACCTCTATATTCAGTTTCTGCACTTGATCATGCAACAACATTTTGTTTCTTGCTCCTCCAGGTAACAAGATTACCACCCACAAATGTAAAGTAGCCTGAAGTAGACCGCCTCTCATCTACTGCTCCAGCCCAGTCAGCATTAGTATATACCTTTATATCTTGATCATCTGTGTTTTTAGTGAATAAAATTCCCTTTCCAGGAGCAGACTTCAGATACCTCAAAATGCGCATAATTGCATTCATATGTTGTTCTCTAGGATTATGCATAAACTGGCTGACAATACTTAATGCATAAGTAAGGTTCGGTCTTGTATGTGCTAAATACATCAATCTCCCAACAAGTCTCTGGTATCTTCCTTTTTCAACTGGTACCTGATCAGACTTAATACATAACTTCAAACCTTCTTCAACTGGTGTATCAACTGGTTGGCATCCTGTCATACCAGTCTCCTTCAATAAATCTAAAGCATACTTTCTCTGAGAGAGGAAGATCCCTTTATTAGATCTAGACACTTCAATCCCAAGGAAATATTTCAAAGGACCTAGGTCTTTCATTTTGAATTCTTTGGATAAATACTCCTGTAGAGCCTTTTTTTCTTCTGAATCATTTCTTGTAACCACCATGTCATCCACATATATAATGAGTACAATGGTCTTTCCTTGTTGCTTCTTAGAAATAAAGTATGGTCTGAGTTGCTCTGTCGATAGCCAAAGGTTGTCATAGACTTTGTGAACCTTCCAAACCACGCTCTCGGAGATTGTTTCAACCCATACAACGATTTCTTTAATTTGCATACCTTCTGATCATGCCTTTTTGCTATCATGCATCCTGGTGGAAGATCCATGTAGACTTCTTCAGACAGTTCACCGTGTAGAAAAGCGTTCTTCACGTCGAACTGTTGTAATGGCCAATCCAAGTTTGTAGCTAAAGACAACAAGACACGAACTGTGTTGATTTTAGCTACAGGAGCAAAAGTTTCTGTATAATCGATCCCATAGGTTTGGGAGTACCCTTTTGCTACCAGACTTGCTTTAAAGCGTTCAATTGTACTATCTGCTTTATACTTTACAGTGTAAATCCATCGGCATCCAACTGATTTCTTTCCTGGTGGAAGATCAACGAGATCCAAGTCTGATTTTTTTCCAAGGATTTCATCTCCTCATTCATAGCGGCTTTCCACCTTGGGTCAGCTAAGGCTTCCTGCACACTGTTAAGAATAGATACAGTAGATAATTGATTTACAAATGTCTGATTTGATTCTGATAGATGGTGGTTAGACACATAATGATTCATGGGATATTTAACAGTACTAGAAAGTTCGGGTTCATATGTGGTTTTAGGAATACCTCTAGTGAGACGTAGTGGTAACTGTTTCCTGGATGGTTCAACCACTAAATTAGGAACATCCTCAGCAGGAGATTGGTTGGGTATATCAATTGCTTGTGGTACGAGGGACTCAGACTCAAACAGTGGTGGACGTTCCATACCTTCAGTTTCTGGGTGTTCATCACCACCTTGTTCTAATATGGTACCATTCAAATCTAATTCACCTACTTCTTGGTTAACATTCCCAGTTTGTGAGTTGTCACCAATAGAATCCAAGTTTTCACCACTTCTATCCAAGTTGCTCATACCTTGGTTACCTGATTCATGGGATTCGCTTTTCTCCGAGTTGTGAAAATCATATTCTAGAAAATCATAGTCTAGAGTCTGAATTTCTTTCTAATTCGCCCCCTGAAATTCAAGTTCGGAGGACAAATACATGGAGTTTTCATGGAAAACAACATCCATTGTGATAAACATTCATCAAGTTGGAGGATGGTAACAGTGGTATCCCTTTTGATGCGTAGCATATCCAAGAAAGACACACCGCAATGCTCGATGAGTTAACTTGGTGCGCTGATGTGTGTGGAGGTGTACAAATGCGACACAACCGAAGACATGAGGAGGTAAGTTTGGAACAATTGGGGCTACAATTGCTTCAGTAAGAGCCTGGAATGGTGTTCGGAAGTCAATAGAGCTGGAGGGTACTCGGTTGACTAAATATTCTGCAAATGTAAGTGCTTCTCCCTAATAGGATAACGGCATATGAGCTTCTATCAATAAAGCACGAACAACCTCTAATAAGTATCGATTTTTTCGCTCAGCAACTCCGTTCTGCTGAGGTGTATTGGGGCAAGTAGTTTGATGAATAGTGTCGTGTGCTTCCAAATACTGCTGAAGTTCACAACTCTGATATTCTCCACCATTATCACTGCGAAAAATTTGAATCTTCATATGGTACTGAGTTCCAACCATGGTATGAAATTTTTGAAACAAGTTCACTTCACCTTTGGATTTCATTAAGCACAACCAGGTCATCCTGGTACAATCGTCAATAAAAGTAACAAACCATCGTGATCCACCTAACGTAGAGACTTTGGACGGACCCCAAACATCAGAATGTATAATCATAAAAGGAACTGGACTTTTATTCAAAATCAAAGGAAACGATGCACGATGGCTTTTGGCCAGTTCACAAACATCACATTGGAAACTAGAAATATCACATTTTGCAAATAAACTAGGAAATAATTTCTTCAGATAACCAAAGGAAGCATGCCCTAGACGTCGATGCCAAAGGAATATGTCAGATTTCTTTTTCTCCCACTCAGAACTACCCACAACCAAAGTTTGTTGTAACCTGTTTGAAGTCTTTGGGGCCAAGTCCAAATAGTATAGCTTTCCCTGCCTAATACCACAACCAATCGTCTCCTGCGTTTAGATGTCCTTGAACACACAAAAATTAGGCCAAAAAATTATAACACAAGATAAGGCTGTGGTTATTTGGGAAACTGACAAAAGATTATAATTCAAGGATGGGACAACTAAAACAGAATCTAAATTTAAACTATCAGTGAGGGACAAAGAACCTTCCCCAAGAACTGGGGTTGTAGTACCATTGGCAGTAAACACAAATTTGTATAAGGATGGGTTAAGAGAGAAGACCTGTCTAGAATCAAATGTCATATGATTTGTGGCACCAGAATCAATTATCCATGCACTATTAGAAACAGGTGTAGAGATATTTAAAACCTTACCTCCTTTGTCTGCAGTGGCTAGCATGGCAGAAGCTTCATCATCTTCTGACCGGGTTTGGATAACTGCAGTAGTGGGGATTGTCTTGGAATTCTTCTTCCGTGGATCACGACTATGATCCCACCATTCTGAATATCCCACAAGTTCAAAACATCTATTTTTGGTATGACCCAATTGGTTGCAATGAGTACATTTGTATGTTGACTTGTCAACACCATTGATGGGTTTATGATGATTGGGCCTTATTCGTTCTTACTGGTTTGGCCGGTTTTTTGCCACCATGGCGGAAGCTTCAGTGTTTTCGGACTCACCTTTCAAAGTGGTATGTCGTACCACCTCACGATGAATCAAAGAATAGCATTCTTCTAAATTTGGGACTGGGTCTTTACGCAAAATCTCTCCACGAATTTGTTCAAAAACTCTTCCAATCCTGCAAAAAATGTATGTACCCTCAGTCGTTCAATGGACTGCTGGTATGCTTCAATGTCATCTGGATCCTTCATGACCACTGTATCACGGTGATCTAATTCTTGGAAAATTTCAGTCAACTCCCCATAATATACAGAGAGTGATTTTCCACTTTGTCTAGCAGTGAAGGCCTTCTGGTTCAAGGAAAAAACCTGTAATTCATCACTTCAATCATAGAAGGATTTTGATAGGGCACTCCAAATTTCGTGGGCAGTGGGTAGGCGTAAATAACGCTTCATAATTTCTGGAGACATGGACATCAATAGCCACCTCTTGACTTTCTGATTGTCAGCATACCATTTTTCATATCCATCTTCAAATTCTGCAGGAGGAGTTTTCTTGCCCCGAATGAAGGAGAGTTTTTCCCTCTCAGTGAGATGCATCTCCATCAATTGGGACCAGATGTCATAGTTTGATTCTGTAAGAATAATTCCTGCATTAAAAACACTCTCAGACTGAACAATAATAGGAACTGATTTTTTTTCAGATGATTCAGTAATTTCTCCGCTCATAGCTGTATTGGGTGGCTGCTGGTTTATGGTGATTTGGTTTAATTTCTGGGTGTCAAGGTTTTCGAAGATTCAAAGAGTAGCTCTAGTTCACAAGAGCTTTCAAGGGATTCGGAGGTGAGGGAAAGGAGTACCAGAACTTCTGATTTTGGTGTGGCTCTGATACTAACTTAGAAATAAGGAAGGAAAATATGTTTCTATATATTCACACAGAGTATGTACACGGTTATATAGCAGGTGAATCCCACCAATCATGGGATTGACTCCTACAATATCTCCTATAATCAATATCTATGATCTATCATACCTATCCCAGAAATAGAATGATTTACATGAATCAATTACAATAAATGCCAAAACTTAACAGTCTCCTCCTGAAATCAAAGAATTAAATCAATTAAAAGAATATTCTATATCTCAATCTATTAATCGATTAACTAAACAACTCAAATTTCTCAAGAAGAAGTACAATACAAAAGAATTGAAACTCAACTGACTAATCTAATTCTTATATCCAAAATTGATAAATTTAACAACCAATTAGAAAATACCGCTTGTTCCACTTTACCTAGTGCTTTCTGACATAGGAGAAAACATGTAGTTACACTCCCTTATATTAAAAATTTTAATGAAAGACAAATTCCTACTAAGTCTCGACCTATTCAAATGAATAATGAATTATTAAAAAATAATATCATTAGTCAAGTTGAACTTGAACGTGGTGTTCCACGATTAGTCATTAATCATAAACCGTTAAACAAAGTTTTAGAATGGATAAGCTATACAATCCCTAATAAAAAAGATCTCATTAAAAGACTTAGTCAAGCTGTCATCTTTGGTAGATTTGATCTTAAAAGTGGATTTTGGCAAATTCCAATTCATCCTGATGATCGCTATAAAACTGCCTTTACTACACCTTTTGGCCATTACGAATGGAATGTCATGCCCTTTGGATTAAAAAATGCTCCTACTGAATTTCAAAACATTATGAATGAAATTTTTAATCCCTTTAGTCATTTTTCTATTGTCTACATAGATGATATCCTCATTTTCTCTAAATCACTCGATGAACATTGGAAACATCTTAATTCCTTTCTTCATATTATCAAATATAATGGTTTAGTCATTTCTACTCCTAAGATTAAGCTATTCCAAACTAAAGTTAGATTCTTAGGTTATGATATCCACCAAAGTACTATTCTTCCTATCAGTCGATCTATTGAGTTTGCTTCTAAGTTCCCTGATGAAATCTTAGACAAAACCCAGTTACAACGGTTTTTAGGTTCCTTAAATTACATTGCTGAATTTTACAAAGACCTTAGGAAAACTTGTCAACCCCTTTTTGATAGGTTGAAAGATAATCCTCCTCCTTGGTCTTTTACTCATACTGCTATTGTTCAACAAGTCAAAAAATATGTCAAGACCTTGCCTTGTCTTGGCATTCCTACTGAAAATTCATTCAAAATTATTCAAACTGATACTTCTGATGTTGGTTATGGTGGCATTCTCCATCAGAAAAACACTCCCCAGTCATCTGAACAAATTGTTCGTTTTCATTCTGGTGTTTGGAACAAAGCACAGAAAAATTATAGTACTATTAAAAAAGAAATTTTATCTATCGTTTTATGTATTAGTAAATTTCAAGATGACATTTTAAATCAAAAATTCGTATTATGTGTTGATTGCAAAAGTGCTAAATATGTTTTGGAAAAAGATGTTCAAAATATTGCTAATCAACATATTTTTGCTCGATGACAATCCATTTTAAGTATTTTTCATTTTGATATTGAATAGATTCTTGGTAGTCAAAATTTTATCCCTGATTTCTTTACCTGAGAATTTTTACAGGGAGGATAGTGCATCATACCTACTCCTTATTGTTCTACACACAGATTACAAGTCACAAGATACCGCAAAACTATTCGCTATTATAAGTTTAAAATATCCTATTTAAAGTCACTACAAAATGATTCTTACGTTCATCATGACCCTTACCTTCAGTTCAATCAGATTAGAAGTTATCGCAATTTCATTACTCATTACACTAATCTAGTTAATTTTCATATGGATAGATTAGATGTCCTCAGTGGATGCTAATCTACTTCTGTCATTTTTCTTACAGATGTCAAGCCACAAATCTACTACAAAACCTTTTGCCATTGTGCAATCCAGTCAACCCATTGTTGCACCTCCAATTGATCTAGTCAACTGATACTAAATTCTTGGTAATATTCCTAAACCTAGTTACACTTCGGCTCTGGCTTCAGACCCTTTTGCTTGTCAGTCAATTACGCCAATGCCTCCTAACAAGTCTACCCTAAGAATAGATTATGTTGTTAAACAGTCATTCAATCTTTTTTACAAAGAACCAGTCCATAAAAATATCCACAATGTTCTTGAATTAGTCAAATCCTATTTCCCTAATGGATGGCATTTCAGTCCTTCCCATTCCGATAAGTCAATATTCATTAAACCTATTTATGATCGAGTCCAGACCATTAAAATCATTTATCATTCCTTGTACATTCATAATAGTGTTTCCATAGAAGAATAGGGTCTCCATTTTCTACTACAAGACCTTTCCAACCATGATATACAATATAGTTACTATGATTACATTAATGCTTGATTCAAAATCCTCCTACATCAAAATGAGTCACATAGTCATTCTTGGTTTTTCTCATTTGACCACAAATTCAAATCAGAATTCCCTTCTTAGTTCCTGAGATGGTGGTCACAGCATGGTCCCATCCCAGAAATCATCCCTTCTGAGTTAATAGAACAAGTCAATTACTTCTCTTCCATTTACAAGCTCAGCCAGCATAAAAGTCAGTTTCCTTGGTTACTTCACTTTATGTCCAAATATAAAGTCCGTTGGATTTTTAAATGGCAATAGAGCCTATTGTAGACACCCCATTTTTGACCGTCCTCAAAGACTTGGATGTCACCGTTTGAATACTCGGTGATTATCCGTGTTTGTGTTCGTTCGGAGTTCCTGGAGTTCTCGGCTACGCGCCTTGTCTCAAGATCTCCGAACTCGACCGTTTTGTGTCTGGTTTTGCACCAAACACTTGTGTTTTGCCTTGGAGGGGCAGGGAATGCCTTGTGAGGCATCCCCACACACCACCGGCAGTGGCTAGAGGCCACCGGCTGGTTTTTGTTGCCACCGGCAACGTATGTTGCCGGTCGGCACTCTTTGTTGCCGGTCGGCAGTCAATTTTGTCAAAATGACATTTTTGCCCAGCCGACTACTGTTCAGCTGCTTTTGGAGATATTTTGAAGCAGCTGGCTGGCATTTGCTTCCCCTCCATACACGTGTATGGAGGGATGCCCCTCTTGTTAGCTTACATTGTAAGTTTACAAGATTGGCTCCTCTATAAAAGGAGCCCTCCTCTCCCTTGCTCAAGGGTTAGAAAAAATTAGAGCTTTTTACTTAGAAAATACAGAGGAAGCTCTGGTTTTAGGGTTAGGGTTCCATACACATCCTATCTCTATATTACTCTTGTGTGTGTTTTAGTCCATACTATTGCACACAAGCACCTAGTGCTTCACCTTCCTTGGGCTACTGAGGTTCTAAGGGCTTATTCTTGCTGATCTTGGCTGGATTGGAGCTCAAGGAGGCCATAAAACCACCATTTGTGAAGAAGGCTTCAAGGGTAAGAAACTAGCCCCTTTTTACCCCATTTTTGCATCATATTTCTACCTATCTTAGAGCTGTTTTTGTGTTTAGTGTATAACATAAAAAAGTTCTATTTTTAGGCCCTCTTGATTGTTTGTTAAGAGTGTTTTGTGGTTTGGGTGTGTTTGACCACCCTTAGGCCTTGAAAGGCCCCATTTTTGTGCTATTTTGTGCAAGTTTCGAGACTTTGGTGTTTGGGCCTCTTCACCACTGAAATCTCGAGGGATTTCAGTGGTGAAGATGGTGCCTTGAAGTCTCAAGAAGGAGGGGGCCACCCCTTCTCCTTGTTGTCCTTGAAAGGGACCATTTTGGTCTCTTAAGGGAGCCCATGTTCGAATGTTTGTTGAGCATGCCATGACTGTTTTTCATGCTTATATTGCCATAATATAACATGGTTTTAAGTTGGTTTTGGTGTACCATGCATGCCTTGCATACCTACCTTGTAATGCCTTGCGATTGCCTTAATATGCCTTAGGTTGTGTGCCTTTGTTTTAGCATGTTTTAGGCTTAGATTTGTGAAGCTTTTGTGCTTATTTTTCCATGCTTTAGGTCTGTCTTAGGTTGCTTGAGTCGACCCTAGCATGCATTATATAGCGTCTTTGCATTTTTGGACTTGTTGGCCTTAAGTATGTAAGTGTATAGCATGCTTTGTTTGCTTTGATTTAGTGGATTGGAGTCATTTTACATGTTATTTCAGTCCCTTTAACATGTTTGTATGCTTGCCTTGCATGCCTCTTTAACGCCTTATGAGCTTGTGTTGTATGCTCCTTGAAAGTGCATTTGTGTATGCCTTTGGATTTGAGCCATTTAGATGCCATCTAGGTGTCCCCTGGGCGTTGTTTAGGTCTGCCTTCGACTTGTTTTGAGTCCCCTTAGCCTTGTGAGGCTTGGTGGATTTGACCTTGGTTTAAGCCCCTTGGCTTACCTCAAGTACTTGGACCATTTGCATGCTTTACTTGCTTGAATTAGTTGGTTTGGCACCTCTTTTTTGTGCAATTTCAGAGTTTGGTATGCATGCTAATTGTCCATTGTTTGGTCTCTTTAAGTGTGCTTAAGAGTTGCCTTGTTTATGCTTAAGGTGTTGGACCATGATTGCATGCATGTGTGTGTGCATTTTGGCCTTCGTTTCCTTGGTTTTGGCCACTGATTTTGGGCCTAAATAGAGTTGCCTAAATCATGTCTAAGTCCACCTTTTCATTAGTTTGCATCGCCTCATGTTTGCTTGAATGCTTGCATAAGTGACTTGTCATGCCATGTTGCATCCTTAGCTTGCATGCCTAGGTTGCATTGCATCTTGCATGCATGCCTTGTTCCTTGATTTGGTGATAGGAATTGGGCCTTATTTTGTTTGATTGGTTTGCATTTCATTTGACATGAAAGTTGCACACTTAATTCTTTGGGCCATCATGCATGGAAATGCGTGATTGGTGGCCCGAGAATCGAGGCACATACCCCTTTGAGTCACAAACATGATAGGGGGCATGATTGGTGCATACATTGTTTGAATTGTATTGCCATGCAAGTTTTGCCCTCTGCTGCTGTGAGTTGCAGGTTCTGCAGGTATTGCTTGCCGACCGGCAACATTTTGTGCCGGCCGGCAGTAAATCATCAGCCGGTGGATTCATTTTGTGCCGATGGCCACATCCTAGTGTCGGTGGTCATTCTACTTAGCCGGTGGGATCCCCCAGTATCCTGAGAGGCATTCCTGAGACTTTGACAGTTTTCAGAGGAACAAAGTAGGGAAAACAGAGGCAAACTATACATGGCAGTGCGATTCCGAGCAAGTCCCGAGCATGCGCTGCATTTGACCCGCTCCCCGAGGGCTTTACTGTTTTAATTAGATTAATTAATTTGTTTAGTTAATTTAATTAATCTGTAATATTTAATTAGCTTGCGTAGTTAATTAACCTGTAATATTCATTTAATCCCTCCGGGCGAGGGCAAATCTGTAATAAGTGTGGGTGAGTGGTGTGCATGTCTTCCAATCCCCACTTCTTTCTTCCCTTTTATTTACCTGCTTATGATGGTAGATTAGGGCACGTCTAAATTAGCATACCTTATGCTATGCATGCGTGCATCCATGCATTTGTCTTGCATGCACCAGGCTCGGTACATCATACAAACTGCATTGTATTTTCAATTCCAAATTGAATACGTGATAATTGTAGCATTTCACATGCCATTTTAGGGTTAGCCGAGCCTACTCTAACTGCATCCTTGTATGTGTTGCATTAGCCACTTAACATGAACTAGGACATGCATATTTGCTAACTAGTTTATTGTTTTGGCATGGAGTGCAATGTAAGTATTTATGCTTTAGCATCTCGCATGCGTGTGAATGTTAACATGACAGCATGATTACCATGTGGCTAAATGCTTATATGAGATAAACTGCCTGATTGCCTGTGGGTGAAGGTTGGATTGTTTGAGTTGGAAAAACTCGTTGAAATCCGTGTTTTAGCCTACTTGCAAGTAGCAAATTCCAAAGCACTTTCAAAACAAACGGATATGCAATGCTTGTTTCCAAATTATGCAATCTAGTCTATACTTGTTTGCTGTGCGCATAACATAGTAATTCTAGGCTAATAACCAGAATAAGAACACATAACGTTTTCAAAATTGGATATCACGGTTAGTAGAGGCCGGTCTTTGGACCGGGCGAAAGGGGGTGCTCACAGCTGACCTTCCCCGATCGTACCCAAGCTCCCGAGCTAAGACAACTTTGGTGATGACGGACACGTGGCCTTCGGCACCGAGTCAGGGTTTCCTAAATTTCTCCATTAAAAAATATTTAGGTGGCGACTCTGTATCTGGCAAAGCAGTCCATGTTTGGCACTTCTTTCTCAAAAATCTGTTTTCTCAAACGATTTGCCAGAGTTGGACTCTTTGGTTCAGGTTAAGAACCGCAACAAACAAAAAGGGAGTCCGAACTGTAGAGTGAAGCCCAAGGGCGCGTCTACACCTATCCAATAACATAGTCAATCATTAACATTTTGTTAAATGGTGGGATGCATTCAAAGCCCATCGAATTATTGAACAAGTCTAGCAAGAATTTCCAGTTAACATTCATGCCCTAACTCCTACAATGGTCAAGTCTCAACAAAACCCAAATGCTTCAGTCACATAAGAAAGCCCACTTCATCTCACTACAGTCAGACTTGGAAACCCATCAACCAGCATTGAACCTTCCAGATCCAAGTCCTCCAAGGCCAAGTCCAAAGCAAAGCCCAAGTCAACCTCTAGTGATGAATTGACCCAAATGGCCAAATTAGTGATGGTCCAAGCAAAGTCACAAATTGAAGATGAAGCCTCGGATGATTCAGCCTCCTTTGCAGCCTCAACCAGTTATGATCCATATGGTCCACAATTCCAAGATGCTCAGGACCCATATGCCTAAAAAAGTCATTGGATTCTATATATATACACCAGCTTCAATCACTACTCTTACTTTGATAAAAGCTGCTGATATGTATATTGATTCCCCATCAGTCAAAATTGATTCCCCTTCAGTCAATTGTGCAATCATGTTTCCTCACTGCAAGTAAAAAAAAAAAAAAGAGTACAAAAGTTCTCGGTCACAAAAAGATGCTCTTAGCACCCATATGCCTCTGATTTTCAAGCTTTTTAAGTCACAAGTTTCACAATATTTTCCAACTTTTGAAGTCACAAGCCTCATAGCTCTAGTCACGGGCCTCACAGTTCCCAGTTCACAAGCTCAACAGTTATCCACTTTGCCTATAAAAGAAGCTCCTCAGTCAAGGCCAATCCAGAGTTGGAAAGAGTTCACAATTTTCTTTCACAGTTTCTCTCAGTTTCTATAAAATTTCTAGTTTGTTGTTTTAAAATTCAATTTTTAAGGATGCAATTAGAAGCTGTATTTTCCAGTTACTTCCAGTAAACCATTATGTATTTTCCGAATACTTCCAGTAAATGATTCTTCCGCCTCTCTTTGGTATATATATATCACTACAACAAACCATTGTAACATTCAACTCAATAGAACTCTGGTTATTAACTCTCAAGTAACAAGAGTATGAAAATAAAAATGAAAGCCAATAAAAAATACATAATAATACAAATAGGATATTTTCTTATATTTTATTGTGAAGCAAAAGAGAGTTGACCTATGTCTATGTTCTAGTTAGTGATGTGTCAAGTTATTTGAAGAAGTGGTGGAAATTTTTTTAACCTATTAATTTAAACAACCAAATAAGATGGATTATCAAATAAAAATTTAATTCTGAATGTTCCAAATAGTCCAAATGAATGCAAGTGGGATTACATTCCATACAATGAACGGCACATCTTTATACCTTGCCACCAACTCAATAGAGAGATGATGCAGTAAGAATAAACCCATTTTATACCCCACCAATCAACACAAGACCATACCTGCTAAGCTTTGTTATAGCCTACAAAAAGATGATCCACAGTTTCCAATTCACTTTCACAAAATGGACACAAGGCCTGGCTTCTTTGCTTGAATAATGCCCAAGTTAAGTAGCAAACTTACCATCTTCAATCACCCTTTTCAAACCAACTAGCCCAGAAATTTCACTCTTGGAGGAGCCACATATCCCAGATGAAAGTCAAGCCTAATTCGTTTGGGCATTCTATAATGAGTTGGTTCAATTCCCTTAATCTTGTAACAATTAACTAGTGGTAGCACTATAGCTACAAGTTACAAATTTATATTTTGAAACAAATAAAAATGATGGTATTGTCCTTGTATTTTGAAATTGGGGGTTATATCTTGTTATTTGGGATGTGGATTAGGAAAGGAAAAAAAAAAAAAACCTTTGTTGAATTTGGTAAAGAATAATATGTTTTGAGTTTTTCTATCACATTGAAGAATAAAATATTTTATTATGTAAAATGTGAGATTATAGTACTTTTGTTTTGGAGTTTGTGATCAAAATTTTGTAGATGCAAATGGCACCAGTAGAGCATTTGAAGCGATATTTCATAAAAAATAAAGGCCTAATTGTGAGATGCTCTATGTGAAAAATAAAATTGAAACGTAAGAAGCTCACAATTATTACAACTTGAGAAGTCAAATTAGAGGCAAATACACCTTTGGACTAAGGGCATTAGGTCCATATTTATTTGTCAAGTGAAGCTCACAATTATTATAACTTGAGAAGTCAAATTAGAGGCAAATACACCTTTGGATTAGGGATATTATATCCATATTTATTTGTCAAGGGAGTGGGCTTACGCATTGAGGAAGTCATCTAAGGAAGTAACCCAACCTCTTTGATTAGGAATCCCATGAAAGAGGTTCAACAGTTATAAACAATCCTTAAACCCTAACTTAATTCCAACATTTTATATGTTAGGAGACACTATAATAGAGATGTCTAATGTTCATCTTTAAGGTAATAATGCTGAAGAGTAATTGGTTAGGAACAATATTATGCTAAATGAATCTAAGGAAAATATTCTCCTACGAGGTAGATTCCGTCATTGTACCCCTAGTTGATTCTACTAAGTGGGAACAATCATGAGGTCATGACCATGGAACTTAGGATAGTATCTAAAACTCCTATATGAGAACCAAGATCATAGTGCATATGACCATTAAAACACTAACTTGCGAACTATTGTTCAATAATCATGTTGTGTGTGTGACATGTTGGCCTTCGATCCAAATAGTCTAGTTCAAACCTAGTTTACTATGATTTTTCAGAGAAAAATTCTTAACACTAAATCTATTTCGGCTATTATGGATTTGGAAAGGGAAAATGAAAGAAAAAATGTGAATTTTCTTCTTCATTTCATTTTCTGTGATAACCCTATTCTGTAATATACTGTTAATCGTTAATTATACTTGTGATTATGTGCTTGATATGAATTTGAATGCTAATCATGTGATTCTATGTGAATTTGAAGTTATATCTATTCACTGTAGAGAAATCTATTTGCTTTTCTGCTATAATTTGAAATTGAAGACCATAGAGCTATAAAAACTGAAATTGATTGTGTTATTGTGATTAGTATGATTTTTAGAGCCTATGGTAAGATTTAATTAAAAATTGATTTGGATCAAAATAATTAGATTAAATTAAGCTAATTACCAAGTGTATATATATATATGAGCTAAACACAATTAAGCTCATATTATGAGCTTAAGGATCTGAAAATACACTCTAGAGAGAGAGAGTGAGCTGATTATAGAGAGAGAGAGAGAGAGAGAGAGAGAGAATACAATTTGGAGATTTTGGCTCAAAGCTTGGAGAATTGAAGAGCTAGACTCAAGAACTAGATAGAATTTGGAAGATTGAAGCTTCTAAGTGATAAATTAACCCTTAATTCATAAGTTAGAGTTTGTAATTCTGTGAATTCAAAGATAATTGGTGACTAAGATCAAGATTCAAGTTGAATATGATGAAATTGAAGTCAATATGTACATGCATGTAGGAATTGGCCATAATTTAGCATATTTGAATGTAAATACATAATCCATGTTGAATTAAGAGTTGTTTGAAACATGCATGTATGAATTACCATGGTATGAATCTCAATTTCGAGGGTTTATGTTTATAAAGGAAGGAATTGAAAGATGATTTTTTAAACGTGAAGAACATGGCACCGAATCACACGTGCATGCATGATCTCTCATGAGTCTAAGCATCACTTGTACCATTGAGATGGAAATAGAAGCTACATTCCACATGCTTGCACAATCCATGGAGATATAGACTTTGTTAGCATGAGTTCTAAAGTTATAGAGATGAAATTGAAATAAGTTGAGCTTATGTGATGAATTCATGGGAATTGGGCTTCATAATCTTGTAAACTTAGCATTTATATCATGTTAGAAGTCGTGTGATTGAGATATAGGGCCTAACATGCAGATACACCATGTAAAGCTATGTTTTGAAGCTCAAATAGAGTGCCAAAAATTCCAGAATTTGACTTGTTCGCTCGAGCGAAGAAAGTGTCACTTGAGCATAAAAATCAAGCTCCCAGTTTTGCAGAAAATTGTACGGTAGCTCGAGTGGCAAACCTTGCGCTCGAGCGCACCCTGTTTTGCACAACTCATCGCTCAAGCAATAGAAGTTTCGCTCGAGCATAAAAATCATGCAATCAGTACTTTTACAGAGTTTTATAGACCGCTTGAGCCACCAAAGCTGCGCTTGAGCGGAGTGTCATGTTTTAGAAACTTTTGAAAAGCTGTTTTATGTTCCAAATTCTATTCTCTTTCATTTCTGAGCATTCTTAGACACACATTGAGCATCCTAAATGAATTAAAGGACACAAAAGAAGCCTAAAAAAGTTAAGTAAACTAAAGAATGGATTGAATTGTATTATGACCTAATGTATTGTGAATTATGTAGGGTCAAGTTTAAGGACGAGTCAAGCATCAGAACACTGTGAATAATATCTTAGTAAAGATACTTTTGTGTATGCATTATTTTCTTACCTATGTGGTAAACTTCTAAACTTCTGAATTGGTACTATGAATGAGTATTCTATCCGCTTGATTCGGAATGAAATATGTGAAGTGATTGACGTATGAATATAAAATGGGCCTAAGGCCGTTCGGTTAATTTGACAAGGATATAGATTAGGCCTAAGGCCATTTTGCATGACTATTAAATGGCCAAAGACCGTTTTGAATAAGGAATTGATTGGGCCTAAGGTCGTTTTGACTACGAAGGTGAATGTGAAGATGATCATGGATCTAAAAGTGTGCACAAACGTGAATATGAAATGTTGGACCCAAGGTTGTTTCGTATATGAATTGTACCCAAGGTCGTTTTGCATACAATGGACCTAAGGTCATTTTGTATACTAATTGTGTCATGGTTGAATCCGCCCTTATGGATTAGGGTCATTACTGGCTAGTAATCATGAGATCACCTATGGCCTCAATCAAGAATCAAATCATATTTAATTACAGGGGCCAAATAGCGAAAGCAAAAACTAACAAGATTGTCCAATGAGTTGTGCATACATGGCTTAGAAAAAAACTTTCTCATAAGTGTAATAACTCACACTATACACACATTCATATCATGTACTACATAAGTCCAAGATCATTCAAAAGTCAGTGTTAACAAAAACCAAGGTTATACACAACTCGGCCACGTAAGACTGCAAAAGAACAAAAGGAAAAGTAAAATAAAAACAAGGCCTCTTGTGTGAGGGGACCTTGGTTGACTCCTCAAAACTCAATTTCTTATGGCTTGCTGGGGTTGGGGGTGGACATCTCGTTGCTCACCTACATACATATACATAAAGAGTGAGCTAACGCCCAGTGAATAATACCAAAGCAAAGGAGTTCATGAACAATATTCTTACAATCATAATTCACTATCACGCTTGGTAATCAATAATAAAGCAAAACGACCTCAAGTCCTTTCTGCCATATCCCAAACACAAAATGACCTCGGGTCCATGTAGCATACAAAACAACCTTGGGTCTATCATAAACAAAACGACATTGGGTCTAACTTACACATAGAATGACCTTGGGTCCATTATACATAGAATGACCTTAGGTCCAATTCATATACACATTTGTGTGCACACATTTATATCCATGGTCATATACATATTCATCCTTGTATCGAAAACAACCTTAGGTCCATTCAATTCCTTATTCTGAATGGCTTTCGGCCCATTTAACAATTATACAAAACGGCCTTGGCCCAATCCACTTCCTTACTGAATACACTAAACGGCCTTAGGCCCATTTCATACTCATACATCAATCACTTCATATATTTCATTTCGAATTAAGTGATTAGAATACCCATTCATAATATCACTTCAAAAGTTTAGAACCTTACCACATAGGCATCATTTAGAAAATAATGTATATACAAAAATATCTTTGCCAAGATATTACTCACTGTGTTCTGGTGCCTGATTCATCCTCATACTTGACCCTACATAATCCATAACACATTGGGTCATAATACAATTCAATCCGTTCTTTCGTTGACTTAACTTTCTTAGGCTTCTTTCGTGCCTTTTAATTCATTTAGGATGCTCAATGCGTGCCTAAGAATACTCAAAAATGAAAGAGAACAGAATTCAGAACGTAAAACAGTTTTTCAAAAGTTTCTGAAACAAGGCACTCTGCTCGAGTGCAGCTTTGGTCGCTCGAGCGGTCTGCAAAACTCTGTAAAAGTACTGGTTGCATGAATTTTATGCTCGAGTGAGACTTCTGTCGCTCAAGCGACGAGCCATATAAAACAGGGTTTGCTCGAGCGCAAGGTTTGTGGCTCGAGCTACCGTGCAAGTCTCAGTAAAACTTCTAGGAGCTTGATTTTTATGCTCGAGCGACACTTTCCTCGCTTGAGCGGACATATCGAATTCTGGAATTTCCAGAATTGTGTTCAAAGTTTAAAACTTGATTCCAAAGGATCAAAACTCGTATTTTTGGTACAAAAACATGGAAAAACATTATATGACATGGGAACATAGGTAATTTGAGACCAATTGTCTACAATCATGATCTAATTCTCAAATCATTTCATATTCTTCTTGGTAAGTTCAAAATTCATGCAACCAAGCTTCATATCTTCATGGACCATGTATGTATGTGAAATATAGACTCTAATTCCATTTCAAATGATACAATGTTGTTCAAAATCATGAAGTTCAACAAAATTATGCATTTGGTACCATATTCTCCATGAATTTTTCAAAATGATATTCAAAACTCTCGTGCATGTATGATCTTACATGAATTCTTATTCTATCATCTTCAAAACATGCAATTAAGCCTCATAACCTCATTATTCATGGATGGATGTCTCAAATGACTACCAATTCAACTTGTTTAACATGCTACAAACTCAAATATGAAGATTCTTAGCAATTTGTTACATGCTTATAAATATTGATCCCATTTTCATCATTTTCAACTCAAACCTTGTTCTTAACTTCATATCATCTTTGAATTGACTTAGTTATGAATGTAAACCCATGAATTTGAGTTCAATTACTCACCTAGAAGCTTCAATCTTCCAAATTCTAGCTAGTTCTTAAGTTAATTCTCCTCAATTCTCCAAGCTTGAGCTAAATCCTTCAAATTGTGTTCTCTCTCTCTCTCTCTTTCTACAATTGACTCTCTCTCTCTCTAGAGTGTATTTTCAGATTTTGAGCTCATAATATGAGCTTAAGTGTGTTTGGCCCTTATAGATACTAGGTGATTAGTTTAAACTAATCAAACTCTCTTATGATTAATAAACCACACTTAATTTAATCCAATTATTTTGATCCGAATCAATTTTAATTAAATTTCACCATAGGCTCTAAAAATTATGCCAATTGCACTGGTACAATCGATTTTGCTTTCTGTCACCTCTACGGCCTTCAATTTAAATTTTGTAATAGGAAATTGAATAGATTTTCCTACGGTGAACAGATAAAAATTCAAAACCACATATAATCATATAATTAGCACTCAAAATCATATCAGGCATTTATATAGCAACCCAGGTTTTTACCCCGACTTTCGTTGTGTTCCGGACTCGGATTCTGTGATTATATACTGTTGTCTATGTCTTGTTTCCTTCCTTTAACTCTTTGTATTTGAGTTTTGGATTATGTTTGGCGTGTTTAGAACATATTGGTTTTTAGTTGGTCTAGAATGTTGTTGCCCAGATTTTGGCTTCTTCACTCGAGCGAGGCTTCTTGCGCTCGAGCGGGCCTGGTGAAATTGTTTCTTCGCTCGAGCGAGACTTCTTGCGCTTAAGCATGCATCTGCATTGGTAACAGACCTGAAGCTTTGCATTCCACGCTCGAGTGACGCTTCTTGCGTTCGAGCGAGGCGGCTTGTTGTGTCTGGTTGCTCGAGCGACAACTCCTTCGCTCGAGCGAGCCTGTTCATATCAGATCGTGAATGAGACATTTCAGAACACTTTTGCAGCTCACCCTCTCTCTAAAACTCTCCAAAAATGCAGGTTTTCACACTCTCTCTCTCTAGAATACACCTTCTCTCTAAGATTTCATCTAGATTCGTTGTGTTCTTGACCCTAGTGTCTTTGAGAATAAGGTAGAGGGCTTCAAGAGCTTCGTGTTGATCCAAGTAAGAGTTGGTTTCGTCATTTTTGGAGTTTCAATCTTGCTTGCCCGTCTTCTACACTTAATGTAGGGATTTTCTTTGAGTTATATATATGTTTTTGCAAGATCTAAATGATTTTCGAAATCATCCTTTGATTAGTTTTGAAAATTAATTGTTGATTTGAGAAAAAGAGTGATTTTGAAAGTGGGTTTACTATTTGATCCTTTGAGATAGAAAATTGGGGTTTTGAAATATGTTGGTTAAAGAAAGATGTTTTTGGTGAGATTTCTTCAAATGTTTTAGAGGTGAATTGTTTTGGTAAGAAAACCTAGAAAATAGGAGTTTTTAAAAAAGATGTTGAGAAATCATGGATGATGTGTTGTATTTATTTTGTATGTCAAAATAAATGGATGTTGGAGAATTCCTTATTTATATTTATGTAAATGATATTTTCATGAAATATGGGAAATTGTTGAGATGGCTTGAAATGTGAGGGTTATGTTATCCCTTGGATGAATTGAAATAAATGTATTTATTCATCTTATGAAATTGTATTGAAAGGAGAAATGGAAATTTAGATCACAATGAAAATATTGTGTGGAAGAATGGAAAATGGATAAAATGTTACATTGCATTACTTGATACATTGGCATATCAATTCATTGATAATGAAGAGCTTTGAAATTTGATTTGAAAACTTTGCATTGAGAAAAAAATGTTAAGAAATAAGTTTTCATGAAATGGTTTTGGGTAAATATGGTGGTAAGTCTTGAAAGGTGGTGTAGATTATAGGTGTCGAGCCTTCCAGTTAACACTAGTAAAAATGACAAACTAGAGGTGTCGAGCCTTCCGGTTAATACCGGTAAAAATGACAAATTGGTAGTACTTGTATAGTCTACTTGCAGACACCGACCTAGGGATTACTAGAGTTGTATTTACCGCCCCTTGAACAAATTGATAAATGTGGAACAGTTGAAATTGCATGGCATCATTGAGCATGATGGTTTTTGAATAAATGAAGATGTGTTTTTATTTTCAAAAGAGCATGGCATGGCATATGCATTCATCTCTTGAGACTTGTGTAAAATGTATATACTTTGTTAAGAATTCTCTACTGGGCTTTATGCTCACTCTACAGGATTTTTGTGCAGGAAAAGATGTGGTGATTCCGCCTAACTGAAGGCATAGAAGTGTGTGCAAAGAGCATAATGTGCTCATTTGCTGTGACTCTGATTGCAAGCCAAGGGCTTTATATATGTGGATTTGAATAACTGTTTTGTGTAACCAGGCTCAAGCCTTGGAAACTTATAAACCCTTGGGGGTATTTGTTGTTTAATTAATTGTTGTTGGATAAATTGTACTATCACATGAAGACTATTTACATCATATAATGCAAGTATGAGGATTTATTATCGATTTTACTTTAAAGGGCCATGACTGTTGTATTACCATTTGCGCATGAAAATTGGGGCATTAAAATTTAATTATAACCATAACTAAGATTAATTAGCATAACACAGAGTAAGGTTGTCACAAATTGACCCGATATCGTTTTGTATTTGGATATGATGTATTGGACCTAAGGTCGTTTTGCTTTTATATTGATCAACAAGCATAGTTTATGGATTATGATTCAATGAATCTCATTCATGAACTCTTTTACTCTAGTATTATTCACTAAGCGTTAGCTCACTCTTTATTTATATGTATGTAGGTGAGCAAAGGGATGTCCCGCCCCAACCTTAGTGAAAGTATGCAGAAGTACCCAGTTTTTTGAAGTCAACCAAGGTCGCCTCAAGCAAGAGGCCTTACTTTTGTTTTGCTTTTCCTTTGTTTCTTTTGTGGTCACATGTGACCAAGTTTGTGTATAACCTTGGTTTTTTTTTAAGACTGAATTTAGAATGATCTTGGACTTATGTAATACATACTATGAATGTTTGTATAGTGTGAGTTATTACATACATGAGAAAAAGTTTTTGGTTAAGCCATGTATACACAACTCATTGGACAATCTTTGCAAGTTCTGTTTCTGTAATTTGGCTCCCTATTATTAAAATGATTTGATTTATGACTAAGGCCGTAGGTAATCTCATGATTACTGGCCGGTTATGAATATAATCCATAGGGGCGGGTTCGGATCATGACATTTTCCCTTTCAAAATTCCTCTCCAAATCCATGATTCAAAGAAAATATAAGTGAGGTTTAAGTCCGGAACACCTACACTTATTGTATAGTATATGTTGTCCTATATTATATGTGTTTTTTATTAATATTATTGTTGAATTGTAATTTTGAAATGGGCAAATTACAGTGATAATCCCTATACTTTAGTCCTTATGTCATCTTGATCATTTTAATTTTAATTGGCTTAATTTTGACCATGAACTTTTTAGTTTGTCTCAATTTGGTCCAATTGATTACAATTGTTAACATTTTATGAAAAAAGCGCACATGAGCGACACATGTCATGTTTTTAAGGACAAATTAATCAACTTAGTGAATTACATTCTGTGGGGTGTGTTAAAAATTTTTTTTTTTATAATATTATACAAATTTATTTTTATTAAAAGTGGGAGATTGTTAGAATATTTTATTAAAACTAAATTATATTTAATAAATCAATTACTGAATTTGTTTCAAAATTTTATATGCGTTGCAAGTTTTATTACAAAATTACTATTGAGTCAATAGCATTCTTTTTTTCATTTTCTTTTTTGTTTTTTTGAGCAGGAAAAGAAATTTGATTGATGTATAAAATTATAAAAGAAATACATCAAAAAGTCAAGATAGAGAACTGCATAATTGTCAACTTCGTATATCTCAGTTAGTTAGGTTGGCACATACAAAGCCAACCAATCATATGCAATCATTAAGGTGATGACAAAAGACACGCCCAAAAAGTTAGTAAAGTACCATGTTTGGTTCTATTTTTTAAAATTATTTTTTCAAAAAGTGATTCGAAAACTATTTTGAAAAAAAATCTTTGTGCAGTCTTTAAAAAAATACATTATTGCAAATTTAAATTTCTTTCCAATTTAAAGAGAGATAATTTTAAAAAAAAAATTATCACATCAAAAAATACTCTCATGTTAGTTTTCAAAAAACTTTGTTCGGTTTCAAAATAACCAAACAAAAACTCTAAAATTTTTAAAAAAATGAGTTTAGAAAATAAACCAAATACAATGATTTGTTATGGAGTTTTATTACAAATTACGGCATCGTTTGGGAACATGTTATTTTAGTAATTTTTTGACTAAAATATGAGGTAAAAAAATTAGTATATTTAGAATGACTTTTTGGTTTTTTACAAAAATATGTGTAAAAAGTAGAGAGAAAAGAGAATATTTGACTTTTTGGTATAGATTATAGACTTTTTAATATTTTTAGTAATTTTTTGACTTTTAAGCTAAATCTCTCGCATGCCAAACAAGGCCTAAATGTAACCATTTTTCCACTTAATAGTCTGTCATTTTGTATTGATTGAGATATTAAATTTTTAGTATTTTATTATGTACTAATCATATCTTTTTATTTATCGACAAAAGAGAGAATTTTTATTAATATAATGGGAAATAGTACATTGAGATACATGGTGGAAAAAATTGCACTATAGCTATGAGATTACTTCTCAACTAGATTGGCACGTAAACTCAAGCCAATCATGTGCACACCATGAAGATTACAATGGTTGACGAGATCTCAACCTAAAAACAAGAGCAAATACCGAAAAGCAGAATGAAACATTTGGTTTAATGGACTTGATTCCATAAAGAAAGTAGAGAAAATCATTAATGGAACAACCTTTGATGTTGGTTGCACTCTTCATCCATGTAGCAACTCTGATTTTAATTAACTCCACAAGCTCGCTCCAATTAGGATCCTTGTAATTAAATACCAGGTCATTTCTAGCAAGCCAAATTGACCACAGTATCACAAAAGGGAAGGAATCCCAAATAAGTCTAGCCAAGTGTTTATGCTTGAACCTGAACCACCAACAAGATAATCGGGAATAGTCACTACAAGAAAAGTGAGTTTATGAGACGGAACTTTTTGCGACGGCACATTTGCCGTTGCAAAAAGTCATTTTTTGTGACGGCACAACTTGCCGTCGCAAAAAATGTGACTTTTTGAGACGGCACAACTTGCCGTCGCAAAAAATGTGACCTTTTGAGACGGCACAATTTGCCGTCGCAAAAAATGTGACTTTTTGAGACGGCACAACTTGCCGTCGCAAAAAATGTGACCTTTTAAGACGGCACAATTTGTTGTCGCAAAAAATATGACCTTTTGAGACGGCACAATTTGTCGTCGCAAAAAATATGACCTTTTGAGACGGCACAATTTGCCGTTGCAAAAAATGACTTTTTGATAAAAAAAAATAATAATAATTTTTTTCCATTAAAATAAAAATAAAACAAATAAATTTCAATCTATAGCTAAAAAAAATGATTTTTTTTTAAAAAAAATTCATTAATTACAAAAAAAAAATATTTTAACAAAAAATAAATTTTTTTGGCGACGGCAACCCCCGTCGCCAAAAAAAAAAAGGTTAAACCACGTTTTGTTGTTTAAATTTCATTTGTGACCGATTTTTTTTTTTTTTTTTTCATTCCCGCTATGTTTCCCCCCATTTTTTTTTCCTATTCCCCTCCTTTTTTTTTTTTTTTCCATTCCCGTTCTGTTTCCCCCCCAACCCAAACAAAAAATCCTCAATCTCAAAGCACCCCACCCAAAACCAAAAATCCCTAATCTCTTCTTACCCCCCTCTCTGTCTCTTTTCACCCATTTTTCATCTTCCTCTCTCTCTTCTCTTTCTCTCTTTCACTCATCACTCTTCTCTGTCTGTCTGTCTGTCTGTCTATCTGTCTCTCTTTCTCTCTGTATGTCTCTCACTCATCTATCTCTTCTCTCATCTCTTTTCTCTCTGTCTCTTTCGTTCATCTCTCTCTCTCTCTCGTTCATCTCTCTTCTCTCTCTGTCTCTTCTCTCTCACTCTCTATCTTTTTCTCTCTGTCTCTATCTCTCTCTTCTCTTTTCTCTCTAACTCTCACTCTCTTGTCTGTCTGTCTCTTTCTCTCTTTGTCTCTCGCTCATCTCTCTTCTCTCTATCTCTCTCATCTGTCTTTTCTCTCTACTTCTCTCACTCATCTCTCTTCTCTTTATCTCTCTCTCGCTCATCTTCTTCTCTCTATCTCTCTCATCTCTTTTCTCTCTATGTCTCTCTCGCTCATTTCTATATATCTCTCTCTTGCTCATTTTTCTTCTCTCTATGTCTTTCTCTCGTTCATCTCTTTTTGTTCTCTTTCTCTCTCTTTTTGTCTATCTCTCGCTCATCTCTTGTTTCTCTCTCTTTTTCTGTCTCTCTCTCTCTCTTTCCTCTCTCTCTCTCTTACTCTCTTTCACTCATCACTCTTCTCTCTTTATTTTTCTCTCTATCTGCCTGTCTATTTGTCTCATCCTCGTTGTGTTCGCCTTGCTTACTCCCTCTCCATTCTTCTCTATTTACCAAGCTATCTTTCGATTTATCGAGACACTACAAGAAAATGCACTTTTGGTGACCACTTTGTCTTTCTATCACTCATCACTCTGTCTCTGTCTCTGTCTCTATCTCTCTTCTCTATCTGTCTCTCACTCATTTCTCTCTCACCACCCATCTCCTCTACCACCTTCACCACTACTGCAAATGACATTCCACTACCACAACTACTACTATTGTTGCCACTCCGCCTTTACGACTATCATTACTACCACCATTACCACCACTCCACTACCACCATTACTTCTACCATTACCTCTCATCCACCACCGCTACTCTATCTCCTCTACCACTACTACAACTTCACCACTAATTTCATTCGCTATCACTACCACTACCACTATCACCTCTTATCCACCACCTTCACCACTACTGCCGCTCTCTATCCTCTACCACAAAAAATTAGTTCCTGATTTTTAGTAACCAAAAAAAAAATGGGTCGCAGAAAAACATTTTTTCATCTTCCTCTCTCTATTCTCTTTCTCTCTATTACTTATCACTCTTCTCTCTCTGTTTGTCTGTCTATCTGTCTCTCTCCTCTCTCTTTCTCTCTCTGTGTCTCTCACTCATTTATCTCTTCTCTCATATCTTTTCTCTCTCTATCTCTTTCGTTCATCTATCTTCTCTCTATATCTCTCGTTCATCTCTCTTCTCTCTCTGTCTCTCTCGCTCATCTCTCTTATTTATCTGTCTCTTTTTCTATGTCTCTCTCTCTATCTCTCTCTCACTCATCACTCTTCTATCTATCTTTCTCTCTATTTTTCTCTCTGTCTCTTTCATTCGTCTCTCTTCTCTTTATGTCTCTTTCGCTTATCTCTCTTCTCTCTATCTCTCTCGTCCATCTCTCTTCTCTCTCTGTCTCTTTTCTGTCTCTCACTCTCTATCTCTTTCTCTTCTCTCTCTCTCTCTCCCACTATGTTTGCGTTGCTCACTCTCTCCCTCCTGCCTTCTCTATTTACTGAGCTCCCTCTCGATTTATTGATCCACTACAAGAAAATGCACTTTTAGCGACCACTTTGTCTCTCTCTCGCTCATCACTCTGTCTCTCTCTCTCTCTCTCTCTCTCTCTCTCTCTCTCTCCTTTATCTGTCTCTTACTCATCTCTCTCTCTCACCACCCATCTCCTCTACCACCTTCACCAATACTGCAAACGCCTTCGCCGCCGCCACCACTACCACCACCACCACCTCTTATCCACCACTACTGTTGCTCACTCTCCTCTACTACAAAAAATTATTTTTAAAATACTCAAATAAAAAAATATTTTTTTTTTCAATTAATTGTTTTTAAGTAATTTTTTTGAAATATATTTTTTTTTCAAACAACTTCTATGTCAATATTTTTTTGTCAATTAATTTTGTAGGCCTGTATAAAAATATAAAAAATATTAAAAAATTAATATTTAAAATATTTAAAAAATTAAATATTAAGAATATTAAAAATATTCTGAAAATCAAAATATTAAAAATATTTCGAAAATCTCAACCAAACAAAACCTTTTTTCATTTTTTCCTCGTCTTTCCCTCATTTTTTCCCCGTCTTTCCCCCATTTTTTTCCATTTCATTTCAGGTTTGTAGAGCCCTAAGTTTCGGAGCCCTAAGTTTCGAAACAACACACACTCTCTCTCTCTCTCTCTCTCTCCCACGGAGGCGACAACGAGCGGCCATCGGCGAGCCCTAAATTTCTATTTTTCAGATTTGATTTTCAATTACGCTTACCTTCCCGCCCACAACCATCTCTCTATCTTCCTCCATTTTTCACAGTTAGCAAAGCTTCCTCTCACCAGAAAAGCAGATCCAAAGCCATCTCAATCACTAGTTCCAAACGTAATCGACCTCACATTTATCTCCGATCTGCGACTCTCTCTCTGTCTCTCTCTTCAGTCTCTATTTCACACTCGAAACCCTAGAATTTCGCAGACGGCTATCATGAACCACTACCACATCTATGAAGCTATCGGCCGTGGCAAATTCTCGGTAACTCTCTTTTTAGATTTGATTCGAGTTTGCTTCTGAATCTGTTTGTGGCGTGAAATTTTCTGCTTGGTTGCTGGGAAACAGAGGAAAATAGAAGAATGTAAAATTTAATAATATATATATATATATATATATATATATATATGCATTTAGAATTAGTGCAACAGTAGCAACAAGATTCCCTTAAAAAGTTAGAAATTTGATTGAATTAAGCTAGGTATCTGTAGTTCCTGTTTTTCTTATGTAACACGTAATGGATGTTCAAAATTTTAACTTTTTTTTCTCCTCTTGTTGTTTACTTGTTTGAAGTAGATAATGCAGAATCTAGGGTTTGATTTGATGTTTAGGTAAAAATTTGGGTTTCAGAGATATTTCTTATTTGTTACTGTTTCTTAAGAGGAATCGAGCAAGAACTGTTTGGAATATTTTGTGGACATTTTTGGCTAGTGAATACTTATAGGTACCATAAATATGTTTTTTCCTCTGATTACTTCTTCAAAACCAATTCTGTATGGTTTTATGCTTTCTATGATGCTTTGTCTACTCCAGCTTTGTATGAAGTTTTTATGCTTTCCTATTTTTTGTGTGATATTGCATATTTATAGTCCTAGTTGACTAATTAAGTAATAATATTGGAGTATGTTGCCATGTGATTTTCATAACAATTGTGATATTAGTGGACTACTGATGGTGTAGAATCCAGTTTTAAATTTTTTATTGTCACTTATCAAAAAAAAAGGAATCCATTTTTCAGATTTCTATCAATTTAGTTCTTGGAAATAAATTGTTTGTGTTTATTTCACATGCAGAGAGAGCTTATATGAGATGAGGAGTTTGATCAGCGACACTTGCTGCATTGCTTGTTTCAAAGGTCATTATCTTTTTTCTTGTATTCCTCCTTTGTGTTTAGCGACCATCGTCTCTCTTCTATATTATGTCACTTACTTTTCTTGTTAAAAAAAAGATAATTTTCTTCAATCTGGTTTTTATGATCATTTGGGTTGCCAAGGTTTTCTTTCCTCTTGCCTGAATAGGTGTAGTGCGATCTCCTAACCATATATATTTATTCTTTGCTTCTAGCAATCAAGTGGGGCATTGATGAAAATTTGTGGTATCCTATTAAATCTTTAGCTCAGATGTGTGACATTTGAAAGTTGATGTGTGTAGTGTATTCCTTTTAGACGTAAATTTTGTGTTTCAAATTCAGAGGGGTTGCAAACAAAAGATTTCTTTATATAAAGCTGCCCAAGTTAGCTATGTATGTTGGGGGTTGGATATAATCACATTTAAACTCTGAATCAGCCAGGGAGAGATAGGGATATAACATTCTATTTACATTGCCATGATTTATAGGAGTTTTTGTATAATGAGGAATTATGATTTTAATAGGATTTATTAAGTGTCCTATGTAAACAAAATTTAGCTATACCATGTGTGTTATAAGTGTCCTATGTAAACAAATTTAGCCAATTCCAATTTAATTACTCATACCACCTCATCACCATTCTTAAAAGTGTCCTATGTAAACAAACAGTTTTATTAATTAAAATGAAGAAGAGCTAGTGATAAGAATGCGATACTGGTCTTTTATTTTAGTGAGGCTATGAGTTTATTAGATGCAAATCCAAACCCGAATTGAGCCATGCAGAGAAGTTTGTGATGTTAATGCTTTCAAGATTGCCATTTCGCTGATTATTACGGGGGTCGAGCTGCCCGGTCAGCTCGCGGCCAAAGCAAAATGCAAAATTGCATTCAAAATTGCATGTCTGCCATTGGTCGCTCAAGCCAAGAAGAGCTCGCTCGAGCGAAGGTTTGCTCGCTCGATCCAAGGAGTTCTCGCTCGAGCCAAGGATTGCGTCCATACAAAAACCTGAAAGAGTGTATTCCTCGCTCGAGCCAAGGATTCGTCGCTCGAGCCAAGGCACTAGTAGAAATCACGAAAAATACACTCCTCGCTTGAGCCAGCAAAGCTTCGCTCGAGCGAGCCTCAGAATCCGGATTTCTCAAGGAGTTTGTTTTCTTCCCAATCTAGGATTACTTTTGGTTCTCTATAAATACTTGGTTTTTCTTCCAAAACTAAGGTACTCATTGAATTCCTCCAGATCTTCTTTTGGTTCTTAAAGGTTTATATCTGAGGATATTTTGTTATTTTCTTTAATGTTTTATTGAGTATTCAACTCATGGTTTAAAGAGAGTACATCAAAGATTTGTTTGTTATACACAAAAGAGAGAGTTGTTCTTCAGTTGTGGATTCTGAAGAATTCGAGCCTGAAGCTTTGGTGGAATCCGGAGTGGCTCATCAGAAAGACAATTCCGTGGTGAAGATGGGGTTGGAAGAGGCACATAGAGGTTGGTTCAATTAGGCGTTGTGGATTCGCTAGATAATTGAGAGTATACCTGTGTAATTCCTTTATATCTTCTTAGTGGATTGTCTTGTGGCAGTTGCCCGTGGTTTTTTGATCACAGTTGGAGGTGTCCAATTGTGATTTTTTCCACGTAAAAATCGTTGTGTCTCTTTCTCTTGATTGTTTGATTGAGATTGTTTTCTACTGCTTATTATTGATACATAATCACAAATCAACATCTAGGGTTTCTAGATTTTTCAACTCAGTCATTCAATTTGTTCAGATGTTTTCATCCCTGGTGTAGTGAGTTTCTGCATTCTTGGTTTCTATAATCTTTGCAACCACAATATATCGTAGTACTCTTTTTTTATTTTTATTTTAATTATTAGTAACTTACAATAGATTACTTGCATGTGAAGATAAAACCTAAAATCAGAGGCTATCACTTGTTAGTCCTTGAGATGTTTAATTAATTTACTTTTATCTTGTTTACACAAATTCCTTTATTTCTTTCGTCAGGTTTTCTATTACTTGGGTGAACTTAATGACTCATTGTCATATGCTCTTGGTGCTGATCCAATGTTTGATGTTTCTGAGGATTCAGATTATGTCCATACCCTTATGGGTAAGAATTTTGGCATTCCATTTATTATTTTCCAACATGAAAAGAATTATATGAATGTAAATTACGCCTTTTCATTGTAATCTTACTAATTGTTGCTGTAATGTTCTTTCTTCACTCAGCTAAAGCTATTGATGAATATGCCAGCATCAACTCAAAGGCAGCAGAGTCAAATGATGAAGCAGCCAAAATGGACCCTCGTTTGGAGGCAATTGTGGAGAGAATGTTGGATAAGTATGTAAATTTCACCTCCTCTTCAATGTAATGATGCCTTTTTCCAATTTTCTTACCATTGCTGTATATAGGTGTATCTTGGATGGAAAGTATCAACAAGCTATCGGAATGGCAATTGAATGCAGACGATTGGATAAGCTTGAGGAAGCAATTATGAGGAGTGATAATATTCATGCAACCCTATCATATTGCATTAACATCTCTCATTCCTTTGTTAATCTGAGAGAATATCGCCATGAGGTATGGATAATGTTCTTGCTTGTCTAATTTAGAGAGCTATTTCCATATCCTGAAACAACATATTTTTTGTAAACATTTTTTATGATTTCCCACAATAGTTAATTTTTGGTTGTCATGATTGGTATATTTATTTATGACAATGTAGTTCTTCATCCAGGTTACCTTTCTTGTTTCAATTTGAAATAGAAAATTTTCTGCTAGTGCGAAGTTGTTCTCTACTTGGTATATTTATTAGACCTGATATGGTGAGAAGTTGTTCTCTACTTGTTATTCTAATAGTTACACATGCATGTGCATGATTTCTTGGCATATTATGTTTCAATATGCTGATTGCTATAAAACATTGGAATTATTACTTTATTTTCTCCGCTTTTGGGTGCGGGTGTTCTCTGATGGGTCTGTGAGGTGTTCAGAAACCTACTCATCCAAAAGTTTGAATTGATGCAAAAGATTTGAAGTTTTTGGTAAGGAAATGTTGGTGTTCTCTGATGCCTTTCTTTCTTTGCAGCGATCTCATGCCAGTGGAGACACGAATTGGGGAAAATTTTCTATACAAGGCCACCATGGTTATAGCTGCAGCTGATCAAATTGCCTTTCATATTCTAGGTGTCCTTGAAGCGTTTTTTGGCATGGAGACCCACAATTTTGCAGTGCAATGGCTGGACAGGGGGTGACAGTTAGGCAAGGAGGGTTTGTGTGTCATAATGCCTTCACAATGACTTGAATACTCAGCATGTAAAATATGGGTCCCAAAATAAATGGCTCATCCTGTCTAGACCTCAATTTTATTTATGAAAGTGAGAATTTAAATGCAATTTGTTTTATTATTTTAGTAATGAAATTTGGTTTATGTTATTTTGAATTATGAACAAAATCATGTATTTAAACATTATATATGTATTATGGAACATTATGTAGTGGGATAATTTTGTTGATGTGTAATTATATGAATGGAAAAATATTTTATTACGAAGAAATTGTTATTTTTATATTAGTATGGAGAAATTTTAATATTTTTATCGTAGGATGTTTTTTTTCTTTTTTGCGACGGCATTACATCATCGCAAAAAATAGAAAATTTTAATATTTTTATTAATTTTGTTACAGGTTTTACTTTTTGCGACGGCATTATACTGTCGCAAAAAATAGAAATTTTATTATTTTTTAATACTTTTTGCGACGGCATTATACTGTCGCAAAAAATAGAAATTTTATTATTTTTTAATACTTTTTGCGACGGCATTACACTGTCGCAAAAAATAGAAATTTTCATATTTTTAATACTTTTTGCGACGGCACCACACCGTCGCAAAAACAATGTTTTTGCCGTTGCAAAAAAAAGACTATTAGCAACGGTATTTTTTGCCGTCTCAAATAACATTTTTAGCGACGGTAAAATAATGTCGTCGCAAAAAAGTCAAGAAATTTCAAACGTTATTAGCGACTGCACAGTGCCGTCGCAAAAAGGCAAAAATGTCGTCGCAAAACATTAGCGACGGCACTGTGCCGTCGCAAAAACTCTTTTGCAACCCCTGCATTTGCGACCCCCTCTTGCCGTCGCAAAAAGTCATTTTGTCGTCGCAAAAAGTATTAGCGACGGTATTTTACCGTCGCAAAAAGTAAATTTTTTTGTAGTGAGTGTTAGGAGAGACCCAATGAATACCCCACCATCTAAGACAATCCGACCAAACCCTCCATGAGTAAGAGCAAAGAAGTAGCAGATGGTTTGTGGTTTCTTCCTTGATCCTACAAAACGTACATTGAGAAGAACCTCGCAATATATGCCTATTATCTAATAAGGAAGATGACGGAATTCAGTTCCACCATGTAAGCCAACCAAAAGCTTTAACTCTTGGTGGAGCAATTGGTTTCCAAAGTTGCATGAGAGGGGGATGAGGAATGGTATGTAATGCTTTAACGTTGTATTTGGTTGGGGGATTTGGGGAAGGACTTAGAAAAAGAAAGGAAAAAGGTGTGTGAAATTAAGTGAAATATAGGTATGTTTTATTCACATTTCACCTATCTTTTCCATTTCCCTTTTTAAATCCCTTCTCAAATCCCCCAACCAAACACAGTATAAAGAAATGATGTAAAGATTTGACAATAAATTTACTTGATGATGTGTTTTTCCAGCCCATAGGTCATGTTTGTTTGGAGATTAGGGGGTGGGATTGGAGTAATAAGGAGGTAGGTCCCATTATAATTTGTTTGGTGGCTTCCTTGTAAAGGAGGATTAGCTTGGGTGAATTTTGGGTAAGATTAAGAAAATAATGAGGAGATTGAGTTAATTTTATATAAAAAATTTATTTTTTTATTTTTTGACCAAGTGCACCTTTTATTTTGATATTTGTTTTAGTTTTTTTTAATATGGAAATAATTTATTTATTTATTTTATATAAAATAATTTATTTATTTTTTATAAAAATAATTTAACAATTTCATCACTAACTATCTTTCACACTATCATCCAAACAAATATATTTTTACTTAATCCCCTCACTAATAATCCTCACATTAACAATCTCTTCACTAACAATCTCATCCAACCGAATCTGCCAAACAAACATGTCTTGTTGTCCCAATCTAAAAGAAGTGAATCTGTCAAGGAGATTAAGGAGTTCCTGGTGCGGCTCCTTGTCCCAAACGAACAAACCTATTCTGTAATTAATTTCCCAAAACGAAGTGCTGGAATGGTTGGAGCTCTGCCAAAGATTGGAGATATTTGAATGATTGTTGGTTGTCAAAGAAAATAGGCGAGGAAAAATACTTTGGTGCTCGGTCATTGAACCATGGATCTGTCCAGAATTTGATCCAATGCCTATCACCAAGTTTGAGAGAGGCTTTTTCAATTAACATATTCAAAATCCCCGAATTTCCACATAGCCAAGCAATTTTTGAATTCACCACCTTTTTGTAACCAACTAGAAGGGTCAATATTATTTTTTGCACACAACACTCACCTCCAAAGAGCCGCCCTCTCCAAAGCAAACCTCCACCACCATTTACAAAGTAAGGCTTCATTACATTCTGAAATTTTTCGAAACCTGAGGCCACCAAGTTCTTTGCTAACTGAACACACTTTCCAATTGACCGGATATACCTTTTTCTTTATGTGTGTGTTGATTTCTGACCACACTGCCAAACAGGTACTCAGCTGGAGAACACCGACAGAATAGATTGTGCCCAAACGACCTGTCACAGAAAGGTGAGATTTCGGCAGTGGTTCGTCCACTCGGGGGCACTCCGACGATCAAGTCAGTACTAAATTATCTTTCACAGATAGCAATTAGTGCTTAACTCACTAGCCAGAATACAAAAAGTGTACCTTAAACCCATGAGGATGCCTCACTTTTATAGCCAACACTAACCTGATCCCGATAGAAGCCTAACTTTAATGGACTCTGGCTCAATGCTAATCCTGAACTCCTAGTTAGATTGGAATAAACTCACTATGAGTCTTATCTTTATCCAAATTGAAGTCCTCTCCCATTCTAGGACTCATATCCCTTATCCGCTCATCTCGGATTCCGGTATCTTTGTAGATAACCTCGGCCTACCCGGTATTACCTCGGTACCATGACCAGGACACGTGGCACCTCGGCTGGCACTTCGGTGCCACCTTGGCCACGTGTTGTCATTCAAAAAAATATGTCCCCACAACTGCCTCCTAGGCTCTATTACCTCAGCATCTTGAGGTGATTGAACCTATATCATTTTTTCCATATAGCACGTTGGCTAAGCTTGCTCTACCCTCCATTACCGAGGTCATCACTCATCGGCTCCATATGACCAAGGCTTGTAATCTGTCTTTATCAATGCCTTAGAGCCAAGAAAAAAGTTTCTTCAAGTTCCTTAGCCGAGATCGTCCAATAGCCGAGGTCTTTACTTTATTAAATTAAGAACTCCAAGAGTTCTACATACGTAGGAGCTGTCACACACAGTAACTCAACCGTTTCCGCCACGCGTCTCTTCCCTATTGATCCGTACCTAACACGCACCATCAGCTCGCGTCTCTTCTACGCTCGCTACCTGACAGGCACGTCGCTCAAGGCACATTCACTTGGTTTGCTGCCTTTTTGTGTTTTTAGACAAAATTTCGCCCCCTCTCTCCGTCTTTTCACTTTTGCAAACACGATTTCTCTCAAAGCTCTCAACTTTCTCTCTCTCTAAAAATCCCCTACCTCCATTGTTGCCTTTTTCAAGCTTTCTGCAACCACTCCGTTCACCTCCTCCGGCGAAGCACTTGCTATTCTTCTCCACTCACTGCCACCGTCTGACTCCAGCGTACTTCATACTGGCCTCGCTTTCTTTGGTAAGTCACGGCTTCCCCTTGTTTCAATTTTTAATTTACTTTGAACTCTGTTACATTTGTACTTTGCTTTTGTGAATGCATTCAGTCTTTACCTATATTTTGTATGTTTGAGCATGTTCTATTTTGCCATCTTGTGTTTGCCCACTCTCTTTCTGGGTCTACACATGCACACACATACTGTTTATTCACTTGATGTTCTTGTAAATTGCCACTGTCTTCAACTTGTGCACATTTACATTTTATTCAATGTTCTTGAATCCCTTCTTGTTTCTGAATCATGCTTTTTGCCCTGTTTTCTTGTTGTCGTTTCTAGATTCTTGCCTTCAATTCTTGTTTTAATAGTCTTAGGCTTGGGATTTGTTCTAGAAACTTGATCTTTAGGAAAACCGAACCTAAAACCCTTTAGATTTTTAGAAAAATTTGCCTCAGTGCTCTCTAAGGGTTAGCTGAGGTCCCTAAAAGCCATAAAAAACCATTATCTTCTGAATTCTCTCACCTTGCCCCTCGTAGCCGATATCATGGGCATGTTCAGGTGGAGGGTAGACACCCCAGAGAAGCTTGAATACTTTAGGCAAGAGTTCTCCATCCTTGCCGACGTCCATCTTAGGTTGGCTGGGGGAGGAGGACTCCATCATGCCCAAAGACAATTCCATGCCTTTCCCAATAATAGCCTTCATTGAGTGCGGGCTTAGGTTCCCCCTTGACATCCTCTTCCGCCAAGTCCTTCACTACTACAAGCTTAACCCGATGCAATTAGCCATTAACTCTTATCGAGTCATTAATGGTATAATAGCCCTAGCTAACCGAGAGAATGCTAGGATAACTTTAGCCGATATCCAGTACTGTTACACCATGTGTGGCCTGAAATCCGAAAAAGGCTACATCTATTACCTCAAGCCGAGGTCCACCGAGTACAAACTTATCGCCGACCTCCCAGACTCCAACAAAGGTATTGGAGATGATTATTTCATCGTCTCGGCAACTGGGAGTTTCTACCAGATGATGACCTTCACCTCTACCCCTTGAGCTGATCAGTCTTTAAAGAAGGTAATGGTAAAAACCAAATGTCATTTTACTGGTTTTTCAAGTCTTTAATACTTTGTTCCTTCTATATGTTCTAATGTATGTTTTTTTACTTGCAGTTCTTCCTCAACCTCCAAAGGACTTCCGTAAAACCTTCTATCCCAGCAAAGACTTCAAGAGGCTGCTGGACCTGCCTGTCAACCAGCGCAAGGATCCTCTGCTGCTGAACTACATCCCAATGTATAAATCCATATTGTCTGACGTCCCGAAGAAAAGCAGTTCTCCTCCTTCAGCAACAACTCCTCAAGCTGAATCATCAAGGCCAAACCAAGGATCAACATTTGGTCTTGTGGAGCAACCATCAACATCTACTCCACAGTTAATCCCTCCTGCATAGTGTCAACGCCGACGTTGAGCTCCACTGCTCGCCCCCACAGGCAGAACTCGTAGCCGAAAATGCCGAAGTGCTGAGGCGTGGGCTTACGATCCAGCCAACCCTCTGACTGCACTTCCAGCAATCTATTTCGGCACTAGAGTTACTGTCGCCGTCGCCGCCGACGAGATGGGGCGCAAAAAGGCCATTGCTGAAGACCTTCTAGCCGACATCCCAAATGTTGTCACAGTCAAATCTTTACCATCTCAATCCCAACCCATACCGAAGCCAAAAAGGGTAAAGAGGGCTAAGATAAAAGCCCCTTTCACCTAGGTTGATTCTGAAGACACCGTTCCAATCTCCAAACTTGCCAAGGTCGAGAAAACAAGCTCCGTCGTCGAGAAGAGGCCCGCCGAGGCTGATCCTTTTGAAAGTACTACTTCAAAGAAGATGAGATCTGATTCAGTAACCACCTCAGGTCCACAAAGACTTGATGACCCTTGGGCCCCATCAATCACGATTGAGGACAAGCCAGTCAAAGCCGGTGACAGCACTACTGACATCGAAGTCGGCGTCGCCCTCTCTACTGTATTGCTCCTCCCTAATGACCTTAACTGAATGGCCAAGGTCAGCGAATACGAGAATTTCGCTCTAATGGTTCAACACTCAGTTCTGGTAAATCCTTAACACTTGGTACTCTGTACTCTTTGTTTTTAAACTTAAGCTTACTAACTTTGTTCTTTGTACTTCTTCTAGGCGATCCAGCATGCCTACTCCTTTGTGATGCAAGCAGAGAAAATGAAGAAGGAGCTGGTCCATAAGACCAAGGAGGCTACTGGTTTGCTCAAGTCCCTTAAAAAGCCGAGGCCAAGATGAAGGCCCTAATAGATCAGGCCAAGGTAGCTAAGAAAGGCCAAGACGAGGCCGAGGAGAGGGCTGGCACTGCTGAAACCATTGCTGAGGTTCTTAAAGCCAAGAAGAAAGAGGCCGAAACAAAAACTGCCGAAGCCCAAGCCGAGCTCCTAGCTGCCTTGGCCACAAAGGACGCCGAGATCAAAGCGGCAGACGAGAAGGCCTATGCTGAGGGGGCAGCCGACGTCCGCGAGGACTACAAGAAGCAAGTCAAAAAGGCATGCAACAAGGGTTACACCCTTGGTTGAATGGCTGCCTTAAAGAAGTTGGCTGTCTCTGAGGACTCAACTCTCTGAGATAACAACCTCCTCGTTCTGCCATTCCCCCCCACTCTAAGCCAATCCGAGGATGAGACTGAGTCCGAGGAGGATATTGAGGCCGACAAGTCTGAGAAGGCTGAAGCTGCTGGGGCCAACTCCCCAACTATGAATGAGCAAGTCCTGGACTTGACTCAGGATGAGGAAGACGAGGTCCAAAAGACCACCTTTGAGGTCGAGGTCAAGACTTCTAACAAAAGCCTTGATGATACACTTCGCGAGATTGATGCTGAGGTAGAGGCTGACAAGAGTGCAACACCTCCAGCCGATGAAGCTAATCCTAACACTTAGGATATTTCTGTTTTTCCTTGTATTTTTTCTCTATTTCCTTCTTAGCTGTAATACTTTGTTTTAGAACAATGTTTTAGCTTTGTATTTGGCTGATGTGCCCTTTTTGTACTCCGAACAAGTAATCTTCTGTAAGCCGAAGTGCCTTGTTTTCTTTTGAATGCAAGTCTTTTTTTACCAAGTGTTTGAATGATTGTCTTTCCTTTACTGTCTTGTATGATTTCATACTTAGAATATTTTGCATGTCTTCAAAGTACACCTTAATTGTGCAATCTCCTCGGGGTAAAATACCTCGGATATATCCGTTGACTGTTTATCTTGGCCTTGTCTTAACACTTAAAAATATTGTGTAAAGAATATTTTCACAAATGTTATCTAAAACTTGCCACTTTACTTTTTGTCTTCTATCAAGACTTCAGTCTTCCATATTTTCCAAGTTTTGGCTACTTGGTAATCTCGGCAAGTACATAGATACTTCTTTCAATATAACCTTGGCTTAGCTTCAACTTGTAAATTTTTCTGAAAATTTCAACAAGTGTTAAGCCAACTTTAGCTTGTAAGTTCTAGCTCCCAAGCATCATTCTCTAGCTTTCTGCCCCCTATGTGAACTTAAGTTTCACTTGGGTTCTCATGAAGCATGTGGCTATGACCTTGTTGCCAAGGTTATATTCAAACAGAGACTAGCCGAAGTCCATGTTAATTCAATTTAGTCCAACTCCATTATATGCAAGTATAATTTCACCTCTGCCATATAATGAGTCTAAGTTATTCGTTCATGTTTCAATCAAAAACATCGCCAACTTAGTTCAACTCTATTAGATGCTAGTATAATTCAACTCTGTCATATAATAAGTCTAAGTTATTCGTCATGTTTCAATCATAAACATCGCCAACTTAATTCAACTCTATTATATGCAAGTATAATTCAACTCTGCCATATAATAAATCTAAGTTATTCGTCATGTTTCAATCAGAAACATCGCCAACTTAGTTCAACTCTATTATATGCAAGTATAATTCAACTTTGCCATATAATAAGTCTAAGTTATTCGTTATGTTTCACTTAGAAACATCGCCAAGTGACTGGTTAGTCATACTACACAAGTTTGAAATTAAAAATCGAGCTAAAATTTTATTATTACTTCGGCTAATAACAAAAACTTTAAAACACAAAAAAATCTAATGATAGAAAAACTTTAGGTTGCAAGTATTCTAGGGTCTTGGCAACTCTTTGCCTTCGCTGTCTTCAAGCCTGTATGCTCCATTGCTGACGACCGAGATGATTCTATAAGGTCCCTCCCAATTTGGGCCAAGCTTTCCCTCTCTGGGATCCTTCTTGTTGTCGACTACCTTTCTCAAGACGAGGTCCCCCACTTGAAACTCTCGTGGGTTGACCTTCTTATTGTAAGCCCTAGCAAGCTGCTGCTGGTATGTCCCCAGCTGTATTGCTGCTTTCTCCCTTCTTTCTTCCAACAGATCCAGATCTCGGGTCAAGAATGCCTCATTGGTCCCATTTTCTACTCCCTGGGTTCTTATCCCTAGGATGCTGACCTCTAGTGGAATAACTGCTTCTGTGTCATAAGCCATGGCAAATGGGGATTCCCCAGTTGATCTTCTCGGCGTAGTCCGATATGCCCGGAGTACATTGGGCAACTCATCCACCTACTTTCCCTTTGCTGGTTCCAACCTCTTCTTGATCCTATCCAAGATAACCTTATTGGATGCTTCTGCTTGACCATTACTCTGAGGGAAGCTTGGAGTAGAGTAATAATTCTTGATTTTATATTTTGCACAGAAGCTTTTGATCAGCTTGCTATCAAAACTGTGTTCCATTGTCTGCTACTATTTCCCTTGGGATCTCAAACCTGGTGATGATATTCTTCCATATGAAGTTCTTCACATCAACATCTCGAATCTTTGCAAGGGGTTCAGCTACTACCCATTTGGTGAAGTAATCTGTTGCCACCAGCAGGAACTGCCTTTGTCCAGTCGCTTGGGGTAGTTGTCCAACAAGATCCATGCCCCACTGGGAAAATAGCCAAAGGCTGGATATTGGGTTTAAATATGCTGCTGGTTGATGTATCAAAGGTGCAAACCTCTGACACTTCTCACACTTTCTAACATAAGCTTCAGCATCTTTCTTCATATAGGGCCACCAGTACCCCTAAGTAATGACCTTATGAGTAAGTGACCTACCCCCAGTGTGGCTTCCACAAACTCCCTCGTGTATTTCATACAGGAAGTCTTCAACTTGTGAAGGATGCACACACCTCAAAAGGGCTCTAGTAAAAGATCTTCTGTAGAGATGTCCCTCTGCTGTTAGATTAAACCTTGCCGACTTCAGTCTGATCTTGTGTGCCTCTTTGTGATCATCTGGCAGTTTCCCATCTCTAAGGAATACTATTATCGCATCCATCCAACTTAGTCTCATCTCCACACACATTGTTTCATGCTCTGTGTTCAGTGATTCTATACTTGGACCTGACAAATAGTCAACCATTATTGTTCTTGCCTCTCCAGGTTTCATTGCACTAGCCAGGTTGGCCAAGGCATCGGCATGGCTGTTGTCATCTCAGCTAACTTGTTGTAGTTGGCAATTCTGGAATAAGGCTAGCAGTCTGCCCACCTCCTTTATATAGGCCATCATCATTTCATCTCGGGCTGCGTATTCGTCTGTTGCTTGGTTGACGATAAGCTGGGAGTCACAGAAGACCATTACCTCGTCTTCCATTGCTACTGCCAACTTTAATCCTGCGATTAGTACTTCATACTCTGCTTTGTTATTTGAGGTCTTTAACCCCAAACGAATGGACTGTTCTAGTGTCCGCCCATCTGGCGATACTAGCACTACTCCTACCCCCGCTCCTTGTCGGTTTGAACTCCCATTAACAAACAAGCGGAAGGAGTCGCTGATGTAAATACTGCAGGGCCTGAGTTTCTCTTCTTTCCTCTATCCTACTATCCCTAGCTGGGTTTCTCCTTGCTCATCTAGACATCATATACTCCGACTCAACGGAGTCCGATGTACAGTGGTGTCTGGTGTGAACTCGGCCAAGAAGTCGGCCAAAACCTGGCCTTTGATTGCTGTTCTGGGTCTACATTCCAGGTCATATTAGCCCAATGCCATTGCCCATCTAGCTATCCTGCCGGTCAGATCTCTTTGTTGTAACAGGGATTTCAAAGGATGCTTAGTTAATACCACAATCTTGTGGGCTTGAAAGTAATGATTCAGTTTCTTGGAAGCCATTACTAAAGCCAGTGTTAGTTTCTCCAAGGGTAAATATCTAGTCTCTGCATCTGCTAGGGTTTTACTTACGTAGTAAACTGCCCTTTGTTCTCCCTTTTCTTCTTTGATCACCACTGCACTTACTGCATGCTCTAAAACCACCAAGTATAAGAATAGCTCCTCTCCAGGCACTGGATTGGAGAGAACTGGAGCGGTGGTCAAGTATTTCTTCAAGTCGGCCAAGGCGACTTCGCACTCTTTTGTCCATAAGAAGTCTGTGGCTTTCTTTACTAAACTGAAGAAAGGTTTGCATTTGTCAGAACTTCTGCTTATGAACCTATTCAGGGCTGCAGCCTTTCCAGTCAACATCTGTACTTGTTTGGCCGATGTTGGGCTCTTCAAGTCCAGGACGACCTTGATTTGATTTGGGCTTGCCTCTATGCCCTTTCTGGTAACCAAATATCCTAAGAACTTACTAGACCCAACTCTAAATGCGCATTTCGAAGCATTGAGTCAGAGCCGATATGTCCTAAGGATGTCGAAAACTTCCTTTAAGTCGGCCAAATGATCCTCATGTTCCTTGGTCTTTACGACCATGTCATCTATGTATACCTCCACTGTTCTGCCTATTAGATGTCTGAACATCTTGGTCACCAATCTCTAGTAAGTTGCTCCTGCATTTTTTAACTCGAAAAGGCATCACTCTGTAGCAATACAGCCCTTTTGGGGTTATAAATGCAGTCTTCTCCTTATCTGGGGGGTACATGGCTATGTGATGGTACCTCCTGTAAGCGTCCAGGAAGCTCATCCTTCCATGTCCTGAGATGGCATCCACCAATTGGTCAATTTTGGGGAGTGGGAAACTGTCTTTGGGACAAGCTTTGTTTAGGCTGGCGAAGTCCACACAGACCTTCCACTTTCTATTCTTTTTCTTCACAACAATCGTGTTTGATAGCCATGTTGGGTAGTTAACCTCTCGAATGGCTCTAGCCTCCAGAAGTTTATCTACTTCCTCTTCTACTGCCTTAACATGCATCAACGTAGGCCTCTTTGCTCGCTAGATGATAGGTTTGGTCGGCTTGTCCATATTCAGTTTATGGCAAGTGACCTCGGGGTCAATGCTAGGCATCTCATATGGTGTCTAGGCAAACACCTCAAGGTTTGCTCTCAAGAATGCCTCTAATTCCTCTTCCTCTTCCTCGGCCAAGCCTGAGCCGAGAAGGAAGAAGCGTTCTTCATCCCCTTGCTGGACTAGGATCTTCTTTAGGGCTTCCTCACTCTTCTCGGTTGGTTCTTTGCCGACGTCCTCCAGGACCTCCATGTCCTCTTCATCGATTTCTACTAAATCTGCTCCTCACACGCTGCAGGTGGACTTCATTGCTGCCATGGAGCAATTCTTTACCTGCACCCGATCCCCTTTGACCTCCTCAATTCCATGTTCTATTGGGAACCGCAATAACTAGTGCAATGTTAAGGGAACAGCCCCATTGCATGTAGCCATGGTCTTCCCAGGATAGCATTGTATGGGGAGGGGGTGTCAATTATTGTGAACTCCGTCTTTACTTTTTTGGTGTCGGCCTGCACCTCTAAACTTATTGCTTCCAGGGGCCACGTTGGCATTCTGTTGAACCCAACCATTGGACCATTGGATTGCTCCATATCATCTTGGTGAAGGCCAAGCTCCTTATAACACCTGACGTACATGATGTCACAAAAGCTGCCCTGGTTAATTAAGATGCGCTTTACCTGGCACTCTCCAATCTTGAGGGATATTACCAGGGCATTGTTGTACGGGTGTTGCGCCATGTCTAGATCGTCTTTAGTAAATGACACCACTGGTCCCTGGTACTCGTTTGTCCTAGGTCTTTTCTGCCGGACCTGATACACATATTGCAAGTGTTTTACCTTCTGAGTCTCCCCACGTATTTCGTTCTCATTGACCTTCGAGTGAATCACATTAATCACTCGAGGTCCGCCTGCTTGCGGTTGTGGTGCTGCTGGTGCCTGGGGTAGTCTCGCTTACTCATCCCTTGTCCTGGCTTCGTCTACTAGGTCCCTTAGATGACCTTGTCTTACCAGGTCTTCCAGATGTGTTTTAGGGCTCTGCACCCCTGAGTCAGATGCCCATCTTCATTGTGGTAAGCACAGTGCTTGCCAAGGCTTCTTTCCATAAATTTTCCAGGAACCCTTGCTGGTGCTCTATAATAAGGCTGATTCTTGATTCTTTCCAGGACTTTGTAAACAGGGATTCAGAACACCATGGTGACTACCTGTGCAGCCCTCAGTCCCATTTCTTGTTTGTTAAGGTTTGCATTGCCTCGGCCTCGCTTCAGCGAGCCGTTCCTCTTCTCTTGCTTTGACGCTTTTGTCCCCGGCGTGTCTTCCTCTGCTCTTGCATACTTCTCAATTCTGGCCATGAGTTCCTGCATACTTTTTGGCAGTGTCTTTGCTAGTGATTTTTGAAGCAAACAGTCATTGTTCAGGCCGTTCTTAAAAGACACGACCACCACCTCTTGGTTGCACCCTGGTATTCTGTTGAACACCTCATAATACCTCTTGGTATAAGCCCTGAGGCCTTCATCTTCACCAATTCTCAAGGCCATCAGGGAATCCACCCTCAATGGCTATAGTTTGTTTGTCACAAACCTGGCCACGAACATCTCGGCTAGGCCTTTCCAGCTTTTCACAGTTCTTTTTGGCAACTTGTGAAACCAGTTCGATGCGATTTCCCTAAAGGATAAGGGGAACACCTTACAAAGCAACGACTCGTTCCCGGTGTATAGTGCCATTGAGTTTAGGTACAAGCCGACGTTAAAGTTAGGGTCCGACTTACCGTCGTATATCTGGAATCTTGGCATGTGGAACCTCTTCGGGGGTTCGAATTTATCCAATTCTACCAAAAACGGCGTTCTCGGCTTGACCGGAGAGGTTACCTCGGCATCTTGTCGCTTCCTCTGGAGGTAATCCCTCAAATCCTCCTTGGTCCGTCCAGGAGCCTGGCTGTCAACGGATTTTAGCCTTTTTGGTGCGCTACTCCCGGTGTCGTTATGAGTCCTCTTGGACCTCCTTCCATTAGTCGTGTCGAAACAAAATTCCTTCCCTTGAACATGCTAATGTTCTTTGGTGCATGCTTCTTTGGTTCGATGTGTCTTCTGGGACTCTCCTCTCACTGATTCTCCTCGCCCGACCTCCTATGAAGGCCGGTGAGAATGTTCTTTGGTCCTGTCGTGGTGAGGGACTGCAAGAACTGTTTTTTACCCTCCTTTCTGGGCATCTTTTTTGATCGCTGGAATCGGCGTATCTTGTAACGGGAACGGTGGCTGCATGACGTTGTTCTGCATCATGAAATTGACGACCGATTGAAGGTCCGCCAATTTGTTCGCCATTCCCTTTATCTCGCCGTCCCTCCGCAGGCATCTATCTTTCCATACCTGGAGGTCATCCTCGTTATAATACCCGCCTCGGTCTGCCTTTTTTGGTACGTCTCCCTCCTGGCTAACGTCTTTTTCTCCGTGGTTCTTATCCCGAGTTTCATCGTTACAGTTATCTTCCTTGACATCAAGGTCGATATGTTTACCACTTCCAGTAGGGATGTCGTCCCCGATCTTCTCTTTCTGTCCATCGTTGGCCATCTATTCTCCTTTCCTTCCCACAGACAGCGCCAAATTGTGTGTGTTGATTTCTGACCATATTGCCAAATAGGTAGTCAGCTGGAGAACACCGGCAGAATAGATTGCGCCCGAACGACCTGTCACAGAAAGGTGAGATTCCGGCGGTGGTTCGTCCACCCGGGGGCACTCCGATGATCAAGTCAATACTCAATTATCTCTCATAGATAGCAATTAGTGCTTAACTCATTAGCCAGAATACAAAAAGTGTACCTTAGACCGACGATGGTGCCTCACTTTTATAGCCAACACTAACCTGATCCCGATAGAAGCCTAACTTCAATGGACTCTGGCTCAATGCTAATCCTGGACTTCCAGTTAGATTGGAATAAACTCCTTAAGAGTCTTATCTTTATCCAAACTGAAGTCATCTCCAATTCTAGGACTCCTATCCCTTATCCGTTCATCTCGGATTCCGGTATCTTCGCAGATAACCTCGGCCTAGCTTAGATTACCTCAGTACCATGACCAAGACACGTGGCACCTCGGCTGGCACTTCAGTGCCACTTTGACCACACGTTGTCATTCAAAAAAATATGCCCCCACACTTTACATCATTATCACCCCTATAGGAAAGCTCTTTGAATTTTTTCAATCTCATTTGCAGCTTTAGAAGGAATCTTCAACAAAGACATATAAAAAAATAGGTAGGCTTGAGAGTACTGATTTAATCAAGGTGATCCTACCTCCTAAAAACAGATATTTCCTTTTCTATAAAGATAACCTCTTTTTGACTTTGTCCAAAATAGGATCCCAAGTTTTTGCTCTCTTTGGATTACCTTCGAGGGGGAGACCCAGGTGGCTCATGCGAATATTTCCCATTTTACAACACAAAAAATCTACCATGTGCTGATCTCGATCACTTCAAATACCAATCCCGCAAATGCTGGATTTTTGGAAGTTGATTTTGAGTCCCGAAATGAGTTCAAAGCAACAAACAATTCTTTTCAGATTAAAAAGTTCTTCCCAATCCCGATTGCAAAAGGAAAGAGTATCATTTGCAAATTGTAAATGGGTAATGTTTATACCTAAGTTTCTAGTGCCCACCCCCTTGATGAGGCCATGTTGCTTAGCCATTTTCATAAGAATATTGATACCTTTGACCTCCAAATTAAATAGAAAAGGAGAGAGGGTATCTCCTTGCCTAATAGACCTTTTTTTTGGTGAGAATTCCTTTGTTGGAGACCCATTTACTAACACTGAAATCAATGATGATGACAATCATTCTTTAATCCATGAAATCCATTTGTTGCCAAACCAAACTCATGAAGCATATGAAAAAGAAATTCCTAATTGATGCTATCAAAAACTTTTTCAAAGTTGAGTTAAAGAAGAAGGCCTCCATTTGAGTTGTTCTTCTAAAGATTCACAATCTCATTTGCTATCAAAATTCTATCGAGAATTTTCCTATTTTTTAAAGGTTGGTTGGATTTCATCAATCAATTTAAGGAGCACTGGCTTTAATCGATTAGATAAAACCTTTGCCAAAATTTTGTAAATGCTACCCAACAAACTAATCGGCCTGTATTGAGTAAGTAATGAAGGATTGGGGACTTTGGGGATAAGAGCTAAGAAGGATGCATTGATACCATTGACAATTTGCCATTACTGTGAAATTCATTAATGAAATTACACACATCCTTCTTGATAAAAGCCTAGCATTTCTTTACAAAAAAATAGGTTAAAGCCATCCGGGCCTAAGGCCTTATTGCCATCACAATCTTGAATAGCTCCCCATATTTCTGCTTTTGAAAATTGTGATTCCAAGGATAAAGCTTCAGCTAGTGATAGTTTGTGATCAAATGGACATGCAATCTTAGGCTTGGATTTCCAAGATTATGAGAAATGATTATGAAAGTGATTCCGGACCGCCTCTTTGATCAAATATAGATTGTCAATGAGAGTGCCATCTTCATTCATAGCATCCACTACATTCTTTTTGCTTCTTGAGTTTGCAATTGTATGGACATTTCATTGATTAAATTTCTTCTCAAAGATTGATTAACCATAGACAGAGTTTGAGACTCATGTATTAAATCCAATTCATGCAGCTATTCTTGAACCTTAAGCAGATTAGTGTTAACATTCCCAAAAACATCATGATTCCATTTCTTTAGGAATATTTTAACCTCATGCAACTTTCTAAAAATTTGAAAACCAGCCCACCCATTGATACTACAATTATCCCATACCTCTTGAATACCTGTGAAAAAGTATGGATAAGAAACCTAAGCATTAATGAACTTAAAAGGCTAGGGACCCCAGTCTCGTTAATCCATCGAAAGTAAGATTGGGCAATGATTGGATATATCTCTGTAAAGCCCCCATTGACTAAAGTTGAATTTGTCCAACCATTCAGAATGGATGAGGAAGAGATCAATTCTACTCCATTTATCCGCCTCTTGATTATTGGAACATGTGAAGTTTTCTTCTTGCAGAGGCAGATCTCTAAATTCGTTGGAATTAACGAAGGCATTAAAATCCTTCATACTAGGAGTTACACGAACACAATGCTTCATTTTTCCAATTCTACGAACCTCATTGAAGTCCCTTCCATGCACTAAGGTAGGTTAAAAGAGCTCCTGAGATTACACAATTCTTTCCAAACCAATTTCCTATTAGAAGGTGTGTTAGGAGCATGAACATTTATCAAGATGCATTCAAAGTCTGGGAGAACTCTGCCTTTTAACCAAATAAAATTGGGATGGATAACATGATTTTCCATAATGAACATGTTTTGTTCCAAACACAGAAGTCAATAGCATTTAGTACTACAAAATTAGAGATAGAAAGAGAGATAGGCCAAAATGAGGAGATAAACTTACCGTCCATAGATCCTTTTTTGGTTTCTTGCACAAATAAAATGTCCACCTTCCTTTGATTGATCAATCTTCTTATCCGTCTCATTTTTTTCTTTTTCCCTAGCCCCTAACATTCCACGAAATTGGCTTCATAATGTAAAGGGCAGAACCTCCTGCCTTGTGAAGAACTTTTAAATTTGTGTTGATTCATCCCCAATTTCATGGGGACATCCTTGTCCTCTAAAGCTTGCACCTTACTAACAACCTCTTCTTCATTTTCATTACTTTGGATTTCAAGTAGTTGCCCAATCTTCCATGATGCTTGGGCCTCATTGAGAATAATTTGTTCCTATTAGCAATAGCACCTTTAGAAACAGAAAGTGACCTATTGAAGGTGGCCATGGCTGATCTGAGTATTGTCGCTTTCCCCTTGATTTTTCGACCTCATCTACAATTTTTCACTTTGGTGGTGAAATGATAAGTGACCTATTGAAGGAGCTCCCTTTTACTTTTCCTTTTTGAATTTGCCATTAAACATCTTTCAGCAAATTCTAAGGGAAGAGACAAGTGATGTGAAGATGATGAACTAGGAACGAATGGCGACAAGAGCTGAGATGTGATGGGGTTAAACATGATGGGCTTGAGGTAAGTGGGTTGACACAGTGGTGAGTAGAAGAATGTGAGGTTGGATTGAAGATAGGCCAAGAAGCAGTTATTTGAGCCTGATCCTTTGAATTGTGTATAAACAGGGGGAGTGGGGAAGGAAGTAGCATGGAAATTGTTGATTGAATGGGTGTGGCCTTGACCTGGCCCAAGATTCCCTGGTAAGAGAGCACTACTAAAAAAATGACTTTTTGCGACCGCTACAAGCTGTCGCAAATAATAAAAAAACAGTCGCAAAAGACTTTTTGCGACTGCCCATGCGACGGCAAATGAGGGTTGCGAATGTGGGGATGGCAAATACTTTTTGCGACCGCAAAACAACAGTCGCAAACTATTTGCGACTGCCTAACCTACTTATAGCGACTGATATTTTGCTGTCGCAAAAGAGTTTAAAAAATACCTACAATGTATTAGCGACCATCTTCTTACCGTCGCAAAAAAAAAAAAAAAAAAAAAAAAAAAAAAAAAAAAAAAAAAAAAAGGCATATATATCTATATATACATTCAAATATTATATACAATAAACGTAAAGACATATTTGCAAAAATCTCAACATTCATGCATTATTTTCCATTCCTTCCCTTAATAAAATCTCAACATTCATGCATTAACACTTCTTCTACACTTTCTTGTTTTTCTTTCCTCGAACTATCACAACCCTCAAAATATACTTTCCATTAAACAAAAGAACTAAACAATCAAAAAGAATTGAAAGTGAATTAAATACACATCCATGCTTCCTAGGTCCACACAATATTCTTTTCTTTTTTTTTTAACCTAAATGACATGTAAAAAAAAAAAAAAAACTGCTATACTCTTACTTGAGTGTCTTCTTCTTTTCCATGCAACGCATAACAGCGCTGCTCCTACTAGTTGAAGGGAATAAACTTTTAGGACACAATGGAGGCGGCTCTCCCATGAGAACCATTGGAGAAGCACCAGTCTTGATGATCTACAACACTACGCTCTACGCTAAGACCAGAAAATGAGATGCTGGAAAGGGCATGCGTTGCAAAGCAAAGGTTTGGATCAGTTTTAGAGCTTATCACGGAATCAACAGATGTCGGATTGCTGATAGCCGGCTGCATTGACTTAACTAGTCCAATTGATGACCCCTGGGGAAAACAAGCAACATTTGATGATAAGTGCATTTTAAATCAGATGTAAACTCACAAATAACAAGGGGTTTCAGTAAAACTTCAATGAGAGAAAGCATAAGCATTTATTCAGTCACTCCAGCAGAAATATTTGATGACATACATGCAAGTGTGAAATGTTTGCTAGAACGTGATTGACAGGTGTTGAAAGGAGATGAGAGGTGTTTATGTCAGTTTGGCAAGCAATAATCATGTCAGAAATTCAATGCTTCCTCGTGCCATCCATGCAAAATCATTCAAGTGTTTATGCAAAGAAATCATTAGGTACTCCACTCCAATGATAATTGGAAAACCACAGGGCACTTTTTGAAAACAAACGAACACTCACAAATAAAAAAAGAATCAAGATGCATGGCCAACAATATTAAATATTATTGCCCATTATAATTTGCATCCTAATTCCAGAAATCTTTTACTTTCCAAAATATTTGCACTGTTAACAAATTCTCTTGGTTTATAAATAGGATAGCCCCACTAGAACTCCACTTTAGCTTCCCAAGCTCATGAATTTCCATGAACTCACATCTTGGAGGAAAGGAGCTGTAATTGGAGTACCAAAGGCACAATTTGAACATCAAGAATTGTGAGAAGTAACAGTAAGCTATGGTGGGGGCTTTTCCATGGAGGTTCCGAAGGAAGGTTTACTCATACAAACACTACTATAATTCAAGTGCAGGAAACCTAAGTTGCACTTACCAATCAAATATTGGAACTGAGTGACAAGTTTCATTATCACCCGAGGGTGGTAGCCTGATGGACTGGAGGTCATGGGTTCGAGTCCCATAGGTAGTCACTAGGGGGCACAAAGCTCATGCATATACCAAAAGAAACCATATCCACCAAGAACATTCCATTTGACCAAAATTTGGTAGATAGGAAAGAAAGCAATATTTATGAACAAAGTTCCATTTCTCACAACTCAATGGGACAAAGATGTTAGAACTATGCATTGACAGTGACACATTGTAAAGCAGAAAGAGATGAAGGACTAAAACAACAAACAAATGAGCTGATTATAGCTGATGAGAATAATAAGGATAAGATCAAGCAACATAAGAGAAAGCAAGAGTACCTCAGCTGCATATGTGCCTCGATGTTCAAATCAGCATCGGACATGTCCTTCACTCCTAACAAGCTACCAATTCCATCGTTACCAAACAGTTGTTCTGGATCATTAAGAGCTACACCAAATATTTCTTCATACTTCTCAATATTCAAGTCAACTTCATTCATATTGAAGTCCTCATAGAATTTATCATCTTCTAGATCAGGTGCTTTTGTTCCAGGACAGCACGTCTGCATATTAATTAGCAGAGGTCAGATTTTTACTCAAGCAATAAAGTAAACAGGTAACCTTAAACATATTCATAATACTATAAAGTTGATCAGTTTTGTATTTTGCCAATCTTATTTGATCTAACAAATTATCACTGCATGCATTTTATTTTAATCTTCTTTACAAGCACGGCTAGGATTGAAAACGTGTCATATAACATTCCAAGAAGAAAGGCCCAAAGCTCAAAGCCAATGAAGACCTCAGAAAATTTTACTAGATTCTTTGAGATTTAATTTCATATCACATAAATGGAGTAACATTACGTCATATAATTCACACTTACATCTTATGGAACAATCATGGAATACTAAAATGAAGACCTCAGAAACTAGAAGTTAGGTAGCCAAGCAACAGGTAGCAACATTTTAGGGTACCTTAGCTCCAAGAAACCTCATTTATCAAACAAATGTCATAAAATTTATCATCCACCAAATTCCACCAACCCATAAAAGTTCCTCATCACGTTCTATGTCACCAAACTCGACAAGAAAAAAAATAAAAAATGAAAAATAAAAAGGAGACAGTATTCTCACTTCCCTTCTTTTTTCTTTTTTCTTTTTGAAGTGTGGACAGAACATATAATGTTCAAAAACTAGCTAGAAACTTTTAGCTGCAGCAAATCAAGTAGAAATTCTGATTTATGTTATAATGCCATCTAACCACATGATTTTTTGCATTTTTCCATAGCAACATTCCAATATTTAAAACATATATACATATAGGAATAGAAGAAAGAGAGAAGAAATACATATAGGGGGTCTCTCATCATTTATATTGCTAATATATTTAAATCATTAGTTTAGTTTTTCCAAGAGAAAGAAGTACAGTATGATGATTTCATGCTATAATTGAGAATACATATTCACACACACACCCCATTGGGAATTGATGAAAAGGTAAAGCCGTACCTAAGAGCTCACTTCATGTGTAGCTTTATCATGGACCTTAGAATACGATTGGCTAGATTCAGCAGACCTTAGAATACAAGTCCTGGAAAAGAACCAAATTCACTTCAACAATTACATATGCACTTCATTTTCACATTCAAGTGAAAGGAGACTAAAATAGTGTTTACAAGACCTTTTTACCTAACACAACAGAACCAGACTCCACTAACTTCCTTCTATCTATTTTTTCTACTAGAGCTTTGAGCTCTTTGCTTTTCTTCAGTTTACACAACACACCACATCTTATTTTATGACCTTTTTTTTTCCCTCTTACCCACATGTAGAACTTGTACACATTACAAAAACTTGAAAATTTTTCTCATGGTCTTCAATTATAACATTACTTCCTAAAATAATCTTTCTAGAAATAAGAAAAACAACAATCAATGTAATTTGAGTATTTCAACACAAAACATGGAGTTTTAACCAAGCAATTTAACACCAGAAGGCACTACATATATACTTACATATATAAAAAAGCATTTAAAAGACTTGCTTAGGCACTAAAAGGTCAGAATTCTTCACTAAAATTTCTAAGTTTACAAGGTTTTCACTTATTCCTTTAGAGCATAGCATAAAAGCCACCAAAATCATAATCTTTTGCTACCTTTTTCTACTGCATAGAAGAACAACCATCTCTATTTTTTTTAGTTTGCTAGCTTACAGGCACAAACAACCCTCTTTTCTCATGTTTTCTACAAAGAGGTCCCTGCATATATTAAAATTACCCACTACAGGACATATATACACTGACAATTTCTAAACAAAAGATTATTATAAAAAATTAATAATAGTAATTAGTTGTGGCTCATGTAGCTATTGGTTAGATTATTACAAAATTATCTCATTTCCTATACATCAATAATGGGCGAGTGATACAAAAGGTTATCAAAATAGAGAAATTCTATAGCTCACACCTTTAGTATTCTTTTATTACCAGAAATGAAAAATAACCTGATATGTAGATTGGAATTTTAAATTGAAAAAACAAGGCAATGGGATGATAAATTCTAATTCTATTTACATGGGAAACAAATTCAAAGATCCAAAGAATAATAAATAAATATAGATCCAATAGACATGATATACACTGACTAGCAGTTACCGATCCCAATTGACTAATCACACTAGTTTGATTAGCCAATCTAACAGAAGATAACAAGAAAACTAGCATTGATTAATTTGGTGGCTAACCAAAAATCAATTCAACAATTACCCCATAAGGCCTTATTGAGATATACAATCAAGGATTCTATTATATATACATGTACAGTACATGTTTTCCATCATGCCTAAAAGTCTATTCTTAACAATCCTGCTATTATATTGCTCCATAAAAGCCTACTTCAATATACTTATTAAATTAGGTAATAAGGCACTTTGAACTTGGCAAAAATCTCTTTCCAAAACAAATTCAGTAGCAGAACATTGTTGAATGATTTGATTCAGGCAACCTTTTAACATTTGGTCATTATGCATTTATCACAAATTACCTAGATGTAAGGGGACAGTCAAATCATCCAGATGGCAGCGAACTTCTTATAATCATTGTAGAATAATTGCGTTGATTCGCTTTATATGACACAGAGGAACCTTTAAGCCATGTGTCAGAGGATATTATGATTGCAATAAGCTTGGCCCATTCGGACAACCACAATTCTCACCAACTCCAATTGGATGAATCTACTAGCACTCTAATGACTAATAGAGAAAACAAATGTATAAATGAAAACAACAACAAAGTTCACCACACATATCAACTAGCAAAACCAGACCATATCAAATTGAAATCAACTCATTATAGATCAAATTCCCACTTAAACCTAGAAATGAGTAGCAACTTCATTAGTGGACTAGAGGCATTTTTTTTTTCTCCTTGTTTTGCATGTATACATGCAAGAGTGCTTGGTAATGGGTAAAATAGACAAAATGAAAATGGAGAAAGAAACATAATGGAATAAAAATAGGTTCAAGAAGGTAAGGGCCCGTTGACTAGCACCTTCATATGAGCAGAATCGGATGACCAACAAGTAAATCTTTTTTTCTTGTCTTTTTATATAAATAAATAAAATAAAATAAAAAAGAAGCAAGTACGGCTTGCTCTTTGGAAAAATTAGAAATTGACTAAATCTCAAATTGTGAAGAAAGTCATATAACAATGTACAAATGCACTCATAGTTCTATTTCAAGCAATTAAAAAATAAATAAACAAAAAGAAAAGCAAGAAAGGAGGAGGAAAATATAATATAATGTAAGTTTTTCTGCAGCTGGTAATCACAATTGATCTTGATTCTTGATTTGAAACATAGAATTTTGATGAAAGTCATCTGGTATAGGCAATACCTTAGCTGGATATGGCAACGACTCATCCCCATTAATTATTCCATGAACTCCATCAAAGACCACACTAGGAGAGCTGGTATATATAAGTCGCTTAACTTTGAGGTCAACACAAGCATCAATTACATTCTTTGTTCCTGCAGGTCATGATCAGAATAAAACTTCCAAGTATATACACGCAATAGCACGGAACAAAGGAGAGAGAATTTCTAATGTACATAAAAGATTTAACTGCTGATACAGTCCCCTTGAGCTACATTTTTTCCTTTGACATTAATGGAATGATGGAGTTCGTAGTTGTTAATGGATGAATCCAGGGCAGCCATATGGAAAACAACCTCAGCTCCTTGGCAAGCTGCAGAACACAGATGGTAAGTGAGATGTAGTTAATAAATGAAATTTAGCCTAATGAGATGAGAATATTGCTTCTAATGAGATGAGAATATCAACAAAAAAACCTTCTCTTGTAATGCTTGTACAAAGGCCTCAGAGGCATCACCACTAGCAATAGCTAGAAAGTTTTACGATGATTTTTTCAAACCAACTAATCAACCAATAAACACAAAAAACATTGAAAAAAGAACAAAAAATTAGAACAAATCGAGCAATTTATGGATCAAAGAACCAAAACAGAGGTTAAAAAAAAAAAGAAGCAAAAACAGAACCGATGACAGACCTGCATTGCGATGCTGAATACATATACATATGCATATAAGCATTCATGCAATTATACATTGATAGGACGCTATGTACACAATGAAGCCCAACGATAGTCTTTGTGTGTGCGCGCGCGCGCGTAATGTAGGTGAATTTTGAGGTAGATGAAACGCATGAGAGGTGAGCTTACTCTGCCGCATTTGAGTGCTCCGAGAGAACTTTTCCATGGCAGAGTTAGGGTTTCTCTGCGACGAATCGCGCAAATTGTAGAGAGAGAGTAGATAATGTGTACGCAGATACAAAGAGAGCGAGATAGTGTGTGAGAGAGAGATTGAGAGATCGAGAGAGAATGAGAGATCAAGATAGAGAGATCAATCGATTGAGATCAAGAGGGATAGAGAGATTCATACCTGTGAGCGAAAGTGAGAGAGGTTGAGCGAGCCAAGCTAGGGCAAAACCAAGGAAATGGGGCAAAAAAAATAAAAGAAAATACGAGAAATAAATGTTAAATATAAATTGGAGCCTTTTTTTTTTCTCTCTTTTTTGCGACGGCTAAACAAGCAGTCGCAAAAAGCCAATTTTCTAGTAGTGGAGGTTACGTAGTTGAGCTGATATAAGTGGAGAAGGAGAAGGCGTGCACCACTTCTCTCTCTTCCTAGGAGCATTGGAATTGACAGAAACGTTTAGGTTATCTGAGTGTTTAGATAGAAGTGGAACAACGCATGAGATGTGATTATGATTGCTCTTATACCTCTCTACCACCTCATCAAATGAGTCCATGTCGCTTGCCACCTCAACCTCTTCTTCCCCAATAACAACATTTTTGTTCTGAATTATTTAGTGTACGTTGACAATCTGCTCTTCAGGAACTCTTAGTAAGATTTGTTCTTGCTAACCAACATAATAGATTGATTGATGACATCAAAATGGTTTGTTGTGATTTTCACCTTGCCACATTCGAATGAGAGGTTCTTATCTGTTGAATCTTCAATAGTGTCAACCTCCGCCCAGATTTTACCCATGTTCTTGAATGTATTAACATTCCAAAGATGAAGTGGAACACCACAGCAACACACCCAGATAGTTCTTTTTTAGAGATATGACAAATTATCAGAGGACCATTCATTTACCTCTTCGAACCAACTCATAAGCCAATTGAACTAATTTGTTAGACAATCCTGTATCTCATCTTTTGAATTGAAGGTTATGATAAAATTGTAAGCACCCAAGGCTCTGATTTGAACAGTGAGCTCATTTCCAAGTGAGAAGGAATCAAGGATAAATTGAATCAAAAGATTACCGTTGGAGCGGGCAATAATACTCCTATATAACCAATCGTTTCCTACCTTTTGTGCTTGTACTGTGATAGTGTGAACTTTGGGTTTTTCAAAACCTTTGACAACCTCTACATAGGATGGTGGTGCTGAAATGCCCTATTTTGACTGAGCAAATGGGGTGGGATACTAGCTCATGGAGTGGTGAGCAGTTGCATTCATGGAACTGTGATGCATTGGCCTCTCGAATCTCGCAGATTTGAGAACCAGTCTATGATCTTCATACCAAGCACCATTATTGATTTTCCGGATTGCTTCCTCTGCTATGAGATGATTATCATAGCGGATAAAGCCAAATCTAAAGTTGTATTTCTTCGTTCTTGTTGTGGGGATTGAATAACAATTTCTCTAAATCAATTTTGCAAATAATAATTTTAAATAAAACAGATTATGAAAATAGGTTTTATACAATTTGATAAAATTAAATATACATATATAACAGAATATTGAAGAAGAAGATGAAGAAAAAAGTTCAGAAAATAATCTGTATAATAATGAGAGGCACGTTAAAGACAATTCTAAAGTCGTTATGTGCTCTCTTTGTACAAGTTCTAACAATAACAAATGACTCAAAAATACAACTCTAAAACTCATAGGGATCCATAGTTCTAAATCGCGGTATCGGTTGACGTAACGGTATCGATCGCGGAGTATCGGTATCGGTAGTATCGGCCGGTACGTATCGGGAATCGGGTGTCGCGACCGTGAAATTTTAAAAATCATTAACAATCCCTCTAAAACTAAATTTTATGTATTTTTTTTACTCTTTTAATTTTAATTTGTTACATTTTAATCAAAATTTCGTTATATAGGAATATTTTTGACTCATTTTAAACTAAATGATATGTATTTATTTTTGGCATATGTTAAACTTTTAATAAAAAAATTGATTTGAATATTTTTTTTTCTTGTATTGAGAAAAAATAAATATATATATATATATATATATATTAATATAAATAGAGGTATATGTGTATAAACAAATAAATAAATAAATAAATAAAACCTTAAACATTTGAATCTATAAATCCACCATAAACCCATGCACCTCCATGTACCCAAGTATCTCTCTCTCTTCTTACCCATCTACAAATCCACCAAACCCAGGCACCTATTCAGCTTTAGGTAGACAAAAAAAAAAAAAAAAAAAAAAGAAATTAGAAATAGAGCACAATAGCCCTCAAAACTCCTTCTTCCTTGAGAACACTCAAAACTTCAGAAACAGAGCACAACTCCTTCTTCTTTGAGAACACTCAAAACTTCATGTAACTTCAAGTTGTTTTTCAACCCAGCAATCAAATTCACCTCCAAAATAGGATCCATGTCTCGTATCGTCAAAACCAGTAATCTCTCATCTTGAGAACCAACCTTATTATCGCCTTCCAGCTCCACTCAGCACATCAAGAAGAAAACAGAGACTCAGAAACAGAGGCCGTATCGGACTGTATCGGCCCGTGTCGGCCCATATATCGGATTCACGCCGCTACGTACCGGGACTCGGACGCTACGGCTGTGAATTCCATTCTCACCGGTATACCGGTGAGTATCCGAATCGGAGGTATGATTTTCCGGTACGAATCGGCCGGTACGTACCGTACCGGCCGATATTTAGAACTATGTAGGGATCTAACACAATATACAGTTGCACTAGATGAATTTGCCAAGTCTATATCTATTGCCCAGAAATATAGAATATAGAAAAATACAACTATAACAAAATTGAGTTTTTACGGCATTGCATCAACGACATACATTAAATGCAAGCCGTAATTTTTTACTTTTACGACTTTCTTTTTTGTATGTCGTAAATAATATTTTAATAATGACATGTTTGATTGTTATGCCGTTAATGCTAATATTGATGATTTATTTACGACATTATTTATTTGTTGTAAATAATAACACTTTCTACAACATAAAGAGAGCATGTTGTTAATATATCAAATTTATGCGGCACATGTGTCAACCGTTAAATATATTTTACTTTACGCAACAAACAATTATTGCCATGAAAAGTGTGACCGGAAAAACAAAGTGCCAAAAAATTAAGGGTAAACTACCAATAGGTCCTACTTTGGAGATTTATTATCCAATAGGTCCTACTTTGGAGACTTATTACCCATTAAGTCCTATTGATAAATTTATTAAGTGATAAAGATAAATTTATCAGTCTTTTATTTTTATGAATAAATTTATAGTGATAAATTTATCAGTCTCTTTGTTTTTATGAATAAATTTTTAGTGATAAATTTATCACTCTCTTATTTTTATAGTGTTAAATTTATTAGTTAGGACCTGTAGGTAAATAAGTCTAGTTAATAGGACTAATTGGTAAGTACCCCAAAAATTAATCAACGCCAAATAAGAAGATAAGAAAATTTGAAGGACAAATTATACTAATAGTCCCTAAAGTTTAGAACTTGTGTCACTTTGATTCTTGACTTTTCAATCGTGATATATTGGATTCTGAATTTTGAATATTATTTTAACTAAGGACAATTAAAGATATCATTGTTTAATTTCAAGAGCAAAATTGTCAATTTGATAAAATATAAACTAATTTGACAAAAATAAATGTCAAAAAAAATATTTTTAAAATTTTTAAAATTATTTCTATCCACCAAAGATAAAATTATGTAAAATTGATAAATATTTTAAACATTTTTTTTTTTTACCAAATTAATTTTTATTATATATTTGGATGATGATCATGTAATGGGTGCTAGTAGGATTTTAATGTGTAATCAATATATTTAATATATAAAATGTTTTTTGTTTTAGATTTTTTAATTTAATGAATTGGTTTAATAATGATATCAAAATTGTCGCCATATTTGACTTTTGGAACAATAAAAACTAATTTAATGAAAATAAATACAACTACCTATTACATGATCATCATCCAAACCTATAATAAAAATTAATTTAGTAAAAATAAATAAATAAATGTCTAAAAGATTTATCAATTTTACATAATTTTATCTTTAGTAAGTAGAAATAATTTTTAAAAAGTTAAAAATATTTTTTTGACATTTATTTTTATCAAATTAGTTTATATTTTATAAAATTGATAATTTTACCCTTAAAATTAAATAATAATATTTTTAATTGTCCTTATTTAAAGCAAAGTTAAAAATTTATGATCAAATGTGTAAAAGGTGAGCAACCAAATGACACATACGACCGTTAATACAATTCGCCCAAATTTCAAACATCCAAAAAAAAATTAAAATATTAAAAAACGAGGTTCCCATCTTTGCACCACTTTCTAGGCCCACACTCATACTTGCAAACACAAAAATGGACTACCAGTTTTCACAGATTAGAATCTATCTCAGCCTCGGATTGGAATCTAGAGAGAGAAATGATGGTGGAGGAGGGATCGGAGAGAGAGAACAGGAGGCTATCGTCAATGGATTCGGTTGGATCTCGATGGGTATTTCAGGACGAGGAGAACAACGAAGATTTGCCACCGCGAATAGGCATGGATTCGGACGACGATGATAATGCCGAGCAGAGACTCATTAGGTTAGGCCCTCGGATCGATTCCTTCGATTTTGAAGCACTTGAGGTCTCCGGAGCACAACAAAACGACTTTGAGGTAAATTTTTGGAGCTAATTTGGTTTAACATGGATTGTGTTAGCTATATATTATATGGATTTACAGTTTTTAGATCAAAGTTGTTGTAAGATTGTGGGTTTTGATAATTGCACTATGCTATGCAATATAGGTGTTTGTTTTTACTGTAGGATTGCTCGGAGAACATAAGAAACAAATGGAAATGTATCAATTTTTAGATCTATGTAGTGATGATAACTCAAAAGAAAACCTAATTATGTAATTTTTTATTCTTATCATCCCCTGTTTTAAATAGTAATTATTTTCTAAGTTGCATAACTTCCTAAAAAGTTAATAATTGTGTATAGCAGTGAGAATATATTCTAGGGTAAACTACCAATAGGTCCTACTTGGGAGACTTATTACCCAATAGGTCCTACTTTGAGACTTATTACCCATTAAGTCCTATTTGATATAATTTATTAAGTGATAAAGACAAATTTTATCAGTCTTTTTTTTTATGAATAATTTTATAGTGATAAATTTATCAGTCTCTTTTTTTATGAATAATTTTTTAGTGATAAATTTATCACTCTCTTATTTTTATAGTGTTAAATTTATTAGTTAGGACCTGTAGGTAAATAAGTCTAGTGAATAGGACTAATTGGTAAGTACCCTATATTCTATTCTATTAATATGATTACCCAATTATAATATTTCAGTCCTATTGTTTCAGAAGTTTTTGCATTTCGATTCTTGTGAATTACTCCTGAAGCACTTCAACATTGGATTGGTTCATTCTAATTGAAGATGAGAACAATTGTTCGATCTGTTTGACAATTTCAATCAGCTTTTTAGCGTCGAGGATATACTATCTTAAGTGGGTTATCATGAAAACAAAATTATTTGGCTAGTACTTGCTCTGTCTACAGATTCTTAAATTTGTAGATATTCATATCCATATGTGATCTCAAGAGCTCTGTTTGCTGATGCTGCTAAAGTGGCTAATGGAGGTTGTCTTTTTGTCCTTTCAAATTTTGTTAAATAATCTTTAGCATGATGTTCACATTTTGATTTGGGTTTAATTTGATTTGATTGTAGAAGTAAGCAAAGCATGGCCTCTGGTTGAGTATGAGCGTAGAATTGCTGCCGGTGATCTTGTGGATGGGGATAGTTGTTAGGTATTGCAATCAATTCACTCTTCATGTTTGATTATAAGTTTCAAAGGAAAAGCTAGTAGTTTGTATGCCTCTTCCGAATTTTCTCCAGCCTAGAAGGTTAAGTTTCTCATATTCGATCGGAATTTTAGGTGAAGTAGCTGTGATTAGTGGTTATAAGATATATGATGCTAGTTATGAGCCAAATGGTATTAGTTATGAGATGTGGTTATGAGTCAAAGGGTATTTGTTATGAGATATGTGATTAGTGATTATGAGATATGCGATGTTAGTTATGAGCCAAATGGTGTGGTTAAGAGGCAAAGGGTGTTAGTTATGAGATGCAGTCATGAGATATGTGGTGGTGGCGGCATATAACTAAGTAATGATCAATTTGATTTTAGTTATGAACAAATATGATTTTGGCTTATAACAATAAAGAGTGACTTGTTTATCAGGTCACTTTTAATAATGTGGCTCAATCTTAGCCCTTCATTTTCTATGTACCATACATCTTTTTGAATAGAATGTACTACAGAATTTCCCATGTATCATATATATATATTTGATTATTTAACTTAAGTATATATCCTTATGAATATAATGATTTAGAATTTAGACTTTTGAACCAAAAAAAAAAAATTATAATTTTAGACTTTTGATTCAAATACCCTAATAAATTTTTTTCATTATTTATTAGCTTAATTTTAGAATGATTTGTTGATTTTAATTACTATTGTAGTCGTTCAAATTTGTGTCGCTTAGACTCGTCAATATTTTCATTTTAGCCCCCGAACATTGGATCTCTGCCCCTGAACGTAGCGTACTGTCCTGTATTCTTAATAGAAACATTTTACTTTTTAATTAGATATCACACACAAACAAGAGTAGTAATTCATAATTTTAAATTTGAAACTTTAACCATAACTCTAATAATGTGATATGAAGTAAAATAAAAAAAAAAAATACATACATACATCAAATCATTTATAAATAGAGCTACTGCCACATAAATAAAGCTCTATTTTAGTGCTCTTTAAACATTTTTCCACAAACAAATTCATTCTCAACTCAAAGTCCTGCAAGTCCTAAATTTTCCTCTTATGAAACCCTTTCGATTCCTCGCTCTCTCTCTAAAGATTGTCTTTTTCTTTGTTTTCTCAAATGGGTCCTGGTCATGTAAGTGGCACAGCCGGCCACCACCAAGACCACGGCGGCGAGTCAGTCTAGGCGGGCATACCTGATGTTCTTAGCCGGAGACGGTGACTACGTGAAGGTCGTGGTGGGGCTGGCAAAAGGGCTTGAGGAAGGTCAAGACTGCTTACCCACTTGTGGTGGCGGCAGAGCACCGACGTGTGCTGGTGGCTTAGGGGTGTATAGTCCGACAGATCAAACCAGTGTACCCACCTGAGAATGGGACAAAGTTCGCCTAAGATCAACTACTCCAAGCTTCGCATCTGGGAGGTAACTCTTTATCTCTAATTTTTATACTATGAAACACAATAAATTATTTAATAAGTGTTAATTTGACAAAGAAATTTCATTACATAGAAAAATTGGTATAGAATGAGATCAAATTAGTTCAATCATTAAAAGGAAAAGAAATTGGTATAGAATGAGATTAAATTACCAGTAAGTGATTGGAAGCAATGGAGATCAAAATTATCAACTTGAAGAGTTCGATCCCTAAACATCCCACGATCAGCGATAGCTGCTGAGAGATAGCATGCATCGAATGCCATAAACTCGCCAATCTCAACGTATCCGTCCGTCCCGCACAGCCGTAATCCTAAACATTTTCCCAATCCATGTCCATAAAATTCCAAAAAATATTAGCAAAATTAAAATCGGTGCTTTATTTGTTAATATAGAAAAATATTCCCGAAAAATCTCTCACGTGAAAGAAACAGAGAGAGAGAGAGAGAGGGAGAGAGAGAGAGAGAGATTTAGGGTTTGACCTTGTAGAAGATGAGGCCTCCTGATTTATTGATGATGTAGAGGCTGTAAATAGATGCCATTTCTTGGGTTAAAGAGAGAGCTTTGCTAATTGCTTTGATGGAAAGGAAGCTATTTCGGATTGTTCTGTTGTTGCTTTGCTTTCTTCTGTACTCTTTTTAGTGCAGAGTTGAATGGAGATACCCATGAGTTATGGGTCAAGTTGTGTCGGTCTGCTATCTATGCAAGCTCAACCTAGTATTATGCCGTATTAGAATTTCTACAGAAAGCTGACAATTATGCAGGACCAAAAACCAAACAAAATGGGTCCTCTTCTCCTCAGGTCATGGCCCACAATTATAGTTGGATTGTACATCACACCCAAATGATGCATTAGTTAGGCTCTTAGGAATTGGATTGTTAGATTAGCTTTGTCCATCTAATTAGTCCATGCACTTTGAATCTGAAAGATATTAAATACATTCATAAAATTTCTCTATACATTCATATGTACAAATGTTTTTCCTTTAAATTATTGGGTTTATAATTCATATATTCAGTCTATTTAGAAACTCCCCTTCAATTTGTGGTTCTTTCATAGCTGCAAATAGTTATTGGGTGTTTAACCTTGACATGGAATGCCTTTCAAATGTTGGCTCAATCTTGGCTACATGTTTTTGTCAACAAAGGAATTAAACTCAAACCATCAATAATGGTATTGGATATTGCTGGATTGGAGAGATTATTTACTGTTCGGATTGCTTATCCAATGGAGGGTAATGTCCATCGTTTGGTTTTAATTTTAGTCCGCCGGACATGGAGTCCGGCCGGACTCCATATCCCTCATATGAGGTACTAAACAATCCCGGCGCGCGCGCGCACGGGGGGGGGGGGATTATTTCCATGGGATTGATATCCCATAGGACTAATGTGTGAAATGTCCATTTTATTCTCATGCTATTACTTAGTAAACAATTAGAAAAGGAAAAATAATTTTTGAACATTTATAAATTATTTTTTTAGTGTTGTTAATTTAAAATTATATATTAAATAAAAAATATAAATTATAAATTTAATTAAATTAAAAATAATAAATTAAAAATTATGGCTTTTTAAATTTAATTTTTTTAGTGTTGTTAAAAAAATAAATTTAAAAAAATTAAATTTATATATTAAATAAAATTATTTTTTTAGTGTTGTTAATTTAAAATTATATATTAAATAAAAAATATAACTTATAAATTATGGCCTTATAAATTAAATTTTTTTTGTGTTGTTAAAAAATTAAATTCATATATTAAATAAAATTATTTTTTTAGTGTTGTTAATTTAAAATTATATATTAAATAAAAATATATATATTATAAATTATAAATTATATATTAAATAAAAATATATATATTATAAATTACAAATTATATATTAAATTTAATTAAAATAATAAATTAAAAATTATGGCCTTATAAATTAAAAATTTTAGTGTTGTTAAATTATAAATTATAGATTACAAATTTAAAATTATATATTAAATAAAAAATATAAATTATAAATTACAAGGGTAAAATAGCCTTTTGCATATTTATCTTTATCCAGTCCATCCAACCAAACATTGGATTCATCAAAAATAGTTCTTTTCAGACATCTAATCCCATGAGAAAACAAACACAGGATACTCATCCAATCTAACCAATAGTCTGGGGGATTTACAGTTCCAGAATTCAAGTCCGATGAATTTTAATCCCCCCTTATCCAATCCGTCTAATCAAACACACCCATTGAGTATACTGTATTTGTACATTGAGATGAAAAAAAATAAATAAATAAAAAAAGAAGAAGAAGATAAAAGTGAATAAAATATAAGACATTTATTTTATCACTTTTTCAATCTTCTTCTTTTATCGCTACAAATCTCTTCACAAATTCAAAATCCAAACACTGTCTTAGAAAATGATAAAGGGAGATCTGATTAAAAACAAAATTAACTTGGCATAATAATTCCATTTATTTCTCTTATGTTACTAAACCATGTGGGTTTTCCTCCTAATATATAATACAACATTTTTATTTTATTTTTTGGAGTTATATAAACTACTTATTTCATTGCTAGCACATGACTCCATCCCCTATCAAAGCTGCCAAAAACAACAAGAGAGCAGTAGAAGTTTTCTTTTTGGAAAAACTTTTGTACAAGAGAAAAAGACTAGCTAGCTAGCTCTGCCCATCCAAAGATGATCATATGAACAAGTGAAACCTAATTTCCATTGCCACAATTTCTTAGCTTAACTTCTGATTGTATGAAGATTGTGATTGCCATTTGAAAGCCCCGAAAACTACATTTCCAAGTCACTTTTCACTACCTCTTGCTTGTCTTCTTCTCTATCCTCCTCGGCATTGTTCTTTGCATTCATTTCTTTGTTCTTTCCCCAAAGAACAGCATAGTGCCCTATAACGATCAAGCCAAACCTTACAACACTCATAACAAACCACAAAAAAGAATGATCAGTCTATTTTAAAAGTGCTATAGTTGTTAATTCAAAATAGATCATAGAATAACATGAAATGAATGTCGATTAAAGTTAAAAAAAATAAAACGCACGTTCCAACATATAATTTCTCTTCAAGAAGGCCCCAACTAAGAATCGCCATGATAACAAGCAGCAAGGGATTGAACACTGAGACATACAGAGGACCTTGTCTCTGGATGCACCATGACAGTAGGCAAAATGCTGTTGTAGTATACACAATTCCCTAAAATATATAGTTTTAATGATTTTGTTATTATTATTAGTGACGGTCTCAATTCACTTCACATTTTCATATAAATTGTACATTTTACTTTAACACTCAGAACTAAAAATGAAAGGATTTAAAACAAAAAAATCTTGTATTTCCTTCGACTATTATAATCACCATAAGTCTTTTACAGAGAGACTATTAATATTATTCGATACTAGACAATATCAATTTATATATTAACAAATATAACTATTAAAAAATTTAAAGTTTAGGTATTACATACCTCATAAATATTTGAAAGGGCTCGAATCCTGGGTCTCAACGACCAAGCAAAAATGTTATGGTCGGCACAGAAACCGATAATCCCACATTGAATGGTCGCCATTAAACATATTAATGTTGATGTTGTGTATGGTGTTGCATATTTCTCACTCATTCTCACCTGAATAATTCAATCATAAATCCATAATATCCCCCCCTCCAAAAATATATATATATATATATATATAAATTATTAACCAAAGTATTATGCGATATACTAATTAGAAAATGGTGACTATAACTAATCGTAGGCTTAACTAACTATAACTTTATGGTTCGTTTGTTTTAGTGAAAACATTTTTCAAAAAAGTGTGTTCCAAAAATTTGTATCTGCAAACTCTAAAAATGATGGGCGAACAGTGTGCTAGTGGTAGTGGTGGTGGAGACATCGTAGGGTGGTGGTAATGGTGATGGTCGTGGTGGTGGTGCAAAACTTGAAAGCTCAATTTCTAGCTGCTAGAGCTAAATCTAAGGCTACCACCTTAGCTGTTCTAGTAGCTCCTTTGATTTAGCGTAGGGAGGGTGGAAGCTATATAGGATAATAGCTTTGGGCTATTTTGGAGCTATGCTATATAGGAAGAGATAGCAGCGGCTGGCTACTAGCTCTGCCTTTGCTATTAGCTTTTGCTAGGTCTTTAGGTGCTATAGCTTTAGGAGAGGAGCAACTATCTTGCAAGAATTGCGGATCCTTGATATTTGTAGGGTGCTGGTAATGGTGATGATCATGGTGGTGGCGAGGTTAGTCTAAAGCTATAGCTCCTAAAGTACTAGCAAGAGCTAATAGCAAAAGCAAAGCTAGTAGCTAGCCGCTAATATCTCTTCCTATATAGCATAGCTTCCAAATAGCCCAAAGTTATTATCCTATAGAGCTTCCACCCTCCCTGTGCTAAATCAAAGGAGCTACAGAACAGCTAAGGTGGTAGCCTTAGATTTAGCTCTAGTAGCTAGGAATTGAGCTTTTAAGCTTTGCACAACCACTATGACGATCACCATTACCACCACCCTACGATGTCTCCACTACCACTATCACTAGCACACCGTTAGCTCATTATTTTTAGAGTTTGTAGATACAAATTTTTGGAACACATTTTCTCGAAAATCGTTTTCAATAAAACGAATGGACCATAAAGTTATAGTTAGTTAAACCTACGATTAGTTATAGTCACCATTTTCTAATTGGTATATTGCATAATACTTTGGTTAATAATTTTGATTTTGATTTTTTTTTGGATATTATTGATTAATGATTGAATTATTCAAGCGAGAATGAATGAGAAGTATACAACACCATACACAACATTAACACTAATATGTTTAACGGCGAGCGTTCAATGTGGGATTATCGGTTTCTGTGCCAATCATAATATTTCTGCTTGGTCGTTGACACCCTGAGATTCGAGTCCCTTCAAGTATTTATGGGGTATGTATTGTCTGAACTTTAAAGTTTTTAATAGTTATATTTATTTATATTGTCTAGTATCGACTAATATTGATAGTCTCTTTGTTAAAGACTCATGGTGATTATAATAGTTGAAGGAAATACAAGATTTTCTGTTTTAAATGCTTCTATTTTTAGTTTTGAGTGTTAAAGTAAAATGTACAATTTATATGAAGATGTGAAGTTGATTGAGACAGTCACTAATAATAATAATAAAACCATTAAAATTGTGTATTTCCGGGAATTGTGTGTACTGTAGCAGCATTTTGCCTAATGTCATGGTGCATCCAGAGAAAAGGTCCTCTGTATGTCTCAGTGTTCAATCCCTTGCTGCTCGTTATCGTGGCGATTCTCAGTTGGGGCCTTCTCGAAGAGAAATTATATGTTGGAACGTGCGTTTTGTTTTGTTTTTTTAACTTGAATCAACATTCATTTCATGTTATTCTATGATCTACTTTGAATTAACAACTATAGCACTTTCAAAATAGATTATCATTCTTTTATGTGGTTTTTTATCAGTGTTCTAGGGTCTGGCTTGATTGTCACGGCGCTATGTGCTATTCTTTGGGGAAGAACAAAGAAATGAATGCAAAGAACAATGCTGAGGAGGATAGAGAAGCAAGAGGTAGTGAAAAGTGACTTGGAAATGCAGTTTTCAGGGCTTTCAAATGGCAATCACAATCTTCATACAATCAGAAGTTAAGCAAAGAAATGGTGGCAATGGAAATTAGGTTTCACTTGTTCATATGATCATCTTTGGATGGGCAGAGCTAGCTAGCTAGTCTTTTTCTCTTATACATAAGTTTTTTCCAGAAAGAAAACTTTTACTACTCTCTTGCTGTTTTTGGCAGCTTTGATAGGGGATGGAGTCATGGAGCTAGCAATGAAATAAGTAGTTTATATAACTCCAAAAAAATAAAATAAAATGTTGCATTATATACTAGGAGGAAAACCCACATGGTTTAGTAACATAAGAGAAATAAATGGAACTATTATGCCAAGTTAATTTTGTTTTTAATCAGATCTTCCTTCATCATTTCTATGACAGTCTTTGGATTTTGAATTTGTGGAGAGATTTGTGGCAACAAAAGAAAAAATATTGAAAAAGTGATAAAATAAATATCTTATAGTGATAAAATAAAGAACTTGATTTATTTATTTTATGGTTATCCTGTGCATTTCATGCCCACATAAATTACTTTGAAATAAATAAATTGAACTCTATTTTTACAAAAGAAGGGTTGGGTTGGCTTGGATAAATGTTTTGAGGACTTACCCAAAAATGGAACACAAAAAGATCTGGAAGAAAATGGGCAGCGTCATCCTTGGCAAGTTTTTCTGCAGTTATAAGGTGTAAAAAATATTAATATAACAATTAATGCATGAAAAAAAAAGCTAATCATTGTTCTATGATAGTATTAGACTATTATGGGTTTAAAATTACAAATAATAATAGAAGTATCACGTTAATACTTAACAGACATTTCATATACGTAGCCAAGCACAACTTATTACAAAAAAATGTGTATATATATAATTGTTAAAATTTCATAAGGTAAGATGTAGATATGATACAAGACTTGCTAGGAACACTTATGATCTTATGGTTTTGATCATTTTTTTGTCTTCACTTTTTAGTGAATATTAATCATAAATTTAAAATTCTAAATATTTTTTTTAGTTTTTTTTTTTTTCCCTTTAAATTTGTAGTATTGTTGCAATTGCTAGTAAGCCTATGTTATAATTCACATCGGCTACAAATCTCATATATATATATATATAATAAAATAGGTCATGCTATATGTATTTTATTACGTGTTTTGTAATAAATGTTACTTAATTTTGTAATATAGTTATGAAAAATTGTATTTTAGAAATAAAATTATACATTTCTTGCACTACAAGAAAAATCACCTTTGGCGACTAAATTTTTAGTCGCCAAAGGTCCACTTTTAGTCGCTAAAAGTCCAGTTTTCGGTTTCCCCGACAAAAAAATTTAGTCGCTGCTTTTGTCGCCAATAAATGGTCGCGGGAGGTATTGCCGACTAAACCTATTTTAGTCGCCAAAAATGACGTCTTCAGCGACCAATAATTTAGTCGCCAATAGTGTTTTACACATTTCAAAATCACACATTTACCGACTAATAGTTTAGTCGCGAATACTCGAGCAAACGCCGACTAAGCCGTTTAGTCGCCAAAATAAAACCTTTTGGCAACTAAACTTTTAGTCGCCAAAGGTGTTTCGTCCAAAAAAAAAAAAATCCCACTTTTGTTGCTGTTTTTGAGTTTCGAACTGCCGCCCTCTAACATTTCACACCTTTAGCCACACACTCCCTCCACTATGCCACTACACATCACATGAATATATATGAAACATATATTATTTATATAGTATATTGTCCGGTATTAATACAAAACAATATTTATAAATAAAATTATTTTTATTAAATATAATTTATGTAAAAAATAAATGATTTATTAAAAAAAATTTTGGCCCACTTTTGGCGACTAAAATTAATTTTTAGTCGCCAATGCTATAAATTTCGGCTACTAATTCTTATTTCGTCGCTAAAAACCGTGACTTAGGCCTAAACGGACCCTGTTTTGGCGACTAAACTGAAGTTTTGTCGCCAAAACCCTGCTTTCAGCTACTATTTTTTTTTTGTAGCCAAAAAGGTCCACTTTCAGCGACGAAACATTTTTTAGTCGCCAAAACACCTATAATCGGCGACGAAACTGAAGTTTAGTCGCCAAAACCGTGACTTTTGGCTACTAAATCATTTTAGTCGCCAAAAACCGTGACTTTTGGCTACTAAACAACCATTAGTCGCTAAAAGCCCTACATGTGGCGACTAAATTGCCTTTTAGTCGCTAAAAGCATTATAGTTGGCGACTAAAAGAGTTTAGTCGGCGAAAGTGCTCAATTTTGGCGACCAAATCCAATTTAGTCGCCAATTCCCCTACTTTTAGCAACGAAAAACGATTTTTTGGTCGCCGAAAGTGTTTTTTGTTGTAGTGTTGGTAGTATTACACATTTTTGTGGTAATGTTATATATATATATATTTTTTTATTAAAATAAGAAATTTCTTTTATACCTGTCCAAGAAATATGTGACGGGGGCTATAACAATGGTGGCAAAGACTTGCCGGTAAGCCACGTGGACGGAAGCGTTCCCATGGCAAGTTTCGATAGAATGTTCATCCCTGCATAGCCCACTTGTACAATCACAATGGCCAACAGTGGCAACAAATCACCCTCCATTTTTCTTCTTCTTAATAATATTTTCTTTCAACTACTTACTTGGAGAGAGAGAGAGATAAAGAGAGAGGAGGTATATATAGAGAGAGGGAGAAAGAAAATGCATACAGGTAGGTATAGAGAGAGGGAAATGGTGATTTGTTTTTTTGACTAATTTGTTTACCTTTTTTCTAAGTGATTAATAGAAATGTTCTTCCATTTCTGGAAATCACTGATTGCTCAATTAGTTGTCTAGATCTTTTGACATTGTTGCAAATTTTTCATATCGTGGAATTAAAATCGGGATTAGTAATATACTTAGAAGTAGAAAATCTCCAGCAAAAGAAATTAAACTCTAATGTTGTGTTTGGTTGGGGGATTTGGGAAAAAAATTGAAAAAGGAAAAGAAAAAGGTAGGTGAAATGTAAATATAATATACCTTTATTTTACCTAGTTTCGCATACCTTTTCTCTTTCATTTTCTAAATCTCTTCCCAAATCTCCCAAGCAAACACAGCATAAGAGTATGATTCTCAATATCATCGAACTAAACCCTAAGAGTAGATGATTAATAATATCATGAGACTATGAATAACAAATGCAAAAGTAGATAGTGTCCAGAAAAGAAACTAGAAATTTACTCAAAATTTTAAATCAATGGTGTATATTTAATCTTATTATTGTGAGATCACACTATAAATGAATCTTGACCTTTGATTAAAAATTGTGGATAGGATACAAGAAATTTAGATCTTCCCAATTAGGTGGATTAAAGTTAAGCTGAATTGAGATGATATTTAACTAAACTTTGTTGAAATTTTTTTTGTCAACGTCACATAATTTTATTTGAGTGAACAATTTTAAAACTTGACATAATTTAAAGCTTGTGTCAACTATTGTGCTATGGATAAAATTTGACACAATAGACCTAGAAATTTATTACACTAATATGCAATTTATTATGTCACACTTATAATAATACTATTTATCGTGCCAAATTTGATATCATAGAAGCATCATATCAAATTTCAACACTATCAATCTCTGAGCATTGAATTTTGTAAATTTATTATATTATCCTCCAAAAATGTCACTGTCATTTAAAAATATATATATAAATTCAATAAAACTAAGAAATTAATAAAAGGAAATAATAACCATCATATTAAAATAATTTTGGTTCAAATACTAGCACACTTTATTTAAATTCATTAAATGTTAGTTTGAATTAAGCCAATGAATTGAAATATTAAAATTATAGTTTAAAGTAATGTGAATACATATAATCAGTTAACCTTTGTATGATATAAATTGAATCATTTTAAAATATGATATTTTAATATTATAGTGTAATTAAATATGATATTAACATAATTAAAATAGTATACTTTTTTGAAAATTGTCATTATCTTATTACAAAAATGTTAGAGGCCCCAAAAATTCTACCAAAAGTTTTACCAAATGTCTCACATGGGTGTGGGACCCACATGGGACCCACATTGTGTGGGTCCCACACCCATGTGAGACATTTGGTAAAACTTTTGGTAGAATATTTGGGGTCTCTAACATTACTCATCTTATTAATTTGATTGCCTGACCTCAATGAAGAAACTCTATCCAATTGAGAGGAGTGGACAATGGAACGGTAGGTATGGAACAGTAGGTACCTTAAAAATAAAAGAACTTGCATTGCTTGGGTTGGGTTGTTGGCCTAACCACTTCATCGCCTAAGAGTAGATGATTAATAATATCATGAGACTATGAATGACAAATACAAAAGTAGAAAGTCTTCAGAAAAGAAACTAAACCATAAGAGCAATATGCTCAATTAATTTTTTACCAAAAAAAAAATATATATGCTCAACTAATTGTCTGGTTTCATATCATGGAACTAAATTCTGAGAGTAGATGATTAATAGGCTATGTTTGGCGTAAGTTTTTTTTGGCTATTTTAGTCACAAAAAGACAAAATAGGTTGAAAAATCAATAAGATAAAATGTCACATCCAAATCATAATCATTTTATTTTTTCTTTCACAAAAGTCAAAAAAGTAAAAAAAAACTCATCTCACACGAGGCTTTTTAGCCTCAGGCTAAAATAACCAAAAAGTTAAAAAGATAAAATGTCAACCCACATCTCAAACGAATGCATAATATGATGAGATTATGAATAACAAATGCGAAAGTAGAAAGTCTGCAGAAAATAAACTAGAAATTTACTCAAAATTTTAAATGAATAGTGTATATTTAATCTTGTTATTGTGAGATCACACCATAACTGAATTTTGACCTTTGATTAAAAATTGTAGACAAAATACAGGAAAATATTCGATCATCCCAGTTAGATGGATTAAAGTTAAGCTGGATTGAGATAATGGCCCTGTTTGGTAGAGCTGTGGGAAAGTGCTTATAGCTTATGCGTAAACAGCTTATAGCTTATAATTATGAACATAAGCTGATTTCTGACTTATAAATTAAGCATCTCCTGTCCCACTCAAAGAATAAGCTGATTTCTAACTTTCAAAAAGCTATAAGTTATAAGCTAAACAAACACATCAAAATAACTTAAATTAAGCTAAAAGCTGAAATAAGCAGCTTTTAAGCTGCACCAAACAGGCACAATATTTAGCTAAACTTTGTTGAAATTTTTTTTATAAGCTTCACATAATTTTATTTGAGTGAACAATTTTAAAGCATGTGTTAACTATTGTGCTATTGATAAAATTTGACATAATAGATATAAAAATTTACTACACTAATATGCAATTTATCGTGTCACACTTATCATAATACTATTTATCACGCCAAATTTGATACCATAGAAGCATCATATCAAATTTCAATGCTCTAAATCTGTGAGCATTGAATTTTGTAAATTTATTATATTATCCTTCAAAAATGTCACTGTCATTTAAAAAAAAATAGAAATTCAATAAAATTAATAAAATAATAAAAAAAGAAATATTAACCATCATATTGAAATAATTTTAGTTCAAAATATAATTTGAAGCCATTACATTAAAAAATACTAAACATTTTATTGAAATTTATTTAATGTTTGAATTAAGCCCATGAATTGAAAATTTTTAAAATATTAATTATTGGATTACAATTTTTAATTAAAAACTATAACTTCAATTTTTAATTAAAGCACTATTTTTTTGTCTTTACTACCATTTGAACCTCCTCCCTCCACCACTAAGTTTCCTTGGAATTGGATTCCTTTCCTTTTAACTCTCCAAATCCTTCTCATACAAACATTATTTATTCATTCTATTTTTAAATATTTTTAGTTTATTGCCTTTTAGATCCCATCACCTCGTCTTACGACACCCACTATACTTTCTATCTTGGCATTGCCCTTTAAAACATAAATCTAGTACCAAAATAAAGCAGTTAGTACCTCTCTCCATAGTTACTAACAAATAGATTGTACAAATTATGGCATGATACATGTAACAAAACTTCTTCCAGTGACATGCATCTGACACTTGGAAAAGGGGGGAGAAAAGGGAGAAAAAAACACAGGTATTTGCATTCCATTATGTATTTTTGTGTAATTAGTCTTTGCATTAGAAGGGGCTCTTTCTAAGAACTTAACTGCAATGTTTTCCAATGCTGAAAGGGAATTAGAAGAATAAAGACTTCAAGATGACTGGATTGGACATGAGAGGTGAGGGAAAGACATAAGTGGAGACTTGAATTATATATTCTGTGTCAGATCTAAGGCATTTAATGAGTGAAGAGTACCTTCTCTACGTGATCAAACACAATCACGTCTTCGTAAAGACCTAAATGAATATCAGCAAGATTTCTGTCATCCTGTGGTGCCATTAGGAATGGAAGCTTCTTCTTCTCTACATAGCGAACTGTATCATATGAGAAATAACCAACCCATCCACCTGTTCATGATGTAACAAAATTCCTAAGCATGCCGTTTAATGTTATATAACGTATATGCATTAATTAAAAATGCACTCAGAAATAAATTGTTAGCTTTTTCTGTACTTTCTTTATTTAATATTTTTAGGTTAAGTTATAACTTCTCTCTACCAGCAGGAAAGTCAACTGAATGAAACATTAAATCCTATTGTCGTAGCCATTGATTTATGAGACATCCATTTTTTTTTTTGATCAGCAAAGAAAAATTTCATTTAATCAGCATGAAATTAAAGGAAGACATGTATCGAGAGAGATTCGGAAGTATAAAAATACCCCTACTACTGCTACTCGCATTCCTACAATCAACCCCTAAGCCTCTCGATTTTTTTTTATAAATAAAGTTAAGTAGAACTTAACTAGAAAATTAAAATACATGAATCTTCACAAAATCCACCCACCAAAACCCCCAAACCAAACTAGAAAACTAAACCAACAACCACAGTTACCCGAACTGAAAACCCAACTAATCTGCATCCCAAAATAATGACCACCTACAGCTACTACCCAGGCCTAAGCTGCTCCACGCCCACCTGTTACACACCACCAGCTACAGACGCCCACCTGCACCCCGCTCCTCTTCTGTGCACCTCTGCACCGAGACATCACCATGACAACTCCACGGCTGAACAACTCCTCTGCAACCTCAAAGCCGAACACCATGGCTGGACATCTCCACGCTGCTACAACTCCCCTGCGCACCACCTACACACCCACAAAACACCCACCAGGTTTTCTTCTTAACTCACACCCAGCACCCACGAGCACCCACGCCAAAAGCCTCAGCAGCAGCCCACACCGCTGCTGCTTCCAAACTCCATAGCCACCAAGACTTCTGCCAAACTCCACACCCACCGAACACCGACCACCTGCTGGGAAACCACCAAACATTGGTAGAATTTCACCCCTCAAACTCTCACTCGAGGAGGAGCGCTCGAGTGAACACCGGAAAGAGCTGAAACGCCTACGAACCAGAGTGCACCCCTCAAGCTCCTACTCGCCAAAAGCGCTCGAATGAAAAACCTGGACTCCCCTGATGAATCTGATGCAACAGCAAGGTTGAAAAACCTGGACTCCCCTGATGAATCAGATGCAACGGCAACCGAAGACAAACCCGGACAGCTCCTGAAGACAAACCCTGCACGACCCCCTACTCACCAAAGAACACCCCCGCTGCAGCAAAAAACACACCAAGGTGGGAAGATGGAAGACTCAAGTTTATTGAAAGGAAAAACTAACAAGACCGCCGCCGAAACAAACTAGGCCAGCCGACTGCCATAGCCAAAGGCGGCGGCCGGCCAGCCCAAAGAAGAGGCCGGGGAAGGAGGTTTTTAGAGAGAGAAGAGGAGAGTGGTTTTTTTAGAGAGAAGAGGGAGAGTTAGAAGCCACTAAATTTTGGAATAAACATAAAATTGATTTATGAGACATCCATCATAGTTATAGTAACATCTATTGCCAAATTCTTCAAATCTAAACATAATCTAGTGCAAGCAAAAGGTTGGCAAGGAGGTTGCCAAAAGACCGCTTTGTTATACAGGGAACAACTTCATTTAATCATGAAGAATTTGCAAATTTTTCATATGATTTGAAAAATCAGTGAATCATTATTCATAACTTAATAGCAAAGATATACAATTAGTTTGTTAACCGAAGTGTCCATTTTGTAATATTCATACTATTTGGGTTAGTAATGGTATACCGCTAAGTGTCACTCATGATGTGTACAGGTCTGTAGAAAAGTTCCCTAGGAGAATTAGAAACAATTCTAATTCGATTAGAAAGAACTGTAATTAAATATCAATAGTTGACATTATTTCTCCTATCCGTATAAGTGTGACCAAGCCGTCAAAATGTGTAATCCAAATGAATAAAGACAGTTAAATTAACTATGGAGACAGTTAAACGGTGGAATTGGGGTTAACTTGAACGTAGGAATTGAATTTTTGCAGTTGAAATATTTAATGTAACTATCTTATAGGTGGTTACTATATTTTATATATATCATAAATATGATCTCGGATTTACAGAAATCATCAAAAGTTTTAAATTCCGTTGTGCCTACCCCTGTAATTCTCAACATAATGGTTTGTTGTACATAAAGAAGGTAGTACAAGACAGGGAGCCTTCGGATGAGAAAAGGCTGTAAAGAATGTCAGATTCTGATTGACACCATTGCCAAATAATCCCAACACCTAAATTTGTTGCATTGCTTCAAGGCAGACTTACTAATTAGAGACCAACACAAATGCCCCTGATGCACTAGAATTCACATGAAGAAACAAAAACAAACTCTGAATCATTGGTTTGACTGACAAAGATATACTACAACACAAATTCCCTTGATGCACTAGAATTCACCTCAAAAAGCAAAGACAAACTCTGAATCGTTGGTTCGATTGACAAAGATATACCACATAATGAATATTGTCACATTCTTATGGACACCATTGCCAAATAATCCCAACGCCTAAATTTGTTGCATTCTCCAAGGTAGGCTTACTATTTGGAGACAACATAAACACCCTTGATGCACTGATGCACTAGAATTCACCTCAAAAAGCAACGACAAACTGTGATTCGTTGGTTTGACCGACAAAGATATACTACATAATGAAGAATGTTAGATTCTTATTGACACCATTGCCAAATAATCCAACACCTAAATTTGCAGCATTGCTCCAAGGCGGGGTTACTAATTAGAGACAACATGACTGCCCTTGATACAGACAACATAACTGCCCTTGATGCTCTAGAATTCACCTCAAAAAGCAAAGACAAACTCTGAATCGTTGGTTTGACCAATGAATTACATGGGAAAAATTTACCTTCATTGATTTTCAGCAAGCATTTTTGGAAAGTAACAATTCCATTTAATTCATTTTGAAAAACTTGCTGGTTGCGGATTTGTTCATTCTACGCCGAGCAGCCTAAAATCAAAGGCACAAGTTGACGTCTCTGGCTAAGGCTGCATTCATTTATTAAACTTGACACGTGGGAAGGACTTACTTTACTAGTGGCTTGGCTTGGTCTCGCTCCTTTCTCACACTATTCCTCCCCACTAAAAAGAGTTTTCTTTGATACTTACATTCAAATTTGAAGTCATAAGTTTAGGTAAAAAATCGAAACAATTTTACTTAAACATTTTTATGCACCAAGAAGACTATCAAACTAGTAATACCAGCAAACAGGATATTTATCTGGTTCTGTTTATTAAAAGCAATATTTCCACGTAACTAATGACGAATCGCTAACAATGGCTCGATTAGCATGAAACATATATTATACAAAAAAAAAATATTTTTGATTTTGTTTTTCAGCGTTTGATTGACACTTGAAAAAAAAAACATTTTATTACTTGAAGGAGAAATTTTGATTAAATAAAGTGTCATTTATGACTTTTAGTGAGTCAAGATATTTGAAAATGTTAAATATGTTGAAAAGTTAGTAATTGAGAGTAAACTTCGTGAAAATTAACCAGAAATAAAAAAAATAATTATTTTTACGAAGTCATATTACCGCAAAAAGTACTTGGAAGTTCATCAATAAACTGGGGTTTCCAACTCTCTGAAATACTTCTTGGAATCGCCATTGGATCATCAACAACCTTCTTGGTCATACACCCTTTCTCGTGGTCCAAAATTGTAACATTATTTTCTTTTGCCACAATTTCCATGGCTGGCTGAGCTCCAACCACGCTATAACGACCCTAAAAACAATCAAATTTGCGGCATTTAATCAAACAAGTATAAAAATGAATGTATAAAAAATTTTAGATTCATTTTCAAAACAAACAAGTATATATGATAAAAAAACATATTTAAACACAATTTCTAATTTATGAATTTATATACTCTATTAAGATTTTGTTAGATTTTCAAATCTCATTAAATTTTTAATAGTTGGAATTATTTTTCAAATAATGATTATTTATAAAAAAAATATGATGATTTGACATTTATTTTGATTTTCAAAACTTTAAAACTATCAACTTTCAAATTGAAAAAATTATAAAAAAAAAAAAAAAAACTTTTTGAAAAAATTAAAAGAATTGAATTATTTTTTTTATGTAAAACTGAAATTTTGTGTTTATAAAAGATTATGATGATAAAACATTGACGTGCAAAATTGAAAAAAAAAAAAAAACCTTTAAAAATTAAAAAAGATGATAATATTATCAATTTTAAAACTAGAAAAAACTGACAATGTTATTGGTTTTATTGAATAATTGAATTAAACCAATGCATAGAAAGACAAAAGTATTTAATTTCATACTCTGTTTTTTTTCCCCCTCAATTAATGAAACAATTATTTGAAACATTACTATGTAAAATTGATAATGTTTTTGGCTTTAAAAATTGAGAAAAACTGATAACATTCTCAATTTTACTAAATAGGGGATTTATTGGTTCAAAAAAAAAAAAAAATCAAAAATACTAGAAATCTTAAAAGTTTTACCAAAATTTCTACCAAATGTATCTCACACCATGTGAGACATTTGGTACAATTTTTAATAAAACTTTTGGAGTCTCCAGTATTATTCTAAAAAAAATCTTAGATAGAATATAAGCTATCAGAATATTTGTAAATAGAACTTTTAAGTAAGTAGCTTTTAAAAAAAAAAAAAAAAACACTTACAACGGTTGAAGCACGGACACCAGACTCCACCGATTCAAACAGAAAGCTCGGAGTTTCTTGATCATCTTCTTTAACCAAGCATCTATAAGCAAGCACCGGAGTCAAGTGATCCGATAAAATGCATTTGCGAAGCGGAATTAAGTTTCCCTTTCTTGAAGCCTCGAAAAACTTTGTCTCATCCGAAACTGAAGAAAACCCAACCACAAGATTAAATTCAACTGTAACTGAGACCCAATAATATATTTAAACAACTAAAATTTCAGTTAAAAGAATTTTACAACACTATTCAAATAATATATTTAAATATTTTTATATTATAATTTTTTAAATGTTAGTACATAAGTGATCAATGATATACACGTTTTATGGCAGAGGCATTTATCGAAAACTATCCACCTTTTCACTTCATCCATTATTGAATACACTAATGGGAATATATAAATATAAGAGAGAGAGAGAGAGAGAGAGAGAGAGAGAGAGAGAGAGAGAGAGTAAGAAGGACCCAGAGATGGAGATTGGAGAGAGCAGCATCGCAGAGTACGGAGGGAAGGAAGAGAGCTGGAGGTTCTGCAGGGAATGGCGGTGACCGGCGACGGAAACAGCCGGTAGGTTGAGGGAGACAAACGGTGAGAAATGGATAGGGTTTGCATTTTCCAGAGCACTCTTCTCAGAGATAGAGAGAAGAGAAACCGGCGACGTGAGATTCCTGAGAGACAAAAACACTCGGTGCTTTGTGTGTTTAAAGGCTCTATTTATCAGTATAATAAAAGGAGGGCGCTTCAAATGTCTTTAATGCCACTCTTAAAAGCGTTTGATCTTAATATTAAGCCAAACGTCCAAATTGGAAAGTATACAGTGCAGAGTCTACTACAAATTTCAGTTGGCAGTTTTTAAAAATGACTGAGCAGTCAATTTGAGAGAGTCATGTACTAAATTGTCGACTGATTCCTTCTCACACACAGAGACCTAAAACAGTGATACCAGCCAATTGTTATTAATGGTAACATTTTATAATTGTTTATTTAATTAATTAATTATAATTTTTATCTAGTCATGAATTTTAGTTAAAAGATTGGTTTATTTTTTCAACATAATATAGTAAAATCCTCTTTATTGAGGATAAAAAGAATCTTAACATAATCGCTTAGTAAAATTAACATTTTTATCTATAAGCACTTTTTAGATTCTTGTTGGCAAACTCAAATTACATTTCTAACATTAGAAATATCAAAAATCACAAACACATATTTTTGGCACACCTAGTGAGACATTTTTTATGTTGAAAATATGGTTCGAACAATAGTTAACATTATCATAGTTGGTTTATATATATTGGATTTTCTCTACAAAAGTAAAGTACATGATAAAGAAATTTAGGCAATTAAAAATTAAAATACCAAAACTATGCACAAAGAAAGCAAATACAGCAAGCATACACACAAAAAAAAAAAAAAAATGATAAAAATTTTACACAAATCAATTAAGTAGATAATAAAGAAACTTAGGTAATTAAAAATCAATTTACTATAGTTATGAACTGAGAACGAAAATAAATAAAAAAGGTTGTGAAACATAGTTGATTGAGAGATAATACAATCGACGGTTTGGTTCTGAAACAAAGCAGGTGGTTATGTTTTGATTTAAAACCATTTGGTTATGTAATAGATTTGGTCTGAAACATTCAAAACAGAATGGGTAATGCTGATTGTAAAATCTATTTTAGATTGTGAAACAAGATTGTTCCGAATCCTCCGGAGCAGAGTCGATTATTATTTGTAAAAATGTTGCAGTGGATTGTGACCGGCGGTTGTTTTGAACCTTTCAAAACATAGTCTATTATTAATAAGCAAAACGTAATTGAAAAAAATAATTTAAGGGCTATCAGTTTGTTAGTAAGGCCATTTTGAATCATCACTACTCATTCAAGGTAGATCGATTGTAAAATTATTTAATTTCTTTATATATTTTCATGATTTCACTTGATTTAAATCTCACAAAATTTATTTTCTTTATATATTCTCATGATTTTTCTTGAGTTGAATGCCGCAAAATTTCTTTCACTCACTGTTTATGAGAAGATTGTTGAGGAGACAAATATTGAACATGCCACATTAGTGAAATTATTAAAAAAAAAAAATCATATTATGATGTTTGAATGCTCATCATTTATGAGAAGGTATTGGAGGAGATAAATATTGAACATGTCATAGTAGTAGAATTATTAAAAAATAATTATATTATGATGTTTGAAGGTATTTAAATTCGAGAGGATGTTTAATTGTTCGGTAGAATTACTGTGTAACTAATAAATTTGAAAGAATATTATCGAAATACAAAAAATAAAAAATATATATACACTTCAAACTTTTAATAATAGTAAATTGTCCCACAACTCCCCAATCAAGGGATCTGGGATCTTGCTGTGCTTTTGGATATAGTAGGCAGTTGTGTGTAGTGTTGTCCCAAGCCTCTTTCGATAATTTGAACCGTTCGTATTGTAGGGTTCGTCGAGTAGATCGTCCATGCAAAACATCAAATTAATTGGATATCTGCAGCACTATAACCAAAACACATTTGTTTTTATAAAAATTAACGGTTAACATAACTTTCATAAATTTTTAAAAACAATTAAGACCTAATCATGGGGTTATGAATATCCGATTAACTTGATTTTTTACATGAATAATATTCTTAACGAACCCTACAATGCGGTTTAGGTTATAGAAAAATTCAGGACAAACTCCCACAAAGGGGCACAACAGTGCTGTGCCCACCCCCCAAGTCCCCTATCATGTATGTAATGTAAGCCCCAACATGCGAGGCAGGAGAATGATGTTCCATCACACAACACAAGGCCGTTAAATTATCATTTTCTCATGAATATAATTTAATTAAATAGAATATATTATTAAATTAATAGGTGACCTTTCACGGACAAAGTAGAGATATATATCAATAATCAAAACTAATACATATGATGGATAAATACTAAAACAAGTCAAGGTAATTATAAATTTTAAAAGAACAAAAACGACATATCATCTTTGTATTCATATGAGTCACCAATTATTGATAAAAAAATAATTTAAGTGTTATGTAAATTAAAATCTCTAAAGAAATTAATGTAATTGAAAATAAATTCAAGTAAAATCGTCAGTAAAAATAATTTTTATAATAATTTTTTATGATAAGGTAATTATAAGTGTTTTTTATTGACAATTAGTGACTTTTTTTGTATTAAGATTTTTATAAATTGTCGCTAAAACTTACAATTAATAACTTTTTTTATTATGAAATTTTCAAACTGTTGCTGAAAGTTAAAAATTAGTGACTTTTTTGTGACATTTTTTAAACTATCGCTAAAACTTATAATTGGTGAAATTTTTTATGAATTTTTTTTTTTAAATTGTTGCTAAAAATTATCAATTAATGATTCTTTTTATAATAATATTTGATAAAAAAAAAACGCTATTAATTATCATAAGATCTATTCGACAATGACCCTGTTTGGTACAGCTTAATTTCAGCTTAATTTAAGCTATTTTGATGTGTTTGGTTTAGCTTAACAATACAGCTTATAGCTTTTTGTAAGTCAGAAATCAACTTATTGTTTGAGTGGGGGAGGAGAAGCTTAATTTTTTTTTTTTAGATAAGATAAGCAATTACACAGAAGAAGACGCCTCAGACATCACCAACTCCATTAAAGAGGAAGGAACCTGCTCCATCCAAACACGTGGCGAATCAAAATCAAAGGCTAACCTACTTAAACAATGAGCCACCGAATTGCCATCTCGACAAACATGCGAAACCGATGAAGATAGAAACCGCAAGAGAAGCGCTTGAGCCATATCCACTAAATGACCATAGCAAGATAAATTATCCGCCTTACCTTGAATTGCAGCCACCACATTTTGAGAATCACCTTCAAGATGAATATGCCCCAACCCCAAATCACATCCCAATTGAAGAGCTTTTATCGCACCCATAGCTTCCACACAATCAACATCCTCCATATACGGGATCCGCTCAACCATAGACGCAATGACTTCCCCATGACAGTCCCGAATAACAATACCAACACCAACACTGGCTTGGGCCTTCCTAACAGAGCCATCAAAATTCAGTTTGAAGACACCCTCACGTGGCACAACCCACCTTCGCATCCGCACCTGGGCCGCAGGAAGATGGCCGCGCTCTTGTGCTTGATCATATTCGGATACATAATTCACCGCGAAAGAAACAACTTCCTCCACAGTCCTTGATTTATTGTCAAATAGAATGGAGTTTCTATTATTCCACAGGCACCAACAAATAGCAATAAATAATTGCATGGGTTCTGGACCAATTGTGGCCATGAGTTGACAGACCCACTCAAAACAATTGTTAACAGGAGTAGATTTGATAACCAAATTAAGTGAGCTCGACATCCACACTTGCATGGCAAAACCGCAGTTGTGAAAACAATGGCCTACCGTTTCTGCCTCCACTCCACACCCAGGACATAAATCCATATTGACAATATGACGTTTCCTCAAATTGGCCCTTACAGCTAACAACCCAAGACACATTTTCCAGCCAAAAATCTTGAGTTTGGTCGGTAAATGAAGCTGCCAGAAACCTCGCCAGAACTGCCGATGTGGCTGTCCATTAGAGGAGGTAGCACCGTGACCATCCAAAGAGGCCATATCCATACACAAATGATATGCCGATCGCACCGAAAACTCACCATTTCGGGAAAAATGCCATACCAATTTATCCGAAGGTAACGTGGGACAAAGAGGAATGCATCGGATAGCCTCCACATCCATGTCCAAAAAATTATGCGTAAGCAGCTCATCATACCATGCACCCGTCTCAAAATCAATCAAATCACAAACCCGCGCATCATCCGAAAGAGTCGAAGGTGGCAAAATTACCTTAAACGAGTGAGGCCGTGGAACCCATTTATCGTACTTAACCGAGATGCTCGCACCATTCCCAACCCTCCATCGAAGCCCAGCATTTAATAAACTTCGAGATCTGACTATACTCCTCCAGGTGAAAGATGGATTGCGCCTGACCAAAGCATCGAGAAAAGAAGTTTGAGGAAAGTACCTAGCCTTAAAGACCCGCGCAACCAAAGATTGAGGCCGCTGCACTAATCGCCAACACTGTTTGGCCAACAAAGCTGAATTGAAATGTTGAAGGCACCGAAATCCCATACCACCCTGTAATTTAGACTTACACAATTGTTTCCAGCTAGTCCAATGAATTTTGCGGGTTTCCTCTTTTTGTCCCCACCAAAAATTGCACACCATAGACTCAATTTCATGGCACACTCCATCAGGAAGGCGAAAACAGGACATAATATAAGTGGGTATGGCTTGAGCAACAGACTTAATAAGTACCTCTCTACCGGCCACCGATAAAATTTTTTCCTTCCAACCATTTAATCGAGACCATACGCGCTCCTTAACAAACCCCAAAACGGCGCGCTTAAAATGCCCCACACAATATGGTAATCCCAAATACTTCCCGTACGGTGCCAATGAGCCCACCCTAAGAATAGATGTCACCACTTGCTGAGTAACCAAGTCCGTATTTTTACTAAAACAAACAGCCGATTTTTGGAAATTAATTTTCTGTCCCGATGCTTGCTCATACTTTTGGAGAATATCTCGCAAAACACCCGCCTCATCTTCCTTAGCAGCCGCAAATAGAAGACTATCATCGGCAAAAAATAAATGCGACAAGCGTGGACTACCCCGGCAAATTGAAATTCCGGACAACCGGTTAGCTGCCATAGCATGGGCGAGGAGCGCCGACATTCCTTCCGCACAAATAGTAAACAAATATGGCGAAAGCGGATCCCCTTGGCGGAGGCCCCTTGTTGGGTAAAACATTCTGGAAGGCTTCCCATTAACAAGCACAGAAAAAGAAACAGTGGACACACAATTCATAAGTAGTTGCACAAACCGTTGCGGAAATCCTAACAGGAGCATCATTTGATTAATAAATGGCCATTCCACTCGGTCATAGGCTTTACTCATGTCAAGTTTCAACGCAAGGCAACCATCCTTTCCGGCCCTCTTATTCTTAAGAAAATGGAACACTTCAAATGCCACCAACGCATTATCGGTAATGAGACGGCCCGGAATAAACGCACTTAGAGTGTCGGAAATTACAGCAGGCAGCACCTCTTTAAGACGATTTGCCAACATTTTTGCAATTATCTTATAGACAACAGTACACAAACTAATTGGCCTAAATTCGGACATGAGCTTGGGATTCTTAATTTTAGGAATCAACACAATCAAGGTATGATTAATATGTGAAATCTCATCAACCCCATTCAACACCCCAAGCACCGCCCCACCACTGGCCAAAATTTTTGAAAAAATAAAGCAGGCTTACCATCGGGCCCGGGAGCCTTCGTTGGATGCATTTGAAAAAGCGCATGGTGGACCTCAACTTCAGAAAATGGTCTACTCAATTGAGACGCATTGCGATCAGAAACTTTCGTCTGAATCAACTGCAATACTGGGCCCATGTTCAGTCCTTCCCCCGCCGAAAATAAGTCCTGAAAATAATCCACAAAATTGTCCTCCACCACTCTTTGATCCTCCTGCCAAATTCCATTAGAATCAACAATACCAGCAATTTTCTAGGAGAAGCTTAATTTATAAGTCAGAAATCAGCTTATGTTCATAGTTATAAGCTATAAGCTGTTAAGGTATAAGCTATAAGCACTTTCCCACAGCTCTACCAAACAGGGCCAATAAGTTCACCTATTAGGACTTATATGTAAGTACGAAACTAATTGTATTTATTCCAAACCTCAAGGGAAGTGACTGTAATCTATTCATTTTAAAAGTAATTCATTAATTCTAGAAAAATAAATTCAAAATTTGTTCAAAATCTATAATTAAAAAATTGGATTTCTGTAGCTTTAACAAACAACTTGAAATTAAAATAAAAAATAAGAACCACTAAAGTTAATCAAACCTAACCTTCAGTATATAAGCCGTTAATGTTAGGTGTTCGTTGATTTTTTGTCACAAAAACATCCAAATTGGAAAGTATATAGTGTGGAGTTTGTACTACAAATTTTAGTTGGCAGTTTCAAAAATGAATGAGCAGGCAATTTGAGGGAGTCATGAGACCATCCCTCCTGATGCAAATTGATTCCTACTAAATTATTGACTGCGAGCTTGTTTGGGATACTCTTTGGGGCTAAAATAGCAATAATGATAGAGACCTTAATTTTGGGGAACCCACAATCCGCAAGTGATCCATACCACTCATGATGTGGGCTCCACACATACATGAGTAGTGTGGATCACTTTGAGGGTTGTGAGATCCCCAAAATTGGGGGTCCGAAGCATTTTTTCAAAAATAGTCATATAAGACAAAGTAAACTATTTTAGCTAAACATGACAAAATGTCACATCCAACCTATAATCATTTCATTTTTTTCTCATAAAAGTCGAAAAAGTCAAAAAACCTATCCCAGACGAGACTTTTTAGCCCTTGGCTAAACTAGCCAAAAAAACCAAGAAACCAAAAAGTCAACCCACATCCCAAACAAGCTTTGATTAATCTTACTCACAAACACAAAAACAGTGATAGCTAATAGAGATGACATGTCCCTCTCCCCAGATATGATAGAGACACCACGCTAAGCTTCTCATCATTCTCTTGTCTTCTTTACAGTTTTAGTACAAGATTAGGGGTATAAAATTGGCCCGTCAATTCGTGGGCTGTCTGAAATCCGCCCACGACTAGGGCGGGTCCAGCTTGATTAGGCTCAGGCCTGAGTATGGCTGGCTCTGGACGAATGCCACTACGGCTTTTGTTTAGGACCTCAGATTTTAGCCAAAAATAAGACCCCAAATGTATTAGTTTTATGTCTACTATCTACTACTATTATAAAAGTTTGAAGAACTAATATGTTTTCTACTTTTTTTAAATCCCAATTTTACCCTCTCAAATATACTATATTTTCTAAATTATGAAGAGTTCTATATAAACTATCTCTTTATTTTTGGAATTGAACCCTCAAAAATAATATATCTGTTTTTAAGATTCCTATATAAATGTAAACAAACCGTCTCCCTTCTTATCTTAAAAAAAATAAAATAAAAATAAAATAGAGCCATCTCTTTATTTTAATGATAATTTTCAAAAATACTATAGATATAATCTTTTATCTTATAGATCTATTAATTATGAAAATAAGAGGGACCCATATATTTATAGATCACCATTCCAAGTAAATAAGAATCGAGAGAGTTCTTATAATTACAACACACATAAACATAAGGGCAAATTTTTTGATATACTAGGGGATATCCCTATCAAAAATTACGTAGGAAAAGTTATATTATGTATTTGGAAAAAAATCCGGATCGAAAATATTTTAATTGGAAAATTCTCCATTTTAATATTTTAATTAAGTCAAACATCCAAATTGGAAAGTATATAGTGCAGAGTCTACTACAAATTTCAGTTGGCAGTTTTTAAAAATGAATGAGTAGTTAATTTGAGGGAGTCATGATACTAAATTGTCGACTGATTGCTCCTTACGTAGAGAGACCTAAAACAGTGATACCAACCAATTGTTTATTAATGGTAACATTTTATAATTGTTTATTCAATTAATTAATTATAATTTTTGTCTAGTCTTTTCTTCCTATTCTGTCATGAATTTTAGTTAAAATATTGGTTTATTTTTTCAACATAATATAGTAAAATCCTCTTTATTGAGGATAAAAAGAATCTTAACATAATCACTTAGTAAAATTAACATTTTTATCTATAAGCACTTTTTAGATTCTTGCTGGCAAACTCAAATTACATTTCTAACATTAGAAATATCGAAAATCGCCAACACATATTTTTGGCACACCCAGTGAGACATTTTTTCTGTTGAAAATATGGTTCGAACAATAGTTAACATTATCATAGTTGGTTTATATATATTGGATTTTCTCTACAAAAGTAAAGTACATGATAAAGAAATTTAGGCAATTAAAAATTAAAATACCAAAACTATGCTGCACAAAGAAAGCAAATACAACAAGCATACACACACACACATACACACCAAAAAAAAAAATGATAAAAATTTTACACAAATCAATTAAGTAGATAATAAAGAAACTTAGGTAATTAAAAATCAATTTACTATAGTTATGAACTGAGAACGAAAATAAATAAAAAAGGTTGTGAAACATAGTTGATTGAGAGATAATATGATCGACAGTTTGGTTCTGAAACAAAGTGGGTTGTTATGTTTTGATTTAAAACCATTTGGTTATGTAACAGATTTGGTCCGAAACATTCAAAACAGAATGGGTAATGCTAATTGTAAAATCTATTTTAGATTGTAAAACAGGATTGTTCCGAATCCTCCGGAGCAAAGTCGATTATTATTTGTAAAAATGTTGTGTGGATTGTGACCGGCGGTTGCTCTAAACCTTTCAAAACAGAGTCTATTATTAATACACAAAACGTAATTGAAAAAAATAATTCAAGGGCTATCAGTTTGTTAGTAAGGCCATTTTGAATCATCACTACTCATTCAAGGTAGATCGATTGTAAAAATATTTAATTTCTTTATATATTTTCATGATTTCTCTTGATTTAAATCTCACAAAATTTATTTTCTTCATATAATTTCATGATTTTTCTTAATTTGAATGTCACAAAATTTCTCTCACTCATTGTTTATGAGAAGATTGTCGAGGAGACAAATATTGAACAGACCACATTAGTGGAATTATTAAAAAAAATAATCATATTATGATGTTTGAATGCTCACCATTTATGAGAAGGTATTAGAGGAGATAAATATTGAACATATCACAGCAGTAGAATTATTAAAAAAATAATTATATTATGATGTTTGAAGGTATTTAAATTTGAGAGGATGTTTAATTGTTCGGTAGAGTTACTATGTAATTAATAAATTTGAAAGAATGTTATCAAAATACAAAAAATAATATATATATATATATATACTTCAAACTTTTAATAGTAGTAAATTGTCCCGCAACTCCCCTATCATGGGATCTGGGATCTTGCTGTGCTTTTGGGTATAGCAGGTTGTTGTGTTTCTTTGTGTACTGTCATCCCGAGCCTCTTTCGATAATCTGAACTATTCATATTATAGGGTTCGTCGAATAAATCATCCATACAAAATATCAAGTTGACTGGATATCTGTAGCACTATAACCAAAGCACATTTATTTTTATGAAAATTAACGATTAATATAACTTTCATAAATTTTTAAAAATAATTAAGACCTAATCATGGGGTTATGAATATCCAACTAACTTGATTTTTTATATGAATAATATTCTTGACGAAGCTTACAATATAAATGGTTCAGGTTATGGAAAAATTCAGGACAAACTCCCACAAAGGGGCACAACACCCCCAAGTCCCCTATCATGTATGATGTTTCATCACACAACACAAGGCCGTGAAATTATCATTTTCTCATGAATATAATTTAATTAAATAGAATATATTATTAAATTAATAGATGACCGTTCACGGACAAAGTAGAGGTACATATCGATAGGCAGTGATAGAAATAGATAGGTAGAGATACAAACAAAATAATGCGTATCAGAGAGATATTTTAAATATGGTTATAAAAAATAAAATAAAAAAGGATGTATTTTAAACCTTTTTAAATTTGAAAAAAAAAATATAATTAATATTATAAATTTATATAATTATACTAATTTTTCTTTTAATAAAATTAAATGATCAAAATAATACATATGATCGATAAATACTAAAATAAGTCAAGGTAATTATAAGTTTTAAAAGAACAAAAATGACAATATCATCTTTTCATTCATATGAGTCACAAATTACTGATAAAAAATAATTTAAGTGTTATGTAAATTATAATCTCTAAGGAAATTAATGTAATTGGAAATAAGTTCAAGTAAAATTGTCATTAAAAATGATTTTTTATAACAATTTTTTGCATATGTCTCTAAATATTGACAATTAATGACTTTTTTGTATTATGTAATGCCCTCAAAATAATGCATAAACCCATCATCTAATAGCTCTATATACATGATAGATAAATTACATTTCCATATATATATATATATATATATATTTATACATCAGAGTTAATATTATAAAAGAGTACTCCATATAAGTTATGAATGTTTACGAGAACAATAGAATGCCCTGCGGGCTTACATCTTTCCAAGTTGTTACTTGGTTACACAAAAGAAGAGTTCTAACTCTTTTACAAGTAAAGCCCTCAGCTTAGATTTTCATGTAAATACAAAAATAGTCCAAACAACAAAAATGAAGCCTTCAGCTCCAAAACCTCCCAAGCTATAATCTTGGTGGTGACATATCACTTGTACCTGAAAATAGTGTCCCAAATAGGGTGAGACATTGTCCAGTAGAGATATGCTAAACAACATATGAGAATTAACTAAAATATCAGCATTCGATAAATGCATAACACTTGTGAACCATCTCAAATCTTTTCCATAGTCAATCAACATTGATATCCACCTTTCAATTCATTTTCAGTTATTACCCAGGTCAATTCATTGACATAATTCATTATCATTTAAACAATTCAAAATGAGACTACAACTCATTTATCAACACTCCAATCATAAACATCATTCAATCACTTCCATAACTTGCCATTTTTTGGAATTACGTCCGAGGGAACCGACACCCAAATATAAATAAGATTTCGAGACTTTCACTCTGGACACTCTGGCCAACTTAATTATTCATAGAGTCCATCCCCTATCTCCTCCCAAACAATAGAGTACATCCCCTATCTCCTCCCAAACAAGATACATACACAATATATTAAACGTGTTGTCATATATAATGACCAATTCAATCACATATATAATATTTACTTTCAACCGTCATATTCAATGACATATTCAAATTGATTAGTTCCAATTTACCTAATCATCATGCAGTTTCTACAACAAGCATGGCTATCCTCCACCGATAACCCAAAACAGTTATATCTAAACAGATAAATAAATTTTTCAATAGATAAATTATCTCATTTTCCATGCGTAAGTGATTCATCGATCCAACTACACCATTTAACCACAATTTCCTTCAATTTCATGATTCTCCAACCAATTTCATGTTTCCATTATGATTTCGTCATTTTCACAAATAATGTATATAGTTCAAATTTGGGCATTTTCCCCCCTTTTTTTTTTCAAACATTGCACCCAAGGCCAAATTTTCCCTATTATACACAAACAACCCTATTCCCAAGGTCTCACATACATATAGAACCCAAAATAGGAAAAGCCTCTTTTACAAAAATCAAAACTCTAACCTCAACTTTACCCAAATTTTCCACAAACCCACCATTTATACAAAATGACTAATGCTTAGGTTAAAACCCATAAAGGAGAGTAGAATATCCCTACCACAAGTGTAGAAGCTCAAAGGAGAAGTGAAGAAACCTTAATGACACCCAAACTTGACTTTACTCGGATCAAATGGAAGATCTTGAGAAGCTCTAACTTTTTAATGAAGGCACAAGGGTTGGAAATTAGTAGATCAAGGCCAAAATGTTGAGAGAGGGGTATTTTAGAGAGAAGCTCTCAACTTAGGGTTTTGGAAAGTTGGAGACAGAGAAATGACAGAAAAAGTGATTTAAAATGTTACTTACGCGATCTGATATACATACAGTCCGCTCGAGCGGAGAGTTTGATGCTCGAGCGTCAGACGCAAGAATTTGACCCGCTCGAGCTCAACAAAGGCCGCTTGAGCGCAAAGACACAACAGCAAGGCACTACCCGCTCGAGCGCAAACAGACCCGTTCGAGTGTAGAATACACTCGTCCAGTATTTTACAGACTTCACACAGTCGCTCGAGCACCAGAATGACCACTAGAACTGAGACCCGCTCTAGCGTGAAAAACACTTCTACAGTATTTTTACAAATGCACAAAATACTGAGTGCTTGCAAACCACGCTCGAGCGCAAGACCAAAATTCTGGGTAACATGGTTTTAGACCAACAACCAACCAACCTGTTCCAATTTCACCCAACACATCCCAAAACTCAAATATAAGGAATTAAAGGACGAAAAAGAGATATATACAACAATACACAACCACGAAACTCGAGTCCGGAATACAATAAATGACGGGAAAAACCAGGATCGCTATATATTAAGATTTTTATAAATTGTCGCAAAAACTTACAATTAGTAACTTTTTTTATTACGAAATTTTCAAACTGTCTTTGAAAGTTAAAAATTAATGACTTTTTTTGTAACATTTTTTTAAACTATTGCTAAAACTTATAATTGGTGACATTTTTTAAATTGTCACTAAAAATTATCAATTAATGATTTTTTTTAATAATGTTTGATAAAAAACGCTATTAATTATCATAAGACTTATTGGACAATAAGTTCACCTATTAGGAGTTATACGTAAATATGAGACTAACTGTATTTATTCCAAACCTCAAGGGAAGTGAGTGCAATCTATTCATTTTAAAAGTAATTCATTAATTCTAGAAAAATAAATTCAAAATTTGTTCAAAATCTATAATTAAAAAATTGGATTTCTGTAGCTTTAACAAACACTTAAAATTATAAATAAAAAATAAGAACCGATAAAGTTAATCAAACCTAACCTTCAGTATATAAGCCGTTAATGTTAGGTGTTCGTAGATTTTTTGTCACAAAAACATCCAAATTGGAAAGTATAGTGTGGAGTCAGTACTACAAATTTCAGTTGGCAGTTTTCAAAAATGAATGAGCAGTCAACTTGAGGGAGTCATGAGACCATCCCTCCTGATCATCTATTTATGCATACATGAGTAGTATGAATCACTTTGGGGATTGTGAGTTCCCCAAAATTGGGAGTTTGAAGCATTTTTCCTAAAATAGTCATATAAGACAAAATAGACTATTTTAGTTAAATATGACAAAATGTCACATCCAACCTATAATCATTTCATTTTTTTTCTCATAAAAGTTAAAAAAGTCAAAAAGTCTATCACAAACGAGACTTTTTAGCCATTGGCTAAAATAGCCAAGAAAATTAAAAAGTCAAAAAAGTCAACCCACATTCCAAACGAGCTTTAATTAATCTTACTCACAGACACAAAAATAGTGATACCTAATAGAGATGATATGTCCATCTCCTCACACTACAAGAAATTGCATTTTTCGCAACGCAACAAAATATGTTGCTAAAAGGGAAAATTCGTTGGCAAAGAGTTTTGCCGACACACAAAGCTACGTTGGCAACCCGTAGGCAAAAGTGAGTTGGCAAAAGTTTTTGCCGACGAAATTATCATTGCGTTGGTAAAAGTAATGCCTTTAGCGACGAACATAGTCGTCGCTAAAAGCCTCCATCCATCGTCGACAATTTACCTTGCGTTGGTAAAAGTCATTGAAATATGATAATTGTGTGACACTTTTCGCGACACAAATTTGCATGGGCAAAAAATATACTTTTAGCAACAACATATGCGTCGGCAAAAGTAAACTTTTGGCAACACATTTACGTCGGTAAATGTTGCCATTTGCCGACGATTTGTTTGTCGCTAAAGCTTTACTTTTGGCAACAACAAATTAACATTGGCAAAAAATACACTTCTACCAACACAATATGAGTGGGGAAAAATAACTTTTAGCGACACATTTACGTCGGTAAATGTTGCTATTTGCCGACAATTTGTTTGTCGATAAAGGTTTACTTTTGGCAACGACAAATTGACATCGGCTAAAAATACACTTCTAGCAGCACAATATGAGTGGGCAAATAAACTTTTGGCGACACATTTACCAACAAAAATAATTGAAAATAATTTATATATTTTTATAAGATTTACATATTTACAAGAGGCATTCCTCAGGCACCACTATTACAAACTAATAACATTGATATGAAATCACCTAAAGTTGATGTGCAAGCAAAAAAAAAACACTACTGATTCTGCTTTTAAAAGCAGTGTATAAAACCTAAAAGGTACCTAAATACATCCAAATTGTGAACCCACATTACAAACAACAGATAACAAAATGAAAACATGAAACTAACAAAGACAGGCAAAACGACACGAAAAATATCCACAAACTTATCTAGCAGACCAACATCTAGTAGCAGCTGCCTCACAGCAACATTGCAGCAGCAACAGCCCAGCAAGCATCAACCACAAGGGCGGCATTTCGAACTATTAGATTCGGCTTCTTAACAAGATTTCAAGCTGAATTCAACTTGGAAAAAACAAAACAGTAAGAAGAAACATACGTCATTTCGAACGAGAATTGTTGGCTTGGATTCTCTTGTGCCCTTGTTAACACCCTCTTTACATTTGATAGTAAGCTGACCAGTGCCTTTATCTTTCCATGCATCGTTATCTGCAGGATCACTTGACTGAACAAAGCAGAAAAGAAAAGAACTAACCATAAGAAAATCAAATGTCTTAATATTATATTATATAAAAGCAGGCAGATGTAAACAGTGCCCAACTCATCAATGCACTACACGCTGTTGATGCAAAATTACAAGCAGCGCCCCGATGAATATTTCAAATATGCCTCTTCTTAAAATTTTGGATGATTAACAAAATGAGTAGATGCAAAATGTGTTTTTCTCTTTGAAAAGTTCCAAGAGATGCAAGTCCAAGTCAATTTTATATTTGTCCAATAAGAAAACAAAGCCAATTCAACCCGGCCAACGAACTTGGGTGCCAGAAGATTCTTATTGACAACAAAATAGACATCAAGGAATGGCAAGTTAATGCTAAATTTAAGCATGGAGAAGTTATTCTAGATGTTTCATCTGATTAGGAAGTGAAAACAAAATTCTTATGGATGAAAAGAGCTTTAATTTATTCACAGGATTAATGATTTCAGACAAAGTGTAGTTTGGAGGTCCTATAACCAAAAGATTTGATCAGCATCCCACCTCAATTAAACTTGAAGGCAACATTCCCGGACCCTTCACAAACTGCTCCTAGTTCCAATTATAAAGCAGGGTAATAAATAAACTTTCAGCACCTTGTTGACTCTTTCTCTCTCTCTCTAACCATTTCCAACTGCAATTTCCCATCTCAAAGTTACTTCTCTTTATCAACTACCAATAGATTTTCTATGGATTGACTACAAGATGCAGACAAGACAGGACGTGTTTCCAGGTAGAGAAACACTGAAAGGAGTGGGAGGGAATTATATTGATTAGAGCTCAAACTTCCAAACAAATCACAAGAGACACTAGAAACAAACACAAAGGAAATAAATTGTTTCTTTTACACTGAAAACAAGTAACAATAAATTACACAATTCTAAAAATTAGACAATTCTAAGAAATAGACATGTCATCTTAAAAACTGACTAACCTGCATCCAACCTTTCCACTCTTCAGTTTGATGCCTGTTCAAATACAGTATGGATTTTCCTGAGATTGGTGATTTATCATGATGAATCTTGAAAGAAGTAATTGCTGAAACTATGATGAGAAGGAATATACACTAACAAAGTTCGTAAAGAAGAGAGCACAAAACAGACATCAAGTTCAAAACGAAACAATGAACGATATTGCAATGACTAATAATACCCCCTCTTTGATCAAACTTCTATGTTTATCTAAAAGGGGTTTTCAGCTCTCCTAAAAAGCCCTAGCACAAATTACATCCAGCCATTGCATGTAAGTTTTCTACTAATGAACTTACGCATTTACTTCCTGTCATGCAAGTTGATCATAAGATTTACACTTAGTCATAGACTCATAGGCCTAGCTGCAAAGATTTGTCATTTATGTACTTGCCATAATGAGTTACTCAAGCAGATGCTCAAGTTAGGGTGGAAAACATGTATTTTTGTTTATAATTTACTTCTTTGCCATAATTTTTGTGTGATATTCTAGAAGCACACAACTCAACATCTTATTATAAAATTTGAAAAGAAACAAAGGTACAAGTAATGCCAAACAAGCTGATAATTCATAATTCAAAATCAATGACTACCTCCTGGCAGCAAATGTAAGAATCCATTGCCGAGACCGACCCTCGTCATCAGTGCCAGTCACACTATTGATCAATTCCATGGAAGCATTGTTCTGGTCTACTTGTTGCTGTTGTTGTGTACTCTCTCGACTGGAACAATTCAAATGCATGAAAATGAAATGATAAGCATTTGTTTATGAGATAACCACATTGACTAAAAAGCACGGGCACAAACACAAACACTGATAACACTACTTTAACATGAAAAAAACACCCAGATTTTACGTCCCAAGAACTAAGTATGAACAAGCATATATGAGGGGAAAAAATAAGTATGAACTAAACAGGGGTCAGATTAAAGACACAAGAAGTGAACAGGATGAAATGCCCAGCCTTATGATCATTCTCTTCTTTTCTTTTCCTTTTTTCATATCCCACCCACTTGTTTTCAAATTAGTACATCACTCTACCAAACCACCTTTCCAGAATTATAATAAATCCCAAAACATGTCCTGTGGTGTGTCCAGAAATAGGACATGTTTCCTCGACGTGTCCTCCAACATGTCCACTAAAAAAATTAATATAAATGCCACATGGCATGTCCGACACATATCTGAGTGGTGTCTTGTCCGACATGTGTTGCACACTACTACGACAACAAAAATGGAGTGTTTCATAGCATATAGAAATGAGAGCACACTATAGTGGGTTATTTTTAATATAAATTATAGACAACAGAAAACACCTATTCAAAGCTATTTGCGAGTGTATATATTAGGATATATACATGAGTATTACCAATACATGAATGAGAGTATTACTGAACAAGGTATATAAAATATTGCAACAAAAGAAAAAAAAGCAACTTGACAGAATACTAATTGTTTGCAATCAATGCGACTTGAGTTTTTACTTTCTTGACACCAAAATAAATTTTCAAGGAAAAATAAATCCAAGTCAGCATGAAAAACAGATTAATGCAGATGAAACAAAGGCAGAGCATCTTAGTTGAAGAAAGCCATGAGAATGATCATAATGCAGGACATTTCATCTTTGATGAGAATGCGGAGTGTTATAGGCGGGGTCCCAAGGGACACCTTTTTCCTATCTGTCAACTCCCCAGTGCTCATGTTCAATAAAAAGTGATGACCATCTCCAACAATAATATCACCCAATTAACTACACGAACAATTTAATAAGATAATGGAGGAAAGGGTATTTATTCATATGATGGAGGTAAGACTTCAAATATGTCTACTAAGATTACATATCATGTAAGCTAGTAAGATAAAAGCAAATTTATTTTTATTAAGAGTTCAACTTCTTAAAAAAACTGCAAAAAACATCAAATCGCTGTTTATGGCTTGATGCATACAAATTTCATTCGGTAAGGAACAGAACATGGTTCACCATTTTCTGACATCACAGAAAAAAAATCTCAACTTTACCTAAAAAAATTAATGAAACTACTTAAGTAAAACAAGAATCAAAAGGAATTTGGAATTCCAGTACCAAAGTGGTTAATTTGTGCTTCTATAATGGCGTCACCCCCCTGTTCAAAGACGAGGACATTACTGAGAGAATTTCAGTCACAGAAGCCATGGCACTCAAAGCTACCTTGAGAACATCCTGTGACCACCCTAGTTTCACAATGGTTCACACTACCAAAAAAAAAAAAAAGATGAGACACAAATAACAAACATGAGGATAAATGGCAAAATGAGATACAGTCAAATGAAAGGATAACATCCCACAGCTATCATGTCACAGTCCAAAGTAATCATTCTAAACATGGACATCAGTCCCATGTACAAGTCAGTAAGGTTTAACTTCCACTCGCCTGGGCTTAGCTAATTCTAAATGACCAACCAATTATGCGATAAGTGTTCGAGCAGTTTATTCAATTAGAAGCTCTTACAAGTGCTATTTCAGTTTCCATTCCTTGGATTGGCAGATTGGAAGCCATTTTTCAATCCTCACTACCTAAAGTCAGCACAAATCTACAATCCTGATTCCTGACATAACATAGACACATTAGAAAACCTATAAAACTACAAGACAACATGGTTTTTCCTGCATATTTCAAGTAAACCAACATTCTCAATAATTTCATAAAGAAATCAAGTAGCTAGCAATAAGAAAATTGGCAAACCATGATGGACATCAGAAATTATAACAAACAAAAATTACAAGAAGTTTACTCTAGGAATTTTATAACCTCAAAACGTTGCTATAACCTCTTTTTGTTGTAGTGTGTAATTGTTAAAAGAAAATTGTTCTTAAAGAAGGAAGCCGTAGGGCAATAAGCCTCGCAGTGCCCAAGGTGCTAGCAGCTCACCTGAGTGAAGTATCAAGCAGGGTACTAATTCATTAACTTCGAACTCCCCTTTGGTCTACTTTGATTCCTAAGGTGAAGAACCAAGTTAAATGGGGCCAAAATGTTTGACACTTTTCCATTCCCATTGTTCCAAGCTCTTGAGCTCTAGTTCTCCTTTTGCCATTTCAATCACAGTTATCCCTAGAGACCAAATATCAGCCTGCACAAGCAACGGATGTCAGCATATGGCAATTACTCAAAGCTCAACAAGGCTACAAATGGCAACTGAAAGGGAGGGCCAGTTGATAGCAATGACATGGACATAGTAAAAAAAAAAAACTCTAAAAAATCAAAAGGACCCAAGGGTACTGCGCCTAGAGATACCTTCTTTTTTACATAAACATCAACTACAGGAGTATTTTATGAAAACCTAAAATATGAGACACTAATGTGTCAACACCACCAGCAGCCTTCACTTTATATATTAGAATAGATATGTGTGTGTGTGTACACACAGAGAGTTAATGTTAGACAACCCTCATGAAAAAATGTCATATTGTAACTCATCTCCATTAAATTTTTCCAGTATTGCCAACTGCAAATTTTTTATTCATGATCCTCTACAAAGTGACACTTGTTTAACCCTCATAATGTAGATAATTAACATGTCTTTTCATAAGTTTGTTCTGCATCAAATTTTTTATTTTAATGAATTTTACAAAGAAAAAATAATTCACATATCTTGACAGAATAAGAAAATTGAGATTTCTGGATGAAAAATCAATTTAAGCTAGAAACCAACTTATTTTAAAGGAAAAAAACATCAAAAGTACTAGAAAAGGGAGAGAACAATTCAACATATAATGAAAACCAAATATGTGTTGTCTAGTTTGATCTATAGCAAAGCTTAAAACAAAAGCACACTGGCCCAATATTTAGCAGCCAATATATCATTATTTACCATTACATAAGCCAATGATATGCTTTTGTGGCCACTACACCACCTAGCACATTGTATGACGATCATTCAAAACTTATATATATATATATATATATATTTACTGTTAATTTTAAAAACTAGCACGCCCAAATTTTGTATGTTTTTATATGAATTATCCATATGCTTGAATGCCCTCTTGCATTTATAATAAAACTTAAAAGCAGCTTTTTGACTTTTTGGCTTTTTTGAGTTGCATATTTTCTCTACTTTTTTACACATTTTTTCAAAAAAAAAAAAAATCCAAAAACCAACTTTTAACCTACTTTCCAAAATGTCAATGAAACGGAAATCAAAAGGAATTTCTTGGCAATCAAAAGGAAAACTTCTATACATGTACACACACATGTATATATATATTGACTATTAATTCTAAAAACTAGCATACCCAAATTTTGTTTGTATTCAGATGGATCAACCCACCAACCCATATGCTTCAACGCCCTCTGGCATTGACGATAAAACGTTAGTATTAAAGAAGGGCTAATGAAAGAGGACGAAAATAATTATAAAACAGAGAGAGAGAGAGAGAGAGAGAGAGAGAGAGAGAGGACATTCTTGGCAATCAAACTGTGGAACTGTTTCTAGAAATTTATGCAATGTAAAAAGTAAGTATGAATCCGACAATTAGAGCTTCAGGATTTGTAAGCAATCAGACAAGCAAATTAATTGTAAAAACCCCCGTCTCCAATAGAACAAAGAGTAAAGTCAAACGATGGATCAGAACAAATAGTAAAGTGAAATACAAGTTGCGATGTTTTGTTAAAAAAAAAATTTTTGTAGCAAGAACAATTACCTGCAATCGGATCGGACGCTATAGAAACTGCATTTTTAGAGTGATCGGTTGTACATCTATATCGAACGCTTCTCAACTCTCAAATGTAGACTAGACTAGAGACACTTCTCTGATTCAGAGAGGACTTTTGTCTAACAGGTTCAACGCACAAAGTGGCTGATACAAAGAGCACTTTATAGAGAGAGAGAGAGAGAGAGGGGGGGTCAATGTTCACACCTCCAGAGAAGCCCTTCATAAAATCCAGTAACAGAAAGGTCAGCCCATCTTGACTTCCCCTTCTTCACGCCGCCATTGGCCTCGCCATTTTTTGTCTCGTCCTCACCACCCGAACCATACTTGTCCGTACCACTCTGGGTGATACCAATGGTCTCTGAACCGTCATGAATCTAGCTCTGCTGTTCATCGTTGTTGTTTTTGTTGCTGCCTTAGGGTAGTGGATTCACATTCGGAGGAAATAGGTTCTGCGTCGCTGGATGATGGTTTGTGAAGTCGATTCGATTGTAGTTCATCAAAATAAGAGAGACGTTGGGGGAGGCAGATTAGGGCTCGAAAGGGTGAAGTGAAGTAGATCAACGCTGGAAAGATTGAGGAGGGAGGGACAGATCGGAGATGAGAAGGGTGAGGATGTAGATCGGCCATAGAGGAGCATCGGTGGTGAGAGTTTTATTCCATCAGTTGCTTTCATCAATGTTGGGGATCAGTTGCTTTCATCAATGTTGGGGCTAAAGATTTAGGGTTTTGATTTAATTTTTTTAATTTTTTTTTTATTTTTGTTGGTGCTTGTCACTCAAATTTCTATTTTTGCGCAAATATTTTTCGGTTGGAGCTTTCACGATAGTAATTGTATGTCGTGAAAAATGTAATATTTTAAATTGTTGACATTTTTTACGTTATAAAAAATGTAATTTTTAATAGTTGATTTTTTGTGTACCGTGAAATGTTTAATATTTTTAATAACAGGTATACGCATGTCGTGTATAGTTGATATATTAACGGCATGCCACATGCACGTTATGGAAAGTTTTATTATTTACGGCTAACATTACATGCTGTAAAAAAATCATCATTATTAGTATTCACGACCTACGCAGTAGACACGTCGTGATTGGAAAATTATTTACGACATGTAAAAAAAACAAATCGTAAAAGTGAGAAACCACGACTTGCATTTACTGTATGTCGTTGATGTGAAGTCGTAAAAACTCAGTTTTGTTGTAGTGCCGGATTTACCTATCCTGGAAAAAAAAAAAAGGAAATTTTGGGAGGGAAATTTTCACTGCCTCATATGTTTGTAGAGGCAGATCACCAAAACAAACAAACAAAAAAAAACAATTCAATACAATTTTTAGGTTTTTTTTTTTAAATTAAAAATAATTTGAGAGCAATAAAAATCAAAATTATATTTTTAAAATTTTAAAAAGTATTTATGACTTAAAAGATAAAATTATACAAAAATAATAAGTTTTTTTTTAACCCAATTTTTTTTATTTTTTAGGAAAAAAAATTTTGAAACTAATTTTTGAAAATAAAACCAAACATATTGAAATTGATAATCTAACCACATTCTTTGAAAAAGTTTAAATTATCTCAAATTAGTCATCTCAACTTAAGAGTGTGTTTGGGCTTAATGGGTTCATTTTGTGATCTAATTCAATAATCATTTTAATTTTACAATTCATTAACTAGAATATTTAAAACTCTTTAAAAAGTTATAATAAAAACACAAATCACTAAATCACATCATTTCACTAGCAAAACTTTTACCAACGAATAGTGTCATCGTCGCTAAATAGTTAACTTTTTGCCCACGCCAACTTGTTGTCGCCAAAAGTAAGCACACTAATAGCAACGCTCATAAGCCTCGTAGGTAAAAGTTATGAAATTTTGGCGCCAACCAAAAAATTTGGCGCTAAAATAATGTTATGCCTTTTTAGCGACGGCAACAAATTGCGTCGGTAAAGGTATACTTTTACCAATGAAATTGATCACTGTGTCGCCAAAAATATACTTTTGGCGATGAAAAATTGACGTTGTCGCCAAAAGTAGTCGCCAAAAGTGCAATTTCTTGTAGTGTCAAATATGATGGAGACACCACACTAAGCTTCTCACCATTCTCTTGTCTTCTCTGCAGTTTTAGTACAAGATTAGGGGTGTGAAATTGGCCCGTCAATTCGTGGGCCGTCTAAAATTCGCCCGCGGCTACGGCAGGTCCAGCCTGATTAGGCCCCGGGCCCAAGTATGGCCGCTCTGGACGAAGGCCACTATGGCCTGTGTTTAGGACCTAAAATTTTAGCCCAAAATAAGACCCCAAATGTATTAGTTTTATATCTACTATCTACTACTATTATAAAAGTGTGAAGAACTAACATGTTTTCTACTTTTTTTAAATCCCAATTTTACCCTCTCAAATATACTATATTTTCTAAATTATGAAAAGTTCTATATAAACCATCTCTTTATTTTTGGAATTGAACCCTCAAAAATTATATATCGGCTTTTAAGAGTCCTATATAAATGTAAACAAACCGTCTCCCTTCTTATCTAAAAAAAAAAAAAAAATAGAGCCGTCTCCTTATTTTAATGATAATTTTCAAAAATACTATAGATATAATATTTTATCATGTAGATCTATTAATTATGAAAATAAGAGGGACCCATTTATTTATGAATCACCATTCCAAGTAAATAAGAATCGAGAGAGTTCTTATAATTACAACACACATAAACATAAGGGCAATTTTTTTGATATACTAGGGTGTAGACACCCCATTTTTGACCGACCTTAAGACTCAGACGTCACCGATTGAGCGCTTGGTGATGTTGCATATCGCGCTCGTTCCGAAGTTTCAGAGTCTCTGTAACGCCCTCAAAATAAACCCATTATATATATATCATTGACATGCAATATAAAAAGGAAACAATTCACTATCTCATTCATCAGAGTATTACTAAATAAAAGCATTACATGTAACATCAAATTAAATGCCCTACGGGCTTACATCTTTCCAAGCCAACACTTGGACACAAAAATATGAGTTCTAACTCAAATACAAGTAAAGCCCTAGGCTTGAATGTTTACATGTACTAACAAATAAAACAACTAACTAAAGATAGTCTTCAAACTCCAAAAGCCAAATCCTCCCAAGCTAAGTCCTTGGAGGTAGCTTATCACCTGAACCTGAAAATGATGTTCCCATATAGGGTGAGCCACAGCCCAGTAGAAAAATACTAAACCAAATATAAGCATTGAATAAAGCATTAGCATTCAATAGATGGATAACACAAATTATCAGTTCCATTTTCCATTCATTATTCAACATGGCTCAGAACCTGGCCAAACTTACAACAGTGAACTATATATCATATTCACAATAATTCCAATAACGACAACACAAATGAGACTCAGGCTCATACACTTCATACTTCCAGATTGATACACATTTTAGTGTTGTATCAATAACATGTAAAAACACTTCAATATCAATAAGCACACATAAAAGTGATGCTAATGGAGTCCATCCCCTATCTCCTCCCAAACAAAATCCGGTTTAGAGGTCCATCCCCTATCTTCCCATAAACCGTGGAGTACATCCCATATCTCCTCCCACACAATATGCAAATGCATGCTCAATCAATACATGTATTTTCTGTATTAATTCAATAGTCAAAACAATGACTTAACCAATATGATTAGTTTCAGTTATCCCTAATCCACATGCAATGTCTACAACAATCACGACTATCCTCCACCGATAGCCCAAAACAGTTATTTCTAGACTGGAAATAAATAAATCAACAATTCAATAGGCGAGTGATTTAAATTAACCAACTACCCCATTTAATCAATAAATTCCTCAATTTCGTGAATTTAACTAATTTCCCCAATTTTCCTTAAATTAATTATACAAATCAATTTATTAAGACAACTAGGGTTTTCCCAAAATTACCAAATACTCCCAACATATCAAAATACCAAAACTTAGAACAAAACTTATACATTGGAGTAGGAAATCCCTACCTCGAAGAAATTAACCCCAATGGAGAAGACGGAGATGAAGACCCAAAATCCGAAGTGCTCCAAATTCACAAACTCTCAGATTAAAACGGAGTCCTCGACTCACACTATCTTTTTAATAAAGCCACTAGGGTAGAAACACACCCTAAATAGATCAAACCTAAGAGAGAAGAGAGAGAGAAGTCGGACCTAGGGTTTGGAATAAAAAAGAGGATGAAAAACTGTTCAAAATCCCGCTGCTGCCTATTTAAACTGGACAGGCTCGCTCGAGCGAAGAAACACTGCTCTCAGGTCTATACTAGACGCAATCACTCGCTCGAGCGAAGAAACCCTGGCTCGAGCCACCAGACACAAAAACAACCCTCGCTCGAGCGACCAAACCCTCGCTCGAGCGACCAACCCAAAAACTGGACAGCAACACTTGGTTTCCGAACCCAACCAACCTGTAACAAAACCTGCCCAACATATCCTATAACTCAAAAATAAGGAATTAAAGGACAACAACAACAATATAATAACAACTGAATCTACGGAACATAAGTCCGGGTACAACAACCAAATGGGAAAAGACCGGGGTCGCTATAACCTCCCCCCTTAAAAGAATTTCGTCCCCGAAATTAAGCATAAGTTTTTGAAAACAGGTTTTTCCTCAAATTCCAACAATATGACATTACAATAATGCACAACTTGACCCAATACCGGTCATTTCATCTCTTATCAAGAGGCATCTCACAATATGTATATAAAACAACATATATTACAACCTGCATCAGTATTATGCATTTTTCCTTTCAATTTCAACAGTTTTCAATATTATATTCAATTTCATGATAGAACTCTAATTCAACAATATATTCAACATATTCAATGTTATACTAAACTTCCATTATGAGGCAAGTTCCAAAATATTTCCATTAAACCAAAACATTCTCAATGTTTTCCAACTTAAGACATATATAAAGTTCTTAAGTTCAACAATATTACAAAATCTAAATATAAGATTACAAATCAATAAACATGTCCGGATATTTTTCACGGACTTCCAATTCACGTTCCCAAGTGGCTTCTTCCACCCCGTGATGTTTCCACAGAACCTTTACCAAAGGAATGGTTTTGCCTCGCAAAACTTGATCCCGCCTATCCAAGACCCGAACCGGTCTCTCCTCATACGAGACATCCTCGTCAACCACTAAATCCGTCCAATCCAACACATGTGATGGATCCGGCTCATACTTCCGAAGCATACTCACATGAAACACGTCATGTACTCCGGACAACTGCGGTGGCAAAGCTAAACGATAAGCAGCCTCGCCAATCCTCTCAAGGATCTCAAAAGGACCAATGAACCGAGGGGACAACTTCCCGCTCTTCCCAAACCTCATCAATCCCCGTCTAGGTGATATCTTCAGAAAGACATGATCACCCACCTCAAACACCAAAGGTCTCCTCCTACGGTCGGCATAAGATTTCTGACGACTCTGGGCTGTAACAAGCCTCTTACGGATAAGCTCAACTTTCTCCGTCGTTTCCCTCACCAACTCCGGACCCAACAGAGGTGCATCCCCCACCTCGGCCCAACAAACTGGAGATCTACACGGTCGGCCATACAAGGCCTCAAACGGTGCCATACCGATACTAGACTGGAAACTGTTGTTGTAGGCAAACTCCACTAATGGCAAGTGCCTCTCCCACGACCCACTAAAATCAAGAACACAACCCCGAAGCATATCCTCAAGGATCTGAATAGTACGCTCGGACTGCCCGTCAGTCTGAGGATGATAAGCCGTGCTAAAGGTCAACTTAGTGCCTAGGCACTCTGCAAACTCTGCCACAACCTAGCAGTAAAACGAGGATCTCTATCTGAGACGATCGTCACTGGGACCCCGTGCAACCTCACTATGTCCCGAATGTACAAGTCGGCAAGATGATCTACCGAATCTCTCACGCGCATAGGAATGAAGTGCGCCGACTTAGTCAACCGGTCTACAACCACCCAAATAGCATCACTACCCCGCTGAGTCCTCGGAAGACCCACAACGAAGTCCATAGTGACATGCTCCCACTTCCACTCGGCAATAGGCAAGGGTTGCAACAAACCCGCTGGCCTCTGATGTTCGGCCTTCACTTGCTGACAAGTAAGGCACTTAGACACGAAAGCTGCCACATCTCTCTTCATACCCCGCCACCAAAATTGGCGACCCAAATCCCGATACATCTTAGTACCTCCCGGATGTACCGCAAGGCGTGAATGATGAAACTCTCGGAGTACCTCCTCTCGGCAAGACTCCGGCACAAACAAACGGTCTCGGTATCTCACACTCAGGTCGGAATACACCGTTAAACCCTTCTCAACCTTCCCACTGGAGATCTTCTCTCGGAGGGATTCTACCTCAAGGTCACCCCCCTGAGCCTCTAATACTCGAGTCACAAGCGTAGGCTGCGCAACAACAGAAAACAAGGCTGCAGCCTCAACGGATTCGCCCAGAAGCAAATCAAACTCTCCAAGTGCACCCAACATCTCCCACTCTCGGATGGCTATACTAGCTATGTCACCAACAGATTTCCTGCTAAGGGCATCGGCCACCACATTGGCCTTCCCCGGATGATAATGCAACTCAAAGTCATAATCCCCAATGAACTCCATCCACCTCCTCTGCCTCAAGTTCAAGTCTTTCTGTGTGAACAGATATTTCAGACTCTTATGATCCGAGAACACCTCGAACCTCTCACCGTAAAGATAATGCCTCCAAATCTTCAAGGCAAATATCACAGCTGCTAACTCTAAATCATGCGTAGGGTAATTCTTCTCATGAATTTTCAACTGACGTGAGCCATAGGCAACCACTTTCCCCTCTTGCATCAACACACAACCCAAACCCTCTCGTGAGGCATCACAGTAAACAGCATAACCCAACCCTCTCTCCGGAATAATCAAAACCGGAGCGGTGGTCAATCTAACCTTCAACTCCTGAAACGACTTTTCACAAGTCTCACTCCATACAAATTTGACTCCCTTCCGAGTCAATCTAGTCAAAGGCGAAGCTAACCTGGAGAAATCCTTCACAAACCGTCGATAATACCCAGCTAATCCCAGAAAACTGCGGATCTCAAACACACTCTTAGGCTGTGCCCAATCTTGCACTGCCTCAGTCTTAGATGTATCAACTGACACTCCTTCCCCAGAAACCACATGGCCTAAGAACTTGACCTCTTCTAGCCAGAACTCACACTTCCCAAACTTAGCATAAAGCTTATGGGCTCTAAGTAACTCAAGCACCACTCTCAAGTGTTCCTTGTGCTCCTCCTCCGAAGGTGAATAAATCAGAATGTCGTCCACGAAGACGACTACAAAACGATCTAAGAATTCCCGGAATATCCGGTTCATCAAATCCATAAACACTGCCGGTGCATTGGTGAGCCCAAATGGCATCACCAAAAACTCATAGTGGCCATACCGCGTACGGAATGCCGTCTTCGGAATATCTTCCTCCCTGACCCTCAACTGGTGGTAACCCGATCTCAAATCTATCTTAGAGAAACAACGGGAACCCTTCAACTGGTCGAACAGATCATCTATACGAGGCATAGGGTACTTATTCTTAACCGTAGCCTGATTCAATTTCCGGTAATCTATACACAGTCTCAAAGCACCACCTTTCTTTTTAACAAAGAGGGCCGGTGCTCCCCACGGCGAAACACTAGGACGGATATAGCCCTTATCTAGCAACTCCTGGAGCTGAATCTTCAACTCAACTAACTCGGCTGGGGCAAAACGATAAGGTGCCATAGAAATTGGCGCCGTGCCGGGCACTAGGTCAATAGAAAACTCAATCTCTCGATGCGGTGGCAAACCAACAAGGTCCTCGGGAAAGACGTCCGAGTACTCACAAACCACCCGTGGCAACACAATCTGGGTCTCATCACACTCACCACTCTCAAAGCTAGCAAGTAGACCACTAAGCTCACTCCGTCCTCGCGAACCATACCCCGGTGGCAAAACACTACCAACCCGGTCCCCCAGAAAATGAAAACACTCTCCGCCCACGGTACAACAAGTGACCCTCTGGCGATAGCAATCAATAACTGCCCGGTATGACGATAACCAGTCCATACCCAAAATAACATCAAAGCCCTTCATGGGCATAACTACAAAAGGAAACGGAAGTCTATGATAGTCGACCTCTATATCACAACCCCTAACACCTTGTTTCAAGATCAACTCGCCCCCAAGGGGTGACACTACACAAATAGGAGACGCTAACTGTGCTAACTCCAACTCCAAAACAGATGCAAATGCAGCAGACACAAAGGAATGAGATGCACCCGTATCAATCAAAACACTAGCAACCGAATTGCAAAACAAGAAGGTACCTCTCACAACAGATGGAGCCGGTACAAGATCCTGCGCGGTAACAGCATACACGCGCCCAGATGGTCTCTGATCAACCTGCTCACCCCTAGGAGCATAAGACTGCTGCACAGACTGGGACGATGAAGCCCCCTGATTGGCCCTCGAGGCCTGACCTGACTGAGCTGGCTGCTGACCCTGAGTCTGCCTCAAACCAGATGCACCAGGTGTGCCACCCAACTGCGGGCAATACCTCTTCATGTGCCCTGCCTGACCGCACTGAAAACAAGAGAGCGGCTGGCCTCTACCCTGACTCTGGCTCTGAGATCGAGCCGAAGATGATGCTGCTCTCTGTACTCCTCCCCTCTGAGGACAAACTGGAGACTTGTGGCCCAGCTGACCACACTTGAAACAGATAATGTCTCCCTGGCTGCCTTTCCCCGAACTAGCACTCGGCACAGGAAAAGTCGATCTAGAAAAGCTACCCTGAGACTGCTGAGGATTAAATCCCTTCTGTCTCCTACCATCATTCTGACCATCCTGACTCCTCTTGGAGCCCTTCTGTCCTTCCTCCTCCTCCTGCATCATGATTTCCATATGGGCTGCAGCATCAACCATACGCCCATAATCCCGAATCATAGTTCCCCCAACTCTCAGCTTGAGGCCACGCCTCAACTTCTTCTCGAACTCAATACAACGGCGTTCCTCAGACGCCACCAACTCAGGTGCAAACCTGGACAAGCTAGTAAACGCAGCCTCAAACTCGGCCACTGAAGAACTCGACTGCTTAAGCTGGCAGAACTGGTCTCTCAGCTTCTCCCTGACTGCTGGAGATAAAAACCGTTCCTGGAAAGCATTCACAAAAGCCTCCCAAGTACCTCCTATACGACCCTTAGTGAACTTCCACCACTGACCCGCATCCCCCTTCAGCTGGAAAGATGCCAAGGTCACTTTCAACCCCTCGTCTTCGATGCCAAGCATCTCAAACGTCTTCGTTGTCTGTTCGAGCCATTCATCTGCCTTAAGCGGCTCTTTAGGGTCACCCACAAATTCATCCGGATTAGACCGGAAGAACTCCCTCTTCAGAAAGGAAGGTCCTGCATCCGCAACAACAACCTGAGCCTGATTCTCAGCTCTGAGAATGCCTACTGACTCCCTGAATGCCCCTGCTATCTCTCGGGCTAAAGCGCCCATAGCCTGCTGGCCTACTGGCTCGGCCACATTGGCCTGGCCAACTCCCTCCTGTACTGCCGGAATCTCCTCTGGCACAGGCACCTCCTGCCTACCCGGCCTACCACGCCTACCGCGTCCTCGTCCTCGTCCTGACATCCTAAGAAAGGAAACAAAGACGTTAGCACATTAATAGATGTGCCGAAACTAAACACTCGCGTCCTAATGCATTGGACAACAGTAATTCATTCCACGTAAGCACATAATCACATAAGCACCTACGAATTTCATTCTTGGATGATAATAGTCCCGAAGCGTTACTATAGTTCCGATTGGAAGCAGCAGTAATCAAGTGCCTTTCCAACAAGACTACTAGAAACTCAAAGGTCCAATCAACATCCTAGAAACTACGTTCCATACCCACATAATCACATAAACATGTTATCATATAAGCATACAATAGTACAGCTAAGTCTCTATCAAACGAGACGAACCCATTGTGATACTAATCACTTCCCACGTATCCAAAATATTCAAACCCGGTACGCTTTGATACCAAGTTGTAACGCCCTCAAAATAAACCCATTATATATATATCATTGACATGCAATATAAAAAGGAAACAATTCACTATCTCATTCATCAAAGTATTACTAAATAAAATGTAACATCAAATTAAATGCCCTACGGGCTTACATCTTTCCAAGCCAACACTTGGATACAAAAATATGAGTTCTAACTCAAATACAAGTAAAGCCCTAGGCTGGAATGTTTACATGTACTAACAAATAAAACAACTAACTAAAGATAGTCTTCAAAATCCAAAAGCCAAATCCTCCCAAGCTAAGTCTTTGGAGGTAGCTTATCACCTGAACCTGAAAATGATGTTCCCATATAGGGTGAGCCACAGCCCAGTAGAAAAATACTAAACCAAATATAAGCATTGAATAAAGCATTAGCATTCAATAGATGGATAACACAAATTATCAGTTCCATTTTCCATTCATTATTCAACATGGCTCAGAACCTGGCCAAACTTACAACAGTGAACTATATATCATATTCACAATAATTCCAATAACGACAACACAAATGAGACTCAGGCTCATACACTTCATACTTCCAGATTGATACACATTTTAGTGCTGTATCAATAACATGTAAAAACACTTCAATATCAATAAGCACACATAAAAGTGATGCTAATGGAGTCCATCCCCTATCTCCTCCCAAACAAAATCCGGTTTAGAGGTCCATCCCCTATCTTCCCCTAAACCGTGGAGTACATCCCCTATCTCCTCCCACACAATATGCAAATGCATGCTCAATCAATACATGTATTTTCTGTATTAATTCAATAGTCAAAACAATGACTTAACCAATATGATTAGTTTCAGTTATCCCTAATCCACATGCAATGTCTACAACAATCACGACTATCCTCCACCGATAGCCCAAAACAGTTATTTCTAGACTGGAAATAAATAAATCAACAATTCAATAGGCGAGTGATTTAAATTAACCAACTACCCCATTTAATCAATAAATTCCTCAATTTCGTGAATTTAACTAATTTCCCCAATTTTCCTTAAATTAATTATACAAATCAATTTATTAAGACAACTAGGGTTTTCCCAAAATTACCAAATACTCCCAACATATCAAAATACCAAAACTTAGAACAAAACTTATACATTGGAGTAGGAAATCCCTACCTCGAAGAAATTAACCCAAATGGAGAAGACGGAGATGAAGACCCAAAATCCAAAGTGCTCCAAATTCACAAACTCTCAGATTAAAACGGAGCCCTCGACTCACACTATCTTTTTAATAAAGCCACTAGGGTAGAAACACACCCTAAATAGATCAAACCTAAGAGAGAAGAGAGAGAGAAGTCGGACCTAGGGTTTGGAATCAAAAAGAGGATGAAAAACTGTTCAAAATCCCGCTGCTGCCTATTTAAACTGGACAGGCTCGCTCAGCGAAGACTTGGTCGCTCGAGCGACCAGACACAAGAAAACCTCGCCCGAGCGAAGAAAAGCTCGCTCGAGCCAAAAACTCGATGCTTTAGGTCTGCAACACAGAAGCTCGCTCGAGCGAAGGAATGCTCGCTCGAGCGAAGAACTCGAAAACATACACCTCGCTCGCTCGAGCGAAGAAACACTGCTCTCAGGTCTATACTAGACGCAATCACTCGCTCGAGCGAAGAAACCCTGGCTCAAGCCACCAGACACAAAAACAACCCTCGCTCGAGCGACCAACCCAAAAACTGGATAGCAACACTTGGTTTCCGAACCCAACCAACCTGTAACAAAACCTGCCCAACATATCCTATAACTCAAAAATAAGGAATTAAAGGACAACAACAACAATATAATAACAACTGAATCTACGGAACATAAGTCCGGGTACAACAACCAAATGGGAAAAGACCGGGGTCGCTATAGTCTCGATCGTGAGCCTTGCCTCCGGACTTTCGGGCTTTTCTGTGCTTTGCCTCGGTTTGCGAACCAGGCTCTGTTTTCTCTGTTTCCTCTTCCCGAAGGGAGGGAGAGGTCTCGTAGATCATCTCTCAGTGGCCATAGGCTACGTTTCGTGGTCGTAGGCCACTTTTCCCGTTTCGGAGCCCGGTTCCCGATTTTCGGAGCCGTTGGCCGTGTGCCTCGGTTCGGGACCACTTAACCACCTCCGTTTGCTCCGGTTTTTGGCATGCATCTTATTTGCTCCCTTTTGAGGGACATTGTGGTCTGAGAGACCAACTTCGTGGTCGAACACCACCTCCGGTGCTTAACAATCAGTTTTCGGGGCCCCGGGCTGCGTGTTTCGGCCCCCCGAACCCTCAATTTGCATCGGTTTGAGTTCATTTTTGGCAGGGACCTTATTTTCATTGTTATGAAGGTCGTAGAAGGGTGGGAGGCCAGCAATTGTTCTGAAAGCCAGCTTTATTCCTTCATCGCTCCCGGTCGCTCGTTTTTCTTGCTAGAAAGCTGATGTTGACCATTCCCGGGCCACTTTCTTTGGCCTTCAACCACATATTTGTGTTGTACACACCTGGGAGGCCACCAATATGTCATGGCCGGCCAGCAATTGTTCCTGACCCTTTTGAACCCCTCTAAAAAGTTGGGTTTTCTCTCTCCTGGTTCACATTTTCAGGGTTTCAACCACATAGCTGTGTTGTGCACACATGGGAGGCCACCAATATGGGTGGCCGGCCAGCTTTCTCTGATTGACCTTTTTGACCCTAGCCGGCCGGCCACCTGAGCTCCCAGAAACTGGCCGGCCATGCTCCCCACAGTTGGTTCCTTACAAATACACCCTCATTTTCCCCCCAGATTCTGTATCCGAGGGGGGAACTTTTGGAGGGGAAATTTGAATTTCATTTCCCCTCATTTTCCTCCACACTTTTGCCTATATAACCAGCACCCCCAGCTGTGTTTTGGAGGTTACAAAATTTTGTTTAAGGCTCTTGCATACAACTCTCCCTCTCCCTCTCTTCCACACCTCAAAACCTTAAGTTTCCTACACCCTTTACCCTACAAGCCATAGCACAATACCTCCAACATCCATTCCAGCAACTTGAGGCTGTCTTCTAGAGGTTAAGAGCTCCCAAACTTGGTCCAAAGGCTGTTGAAGATTGGCTCTACAAGGGTGAGTCCCATTTTCTCTTTTTCTAGTCTTTTTTTGCTCAATATATTAGCTCCTCTTGCTTGCATTTTTGGGCCCCGACCCAAACTGTAAATAGTCATATTTTTACCTCCTTTTCATGTTTGATTAAGGGCCTTTCCCTGTTTGAGACTTCTTTCTTACCCTTTGTGTTTAAACCCTCTTTTAGGCCTATTTTTGCATAGTATTTTAGGCCTATTTGTGAGCTGTTTTGGACTTGGTCATAAACTGTAAAATATCTTTTTTTTAGCCCCTCTTCAACATTGTTGAAGGGCCCTCCTCTGTTTGAGGTCAGAAGCTACCACTTGCCTCTTTGTCCCTCTTTTGGCCTTTTTCTTGCATGATAGTTTAGCCTCGCTTGTGTTTATTTTCGTGGCATGATGTAAACTGTGAAGTGCCTTATTTTGAGCCCCTCTTCAATATTGTTGAAGGGCTCCTTGCCATTTGAGGCCAGATTCTGTCCCTTATCTCTTTTCCCCCCTTTTAGGGCCTTTTTTGCATGATAGATAAGCCATATTTGTGATCACTTTTGAGACTTGTTATAAACTGAAAAGAGGTTTTTTTTGACATCATCTTCATGTTTTATTAAGGTCCCATTTTTATTTGAGGTCATATGCTATCTTGTATGCTTGGTTGCTTCCCATTTTGAGCCTTACACCCTCACCCTTGTTGCATGCCTTATTTGACCTTCTAGCCACTGGAATCCAGTGGATTTCCAGTGGCTTTGATGCTATTTTGAGCTTCAAATTAGAGGGGGGTGACTCCCTCTCACCTTGGCTTGTTTGATGGCCATCTTGGCCTTTCAAAGTGACCCCATCTTACATGCTTCTTAGGCACATTTTAGGGTCAATTTGTTGAGTTTTGGGACTACCATATTTGATTTTCAAAGTTGGTTTGGGGCTGCCACATGTCTATCTTGTATATGCTTAAGAATCCCTTTGTATGCCCTCTAAAGGAACCCCTCATTTGTGCATGTGTTGGCTGTATTTACATGGTTATTTGGGCATATTTTGGCATATTTTATTCATTAATTTTTTCTGGTTTGATGAGTGCTCATTTGCTTCATGTACTTGCCATGTAATCCATGTTTGATAGTCAAAATTGCATGCTAATTTAAGCCATCCAGCTAGCACTTTTTGGCCACACTCTAAACTGGAAAAGTTCATGTTTTGGGACTGCCTTGACTCTTTCTTCATGCTTCATGTTCAAATAATGCATGCTTTGTATAGCTATAAGTCATTCCATGTGCCTAGTTTTGAGTTTCGGGTCTCATCTCATGCATCGGGTGCCATGTTTCCATGTTTTGGGGCTGTTTAGCATCATATTTTAGCGCTGAAATTTGCATGTTTGTATGCCATATTCCATGCCTTACCATGCTTTGGTAGAGTGGCATTCGTGCCTTAGGATCGGTCCTCGGTTTGCGTGCATGTGTGCACGCGTCTCGAGTGTCTCATTTTCATCTTATGGCCTCTTATGTGAGTGTGGATGAGGTCCACTTGTGTTGGTGTAAATCTATTATGCATTGTGTATGCCATTTCATTTCATAGCATTGTGTATGCTAGGTTGTATGTTAGTGCATTGTGTATGCCATGTTACCTCGTGCATCGTGTATGCCATTTCATAGCATTGTGCATGTTAGGTTGTATCTTAGTTGCATTCATGTATGTCATGCATATTGCATTGTGTTTGGGATAGGAGTTAGCCCGAGCACGGGAAACGAGGTACGTTTCGTACTCCGAGTGACGGAACGTGTCTCAATTCCCAGTCGCCGACACTCCGGATTATCCATGATGGAGTCTAGGCCTTGTTGTGTTTATATGTGCATTCATTCCATATTGAGTTGTGCCACTCGACTCCTCGGCCATCATGTATCGAGATGCGTGATTGGTGGCACGAGGATCGAGGTATGCATATATATGTGAAAATACATTGCCGTGCCCCTTTCCTGCTCTCTGTTGCAGCAAATCAAGAATCAGCAGCCGTCCGGAGCTTGGCGTGCTTTCCAAGAACAATTGCAAACAGAGGCTAATCGGGGCGTCGCAGTGGATTTTCGCGCCAAGGCAACCCGAACATGCATCATCCATCATTCGGAACGGAGTCGAGGCAGTCCCTAGCTTGCATGCTAGTTTATAGCTTTCCTAGTTAATTTGTTAATTAATTAGGGTTTTGTACTTATTTGGATTGTATTTATTTAGGACTGTATTATTTATTCGGACCCTCCGTGTGAGGGCAAAATTGTAATAAGTGTGCGCGTGTGTGATGTATGTCTTCCAACCCCACGTCTTTCTCCCTTTTATTTACCAGCTTATGATGGTTAGATTAGGGCATGTTTCAATTAGCATACAGTATGATAGCATGTTTGCATTCATTCATCTGTTTTGCATGCACCGGGCTTGGCGCATCATACTAACTGCATTTGTATTTCAATTCCGAGTTGAATACTTGATAGCTATTGCATCTCATATGCCATGTTTAGAATAGCCGAGCCTGCTATAGTTGCATTTTTGCATGTGTTGCATTAGGCATTTCTGTATAGTTAGGATCATGCATGGATTTCTAATTAGCTTCTGTTTTGGCTTGGAGTACTCGGTGAGTTTTTATGCTTTAGCATCCTTGCATGTGTGTGAGTGACTGCCATGATAGCATGCTTTACCATAAGGCTATGTGCTTATGTGATATAACTGCCTGAATTCCTGTGGGTGAAGGTTGGGTTGTTTGGATTGGAACAATGCATTAACTGTAAGTTTTAAGCCCACTAGATAGGGGCAAAACCATGTTTTCTAAGTCCACCTGAGGGTGGCAAAATCTGCATTTTAAGCCTACCTGCGGGTAGCAAACCATCTTTCAAAAACAAACATGAAATGTTTTGTTCCAATTCAGGCGATCCGGTCTATACTTGTATGCTGTGCGCATCACATAGTAAATCTAGGCTAATAACCGGAATAAGAACGCACAATGTTTTCAAAACTAGATATCATGGTTAGTAGAGGCCGATCTTTGATCGGGTGAGCGGGGGTGCTCACGAAGTGACCTTCCCCAATCGTACCCAAATTCCCGAGCCGAGGCAACTTTGGTGATGACGGACACGTGGCTTTAGGCAAACGAGTCAGGGTTTCCTAAATTTCCCCAAAAATAAAATATTTAGGTGGCGACTCTGTATCTGGCAAAGCAGTCCATGTTTGGCACTTCTTTTCTAAAAGTATGTTTTCTCAAAACGATTTGCCGGATTTGGACTCTTTGGTTCAGATTAAGAACCGTGACAATTAGAGTCCTGAACTGTAGTGAGCCCAAGATGAACGAAACGGGGGACCCATTCCCTCCCCGGGGCGTTCGAGGACGTCTACATAGGGGAATCCCTATCAAAAATTATTTAGGAAAAGTGATATTATGTATATGGAAAAAAATCCGGATTGAAAATATTTTAATTGGAAAATTCTCCATTTTTGTCTTAAAAAAAAAAAAAATTCGATATTGAGGTGCTTCTATACTGATATACATGATATTTATAATTCTCCATCATGGATCAAATCACTGTGAATAATTTTGGTTGAACCTTAAAATTGTATGCATTCGTTTGAATCTAAACAAAGGAAAGCGTATCCGTTTTTAAAACAGAGATTTGCACTACATCTCAAAAATTTGCAGGTTATCTTTATACACTTTGTTTTTGTTTAAATTATATTTTATGAACTGTAATTTTATATAGTACTTTAATAACCAAGGTATGATATTAAAATTCTAAACAAAAATCACTTTTGTTAGTTTTATTTTTTAAATCTATTTTTTAGTTTTTGGTTTTTATATTTTCTCAGTTTTGGTGATTAAAGATACTAAAATTTCTTTATATTTTATATTTAAATTATACTTTTAATGAAAATCTAATATCTAATAATCTAAATAGAATATTAGTAAAAAAAAATTATAAATTCAAACATGTATTGATTATTATTATATATATATTGTTATTATTATTATTATTATTATTATTATTATTATTTAATATTAACAATTTTTTTTTCCAAAAAGAATACACAATAAATTATTTTCTAAATGTATTTAGATTAAGTGAATCTAAATTTAAAAGTAAATTAAAAAATAAAAAGTATTAAATTAAGTTAATCTAAAAAGAAAATGAAAGGATTATTTAAAAAAAAAAAAAGTGTCAAAGACCAAAAAAACATGAAAATCAAAAAATTCAAAATAAAAGTTTGAAAGAACAAACCAAACCAAACACTATTATAAACTTCTATTTTTTTAAAATCTTTCTTCACTAATCTCTAGTTTACACAAATTATTCACAATTTCCTCTCAATTTTTATATGAATTTAATAATATAATTAAAAAATTTGTGCGTGCACACAAAAATGTAACACTAAACATCTATATTATGGCAAACTATTTAATTATGAATAATTAACTTCTCATTGTTATCTATATTATATTGTTACAAAAGATTTCATGTATTACTTTTGTGATATCTTATATATGCCAATGTCTACATATATAAATATATATATCAAAAAATATAAATATAAATTTATATATGTTACTGTATTCATACCTTGTTAATCTATAATGTTATATTACCATTGAATACTTTAATTTTCTAACATGTGTTGTTTTAATAATATAGTTATATTTGTTAGGAAAAAACTGCGAATTTGTGTATTATTCTTCTATCAACTTATATTCAATATATATACACATATATGTCATACAAACAAGTGTCCATAACAAACATTTTCAATAATAAATTAAGACTTTGCAAAACATCTCCATCACGACAATAATTGTACTTTTTTCCCCTCACAGAAAAATCACATTAATGAGAAAAAATAGATGTTGAAATTCATAATAATATGATATCACCTCAAATTCTTACTAATCAAAATATTTTTATTACAATAAGTTATAATGGTAAATAAGAAGAAAAATAAGAAGATGATGAAACAAAAATTAGAGAAGATCTATTGCAACATGTTCTCCGAGTAAAGTTAGGCGAGTTAAAGTAGAAATTGTCCTATCTGTTGTGAAGTTCAAGAAAAATAATATACCTCATGCACACATTTTATGTTTATAAAATTTCTTATTTATTTTCATTTGTCCTTTAAATTCTTCAGGCGAGTTTGTATTTATTTATTACTTATTTATATTTTGGATACAGATCAATTTACTCATACAAGTCTTCATACTTTGTATACATATCACATACCAATTTAAGATACATACATAATTACAGTACTAACAGTTGATAAAAAATCACGTGTCACGTGCAACGCACGTGCCCAACCACTAGTTATACTAAAAGTTCAAAGTCTAATATTTTTTTTTTTATTGTTTGAGGCATAGTCTAAAAGGCCCCACAAAAAAATTTGTTGGGCCAAATTAAAAATATATATATGTATATAATCATTGTTAGGCCCAATTCAAAATTTATATAATTAGTCGAAATAAATATATATTTGGAGAGTAAGAGAGAAAGAGAGAGGGGGTATATATAGAGAGAGGGAGAAAGAAAATGAATACAGCTATGGAGAGAGGGAGATGGTGATTTGTTTTTTTTCACTAATTTGTTTACCTTTTTTCTGAGTGACTAACAGAAATGTTCTTCCATTTCTGGAAATCACTAATTGCTCAATTAGTTGTCTAGATCTTTTTACATTGTTGCAAATTTTTCATATCGTGGAATTAAAATCAGGATTAGTAATATACTCAGAAGTAGAAAGTCTTCGGTAAAAGAAAATAAACCTTAATGTTGTGTTTGGTTGGGAGATTTGAAAAAAAAAATTGGAAATGAAAAGAAAAATGTAGGTGAAATGTGAATAAAATATACCTATATTTCACCTAATTTCACATACTTTTTCTATTTTCTTTTCTAAATCCCTTTTCAAATTTCTCAACCAAACATAACATAAGAGTATGATGCTCAATCAGTTGTCTAGTTTCATATCATGGAACTAAACCCTAAGAGTAGATGATTAATAATATCATGAGACCATGAATAACAAATGCAAAAGTAGAAAGTGTCCAGAAAAAAAACTAGAAATTTACTCAAAATTTTAAATCGATGGTGTATATTTAATCTTATTATTGTGAGGTCACACCATAAATGAATCTTGACCTTTGATTAAAAATTGTGGATAGGATACAAGAAATATTAGATCATCCCAATTGGTGGATTTAAAGTTAAGCTGAATTGAGATGATATTTAACCAAACTTTGTTGAAATTTTATTTGAGTGAACAATTTTAAAGCATGTGTCGACTATTGTGCTATTGATAAAATTTGACACAATAGACATAGAAATTTATTACAGTAATATGCAATTTATTGTGTCACACTTATAATAATACTATTTATCGTGCCAAATTTGATATTATAGAAGCATCGTATCAAATTTCAACACTATGAATCTCTGAGCATTGAATTTTGTAAATTTATTATATTATCCTCCAACAATGTCACTGTCATTTAAAAAATATATATATAAATTCAATAAAACTAAGAAATTAATAAAAGGAAATAATAACCACCATATTAAAATAATTTTGGTTCAAAATACAATTTGAAGCCATTACATCAAAAAAATACTAGCACACTTTATTTAAATTTATTAAATGTTATTTTGAATTAAGCCAATGAATTGAAATATTAATTATTGGATTACAATTTTTTAATTAAAATTATAGTTTAAAGTAATGTGAATACATATAATCAGTTAACCTTTGTATGAGCGAATATTTTAAAATATGATATTTTAATATATAGTGTAATTAAATATGATATTAACATAATTAAAATAGTATACTTTTTTTGAAAATCGTCATTATCTTATTAATTTGATTGCTTGACCTCGATGAAGAAACTCTATCCAATTGAGAGTGGACAATGGAACAGTAGGTATGGAACAGTAGGTAGGTACCTTAAAAATAAACGAACTTGCATTGCTTGGGTTGAGTTGTTGGCCTAACCACTTCATCGCCTAAGAGTAGATGATTAATAATATCATGAGACTATGAATGACAAATACCAAAGTAGAAAGTCTTCAGCAAAGAAACTAAACCATGAGAGTAATATGCTCAATTAATTTTTTACCAAATATATATATATATATATATATATGTCAAGCCCCGTATTTTATTACTCGGATAACCAATATTCATTAATTAAGTCCATTTACAAATAACATTTCATCATTGGATGAAATGATGAATAATTAAATGTACATATTCCCTCTCATTATACAACAATGACATTTACATACAAATAAAAGAAATGTCCCGAGGCTTACAATAAAAGAGAGGACGCTACTCTTTACAAAAAGATAGCACTCAGCCAAACAACAAATGAAATAGTACAATCCATTACACTTATGAAATGGTAAAACCCATTGTTTGATCTTCAAATCCGAAAAGCATTCCCTGTACACATGTACAGGCAGGGGGTGAGCAAAACTCACCGAGCAATTCCATATTAAAACATTAAAAGATATGCGAGTACAAAGATATTTATGCATTTTCGTGAAATTATATCATGTCAAAATCATAAGGTTTTATCACATAATCTCTTAAATCCATTTTATTTAGTTAACCACAACCAGTTAACTTAAATAAATAAACATGCTTCGATAGTGACATGACATTCCTTTTAATCCATTCAATTACATGACAAATGTATCCATGTTTCATAACAATTTCCATTTCTTAATTCATAATCCTGGCTCAGAACCTGGCCATACCCTTTACATCCTTTCAAAAACATATTTCAGTTTCATGACATTAAAGTCCATGTTCCAGTTCATTTTCCATTTCCTTTCAACTTTGAGTTTGAAACAAGACTCAACACTTAGCCAAATAATTTAATGAGATTGTAACTCATCTTTTAAACACTTTCGTAATTCATAATGGATACACATTCTGATGCTGTATCAAAAACACATAAACCACTTCCTTACTTTACCGAAGATACACATTTTGGTGCTGTATCAACATAACATAGAAACACTTCTATACTTCACAATTGATAACGATATACATTTTAGTGCTATATCAAATCAATTTAAACACTTCCATAATCCACACTTGATACACATTTTAGTGTTGTATCAACGGAGTCCATCCCCTATCTCCTCCCAAACAATATCCGGTTTAGAGGTTCATCCCCTATCTTCCCCTAAACCGCGGAGTACATCCCCTATCTCCTCCCACACAACACATGTATATAAACATAAATCATATACAATCAATCAATACATAAAGTTAATATATTATTCCAACCGCTATATTCAATAGCATACTCAATTGATTAGTTTTAGTTTGCCTAATCGTCATGCATTGTCTACAACAATCAAGACTATCCTGCACCGATAGCCCAAAACAGTTATTTCTAAACAGAAAATAAATGCACCAAATGGATATAAAATCAACATTTCAACTAGGTGAGCGATAACTTGTCCAACTACACCCTTAAGTTGTAACGCCCTCAAAAAATAACCCATTATACATATAACAATGACTTGCATTATTAAAAGAAAACATTGCATTATCTCAATCATCAGAGTATTACGAAATGAAAATATTACATGTAACATCATAATAAATGCCCTACAGGCTTACATCTTGCCAAGCAAACACTTGGACACAAAAATATGAGTTCTAACTCAAATACAAATAAAGCCTTAGGCTTGAATGTTTACATGTAATTCAAATAAAAACAGAAAACTAATCTAATCTTCAAATCCAAGTCCTTCCAAGCTAAGTCCTTGGAGGTAGCTTATCACCTGAACCTGAAAATGATGTTCCCATAAAGGGTGAGCCACAGCCCAGTAGAAAAATACTAAACCAAATATAAGCATTGAATAAAGTCCTAGCATTTAATAGATGGTTAACCATGATAATCAATTATATCAACATACAGTCTTAAGACACTAATGTCTATGACACTTATCAATTTCCATTATTATCAATATGGCTCAGAACCTGACCAAATTACAACTGTGAACTATATAGCATATTCACATTACGTCCAATATCAACAACACAAATGAGACTCAGGCTCATATCAAAACACTTCATACTTCCAGATTGATACACATTTTAGTGCTGTATCAATAAAACACTTCAATATAGATAAGCACACATAATAGTGATGCTAATGGAGTCCATCCCCTATCTCCTCCCAAACAAAATCCGGTTTAGAGGTCCATCACCTATCTTCCCCTAAACCGTGGAGTACATCCCCTATCTCCTCCCAAACAATGCAATGCATGTAAACACATAACATATACAACACACAATCAATACATTTAATGTCTGTATTAATTCAACAGTCAAAGTTAATGACTAAAACAATGTGATTAGTTCCAGTTATCCCTAATCCACATGCAATGTCTACAACAATCATGACTATCCTCCACCGATAGCCCAAAACAGTTATTTCTAGACTGGAAATAAATAAATCAACAATTCAATAGGCAAATGATTTAAATTAATCAACTACCCCATTTAATCAATAAATTCCTCAATGCAATGAATTCAACCAATTTCCCCAATTTTCCTTAAATTAAACATACAATTCAATTTAATACAACAACTAGGGTTTTTTCCAAAATTACCAAACTACCCCCAACATATTAAAATGCTAAAACTCACAACAAAACGTATACATTGGAGTAGGAGATCCCTACCTCGAAGAAATAACCCAAAAGAGAAGACGAAGATGATGACCCAAACTCCAACGTACTCCAAAACCCAAATTGTTCAGATTAAACTGAAGCCCTCGACCCACTCTAACTTTTTAATAAAGGATCTAGGGTAGAAACACCCTAAAACTAGATGAAACCTAGGGTAGAAGGTGTGTAGGGAGAGAGAAAAGTCGGACCTAGGGTTTGGAAACAAAAAGAGATAGAAAAACTGATTAAAATCCCGCTGCTGTCTATTTAAACTGAACAGGCTCGCTCGAGCGAAGATTTGGTCGCTCGAGCGACCAGACACAAGAAATCCACGCTCCAGCGAAGAAAAGCTCGCTCGAGCCAAAAACTCGATGCTTCAGGTCTGCAACCCAGAAGCTCGCTCGAGCGACGAAATGCTCGCTCGAGCGAAGAACTCGAAAACATACACCTCGCTCGCTCGAGCGAAGAAATGCTCGCTCGAGCCAAGAAACACATCTCTCAGGTCCTAAGCCCAAATGCAGACTCTCGCTCGAGCGACCAAACCCTGGCTCGAGCGAAGAACAAAAACAACAGCTCGCTCGAGCGACCAACTCCTCGCTCGAGCGAAGGTCCAAAATTCTGGACAGCAACCCTTGGTGTCTAAGCCCAACCAACCTGAAACAAACCTGCCCAAAGACATCCTATAACTCAAAAATAAAGAATTAAAGGACAACAACAACAATACACAATGCCTGGATCCACGGAACTTAAGTCCGGATACAACAATCTAAAGGAAAAAGACCAGGGTCGCTATATAAGTCCCGTACATTCCCAATTCCAACGTTTTCAATTTCATTTCTCATTTCTCAAATTAATTTCACAAACTAATTTATCAATGTAATTAAGGCATTATTCCCAAAAATCACATAACCCGAAGGTTCTATTTTCATCAATGTTTCAACATTAATCCCATTTCTCCATGCCAAACATGCATATACGTTTTATATATTTAAAACCCCAACTTTTGTAAAATTACACAAAGGCCCAAACTTTCTCAAAATTTCACAACAACTTCCAACATATCAAAATGCTAAAATTTAAAGACAAAACTCATAAAGAGGAGTAGGATATCCCTACTTATTAAATATTACCATTTTTATCAAAATCCTCATTTAACTGCAACATGGTAAATTTTCACCGATAGCCAAAATAGTTATCTCTAACATATTAATTAAAAGATAACAACATAGGCATATAATCCAACATATAACTATAACTTGGAATCTTCCATGATTCCCAACATTTAGAAACAAAGCATATTCCTCATTTTATCAAAGATGAACAACTACACTAGTTTTCATATCACAATCACGTCCAGTAACCTCTCAAGGTCCATTTCTAACCGTGTCGGTTTTATTCCAATAAATGCATTAAGTAAAATAATACCGTTAATGCCCAAGAAAACATCATTTTCTTTCCAAACTCATTCTCCAAGCATTATTCAACTATGACATCCTATTTTGATCGAAAGCCCCAAAAGTTAAACGTAATTCCTTTGTTTTCTCTAAAAATGCTCTTTTGGCCACAAACCAGTAAAAATTTCAAAACTAATCGAATCGAAGTCCGTTTTTGTTCAAATTAAAAACATAACTCTTTCATAACCTTACAAACATATTCCAAGTTTACACTTTCACAATTTGGTCATCAACTTTTTATTTTTCTCAAAATTTCTCTTTTAAGCAAATAAAACACAAAATTTTCAAAAATTCTAATTAAATTATATACAACTCTAAACTCCATATAATCAAGCAAAAGTCCATAAAGAAGTGTAGGAAAAATCCCTACTTAACAATTTACACAATATTCCTTAATATCAATTTATTTTTCTCAAAAATAAATTCCAAAACTCAAGGATGAGATAAATATTTCAACCTTAATTTCTCAAAATAAATTATCTAACCATAATATGATGTAGATATAATCCATACAACTATTAAATTCTATTTTCGGATTTCTTTTACAAAATTAACAACACCAAATGATTCTTCCAAAATCAATCTCAAAATACCAACATTCTTAACATTTTAACATAATTTTTCTTCCAAAAATTACCAAACAAAAATCTGAAAATATATCTATATGCAATACCTCTTACAATGATATATTTTCTCAAAATAACCATAATATAGCTTTAATGTAAAAATATGAAGAAAGTCCCTACCTCAAATATGAAGAAAAATAAATCTGAAAATGCAAACGTCGTCCAATCATGAATCCGAGAACACCATTGCGAAGATTACGACGAGTTCTCCAACTTTCTTTTATAACACTCTTGCAAAATCTCACTCTAAGGACTCCCACTCTAAGCTCAAAGCTTGAGCAACAATGGAGGAGGAGAGAGAGAAGAGAGAGCCGAGAGATAGAGAACCCCCCCCCCAAAAAAAATGAAAGTGAAAGGAAAGGAAATGATAGGAAAGAAAAAGGTGAGGAAACAATCCCATGTGGGTTTGTTTTTTTTAATGATGGGTTTTTCAAAAAAAATATAATTTAATTTTTGTAATAATAACTCAGAATTTTATAATATAAATTATAAAATGATATAATTTTTCTCACCACAAAAATATAACATTTTTGTACATCACAAAATATAATATTTTGCTCATTTCACAATACATACATATTTTATTCTTTATAAAATATATAATTTTTCACCGTATGGTACACACCATAAATTTAACTTTTAAATATTTATTATAACCCTATATAATAAATAATAACAACTCTCAAGGTGGTTACTACCAATCATATAATTAAAAAGGACCAAACACCCAAAACTCACTTTCAAATTCTGCTATACACTAGATCGAACACTGATCAGTCCGCAAATTTTCATAAAATAAATACTCATCAATAAATCCTGAAATTTTTACCCAACGTGCTAGACTCGTATGTGAACAACATACAAAAATTTCATAATTTTCTGAGATCGGTAACTATTTTTAAAAAATACAAAACCGAACTGTTTTCGCACAGAATTTACACAACACTCAAATTCGAAAATTTGCTCAATTAAATTATGCACTGGCTATTTAAAAAAAAAAATTTCTGGGTCATTACAATATATATATGCTCAATTAATTGTCTAGTTTCATATCATGGAACTAAATTCTAAGAGTAGATGATTAATAGGCTATGTTTGGCATAAGTTTTTTTTTTTTTTTTTTTTTTGACTATTTTATCCATAAAAAGACAAAATAGATTAAAAAATCAATAAGACAAAATATCATATTCAAATCATAATCATTTCATTTTTTCTTTCACAAAATATAAAAAGAACCAAAAAACTCATCTCCAAAGAGACTTTATAGCTTCAGGCTAAAATAACCAAAATGTTAAAAAGATAAAATATCAACTCACATCTCAAACGAATGCATAATATGATGAGATTATGAATAACAAATGCAAAAGTAGAAAGTCTGCAGAAAAGAAACTAGAAATTTACTCAAAATTTTAAATCAATAGTGTATATTTAATCTTGTTATTGTGAGATCACACCATAAATGAATTTTGACCTTTGATCAAAAATTGTAGACAGAATACAGGAAATATTTGATCATCCTAGTTAGATGGATTAAAGTTAAGCTAGATTGAGATAATATTTAGCTAAACTTTGTTGAATTTTTTGGAAAAATTATACAAATAGTTCCTATAGTTTACACGATGTGTCAATTTGGTCCTTGTAGTTTTAATTTGTTCGATTTTGCCCCTTAATTTAACAGATTGTGTTATTTTAGTCCAATAAATAACGGTTGTTAAGTTAATTTAACGGAAAGTCAAATAATGTGTCAATTTGGTCCCTGTATTTTCCACAATTTGTCAATTTAGTCCCTATCAAAATCAAAAAAATTGAACTTACAGGGACCAAATTGACACATCGTGCAAAGTACAGGGACCAAATTGACACATTGTTTGACATTTCGTTAAATTAACTTAACAACCGTTATTTATTAGACTAAAATGACATAATTCGTTAAATTAAGAGATAAAATCGAGCAAATTGAAACTACATGGATCAAATTGACATATCGTATAAACTACAGAGACTATTTACATAATTTACCCAATTTTTTTTTATAAACTTCACATAATTTTATTTGAGTGAACAATTTTAAAGCATGTGTTAACTATTGTGCTATTGATAAAATTTGACATAATAGATATAAAAATTTACTACACTAATATGCAATTTATCGTGTCACACTTATCATAATACTATTTATCACGCCAAATTTGATTCCATAGAAGCATCATATCAAATTTCGATGCTCTAAATCTGTGAGGATTGAATTTTGTAAATTTATTACATTGTCCTCCAAAAATGTCACTGTCATTAAAAAAAAAAAAAAATAGAAATTCAATAAAATTAATAAAATAATAATAAAAATGAAAATTAACCATCATATTGAAATAATTTTAGTTCAAAATACAATTTGAAGCCATTACATCAAAAAATACTAAACATTTTATTGAATTTTATTTAATGTTTGAATTAAGCCCATGAATTGAAAATTTTTAAAATATTAATTATTGGATTACAATTTTTAATTAAAACTAGGGATATTTACAAATAAATCCCATCTTACAAACAAGTACTCCAATTAGTCCCAAGTTTTTTCTATTAATTTATTAAGTCCTATTAGTAGAGAGTTTCTATCCGTATGGTCGTATTTTTTATTTTGGTAGTGTTTTGGTAGACAAATATACCCTTTTGTTAATGTGATAAGTATGATGTGATACTTCAATGTGGCAAGTATAAATGTGACAATCCAAACAAAAAATTAAAAATTCCTTAATGTACTTTTCCTAAATGTGACAACGTGGCGGATATGATGTAATATTTCAAAATTTTTACTCAAAAAAAATAAAATAAAATAAAAACTACTTAGTGTACTTTTTTCAATTGTGATAATGTGGCGGGTATGATGTGACACTTCAAAAAAAATAAAAACTCTTTACTGTACTTTTCTCAAACGTGACAACGTGGCGGGTATAATGTGACACTCTAAAAAAAATAAAATACTCCTTAATGTATTTTTTTCAAATGTGACAACGTAGCGGGTATGATGTGACACTTCAAAAAAAAATCTCCTTAATATACTTTTCTCAAACGTGACAATGTGTAGCGGATATGATATGACACTCTAAAAAAAAATTAAAAACTCTTTAGTGTATTTTTCTCAAACATGACAATGTGGCGGGTATGATGTAACACTTTGAAAAAAATAAAAACTCATTAGTGTACTTTTCCCAAATGTGACAACTAGGGGTGCTCGCGGATCGGTTTTGTGTGGTTTGCGGTTCGGTTTTGAACCCACCTGCATCTATGCGATTTAGGAAAAAGTCAACCCGCAACCACCTACAGTGCGGTTTGTGCGGATAGGGTTTGCAGATGTGCGGGCGGTTTGCGGTTTACACTTTTTTCTTTAAAAAGTAATTTTTGAGTTTTTTTTTTCCCATCGAATTTAGGCATCAGATTCATTTTATATATTTGTGATCATTTGACAACAATTTTCTGATGAGTTTACAAATAAAAATTGAATATTAAATGAAAATACCCAAAACAAAGAGACTCTACACTAGCATTTTTGCCATGAAAAAAATGTATATCAATGCATTAAAAAATATATATCAATGCATTAAAGGTTGTACTCAATTAGAATTGTCAGTTCAGTAATCAATAATCAAACTAGAAGCTCCATTAACCACCAGAAGGAAATTTTTATTAGGAAAAAGTGGATGAGTCACCAATGAAAATCATATAAGAAACCAAGTTTAGGACTTAATATTTCTACGGCATTAAGAAAGTTGAGAAATGCTTAAAAATAAGAATCCTAGTGTCATAGAGAACATAATGGTGCTCCTGTTAAAGTTACAAAGTTGGTATATAAAAAATTATAATAATAATAATAATTAAAGTGCGGGCGATTTTTACGAGTTGGGGGTTTAACCCGCAACCCGTCCGTAACCCGCAAATTTGTCATATTTCAAACCGCATCCGCCCGCATTATGTTTGCAAAACCACCCATTTATATGCGGGTTGGGCGGGTTGGGCAGTTTGAGCGGTTCGGATAAACCGTTGCCCACCCCTAGTGACAACGTGGCCAGTATGATGTGAGACTTCAAAAAAAAATAAAAATTCCTTAGTATACTTTTCTCAAACGTGACAACGTGGCAAGTATAATGTGACACTAAAAAAATTAAAAACTCCTTAGCGTACTTTTCCCAAACGTGAAATGTGACACTCCAACGTGGTTAGCATGATGTAACACTCTAAAAAATTTAAAAATTCCGTAGTTTACTTTTTTCTAAATATGACACTCTAACGTAGCGGGCATGATGTGACACTAAAAACTCTTTAATGTACTTTTTCTAAATGTGACACTCTAATGTGACGGGCAAATGAGTCATTACACATTCAAAATGACTAAATGGTTCACAAGAAAAATATGAGACTATATGAATTACAAGTCCAAAATATAGGACTTATTGGTCAATCTCCCTTAAAACTATAACTTCAATTTTTAATTAAAGCACTATTTTTTTTGTCTTTACTACCATTTCAACCTCCTCCCTCCACCACCAAGTTTCCTTATAATTTGATTCCTTTCCTTTTGACTCTCCAAGGACTTCCCTTAAGATTCTTCTCATACAATTGGTTCCAAGTCCCAACAACATTCTTTATTCCTTCTATTCTTAAATATTTTTAGTTTATCGCCTTTTAGATCCCACCATTTCGTCTTACGACACCCACTATACTTCCTATCTTGGTATTGCCCTTTAAAACATAAATCTAATACCAAAATAAAGTAGTTAGTGATAAGCATAAGCCTCAAGCTGATCACTCATCTCCTCAACTGCAACAGTAACCATCCAAAGCTGATTCATCATCTCCTCAGCTGCAACAGCCTACGCCAGATACAGGACAGCAGCTGTATGAGCTAAAGACAACAACTGTTCTGTTACTTTTGATGCCCATTATTTTCTGATTTAGGACAAGGCTACTCAGAAAGTGCTGCATAGAGGTCCTTATGCTCATGGCCTCTATCCTCTTTCTTCATACTCTCATGCATCGTTCTTCCATGCCATTGATTTACTGGTTTGATGCTCTTGCTACTGCAGTCTTCTTGATCAATAGATTACCTACTCTTAAACTGAATAATATACTCCATTTGAAGTCCTCTTTCATCACAAATCAAATTATCAGTCCTTGGCTGAGGCCTTATTCTTCTCATAAGCTCCAACCTAGATATATTCCTTGTATATTTCTTGGCCATCAACCATCTACTAAGGGCTATAGGTGTCTTGACCCTCTTACTTAGAAAATCTATGTGTCTAGACATGTTGTGTTTGATGAATCTATCTTTCCTTTTCAACAGGCTTCATCTAGCTCTTCTTCTGTCCCTACTCTTCCTACTTTCGTTAATTTTTTATGGTCTTCCTCTTCTTCTGCTTTTTAGCCTGTTTTTACTACACCTGCTTCTTCTCCGTCACATATTTCCTCTCCAGCAGCTCTTCCCACTGCTTCTTTTCCTTCTACATCACATATTTCCTCTGCAGCAGCTCCTTCTCTGTCTGCAGCAGTTCCTTCTACATCTGTAGCAGCTCCATCTCTTTTGTCTACTCCTGTTTCTTCTCAGGTGCCTATTTATTCTCTCTATATTGATGTTCCTCCAATACCTTCTTCTCATACTCATCCTATGATCACTAGGTTCAAGAGTAAGAGTCAGTGTCCTGTTGCTTCTTCCTCTTCTCTTTGTCTTCTTGCTTCTGCAGCATCTTTAGATTCCAGTGAGCCACAGACTTATCAAGCAGCTGCTCAGCCTCCAGCCTGGCAAGCTGCTATGTTAGATGAATATTATGCTCTTCAGAGACAAGGTACTTGGTCTTTAGTCTCTCTTCCTGTCACGACCCAAACCCACCTCTATGGGTTTAGCACCGTAACCGGCCAGTAATCCGTGATTATCAAAGGCCTACTTAACAGTAATGACAGTAATACAGAGTAAGGGGCTGGCGGAAGCCAAAACAGTAAATAAAAGATGTCCAATGAGCTGTGACAGTCTGTATGCAAAAAGACTTTTCTGAACATATTCACATTCAAAACCAAAACAGTATATACATACATCATATACAGACATTCAGGTTAGGGACCAAATCCCTACCATAACAGTACAGTGCAAGTCTTAACATTTAGTACAGAATAGAGGCAAAAAGGGGAAATCTAAAACACCTCAAAACAGCCTTGGCTTGACGCACTCGGAACCTTGAGGTGAGGCACAATGGTTGGCTTAGACAAAACGGGAGCTTAGCCTAACGCCCCTAGCATCGGTCCGGTGCCTGGACACCTACATATATATATAAACAATGAGCTAAAGCCCAGTGAATAACAGTTGTGTAAAGAGGTTAAGAATGAATGTTCTTTCAGTAAATAAGCAGTCATAACAGTCACTTAGAAACCATAGCAGTCATATGTGGTGCATCCCATAGCAAAACAGTACAGTAGGTCTTAACAGACCGAACAGTCAGTTGATGGCCATCATAACAGTAAACAGTAGTGGTTCCAAACATGGGAATCAACAGAGATCTCTGTGACAATAGCAGTAATAGTACAGTAACAGTAAATTGCTATAGATGCCACGGTTACAGTTTACAAATAGGACAAACATTCATTCATTAAACAATAACGTTTCAGTAAGCAGAACAGTTGATCATTCAGAAAAATAACCATAATTGAACATATCTTTACAACATTGTTACTCACAGAGCACTGGGCTATAAGCAGCTAATGAGTGTCCTCGGATGCCAACCTTACACAGTTACAGAACGAACACACACTAAGTTACACACTTGGGAATCAACAGCTTAGTCCCTATCTTGACTCAGTGTGGTTCTACATCAATATCCTCATTAAGATGCCTTAAACATGGCCTAGGAATGCCTAGGATGGAAAGAGGATGCAAAGATGCACTTTGAAACACTTTTCAAAATTTTCAGAAAACAAGGGTATCGCTCGAGCGTGGCTTTCTACGTTCGAGCGGACATGCAGACAAAGGATCTCCGCTCGAGCGTGACTTCCTTCGCTCGAGCGAACTGCAAACTACACGAAAAGTACTGGAGGCATGCAATTCACGCTCGACGGATGCTCGCCCTCCGCTCGAGCGTGAGACTCTGGTCCTCGCTCGAGCGGACTGTAAAACACAAGAACTTCTGGGTACATGCATTTCACGCTCGAGCGCAACTTTCCACGCTCGAGCGGAATTGCACGACTCAGAGGGTACGCTCGAGCGTGAAGTCCTACGCTCGAGCGTGGGTCCAAAATTTGGAATTTCCAGATTCATCCCCAAGCACAAAACTCAACTTTAAAAGCCTCAAATTCGATCCTTTTGGGCCAATTTTCTGGAAAACACTTTAAACCCATAATATAACATGTTTTGAAAATTAATTTGAGAAATCAAAGCCCAAGGATGAGTCAATTGAACACCATTTTCAAATAAACTTGAAGAACAAAGCTCAAACACAACATGTATGTATTCAATTAAATTCAAAGCTTCCAATACATGGTCAAATAACTCAATCCTTTCAACAACATGATGAATTCATGAACCACAACTAGAAAATGGACATGCATGTGAGGATTTTCTAAAAACAACCTTAAATTCCAAGAACATGTACATGCATGCATGAATTCACTCTCAAATTCAACTCTTTAAGCCAATTCTTGACTTTAAACTCTAAATGACCATGAACCATGCAAGATACAACTCAAATTCACAAATGAGAGGATGAAATCTCTACCTCATGTCTTGAATTCTAGATATGGAAGCTCAAATATGTAAATTCCCTTCAATTCTTCTAAGTCTCCAAGCTAAATTCTCAATGAAACCAATGTTCTCCCAACTCTCTCTCTCTCTCTCTCTCTCTCTCTCTCTCTCTCTCACGTTTTGCTCTAGGAGATGGAGAAATGGTGTAACAAATATGAACAAGGCTCCAAACATGTAATAACAAAGTGGCCCACTCAATGGTAATTTGGTAAATAACTTGAACTAATGCGATTTAACATTATTTAATCCAATTTAATCATTCCAAATCAAATTTCAATTAAATCTACCATAAAATCACATAAATTCTAATTAACACATAACACCAATCAATTTCTGATTCGGCCGCCGATAAGGCTTTCAATTTGCAGTTCAAAACTTAAAACATGAACAGATCCAGCAATTGATAAACACATAGAAATGAAATCAAGCAACATACTCATGCAATCAGTTTAGGATTTCATCCTAATCAGTTACTTATCATGTTCAGTCACAATTTAGCAGTAATCAGAGGTGAGGGTTGTCACACTTCCTCCTGATAAATAAGCTATTGGCTACAAGTGGGTTTTTAGGCTCAAGAAAAACTCAAACGGTTTTATTGCTAGACACAAAGCCAGACTAGTTGCTAATGGCTTTCTTCAAACTGAGGGTGCATATTATCATGAAACATTTAGTCATGTTGCTAAACAACCCACCATCAAAGTTCTCTTATGTTTAGCACTTCATTATCATTGGCCTATTAAGAAACTTGACATTTGAAATGCCTTTTTTCATGGCATTCTTGAAAAAGAAGTTTATATGCATCAACCTCAAGGTTTTATTGATGCTAATCATCCCTCACTTGTCTGCAAATTGCACAAGGCTCTCTATGGCTTAAAACAAGCTACTCGAGCTTGGTTCTCCACATTCTCTTCTTTATTTATTTCTTTCCCATGATTTTGTTCCTAGTCATTGTGACTCTTCTTTGTTTGTCAAACACACTTATACTTCCATTACTATTCTACTTGTTTATGTAGATGATATACTACTCACTGGGAGTGATCCTCTCTATATCTCTACCCTTGTTTAGCATATGCACTCAGCCTTTTCTATAAAAGAGTTAGGTTTGCTCAACTATTTCCTTGGCATTTCTGTTCCCTCTTCTCCTTCAGGATATATTTTGTCTCAGCAAAAATATGCTTCTGAAATCTTAGCAAAGGCAGGGATGAGTGACTGTAAGCTATATTCTTCTCCCATGGCTACTAAGGCTGCTCTTCCAAAGGTGGACTCTCCTTTTTTCTCAGCCTAGTCTTTACAGAAGCTTAGTGGGTGCTCTATAATGCCTCACTCTTACTAGACCTGATCTCAGTTTCACTGTCAACTATCTGTGTCAATTTTTACAAAATCCGTTGAATAGTCATTTTGCTGTTGTTAAACGACTCCTCAGATATCTCAAGGGCACCTTGAGTCATGGCATGCATTTTACTTTTGGCCTTCTTGTTCTTAATGCTTTTTCAAACTCAGATTGGGTTGGCAATGCTCTTGATAGAAGATCAACAACAGGCTACTGTAATACCCCTGTTCCGTAATATGTTAATTGGTCCTTAATATGAGTATGATTATGTGCTTAATGTGATTTTGTGTGCCATTATGTGGTCTTGGATTTCTATCTGTTCACCGTAGGAATATCTGTTTGATTTATCTGCTTTGGAAATTTAATTGGAGGCCTTATCAGCCACAGAACCCGAAATTGATTACGCCATTGTGATTGGCATAATTTTTGGAACCTACGGTGAAATTTAATTGAAAATTGATTCGGGTCAGATTAAATCGATTAAATCGGTGAATTAGAGCCCAATTATCTTATTAATATTATATTGGCCTTAGTGGGTTTTGTTGTGAAGTCACTACACTCTCTATCCTCTCTCTTTCACTTCATTTTGGCTGAATTTGGGACTCAAAATAGAGAGAACCGGCTGTAGAGAGAGGGAATGAGAGAATTGTGTGATTTTTGGCTCAAGCTTGGGAATTTGAAGATTAAGCTCAAGATTTGGCTAGAACTTGAGTGTTTAAGGCTCCTAGGTGAGTAATTAACCCTTGAATCATGGGTTTTTGTTTGCTATTTGTAAATTCAGAGTTGAATAAGAATAAAGAACATGAATTTAATTGAGTATGATGAAATTGAATTGGTTTTGTTGAATTGAAGGCTAAATTGTGCATGCATGTAAGAAATTGTCTTAAATTTGCATGTTTGAGCTTGAAATACATGATTCATGTAGAGTTTTGGTTAAAGCTCATGATGTAATCACCAATTGTATTATCTAAGTTGCGAATCATCACATGCATGTACAAATTATAAGGTTGAATGCATGACATTGTTATGTTGGTAATGAGTTTGGTGGAAAATGAGCCATGCATGTGTTTGATTCATGAGATTAAGCTCCATGTTGATGTATTCTAGTGTTAGTACCATGTTAGTACAAATATATGTGAGATTGGAGCCATTGTATGCAAGAAAAATTGGTTGAAAGTCGATTTGGAAATCAAGAACTTAATCTGGGAAACCCAGAATTTTGATGTCCGCTCGAGCGGGGGAAGTGCCGCTCGAGCGGGAAATACGTGCTCCCAGTACTTTTTTACAGACTTGGTGTCCGCTCGAGTGGGGTATTTCACGCTCGAGCGGGGGAGCTTTGTAGACAGGCCTTCCGCTCGAGCGCTATATTTAACGCTCGAGCGTATTTTTCATGCAACCAGTACTTTTGCAGGCCTTAAGGGTCCGTTTGAGCGGGGTATTTCACGCTCGAGTGGGGGACCCTGTTTTCTGAAATTTTGAAAATGTATTCTGTGTTCTGTTTTTCCGTTCCCTTTCACTTCTAAGCACTCTTAGGCATACATTGAGTATTGTAATTGAGTTAAGGAAATGAGAATGAAGCCTAAAGAGGAATATGTGAATTAAAGAATCGATTGAATTATTTGTGACTCATATGTGTTATGTGATATGTAGGGTCAAGCTCCAGGGCAATTCAACCAACCGATCACTGTGAGTAATATCTGATATATGTTATTGTCCAATGGCTACTTCTATGTAGGTTTTGTAAAGTTCATTAATTTGAATGGTGGATACAGTTTGATATGAAAGGCCTATGAGCCAGTTAGATATAAATGAATGGACCGAAGGTCGTTTTGGCATAAATGAATGGACCGAAGGTCGTTTTGACATAAACGAATGGACCGAAGGTCATTTTGACATGAATAAATGGACCGAAGGTCGTTTCGACATGAATGAGTGGGCCGAAGGCCGTTTTGACACAAATGAATGGGTCAAAGGCCGCTTTGACATGAATGAATGGGCCAGAGGCCGTTCTGTCATGAATGAAAGTTTGAATGGGCCAAAGGCCAGTTTGTCATTTAGATGGGCCAAAGGCCAGTTTGTCACTTGAGTGGGCCAAAGGCCAGTTTGACACGAATGATAGTTTGACATAAATAATAGTTTGACACGAATGATAGTTTGATATAAGTAATAGTTTGACACGAATAACAGTTCGATCTGAATAATAGAATGAATGGGCCAAAGGCCGTTTTGAGATGAATGAATGGGCCAGAGGCCGTTTTGACATGAACGAAAGTCTGAATGGGCCAAGGGCCAGTTTGTTATGGAAAGATAAACGGGCCAAAGATCAGTATGTTTGGAACCATAGTCACTTGACGTAAATTGTATATATATGTTAAATAGAAATATGGATTGGGCCCAAGGCCGTTTGGAATATGTTGTTCTACATATTGTTGTATCTTCTTATTTGATATTATTCACTGGGCTTTCGCTCACGCTCATTCATGTATTTGTAGGTGAGCTAAGAGAGGTCCAGACCTAGCCCCAGTGAAGCCATTGTGGAACAACCAAGTTTTTGAGAGTCAGCCCCTACGTCTCACGCACGAGACACGTCTTCGCCCTTTTGTTTGATATTTATATTTTGTCATGTTGGCGAGGACTCTGTATCTGTTGTGTACAGTTTTGACGGGGTGACTTAGACTAATGATCCTGTCTGTACAGAACCTTTTGTTACTGTATTTTCTGATGTGAGTTGTTAACATATTTGTGTCTGGAATGTTATGACGTGCATGTAAGCATAGCTCTATGGACAAAGTCTTAAATTGCTTTTGTTTGGCCCCCATTAACTCTGTTAAAATACGTTTGGTTTGGTTTGAGGCCGTAGGTAATCTCATGATTACTGGCCGGTTACATCCTTAACCCATGGGGGCGGGTTCAGGTCGTGACAGAGTGGTATCAGAGCACGAGTTAATAACTCACACACTTGTCCAAAAGAGCAATAAGCGTCTAGAAAAGATCTAGGATGCATTCATGTGATAAATGTGAACTTAGAAGCATCAAGAATATGCTTAATTGTTTCGATATGAACAGTTATGTGTTATAAATTCGTGAATTGCTTGCATTGTAAGCCATTGGAATATGTATGCTCTCTAGTATATGCATACTTGTGAAACTTTTGTATAAAGTATAATGCAAGTATAATCAAATGGTGAACTTTAATTATTTTCTGATGATATGAAATGACAAGTTCCCTGAAATGCTATTGTAGACACCCCATTTTTGACCGTCCTCAAGACTTGGACGTCACCGCTTGAACACTCGGTGATCATCCATGTTCGTGTTCGTTCGGAGTTCCCGGAGTTCTCGGCTACGCGCCTTGCCTCAGGACCTCCGAACTCGACCGTTTTGTGTCTGGTTTTGCACCAAACACTTGTGTTTTGCCTTGGAAGGCAGAGGATGCCTTGTGAGACATCCCCACACACCACCGGCAGTGGCTAGAGGCCACCGGCTGGTTGGTGTTTCCATCGGCACTATATTGTGCCGGTCGGCACTCTTTTGTGCCGGTCGGCACTCTTTTTGGCAAAATGACCATTTTGCCCTGCCGATCACTTTACAGCTGTTTTTGGAGATATTTTCAGACAGCTTTGTAGCACTTGTTTCCCCTCCATACACGTGTATGGAGGGATGAGCCTTTGGTTTACTTAGCTTGTAAGCTTTGATTCCTATAAGAGAAGACTCTTTTCTCTTGGCTCAAGGTTGAAGAGGTTAGACATTTTAGAGAGAAAATACAGAGAAGAAGGTCTGGTTTTAGGTTAGAAATCCTATATCTATCCTATCTCTCTTTTCCTTGCTCATTTTGTATACTAGGTGCTTTAGTTCATACTATTGCACACAAGCACCTAGTGTTTCACTTTCCTCTTGGAGTTGAGGTTCTAAAAACTTATTCTTGGTGTTCTTGACTGCTTTGAGGCTTAAGGAGACATCAAGGTCACCATTGTTGAAGAAAAGCTCCAAGGGTAAGAAACTAGTCATTTTTACCCCTTTCTTGCACCTTGTTTTTACCTAGTTTAGGACTGTTTTTGTGCTTGGTGATCAACACATAAAAGTTCTGTTTTTTAGCCCTCTTGATAGTTTATTAAGGGTACTTTGTGCTTTGGGGAAGTTTGGCCCTTCTTAGGCCTTGAAAGGCCTCATTTTTGTGCTATTTTGTTGAGCTCCGGGATTTTGGTGTTTGGGTCTCTTCACCACTGAAATCTTGAGGGATTTCAGTGGTGTAGATGATGCCTTAAAGTCCTAAGAAGGAGAGGGCCACCCCCTCTCCTTGATGTCCTTGAAAAGGGCAAGTTTTGGTCTCTTAAGGGAGCATAGTTTTGAATGTTTGAAGAGCATGTCTTGGCTGCATTTTATGTTTATTATGCCCTAATATGACATTGATAAGTGTTGGTTTTAGCACTCCTTGTATGTTTTGCATAGATGCTTTGTAATGCCTTGTATTGCCTTAACTTGCTCTAGGTTGTTAGCCCTAGTTTAAGCATGCTTTAGGCTTAGATCCATGAAGCTTGTATGCTTATTTTGCCATACCTTAGGTCTGTCCATGCCTATTTTGGTCGACCATGGCTTGTATCTTGGGTCCCCTTTATGTTTGGCTTGTTGGCCTTAAGAGTACAAGTGTGTAGCATGCCTTGCTTGCTTTATTTTCAATGGTTGGGAACCATTTGGCATGTCATCTCAGTCCATTTAGCATGCTTGTTTGATTGCCTTGCATGCCTCTTTGATGCTTTGGAAGCTTGTGCCTTATGCCTCTTGTCTTAGCATTTGTGCATGCCTTTCTAGTTGAGCCATTTAGATGCCATCTAAGTGTTCCTTTGGGCTTAGTTTTACATGCTAAAAGTTTGTTTTGGGTTGTTCAATGCATGCCACATTTGTTTTGCATAAGTGTAGTTCAATGCCTCATTGGCCTACTTTGAAGTGTTGAACCTATGTGCGCATGTTTTGTTTGTCTTGTTTAAACATGATTTGGCATCATTCTATAGCATGATTTCAAAGCCTAAATTGCATGCTAATGGTCCATACTTGTGCCTCTTAAACGTGTTTACGAGTTGCTTTATTATGCTTAAGTGTTGGTGCTTTAACATGTGCATGCGTATATATGTGTTTGGCCCTCATGTCTTAGCATATGGCTACTGATTTTAGGCCTACTTGGAGTTGCCTAGGTCATGAGTAAGACCATTATTCACTTACTTGTATGCTACCTCATGTTTGCTTGTATGCTTGCATTGTTTGTCTATATGCTCATGTTGCATCCCTAGTTGACATGCTTAGGATTGCACACATAGGCATGCATGCCTTGTTCCTTGACTTGATGATGGGAATTGGGCCTCACTTTGTTTGATTGGTTTGCATGCATTTGAAATTCAAGTTGCACATTTGATCCTTTAGGCCACCATGCATGGAAATGCGTGATTGGTGGTCCGAGAATCGAGGCACATCTTCCTTTGAGTCATTAGTATGATAAGGAGTGTGTTTAGTGCATACATGCTTTGAATTGCATTGCCATGCCAGTATTTGCCCTCTGCTGCTGTGAGTTGCAGGTTCTGCAGGCATTCAGTGCCGCCGGCAGTTTTTAGTGCCGACCGGCAGTCAATTTGCAGCCGATGGATCAATTTAGTGCCGATGAGCTCAATCCACTGCCGGTGGGAGTTTTGTGCAGCCGGTAGTGATCTCCAGTACCTAAGGAAGTATTCCTAAGACTGTGGCAGTCTTCTGAGGTGCAAATCAGGGAAAACAGAGGCAGTCTAAGTATGGCAATGCGATTCCGAGCAAGTCCCGAGCGTGCGATACGTCTGGCCCTCTTCCCGAGGCGACTTATTGTTTTGATCGAATTAGTTAATTCATTTGTTAATATAATGGGTTTGTAATATTTAATTAGCTTGCGTAGTTAATTAATTTGTATTATTTATTCGGTCTCTCCGTGTGAGAGCAAATCTGTAATAAGTGTGCGTGAGTGGTGTGTATGTCTTCCAACCCCCACTTCTTTCTCCCTTTTATTTACCTGCTTATGATGGTAGATTAGGGCACGTTTATTTTAGCATACCTTATGCAATGCATGCGTGCATCCATGCATTTGTTGACATGCATCGGGCTCGGTACATCATACAAACTGCATTGTATTTTCAATTCCAAATTGAATACATGTTACTCGTGCATTTCACATGCCATTTTTAGGGTTAGCCGAGCCTACTCTAAATTGCATCCTTGCCTGTGTTGCATTAGCCACTTAACATGACCTAGGGACATGCATGTCTACTAACTAGTTTCTTGTTTTGGCACGGAGTACGATGTAAGTGTTTTACGCTTTAGCATACCACATGCGTGTGAATGTTGCCATGACAGTATGCTTACCATGTGGCTAAATGCTTATATGAGATAAACTATTTGAATGCCTGTGGGTGGAGGTTGGATTGCTTGAGTTGGAAAACTCATTGAAATCCGTATTTTAGCCTACTTGCGAGTAGCAAATTCCAAAGCATTTTCAAAAAAACGGATATGCAATGCTTATTTCCAAATTAGGCAATCTAGTCTATACTTGTTTTGCTGTGCGCATAACATAGTAATTCTAGGCTAATAATTGGGATAAGAACGCATAATGTTTTCAAAATCGGATATCACGGTTAGTAGAGGCCGGTCTTCGGACCGGGCGAAAGGGGGTGCTCATAGCTGACCTTCCCCGATCGTACCCAAGCTCCCGAGCCAAGACATTTGGTGATGACGGACACGTGGCCTTCGGCACCGAGTCAGGGTTTCCTAAATTCCCCCATTAAAAAATATTTAGGTGGCGACTCTGTAATCTGGCAAAGCAGTCCATGTTTGGCACTACTTTTCAAAAAAAATCTGTTTTTCTTCAAAACGATTTGCCAGAGTTGGACTCTTTGGTTCAGATTAAGAACCGCAACAAAAGGGAGTCCGAACTGTAGCGAGGCCCCCCGCGGGCGTGGTACAGTTTCTGGCGACTCCGCTGGGGAGTTTAGAGAGCTTGATTCGAACTCGTGATATCCTGTTTTGATTTCATTTATGTGTCTCTTTGCATTGCATTTGCATTGGTGCGCCTAGGACACTGTGTTGGCCATCTGCTATTCCTGAGCGGTTTGCCGGAGGCTTGTCTTGTCAAGGCATGACCATAAGGCTGACCGGTTGCGGGCTCTGCCAGTATGGGAACACAAACCCCGGTTTTCCCGGGGCACCCTTTTCGACCTTTCGACCTAGTGCATATTCGGATCCATAGTGACCATTCCAAACTAGGACAGGTTGCTTACCCGTTTATAGGTTGTTTGAAACCGCTGTGTGCGTAGTGAAACCCTAGCTCCTGACAAAATAGGACAGGGAAACCTTACCCCAACATAGGGGTGTATTGGCTCTCTTTTACCTGTTATGTGCTTTCAGAGGGTATCTCTGCAGGGAACGCATATATCAGTTCGCAAAGTTTGAGCATCCGGCCTGAGGGCACTGGTATCAGTATCATTGAGAATCAGTTGTGTCTGTGGGTATCAGTTCAGTTCTGGACAGGGATTCTGGGGAACAGTGATAGAGTACAGTTGCCCGGCTACATCCGTGTTTGATCTGTCTGGGGCTGAAATACTGCTTGTTTTCCGTTTCAGTTCAGAGATTCAGAGAGCTAATCCAGAACAGTTAGTGTCTTCTCCTTGCTGCGGCAGGACTTAGCATGACGCAGAATTCAGAAGAAATCGTGGTCATGACGGCCGCGTTGGATCCAGGAATCACCTTACACGATGAGACTACTGTTGATATGCCGCATCCACCTAGGTCGCCGGCTGCACACCCAGTTTGGGCCCCTCAGCTATATCAGGCTCGCGAGCCCACTACATTTGAATTAATGGGGATGATAGGTGACCTTCAAAGATCCGTGACGGATCTCGCCTATGGAATGTCAGTTTCGCCGCCAGCCGCACCATATGTCGGAGGCTTTGTACCCCAGGAGCCCCCGTTGTTGGGGCGAATTGTAATTGAACTCAGCCAACCGGAGATGGCCTCCAGCTATGGCAACGACGCATCAAACCAAGTTCTAAATCAGGCCGAGGCCAGAGATAAAGGCAAGATGAAGACAGATGCCGACCCTATCGAACAACTGCTGTGGGCAGTAGAGGCTTTGAAAGCCGAAGGAATGAACAAGCAACAGGTATCCGCAGTTATGTCAAAAGCTGTGGAGGATGCTTTCCCCACTCCGCCTGAGGGCAGTTCCAGTCAATCAGAGAATCGGGAGAGGCCCCGTCATGCCAAAACAGTTCTTCCCCCTCCCAACCCTGCATCCGGGAAGGATCAGAAATCCAAGACCGCACCCGCCGATCCGTTCGCTAGTGCATCTAGCAAGAGTGCTCAGGCCCCAAAGTACCTGCCCCGAGGGCGCAGGGTCTTCCATGCTCTTTACATGCCATTATCCAAGGCACTTCAAATCCTTGCCGAGAGGGGACACCTTAAACCCCTGGAGCCCCGGCCCCTCCCGAAGAATCTCCCTGCCACACATGATGCTGCTCAGTACTGTGCGTACCACCAGCAGACAGGCCATGCTACCGACAATTGTTTTCGCCTCCGGCATGAGGTGCAGGATTTGATTGACAACGAGGTTATCCTCCCGCCTACTTCAGCAAAGTCCGTCACCACTCAGTTGTTGGATTTTGAGGACACAGATACTGCAAGTATGTAATCAGAAGGTGAACCGCCTGTGGGCAATGCTTGGCGCATTTTTTGATGTGGCGTTTGGCACGCATTTTTGGGCATCTATTAATTTCTGTAAATTCTGACTTGGGTGTCGAGTCAGTCTTCTGTTTTGTCTTGAGCCTGTCTCATTGTTTTGAGGCATTCCTTTTGCTTAAGGGTCTGTCTAATTGTAATGAGTCAGTCCCTCTTGTATAGAGTACCATGGTGATTTCGGGGTTGTTGCCTCAAACACCATTTTGTCTTATAATTAGTTGTTTTTGCTTTTTCTTGAGTTTGTTTCTTCCGAGGAACCAGTTATGCCAACAAATCTGAATGAAACAGCCGTGGCTATCATGTGCCGTATTTGTTGCTATTTGAGTTAGCCGTGCCAAAAGGTGTGAATGGAACGACAGTACATACCGCCTACTCTCTCGTGCCTTGAACATCGTTATGATGACCTAAGCTTTTCATAAAACCCTTTTCAAACACTGCGGTGATGAAAACGAAGGGGAAGTAATTCCTCGGGTTTTGTAAAATTTTGATCATTTTGAGAAAAAGGAACGCATGCTAAGCTTTTCATGAATGAAATCATGCTTGTCGGCGTGAGTACTGAGAAGGACCCTGGCCTGATCCAGACTGGTTCCACACTATCTTCAGCACGAGCGATTTGTCGCTTTCTTAAAAACTTTCAAAAACAAAATATTTTGTGCAGTCTCGCGAAGACTTGTGTGGAATCGCTCTTAAGATTGTGTAGCCCAGGATCGCTCTCGGCCTCAAGATTCGATTTATCTGTTGCGAACCGGAATCCGTTCAGAACATTCAACGGTGCCATGAAACGCCTGTATGGCCCATTTTGAAGCAGCCCTCGAGTAAGAGGCCTCAAAGTCAGATCAGGGAGATCAGATCCCACCAAGCAAAGCTCGAGAAGCAACCGTGATGGACTTTTCCTGCAAATCAACCCAACAGCCGCTCTCCCGGATACAGAGGGCTTCCATTTCAAAAACCATTTGGCATGGGCTTGCTACACTTTTACCCTTTGAGAGGCTCGCTGGGCCGAAAACCCAGAAGGGCCCAGGCAAAAGTTAGAGCAAAGAAAAGAAAAGACAAAAAAGAAAAATACAAAAAGAAACAAAAAAAGAAGAGAAAAAGAACAAAAAATAGCAAAGAAAAAGAAATGAAAATGCAAAAGAAAAGAAAAGAAAAGAAGAAAAGAAAAAGAAAAAGAAAAACATAGCTCGCAAGGTCGAAAACCCGCATTGGGCGCCTTGGCAAAAGTTAGAGCCCAAACAGTGAAGGTTAAAATACCCGAGTGTACCTTAACCGGAACTACGTAAGGCTTGATTCCCATGTTTGGGATACGTAGGCAACTTCATCTAGAAGTCCAGCCCCCAACGCTTCCATAGCGTCTCAGTCCATGACATGGTTTTGATCACTTTTGCCTCCTCCGAATCCAATACCTTGATTGCAGCAACCTGGAATCACGTGACCAACTTCATCATGAAGCCCAAACCACCCACACCTTCCAGGTGACTCTGTCCATATATTGATTCAAACCGTCCTCGTCTCCTCCGCTTCCGAGAGACCGATCGTCGTCAACAAGGACTGGCTTGCAATGTGCCGCAGCATTATCCAAACAAGGGGCAACTTTCCGTTGCCATACACTGCCACAAGTTGCCCTGAGTTACCGTCCAAACTAGGGGCAACTTTCCGTTGCCCTATCCCCCTCAAGCCAGGGGCAATTTTCCATTGCCTCCGATCCGAGGTTGCGCATCTCGAGGCTAAGTTCCGTGCTTGTTTGAGCATTGACTGTTTGCAAAAATAGTTTTTGAAAATTTTTACTGAGGTTGACTTATTTTCTCGAAAACTGTTTCATTTTTCAAAATTGGACCATGTTTGGACCCAGAAGGAGAATTCTCAGTGCTCACAGCCTGATTCGCATGATTTTCAAATCAAGAATCGAATAAGTGTGTTAATCCAACTCTCATTTTGATCAAAACTGTTTTAGAAAACGTAAAAAATGGTCAAGATGACGAACTAGGGGCACAGTTGAGTCTGGTCTTCTGTCTTTCTCCCGTCAACATACTCGCCAGAAGGGCACCCTATTCACCAGAAGAAATAGCCGTGAGCTAACAGTGTTGGGCGTGAACCCACAACCTCTCGTTTACCTATCAACCACTCTGGGGAGGGATGAAAAATGAGAGAATAAAGAATAGAGAGGAGTAAGTTGAGAGAAAAGTAAGAAAAGGGTTTTGAGAGAAAAACCGAGCCTGAGGACCGAGTGATGTGAGTATCACAAATCAGAAAGGGTGGGAAATAATACCCGGAGGAACTGGCTCCTCGAGATTCAAGGTCTCTCCTTGTGTAAACATGTCCGTGTGTCGTGTCTTTTGATTTGTCGGTTTCGGCTTTAGCTTTGAGTCTTTTCCGAGTGTGTCTCGTTGTGTTCAGGTCGTGTGCCTTTTGTTTCTCTGTTTGAGTCTGTCTCGCTGTGTTCTGTGGTAGGCTCGATACCCCGGTTGTGAAACCCCTTTTCCAAAGATTAATCGTTTGTGCTCTGAATGTTGTGCCATTCTCTACATTCGTGCGAAGCAAGAGAAGAAAAGGGAAATTTAGGACATTCGAGTGTGCTTCAACTGCAATCGTGTCAGTTTTGTGATCCGTCTTGTCAGATTGGGGCTATTTGTTCAGGGTTTGCTGTGTGTAGAATGAACCAAGTGCTATGTTATGGGCTGTATGCAGGTCAATCCCCAGTAGAGTATGGGCTGTATATCCAGGTTGAGCAGAGAATTGTATGAGTTGTTTTGCTGTTAGTTGGTTGGTTATCTGATCAGTACAGTGCGAGTGCTCAATTTTCAGACAACAGATCAATATCATTTACATTTGAGGTGTAATATGATGCAATGTAGTGCAAGATGCAGATATGTACAGATATAACATTCTTTTCAGACAAAAAGTTTGTTTCATTTCATATAATCTTTTTCAAGTACAAATCTTGAGGAAAACAAAAACTTGCCTGCGGCAGTAAAATACTCTATCTACCAACAAAAGAGAAAAGTATAAGAAAAGAAATAAGAAAACAGCAAAAGTCTGGGTCATCAGCATCATCAATGGCCTCGCGCCGAGGGATCTGTCCTCGCCCTCTTCCTGGGCAGAAGTCCAGGAGCATCACCAGAAGTGTCACTGTCTGAGCCCGAGCCCGAGCTGCCCCCGGCCTCCTCCTCGGATGACTCCGCCCCCCCCTCAGACTCGTCGTCTGGGACTGGAGCCCGCGAGCTGCTCCCGGCGTAAGTGCGCCCTCCTCTGGTGCGGGGGAATATCCTGCCATCCCGGGTAGACATGGGAGGTCCAGATGAAGCGACGCCACCCGCCGGAGGAAAGTGGGAAGGGAGGCTGAAAAACATGAAAGGCAAATGCATCAGTATGTATGAAACAGTTTATCAGTGCAGAATGCAGTGTATGAATACAGAGTATGAATGCCGTGAGCAGCTGAAACAGTGCACAATGCAGTGTATGAGTACAGTTTATGAATGTCGTGAGCAGTTTATCAGTGCAGAATGCAGTGTACGAATACAGTGTATCAAATGCCATGAGGGCTGGGTATCCAGTGTTGTATCGTGCATCAGATTATGCGAAGCAGTTTGGGTATGATTTGAAGCTATGACAGAGAGAACATACCGGAAGGCCGTAAAAGGCTAGGAAGTCGAAGGTCCGCTGCAGCATCCCCGCCATGGAGGCATTCATCTCCAATGACCGCCGGGTGTACTCAGAAGACGCCTGCAAGGGAATCAGATGCATCAATATTCTGTGGAATATCAAATAAACTACAATGAAATAACTGTACAGAAATGCAGTAACACATACCGGAGGCAAGTCGGGGATACCGACAAACTCGTGATCAGCCGGCGGAGGGGCGAAGGGAATCTGATAGGTCGCCCCATCCGACCCCGGAAAGACAGTGAAGCGGGTAGAGCGGGCCAACTGGCCTCCCGTCCTCTCTGGACTCCGCCCCTGCCGCGGACTCGAGCCCTCCTCGGCGCTCCTCCTCCTACTCCTGCTCCGGCCGCCGGCGCCGCAGGTCTCTCTCTCTCAGCTCGGCGACCACCACTCAGCGGCCGCATGATGAAGGTCCGGACGTACTCTGAGTAATCGCCCTCGCCTCTGAAGCCGTCCGCCTCCCAACCGATGGTGTAGTCCGCCATCTGCTCAGCGGTGAAACGCTCGGTGTCCCTCATATGCTCAGGAGGATGCACCGGGACTATCTGCTCAGGTAACCCTAAGGTCTGACGCAAGAAGCGCTCGCCTAGGTACCAAGCCCGACAGACCGGGCCCTCCAGCAAAATCCGGTAACGCGAGGAGGTCTCAACGGCGCCGGCAAACCGATCCCGCACCATCGCTGGCAGAGGAGCCCACGGCTGCCAGGTGATCTGAAATTGAAATACAGTTTGTTATCTACTGGTATTGCAAATATACAGTGGAAAAGTGAAGCTTAAATAAACTGCAAGTAAAACATACCTCGGCAGGAGTAATGGTGTCGAAGTAGCGACGAAAGAAGCTGAAAGTCTCTCGCGGCCTCCGGGCGCATCTCCCGTCATAGCGGCGTGAGAAGGGAATGACTAGAGGAGTCTCCGTCTCCGGCACTGGCTCCAGCCTGGGAAAGTAGGCGTAAACCCATAACTGCAAGACAGATGTCGGAACATTTATCAGATAAAGCAGAATACAGAATAGAGCAGAAATAATAAAGCCGTGTGTTGTGCAGTGTGTTGAGCAGAGTATACCGTGTGAACAGTGTACAGTAGAGTATGTGTGTGCCGTGTGTACAGTATACAGCAAGTGTAAAGCAGACTACAGTGTGTGCAGTGTGCAGAGTACAGAAAGTACAGAACAGAAATGTAAAGCAGAGGAGAAGGCGTACCTCCCAAGCTCGCCAGTAGCCTCCGAGCAACTGCCCGCTGCCACGGGAGACTGAGCTCATGTACCCGTAAAGAGTGGCCAGAGCCGCACCACCCCAATCAAAACGCAAGATGTCTCGGACGTCCACCAGTGCGCTGAGTAGGCAGAGAGGCACGGTGTTCACCCGGTCGGCGAAGAGGGTCGTCCCTAGCAAAAACATCAAAAAGCCGCGTGCGTACTGCTCTACAGCCGCCTCGGTCATCGGAGCCGTCGCCACCAACGCAGGCTGCACTCTGAACTGCACCTCGAACCAGAGTAGCGGACAAAGCCTGGACGAGCAAGGGTGGCGCCTCGCCAAGCAAGTAGATCTGAGCGGCGGTCCACTCGTCCATGTCGGTGTCGAAGGGGATCGGATCACCCCCTACCCCGATGCCGGTGAGCACCGAGAAGTCGTAGGGAGTCATCGTCATGTCTCCCGCCGCGGATAGGTGGAACGAGTCGGTGGTGTCCCACCACCTCTCTGCCAGGGGCAGCTAGAAGAGGCCTGCAGGCAGTAAGCCGGGTCAGACCCCTGCAAAAGGAACCGAAGCCCGCATCGTCCACGATGCGTCGAACCGCCTCGGGAAGCTCCAAGTACCAATCTCGAGCCGCGACATTCCCATACCGCGGATGGTATGGGAATCTCCCTTTAATTATGTCAATGGAAGAGGATGGTTTAATTGACTCCAAAGGAGGAGGAACTATGAGTTGATTAGGTTTACTGGAGGAGGGGACCAAAGCCTTAGAAGGAGGCCTTGGGCGAGACATCTGTTGAATAGGAAACAAAGATTAGCAACCAGAAAGAAGATCTAAGTAATTCTGGTAATAATGTAAATCATTGTAATAATTATGTCGTAAAACACGGCGAGCTTGTAACTGTTGGTGATTGATGTATTGGGCTCTTTTAGTAGTTGGTCTGGCTGATTTAAGGCGGTTAATGCGGCGGTTAACTTGTTTGATCAGGGTTTGGTAATAGGTAATTTGGGTTTTAACATAGGAAATATGTGGAGTAGCACTCATCCCTTACCCCCCTGTAAAAATTCTCGGGTAAGAAAATCAGGTAGGGAATTTTGACAACCAGGTATATAGGTAATATCAAAATCAAAAATACTTAAAATAGATTGCCAACGGGCAAAAATCTGTTTACTAGCAAGATTTTGAACATCTTTTTCCAAAACATATTTAGCAGATTTGCAATCGACACGAAGTAAAAATTTTTGATTTAAAATATCATCTTGAAATTTTTGAATACATAAAACAGTCGATAAAATTTCTTTTTTAATAGTACTATAATTTAATTGTGCTTTATTCCAGATACCAGAATGAAAACGAACAATTTGTTCAGATGACTGAGGAGTGACTTTCTGAAGGAGAATGCCACCATAACCAATATCAGAAGCATCAGTTTGAATAATTTTGAATGAGTTCTCAGTAGGAATACCAAGACAAGGAAGAGACTTGACATATTGTTTAACTTGTTGAACAAAAGCAGTATGAGTAGAAGACCAAGGAGGAGGATTATCCTTTAACCGATCGAACAATGGTTGACAGATTTGCCTAAGGTCTTTATAAAATTCAGCAATGTAATTGAGGGAACCTAAAAACCTTTGTAATTGAGTTTTATCAAGAATTTCATCAGGAAATTTAGACGCAAACTCAATAGAGCGACTAATTGGGAGAATAGTATTATGATGAATATCATAACCTAAAAACCTAACTTTAGTCTGAAATAATTTAATCTTAGGAGCGGATATGACTAGACCATGACTTTTAATAGTATAAAAGAATGCAGTTAAATGTTTCCAATGTTCACTAATTGATTTAGAAAAGATTAATATGTCATCAATGTAAACAATAGAAAAATGACTAAATGGGTTAAAGATATCATTCATTATATTTTGAAATTCACTAGGAGCATTTTTTAACCCAAATGGCATGACATTCCATTCATATTGGCCAAAAGGTGTATTAAAAGCAGTTTTATATCGATCTTTAGGATGAATTTGTATTTGCCAGAAACCACTTTTTAAATCAAATTTACTAAAAATAACAGTTTGATTAAGTCTTTTAATTAGGTCTTTTTTATTAGGAATAGGATATCTAATCCATTCAAGAACAGCATTTAATGGTTTATAATTAATAACTAGGCGAGGAACACCTCGTTCTAATTCAGCATTTTTATTAACATAAAAAGCAGGACAAGACCATGGTGATTTGCTAGGACTAATAATTCTATTTTTTAACAATTCATTAATTTCCTTTTTACACATTTCTAACAATTCATGATTCATTTGAATAGGCCGGGATTTAGTAGGTATTTGTCGTTCATTAAAACCTTTAATATATGGTAAAGTAACTACATGCTTTTTCCTATGCCAGAATGCAGTAGGTAAAGTTGAACAAACAGTTGATTCAAGTTTTAATTTGAAATCATTGATTTGAGAGAGGAGAACGGGATCAGTTAACTGTTGATCTATTCGTTTGTAATTAATTTCTTCTTTAAGAAAATTAATATGCCGAGTTAGTCGTTTAATAGTGTGGGTAATAGAACAATCTTGTAATTGATTTAACTCTAATTGTTCAGGTGGAAATAAGAATGTAAATGTAACAGGATGTCCTAAAACATGAGTAGTAATTCCTTCAGTAGAAGTAGTAAATGGATATAATAAAGATATAAATGGTGTACCTAAAATAATCCGATCAGTCATATTTTTGACTAAAACAAATGTAGTGTTAAAGCAAACATTATTTTGACAAACATGTACTTTAGGTAATTTATATCGAATATGCATTTTACTACCATTAGCAGAAGTTAATTTTTCTTGACATTTGTGATAATATTTAGTAGGAAGTAATCCTTCTTGAATGCAATTTAAATCAGCACCAGTATCGATTAATGCAACTAATTCTAATTCAAAATCTTCAACAATGATTTTAATTCTTGAATACCATTTTTGCATATAAATTTTATTAAGTAAATTTAATCGTTTATCTTCAAGGTTAGTAGCTTGAGATCGATTATCAAATATGAGTTTAGTTGGATCAGTATGATCAGAATCATGATCAGAATTATGTTCAGATTCATGAGGTGATTGTGCATTAGGTTGGAAATCATTTAAGTTTTGTTTAAGTTTAAGATTAATAATTTCATTTTCTAATTTATTATCTTTATTTTGAAGATCTCTTATTGTTTGTTTAATTTGATTGATTTCAAATTGTAAGTCTTGAAGTGTAACTTCTTTAGTTTTATTTTTAAATTTTTCTAAAGTTTTAGATAAACTAATAATGGGTTTATTAAGCTTAGGTTTAGTTTCTGATTGAAGCATTAGACCTTTGAGTTTATCAATATATTGTTGTTTTAATTGGGGATCATCTAATTTACTAATTAAATCAATTAAAGCAGATTCTTCTTGACTATGTTTAGTAAGAACAGAAATTTGTTTAACAGGTTTACAACAAACATCATTACATCCTAAGGTAATTTGATTATCAGAATCAGAATTATCACTAGTAGATGGGGAATTGGATGTAGATGGAAGTACAGAAGAGGAACCATTATCAGATTGATTTAATTGGAAGATTTCAAATAACTGAATTTTGGATTCATCATTAATTTGGAGTTGATTGACTCTATCTTTGAGCTTTTGTTTCTCTTTGCATTTATTAGCATAGTGGCCTTTTTGTCCACAGTTATAACACGTAATATCTTTATTAGATTTTGATCTCGGATGTGATTTAGATTTATGATATTTCTTTTTGGGTTTAGTATAAAATTTGTCATTAGATTTGGAGGGTGAATAAGGCTTCTTGTTTTTATGATAATATTTGGATTTATAATTTTTTGAATGTTTGTGTGATTTCCTACGAGAGGGTGCAATAGGAGGTAGTCCATATTGTTCACAGAAATTCCCTAATTCATATTTAGCTTTATGTTTATCTTTTGTAGCTTTTTGACTAAGTTTTAAATCAATACACATTTTTAAGCCTTCTTTTTGAATAGTGCTAATTATATCACCATATGTTAAATTATCATATTCAATAACACCAGTAGGTTGACTAAGAACATCTCGAATTTTGTGAGGAAATAAACTAGGTAATCCATTAATAAATTTTTCTTTCCAGAATGATTTAGTACAGTCTTCTCTCAACATAACTCTAGAGGTAAAAACATCTTTATACCACCTAAAATCACTTAAGGTTGGACAAGTAAGATTACTGAGTTGATCATGTATGCGAGAATATATTAGTTTGGGGTACCAATAAAGTGTCTAATAATTGTATAAATTAATTGGTTAATACCATCAGGTTGGCAACATCCTAAATTTTCATCAAATATAGGTAATCCTTGATCATCAGTTTGGTTAGCATAGATGATAGAGTCTCGTTGGGTGTCAGTTAAATATTTTTCCCACCAAGATTTGAGCTGACCAGTAAAGCCAGTAGTAATTAAATTTACAATTTCAGGTTGAGTATATTGGGGATAATTAGAGAGATAACTATTCGAGACCATAGATAAATGATTTAATTTTTGGAGGAGTTGATCTTCACTAAGACCATCAATATTCCATTCGTATAATTTTTTAGCAGAGACAGAAAATTGATTATTAACATTATTTTCTTCAAATTGTAAATCGACAGGAGTAGGCTTAGTATACCAATTCTTGGTAGTTTGAGGATTAACTTTTGGATAATGTATTTTCGTAACTTGGAATTGTTGAGCTAAGTTATTAATTTCATTGTCAGTATCAGAGGAAGTAGAATTTGGGTTGATATCAAATTGTTGATTTAGGACAGTAATACCTTTATCTTTAGAAGGTGAGGGAGTATCGGGTACTGCTAATTTGGTAAATAATTTTTCAATGGCTTGGACCGTAGATGATTGATTATTTGTAACGAGGCTAGTTCGGGTAGAACGTTTACTCGGTAGGTTAAGTAAAGGTGCATCTAAAGGTTGTTTAGATGATGAAGTGTGAACAGATTCTAAATTAGTTTCTATTTTATCTAATTGTTTACCAATTGTATTTAAACACTGGTTAGTATAATTATTTTGTTCAATAACTTTTTTGAGTTCATTATCATCTCCAGGTAATTTAAAAGGAGAGGCAGGAATTTCAGAACCTTGTTGATTAAGAATAATTTTTTCTAAGGGAGGATGACTAGAACTAATTGTAGTGGTAGCAGAAGTTTTCCATTTATGTTTAGTAATTGTAGTAAGTGTTTTATAATATTTTTCTTCATATTCTAGTAAGGGTAATTCAAAACCATATCGATCCATAAAATTATACCATTCTTGGGAGATTTGAAACATTTGAGCAGAAGTATATTTAGCATAATAAGCATGGCGCTGGGTTCGATTAGCTTTAGATTTAAAATCAATAAGTAATTTATCAAGATTGGGAGTAAATTCCTTTTTAATTGTCAATAATTGGGGATTGACAGGTGGTGTAAATTCTTCCATATCAGTTTGAGTCGGAGAGTCAGTTGACTGAACTTCTTCATCAGGGAAATGAGTATGTGTAGAATAAACAGGTTTACTAATTTGAGAAGTTGAGGAATTATCAATTCCTTTTAATTTTGGATTGATTGTAGGACCTATGGTTGGACCGATATTAAGTTGACTATTTTTTCTAAATAGAGGTGTGGTAAATATTTCATCTTCAGTTTCTATTTCGCTAGGGACACTAGATGTACTATGTCTAGAGGATTGACTACGGTTAAATTTAATATGAACAGAACCATCATTAAATTGTCTGATATCTTTAATATCTTGTTCAGAGGATTGTTGCTGATTATGTTTGTAATTTTCATTAACAGTAATCCATTCATCAGGTAAATCAATATCTTTCCATTCAATCATTTTAGGAATATTAATATGGGATTCATTATGACTACTACTTTGAATAAGTAAAGTTTTATCTTTAGGTGATTTATGCAGAGCATGAACATTTAAATTAGTTTGCATACATTTATAGTGAACACGATAAATTAAAGCAATATTATGTGTCTTAGCCATCATATTAGTGAATGAACCATGTAGTTGAATATTTAATGTTAAAGCATGTAAAATATTTGGATCACTTAAGCTGAGCGTAAAATCAGGAAAACAATTAAAATGTACTGGACCTTTATGAAGACCAGTTTCCATCATTCCCATTAAACTATCATTATAATTAAGAAAACGAGCATCTCTTAAGCATAATAAAACAGAAGTATTTTTTCCAACAGGTGTAAGTGGATTAAGACCAACTCGAATTAGACCAATGTGAATAAAATTGTAACCATTATCTTTATGTCTTTTAATTAATTTAGTATCAAATAACTGACAAGTTTCTCGAGGTTTTTCTAAAGCATAAACTTGTTCAATTGTTTTAACATGTAATGCAACTTTAAAAACATTCTGTAGAAATGTTGTTCTATAAATTTCTTTGATTTGTAATTTTGGTATATTCCAATCTCTATTAAATTGATCATTTTGTATTTCAACATCTTCTTCATTAATGACTAATCCTTGATTAGGTATGGAAGGTAAAGTTGTTGACCTAGAACTGACTGATGAGTTACTTCTGAATAATTGACTCATTGTTCTTTCTAATTAATCTAGTTTTCGGTTCCATCTTAATCACCCACGAGATCAGTCTGTTATCCACCTGGTTTCAGTCACCCACTTCCATTTCTTGTCCAGAGTAAGTCCTTAGAGTTAGGCAGTGTGGACATTTAGGATAGGGTCTGTGCTAAACCATTATGGTCTGTGGTAACTTGACAAGAATAGGGTATGTAGTAAGATACATCAGTCAACAATATAGTACCATGACTCTCTCAAATTGACAATCCTTTCATTTTTAAAAACTGCCAACTAAAATTTGTAGTAAACTCTGCACTATACACTTTCCAATTTGGATGTTTGACTTAATACTAAGATCAAACGCTTTTAAGAGTGGCATTAAAAACATTTGAAGCGCCCTCCTATTATACTCATAAATAGAGCCTTTAAACACACAAAGCACCGAGTGTTTTTGTCTCTCAGGAATCTGCACAGCACAGCCTTAGCGCTCACGTCGCCGGTTTCTCTTCTATCTCTGAGAAGGGTGCTCTGGAAAATGCAAACCCTATCTATTTCTCACCGTTTGTCTCCCTCAACCCACCGGCTGTTTCCATCGCCGGTCACCGCCATTCCCTGCAGAACCCCCAGCTCTCTTCCTTCCCTCCGTACTCTGCGATGCTGCTCTCTCCAATCTCCATCTCTGGGTCCTTCTCTCTCTCTCTCTCTCTCTCTCTCTCTCTCTCCTCTCTCTCTTATTTATATATTCCCATTAGTGTATTCAATAATGGATGAAGTGAAAAGGTGGATAGTTTTCGATAAATGCATTTGCGAAGCGGAATTAAGTTTCCCTTTCTTGAAGCCTCGAAAAACTCTGTCTCATCCATAACTGAAGAAAACCCAACCACAACATTAAATTCAACTGTAATTGAGACCCAATTCAGGAACGCAAAGAAACCAAAATTCATATCTTTACACAACATTTTTCTTAGAACATTTTTTTTTTTTTTTTGGCCCTTTTACAGATCAATAGCATTCTGCTTACCATAGGAATATTCAAATTGAATTATTATCCCACAATATTTCAGAAATTGGAATCGTCAAAATGAACCGACCTCAAATAATATATTTAAACAACTAAAATTTCAGTTAAAAGAAATTTACAACACTATTCAAATAATATATTTAAATATTTTTATATTATAATTTTTTAAATGTTAGTACATAAGTGATCAATTATATACACGTTTTATGGCAGAGGCATTTATAGAAAACCATCCCCCTTTTCACTTCATCTATTATCGAATACATAATGGGAATATATATATATATATATATAGAGAGAGAGAGAGAGAGAGAGAGAGAGAGACCCAGAGATGGAGATTGGAGAGAGCAGCATCGCAGAGTACGGAGGGAAGGAAGAGAGCTGGGGGTTCTGCAGGGAATGGCGGTGACCGGCGACGGAAACAGCCGGTGGGTTGAGGGAGACAAACGGTGAGAAATGGATAGGGTTTGCATTTTCCAGAGCACCCTTCTCAGAGATAGAAGAGAAACCGGCGACGTGAGCGTTAAGGCTGTGCTGTGCAGATTCCTGAGAGACAAAAACACTCGGTGCTTTGTGTGTTTAAAGGCTCTATTTATGAGTATAATAGGAGGGCGCTTCAAATGTTTTTAATGCCACTCTTAAAAGCGTTTGATCTTAATATTAAGTCAAACATCCAAATTGGAAAGGATGTAGTGCAGAGTCTACTACAAATTTCAGTTGGCAGTTTTTAAAAATGAGTGAGTGGTCAATTTGAGGGAGTCATGATACTAAATTGTCGACTGATTGCTTCTTACGCACAGAGACGAAAAAAGTGATACCAACCAATTGTAGAATCTATTTTAGATTGTGAAACAAGGCTGTTCCGAATCCTCCAGAGCAGAGTCGATTATTATTTGTAAAAATGTTGCAATGGATTGTGACCGGCGGTTTGTTTTGAACCTTTCAAAACAGAGTCTATTATTAATACACAAAACGTAATTGAAAAAAATAATTCAAGGGCTATTAGTTTGTTAGTAAGGCCATTTTGAATCATCACTACTCATTCAAGGTAGATCGATTGTAAAAATATTTAATTTCTTTATATATTTTCATGATTTCTCTTGATTTAAATCTCACAAAATTTATTTTCTTTATATATTTTCATGATTTTTCTTAATTTGAATGTCACAAAATTTCTCTCACTCACTATTTATGAAAAGATTGTCGAGGAGACAAATATTGAACATGCCACATTAGTGGAATTATTAAAATAATAATCATATTATGATGTTTAAATACTCACCATTTATGAGAAGGTATTGGAGGAGATAAATATTGAACATGTCACAGTAATAGAATCATTAAAAAAAATAATTATATTATGATGTTTGAAGGTGTTCAAATTCGAGAGGATGTTTAATTGTTCGGTAGAGTTACTGTGTAAGTAATAAATTTGAAAGAATATTATTGAAATACAAAAAATAAAAAATATATATATATACTTCAAACTTTTAATAATAGTAAATTGTCCCACAACTCCCCTATCATGGGATCTAGGATCTTGCTGTGCTTTTGGGTATAGCAAGCAGTTGTGTTTCTTTGTGTAGTGTCGTCTTGAGCCTCTTTCGATAATCTGAATCGTCATGTTGTAGGGTTCGTCAAGTAGATCATTCATGCAAAAGATCAAGTTGATTGGATATCTGCAGCACTATAACCAAAGTAGATTTGTTTTTATAAAAATTAACGGTTAACATAACTTTCATAAATTTTTAAAAACAATTAAGACCTAATCTATGAATATCCGATTAACTTGATTTTTTACATGAATAATATTCTTAACGAATCCTACAATAGAAACGGTTCAGATTATAGAAAAATTCAAGACAAACCCCTACAAAGGGGCACAGCAGTGTTGTGCCCACCCCCAAGTCCCCTATCAGGTATGTAGTGTAAGCCCCAACATGCGAGGCAGGAGAATGATGTTCCATCACACAACACAAGGCCGTGAAATTATCATTTTCTCATAAATATAATTTAATTAAATAGAATATATTATTAAATTAATAGGTGACCTTTCACGGACAAAGTAGAGATATATATCGATAGGCAGTGATAGAAATAGATAGGCAGGGATACAAACAAAATAATGCGTGTTAGAGAGATATTATAAATATGATTATAAAAAAAAAAAAAAGGATGTATTTTAAACCTTTTAAAATTTGAAAAATATATATAATTAATACTATAAATTTATTTAATTATACTAATTTTTCTTTTAATAAAATTAAATGATCAAAACTAATACATATGATGGATAAATACTAAAACAAGTCAAGGTAATTATAAATTTTAAAGAACAAAAACGACAATATCATATTTTCATTCATATGAGTCACGAATTACTAATAAAAAATAATTTAAGTGTTATGTAAATTAAAATCCCTAAAGAAATTAATGTAATTGAAAATAAGTTCAAGTAAAATCGTCATTAAAAATAATTTTTTATAATTATTTTTTGCATTTGTCGCTAAATATTGACAATTAGTGACTTTTTTTGTATTAAGATTTTTATAAATTGTCACTAAAACTTACAATTAATAATTTTCTTTATTACGAAATTTTCAAACTGTCACTGAAAGTTAAAAATCAGTGACTTTTTTGTGACTTTTTTTTAAACTATTGCTAAAACTTATTATTGATGACATTTTTTATGACAAAATTTTTAAATTGTCGCTAAAAATTATCAATTAATGATTTTTTTAAAATAATGTTTGATAAAAAAACGCTATTAATTATCATAAGACCTATTGGACAATAAGTTCACCTATTATGACTTATACCTAAGTATGAGACTAAACTGTATTTATTCCAAACCTCAAGGGAAGTGAGTGTAATCTATTCATTTTAAAAGTAATTCATTAATTCTAGAAAAATAAATTCAAAATTTGTTCAAAATCTATAATTAAAAAATTGGATTTCCGTAGCTTTAACAAACAACTTAAAATTATAAATAAAAAATAAGAACCACTAAAGTTAATCAAACCTAACCTTCAGTATATAAGCCGTTAATGTTAGGTGTTCGTAGATTTTTTGTCACAAAAACATCCAAATTGGAAAGCATATGGTGTGGAGTCTGTACTACAAATTTCAGTTGGCAGTTTTCAAAAATGAATGAGCAGTCAATTTGAGGGAGTCATGAGACCATCCCTCCTGATCATCTATTTATGCAAATTGACTCCTACTAAATTATTGACTGAGAGCTTGTTTGGGATACTTTTTGGGGCTAAAATAGTAATAATGATAGAGACTCCTAATTTTGGGGATCTCACAATCCCCAAGTGATCCATCCCACTCATGATGTGGGTCGCACACATACATGAGCAGTGTGGGTCACTTTGGGGGTTGTAAGGTCTCCAAAATTGGGGGTCTGAAATATTTTTTCTAAAATAGTCATATAAGACAAAATAGATTATGTTAGCTAAATATGACAAAATGTCACATCCAACGTATAATCATTTCATTTTTTTCGCTTACAAAAGTTGAAAAAGTTAAAAAAGTTTATCCTATCAAAACTTTTTAGCCTTGGCTAAAATAGTGAAAAAAATCAAAAAGCGAAGAAGTCAATCCACATCTCAAACGAGCTTTGATCAATCTTACTCACAAACACAAAAACAGTGATACCTAATAGAGATGATATGTGCCCCTCCTCAGATATGATGTAGACACCACGCCAATCTTCTCTCCATTCTCTTGTCTTCTCTGCAGTTTTTGTACAAGATTAGGGGTGTAAAATTGGCCCATCAATTCGTGGGCCATCTGAAATCCGCCTACGGCTAGGGCGGGTCCAGCCTGATTAGGCCCGGGCTCAAATATGGTCGGCTCTGAACGAAGGCCACTACGGCCTGTGTTTAGGACCTCAAATTTTATCCCAAAATAAGACCCCAAATGTATTACTTTTATATCTACTATCTACTACTATTATAAAAGTGTGAAGAACTAACACGTTTTCTACTTTTTTTAAATCACAATTGTACCCTCTCAAGTATACTATATTTTCTAACTTATGAAGAGTTCTATATAAACCAACTATCTATTTATTTTTGGAATTGAACCCTTAAAAATTATATATCTGTTTTCAAAAGTCCTATATAAATGTAAACAAATCGTTCTCCTTCTTATTTTAAAAAAAACAAAAAAATGGAGCCATCTCCTTATTTTAATGATAATTTTCAAAAATACTATAGATATAATCTTTTATCTTATAGATCTATTAATTATGAAAATAAGAGGGACCCATATATTTATGGATCACCATTCCAAGTAAATAAGAATCGAGAGAGTTCTTATAATTACAACACACATAAATATAAGGGAAAATTTTTTGATATATTAGGGGATATCCCTATCAAAAATTATTTAGGAAAAGTGATATTATGTATATGGAAAAAAATTTGGATCGAAAATATTTTTATTGGAAAATTCTCCATTTTGTCTTAAAAAAAAAAAAAGGATATCGAGGTGCTTCTATACTGATATACATAATATTCATAATTCTCCATCATGGATCAAATCACTATGAATAATTTTGATTGAATCTAAAAATTGTATGCATTCGTTCGAATCTAGACAGAGGAAAGTGCATGTGTTTTTAAAACAGAGATTTACACTACATCTAAAAAATTTGCAGGTTATCTTTATGCACTTTCTTTTTGTTTAAATTATATTTTATGAACTGTAATTTTACATTGTACTTTAATAACCAAGGTATGATGTTAAAATTCTAAACAAGAACCACTTTCTTAGTTTTATTTTTTAAATGTGTTTTTTAATTTTTGGTTTTTATATTTTCTCAATTTGGTGATTAAAGATACTAAAATTTCTTCATATTTTATATTTAAATTATACTTTTAATGAAAATATAATATCTAATAATCTAAATAGAATATTAGTATAAAAAAAATTATAAATTCAAACATGTACTGATTTATGTATATATATATATTTTGTTATTATTATTATTTAATATTAATATTTTTCTTTTCAAAAAGAATACACAATAAATTATTTTCTAAATGTATTTAGATTAAGTGAATCTAACTTTAAAAGTAAATTAAAAAATAAAAAGTATTAAATTAAGTTAATCTAAAAAGAAAATGAAAGGGTTATTAAAAAAAAAGTGTCAAAGACAAAATAACATGAAAACAAAAAAATTCAAAATAAAAGTTTGAAAGAACAAACCAAACCAAACACTATTATAAACTTCTATTTTTTTAAAATCTTTTTTCACTAATCTCTAATTTACACAAATTATTCACAATTTCCTTTCAATTTTTATATGAATTTAATAATATAATTAAAAAAAATTGTGCGTACATACAAAAATGTAACACTAAACATTTATATTATGGCGAACTATTTAATTATGAATAATTAACTTTTCATTGTTATCTATATTATGTTATTACAAAAGATTTCACGTATTACTTTTGTGATATCTTATATATGTCAATGGCTACATATATAAATATATATATATATATAAATATAAATTTATATATGTTACTGTATTCATACATTGTTAATCTATAATGCTATATTACCATCGAATACTTTAATTTTCTAACATGTATCGTTTTAGTAATATAGTTTTATTTGTTAGGAAAAAACTGTGAAATTGTGTATTATTCTCCTATCAACTTATATTCAATATATATATACACATACATGTCATGTAAACAAGTGTCCATAACAAACACTTTCAATAACAAATTAAGATTTTGCAAAACATTCCATCAGTCAATTTGAGAGAGTCATGGTACTATATTGTTGACTGATGTATCTTACTACATACCCTATTCTTGTCAAGTTACCACAGACCATAATGGTTTAGCACAGACCCTATCCTAAATGTCCACACTGCCTAACTCTAAGGACTTACTCTGGACAAGAAATGGAAGTGGGTGACTGAAACCAGGTGGATAACAGACTGATCTCGTGGGTGATTAAGATGGAACCGAAAACTAGATTAATTAGAAAGAACAATGAGTCAATTATTCAGAAGTAACTCATCAGTCAGTTCTAGGTCAACAACTTTACCTTCCATACCTAATCAAGGATTAGTCATTAATGAAGAAGATGTTGAAATACAAAATGATCAATTTAATAGAGATTGGAATATACCAAAATTACAAATCAAAGAAATTTATAGAACAACATTTCTACAGAATGTTTTTAAAGTTGCATTACATGTTAAAACAATTGAACAAGTTTATGCTTTAGAAAAACCTCGAGAAACTTGTCAGTTATTTGATACTAAATTAATTAAAAGACATAAAGATAATGGTTACAATTTTATTCACATTGGTCTAATTCGAGTTGGTCTTAATCCACTTACACCTGTTGGAAAAAATACTTCTGTTTTATTATGCTTAAGAGATGCTCGTTTTCTTAATTATAATGATAGTTTAATGGGAATGATGGAAACTGGTCTTCATAAAGGTCCAGTACATTTTAATTGTTTTCCTGATTTTACGCTCAGCTTAAGTGATCCAAATATTTTACATGCTTTAACATTAAATATTCAACTACATGGTTCATTCACTAATATGATGGCTAAGACACATAATATTGCTTTAATTTATCGTGTTCACTATAAATGTATGCAAACTAATTTAAATGTTCATGCTCTGCATAAATCACCTAAAGATAAAACTTTACTTATTCAAAGTAGTAGTCATAATGAATCCCATATTAATATTCCTAAAATGATTGAATGGAAAGATATTGATTTACCTGATGAATGGATTACTGTTAATGAAAATTACAAACATAATCAGCAACAATCCTCTGAACAAGATATTAAAGATATCAGACAATTTAATGATGGTTCTGTTCATATTAAATTTAACCGTAGTCAATCCTCTAGACATAGTACATCTAGTGTCCCTAGCGAAATAGAAACTGAAGATGAAATATTTACCACACCTCTATTTAGAAAAAATAGTCAACTTAATATCGGTCCAACCATAGGTCCTACAATCAATCCAAAATTAAAAGGAATTGATAATTCCTCAACTTCTCAAATTAGTAAACCTGTTTATTCTACACATACTCATTTCCCTGATGAAGAAGTTCAGTCAACTGACTCTCCGACTCAAACTGATATGGAAGAATTTACACCACCTGTCAATCCCCAATTATTGACAATTAAAAAGGAATTTACTCCCAATCTTGATAAATTACTTATTGATTTTAAATCTAAAGCTAATCGAACCCAGCGCCATGCTTATTATGCTAAATATACTTCTGCTCAAATGTTTCAAATCTCCCAAGAATGGTATAATTTTATGGATCGATATGGTTTTGAATTACCCTTACTAGAATATGAAGAAAAATATTATAAAACACTTACTACAATTACTAAACATAAATGGAAAACTTCTGCTACCACTACAATTAGTTCTAGTCATCCTCCCTTAGAAAAAATTATTCTTAATCAACAAGGTTCTGAAATTCCTGCCTCTCCTTTTAAATTACCTGGAGATGATAATGAACTCAAAAAAGTTATTGAACAAAATAATTATACTAACCAGTGTTTAAATACAATTGGTAAACAATTAGATAAAATAGAAACTAATTTAGAATCTGTTCACACTTCATCATCTAAACAACCTTTAGATGCACCTTTACTTAACCTACCGAGTAAACGTTCTACCCGAACTAGCCTCGTTACAAATAATCAATCATCTACGGTCCAAGCCATTGAAAAATTATTTACCAAATTAGCAGTACCCGATACTCCCTCACCTTCTAAAGATAAAGGTATTACTGTCCTAAATCAACAATTTGATATCAACCCAAATTCTACTTCCTCTGATACTGACAATGAAATTAATAACTTAGCTCAACAATTCCAAGTTACGAAAATACATTATCCAAAAGTTAATCCTCAAACTACCAAGAATTGGTATACTAAGCCTACTCCTGTCGATTTACAATTTGAAGAAAATAATGTTAATAATCAATTTTCTGTCTCTGCTAAAAAATTATACGAATGGAATATTGATGGTCTTAGTGAAGATCAACTCCTCCAAAAATTAAATCATTTATCTATGGTCTCGAATAGTTATCTCTCTAATTATCCCCAATATACTCAACCTGAAATTGTAAATTTAATTACTACTGGCTTTACTGGTCAGCTCAAATCTTGGTGGGAAAAATATTTAACTGACACCCAACGAGACTCTATCATCTATGCTAACCAAACTGATGATCAAGGATTACCTATATTTGATGAAAATTTAGGATGTTGCCAACCTGATGGTATTAACCAATTAATTTATACAATTATTAGACACTTTATTGGTACCCCAACTAATATATATTCTCGCATACATGATCAACTCAGTAATCTTACTTGTCCAACCTTAAGTGATTTTAGGTGGTATAAAGATGTTTTTACCTCTAGAGTTATGTTGAGAGAAGACTGTACTAAATCATTCTGGAAAGAAAAATTTATTAATGGATTACCTAGTTTATTTCCTCACAAAATTCGAGATGTTCTTAGTCAACCTACTGGTGTTATTGAATATGATAATTTAACATATGGTGATATAATTAGCACTATTCAAAAAGAAGGCTTAAAAATGTGTATTGATTTAAAACTTAGTCAAAAAGCTACAAAAGATAAACATAAAGCTAAATATGAATTAGGGAATTTCTGTGAACAATATGGACTACCTCCTATTGCACCCTCTCGTAGGAAATCACACAAACATTCAAAAAATTATAAATCCAAATATTATCATAAAAACAAGAAGCCTTATTCACCCTCCAAATCTAATGACAAATTTTATACTAAACCCAAAAAGAAATATCATAAATCTAAATCACATCCGAGATCAAAATCTAATAAAGATATTACGTGTTATAACTGTGGACAAAAAGGCCACTATGCTAATAAATGCAAAGAGAAACAAAAGCTCAAAGATAGAGTCAATCAACTCCAAATTAATGATGAATCCAAAATTCAGTTATTTGAAATCTTCCAATTAAATCAATCTGATAATGGTTCCTCTTCTGTACTTCCATCTACATCCAATTCCCCATCTACTAGTGATAATTCTGATTCTGATAATCAAATTACCTTAGGATGTAATGATGTTTGTTGTAAACCTGTTAAACAAATTTCTGTTCTTACTAAACATAGTCAAGAAGAATCTGCTTTAATTGATTTAATTAGTAAATTAGATGATCCCCAATTAAAACAACAATATATTGATAAACTCAAAGGTCTAATGCTTCAATCAGAAACTAAACCTAAGCTTAATAAACCCATTATTAGTTTATCTAAAACTTTAGAAAAATTTAAAAATAAAACTAAAGAAGTTACACTTCAAGACTTACAATTTGAAATCAATCAAATTAAACAAACAATAAGAGATCTTCAAAATAAAGATAATAAATTAGAAAATGAAATTATTAATCTTAAACTTAAACAAAACTTAAATGATTTCCAACCTAATGCACAATCACCTCATGAATCTGAACATAATTCTGATCATGATTCTGATCATACTGATCCAACTAAACTCATATTTGATAATCGATCTCAAGCTACTAACCTTGAAGATAAACGATTAAATTTACTTAATAAAATTTATATGCAAAAATGGTATTCAAGAATTAAAATCATTGTTGAAGATTTTGAATTAGAATTAGTTGCATTAATCGATACTGGTGCTGATTTAAATTGCATTCAAGAAGGATTACTTCCTACTAAATATTATCACAAATGTCAAGAAAAATTAACTTCTGCTAATGGTAGTAAAATGCATATTCGATATAAATTACCTAAAGTACATGTTTGTCAAAATAATGTTTGCTTTAACACTACATTTGTTTTAGTCAAAAATATGACTGATCGGATTATTTTAGGTACACCATTTATATCTTTATTATATCCATTTACTACTTCTACTGAAGGAATTACTACTCATGTTTTAGGACATCCTGTTACATTTACATTCTTATTTCCACCTGAACAATTAGAGTTAAATCAATTACAAGATTGTTCTATTACCCACACTATTAAACGACTAACTCGGCATATTAATTTTCTTAAAGAAGAAATTAATTACAAACGAATAGATCAACAGTTAACTGATCCCGTTCTCCTCTCTCAAATCAATGATTTCAAATTAAAACTTGAATCAACTGTTTGTTCAACTTTACCTACTGCATTCTGGCATAGGAAAAAGCATGTAGTTACTTTACCATATATTAAAGGTTTTAATGAACGACAAATACCTACTAAATCCCGGCCTATTCAAATGAATCATGAATTGTTAGAAATGTGTAAAAAGGAAATTAATGAATTGTTAAAAAATAGAATTATTAGTCCTAGCAAATCACCATGGTCTTGTCCTGCTTTTTATGTTAATAAAAATGCTGAATTAGAACGAGGTGTTCCTCGCCTAGTTATTAATTATAAACCATTAAATGCTGTTCTTGAATGGATTAGATATCCTATTCCTAATAAAAAAGACCTAATTAAAAGACTTAATCAAACTGTTATTTTTAGTAAATTTGATTTAAAAAGTGGTTTCTGGCAAATACAAATTCATCCTAAAGATCGATATAAAACTGCTTTTAATACACCTTTTGGCCAATATGAATGGAATGTCATGCCATTTGGGTTAAAAAATGCTCCTAGTGAATTTCAAAATATAATGAATGATATCTTTAACCCATTTAGTCATTTTTCTATTGTTTACATTGATGACATATTAATCTTTTCTAAATCAATTAGTGAACATTGGAAACATTTAACTGCATTCTTTTATACTATTAAAAGTCATGGTCTAGTCATATCCGCTCCTAAGATTAAATTATTTCAGACTAAAGTTAGGTTTTTAGGTTATGATATTCATCATAATACTATTCTCCCAATTAGTCGCTCTATTGAGTTTGCGTCTAAATTTCCTGATGAAATTCTTGATAAAACTCAATTACAAAGGTTTTTAGGTTCCCTCAATTACATTGCTGAATTTTATAAAGACCTTAGGCAAATCTGTCAACCATTGTTCGATCGGTTAAAGGATAATCCTCCTCCTTGGTCTTCTACTCATACTGCTTTTGTTCAACAAGTTAAACAATATGTCAAGTCTCTTCCTTGTCTTGGTATTCCTACTGAGAACTCATTCAAAATTATTCAAACTGATGCTTCTGATATTGGTTATGGTGGCATTCTCCTTCAGAAAGTCACTCCTCAGTCATCTGAACAAATTGTTCGTTTTCATTCTGGTGTCTGGAATAAAGCACAATTAAATTATAGTACTATTAAAAAAGAAATTTTATCGACTGTTTTATGTATTCAAAAATTTCAAGATGATATTTTAAATCAAAAATTTTTACTTCGTGTCGATTGCAAATCTGCTAAATATGTTTTGGAAAAAGATGTTCAAAATCTTGCTAGTAAACAGATTTTTGCCCGTTGGCAATCTATTTTAAGTATTTTTGATTTTGATATTACCTATATACCTGGTTGTCAAAATTCCCTACCTGATTTTCTTACCCGAGAATTTTTACAGGGGGGTAAGGGATGAGTGCTACTCCACATATTTCCTATGTTAAAACCCAAATTACCTATTACCAAACCCTGATCAAACAAGTTAACCGCCGCATTAACCGCCTTAAATCAGCCAGACCAACTACTAAAAGAGCCCAATACATCAATCACCAACAGTTACAAGCTCGCCGTGTTTTACGACATAATTATTACAATGATTTACATTATTACCAGAATTACTTAGATCTTCTTTCTGGTTGCTAATCTTTGTTTCCTATTCAACAGATGTCTCGCCCAAGGCCTCCTTCTAAGGCTTTGGTCCCCTCCTCCAGTAAACCTAATCAACTCATAGTTCCTCCTCCTTTGGAGTCAATTAAACCATCCTCTTCCATTGACATAATTAATAGATACCATACTCTTGGTACTATTCACCGTCCTGATTACTCATCTGCACTGGCTAATGATCCTTTTGCCTCTAGCCAATCAGTTTCAGTTACTCCACTTCCAATTAACCAAGTTCGACCCTCTCGAACTGAGTACACCAAATCACATGTTACTAACCTGTTCTACAAAGAACCTAGTCACCCCAGAAGTCAAACCATTAATGAAATTGCTCAATTCCATTTTGGCTCTGGATGTCATTTCATTTCTTCACCTCCAGAGAAGAACCTCTCTTATTACAAAGATATTCTGCTCAACCATCATTCCATTTTGATCAAACCAATTCAGGATCGTGTCTATGCTTACAAGATCCTATACCATTCACTTTACATTCACAACATTGTCTCTCTTGCAGAATGGGGCAATCCTAATCTGCTTCGAGATTTACCTGGTCATTCTATTCAATATAATTATCATGATTATATTGATGCTTGGTTCAAATTGTTCTTGTACCAAAATGAGTCATTTAGTCACTCCTGGTTCATCTCCTTTGATCAAAAATTCAAATCTGAATTACCCACCTGGTTTCTGCGATGGTGGACTCATTATGGCCCCATTTCAGATATTCTTCCCAGTTCACTCAATGAAACAATTGCCTATTTTGCTGCTGTTTACCCATTTACTATTCATCAAAAACAATTTCCTATCTTGCTCAATTTTATATCCAAGTACAAAATCCCATGGATATTCAAATGGCATTATGGGATTGATAACAACATCATTATTCGCCAACACTCTGTTAAATGGTGGGCTAAGTTCAATGTGCCCAGAATTCTTGAAATTGTTTATGAGGAATTTCCTCCTGATTCATGTGCTCCAACACCTGCAATAGTCAAAGCCCAGCAAGCCCAGCAGACCCCAACTGCTGTAATCAGCCAAGGAAGTCAGCCCAGTCTTCCTCCAGTCAATCTTGGCAGTCCCTCATCTAGTGGCTCCAAGCCCAAATCATCAAAGATCCAATCCAAGGGAAAGTCCAAAGACCAACCCAAGTCAAAGTCCAAATCACAGGCTCAGTCCAGTATTCAACCTCCTGCTCAGCCCATTGTTCAACCTGGATCCACCAGTGATCAATTGCTTCAAATGGCCCGTCTCCTAGTAGATCAAGCCCAAGCCCAATTAAAAAATGAACAATCTCCTGCACCGGCCCAACAGTCTAGTTCAGAAGATAGTTCAGACAGTTCAGAAGGATCCACCAATCAACCTGGTTATGATCGTCCTGAATTTCATGATGCTCAGGACCCATTTGCTTGAAATAATCAACATAGGATTCTTTATAAATATAAAATTGACTTCAATCACTACTCTTTTGAGAAAAGCTGTCAATTTATATTTATTCTGATTCCTTTACTCACATGCTGCATAGTTTGATTCCTTTACTCACATGCTGCATAGTTAAATTTCAATCAATCAGCCGAAAGTAACCGACAGCCCTGCTCAGTCCTCAATGCTGCCAGCTGCTTTCATCATTTAGCCAACTCACATGCTGCATAGTTAATTTTGTTTTCTATATATTTGTAATTGATTGTAATCGTTCGGCAGATTCCAATTTTCTTGAACCTTTTAGTTTGGAAGGAAAAGAGTGTTCTGCTGAGTGAGATTTACCTTGTTCTGTTCTTCTATTCAGGATCCTTGCAGATTACAATAATTGTAAGTGCAAGTTATTTTCTGTAATGAATTAAAATTGTGTTTTAATTAAATATTTTGATTTGAATTATATTTTGTTTTGTGCATTCCAATTCTATGTTTAAATTGTTTCATCTTTGATTTCGTAATCCATGGTTCTTCATTCTTGCTGCTGCTTATCAGTCAACAATTTAGTATCATGACTCCCTCAAATTGATTACTCATTCATTTTTAAAAATTGCCAACTGAAATTTACAGTAAACTCTGATACCAACCAATTGTTTATTAATTATGACATTTTATAATTGTTTATTCAATTAATTAATTATAATTTTTGTCTACTCTTTTCTTCTTATTCTGGTTACGAATTTTAGTTAAAATATTAGTTCATTTTTTCAATATAATATAGTATAATTTGTTTTATTGAGGATAAGAGAATCTTAACACAATCGCTTAGTAAAATTAATATTTATTATCTATAAAGACTTTTCAGATGTTTACTGACAAACTCAAATTACATTTCTAACATTCGAAATGTCAAAAATCGCTAACCCATATTTTTGGCAGGCCTAATGAGACTTTTTTTTCTATTGAAAATATGGTTTGAACAATAGTTAACATTATCATAGTTGGTTTATATATATTATATTTTCTCTATAAAAGTAAAGTACATGATAAAGAAATTTAAGTAATTAAAAATTAACATACTAAAACTATGTACAAAGAAAGCAAATACAACATACACCAAAAAAAAAAAAAAAACAATGATAAAAAATTTACACAAATCAATTAAGTAGATAATAAAGAAACTTATGTAATTAAAAATCAATTTACTAGAACTATGAATGAAGAACGAAAATGAACATAAAAATAAAAAAAATAAAAAGGGTTGTGAAACATAGTTGATTGATAGATAATACGATCGATTGTTTGGTTTATGAAACAAAGTGAGCTGCCATGTTTTGATTTAAAACCATGTGGTTATGTAACAGCTTTGGTCCGAAACATTCGAAACAGAGTGGGTAATGCTGATTGTAGAATATGTTTTAGATGTAAAATAGGGTTGTTCCGAACCTTCGAAGGAGAGTCGATTATTATTTGTGAAAATGTTGCAGTGGATTGAGACCGGCGGTTGTTTTGAACCTTTCAAAACAGAGTTTATTATTAATATACAAAACGTAATTGAAAAAAATAATTCAAAGGTTATCAGTTTGTTAGTAAGGCCATTTTGAATCATCACTACTCATTCAAAGTAGATTGATTGTAAAAATATTTATTTTCTTTATATATTTTCATGATTTTTCTTGATTTAAATCTCACGAAATTTATTTTCTTTATATATTTTCATGATTTTTCTTAATTTGAATGTCACAAAATTTCTCTCACTCACTATTTATGAGACGATTGTCGAGGAGACAAATATTGAACAGATCACATTAGTAGAATTATTTAAAAAATAATCACATTATGATGTTTGAAGGTATTTGATGTTTGAATGCTCACAATTTATGAGAACGCTTTGGAGAAGATAAATATTGAACATTTCACGGTAGTAGAATTATTAAAAAAATAATTTTATTATGATGTTTGAAGGTATTTGAATTCGAGAGGATGTTTAATTGTTTGGTAAATATAAATTACTGTGTAATTAATAAATTTGAAAGAATATTATCGAAATACAAATATATATATATATATATATATACGTCAAACTTTTAATAGTAGTAAATTGTCCCACAACTCCCCTAGCATGGGATCTGGGGTCCTGTTATACCTTTGGGCATAGTAGATTGTTGTGCTTTTTTGTGTAGTATCGTCTCGAGTCTCTTTCGATAATCTGAACCGTTCATATTGTAGGGTTCATCAAGTAGATCATCCATGCAAAAAATCAAGTTAATTGGATATCTGTAGCCCTATAACCAAAATAAATTTGTTTTTACAAAAATTAACGGTTAACATAACTTTCATAAATTTTAAAAAAACAATTAAGACCTAATCATGGGATTATAAATATCTTATTAACTTAATTTTTTATATAAATAATATTCTTGACGAACTGTACAATATAATGGTTCAGATTATTAAAAACATTCGAGACAAACTCTCACAAAGGGGCACATCATGTATGTAGTGTAAGCCCCAACATGCGAGGCGAGAGAATGATGTTCCATGACACAACACAACACAAGGCCGTGAAATTATCACTTTCTCATGAATATAATTTAATTAAATAGAATATATTATTAATTTAACTCTAGTTTGACATAAGCTAAACGAGATTTTTTTGGTTAAAATAATCACAAAAAAATAAAATAAACTTTTTAATTTAATAAGACAAAATATCATATTCAAACCATATTCATTTTATTTTTTTCTCTCACAAAAGTAAAAAAAGTCAAAAAATCTATATCATTTTTAGCCCCAAACTAAAATAACTAAAGAGTCAAAAAGTTAAAAAATCAACACACATCCCAAACGGTCCCTTAATAGGTGACCTTTCACGGACAAAGTAGAGATATATATCGATGGGCAGTGATAGAAATAGATAGGTAGAAATAGAAACAAAATAATGTGTGTGAGAGAGGTATTTCAAATTGGGATATTTATCAATAAGTTTCATCTCACAAATAAGTATTTTAATTAGTCTCAAATTTTTTTTATTGATCTATTAAGCCCTATTAGTAAAAAATTTCTTTCCATGTGGTCCTATTTTTTTTTTATTTTGATAGTATTTTGATGGACGACTATACTCTTAGGTATGATGTGACACTCTCATATAGCAGGTATTAATGTGACACTCCAATGTGACGGGTATGATGTGACACTCCAAAAAAACTAAAAATTCCTTAATATATTTTTTCTAAATGTGACAACATGACGAGTATGATGTGACACTCTAAATCTTTTACTCAAAAAAAAAAAAAAAAAAAAAAAACTAAGAACTCCTTACTTTTCCCAAATGTGACAACGTGGTGGGTATAATGTGACACTCAAAAAAATTAAAAACTCCTAAGTGTATTTTTTTTCAAATGTGACAACGTAGCAGGTATGATGTGATACTCTAAAAAAAATTTTATTAGTATACTTTTTCTAAATGTGACAACGTAACCCAATTGTGACAATGTTACGGGTATGATATGACACTCCAAAAAAACTAAAAACTCATTAGTGTACTTTTTCTAAATGTGACAACATGACGGGTGTGATTTGACACTCCAAAAAAACTAAAAATTTATTAGTCTACTTTTTCCAAACGTGACATATAACACTCTAACGTGACGGGTAAAATATGACACTGCAAAAAATTAAAAACTTTTTAGTTTACATTTTCCAAATGTGACACTCCTACGTAGCGAGTATGATGTGATACTAAAAAACTCCTTAGTATACTTTTTTTAAGTGTGACACTCTAATGTCGTAGGTTAATGAGTCATTATACATTAAAAAAGGTTAAATAGATCAGAAGAAAAAATATGGGACTATATGGATTACAAGTCTAAAATATGAGACTTATTGGTCAATCTCCCTTTTAAATATGGTTATAGAAAAAACAAAATAAACAAAATAAACAAAAAAAAAAAAAATGGAGGCATTTTAAACCTTTTAAAATTTGAAATATATATAATTAATACTATAAATTTCTATAATTATACTAATTTTTCTTTTAATAAAATTAAAATGATCAAGAATTAATACATATGATGGATAAATACTAAAACAAGTCAAGGTAATTATAAATTTTAAAAGAACAAAACAACAATATCATCTTTTCATTTATATGAGTCACGAATTATTGATAAAAAATAATTTAAGTGTTATGTAAATTAAAATCTCTAAGGAAATTAATGTAAAAACTACGAGTAAACTATCAACATGTCATAATAGTTGGACTTAATTTCCATTAAGTCCTATTGAAAATAAGTCCAAGTAAAATCGTCGCTAAAAATAATTTTTTGTGACGATTTTTTGCATATGCCGCTACAAATTGACAATTAGTGACTTTTTGTATTAAGATTTTTATAAATTGTTGCTAAAACTTACCATTAGTGACGTTTTTCTATGACTAAATTGTCAAACTGTTGTTGAAAGTTAAAAATTTGTGACTTTTTTGTGACATTTTTTTAAACTGTCGCTAAAACTTATAATTTGTGACATTTTGTAGCTCGACTTTTCGTGCTCCTTTCGAAAGACGATAAGGCCTAAAGTTCGGATTCCCGTGGTTCTGAATCTGATCTCACAAGTGCAATGTGAAAATAGATAAACACAAAGAGTCCAGATCCGACAAAATTGATTTTGAATCAAATTGCCAAAATGGACTGTTTCGCCAGATACAGAGTCGCCACCTAAATATTTTTGAGAAATTTAGGAAACCTGAGACTCATGCCAAAAGCCACTTATTCGTCATCGCCAAAGTGTCTCGGCTCGGGAACTTAGGTACGAGAGGGGAAGGTCATGAATTGAGCACCCCACTCACCCGATCAAAGATCGGCCTCTACTAATCATAATGTGATTTTTATTTATATTATATGCTCTTGTTCCGATTATTTAGACTAACTTACTATGTGATGCGCACACAAGTATAGACTAATTTGCAAAAATTAGAACACTTTGATTTCATGTTTTGTTTGAAAATTGTTTCCCATATGTACTACTTGAAAAAGTGATCTCATATGCACATTACTCAAATTTTTCCAATTCAAGCAACTAGCCTTCATCCACAGGCATTCAAACAGTTTATCACTTAAGCACTTAGTCTCATGGTGAACATGCTTTGACATGGTAACAACCACACTCATGCAATATGCTAAAACAAATAAAAACTCACCTAGTACTCGAAGCCAAAAAAGATGACAGAGTTAAAAATGCATGATCCTAACTATGCAATGTGACTAATGCAACGCATGCGATATGTAATTTACTAGGCTGGGCTACTAATATGGCGTATAAATCAATTTAATAGCATGTGGTCTAAGCACGCATTCAAAGAAGTATTAACAATGCAAGTTAGAATGATGTGCCGAGCTCAATGCATGCAAGACAATGGACGCAAGGCATGACATATACTAAACCAAACATGATGTCCTAAACTAACCACCATAAGCAAGTAAATAAAAGGCAGAACGACGTGAGGTTGGAAGACATACACATTATTACAACTGTGCCCTCGCGTAGGAGGGTCCGAATAAACTAACTAGCTAAGTTAATTACTACGAATTAACTAACTATTACAACAACAAATTTAACCAACTATTTTAGCTAATTGAAGAATTACAACAAATTAACTAGCTACTCTAATTAATTAATTACAACACAAATTAACTAGATATTCTAACTAATTAATAATTACAACATAAAGTGAATAGCTAGTTATTACAAGTCCACAAGCGAACGGGCCTCGATAAGTAAGGGAAATGATTATGCATACATGGATTTCCACTCGAAAGGCCCACTGTTCTGCTGCCAGAATGCCTCTGTTGCACAATTAGAACATCTTTTCACCTCAGCCTCTGTTTTGTTTTGTTCCAAAAAGTTGCTACTCAGGCTGACAAAAGTGGCCTGCAGGTTAAAAGTAGTGGCCGGCCAGCTACAAATGGTAGCCTGCCGTCCAAAAGAAGTGGCCTGCCGGCCAAAAAAAGTGGCCAGCTGGCCACTGAAGCTTGGTTCCTCCTGCTGCAACAAAGGACAAACAGAGCACAAACAGAGCATCCTCAAGGAATATTTGTACACCTTACCCCTCCTTATCATCAAACAGCTCAAAGGAGTGGTAAGCTGAATTCGCAAGCCATCAATCGATGCAATTTCATTACATGATGGCCTATGTACCAAGGTGTACAATTTCAATAAATGCACAATAAAAAACTCTCAAACCTTCTCCCTATCATGGATTGAGCAAGGGAAGTGGTTGACCTTGGAAACTTGAACCATTTCATCACTAGTAAGTATGAAATGCCTCAAGTTTCCATGTATTCAATTAACGTCCGATTGAACACCAAATTGCTTATTATCTTGCATCACTTTTAGTCCCAATTTTATTACTTCATTTTAATTACCAACCATTCCTTAGTTCATTAAGTCCAAAAGTGAAGTTAAGTCCTCTAATGGAAAGGAGTACCAAACCAAGTGTTGTTTTAGGCATGATAGAAGTGTCATACCATTGGTAATGAACCTCCAAAGGGATTAAACCATTAAGCACAATACATCTATCTCAAGCTTAAACAAGCAAATAGTTTGAAACAACGTTCAAAGCAAAGAAAAAGCCAAGAAAGGAGGGAGGTTGCAGAGGTGATTAAATATGAATACAAGTATGGTAAGTAAGAAATAAACACTATTAACTCAAATAGGTTGGTGGCTAAGGCCTAAACCACCAAGCCTATGAGAACAATTACATTACAAGCATGCTATACAAAGCTCAAATGCAATGAACAACTAAAAATAGTCCTAAAATAGCCCTAAAACATGCTAGAATTAAGACAAAAAAAGAAAAAGAAAAAGAAGAAGAAGCTAAAACAATAAGCTACAACATGGAACAAGTTAAGCTAGTAAGCAAGCACAAGGAGGGGAGGCTACCCCCTCCATTTTTGGGACTTCAAAACATGATTTTAACCTCTGAAAAAATTCTGAAATTCAGTGATAAAAAGCTAAAAAAAAGGTGTTGAGAAGGTGGGTGTAACAGCCCCAAAATGCATATCATAATTATCTTGCTTGAACTATGAGGTAATATGATTTAATTTGGAAATATCTGTCTGAATTGGGAAAATATATGTTGGGGCTACGACTTCGGAACTGAAATTGACGACCATAATGGGTTCAGAAACTGAAATTGAGCACATGGATATGCTAATGGAAATTTTTAGAGCCATTTGGAAAGTTTAATTGAAAATTGATTTCGTCTGATTCGTTAAGTTATGTTTGGTTGGCCTAAATGGATTTATATGGCTTGTTATACATATTGAGCTCATCCTTATGATTTGAGATCAAATATCTATGAGAGAGAGAGAGAGAGAGAGAGAGGAGAGAGAGAGAGAGAGAGAGAGATCCTTCTAGAGAAAGGAACAGAGAGTTCAAAGAAAAGAGGAGGAAGATAAGCAAGATCTCCATAAACCAACTCTCTAAGGTAAGAATCTGCCTCAAATATCTTAAAAGAGGGTTGATACACTCATGATCTCATGGTAGTTAAGTTGAATTAAGAGAAAATCATGTCTAATTGAGAGTGTTGTATTATATTTTAACTTAGAAATCATATATGAGCATACATGGCAAGAATTGAGGAAATTGGTTCATATGTATCACATGCATGGCATAATGTTATGAAATTCATGTTTATAAATCATGTTTTCTTGCATGATTGTCATATTTGGGGAGGAAACTCCATATATTTGAGAAATGGAACTCTTATATGCATGTTTATGCTTTTTACCAACTTAAGTCAAGTTTGTGAGCTTTTACATGGACATTTGGATTTTGTTTTGAAGCTATGATTTTTATTTGAAGTTAGAAATGGGAAATTCAAGTTGTTTTCAAGTGTTTTGAGCCTTGAAATGTATGAATTTGAGGTTGATTTTGTAAAAGATTGAGTTCCAACACTTGAGCAGATTTTCGGACTGGTTTTTCACCCAAACCGCTCGAGCGGCCTGGGCCACCGCTTGAGCGGCCAACCTTGGTTTGGCCAAAATTTGTTTATGAAGTTCCACCACTCGTGCAGCCAGGCCACCGCACGAGCGGCCAGACCACCGCACGAGTGGCCAAGGCCACTATACGTACGGCCAAACAGGGCAGATTTTCCAATTTTGTTTTCTTTTCTGTTTTTTGACTTTTGAGCCTTCATTTACATGGTTTTCACATGTCATATACATCCATATACATCTCATAAGCATAGAAATAATTGAATGAACAAGTATTGGATAATCGAATAAGGTTAAGAATCAACTGAATGATTTGATTGTGTATTGAGAAATTGTGTTATGAATGTTCGTGTTTGTAGGTCAAGACTCGGAGACCGTGCAACCGGTTTTGGAAGCCCACAGTGAGTAACATTTCTGTAAAGATATGTTGATATGAACTATGTTTCCATTGTTATACGATAAGTTATAATTTTTGAAATGCTATTTTGATTATGTGAATGAATGTTCTATTTGCGAATCTATTATGGCATCCACAAATAGTCCCAAGTCATGGGGGACGGCATGTAAATGCGGGTCCATGATATATATATGATACGAGATCTCGTTAGCCACTTCATTGTGGTGATATGTGTTTAATCGGTATCCAAAACCGATTACTGTAGTCGGAAGACGATATGTGATATATTTTGTGAGATGTACCATTATGTTATGTACTAATATGAGACTGATATGAATGATTGTGTCATGATTTGTTCTACGAACATGATATATTTGGAATTCGTTCACTAACCCCTTGACTTTAATGTTATTCATTGGGCTTTAGCTTACTGTTTTTATGTATATGTATAGATGAGCGTTCTGGAGGACAAGCCTAGGAGGGGTCTTTAGCCGAGCTACCGTTTTGAAGCCTACCGAGTCGTTTTGTGTGCCTCCGAGTTGGGGCTAGGCCTGGGAGGCCGTTGTTAACATGTGTATATTTTGCATATAATATTATGTTATACGTGATGTATTCTAAGTGGATAAATTAATGTTTTTGCATGTAAATATTTATTCATATAGATGCATAGCTCATTAGACTATTGGTGTTTTTGTCTATTGCTTCCTGTAGACACCCCGTTTTTGACCGACCTTAAGACTTAGACGTCATCGATTGAGTGCTCGGTGATTGCGCATGTTTGTGCACATTTCGAGTTTTCGAAGTTTTCAGCTGAGTGCCTTGCCTCCAGGCCTTTGAACTCTTTGTGTTTTGACTCGGTTTGTGGACCAAGCCTTGTTGACCTTGCCTGGAGAGAGAGAGAGAGGTCTTGTAGACCACTTTTTTGTGGTCGTAGACCACGTTTCCCTCCTGTAGACTAGTTTCCGGTTTCCGGAGCCTTCGGCCGCGCGCCTTGTCTCGGGAGTGCTTACTGTTCTCCTTTTAGCTTGGTTTTCGAACCATGCCTTGTTGCCTTGGTCTAGAGGGACACAGAGGCCTTAGAGACCATTTTTTGTGGTGGTATACCACTTTTGGTGCCTGTAGACTAGTTTTCGAGGCTTCCGGCTGTGCGTCTCGACCCCCGGACTCTTGTCTTGCATCGTTTTTGGTTTGTTTTTGGCACAAACCTTGTTTTCCTTGCTTGGAAGGTGGAATGAGGGTGGGAGACCAGTTTCTCTCACTGAAAACCACTTTTCTTCCCCGTCAGCCAGTTTTCTTCCTTGTAGACCACTTTTGTTGGTCTACAAGTGGTTTGCAGCTAGAAAAAGTGGTCTCCCACCTTGCTACCACCTTGCTTTTTGTGTGCAGACCTCTCCTCCCCCTAACCGACCACTTTTCTCTCTAGAAGACCACTTTCACTAGTTGGCCGACCAGTGTAAGTAGCTGGCTGACCACTTCAAGTGGTTGGCAGCTTTCCTGCATCTTTTTGAAGATCTTTTCTTGCCAGCTGTGATAGCTGGAAGGCACAAAAACCATCCTTCATACACGTGTATAGAGGGATGGCTTAGATCTCATAGCTTCCTCAACAAGCTTGTTGCTTGTTCTTCTATATAAGGGAGGCCCTCCCTCCCTTCTCCAAGTTCAAAAAAAGTGCATTGGGATATAGATACACTCCTATCTCTATATTCCTCCTTTCTCTCTTGTTTTGTGCTTAAAAGTGCCTTTCTTTCACACTTTTGCACACAAACACATAGTGAAACACCATCCTTTTGTTGCTGAGGCACCTAGGAGCTGGTTTTAGTGTTTTTGGACTGGTTTGAGCTCAGAAAAGCTACTGGAGTTGCAACTTTGAAGTTGTTCTTCAAGGGTAAGCTTCTAACCCTTTAAACCTTGGTTTTTGTTTAAGCTTTTGGCCCCATTTGCATGCTGATTTAGGCCTAACTTTCTACTGTAAAAAGTTCTAATTTTTCATGCTTGAAATGTTTGTTTAAGGCCTTGTTGGTGTTGGGGTTGGTCTACCCCCTCTTGTGCCTTGTTTGGCCTTGGTTTTGTGCTATGCTTTTAGGCTATTGGGACCACCTCCTTTTGGCCTTCTCACCATTGAAACTTAGAGAAATTTCAGTGGTGGAAAGGTAGTTTTGAGGTCCCAAATAGGAGAGGGTCATCCCATCTCCTTGTATCTTGAATGCTTGCCCTATTGGCCTCATGTTTGAGCATGTTTGTTAAGCTTGTGTTGGCTTGTTCTCAGCCTACTTTTGGCATTATTTCAGTATGGTATACCTCTGTTTTGGCTTGGTAGAGTCACCTTTTGCATGCTTTGTACACTTGTAGTGTAATCTTGCATGCTAGCCTAACATGCATCATGCTTTTGGACCATCATTCCAGCATGTTTTGGCTTAGCTCCAAGAAGCTTTTGTTCATTTTTTACCATGTTTAAGCTCTGATTTAAGTGTTTTGGGCCATGCATGCCTTGCTTTGTATAGCTATAGTTCATTCATGCTTACTAGCTTTGAGTTCCCAAGCCACTAGCATGCATTGCTTGAGCTATTCACATGATTTGACATCATTTGTTATGTGATTTTAGAGCATGTTTCATTGTCATACACTCACATCTTTCATTCATTCAATGCTTTGGAGGGTTCATGCTTTATGCTTTAAATATGAGCCATTGTGTATGCCATCATGCCTAGGCTTTCGGGGCACCATTACAGTGTGTTTTGGATGTTGTTTTGTCATGATACAACTCTATTTTTGATTGGTTAGAGCATCCCTCATTTGCTCCTTACACTTGTAGTGTAAGTCCTTTTTGCTAGCCTTGCATGCCTAATGAGTGAGCTTGTTATTCTTGCATGTGTTGACTTGGTCTTAGCCCATTTTTGGTGTTATTTTGCTATGCCATAAATCTAATTTTTGTTGGTGGAGTCACCTAATGCTTGGTTTTGGTAGATGTAGTGTAATCCTCCATATTGGCCTTGCATGTTCCATGCTTCATGCCCTCATGCTAGCTTGTCTTGGCTCTGGTCCATGCATGTTTTAGCATCATTTTGACATGCTCTAGGACTGTTTTGGGTTGCATTGGCCATATGCTTCATGTATTGCATAGCTATAGTGCAAGTGCCTATGCTAGTTTCAAGCTTTGAGTCTCCTAGCATGCTTCATTTGTGACATGCATATGATTTGGCATCATTTACCATGTTATTTCAGAGCATATAGCACTACCATGTTCCCATTTCTTTAACCCTTTGAATGCCTCTAAGGATCATACCTTTGTGCCTTGCTTATGGCCTAGCTTGTATGCATAGACCATTGAACTCCCTTCTTAGCATGTTTTGGTCCTTGATTTGACCTAATTGAGCTCTGTTTGTGCCTGGTTCACCCATTCGTGCCATGCATTGTATGCCTCTTGTGTAGTCTCATTCACTAGCTTCCATGTTTAAGGGCTCTTGCATGCCATACTTGTGTTGTTTGAGTGGTTTGGCACCATTTCATACATGATTTCAGTGCATTTAGTGTTGTCACACTTCCATCTTTGTCACTCCTTGCTCATGTTTGAGAGTTGTACTTTTATGCTTAGTTAATGGGCCCTCACATGAGCATGTGTTCTTGGCCCTTTTGTGCCTTAGTTTTGATGCATTTTGACCACTGTTTTGGGCATGATTGAGGTCTGTCCATATTCAGTTTAAGTCCATTGAGCATATTTGTTTGCATGTTGTTCGCATGTTGTTACATTCCATGTTGTTTGCATATGTATGCATTGCATAGTGTGTGCATGCCTTGCATTGTGTTTAGAATTTTGTGCATGCCATCCTAGCATTGGTAGAATAGCATGTTGTAGGCTTGTGGCATTGCATTATGTTGTTGCATGCTTGTTGCATTGCATTATGTGGTTGCGTGCTCATGTTGTTTACATTATACTTGCCATGCCCATGTTGCATTGCATTGTATTTCCATGTGCATACATTGCATAGTGTTTGAATAGGGTGTTAGTCCAAACACGAGAAACGAGGAACGTTTCATACTTGAAGTGATGAAATGTGCCTCATTTCTCGGTCGCCGACCCTTTTGATCACGCATGATAGAGGTTAAGGCTTTATGTGTTATTTGTGCATTCATTTACATTGAAATGTGCAATCTTGGCATCTCGGCCATCGTGCATTGTGATGCTCGGTTGGTGGCCCGAGAGTCGAGAACCGCACTCCCTTGAGATCATGAAATGATAGGGAGAGTAGTTGTGCACACATATCTTGCTAATACATTGCCATGCCGCTTTTTGTTCTCTGTTGCAGCAAACTGGAGAAGTGCAGCAAAAACTAGTTGGCAGACCAGTAAAAGTGGCTGGCCGACCACTTTTTATGGTCTGCAGCAAAGGCCAGTGGTCGGCAAGTGGTCGGCAACACCACCAAGTGGTTGGCCATGCTCTTGGAGGTTCCCATGGTGGAGCAAAAGCTATCTGGAGCTTTGTATAGTGTTCTGAGAACAATTGAAAATAGAGGCAAGTTGGGGCATCGCGATGGATTTCTGAACGAGGCGACCGAGCATGCATGCGCTTCACGCTCCGAGGCCCCTTCTATTTGCTTTACTTAGTTGCTTTGCTTAAGCTAGCTAATGCATTCGTTTTTGTACTTAAGTAGTTAATGCGCTTAACTATTCATTTGTGTCTGTAATAACTAGTTAGTTGACTTGTTAGTTAATTAGTTTGTTTTGTAATAATTAGTTTAATTAGCTTAGATTAGCTAGTTAGCTTATTATTTGGACCCTCCGTCGAGAGGGCACAACTGTTGTAATAAGTGTGCGTGTGTGTGATGCATGTCTTCCAACCCCATTTCTTTCTCCCTTTTACTTATCAGCTTTTGATGGTTAGCTTAGGGCATGTTTCAATAAGCATCCTTATGCTTGCATGCGTGCATCATTCATCTGTTTTGCATGCACCGGGCTCGGCGCATTATACAAACTGCATTGTATTTCAATACCGATTTGAATACGTGTATCAAGTGTAGCATTCATATGCCATCTTAGAACAGCCGAGCCTATCTTAATTGCATTTTTGCATGTGTTGCATTAGGCATTCTTGACATAGCTAGGATCATACATTGATTATTAACTAGCTTCTTTTTTGGCTCGGAGTACACTGTGAGTGTTTACGCTTTAGCATCCTTGCATGTGTGTAAGTGATTGCCATGATTAGCATGCTTGCCATGAGGCTATGTGCTTAATTGCTATAACTGCATGAATGCTTGTGGATGAAGGTTGGATTGCTTGAATTGGAACAATTTATCAAAATGCGAGTTTTAAGCCCACTTGAAGTGGCAAAATCATGTTTTCTAAGCCCACTTGAGGGTGGCAAATCCGCAACTTAGCCTACTTGCGAGTAGCAATTTCAAACCATTTTCGAAAACAAACATGAGATGTTTTATTCCAATTTAGGCGATCTAGTCTATACTTGTTTGCTGTGCGCATCACGTAGTAAGATTAGCTAATTAACCGGAATAAGAGCGCATGTGTTTTCAAAAACAACATATCATGTTAGTAAAGGCCGATCCTTTAATCGGGTGAGCGGGGGTGCTCATTGCATGACCTTCCTCTCTCGTACCCAAGTTCCCGAGCCGAGGCAACTTTGGTGATGACGGACACGTGGCCTTAGGCACGAGTCAGGGTTTCCTAAATTTTCCAAAATAAAATATTTAGGTGGCGACTCTAAAATCTGGCAAAGCAATCCATGTTTGGCGTTTTTTTTTTATAAAACTCAGTTTTCCAAAACGATTTGTCAGATTTGGACTCTTTGGTGATTTATCAGTCTTGCATTGCACTTTGTGAGATTAGATTCAGAACCGTGACAGGAGTCCGAACTGTAGTAGCTAGAACTACAATTCGCACCCTCGCGCGCGGAGCGAACTTCCAGGCGGTCTACATTTCCGCTAGCCCCGATTATTTTTGATTGTACAGGAAGGCCTTTGGTAATCTTGGATTACTGGCCGGTTATGATGCCAAACTTTTAGGGGCAAGTTTGAGTCATGACAGTGAGAAACACAAGGGCAAAGGCCTTAGAAACAAGGTTCAAAGAAGGGCTATCAGCCCCTCTACCTTAAATGGCCTTAAACCACAAGTTTCAACCCAAAAATTCAGTGTAAAAAACAGTCCAAAAATAGTAGGAAAAACAGTAAATAAATCAAATAAACAAGCGAAGACTTATACCTCTTGAAGAGGAGAACTATTTTTAAGTGACAAACAAACACTTACACACCCTTAAGAGCTGAAAGTAAGCTCAAAAGTACCTCAGCTCAAATACCACAAGGTTTGGTTTAGAGTGTATAGGCAAAGGCTTAAAAATTTGCAAAAGAGAGAGGGAATTGTAGAGAGAGAGAAATATTTTTGCTCCAAAATTTTCAATCCTCAAAAATGGAAGGGGAGGTCTTCTATTTATAAAAATACATGAAACTCCCTAAAAAATATCCAAACATACACGTGTGAGCAGATGCATTCACCTGTGGAAATAGTTGGCACAACTGACATAAATATTTGCAAAAACACATAAGTGGCCGGCAGGCCACACAAATAGTTGACAACCCACATTGGTTGCTGGAAGCCCACACTAGTGGGCCTGCAGGTCCCAGGGTTTTTAGGCTTGAAAAACTGTGGTTTTGGTCCAAAACAAGGCAAAAGGTGTGTAGGGTTTGAAGGCTCAAAGCTGTGGCATTCTGTTGAGGACTTCGAACACTTGATAAGCATATACAAATTCATCATTGGATGCGTAAGCGGTGACGGCTCAAGTCATAAGGGCAGTAAAAAATGGGGTGTCTACACATTTTTTATGACAAAAATTTTAAATTGTCGTTGAAAATTAACAATTAATGACTTTTTTTTTTTAAAATTGTATTTGATAAAAAAACGCTATTAATTATCATAAGACCCATTGGACAATAAGTCCACTTATTAGGATCTATACGTAAGTATGAGACTAACTATATTTATTCCAAACCTCAAGGGAAGTGAGTGTAATCCATTCATTTTAAAAGTAATTCATTAATTCTAGAAAAATAAATTCAAAATTTGTTCAAAATCTATAATTAAAAAAGGATGAAGTGCCAATAAATCTTAAATAGTAATCTTATAAATTGTTTGGTCCTCCCTTTTTTCTTATAGACTTGAAGGTCCCATTCTAGTGTGAATTATATAAATGGCCAAAATGTGAATTTTCTTATAATGTTAAAATTACTAAATATAATACTTCAAGAAAATTCTCTAGTATACTTTTTGTTAGGTCCCTTTCTTGTCAAATCCGGAGACAAAACTTTGTGTTGATAAAAATGTATTTTTTTTGTGTTTTTGTTCTTCCCGCTCGAGCGGGGTCATGTGCGCTCGAGCGGAGATTGTAGAATCTCAGTATTTTGACAAGGCTACAAAAAGTACTGGGGGATGAGATTTTACGCTCGAGCGGAATATCCAGCGCTCGAGCGCATTTCAGTTTAGTCACGCGCATATTTTTGTTCAGTCCGCTCGAGCGGACTGTGGAGCACTCGAGCGGAGATCGCGGACTCAGATCTTCTATTTAAACATGTTGAGGTTGTGTTTTAGGATTACTTTTCCTAGATCTTGTTTAGGGTTTTCTAGGGTTTTGTTTGAAGTTTTCTTCTGAGATTTTTGATAGTTTTCCTTGATGTTCTTGTGAGAGTTCTAAACTTATGTATTGAGATTCATACATCAAGGAGGTTGATACTTTACATTCAAGAGAGTTCTCTTCGGTGGCTTCCGAAGATCAAAACGTAGAATTCAAAAGGCGTTTAATTCTACGTAGTCGTTAATTCGACAAGTGAAGTTGTGGATTCAACTTCAGGATCAGTTCCGTGACGAAGGCGTGGTGAAAGAGTTACAGAAGATTCAGAGACAAATTGACTGTGTTGGGTAATTTTTGTGTTATCTTTGTAATCTTTCTTTCTTCAGTAGTGGATTTATAGCGACCCCGGTCTTTTCCTTTTGATTGTTGTATCAGGACTTATGTTCCGTAGATTCCGTTGTTATCAGATTGCTGTTATCGTCCTTTAATTTCTTATTTTTGAGTTATAGGTTGTGTTGGGCAGGTTTGTGACAGGTCGGTTGAGTTTAGATGCCTAAACTAGTTGCCCAGATTTTGACCTGTCCGCTCGAGCGGGGAATTTGACGCTCGAGCGGGGACCCTGTTGTTGCTTGTCCGCTCGAGCGGGGGTTTTGGCGCTCGAGCGGGAATATCACCCATCCAGTATTTCCTGTGTAATGTTGGACGCTCGAGCGGGGGATTGGCCGCTCGAGCGGGAGGTTGTGAGTGACGCTCGAGCGGGGAGTTGGGAGCTTGAGCGGGGACCTGTCTGCAGAAACTTCTGGGAGTGTGCATCCGCCGCTCGAGCGGGAGTTTGGCTGCTCGAGCGGGAGTCTATGAGTGGCGCTCGAGCGGGGGTTTCCACGCTCGAGCGGGGCGACTGTTATATAAGTCCGAGATTCGACTTTCTGGATCATTTTCCATCTCCCTTTTGATTCTAAAACCATAGAACCGTCTTCTCTCTCTCCCTACACACTTTCTCTCTCAGGTTTGATCTACTTAGAGTGTATTTCTACCCTAGGTCCTTTGTTAAAAAGATAGAGTGGGTCGAGGGCTTCCTTTTAATCTGAACAATCTTGGATTTGGAGCACTTTGGACTTCGGGTCATCATCTCCGTTTTCTCCATTCAGGTTATTTACTTCGAGGTAGGGATTTCCTACTCCATCTTATAGGTTTTGATCCTAAGTTTTGGTATTTCTGATATGTTGGGAACGTTTGGTAATTTTGAGAAAATCTAGGGTTTGTTTTATATTTTAAAAGCCCTAATTGTTGTAATAAAATTAATTCGTATAATTAATTTTCGAAAAGGTATGGAAATTGGTTAAATTCATAATATTGGGAAGTTATGTGATTAAATGTTGTAGTTGGATAATTTAACCACTCATCTTTGAAATTGAGATTATATGTCTTGATACATTTATTTCCTGTTTAGAAATAATTGTTTTGGGCTATCGGTGGAGGATAGTCATGATTGTTGTAGACATTGCATGTGGATTAGGGAAAACTGAAACTAATCAATTGGCCATGTCGTTGTGTATAAAGGGTGAAATATTACATTAAATTTATGTATTGATTGATTGTGTATATGACTTTGTGTTTATATGCATTACTTGTGTATGGGAGGAGATAGGGGATGTACTCCACGGTTTAGGGGAAGATAGGGGATGTACCTCTAAACCGGTTAATGATTATGGGAAGATAGGGGATGAACCCAGGGTTGCAGCTCATATGCGCGCCTATTGCAGAGATACAGCTCATATGCTTATCTATTGAAGTGTGATACAGCTCATATGCTTGTCCACCGAAGTGTTTGTTTATTTGATTTGATATGGCACTAAAATGTATATCATTATCTTTTTGTGAAGTACGGAAGTGGTTTATGTGATCTTGATACAACACCAACATGTGTATCCGTTATGATATAAGAAAGGTGTAACTTGATTTGTTATCCCTGTTGAATTGGAAATATTGTTAATAAGAGATGAAACCCCTGTTGAGTTATTTAGCCAGGCTCTGTGCCATATTTGTATAAATGGAAAGTGAGATGTGTCATAAGCATTAGTGTCGTGAACTTGTAAAATGATGTATTTGACTATCTTGAGTTAACCATCTATTGATTGCTACTGCTTTAGTTAATTCTTATACTTGGTTTAGTATTTTTCTACTGGGCTGTGGCTCACCCTATATGGGAACATCATTTTCAGGTTCAGGTGATGGGCTACTTCCAAGGAATTTGCTTGGATGGATTTAGAGTTGAAGACTCATTTAGATTAGTTGTTATTTGCTTTATTTGATATTACATGTAAGGACTCAAGCCAAGGGCTTAACTTGTAAATGAGTTAGTACTCATATTTTTGTGTCCAAGTGTTGGCTTGGAAAGATGTAAGCCCATAGGGCATTTACTTTCTTTGTTACAAGTAATGTTTTTTAATAAGTTTACTCTGATGAATGAAATAATATTCTTCCTTTTCTTATAATAATGCATGTTAATATTATATATTATGGGTTTAATTTTGAGGGCGTTACAACTTGGTATCAGAGCGTACCGGGTTTGAATACTTTGGGTACGTGGGAAGTGATTAGTATCACAATGGGTTCGTCTCGTTTGATAGAGACTTAGTGTAGTGTTATATGTTTGCATGATAACATGTTTATGTGATTATGTGGGTATGGAATGTAGTTTCTAGGATGTTGATTGGACCTTTGAGTTGCTAGTAGTCTTGTTGGAAAGGCAATTGATCACTGCTGCTTCCAACCGGAACTATGGTAACACTTTGGGGCTATTATCATCCAGGAATGAAATTCGTAAGTGCTTATGTGTTTATGTGCTTACGTGGAATGAATTACTATTGTTCAAAGCATTAGGACTTGAGAGTTTCAGTTTTAGCACATTTATTAGGGTGCTAACATTCCTTGTCACCTTTATTAGGATGTCAGGGCGAGGAAGTTTTGATTTCCCTCCTTCCGCTCGGGAAGAATTGAGAAAACAGTTTGTGGGGTTACGCCAAGGTACTACACCTTTGGCACAGTTTGAAGCATGGTTTGCTAACTTGTCAATGTTTGCTCCAGAGTTAGTGGAAACGGAGGAATTACGTTGTTCGGAGTTTGAGAGTAAGCTGTGTGACGACATCCGTGTAAGGATTGCGGGTTCTTGGCATAGGAGTTATAGTGTGCTTGTTAAGGCTGCGACTCATGTGGAGGCAGCTGTACTAGCTATGGGGCGGAATAGGGAGAAGGCCATCTCGGCGACTCCTGTGATTCGGAGTGTTGGTAGGCCTTCTAAGAGACAGAAGGGTTTTAATCCGCAACAATTTCAGAGAGCTTGGTCTGGCTCCACTTTTCCAGTGCCTAGTCTAGATTCGAGTAAAGATGAACGAGAGGTTGTCACTTGTTTCAAATGTGGTCTGCTGGGCCACAAGGTTTCGGTTTGCCCACAGAGGAAGAGGGCTAGATTGGCAGTTCGACCAGTAGTAGCACCACCAGAATCTTTTGGCCAACCGGGTTTTGGGCCAATCAAATGTTCAGTGGGGAGGCAGTTGTTGGGGTCTTCATCAGCCCAGACTTTGAACCAGTCTCATGCATAGGCACCGCCTACTTGTTGGGTGTGTAATCAGCCAGGTCATATTCGACGTTTCTGTACTCAGCCAGGGGCTTCTTTAGGGGTTTTGCAACCTAGCCAGGCTCAGTTTCATTCGACTGGGCAGGAGCAGTATCGTTTTGGGGGACTAGCAAGCCAGATTTCGAGGGCCTCAGTAGAGTTGAGTTCCAAAGCTCCAGTTGGGGAAGTTTGTAGTTGTTCCAGGTGTGGACAGAGGGGTCACGTCAGTAGTTCTTGTCCGTGGCTAGTAAGCTCGTAGGTTATCTTGTGTTTGGGGATGACCAACTTTGACGATCCAGCGAGAGATGGCAGTGGTGGTAATACCGATGGGATGGTTTTGTTTTGACTAATCTGTTTTGTAATCAGTGGATTATTGTTTTGTGATCATTGGGTGCTGTTGTGTAACCAATATGTTTTGGGAATGTTGAAACATCTAAACTGTTTGCTTATCTATATATATATATATATGCTTTGTTTGTTAATTTCCCTGGATTGGGTGGATTGGAGCATGTTATAGCTCTAAAGTTTTATTACTGTAATAAGTTGCTATAAGACCATAAAATTTTTGGTATTAATGCATTTTTATGCGTGTGACTCGATTTGGGAAAGATAAGGGCTGAGGAGCCATGTTTTCAAAAGTTGGGAACCACCGAGGAATGCTTGTCTTAGCCAGGGTAATATTGGGGCGAGAACTGTTTTTACTTGCCGAGTGTGTGAAATTTTAGGGGTGTTACCCATTTAAAATTTTGTGCGTGGTTTAGATTTTGATCTAATGTCGGGTGAACTCGAGAGGATGTGAAGTGTACGATTAATATTAGTGGTAGTATGTATTTAATATGGTGTCCTACGGGGGCATAACGCATAATTTTGTTAGGGCTGGACTTGTACCTTCATGGTAGGTAGCCTTGCCGAGATTACATGTGTACTGGTTGGCCGTTTTGAGTGAGGGGATGTTAGCCCCTATATAAGGTAGTGGTTGTCGTATCGGGAGTGGTTTGTTGTGGGTAGCTGGTACTATATCTCGGGCAGTAGTATAATGGATGTTGCCTAAGTTTTTCAGATTTCTTTATTTGGATCGAAGGTAATAGATTCGTACCTTAGCATTGGCTAGTGGTCTGGCACAGAGATTGGGTGTCTTGGTTATACTCTCGAGGTGAGTGACAGATAAGAGTCGAAATAAAAGATAGACCCTATAGGTCGTTGGTGGATGAAGGTACTATGGTAGCTTGTGTGTGGTATGAACGGCTTTTTGGTAATGTTGAATGTCACAGTGTAGCAAACCCGGTCAGTTAACTCAGTACGAGGGAAGGGGTAGGCAAATTTTGTTACTCCAAGTTCAGTCGAGGTGGTGAGTGAAATCTCTAAATGAGAGAGTTTTACACAAGTGCGGTGCATGATAGTGTGTGGTTGGTATGTTGTGTCTGATTGATGGATAGAAGGGAATCAGTCTTAGAAAAATCCCAGAAAATTTCTTGGTGAGGTTTTGGTTTGGTTTCTGACTGACACCAAGAGGTTCGAGGTATTCTCGGATCATAAGAGTCTGAAATATCTGTTTACACAGAAAGACTTGAACTTGAGGCAGAGGAGGTGGATGGAGTTTATTGAGGATTATGACTTCGAATTGCATTATCATCCGGGGAAGGCCAATGTGGTGGCCGACGCCCTTAGCAGGAAACCTGTTGGTGTCATAGCTAGTATAGCCATCCGGGAGTGGGAGATGTTGGGTGCACTTGAGAGTTTGATTTGCTTCTGGGCGAATCCGTTGAGGCTGCGGCCTTGTTTTCTATGTTGTTGCGCAGCCTACACTTGTGACTCGAGTGTTAGAGGCTTAGAGGGGTGACCTCGAAGTAGAATCCCTTCGAGAGAAGATCTCCAGTGGGAAGGTTGAGAAGGGTTTGACGGTGTATCCGACCTGAGTGTAAGATACCGAGACCGTCTGTTTGTGCCGGAGTCTTGCCGAGAGGAGGTACTCCGAGAGTTTCATCATTCACGCCTTGCGGTGCATCCGGGAGGCACTAAGATGTATCGGGATTTGGGTCGCCAGTTTTGGTGGCAGGGTATGAAAAGAGATGTGGCAGCTTTCGTGTCTAAGTGCCTTACTTGTCAGCAAGTGAAGGCCGAACATCAGAGCCCAGCGGGTTTGTTGCAACCCTTGCCTATTGCCGAGTGGAAGTGGGAGCATGTCACTATGGACTTCGTTGTGAGTCTTCCGAGGACTCAGCGGGGTAGTGATGCTATTTGGGTGGTTGTAGACCGGTTGACTAAGTCGGCGCACTTCATTCCTATGCGCGTGAGAGATTCGGTAGATCATCTTGCCGACTTGTACATTCAGGACATAGTGAGGTTGCACGGGGTCCCAGTGACGATCGTCTCAGATAGGGATCCTCGTTTTACTGCTAGGTTGTGGCAGAGTTTGCAGAGTGCCTTAGGCACTAAGTTGACCTTTAGCACGGCTTATCATCCTCAGACTGACAGGCAGTCCGAGCGTACTATTCAGATCCTTGAGGATATGCTTCGGGGTTGTGTTCTTGATTTCAGTGGGTCGTGGGAGAGGCACTTGCCTTTGGTGGAGTTTTCCTACAACAACAGTTTCCAGTCTAGTATTGGTATGGCACCGTTTGAGGCCTTGTATGGCCGACCGTGTAGATCCCCAGTTTGTTGGGCCGAGGTGGGTGATGCACCTCTATTGGGTCCGGAGTTGGTGAGGGAAACGACGGAGAAAGTTGAGCTTATCCGTAAGAGACTTGTTACAGCCCAGAGTCGTCAGAAATCTTATGCCGACCGTAGGAGGAGACCTTTAGTGTTTGAGGTGGGTGATCACGACTTTCTGAAGATATCACCTAGACGGGGATTGATGAGGTTTGGGAAGAGCGGGAAGTTGTCCCCTCAGTTCATAGGTCCTTTTGAGATCCTTGAGAGGATTGGCGAGGCTGCTTATCGTTTAGCTTTGCCACCGCAGTTGTCCGGAGTACATGACGTGTTTCATGTGAGTATGCTTCGGAAGTATGAGCCGCATCCATCACATGTGTTGGATTGGACTGATTTAGTGGTTGACGAGGATGTCTCGTATGAGGAGAGACCAATTCGAGTCTTGGATAGACGGGATCAAGTTTTACGAGGCAAAACCATCCCTTTGGTGAAAGTTCTGTGGAAACATCACGGAGTGGAGGAAGCCACTTGGGAACGTGAGTTGGAAGTCCGCGAGAAATATCCGGACATGTTTATCGATTTGTAATTTTGTATTTAGATTTTGTAATATTGTTGGACTTAAGAGCTTTATATATGTCTTAAGTTGTAAAACATTGAGAATGTTTTGGTTTAATGGAAATATTTTGGAACTTACCTTATAATGGAAGTTTAGTATAGCATTGAATATGTTGAATATATTGTTGAATTAGCATTCTATCATGAAATTGGATATGATATTGAAATTGAAAGGAAAAATGCATAATACTGTTGCAGGTTGTAATATATGTTGTTTTATATACATATTGTGAGATGCCTCTTGATAAGAGATGAGATGACCGGTATTGGGTCAAGTTGTTCATTATTGTAATATCATATTGTTGGAATTTGAGAAAAAATCTGTTTTCGAAAACTTATGCTTAATTTCGGGGACGAAATTCTTTTAAGGGGGGGAGGTTATAGCGACCCCGGTCTTTTCCTTTTGATTGTTGTATCAGGACTTATGTTCCGTAGACTCCGTTGTTATCAGATTGTTGTTATCGTCCTTTAATTTCTTATTTTTGAGTTATAGGTTGTGTTGGGCAGGTTTGTGACAGGTCGGTTGAGTTTAGATGCCTAAACTAGTTGCCCAGATTTTGACCTGTCCACTCGAGCGGGGAGTTTGACGCTCGAGCGGGGACCCTATTGTTGCTTGTCCGCTCGAGCGGGGGTTTTGGCGCTCGAGCGGGAATATCACCCATCCAGTATTTCCTATGTAATGTTGGACGCTCGAGCGGGAGGTTGTGAGTGACGCTCGAGCGGGGAGTTGGGAGCTCGAGCGGGGACCTGTCTACAGAAACTTCTGGGAGTGTGCATCCGCCGCTCGAGCGGGAGTTTGGCCGCTCGAGCGGGAGTCTGTGAGTGGCGCTCGAGCGGGGTTTCCACGCTCGAGCGGGGCGACTGTTATATAAGTCCGAGATCCGACTTTCTGGATCATTTTTCATCTCCCTTTTGATTCTAAAACCCTAGAACCGTCTTCTCTCTCTCCCTACACACTTTCTCTCTCAGGTTTGATCTACTTAGAGTGTATTTCTACCCTAGGTCCTTTGTTAAAAAGATAGAGTGGGTCGAGGGCTTCCTTTTAATCTGAACAATCTTGGATTTGGAGCACTTTGGACTTCGGGTCATCATCTCCGTTTTCTCCATTCAGGTTATTTACTTCGAGGTAGGGATTTCCTACTCCATCTTATAGGTTTTGATCCTAAGTTTTGGTATTTCTGATATGTTGGGGACGTTTGGTAATTTTGAGAAAATCTAGGGTTTGTTTTATATTTTAAAAGCCCTAATTGTTGTAATAAAATTAATTCGTATAATTAATTTTCGAAAAGGTATGGAAATTGGTTAAATTCATAATATTGGGAAGTTATGTGATTAAATGTTGTAGTTGGATAATTTAACCACTCATCTTTGAAATTGAGATTATATGTCTTGATACATTTATTTCCTGTTTAGAAATAATTGTTTTGGGCTATCGGTGGAGGATAGTCATGATTGTTGTAGACATTGCATGTGGATTAGGGAAAACTGAAACTAATCAATTGGCCATGTCGTTGTGTATAAAGGGTGAAATATTACATTAAATTTATGTATTGATTGATTGTGTATATGACTTTGTGTTTATATGCATTACTTGTGTATGGGAGGAGATAGGGGATGTACTCCACGGTTTAGGGGAAGATAGGGGATGTACCTCTAAACCGGTTAATGATTATGGGAAGATAGGGGATGAACCCAGGGTTGCAGCTCATATGCGCGCCTATTGCAGAGATACAGCTCATATGCTTATCTATTGAAGTGTGATACAGCTCATATGCTTGTCCACCGAAGTGTTTGTTTATTTGATTTGATATGGCACTAAAATGTATATCATTATCTTTTTGTGAAGTACGGAAGTGGTTTATGTGATCTTGATACAACACCAACATGTGTATCCGTTATGATATAAGAAAGGTGTAACTTGATTTGTTATCCCTGTTGAATTGGAAATATTGTTAATAAGAGATGAAACCCCTGTTGAGTTATTTAGCCAGGCTCTGTGCCATATTTGTATAAATGGAAAGTGAGATGTGTCATAAGCATTAGTGTCATGAACTTGTAAAATGATGTATTTGACTATCTTGAGTTAACCATCTATTGATTGCTACTGCTTTAGTTAATTCTTATACTTGGTTTAGTATTTTTTACTGGGCTGTGGCTCACCCTATATGGGAACATCATTTTCAGGTTCAGGTGATGGGCTACCTCCAAGGAATTTGCTTGGATGGATTTAGAGTTGAAGACTCATTTAGATTAGTTGTTATTTGCTTTATTTGATATTACATGTAAGGACTCAAGCCAAGGCTTAACTTGTAAATGAGTTAGTACTCATATTTTTGTGTCCAAGTGTTGGCTTGGAAAGATGTAAGCCCATAGGGCATTTACTTTCTTTGTTACAAGTAATGTCTTTTAATAAGTTTACTCTGATGAATGGAATAATATTCTTCCTTTTCTTATAATAATGCATGTTAATATTATATATTATGGGTTTAATTTTGAGGGCGTTACAGGATTGATTAGTGGCGGTTCGCCCGTGGTTTTTGATTACAATTGAAGGTTTTTCAATTGTGGTTTTTTCCACGTAAAAATCGTTTGTGTCGATTTATTGTTTATTCCGAAAAACAAACAATTTAAAATCACTCTCGTAAGTGCTTGTTGATTTTAGATTGAGTGTTTTTGGATATTTGGGATTTGGAATTTTTGAATCTTGATCTAATCACGAATCACGTAGGATTTTCAATTGGTATCAGAGCGGGTCACTCTTTGTTTTATCAAAAACTTTGTTTTTTCAAAACTATAGGAGTGTGATTTTGTGTGACTAGTATCATGGATTCTATTCATGAAGGTAACTCGACTCATAGACCCCCTTTACTAGACGGTACAAACTATTCTTATTGGAAAGCTCGTATGAGAGCATTTTTAAAATCCATCGATGAGAAAGTTTGGCACTGCGTAATCTTTGGGTGGAGTGAACCTACAATCACTGTTAATGGCATTGAAATCCCTAAACCCCTTGATAAATGGGACACAACTGATTAGCAGAGCTCGAGTTGGAACAGCAAGGCTCTCAACTCCCTCTTCTGCTCTGTCACACCTGAAGAATTCCGTCGAATTTGCACGTGTGAAATAGCAAAAGAGGCGTGGGATATTCTTGAAACGATTCACGAAGGTACTACCTCTGTTAAAAGGTCAAAACTTCAACATCTCACCTCCGCCTTTGAAACCCTTTTTATGCGTGACGATGAGACGTTTGATGATTTCTATGCAAAACTCAGTGATATCGTGAATTCCTGTTTCACTCTCGATGAAAAAATCCCAGAAGCGAAAGTTGTTGGAAAAATTTTGAGGTCCCTTCTCGAGAGGTTCCAATCAAAGGTGACAGCCATTGAGGAGGCTCAGAATGTTGATACCCTCAAGCTCGATCAATTGGTTGGAAATTTGCAGACTTATGAAGCCCACCAAATTTCAAAGAAAAAGCAAAAAGAAAGTATGGCTTTCACGAGTGCTCATGAGACTGTAAAACCTTCGGAGACTGAATTTGATTTAGAGTCTGAGATGACGGCTATGCTTACAAAATAGTTTAAAATGTTTTTGAAAAAGAAGCCTAATTTCAGAGCCCCTATTTCAAAAGATAAGAGTAATGATAAACCCAAAACTTTTCCACCAAAATTTGCTCAAACTACTGAAAAGAAGATTGTAAGGGGGCCAGGGGTCAAGTGCTATGAATGTCAAGGGTTTGGCCATATGTCCCTTGAATGCCCCTCGAAAAAGAATCGGAAGAAAGTCTACACTGTAACTTGGGATGATGAAAGCGGGTCGGAGCAAGAACTCGAAGAACCTGAATCTGGTGAAGACGGGGATAGTGCTTTCATGGCATTTTGGGCCACAGTTTCTCAACCTCTTCCAAATCCTTCGGAATCAGCTCGTGGCCAGAACTTGCATCATGCTCCAACTTTTGATGGGACTAACTACCTGTATTGGAAAATCATAATGAGGGCTTTTCTGAGAGCTTTTGAACCAGAAGGTTGGCAAGCCATTGAAGAAGATACAGAAAGTGCAAATAATCTGGGCAATCAGAGAGCCCTGATCATTATCCGTGGAGCAATCTCTAATGAAGAACAGCAACGGGTTGTTCACTGCACAAAGGCTAAAGATGCATGGGAAATTCTGACCCAATTCCATGAAAGAAGAGATTCACCTCCGCCTCTATCCAGCAACTTGTCTGCCTTGGTTACTAGAGTGGATGAGGTCAAGGAGAATGAGGAGCAAAGAGAGGATGATGAAACATCTGAAGACATTGATGAGATCAATGGCGATGAACTACAACAAGCTTACGAGAAGCTGTACGAGGAATCTCTGAATTTGTCTAAAACCAACGACAAACTCTCTCTCAAGCTCAAAACATGTGAGAGTGAGAATGTCCGGCTCAAGGGAGAACTCTTAACAGCAAAACAGAATGTCATCAAGATCTCAAGTGATAGGCAAGACTTATGTGGAAAACTTCTGAAGGTGTATTCCACATATGAAGAAAAGCTTGAAAGTCTTGAGTTGTCACAAGCTGCATTGGAAGAGAAAGTCAGTCAGAAAGATGAAGAACTCCGTATTGCTAGAGCAACAATTGCCATGTGGAATAAAGGTTCCAGATCTCTAGAAGACATACTTGGGTCTCAACAAATGAGTTCTGACAAAAGAGGGCTAGGCTATGGTGCGACAGCTCACAAGGGACAGACCTCTACCTCACATAACTTGAAGACTCAAGCAAAGGGCAAATTGAAGGTAGACCAGGATGATGCTTCTCTTCATCAAGCAAAAGCAGGTAAGATCAACAAAAGAGAGGTAAAACCTATTTTTATTTGTCATCACTGTGGTAGGTATGGCCACATTCGTCCTTACTGTTTTGAACTGTTTGGTAAGGTGTCTCAAAAGGATAGAAATTCTAATACTTTTTGGGTTAGGAGACAACCTTACATGTCTAGGCAGAACACCAAGACTAAAAAGATTTGGGTTAGAAAAGATGATTTGACTTGTTTTGTTGCTCACACTGCTCTAAAAGCACGTGACTCACACATGTGGTATCTTAATAGTGGATGCTCTCGTCATATGTCCGGTAACAAATCCTACTTCACCTCTCTTGAAAAATATGAAGGAGGAATTGTTACCTTTGGAGATGGCGGCACTTCTAGAGTCATTGGTAAGGGCTCTATAAGTGTTGCTGGTCTTCCCAAGCTAGATAATGCCTTACTTGTTGATGGCCTTAAAGCAAATCTTTTGAGCATTAGTCAAATGTGTGATTCCCATCATGAAGTATTGTTTTCAAAAGATAAATGTGAAATTTTGGATAAAAAGGGAAATACTGTTTTACATGGGGTTCGCACATCTGATAGCTGCTATGGGATTCTTACTACTAATGATCTCACTTGTCATTCTGCCATCATAAGTAACATTGATCTGTGGCATCAAAGATTAGGTCACATGAATTTCAAAGACCTAACTAAGATAGCCAACAAAGAGCTTGTGAGAGGAGTACCTAAATTGGGTAAGAATTTGAGCCATATGTGTGGACCATGTCAACTTGGCAAACAAACCCGTGCTCCGCATAAAAAGGTGAACAGCTTTACAACCAAACGTCCTTTTGAATTGGTTCACATGGATTTAATGGGTCCTACTCGCACTGAAAGCATTGGAGGTAAAAGATACATTTTTTTAACTGTTGATGATTTTACTCGATTCTCATGGGTAAATTTTTTAAGGGAAAAATCTAATACATTTGATGCTTTTCAGGCTTTAGTCCTTAAAATCCAAAATGAACAGGGTGTTTCTATTGGGTGTATCATAAGAATCCGAACTGATCATGGTCGTGAATTCGAAAATAGCTCGTTTTCGGATTTTTGTGATATGCATGGAATTAAGCATGAGTTTTCTGCACCTATTACTCCACAACAAAATGGAGTGGTTGAGAGGAAGAACAGAGTTGTTCAAGAAATGGCTAGGGTCATGCTCCTTAGTAAGAGTCTTCCTCCAAAGTTTTGGGCCGAAGCCTTAAATACTGCTGTTTATGTCATAAATCGCGTGTATTTAAGGCCCGGCACTTTACAAACTCCTTATGAATTGTGGAAGGGTTTGAAACCTAATGTAAAATACTTCAAAACATTTGGGAGTAAGTGTTACATCTTCAAAGATAGAGAGCCCTTGGGCAAATTTGACTCCCGAAGTGATAAAGGTATTTTTCTAGGGTATTCAACCAACAGTAGGGCTTTTCGAGTCTATAACCTGCGAACTTCATCATTAATGGAATCTATCAATGTGGTTATAGATGACACAGGTTCACCTACTTCAGCAACAACTGAGGATGACAGTGGTGAGGTTCCAATCTTGGATACTGAACCACAAAATCAAGGAGATGCTGCGGTTCAATCACAAGAAATTGTTACAGCACCATCCTCACAGGTAAGTTCAAGTCCAAAGAGTGCTCAAAGGGACATCACTCCTGTTCCTTCTGTCACCTCAAGTCCTGAACTTAAACCATCAGCAAGGGTGAAACTGAATCATCCAGCTCAACAGGTGATTGGAAGTGTTTCAGATCGAATGAAAACCCGAAGACAGATTCGGGATGAGGTATCACATATGTGTTATGTTTCATTGATTGAACCTAAGAATTTTAAAGAGGCCTTGCTAGATGATAGTTGGGTCAATGCTATGCATGAAGAATTAGGTCAATTTGAACGTAACAAAGTTTGGACTCTTGTTCCCAGACCTAGAGACATGAATGTGATAGGTACCAAGTGGATCTTTAAAAAAAATCTGATGAGAATGGTACTGTTGTGAGAAATAAAGCTAGGTTGGTTGCTCAAGGCTACGCACAAGTAGAAGGTATTGACTATGATGAGACGTTTGCCCCAGTTGCACGTCTCGAATCCATTCGTATTTTGCTTGGTGTTGCATGTTTTCTTGGTTTTAAATTGTTTCAAATGGATGTGAAAAGTGCTTTTCTGAATGGGTACTTAAAAGAAGAGGCATATGTTGAGCAACCAAAAGGGTTTGAGGACCCTAAATGTCCTAATCATGTCTACAAGCTAGACAAGGCTTTGTATGGATTGAAACAAGCTCCTCGGGCTTGGTATGATAGGCTAACTACCTTTCTTCTTGATAATGATTTTCAAAGGGGTAGTGTGGATAAGACCTTATTTGTGAAACATACTAAGTCTCATATTCTTGTTGCCCAGATATATGTTGATGATATTGTGTTTGGATCTACTGCTGAGCATCTTGTGAAATACTTTTCGGATTGCATGACACATGAGTTTGAGATGAGCATGATGGGAGAGTTGTCTTATTTTTTGGGTCTCCAAATTAAACAGTCTTCTTCGGGCATATTTGTTTCTCAGTCTAAGTATGCTAAAAATCTTGTGTCAAAGTTTAGTCTTGAGTCTTCCAAGCATGCACGCACTCCCATGAGCACCAGTCTTCACCTTTCCAAAGATTCCTCTAGTATTGATGTTGATCCTACCCTTTATAGGAGTATGATAGGGAGTCTTTTGTATCTCACAGCCAGTCATCCTAATATTTCCTTCAGTGTCGGTGTTTGTGCTCGTTACCAAGCCAATCCTAAAGAGTCTCATCTTCTTGCGGTCAAACGCATCATCAAATATGTTAATGGGACCTTGGGGTATGGGGTTTGGTTTTCCACTGATACTACTGCTGAAATTACTGGTTTTTCTGATGCCGACTGGGCAGGGTGTGCTGATGATAGGAAAAGTACATCCGAGGGGTGTTTTTACCTTGGGAATAATCTGATTTCCTGGCATAGTAAAAAGCAAAATGCCATTTCTCTTTCCACTGCTGAGGCTGAGTACATTGCTGCAGGGAGTTGTTGTGCACAAATGTTGTGGATGAAGCAAATGCTTCATGATTATGGGATAGAACAGAACACTCTCACACTTTTTTGTGATAATACAAGTGCCATAAACATTTCAAAAAATCTTGTCCAACACACTCGCACCAAACATATTGACATTCGTCATCATTTTATTCGAGAGTTAGTGGAAGAAGGCCTTGTTGTTCTTGAGCATGTTACCACTGAGCATCAAAAAGCTGATATTTTTACAAAACCCCTTGATCTTCTCCAGTTTGAGTTCCTTAGAAAGACCTTGGGTGTCATGCTCGATCACTAGAATGTTACTTGTTTCTTGAGTAGGTGTAAGTGTTTTGCCTTATTTGTGCTTGGATGCCATAATCTCATTATCATTGATATCTATTTTTCTTGCATCCAACTTTTTATGTACACTACTCATGCTGCTTACAAGATCTCATAATTCAGTGTTCATAACTCATTTTGAATGCCCATGCTCATTAACCTCATGATCTCATTCTGTACACATCCTTGAGATAAATTGTTGCAGGGGTTTCCGCATAAGTGATCAAAGTTCTCTATGGACCACTAACAGTGTTTCTTGTACTTTTACAGTGGAATTGACCGATACTAGTATATCATGGGTGATGTTAAGTCTCTTAACCATTTACCATCTATTTTCACTTCCACGGTTTCTCCCTCAGTTCCTTGAAGTCCGGGCATTAGAAAAAGGCTACCTCAGAGGCACCAACCAGGCCATCCTTTATGATTTCATTCTTCTCTAGTTTGGTTTCCATACTCTTGAGCGTGAATTCCACCAGTGAGTGCCCACAAGAAAGAAAAAGTTAAACATAAAAAAAAAGGGACTCACTGATTGAGGGGGGAGCCTCCGCATTTACTCAACAAATACCCCGTGATTTATAGTGGTTTGACTTTTCTCTGTGGTGTTCAGTTACTCTTGTCGGAGGTCCAGCCATTCGATCACTACTAGGATTAACTCTAGCTCAGTGGACTCTCATGGATTGCATACACACACTTTCTTTTATGAGCTCTCATGTTGGATTTTGAGTTGTACATTCTCATGTAGTTTGTGATCATTGATGATATTTTATCTGCTTTGCTCATGATTTCCAGTGTCATTATTTTTAAACATTGCAAGTTTATAGAATTCATGAATTGCGGATTATTTCATCTTAGTACTCATTGTGGCCAAATGTGATCATCCACTCTCGTTACAGGTCTCTCTTCTAGATATTAAGTATCGTGTTTTTATTTAAAAAAAAAAAAAAAAAGGTTTTCCGCTCGAGTGGACTGTTTTACGCTCGAGCGTATTTTTCACACTTGCAACAGTTTGTTCTTGGCTTGGCAGTTCTGAGAGATGGGTTTTAGCGCTCGAGCTTTCATATTAGCGCTCGAGCGAGCCTCTGCTTACATTTCTTTACGCTCGAGCGGTCTCAAGTACGCTCGAGCGGACCTATTTTGTACTTAATTCCCTCCTTTGACTCTTCAGGTTATTTTTTTTTCCCTCTTTTCACATCTCTCCGACCTAGGGTTTGTCGTGTGGCCGTGATTAGGCTCGATTCCATTCTTCTCTTTGATCTTCCTTGTCGATTTCATCTCTAGTAAGGTTTTTCATCTATTCTTCTCTATTTTTTTTCCTGTAATCGGCTAAAATAGGAGTTGGCTTTCATGTTTTTTCTTGTATGTTCTGTGTCTCAGTTTGTTCTCTTACCTCACACACTTGCACTGTGTCTTATTGTCTATTTCATGGTGTATTTTTTTTTGTTTTGTTTTTTGTTGTTTTGTCAGTTGGATTAGGGTTCCTTGTTGGTAATATCTCTATGGTCTCTTGTCTTACTGGTTCCTCTTTGGGGTTGAGTTTGATGTGCTCACAGTTGGTATGTATTTTTGGTTTGGTTTTGCCATGTTTTGGTTTCTCATTAAGTGCTTCATAGTGTGTTAACACTCATTTCTTCCACTATGCCTATCATGTTATGTCTCATGGTTCATGAATTTTATCATATTGCTCTGCTTTGCCATATCTTGCCTTGTATCTTTCTTATGATCTGTGACTTTGGCTTTCATTCTTATTATTTTTACTTGTTACTAATGTTTTGTTGGTCTTGGTTTGGTTTGGATTTTGGGTTTCTTGATTTGGTTTGGTTTTTGGGTTTGTTGGTTTGTTGGATGTCATGGTGTCTCCCCTAGTCATGTCTACTTCTGCTCCTAAACGCCGTAAGGCCGCAGTGTCTCGACCTACCTTTAATTCTATAAGGTTTCAATCCGCCAAACAGTCCAAGTCTTTTCATACATCTTTTGAGAGTCGTACAGTTCATTTAGAGAGGAATGTCCAGGCTGATACTTTTGAATCCATCCATATTTGTCCCTTGTTTGACCCTCTCGGTGGAGATTTAGTCTTGTCTTTTTCTGGGCGTCAGAATCTCGATTGGGTTTGAGAATTCTATTGTAACATGGAGGGTATTCATGATTATGAGCCATCTTTCACCACATGGGTTAGGTCTAAATCCATTTCAGTCACCCCTGACTTGATTCGTCAGCTTCTTAAGATTGAGCAGGTCTTTCCCGAGCACTATCCTTTCCCTGTACCCGACCGTCCTACTTGTAATTTTGATGATGTGGCTAAGGAATTGTGTGGAGTTGCCCGCCATTGGCCTAAAGGCGGTTTGATAAAACAGTTTGAACTTCTTCCGGAGTTCAGACTGCTTAATCTGATTGTATGTGCCAACATTATTATGACCACCCATTCATCCGAGGTCAAACAAGACCAAGGATTCATTTTGTCTTGTATTGCCCGTCACCGGTCTATTGATCTAGCCTCTCTTATTATAAAAAAGATGATCGGTGCTCATGGGCATAAACAGCTTGGCCTTCCCTACGGTTGCCTAATCAACCGACTTTTGTCTGACCTTGGGGCTCCTGTCCTAGAAGATGATGAGTTTGCTTTCCCTTCTCGCCCATTTACAAAGAAAACTGTGTCTCAAAGTCGGGCTCATATTAAGGGGGAGTCGTCCCGGGTTGGTCCTTCTGCAGGAGTTACTGCTGGTCTTGCTGAGGAGGCCGAGTTTGATGCAGTTGCAGCAGGTGATGGTGATGAGGCTACTGTTCCACCTCCGGATTTTCATGTTCAATTTTAGCAGTTTGCGGAGGCTATGACCAGGCGCTTGGATTTTCTGGATGCCCGTTTCGATGCTTTTGATGGTCGTCTTGGTCAGATGGAGCAGACTCTCACTCATCTTGTCCATCTCATTCAGTCTCCACAGCCACCGCCTCCTCCCGATGCTTGATTTTTGATCCCCAGACAAAAAGGGGGAGTGTTTTTGGAAGTTTTTGAACATTGGACATTGGTACAGTTTTTGGTATGTTCATTGGTGGTAACATTGGACATTGGACATTGGTACAGTTTTTGGTTTCATTGGTAGTACATCTCTTTAGGTTTATTTATTTATTTTTTGGTGATGTTTGGATATTGTGGACATTGTGGATATTATGTTTTATCTATTTCATTTTATATTCTTCCACAGTTTTGTTTGGTATGTTGAATGATATTTCACAGGTGCAAAGTTGAAGGGATGTGTTGTCATTGATTGTTGAAGTTGAATGGATGTGTTCTTGCTCAAGTTTTGTGTTTATTCGAGTTTTGAGAGGTTGTTTTTCCTTTGTTTTTAATCCGGTCTAGTGCGTGTGTTTAAGGAACAATGTTTAGAAAGGTTTTGTCCGGGAATTGACAAAGGGGGAGATTGTTAGGTCCCTTTATTGTCAAATCCGGAGGCAAAACTTTGTGTTGATAAAAATGTATTTTTTTTGTGTTTTTGTTCTTCCCGCTCGAGCGGGGTCATGTGCGCTCGAGCAGAGATTGTAGAATCTCAGTATTTTGACAAGGCTGCAAAAAGTACTGGGGGATGAGATTTTACACTCGAGCGGAATATCCAGCGCTCGAGCGCATTTCAGTTTAGTCACGCGCATATTTTTGTTCAGTCCGCTCGAGCGGACTGTGGAGCGCTCGAGCGGAGATCGCGGACTCAGATCTTCTATTTAAACATGTTGAGGTTGTGTTTTAGGATTACTTTTCCTAGATCTTGTTTAAGGTTTTCTAGGGTTTTGTTTGAAGTCTTCTTCTGAGATTTTTGATAGTTTTCCTTGATGTTCTTGTGAGAGTTCTAAACTTATGTATTGAGATTCATACATCAAGGAGGTTGATACTTTACATTCAAGAGAGTTCTCTTCGGTGGCTTCCGAAGATCAAAACGTAGAATTCAAAAGGCGTTTAATTCTACGTAGTCGTTAATTCGACAAGTGAAGTTGTGGATTCAACTTCAGGATCAGTTCCGTGACGAAGGCGTGGTGAAAGAGTTACAGAAGATTCAGAGACAAATTGACTGTGTTGGGTAATTTGTGTGTTATCTTTGTAATCTTTCTTTCTTCAGTAGTGGATTGATTAGTGGCGGTTCGCCCGTGGTTTTTTATTACAATTGAAGGTTCTTCAATTGTGGTTTTTTCCACGTAAAAATCGTTTGTGTCGATTTATTGTTTATTCCGAAAAACAAACAATTTAAAATCACTCTCGTAAGTGCTTGTTGATTTTAGATTGAGTGTTTTTGGATATTTGGGATTTGGAATTTTTGAATCTTGATCTAATCACGAATCATGTAGGATTTTCACTTTTTTTCAAACGTAATTTCCAATGTAACACTCTAAAAATGTAACATTTTAATGTAACATACTAAAAAAAATTTTAGTGTACTTTTTCCAAACGTAGTATTCCAATCGATGTAACACACAAAAACTCATTAATGTACTTTTTCTAAATTTAGCACTCTAATGTAACACTTCAATGTAACACCAAAAAATCACACTATAGAAATGTAGATTTCTACGCTCGACAACCAACACTTCAACCAATAATTCTTCCAATAAAATTCTTCCACATCTCACATTTCCATTCCTATCCTAAAAATAAATTAGAAATTAGAAAAATGAATCATAAAAGGCATTCACTTAAAGTCAAATGGTACCAAATCAAATAAATACAATTTTCCAAAATAAAAAGGACTAATTGATTCATAAGAAAACTCTTAGAACTAAATGGATCAATATTTCTCATGTGAGATTTATGAGTAAATTGTTCATTAAAAAATTGGATTTTCGTAGCTTTAACGAACAACTTAAAATTATAAATAAAAAATAAGAGCCACTAAAGTTAATCAAACCTAACGTTCAGTATATAAGCCGTTAATGTTAGGTGTTCGTAGATTTTTTTGTCACAAAAACATCCAAATTGCAAAGTATGTAGTGTGGAGTCTGTAGTACAAATTTTAGTTGGCAATTTTCAAAAATGAATGAGCAATCAATTTGAGGGAGTCATGAGACCATCCCTCCCTGATCATCTATTTATGCAAATTGTCTGATACTAAATTATTGACTAGAGCTTGTTTGGGATACTTCTGTGCTAAAATAGTCATATAAAATAAAATAAGTTATTTTAGCTTAATAGGATCAAATGTCACATTTAATCCATAATCATTTTATTTTTTTCTTTCCCAAAAGTCAAAAAAGCTTATGTCAAACAAGACTTTTTTAGCCCTAGGCTAAAATAGTCAAAAAGCTAAAAAGCGAAAAAGCCAATTCACATCCCAAATGAGCTCTGATTGATCTTACTCATAGACACAAAAACAGTGATACCTAAGGGCCCATTTGTTTTCAGAGGTAGTATGGAGGGAATTCATAGTGAAGGGACTGATAGTGAGGGGATTAAGTGAGGGGATTCATAATGTGGGGATTGATAGTGAGGGATTATTAAATTATTTTTATATAAAATAAATATAAAATAATAAAACAAATAAAAAAAACACAAAACATTAAACATTAATGTTCAAAAAAAATGTCCAACATGTAAAAAATAAAAATAAAATAAAATAAAATAAAAATAAAACTATGATTTTTTACTTAACAAAAAATACAAAAAATTAAACATTAATGTTCAAAAAAAATGTCAAACATGGAAAAAATAAAAAATAAAAAATAGTTTGCCGGACTATTTTCTAATACCAAGTCCCAAGCTTTCATCTTAATCCCCTCCTCAAGACCCATCTTAATTTGGAGGAGATTATCAATCCCCTCTCCATCTCCCAAAACAAACACAACATTAGTGGGTCCCATCTCCATCTCAATCTCAATCCCCCCTCTATCTTCTAAAACAAACGGGGCCTAATAGAGATGATATGTCCCTCTCCTCAAATATGATGGAGATACCATGCCAAGCTTCTCACCATTCTCTTGCCTTCTCTGCAATTTTAGTACAAGATTAGGGGTGTAAATATGGCCTGTCAATCCGTGGGCCGTTTAAAATCCGCCTACAGCTCGGGCAAGTCTAGCCTGATTAGGCTTGGGCCCGAGTAGGGTCGGCTCTGGGTTAAGGCCACTACGGCTTGTGTTTAGGACTCCTAAATTTTAGCCCAAAATAAGACCTCAAATTTATTAGTTTTATATTGTACTAAAAGTTTAAAGCCCAATCTTTTTTTATTGTTTGACACACGGTCTAAAAGGCCTCATAAAAAAATTTGTTGGGCCAAATTAAAAATATATATGTATATAATCATTGTTAGGCCCAATTCAAAATTTATATTATTAGTTCAAACAAATATATATGATATAAGGGCATCTCCAACGGTGCATTACTTTTTTCACCAAATTTGAGTAAAAATTTGAATAAAAACTCTCTTTGATATCGCCTGCTCCAATGGAGGAATTTGGCTTTTCATCAAACCATCGGTCAACCGGGCGGACGACCAGATGGTTGATCAGCCAATGCAAAATTTTCACCAATTGAGAGGTCATTCAAGGGGTCGATCGGGAGGTCGACCGCCTAGTGTAAAATTTTCACAAAATTTTTCCTTGAGGTGGTCATCTAGGAGGACATCTAGGGAGACATCTGGCGGTGAAAATTCAACGGTAACGAACATTGATTTGATGAAAGACACAAAGCATCCTCAATTTGGTAAAACATTTTTGATATTCTCAATTTGATGTCTGTTTGATGAAACTATTGAAGTACAAAAAACGATACTTTTTCACCAAATTTGAATTTGGTGATGGATTTAGTGTAGCTTTGGAGATGGGCTTATGAGTCCAAAAAGAGTCTAATGTCAATATTTTAATAGAATAAATAGTTTTATCTTAATTTTTTTGCCCGCTCTCTTTATCATATTTTAATTGAATAATTTTAATCCTAATTTCTTTTCCTTAATTTTGTTTGCCTAATTTTTTTGCCCTCTCTTTATCATAATTTAATTGAATAATTTTGCCTTAGTTTTTTCTCCAAATTTTTTTTCCAATAATTTATGTTTTGTTATCAAATAATTAGTGGATTGTGATTTGTGTGGATTATGATTGTGTTATCAGATATCATATTACAATAACATAATCATTTTGTTATCAGATATCAATGAATTATGTTGTTTGTGTTGATTATTGCTAAACTATAAAACAAAAGACCCTATTTTATCTTTTTTGAGTCTTTGTAATGATTTTTTTTGGATCTTAATACGTGAAAATAAATTTTAGTGATTATATGTGTGAGCTCGTTTGGGATGTGGGTTGTTTTTTTGACTTTTTAGCTTTTTAGTTATTTTATCTTGGAGTTAAAAAGTCTCGTTTGAGATAGGCTTTTTGGCTTTTTTTTGTGAGAGAAAAAATAAAATGATTATGGGTTGGATGTGACATTTTGTCTTATTTGGCTAAAATAGCCTATTTTGTTTTATATGGCTATTTTAGCCCCAATGGAGCATCCCAAACGAGCTCTGTAAGGAAACATTTTGTAACTACTAAATAATAAAAAAAATATTAGCACCTTATTATTTTATCTGTAATTTTTTTATAAAAAAAATATATGTAGGAGGGCCCTACTTTCAAAACCCACCTAATGTTCCATAAATCTTAGGGCCGACCTTCGGCCCGAGCCTAGCCCAAGACCCTGGGCCTAGGCCGTCTATTTCACAGCTCGGCCCGGCCCACCCCACCCCAGCCTGCCTCGATCTGAATTTTTTTTTCAAACAAAATGAGTTGTTTATGTTTTAATTTAAAACCATTTGGTTATGTAACAGATATTTTAGATTGTGAAACATGGTTGTTCCGAACCCTTCGGAGTAGAATCGATTATTATTTGTAAAAATGTTATAGTGGATTGTGATCGGCGGTTGTTTTGAACCTTTCAAAACAGAGTCTATTATTAATACACAAAGCGTAATTGAAAAAAATAATTCAAGGGCTATCAGTTTGTTAGTAAGGCCATTTTGAATCATCACTACTCATTCAAAATAGATCGATTGTAAAAATATTTATTTTCTTTATATATTTTCATGATTTTTCTTGATTTTAATCTCACAAAATTTATTTTCTTTATATATTTTTATGATTTTTCTTAATTTGAATGTCACAAAATTTCTCTCACTCACTGTTTATGAGAAGATTGTCGAGGAGACAAATATTGAACATGCCACATTAGTGAAATTATTAAAAAAATAATCATATTATGATGTTTGAATGCTCACCATTTATGAGAAGATATTAGAGGAGATAAATATCGAACATGTCACAATAGTAGAATTATTAAAAAAAATAATTATATTATAATGTTTGAAGATATTTGAATTCGAGAGGATGTTTAATTGTTTGGTAGATAAAAATTACTGTGTAATTAATACATTTGAAAGAATATTATCGAAATACAAAAAATAATATATATATATACTTCAAACTTTTAATAATAGTAAATTGTCGCATAACCCCCCTATCATAGGATCTGAGGATCTTGGTGTGCCTTTGGGCATAGCAGGCTGTTGTGTTTCTTTGTGCAGTATCATCTCGAATCTCTTTCGATAATTTGAATCGTTCATATTGTAGGGTTCGTCGAGTAAATCATTCATGCAAAACATCAAGTTGATTGGATATCTGTAACCCTATAATCAAAGTACATTTATTTTTATAAAATTAACGGTTAACATAACTTTTATAAATTTTTAAAAATAATTAAGACCTAATCATAGAGTCATGAATATCCGATTAACTAGATTTTTTTATATAAATAATATTCTTAACGAACCCTACAACATAAACGGTTCAAATTATCAAAAAAAAAAAAAAAAAAAAAAAAACATTGAAAACTCCCGCAAAGGGGCACAACAGTGCTGTGCCCAACCCCAAGTCCCCCATCATGTATGTAATGTAAGGCCCAACATGTGAGGCAGGAGAATGATGTTCCATCACACTGTTGGGGATTGGGGATCCCGCCCAAGACCTTCCAGAAATTATACCAAGTAGAAAAAACACACCCACACTCAAGGAGACACCATATTTAACGTGGTTCGGCCTCAATGCCTATGTCCACGGGAGAGTAGCCGGTTATCAGTATAACAATGGAGAGATTATAGAAAGATTACAATAGAGGAGGAGCTCACACTCTCCTCACTCACCCACTCACCTGTCTCCCTTGCTCACACCGAGAGAGACGGTCTCTCCGCCTCACATCTCTCACTCTCTTTGGTTCTCTCTCTCAATTAACTCTCATCTCACCATCTCTATTTATACACATTAAGAGAAGGTGGAGAGGTTGGCTGGCCTTGCACATGGCCAGTTTGTTCCTTCACATGGCCAGCTCATTCACATGCTGCAGCACATGAGAAGAGATCACTCTCACATGGGGTGATAGATATCCAACAAATCACCCCCTCAACCCATGTGAGGTGATCCACTGCACACACTGCTGCTAATCTTGTCATGCCCAAATTTCAGCATAGTCTGTTTTTCCTCACTGAGACGTTTGTACCCCCTAAAGCTAGAGATAATACACCAGAGATATAAGAGAAGATGGGAATCCTACATTCTCAACTCAACTCATACCACTCTCTGATTTGGACAGAGAGCTTCTGCTCCTATCTCCCACAGATCTCTTCTACACTTCCTGTCTTGGATGCCTTCACTTGCTATGCTTGAACTTGCATAACCAAGATATCCGACACCCCTGATTGGATGTCCTACACCCCCTGCTGGGATGCCCTTGACTGTCATGCATTACCTCGCAGGACCAGTCATTGGAGCAATAGAAAACTCGTCATTTATCCCATCAACGTCCTCGGTTTTCTTTGCTCGGAGCTCTTTCTCTAAACTATCAGCCTTTGCCCTCTGCACTTCTAAACAACCTCCTAGCATTCCCATATGTTCGTCATCTGTGCCTTTGCAATCCCTGATTTACGGTTCAGTAGATTGATGGTTGATAGTAGCTCCATCTGTCAAAGCATCGTTAGCTATGCAATTTTGCATAGTGCTCGCACCCATGGCTTCTGGTCTCCCTGCGTCGAGCTCGCTTGAGAGATCCGCATTAACTCTATCCTCTGCTGTCATGGAACTCAAGCAACCACCATAGAGAAAAGAGACTTGCCACTTCTTGGTGTGCACTCTTGCGTTTTATCCGTCTTAATTTCTCTGTCTGGAAGTTCCAATGAACTTTCAACAACTCGTTGCTACACACTCTTCTCGCGTCTTCTCTGCACTATATATCTGCACTTTGTACGACACTTTTGCGTACTCACTTGTGCTTTTGTACCTCTATGCTTGCGCTCAGTATGCTCCTCTGCAATTATTGTTCTCTACGTCTACGTATCACCAGTACCTACTCGTATACAGTAGCTCTAACAGCCACAGCATTTCCCTGAGCCTGAACTGGTTTCCAAATCATCTATCCGTCGATGAATGGTCTTCTCTTATGATTGAACCAGATCTTCCAATGAACTTCGGAGATAATCATCTCTACAATCCTCTGATCGCCTCTGACCAATCCTGATCTCCCTTGATCTACCATTTGATCAAGCCTGATCTCCTTTGGTCTCCAATGATCTATCTCGATCTGTATCTGGTTGTCCAATCTGGTCAGAATCTGCCCATTCTAACCTCTTTAGTGAATTCACAGCGTTCCATAATATCCGGCAACCTTCCTTCGACTATCAAAGATGACAAACTCCCATGTTTTGACAAACTTTAAAAACAGTTCAGAATTTCACTATTCTGACCTCGCGGCTGCGTCCGGAACGACCCGTTTAGCGAGGGTCAACCTTCGCTGCATTTCCAGGGGCCTCACTGAAAAACATCCCCGAAAGTCGGGCCACACCACAATTTTCTAAAAATTCTGAGCCAAATTCCAATTTTCAGAAGTTCAAGAAATATTTCGTATTCTAATAAAATATTCCGTCCACTGCACCTAATGCTGTTTGCCACTTTGATCTTCTTTCATTTTACAGAAATTCTGACTCCAAAACCCGACCGTACGGATATGTCCAGAATACTCCAAATAGTAGGAAAGCACTATTGGATCATCAGAAATAGACTCCGAATGGCTTAGATCAAGCTAAAATATTTTGGACACCTCAGATTTGTGGTTACACCTTAGCCGCGTAGCACTGGATCACTACTCCTGCGGCTGCACCTTAGCCGCGAAGCACTAGATCACTCCTCCGTGCGTTGACGTGGCAGCGAAGTGGCATTGAATGGGCTGCCACGTGGCGATAACTGGTCTGCAGACGTGGCAGACACGTGGCCATCCTGGTTGACGTGGTTTCACGTGGCGATGACGTGGTGACACGTGTCTCGTGTTCTTCCTCTACCGCGCGTGTGGCGCGTACACGCGACTAGGCAGACACGCCGACTGAGTATACGGCGCGTGGTGGCATGTGCTGAGACTGGAAGTCACGCGCCGTCTTCAGGAGGCACGTGAGGGTGCGTTCGGTGTCCTCTGGGGCTTTGCTTTGTATTTTTGAACTTCTCTCGTCGAGACCCTGCTCTTGGTATGCTCAAAACCTGATTTTAAGCAACTTGATTTCTGGGCAGTTTCAAACAACACACTATTTCACTATTTTTGTTCTGAAAACGACCGACGAGGTTCTGATACCACTTGTTGGGGATCAAGGATCCCGCCCAAGACCTTCCAGAAATTATACCAAGCAGAAAAAACACACTCACACTCAAGGAGACACCATATTTAACGTGGTTCGGCCTCAATGCCTACGTCCATGGGAGAGTAGTCGGTTATCAGTATAACAATGAAGAGATTACAAAAAGATTACAATAGAGGAGGAGCTCACACTCTTCTCACTCACCCATCTCCCTTGCTCACACCGAGAGAGACGGTCTCTCCACCTTACATCTCTCACTCTCTTTGGTTTGCTCTCTCTCTCTCTCTCTCTCAATTAACTCTCCTCTCACCCTCTCTATTTATACACATTAAGAGAATGTGGAGAGGTTGGCTGGCCTTGCACATGGCCAGCTTGTTCCTTTACATGGCCAGCTCATTCACATGCTGCAGCACATGAGAAGAGATCACTCTCACATGGGGTGATAGATATCAAACATACACAACACATGGCCGTGAATTTATCATTTTCTCATGAATATAATTTAATTAAGTAGAATATATTATTAAATTAATAGGTGACCTTTCGCGGACAAAGTAGAGATATATATCGATAGGCAGTGATAGAAATAGATAGGTAGAGATACAAACAAACTAATGTGTCCGAGAGATATTTTAAATATGGTTATAAAAAAAATAGAAATAAATCAACAATGATACATCCTTTTAAAATTAGAGCTTTAATTGAGCTTTAGTAAGATGAAAAGTCAAAAAAAAACATAAAAAAATACAAGACTAAAACATGACATCAAATAAGCCCCACATATATATTAGAATTATTAGAGCTCACAAATTAGAGCTCCAAAATATTTTTGAAATTAAATAAACAAAATAAAAAAGAGGTATTTTAAACCTTTTAAAATTTGAAAAAAATATATAATTAATTCTATAAATTTATATAATTACACTAATTTTTATTTTAATCAAATTAAAATGATCAAAACTAATACATATGATGGATAAATACTAAAACAAGTCAAGGTAATTATAAATTTAAAAAAAAAAAACGACAATATCATTTTTTCATTTATATGAGTCACGAATTATTGATAAAAAATAATTTAAGTATTATGTTAATTAAAATCTCTAAGGAAATTTATGTAAAAACTAAGAGTAAACTATTAATATGTCATAATAGTTGGACTTAATTTGTCCTATTGAAAATAAGTCCAAATGAAATCGTTGCTTAAAATAATTTTTTATGATGATTTTTTACACATGTCGCTAAAAATTGACAATTATTGACTTTTTTGTATTAAGATTTTTATAAATTGTCACTAAAACTTATAATTAATGACATTTTTCTATGATGAAATTTTCAAACCGTCGCTGGAAGTTAAAAATTAGTGACTTTTTTTATGACATTTTTTAGAACTGTCACTAAAGCTTATAATTGGTGACATTTTTTATGACCAAATTTTTAAATTGTGGCTAAAAATTATCAATTGATGACTTTTTATTAAATAGTGTTTGATAAAAAACACTATTAATTATTATAAGATCTATTGGACAATAAGTTCATCTATTAGGACCTATACATAATAAGAGACTAATTGTATTTATTCCAAACCTCAAGGAAAGTGAGTGTAATCTATTCATTTTAAAAGTAATTCATTAATTCTAGAAAAATAAATTCAAAATTTGTTCAAAATCTATAATTAAAAAATTGGATTTCCGTGGCTTTAACAAACAACATAAAATTATAAATAAAAAATAAGAACCACTAAAGTTAATCAAACCTAATGTTCAGTATATAAGCTGCTAATGTTAGGTGTTCGTAGATTTTTCGTCACAAAAACATCCAAATTGGAAAGTATATAGGGTGGAGTCTGTACTACAAATTTCAGATGGCAGTTTGCAAAAATGAATGAGCAGTCAATTTGAGGGAGTCATGAGACCATCCCTCCTGATCATCTATTTATGCAACGGTAATGATAGAGTGCATTACACTTGGAGTTTTAATGTCAGTTCTAATGATGTGACAATACATAATTAAAAAATAAAAAAATATATAAAATCACAAATTAAAACATCAAATCATAAGATGAGACCCACCTCTAGAGCTCCTCATTTAGAGGTCTGAAACATTTTTGATTTATGCAAATTGACTCCTACTAAATTATTGACGGAGAGTTCGTTTGGGATACCTTTGGGGTTAAAATAGTCATATAAGATAAAATAGACTATTTTAGTCGAATAAGACAAAATATCACATATTATTTCATTTTTTCTCTCACAAAAGTTTAAAAAACCAAAAAACCTATTCTAAACGAGATTTTTTAGTTCCAGGCTAAAATAGCTAAAAAATAAAAAGGTCAAAAAGCTAACCTACATCCCAAACGAGCTTTGATTAATCTTACAGACACAAAAACAGTGATACCTAATAGAGATGATATGTCTATCTCCTTAGATATAATGGAGACACCATGCCAAGCTTCTCACCATTCTCTTGTCTTCTTTGCAATTTTAGTATACGATTAGGGGTGTAAAACTGGCCTGTCAATTCGTGGGTCATCTGAAATCCCCTCGCGACTCGGGCGGGTCCAGCTTGATTAGGCCTGGGCTCGAGTATGGCCGGCTTTGGGCTAAGGCCACTACAGCCTGTGTTTAGGATCTCAAATTTTAGCCCAAAATAAAACCCCAAATTTATTAGTTTTATATTACACTAAAAGTTCAAAACCCAATCTTTTTTTATTGTTTGAGGCATAGTCTAAAAGGCTCCATAAAAAAATTTGTTGGGCCAAATTAAAAATGTATATATATAATCATTGTGAGGCCCAATTCAAAATTTATATAATTAGTCCAAACAAATATATATGATATAAGGGGGACTTACCAGCCAGTCCCATGCAAACAAATTAATACCCACCAAGTCTTGTCCTATTTCAGTTTCCAATTTTACCCCTCAATGTCACACCACACGCGTGAAGCAAAGAACATATCACGAGCTCTCCCCTGTGCGCATGAAACACACGCTCCTTCTCAATTGTTCTGATTTGGAAACTATTCTGAGGCGATTTGGAAACCATTCTGAGGCGATTTGCGATTTGGAAATCGAAACAAATGAAGAGATTTCCCCTGAATCTCCCATAGTTTCCAAAGAAATCACCTATATTTTGATCTATATTCTGATTCCGAATAGATCCCCAGCAAATCTTCCACCGTTTCGATCTATATTCCCTGTTTAGTTCATCTTCAACAAGCATGCGAATCAAACGTGAGTCGTATTCATCTTCCGTTCTTCGTTTATAACTATAATTAAGTGATATTCAACTTCATAATAATCACATCTTCATGTTCATTTGCTATACAATAACAGATTTGCTTATTTTGCCCAATTTAGTGAGAAAATTTGCTATAAGATTGATAGATTTGCTTAATTTTCTTAATTGAGTGATAAAATTTGTTATAATGATGGATTTGCTTCCCTTCTTCTTTCATAACTATAATTGAGTTATAAAATTCAACTTGAAGCTATTTTCAATGTGTATCATACAGTATTAATTTATGATTGATATTCAACTTCATAATAATTACATCTTCATGTTCATTTGCTATACAATGATAGATTTGCTTACTTTTGCTAATTCAGTGATAAAATTTGATATACAATAACAGATTTGCTTACTTTGCCCAATTCAGTGAGAAAAATTGCTATAAGAATGATAGGTTTGCTTAATTTTCCTAATTGAGTGATAAAATTTGTTATAATGATGGATTTGCTTCTCTTCTTATTTCATAACTATGGATTTGCTTCCCTTCTTCTTTCATAACTATAATTGAGTAATAAAATTCGACTTGAAGCTATTTTCAATGTGTATCATACAGTATTAATTTATGAGTGATATTCAACTTCATAATAATCACATCTTCCTGTTTGTTTGCTATACAATGATAGATTTGCTTACTTTTGCTAATTCAGTGATAAAATTTGCTACAAGAATAATAGATTTGCTTAATTTTCCTAATTGAGTGATAAAATTTGTTATAATGATAGATTTGCCTCCCTTCTTCTCTCATAACTATAATTGATTGATACAATTCACTTTAAGCTATTTTCAATCTGTACCATACAATATTAATTTATGAGCGATATTCAACTTCATAATAATCACATCTTCATGTTCATTTCCTATACAATGATGGATTTGCTTACTTTTGCTAATCCAGTGATAAAATTTGCTATACAATGCCAGATTTGTTTACTTTGCCCAAATCAGAGAGAAAATTTGCTATAAGAATGATAGATTTGCTTAATTTTCCTAATTGAGTGATAAAATTTAACTTGAAGCTATTTTGAATCTGTACCATACAGTATTAATTTATGAGTGATATTCAACGTCATAATAATCATACCTTTATGTTCATTTGCTATATAATGATGCATTTGCTTACTTTTGCTAATTCAGTGATAAAATTTGCTATACAATTGTTTTCATCTTCATCATGATACTTCATGTTCTTTTGCAATTTGGAATCTAAACTTTTCTATGTAGTTATATATTTGCTTAATTTGCATAATAGAGTGATAAATTCTTCTTAATTTTCAATGTTCATGCTCAATGTTTTTGTACAGATGTTCCCAGTCATCGTAAAAGATTACGTCATCGAGAAACAAGTTTCTCAAAGAAGAAAAAGATTGAAAAAGTTGAGTTTGTTATAGAGCCGACAACACATGAAAGTGAAAATCAACTAGAAGTTAAATTTGAATCTAACATTGACAATGAGGAGCCCAAATAGGAACAACTGAAACAAGCTACAGAGCTCCACAAAGCAAGAGAGAAGAAAAAGATTGATGGAAGAAAAACTAGGACTGAACAAATACATGATAATGGAGCAAAGTATGTCTACCGTTCTAACATTCAATCTCTTATCAAATTTTTCAAGACAACAAAACTCAGAGAGGAGCATTTGACACTATTGAGAAAGACACCTTTTTCACTTCTGGTTGATACATTGAGTGAAAACAAGGTTAAAAGAAGAGATTCAATTAAATATGATGATGTGGTTGCAAAAATTTTGCAAACTTACCAAATGGATGGAACCACATTTGAAATTGCTGGGAAGAAGCTGAAGTTGAAAAGAAATGACTTCAAGTTAATTTTGGGGATTGCATGTGGACAGAAGAAGATGAATCGTGCATACGGAAGAAAAAATGAGGTAGCTATGGTGCAAAGAAGGAAAATAACCGAGAGCAGAATGACAAGTGCTTCAATCCAAAAGTTGATAACGAAACTTTTGAGAAGCAACAACAATGAAGATGTAGAAGATGTCGTTAGGCTTGTGTGCCTTTTGGTTTGTTTGCTTTATTTGTATCCGGGTACTGGAACAACAATTGGTTGGGGGTTCATGAAATGCCTCGAGAATATTGATGAAATGAAGTCTTATGATTGGTGTGGCGCAGCAAAACAACATCTTACAAGATCAATAGCATGCAACATCAACCAAATTGATAGAGTGTGCGGATGTGTGATCATCTTATTGGTAAGTAAATACTTCACTTACAACTTATAAACTATAATATTTACATTTACTAAATATTAATTTATAGCATTTTTTTTGTCCTCAACAGTATTGGATATGTAAGCATGCAAAGATCATCAAACCAAATGACAAGAACCCAATCCCAAGATTTGCAAAATGGAACATTACACATCTGGGAGAACAATTGGCAAAGTCATCCTTGCATGATCTGAAACATATTGAGGTATCCATTAATATCCTTTGTTTTGTTTAAACAAATATTAGATTTTGTTATGCAATGATAAATTTTAGCAAGACTGATAAATTTTCTTAATCTTCATGGTGTCACATTTGTGGTAGAAAAATTATTTAGGCATTTCATCTATGTTAGGAAATTATTCAATAAACAAGTTTTATCAGTGTATAACCTTTATTTCTTTAATTGAGTGATGAATTTTGCTATGCAGCGATAAATTTTGATATAGACTAATAACTTTTTGCTCACAGTTATAAATTTTCTTAGTTAGCTTCATTGAGTGATAAATTTTGCTTAATGTTGTTAATTCACTGATAAAACTTGTTATCATGAACCAAATCACTAGTCTTATTATAAATTTGAATCACCGAATGATAAATTATTACTTAACTTTGCGTCATATCATTCTTTTTAATAATTTTCATTCATGTAGGAAAGCAATTTGAAAGACACAATTGAAGAACAGAACATATACAAACAATTGCAACCACAAACAGATGATGAGCATGAAGATGAAGAATGTAACTTTGAGGAACAAGAGCAGACTGAATTATCTGAAAATGAAGAAGAACCAATTATCAGAAAGATATTCAGTCTTAGTCCAGGAAGAAATTCACCGAATCCCAAGCATCCAATAGGTGCTCAAAAAAAGAGGAAATCAACAACATTGCAATCAAAGAAGAATGCAAGAAGGAAAGCCAACTTTCAGCATGAAACTGAAGAAGGTCCAGTTCATGTGCAAAGAAATGAGCTTTCTTTTGACAACCTAGAAAATGATGAAGAAGAAACAATGATCAAACAGAAAGTTGGTCTAACAACTTCACCAGGATTCAAGCATCAAACACTGGCTGAAAAGAGGAAAGTAAAAAGGAAACTTGCCTATGAAACAAATATCTACCATGTCAAAATTAATGAACATGCCTTTCAGAAACTAGAAGAGAATGTCCTGATAATCCAAAGGCTAGAAATGGAGAAGGCAAGAATCCAAGCAGAAAATGATGAGCTTAAGAACCAACTCATGAAGCTCAGTAAACAAATGGAAGAACAGAGCAAGAAAGCAAAGACACAAATGGAAGTGAAAGATGTGGAAATAGTGCTACTCAATGAGAGAATTGCAATGTTGGTTGAATCAAATCTCTACCTGGATAGTCAAGAAGAACAAATCGCAGTTGAAGTTGAAGCCACCACTCCCAAAACATCGCCTCTTGTGAGCTCAATAATAAAAAGGGTGAAAAATAGAGAAACAAGAAAAGAGCACAAAGATCCAGATTTTTGGTACGTAACGAAAAGACAACCAAAGCAGAACAAGACAGTTGATGAAGTAGAACCAATGGTTAAAGAAAGTGCAAAGACCAAAAAAGAAGAGCAGACATAACATCAACATCCAACAAAACAAATTGACACTTCCTATCCAGTGTTTCACAAATTGCTAAAGAAATCAAGGATGAAACTCACTAGTCTTTGGGCAACAAAAACCAGCAGGTAAGAACATGATTTGGTCCTAAAATTTCTAAATTTGGAATCTAAATTTTAGTATATAGTCATGCATTTATCAATGTATAACCTTTGTTTACTTCATTCATTAATAAATTTTGATATACAGTGATAAAATTTGCTACATAGTGATAAATTTTACTTAATTTGTTTGGTAGAGTGATATATTTTGCTAATCTTCATGGTATCTCATCTATGGTATCAAATTATTTAGGCATTTGAGTTTATGTTCTGTACTGCATTTCATTGTTCGGATTTGATACATCAAGTAAAATTTGATGCTCAATTTGTTCCCCTAACCTTTGTTTCGTTAATTGAGCAATAAATTTTGGTATACAGTGATAAATTTTTTTTTCATATTTGCAGTTATCCAATCTTACAAGGAAAGGAAGTAGGCAGCTATTTGTACTTGGATGATATTGACAAAATAGTCAAATGCGAAGAACTTTCTGGAAATGTAAAATCAAATCCCTATTTGTGCATATATCAATTATAATACCAAATAATAATTCTCTCATTAACCTTGTTTGCTTTTGTTTTTAAAACAGGCAATAAATGCATACAAGGAAATCTTAATGACAGAAGAGCAATCGAAACCAAAGTTCAGCCTCAGCTCGCAAGCAGGAACAACAAATACATTTACTACATCATGCCATGTAAGTAAATTACATATATATATATATATATATTTCATTACGATATCATCCATTCCCCTTGTCTAAATCAAGTGCATAAGTTCTCATTCATCCAGTCTTATAGTGATAAAATTACCATTAACGAATTACATTGTAATCAAAACTAATATATTTGCAAAACACGGTATTTGTTCACCACAAAGGATGAGGTAGAAACAAATCAATTGTCGAACAAAATGATGTTAGAAGCTGTCAAGGAAAGATATCTTCTTTTTCTAATTTTCAATGAAAAGCATTGGACGTTGTTGGTACTCGATACTGAAAATGGCTCATGGAAGTTTTACAATTTAATGAGACCAAGCACAGAAACAGATAACCACTTAAATGAGGCAAACAAAGTGGTAAAACACCAATTAATTATGATATCATCCATTTCCCTTGTCTATATCGAATTTTATTATGTATTTATTTGTCAAACACCAATTAATTATTAATATATTTTGCAGAGAAAGGTTATTGAAAAATACCTTCAACATCACAATTCCAAACTCATTGAAGGTAACAAGTTTCATGAAGAAACAGAAATTGCAATGAATTGTCCCTAACAAGTTGATCATTCGTAAGTTTCTGAAAATCAAAACACATTACATTGATAAAATTATCATTGATGACTACTAACTTTGTTTTTCCAATGTCATTGTAGACTTGATTGTGGCGTCATAGTTTGTTACCTCATGAGAGAATATGTCTGTAACAAAGACATCTTTCCCAACTTAACAAAGGAGCAGTGCCAGCAAATCAGGGCAGATATCATAGATGCTTTGTTGACTAACCAACAGACAGACACCCAGCAAATCGTTGATGAGGCAATAGAAGCGGTGCTTGAAGACAAGGAGTTTTGGAACACAATAGACAATGACAACAATGCTTGAATAATTTGGGACAAAGATTATAATCATTTTGGTTCTTACTTTGCTTCAATGAATATTACAATGCTTGGTTGTTACAATGTCAAATTTGCTTCAATGAAACATTCAGTCTTTTTTAACCATATTGTTACCAGATCTGGCTTTTGATATAGGTCTTGTTTTATGCAAATTTCATTCAAAAAATTGATTATGATCTGATTATTTGTGTCAAATTTAAAGCTTAATAACAGGTTTGGAGTCACTATACTGATAAATTTATTTTTTTTTATAGTGTTTTGTTTTAACTGATAAATTTATCCCTGTTTCAACAAATTTATCACTGTAAACACTGATAAATTTTTCACTGTTTAAACAAAAAAACCAGCACCTCTCTCTCTCATTCTTTTTCCAAACTCAATTAAACAAAGCACCATAAAAAATAAAAAATTTACCTAAATTGAAAATTAAAACACAAACACTATTACATTGTTTTGATCATTTTGATTCTTCATTTGCTTCAATGAAACATTTAGTCCTTTTTATCCATATTGTTACCAGATCTGGCTTTTGATATCAGTCTGGTTTTATGCTAATTTCATTAAAAAAATTGATTATAATCTGATTATTTGTGTCAAATTTAAAGGTTAACAACAGGTTTGGAATCACTATACTGATAAATTTATTTTCTTATAGTATTTTTTTTACACTGATAAATTTATCACTGTTTCAACAAATTTATCACTGTGAACAATGACAAATTTATCACTGTTCAAACAAAAAAAACTGGCACCTCTCTCTCTCTCTCTCTCTCTCTCTCTCATTCTTTTCTCCAAACTCAATTAAACAAAGCACTATAAATAAATAAAAAATTTACCTAAATTGAAAATTAAAACACAACCACTATTACATTGTTTTGATTATTTTGGTTCTTCATTTGCTTCAATGAAACATTTAGTCTTTTTTATCCATATTGTTACCATATCTGGCTTTTGATATCAGTCTGGTTTTATGCAAATTTCATTAAAAAAATTGATTATAATCTGATTATTTGTGTCAAATTTAAAGGTTAATAACAGATTTCGAATCACTATACTGATAAATTTATTTTTTTAATAGTGTTTTATTTACATTGATAAATTTATCACTGTTTCAACAAATTTATCACTGTGAACACTGATAAATTTATTACAAAGGCCAAAGATGCATGGGACATTCTTACTCAAATCCATGAAAGATGAGAGTCATCTTCACAACCATCCATCAACCTTCATGTCTTAGTTGCTTGACTGGATGAGATCGAGGAGAAAGAGAAGCAAAAAGAAGATGACGAAACCTCAGAAGACAATGATGAGATTGATGGTGATGACCTACAACAAGTTTATGAAAAGCTTTACAATGAATCTTCAAACTTGTCCAAGGTCAATGACAAACTCACTTTCAAGTTCACAGCATGTATAAGTGAGAATGTCAAGCTAAAGAGAGAGATTGCATTAGCAAAAAGGGATGTCATCAAGATCTCCAATGACAAGCAAGACCTTTGTGGAAAACTTCTATCATGTGAGACCAAAAGGAATGAAGTTCTAAAAATTTATGCTACATATGAAGAGAAGATTGAAATCCTTGAGATATCACAAGCTGCATTGGAAGAGTTGGGTGGTCAGAAAGAGAAAGAACTCAAAGATGCTAGAGCCACGATTGATATGTGGAACAAAGGGTCAAAGACACTGGAAGACATCATCGAGTCTCAATAGATAAGTTGTGACAAAAGTGGGATAGGCTATAGTGATGCAACAGTTCAAGAGGGACAAGCCTCAACATCACATGACATCAAGACTCAAGAAAAGGGAAAGCTGAAGGTTCAACAAGGTGATCCCTCTCTTCATTAACTTAAAGGGGGTAAGATCAACAAAAGAAAGGTAAAACCTGTTTTTGCTTGTCATATTGTGGTAGGTATGGCCACATTCACCTTTATTGTTATGAGTTGTTTGGTAAGGTATCTCAAAAAATTAGAAATTCTAATACTTCATGGGTTAGGAGACAACCTTACATGTCTAGGCGGAACACCAAAATTCATGATGGTGTTCACAATGCTAAGACATTTACCAAGACTGCCAGGTTTGCTTCTGTTAAGACCAAAAAGATACGGGTGAGAAAGAGTGACTTAACTTGTTTTGTTGTTCACACTGCACTGAAAGCACGTGACTCACACATGTGGTATCTTGATAGTGGGTGCTCTCGTCACATGTTTGGTGACAAATCTTACTTCACATCACCTGAAAAATATAAAGGAGGAATTGTTACCTTTGGAGATGGTGGCACTTCTAGAGTCATTGGTAAGGGCTCTATAAATGTGGCCGACCTTCCCAAGCTCGAAAATGCCTTACTTGTTGATGGCCTCAAAGCGAATCTTTTGAGCATCAGTCATATGTGTGATTCCCATCATGAAGTATTATTTTCAAAAAATAAATGTGAAATTTTGGATAAGAAGGGAAATATTGTCATGCATAGGGTTCGCACATCTGATAACTACTATGGGATTATTACCATAAATGATTTCACTTGTCACTCGGCCATCATAAGTAATCTTGACTTGTGGCATCAAAGATTAGGTCACATGAATTTCAAAGACCTAACTAAGATAGCCAACAAAGAGCTAGTGAGAGGAGTACCTAAAATGGGTAAGAATGTAAACCATGTGTGTGGACCATGTTAACTTGGGAAGAAAACTCGTGCCTCGCATAAAAATGTGAATAGCTTAACAACCAAACGACCTCTTGAACTTGTTCATATGGATCTTATGGGTCCCATTCGCACTGAAAGCATTGGAGGTAAAAAATACATTTTTTTTAATTATTGATGATTACACTCGTTTTTCATGGGTTAATTTTTTAAGAGAAAAATCTGATACGTTTGATGTTTTCTATTGGGCACATCATAAAAATCCGAACTGATCATGGTCGTGAATTTGAAAATAGCTCGTTTTCAGATTTTTGTGATATGCATAGAATTAAGCATGAGTTTTCTGCACCCATTACTCCATAACCAAATGGGGTTGTTGAGAGGAAAAATAGGGTTGTTCAAGAGATGGCTAGGGTTATGTTCCTTAGCAAGAAAGTTCCTCCTAAGTTCTGGGCTGAAGCCTTAAATACCGCGGTTTATGTTGTGAATCAGGTGTATTTAAGGCCACACTTTACAAACTCCATATGAATTGTGGAAAGGGTTGAAACCTAATGTAAAATACTTCAAGACATTTGGGAGTAAATGTTACATTTTCAAAGATAGAGAGCCTTTGCGCAAATTTGACTCCCCGAAATGATGAAGGTATTTTTCTAGGGTATTCAACCACCAATAGAGCTTTTCGTGTCTATAACCTGCGTATTTTTCTAGACTTACTACCTTTCTTCTTGATAATGATTTTCAAAGGGATAATGTGGACACGACCTTATTTGTGAAACATACTAAGTCTCATATACTTGTTGCTCAAATTTATATTGATGATATTGTGTTTGGATCCACTTCTGATTCTCTTGTGAAATATTTCTCAGATTGCAAGACACATGAGTTTGAGATGAGCATGATCGGGGAGTTGCCTTATTTATTGGGTCTTCAAATTAAATAGTCTCATTCGGGTATGTTTGTCTCTCAAACTAAGTATGACAAAAATCTTGTATCTAAGTTCGGTCTAGAGTCGGCCAAACATGCATGCACTCCCATAAGCATCAGTTTTCACCTTTCCAAAGATTCCTCTAGTACTGATGTTGATCCTACCCTGTATAGGAGTGTGATAGGGAGTTTGAAATAACGACCACTTCTGGTCATATGGTTAATCTTATCTGTGTACCATGTATTATTAGGGGTACTAGTTTTCCACTCCTCATCGGAGTACGCAAAGCTCAGATCATTGTCCTCCCACCATTCTCCTGCAATCGTTGCTGGGCCATTACTAGGCTCCACCCGGATCATGCTCACGTCGCGCCTTTTGTTGGCATACCGCTCTTCCTTCGTGACTGATTCAATCTCTACCTTCCAATACCATCTGAATTTGCTTGGCATCTTTTTCTTGTCACCGGATTCTCATTCGGGCTTTTTTGTAATTTGGACATCATCCGCCCTTGACTCAACATCTTCTTTTCTTTTCCCTTTTTCCTGTTCCCAGATTATTTTCCTTTGTATTTCCTCTATTCTCTTTTGTTGGAACTATTCCAATGCTCACTCATTCTCAGTGATAGACATGTCCTCAGTCTTGCTATTCTCACCAATTTCCTTTTATTTCGAATTCTTCTTCGTCTACTCTTCTGTATCAAATTCTTTTTCCCTACTCGACCACCTGTGGCTGGATTTAGGCTGGCTCAGATCCCACCACGCGATTTGAACACTGCCCACATCCTCTTCTTCAAAGAAATAGAGTTTCTCTAAGTCTTTCTCTATTTCTGCCAGGTCATCAAGACCTTGTGCAGGCCAGTCATCTAGATTTCGCCTAGGCCCATTTTCTCCGATGGTGTTGATGCTGAGTGAATCTAGTAGTATGATTGCATGCTTTGGTTGGTCAGAAGCCACAATATACTAGCTAGGGTCATACTCTTCCACGGGTGAGGGCCTCTTCTCCACAACTTGGGTGTCAGACAACCCTTCTTTTGGTGAATTCTCTTCTCTTCAACTACCGCCACCACAGGCTTCGATTGGGTTTTAGGTGTTATATCCATCATGCACAAATCCGTGCTTTCAGGAATAACCACCTTAGGTTTAGCAAATGGGATGAGGAGATACATATGTTGGGGTTAAAGATGAGGGGTAGTGCATAGATAAGGTTGATATTTCTGGGTGGGGGAACTTGGTTGTGGACAGGGAGTGGGTTGGTGGTCACATTTGGCTTTGAGGATGGAGTTATGATTTTATTGTTGATGAGATCTTGGATTCCATGATGAATGCGATAGCAACAATCAGTGGGGTGACCATGTTGTTGGTGGAAAACACAGTATTGGGTAGGGTCATGTTTGGCTAAGAGTGGGTCAAGGATAGGTCGACGGTCAAGGGGCTTAAGGAGCCCTTTTTTCATTAGAAGTTTGAGAGCATGGGTTGGACTCATGTGAAGGGGGACTGAAGGTTCTATATTGGTTTCGGGCTAGACCGGCAGGTTGTAAGGTTGCATCGGCGAAGGGATCGGATATCTTGGCTGTTGTGGCAATGGTACTAATCTCGGCAGGCCTAGGAATAGTGCTACTGCTACCATTGGTACTCCTGGTAAATGGCCTTTTTGCTGGTTCACTTGTTCTTTGGATGATGCCTTTCTTAAATGTGCTCTCAATTTGAACCCCCAACTCACGTAAAACAGTGAATGTAGATAGTGGCGCAACAATCATCCTTTGCAACATGTCCGGTTCGAGATTCTGAACTACTAACCAGACTTGTTCCCTTTTTGAGGGCCTATTTGTCATTCTGGTTGCCTTTGCCCTCCATCTTACATCAAAGTCAATAAGGGGTTCCTTGGGATTCTGAGTGGTTGCTTCCAGCTCACTGATCGTTACCTCTATCTGAGTATTGTATGAATATTGATTCACAAATCGCTTTGATAGTTCTTCCCAATTTCGTTTAGTCGAGTCTTCCAATTTGGCATACCAAATAGCTGCCACGTCTAATAAGGTTCTTCTAAATAACGACAATTTCTTAGCCCGCATCAGGCCCATTGGTTTCAGGACATCCAAGAAGAAACGGACATGGAAAATAGGATCTCTGCTTCCATCAAATCTGTTGATGTGAAGCATTTTGAACTTTTCCAACAATCTTACAGAGGCCTCGGTATAACCATCTTCAATGTCCGGGATGGAATTGAAGCCTTGAGATTTCTTGAGCGCCTTCCTCAGCTAGGCATTTTTTTTTATCATAGCAGGATCAATGTCATTGAAGTCGAAAGGAAGAAGTCCTCCTGTGGGGTTATGTCAGAGGCCTGAAAGCTTGAGTTGGTGCTAACATTTCTTGGGAATCCGGGACTTGAGGGTTTTCAGTTGGTGGAGGTGGATCAGGATTCGGCTAGGTAGACGGGACCGGATGTACAGTAGATGTCAATGCCCCAGATGGTCGTCATATTTCAACAATAGTCTCATTATGAGCGATAATTCTTTGATTTAGTGTATCCATGGTTCTTTGAAAAGCTGTCATCATAGTAGTAACCTCCTCTAGACTACTATGTGCCATTGTGTGTCTGGGAGAGTTAGCTATTGGTGAGCTGAATGGGTAAGAACGAACAGGCAACTGTTGAGTGATGCGTGCTGGCAAAAACTGCTTGGTTCTTCTCCTCCGAACAACTAGTAAGAGAAAGACTAATGCTGGCTGATCGTCAACTAGATCTCGAATTTTGCACAACCTATCGATGCGGGTCCACAAAACTTGGGAGATATCAGGTCTTTCTAAAGCTATGATTGCAAGACTACCTAGAAAAAATAAATAAAGAAAAGGAAAACAAAATTAAAAAATCGGACAGCATTTTGGCCCAATTTGCATTAGATATGATCACAACTAAAGGATTGTATTTCCCACTAAATTCTACCCAAAGAACTGATATCAACTGTACCATTAATATGAAGCATTCCTATATAGTTTCACTGTAGAGCACAAACCAGGTGAAGAGAGCCAAAACATACCTATGAGGGGGTAGGGTTACCCTGTCTTAGATTTGACATTATCTAGGGTGTTACTACTTTAAGCAAGTAGTTTCACAAAAATTCTCCATACGGGTGAACATCCTGTCCTAAGTTGGAATAGTCACTATGACTTTACTATATGCACTAGGCCGACTAGTCAAAATGGGTACCTCAAGAAGATTACCTAATATACCTCTCACACCTAACACCGAGAAGTGAAAGAAGGATCAAGCGGTACAACAGTAATCCAGATCCAAGGGTTGTGTTTCCAATGTAGCAGAGCCCACAACCGGCTAGCCTTTTGGCAAGCTTTTTAGGCAAGCCTCCAGTAAGCTGTCCAGGAATAGCAAATGGAAAACACAGTGACTTAAAAGCACCAACGCAAATGCAATGCAAAGAATATATATCTGTAAATAAATTTTCATATCATGAAGTTCAAGTCAAGTTCTCTAAATCCCTAGCAGAGTCTCCAGACACTATAGCTTGCTTTTCGTACTCCATGGAGGGGTTTAGTCTCCTTAGATACAATAGCCCTATAGTTCGGAATCCCGTGGTTCTGAATCTGGTTTCACAAGTGCAATGTGAAATAGAAAAACACAAATGAGGCCAAATCTGGCAAATCTTTGGAAAATAGATTTACAATCAAAAATGCCAAAAATGGACTTCATTGTTAGATTTCAGAGTCGCCACCTAAATATTTTTTGGAAATTTAGGAAACCTGTGACTCGTGCCAAAGGCCACTTGCCCGTCATAGCCAAAGTGTCTCAGCTCGGGAACTGAGGTATAAGAGGAAAAGGTCGTGAATTGAGCCCCCCACTCACCCGATCAAAGATCGGCCTCTAGTAATCATGATGTGATTTTTATCAACATTATATGGTCTTGTTCTAATTATTAATATGCTAACTTACTATGTATGTGAGGCACACAAGTGTAGACACCCCATTTTTGACCGCCCTTAAGACTTGGGCACCACTGATTGATCACTTGATGATGAAAGTTATGCTGTGCAAATGTTCGATTTCTTCAGCAAGAAGAGCTTCTAAATCCCAACCTTACACCCTATTTTGACCAAAACTATTTTAAACCAAAACAATTTTAGACCTTAAAACCCTCTGTTTTAAAATATTTTTAAAATTGTTTCTACGATGTTCCGAGGCTCATATTTCGTTTAAAATATTACACTTTTTGGTAAATCAAGTAAGGATAAAGTGGAAATAAATGAAAGAGATGTGAACTCTTTGAAAAATGTTTAAAAACTTCTTATTTATAGGTTTGGAGTTGAAAAAAAATAGGAGAGGAGGGAAGAAAACTAGTTGGGAAAGAAGTTGGGCATCAATTCATTAAGAAAGAAATGAGCAACCTTCACTAAAATAGGCATATAGCTTTACACACTTATAATTTATATGTGAGGCTACCACCATTGGAATGTAGACTTCTGGGGCTTCAATTTAGACTCAAGAATGACCTAAAATCGAGTCCGGATGAGGGAGATATGCCCATTTGAAATCGGGCCTAGAAGCAAATTTTTGTGGCCGGCCACTAATAGTGGCCTGCCAGTCAGCTGTGCAAAATTTGGCCATTTTGAGTGTTTTGGCCTACCAAGTGTCCCCCACTAGTGGACTGCCGGCCAGAAGAAGTGGCCAATCAAAAAGCAGATTTTTGCAGAATCTTTTTTACCAGCTGTTTCCAGACTGCACTAGCTGTTTGTATATAGATATTTTTGACTGAGGCTCATGTTTTCTATATATAGAGGACCTCTCCTCTTTCTTTCAAGGTTAGAAAAATTTAGGAGTGAGAAAATATTTTTGAAGAGCAAATTTTGGAAAATTCCTCTCTCTCTCTCTATAATTCTCTCTCTCTATTGCAACTTGCATAGCCTTTGCCTAAACACTCTAAACCAAACCTAGAGAGCTTCTTTCTGAGGTGATTTGAGCTCGAATTAGAGCTCTTGAGATACTTGCGAGTGTGAAATTGTTGGTTTGTAACTCAAAGACGCATTCCTCTTCAAGAGGTATACCTTCTAGTGCTTTTTGTACCATCTTTACACCACTTATTTTCCATATTTTCTTGCTATTTTTAAGTTGTTTATTACCTGTATTTTTGGGCTGAAACTTGTGGTTTAAGGCCATTAAAGGTAGAGTGGTTGATAACTCTTCTTTGAACCTTGATTATAAGGCTTTTGCCCTTGTGTTTCCTACCTTTTCATCACATTTTTTTGAGATTTTTACCACTGATTTTCAGAGGCAAAAATCATGTTTTGAAGTCCTAAAAGTGGGGGGTTAGCCTCCCCTCCTTGTGCGTGTGTACTTGTCTTAATTCCTCAATATTTTAGCAAGTTGTTGTAGTTATTTTTATCTTAATTCCAACACTTTTTTTGGACTATTTTAGGATTGTTTTTATGTGTTAGCTTCATTCATGCTTTGTATAGTATGCTTGTAGTGTAATAGTCCCCATAGGCTTAGTGTTTTAGGCATTAGGCACCAACCTATTTGAGTTGATAGTGTTTATTTCTTATTTTCCATATTTGTATTCATCTCTAATCACCTCTGCAACCTCCCCCATTTCTTGGCTTTTTCTTTGTTTTGAAAGTTGTTTCAAACTAATTGTTTGTTTAAGCTTGAGATTGAGGTTGTTGTACTTAATGGTTTAATCCCTTTAAGGTTCATTACCAACGGTATGACACTTCTCTCATACCTAAAACAACACTTGGTTTGGTATTCCTTTCCATTAGAGGACTTAAAGCTCATTTTTGGACTTAATAAATTAAGGAATGGAAGGTAATTAAAATGAGGTAATAAAATTGGGACTAAAAGTGATGCAAGACAATAAATGAACTTGGGTTCAATCAGACGTTAATTGAACCCATTGAGTCTTGAGTTGTTAGTGATGTAAACGGTTCAAGAGTCAATGTCAACCACTTCCCTTGATCAATCCATGATAGGGTAGGGGTTTTGACAGTCTTTAAATTATGCATTTATTGAATTGTGTCCCTTGATTCATGAGTCATCACACAATGAAATTGCGCCGATTGATGATTTGTGAATCAAGCCTACCCCTCCTTTTACCTGTTTGATGATAAGGAGAGGCAGGGTGGACAAACATCCCCTGAGAATACTCTGGTTTGTGCTTTGTTTGTCCTTTGTTGCTACAAGAAAGAACCAGCACCAATGGTTGGCAGACCACTTCTTCTGGATGGCAACCAACAATTAGTGGCCTATTGGCCATTACTTCTGGGTTGCCAGCCACTTTTTCAAGGCAGGCAGTGTCCTTTTTCCAGTAGGGCAGAGCAAAGGCTGAGGTGGAAAACTGTGTATTTTTTTCAACTGTGCAACAGAGGCATTCTGGCAGCAAAACAATGGGCTTTTTTGGGTGGAAATTTGCGTGCATGCATAAGCATTCCTCACTTCCCGGGGTTGATTAGTTAGAGTAGTTAATTACTTAGCTTAGTCATTTCTTTGGTTGTATTCGTGTTGTTAATTTATTAATTAATTAGTGTAATTAATTAGTTAGTTTCAAATTTGTAATAATTAGCTAGAATAGTTAATTAATTGTGGTGTTGTAATAATTAGCTAGCATAGTTAGTTTGTTTAATTCGGTTTGTAATAGTTATTTAATTAGGTAATTAGCTTAGCTAGTTCATTCATTCAGACCCTTTTTTGCGAGGACCAAATTTGTAATAATGTGTATTTCTTCCAACCCCACGTCTTTCTCCCTTTTATTTACTTGCTTATGATGGGTAGTTTAGAACATCATGTTTCTTTTAGCATACCACATGTTTGCATCCATTTGTCTTGCATGAATTGTGGCTTGGTTCATCATTCTAACAAGCATTGTTGTTTATTACTTCGTGGAATATGTGTTTAAATGTATGCTATCAAATTGACTTACATGACATATTTATTAGTCGAGCCTATTAGTTGCATTATTGCATGTGTTACATTAGTCATGTTGCATTAGTTAGGAGCATGCATGTTTTTTTAACTTTTTTTTTTTTTTTTTTTCTTTTTTTCTTTTGGCTTGTCTCAGAGTGCTAGGTGAGCATTTTTGTGATTTAGCATATTGCATGAGTGTGATTGTTACCATGTTTAGCATGAATACCATGAGGCTAAGTGCTTAAGTGCTATATCTGTTTGAATGCCTGTGGATGAAGGCTAATTGCTTGAATTGGAATAAGTTGATTAATGTATACATGAGATCACTTTTTCAAGTGGTACATATTCGAAACAATTTTCAAAAACAAACATGAATCAAAGTGTTCCAATTTTTACAAATTAGTCTATACTTGTGTGCAACACATAGTAAAGTTAGCCTAATAATCGGAACAAGAGCATATAATGTAAGTAAAAATCACATCGTGATTAGTAGAGGCCGATCTTTGATCGGGCGAATGGGGTGCTCAATTTATGACCTTCCCCTCTCGTACCTAAGTTCCCGAGCTGAGACAATCTTGGTGATGACGGACACGTGGCCTTTGGCACGAGTCATGGGTTTCCTAAATTTCTACAAACATTTAGGTGGCGAGTCTATAATCTGGCAAAGTAGTCCATTTTTGGCATTTTTATTCAAAATCGATTTTCTAAAAGATTTGCCGGATTTGGACTCTTTGGTGTTTATCTATTTCACATTGCACTTGTGAGATTAGATTTAGAACCGCGAGAGTCCAAACTGTTGGGCTAATCGTATCCGAAAGGAGCACGAAAAGTCGAGCTACAGTTTCTGATGACTCTACTGGGGATTTAGAGAACTTGACTCGAAATTCATGATGTGGAATTTTATCTACACTTATATGTTCTTTGCATTGCATTTGAATTGGTGCGTTTAAGTTACTGTGTTTGCCATCTGCTATTCCTGGACGGTTTGCCGGAGGCTTGCCCAAAAGCTTGCCAAAAGGTTGACCGGTTGTGGGCTCTGCCATGTTGGGAACACAACCCTTAAATCTGGACTACAGTTGTATTGCTTGATCCTCGTTTCACTTCTCGGTGTTAGGTGTGAGAGGTATATTAGGTAATCTTGCAGAGGTACCCTTTTGGACCAATTGACCTAGTGCATATTGTACGCTCAAGTGACCTCTCAAAACTAGGGCAGGATGCTCTCATTTTTTCTAGGATATTGTGATACCGCTTGTTTGAGTAGTAAAGCTGTAGATCACTCCAAAGCTAAGACAGGGAAACCTTAACCTTTCATAGTGGTGTTTTGAATGCTTTTGTGTAAAATGTGAAATATTTGGAAATATGTAATGCAATTTTGGGAGAGTCTTAATCTTGAGGCGATTCTTTTTAAACTTGAGGGTCATATCAGAATCAGAATTTGGGTTAAAATCCAGGGGTTTGTGTTTGATATCGGTAAATTTTCAGCAAAACCAAAACCAGGGCCAAAAAAAAAAAAAAAAAAAATTGTATCTTGCTTTGCTTTGGCTGGCATACCTGGTATCTCGATCTGATGCGGCATTTGTTTGTAATGCTAGGTTTGTTTGAGCCAGAGAAAGAGCAGTGCCCAACTCAGCAAAGGCCAAGCCCAATTCAAACATGCAAAGCCTTAACCCATCACAGCTCATCCAATCCCAGGAAAAAAAAAAAAAAAAAAACCCACTCAGTAAAGGTCCAGTCTATCTGATTCCCAAAAAGCTAACTCAGAAAAGATGTATCAAATCCCAAAAGATCCATTATGAAAAAGCCCAATCAGTTAAAATCATTTATCCAGCTGAGATATATCAAGTATTACCGGGTTGAAATCATTGTTAGTCAGTTCTCAGCTTACACTCATCCATATCCCTGATTACCAACTCAACAGACCCGTGATGGCTCAGAGTCCGAAAGAAGTTGCGGCCCTAAACCAAGGAATTGCCATGCAGGATGAGACCAATGCTGAAATGCAACGCTCATCTAGGGCATCTACTACACATTCAGTCTCGGGCCCGCAGCCGAACTTTGATCTACCTCCACCAACTGAAGATTTGCAAGGTCCGAATCCTCGGGAAGGGTTGGCTCAAGCTCGAGTTTTTAGACCCTTGGTGCAGCCTAATGAGGGGCTTTGTCCCATTGATATTAATGATCTCGACCCAACCTTGCTAAAAATTACTAACGTTGAGAAGTAATTCAAAAAGGCACAGGGAATTAGCTCCATTCCTGACATTGAGGATGAGTACATGGAGGCTACCGTAAGGCTTCCAAACAGCTTCAAAATGCCACACATTGACCGTTTCGACGGGTCTGGAGATCCTATGGTACATATCCGACTTTTCTTAGATGTCCTGAAACCGATGGGTCTGACTAAGCCTCATAAACTCTCTCTATATGGAAGAACTTTGTCGGGTATAGCAGCCACTTAGTACGCCAAGTTAGAGGATAAAATGAAGCATAATTGGGAAGAGTTGGCTAAGGCATTTGTCAATCAGTATTCTTACAATACCGAAATTGAAATGACCACTCAAGAGCTTGAAGCAACCCACCAGAATCCTACAGAACCTTTTGTGGAATTTGTTGCAAGGTGGAGAACAAAGGCCGCACAAATGACTGATCGACCATCTAAGAGGGACCAAATGCGAATAGTGGTGCAGAACCTTGAGCCTGATATGTTACAAAAGTTAATAGTCACTCCACTATTCACTTTCAAAACTTTGCATGAATTAAGGGTTCAGATTGAGAGTGCATTCAATAAAGGGATTATTCCCAAAACAAGCAAACCAACAAGGAGGGTGTTTTCCGGGAGTACCAATGCTAGCAGTAGCACCATTCCCAAACCCACTAAAATCAATACTGTTGTCGCCACTCCCAAAATTGCCGACCTTTTTGCCAATACCAACCCATAAATAGCCAGCCCAACCCGAGCTTAAGACAAAATTTTCACCCCCCTCTATATGAGCTTAACTAGCGCACTAAAAGTCCAAATGAAAAAAGCGTATCTCAAAGCCCTTGATCCCCAATCTCTTCCTAACCCACTCCCTACCAGATATAACCCCACCAAATACTATGTATACCATCAGCAATGCAGTCATGGCACCGATCGTTGCTACCACCTTTGTCATGAGGTTTAGAATCTCATCGACAACCAGACGATAGCTCCACCTCAAGACCCCAATGTTACCACCAACCCACTTCTCATCCATGACCAAGTATCTCCTCCCCACCTTAACCTTATCCATACACTACTTTCTACCTTCAACCCCAGCATATACATCACCTCGACCCATTTACCCAAGCCTGAGGTGTTCATTCTAGAAAGCACTGATTTATGCATGATGGATGCACCCAATCCGGTTCAGGTACGCCAAAAATGCCAAATGACCGAATCCACTACTGCTGAGATGTTGGGAATGATTGAAGACCTTTAAGAAACGGTGGCAAATTTAACATTTGGGTTTCGATCTCGTTAAAAAACTCCCCAATCCTGGGGCGAGCTGTAGTTGAAAAGGGCCAACTCGAAGCTATCTTAAGTTTGGGTGATGACAAATCAATAACAAATGGGCCTCGCTTCAATATAGCCACCCAATCCCTTAGCCAAACAGAAGCAAGTTGCAAGAACAAGGTCGGGGCAAGTATTGATCCCTATGTACATCTCCAGTGGGCTATTAAGACTTTGAAGGTCAAAGGGTTAAACAAACAGCAAGTGCTTGAAATTGTTGCAAAGACTGTGGATAACACTTTTGTCGTTTAAATTGAGAGCATTTTGAATCAGGGGACAAACAATGAAAAGTAATACTTTACTAGAAACACCCATCCCGATTCTAGTCCCAAGCCCATGAATACTCGACCAACACCCGCTGACCCATTTGCCAATGTTTCTAAACCGAATGTTTCCTCCTCCAAAAAACGAACCTTTGCCGAACTCCATATGAGCCTAATCTGTGCATTGAAGGTACTGATCGAGAAAAGGTATCTCAAACCGCTCAATCCTCGACCTTTCCCCAATCCTCTCCCACCTAAACATGACACTACCTAATATTGCGCATTCCATCAGCAGTACCTTTACCATAATGACCGCTGCTTTTGCCTTCGCCATGAGATTCATGTCTTGATTGACAATAAGGTCATCACCCCACCTGAAAATCTCATAGCTGTCAATAACCCTCTCCCTGATCGCAATAGATTGCCACTCCATGACATAAAACCCATACATAGCTTGCCACTAACCAACCATTACCCCAGCCAATACATCATACCCTCCAATGAGCCCAAACCCATTGTGTTCATTCCTGAATCTTCTGATTCCGATTTGAGCAAAAGGAACAAAATCTTTGAAGATATGGAAAGTTTACTCGATCTTGGTGAGTTCAAGCCTGATGAAGCAGTGCTCTTTATAGATGCCAGCACTGGTGGTTGGAATGATGAACCTTAGTCTCAGCTAGGGGAATTGTCGAAAGTACTTGGAAAGGACCTTCTGAACTAGGGGCATGGTGTGAAGAAAGAATTGTTTCAGTCAAGAAGATGTATGGGGACAACGTAATTATGAGATTCAATTTGTGAGACCTGATTTGAAGCTGGAAATCAATTCTTCTGGGTGTGGATGTGTATTGTTGAATTGAAGGCAGGTCTGAACCTTCCTGTGGACTACTTGAAGTTGTTTTTGAAATTTTGCAGATGGACTGGGAGAAGGAAAACCCCATTTTTGTCTCAGAAATGCTTATTTTATTTTGAGTTGTGTCCCGCAAATAGTTATGAGTTTTATTTTCTTTGTCTTTTCTTGCGTTGTTTTGTTAGTTGAGTCTTTTCCTTTAAGTCGCTCTCGTGTACCCTCAGATCGTCGTCTTTATAAGAAAGTGAGAGTCAAGTTTTGATCATTTTATTGTGCCTATAGTGATGCACGTGTGACCTTTTACAAATAGAAAAAGGCTTTGCATTTGTTTTTGAATTTGTTTTTTGAATAAGATTCCGTTAATATGCTCGAGTGTTGAGAGGGATCCCCTGAATGGTTTGAGTGAATTCTCACTTATCGGTGCAAATTCATTCATGATTTCAAAAATTTTAAGTTGTTTCTTTTGCAAAACTTGCGAAGATAGGTTCAAAATTGTACGTGGTATCCTACATTGTCTTGGGGATTTTCTTCACAGTTAGGCAATCATTTTAGCAAGTACAAGGTGGTTTTCAGACCTCACAAATCATAGAATTTCTCCCTGGTGTTTTCATTATTTCAAAGAGAATTGGATAAAAGAAACCTAAAAGAAAGGAAAAAAAGAAGAAAAAGAAAAAAGGAAAAGAAGTCAACTATCAAGCTAGGAGTATCTATTCGAATGAAATTCAAGCAACTATAAGGAAATGAACTTTTGTCTGAATTCGGGGAAGCCAATGCAAGAAGGTACCACATTATGAGAAGAACCAAATCTGAAACTGGAGCGAAAAGAAAGGAAGAAGGCATGTATAAAAGAATGGAGAACCAAGCTCAAATCAAGGCGAAACCAGTTCCAGTGTTAGGGCAAGGATGACTATTTTAGGCAAAAGTTAAAGCATGAAAAAAAATAGAAATAACGAAAAGCTGAGCTCACATGGTTGAAAACCCTAAAGGGCAACTTTGGCAAAAGTTAGAGCGTAAAAGGAGAGTGTTAACACCCGAGTGAACCTCAGCCATGAACCACGTTGACCTGATTCCCATTCTTGGGATACGTAGGCAACTTCACCTTGAAGTTCGGTCTCAACCATATCCATTTCATCCATCTCAACCTGATTATCTTGCCTAATTCACATTGTCAGCTTCATATCAATCCATGAGCTACACCGACTGATGTGCGTATCACATACTTGCATTGGGTAAGAAAGAACTAGCTTGAATCAACAAGTAGAGAAATTTTCAAAACTTGAACTTATCAGTAGAATCTCTAGCTTAAGCAACAAAAAGGAATTTAAACTCAGGTTTTGCGAAATTGAGTTTTGAAGGGAGCCTAAGTAATACTAGGGGCATTATGAATGATCAATTATGTTGAGTCTTTTTCTGCTTTTAGGTAAGTTGTGAGTTCTGTTATGTCATGCTTGGAGTTTGTCTTGGTCTGCACTCTTCATCGAGTCACCATAACGTGTCTGCCGCTCAAAAGCACTCTTCATTGAGTCACTCTAGTGAGTTTGTAGCTCAAAGTTCAACAGAGTGGCATGGTTAAAATTCCACACACAAGTGTTCACTCCGAACTAAAAAATAAGTGCATGTGTGGAATTCATAAACAAACTGAGAGTGCCCATACAAGGGGCATCGCATTCATGATCATTGCAAAGTTTATATGAGGAATCTATCAATCTTCGGAGGGGACTGGAGTAAGTTCTCAATATGTCAGAAGAGAAGCATGAGTCAGATTGGTTGGCAACTATTCCAAGATCTGATGATCACCATCACACGTACATGTATAATGTTGAAAACAGTGGCTACTGACGGACAGTAAGGGCAATTTTCAGTAAATCTGATCGGGCCATCCATCAAGCAAAGGGCATGAACCCAACCGGTGGCCAATGATTGGACACTAGGGGGAATTTTCAGTGCATTTGATCGGGTCATCAATTGAACAAGAGCCATGAACCCAACCTATCTCTCAGTCTGTCAATGCCATTTGTCGAGCACTTTCTCCTGGATTAGGATGGGTTTACCCCCATGATGATTCTGATATGATTCAGCTTTCGAAAGTTGTCTCCAATCATTTCAAAACTCTCTTGGGATTGCCATTTTCCCTCTGATTAATACACGTGTTTTATATTATGCATGCATGCTTCTACACTCTGGTTGAGTTGAACTGTGTGATTGGTTACTCTTGCTCTTGCTCTTGACTTTGTTCTACACTTAACAGAGTTTTGTCGAGTTGCCCCCCCTTTGTGTTACATTTCAATGAGTTGTGGTAAGTTGCCCTACATTCATGTCATAAGGTATATGATGCACTACTCTATGTATTACTCAGTTCCCTCTGCATACCATCATCTTACATCGCACTATTTTGTACACCTTGCATTACACTATCTTGTGCATTTCACCTTGTATCACACTGTTTTGTGCATTTAACCTACATCGCACCTTCCACAGCATTGTCTTGTGCATTCACTTGCATCGCACTGTCTTGTGCACTTGTATCGCACTATCTTGTGCATCTCGTATCGCACTGTCTTGTGCATTCACATCTATTTTGTGCATTCCACTCACATCGCACTGTCTAGTGCACCCCTACATCGTACTATCTAGTGCACCCTTACTCGCGTTGTCTTGTGCACCTGCATTGCGCTATCCTACGCATCCACCCATAGTGCACTGTTTTGTGCAAACTTGCATCGCACTGTCTTGTGCACCCCTTTAGCAATGTTTTGTGCATTCACCTTGTGTCGCACTATTTTGTGCACCTTGTATTGCACTGTTTTGTGCACCTTTCATCGCACTGCCTTGTGCAAACCTTGCATTGCACTATTTTGTGCATTCATCTTATATCGCACTGTCTTGTGCACCCGTATCGCATTGTTTTGTGCATCTTGAGTTCACACTGTCTTGCAAATTGCATCGTATTGTTTTGTGCATTCACCCTACACAACACTATTTTGTGCATTTACCTGCATAGCACTATTTTGTGCATTCATTCACCTCGCACTGTTTTGTTCAACTCACCTACACTGTCTTGTTCCCTTAGTCTAGGAGACCCTAAATCCTCTGAAGGCGCAATTCCTTTGGTGTTTGTTGTGCCTGAACGACTTCTGGTGGTCTGGCATAGCCACCTGCCTATGTTTGTAGTGAGTTCCCAAGAGACCAACTGAGATGGTGGAAACTAGAGTTCGAATTGTGATGCCTAGAATGCAAAGGTTCGGAATTTCTGAGACTAAAGTGTAGTTTAAATACCCAGGGGTGTATCATTGGCTTGAAATCTGTATGGCAGCCCATAGGTTGAGGTAGCTTGTATGCGCCTCAATTCTGGATACTAAAACAACCTAGTCTATCACCCTGTTGGAGAATAGGAAAAGTTGCGAACATGGCCAGGAAGAAAAGTAGTACCCGTAGTTTGGAAGCACGAGTTGAAGGAAGAAGTCATCAAACCAAGAAGAAGAGGAAGATCCATAGCAGCATAATGTGAGTCATCGCTGATTGCCCCTATAAGGTACTTTCACTTATTACATTGCATATAGCATCTATCGCATGCATCTATTGCACTATCTTTTTTTATCCAGCACTCTTTCCATGTTAAGCTTAGTTTGGCATGTGCCCATACCTTTCCTTCATTGAAACACAATTCTGTCATGTGTAAGTACCCATACTGCGCTGAGGCTAGTATTGAAGGTGTCAACACCTTTTCTATGTTAGACGTGGTTTGTTTTGTGTCCATATCTTTTCTAGGCAAGATGTGGTTCGACTTGTGCCCCTTCATCCATTGCATTGTACTTTGTTTTGTTACGTTCAGCATTCAGCATTTAGGATCATTATGTTTCCCTAGCAGATCATTTTTCACTTATATCATACCACCCAATTACTTGTACTCTTTCTGCGAAAAACATAGTTCTGCATGTGCCCACACCCCTTTCACGTTGAAACATGGTTCTGTTATGTGTAACAATCCATGTTGTGATGAGGCCAGTATTAAGGATGTAGGCACTTAGCCTGTGTTAGGAGTCGTTTGGCTGTGCCCACTTCTTTTCTATATAAAACGTAGTTTGATTTTTCATCTCCATCCCTTTATGGTATTTGTGTGGTTTTGCATTGCTTGTGGTTTGATTATTTTGTTACATTGTGTATCATTTTGCATTCTACCCCTCAACTACGCTGGTTTGATTCTTTGCAAAGGGGTACGTAGGTAACCCTCGGGTTCAACCAACTGCATCTGCATTTTGTTTGTTTTCCCAAGTCTTACGGCCTTGTCAAAATGGGTCGTCTTCGGGCTTTGACATTCACTATTGTCATTTCATGACTTCGAGCTCTGTCAAAAAGGGGCAACTGTAGACACCCCATTTTTGACCGCCCATAAGACTTGGGCGCCACTGATTGATCATTCGATGATGAAAGTTATGTTGTGCAAATGTTCAATTTCTTCAGCAAGAAGAGCTTCTAAATCCCAACCTTACACCCTATTTTGACCAAAACTATTTTAGACCTTAAAACCCTCTTTTTCAAAATATTTTTAAAAATATTTCTACAATGTTTTAAGGCTTGCATTTCGTTTAAAATATTGCACTTTCGGTAAACCGAGTAAGGACAAAGTAAAAATAAATGAAGGGATGTGAAATCTTTGAAAAATCTTTAAAAACGTCTTATTCATAGGTTTGGACTTGAAGAAAATAGGAGATGAGGGAAGAAAACTAGTTGGGAAAGAAGTTGGGCATCAAGTCGTTAGGATATAAATGAGTAGCCTTCACTAAAATAGTCATATCTCTTTTCACACTTATAATTTAGATGTGAGGCTGCCACCATTGGAAAGTAGACTTCTGGGGCTTCAATTTGGACTCAAAAATGACTTAAAGCCGAGTCTGGATGAGAGATATATGCCCATTTGAAATCGGGCCTGGAAGCAGATTTTTGTGGTCGGCCACTAATAGTGGCCAGCCGGCCAGTTGTGCAAAATTTGGCCATTTTGAGTGTTTTGGCTTGCCAAGTGTCCCCCACTAGTGGTCTGCCGACCACTTGTGTCAAAAAGCAGATTTTTTTCTGCTAGTTGTTTCCACATTGCACCAGCTATTTTTATATAGATATTTTCGACTGAGGCTCATGTTTTTCTATATATAGAGGACCTCCCCCCCCCCTCTTGCTTTCAAGGTTAGAAAAATTTAGGAGTAAGAAAATATTTTTGAAGAGCTAATTTTGAAAAATTCCTCTCTCTCTCTCTCTCTCTCTCTCTCTCTCTCTATTGCAACTTGCATAGCCTTTGCCTAAACACTCTAAAGCAAACCTAGAGAGTTTCTTTTTGAGGTGATTTGAGCTTGAATTTGAGCTGTTGAGATACTTGAGTGTGAAATTGGTGGTTTGTAACTCAAAGACGCATATCTCTTCAAGAGGTATACCTTGTAGTGCTTTTTGAATCATCTTTACACCACTTATTTTCAATATTTCCTTGCTATTTTTAAGCTGTTTGTTACCTGTATTTTTAGGCTGAAACTTGTGGTTTAAGGCCATTAAAGGTAGAGGGGTTGATAACTCTTCTTTAAACCTTGATTATAAGGCCTTTGCCCTTGTGTTTCCCACCTTCTCATCTTCTTTTTTTGAGATTTTTACCACTGATTTTCAGGGGTTTTTTAGAGGCAAAAATCATGTTTTGAAGTCCTAAAAGTGGAGGGGTTAGCCTCCCCTTCATGTGCTTGTGTACTAGTCTTAGTTCCTTAATATTTTAGCAAGTTGTTGTAGTTATTTTTATCTCAATTCCATCACTTTTTTTGGACTGTTTTTATGTGTTAGCTTCATTCATGCTTTGTATAGTATGCTTGTAGTGTAATAGTCCTCATAGGCTTGGTGTTTTAGGCATTAGGCACCAACCTATTTGAGTTGATAGTGTTTATTTCTTACTTTCCATACTTGTATTCATCTCTAATCACCTCTGCAACCTCCCTCCATTCTTGGCTTTTTCTTTGTTTTGAAAGTTGTTTCAAACTAGTTGTTTGTTTAAGCTTGAGATTAAGGTTGTTGTGCTTAATGGTTTAATCCCTTTGGGGGTTCATTACCAATGGCATGACACTTCTCTCATGCCTAAAACAACACTTGGTTTGGTACTCCTTTCTATTAGAGGACTTAAAGCTCATTTTTGGACTTAATGAATTAAGGAATGGAAGGTAATTAAAATGAAGTAATAAAATTGGGACTAAAAGTGATGCAAGACAATAAAATCAACTTGGGTTCAATCGGACATCAATTGAACCCATTGAGTCTTGAATTGTTTCATACTTGTTAGTGATGTAAACGGTTCAAGAGTCAATGTCAACCACTTCTCTTGATCAATCCATGATAGGGAGGGGGTTTTGAGAGTCTTTAAATTGTGCATTTATTAAATTGTGTCCCTTGATTCATAAGTCATCAGGCAATGAAATTGCGCTGATTGATGATTTGCTAATCAAGCTTACCCCTCGTTTGACCTATTTGATGATAAGGAGAGGCAGGGTGGAAAAACATCCCCTGAGAATGCTCTGGTTTGTGCTCTGTTTGTCCTCTGTTGCTGCAGGAAAGAACCAACACTAGTGGCCGGCAGGCCACTTCTTTTGGATGGTAACCCACTATTAGTGGCCTACCGGCCACTACTTCTGGGTTGCCAACCACTTTTTCAAGGCAGGCAGTGTCCTTTTTCCAGTAGGGTAGAGCAAAGGCTGAGGTGGAAAATAGTGTATTTTTTTCAATTGTGTAGTAATGGTATTCTGGCAGCAAAATAGTGGGCTTTTTCTGGTGGAAATCCGCGTACATGCATAAGCATTCCTCACTTCCTGGGACTGATTAGTTAAAGTAGTTAATTACTTAGCTTAGTCATTTCTTTAGTTGTATTCGTGTTGTTAATTTATTAATTAATTAGTTAGTTCCAAATTTGTAATAATTAGCTAGAATAGTTAATTAATTGTGGTGTTGTAATAATTAGCTAGCATAGTTTGTTTGTTTAATTCGGATTGTAATAGTTAGTTAATTAGGTAATTAGCTTAGCTAGTTCATTCATTCAGACCCTCTTGTGCGAGGGCCAAATTTGTAATAATGTGTATGTCTTCCAACCCCACGTTTTTCTCCCTTTTATTTACGTGCTTATGATGGGTAGTTTAGAACATTATGTTTCTTTTAGCATACCACATGTTTGCATCCATTTGTCTTGCATGAATCGATGCTTGGTTCTTCATTCTAACAAGCATTGTTGTTTATTACTTCGTGGAATATGTGTTTAAACGTATGCTATCAAATTGACTTACATGACATAATTAGTAGCTGAGCCTATTAGTTGCATCATTGCATGTGTTGCATTAGTCATGTTGCATTAGTTAGGAGCATGCATGTTTTTTAACTTTTTTTTTTTTTTGTTTCTTTTGGCTCGTCTCGGAGTACTAGGTGAGCATTTTTGTGCTTCAGCATATTGCATAAGTGTGATTGTTGCCATGTTTAGCATGAATACCATGAGGCTAAGTGCTTAAGTGCTATATTTGTTTGAATGCTTGTGGATGAAGGCTAATTGCTTGAATTGGAATAATTTGAGTAATGTATATATGAGATCACTTTTTCAAGTGGTATATATTCGAAACAATTTTAAAAAACAAACATGAATCAAAGTGTTTGAATTTTTGCAAATTAGTCTATACTTGTGTGCAACACATAGTAAAGTTAGCCTAATAATCGGAACAAGAGCATATAATGTAAATAAAAATCACATCATGATTAGTAGAGGCGGATCTTTGATCGGGCGAGTGGGGTGCTCAATTCATGACCTTTCCCTCTCATACCTAAGTTTTTGGACACGTGGCCTGTGGTACGAGTCATGGGTTTCCTAAATTTCCTAAAAACATTTAGGTGGCGACTCTGTAATTTGGCAAAACAGTCCATTTTTGGCAGATTTGGACTCTTTAGTGTTTATCTATTTCTCATTGCACTTGTGAGATCAGATTCAGAACTGTGGGGGTCCGAACTGTATGGCTAGTCGTATCCGAAAGGAGCACAAAAAGTTGAGCTACAACAAGTATAGACTAAGTCACCCACTTTGGGACGCTTTGATTTTATGTTTGTCTGAAAAGAGTTTTGAATATGTGTTACTTGAAAAAGTAAACTCATATGTACACTAATCAAATCATCCCAATTTAGGCGACATAGCCTTCATCCACAGACATTCAAGAAGTATATTAAATAAGCACTTAGAATCATGGTAATATGCTTGATATGGCAACATAAACACACATGCAATATGTTAAAGCAAGAAATGCTCACCTAGTACTCTGAGACATGCCAAAGGAAATAAAATAATTAGAAAAATGCATATTCTACTATGCAAGTGACTAATGCAACACATACAAAATGCAACTATCAGATTCGGTTTCTTAACATGACATATGGATCAATTCAAAGCATGTGGAAACACACATATTCAATAAAACATAATCGATGTTGATTATGTATGATGAGTCAAATCCTAATGGATGTAAAAATGGATGCAAGCCATGGTAATGATATGAAACCAAAAAAATATGATACAATATGCAACCATCGTAAGTAAGTAAATATAAGGGAGAAAGAAGTGACGGTTAGAAGACATACACAATATTACAAGTGTGCCCTCATACAAGAGGGTCCGAATGAATGTCCTAATTAACTAAATATTACAACACCAAAATTAACTAAACTAACTAATTATTACAAATTCGAATGGAGCCAACAAGTTAATTACAACACATTAATATTAAGCACTAATTTAATCAAACGGGAGGCGAGGAGCCACATGCGCACAACGGAGAACATCCTCCTGAAAACCTGTCTGTTTGCTGCTAGATTCTGTTTTGTTTGCAGTTAGAAAATAATTTTGTTTTTGGCTTAACTTCTGGTCTATTCTGCCACAAAAATACCACTGCCTGTATAAAAAAAAGTTGGTCGGCTAGACAGAAAGGTAACCGGACAGCCACTACTTTTGGGAACTGCCCTGCTGCCACAGAATCAAAATAGAATAAAAATAGAGTGTTTCCAGGGGATGTTTATCCTCTCTGCCCCTTCTTATCATGAAAAAGATCAAGAGAGGAGTAAATTCGATTCACAAATCGTCAATTGTTGCAAATTTGTTGTGTGATGATTTATGAACCAATAGGACAAAACTCAATAAATGGAAATGAAAGACCAACAACACCTCTTCCCTATCATGGAGTTACGTTAAGGAAAGGGGTAGACATTGCTTCTTGAATCATTGAACATCACTAACGAGTATGTAATGAGTCAATACGAAATAGGTTCAATATGACGTTCGATTCAACCCAACTCCATTTTATTACCTTTTTCTTTTCTTTTCTTTTCTTTTTTTACCTCTTTACTCCAATTTTATCAGCCTTTTTTAAATTACCTTTCCATTTCTTATCTTTTTTTCCTTTTTGTCCAAAAGTGATAATTATGTCCACTAAGTCCAAAATCAATAAAAAGTATCAAGCATTGACTTAACCCAAGAAATGAGCCTTTCAAGTTCTTTTCCATGGGGGAAATTACAAAAGAAGAGTCAAACTCATTTACAAGTGATAATGAATTCTAGGTCAAATCCAAAATGAGCGATAATGATTTGTCAAACTCACAGAGAGCGATAATGACTAATCAAACCCATAATGAGCGATAATGATTCTAAATCCAAACTTGATAAAAGCTATAATGACACTTTTCTTGGTGATTTCCAAGGGTCTAACTAGAAAGTTAAGTCCCTTAGAAGTAACTGCACCAGCGATAAAGAGAAGTGTCAAACGAGAGATTATACTTAGCATAAGAGAGATGTAATGCCTTGGTAATGAACCTCCGAAGAGATTAAACCATTAATCATAGAAAGTCTCTTTCTTATGCTTGAATAACAACCTTTTGTTAAACACAACTCTTTAATCAAAATAAACAAAGAATGGAGGGAGGTTGCAGAGATAATTATGCAAAGGTGATTATGAGAAGAGTGGGACTATTTACATGAAAACTTTGTAAAGAAAACTATCAACTCAAATAGATTAGTGTCTATGGCCTAAACAACCAAATCCATGAGGCTTTACAACACCACAAACATAGTATTCAAAGCATAAATTAAATAAGCAATTAAAACAACCCCAAAAACTAAAAAACAATGCTGAAATCACTTTAAAAATGGTGGAAAATATAAACAAAAATGGAAGAGAACAAAGCTAGGAAGCAAGCTTAAGGAAGGGTGGCTAACCCCTCCACTTTTTAGACCTTTAAATCACATATTTTAGCCTTTGAGAACTCTGAAAAATAGTGTATAAATCAAAGAAATAAGTGGGAAGAACAAGATTATAAGTTATGGAATAAGGTTCAACAAAGGGTGGTTAACCCTTTCATCTTTGGTAGCTCTTAAATCACAAGTTTCAGCACTTAAAATCAGTCCAAAAGAGTGTATAAAAAACAAGAAAAGAAGAAAAGAAGATTAGTGTAAACATGGCAAAAGATGGCAAAGGTTATATCTCTTGAAGAGATAATGCTCTTTAGCTCAAAAACCACAAGGTGAATACTCTCAAGAGCTGAAATTTATGTTCAATAATCTCGGCAAGAGCCATTAGTTCTTGGCTAAGGAGATGTATGTATGGTATATGTATATTGCAAGAGAGAGAGGTAGTGTGTTGAACAAGTTTTGGCTCTTCGAAAAATTTTCTAACCCCAAACCATGAGAAGGGGTCATGTATTTATAGAAGAAAGCCTTCTCACGTTGGAAATATATGTAATACGCCAGTTGGTGCAAGGCATGCACGTGGGGACAACTGGTAGTAGAAAATATTTGTTTGTTGCTGAACATGGCCGGCCATAAAGTGGACGACCGACCAACCAACCAAACATGGCCTGCTGACCACTTGTTAGCTAGCAAGTGTCTGGGTGGTCAGGCTAGAAAAAAAATAGGTTTTGGTTCAAAGGGGGTGCAAGGTTTAAGTTTTGAGACTAAAAAACCGAAGCCTTTTGCTGAAGAATTTGAACGATTGTACAGCGTAACATTTCATCATCGAGTGTTTAATATCAAGCGCCCAAGTCTTTAAGGGCTATCAAAATGGGGTGTCTACACAAGTTAATGATTTTTAAATTTTCATGATCACGATAATCGATTCCCGATACGTATCAACTTATATTTTTGATATCGATACTCTGTGATTGATACAGTTACATGTTCTAATCCGCAATTTTGAACTATGCTCACAACTATATTATTTTGAACTCTATTTTAATTCTATTTATTTCATATTTTTTGTTAATTTTATTTATAATATGTGTGCTAATTATTTGATTTATTATTTTGCTAGACTAAATTTCCTTGGTTGGGAACAAATTATTTTAGTAATTTTTTAGTTTTTTGACTAAAATATGAGGTAAAAAAAATATATGTTTGGAATGATTTTTTTTTTTGTGAAAAAACGTGCAAAAAGTAGAGAGAAAAGAGAATTTTGGATTTTTTTTTTTTTTTTTGTATAGTTTGTTGGCTTTTTCAATTTTTTTAGTAACTTTTTGACTTTTAAACCAAAACATCAAGTTGCCAAACAAGGCCTAAGTACACCAAATAATTGTGTGTGAAACTAGACCTTAGGGTCCATTTGGGATGAGAGGATTTTAGCCAAAAAAAAAAGCTAAAAGGGGTAAAAGACTAAAAGGCATACAAAAAAATTGTCTTTACTTTCTTATATTTTTTTCGATAGAGAAAAAAAAGAAGAAAGGGCTAAAAAAGTTCTTTCCAAACAAAGGGTTAAAAAAAATTTCACCTCATTTTTAACCCAAAAAAATCACGGGCAAATTACCCACAAGTCTTTTTAAAAACGTGTGTTCTATTTAATCCCAAAACTTTTTGAGTAAACCCAAAAGTCCTGTATCCATTTTTCTTTTCCTCTTTCTTTGCATCTTACTTCTTCTAGTTATCTCTCTTTTTCTGATATCCGGCGACGACCACGACCATGACTACGCCTTTCTTCTTTTCTTTCTCTTTCTGATCTATAGTCACGGGCGACCAACAGCCACTATTGATTAGGGTTCACTGGCAACCACCAAACACCAACTCCTTACTTCGCGCTCACTAACGCCAAATGAGATGAGTTTCTGACAAAGAAGATGAGTAGAGCTACTCAAATCTCAGATCTACATCAAATCTAGTTAGATCTAAACCAAAAATAGTTATTGGAGTACAAGTTTCTCCATATATCTATCTTGTTACTTCGATCTCTCAGTTTTTTTTTATTTTATATATATATACATTACATACTTCTATTTTTCTATTTTAATGGAGAAAATTTTCAAGTTCTGAATATGTTTTTTTTTTCGAGATTTAGTTATAAGCAGTGAAAATTATAAAATTTTACAGTTTCAGTTTTTTTGCTACTGAAATGAATCATTCTTTAGAACTGTAAAATTTTGTAGTTTCATAATATTCTTTAGAACTATAAAATTTTGCAGTTTCATAACATGTTTTTCTGTTTGATTAATATGGATAAATACTTAATAAAATCATACTTTGAAATGGTAACATTTTACAATTTCAAACTTTACTTTTCAGTTTGATCAATATTGGAGATTGTTTGCTTAAATCCTACAAAAATTAAAAATAACATATGTTTTTTTTTTTCCTCAGTATTGCTGTTTGTTGTTGTTACATTTTTTTTCTTCTTTTAGTTTATCAATATTTACCATATTTTGCTGCGTTTTTTCGCTTTAAAACCTCAATTTATTCTTCTTCTTTTTTTTACAACATTCTAGACATTTTAGTGAGTTTCCGGCGATATTCTTGACGTCCAGCAAACATTCTAGATATTCTAGTGACATACAGAACACTCTGACGACTTCTCAGTGATGTTAAACATGGTGACTGTCTGACGGAAGTTTGGTTATGGTGAAATGTAACAACATCATTAGATTTTTATATTAAAATAAAAAATTAGTAACAATTAAAAATATGTATAACTAACTGGTATAAATATTTTATTTTCAAATTAGATGAGTTTTAAATTTTATATATGAGACCTACCGATAAATTCTCCAAAAATCACTAAAAAAAAAACCCACCTCCCAAATCAGCTCATAATGGGGTAGCAAAGTAAAAAAAAAAAAAAACAAAGCTTAGACCATCATAACACTCCCAAAAAGCACACCAAAATTGGGTACAACGTGGTTGGCTGATGGTGGGATGGTGGAACCTCGAAAAGCCGAATCCAATAAGGGTGTAAACATGTAGTGAGGGGATGGGGAGGGGGAGGGGGTATCAGTACGACAGAGGGGGCAACTGGAGTGAGAGTAGAGCCACATATCAATACACTCTACATGAAACGAGTGCACGCACTCTGGCATCGTCCTCAACTCTTCCCCATCTACAAACTCGCACAAGCAAACCGCACACATGCCATCATCGTTCCCATCCCCATCCTCTCCTCCGTCTGCCACCGTGCCGTGACGACCACCCTTGCGGTACTTGTGGGCAGGGATGAGTTCGTTCATTGAGTTCGCTGCCATGGTGGTAGTGCTGGTGGTGCTCGGAGTCTGTTGTTGTTGTTCTCCTCGTTGTGCGGCCACGAATGGGGTTCTCCACCAGAGGAGTGAAGTGCTGCTGTGAGTGCGGTTGTTGAACCAAAGGACGGTCATACAGTAATAGAGGATCACGACGAGGGCCGAGATTGCCGCAGCAATCAGGAGGACGGTGAGGAGTTGTATGAGGAGGTAAGTATGGCTTTCTTTATGTCCCATAGAATGGAATAGGATGAAATAAAACGAAATGGAATGGAATATATGGAATATAGAAGACACAGACAGAGGTCAAGCAGTATCTTATTATTGGTTGAGTTAATATTCTCGTCTGTAGGAGGAGGTCAGGTCATGTCAAAAACTGCCGACAAGACGATTATTACAAGATGAAAACCCTTGTCTCTTGTTTTTCATTGTGTTCGCATCCCTTGCTCAGCCAATGTTTTTCAGTGTTATTGGATTTGGGGTTGAAATTTACAGGCCGACATATACTGGATTTGTTTGTGGGTCTTTTTCAAAAGGAATTCGGATAAACTGGATATACTGGATTTGTTTGTTTTCTTGTGGATATACTGGATTTGTTTCTCGGGTTTCGTGATCTGGATTGAAGGAATTATTTGAACTTATACAATTTATTACAGATCTTATTTTGATTATTTTATAAATTTCTTTATGCATATCACCTACAAAAAAAAAAAAGAAAAAAAAAAGAAAAAATATCACTCTAATAATCCTAACCTATTTATATTATCATATTTGTGTCTAAAAAAAATAATGACAAATGTTTCTTAAAAAAATTGATAATAGACCACCAATTTTTTTTATGATAAACACAATAAATTGAATAGGTTATGATTATTGGATTGATTTAATTTTTTTTCTATATAATAAACATAATACAAAATGAACGATTCAAATTATCGCAAAAAAAAAAAAAAATCACTACAACAAATTTGGATTTTTATGGCACCAAATACACGCCGTAGATATGATTCTATGGCGCACAATGTAAAGCTGTATTATAACCAGTCATGAAAAGTCATTCACTTTAACGACATGTCATAATACGTCATTGAAAACCCTTTAATAGTGGCTTTTATAAGTCGTATTTGATTTTTCTATAACTACTGCCGTTAAAAATCTTTAATTGCGGAACTTATGCATCATTTTTTTATCTTTCTACGATTCCTGTCACACGCCGTTAATTATTGCGACAAATCACAACTCTCATTACTCGTCGTAAAATATGTAATACAATGACGAATTATGCCTGTCGTAAAATATGTAGTATATTTTTTCCAAATTTAGCAGGTTCTATTTGACCTGTTCTGTATAATCTAATAAACATTATAAACAACGTTCACAAAATATCAATCAATCACCAAAATATTGTTTCAAGCATAAAAAAGAAACTATATCAATAAATTATGAACATTCAATAATTGTTTATATATTCCAAATATCCAAAAACTATTCTCAAGTTCAAAATCATCCAAAAAGAACTATCCTTAAGTTTCAAATTGTCCAAAAAACTATCCTTAAGTTCTAAATTGTCCAAAAAATTCTAAACCATCAAAAAACTATATCATGTATAATTTCCTAAACAAAGTACAAAACTATCCAAAGATTATAGAAATCTATTCATTAAAGTCATATAAAAAAACTATCCATAGTAGGATTTCTACTTAAAGTCAAAGCCGATGAAATGGGTTGGCCAGGCAATAGTGCTTCCATGGAATATATAGACAATTATTGAAATCGTACTTTTGCCAACTAAAAATGTAGTCGACAAAAGTTATCCGCGATTGACTTTTTTGGTCGCCACTTTGGTCGCCAATTGAGGGTCGGGAAAAGTAATTAGCGACTAAAAAAAATTTTAGTCGATAAAAAGTTCTATTTGTCGACTAAATTTTTGGTCGCTAAGTATATAATTACCACGACTAATCCATTTTGTAGCTAAAACACTTTAGTTGCCAAAAGTGATATTTTTCCGACTAAATATGTTAATCACCAATTGTCACATTCCCCGACCAAAAATGTTAGTCGCCAGAAGTAATGTTTGCACGACTAAAACTTTATTCGGCAATAGATCTATTTGCGACCAAACACTTTGGTTGCGAAAATTAATATTTTTACCGACTAATTATTTAGTCGCCAAATTTACCCTTTCGCCTACCAACATTTTGGTCGCCAAATGTGAATAGTGAAACACCGACTAATCACTTGGTCACCAAAAGAGAAAAAACCAAACCTGGTCACCATTTCAATTTTTTTTGTCTATCAAAATAGAAATAAAATATAAAAAGAATTCCATTTGACCTATATGATATATAATAATCCATCCAAACCATTCAATATAACCTGTAATTTGCAAGAATCATTCAAACCAACAAAATCAAGTGAATCATTAACATCCAACAAAATACATAAATTAGCCAATACTTAACCTGTTTAATTAAAGTCATCAACTATTGTAAGTTTTCATCCACAAGTTATTCCAAACTACATAATCGTCCAATTAAAGTGGTTATGTAATCTATATAATTATCTAATTCACATCCATCTAGTTTAAAATTTTAAAACATAACAAGTAGTTCTTATTATGTTTTAAATTTTTATCCATATGCATCTATCCAAAAATATAACTAGTAGTCTATCCAAATACTTTCCATACACATCTATCCAAAAATATATAATCCTTCAAAAAATGTAACAAGTGTCAACTAGTCTTGTACAATTCAGCTTCGTGCACAAGTTCATCCATTTGTACAAAAGAAAAACAAAAATAATGTCACGTAATTTTTTTTTAAAAATATTTGCACATCACTCGGATTGTAAAATTGGACAAAAATTGAAAAAGGTCCGTGGAAAGTAAAGATAACATGAACAAATTAAAGGACTATCAATACTATTTTTTAAATAAAACAACATTCATATGTATGCATCCAATCAACATTAAAATTCTATCAATATTAATGCACCACTCAAAAACACAAGAATTAACTACATAACAAAATTTTAGAAATACGAGTCTGATTAATTTATTAATCCTCCTCCCAACAATGGATCAGCATATTTCTATCCTCACCCTCAGTCTAATCATATTCAAGTGCTTCAAGATACTAAAAGTCGCAATTTGAAATAAAACTTCTTACAGTTGCCAAAAAAAAAAAAAAAAACAAGAAACCAACACATCTTCACACCAGCAATAAATTTAGGAACACAACAAATTTACAGCGCAAAATTGTTGAAAATTATAGAAAGAATGTCAAATGACTAAGAATGGTGGAAACACAAGAAAATTATTACAATTTAGCTTCATACTGACTTACCTTTATATTAAAAGAAAAGTTCGTGATTGTTTTCTTGTAGCCTGATTTTTTCAATTGAAAATTCACCCACATAAGCAAAATCTTCTCTGGTGGTAAACTAATCAACTCCTCTACATCCTGATAGATTCAAATATAAAACAAGCATATGTGTTAGATAAATTGCTGAGTGAAACTGTGACACTAGTCATTGAAAAAATCCAAAGCTTTTAATGAAATATTTTTTCTTCACCTGATTATCATCAATCAACTTATGCGTTACTGGAGTTCTATGAATTTATAGAAATCAAGGAGTTCCTAGTGCTTTATATATATATATATTTGAGTGTGTGAGTGTCATGACCCGAATCCGCCCCATAGATTAGAGTCATAACCGGCCAGTAATTATGAGATTACTTACGACCTTAGTCAGAAGTCAATCTGTATTTAATGATAGGGGCTAAATTGCAGAAGAAAAATTTTCAAAGATTGTCTATTGAGCTGTGCATACATGGCTTAAACAACATTCTTACATTCACATAGTAACTCACACCATATGCATATTCACGTTAAGTGTGCCATACATACATCCAGGATTATTCAAACTGATGTTAACAAAAATTCAGATTATACACAAGGTTGGTCATACATGACCACAAAAGGTTCAAAAGAACAGTAAAGCAAAATAAGGCCTCTTGCGTGAGGTGACTCAAGTTGATCTCTCAAAACACGGTTTCTCATCACTCACTGGGGCTGGGGCTGCACGTCCCGCTGCTCACCTACATACATAAATATAAACAGTGAGCTAATGCCCAGTGAATAATACCAAAGTAAAGAGGTTAATGAATGAGATTCATTCATAAATGAGTCATACTTATAGTTTAAATATTCGAACTACTATTCCCATTCATATCAAATTTATAGATCATAAGGAAGCAAAACAACCTCGGGTCCAACACGTCATATCCATATACAAAACAACCTCAGGTCCAACTCACGTACAAAACGACCTCAGGTCCATGGTATACAAAATGACCTTGGGTCCATCTAAACAAAACGACCTCGGGACCAATACTCATCCATGGACCAACTTCAGGTCTAATGGATCCATGTACCAATAACCATCGATTCTTCATATCATAATACTAAACAACCTTGGGTCCAACATTCTCATATTCATAGCTATGCGCATTTAATTATGGTCATGTCCGTATTCGTACTCAAAACGACCTTTGGTCCAATCAATTCTTTATTCAAACCGGCCTTTGGTCCATTCAATTCTTTATTCAAAACGACCTTTGGTCCATTCAATTCTTTATTCAAAACGACCTTTGGTCCATTCAATTCTTTATTCAAAACGACCTTTGGTCTATTCATCAATCATACAAAACTGCCTTCGGCCTAATTCATGCATAAGATGACTTTTAGTTCATCTTGTTAGGCATTTCAAACGGCCTTAGGCCCAATTTATGTCCTTGTCAAATATACCAAATCGCCTTAGGCCCATTTTCCATTTTCACAACATTCACTTTACAGATTCTTTCACGAAACGGGCGGATAGAATACTCATTCATAGTACAAATTCATAATTTTAGAAATTACCACGTAGGCAACATTTAGGAAATAATGCATATACAAAAATATCATTACTAAGATATTACTCACTGTGTTCCTGTGCTTGATTCGCCCTTGCACTTGACCCTACATAATTCATAACACATTGGGTCATAATACAATTCATTTGCATGTCCTTTAATTCATTTAGGATGTCCCATGCATGCCTAAGAGTGCTTAGAAATGAAAGAGAATGAAAAACGAAGTATAGAACAACTTTTTTAAAATTCCTGAAACAGGGTTTTCCGCCAGAGCGTAGCTTCGGCCGCTCGAGCGAACCCCTTTGGTCTGTAAAAGTACTGGTTACTTGTATTTTATGCTCAAGAGAGACTTTCAACGCTCGAGCAAAAAGCCTTGCAAAACAGGGTTTGCTCAAGCGTACACTTTGCCGCTTGAGCAACAATTCAATTTCTGCAAAACTTCTGGGAGCTTGATTTTTACGCTCGAGCAGCAATTTCTCAACTCAAGCGAACAAGTTGAATTCTGGGTTTTCCAAAATTCTATTTGAAGTTCAAACTTGATGTTCAATGGTCCAAAGCTTGCAAGTTGATGCCAAAAACATGGTAAAACATTGTATAACATGAAATCACCCTCAATTTGAAACCAATTATTCAAAATCATGAACCATTGTCCCAAATTCAAGCTTAATTCATAAGGTTGAAACTATGTATGAGATGAATTGCACTCTTTTCTTTTCAAATCCTTCCAAAACTCTCATGCATGAGATGAAGAGTAGTAAGACTATGAAAAATCACCAAAAATGTGAAATATAGCTTCATGCATATGGATAATTCCATGGAATTCAAGCTCAACTTAGTGATTCATGCATGCATGTACACAATTCAACTCAATTCTTCCATTTCAAAGAGATTCATGCTTTCTTTGTACAATTACATACAAATGAACTCAAGAATTAGGTGAATTCAACTTCTACATATTCTAACTACAAGAATCAAGGTTGACAATCATACCTATGGCTTGAATTTAAGTGTATTCTAGCTCAATTTTCCAAATCTCCTTTAATTCTTCTCAATTCCTTTCTCTCTCTCACTAAGTATTGAGTTCTCTTTTTAGAGTGTATGAACTCAGCCAAGAAGTAAGAATAAGCTTAGAGTTTTTGAGCCTAAGCACTAATTATACACATATATGGTGGTGATTAGCTTAACTAATCATTTTTGCTTAGAGTCAATTAACTGTACTTAAGTTAATCAATTTAATCTAATTATTTTGATCTAATCAGTTTTCAATTAAATTCCACCACAGGCTCTAAAAATTATGCTAATCGCATTGATATAGTCAATTTTGGTTTTCGTCGCCTCTACAGTGTTCTATTTAAATTTTATAATAGGAAACCGAGCAGATTTTCTTACAATGAACAGATATAGTTTCAAAGGCACATATAATCGTACAATTAACACTCAAAATCATACCAAGCTCATAGTTCTAGGCATAATTAAGATTAAATAGCATAATATCGAGTTGGGTTGTCACAGTGAGTATGAAGAAAAACCGACCTAGATGATTTTTGACAATAATCCTTAGTTTTCTGCGAGCATTTTTGTTTGTGATAAAGTTTGGTAAACATTGTTGGTGCTTCCTTAACAAGTTAAGCTTTTTGGACAACTGTTGATCTAAAGTAATATCTATGTTTTGGTGATGCTAGGAGGTCTTGGGTTCAAGTCTCCCCATCTGAATTTGCTTCTTCATTTGGTTTGTCTGCAGTCTGGTCTCCACTCTGTTAGTTGTTCTTCTCTCCATGTAAAATGGAGAGTCACATGCAACGGAGGTTGTGTGAGAGCTTAATATACATTGTTGGGAGAAATCCTCGACAAGTAAAATAATATTTCAAGGTTTACCACTTGTTCCATTGTCAATTTGAGAGTACTGTTATTTTTTTTTTTTTAAACAAAAATTTCTTATTAATTTTGTTGCGATTTTGGGTTGGTGAGACTCTCCTTTTGTAAGTACCATACAAGCCTCCACATATCAGACGATAAAATATTCCGCACTACTATCCCTTTTTTGGCTCTTATTTACCTTGCATCTCTTCTACTCTTTGTTTATTGATCTTATCATCATCAAATCAAAAAATAAAAAATAAAAAAAATTATAAAGCTCTTCTTGTCTCTTGCAACCATTGTTTTAGAAGTAAACATCATAACTCTGTTTAAGCTAAGTTTGGTGCCATATTGTAGTCTTTTTTATTTGGGGTTTAGCGTAATAACCAAACAATTAAACTAATCTTAAAACAACAAAAACCAAAAGAGAATTTAACTGCAAACTTGAGACTTATGGTGGTCGCATGACTATATTGTGAAAAAAAAATGCAAAAAATAATAAAAATATTTATTTAATACACAGAGACAACTGAAAATATAAAGTGATTAACTGAAATCTACATGCTAAAATAATATTGAAAATCAAAATCAATTAACCATACCGTCACATCTGAAAAGCCAAAAAAACTATTGAACTCCCCAAAATGAGCCTAAATAAGTGCCTTTGCATGTGCAAGATCTGCAAGCTCTAATGAAGGAACTCCACAAAATGCTACAACAGCATCAACCTCAGGGACTAAAACAGAGCTAGCAATAGAGAGAGCACCACCCATGCAGAATCTAGTTACACCCACCTATTGCACATTTGCAACAAAAAAAATTTAAAATTCTTTCCTAGAGGAATTCTCTTTCTTTCGCACATAAAACAACTCTAATACTTGAGTAACATAAGAGGAAAGATTCAACACAATGTGAACCAGTTTATGAGGTAACTATGAAGCACGACATGTCAACTGAAATTTCTAGGGCCAATACTTTTTGGTAAACTAAAGAAAAAGTACAAGGCTGAAGTAATTTGTTACGTTGTAGAATAATAGCACATCATCTGCTCATTAAGCTAGAAATTTTTCGCATGAATTAAACACAAGTCCTAATTATATTTATAAGGCCTTCCACAGTCCACAATGCATTCCTATATGATGCCCACATATCAAATAATGTACAAAAGTATCGATGCATGAATGCCTTTCTCGTGTAACTGAACCCTAAAATCAAGCATCGACAACAACACATCATCTGTGCTCGTCAACCAAGAAAATTTTAAACCAACAAGCTGACAAATGACACCACCATACACCATTCAATCAAAAATTTAAATCAATAGAGAACAGTCCACATAGCTAACCTAATGCCATCCATTTGTTTAGAAATCCACCCTACAACATTTTACTTTGCACCCATCCATGGCAACAGTAGAACCAATGGCAACCCTCCAAGCCCAACAGATCATAAGGTAGATAAAGGTGATCATAGAAAACTTTTTATTTGTATATGGCTCAATACAAGTTGTTTGTTATGTGTTCTATTACAACAAGTATTTAATAGATTCCAGGATATGGAAATTGAGCAACAAGCTAACAAGTTCACTTTCCTACGCCGAACAAGGCCACTCCCAAAAGTAAAATTGTTTCTAGGTTAAGATTTATAGTATGCCGATGACATGTTGCCTCGATATCACAATAATGGCATAAACAACCCAAGCTCCAATAACACACTTTTCTTGCTGGAATCACTATTTTTTCTGAAACAAATCATGTAAACTTGAATAATTTTATTTAGTCATTCTAGCAAACCATTCAGACAATATAGTACATTCAAATCTTACTGCAATAAACAAATTTCATTTTTCATTCCTTTTCCTCTACTTTGGTACAAATTAACAGTCATTGAGAATAACTGTAAATAAATGAGTATGCTATATTACAAACTCTAAACACACGCTCAAGTCTGCCATGAAATCAGTATAAGAAGTAAAATTTTATAGTTTATGGGAGAAATGGTGCACACTCACAGGTTAGAGGAAATTTTCAACCATTGATGTTGCCCATCTATTACACTCAACTGCATGTGTCTCTTGACCCGAGCAATATGGGCTTGCACCTATAACATTGAAAAATAAATGAATAAATAAGTCAAAGAATCAGTTTACTCATGCTATCAAAAATTGAAACGATTGTCTCTACCTCAAAAATCAAAATTTTCAACTATATATTAGATAATTAGTTGCCCAAAAGCTTAAGTTATTAGGGAATGGGTTGAATATTGTACATCAGGCTCTCTATACATGGGCTCCATCTATTTTAACTAGAATAAAGCTTTAAAAGAAATATCAATAAAATAGTGTCAACTGATGTGTGTATGACTAAATGAGATGATTGTTCCTTAATGAAGTATTAAGACAATTTGAAATGATCAACAGTGCATAATGAACCACATCATGGGATCCCAAAACTAACATGTAAGCTACATACCAAATTGTTAAAGAATGATAGATTGTTTTCAACAAATTATCAAGCTTTCTACTCTATGAAGACAAAAGTATTAGAAACATGCCTAAACCATGTTTCCTCCCAAACCAAATACATCCTTAATGTGATCACAGAATTAACACATGTCCATTCTTCAGCAAAGCCGATCAATCAATAAATGCATAGGCTTGCCCTCAAATTCAACTTATTACTTCTATCCAACTACACCAAACCATTGGTTCTATGCCCCTTCAAGGTTCAGAAAGCATTAAAATTGTCTTTTAAGGGATGCTTGTTACTCAAATATAACCTCTTCGTAGTTCCCATTAAGTCTTTGGCGTCTAGATATAGTTTCAATCTTCCAAGACAATATAAGAGTTCATTAACTATATCAACTTTAGCAAATAAAAGTGGAAACTAGACTTTTGAAGGAAAATAAAGATAAAAGAAAAGAAAAACTCTTCTAGTTAACTTTTAGCAGGCATGACTACAACCTAAACTTTCTATGAGGCAATACATACAAGGCACAAATAAACATAGTCAAGTTGCAAATCTTGCAAAATTCTGTTTAGTGCCTCTAGTACATCTTCTGGAGCATGATCACTACACCTGCATATCATTACATTTTTTAGCAGAAATTAAAATCACCTTTGTGTTTCAAAAAAGATGAGATGTGAAAGACTCTAAACAAAGAGTAAACCAACACAACACTATCATCTTAGCATAAGCAAATACATATATATAGCGATCTCTTTAATATGTTAATACTAGATTTAAGCAAACTAAAGATTGATTCAAACCAGAGTTTGGAGGTAATAAACAAATCCTCGCACTTCACGATACCATCTTCAAACCCTAGAAATCCTAGAAATCAAACCACTTAAACCAAAACCATTTTAGAAATCAACATGAAATTAGACCTGGTGAATCATGTAAAACCCTAGAGCAAGAGTGAGAAATGGGGAAATACAGAAAGGGATGGAGAAATAGAGAGAAAGACAGAGATAGAGACAGAGACAGAGAAGGAGAAAGAGACAGTGATAGAGACATAGAGAGAGAGCGAGCGAGCGAGCGAAAGCGAACGAGTGAGAGAGAGAGAGAGAGAGAGAGAGAGAGAGAGCAAGAGAAAGAGAAAGAGGGAGGGGGGAGAAAAAGAAAGAACCTGTTGCTATTACGATGGTGGTGGTAGCGATTTGCGGTGGTGACGATGTGCAACAGACGTAAGCAACGACGGTGAGAGACTTCAGTGAAATGAGAAGAGATGAGGTTCTCTATGAGAGGGAGGGAGAGACAGAGACAGAGGAAAGGGACTCTGTAGACACCCCATTTTTTACCGCCCTTAAGACTTGGGGGCCTCTGATTGTTTACCTGGTGATGAAAGTTGTGCAGTAAAAAAGTTCGATTTCTTCAGCAAGAGAAGCTTCAAATCCCAACCTCACACCCCTTTTTTTGGACCAAAACCATTTTGACCAAAATGATTTTAGACCTTAAAACCCTCTCTTTCAAAATATTTTTGAAAAAATGATTCTACGATGTTCCGAGGCTCACATTTCGTTAAATGTTGCGCTTTTCGGTAAACCGAGCTAGGACAAAGCGGAAATAAATGGAAGAGAGGTGAACTCTTTGAAAAATCTTTCAAAACACCTTATGTAGGGGTTTGGGGTTGAAGAAAATAGGAGAGGAGGGAAGAAAACCAGCTGAGGAGAAGTTAGGCACGAATCTGGTTAAACCGAAACTGAGTAGTCTCCACTCAAATGAAAATAAATTTTTTAAAATTTGGAATTTTGATGTGAGGTTACCGCCGTTGGAAAGAAGACTTCAAGGGCTTGAATTTAGGCTCAACAATGACCTGCAAAGGAGTCCAGATGAAGGAGATATTCCCATTTGAAGTTGGGCCCAAAAAGCATATTTTTCTGGCTAACCAGAGGTGGAGGTTGCTGGCCATGGATGGGCTTTTCTGGCCATGTGCCGGCCATGAATGGCCTTTTCTGGCCATGTGCCTTCCAAGAGTGATCCTTTCTGGCCAAGAATGGACCTGTGCCGGCCATCAATGATGGCCAGCCAGCCACTGCTGTCAAAAATCAGATTTTTTGCAGATATTTACCTCCAGCTGTTTCCAGATTGCTCCAGCTGTCCATTAATGGATATTTTCGACCAAAGCTCATGGTTTTCTATATATAGATGGCCTATCTCTCATATTCAAGGTTGGAAGAATTTTGGGAGCCTCTCTCTCTACAATCCTCTCTCTCTAGATTTCTCTCTTTCTAGAGCTTTTGTGCTTAGAAGCTTGCATACATCAAACTTTAACCTATCAACCCTTAATCAAACTTGACCATCTTTGGGCTGAGGTCTTTTGGAGTCTTGTTTGAGCTCTTGAAGGAGGTTTGAGCATGGATTTGTGCCTAAGTTGTGCTTTGCTTCAAAGGTATAACACTTACCTTCTTTGAGCTTGTTTTGCACACTTGTTTTGCCACCTTTGCAAATTGTTTTTGGCCTGGTTTTCAACTACAAAAACCTCTGTTTTTTAGGCTTAAAAATGGTGGTTTGAGGCTATTTTGGAGTTAGGGGTGGTCCACCCTTCTTGTAGCTTGCTTGCTAAGTTGTTGTGCCATCTTTCAAAGTTGTTTTAAATCAAACTTTTTGGCCTTTCTAACCATTGAAAATCAGAGTTATTTTAGTGGCAAAAACTTTGTTTTGAAGTCCAAAAGTGGAGGGGTTAGCCTCCCCTCCTTGTGTCTTGTTAGCATGTGTAGATAGCTTAACATGTGACCATGACTTTCTAGCATTTTGTGACTTGATCTCAGCATGTTTTTGCTACTATTTTGACTTGTTTTACCTTTGTTTAGGGCTGGTTAAGTCACTTGAGGCTTGCTTTGTATGCTTGTAGTGCAATTGTGCTTAATAGTCTAGTTTGTGCTATGTGTTGGCCTTTTATTCTAGCTACTTTTAGCTTACTTCAAGCATGTTTTAGGACTCTTTTTAAGCTGTTTTAGGACTGTTTTGGACTGTTTGTCCCTTTTGAGCTTTGTATTGCATGCCTATAGTGTTGTGCTCTTCACTAGTTTGGTATTTTTGGCTTTTGAAGATGTTGTGCATGAGTTGCTTGCATGTTGTAGCATCATTTTGCATATCATTTCAGCGCTGAAATATCAGCAACCTCCCTCATTTCTTCACTTTTCCATTTTCTTGGAGGGTTGGTTGACCTTAAGGTTGTGTTTAAGCTTGAGATAGAGCTTGTGCTTAATGGTTTTAATTCTCTTTTGAGGGTTTCTACTAACCAACGACATGATCTCTCTCATGTCTTAAATCATCCTTTGGTTGACCCCTCTCTCATTAGAGGACACTCGTCTTGGACTAATTGGTTAAAGAATGGATCGGTAATTAAAATGTGTAAATAAAACATGACAAGTAAAACTTGAGCAAGTTAAGCATGTTGTGTTTGCATTGTATGTGTTCAATCGGACGTTATATTGAACACAAGGTAGATTGGAGCATTTCATACTCAAAGTGATGAAATGAGCCAATCTCCTTTGTCTCCATTGCCTTTGATCATCCATGACAAGGTAGTGGTCTAGAGTCTTGTTTTTGTGCACTTATTGAAATTGTGCAACTTGGATCTTTGGTCATCATGCATTGAAAATGCTTGATTGGTGGTTTTGGATCCAAGAGTGCCACTCCTTTGATGTTTTGAGATGATAAGGAGGGGGTACAGTACAAACATATCCTTGGAAAACCCTCCATTTTCTTTTGTTTGTGCTCTGTTGCAGTGTGGTAACTCAGAGCACCAGTGGCCGACAGTAGCTTATTGGTGGCCGGCAGTGCTTCATTCTTGGTCGGCAGGGCACACTTTTGGCTGGCAGCAAGCATTCGTGGTTGGCAGGCCACTGGTGCAATCCTCAGCATTGATTTAGTAAGTTAGAGCAGAAAGTTCTTGGAGTAAGCTTAACCCTGCAAACAGAGCCTCTCAAGAGCAAACTGGAGGGCTTTTCGAGGCGAAAACCGAGTGCATGCATCCTTCATTACCCGAGGCAGAGCTGAGGCAGTGTAGTTTAAATATCTTGTATGATTAGTTAGTGTACATTTGCTTAACTAGTTTGCTAATTAGTTAAAGTGTTGTAATAATTAGTAATTAGTTTACTAGTTATTCGTTTGGTTTGTAATAATTAGTCTAATTAGTTTAATTAGATTAGTTTGATTAGCTTAGCTTAGCTTATTCATTCGGACCCTCCTTCGCGAGGGCACAATGTTGTAATAAGTGTGCGTGCTTGTGTGCATGTCTTCCAACCCCACGTCTTTTCCCCTTTTATTTATCCGCTTTCGATGGTTAGATTAGGGATCATTTTCAATTAGCATACCTTATGCTTGCATGTTTGCATCATTCATTTGTCTTGCATGCACCGAGGCTCGGCGCATCATTCAAACTGCATTGCCAATTTCAATACTTATTTGAATACGTGTTTCAAAGCATGTGTAGACATCCCATTTTTTACCAACCTCAAGACTTAGACATCATCATTTGTGCACTCGATGATTGTGCATGTTTGTGCTCGTTTTGAGTGCCCGAAGTTCTCGGCGGAACGCCTTGTCTTTGAAACTCTAAACCCTCTTTGTTTTGTGCTTATTTTTGGACCAAACCTTGATGCCTCTTGCCTGGAGGGGGAAAGGGCCTTGTCGGCCACTTTTGGGCCTAGTCGGCCATTTTTCCCCCTTCTCGGCCACTTGAAGTGGTCGGTTGGCTAGGAAAGGTGGCCGACGGCCATTTTTCTCCTTTTTTAGATATTTTCTTTGCCAGCTGTACCAGCTGTTGATCACTGAATGTCATCTCCATACACGTGTATGGAGGGATGAATGCAAGCTTTTGGCTTGCATTTCTATATAATGGGGGGTCTCTCCCCCATTTGAGGGGTTACAAAAATTTGTGAGCAAATTTCTTCTCTCTCTCTCTCTCTCTAGAATCCTCTCTCTCTCCCTATTTTGTGCTTGAAAGTGAGAATTCTCTACACTTTTGTTCTAAGACCCTTAGCCAAACACCTTCATCTTGGAGCCGAGGTTCTTTGAGGCTTGGTTTGAGCTTCTAAGGCTAGTTTTAGCACAGAATTTGGACCTGTTTAGTGCTGTGCTTCAAGAGGTATAAAAGTTACTTTGTAAGCTTTGTTTTAGTTGCTTGCTTTGCCATCTTTTTACACTATTTTTGGCCTGGTTTTCAACTACAAAAAACTCTGATTTTTAGGCCTTAACATGTTGGTTTGAAACTATTTTGTGCAAAGGGGTTGACTACCCTTCTTGTTGTTTGTTTGTGTGAGCTTTTATGCCATCTTCTAGCATGTTAAAGCCAAAATTTTTGGCCCTTTAAACCACTAAAATTCAGAGTTATTTCAATGGTAAAAAGTATGTTTTGAAGTCCAAAATAGGAGGGGTGGTCTCCCCTCCTTGTGTCTTGTTTGCAAGTGTAGATAGCCCAACATGTGAGCATGTTTTTCTACCTTTTTGTGACTTGATCTCAGCATGTTTTAGGCTCTAATTTGGCATGATTTAACTCTGTTTTGAGCTGTCTTGGTCATATGAGCCTTGTCTTGCATGGTTATAGTACAAATGCCTTCACTAGCTTAGTGTTTTAAGGCCTCTAGCATGTTTTGCATGAGATGGTTGCATGTTGTAGCATCATTTTACATGTGATTTCAGTGTATATAGCTCTGTCACACTCTCACTTATTTCACTCTTTCAAATGCCTTCACTTGCCTTCTATGCTTCAATCTCAGCATGTTTTAGCCACTATTTTGGCATGTTTTAGCTCTGTTTTGAGCTGATTTTTTCATTTGAGCTTGATATTGCATGCCACTAGTGTAGTGCTCTTCACTAGTTTAATGCTTTTGGCTTTTGAACATGTTGTGCGTGTGTTGCTTGCATGATTTAGTGCCATTTTTCATGCCATTTCAGCACTAAAAAGTCTGCAACCTCCCTCTATTCTTCACTTTTTAATTTGCTTTGAAAGTGGTCTTGAGCCCCTTGTTGGCTTGAGTGTGAACTTGAGGCTCTCATGCCTAATGGTTTTAACCCTCTCTTGAGGGTTCCTCCTAACCAACAGCATGAGGCCTCTTTCATGCTCAAGGCACTTGTGGCTTAGGCCATCTTTCCAATTAGAGGACTTTCACATTGGACTTAATCGGGTAAAGGATTAATCGGTAATGTAAAATGTGTAAACAAAATGAGCAAAGTAAAACATGAACAAGATAAGCATTTGTGTTGCATTGCATGTGTTTGGATCGGACGTTAATCCAAACACAAGAAATGTGGGACGTTTCATACTCAAAATGATGAAACGTGTCATGTTTCTTGGTCACCATCACCCTTGACTATGCATGATAGAGTGGTGGTCCTTTGAATCTTATTTGTGCATTCATTAAGCTTGTACAAGCTTGACTCTTTGGCCATCATGCATTGAAAATGCTTGATTGGTGGCTTGAGAGCCAAGTGTCATACTCCTTTAAGCTTGAGAAATGATAAGGAGGGTGGCAGTACACACATTCCTCAAAAAATGCATTGCTTTGCCTCTATCACTCTCTATTGCAGCAAAAACAGAAGTCTGGAAAAAGCAGCGGCCGACCGGCCACTTGAAGTAGCTGACTGGCCACTTAAACTAGTCGACCGGCCACCAATCAATTTTTGTGCAAAAGTGTTCCTGTTTTGGAGCAAAGGCAGTCTGGAAGCTGGTACAGTGTTTAGAGATCAAGGCGAGTGCAAACAGAGGCAACTGATGGCAAGGCGATGGATTTTTGGAAGGAAGCCAACCGAACATGCATGTCTCCCTCGCCTTTGAGGCCGTTTACTTGCTTTATTTAAACTGCTTTAAATAGGTTAGCATAACTTATTCAATTTGGTTTGTAATATTTTAGCTAGCTTAGAATAGTTAGTTAATTTATTTCAATTGTGTTGTAATAATTAGCTTAGAATAGTTAATTAGTTGTTTTCTAATAATTAGCTTAGCTTAGTGTAGCTTAGCTTATTTATTCAGACCCTCCTTCGAGAGGGCATAATGTTGTAATAAGTGTGTGTGCGTGTGTGCATGTCTTCCAACCCCACGCCTTTCTCCCTTTTATTTAACTGCTTTCGATAGTTAGATTAGGGCACATTTTGATTAGCATACCTTATGCTTGCATATTTGCATCATTCATTTGTCTTGCATGCACCGGGCTTGGCGCATCATTCAAACTGCATCGTATTTCAATACTTCCTTGAATACGTGTATCAAAATGTTACATTCACATGCCACCTTAGATAGCCGAGCCTATTTAGTTGCATTATTGCATGCATTGCATTAGGCATCTAACATAGTTAGGATCATGCATTGTTTCTAACTAGCTTTTGTTTTGGCTTGGAGTACATTGTAAGTTTTACGCTTTAGCATACTTGCATGAGTGTGAGTGTTGCTATGATAGCATGCTTGCCATGAGGCTATTTGCTTAAGTGATTAAACTACATGAATGCCTATGGATGAAGGATTTATTGTTTGAATTGGAGCAATTCGATGATTGTCAGTTTTAAGCCCACTTTGCGAAGTGGCAAATCATGTTTTAAGCCCACTTGAGGGTGGCAAATCCGCGTTTTAGCCCACCTGAGGGTGGCAATTTCAAACCATTTTAGAAAGCAAACATGAGTTGAATTCGTTCCAATTCGCGATTCAGTCTATACTTGCTTGTATGCGTCACATAGTAAAGTTAGCTAATAACCGGATTAAGAACACATGTATTTATCAAACAACATATCATGCTTAGTAGAGGCCGATCCTTTGATCGGGCGAGCAGGGGTGCTCATTTCAGGACCTTCCCCTCTCGTGCCTAAGTTCCCGAGCCGAGGCAACTTTGGTGATGACGGACACGTGGTCTTTGGCACGAGTCAAGGTTTCCTAAATTTCCCGAAAAAAAATTATTTAGATGGCGACTCTGTAATCTGGCAAAGCAGTCTAGTTTTGGCATTATTTGATCTAAAATCAATTTTCCAAAATGATTTGTCGGATTGGACTCTTTGGTGTTTATCAGTTTCACATTGCACTTGTGAGACTAGATTCAGAACCGCGACATGAGTCCGAACTGTAGGACCAATTCGAGCTCTCCGAAAGAAGAGGCGCGAAGAAAGTCGAGTCCACAGCATGTTGTTCAAGTTGCATATGTATGCCATATTAGTTGCCGAGCCTATTAATTTCATGTTGCATGTGTTGCATTAGGCATCTCGTATTGTTAGGATCATGCATCTTTCTAACTAGCTTTTGTTTTGGCTTGGAGTACTCTGTAGGTTTTACACTTTAGCATACTTCCATGAGTGTGAGTGTTGCCATAATAGCATGCTTGCCATGAGGCTATTTGCTTAATTGCTGAACTGCATGAATGCCTGTGGATGAAGGCTTTGTTGGTTGAATTGGAACAATTCGATAAATGTGAGTTTTAAGCCCACTTTGCGAAGTGGCAAATCATGTTTAAGCCCACTTGAGGTGGCAAATCCGCGTTTTAGCCCACCTGAGGGTGGCAATTTCAAACCATTTTCGAAAACAAACATGAGTTGTTTTGTTCCAATTATTACGATTTAGTCTATACTTGCTTGCGCGCGCCTCACATAGTGAAGCTAATAATTGGAACAAGAACACATGAGGTTTATAAAATAACATATCATGCTTAGTAGAGGCCGATCCTTTGATTGAGCGAGCGGGGGTGCTCATTTCAGGACCTTCCCCTCTCGTACCCAAGTTCCCGAGCTGAGGCAACTTTGGTGATGACGGATACTTGGCCTTTGGCACGAGTCAGGGTTTCTTAAATTTCTCAAAAATAAAAATATTTAGGTGGCGACTCTGTAATCTGGCAAAGCAGTCCAGTTTTGGCATTATTTTATTCAAAATCGATTTTTCAAAATGATTTGCCGGATTCTCTTTGGTGTTTATCAATTTCACATTGCACTTTGTGAGATTAGATTCAGAATGGTGACAAGAGTCCGAATTGTAGGACCAATTCGAGCTCTCCAAAAGGAGGGCGCGAAAAAGTCGAGCTACAGACTCAAATCTGGGCGCCTAAATCTAGGCGCCTAAAATATGTTCCCACTAAATATTTTAACTCTTTTAGAGACTAAAATGTTTTTTAGTCGCCATACATTGACTATTTGGTGACTACTTGTTCTTTTGTCGGAAAAAATTGAGTATACTGCGACTAAATATTTTTTGGTCGCCAAAACTGCATATTTGCCGACCACATTCTTAGTCGCCAAAGAGTAACAGTGCAAATGTGGCTATTATTTGGCGACTAAATTTATTTTAGTCGGCAACAATTAGTATACTCCAACTAAAATAAAATTTAGTAGCTGAAAAACTAGAGTAACGGTGACTAATAATTTTTTTAGTCTCTGAAAATAAATTTTTGGCGACCAAACTTTTGATCACCAAAGATAAAAAGTAAATTTTTATTTTTCATTCAGTGACTAAATAATTTTGGTAGCCAAAACTAACTATATAGCGACTAAAAATTTTTTTAGTCCCTAATTGTGGCATTTTTAGCGACTAATTTTTTTTTTTTTTAGTTGCCAATAATCAATATACCCCGACAAAAAAAAAATTAGTAGCTAAATATTGTACTTTTGCCGACTAATATAATTTTTGGTCGCCAATTCCGTAACTTTTGGTGACTAAATGTTTTTTAGTCGCCAAATTTGGTCGCCAAAAGTACAATTTGTTGTAGTGCCAACAACATCCTCAAGCATAAACATCTCACGATTAGGGTGAAATAATGGCGCATTGACTTTGACATGATTAACTTATACTTTCCAACACCCATGGCCAAGGGGCACATGATGTACTAATTGTTTATAATCTGTTGATGCAATTGTGCCTTTCGTAACCACTACCTTTGTCCTATCCTAATTCAACAATTTGCATTCGGCATTGTCTAAGTTGGATCCACCATTTCCAATTTCATTTTTATCATGCAACTATCATGATAGCAATACATAAAATAAGGTAATGAATTGGAGACAAAATTAAGGTAATTAACAATGACATATAAAATTTACCCAAAAATCTTCATTTTCACTGCCTTCGCTGTTTTCGTTACCCTAAAAAAATTATAATACAATATCAAGTTATATTTGTTTACTCAAATTTAGTAGATGATGTAGGATCTATATGCAAAATTGACAAAAGCTCTTTAGTAGAAAAGCAAGCAAACAAAAGCACAAGCACGACAAAAAGGTAAGTAATAATGCCATACAAAATTTACCCAAATATTTTCTTGTGAGTGCATCTTATGTTCACCACCTTCGTGCACCCTATGTTCACCATCTCCACTGTTTTTCTCACCCTAAAAAAATTATAATACAATGGTAAGAAGTATTTGTTTACTCAAATTTAGTAGATGATGGAATCCATATGCAAAATTGACAAAAGCTTGAGTAGAAAAGCAAGCAAGAAAAGCACAAGTATGAGAAACATGCACGTTTACCTGGGTTTCTCCATGAGAATGTTTCTTGCCTTTGCTTGGCTCCTACAAGTTTTAATTTTTTTTTTTTTTTTTTTTGTTAACATTGTGAAATATCCTTCTATCTAAAAGATAGTTATATATCAAGACAAAGAAACATATTACAAAAGTTTGAAAGAAGTAAAAGCATCACATGTATCTATGAAAAGAGATTGATTTCTTGAAATCTTGATAAATTCCTATGCACTCAACACATATCAACACAATTTTCTTATTTTTAAACTAAACTGACGTGAAAGCTATTTTTCAAAAGAAGACTTTCCCTCAAATGATTTAAGGAAAGTTTACCTGGGTTCCTCCATGAGAACGTTTCCTACCTGTTGCATCTTCACTTGGTTCCTACAAGTTTTAATTGATAAATTTTAAAAACTTTTATGAAACATCAATACATATAACATATTATTGCATTCATAATCTTTTTACCTCATTTTGCCTCTTTTATTTTTAAATTTTAGCTCTTATCTCTTGGAGTTCTTGTTATAAGAGCAACATTTGTTGATGTAATTTTCCCACATTTTGATTTGGTACACTTGTGCATCAACTTTCGATGGAAATGCTCCAAATCTAAGCCCTCATACACTACCACGGCGTTCTGGACGAAACGCATGAACAATTGCATCAACTTTGATAGACATTGGGCCTTCTTCTGTAGAAGACTTGTGAAGCTCTTCAACCTTTTTTCTACAATATATAACATTTATTAAAAAATGTTATCCTGTTTGATTCACATAACAGTGGTTTTGGTTGTCAACTATTCTCTTCTTTTTCGTTCTCTTTTTAGAGAGCATCTTTATGCTCCATAAATTTATTTAGTTTTTTAGATTATGGTTCTTTTCAGTATTTAATCCTGACAATTACTTTTTTAGAACTTATTGATTCCATGTTGAATGAGTCTAGATACTTCTGTATTGTTTAGAAAATCATATATGACATAGTGTCATCTTATATGCATCAAGAATATATGAGTTCCATCTGGAGTTCCATCTGGAGCAATTAATGTAGAGAATTGTCATCATAAAACTGCACCCAGAATGACCATTTCAAAGCTCTTCTTTTGATTTTCTTTTTTTAATTGCTTTAATAACCACCCAAAATGCTCTAAACTGCAATGTATGCTATATCAACAATGGCAACAAATAATGCAACAAATAAGCAATTACACAAAGGATACATTATTTCCTGACAAATCACATTGAAAATTTAATACTATTTGTGGTGTGAATGTCCATCTATAGGTCATAAGTGGCTGTAAAATTGGCAAATATTGGTGTTTCAAGGGTTTGTATAGGTGTAAAATATGGGTGACTGTGTTGTGGATCACCAGAGAAATGCTAAGAAATGATTTTGAGGAAAACAAAAAATTTCTTTTTGGTGTTGTGGCCTTGGGTACTTTTCTTGAACAAAAACGGTTTTGGGTTTGAAATGTAAGTTTTTGGTTTAATAAAAAGCTGAATCCAACAAATCAAAAAAAAAAATTTAAATAAAGCTAATTTTGGCGTTACAAGTAACACTAGTGTTTTCCGAAAAAATAGTTTGGAAATCTCTCAGTTTTGTTGTGGATGGTTGTAAATGCATTTGGATTGTGACGGTGCGGTTTGAACACCTTTTGGGAAAGCAAAGTGTTTTGAAACAAACGGGGAAAATAATAAATATTGGGAAATCGTGTTTTGACCTAGCCTAAGTTGCTAGTTACATGTTGTATGTTTATTTTTGTAAGGACTTAGAATTGGCGGGCGTTGATGTTCCATAATGTTGTTGATGGATTGTGTTTTATTTATGTCTCGAGTTACGAGATAGTTGACTGGGAGTTTTTGTATGCGAGAGTTTTCTTATTCTCTGTATCCGAACATTTTAGTACTCGGTGGTGATTTCGGTGTTGTAGGTGGTTCAGGCGCAGTTAACATCTTTGAGTCCAGGTGGTTGCTGTGGTTGTTTCTTGTCTCATAGACCACTACAAGTTATGTGGGTCGAAGAGGCATCCGTGCTTGTACTTAGTAATTTGGTGTTCAGGTGTCTTTGGGGCGCCGAGGTGTTGAATCGAGAATCCAGGGACTTATCCCAAAATGAATCTAAGTGTGGGTTAGTGTTGTGCTCTCCAGTGTCGTTGGGTGGCCTCTTTTAGTTTTGGCATTTCTTAAATTTCGGGGACGAAATTTCTTAAGACGGGTTTCATTGTCATATATGGTTGTTCAGGGCTTATTCATCTTATACTTCATTAACTGTGGTTGTTGGAATGTCTTCGTGGCATTTGGAACAAGTTGGTCGCTTGTTTTTCAAAATCGTTGTTGTCCAGATTTTGGCCTCTTCACTCGAGCGGTGATTCTTGAGCTCGAACGGTGGTCCTCTGTCTGTAAAACTTCTAAGAGTTGGCATTCTTCGCTCTAGCGGTCACTTTGTGCGCTCAAGCAGTCCCACTTATTGTGTCTGGTCGCTCGGGCATTCTGCGCTTATATCAGTTCGTAAAAGTCACTTTTTGAGTCACTTTTTCATCTCTCTTTCTCTCTAAAAACCCTAAATCTAGAGTCTCTCTCTCTCTCTCTAGAACTCACATTCTCTCTACAAATGCACCTAGATCCATTGATTTCTTCACCCTAGTTTCATTGCCAAAAATGTAGAGCTCGGCGAGGGTTTCCGTTTAATCTGAACGGATCGTCTTTTTGTCACTGGCGATTTTTCTGGCTTGTCTCCTCTTCACCTCAAGAGGTAGGGACTATTTCCTTAACTCAATATCAATTCATTGGTGTATTTGTGGTATATTTTGATGTATAGATCTTGTGGTGCTTCGATGGCTTTTGGGGTGTATTTTGTGGGTTGAGGGTTTGTTCAAACTGGGGGTTGTTGGTTATGATTTTGTTATTAAATCTATTTTTTGTATACAAACTGGCATATGATTTTCTAAAAAAGAAAAACCCCAATTTGTGGAAGAATCCTAAATGATGTTGATTTTGGAAATTTGGGTAGAGTTTTTGAAAATGGATTTGGTTGGGAAAAGTATGTTGATGTTTTGGAAACCCACCGAGTATTAAATACTCTTTTGGAAATGTTCTAGAAAGGTGATTGTTGAAACTATTAGATTGTATATCTAAATTGTTATCTATTAATTATTGTATTAGAGATAATTGTTTTGGCTATCGATGGAGGATAGCATTGCCGTGTGTTAGAAATTGCATGTGGATTAGGCAAATTGAAATCATTCATATCATGGAGTGTGTAATGGATTTTTGAAATTTGAAACCGTATGTTTGGAAAGGGGTTTTGGAATTTCTCGTATTCTGTCTTGGATCATTTGCATTGTTTTGGAAAAAAATATTCTGAATCACACATATTGTGCTATTGGAAAAAGGTAAATAAAGTGGTAAAGCTATGAGAGGGTGTTAAAGCAGAATTAAGTTGACATATGTGTCCATGGTGAAAGACCTAAACCCGCGCGATAGGTGTCGAGCCTTTCGGTTAGCACCAGTAAAAATGACCTTGTGGCTTGTATAGTTACTCGTATGAACACTAGCCTGGAGATTTACCCATCTTATTTATTATCATTTTGGTTTTTGGAGCAGGATGTTTAGATGTGGTTTTAGCAAAGTATTTTCTTTTGTTTAGTGATGTTTTTGCATTTGATTTAGCAATGTATTTGCTGGTTGGTATTGAGATACCTGGATTGATTTTTGGAAAGAGATTTTATATCAAACAGATGTTTTGAACTTGAAAATCGTTTTGATTAAACATAAGGTTTTGGTAATTGGAAAGAAAGGATTTTGTTGAGAAGTCAAATGGATTTGAAAATGCATTTGGGCATATTATATATATGTATTACATCATGATCATTTATGCATGTTTAGTTTTTGAAATATTCTCTACTAGGCTTTATACTCACCCTAAGTGGTTGAAAATGTTTTTTAGGTGTACATGTGTAAAAGTGGACTGAGACGCGAAGTTGTGTTTGGAACCATGTAGGGTGATTCTGTTATTTGTAGGTCATGGGCTATTCATGTTATTTATTAGCTATGTGTCATTCTTGTAAGGGTCACACCATTGGTATATGATGTAAGCCTCTAGGCATTCAATTTAATTTATAACTTTTGTATATGTTTTAATTACAAAACACCCATCCAACTTAGATGTTGTATCTAGGAATGTATGAAATCGGATAAACACATGCATTGTGTGATTATATTATATACATCTACATAAGGATTATTATCTATTGTTTATCGTTGGGTGATTTATTTAAGTAGGCCGGACTCCGTAAATCTGGGGCGTGACATGGAGCGCAGTGAATACTTAAACAAAAATTAAGTCGGATTAGCAAAAGTTAAACAAGATTAGCTAAAGTCTAACTAAGATTAATATCAATATTAGGATTTAAGCATGGTTAATTAGAACTAAGTTTAATTAACTAGGCTAATGAGGTAATTAGTAAGTTAATCTAATCTATTCTTACATATACTAGAAAGTTAGAGAAAGATGGAGGAAATTTGGAAAGCTAGGTGCTCTTGGAGCCAAGGAGTGAAGACAAGGAGAAAAAGAAGGAGAAAAGAAGGAAGTTCAAAGATAAATTTGAATTCAAGTCTAGAAATTCAAGGAAAATCATAGGAAGGTAAGAAACTCAATCCTCTACCTAGTATTGCTACTTTAATCTAGCTAGAAAATCATTTGAACTAAGTTTGGGAAGATTATAATAAAGGAAAATAAAAAAGTTCAGAAACTAGGAAAGGGTTTACATGATTTGCATCAAGAACGTGTTTTGATAAGTTTTTTTTCTTGAATTCATGATATACAAGTGTTTATCTTACATGTTTTTGAACATTACATATCATGTTTTGGGGTTTGAATATGAAGGAAATTGAATATGAAGGCCCAAGAACATGAAAAACCACGCCAGCCTTGACCTAGGCATACTGTCTGCTCGAGCGGCCTTCATCAGGCATACGAGCATGCAAAATGCAATGTGCCTCTCCCAGAGCAACCGCTCGAGCGACCAAGGCAACCACTCGAGCGGCCCAGCCTCCGCTCGTGTGGCCAAGGCCAGCACACGAGCAGCCCACCTTGAAACCATTATGCTTGACCCTCAGCTCGTGCGGCCTAATTTCAGTGCATGAGCGGCCAAACAGGGGTTTTGTTCGTTTTGAGTTCTTTTCGATCCTTTTGACCTACCGGATACCCTTATGCATGTTTTGAGTCTAAACAAAAATTAAATATAGCTAGAAACCGACTAAAGCCATGTTTAGTTAAAAAGGAAAAGCTAAGTTAAAGTAGTCTAATTGTTTTCTCTTAGCTTTATCGATGCTCATATTTGTGTTGTGTAGGTCGAGATCGTTAAAGAATAACACCGAGCACAAGCCATCTGTGAGTAATATCTACTGTAACATTATGCTGAAAATTAGTTTTGAGAACAATGATGATATGTTAAGATTTTATTAAATCTTTATTTTGTTTCCAAATGAATGAATGTTCCATATTTTCTTAAATCTAGCAATGACATCCTTAGATAGTCCCAAACCATTCGGGGACGGTGTTATGGACCATAGCCTTTATGAGATCTCATTAGCTACTTGGAGGTGTGGCGTTGTCTAGTCGGTACCCGGGCTTGTTATTCTATTAAGAAGTTCTAATGGATCTACCATGAATCATGATTTCATTCTAAATTAATCAATGACATGTTTAAATGATTATAAATATAATATGAAGTGATTCAAAGATTTGGAATTCATTCATTTACCACTTTACATTGATATTATTCACTAGGTTTGACTTATTCTCTTATATATATATATATATATATATATATCTGTGTGTGTAGGTGATCAGGATGAGGAGCATTGAGAGAGATCATGGATTTGAGAAACCTTTTCGAGAAGTCTTTTTCCTTTATTTTCTCTTTTGTTACCTTTTGTCCTTTTGGAAGCAGAGTTTTGGGTGAGTTATGTAATAATAATTAATAGGTCTTTGTACTATATGGATGTAAATATGTGTTCTTTTTGTAATCTATGTACATGATGCAAATTATTCAGGAATTAAGCGATAAAGATTGTATGTTTCATTTCATATTTACTTATGCACTGTTCTATGGACTTAATGGATTAATAATGAAAGTTTTGCTGTTAAGCCCCATTATATCTTAGTCCATTTTGTATTTTGTCAAGTTAGGCCTTTGGTAATCAGGAATTAATGGCTGGTCACCTCACTATCCTATAAGGGCGGGACGGGGTTGTGACAATTTATATCGTAAACCTCACAGTGAAAACCGACTGTGCAAAAAATTGATTTCATCTGGTATTGATGAATAGATGAACAAATCATATTTTATTTTACAAAATGAATGGTTTAAATTTAAATTCATAGTTATTGTCATTTAAAAAACAAAAATATAATTTGTTCATGTGTCTAGTGATGTCCAATGAAATTGATTTTTTACACAACTCGTTTCTATTGTTGAGCCTACAAAATGAACGATTTAAATTATCGTTATAAGCACAGAATAGAGTCACAAAATAAAATATAGAGGAATATGAAAGATAATGATATAGAAGAGAGCTATTCCAAAAATTATAAATTTATCAAACTTTTAAAAACAACTTACAAAAGCGTGAAACTTCTAAAGTTTGGAGGCTAATTTTTATCAACTTTTACAGCTTCAAACCCCCCATATAATCTCATTGAGTATATTTTAAATATATAAATTTTAAAAAAAGAATAATTGTGTATAATAAAAATTATAAAATTTAAAGACTTAAACATGAAATAGATAAATAAGGACGAAGAAGTCTAGTAATTTGCTAAAATTTTGAAAAACAGGAATTTAAGTTTCCAAATAAAGTTATACAATAAGACTTTAGAGCATAATAAAAATAAATAAATAAATAAAAAGGGTAAATTATAACTACACTTTTTGATATTTTCTTAAAATACAAATTGCCTCTTGTGATTTAAAAAATTATAAATATTCCCTTATCAGCATTTTTTATTTAACAAAATTAATTGAAAAAAATTAAATTCTTAAGTGTCCTCTTGTACAATAATAAAATTACTTGAATTATTAATTGAAATAAATTTTGGATATCATTAAAAACTGTTAATGACTTGATGATTTATTAATAAAAAGGGATATTTGTTATAAAATTAGAAAATTTCACGGGGCAGGATATAATTTTCAAAAGCATAGGGGACAATTTATATTTTAAGTAAATCTTAGAAAGAGTATTTATAATTACCCTAAAAAAATCATGGAACCTAATAAAAAATAAATACATATGAGATTTTTCACTAAATTACCCAAAAAATGAAGGATAAAAAATTCCATTTAAAAAAAATATAAAATAAAACTAATATATATTTGAAATAGGCAATGCACTCGTTTGGCATAAGGCTACAGCGCTAAAATAGCCATAAAAAGACAAAATAAATTAAAAAGCCAATAAGACAGAATGTCTATAACAATTATGGTTTAGACCCCGACTCGTTTTCTTGAATTTGGATCCGAGAATCCATATACTTAACTGTTGTTCATCTTATTTCCATCTTATTGCCTGTTGAGTTTGGATATTGGGAGTTTTGGTCACATTTGGAATAGGTTGGAAGGTTAGTTTTTCAATGAGTTGTTGCCCAGATTTTTGCCTGTTCGCTTGAGCGGTCTCTCTTGCACTTGAGCGGTCATTTACAGTCTATAAAACTACTGGGAGTGTGATATCTATGCTCGAGCAATGCTTCTTGCACTTGAGCTGTCTTTTGCAGTCTGCAAAACTATTGGGAGGGGGTCATTGTGCGCTCAAGCAGTGGTTTTGGTCACTCGAGCAATGTCAACTTTTTGTGTCTGTTTGCTTGAGCAGTGTTTTGGTCGCTCGAGCGGTCTGTGCATATATCAATCCGAGAGGGGACCATCTTGAGTCACTTTTTCATCTTCTTCTCTCTCTAAACATTTCAAAACCCTAGATCCACACACACTCTTTCTCTAGATTCTTAACTTCTATCTCTAAATACTCTCAATCATTTGATCTTTTCACCCTAGGCCTTTGGAGAGATGTGTTGAGCATGTTGAGGGCTTGGTTTTAATCGGTGAAGTTATTGTTTTCGACTCCATCAAGTTCTACTTCCCTTCTTGTCTTCTACTTTGAGCTAGGGATTTCTCTTACTCTCTTATATAATTTTTAGCTTAGTTAGTTGCTCTTTGAAGAGGGTTAATGATTTGAGGATTTTGGGAAAACCTAGGGTTTGGATTTTGAAATCAAAAGAGGGGTTTTCTAAATGGATTCTTGAAAATAGTTGTGAGAATGTGTTCGTAGGTGAGATTTGTTAAAATGATGGATATCTTATCTTGAAATTGATTTTGTAAGAAAATGGGATTTTGCCCTAAATTTCGGATATTTGGATTTGTGAAAAGAAATGGAAAATTGATGTTGGGTTTCATGGGATTGGAATGAGGATTATGTTAATCATGATGGTATAGTAGGATATGTAATATCACTCCCATTGTAAAATGATGGAATTATGTCTTTTGATTGGAAACTATCTGTGTATAGAAATATCTATTTTAGACTATCGGTGGAGGATAGTTTTGATTGTTGTAGACATTGCATGAGGATTAGGTTAAATTGAAACTAATTTCTCATACATTGTGCATTGAACGTCATTCATATTGAACATTGTAAATATATTGATTTTGAGAAAAATAGGTGAATACCTTGATAAATCTAGTTAGGGGGTGTGGTTGTTGTTATTATGTTGGCCTGTGTGTCCTTGGTAAAAATCTAGAAACTCGTGCGGTTATGTGCCGATCCTTCCGGTTAGTACTGGTAAAATGGATTTGGTAGTGCGTGCAAACACATACCTAGAGATTCCCAGTGTGTTGTTTTCAATGCCCTGTTTTTTGTTATAAAAGACTAACTTTCATGAATTGATTCATAATCTGTCATAACATAGTTTTGAGATGGAAAACAAGGAATGTTTGGCAAATGGAATGCAAGTGCATCCACCTTATAATTTTGCTAAGATTCATATTTGTTAGAGTATCTCTACTGGGCTATGACTCACCATATGTAGAAAACAATTTTCAAGTGCTGATGACATGCCTCCACCAAAGATGTAGCTTGGGTGGACTTGGAGCTAAAGGCTTCATTTTTGTTCATTAATGTAATTATTTTTGTCTAAGCCTCGAGCTTTACCTGTATTGAGTTAAACTCATTTTGTTGTACCCAAATATTGACTTGGAATGTTGTAGCCACTATGGCATATAATTATTTGGTTTTACTTTCACTTTATTTCATGTATCCATGCCATATACCCAAACATTGACTTGGAATGTTGTAGCCACTACGGCATATAATTATTTGGTTTTACTTTCACTTTATTTCATGTATCTATGCCATATGCTACAGATTTAGAATCTAGAGTTTGTGAATGTGTATTGCATATGTCATCTTTTATATTGATCAAAGTTATGGATGGAATAGAAGACATGATATTGTTGATCATTGTAAGAAACGTCATGTGTTGGATTATTGGTATTTATTTTGAGGTGTTACAACTTGGTATTAGAGTTACCGGGTTAGAATACTTTGGGATCATGGGATGTGATTTTTACCACAATAGGTTCTTTTGTTTGATGATAGTAAAAATAGACCTAGTATGCTATGTGATAACATACTTATGTGACTACATGGGTATGGGATTTAATTTCTTAGATATTGATTGGATCTATGAGTCTCTAGAAGACCTGTTAGAAGAACACTTGATCACTGCTATTTTTAACTAAAACTCTGGCAATGTCGCGGGACGGTCACTATCTAGAAAGGAGATTCGTTTGTTTTTATTTGATTAAGTGCTTAAGTGGAGTGAATTATTTGTTGTCCACCGTATTAGAATGTGAGTGAATTAGCTTTGGCACATTTATGAATGTGCTAATATGTTATGTTACCTTTATTAGGTTGTCGGGACATGGTGGTGATAGGCATGGTTGGCCTAGGCGGCATGAGGTGCCGTTATTGGATGATATTTCTACGCAAGAGGAGGGAGTTGGTCAAGCCAATGTGGTTGAGCCAGCAGGTCAGCAAGCTATGTGCGCTTTGGCCCTAGAAATGGCTGGTGCTTTGCAGGAGTCTATAGACATCCTCAAGGCTGAGAATCAAGTCCAGGCTCATGCTGCTGAGTTAGAGCCGTCTTTTCTGAAGAGGAAGTTATTTCGGTCGAATCCAGATGACTTTTTGGGGGATCTGAAAGAGCCACTAAAGGTAGATGAGTGGCTGGAGCAGATGCTAAAGACGTTCAAGATGCTTGGCATCAAGGATGATATCTTGAGGGTGACCTTGACATCCTTCCAGTTGAAAGGAGATGCAGGTCAATGGTGGAAGTATACACGTGGACGCATTAGAGTGACTTGGGAGACCTTTGTCAACACCTTCCAGGACAAGTTTTTGCCTCCCTTTGCTAGGATAAAGTTGAGGGATCAGTTCTTGAACCTCAAGCAGATGAACACGTCTGTAGCAGACTTTGAGGTCGCTTTTACTAACCTTTTTAGATTTGCACCACAGCTTGTGGCGACAAAGGAACGCCGTTGTGTTGAGTTCGAGAAGCGACTGAGGACCGGGCTTCTTTTCAAGGTGATCGCATCTATGATTAAGGATTATGATCGTCTCATGCAGGCGACGATTCATTTGGAGACCGTGATTCAGACAGAGGAGGAAAGGATGAAGGGCTCTAACCAGAGGAGTCAAGAGGTTTAGAGAGAGACTCAAGACAATAAGAGACAAATGGGTTCCACCCCACAGCAGTCCCAGGTAGCAAAGTTTAGATCCACCTTTCCTGTACCGAGTTCTGGTTCAGGGAGGAGTAGTCAGGATGGGATCACTTGCTTTAAGTGTGATCAGCTGGGCCACAAGTCTCCAGTTTGCCCGCAAAGAGGAGGAGGGCAGCAGTCTGCGCTGTCTGCTACTTGTTTACAAAGCTAGAGTCAGGGGAAAGGGCAACCACCTACTTGTTATCAGTGTGGGTAGTTGGGACACTTGAGGAGATTTTGCCCTCAGGCAAGTGGCACACCTGGTGTATTTAGTTCTAGACAGACACAGAGTCATCTACTTACCCAGTCAGTACAGGCCTCAAGGACCACTCAAGGAGCCTCTTCGGCTCAATCAACTTACCAGTCTTATGCTCCAAGGGGTGAGCAGGTGGAGCAGAGACCTACAGGGCATGTATATCCTGTTACCACGTCAGATTAGTTGCCAGCACCCTTTGTTTTGAGAGGTAACTTCTTGTTGTTTAATTTTATTACCAATATGTTGATTGATAATGGTGTTTCCTTCATTTCGTTTGCATTCCCACCAGTTTTGGGGTTAGAGGTGGCTCAGTTAGCATTTTCACTCAGAGTAAAGTCATCGATTGGGGGTAAGGTTAACTTGGACCGGGGATGTCACGGTTCTGAGATTAAGGTTATCGATCACCGATTTCTTTTTCCCTTTCTATTACTAGACATGTCCAATTTCAATGTCATTTTAGGTATGGATTGGTTATCCTCATATTGTGCTGTTATAGATTGTTACCGTCAAAGAGTTACGGTGTGCACCTTGAGCGGTGACTGTTTTTATTTTCTAGGGGACTGAGCTGATAGGGTTTTGTCACCAGTATATGGCTCGTGTGGTTACAGCGAGCTTAGTTGTCTTCTTCCAGCTTTCTTGGGTAGCGAGAGTGATGTGGTCCGAGTTGAGTTGCCAATGGTAGTTTGTGAATACCCAGACGTCTTTTATGAGGATCTTACTTGTTTTCCACCCCACCAAGAGATTGAGTTCTCCATTGACTTAGTGTTTGGCACAACCCCGATTTCAATGGCACCGTACAAATTTGTACCGGCCGAGTTGTATGAGTTGAAGATTTAACTCCAAGAACTGTTAGATAAGGGCTTCATTCGCTCTAATACATTGCCTTGGGGAGCACCGGTTCTCTTTACTAAGAAGAAGGATGGCATTTTGCGTCTATGTATAGATCACCAGAAACTAAACCAGGTAACTGTTAAGAACAAGTACCCATTACCTCGTAGAGATGATTTGTTTGACCAGTTGAAGGGTCTTGTTGCTTTTCTAAGATTGACTTGAGATTGGGTTATCACCAATTGAGTATACAGGAGAAGGATATTCAGAAGACGGCATTCTGTATGCGGCATGGCCACTATGAGTTCTTAGTGATGCCTTCTGGGCTAACCAATGCACTGGCTTCGTTTATAGATTTGATGAATTGAATTTTCCATGAGTTCTTAGACTGCTTCATGGTTTTCTTTGTTAACGACATTTTGATCTACTCACTTTTTGAGGAGGAACACAAGACACTTACGAGTCATACTTGAGTTGCTTAGAGCCTACCGTTTATATGCTAAGTTCAGGAAGTGCAAGTTCTAGTTGAAAGAAGTTAAGTTCGGAGGCCATGTGGTATCTGGAGAAGGGGTAACGGTAGACTCTTCTAAGATAGAGGTAGTGTATGATTGGAAACAACCTAAGAATGCCTTTGAGATTTGGAGTTTCTTTGGTTTAGCTGAGTATTACCGACGTTTTGTGAAAGACTTCTTTAGATTGACCTCACCATTGACTAAATTGACAAGAAAGGGGGTGAAGTTTGTATGGAGTCACATTTGTGAAAGTCGTTCCAAGAGCTTAAGGTTAGACTCACCACTGGTCCAGTGTTGATTATTCCGGAGAGGGGTTTGGGCCATTCATTTTATTATGATGCATCTCGAGAAGGGTTGGGTTGTGTATTGATGCAAAAGGAGAAATTGGCAGCATACAATTCGTGGAAATTAAAAACTCATGAGAGAAATTATCCTACTCATGACTTAGAGCTAGCAGCAGTGATTCTTGCCTTAAAGATCTGGAGGCATTACTTATATAGTGAGAGGTTTGAGGTGTTTTTTTATCATAAGAGCTTGAAATATCTATTTTCACAGAAAGATTTGAATTTCAAGCAGAGGAAATAGATGGAGTTCATGGAGGATTATGACTTTGAGTTGCATTATCATCCGGGAAAGGCCAATGTAGTAGCCGACGCCCTAAATAGGAAGTCTGTAAGCATCATAGCTAGTATTGCCATCCAAGAATGAAAGATGTTGGGTGCTATTGGCGAGCTCGACTTGAATATTAGCAAGCTGTTCAGTCAGCTGTTCTGTTCACTATAGTTGCGCAACCTAATGGGCCGAGTTATAGAAGCACAGTGAGGTGATCATGAAGTAGAGACTATCTAAGGGAAGATAGCTAGTGAAAGGTGGAGAAGGGCTTGAATGTGTACTCTAACTCTAGTGTGAGGTATTTGAACTGTGTTTTCATGCCAGAATCTTGTAGAGAGGAGATACTCTGAGAATTCCACCATTCTCGCCTTATAGTACACCCAATAGGCAAAAAGATATACCACGACCTTAGCCACCAGTTTTGGTGGAGGGGGATGAAAAAAGATGTGGCGTTGTTTATTTCGAGATGCCTTACTTGTCGATAAGTGAGGGCCGAGAACCAGTGACCAGCGGGTTTGTTGCAACCCTTACCTATAGCCGAGTGGAGATGGGAGCATGTCACGATGGATTTTGTTGTGGGTCTTCTGACAACACAACGGATGATGCCGTATGGGTGATAGTCGACCAATTAACTAAATCAATACATTTTGTACCTATGTGCAGGAGTGACTTGGTAGATTACCTTGACAACCTTTATGTTAGGGACATCGTTCAACTTCATGGGGTCCCTATGACTATCGTTTCGGATAGACATCCTCGTTTCACAACTTGGTTGTGGCAGAGCCTACAGAATGCATTGGGCACTAGATTGACGTTTAGCATTGCCTATCATTCTTAGACTTATGGACAGTCCGAGTGATCCATTCAGATCTTAGAGGACATGCTTCAGGGTTGTGTTCTTGATTTTAAGAGGTTGTAGGAGAGGCACTTACCTTTAGTGGAGTTTGCCTAAAATAATAGCTTTCGAACGAGTATTTGTGTGACACCATGTGAGGCCTTGTATGGCTGACCGTATAGATCTCTAATGTATTGGCCCAAGGTTGGTGACACACCTATGTTAGGTCCTGAATTAGTTCAGGAAACGACAGAAAAAGTTACACTTATTTGTAAGAGATTGGTTTCAGCGCAGAGTCGCCAAAAGAGCTATGTCGATTGTAGAAAGAGACCTTTATCTTTTGAGGTAGGACATCACGTGTTCCTTAAGATATCACTGAGACAAAGTTTAATGAGATTTGGGAAGAGCGAGAAGTTGTCTCCTAGATTTATTGGGCCTTTTGAGATTCTAGAGTGGATCGGGGAGGTAACTTATCGTTTGGCCTTGTCACCCCAACTTTGCGGGGTTCATGACGTGTTCTATATTTGTATGCTCTGGAAGTTTGAGCTAGATCCTTCACACATGTTAGATTGGAGCGAGTTGGAGATAGATGAGGATGCCTCTTATAAAGAGAGACTAGTACGAGTTTTAGACTATCGGGACCAAGTCTTGTGAGACAAGACTATTCCATTAGTTAAGGTGTTGTGGCGACACCATAGATTTGAGGAGGCGACTTGGGAGCGTGAGGTAGAAGTCTGTGAGAAGTATCCGGACCTATTTGTTGATATTTGAGACTTGTGTTGGAAATTTCATTATGTTGTGATATATGTAAACATTGTATATGTTTTGGAGAATTGAATAGTAATAGTTGATGTTGAACAACTCGGTGAATCCTTATTACAAGTCTGGATGATATATGATTAGTTTTATTTCAATGAATGTTAGTTGATTTTAAATTTTGGGGACGAAATTCCTTAGGGAGGGTGATTATAACGACTCTAGTTTAAACCCGACCCATTTTCTTGAATTTGGATCCAAGAATCCATGTACTTAACTGTTGTTCATTTCATTTTCATCTTATTGCTTGTTGAGTTTGGTTATTGGGAGTTTTGGTCACATTTAGAACAGGTTAGCAGGTTAGTTTTTCAATGAGTTGTTACTCAGATTTTTGCCTGTTTGCTCGAGCGATCTTTTATAGTCTGTAAAACTACTAGGAGTATGATATCTGCACTCAAGTGATGCTTCTTGCAGTCAGCATTCTTTTGCAGTTTGTAAAACTATTGGGATGGGGTTATTGTGTGCTTAAGCGGTGGTTTTAGTCACTCGAGTGGTGTCAACTTTTTGTGTCTATTCGCTCGAGTAGTGTTTTAGTCGCTTGAGTGGTTTGTGCGTATATCAGTTCAAGAGAGGGCTATTTTAAGTCACTTTTTCATCTCATTCTCTCTCTAAACATTTCAAAACTCTAGATCCACACACTCTCTCTCTAGATTCTTAACTTATATCTCTAAATACTCTCAATCATTTGATCTCTTCACCCTAGGCCTTTGGAGAGATGCGTTGAGCATGTCGAGGGCTTTGTTTTAATCAATAAAGTTATTGTTTCCAACTCTGTCAAGTTCTACTTCCCTTCTTGTCTTCTACTTTGAGCTAGGGATTTCTTTGACTCTCTTATATGATTTTTAGCTTAGTTATTTGCTCTTTGAAAAGGGTTAATGATTTGGGGATTTTGGGAAAACCTAGGGTTTGGTTTTTGAAATCAAAAAAAGGGGTTTTCCAAATGGATTCTTGAAAATGGTTATGAGAATGTGTTTATGGGTGAGATATGTTAAAATGATGGATATCTTTTCTTGAAATTGATTTTGTAAGAAAATGGGATTTTGCCCTAAATTTCAAATATTTGGATTTGTGAAAAGAAATGGAAAATTGATGTTGGATTTCATGAGATTGGAACGAGGATTATGTTGATGATGATGGTGGAGTTGGTTATGTAATATCACTCCCATTGTAAAATGATGGAATTATGTCTTTTGATTGGAAACTATCTGTGTATAGAAATATCTGTTTTGGGCTACCGGTAGAGGATAGTCTTAATTGTTGTACACATTGCATGTGGATTAGGCTGAATTGAAACTAATTTTTCATACATTATGTATTGAGCATCATTCATATTAAACATTGTAAATGTATTGATTTTGAGAAAATTGGGTGAATACCTTAGTGAATCTAGTTAAGGGTGTGGTTGTGGTTGTTATGTTGGCATGTGTGTCCTTGGTGAAAGTACAGAAAACCCGCGCGATTAGGTGCCGATCCTTCCAGTTAGTACTGGTAAAATGGTTTTGGTAGTACTTGTATAGCCTATTGGTAGGCACGTACCTAGAGATTTCCAGTGTGTTGTATCCACTGCCATGTTTTCTATTATAAAAAGATTATTTTCATGAATTGATATATAATCTAGCATTACATGGTTTTGAGACGGAAAACGAGAAATGTTTGACAAATGGCATGCATCTACATTCAATTTATAATTTTGTTAAGATTCATATACTGTATTAAAGTATCTCTACTGGGTTGTGGCTCACCTTATGTGGAAAACAACTTTCAGGTACTGATGATATGCCTCCACCAAGGGCGTAACTTGGGTGGACTTGGAGCTAAAGGCTTGATTTTTGTTCATTGATGTAATTATTTTTGTTTAAGTCTCGGGCTTTATCTGTAATAAGTTAAACTCATTTTGTTGTACCCAAACATCGACTTGGAAAGTTGTAGCCACTAGGACATATAATTGTTTGGTTTTACTTTTACTTTATTTCATGTATCCGTACCATATGCTACAGATTCAGAATCTAGGGTTTATGAATGTGTATTGGATATGTCATCTTTTGTATTGATCAAAGTTATGGATGGAATAGAAGATATGATATTATTGATCATTTGTAAGAAATGTTATTTGTTGGATTATTGTTATTTATTTTGGGACATTACAATATCACATCCAAACCATAATCATTTCATTTTTTTCCAAACAAAAGTCAAAAAAATCAAGGGCAAATTACAAAAAAACAAAAAAACCCCAGAGTTTCACATGTTTTCCAATTTAAACCCCAAGATTTCAATTTTGACAAATTAAACCCTGGAGTTTCTTTCGTGTTTCAATGTGAACCCTCCGTCCATATCTGTTTGATTGAACTAACGGAATTTGGGCAAAATTCTCAAATTCAAACACACATGTTCAAACACTTGTATCTCCCTCGTCGTAACTCTGTTTCGCCTCATTTTTGTGTCGTTGGATTCACCTCATTGCCTAGTTTTCATTCCATCTCTCATACGCCTTGTTCTACCTCATTTTGTGTGGCATTAGAACTCTGAAATTTGGCCAAAATAAGATTTTTCTCTCTTTAGGAAAAATTTTCAGATTCAAATACACATGTTCAAGTACTTGTATCTCCTTTATCATAACTCCTTTTTGCTTTATTTTTGCATTGTTGGATTCATCTCGTGGCCTAGTTTTCGTTCCACCCCTCATAAACCTTGTTCCACATCTTTTTGCATACTGTCGGAGCTCCGAAAGTTAGCCAAAAATAAGATTTTTCTCTCTTTTGACAAAATTTTCATATTCAAACCCACATGTTCAAGCACTTGTATTTCCCTCATCATAAGTTCGTTTCACCTCATTTTTGCATCCTTGGATTCACCTCATGACCTAGTTTTCATTTCACCCTCTCATGCGCCTTATTCCACCTCTTTTTGTATGTCACCAAAGTTTCAAAAGTTGGCCAAAAATAAAATAATTTTCTCTTCTTTTCCCCCCTCCTCTATCTTTTATCTCCATACTTCTTCATTCCTACTTTCTTTCCACAAGTATGGAGATATAAGATAGACGAAGAAAAACAAAAAACAAAAAAAACAAAAAAAAAAAAAAAAAAAAAAAAAAAAAGAGAGAAAAATCTTTTTTTTGGCCAATTTTCGAAGCTCTGACAACATGCAAAAAGTGGAGGAACAAGGCGTATAAGGAATGGAATAAAAATAGGTCATGAGGTGAATCCAATAGTGCAAAAATGAGGCAAAATGAAATTACGACGAATGAGATACAAGTGCTTGAACATGTGTATTTGAATCTGAAAATTTTGCTCAAAGAGAGAAAAATCTTATTTTGGCCAACTTTCAGAGTTCCAACGACACACAAAACGAGGTAGAACAAGGCGTATGAGGGGTGGAATGAAAACTAAGCAATGAGGTGAATCCAACGATGCAAAAATGAGGCAAAATGGAGTTACAACGAGGGAGATATAAGTGTTTGAACATGTATGTTTGAATCTGATAATTTTGTCCAAATTCTATTAGTTCAATCAAACGAATATGGACGAAGGGTTCATATTGAAATACGGAAGAAAATCCATGGTTTAATTTGTCAAAATCGAAACCTTGGGGTTTAAATTGAAAAACACGCGAAACCCTAAGGTTTTTTTGTAATTTGCCCAAAATTTAAAAAGTTCATTCCAAACGAGACTTTTTAGCCCCTGATTAAAATAATTATAAAGTGTAAATGGAAAAAAGCTAACCCATATCCCAAACGTACACAATCTTTATATTTAAAGACAAAAATAAAAAAATAAAAAAATCACATTAATTATAGTATTTATAAACTAATATATTAAAAGCAATGCTATGGTACTATTTGATAAAGTTAAAAAATTAAAAATTAAGTATTAAAAATTGAATGTTGAATTTTTTAAATTGAAAAATTATTTTATAAAAATTTAAGTGCTGAATTAAAACAAGTTCTTTGATATGTATAAAATGAAATTTAACATTTATTATTTTCAAATTATGCATTTTAATTTTTATATTATCACGGTGTTAATAGTGGTGATGGTGATGGTGATGGTGATAATAGTTGTGGAAGCATTGGTGATGATGACAGTGACATGGTGGCAGCAGCGACATGGTAGCGTTGATGGTAGTGGTAGTAGGATTAACGATGATAGTGGTAGTGATAATAGTTGTGGAAGCATTGGTGATGATGACGGTGACATGGTGGCAGCGGCGACATGGTAGCGTTGATGGTAGTGGTAGTAGGATTAATGATGATAGTGGTAGTAAAATGATGGTTACGCTTATGATAACCATGACAATGGTGATGAAGGTTGATAGTATTGGTTGCGGTGATGAGTGTATAATAGTAAATATCAATACTTATATTTAATTTTTATAAATTCAATTAGAATTAAACAAGTTTTATGTGACTTAAAATTTTCTTAAATTTTGACTTTACATTTGAAGAAACACTTAGGCTCCATTTGGTAAGCAATTCAAATTATAATTTTACTCATTGATTTGAGTGTATTGTTTGTTTTGAGTTTTCAAATCATAATTCTACACCCATTTCTCAAAACTCAATTCAAAACATAATTATTACTTTTCAAAACTCATAACTAAACACATAATTCAAAACTCAATTCAAATCAATATTTTAATTTTTTAAATATTTTAAATATTTTAATATTTAAATATGTTACGATTTTTTTAATTTTTAATTTTTTGAATATTTTTAAATATTTTAATTTCAAAATATTACGGTTTTAATTTTTTAAATTTTAAAATATTTTATAAAAATAAATTCAAACTCTATTTTATACAAATATTTTTAAATATTTTAATTTTTTTGTTATGTATTTGGTTACGATTTGAGTGTAGAGTTGTGAAAGTAGTATGGAGTTTCGAATTATGTGTTTCGTTATGAGTTTTAAAAATAATTTCTTAATTGAGTTTTGTTTCATGTGTTTGGTTACGATTTGAGTGTAGAGTTGTTTTTAAATTTAAAATATTAACATTTTTAATTATTTAAATTTTTTGAATATTTAAATTATTTAAATTTTTTGAATATTTATTTTAATTTTTTAGATTATTTAAATTATTTAAATATTTATGATTTAAATTTTTTGAATATTTATTTTGAAAAAAAATTATTTTCTTTGTAGTATTTTCAATTAAAAATTTGATTAATGTTATTTTCTGTTAATAATAAATTTTTTTAATTGAATTTTAAAAGAGTTTGGTTATGAGTGTTGATCAGAATTTTTAATAGTGTGAAAATAGTGTGTTTTATTATGAGTTATAATAATTTGAATTAAGTTTTGAAAACTCTTTCCAAAACTCATAACCAAACAAATTTTCTTACTTCACATATCAAATCAAACTTTCAAAACTCAAATCCACACTCAATTCAAAACTCAATTCAATACACTATTCAAAAACCATAACCAAACAAATTTTCTACACTCAAATCATAATTTCACAACTCACAAACTCAAAATACAACTCATACTCTCAAATCATATTTACAAAACTCTACCAAACGCAACCATAAATTTTTAAGTGATATCAATTGTGGTTATTAAATGGATTTAATTGAATATCACTTAATACATTCAATTTTAAGTGCTCAATCAAATTATCACATAATCTTACTAAAAACATATATATCCAAATATCATTGGATGTTTAAATAACATTATTTTTTAAACAATTAATCATATTTAATCTCTTATATTTTTAGTAAGATTGTTAGTGTACCTACAATTAGTCATATATTAATACCAAAAACAAATTCATAATTTCATATTTAAAAAAAAAAAAAAAAATCTAAAGTTAATAATGCTACCAAATATATGTTAGAGTAATGCTACGTCGCTCGAAAATGGCTCCCCCGAATCCTCCTAAAGGCAAAAACGACGTCGTTTTTGTCTTCTTTTTTTTTTTTGGAATCAGAAACGAAGAAGAAGAAGAAGAGAAGGGAGAAGAAGAAGAAGGGAAGGGAGAAGGGAGAACTGGACAGGAGGGGGCATAAATTAGGGGCGGAGGTGAGGCGGAGGCTGAGCTGCTGCGACGATCGGCGGACGATCGGCCGAGCTGCTGCGACAGCTTCTCTCCCTCTCTCTCTCTTTCCATTTTTGGAGATTCGGGGGGAGCTCATTCGAGCTCCCAAGCTTTATCCTATATGGTAAGTATAAAAGTCAATACAAAAGTTAACAAAATTATGAATGTAACAAACAACACAACTAGGTGGGTTCATTCCAGCTCTTTCAAAACAAAAAAACCCTTGTACTACATATACATTTTTGCTTTTGCGGTCTGGCACTAAGGCTTAGTTTGGCATAATATAAAAAATTTAAAAAGTTAAAAAGTTACTATCTTATTGAAATCACATCATCTCATTTAAATAACATCATATCTCTACCATATCACTTCAAACATAATTCATATTTCACGTTTTTTCGTAAAAAATCAAAAAATACACTTATTTAGATCATCCCAAATAACCCCTCAATGAAGCTTGTTGTCAATCAACTTTGATTTAAAGTTGGACCAACTCGTTGACTAGACCCTCCAAGTCTCTCCAAGAGCTCCCACTCTCCTTCACTGCTTCCACTGCCTTGTCTTTCAGTTCCTTTGCTCTCACCTTCTGGACACTTGTGTCTCCACTCATTGAATTAGCAATGGTCTGAGCCAACTCAGTTGAGTCAGGGACCACATCGGCACCCTCGCACACACGGACCCCAGCTCCTACGTCCTCCACCAACAGCCTTGCGTTCACAAATTGGTCTGCTTCCATGGGCCACGCCAATATCATCACCCCAGCCATAATTCCCTCCAACACCGAGTTCCACCCGCAGTGACTCAAAAACCCACTCACCGCTCGGTGATTCAGTATCGACATCTGTGGAGCCCACCCCTTTATCACCATACCCCTACCCAACACCCGATCCTCAAATCCATCGGGTACAAACCCGTACCCGTCCTCTACTTGTTGGGCTGTAACTGACTTGACCACCCAAACGAATCGGATCTTGCTATGCTCAAGCCCAGCAGCCAAGGCTTCCATTTGGTCCCTCTTCAGCAACTTCTGACTCCCGAAGCAAACATACAAAACTGACCCATCGGGGCACCCATCGAGCCATGCCAACACCTTGTCTCCTGAATCCTTATCCGGGTTGATCCGACCCATGGTTTCAGCCCCGGCAAACAAACTAAGAGGCCCAACTACCCACATCCGTTGATGTCCCATTTTGTTCTTCAAGTGATCCAAATACTCACCTTCCAAGGCGTCAAGAGAATTAAAAACACAGCCCCAACTGGTTATATTAGCGAGCATGCTATCCTTAAGAAACTCCCCATCAGGATCCGATTCCCTATATGCCCGGTATATAGAAGGAAGATGATCGGCAGCGAAACTCGGCGATCTTGGTAGATCGGGAAAATGAACGACGGGTAAAGAGCGGACAGTGTTAATATTTTGCCAAAGGAAATTAGTGACACAGATTAAAAAAGAGGCAATTGAGTGAAAAACGATCCTGGGGATACCAAGTTGTTGGGCAAGGTGGAGGGTCCAGCCAAGAAAGAAATCAGAGAGGATAGCCACAGGGGGTGATGGGTGGGACTTGAACCAGTCGATTATTGGATCGTGAAGCTTGCCGAGGGCGTTGATCATGGGTAAGTTGCCTGCGTTGCCGATGTCCTTGATGTTCTCGACACCAGAGGGGAGAGACGGGTGGGGTGGGAAGGGAAGGACCAGGGTCTGGATTGAAGACGGGTGGGGGGTTGAGAGGAGAGGGTTCAGGATTGGGAGGTTCTTTGGTGTCACCAGAATGGTTATGGTGATGCCACGGAGGGCTAGTTGGTGGGTTAGGTCCAGCATGGGTAACATGTGGCCTTGAGCTGGGTATGGAAATATCAGGATATGAACACCTTTGATGGAGTTCGACATGGTTTTTTGGTTTTTTCTTTGAGAGAGAGAGAGAGAGAGAGAGAGATATATAGTTGGTAAGGATCAGCAGTTTGCAGTGTGATTTGGTTTTAAAAAGTTAAAAAATTAAAAGGTTAATTTTTAATTAAGGTGTCAAAATAGACACCTTATTTAGAACATAATTTACGAATTATTTATTATTTTATTAATTTATTTAAATCATATTATTTTTTTATATTTATTTTTATAATAAATAAAAAAATCAGTCTATGAATTATTTTCAAAGCAATACTAAATAAATGAGTATGAATAAAAAAAGTCTTGCTGGAAAATGTAATCTCTATTTAAAAAGTAAATTTCACTATTTTACATATAATTAGAAAGGACCTTGCTATATCTCTCTAAAACACCTCCCTAATCCCCCTAATTTTCATATCAAGTAAAAAAAATAAATAAATAAGAAAATAGTTACCCAAAATAAAAATTAAGGAGATTAAGGAAGGTATTTTTAGGGTTCCAAATTATTTTCCAATTAGAAAATGTGTCACACACTTCTTTTGAATGTGTGGACAAAATCAAACATAATAGGTAGTGGAATGGTGATGATACCCTTCTCTTACAAGAATAATGCCCCTGCGGGCTCACAGCACTGTCACTGGGCTCACAGCACTGTCACTGTTACTGTATCACTATTCTAGATGATGCAAGATCCAAAATAAATTAATGGTCAACGTTCAATACAAAAATAGGTCATTTTCCTATATTTTATTAAGGGAAATAGTAAATCATTATAAGTTTGAAAAAATTTTATAAATCAATGGTAAAATTTATAAATTTTAATAATTAAATTTATAAACTTTATTATGAATATGTAATTATTTTTAAAACATATCTCTAATTTGTAATTTTCTTCTTCTATTAACTTTTAATTTACAGTATACATTCCCTTTTTGACGTAAATTTTAAAATAAATTTTTATAATTTTTAATATATTTTAGAATAAATTATACTAATTTTCTTTGAGATTTATGATTAATGATTTGTGTCTCGAATTTCCTTCCCCCGAATGCCCCATAATGCCCAAAACGACGTCGTTTTGGGCATTAGTTTTTTTTTTTTTTTCTTCTTCTTCTTCCATTTTCGGTCTGAACCAGAGAGGGAGAGGGAGAGAAAGAGAAGAGAGAAAGAGAGAGAGAGCAGAGAGGTGGTTCGCCGGTCGTCTACCCATGTCGTCGTCGGCCCAGCCCCGGTCGTCGCTGCCTAGCCCCGATCGTCGCAGCACCACCGCCGTCGCCTCCTCCCACTGGTATGGCCCCCTCCAGTCCACTCCTCCTCCTTCCTCCTCCCTCCTCCCTCCTCCTCCTTCTTCTTTATCTTCCTTCTTCTGCTGGAAAAAAAAAATGGAATTCAGGGCATTCGGGGGAGCTCAAATTCGAGCTCCCAATCGGTTCTGGAGATTTATTACAATGACAGAAACCTCTCTTGAGGTTTTAAAATTGCAATGACCTCTCCTGTCAAAATCATCCATCATTCACCCCTAAGAACATCAACAATGGAAGGGTTAACTCTTCCACTGTGTCAAAAGTTAAATATTTAGCTGGTTTCCCTCATATTTTGTTGCACAGTGAAACTATTAAGAGTAGTGTTAAGACCAATTTTTTGTGCTAAAAGCTATAAAAAAATTTATTTTTACAAGAAAATATATAAAAATAAAATAAAATAAAATGAGTAATGCAAGTTATAGTGACTTTTTATCTTTTTAACTTTTTCAGTACAACTAAAATTTGTTAACAATTGCAAATACGCGAGAGAGAGAGAGAGAGAGAGAGAGAATGGATTGGCACAGCACACTGACAGTGTAGTGGGGTGGAGCCCAATGCACTTTTTTTTATTATTTATTTATTTTATCTATTATTTATATATATTTATATATTTTTAGCATACACTTTAACACATTCATTGTACCACCATTCACTCTCTAAATTAATAAACTTTTAAGACATAGTTTTAGATCTTATTTTGATTACTTTTTGTCACATAACACACTTAAACACATATAAAATTAACATCTCCAAGAGATGCTCTAACTGTTAGAAATGGGCGCCCATGTGGCATGACCCTTTAAATCTTTTGAACCTTATCCAAATGGGTTTTGAATTCAAATTCAAACCTATTTGGATAACCACTCAATATATATATATATATCATATAATTGATATGGATAGATGATATATCTTATATTATCTCATATAACTGATATGGATAAATGAGATAACCATATTATATACCTGATAATATGGGATATGGGTGATTAAGAGAAAAACAACGTATGTCGTATGTTTTACCCATATACTGACTCTCTCCCAAAATACAATGATCAAGAGCCATTTTGCACTGTGACTTGTGTAGGTGATATTCATTTTGTAATATCACTCCATTGCTGGGTTTATTGACCAGATTCAGGCAAGCCGTGACAGGTATGCCCCATGGCCCCGTAGCCTTGGGCGCGGCCTGGGCCGCGGCCTTGGGCGGCATGGACCACGACTCGGCCGCGGCCTGGGCGTGGCTTTGGCACAGCTCGGGCGCGGCCTGGGCAGCATGGCATGGCATGGGCAAAGGGGGGGCACCTCCCTTGCCCAGACAAAAAGATTAGTATTGGGTCGAACAAGCCTAACCCAACCACGCACCCGCGCCCAAGCCCAAGCCCAGCCCAGCTCGCCCGACCGGACGGACGGACGGCGGCGGCGGCGCGCGCGCGCGTGTGTGGTGATTTTTGAGTCCATTGGGTCTAGCCTATTTTCCCCATATCGTACATCTGTATCCTTGAGCTCTAAGGAGACAGGAACCAAAGTCTGGTTGATGAATCAGGACTGCATGATCGGAGCGTGATTAACAGCTCCTGTAGGCTCTTCTTGGACCTTTCAGAGCAGTAGAGGATCGTTCTCTGCTTGTTTCACCTGGCAGGGATGGCCATGCGGTTGTCTGACAGACTACCAAATTCTTTTTATGGACCGCGGCTCGGCCACGGCCTGGGCGCGGCCTTGGCGCGGCCTGGGCAGCATGGCATGGCATGGCTTGCCTGGGCAAGGGAGGTGCCCCCCCCTTTGCCCAGGCATGCCATGCCATGCTGCCTATGCCGTGCCAAGGCCGCGCCCGAGCCGCAGTCCATTTACAACGCCGCTGACACGCGCGTGACGATGCGTGGAAGCGCGTCTGAATCGCGGCTGGCGCGTGAAGGCGCGTGCAAGGGCGTGGCAGCGCGTGGAGGCGCGTGGAAGCCTCCCACGGCGTCAGGTGGCGTGTGAAGCCCACGCTCCTCCTTCCAGGGTGTTTTCAGGTTCGATTTTTGTACTGCCGGACTCCATTTTTCACAATAAAAACATTTATGGCATTAAAAATAACATTTAATGAACATAAAAATGAAGACATCTTCCTCCTTTATTAATATTCATGCATATATCATGTATATATATTTATATAAAAATATACACATATTTTAATGCATAAAAAATAAGCACGAAAAATATCCATATTCGCTCTGATACCAATGTAAATCAAAGTATAAACACAACGGATGAATCATTATGGTCATACCTTTTTCTACAGAGTCTGAATTGAAGGAAACACGTGATTTACCCACGAGATCCTTCAATTCAAACTCTGCAGAAAAAGGTATGACCATAATGATTCATCCGTTGTGTTTATACTTTGATTTACACTAACAAAAATGGCTTTTTACATTTTTGCCCTTGCGAACGAATGGTTGACAAGTCAACCTTTTATGCTTTTCTTAGTACAAAAGTCTCATTTGGGAACAACCTATTTTAGTAATTTTTTGACTTTTTAAGAAAAGATATGTAGAAAATAAAGAGTGTGATGTGACAACTTATAGTAACTATTTAACTTTTTGGCTAAAATAGTTACTCCCCAAACGAGGCTAAAGTTAATATGTCCCATGGGTCAGGTCTTTTGGTACTGGGGAAAATTACAACCCAATATAATGTTAAAAATATATAGATATATATAATTATTGAAAAATTCGTTATACGAATACAGAAAAATTACATACTTGTTGATAAAGAAACCTAACAAAGATGATGATCAAAGCCACCACAAAACATCCCCAACTGTTGAACGGTTGGGGCTCCTCTGACGCCTAAGTTAGCACCCCAATATTATAAAAATATTTAATAGACAAATTGTCAATATCGAACAACATACCTCAATCTATAAGAGTGTGGTCTATTTATAATAACCAGTGTCTTACCTAGCAAGTAGTTTGAGTGTTGCAGAAGTTCTATCACAAATAATCTCCAGTTATTTAAGATTTCTATGTCGATAAGATTTCATTTATTGATGTGTTTTGCATAATATAAAACACTAATGTAGTGTTTGATGAGGATTTGACAACTGCCATACATGTGATAATCCATAAATATGTCACGTGACAGTGTCGAAACCTAGATTGATATTAATAATTTTTTTATTAATCTATAATTATGTTTTAAAAATAAACTGATATGTAATTTTACTTGGTAGTGTTGCGTTGTTTCTTTCCTAATATGTATATATAAATATGGCAATTTTATAGTACACACCACCGCTTAAAAAATATGTATTATATACACATTTTTATACATTTTTATATATTTTTATAATGTCTGTGTTAAATCATATTTAAAATATATTATTTTCCATATTTGTTAGGTTTTCATATTTCTATAGGTTTCTTTATTCTCATCGTTTCTTGATTAACACTTCATATAAGTCATATAAAGAGTCCACATTTTGTATGTAATAGTTAAATACAATATATTCAACATTATTCAATATACATAGATTCTCTATTCCCTATCTCTATCTCTATCTCTATCTCTTTTCACACTTTTTATACAATTATATTAACATGGTATCAAAGCACATGGTTTGATTTTTCAATTTCTCATCTTCGATCTTGTTCTTTGCTTGCATTGTTTTTCCAAGTTTTTTCAAAATACCCAAATCCCAAAACAATCATATATTCACCATCTCCTCTTCATGCCGCACACAACGCTACCAACCATAGCCCAATCATAGTCTACACACGCCATCACGCACCTCTCAAAAAATGTGTCTTGCACTTGTATGCGCAATCACGCACCCAACCTCTGCAATTGCTTTCGCAACGCTAACATCAGCTACCTCCGTCCACTTGACGTCAACCCTCTCGCTTTCGCTTCGCCAACGTCATCTATTTTTGTCTTCGTTGACATCAGCCTTGTTCTCCTGAATTTGGGGATGCTACTGCGTGGGGTGCGCAGCAGCATCTGCTGTGCGGCAAAATGGGTCCATTTCGGGGCCCATTTTGATAATCCGAACCGTTCACATTTAGAATACATCAAGTCGAACATGCCTGCAAAAAATCAAGTTAATCGGATATCGTTTACCTATTCATCCACTCACATTTGTATTCATTTTAATACTTTAAATCACAATTATTATTTATTTTTGTAGATAGAAATGTGAATGAATGAATGGGTAAACGATATCCGATTAACTTGATTTTTTGCAAGCATGTTCTACTTGATGTATTCTAAAATGTGAACGGTTTGGATTATCACAATGGGCCCCGAAATGGGCCCATTTCGCTGCACAACAGATGATGCTGCGCACTCCGTGCAGCAGCATCTCCAATCCCTGTTCTCCTAACGTGAGTCACACCCATTTCGTGCTAAAGTGCGTTGCACCTCTTTTGTGTTCACGTACGCCACGCATGCTGACGTCTATCTACTATCATACCTGACATCAGCCCTACTCCCCAGATTCATTCTAGCCACTGATTTGACCAGTTTAAACTGATTCAAAGGGTTTTTGAACATTCTAAATTCATTGGTAAACTCTTTTTCTGCAAAATCAATTATTTTCTACACTATTTTTTCTCTCTATCTTATCAGTATTGAATGCAATGATTCTTTGCACCCTATCTGTCACGACCCAAACCCGCCCCTATGGGTTTAGCACCGTAACCGGCCAGTAATTCGAGATTACCGAAGGCCTGCTTAACAGTAATACAGTAAAACAGAGTACAGGGGCATGGCGGAAACCAATACAGTAAATAAACAATGTCCAATGAGTTGTGACAGTCTGTATGCCAAAAAGATTTTCATACATTTATACAGAACAGTACGAAACAGTATGCACATATATACAACCAGTCAGTACAGGGACTTAATCCCTGATAAACAGTACAGTGCAAACGTTCAGTCTATACAGTAAACAAAACAGTACAGTAAGGGGAAAACTAAAACACCCCATAGCCTAAGCTTCGCAGGCTCGGAACCTCGCAGTGAGGCACATTGGTTGGCTTGACAAAACTGGGAATCTACCCCGACGCTTCTAGCTTTGATCCGGTGCCTGTACACCTACATATATATATGAGCAGTGAGCTAAAGCCCAGTGAATAACATAAAGCGTAAAGAGGTTTAGAATGAATGTCCTTACGGTAACGAAAACAGTTCATTTCAATCAGTATAACAGTTGTTCAGTACAGTAAACAGTCATATGTGGTACATTCATTAGCATAACAGTAAACAGTAGGTCTTATAGACCGAACAGTAATGATGGCCATCAATCAGTAAACAGTAGTTGTAATGACCCCAAGAGTCGTCCTTATTTAATTAGGGGTTAATGTGTTTTAATTCAATTATATCCATTGGAATTAAGAATGTTTTTATCTATTTTGGGGTACTAATTGAGGTAGTGGTGTGATGGTAAAGTAAGATTGGACCAAAAACGTTAATTCGAATAATTCGCCTACGATCAGCCGTCACTCTTTTGCCCTTTTCTTTTTCCACACTTTGAATTTGGATGTGAGGTTAGAACCATTGGAAATATTATTTTCGGGGCTTCAATTTGGACACAAGAATGACCTAAAACGGAGTCCGGATGAGAGAGTTACGCCTATTTGAAGTTTTTCATATCTGTGCTGGAAGCAGGACCGCACGTGCGGGAAATGCGGCGCACGTGCGGCGATGTGCGGGGCAGCAGCTCAAAAACGTGATTTTTGAGTCATTTCTTATATTTTCTTTCCCTCTCTTCTTCTCCCCTCTTCCATGTCCGAAACCCTAGCTCCCAAAACCTTGCTTTCCTCCACTTTTCTCAACAAATCCACCATAGATTTTGCATCAAGGATGGAGAACAAGAAAGGGTCATCATTTTCCACCGATTGACATTCGAATTTGTGGAGGATTCTTCTCAAAGCTTGCTTTTCTTGCTTGAATCTTGAGGTAGGAGTCCTTATTCCCTTTCAATATTTGTATTCATGGATGGATTTATGGTATTTTGAGTATATAAATACAAAATCTATAGTTTTGAACATATTATGCTCAACTTGAGATTGGGGGATTTCGGGTTTATATTGTTGGAGATGTAATTGCTAGGTTAAAGTGATGGATTATGAACTTTAGACTTGTAATCAATGAGGAAATTGGAACAAAAAATAAGGGGTTAAGAAATTTGGATTTTTCTTGGAATTCCTAGGTTTTTCTTGAAACCCTAGGTTGATTAATGAAGATAACTAATGAATTAGCCCAAATTGAAAGTAGAGTAATGAAATTGAGGTATTGAATTATATGTGTTCAAGTTTAATTGAAATTTGGAAATGTTTGAAAATTATGTTTAAAATTTGCGAATGAACTATGTTATGAACATTGTGATTCCTGCTTTAATGTAAAGGAAAAATTGGGGAAATAATTTATTAAGGATACGGATGACATGAACTCGGTTGTGGAAAAGAGATTTAAGAATTCCTCTTGAATTATGTTGTATTATATTTAATGATGTTGAGTTGAAGCATGTTGTTTATGTTGAATTGTGGCGATTATGTTGAGTTTAATTTTGTAACCTAAAATGTGGAGTTTTTTGAAATGGGTTTAATTCCAATACTTGTGGGCTTGCTTAGTTATTAAAATCAAGAGAATGATTTAATGGAGTTTCCTTATGGAGATAGGAAATGTTTGGTTTTGGTGAAAACCTTAGACATTCAGGGATTTTTGGAAAATGTGGAAGATGTTCATACAATTCCTTTCTACCTTGAAATTGAAGTGATTGATTATAAATCTCATACTGTGTTTGCAAGAATAGTAATCTTCTATTTATATATATATTGAGATGGAGGAAATTGGGGTATAAATGGATGCTTAATTGTGGGCTTGTGAAGAATAATGAAGGAAAGAAAAAAGAACTAATGATCAAGTTATGTATGTGTACAGGGCACACTCCAGAAGGGACAAGCACTCCGTTGTAGCCCTGTGAGTAGTAGTACAAAAATGTACATTTTATCTACTGTTGATAATTATTATCACTAATGCTCTGTTCTTTGTAAGTGTTATACGAACATTTATGACAATTGGAAAGCAATGTGAACTTATATGAACGCTGAAAGATTCGCGTACGTTGGTATGATTTTGGAATCCTTATGTTCTGTTAATGACGAATATTAGCCTTTGTTATTTATCAACCTACTATGTTATTTCTTAAAGAATAAGTGGAACTTATGTTCATCCTTGAAGAATGATATTTGTGTGAGTCTAAGATTATTCGATTATGTTACGAAGGGACCCAAGATCGTTTAGAATCTATGATATGAATGTAAAGGTTTATCATCAGTATGCAACCCACATAAGAATATGAATTATTTTGTTAAGCGCATGATAATGACATGACATAACAAGAAATGCTTCATTTTCTGATAAGTTACGTTATGACTTAAGGAATGATTATCCATATATGTAAAAGTATTCATGACATCTTTAGCACAAGACCCTTACCCGAGGTTAATAATACCGTGGTCTTATGGCCCTTGCGTGGGGGTAATAATACCATGGTTCAAGTAGGTTACAAGTTCACGCATGTTATAAGTTCAAGTATGTTACAAGTAGACGCATGTTACAGGTTCACGTATGTTATAAATTCAAGTATGTTACAAGTATACGCATGTTATAAGTTCAAGTATGTTACAAGTTTAAGTACGATACAAGCTTAAGTATGTTACAAGCTATGTTACAAGCTTACATATGTACAAGTTCAAGTATACTACAAGTTCACAATGTTGAGGAATTTCTTTATGGAACTAATAAGAATGCTTTTTATTGATTTGTCAGCGCTATTAAAATGCCAAGTATAAGTAAGTATGAATTATGATTTCTGTTAATGATTCAAGCATAATGCATATGTATGAATTTATTTCCGTTTATGGTATGACATTTATGTATGGTTTGGTATGTAAAACCTGCTAATTATTGGTATGGAACAAAGTGCTACTTGGAACTAAGTGCTACAATGTGAGTCACCTCTAGAATCCGTGTGAGACACCTCTTGGGTTCATATATATGTTTCAAGGGCTTTCATGCCAATATGTTTCAAGGGCTTAATGCCAACTTGATAAGGGCTTATGCCATTCTGATATGAAACAAAGTGCTACACGGAACTAAGTGCTACGATGTGAGTTACCTCTAGAATCCGTGTGAGACACCTCTTGGGTTCATATATCTATATGTTCAAGGGTTGTAATGCCATTCTGATAAGGGCTTTATGCCATTCTGACAAGGGCTTCATGCCATGTATACGAGGGCTATATGCCATTATGTTTAAAAGCTTAATGTTAATGTGTTCAAGGGCTTAAAACCATTATGACTCACGATTAGGGCCTAAGGCCATTTGAAATGAAAACAAGAACAGATTAACTACATGATCTTCGCATTTATTTATGCATTGTTATGTATTATGTTTAAATTGTGCATTATTTGTATCATACTATTCACTTAGCTTGGCTCACCCTCTGTTTTGTCTATTTCTGTAGGTAATCCACTGGAAAGCCAGTCCTAACCTATGGGACTTGTCTTCTCTTGTCAATCTCAGTGTGTCCAGGCACTTAGGATGGAGCCCACGCATCTAGTAAAGCTTTAACTAGGTTTTTGGTTTATGCTTTGATGAGTTACCTATGGTTGGATGTAAATGATCTTTTTCCTCTTTTGTACTTTTGTGTGAATGGGAATCACTGTAACTAAGCCCGGATATATGCTTCCTGTGTACTATATATTTAATGTAATGATTGTGGTCCTGGCATAGTAGTAGTAGCTCAATGGATGTTATATTTAAATTATTTTTAAATTGCTAATGCTTCCGTTCAGGCACCACTTATTATGAATATCAGGTTAAATGTCCGTCTTCGAATAGGTCATGCCCAAATCTTTTAGGGGCAGGATTGGGGCGTGACAGTAGTGGTTCCACGAGGGAACCGATAGAGATCTCTGTAACAGTAACAGTAACAGTAAACAGTAGGTGCTAAGGATGCCACAGTACAGTTCAGAAATAAAGGACATACATTCATTCAGTAATCAATATCAGTTCGGTAAACAGTTCAGTTCAGTATTCAAAAGATAATCATTTGAACATATCTTTACACAATTGTTACTTACAGAGTTCTGGGCTACAGTGAACTAGAGCGTCTCCTCGGGAAACCAACCCTACACAGTTTACAGATTGAACACACACTAAGCTACATAGTTAGGAAAGATAATAACTTAATCCCTAATTTGCCTCGGTGTGTTCTACATCTATATCCTCTTTAAGATGCCTTAAATATTCCCTAGGAATGCCTAGGATGGAAAGAGGATGCAAAGATGCACTTAGAAAACATTTTCAGAGTTTTCAGAAAAACAGATCCCCGCTCGAGCGTAGGTTTCCCCGCTCGAGCGGACATGCAACAAAGGGCCCCGCTCGAGCGTCAACTTCCCCGCTCGAGCGGACCAAAAAATACTGGATAGGTGAAATCTACGCTCGACGCCCGCTCGAGCGTGTCACCCAATCCTACACTTGAGCGTCCAATCCTCTGCTCGAGCGGACTGATGCACAGTGCAAGATGCTGGGAGCTCGATTTTCCCGCTCGAGCGGCACTTTCCCCGCTCGAGCGGACTCCTAAAATCTGGAAAATCCAGATTTGAGTTCCAAGTTTAAAACTCAAGTTTGATGCTCCAAATCCGATCCTCTTGGGCCAATTTTCTGGAAAACTCTTGTAAACACATAATATTACATGATTTTAAAGTTCACTTGTAAAAATCAAGGCCCAAGGGTGTTTCAAACAAACCCAATTCAAACCAAATTTTCATGAACATGCATGAGCATGCTACAAAGTGACATGCATGTGATTAAATCAAATCAAAGCTTCCATTTCATGCACAAATGGGCTCATTCTTCCAAATTCAAGATGAAAACATGGTCCTTAACACTAACATGAACATGCATGTGAGAAATGAAGGATTGTAACCTCAAAACTTGGCAATATGCACATGCATGCAACAATTGAGCTTCAATACAACATTACAAGCCATAAATTGGCTCTAGACTTCAACTTAGCTCAAAATCATGCAAGAGTCTAACAGAATTACAAACAAAAGGGTAGTTATTCTACCTTAGGTCTTGAATTAGAGGTGTAGGAGCTCAAATATGCAATTACTCTTCCAAATCTCCAAGTCTCCAAGCAATTCTCAAGAAGAAACTCAATTTCTCTCTCACTAGCTCTCTTGGTCGACAATAACAATGAAATAAGGCTGAGGAAATGTTTGCCTAAGTGTATATAAGGCTCAAAATGTTGAGGTAGTGGGCCACTAAGGGTGGCAAAATAGTAAATAAGGCAACTTATGCAATTTAGCTTATTTTAATCTAATTTAAACATACCAAATCACTTTTTAATTAAATATGCTATAAAATCACATAAATTATGACAATCATGGAACATCAATAAATTTTGGATTCGGCCGCCGATAAGGCCTTCAATTAACAGTTTAAACATAAAAACTAAACAGATAATTAAACAGTCAAACAGATAAAAGGCAATTCAAATAGATACAGTCAGTCAATTCAGTTTCAGATCTCAGTCAGTCAGTTCAGTATTCCAATAATCCTATTATCATTCAGAATCAGTCTCTGTTTAGTAGTAATCAGTAGTTAATTCAGTAATTTATTGGTAAACAGTATGAGGGTTGTTACACTATCTTTGTGCTTTCTAATGACGCCAATTATGTTGTTTGGGCTCAATATATGGCGTGTTGTCACCGGAGACCTTACCAAACCAATTAAAGAAGGTATTGACACTCAATCCAAATTTGCTGAGCGTCTTGAAGATTGGGATGGTAAAAATTAACAGAATATCACTTGCTGTTGCAATACTTCCATCACCTCAATTCTGTTGGAGATAAAAAATGAATAACAAAAACAGAGGTAAGAATATCACAAAAACAGAGGCAAAGAGTGAGCTCACTATTCATCTTATTCAATTCATCAAATACTGAAGCAAATGTGCCTATATATAGGCTTACAAACTAAGTTACCAGAACAGAATTTTATGGACCACTAAGGCACTAACTTAGACCCACTACAGCCACTAGCATAATATCAGCAACAACTACCCAATTGACTAAACAAACTCAGAAAAATACGGACACTACTAACAACCTGAAAAGACCAAGTCAGACTTTGAATCATTCTTTAACACTCTCCCTTGATTCAAAGTTGCAAACACCAAGGAAAGCTCTGAAGTAGAAAAACTTTTCTTTCGACAAAGACTTCGTTAGTATATCAGCCAGTTGCTCCTGAGTGCTACAGTACTTCAAAGTTATCTCCTCTTTCACAACCAAATCACGAATGAAATGGAAATGAATATCTATATGCTTTGTTCTGCTATGAAACGCTAGATTTTTTGTCATAAAGATGGTTGTCTTGTTGTCACAAAAGATATTTGTTGCTTCCTCTTGCCTTTGTTGAAGTTCAGCTAACATTCTTCTTAACCATATGGCTTGACAAGCTGCTGAAGTGGCTGCAACGTACTCAGCTTCTGAGGACGACATTGCTACTGTGGCTTGCTTCTTTGAGCTCCAAGTGATTACTCCCGATCCAAGAGTAAAAACATTTGCTGAAATACTCCGCCTATCATCCAACGAACTTTCCCAATTGCTGTCTATGAACCCACCTAATCTAAAATTGGAAACTTTTGAGTACCAAATCCCATAATCCATAGTTCCAGCGATGTAACGCAAGACCCGCTTCGTTGCTCCAAAATAAAGCGTTGAAGGATGTTGCATAAACCTGGAAATCATACCAACAGAAAATGCAATATCGGGTCGAGTGTGGATTAGATAAATTAAACCACCAACCAAGCTTCTGAATCTTCTAGCATCAGCCATTTCTGCCCCATCTTCATACTGTAATTTTTCATTGATATTCATAGGTGTAGTTGCTGGTTTACAATAAAGCATGCCAAATTTATTAAGAAGATCCTTCGCATATTTTCTTTGGGAAATAAAAATCCCATCTTCTGCTTGTTGGACCTCAAGGCCAAGAAAATAACGCAGCAAACCCATATCAGACATTTCAAACTCATGCATCATACGTGATTTAAACTCAGCCACAAGAGAACTAAAGGAGCTTGTATAAATGATATCATCAACATAAAGACAAATAATGATGAAATCATTTTTACCTTCCTTCTTCACGTAGAGAGTGGGCTCATTCTCACTTCTCAAGAATCCATTTTGCTGAAAGTATCCATCAATTTTGCTATACCATGCTCGAGGAGCCTGCTTCAATCCGTACAACGCCTTTCTCAACTTGTACACCTTTGTCTCTTTGCCTTCAATCATGAAACCTTCTGGTTGAGTTACATAAACTTCCTCTTGTAGATCTCCATTTAAAAATGCTGACTTCACATCAAGTTGATAAACAGGCCATTGTAATTGTGCAGCCAATGCTAAAATAATTCTCACAGTTTCAAACCAAGCTACTGGAGAAAAAGTTTCTTCGAAATCAATACCATGTTGCTGTGCATATCCCTTTGCCACAAGCCGAGCTTTGTGCTTTTGTATACTTCCATCTACATCAAATTTTGTCTTAAATACCCACTTCAAACCAATTGCATTTTTGCCTTTTGGAAAGTCCATCATCTCCCATGTTCTGTTCTTTTCAATTGCTGTCAATTCTTCTACCATCGCTCTTTGCCATTCTTCTTTTGTAGCTGCTTCTCCATAAGCCATAGGATCTGAAACAGTAAGAGCAAATTGGCAAGACTCATAAATGTCTCTCAAAGATCTAAACTTTCTGGGTGGTGTTTCATCCGAAGACTCTTCAAGAGTGGATGGAGAGTCTCTCCTTGGTGAACTTGGTGACGCCATAGAGGAACCAGATGAACTTGTAGGAATTAGCACTTGACTTTCATTTGGAGAGATTCCAATGTACATAGGAACCTGTTGTTGCATTTTCTCCTCACTTCCACGCCAATCCCAACTTGTATTTTCATCAAATACTACATCCCTTCTAATTAAAAACTTGCCACTAAGAGGGTTATATGATCTATATGCTTTGGATTGTGTACAGTAACCAATGAAAATACATTTTTCAAATTTTTCATCAAGTTTATGACGAAATTGAGAATTTACCAAAGCATAAGCAATACACCCAAAAACTCTTAAGTGACTTACAAATGGTTTTGTGCCATGCCAAGCTTCAAATGGAGTTCAATTCATGACCGCCCTTGTGGGAGAGAGATTCAATAAATAAACTGATGTTGCCACAGCTTCAGCCCAAATTCGTTTGAAAGTCCCTTTACTTGTAACATGCTTCTTGCCATCTCCACAACAGTTCAATTCTTTCGCTCGGCGACGCCATTTTGCTCTGGGGTGTAAGGAGTTGTTAACTTCCTATGAATGCCATTTGCTTCACAAAGAGATCAAAATTTTTGGATAAGAATTCTCCACCTCTATCAGTGCGAAGAACTTTGACGCAAAATCCACTTTGCTTTTCAACTTTAGCTTTGAAGTGCCTGAATTTCTCAAAGGCTTCTGATTTGTTTTCCAAAAAATAAACCCAACTCATGCGACTATAATCATCAGTAAAGAGCAAGAAATAATGACTTCCACCAAAAGATTTAGTTTGCATAGGTCCACATAAATCAGCATGAATTAATTCGAGACACGTTGAAGTTCTCCAAGCCTTTCCAACTGGAAATGATGTTCTAGTTTGTTTCCCATAGATGCACCCTTCACATAATTCAATGGAACCAATTTTCGACAGTCCAAAAACCATACCTTTTTCTTTTAGCAATTTCAGACCCTTGATGTTAAGATGCCCGTATCGCAAATGCCATAGCTTCGAGTCATCTTTTCCACTAGCGGTAAAGACAAAATTCTTCATGCTTGAAACTTCCAATAGGAACATTTTGTTTTGAGTCATGTTGATATTAATCAACGTGTGGCCTGAGTGCTTGTCTCTAATAACAGATGCATCATTATCAAATGAGATGGAATATCCAGCAGCCATTAATTGCCCAACACTTAGCAAATTATATCCCAAATCAGGTACAAATTGAACATTATGCAAGAGCTTTATGTTACCATGGGTAGTTTTAATGCACACTGTACCTTTCCCTTTAACTTGCATTTCTTTGGCATTTCCAAGCTGCACCTTCAACTTCTGCATCTCATCAAGCTCTTTGAACAAGGATTTCATCCTCGTCATATGATTCGAACAGCTGCTGTCTACGAACCACACATCGCTTGACGTATTGTTAGGATCAAAATGAGTCATAAAAAGCTTACTACTTTCTTCTCTATTTTCTGGTGCATAATTCACTTGCTAGTCTTTGTACCAACAATCAGCTTTTATATGACCATACCTCTTACAATGATAGCATTGAGCACCATTCTTGTTGTTTCTTTGCTCACCGGACTGCCGTTGCCCGTTAAAACGACCTCTGGCTCTTCTGTTACCACGATCACGACCACGACCACGGAATCCTCCTCTTCCACGGCCTCTACTTGTCGAACTGTCACCTTCTGCAGCTTTGGTGACCATGTCCTTCACTTGAAATGCTTTTTCTTCATTCTTTTCAAGTGATCGATTAATTCTTGTCACATGTGCTTGCAAGGACCCCATCAGTTCATCAAACGAAAAAACTGACAAATCCTTAGATTCTTCTATGGCAGCAACAATGTGATCAAACTTTGGAGTCAAACTTCTAAGTACCTTTGCAACAACTGTTTCATCAGAAATCTTCTCGCCGTACGATCGCATTTGGCTAACTATCGTCGTTACTCGAGACAGAAAATCAGCAATTGATTCTTCATTCTTCATGTACAAGGTTTCAAAGTCACGTCATAGTGATTGCAATTTCACCATGATAACTTTTGAATCACCTTGAAACTCTTTCTACAGAGTTGACCAAGCTTGCTTCGATGTGGTTGCTGCTGCAATTCGTGAGAAGATGCTGTCATGAACAGCCTGCTGAATAATCACCAATGCCTTCGAATCTTTCTTCTTATTCTCCTTCAATCTTGTTTCTTCATCAGGATCTGCGTAGCCTTGTTCTACCAAATCCCAAAGATCTTGAGATTTGAATAGAGTCATCATTCGGATACTCCAGAATTCATAGCCTTCTCTCTTAAAAACAGGGATGAGTGGTTGTGCAGCACTCATTGCATTGTTGTTGCTGACCATTGGTTTTCCTCTCAGGTGTTTCACTCAACTCACGTGTTTACCCTCTCTACTCACTCTCTCAACCTTGCTCTGATACCAAATTTGTTGGAGATAAAAAATGAATAACAAAAACAGAGGTAAGAATATCACAGAAACAGAGGCAAAGAGTGAGCTCACTGTTCATCTTATTCAATTCATCAAATATTGAAGCAAATGTGCCTATATATAGGCTTACAAACTAAGCTACCAGAACAGAATTTTATGGACCACTAAGGCACTAACTTAGACCCACTACAGCCACTAGCATAATATCAGCAACAACTACCCAATTGACTAAACAAACTCAGAAAAATATGGACACTACTAACAACCTGAAAAGACCAAGTCAGACTTTGAATCATTCTTCAACAAATTCATCTTCAATTTGGTCGTTTTCAAACGGATGACAATCCTGCTCTAGTCAAAGCAATCTGGGATTTTTTGAAGAATCGATATCAAACCACCGGTATATTTAATCCATATCAACTTCTTAGAAGCCTTCATCATTTTGCCAAATCACCAGGACAATCCATCATTGATTTCTTTTCCTCAATGTATGCCTCATTGTATTAACTATTATTTTCTGAACCAGCATGGATTGATACGGTTAATGGTGAGTTATTTGCCAGCTATTGAGATCAACGGTGGCTGATTCAATTTCTCATGGCTCTGACTAATGAGTTTGAACCTGTTCGAGTCTCCTTTCTTCACCGCAATGCACTCCAACCTTGGAGGAAGCTATCTTAGAACTCTTATATGAGGAAACACGTCTCTGTACATTCAAAATGCATCATCTTAACACGATCCTTGCCACACCTCAGTTTCGAACTCTATCACGTCCTTTTTTAAGATTCTTGCTTTTGCCGTCATTATTGTTAAAAGGGTAGTATTTCTAATCATACTCTACTTCACTGTCCTATCAAAGTTTGTTACTATTGTAACAAGACTGGACCAAGTCACTATCAACGGGATCGTTTTCAGAATCCCAACTCTGGGTCTCCTACTGCCGCTTCTGAGGCTTCTTCTACTAGCATTGATCTATCGACTCCATTTCTTTCACTCAAAGATGTTGAAGCTATGTTCAAACAAGTTTTTTCTGGTACTACTCCTCCTAGTTGTTTATCTGCTATTGGACATGTAGACAGGATGAACTATTGGGATAGGCTATAAAACTAGATGCTTGTTTTTTTAAAAAAGTATTTTCTACAATCGCATGGGTTTATTCCTGCCCTGACCTACTTTATATTGTCTCCTACCTTCCACTCTCTTTCAATTCTCTTTGTTTCCAACTCAAATAGGTTTCTATCTTCAACATATTTGAGATTGAGGAGGGAAATACCACAATACCATCTAAGCTTCCCTCCGGCACACCTTCAATCGCCACTCAAGGCCCTCTTATGGTGAACACACCGTTCAACATCACCTCTAGAAGGCCTTTATCATTTGCCGCACACAGCAGACTTTCTCAATTGCCCTTAGCAAGCTCTGTCTTTTGTTGCACATAGTAGACTCTTCGCAATTGCCCCTAGCAGGCTCTTTTGTTTTCCGCACACAAAAGACTCTTCTCAATCATTTTCCGCACACAATAAACTCTTCTCAAATTGCTCCTAGTAGGCTCATTCGTTTGCCGTACATAGTAGACTCTTCTCAATCGCCTTTAGCAGGCTCTTTCATTTGCCACACAACAGACTCTTCTCAATCATTTTCCGCACACAGTAGACTCTTCTCAATTGCCCCTAGTAGGCTCTTTCGTTTGTCATACACAACAAACTCTCATTTATTTTTATTTTTGTTTTGTTCTTCCAAACACAAGTTAGTTTATGTACTTGAGTTTGAGGGGGACTGCTAAAATATATCTAGAATATGTTATTTTTCATATTTGTTAGGTTTTTATGTAACACCCCAAATTCTACCCTAAGAGATGAAGTCTAGGCAACATCACTAATGAGTTCTTTGGTTAATAACTGAGTAAGATTCTAGGAAAGATTAGAGGAGTCAATATAGCCTCCCTTAAAAGTCTAATCTCATTAGATAGCAAATCTACCTTTTTGACAGATCTTATTGAGATATTAACACAAGGACAACATAAGTTGACAAAAAAGAAAAAGGATAGGTTTACACCAATGATATATATATATATATATATAAGCAAAGTAATAATTACAAAGTTATGTCTTAAATACAAAATAAGTAGTTCCATCAATATTACACTCCAAAAATATGATTACAAGATGGACTTGAACAAAATAAGTTCTGATTTCTTCTAAGATAGCCATACGTCCTCGAAAGTTTCTGCAGGACCATCGTCTGGGTAAAACTCTTCAACACCTAGCATGAAACACGATGAGTTTGGAATGCCTAGTAAACTTATACAATCCATATTCTCTAATTTCAACCCAGATTCTCTAAATTCATGGTAGTTCTAGCTTAACCTTTACAAATTCGTGCAAATGGTCCTACAACTTGGTGAATTCAATTTCTACATGAATTTTCTTCAAGAATTATCGGTGAATTCCATACCTAGAGCTTGAATTTTGATGGTTGCTAGCTTAATCTACTCAAATTCCCTTCAATTCTCTACAATCTCTCCACTCTCTCTCTAGAAATTGATATATATATATATATATATATCTACAATCTCAGCCTCTATATTGAAGATGATGAAAAATGAATTCAAGTGTATAAGGCTCATATATATATATATAAAAGGATTATGTTATGCTAATTAATCCTAATTAAGTCTAAGTAATTTATTCTAATTATTTTGATCCGAATCAAATTTTAATTAAACTTACCATATGATTCTAAATTTTCCACTTAACCTTTTGAACTAGTCAATTTCGGTTTCTAAATCCATTTGAGCTTTCAATTTCGAATTCTAAGTCTGAACTCTAACATATAATTCACAAACAAACAAATAAGCATCAATTAAGCACATAATCATGCAAATATACTCAATGAAATAATATATAAAAATAATATTTATGTCAGGGTCGTCACACATCTTTCTTTGAGTTGCACATTTTCAAACTCTTTTGAAACGCATGAGATCAAAGCATTCCAAAGTAAGTGCTTTAGTCTATAATTGCTTGGTTTGCATAGTAATTTTAGCATTAATAATCAAAACATGAGCATATATTGGTAATGAATCTCATATCATTGATTAGTAGAGGCCAATCTTTGATCGGGTGTACGGGGGTGCTCAATTCATTACCTTCTCCCCTTATACCTAAGTTCCCAAGCCAAGACACTTTGGTTGTGATGAACAGTGGCCTTTGGCACGAGTCATGGGTTTCCTAATTTTTCTAAAAGATTAGGTGGTGACTTTAAGTTTAGTGATGTAGTCCAATTTTACATTTCTTGTGATTAGTGAATTTTCTATGGATTTGCCAAATTTGGATTCTCATTCTGTTTCACATTGCACTCGTGAAACAAGACCCCAAGGGTTCGAACTGTCGGGCACGCTCGGATACCCTGTCCTGGAAATCCCACAACTAGCTTTAGAGTACAACTGGTTTCTCCTCAAAATTTGAAGCACTAATCTCAATTGTTACTCATGATCCCTCTTAGATTATTATTTTTTTTTTTCGTACACCAAAATGTCACGATGAATATTACCACAAATTGGTCCAAGTAAGGCACAAATCTCTTGTTCGTTAAACTCATCAACACGCCTAGCACATTATTTATACAAATGGAATCGCTACAAACTCATAATGGCTATAATGGGTTCAAAAACCCATTTTTAGAGTATCATCTTTCCAATGCACAAGTGGTGATACCCAAACCTAAGGTCTTTCTTGGAGAAACACTTATCTCTTTTCAATTGATCGGACAAGTCATCAATCCTAGGTAGTGGATGTTAGTTCTTAATAGTAACTCGAATGAGTTGACGGTAGTCGATACATAATCTAAATGCTCCATCTTTCTTCTTAGTGAACAAGGCTAGTCTCCCCATAGAGACGTAGTAGGTATAATAAACTTCTTATCCAATAGTTGTTATAAATGTTTCTTCAATTCCCTCAATTCGGCTAGGACCATACGATGAGGTGCCATCGAAATAGGCAATGCGTCAAGTTGTAACTTGATAGTAAACTCTATTTCTCACTTTGGAGGCAACCCTAGCAACTCCTTAGAAAAAAAATGTGAGGGTATTCACTTGTCACGCGAGGTAGTCCTAGATTCTCCGATCTTCATCCAAAACCAAGATGGCTAACCATCTAGCTAGATGATTATGTGATTTTGACTTTCGAAGTGTTGGGGACAAAGAATCATGTCTATCTCCTTTAAATTGAAAACGAGCTCCATTTTGAGAATAAGCATGTAGACACCCTATTTTGACTGACCCTAAGACTTTGGGTGTTTGCAAGTCTCTCGATGGCGAAACGATGATTATTTTATCTTTAGAATGTTTGAGATTGTTTGGAGTTACTATATGAACCTGTTTTGGTCAAAAATTGACTTTTTACAAAAATAACCATTTTATCCTTGGACTCGTTTTGGCCAAAAACAAACTTTCTGACTCCGAGATAGAGAAAAAAGACCAGTTGTACTATCACTAAAACAAATTGGGTCTTGAATGACAAGTTTTTTTGTCTCTAAAAAGCTAATTTCATCACTATAGATATTTGTGAGGAAATATTTTCCTCACCGATTTCGTCATTGAATGTTTGTCACTAAAAATGGCCGTGAGGAAAAATAATTTCGTTACCAATGAAATTACTTTAGTGGCGAAAATTTTTGTCACCAATAAAACAACATTTTGTCGCCAAAAATTCTCATTTTTGTCACCAAATAGTTATTCAATACCATATTTATAATTTTAGTTGACGAATAAATTTGTCACACATGTTGATCATTAATGAAGAAATAATTTCGTCACTGCAAGATGTAAAGTTGACGAAATTTTTTGTCTCCAAAAGTTAGACATGGGTGATGAAATATATTTCGTGGCAAAAATATGTATATGTGACAAAATTTTCAGTTACCAAACAACATATTAATGAAAACTTTCATATATAAGCTGCAATAAATTTTGTCAAAAAAAATATTTATTAGTGATGAATAATCACTTTGTCATAATAACAAGTACAAATGACGAAAAAATTCATCACTAAACTTGTTCCATATTTTATATTTCAATTTAAATTATTATTTTACAAATATCCCTCTGCTCATATCCAAATAGCCTTTTAAATGTACTAAGAAATCCACTAGCTATTATACACCACTCCACAAAAACAATTCACCAAACAATTTATATTATAAATCAAAATATATCCATCAAACAAATTTAATAATAATCCATTAAGTATAACAAAAAAAACCATTATAGCAAATCCCAAAATGAATTAAGAGCATCTTCAATGGTATTTACTATAATAGCATTGCCATTGCTATAATTTGGCAAAGAATAGTAGTAAATTGCCAAATTATTACAATGGTACTCCAATGGTCACATGCTATTTTGGCAAATCTCAACCAACTTTCCTTCTAAATCAACACTCGATCTTAATTTGCAGCTAGAATTAAGTATCAGTTAAAAAAAAAAAAAATCAACACTTGATCTTGATTTGCAAGTATGCTTCCAAACGTCATCAAAAATCAATCTGCAAAGAAAATAAATAAGGAAAACATTAACATATTGTCAATTACATCTAAACTCATATATAAATAATTTTATTTTATAAACCAATTTAGTAGAAATGCATATAACAATTCAGAACTTCAACGAGTTTAGGTGATCCTTGATGATAAGCAACATGGATAACAGAAGATGCCAAAATATTGCAGGAATACCATGTATTACTAGCACTAATGCCAACAAGAACCAAAGAGAATCACGTGACGTGTTTGACACAAACTAATCAGCCCATGGTTTTTACAGGAGTTACCATTTTCATTTAAATGTAAATATTTTCCTATTTTGTTTTTAACCTCAAAGAGGTAAAAAGGTCAAAACACACACATGCAAGAAAACATAAAAACAAAAAAAAAACACACATGAATAGATATTGAAATAAAAACATGATTAGACCTCTAAATAGTTTGGGTTAATTACATTTTACCCCTATATGGTTTTGTCCAAAAACACTTTATCTCCTTCATGTTTAAAAATATACACATAACTCTCTTGAAATTTGGATTGAAGTGCAAAAGTTGTAAAGTCTGGTTAAGTTAACCGTGCATGTACAACACAACTAAATTGAGCGTGTGTGAATCTAAGAAATATATAATGACACTTTTGCCCTTTTTAAATTTGTCTTTTTCTATTCTTTTCTTCTTCATTCCCTCTTCCTTTTTTTTACAGTAGCAAACTCTTCTTTTCACTTCCTCCTACACCTTACATGTCACCACTGACCAATAGCCTCATGGGCCACCATGGCTATCAGCCACCTCTAAAACAAAACCCAGCCGCCACTTCCCCAAACATCCAGGTTGGGTGACTTAGCAACCTCATAGACACAGTCCACCAGGCTACCACTGTGCTTGGCCAAACACAACCTCAACACCTAGTGGACAAGCACCTTTCATCCCTCTCATCTTTCTCCCCTTCTCAGGGAAGTAAAATTCAAAACTCATCTCCCTCTAGCAATCTAAAAATAGAAAGTTCTTAACACAAGTTCTAAAGACAACAAATCACTTTCAAGTTCTGAACTATTTTAAGATAGCTAAACTGAGAACAATTAAGATGTTATTAATGAAATTATTGTACCAATGATGTGTACTGATCCATCGCTACAACCAAACTTTATGTTAGGAACAAAAGTAATTACTAACAATTAACAACAGACTACTTAAATTAGTATTGAAAAAAATGACAGTAAACAAATTAATCCCTCACGGCAAGAGCTGTAGTTGAGTTATTAAAGCATCATATTTTGTTATATATATATATATATATATAAAATCCCAGATATGGAGGGGAAAAATGCTACCAACTAAAAGGTGCAAGCAATGATCATTGCCTATATTTTTATGATGCCTCCTAGGATACCCTGCCCAATTATTGTTTGGGTTTTCAAGTTGACTGTTGTGGACTACAATAGCTCTCCTTATTTATATTAGATGCATAATTTTCAGCTGAGATACAAACAAATCAGCTATGTACTGTTATTGTGACATGCAAACAATATGTGTGTAAATAATATCACATCTACAAGAGTAAATATCAAGGTCCAACTGTAACCAAGCAACCTACTAGAGTTATTATAACAAAAGTAGTTGCACAGTACTATAATCACAACAAGAAGCAATTTTTTTTTAAAACAAATTTTATTAAACTAATGGAAGCAATCAAAGCGACAAAAGCATCAATAAAGGCAAGGTGAAGGAGGAAAACAAACTAGGAGCATATGTGTGCCTAAATTCCCTCCCAAAAAAGATTCCTTCATTCAATGTTCATATCTAAGGATAAGAAATACTGCTTTGACTTCTACACCATTAATTAATCATCAAAATTTTGAACACAATATAAAAGCAGTAGACACGGAATGCAAACAAATAAACTACTCTCTGTTATGTAGTAAGTTGCCCCATGAAGCATAATTAAAAAATTGAATTTTCCATTGTGACCTGATCACCTGTAAGTTTATCAGCAGGCATTGAATATTCCATTGTGGCCTGACCCCCTAGGGTGACAACTTTGCCGAAAAGTTCAAAGAAGCCATTATCAAATGCAAGACCAAGATTGACTCAGCCATTGCAAAAGCTAAAACTTTCATGTTTTCAATTTTGGGCTTGTTTTGCTCTTCGGTGTGAAGCTGAATTTTGGTACATTGAAGAATTTATTGAGTTCTCTGGTGGAGAAGTTGCAGAAGCTTTTTGGCTACATGAAGGAGTTCATGAAATTGATGAGTGAAGTTGTGAAGCTAACTGGATATGGGTTTAAGTACAATTCATGTGATGATGACAAAACATTTTTGGAAGAGTTAATCAATCTTATATCTGGGATTTTGGGTATAGAGCAGAAAGGCCATCCACATGAATTCTATTTCAATCTTAAGAAATTGGTGAAAGAGAAAATTGACAGTTTCTTGAAGAAAAATTTCAAAAGTTTAGCTGAGGATCCACGAAGGAGAGGCTTGTTTGTTGATTTATGTCTTATTGCTTTGTTAGTTCTCTTCAATTAAGTGTATCGTAGCCTTCAAAAAAAAAAAAAAGTCTGCTATAATGCTTTGAATCTAATTTGTGTTTTTTTATACCTCTACCTAGAGCAGCCCTAGCAAGAACATGGGCCAACTTTACACCTAGTCTCATGAACTTAGTAAAAAAAAATTATTTTTTTTTTGGGTAGAAAAGGTGCTTCATAGAAGAAATGTTAACATTTAATAGAGCATTTTGTATTTTAATACCCCTAGCACCATCAAACAGTTGATAAGAGAAATACAATTCGGCATAATGAAGAACATTATGAGCTCAATGTCTCTGTTAAATTCTTCTTTGGTTAAATAGGTTAATAGCATTTTAACATCTTCAAGCAAACCAAAAAAATTATAATCAATCTATTTTTTCATGATGAGATAATTGCAAGGATAATTGAATTTTGGAGCCATTTTACTTAAACTACCATTGAAAGATTAGTGTAAAGATAATTATTGTAGAGAATTCTAATATACTTGGTAATAGAATCCTAGACTTGACCCTTGGAAATTTGTATTTATGGACAAAAAGAATGACTATCAACAAAAATTACAGAACCTACAAACCAATTAAATCTTAAATTAAAACATGACTATCAACAAAAATTACAGTACATGGAATTCATTTACCACTACTCAATGAATAGCAGAAATAGTCACATTGACCACTGCTCAAGGTATGAACCTTCGAATTAAAACATGGAATTCATTATTCATAAGTAATCACTGTAAATCTCGTAGGATTTTGGATAAATGACTATCGACAAAAATTACCGAAGTTATAAACCAATTTGAATGCACAGTTCAATTGAATTTAAAGGGTAGGGTTCCAATGAGGTTCTTTCATTATTGTTTCAAATATTACCCATAATGAAGTGTGTATTTACTTTTTTTTTAATACGTTCAAAGTTTGTAATTCTGATGAAAATTAATGAGTGCAGATGTTCAATAAGCAAGGGAAATTAGCAACAAAAATAGAAAAATAGAGAAATTGAGTGTGTGTGTGTGTGTGTGTGTGTGTGTGTGTGAGAGAGAGAGAGAGAGAGAGAGAGAGGACCCATACCTGAAAATAGAAAAATAGAGAAATAATTGAATACTACTCGAAGCGACATGGGCGGCGCTGACGATTGCTCAAAGGAGAATGGGGGTAACGTCGATAGCAACTCTGAAGGAGAACGGGTGACGTCGGTGGCGGGGTTGAAGGAGGAAAATGAGTTGAAGGAGGAGAAGGATCGCTGTGTTTTGCGAGAGAGGGATGAGAGGAAAAAGGGGGAAGGGGAATTAATAGTCTATTTTTTTTCATTACCGCCCAATATGTCAAAATTTTCCCTCCAAAATTAGTGACAAAATAATTTCCTCACTAAAAAGTCTAAAAATATTAAAAATTATTAGTGACGAAATGTATTTCTCACCAAATGGTCTTAAAATACTTAAAATCAAGTTTCTCAAAAAGAAAATATGTAGAATTATTGGTGACGAAAATATATTCCTCACTAATAATTTTATAATTGGTGACAATTTCTTTTCTCACCAAAAGTCTCAAAATTTTGGCGTCACCAAAAAAATTAGCGAGAAAACCTTCAGTGAAGAAAATTAATTTTTCCTCACCTAGAAAGAAGTATTTATTGACGAAAATAAATTTCGTCATCTATTATTTTTATTTTTTTAATATATGTGACAAAATTTTATAATTCGGCACGGATTATTCTTATTTAGTGATGAAATTTTTTTCTTCACTACTTTTCGTCACCATAGATTACTTTTGTTATGATCAAAGACATTTTCCAAAATTAGTAACCGGTTTTATTGAAAATAATGATCGAAAAGCAATTCGGGTTTACTTGAGCCACAAGCAAGCCAAGGGCATGGGACCCCACAATTGGCCAAGCATGGATGGCACGCATACTATGAGGCCCCTAACTTTTGTAAACCCTATTTAAACCCTCACTTTTTAATTATTATAATAAAAGGTCTTAGTTCCTTGTTTATTTGCAAATTTAACCCTAAAATCAAAAACGCATCGCGGACAAACCCATACAAACCCTAATCAATCCCGGTAGCTTAATAATCATTTCTAAAACTCTAATATTAATTATTTGACTCTCTAATTATAGATTAATTACTCTAAATCCTAGTTTTTGATTTTGATTATTTTCGTTCGATTACTCACCTTTTAATTCAAAGTGAAGTAATGCAAACCGAATTAGTTTTCCTATCACTATTATAATTAATTTTATACTTGAAATAGGTATTTCAATTCATAAATTTAGTCCACGCCGTCACACTTAATTACTATTGCACATTTGTCTCAAAGTCATTACTTTATATATAAAAGTACACCTCAACATAATAATCATTTTCTACAAATATCTACATATTTATATGAATATAATCATCAAAAAATATATAAAAAAAATACCTTGAAAACCCTAGTACATGCCCTCCCCCCCTCCCTTTTGAAGATTTGTAGAGTACTTTTTCAATCAAGATTCATGAATTCATGTAAGACTTTTGACTTGGACCCCAAAATCATGGATGTCTGTCTTGTACTAAGCTTTCAATCTAGTTCCAAACCAACCAAGTAAGGATTAAGCTTAATTAAACCACACTTAACCTTCCTAAACACACTTCATTTCATTACATTCCAACCAAATACAACTTCATTCAATTTCATTCCAACCAAAGGACACTTTAGACTTTTTACCACAATTTTTCTAGTAAATAGAACCACCTCCTTAACACTTTTGCACACTCAAACACATACAAACACACATACATTCGGCTAGAGGGAGAGAAAGGAGGGCAAGGTGTGAGCTTGGAGGAGGAAGGAAGAAACGAAAGAAAGCTTTGTCCAATCTTAGAAACCTAGCAAACAAGTAAGCCACACACCACTCTATCCTTTCTTTTCTCTTCTAAATACATGATATTATGTGCCTAGAATATTCACATATATAGTTCTTATGTGTTCATTAAAATGTGATTGAGTATTGATAAGGACCTTGCTTGTGTTGAAGTAATTCGACAAAGTTCTAATCTATTTAATGCAATTTATAAAAGGCACACATTAAAACTAAAAATCTGAGTTATGAATATATTATTTGGCATATTTTTATCATATGAGAACTGTAAAATTACCCACAAAGATTGGCCTCTACTAATCCATGATTTAATATTCATTACTGTGGTGTAATAGGTTTAGGAATACTCTATTGTCCAAGAATAGAATCCCCCTCCTCTGTCCTCTTCTCCTTTCTTTTATAGTGTTTCCCTAGTGACCTTCCAAGGGCCCACTATTTTCTCATGGGCTTTAACCTCGTTCATGGACCCCCACATAGCCCGTGGGGTAATAGGTTCAAACGGCCCCCTAAGCCTGGTTTTATTCGGCTTTGGCCCACTAGACTTAATATGGCCGACTTATCTATGACCGTGGATTCGGCGTGTTTTGCCGACTCACACTATGCCAGCCCAAGGACGATATTTCATATATTCGGCTACCACAATTGCCCTCCGAACATCCGATTAACATCTGTTATTCGGCGTGGTCGGTTGAATATTTCGACAAACCTTGGAAGTCGAAAATACGACGCACGAGCGTCTTTTGGTAATTATGCATCAGATCAGTGGCAATTTGGGGTCATCTTTGCTTCCCACCCCTTCGTAATTTGACGTTCATTTAATGCGTTTTTAAAAATCGTACGTATTGAATTTTGGCTCCTTCGCATTCTTCATACCATTCTTCCTCCCTCACAACTCCTGTGTTTCTGACTCTGCTTCATATCACTTCTTCACTTTGCTCCCTTTTTCTGACCTGTAAGTCTCTTCCTCTCTTCATCTTTTGTTCATATTCCAATCCCTTTGTGCATTGTTATTTGTCTTCTATCTTGTTTGGAATGGTGACTCATTTGAAAGCTCTCCTTTTTGAGGAGCGAGTCGTTGCCTTCCGTCGTCACTTTTCGATCCCTGACGACGTCCACCTGTCTCTTGTAGCAGATAGTGTGGTTGATATGGAGAAGGCTGATGCAAACACTATAATCTTCCATCTCCTGTCAATTGCTAAGGGTAGGGTTCGTTTTCCCTTGCACCCCTTCCTTAGGACTGTTCTACACTACTGGGGTTTAATTCCCTCTCAACCCAATGTGAATTTTTACCGTATAATCATGGGTTTGGTGGAACTAAACCGCCGACTAGGGCTTAATGCTGGTGAAGTTAACTAGTCATCAAGGCCGTTATTTTCTTAAAGCCAAGGACAGATCACCATTTGGTGACTGCTCGCTAGCTTCGAAAAAAGAGTCGATGACGTCATGGTCGCCGTTCGAGGCAACTGAGATTCGACGAAGGAGAAAATCGCCAAGACCCTATGTCGAGACGAAAGGGCGAACCAGGTGGCTAAAATTTTAGTTTAGGCGTTATATTTGGCTCCAAAAGATTACTGAACCAGTTTGTTTTTTGTAGGTAACGACTTAAAGAGAGTCTTTCCGTCGGCAGACCCAGACATTCATAACTAGTTGAAGACAGCCCTTTGATATAAAGGGCGGGCCAATCTACAAGGACAAGGACACGCGGCACATATTCTGCTGAGATACGAGCCAACCTACGCAACATTTTCGGCGGCAGATCATATTCCCATGCCGAGAGAAGAGCAGTATCTCACGGCGCTCATATTCTCCAGGTTTAAGAGCTTAAAGGACATCGGTCTTGAGGGTTCGCGAGCCGAAGAGGCTGAACCAGAGGGCCGTTTAGAAGAGTAGAGTTCAGACACGGAAGCTGAACAGGGGATCCATTTGGAAGAAGAAGAGCTTAATAGAGAAGTTGAGTTGGCTTTTGAGCAACTCAACCAAGGGGGCAGCGGCCAAACCTCTACTTCAGGCCAAGTGGAGATTGCTTCTCTAGAGGACATTTTTTCGAATTAGGAGATTTTCTTGGAGCCCACTCTGAAGAAATGGGCAGTAAGCCGCTTGCTCAATTTGCCAAGAAAATAAATATAGAGAAGATGGCAGCACACAGGAGAGCCAGTAGTGAAGGGAACTTAGAAACTCCCCCTCCGGCAGTCGTTGCAGAAACTCAAGAATTGATCGTGGCTGACAAAGTCATCGCTCGTCAGCCAATGGAGACTTCGGGCTCTAATCAAGTTGATCAAATGGGCGAAAAGTGCCCCGCCGAATATATTGCCGAATCGCCAAAAAAATCGGTTGACAAACAGCAAAGGCCAGCTCCGTTTTCTCTAGATTCAGCCTAGCCGTTCGCCATCCAGCCAAGGATAAAAAATGTGCCAGTTTTTTCCAACGGGTCGGCCATTAAAGATCCCGCTGTGGCCCTCAGTGTGGCATCGTCGCTTTCACTTCCATCAGATAAGGTCGCGTTTCGTGCCGAGCCGACCATCGTCTCTATTGCATTGGCGGTGCAATCGGCTATACTGGTAAGTGCATTGGGATGAATCTATTTTTTCTTTTTTATGTTTAATGTGGTTGCGGTCTTATTTGTTTAGGCGGCGGGCAAGATAGCGGAGATCAGCCGTCATTACTATGGTGCCGTAGAGAGACTCAGCATGATCGAAGTCCAACTTCAAGATGAAAGAAACCAGGTTGCGGCTACGATGGTCGATTTGAAAATGGCGATGGATAAGGCGGAAGCCGAAGCTAGGAGGGCGGAAGAGGAGCAGGCGAAGGCCATAGCCGAAGAAGAGAAAACTAGGAGCGCTGAAGAGAGGGCTGCCAGCATGGACGGTGAGTTGAAGTTGGCAAGGCGGAGAATTTGAGATTGATGGCCGAGTTGGAGGAGGCAAAGAAAGCCCAAGAGCGAACGGAGGCGGATGCAGCCAAAGCTTTTGATGTCAACGAACTTCAAGCCAAAGGATTATATGCCAACGAGGCATTGAAGTTTGAAAATCGAGGCTTCAAGCATGGCTGGCTTAAAGCTTTGGTGACTGCCAAAGTGACTCTTAATCTGTCGATTCCATATGAGAAGCTGGAGGTTGAACCTCTGGAATCAGATCCAGAGGATTTTGAAGATTTTTAACAATAGTGTGCTTATTTTTGTTGTTTATTTGTAATTGTTTTAGTGTTAATATAGTATTAGTAATGTTTTTGTATTTAAGGTCGTTTTCATTGATAAAATGATACTTTGCTTATATTCTGTTTATGAATGAAAAAGGCCAGTTCTAGGCAGTGAGTGTGCATACAAATGAAATTATAGTAATGGTTTGTGTTTGAAATTATTGTAGTGAACTTATGTGTGATGCTCAAAGCAAAAAATGAACTTCAGCAAATGGTCAAGTGGGACAGCAAAGTAATTCAGCCAGATATGGATGAGCCGAGTAGATGAAATATCTGCCCTTGCCCCAATTGAGCATGAAGTTTCCGCCGAGTACAAAACAGGGCCTTCATGATCAAGTGGGGAAGAAGAATAATCCAGCCATCTATGGATGAGCCAAGTGTATGAAATATCTACCCTTGCCCCAATTGAGCATGAAGTTTCTGCCGAGTATAAAGCATGGCCTTTATGATCAAGTGGGGCAGAAGAATATAATTCGGCCATCTATGGATGAGCTGAGTATATGGAATATCTGATGAAATCTGCCCTTGCCCCAATTGAGCATGAAGTTTCCGCCGAGTACAAAGCATGGCCTTCCTGATCAAGTGGGGCAAAAGAATATAATTCGACCATCTATGGATGAGCCGAGTATATGGAATATCTTATGAAATCTGCCCTTGTCCCAATTGAGCATGAGGTTTCAGCCAAGTACATAACATGGCAAATGGTCAGGTGGGGCAAAAGAATAATTCGGCCATACAAGATTTAATTTGGTCGATTAACAATGGCAACGGCAGCGCGTGAGCACATCGTTAGCGGTGTATGTTGTAATTAATAAAGGGGTCATCATTAAATAGCCCTTGCACAGCCTACGAAAGGGGTATCCAGTCTCAATGAGCAACGAGGCAAGGGGAAGAAGCGAAAACATCTGCGCAATTACTACAGTGTAAGCGTATGTCTAGCAGATTATTTTTCAACAGCAAAGGTGAAGGAAAGAGTTTAGCAGAGCTGGACACAGAAATGGATCGTCGAATAGCTTCTCGTGCGAATACTGTGGCGTCGGAGGAACGAGGAAGACATTCACCCCGTCGACGAAGCAGGTCTCCAAGGAGGAGCAAAATAGAGAAATCGCCCAGAGGAGGGTCTCAACAAAAAGGCATCGACAGGGCACCAAGTGCACGGGCGTCCGTTCAATGAAAGCCAAGTAGACCGCCATACCCTCTTAGTTTTGCTGTGTTTATTGGCAATAAGCCCATGACTGAAGCAGATTCGATCATTCACGATCCCAATGTGGCGGTGGACTTTACTCGTCAAATATTTCCGCATAAGGTACAGTAATCTATGATCGGGGCGGAGCGATTATGAGGTGTTTAGAGACGAAGTCTATAGGTCGATCAAGGGACTCTATTGTGCATACGAGACTGACATGCAGCTGTGAGCCACTTAAAAAGAAATTTTCTAAAAAGATGGGCGGATTCGAGACTTGGAACGTCGCGCCGAGAAGACGAAAAGCAAAATACACAAAGCCAGGGCTGCCGAGAAGATGCTTGCAGGGTCGGCGAATACGATTGTCACCGCTAGAGTAAACTAGTGTCTGATAGACCATGCCATAGCCGATTGGGACATGGCCGCTATATTTGCCAAAGAAGCCATTCGATCCCGCGCGTATGAGGAAGGCTTTTTGACGGTCGGAAAGTTGGTATCGAGAAAACTAAGGAAAAGCTAGCTGATGATGTTTGTCGCTGCGAGAACCGTGGTTTCAAACATGGATGGCTCAAGGCTCTTCGGGCCGCAGGTATTGACAACTCTTCACTCCTATTCCAAAGTTACGAACTTCTGTTTGAAGCATATGATGCCGAGAAGACTGATGATGAAGAGGAGGCGAACAATAGGGATGCAGTAGTTTAGTATTCTCTTGTAATTTTAATATCTTGTGCCGTTTGTTCTAATAAAACTCGAATTACTTTAGTACCAAGCGTTTATTTCTTTCGTTCGATACGGTATCGCTTGTATTATCTTTTATAATTAATTCGAAAAAATCCAATTGTGCATGACATATTATTCGGCCGATCATGACTTGCATGAGGGGCGCTTCGAATTCAAAGTCTTTTATATTGGTCAATTGTGCCAAGCACAAAGGATACTCCGAATTCGGAGGCTCATTCGGCCGATTATGACCAGCACGAGGGGCACCTCGAATTCGAAGTCTTTTATATTGGCCTTTGTGCTTATTGACCAATTGTGCTAAGTACAAAGGACGCTCCGAATTCAGAGGCTTATTTGGCCGATCATGACCAGCACAACGGGCGCTCCAATTTGGAGTCTTTTATATTGGCCTTTGTGCTTATTGGCCGATTGTGCCAAGCACAAAGGACACTCCGAATTTGGAGGCTTATTTGGCCGATCGTGACTGTAGACGTCCCGAACGCATCCCGGGGAAAGGGGTGCGAGTCCCCCCCCCCCCCGGTTCTGGTTCGATATTGGGTCACTACAGTTCGAAGGACTCAAAATGTCACGGTTCTTAATCTTGAACCAAAGAGTCCAAATCCGGCAAATCGTTTTGAAAACAGATTTTTTTGAGAGAAATGCCAAACATGGACTGCTTTGCCAGATACAGAGTCGCCACCTAAATGTTTTTTAATGGGAAATTTAGGAAACCCTGACTCGGTGCCAAAGGCCACGTGTCCGTCATCACCAAAGTTGCCTCGGCTCGGGAACTTGGGTACGATTGGGAAAGGTCACTTCGTGAGCACCCCCGCTCGCCCGGTCAAAGACCGGTCTCTACTAACCATGATATCTATTTTTGAAAACATTGTGTGTTCTTATTCCGGTTATTAGCCTAGGTTACTATGTGATGCGCACAGCATACAAGTATAGACTGAGTCGTCTGAATTGGAACAACACACTTCATGTTTGTTTGTTTGAAAATGGTTTGATGGTGCTACCCGCAGGTAGGCTAAGACGTGGATTTGCCACCCTCAGGTGGGCTTAGAAAACATGATTTTGCCACTATCTAGTGGGCTTAAAACAACATTTGATGAATTGTCCCACTCAAGTAACTCAACCTCCACCCACAGGCATTCAAGGCAGTTATATCACATAGGCAAATAGCCTCATGGTAAGCATGCTATTCATGGCAGCACTCACACGCATGCAAGGATGCTAAAGCATAAAACTCACCGAGTACTCCAAGCCAAAACAAGAAACTGATTAGAAATCATGCATGATCCTAACTATACAGAAATGCCTAATGCAACGCATGCAAAAAATGCAACTATAGCAGGCTCGGCTATTCTAAACATGGCATGTGGATTGCTACAGCTATCAGGTACTCAACTTGGAATTGAAATACAAATGCAGTTTGTATGATGCGCCGAGCCTGGTGCATGCAAAACAGATGAATGAATGCAAACATGCTATCATACTGTATGCTAATTGAAATATGCCCTATATCTAACCATCGTAAGCGGGTAAATAAAAGGGAGAAAGAAGTGGGGTTGGAAGACATACATCACACTCACCCACACTTATTACAATTATGCCCTCGCGCAGAGGGTCCGAATAAAATAATAATACAGTCCCGAATAAAAGAATATTACAGTCCGCATAAAAGAATATTACAGTCCCCTAATTAATTAACAAATTAACTAAGAAAAACTGTAAACTGGCATGCAAGCCAAGGGGTGTGCCTTGATTCTGATGAATGCTGCAAGTTTGGGCTGCCTTGCACGGAAATCCACTGGGATGCCCCAATTAGCCTCTGTTTTGCAATGTTTCTCGAAATGCGTGCCAGACTCTGAAAAGCTGCTGATTCTTGATATGCTGCAACAGAGAGCAGGAAAGGGGCATAGCAATGTATTTCACAAATATATGCATGCCTCGATCCTCGTGCCACCAATCACGCATATCGATGCATGATGGCCGAGGAGTCGGATTGCACAACTCAATATAGGATGAATGCAGATGAATGCTACAACAAAACCTAACTCCATCATGGGTAATCCGGAGTGTCGGTGACTTGGGAATTGAGACCCGTTCCGTCACTCGGAGTACGAAACGTGCCTCGTTTCCCATGCCCGGGCTAACTCCTATCCCGAACACGATGCAATATGCATGATATGCATGAAATGTAGCTAATATGCAATCCTAGCATGCACAATGCTATGAAAATGAGATGCCTCGAAATGCGTGCACACGGGCGCGCAAACCGAGGCGATGATCCTAAGGCTGAAATGTCAACGCAATGCCAATTGGACTTACACTAACACGAGTGGACCTCAGCCACACTCACATAAGAGGCCGATGGATGAAAATGAAGCGCCTCGAAATGCGTGCACATGGGCGCGCAAACCGAGGCGATGGCCGTAAGGCATGGAATGACATGGAAAGATATGCAATGAGACTAAAATGAGATGTCTCGAAATGCGTGCCCACGGGCACGCAAATCGAGAAAATGGCATACGGAATGCAACAAGACTAAAATGAGATATGCGATGCAATATGGGCTTACACCAACATGAGAGAGCCTCAACTACACTCACACAGGAGGCCGATGGATGAAAATGAGATGCCTCGAAATGCGTGCACACGGACGCGCAAATCGAGGCAATGGCATACGCAATGCGATGAGACTAAAATGACATACAGAATGCAAAATGGACTTACACTAACGTGAGTGAGCCTCAGCCACACTCACATAAGAGGCCGTCGGATGAAAATGAAGTGCCTCGAAACGCGTGCACACGGGCGCGCAAACCGAAGCGATGGCCCTAAGGCATGAAATGACATGAAATATGATATGCAAACATGCAAATGGATTTTGGCACTGAAATATGGGGGAAAACAGTCCCGAAACATGGCCAAAGTGCACCCGAAGCATGGAATGATCCCGAAATGCGATATTAAGCACCCGAAATGGCCTACAGCCATACTAAACATGCATAATATGGACATGGAATGAAAATACAGTAGCAAGGCAGCCCTAAGAAAAGCATTTTTCAGTCATAAAAATGGCTAAACAGCAAGCATACATAGGATTAAGCAAGAATGCAAGAATGGCCCCGCAAGAGGGGTATTGAAGCAAGTGATACATGCGATGCCTAAATGGAAAAGTACCCTTCTACAACACTGATGAGGGACTAAAAATATGCACATTTACAGTAGATGACATCCCCAACTCAGTATGAAAACATGCTAAAAATGTCATGGAAGAACTAGGATACATAAGGCTATAACATGAGGTACCCCAAAAATTCATCAAACCAGCAAAGAACCTTAATGAAATATGTCAAGAAGGTCAAAATATGACTCTTTCCAGTTCTGATTATGGCCGAAAACAGAAGCTAGATAAGCTTAAAAAAGCATGCAAAAATGGGGGTCAAAGAGGGATATAAAGACAAGCACAACATGGAGACCCCCAACAAGGTTGATCCCTTCTACAATGTTGTAGAGGGACACAAAATAAGCTTACTCACAGTTCATGACATGCTCCAAAACAGACTACATGTAGGTCAAGCAAGTCATGCAAATTTACGGTAAATATGAGAGATTATGAAGCAAGTACATGATAGAGAGGCCAAACAAGGTTGATCCCTTCTTCAATGTTGAAGAGGGGCTCAATATAGGCCCACTCACAGTTTACATTATGCTCGAAAACAGATCACTCATAGGCTAGAAATAGCATGCAATATTGTGGCATATAAGATGATATTGAAGCAAGTGCAAGTTAGGGATCTCAAACAGGGTTGAGCCCTTCAACAAAGATGAAAATGAGCTCAAAATAGGACCACTTTCAGTATTGGTCGGAGCTCAAAACAGTATAGAAATAGGGCCAAGAAATGAATCAAAAATGAGCTAGAAAAGAGGGGTGGAGTACTTACCCTTGTAGACAAGTCTTGGCTGCCTTTTTGCTTGAAGAATGGATGCCTCCTAGCTGCTGGAAAGCTCTCCTAGCTCTGGAAATAGAGTAGTGGTGGTGGTGCTTGATGGTGATGAAGAGATGGAACCAAAACTTGAAGATTTGAGAGAGATGGAGAGAGATATGTATCTAAGCTCTTAAGAGAGTTTTTTCTAACCTAGCCTAAGAGTTGGGAGGCTCCATATATGGACAAAAAAGGAGGGCAAAGGTGGAGGGAAATGCACCCAAGTGTTCCCCTCCAAAATATCCCCCGGATACAAATCTTTTCTGGGTGAAACAGCTACACAGCTGTAAGACACACCTCCCAAGGAGCATGGCCGGCCAGCTAACTTTGTTGCAGGTGGCCGGCCGGCCACCCCCTATGGCCGGCCGGCCAAGGGGCAAAATGGTCCAGAGGAATTGCTGGCCGGCCACCAGATGATGGTGTCCTCCCAGGTTTCCTCAACACAACCCAGTGGTTCAAATCTGGCAACTCTAAAACAGGAGAGAGAATAGGCCATTTTCAAAGAGGTTCAAAAATGAAAATGGAATTACTGGCCGGCCATGCACTTTTAGGGTCCTCCCATGTGTGTACAACACAAATATGTGGTTTTGGCTTGAAGAAAATGCTCCTAGGGTGGTCAACATTAGCCCGGAAGTGAGAAAAACGGGCGCCGGGGGCGCCGGAAGAGCATAACTGGTCGCTGAGACAATTGCTGGCCTCCCACCCTCCAGTGATCTTCCTGGTGATAAAACAGAGGTACCTGCCAAAAATGAACGAAAACCGATGCAAAAAATGCTCGGGACCAAAACACGCAGTTCGGGATCCCGAAAATAGGCCGTTAAGCACCGAAAGTGGCATTCGGCCACGAAGTGGGTATCTAAGACCCCAGTGTCCCTCGAAAGGGAGTAAATGAGATGCATGCCAAAAACCGGAGGAATCGGAGATGGTTGGGTGGTCCCGAACCGAGGCACCGGCCTGACGGCTCCGAAAACCGGGAACCGGCTCCGAAATGGGCAAAATGGCCTACGGCACAGAAATGTAGCCCCGGCCACTGAGAGATGGTCTACGGGACCTCTCCCTCCCCTCAGGAAAGAAAACAGAGAAAACGAGTCGGTTCGCAAACCGAGGCAAGGCACAGAAGAGGGTTCGGAAGTCCGGAGGCAGGGCGCACGGCCGCGACTCTGAGACTTCTGAACGAGCACAATATGCAACATCACCGAGCGCTCAATCGGTGACGTCTGAGTCTTAAGGTCGGTCAAAAATGGGTGTCTACAGTTGCCCCTCTTTGACAGAACTCGGAAGTCAACAAGTGACGGGAGTGAATGTCAAAGCCCAGAGACGACCCATTTTTGACAAGGCCGAAGACTTAGACAATTATACAAGATGAACAGAGATATGCGCGCAGCTGTGCCCGCAGGCAAGGGGGGGCAAAATGCAAAGCGACATGCACAGAGCCATGTACTTGATGATCATGCAAGTGCAGCAAGCTGTAATGAAGCAAGTATTCGCAAATAGATGCAACAATTTTTAGCAAGAATGCAAAGCAACAACTACATTTCATGCAGTTAGGAATGCGGAGAATCATTCAATTCTCGTCGCGTTCACACGGAGAAGATACGATACCTGCGCGATTCGTCTGGTCGCACCAGCCTCAAATGAACCGTACATACAATATCGTGCCTGCAAAAGAGAGAAATTCAACAAGAACAATATGCTAAAACATATATTCAATGTGATTCCTGTGGTTCCGAAAGTTTGACACACATAGTGTCGGCGAGTAAATGCAACACAATGCAAGAAAGGAACGTGCGTGACAACGCATGCTCGAGCACAGAGGTATGGTACACCAAGAAAACATGCATGACAATGCAAAATGTTCATGCGAATGCAAGTTATGTGCACAAAATGCAAAATGAGCACGAATCAGGGTGCCGTTTGTTGCGAAATAACGAGTAAGAAAACGCGCATTTCGGTGAAGGCAACTTGATCGCGGCCTCGGGTTCACCTCCCGGAGAGGTTACAACATGATCAAAAAGGATACACTTTGATTTTGATGAGTGATGATGAGACACATGTCAGAAATTGCAGCTGAAGTTCCGGCGGAGCAATTTCGCGACCGGAAGTACACTTTTCTTGAACTTTTTCAGGTCCGGGAACTCCAATCTTCCTCAAAATTTGCAGGGAGCTAGAGGGGGAGGTGGGGACATGGCCGGCCAAGTGGTTGCCCTAGGGGAAGCCACGGCCAAGTACCAAAAAGCAAATGGCCGGCCAGCTAGGAAAGGTGGCCGGCCGGCCACCTGCACAAAAGCAGGGGCAATTTTGTCTTTTTGCCTCATTTCTATATATATCCTCACCCATTCAATCCAAAATCACTCCCACAGGTGTGAAATTTCTCCTCTTGCCTCCCAAACCATTTTTTTCTTTCAGATCTGCACTTTATACGCGCTTTTCAGCCTTTTTTGCAAGTTGTTTTCGCGAAATCTTTCAGTTTAAGCACTTTGAGCCGATTAAATTTTGATTTCGGAGCTTCTTTTCTCATTTTCACACACTTGAGGTAAGTTTGTCTCAATATTTGGAGATTTTCTCGGGAGTTGACTTTTGTTGACTTTTTCCAATTTTGGCTCATTTTTGCTCCTTTTTGCAGATTTCTTGAAATGGCGGGTGATTTCCTCACGGTGGAGGTCCTCCAGGTGCCGGAGATGATTTTGATATCATGGCACTCCCCCCGAAGTCCGCCCTTTTATTCCCGGGAGATACGCCCCGCCGGCACATGTGCTTCCGCGGGCCGTTTTTTTCGTCATTTCACTGACTCAATGATCGGGCACACCGGAGATACTTACTTCTACGAGAGCCGGAGCACACACTCTCTCTCCGAGGCACGAGAGGTTTTTACTTCATTTTCTGTATTTTTGCTCTGCATTTTGTAGCTTTGCCATGCTTAAACACACAGTTTTAGCTTATGACATAGTACTTTGTTTGCATTCTGAATATGCGACTTAAACACTTGAATTGCTGAACACACGGCTCACTGACTGATTGATTGTGAACAACGGCACACACTGACTACGAGTAGAACACACAGTCCCACTTGATTTTCTGAACACACAGTCCACTGATGGTGAACACACAGCCCACTGACTACAGTAGAACCACAGTCCCAAACTTGATTTCTAAACCACAGTCCAAGTCGATGGTGAACACACAGCCCACAGATTACGAGTAGAACACACAATCCCAAAATTTCTGAACACACAGCAATAATGGTGAACACACAGCCACAATTACGGTAGAACACACAGTCCCAGATATAAATTAAAGTGAACCGCAGCCACTGATTTCTGAACACGCAGCCCAGATATAAATTAAAGTGAACACGCAGCCCACTGATTAATGATTTGAACACGCAGCCCAAAACACAAATTTACTGAACACGCAGCCCAGGTTTGAAGTGAACACGCAGCCCACTGATTAATGATTTGAACACGCAGCCCAAAACACAAATTTACTGAACACGCAGCCAGGTAGAAATTAAAGTGAACACGCAGCCCACTGATTAATGATTTGAACACGCAGCCCAAAACACTGATTTCTGAACACGCAGCCCAGTAGAAATTAAAGTGAACACGCAGCCCACTGATTAATGATTTGAACACGCAGCCCAAAACACTGATTTACTGAACACGCAGCCCAGGTAGAAATAAAGTGAACACGCAGCCCACTGATTATGATTTGAACACGCAGCCCAAAACACTGATTTTCTGAACACGCAGCCCAGATTGAAGTGAACACGCAGCACTGATTAATGATTTGAACACGCAGCCCAAAACACTGATTAGAACACGAGCCCAGGTAGAATTAAAGTGAACACGCAGCCCACTAATAATGGTTTGAACACACAGCCCAGATAGAAATTAAAGTGAACACGCAGCCCACTGATTAATGATTTGAACACGCAGCCCAAAACACTGATTTACTGAACACGCAGCCCAGGTAGAAATTAAAGTGAACACGCAGCCCACTAATTAATGATTTGAACACGCAGCCCAAAACACTGATTTTTGAACACGCAGCCCAGATTTGAAGTGAACACGCAGCCCACTGATAATGATTTGAACACGCAGCCCAAAACACTGATTACTGAACACGCAGCCCAGGAGAAATTAAAGTGAACACGCAGCCAAATTAATGATTTGAACACGCAGCCAAAACACTGATTTACTGAACACGCAGCCCAGATAGAAATAAAGTGAACACGCAGCCCACTGATTAATGATTTGAACACGCAGCCCAAAACACTGATTTACTGAACACGCAGCCCAGTAGAAATTAAAGTGAACACGCAGCCCACTGATTAATGATTTGAACACGCAGCCCAAAACACTGATTTTACTGAACACGCAGCCCAGGTAGAAATTAAAGTGAACACGCAGCCCACTAATAATGATTTGAACACGCAGCCCAAAACACTGATTTTTGAACACGCAGCCCAGATTTGAGTGAACACGCAGCCCACTGATAATGATTTGAACACGCAGCCCAAAACACTGATTTACTGAACACGCAGCCCAGATAGAAATTAAAGTGAACACGCAGCCCACTGATTAATGATTTGAACACGCAGCCCAAAACACTGATTTACTGAACACGCAGCCCAGGTAAAATTAAAGTGAACACGCAGCCCACTGATTAATGATTTGAACACGCAGCCCAAAACACTGATTTCTGAAGCAGCCCATTTAAAGTGAACACGCACTTTATGATTTGCACACACTACTTCATTTCATTTGCACACACAGCTTGTTACTTGCACAGGCTTGCATTTATTGTGTACTGAACACATGTATTCATTCTGAATGCAGGTTGGCTCTCGCGCCGTGCGAGGATATGGCTCCACTGCCGCGAGAGAGTGGTACGCCGAGCTCCCCAGGCTGTCCGGGATTTGGTTGACGCAGCAGGGTTCGGAGCATTCTGCATGGGATTATCACACTGTCCTGCCAGTAGGACATTTAGCTGCTCTGGTGGAGAGATGGTGGGACACCACCAATTCTTTCCATTTTTCTGCCACCGGGGATATGACCATGACCCCGCTGGATTTTGCCGTCACCGGCCTAGACATAGGCGGTTGGCCCATACCTTATGACGAGGATATGGGTGAGTGGGAGGCCGCATGGGTACATCTGTTGGGGGCTCGCCCACCTGTAGACAGAGCTTCCGGGAGAGTCCGGTACACCTGGTTCTCTTCCCGTTTTCGGAGACCGGAGATGGAGCCTGAGTCTCCTGAGGAGATTGAGCAGTACACCCGAGGTTTCCTCATGTTCCTCTTTGGCACCACTTTGTTTGCTGATAGGGGGAACACTGTTGGATTGTATCTTCTGAGTGCCCTGTGGACCTATCACAGGTCAGTCGGTATGACTGGGGTGGCGCTGGCCTGGCTACCCTCTATTGTTACATGAGTGCAGCCTCTCGCGGGCGGGGAACTTACTCGGCGGCTATTGGAGAGCCTGGGAGGTACGTTCTGTCCTCTTGATTTACATTTCTGCTCCTCATTACTTGTTCATTGCACACACGGCGCACTTTGCACTCTGTATTCTGCCTTTAGCACTTTGTATTCACATTCCGCACTGCTTTTCTCAGCTATGGGTGTACGTATATTTTCCCACATTAGCCCCGGAGATGGAGGTGGCAGGACCCTTATGCTCCGTTTTCACTGGTATTCGAGGGCGAGCACACGACCGAGACCTCGAGAGACTCTCTTCTACCTGCGACAGTATTTTGATACTGTGACGCAGAGGTATTTCAGAACTCTCAGTTCCTTTCATTTTCATCTTTGATCTGCCCTGTATATTCCTGATTTCTGATTGATTTATGCACTGGTTATCCGCAGATTACTTGGCAGCCCTGGGCGGTCTTAGGTGATGGTCTCCGATATCAGTATCCCGGAGGATCGAGTAATTCCCAGTATAGGTTCCTGCTCGAAGGACCATCGGTAGGGCATGGTTCCTGGGGGAACGCTTTCTGCGCCAGGTGTGGGGGTACGATTCTCAGGACCCTCCTGCTGTACCTCCAGCCACTATGCGGACTGCGGATAGACTCTCTACCCAGGAGGTCACTAGTGCTATGCAGGGCACCGATGCTTTGTTATATCTCATGGAGGGGGACTACGCCACCTATCGTCGTATATATCTGATGCCCCCCTTGACGGGAGTGCGTGCTCCGACACTGAGGCCTACTGATGTACCATCTTCGAGTCGTGCCCGTGCTACGGATATCCCTCCTCTAGCAGGGCTGGTGCATCTAGGGGTAGAGGTAGTTCGATTCCTCCGATCCCTCCGTCTCTCATCATCATCTGGGTGGCCAGACATGCCGACCGAGTTGACGAGTTGGCGGTTCGGGACTCCTTACCAGGTTCGCTAGAGCCTCCTCTTCCTGACCACAGATATGTCAGAGACCCTGATTCACCCCGGTATGTTTTACAGCTTTGATTTATCAGTCGATATTTGGACATTCATTCCTTTACTGATAGTTTTGCATTTGTATTTGCAGCCTCCAGTTGAGTACACGGACGAGCTGCTCGGGATGCTGGCCACATTCGAGGGCATGATCCTACGGAGGGAGGCACAGCTAGCCATCATGGGCGTGCAGGTACTGTCCATCTTTCCCGTATTTAGCATATTTCTGATAACATACTGGTTTTGAACATTCTGCTGTATTGATAGTCTGTGTAGAGCACATCTGACACACACCCCACTCTATTGTACTTGCATCTGCTTTTCATATTTGAACTGATGCATTGAACTCTTCACTTTCAGATGCCTCCTGTATACGCACCAGGCCGGGCCCGGTCGAGGTCTGGGCCATCTGGGCCCTTTCGAGGAGCTGGGCCATCCAGGCCTTCTCAGGGAGCAGGGCCATCTAGGCCTGTCCGAGGAGCTCGAGGAGCAGGGTCGTCTCGCAGACGCAGGGCACCCATTATTGAGGAGGAGGAGGAGGAGGTCGCAGACCGTGAGTCAGAGACATCTGCTGGGGAGGGAGGCTCCGGTCTTGGTTCCGGGAGTGGAGACGAGGCTGAGGGGGATCCGGAGGATGATAGCTCTGACCCGGATGGTGATGATGGTGCAGAGGTTGTCCCGCAGAAGAGGATGAGAGGGCCTCCTCATTCCCGTTCCCGAGGATATTGATGCTATTTCCTGCTTTATTTTACTTTTTGCTAGTAGTTTGTAGCACTTTGCATATTGTTAGGCAGTTTTATTTCCTGTAAAACTTGTACCTTTTTGTTGTAAAACATGATGGAATGAAACAGCTTTTGAAAAGATGTTTGTATTTGAAATTCTTAGCATCGCATCGCATCATTTTGCACAAAAATGGAATTGAATGGGAATGTGCCTTGTGTATTTACCGGTCAGGTAATGAACCGACGCAACAAATCAAACAACTCGACTCACTAAGAAATAACAGAATCTTAGCAAGTTTACAACTCGATAAGCAAAGTACAACAATGTTAACGACTCGATAAACAAGACTTAACAAAATTGCGTAAACAAAAGGTAATAACTCAAAACACAAAAATGCGACAACTCGACAAGACTTACAACTCGATAAACAAAGCAACAACTCGATAAGCAAAATACAACAAAGCGTACTTCGGACGGACGATCTGGATGATGGAACGCATCCGAAACTGAGAGAAACGGGGGCCTTCGACATCCCCGATGCGTAGAAATGCCTCAAACTTCTTTCCGGAGGGTAAAACAGGACCAATGCATGGCCGACATTTGCTTTGGGGATTGAGGGTGGCCGGCCGGCCAGTTTTTGAATCAAGGGTGGCCGGCCTGCTAGAATAGGTGGCCGGCCGGCCACCTCTCCCTGCAGCTCCAGAATTGTGACACGTGCTCCTTTGAATAGTGTTTCACCCTCTATAAAAGCCCCAACCTTGGAACTTATTCATTTCATCACTGTTTCTCACAAAAATGGAGGCATTTCTCGCAGAAAATCTCACATCTTGGATCTCTTCTCTAGACGGCTCGGAAAAGTTGAACTTCCGGGGTTTCGGCTTGAATGCACTATTCACGCTGGGCCGGACTCCTACATCTTCCTTTCCTCTATGCCGCGGCAGGTTTTGGAACCCGGTGACGCATGTCTTCAGCTTCGGAGGGCAAGAGGTATGTCCCACTTTCGAAGATTTTCAAGTCTTGATGGAGTCTGAACGCTCAGAGAGATTTGCCTCAGTCCTTTTGGCCACGCCCAAGCTTTAGGGCGGATGTGCGGTCAACGCGCATGATGCTCGATCCTCTGATGTAACGGATGTTGGATATCCCGAGCCTGATTTACCGATTCTCTGATGCTGGTGACCGCAGCGACCATCATTGGCAAGGTTTCCGACAACATGCCCTCTGCTTGTGCATGCTATCTCATTTTCTGTTTGTCTCGGGCTCCGGAGGAGCTAGCATCCGTTGATTGAAGTCGCTCAAGGCTTGAGGGAAGGAAAGAGCTGTATCGCCATGACATTGGCCGAGACTGATGGTTGGATGCTTTCTGTCGCCGGGAACGACTAGATTTGCAGGGAGTCCACTACTGCTGCAGGTAATGTTTCCCACCCAAGCTCACATATGTATTTGCTCACATCACTCGGCCCTCAGGCTCGGTTTTTCTCACAAAACCCTCATCTTACTTTTCTCTCATCGCACCTCTCTATTCTTTATTCTCTCATTTTTCATCCCTCCCCAGATATGGTTGATGGATAAATTGCAAGTTGTGGACTCTTGCCCTGCTTACTCAGCCCGCGGCTACTTCTTTCGACAACGCCTAGTTGACGCCCTTGATGAGGGATGGTGGTTTGAATGGATGTGCAATTTGTCTGCGACGCATTGCTTGGCGCTGTCCTTGGCTTAACCTTCCGGCGATGAGCTACAGCATGTTCCAGGACTGGGATCCGTTGATCGGCTTGACCCATTGTGTATTCTATTTCCCATTCCGTATTCTGCGCCAGTTTGGTCATGATCAGACTTGCCCTCCAGGGGATTGAGTACCGGTCACTTTCCAGTTCGAGGTGCACACTGGCTCGGCAGGCCGCAGCTGGAGGACTAGAGAGCTCCTGCCCCTGCCCCACTTTTGTTGCACTTTGTCTGATGAGTGCTGGGATTGGCTCAACGAAGAAGCACAGGTTGGGCCTAGGTTGGCATCAGAGGCTTCAACTAGCTCTGGCAGGGGGCGCAGGGACACCTGACTTGACTATGCCCCGGATTTATTGCTTTACTAGTACTTTCAAGTTTTCTTCCTGAGTGTAATAAAAAGCAACTTCAATTGTATGCAAGAGCAAGAGAACTCTGTTTTGAAATCAATGAAATTGAAGGTTGTGGTACTGAAAATTCTCCGCTTTGGTCCAAAAATGGTCTTAGTTGTAAAAAGATTAATTTGAACAAAGTCAACTTTTATTAAAACTTTTCAAAACTATTTTCGATATGGATCAGAACTGGACACGCCTGAGATCTGTCACTGAGATGCACAACCCCGGATCCTAGCAACTGGAAAGTTGCCCCTAGTTTGAATGGTACCGCAGCACTTCATTGCAACGGAAAGTTGCCCCTAGTCTGAATAGCACTGTACCGGAGATCACGATAAATGCTGATGAATAGAGATGACTGAGATGATCAAATGGACAAAGTTGATCGGGGAAAAGATTGTGGCTGAACTTCAAGAAGTTGCCTACGTATCCCAAAGATGGGAATCAAGCCTTACGTAGTTCAGGCTCAGGTTCGCTCGGGTATTTTCACTCTCCTTTTGCGCTCTAACTTTTGCCAAGGCCGCCCTTTGCGGGTTTTCAACCTTGCGAGCTCAGTTTTTATAATTTCAAATTTTCTGTGCTCTGAGTTTTGCCTAGGTCGCCCTTTCGGGTTTTCGGCCTAGCGAGCCTCTCAGGGGTAGTATTTCTTCAACTTGTCCATGTTGATCGGTTGGGAAAACTCTAAGCCATCTAGATCCATCAGAACCACAGCTCCACCAGACCAGATTGACTTGATGATGTAGGGACCAGTCCAATTAGGTCTGAACTTGCCCCTTGGGTCGTGGATGGGAGCTCGGTTGTCTTTGAGCACCAAATCTCCTTCCTTTCAAATTCCTGGACTTAACCTTCTTGTTAAAGCCCGGGCGATTCTCGTTGATAACTTGGAGTGGTACAGTGCTTTCAACCTTCTTTCATCGAAAGCATGAGTTCCTCAAATCTGCTTTGTTGCCAGTCTGCCTCGGCTATTTGACACTCGGCCAATACTCGTAATGACGGAACCTCAATCTCAATAGGTAGAACGGCCTCCATCCCATAAACCAAGAGTACGGAGTCGCCCCAGTAGAAGTTCTGATTGAAGTCCTGTAGCCCCACAGAGCAAACGGCAGCTTATCTGGCCAGTCCCGGTAGGTTTCCACCATCTTCTGTAGTATGCGCTTGATATTCTTGTTGGCGGCCTCAACTGCTCCATTGGTTTGCGGCCGATAGGTAGATGACTTATGAAAAGCCACATTGTATTTCTCCAACAAATCAATCACCTCCTTCTTGAAGTGGGAACCATTGTCTGAAATTATTTCGTTTGGGACCCCATAGCGACAGATGATGTTGTTTCTGATAAATTTGCGACGTGCGAAGCCTTCAACACCGCATAAGATTGGGCCTCAACCCACTTTGTGAAATAATCTATCGCTACCAAGATGAACTCATGCCCATTCGACCCCTTCGGCGTAACTGCTAGCTCCGATTACATCAATTCCCCAGACTGAAAACGGCCATGGCGAAGTCATGTTGTACAGCTTTGTTGGCGGGATGTTCATACGATTTGCATGAATCTGACATTTGTGGCATCGCCGGACGAAACTAATACAATCCTCCTCCATGGTGGACCAGTAATAACCCTGTCTGAGGATCTTCCGTGCCAACATTACCCCATTCATGTGTGCACCACATTCTCCCCCGTGGATGGCTTCCATCAGACGCTTTGACTCTTCGGCATCAACGCACAGTTTATGCATTCCCAGATGACCCGTTTATACAGTTTACCCCCGCAGATGATGAACTGAACTGCCATTCTTCTGATTGCTCTTTTGTCTTTGGCATTTACCCCTGGCGGGTATGCTTCTTTCTCCAAGAAATTCCAGATGTCGTAATACCAGGGGTGTTCGTCCTGAACTTCATCTATGGCTGCAATCGACTCATAGGCAGGTGCGAATTTCTGGTCATGATGACTGGACGCATCGGACTCCACACGGGATGTCTATCATAGAAGATAGAGTTGCTAAAGAATCTGCGAACCTGTTGTTCTCTCTTAGTAGATGAGTAAAACTTAGCTTCTCAAACCGAGGAATCAGCAAATCCAAGGTTTGGTGATACATCATCATCTTTTCCTCTTTTACTTTCCAGTCTCCTTTAGCTTGAGACACAACAAGGTTCGAGTCCCCAATGACGTCCAACCGTCTTGCCCCTAGTTCCAGGGCTGCTTCTAGACCAGCGATACGCCTCGTATTCTGCTTCGTTGTTCGAGACTTTGAATCGGAGTTTGAAGGCTAGAGGGATACGGGAATTGTCGGGTGCTATCAGCAACACTCCTATCCCATACCCGTGTTGATTTGACGCTCCGTCAAAGTACATCGTCCAAGTTTCATCGTCGATATGCAGAATTGATTCATCCGGGAACAAGGTACTCAACTGCTTCATCCCCCTCAACCGGGTGGTCGGCAAGGAACTCTGCCACTGCTCTTCCTTTCACTGACTTGCGTGTCACGTACGTGAGATCAAATTCGGAGAGCAACAGCAACCAACGAGCTAGCCTACCCGTAAGCGCTGGTTTCTCGAAGAGATATTTGATGGGATCAAGTCGTGAAACCAACATTACAGAGTGAGCTAACAGGTAGTGCCGCAGCTTCCTGGTAGCCCATACCAAAGCTAAGCAAGCCTTTTCCAGCGGTGTATATCGGGTCTCATACTCCAGCATCTTCTTGCTGAGATAGTAGATGGCTCTCTCCACCTTGTCTTCTGATTCTTGGGCGAGCATGCAGCCCATTGTAGTTTCAGTTACTGACAGATACAAAATCAACGGTTTCCCTGGTTCTGGCGGTGACAACACGGGCGGGTTCTGTAGATATTCTTTAATCTGTTCAAATGCAGCTTGACATCGGCCGTCCCATTGGAACTTCTTTCCTTTCTTCAGGAGACCAAAAAGTGGTTCACAAGTCAAGGTTAATTTTGAGATAAACCGTCTTATGAATTGCACTTTACCCAGAAAGCCTCGCACCCTCCTTTTCAGTCCTTGTGGTGGCATTTCTAAGATGGCCTTGATTTTGGAAGGGTCGACCTCGATGCCTCTTTGTGTAATCAGAAACCCCAGCATTTTTCCCGCTGTAACACCGAATGTACATTTCTGAGGGTTTAGCCGCAACCGGAATTCCCTGATCCTTTGGAAAAACTTATGCAAGGCGGTGTAGTGGCCCTCTCTTTCCTTGGACTTGACAATCATGTCGTCCACATACACCTCAACCTCTTTGTGGATCATATCATGTAGTATTGTGGTCGCGGCCCGTTGATAAGTAGCTCCAGCGTTCTTCAACCCAAACGGCATTACCCGGTAGCAGTATGTCCCCCACGGGGTGGTGAATGCAGTCTTTTCCCGGTCTTCTGGTGCCATCACTATCTGGTTGTATCCTGAGAAGCCATCCATGAATGAGAGCAATGCATGCCCTGCTGTGAAGTCTACCAACTCATCGATGTGCGGTAAGGGAAAGTCGTCCTTCGGACTAGCTTGTTCAAATCCCTGAAGTCTACACACACCCGGATCCTGCCATCTTTCTTCGGCACCGGAACAATGTTGGCCAACCAAGTCGGATATTCAGATACCAGCAGGAAGCCTGCGTCAATTTGCTTGGTGACCTCTTCCTTAATCTTAAGAGCCCAATCCGGGCGGATCCTTCTGAGTTTCTGCTTGACAGGTCGGGCCTCGGGGTCAAGGGGGATCCGATGCTGTACAATCTCAGGATCGATTCCAGGCATGTCTTCGTAGGACCACGCGAAAACATCTTTGAAATCTTTTAATAAAGCGACTAAGCGCTCGCGTTCCTCCGAAGACAACGTGGACCCGATCTGGACCAGCCGCGGGTCCTCCTCAGTACCAATGTTCACGGTATGATTTCATCCATTAATGGCTTAACAAATCTCTCTTGCTCTTGCTCAATTAAACGTTGTAAAACCGGAGGAACTTCGTCCTCGTCGTTTTCATCAAAGTTTTGAAAGTCTGAATTAATGCAATAAATCAAGGGCACAGAGAAATACTCGGAAACCACATTCACCTCATTCTCATTAAGTTCATCCAAATCGTCCAATTCTTCTGTTACAACAGACTCAAAAGAAAAGGAAAAAGACGACCTAGACAGGACTGTGGCATCCGGGTTAACATCCCCAGGAGTACCAGACTCAGACTCAGTCGAGCTGGAACCTGATTCCGACTCACAGGACTCGGTGGAATCAGATTCCGGCTCACTACCTGACCCGGTGCTGCTGGACAAAAATCCCTCCTCGTACTGCCAAGTGAGAGAGGGTGCGATTGATGCATCCAAGATAGCTGCTGGTGGCTCGCAGCCGTTTCATCCCCAATCATGGAAACCACGAAGTTATCCCCCAAGCACTCTTGGTCGATCGGAGGATCAGAGAGGAGACATGCCAGTGCTACCCCCATTTCAAATTCTGTGCCCTCAGGATCCCCTGCTTTATTCTGCTCAACCTCAGTTGTTGGGTCTGTCTGCTCTGTGGCAACGTCATCCCCGGATAGTTGCATCAAAGAAGATTCGAAGCCTGGACGCGCTTCTTCTCCGCGTTTATCCACGGCTCTGGGAAGCCGCAAAATGGAAAATCCTCCCCCTCCCGGACGAAGCGTCCGTTCAGGGTACCCTGAATGGGCCTGTGTATTAGGTCAAAAGGCTTCCCAGCCTGCTTCGCTCTGGCTCTGCCGGCCATTTCCTTTCCTTTCCTCACCCAGTCTCTTTGGTGGGCAGATAACCCAGTCCAAAGGTATGCGGTTGTGTGGCACTTCGGCCAACGCAGCGACTCCTTTCCTGCCGCTCCTTCCTAATCCCATCCCGGGGATATGTTGTAGCTTGTTCATGAGGTAGACGGATTGAGCACTAACGTACACACCTTCATTCACAGCCATAATATTCTGTACTACCCGGGCCTCAGCCAAAGTGAATCCTGATAAGAATACATCTTCTGTGCCATGCTCAATTTCTAGGACCGGCGTAGATACCTCCGGAGGCGGATGGATTGATGAGTTCCCGAACACAGTGGCTACTCCCTTTCCATAGGGGTATTTCACCATCTGATGTAGAGTGGAAGAGACTGCCTTTACTTGGTGCAGCCACGGCCGCCCCAAGAGTAAGTTGAAGGTTGCGGGAACGTCCAAGACATGAAATTCGATGTCGTGTTGTCCTGGACCAACCTTGGTTTGAATCTTGACAATCCCCATCACTTCCCTACTCGTATTATCGTAAGCTTTGATCACCTGAGTTGTTGGTGTGAAGTCCGCGGGCTTCAACCCAACTGCATATGCTGTTCTGACTGGGCAGACATTGATGGCGGACCCGGTATCAACAAGTACCACCGGTATCCATTTATCTCTACACTCCACGGAGACGTAGAGAGGTTTGTTATGGTTCACGCCCTCAGGCGGCAATTCCTTGTCTGAAAAGGTTAATGCCGGGGAACCTCCTCCCGGAAAAACCAGCCCAACCAGCTGCTCTGGTGTAGTGTCGATAGAGAGTTTGGCCTTGTCCATGGCAGATAGGACGGCCTGTCTGTGCACCCTCGATGCCATAAGCAGTCCCCAGATGGAGATGTCTGCTTGTATCTTCTTCAATTGCTTGAGCACAGCTTCTTCTTCAATCTGTTTCTCTCTCTGTTTCTCAGCCTCTTTATCTTTTCCAGATGCCTCAGGTTGGTCCAAGTGTGGGGCTTGAAATACCGCCCACTTCTGGTCATATGAGCGATCTCGTCAATATACCAGGTATCATCTGGTTGGTTACCTGCCCATCTTCATCTGTGTGGGCAAGACATAAGTCATCGTCTTCCCACCACATTCCGTCGGCAGCCGACAGACATCTGTCCGGCTCCGGTATGATCGTGCTCGCAGCACCTTCAGTCTTTATGCCCGCAGCATTTTCTGTTTCTGTGCACACAGCACTTTCGACCCCCACATGGGCCTTAGCCTTTCTGATTCTTTCGGAATCGTCAAACTTTTGTTGTTCCAACTGCGTCAGTACAGCTGGTTGTTCAATATTCCCTGTATTTGTAATCCCCAAATTCTGAGCGAAATTCTTAACGCCGGCGCTCTCCGGCGGTAGATTCTGACCCTCGGCCCTTCCGGCCATCATTGATACTCTCGCCCCTCGGGCCCTGTTCTGATTGAATTCACAACGTCTGGCTGATCATCTAACCATCCGTAACTTCTGCCGACTCCTCATAGTCGAACCAGTTGATTGCAGCATCCCCTGATTCTTGGTCGTTGAAGAACTGGAAGTTGGCAAAGTCCCCTTCCACTGTTGTCAGATCATCTGCCCCTTGTTCAAGTCTGTCCCCCCGAATCATGCACAGCTCAGCTTTTTCTGGCAGCCCCACACTCAGCTCAGACTGGCCCACTGATAAGATGTACTCGCTTGGATCATAGGCTCCTCCAGCTAAATTCCCAGGCTGTTCCATCCCAGACTCAACAATTCTGCTCTCCTCTGAAACCTGCCCGTTCCATCTTCGGTGGTCACCACCACTGGCTTAGATTGGGTTGTGAGTGTCCACATGCACAAGTCAGTGCAGACAGGAAGGATCACCTCCGGCTTGGGTAGGTGAGAGGGAGTAATATAGATACTAGGATCGTAGGACACGACCCCAGTTTGGATGAGGTTGACTCTTTTGGGAGGAGGGGCTTGGTTGTGTGGTGGGAGAGGATTTGTTGTGACGTTGGGTTTTTCGGGAGGCGCGATCACCTGCTTGTCGATAAGATCTGGATCTCATGACGCAATCTATAGCAACGGTCGGTGTCATGACCGTGCTGTTGGTGATACGCAGTACTTTGCTGGGTCATGAGAGGGAGGGAGTGGATTTGGCAGTGGCCTCGGCTCTAAAGGTGTCAGATGCTTCTTTCTGATTAACACCCCGAGAGCCTTGGACAAAGGCATGTATAGTGGAGTGAAGGTTCTTTGGCCTCTGGGCTGAAATCTCGAGGCTTGGTTACTGCCCGGATGTACTGGAAAAGGGTGTGGCCGCTGCGGGCCTTGGTTGGGAAGGGGGAGGTGGTGACCATACCGACCTCAGAAGTCCTTGTGTTTGCAGCGCCACTCGGGCCTGCGTTGTTATTGCGGTTGAATGTCCTTCGGGGCTGCTCCCGGTCCTGGTCGATCAAACCTTGCTTCATTGCATCCTCGATCTGTACCCCCATCTCGTGTAAATCTGAGAAGTGGAAAGGGAGTACAATCATTTCTGCATGACTTCGGTTGGAGATTGCGCACAATCATCCGGATTTGATCTTTATCTGTTGGCCTCAAGGTCATCATCGATGCCTTTGCTCTCCACCGAGTTACAAAATCAGAGAAAGTCTCTTGTTCCTGCCTCGTGTTTCGAGATCACGTGTTGTAATCTCGATCTGTGTATTGTACGAGTACTGCGAACGAAGGCCTCAGCCATCTCATCCCAATTTCTCTTCACATCATCTTCTAACTTTGCGTACCAGATGGCGCCACCCCGACAAAGTTCTGCCAAACAAAGAAAGCTTTTGTGGTCGGGTTAGGCCCATTGGCCTCAGGATGTCTGAAAATAGCCGAAGATGGACCATGGGATCTCCGGACCCATCAAAACGGTCAATCTGTGGCATCTTGAATCTGTCTGGCAATGTTACGGCCACGTCGGTGTACCCATCTTCGATGTCTGGGATGGCCTTCACCCCCTGCGATTTCTTGAAAAGTTTTTCCAGCTTACTCAGTTTCAGAGCTGTATGATCTACCTCGAACTCAAATGGAGAGTCCGGGTGGTTGGGTGTAAGATTCTTGGACAGTTGAGGCAGAAGCGGGGGCGGAGCCAGCCCCGTTGGAAGGTTGGTGTCCTCTTGGATATTTTGGACATTGGGTAGGGTGTTCTGGGTGTTCGGGAGGGTATTCTGAGGGTTTGGCAAGGTATTCTGAGGGTTTGGCAAGGTATTCTGACCAGTAGGTGCCTGCTCGGGTAGTGGAGCCGCTGGTGGAGGAGGAGCCTGATGTGAAGCAGACGCTGCATTCTGCTGTTGCAGCCTAGTAATCAGCTCGGCCTGCTGGGCCATGACTGCGGCTTGTTGTTTAGAAAATTCCGCTTGGCGGATGGAATCCTCTTGCATCTGTCTCATGCTCTCTTGCATCTGGCGCATCATCGCCTCTACCACTGATGTATTCTGCTGTTCCATCTGGATGACCGGTAAATGTACTTCTATGGCAGACACAGAAATCTCAGCCTGGCTGTTTACTGTCAAAGTAGCCCTCTGTCCTGGTAATCCCTGCTCTGACACACTGCGCCTCCTTGGCCTTCTTCTGGCAACTGGGGGTAGGGAGTGGAACACTGGATGTCCGTCAACGAGATCCTCGGATCGGTTGAGTCGGCGACCTCGTGTCCAAAGTGCTTGGGGAGTATCTACTGGTTTGGAAGCAATCGTGCTAAAAACTGCCCTAGCAAAAAGATAATAAAGCGAAAAGGAAATAAATAACCAGATAAACGGGCAGCATAACAGCTTAAATTAAATACACACAACACACAGTCGGGCATACAACACGCAGTTGAAAAGCTGAAAATACACTGTCCTCAATCACTGATCACTGTTCCTGTTTCACTGTTCCCCAAAACTGAATCGGATATCCGCAGACAACTGATTCTCAGATACTGACTGATGCCCGCAGGCCTGATGCCCAAACTCATAGACTGATACATGCATTCCTGTAGAGACGCACTCTAAAGCACATAACAGATAAGTGAGAGCCAAAACACCCCTATGTTGGGGTAGGGTTTCCCTGTCCTATTTTGTCAGGAGCTAGGGTTTCACTACGCACGCAGCGGTTTCAAACAACCTATAAACGGGTAAGCAACCTGTCCTAGTTTGGAATGGTCACTATGGATCCGAATATGCACTAGGTCGAATGGTCAAAAAGGGTGCCCCGGTAAAACCGGGGTTTGTGTTCCCATACTGGCAGAGCCCGTAACCGGTCAGCCTTATGGACATGCCTTGACAAGACAAGCCTCCGGCAAACGCTCAGGAATAGCAGATGGCAAACACGGTGTCCTAGGCGCACCAATGCAAATGCAATGCAAAGAAACACACAAGTGTAGTCAAAACCAGATATCATGAGTTCGAGTCAAGTTCTCTAAATCCCCAGCAGAGTCGCCAGAAACTGTAGACGTCCCCGAACGCATCCCGGGAGGGTGCGAGTCCCCCCGTTCTGGTTCGATATTGGGTCACTACAGTTCGAAGGACTCAAATGTCACGGTTCTTAATCTTGAACCAAAGAGTCCAAATCCGGCAAATCGTTTTGAAAACAGATTTTTTGAAAGAAGTGCCAAACATGGACTGCTTTGCCAGATACAGAGTCGCCACCTAAATTTTTTTAAATGGGAAATTTAGGAAACCCTGACTCGGTGCCAAAGGCCACGTGTCCGTCATCACCAAAGTTGCCTCGGCTCGGGAACTTGGGTACGATTGGGGAAGGTCACTTCGTGAGCACCCCCGCTCGCCCGGTCAAAGACCGGCCTCTACTAACCATGATATCTTTTTTGAAAACATTGTGAGTTCTTATTCCGGTTATTAGCCTAGGTTACTATGTGATGCGCACAGCAACAAGTATAGACTGAGTCGCCTGAATTGGAACAAAACATTTCATGTTTGTTTGTTTGAAAATGGTTTGATGGTGCTACCCGCAGGTAGGCTAAGACGTGGATTTGCCACCCTCAGGTGGGCTTAGAAAACATGATTTTGCCACTATCTAGTGGGCTTAAAACAAACATTTGATGAATTTCCCAATTCAAGTAACTCAACCTCCACCCACAGGCATTCAAGGCAGTTATATCACATAAGCAATAGCCTCATGGTAAGCATGCTATTCATGGCAGCACTCACACGCATGCAAGGATGCTAAAGCATAAAACTCACCGAGTACTCCAAGCCAAAACAGAAACTGATTAGAAATCATGCATGATCCTAATTATACAGAAATGCCTAATGCAACACATGCAAAATGCAACTATAGCAGGCTCGGCTATTCTAAACATGGCATGTGGAATGCTACACTAACACGTATTCAATTTGGAATTGAAATACAAATGCAGTTTGTATGATGCGCCGAGCCCGGTGCGTGCAAAACAGATGAATGATGCAAACATGCTGTCATACTGTATGCTAATTGAAATATGCCCTATATCTAACCATCATAAGCGGGTAAATAAAAGGGAAGAAAGACGTGGGGTTGGAAGACATACATCACACTCACCCACACTTATTACAATTATGCCCTCGCGCAGAGGGTCCGAATAAATAATAATACAGTCCGAATAAAAGAATATACAGTCCGATAAAATATACATTCCTAATTAATTAACAAATTAACTAAGAAAGCTGTAAACTGGCATGCAAGCCAGGGGCTGCCTCGATTCTGATGAATGTGAATGTATGGGCTGCCTTGCGCGGAAATCCACTGGGATGCCCCAATTAGCCTCTGTTTTGCAGTGTTTCTCGAAATGCGTGCCAGACTCTGAAAAGCTGCTGATTCTTGATATGCTGCAACAGAGAGCAGGAAAGGGGCATAGCAATGTATTTCACAAATATATGCATGCCTCGATCCTCGTGCCACCAATCACGCATATCGATGCATGATGGCCGAGGAGTCGGATTGCACAACTCAATATAGGATGAATGCAGATGAATGCTACAACAAAACCTAACTCCATCATGGGTAATCCGGAGTGTCGGTGACTTGGGAATTGAGACCCGTTCCGTCACTCGGAGTACGAAACGTGCCTCGTTTCCCGTGCCCGGGCTAACTCCTATCCCGAACACGATGCAATATGCATGATATGCATGAATGCAACTAATACAATCCTAGCATGCACAATGCTATGAAAATGAGATGCCTCGAAATGCGTGCACACGGACGCGCAAACCGAGGCGATGATCCTAAGGCGTGAAATGTCACACGCAATGCCAATTGGACTTACACTAACATGAGTGGACCTCAGCCACACTCACATAAGAGGCCGATGGATGAAAATGAAGCGCCTCGAAATGCGTGCACACGGGCGCGCAAACCGAGGCGATGGCCATAAGGCATGAAATGACATGGAAACGATATGCAATGAGACTAAAATGAGATGTCTCGAAATGCGTGCCCACGGGCACGCAAATCGAGAAAATGGCATACGGAATGCAACAAGACTAAAATGAGATATGCGATGCAATATGGGCTTACACCAACATGAGAGAGCCTCAACTACACTCACACAGGAGGCCGATGGATGAAAATGAGATGCCTCGAAATGCGTGCACACGGGCGCGCAAATCGAGGCAATGGCATACGCAATGCGATGAGACTAAAATGACATACAGAATGCAAAATGGACTTACACTAACGTGAGTGAGCCTCAGCCACACTCACATAAGAGGCCGTCGGATGAAAATGAAGTGCCTCGAAACGCGTGCACACGGGCGCGCAAACCGAGGCGATGGCCCTAAGGCATGAAATGACATGAAATATGATATGCAAACATGCAAATGGATTTTGGCACTGAAATATGGGGGAAAACAGTCCCGAAATGGAAATGCACCCGAATGCATGGAATGTCCCGAAATGCGATATTAAGCACCCGAAATGGCCTACAGCCATACTAAACATGCATAATATGGACATGGAATGAAAATACAGTAGCAAGGCAGCCCCAAGAAAGCATTTTTCAGTCATAAAAAGGGCTAAACAGCAAGCATACATAGGATTAAGCAAGAATGCAAAAATGGCCCCGCAAGAGGGGTATTGAAGCAAGTGATACATGCGATGCCAAATGGAAAAGTACCCTTCTACAACACTGATGAGGGACTAAAAATATGAACATTTACAGTAGATGACATCCCCCAATCAGTATGCAAACATGCTAAAAATGTCATGCAAGAACTAGGATACATAAGGCTATAACATGAGGTACCCCAAACATTCATCAAACCAGAAAAGACCCTTAATAAAATATGTCAAGAAGGTCAAAATATGACTCTTTCCAGTTCTGATGATGGCCGAAAACAGAAGCTAGATAAGCTTAAAAAAGCATGCAAAAATGGGGGTCAAAGAGGGATATAAAGACAAGCACAACATGGAGACCCCCAACAAGGTTGATCCCTTCTACAATGTTGTATAGGGACACAAAATAAGCTTACTCACAGTTCATGACATGCTCCAAAACAGACTACATGTAGGTCAAGCAAGTCATGCAAATTTACGGTAAATATGAGAGATTATGAAGCAAGTACATGATAGAGAGGCCAAACAAGGTTGAGCCCTTCTTCAATGTTGAAGAGGGGCTCAAAATAGGCCCACTCACAGTTTACATTATGCTCGAAAACAGATCACTCATAGGCTAGAAATAGCATGCAATATTGTGGCATATAAGATGATATTGAAGCAAGTGCAAGTTAGGGATCTCAAACAGGGTTGAGCCCTTCAACAAAGATGAAAATGAGCTCAAAAGAGGACCACTTTCAGTATTGGTCGGAGCTCAAAACAGTATAGAAATAGGGCCAAGAAATGAATCAAAAATGAGCTAGAAAAGAGGGGTGGAGTACTTACCCTTGTAGACAAGTCTTGGCTGCCTTTTGCTTGAAGAATGGATGCCTCCTAGCTGCTGGAAAGCTCTCCTAGCTGCTGGAAATAGAGTAGTGGTGGTGGTGCTTGATGGTGATGAAGAGATGGAACCAAAACTTGAAGATTTGAGAGAATGGAGAGAGATATGTATCTAAGCTCTTAAGAGAGTTTTTCTAACCCTAGCCTAAGAGTTGGGAGGCTCCTTATATGGACCAAAAGAGGAGGGCAAAGGTGAGGGAAATGCACCCAAGTGTTCCCCTCCAAAATATCCCCCGGATACAGATCTTTTCTGGGGGAAACAGCTACATAGCTGTAAGACACACCTCCCAAGGAGCATGGCCGGCCAGCTAACTTTGTTGCAGGTGGCCGGCCGGCCACCCCCTATGGCCGGCCGGCCAAGGGACAAAATGGTCCAGAGGAATTGCTGGCCGGCCACCAATGATGGTGTCCCAGGTTTCCTCAACACAACCCTGGTTCAAATCTGGCAACTCTAAAAAGGAGAGAGAATAGGCCATTTTCAAAGAGGTTCAAAATGAAAAATGGAATTACTGGCCGGCCATGCACTTTTAGGTCCTCCCATGTGTGTACAACACAAATATGTGGTTTTGGCTGAAGAAAATGGCCCTAGGGTGGTCAACATTAGCCCGGAAGTGAGAAAAACGGGCGCCGGGGGGCGCCGGAAGAGCATAACTGGTCGCTGAGACAATTGTTGGCCTCCCACCCTCCAGTGATCTTCCTGGTGATAAAACAGAGGTACCTGCCAAAAATGAACGAAAACCGATGCAAAACGAATGCTCAGGGACCAAAACACGCAGTTCGGGATCCCGAAAATAGGCCGTTAAGCACCGAAAGTGGCATTCGGCCACGAAGTGGATATCTAAGACCCCAGTGTCCCTCGAAAGGGAGTAAATGAGATGCATGCCAAAAACCGGAGGAATCGGAGATGGATGGGTGGTCCCGAACCAAGGCACACGGCCTGACGGCTCTGAAAACCGGGAACCGAGCTCCGAAATGGGCAAAATGGCCTACGGCCACGAAATGTAGCCCACGGCCACTGAAAGATGGTCTACGGGACCTCTCTCTCCCCTCAGGAAAGAAAACAGAGAAAACCGAGTTCGGTTCGCAAACCGAGGCAAGGCACAGAAGAGGATTCGGAAGTCCGGAGGCAGGGCGCACGGCCGCGACTCTGAGACTTCTGAACGAGCACAATATGCAACATCACCGAGCGCTCAATCGGTGACGTCTGAGTCTTAAGGTCGGTCAAAAATGGGGTGTCTACAGTGACCAGCACGAGGGACGCTCTGAATTTGAAATCTTTTATATTTGCTATTTATGCCAAATACAAAGAACACTCCGAATTTGGAGGCTTATTTAGCCAATCGTGATCAGCACGAGGGGCGCTCAGAATTTGAAGTCTTTTATATTGGCCAATTGTGCCAAGTACAAAAGACACTCCGAATTCGGAGGCTTATTCAGCCGATCGTGACTTGCATGAGGGCCACTCCGAATTCGGAGTCTTATTTAGTCAGTAAGTCAAGCAGATATGAGCCATGAAGATTTATCGAACTATAGAGATACATCGGTGGAAAAGACTTGATTCATTGATAAATTGTAAAGATACATTTGTGGAAAAGAAACTGAGTCATTACATCATTACAAAAAGCTGGTTTCGATGTCATTTAATGGTAGAATTTGTGTAAGTGGGTCGCGTTCCAAGGTCGGGGAAGCTTATTGCCCGCCATATCCGAGAGTCGATATACTCCTGCCCCAACAATTGAGCCGACTTGGTAAGGACCGTTCCAGTTAGAGCCCAATTTGCTGTCTGCTGAATTTTTGGTAGCAGGAAGCACCTTCTTAAGAACTAGTTCACCTGGGGTGTATTGGCATTGTTGCACACGCTGATTATATGATTTGCTGAGCTGCTACTGGTACCATCCCATATGCACAAGGGCTCGATCACGATGCTCTTCAATTAGATTGAGGTCCAAGGCCAACATCATATCATTTTGCCCCGAGTCAAATGCCTTTGATCTTAAAGTAGGCAGGCCGATTTCGAGAGGAATAATGGCTTCTGTACCGAAACACAAGGTAAATGGAGTTTCGTCAGTAGGTCGTCTTGGCGTGGTACGATGAGCCCACAATACACTGGGCAGTTCTTCAACCCACTTCCCTTTGGCCTTTTCTAGGCGCTTCTTGATTCCATCTAGGATCACTATAGTGGTGGCCTCAACCTAGTCGTTGCTCTGAGGGTAAGTTGGTGAGGAGAAGTATGGCCATATACCGTATGTGCCATACAATTCACAATAAACACCGCAATCAAATTGGGTGCCGTTGTCAAAAATGAGTGCTCGCGATATGCCAAATCATGTTATAATGTTTCTCCACACGAAGCGTCTTACGTCTGTATCTCGGATATGTGTCAATGGTTCCGCCTCTACCCACTTTGTGAAATAATCCGTTGCAACAATCAGGAATCGTTTATTCTTTGGTGCTCTTGGGAGTGGTCCAACGATGTCCAGTCCCCATTGGGTAAAAAGCCAAGGGCTAGTGACGGCATTCAATTCTTCTGTGGGCAAATGAGTCAAATGGGAGAATTTTTGGCATTGTTCACACTTCTTTACGTAATTCTCTGCGTCAGTTCGCATGGTGGGCCAATAATACCCCTAGGTTACGGCTCGTTGGGCCAATGAACGTCCTCCAGAATGGGTGCTGCAACTGCCCTCGTGTATCTCAGCTAAAAAATCCTCCACTAGGTCTGGATGCACACACTCCAAATACGGCCTTGAAAGAGACTTCTTGTAGAGCTTCCCATTGGGTTCTAAATAGTAACGTAGGGCTTTGTTTTTGTAGCTTATGGACCTCTTTCTTATCTATTGGAAGTCGTACCAAGGACAGAAGCGGGTTCAGAATGGCTGATACTCAGCTCGGGAACAAATCCCATCTCAATGGTTCGTTTGATTTCTGAATTGATGGTGGAGGCCAGGCAGGCAAGAGCATCTGTGTGGGTATTTTGATCGCGGGTAATCTAATTCAGCTCATGGAAATCGAACTGTACGAGTAGTGAATTTTCTGTCTTTACGTAAGCAGCCATTCGGTCGTCCTTAGTTGCATACTTCCCCTTCAGTTGATTGATGACCAGCTTTGAATCGCAGAAGACTTGTAGCCGTTTGGCGCCTAAACGAAGCACGTTACGGAGGCCGACTAGTAGAGCCTTGTATTCGGCCTTGTTATTTGATACATCAAAACCAAGTTTCACTGCTTGCTCGATTATTGCATCCTCGGGGGTCATAATCACAACTCTCACCCCGCTACCACGTTGGTTGGAAGAACCATCACAGTACATCTGCCAAATATCTCTGACGTACATTCGCCACTTCTGTTGGGGTTGGACGGCAGGCTGTGCCGGTTCAAAATCGGCATGACAACCAGTGAACTTGGCAACGAAGTCGGCCAGAATTTGACCTTTGATAGCCATTCTGGGAGAGAATTGGATGTCGTACTGGCCGAGTTCTAAGGCCTATTTTGAGAGGTGCCCTGACGATTCTGCGCTGCGAAGTATTATCCGAAGAGGGTAGTCCGTCAGTACAGTTATGGTATGGGCTTGGAAGTAGAGCATTAATTTTATAACAGCCACCACGAGGGCTAGAATCAACTTTTCCAACGGTAAATATTGTGTTTCAGCGGCCACCACTGCCATGCTAACATGGAAAATAGACCTTTGTTCACCTAGCTCTTCTTTCAGCAATACAGCGCTAACCGCCTGATCTGATACCGCGAGGTATAGGATGAGTGGGTCGTCCAGCGATGGAGTTATTAAAAGCGGCGTAGAACGGAGGTAAGATTTTAATCCGTCGAGGGCAGTTTGGTATTTGGGGGTCCACTAGAATGCCTTTCCCTGCCGGAGGTTGTGAAAGAACTACCGCTATCAGTCTGAAGAACGGCTAATGAATCTATTGAGGGCTGCGGTCATTCCCATTAACTTCTGCACTTCTTTGGTCGATTGAGGTGAGTCGAGTTCCATGATTGCCGTAATCTGCTTCAAGTTGGCTTCTATTCCACGATGGTTCACAATATAGCCAAGGAATGTGCCAGAGCCAATGCCGAATGCACATTTTGAGGCATTAAGTTTCATCCTATTTTTCCAGAGAATATCGAAGGTTGTGGACAAGTCAACCAGGTGGGTATGCTTTGCTTTGGACTTTACCACCATGTCATCAATATACACTTCCATAGTATGGGCGAGTTGCTCTTTAAACATTGTAGTGACAAGCCTTTGGTAAGTTTCCCCGGCATTCTTTAGGCCCAAGGACATGACCTTATAGCAATAAGTGCCTCTTGGGGTGAGAAATGCCATTTTTTCCTGGTCGTCGAGATACATGGCGATTTGGTGATAACCCCTATAGGCGTCCAAGAAGCTCATACGTTGATGATGAGCAGTTGCGTCGACCAGTTGGTCAATTATGGGGAGGGGGAAACAATCCTTGGGGAAGGCTTTATTGAGATCCGTGAAATCCACGCAGATACGCCAAGACCCATTTTTCTTCTTGACGACAACTGTATTGGATAGCTAGCTGGGGTAATTTACTTCACAGATCGCACCGGTTTCCAGAAGATTGTCCACTTCGGCAACAACGACTAAAGTATGGTCGGCTGCAGACCGGTAGCTCTTCTAGATGATAGGCTTAGCAGTTGGATCTACATTCAAATGGTGTTGTGCCATGCTTGGGTCTACACCCGACATCTCGTAAGGCATCTAGGCGAACACATCAATATTGCCGAGAAGGAATGAAATCAACTCTTGGCGGTCTTCAACGTTGAGATGTGTGTCGATTAGGAAGAACTTGTCTGGTTCATTTGCAAGTCCGATCCGATCAAGATCCTCAATCGCTTTAAGGCTTTCTCAGCTGGAAGTTTTCTGACGTCCTCAAGGCTTTCTCGGTCTGAAATTTCGATTGAATTTACTTCCATTTCCTTTGGTTTTTTGAATGAAGGTGTAAGGTAGCACTCATTCGCTGACTTCTGAGAGCCGCGAATCTGCTCAATGCCGTGTTGCATTGGGAAGCGAAGTAACTGATGGTAAGTGCTTGGTATGGCCTGCATTGCGTGCAACCAAGTTCTTCCCATAATCAAGTTGTATGGAGATGGAAGTTTTATGACCAGAAACTCCACGTTGAGTGTCCTAGTGCCTACACGCACTGTAACCCTGACCTTGTCCAGAGGGTATTCAGGATTCGCGTTGAAGCTGGACAAAGGGTGCTTTGCCGGCATGAAGTCTGATGCCATGAAGCCGAGTTTAAGAAAAGTCTTGTAATACATTATCTCTGATGTGCTCCCTTGATCTATCAAAATGCGTTCAACAACAAATTTATTGACGCGTAACTCGATAACGAGAGGGTTGTCATAGGGAAGGACCAACCCTTCGAGATCTGTGTCGTCAAAGCTAATCTTGCCAATTGAATGAGGCAGTTTAGCTGGTGTGAGTGGCTTAGATGGGCATGGTTAAGATTGCTGAGACTGAATCGCAAGGACGCTATTTGGTGATAGATGACTATAAATCATATGGATTACTCCCAGTAATGGTGACTCCGGGCGTAAGGCTACTACGTTGGGTGTGTTGACCTTTCATGGGAGGTATTGACCCAGTCGGCCATCCTGTACCAACTCTTCAAGATGATCTTTCAAGGCATAGCACCTATCAGTTTCGTACCCATGATCTTCGTGGTAATCACACCGCCAATCCCTTCGCCTTGCGTCAGGGGCCCCAATCATCTTGGTCAGCCATTTAAAGAAGGGTAGGTGCTGAACTTTGGGTACTATTTTGCTGATCAACTCGATCAACTCGGTATATTTCTTGTTAGACCGCTTGGGATGCCTACTCTCCACCTGATATTGTTCGCTCAATCGGCATGGACACTGGTCCCTCGATCAACGGCTGTCTTGGCGACTTTCTCATTTTTGCCTACTTCGTGGTTCAGGGCTCGCTTGCAGCGGAACTACGCTTATCGACTGCACTAGAGTGGGTGCCGCCATTTCCATGACCTTTTGACTTGCCTTGACACGGAGTGCATCGTCCTCCACTTTGCAGTACTCCTCAACCTTCTTCATCAAGGCCCCCACGATTTTAGGAGGTCGTCTTGTCAATGAGCTTCGGAGCGGACTGTCAGGGTATAAACCCATCTTGAAGGCAGTGATGGCCCTGGAATCATTGCAGGCGTCGTCAACCAAGTTGAAACATTCCCAATAACACGCCGAATACTCACGAAGGGTTTCTTCTGGATTGATTTGCATCACCCAGAGTGAGTCTGCTTGTTTTGGCTGAACCTCATTAGTGATGAACCTTGCCTGGAAGGATTTTTGGAGCTGATAAAAACTTTTGACTGAGGTTGGTTCGAGTTTATAATACCACTGGACCGCCAACGGACCCAGGCTACTTGGGAACATGCGACACATAAGTGCCTCATCGTCAGCGTGCAACGTCATTGCCTGCTTGTAATGGCGAATATGATCTATAGGATCTGACTTACCATCATTTAACATAAACATCGGTGCCTTGAATTTTTTAGGCAGGGCGGCCCTTACAATTCATCGTGTGAAAGGATTATGTCTATCTTCTCCGTCCGAATCATCACCTTTTCCTTGTCCGTGCCGCACGCACGGACTCCCTTCAGATGAGCTAGAGGCACCAATACACTCCTTCTTTCTAGGTTCTTGAGTTGACGAGTCGAAGGCGGTGCTACTTTCGTGCCTCTGGTGTTGACATTGTGGATTATCTTTCTTCTGTTCTGGTGACCGATCTCGTTCGAGATGTGGTGGGGTCTACTAAGATTTGGCTAATTCCAGAGCCAGCTCTTTACATAATTATTCATTGTCAACCGCCATCTCTTCTAGTCGTTGTTCGTTTCATTTTGCCTGGTCCATTATTGTCTGCATGGTTTCTTGCATCGAGGTCGAAGGTGAAAACTGAGTTACTGTGTCGAAATTCGAAGCTCTTCTTGCAATGATGTTCTCCAGACCAAGCATGGTTCTTGGTGTAACATCATCAGCCCCCAATGGAGGATCGTCTGTTACGTCTGTCATGAACGAGCTCAAGTATTCCTACAGACGGTGCCAATTGTGGTGTAATGGGTTTAGGAATACTCTATTGTCCAAGAATAGAATACCCTTCCTTTGTCCTCTTCTCCTTTCTTTTATTTTGTTTCCCTAGTGACCTTCCAAGGGCCCACTGTTTCTCATGGGCTTTAACCCCGTTCATGGACCTCCCATATATCCCGTGGGATAATAGGTTCAAACAGCCCTTTAAGCCTGGTTTTATTCGGCTTTGGCCCACTAGACTTAATATGGCCGACTTATTTGTGACCGTGGATTTGGCGTGTTTCGCCGACTCGCACTGTGCCAACCCAAGGATGATATTTCATATATTCGGCTACCACAATTACCAATATATGCTCATGTTTCGATATTAATGCTAAAATTACTATGCGAACCAAACAAGTATAGACTAAATCACCTACTTTAGAATGCTTTGATCTCATGCTTTTAAAAAGAGTTTGAAAATATGCAACTCAAAGAAAAGATGTGTGACGACCCCGACATACGTATTATTTTTATATATTATTTCATTGAGTATATTTACATGATTATGTGCTTAATTTATGCTTATTTGTTTGTTTGTGAATTATCTATTAGAGTACTGACTTAGAATTCGAAATTGAAAGCTCAAATGGATTTAGAAACCGAAATTGACTAGTTCAATGGATTAAGTGGGAAATTTAGAACCATATGGTAAGTTTAATTAAAATTTGATTCGGAACAAAATAATTAGAATAAATTACTTAGACTTAATTACGATTACTTAGCATTAAGTTTAATTAATTAGCTTAACCTAATTCTTATATATAATATATATATATAAGCCTTATATACTTGAATTCATTTTTCATCATCTTCAACATAGAGGCTGAGATTGTAGAGATATATATATACATATATATCAATTTCTAGAGAGTGGTGAGATTGTAGAGAATTTGAGGAGATTAAGCTAGCAACCATCAAAATTCAAGCCCTAGGTATGGAATTCACCTATAATTCTTGAAGAAAATTCACGTAGAAATTGAATTCACCAAGTTGTAGGACCATTTGCATGAATTTGTAAAGGTTAAGCTAGAACTACCATGAATTTAGAGAATATGGGTTGAAATTAGACATGCATGCATCAATTTACCATTTTTAGGTTTGATTTTTAAACATTCATGCATGCATGAAGCTTATACATGTGGACTTGCAAGAATTTTCCATGAATTCACACTTCTTAACTCAATTTACCATGTTTTGAAATAAAAGTTCACATCTTTACATGCATGGCAAAATTATGTGTTTTGAGTTTGTTTTGTAAAGTAAAAGAGGTTTTATAGGCCTTGATTTGAATTAAATCATGTATTTAAGAGTTATAGAGCCATTCTTTGTCCTTGTTAGCTATACAAGCTTTGAGACTTGAAACCATGCTTTTTGAACTTGAATTCTGTTATAAAAATTCCAAAATTCGTCCACTTCGCTCGAGCGATGATGTCATCGCTTGAGTGCACTTTGCATGCTCTCAATATTTTTGCAGACTTTTGCAGTTGGCTCGAGCGACTAAGTGTGCGCTCAAGTGAAATCCAACTTTGTACAACACTTGGCTCAAGCGAACATCGAGCCTACTTTGACAGTATCCAATACTTTTGCAGACAAGCCACACTGTTCAAGCGACTAATGGTGCACTTGAGCAAACTACCCTGTTTTTAGCATTTTTGAAACACACATCTAAGTGCATATTTGCATCTTCATGTCCTTTTTGGAATTCTTTATCATCATTTAGACATCCTTAGCCAATGAATTAGCTAGAAACTCATGTTAGAGAATTGAATTATGATACGCTATCTGTTGAGAACGTGTGCTTCAATGTGTATCTTTGTTATGTGTTTCATGTAGGTGGTCAACCGAGGTCTAACATTTGTGCCAGTCCACTATGAGTAGTATCTTTATAAAGATATATTGCACTGTATTTTCAATTTATTGCAAGAATATTATTCTGAAATGCTATTTTAATAAGAATGAATGAATGTCTCTTTTTAAAAGTAATTGTGGCATTCTTAGTGTAGCCCACGCCTGTGGGTAACAATACCATGGCCTTTGTTATGAGGCCCTCGCTGGAGAAAAATAATACCGTGGCCCTTCGTTAATAAGGCCCTCGCCCGGGGGGAAACAATACCATTGCCCTTTGTTATATGTGCATAGAGATCTTGATGTTGACCCAAGCGGTCCTTTTGTTAGACCCATGTGAACCCTTTGTTATGCCCATTCGGGCCCTTTGCTTTGCACTATTGGATGTACCACATATGAATATGATTTGTGAACTTTGATACGACAAGTACTTATTTATGCTTTACTTCAGAACTCATATGATATGATTTTGTATTACGATAGACATCATTCATTTAATCTCTTTATATTGCTATTACTCACTAGGTTTTAGCTCATCCACTTCTCCTATATATATATATATATATATATGTAGGTGAGCAAATGGAGCGTCAAACATAGAGCAACCTCGAGAGTCTACCCTCTACAAAGCTGCTTTGAAGTGCCTCCGTAATGGGACGTGCTTGGACTCAAGAGAAGCCAAGCTGGGTCAACCCTTTTGTTTAGTTTTCTTTTGTTATTTGAAACTTGTTATGTATAGATCTTTTGTATATGTATCTAAGATGTTATGATGTATCTACTTGTTTATATCTATGTAAGAAGGCTGAAACTTTAATTACTTGTGAATTTTGCATGTATGCACCACTCGATGGACATAGTTATTTTTAATATTGCTTCCGTAGTGCCTCGATTATTATTATTAATTACTTGTTTTGTCTTTGAGGCTGGGTAATCTAGGATTATTGGTCGGTCACGACCTAAACCTCTAGGGGCGGGTTCAGGTCATGACAAGATGAGTTCACATGCATAGAAGTCAAGATCATCCTAACTTAAGCACCATCCGCTGACATCCAGAGATATATCAAATAAGCACGTAACCTCATGGTAGAATGCTAGAAATAGTAAATAAAGCATGCACAATCGGGATGCAAAGATGAAAGAAGCTCACCTAGTACTCTCATGCACCAAGCCAAGTAAAAAGGTTTATAAAATATGCATGATCCTAGATGCAATGAAACTAATGCACCACATACAACGGAATGCAACTAAAGACTTGGCTATTAGCAGATGACATATGAACCATCTCAAGGCATAGGGTAGTGCATATAATCACGTAATAAATAAAGAAAATAGCAAGTAAAATGAACCAAGCCTTATGTATGAAAAATAGATGCAAAACATGTAAAAATGATAAAGAAAACATGATGCCAATAATAATGGAAATGGATTGAGAAAGATGAATATACAAGCATATAAACCAAAGAAGCAAAATTGCAAGATTAATAGAAGCTAACTATGCTAACAAAACTACCAACTAAAAGTGAAGAAGCCATTAAGTAAAAGAAGCTAAGAAACAAAACAAGAGAAAAGAAAACAAGCCAAAGTGCTTCTCTAATCATAAGAATGTAAAAGAGAAACACTAATTGTGAGGCACCTGAATTTTGTATTTCCATTTAAGGCCCTTACCTTTGGACTATTTCAATTAAAACTCTGGATTCCTCCCTTACTTGCAATTTGAACCCTATAATCAAAAACGCGTCCCGATTGGAATTGTGCAAACCCTGACTAGTCCCAATAACTTAGGAATCATTTCTAAAACCCTAATAATTAATTAATTAACTCCATAATTATAGAATAATAATTCAAAACCCTAGAATTCCAATCCTCATTAAATTCGTTTGGTTGATCATCTTTTAATTAGAAAACGAGAAACTTAAACCGAATTGCTTTCCCTAACTCTAAATAAATTAAATTATACACTTAAATAAATGTTTTAATTAATTCCTTAGCCCTCACAATTTATTAGCATGTCATTTTGACCCGAAGTTAGTACCATTATCTATATATATATACTTGTACTTTTTATTCTCAAACCAATAATTTTGTATCTAACATATCTTCAGACAAATCTGCAATTTGTACATAAATAATCAAAGAAAATCCCCCCCAACCCAAGTATTATGGCTAGCCACCCCTTCTTTATATATATAGGTAAACTTTTATGATCAAATCTCATAAATATGGAAAGATTTTGATCAAGTACCCTTGAATCAAGGGATTATGTTTGTACCTTACATCAATTTAGTTCTACATTGACTTAATCAAAACTAGATCATGTTTAAGTACATAATTAAGGTCCCTAATCATCCATTATTCCATTTCATCCTAACTAATATCAAAATATCCAATTGAATTGGAATCAAGGGCATTTTGGACTTTTCACACCAAAGTCTCTATAAATGCACCACCACCCTTCACATTTTATACATCAAATACACACATACACACTAACACAATCTGTTGAGAGAAAGAAAAGAGATGGAGAAAGTGAACCTTGGTGGTGGAGGAGAGGAAAAGAGAAGAAAAATATGCCAACCAATGGCACAATTGACCCAGAAGAGACTTATGTTTGAAGGGAATGAAGCTTGCGAGTAGTCTTTTCAGAAACTTAAGAAGAGATTAACAAGTGCTCCAATCTTAGTGATCTCTGAGTGTGATGTTGGTATAGTGTTTATTGTGACACATAGAATGAGGGATTGGAATGTGTATTGATACAAAATAGGAAAGTTGTGGTATATAGGTCAAGACAACTAAAAAACCACGAGAAGAACAACTCCATACACGATTTGGAATTAGCAGTTGTGGTCCATGCACTTAAGTCTTGGCGGCACTACCTTTATGGTGAAAAGTCTGAGATTTTCATGTACCACAAGAGTTAAGGTACCTATTCACTCAAAATGATTTGAATATGAGACAGAGATGATGGATTGAGTATCTTAAGGATTATTAGTTTACTCTGTCTTACCATCTCAACAAGGCTAATGTATTGGCAGATGCATTAAATCACAAAACAAGGGAAGTTAAAATCTCCATTGCAGCCAAAAAGCTGAAAATGATGGGGACAATTAATGAGTTTGGGTGACAGTTGACAGACTGACAAAGATAACCCATTTTTTGCCAATAGGGACGATCGACATGTGAAAACCCTCATTTAATTATTCTTAAAAGAAAATAAATTAATTAATTAAATAATTAATTTTATTCAGAGTCTACCTAAAATATATAATAGTGTAAAAGTTAGTTTTAAATTAATCCAATTCAATCACTAACAAAGACATTATTAAGAATAATAATTTTGTGGGTATTCAATATTTATTGTTTATAAATTATTTTCATTAGGATTCAACATGATAATTATTCTTACTAAATAGTTTAGTTAAAAATTTTAGTTATCAATTTTAAGCAACTCACACAAAAAAAAAAATATATATATATAGCAGATTTTTGGTAGCAACTTTGCCACATGTTTGTTTGCATGTAAATGTAGGAACCCTCACCTCATTATGTATCATTGGAATTGAAAGGCACGTTGGACTACATGGAATGAAGAGAGAGAGAGAGAGAGAGAGAGAGAGAGAGAGAGAGAGAAGTTTCTATATATTCATACACAAACAGTGTTCATACACACAGTGTTCATGTTTTCAAAAGGCTAATCGGAGAGAGTAAGAAAAAAAAGAAGAGGGAATTCCTGTGGAAGAAGAGGAGGAGATTAAGGTTGCATATTTTCCTACCATTTCACTATTCCATGTCAATCCTACAACTAAGTAAGAAAACCCTCTCAACCCTCTCATTTTTTTTAATTGTTGAAATTTTCAGATGATAAAATGACTAATTTATAGATAGAAATTTTTATATATATGTATGTAAATTTTGTGACGTGTATATCAAATATTTGAAGATATTGATAGTCTTAAAGTCATGGTATTAGTATGGAAATAGGGTTGCATGTGTAGTTTATACCATTAAAGAGAGGATTGAAGAATTTATTTAGTCCTTGAATCTGCCAGAAAATTTGTACGAATTTTTAAACAATTTCATACTCAAAATTTGAAGATTATTTCTTCTACAAAGTTTTTTAGAATGATGTCTACTTCATCCATGAATTTTTGTAACAATTATGGAGTTTTGTAAGAATTTATACAGATTTTTAACCAAATCTGGAGCTATAGGCAGATTTTACCATGTGTTTGAAAAATCATTAAAAATTTTATATTAAACCAAATCTGGTAATTTCTAAGCAAAAAATTGAATTTGAGAAGTCTAGTTTCATAATAAATTTTTAGATTATGGAATTGATTTATAAATTTAAGTATGGAATTAATTTTAAAAATGTGATAAATCTGTGTCATAAACTTTCTTGGAATTTTTAAGAATTATTTATAAATTATTTTTGAAAAATGCTTTCTGAAAAATTACCATAACATGTTTATTGAGTATTATGTAGATTTATATGAATTTTAGAGTTGTATAAGTAATTTATTTATAATTTTATTTTCAAGATATACATTCTGAAAATTTTGGCAGATTCAGGAGGAATAAAAAATTATCTCTTCAATTGTTTACTTGGACTAAAATTTAAAATTGTGCTAGTCTAATCTTGTAACTTAAAAATACATGCATGTGTGATTATGATTTATTTCTTTTTGGTATCTACGTTATTATTTTATACCATGGTTTAAATTAATTATTTATTTAAGTTTTGTACATTGATTTATTTTTGGTGTGACATGTGTAACATTTTATGTTGGAAATTTTAATGTGAATAAAATTGGAATTATTTATGATTAATATAAAACTCACTGAAACGATTAACAGCTTATACAAAGTTAACAATTGAGGGTTAATACCGGTTGTTCAGGGTGAGCCCTGATTTTTAATAATTTTTACGTAAATTGTGTCGCGAAACCCTAAGATGGCACGGGACTTATTTGAACCCTTATCGGAATTTGGTTTTTGAATAAGGGTGGATGTGCGGGTGGCACGCAGGGAGGTTACATGCCCCTGGCAAACCGTTCCCTTGGGGCAGGCCATGGATGCCACAGTTTGGGTATATAACTCCGAGTGTGGGCATCTTTGATAGTTCTTCAATATTTGACCAATGGGGGGTTTCCAAATTTACTGTGGCCATGGCTTAGTGGTTAGCAAGAAAATCTCTTTGGTGGGATTTTGAGTGTCACCTAAACTATTAAAAGTGTCAAAATTATTATAATGGTTGTTACATTTATCATTTTACTATTATTTTAATTATCATGATTTGATTATTTTCTTTTAAAAAGAATGGTAGGTTGGTTACGTTTTCTTACTGTGTTGCAAAACTCATGGCATATATTTTGTTGCCCTAGCATTTCATGCTAGATTATGTCGAAGAAGGGACTGAGACTGAATTTGGAACTGTTACTAATATTGAACCTTGGCTAACTTAAAGTCAAAACTCTATCGAAATAAAATTTTATTATCCTTGGTATTAGTAATTACGTATGTTATAAAGTTGTTGTAATATTGTATGTGGACTCGTAATTTAGTTGTTAAGCTTTGACTATGAAAGAATCTAAATTTCCCTAATTAGTTGTTAAAATTTTTATTTAGCAAGTTATTTGTTATTTAAATTTTATGATGTTCCAAAAGAAAAATTGGGGCGTCACACGACAAACTTGAGCCGTTGAGTCGGTTATTTATCAAGGACATCATTCGATTACATGGAGTGTCAATCTCTATTGTGTTAGAATGAGACCCCCAGTTTATATTACACTTTTGGCAAAGCTTACAACAGACCATGGGTACCGAACGACCTTCTATCCTCAAACCGATAGACAATCGAAAAGCACCATTCAAACCCTAGAGGATATGTTATGAGCTTGTGTCATGGATCTCAAAGGAAGTTAGGAAAAACATTTACCCCTAGTCAAATTTGCATATAACAACAGTTTCTAGGCTAGTATAGGCATGGCACCATATGAAGCTCTATATGGACGACCATGTAGATTGCCAATTTGATAGATAGAAGTAGGGGAAACCACTCTGTTGCGACCAGACTTGGTCCAGGAAACAACTGAGAAGGTAAAGCTTATACGACAAAGACTAGAGACAGCCTCGGGTAGACAAAAGAGCTACGTTGATCAAAAAAGAAGGTTGTTAGAATTTGAAGTGAGTGATCATGTATTTTTAAAGGTCAAGCCATGATGAGGGATGATCCATTTTGGAAAAGAAAGGCAAACTAGCTTCTTGTTATATTGGAACCTTTAAGATCTTGGGTAAAGTTCTAGCAATAGCTTACCATTTCACGTTACCACCACAATTTGTAGGAGTACATGATGTATTCTACATCTTTATGCTAAGAAAGTACGAATCCCATGAGTTGCATATCTTAAATTGGAAGCAAAATTGACCTTGAAGCTAACACGACATTTAAGAAAAGACCAGTGGAGATTTTGGATCGACAAGATAAAATTCTATGAGGAAAGATGACCCCATTGGTTCAAGTATTATTGCAACACCAAGGAATAGAAGAGTCAACATGGGAGTGGAAGGACGCTATGCGTGACAATCATCCCCAATTGTTCGATTAAGTGGAATGTAATTTCGAGGACGAAATTATTTTAAGGGAGATAGGTTGTGAGAAGCTATATTTTCGTACATCGATTTGTTTCAATGTTCATATTGTATTGCAAATTTTACTTAAATCAATTATAAAGTCAAATTATATTAAGTCACTTTAATAACAATAATCCAATTATTAAGTTATAAAATTAAGGTTGCATGGTTAGTAATAATCTTAGTCACTATCAATTTAATTATTTCCATGACCAAAATTCTTGATGTTGACTTTCAATTTTAGTAACTAAACTAGTTAAGGATTAGTTAGTTAGGAAGAAACTATTTAGTTAGGGTGTTAGATATATAGATAGATAGATAGGTAGATACAAAAATAAAAATAAACAAATAAATCTATGTTGTCTTGTCTTGTGGGGCCTACCTCACTTAAAGATGTTGTCTCTGTTGGAACAATCTTCTGTGTAAATAAAATAAATTGAAATAATTCAAACAAAATAAAATAAAACTTACAAAATTTATTTTGTTGAACCTAATCAATAATTAAAGACCAAGTCGAGTGTGTGACACTCTGTCCTTAAGACAGATTTGCCTCGCTCCGGTGCTTACGGTTATGTGGCGTCTATCTCCCAGGATACAATGATCTTCACAAATTTGTAGTAGCACTTCAAACAAATTTGTTCGGCGAACTAGAACCTTGTGTTCTATAACTCTCTGAAATTTATTCTAAATCTAATATGAAGAATAAAGGATGCAAGAGAGCAAAATAAAGGCAAGGAAAATGAATTTTCGGAATCAATCAAAATTGGAATGGGGCTGCCTTTATATAAGCTTTGTTGGCACCTATTCAATTTGAATATGAAAGGTATAAAGAAGGGACATAACTGTAGACGTCCCCGAACGCCCCGGGAGGGTTAAGTCCCGTTCTGTTCATATTGGGGTCACTACAGTTCAAGGACTCAAATGTCACGGTTCTTAATCTTGAACCAAAGAGTCCAAATCCGGCAAATCGTTTTGAAAACAGATTTTTTTGAAAGAAGTGCCAAACATGGATTGCTTTGCCAGATACAGAGTCGCCACCTAAATGTTTTTTTAATGGGAAATTTAGGAAACCCTGACTCGGTGCCAAAGGCCACGTGTCCGTCATCACCAAAGTTGCCTCGGCTCGGGAACTTGGGTACGATTGGGGAAGGTCACTTCGTGAGCACCCCCGTTCGCCCGGTCAAAGACCGGCCTCTACTAACCATGATATCTGATTTTGAAAACATTGTGAGTTCTTATTCCGGTTATTAGCCTAGGTTACTATGTGATGCGCACAGCAAATAAGTATAGACTGGGCCGCCTGAACTGGAACAAAACATTTCATGTTTGTTTGTTTGAAAATGGTTTGATGGTGCTACCCGCAGGTAGGCTAAGATGCGGATTTGCCACCCTCAGGTGGGCTTAGAAAACATGATTTTGCCACTATCTAGTGGGCTTAAAACAAACATTTGATGAATCGTCCTAATTCAAGTAACACAACCTCCACCCACAGGCATTCAAGGCAGTAATATCACATAAGCACATAGCCTCATGGTAAGCATGCTATCATGGCAACACTCACACGCATGCAAGGATGCTAAAGCATAAAACTTACCGAGTACTCCAAGCCAAAACAGAAGCTTATTAGAAATCATGCATGATCCTAATTATACAGAATGCCTAATGCAACACATGCAATAATGCAACTATAGCAGGCTCGGCTATTCTAAACATGGTATATGGAATGCTACAACTAACACGTATTCAATTTGGAATTGAAATACAAATGCAGTTAGTATGATGCGCCGAGCCCGGTGCATGCAAAACAGATGAATGATGCAAACATGCTGTCATACTGTATGCTAATCGAAATATGCCCTATATCTAACCATCGTAAGCGGGTAAATAAAAGGGAGAAAGACGTGGGGTTGGAAGACATACATCACACTCACCCACAATTATTACAGTTATGCCCTCGCACAGAGGGTCCGAATAAATAATAATACAGTCCGAATAAAAGAATAGTATAGTCCGAATAATATACATATTTCTAATTAATTAACAGATTAACTAAGAAAGCTTTAAACTGGCATGCAAGCCAGGGGGCTGCCTCACTTCTGATAAATGATGTATGCTGGACTGCCTTTGCGCAGAAATCCATTGGGATGCCCAAATTAGCCTCTGTTTGCAATGTTTCTCGAAATTCGCGCCAGACTCCGAAAAGTTGCTGATTCCTTATCTTGCTGCAACAGAGAGCAGGAAAAGGGCATGGCAATGTATTTCACAAATATATGCATGCCTCGATCCTCGTGCCACCAATCACGCATATCGATGCATGATGGCCGAGGAATCGGATCGCACAACTCAATATAGGATGAATGCGGATGAATGCTACAACAAAACCGAACTCCATCATGGGTAATCCGGAGTGTCGGTGACTTGGGAATTGAGACCCGTTCCGTCACTCGGAGTACGAAACGTGCCTCGTTTCCCGTGCCCGGGCTAACTCCTATCCCGAACACGATGCGATATGCATGATATGCATGAAATGCAACTAATATGCAACCCTAACATGCACAATGCTATGAAAATGAGACGTCTCGAAATGCGTGCACGCGGGCACGCAAACCGAGAAAAAATGATTCTAAAGCGTAAAATGGCATACGCAATGCAAATTGGACTTACACTAACACGAGTGGACCTCAGCCACACTCACATAAGAGGCCGTCGGATAAAAAAAGAAGTGCCTCGAAATGCGTACCCACGGGCGCGCAAACCGAGGCGATGCATATGGAATGCAAAATGACATGGAAGTGATATGTAATGAGGTTAAAATGAGATGTCTCGAAATGCGTGCCTGCGGGCACGCAAACTGAGAAAATGGAATACGGAATGCAGAATGGACTTATACCAACGTGAGAGGACCTCAGCCACTCTCACACGGGAGGCCGTCGGATAAAAATGAAGTGCCTCGAAATGCGCGCACACGGGCGCGCAAACCGAGGCAATGCATTAAGGCATGAAATGACATGGAAAATGCAAATTGGGCTTACACTATCATGAGAGAGCCTCAGCCGCACTCACATAAGATGCCAGAGACGAAAATGAGCTGCCTCGAAATGTGTGCACACGGGCACGTAAATCGAGGCGATGATACAAATGAGATGTAGCATATGGCATATGAAAAATGTAAATTTCAGCAGCCAAATGATGGCAAAAACAGCCCCGAATTATAGCAAATTACACCCGATGCCCGAAATGCAATGTTATGCACCCGAAATGGCCTACAGCTATGCCAAACATGCACAATATGGACACGACATGTAAAGAAAGATTCTAGGCAGCCCCTAAAATAGCATTTTTCCAGTACAAAGAATGTCCAAACAACAATCACAAGTATGGCAAAAATAGCATGCAAAAATGGGGGAAAAGAGGGGAATAATGAAACAAACGATATATACAATGCTCAAACTGAAAAAAACAGTTCTACAACATTAAAGAGGGACCAAAAATATGTACATTTACAGTAGATTATATCCTCCAATTCAGTATTTAGATATGCTTAACATAGCATGCAAAATAAAGCCAAAAGAGAGCTATAACATAAGGTATCAAAAGGATGGACCAAACAGCCTTGGACCCTTAACAAAACATGACAAGAAGGCCAAAATAAGACACTTTCCTAGCCTGATGAAGGCCCAAAACAGAAGCTAAGCAAGCCTAACAAAGCATGCAATTTTACGGTAAATTGGGGGAATTGTGAAGCAAGTGTAAGATGGAGTTACCAAACATGGTTGAGCCCTTCTTCAATGTTGAAGAGGGGCTCAAAATAGGCCCACTCACAGTTTATATCAGGCTCGAAATCAGATCAAAAATAGGCCAAATATTCAATGCAGAATATTGACATAGAAGATGCTATTGAAGCAAGTGTGCCATAGAGGGCTCAAACAGGGTTGAGCCCTTAATCAAAGATCAAAATGAGCTCAAAATGGGAACACTTTCAGTATGGGTCGAAGCTCAACACAATATGGAAATAGGGTTAAGAAAGGAAGCAAGAAAATGGTACAAAAGAGGGATTTGAGATTTACCCTTGAAGACAAGACTTTTGCTACCTCTTTGCTTGATGAAAGTTGCTTCTAAACCCCCCAAGAACTCCTCCTTGCTGCTGGAAATGAAGTGGTGTTGGTGGTGCTTAGTGTTGATGAACAAATGAGCTAGAGACTTGAAGGTTTTTGAGGTTTTTGGAGATGGAGATGGAATCAAATGGAGATGAAGTCTTGAGAAGAGATTTGCTAACCCTAACAAAGAAGAAGGTCAGCCCCTTAAATGGGCAAGAAAGGGGTGTAAAAGGGGAGGGAAATGCACCCAAGCTTTCCCTCCCAAAATATCCCCCGGAGGGCTGAGATATTTTGAAAAACAGCTGGACAGCTGTAAAGTGGTCAAAATGGGGAAGCAGGCCGGCCAGGTGCTTTTCTTGAAGATGGCCGGCCGGCCACCCCACTGGTCGGCCAGCCACTCCCCATGGCCGGCCGGCCATGGCCAAAAATGAAGACAACAATTAATGGCCGGCCACCAACTTTTGGTGTCCTCCCAGGTGTGTAGAACAAGGTCCCATGGTTGGAATTTGACAACTCTGGAGCAGGAGTCACAACATTGCATTTGAAAGAGAGGCTCAAAAATGAAAATCATAATTACTGGCCGGCCATCACTTTTTAGGGTCCTCCCATGTGCCCTCATCACAAATATGTGGTTTTTGTTGGAAGAAAATGGCCCTAGGGTGTTCAACATTAGCCCGGAAGTGAGAAAAACGGGCGCCGGAAGAGCATAACTGGTTTTCTGAGATAATTGCTGGCCTCCTACCCTCCAGTGATCTTCCTGGTGCTAAAACAGAGGTACCTGCCAAAATTGAACAAAAACTAATGCAAAATGAATGCTCGGGGCCCAAACCGTACAGTTCGGGGTCCCGAAAATAAGCTGTAGGCACCGAAAGTGGTGTTCGGCCACGAAGTGGGTATCTGAGGCCCCAGTGTTCCTCGTTATGATAAAACAGAGGTACCTGCCAAGAACCGGAGGAATCGGAGATGGTCGGGCGGTCCCGAACCGAGGCACACGGCCTGACGGCTCCGAAAACCGGGAACCGGGCTCCGAAATGGGCAAAATGGCCTACGGCCACGAAATGTAGCCCACGGCCATTGAGAAATAGTCTACGGGACTACTCCCTTCCCTCAGGAAAGAAAACAGAGAAAACCGAGTCTGATTCGCAAACCGAGACAAGGCACAGAAGAGGATTCGGAAGTTCGGAGGCAGGGCGCACGGCCGCGACTCTGAGACTTCTGAACGAGCACAGCATGCAACATCACCGAGCGCTCAATCGGTGACGTCTGAGTCTTAAGGTCGGTCAAAAATGGGGTGTCTACAATAACCCTTCTTTTAAAATAAAGAGACACCATGACAGGTTTGCACCCTTTCATTCACATGGAGGTTTGACCCTTCCTTTAAAACAAAAAGATACCATGAAAGGTTACACCATTTCATTCAAAATTGAGTCTATTTCAATTCACAACTACCTCTTTATAAATTTTCCAACAATCCCCTACATGAATGAAATTGACAGAGAGAAAATGCAACAACATGATGTAAATACAGAGAGTACAGAAATTGGAAATATTCTGCAAAGGATAGGTAGCTTTTGGCTTTGAACCTTCCCTTGTGAGACACTATCGGATTTACTAGCTAACCAGTGAACATGATGTCTTGAACTATTCAGCCGTTTGTGTAAACCAAGACAATAGAACTCACACAGTATATCCCAGACACAGTTTAGTTCTCACTATTGTGTTCATTTTGGCCCTGAACAACCTGGTCTTTCATGAGTGCTCTAGAGAATTGTAGCCCTTCACAAATCTCATAGAACCGGCCCAGTTCACACTCACATAGGTGATTCTTATGAAGAGTATCCTGCCATACTCCACTAGGTTTACCTAGATATAAGAATCATTAAAAGTTTACTTAACCTAAAACGCTGCACATCACTATTTCATCATAGAAATGGGTAGGAGTTAGACTCCCCAGTGATCCTTCTGAGTCATTCACAACTCGGTTGTCCCTTTGAACCTAGATCTTGGGATCTCCAGTCAACTAGGTTGGGTTGCCGTTGTGGTAACTCTTATTTAATAGGCTTTAGTCCCATTCCCCTCGATGAATTCTCAACTAACTCTCTTGCTAACCCTTTGGTTAGTGGATCCGCTATGTTGTCTTTAGACTTCACATATTCAATGGAAATAATTCCATTAGAGAGTAGTTGTCTTACGGTATTATGTCGACGACGAATATGTCGAGACTTACCGTTATACATATGACTCTGTGCTCTACCTATTGCTGATTGACTATCGCAATGTATGCATATAGCAGGCACCGGTTTTGGCCATATTGGAATATCTTCAAGGAAGTGGCGAAGCCATTCTGCTTCTTCCCCTGCTTTGTCTAAAGCTATGAATTCTGATTCCATAGTAGACCTAGCAATACAAGTCTGTTTGGAAGATTTCCAAGATACAGCCGCCCACCAAGAGTAAAGACATACCCACTGGTGGACTTCGAGTCTCTAGTATCCGATATCCAATTTGCATCACAGTATCCTTCAAGTACTGCTGGATATCTAGTATAATTAAGCCCAATGTTACGAGTAAATCGGAGATATCTTAGAACCCTTATAATTGCTTTCCAGTGTTCTACTCCCGGTTACTCGTATATCTACTTAATTTACTTACTGCATAAGCTATATCGGGCGAGTGCAGTTCATCAAGTACATTAAGCTTCCAATAATTTGGGCATACTCTAATTGAGAAATACTTTCCTGTACATTCTTAGAAAGATACAAATTAACATCTACAGGTGTTCTAGCAAGATGATCATCATCTTTGCTGAATTTGTCAAGTATTTTCTCAATGTAATGAGATTGTGACAAAGCATATCCTTCTGATGTTTTGGTAATTTTCATACCAAGAATTACATCAGCAATGCCCATGTCCTTCATGTCAAAATGTTTATTCAACATTTTCTTAGTAGTTTTAATCATATCATTATTACTACCTATGATGAGCATATCATCTACATAAAGACATACAATGACATAACCTTTGTCTGTGTTTTTAATATAAACACATTTGTCACACTCATTAATTTTAAATCCATTTGACATCATTGCCTTGTCAAATTTCTCATGCCATTGCTTTGGCGCTTGTTTTAAACCATATAATGATTTAACCAATTTACACACTTTCTTTTCTTTTCCTGGAACAGAAAAACCTTCTGGTTGTTCCATGTAAATTTCTTCATTTAACTCACCATTTAAGAAAGCGGTTTTACATCCATTTGATGAATTTCTAGATTGTATAGAGATGCAATGGCAATTAGCATTCTAATGGATGTTATTCTAATAACCGGTGAGTATGTGTCAAAGTAATCAAGACCTTCTTTTTGTCTAAAACCTTTGACCACAAGTCTTGCCTTGTATTTGTCAATTGATCCATCCGCTTTCATTTTTCTTTTGAAAATCCATTTGTACCCAAGAGGTTCACACTCTGGTTGCAAGTCCACTAATTCCCAAGTGTGATTTTGCAAGATGGATTCAACTTCACTGTTGACAACTTCTTTCCATAAAGGAGCTTCAGGACTGGACATAGCCTCTTTAAAAGTTAAAGGCTCATTTTCTAACAAATATGTTAGAAAATCTTGACCAAAAGATTTTGAGGTTCTAGCACGTTTGCTACGCCTAAGTTCCTCTTCCTTATTTTGGTCTAACTCTTGTTCTTGATCCTGACTAGTAATAGCATCATGAGATCTCTTATTGTGACTAGTCTCTTGTCTAGTCTTATTTGGAAATACATGTTCAAAGAAAGATGCATTCCGAGATTCAATAATAGTATTTACATGCATTTCAGAATGTTCTGATTTATGAATCAAAAACCGATATGCACTACTATTCTTGGCATAACCAATGAAAATGCAATCAATGGTTTTAGGACCTATCTTAGTCTTTTTAGGACTAGGAATAGCCACTTTAGCCAAACACCCCCACACTTTTAAGTATTTGTAGGATGGTACTCTTCCATGCCACATTTCATAAGGTGTTTGATTCACTTTCTTTCGGGGTACTTTATTTAAAATATAATTAGCAGAAAGTATTGCTTCCCCCCACAAGTTATGAGGTAATCCAAAACTTATTAACATGGCATTCATCATTTCTTTTAAAGTCCTATTTTTCCTTTCAGCAATTCCATTTTGCTGAGGTGAGTAAGGAGCAGTAGTTTGATGAATTATTCCATGTTCTTTATAAAACTCACCAAAATGTGATTCATATTCACTACCTCTATCACTTCTAATTTTCTTGATTTTCTTACCAAGTTGATTTTCAACTTCATTCTTATATTGAAAGAAAGTTTCCAAAGCTTCATCCTTGGTTCGAATTAAATAAACATAACTATATCTAGTATAGTCATCTATAAAAGTGATAAAATACTTTTTTCCCACTTCTAGTTTGAATTGATTTAAAATCACAAATGTCACTATGAATTAATTCAAGTGGTTCCGTACTTCTTTCAATTAAATGAAAAGGAGTTTTAGATAATTTTGCCTCAACACAAATTTCACATTTATGATTTGAATCAATATCAAATTTAGGTAAACATTCCATATTAATTAATCTACGCAAAGATCCATAATTAACATGTCCTAGTCTACCATGTCATAAATTTGAAGACTCAAGCAAATAAGAAGAAGATGTAGTATTATTAATAATTGAGGGTACGACGGTCATTACATTTAACTTGAAAAGGCCATCAGACATGTAACATTTTCCTACATACATCCCATTCTTAGTAAGTACAAATTTATCACTCTCAAATACTAGCCTAAACCCATTCTTACTCAACAAAGATCCGGAAACAAGATTCTTGCGAATGTCCGGTACATACAGCACATTGTTGAGAATGAGTTCCTTTCTGGATGTCATCTTGAGAACAATCTTTCCTTGTCCTTCAACTTTGGAAGTTGAGGAGTTGCCCATAAAAAGTTGTTCACAATTGTCCACTGTAGAATAAGATGTGAACATCTTTTTGTCAGCACAAATATGGCGAGTAGCACCAGTGTCCACCCACCATTCTTTAGGATTTCCGACAAGATTTACCTCGGAAACAACTGCAGAAAGATTGATGTCATCGACACCATTGGAAATATTGTCCACTTCGGTCATATGGGCTTGAGCAGGCTTCTTGCTTGTTCTCCTTTTGCTTTTGCCTTTGCTACGGCAATCTTTGGCCCGATGTCACTCTTTGTCACAAATGTAACATTTGCCATTAAACTTGTACTTTTTATTTCCCCCCCCCCCCTTTAGAGCCTTGTGATGAACTTTCTCCAGAAGACTTTCGTTTCTTGGTTTTTGAAGCATGTTTCACCACATTTGCCTTACACTCCATAGGATTCTTACCAGCCCGCTTTTCAGAATTGCGGTTATCCTCCTCAATCCTTAAACGCACAATTAACTCGTCTATAGAAATTTCTTTGCGCTTGTGTTTGAGGTAGTTCTTGAATTCCTTCCAGCCTTTTGGTAATTTTTCAATTAAGGCTGCAACTTAGAAGGATTCACTGAGAGACATGCCTTCTGCGTGAATGTCATGCAGAATGAGTTGGAAATCTTGAGCTTGGCTGATCACAGTTTTTAAATCAACCATTACAAAATCAAGAAATCTGCCAATCACAAATTTCTTTGAGCCGACATCTTCCGTTTTGTACTTTTTCTCCAACGATTCCCAAAGTTCCTTTGCTGTCTTGATTGGACTGTAGACGTTGTATAATGTGTTGTCAAGTCCGTTCAAGATGTAATTCCGGCAAAGGAAATCGGCATGTTTCCAAGCATCAACCGCAGCAACCACTTGCCGGTCGGTTTCATCCTCTTTCAGGATAGGAGCATCTTCACGGAGGAAACGAGCCAAGTTCAGAGTTATAAGATAGAACAACATTTTCTGTTGCCGTCTTTTAAAGTCAGTTCTTGAGAACTTCTCTGACTTCTCTCCATGATTTATTGGTACTGTCACCATAGGAGAGGAGGTTGGTGCAATTGCAGCCACCACAGTAGTACTTGTTTGGGCATTTGTTTCAGTAGCCATCAATTCTAATTTATAAAAACAAAATTATAATTAGAATTTACACTACACAGAAAATTAAACCAAATGCACAGAATTAAATTCTGTAAAAAATAAAAGAAACAAGAATGTAACTTTTATTTTTCAATTAATTTGGAAATAAAATAAAATTTTATTCAACCAAATTAATTCCACACAGGAAATTAAATTCTGTAAAATAAAAGAAATAAGAATATAACTTTTATTTTTCAATTAATTTGGAAATAAAATAAAATTTTATTCAACCAAATTAATTCCACAGAAAATTAATTTCTGTAACACTTCAATAATTAAAACACTAAAATAGAATTTTAAGTAATGAAAACTCAGAAAATAATTTCTAAAATCCAAAATTAATTTCTGAAAAAATTTCACAAAAATATATTCTGAATTGTTAATGACACCAGTATCGTACTACTAGTTGTCAAAGAAAATAGATAGTATATTACTACTATCTGTCAAATAGCATATAATCACTATTTTTTTTTCCAACCAGAATATTATTTTGTAAATCCACATAAAATAATTTTCTTAAAAGAAGAAAGAAAAAAGGAAACAAACGAAAAATTCTGTAAACAGAATAATTCGAATCTATCTTAAGATTGTAGGAACAATCTTCTGTGTAAATAAAATAAATTGAAATAATTCAAACAAAATAAAATAAAACTTACAGAATTTATTTTGTTGAACCGAATCAATAATTAAAGACCAAGTCGAGTGTGTGACACTCTGTCCTTAAGACAGATTCGCCCCGCTCCGGTGCTTATGGTTATGTGGCGTCTATCTTCCAAGATATAATGATCTTCACAAATTTATAGTAGCACTTCAAACAAATTTGTCCGGCGAACTAGAACCTTGTGTTCTATAACTCTCTGAAATTTATTCTAAATCTAATATGAAGAATAAAGGACGCAAGAGAGCAAAATAAAGGCAAGGAAAATGAATTTTCGGAATCAATCAAAATTGGAATGGGGCTGCCTTTATATAAGCTTTGTTGGCACCTATTCAATTTGAATAGAAAAGGTATGAAGAAGGGACATAACCCTTCCTTTAAAATAAAGAGACACCATAAAAGGTTTGCACCCTTTCATTCAAATGGAGGTTTGACTATTCCTTTAAAACAAAAAGACACCATGAAAGGTTACACAATTTCATTCAAAATGGAGTCTATTTCAATTCACAACTACCTCTTTATAAATTTTCCAACAGTCTCATCACTTGTGGAGGGATGCAAGCTTAACCTAAAAAATTGGTTTGTCATAAGGTTGCTTAATAGTCAACCATTCTCTTAGAAGATGAAAAGATTTTTCTTGATTTTCTTAACTTAGATATATACATTCAAGGTGTAGGATTTTGTTGATAGGAAGGATGAATGACAAACCATCAATAGAATAAAAACAAAAATAAAAAATATCTTTCCTAATATCTATTTTAAAAAAAAAAAAAGTGAGAGAGAAAAAATATAAGCAAACTTTCTAGGATTTGCGTGTCATCTTTTGATGGAAATTATATCTTGGAGGATACTTCATCAATAAGGATGCAAGCATGGCTCATCTTTTCTTACCTTGCTTGAAAACTCTAGCTAACTTGTTGAACATTGTGCTTGTCATAGAATGATAAGGTGATGGACATGTTGAGAGATGTCTCTCCAATAGAAGCATGCAAAGCCTCATCAAAAATCTATCCTAGATATCCCCTCTTACTTGAAAAATCTAACCTAATGATGTGTTAGTGTAAGAACCATCTCCAATTAGGTTGCATACAAACTTAGAATATATTATTTAATTCACACCCCTCTTGCCTATATAAAGAGACCAAACCCCCTCACCCTTCCCTCATATTTTTGGCAGAGGGCAAGAAAAGAGAAGGAAAGAAAGAGAGAGAGGAGAGGGTGAGAAAGGGAGAAGGAAAGAAAAGAAGGAATGAAGGAAGAGGAGTTCAACACTTAGAAGAATTATCTTTAACAGCCAAGGTAGGAAGACTAGAAACCCTCCTACTTAGTAATCAAATATATATGTGAGGAGTTTATGTTTTACATGAGCAGCAAATGACTAGAGTTTGATAGTTGCTAGGAAAAGAATGTGATCTTGTTTGCCTATGTATTTGTGTTCTTTCTTCATGAATCTTTTCCATTCATTTTTCTCTCTCATACTAAAAAGTATAACCTAAAATTTACATGTTTGGTTTGTGAAAAACAGTAGAAAATGGTTGCATGGTCTTGCATGAGAATAAAAACTAGCATGGAAACCATTTCTTTCAAAGTGATAAATTTTTCCAGCAAAAGTATAATTATTTTTGTGTTGGAAACACTCAAATAAATGTATAGAAACACTTTTATGAAATCTAAAGCTACTGGAGTTAATTTAACATTTCTCATAGTGTGTAAATTTCGGGAAAATTATTGGACAACATTTTGTAATCAAAACACATTTTTAACTTCGTTGCTGTTTGGAGGTAGCAGATAGGCTAAGTTTACTAGGCCATGGTTTAATCTTCAAATTTAATTTTTAAGTGCTTCAAATTGAAAAATCTAGAGTTCTGAGTTATCTTTCAAATGCTATTGGTTTCGTTAATTTTTATCAAGTATTGAAAAAGAAACGCTCATTTTTCCAAAATGCGATAAATCTGGACGAGTTACTATTATTGAATTAATTCACTCCTTTACAGTGATCAAATGACTTCGAGCCCTCATAGAAAATGTGCATAACTTATCTTTCTACAACATTTCCGAATTTCAGAATTTTTAGACATTGTTTGATATTTAATTATGTGTTTATCCATGCCAGCAGATTGTTGGAAATTCCAGAATATGCTCTTATGTGTTAAAAAGCTTGTTTGTCTCATATTTTCACTTAATGTACCTGTTGTGAATACATGCAAGATACCTGTTGTTTGTCTAATATTTTCACTTAAGTTGTGCCATGGTATGTAGTTGGATGGTTCGAATTAACGATCATGAAATAGGAAAGTTATGAAATGGTAAAGAATATGAAAATGTTGGGATGTTGATTCGGGGCATGGTCCTGGTTGGAAAATCTTGTACAAGAAGTGTCGCGAAACCCTAAGATGGCATGAGTTGTTTTCTGACTTCTATACGGATTTAGTGAAGGTATAAAGGTGGCAGTGAGGGTCTCATACAAGGAAAGTATCCCTAGAAGGCCATTCTCTTGGCGCAGACAATGATGTTATACGTAATTTAGTGCGTAGGCATCCTTGGTATTTACCAGTTTGTTCTAATATACCAAAGGGGAATCTGAATAAGCTACGTGATCATTACTTAAGGGATGGGTAGGGATGACATTCCACAATGAATTGTCTAGATGAACTTAGAAAATAAACCTTAGGGATGATTGAAACTTATGATGATATTATTTTGCTTTAAGTTTTTAATGTATCATTATGATTGCCTCCGTGATGTTATTTATATACTTGTTGAGATCGTATGTTTCATTTCAAAACTATAAGGTTAGTTTCTTGTTTTCTCTATTAAGCATCACTACTCATGACTTTCTCTGTATTGTCCTGACATTTTATGTTAGGTAATAAGGTTAATGAGGAATACGAGATGAATGTACCAGAAGATGCCGATGTACAGCCATAATTCACTTAGGAATCAAAATTAGTGAACCCTTATATTATCTTTTGTTTATTCTAATGTAATATTTACAACTTTTGAATTTGTAATATTAAGACAAACGTGATGTAAGATTATTAGATCTTTATATGCACCATTTGAGAAGAAGGTTTCCAGGCTTTTTTGGCTATTTTAGTCACAACAAACAAAATATCACATCCAATTCATAATCATTATACTTTTCTCTCACAAAAAAAGTCAAAAAAGCCAAAAAATCCTTCCCAAACCAAGTTTTTTAGCCCAGGCTAAAATAACCAAAAAAGTCAAAAAGCCAACACACTTCCCAAATGGAGGCTTCAATGATTTTCTAGAATCTTTTAATACCCAAGTACCTTAAATGGGTAAATTACAAATACATTCTTTGGGGTTTGCTTAAAATACAAATTGGCCCCTGTGATTTGAAAAACTACAAATACCCCATTATTAGAATTTTTTATTTAACAGAATTAACTGAAAAAATAAATTTCATAATTACTTTCCTATATAATAATAAAATTACCTAAATTATTAATTAAAACATATTTTTAATATCATTAAAAACTGTTAATTAACTTGATGATTTATTGATAAAAGTGGCAATTTGCTATGAAATTAGAAACCTTAAGAGGTAAAATGTAATTTTCAAAACTATAAGGGCGATTTGTATTTTAATAAAATCTCAGGAATATATTTATAATTTACCCACCTTATTAAATTTAAATGGATTGTAATTAATTGAGCCCAGAAGTTGGGGCATCACAATACTTGTATATTTTCCATCTTGTTGTGGCATTTGAGGTTCTCAATTGGTCTAAGAGCATCCCCACCAAAACCCTTAAACCTCTTCTTTACCTATTTTAAGGGATAAATGGCTCCCTATACACCTGTATCAGCTCTCCTAAATGATCCCTTAAATTAGTTTTTGCTACAGTGGCTCCCTATTTGTAGGGAGTCACTGTAGCTCCCTTATATATATATATATATATATATTTGCTTTACTTTGTTTAGGGACTACAGTACACATTTATGATTTTTATTTTTTTAAAATTTATAATTATAAATTATAAATTAATAAAATAAAGAAAAAATATGGAGTTTGTTAATAGAATAGAGAAAGAATAGGGAATCTGTTGGGGGAAGTAAATGAAAAAGTGATTCCTAAAATAAGGAATAAATTTTTTAATAATATTTCAAGATAAAATTTAGGTAAACTGGTGGGGATACTCTAAGAGCATCCTCATTGGATCTCCTAAATATATCCTTCACCTATTTTAGGTAATTTTTCTTCAAAAATCAACCCCATCAACTCCCCCAAAGCAACTCCCTATTATAAAAAAATGCTACAGTTGCTCCCCAAATATAGGAAGCAACTGTTCACCCTCCAAAAATATAAAATTATTTTTTACTCAACCATATTGGTTCTTGAGCATCTCTATCTCCAAAAATATAAAATATAAAATAATTAAAAATAATTTTTTATTAGAATAGAGAAAGAATAGAGAATTTGTTGGTAGAAATAAATGAAAAAAGTAATTCTTAAAATAGAGAATGAATTTTTTAATAATATTTTAAGATAAAATCTAAGTAAACGGGTAGGATGCTCTAAGCCTTGAGTCCCAACCCACTGTTGAATGGAGCAACCAGATGTTCGTGTAAGGGGAGTGATACTAGGTTCAGTGAATAGAACAGATGTTGGTGATGACCATCATTGCACAACCCATAATCTCATTTGTTGCTCCACTGCTAGATTTGATGACTGAAAATAAAAACCAAAGGGAAGACAATCACTGACTAAGATCTGCTTCTGGACCACCCTTGCCCCGGCATCCCCGCTCCTCCGCACCTTCTCCACCAGCAACCTACCCCTCCCTACCCTCATCCGCCTCCATAGCAATCCAATCGCAGTCCAATAACTGCTTGTTCACTCTCTTCCTTATCTCTCCTCCCTCTTTGACACTGATTCTTTGGATTTGGATTTGGACTTTGATTATTAAGGTTAAAATGGGTATTATGACAATTTTTATTGGTGATGTCATCAAAATTCGTTTGTTCATCTAACAGAGACTTGAAAGAGGAGGAAAATTGTAATATGATTTGAAATCTCAGGAAGTTAAGTGTAATTTATAAACCTTCGAGGAGAATCTATAATAAAAGCAAACCTGAGGGGGTATTGGTGCAAATTACCCATTTGTTTTACATGTGATCCCATGTGAGTATCTCTCGAGAGATGCGACCTCTCAACCATAAAATGTGTAGGACTAGCCGACTTTTTCCTCCTTTGGGTTTTCTAGGCTGCCTGCTTTGGTGCAAGTTTTGGTGACTGGCAATGAATTATATTTATCATTTAATTTTATGGATCTTTTAAAATTTTAAATATTTTATCAAGGGTCCGTGTTTGGCTTACGCAGAATTGTGGATCTCATACTCATATAAGACATTTAGTAGAATATTTAATAAAATATTTAGAATTTTTAATATTTTTCTATTTAAAATAAGATAAATTATAGTCATTATTATTGAAATTTGATGAAAATATAAATAATTTTATATTTTTGATACAATTATATTGATCTTATTTGAGGTTTTAATTTACATAATATTTAAGTCATTTTATCAATAATTCATGAGTTATATAGATCAAAAGATGATATTTAGGACTGAACAAGGAAATAAAAAAAAAATTCACAAATCGAACTGGTCCATACCAATACGTAGTAGGTTTGTTTTAGTTTTTTTTAATTCATGATTCAATTTTGGTTTGAAAAATTGAGGAATCGATTTTTGCAAATCTGTTCCGGATTTGAACCGTACCAAACCGAATCATATAACTTAAACCATATATGCTTATATGCTAGATATTATGTTCATTTAAGTTAATGGTGGAATGATGTGCATGTTTAATTATGTTTTGAAAGCTTATGTTTCGAAAAATAAACTACTATGTAGGCCCCACTCTAATAATGTTTGCTTAATTGTATAATATTATTAGAGTAGTTTATTTGATGGGTATGCTATTATTATTTTTAAAATTTATGATGGATTGAATTTTTTAGAAAATGTTATATGACTTTTCTTGTTAACAAGTTATGTAAAATTGTAGTTCCAAATCGAACTATGTATAAATGGTTTTGTTCAAATTGGTTTCATCATTTTAATGGTTTGTTTTGGTTTCAATTTTTATGAACTCATAGACAATAGATTGATCTTGATTTTATTCCAAGCCGATTCAAACTGAACCATGCACACCCCTAATGATATTGACGTATCTTTTTTTACTAAAATTTATATTTAAGTTTGTTTATTAAATTAATTTTGATAATTTTAATCTTATTAAAACAAATGCCAACATAATTATGTCAAATTTATGAAATGAACTATATTTTTCTCAAACATAAAAAATATTAAAAAAAAATTAAAAAATGAGTATAATTTACTTTCTAAAATATTAAAATTTTATCACATTAGTTTGTAGGGATTTTTAATTTAAGGTCCCTAGTAATATTTTCTTAGAAATATAAGTACAATACAATTTTCTATATTAGTTTAGATCCTCCAAAACACATGGTGACTGATCTAGATTTCTGTTTATATATATATATATAATTTATACTCTTTGAATCGTTTCATCAAGATTTATGATGAATACAAATTTCTAAAAAAAAAAAAAGTTGACAAATTTCATTGAACTAAAACGGGTTAGTGAAATTTCAGTTGGTTAGTGAAATTTCGAAGACCAAGTCTAAGTCAGTGAAATTTTGGTTGGTCAGTAAAATTTCGATGACCAAGTCAGTAAAATTTCATTGAAAAAATTTTGACTAGTCAGTGAAATTTCGATGACCAAATCAATGAGCCAATCAAATTTCATGAATTTTTTGTTTCAAAATTTCATTTTACTAATGAATCTTATTTGAAATATCTTGTCAATGAGATTCTAAAAATATAAATTTTACAAAAAATGTAACTCAAAAATTATTAAATTTTAAAATTTTGAAATCACTTAAACAATGTAAAAGATGCAATAACACTAAGGGATCTTAATTAGGAACGAAAATTATTTTAAATCTCTCCAACTACTCAAACTCTATGGAGCATGTATTGCTAATTTTCCCTAGGTTATAAAACAATTTATAATATATATATATATATATTCGTATAACAATTTTCTAAAACTAGTCTCTTTTTGGTGTGATGTCCAAGTTTGGATTATACCACCATGTAATTAAAAGTTTCTCCTTTTTACTGTTTCCTCTTATCAACTAACTCTAAGCAAAAATTTATAACAATCACAGGGTTGCACATAGGTTTTCAGCTTTTAAAAATGGAAATGTGAAATCTTTAAAAAAAATATTTGCAAAAGTGTGCAAAAAATATATAGGTATGTATAAATATTCATTTTATTATACTATGGAGTGTGCAAAAAATATATATGAATCTAATATACATTTTATTTTATAATGAAAAATGTTATAAATCATCAACCTAAAGCTCACAATTCATTGACAATGACATTACAAAGGTTATGAGTTTTATATGATTGAATTTGTAACAAATTAAAAGTTGGCACGTCGGGATAAAATTAGAAGAAATTTTTTAGAAATCTACCCAAAAAAAAAAAAAATTCTCATTATTTTTTGAATACATTTTCCTGATAAGTAGCATCATTGATTTAAAAATCGAAAATGAAACTTTCCTATAGGCCCAAATGAGACATTTTTGTGGTTCTAGTTTCTTTATATTTCACAATAAACATTGATATTCTTCAAAAAAAAAAAAAAAGATTATCCACATTTTGAGTAGCTTACATGTTGTGGGTTTCAAGTGCAAAAATAAAAAAAATTAAATTAAAAATTAAAAATTAAAAATAGAAAGGTAGATATGTATGGTTGATAGCAATCATACATCATGATTTAAGATTGTGATTTTCAGTAAAAGGGGGGGTGTTCTTTAGGACTGTTTTGAGCTGGTGCTTGTTTTGGATACAGTGATCATATGCACTGATAAAGTAGCTATGTATTGTGTAGCCTTTGTTAAAGTGAAGGTTAGATAGAATCTGGTGCTTCTCTGTGTTCCAGTCAAAAGTTTCATGCTCTCCATCTGTTTGTATTTTGTTCTCAGAAGACCCTGTAAGACTTGCTTCCACTTTCTTGTGTTTGTTTGTTTGGTTTTTTTTTTTTTTTTTTTTTTGTCCTGCACACCAAACGACTACAGAAATCCTTGGTATAGCTACTGGTTTTGTTGGTGGGCTTGAGAAATTTGGGAATTTTAAAGTAGTTTTTGAGATATTTAATTGATAGATAGATAGATGAGATCTTTGAGTAGTGTAGGGCTTGCATTGAGTCTTATATTTGGGTGCCTTGTGTTAGCTCTTGTTGCTGAGCTTTACTACTTGCTATGGTGGAAGAAGAGGATCACAAACAGAGAGATTGAAGATGATTATAGCAGCCCAGCAAGAGAGTTCTTGTACATGTTCTGTTGGAAGCAACCATCATCTTTAAGCTCCACAGCTCTGAATCCTCAACAACTGTGTTCCTCAGATACCCATGTCCATGAGCCACAATCTCGGCTTCATTCCCATCCAAACAAGGACTTACGGCCTAACAAGCCCATTGAAGAGGAAGGTGCAGAGACTGAGCCCATGAGGCTGCAAAACCTCTCTGGCCCACCAAGATTCCTCTTCACCATCAAAGAAGAAACAAAGGAAGATTTGGAATCTGAAGATGGAAAGTCTAGAGAAGGGTCAAGAAGTAGAAGAAGCTTAAGTGATCTGCTTTTGACAGTTGAGACTCCATTTTTGACCCCTCTTGCTTCACCACCATACTTCACTCCTCCACTTACCCCTATGGACTCCTCACACAACCACCATGGATTCAACCCTCTATTTGAATCATCTACTGATGCAGAGTTCAATATGATGAGATTGTTGTCACCACCCCCAAAGTTCAAGTTCTTGAAGGATGCTGAGGACAAGCTTCACAGGAGAGAACAATTGATGGAAGAAGCTGAGAGGGAGGAGGTTCATAAGATTCATAGGGTCTTCCAAGAAGGGGCTAATATAGCTCCTTCAACATCTGTGTTTCTCAAGGATGAAGAGAATGGCGGTTTTATCACACTCATTGTTGCTAAGAACAAAGAGAGAGAGCTCAATCATCCCCATCATCATCACAGTATATCACAACACCACCATTCAAGCTCTTCACAGGTACTTCCTCTAGTTTCTTCCCCCTCTTCAAGATTCTGACTACCAACTAACAAGAAACCCATCTCTCATTAGAGTTCCATTAACTGAATTAGAATGTTTTTTTTTTTTTTTTTATTTAATTGGGTTTATTTGGGAATGAAGATATGATAAATCTGCAAAGCGCCTGTAGAATTTTTTTCAAGTAGGGAGGGAGGGACAACATTCTCTGCAAGTGATGTTGAGAGGTGGTCTGGTCTGGTCTGGTCTGTCTGATGCTAGTGGGGGGCTTGTGGGGGGTGATTTGTTTTATTCAATCTCCATGTCCCCTGACTTGTCTGATATATCTGTCTGTATTCATCATCATGTTGTGGGCGCTAGTACTGAATACTGATGTTATTGTCCAAATGCTGAACTGTAAAATATTTTTGAATCTTAGGCTTTTCTCTCTCTTTCTCTGTCTTTATTTTTTAAATATTGAATATCATTAATATTATAATTAATGACTACATTTTTATTGGATTAATTACACTTAATATATTTGTATTTTCACTATAATCTTATTTTAATCATTTCACTTTTAATTATGACTGTGAATTCCTTCCACTTTAATTTAGTGGTTTTGAGCATTTTATTTTTTGTACTCTATTGTTTTAGTGAATTTGTTAAATGGTAGTCAAGTTTTCATTTTTATTTTTCGGATGTAACTAATTTAAATGTACTTACAAATAAATATTTGAGAAAAAAAAACTTTAATAAATATCAAAAAAAAAATGAAAATATATTGAATTTTTATATTGATTTTATAAGTGTATCTAAAAATTAAGTGAATTTAAAAAGTAAACCTATTTGATTGAAATATTAAAAAAACCCACTAAAAACTAAAAACTCAGATTGAAAACTCAAACATAGTTTTTAAAAACTCTAAAACCAAAGTAAGTGAATGTCTGCTTTCTATTTACATGTCATTAACGGGATTGACAAAAATTAAAAATGAAAGGATCAAAATAAGATTTTAGTGAAAGTGTAAAGATTGCCTCCAAATTTGGCTAAATTAAAAAAGTGCACTTATTTCATCTTTTTATCTTTTTTGGGTCACATCAATCAACATCTCTTTTCTACTTTTTCTACACATAATACAAGAAAAGTCAAAAAGTACACTTATTTAGTCTTCCCAAACTTGGTTGTTTGGGGTGTCCTAAATAAGTGTACTTTTTATCTTTTTGGACTAAAAAATTGAGATTGAAAATATGGATGTTTGGGTTAACTTTTTGACTTTTTATGGAAAAATGTGTAATAAAAAATTGTAAAAATTGATTTGTAGGAAAAATTCGAATTGGGAGTTGTGCAGTCGTAATTGTTGACTTTTGGTAAATAGTGTTAATTTTTTAACTTTTTGAGTAACTTTTTGGCTTTTTAACTTTTTTACAAGTTCCCAAACTTGACCTAAAGTGAGATTTTAATAAAAGTATAAGGGTAATCTACTGTTAATGAGATTGACAAAATAAATTAAAAATGATAGGACCAAAATCATATTCTAAAGAAAATGTAAGAACAAAAGTGATATTTTAACAAAACTGTAAGGGCACTAATGTGACAAAAAAATGTCATGTTTAATTCACATGACAATTTTTATCACATATTAATAGTAGGTGCTGATGGACACAATTAAAAATGAATGAGTCAAACTAATATCACAGTGAAATTATAGGTACAATTAACCCTTTTTACTATTTCATTTATCAGCAATACATTGATAACAAGAATGAGTGATGAGTGTCTTTAAATTAATCAATGAGTTTTGACACATAAAATAATAAATAGATTATGATACCAAAAAAATGATAATTCTATCATTATTACACAATATCTCTTGGCAAGCTATCCCATGTCAACAATTGAGAGTGGTGGCCAAGTGGATAATGCACCTCCCTTCCACACGGAAGAGCAAGGCTAGAATAACTTTGGTTTATTGTGTTGTACTTCGATCGAGACTCTATCGCTTGTTGTGGCATGTGGGTGAGGTCCATTATGTATTCCGGTGGTGGGTCTCTTCTTATGAGTTGGGTTAAATCTGACTGACAACCGGATATCCCATAATCAAGCCCCACAGATGCTATGCGTCCTTTTTATAGTTGGGGAAAAAAAAAGAAAAAAATGAAGCTATTCCATGTCCTTCTCACAAATCCGTGGAATAATAATGCAATGATCTCCCATGGACACCAATCCTTCCATGTATCAATTACTGACCGCTGGATCATTACTGAACAGACAACCATGATAAAATATTGCAGAATATTTCTAATAAAAATAACGTCCAATTAATATATATTAATGTGTGTTGAAGTATTTTAAAGTCTTTCTATGCACTAAAAAAAATTTAGAAAATCATCCACAAAATTCACATAAGATAGTGAGTATAAAAAACATTGGATCATTACTGAACAGAACCATGTTAAAATATTTTAGAGTATTTCTATGTACCAAAAAAGAGAGAGAGAGAGAGAGAGAGAGAGAGATCTGCTCTTCATCCATAACATATTCTTCTATTTGAATAAGTCTTGATATTTGGATATGTCTTGATATTTGGATATTTGATCCACCAAATTATAATTCTCATATTTAAAATATTATATAGACAATTTTATCATTACAAATATTTTTTTAAATGATTAGAAACTTAATGATGTGAACATTCATATTTTAATAATGTGAATATTCACATTGACATGTGAATGTTCATATCACGGAACATTCACACTGCCGATGTGAATATTATTATTAGGGATATTTTGATAACTATGTCATCTATAAGACTTATTAGAATATAAGAAAATAATTTGAAGTAAGTGGAATATAAGTTGGTGAATAGGAATTTATGAATAAGTGCTCAAAAAACAAAAAAATCATCCACAAAATTCACATAAGATAGTGACTAGGGCTGCAAATGAACCAAACTGTTCATGAACAGGCTTGGCTCAACTCATTAACGGCTCGGCTCGGCTCGTTTATTAAACGAGCAGAGTTAGAGCTTACTCGTTTAGTAAACGAGTCAAGCTCAAACTCGAATAAGCTCAACTCGTCAAACTCGTTTCGTTTATCTTTATTTAAATTATATAATAAATATATTATTTATATATTAAATAATATATAAATAATAGTATAAATACATTATTTCTATATTAGTGAGTATAAAAAAAATGTAACAAAATTCACTTTCTCAAATTACTTTACCTTCCTATGATTTAAATATATAAGAACCCTCTCACAATTGTAAACTAAAGTACTACATTCTGTTTTTTCACTAAAAATAACAGAAGGTGTGCCACACTCTCTCAAATTTAGAGCAAGCAATACAAAAATCCCAAATCAAAGTAAAATATTAGATCAAATATCAAAAATACTCTCATCTTCATCTTTTTCTCCAAATTAAATCATATTCCTAACCAAAACCTAACCCTAACCCTAAATGTCCTCTTCTATCTATAATTTAATTTAAAATGTTATTAAATAAAAAAAATTAGGTTAAAAATTAGGGCATTCAGTTCATAAATTCAATTTTGAATTTCCAAATGTACACACTCTAAAATTCTTTGTTTATAACAACAAGCTCCCACAAAATGACCAAACTACCAATGTATGTATATATATTGTTGCCCAAATCAAACCCTAACTAAACTGCTTTTCTCTCTCTCTCTCTTTCTGTAACAACCCTCGTACTGATTACCGTTAAACCACTGAAATACGTACTGACTACTGTTAAACGGAACTGCTAATGACTGATAAGTGAACTGAATGAAGTACTGAATAAACTATTGATTGAAATCGAAACTGAAATTGAATAAGTTATTATTGAATTGCATATTGCATCTGTTTGATTATGATTATCTGTTTGTTTATGTGTTAAACTGCTAATTGAAGGCCTTATCGGCGGCCGAATTAAACCGTTTAGTGTTTAATCAGTAGAATATTTGTGATTTAATGTATATTTATCTGAAAATTGATTAGAATGATTAAATTAGATTAAAATGAGCTAATTGCAAACTTAGGCTTATTTACCAAATTCCACCATAGTGGACCTTGTTTTTATTACTATTGAGCCTTCTTACACTGAACAAACAATTGATCAGCCATTTTGTTGCCTCACAACCGACCAAAACTTAGAGAGAGTGAGGAAGGAAGAAATTCATCTTGTCATCTGAGAATTGCTTAGAATTGAAGATTTGTAACATAGATTGCTAATTTGAGCTTGCAAGACTTGTAATTGAGACTTAGGTAAGTGAATCCATCTTCTTCTTGTTGTCTTTAAGCTTCATCTTGCATGACTCATGCTTCATTGTAGAGCTAAGACATGATTTGGTCCAAAAGTGTTGAATTGAAGCTCAATCTTTGCATGCATGTTGGTATTGTTGGGTTTAAGTTGATTTCCTAGTCAAATGACACATGCATGTTCATAAGTCATGTACAAATCCATGTTTTCATCTCTTTTTTAAGTATTGAGCTCATTAGAGCATCACATTGGAGCCTTGAATTGGTTTGAATGCATGCATGTCATGTTGATGTGGTTCATGCATGATTCTTGAAAATTGGTTTGGAAATGAGCTTGATTAAACTTCCCTTGGGCTTTGATTTTACAAATTGAGCTTGGAATCAAGTAACATTATGTGTTTTAAAGAGTTTTCCAGAAAATGGGCCCAAGAGGATCGATTTTGGTGTTTGAAAACTTGGTTTTGAGCTTGGAGGTCGAATCTGGGTTTTCCAGATTTTTCTTCCGCTCGAGCGGAGGAAGTGCCGCTCGAGCGGGGAAATCAAGCTCCCAGTATTTTTGACTGTGTTGCAGTCCGCTCGAGCGGAGTAATGCGCGCTCGAGCGGAGATCGAGCATCCAGCATCTTGCACTGTTCATCAGTCCGCTCGAGCGGAATGTACGCTCGAGCGGAGGATTGTGTGTCACGCTCGAGCGGGGAAGTTGACGCTCGAGCGGGGACCTTGTTTTGCTTGTCCGCTCGAGCGGGGAAACCTGCGCTCGAGCGGAGGCCTGTTTCACTGAAATTCTGGAATTGTTTTCTAAGTGTATTTTGCATCCTCATTCCATCTAGGCATTCTTAGGCCTAGTTTAAGACATCTTAATGAGGATTTAGATGTAGAACCACACCGAGGAAATTTAGGGATTTAATTATCATCCTTCCCGACTGTAAACTTAGTGTGTGTTCTATCTTTGACTGTTAGGGTTGGCTTCGGAGACGCGCTAGCTACTGATAGCCCAGAACACTGTGAGTAACAATTGTATAAAGATATGTTCAAAATGGTATCTGAATACTGAACTGAACTGTTTACTGAATGTAATTATTTACTGAATGAATGTATGTCCTTTATTTCTGAACTGTACTGTGGCATCCTTAGCACCTACTGTTACTGACTGTACTGTTACAGAGATCTCTGTCGGTTCCCTTGTGGAACCATACTGTTTACTGAATGACTGGCCATCATTACTGTTCGGTCTTTAAGACCTACTGTTTACTGTTATGCTAATGGATGTACCACATATGACTGATAACTGTTCTACTGAAAGACTGAAATACTGTTTAATGAACTGTTTTCATTACTGTAAGGACATTCATTCTTAACCTCTTTATACTTTATGTTATTCACTGGGCTTTAGCTCACTGCTCATATATATATGTAGGTGTCAGCACCGGACCAAGCTAGAGCGTGGGTTGGTCCCAGTTTTGTCAAGCCAGCCTATGTGCCTCACTGCGAGGTTCCGAGCCTGTTATGCTAAGGCTTGGGTGTTTTTAGTTTCCCCATCTGTCTCACTGTTTTGTATGACGAACGGATTGTATAGACTGAATGTTTACTGTACTGTTATCGAGGGATTAGTCCCCGTACTGAATGTTTGTATATGATTGTATAGACTGTACTGTTTGAACTGTATGAATGCATGAAAAATGTTTTTGGCATACAGATTTTCACAGCTCAATGGACACTAGTTATTTACTGTATTGGCTTCCGCCAGGCCCTGAACTCTGTTATACTGTATTACTGTTAAGCAGGCCTTCGGTAATCTCGGATTACTGGCCGGTTACGGTGCTAAACCCATAGGGCCGGGTTTGGGTCGTGACAGAGTGGTATCAGAGCGATACTTAACCACGAGTTATACCGCACACACGTGTCCAAATGAGCTATAGGGTGTCCTAGAAAAGCAATTAGGGCATCTCATGAACTTGAAAAGTGTGTGCTTATGACTGACTGATATATGTTAAAATGTTAAACTGTTTAATTTACAACCGTTTATAATGATAACTTATAACTGCTTATAGTGAAATGGATAACAAACACTGCAAATGAAACTGAATCATCATCCTCTGAGGCCAGAATGGCCAGACTTGAACTAATGATGGGACTGATAATTGAAAGACTAGATCAACAACAGAACCAACAGCCCCCACCTCCTCCTCCGGTGCAACCGGAAAGAATGTACAAATGTGAATGCAAATGAGGGGATATTATTGCTCTTACCCAGAAGTTCAGCAAGTTGAAACCGCCATCCTTTCAGGGAGGCCTTGAACCAAAGGCTGAAGCTTGGGTCTTGAAACAGAAAATTGTTTGAAGTGTTTCCGTGTTCGAAGCAACAAAGTGTTGTTAGCAACCTTCACCCTTCAAGAAGAAGCAAGAAGGTGGTGGATGTTGACCGCGATGCAAATGCATTATGACTTGGGCTCAGTTCAAGGAGTCCTTCTTTGAAAAGTATTTTCCCTCAGTGCATCAGAGACAGAAAAGTAACTGAGTTTGAACAGCTAAGACAGGGCAAATGTCTGTTGCCGAGTATGAGAAGAAATTACCGAACTTGCTAGGTATGCACCACATATGGTGGATACCGATTATAAGAAGGCCAGGAGTTTGAAGGCGGCCTTATGTTGCTATACAGGATCGAATAATTTGAAATTGCCAACTTATGTGGGTGTTCTGACAGGGCTTGATGGCCGAGACGAATATTGCAGCAGTGAAACAATCTGAAACACCAACAACTGAGTGGCAAGGTAAAAGGCAGGGTTTCAAATTCAAGAAAGGCAAGCATAACCCAGCAAACAAGAAACAGAATACGGGGTCGACGACTAGCCCCAGCCAAGGGAGTGGATTTACTCCACCCTGCTCCATATGTGGCAACAAGCACAAAGGGGTTTGCTATCAGATTTCTGGAGCTTGTTTCAGTGTGGCAAGGTGGGCCACAGAATTAAAGACTGCCCTTCTGCTCCACCAGTTAGTAGTAAAGCTACACCGAGCAGCAGCATCAAATGTAGCACCAAAGCCTAACCCCAAAGCTACCGGGAAAGAGCCTATGAGGCAGGGCCGAGTGTTTGCCCTAGTACCGGGAGACGTGCAAAACACTGAGACTGTTGTGTCAGGTATCCTCTCTATCTGTGCTCAAAATGCATATGTGTTGATTGATTCGGGGTCTACACATTCGTATGTATCGCATGCTTTTTCGCGTAAATTGAATAGACCCTTAGAACCATGAACTATCTGCTAGCTGTATCATCACCTGTTGGGGGATCCATGACATGTGCATATATGTATCCTGCTTGTGAGATTATTGTTGGGGATATGCATCTGTTTATTGATTTACTGCCATTGAATATCGATCATTTTGATGTAATATTGGGGATGGATTGGTTACAAAAATATCATGCTACTATAGACGTGTGTAACAAACAAGTTGTTTTCCGTCCACCGGGTTTACCTGAATTTGTGTTTAATGGGATTGGAGTAGTACCTCCTCCATATCTGATTTCTTCTGTGAAAGCTGTCAAACTGATTAGAAGGGGTGTAAAGGATATCTGTGTTCTGTACTGACTGTATCTGCTAGTAATGATGTTAAAACTGATGTGAATTGCATTCCTATTAGAGAATTCCCAGATGTATTTCCAGATGATCTACCAGGGGATTTGATTGACAGGGAGATTGAATTTACCGTTGATGTAGTTCCGGGTACACAACCAATATCTAAAGCTCCTTACAGAATGGCTCCAACTGAACTGAAGGAATTGAAAGTGCAATTGCAGGAACTGTTAGACAAGAAGTTTATCAGACCCAGTACTTCACCGTGGGGTGCACCTGTTTTGTTTGTAAAGAAGAAAGATGGCTCACTGAGACTGTGCATTGATTACCGTGAATTGAACAAGGTAACTGTAAAATAAATACCCATTGCCACGTATTGATGATTTATTTGATCAGTTACAGGGTGCACAAGTGTTTTCCAAGATTGATCTCAGATCGGGGTATCACCAACTGAAAGTTAAACCAGAAGACATTGATAACTGCTTTTAGAACGAGGTATGGCCATTATGAATTTTTAGTTATGCCGTTCGGAGTCACGAATGCCCCTGCTGCATTTATGGACCTTATGAACAGAATTTTTAAACCATACCTTGATGATTTCATTGTAGTATTTATTGATGACATACTGATTTATTCTAAGACTGTTGAAGAACATGAACACCATCTAAGACTTGCCCTGCAGACCTTAAGAGAACAGAAACTGTATGCTAAACTGTCTAAATGTGAATTTTGGCTTGATCATGTGATGTTTTTGGGGCATGTTATTAGCAAAGATGGAATTTCTGTTGATCCGCAGAAAATTGAAGCTGTAGTGAACTGGCCTAGACCAACGAATGTAACCGAAGTCCGAAGCTTTTTGGGATTGGCTGGATATTACAGAAGATTTGTCAAAGATTTCTCCAAGATTGCCTTACCACTGACTCAGTTGACACAGAAGGGGATATCATTTGACTGGACTGACCAGAGGGAATCAGCATTTCCAAGATTGAAAACTCGACTTGTGACTGCACCGGTTTACTCTACCTCAGGTACGGATGGTTACACTGTTTTAGTGATGCTTCTCATAAGGGTTTGGGATGTGTTTTAATGCAGAATGGGAGAGTTATTGCTTATGCTTCCCGACAGTTGAGACCGCATGAAAAGAATTACCCAACCCATGATCTGGAACTTGCTGCAGTGGTTTTTGCATTGAAAATTTGGCGTCACTACTTGTATGGAGCAACGTGCGAAGTGTATACTGACCACAAGAGTTTGAAGTACTTTTTCACTCAGAAAGAACTGAATATGAGACAGCGGAGATGGCTTGAACTGATCAAAGATTATGACTTACAGATTCTGTACCATCCGGGAAAAGCCAATACCGTTGCCGATGCTTTGAGCCGAAAATCAATTGGGAACTTAGCCTGTTTATTGACTGGATAGAAGGAGTTGCTTTGTGACCTCGAAAAGTCTGAAATTGAAATTGTTTTGAAGGAACAAGGTGGAACCTTAGCTGCCATTACCGCTCAACCAGCATTAATTGAAGAAGTTAAAGAGAAACAGCAACTAGATGATTACTTGAAGAAAATCGTCGAAGAGAGAGATTCAAAACCGAGACCGGGGTTCAAATTTGACAACAATGTACTGAAATTTCAAGAAAGACTGTGTGTACCGAATGATTCTGAATTGAAAAGAAGAGTTCTGCAAGAAGGCCACAATTCGAAGTTTTCGATTCATCCCGGGAATACGAAAATGTATCAAGACCTGAAACGGAATTTCTGGTGGCCAGGAATGAAGAAAGAGATCGCTGAATTTGTGTCCAAGTGTCTCCATTGTCAACAAGTTAAAGCGGAACACTAGCGACCCGCAGGCTTACTGCAACCCTTACCCATACCAGAATGGAAATGGGAGCATATCACGATGGATTTTATCGTTGGATTACCTCGCTCCAGAAAAGGTATGGATTCAATTTGGGTTATTGTTGATAGACTGACTAAAACTGCACACTTCTTACCTGTCAAGACAATCTATAATGCGGATAAATTGGCTGTTATCTACATTGATGAAATTGTTAGATTGCACGGAGTGCCTGTGTCTATTGTTTCTGACAGGGATTCGAAGTTTACATCGAGGTTCTGGCAAAGCCTACAGACTGCATTGGGCACTGAATTGAGGCTGAGTAGTGCCTATCATCCTCAGACAGATGGACAGTCAGAAAGGACCATCCAAACTTTAGAGGATCTATTGAGAATGTGTGTCCTTGATTTCCAAGGAAACTGGGAAAGTCATTTGCCATTGGCTGAATTCGCCTACAACAACAGCTACCATTCGAGTATTGGTATGGCGCCTTTCGAGGCATTGTATGGCAGAAAGTGTAGATCTCCAATTTGCTGGGCAGAAGTTGGAGATGGGCCTTTGCTTGGGCCCGAAATTGTATATGAGACGACTGAAAAGATCAAACTGATACAGCAGAGACTGAAAACCGCACAGAGTAGACAGAAAAGTTATGCGAACGTCAGAAGACGGGACAGAGAGTATGAAGTGGGTGATCACGTGTTTGTGAAAGTGACACCAATGAAAGGCCAGACTCGTTTTGGAGTTAAAGGCAAGTTAGCGCCGAGATATGTCGGGCCGTATGAGGTGATTGAGAAAATCAATCCGGTGGCGTATCAAGTTGCACTTCCTCCTGAAATGGAGCATATGCATAACGTCTTTCACATTTCGATGTTGAGAGATTATCTCCGGGATCCTTTCCATGTGATTGAGCCTACCCGTATCGTGTTGAGTGATGACTACACTTACGAGGAACGGCCTATACAGATTGTAAACCGACGGATCAAGAAACTGAGAAACAAAGAGATCCCGTTAGTGAAAGTTGATTGGCAGAACCATGGTGGTGTGTATGCCACTTGGGAAAGGGAAGATGACATGGCTAGGCGATATCCTGATTTGTTCCCGCTGAATCCTGTTTTCTTCCAGAATGAAGGTAACTCGAGTTTAGAGGACTAAACTCCTTATAAGGAGGGGAGACTGTAACAACCCTCGTACTGATTACCGTTAAACCACTGAAATACGTACTGACTACTGTTAAACGGAACTGCTAATGACTGATAAGTGAACTGAATGAAGTACTGAATAAACTGATTGAAATCGAAACTGAAATTGAATAAGTTTATTTATTGAATTGCATATTGCATCTGTTTGATTTATCGATTACCTGTTTGTGTTTATGTGTTAAACTGTTAATTGAAGGCCTTATCGGCGGCCGAACTGAAAACCGTTTAGTGTTCCATAATCAGTAGAATATTTGTGATTTAATGATATATTTATCTGAAAATTGAGTAGGAATGATTAAATTAGATTAAACATGAGCTAATTGCAAACTTAGGCTTATTTACCAAATTGCCACCCATAGTGGACCCTTGTTTATTATTACTATTGAGCCTTCTTACACTTGAACAAACAATTGATCAGCCCATTTTGTTGCCTCACAACCGACCAAAACATAGAGAGAGTGAGGAAGGAAGAAATTCATCTTGTTCATCTAGAGAATTGCTTGAGAATTGAAGATTTGTAACATAGATTGCTAATTTGAGCTTGCAAGACTTGTAATTGAGACTTAGGTAAGTGAATCCATCTTCTTCTTGTTGTCTTTAAGCTTCATCTTGCATGACTCATGCTTCATTGTAGAGCTAAGACATGATTTGGTCCAAAAGTGTTGAATTGAAGCTCAATCTTTGCATGCATGTTGGTATTGTTGGGTTTTAAGTTGATTTCCTAGTCAAATGACACACGCATGTTCATAGTCATGTACAAATCCATGTTTTCATCTCATTTTGTTAAGTTTTGAGCTCACTAGAGCATCACATTGGAGCCTTGAATGGGCATAAATGCATGCATGTCATGTTGAGTGTGGTTCATGCATGATTCTTGAAAATTGGTTTAGAAATGAGCTTGATTAAACTTCCCTTGGACTTTGATTTTACAAATTGAGTTTGGAATCAAGTAACATTATGTGTTTTAAAGAGTTTTCCAGAAAATGGGCCCAAGAGGATCGATTTTGGTGTTTGAAAACTTGGTTTTGAGCTTGGAGGTCGAATTTGGGTTTTCCAGATTTCTGTCTTCCGCTCGAGCGGAGGAAGTGCCGTTCGAGCGGGGAAATCAAGCTCCCAGTATTTTTGACTTGTGTTGCAGTCCGCTCGAGCGGAGTAATGCGCGCTCGAGCGGAGATATCGAGCATCCAGCATCTTGCACTGTTCATCAGTCCGCTCGAGCGGATGATGGTACGCTCGAGCGGAGGATTGTGTGTCACGCTCGAGCGGGGAAGTTGACGCTCGAGCGGGGACCTTGTTTTGCTTGTCCGCTCGAGCGGGGAAACCTGCGCTCGAGCGGAGGCCTTGTTTCACTGAAAATTCTGGAATTGTTTTCTAAGTGCATTTTCGCATCCTCATCCCACTCTAGGCATTCTTAGGCCTAGTTTAAGACATCCTAATGAGGATTTAGATGTAGAACCACACCGAGGAAATTTAGGGATTTAAATTATCACCCTTCCGACTGTAAAACTTAGTGTGTGTTCTATCTATTGACTGTATAGGGTTGGTATTCCGAGGAGACGCGCTAGCTACTGATAGCCCAGAACACTGTGAGTAACAGTTGTATAAAGATATGTTCAAAAATGGTTATCTGATTATCAACTGAACTGTTACTGAAATGTAATTATTTACTGAATGAATGTATGTCCTTTATTTCTGAACTGTACTGTGGCATCCTTAGCACCTACTGTTACTGACTGTACTGTTACAGAGATCTCTGTCGGTTCCCTTGTGGAACCATACTGTTTACTGAATGACTGGCCATCATTACTGTTCGGTCTTAAAGACCTACTGTTTGCTGTTATGCTAATGGATGTACCACATATGACTGTATAACTGTTCTGACTGAAAGACTGAAATACTGTTTAATGAACTGTTTTCATTACTGTAAGGACATTTCATTCTTAACCTCTTTATGCTTTATGTTATTCACTGGGCTTTAGCTCACTGCTCATATATATATGTAGGTGTACAGGCACCGGATCAAAGCTAGATGCGTCGGGGTTATCCCAGTTTTGTCGAGCCAGCCTACGTGCCTCACTGGAGGTTCCGAGCCTGTTATGCTAAGGCTTAGGGGTGTTTTAGTATTTCCCCTTTTTGTACTGTCTCACTGTTTTGTAATGACCGAACGGATTGTATAGACTGAATGTTTACTGTACTGTTATCGAGGGATTAGGTCCCCGTACTGAATGTTTGTATATGATTGTATAGACTTTACTGTTCGGAACCGTATGAATGCATGGAAAATGTTTTTGGCATACAGATTTTCACAGCTCAATGGACACTAGTTAATTACTGTATTGGCTTCCGCCAGGCCCTGAACTCTGTTATACTGTATTACTGTTAAGCAGGCCTTCGGTAATCTCGGATTACTGGCCGATTACGGTGCTAAACCCATAGGGCCGGGTTTGGGTCGTGACACTTTCTCTCTCTCTCTCTCTCTCTTTTGCCAGTGATCTCCATGTTGGTATTTTTCATAATAATACAAGAAAAATAAATTAAATAGAAGTGACAAAATAATTTTCTTTTATATTTAAATAATGAAATACAAAATAAACTACACAACTAAAAATACATAAATGAATTAGATTACATTACTAATAGAACAAATTATTAACATGGATAACTAAATATTAGAACTCATCTTTGTAAACTAATTTTTGAAAAAATAATAACAAATGATAAGAAAAGAAGCAAACCGAAGCATGCACTAAACAGTTTCATTAAAACATATTCACCACCTCTCGAAAGATGCTAGAGGTATGCTGTCATTTATCTCCTAAGATACAACGGTCGAAACCAGCTAATGCAGAAGCACCTTCTAAATAGTTTCGGCGAACTTGACAATGGTTGCACTCTCTCTAACAAGAACCAAAGAAAGGGCTAGTAAAAGAAGATAGGAAAAATTTTCTTTGGTGGAAAAAAACATCTCCAACTTTTTATCTCAAAGCACCATCTCCATTTTCCATCAAAAATCTCTCCAAAATTATCCTACTAAGTTGGAGAAGAAAGGCATCTATTTATACAAATAGGTGAATCCCTAGCCATGAAGGCTATACATCAATAGAGCCATCAAATGTCATTAACCAAGACCATCAACTCTAACCATTAGGGCTACAATTACAAAGATTGAAAACCTATAGCCACTAATATGGTCATCAACTCCATCATCAAATATGAGAGTTACAAAGGTCTAAACCTTCCATGTGCTTAGAATATACAAATAAATATGTATATAATAATGGTTGAATAAACTAACTAGATGAGTCACAAAATGGATACTAATGTTGGGTCACAACTTGATCCAAACCCAATTCTCAAACACATGCACAAGTTAAGCCCAACACAACATAGCTTAGCCCCAAGCTCAAGATTAGGTCCAAATCCAAGTCCAAGAACAAGACCAAGACCAAACCCAGCATGTGCACATGCACAAGCCTAGGCCCAGTCCAAAATAAGATTAACTCCAAATCTAAGCCCAACTTTATTGATGCCCACTTTATGAGACAATTCTCATTCACAATTTAATCATTTTGGCTCATTATTTTTATATTATAATCTTCTCACTTAAGAGAATACAAAACTACGACGATTGGGTCCCACTTTAATTTAAAATTAAAGTTGTCAAAAAATCATTATTTTCTAACACTCTGAACTATCTGTCGTTGATTTGAACCGTCCGATCTCCAACTCATCAGTGAAGCTTGTCTTCAACGACCTTCCAGATCTTGGTGTTGGTAATAATGTTGGATCCTTCTCTAGACCCTTTTGTGAAGCTTTTGTAGACGATTAGGCCCTTCTATGAACCATTGTCGGTGTCAACCATAGAGAGAGAGTGAGGGGTTTGACGATCCTTTGTAGACAACATCGGCACTGACCTTCAACAAACACCATCGTCACAATTGGTACCACCTTCTAGATTTTGATCGTCAGCACTGGAAATAATGTTGGATTCGACGGTAAGAAGATAACCTATGGTCAATAATACAGCGGATCTCGATCGTCGATGAAGCTTACCTTGTAGTGATGATTGGTAACGATCTGTTGAAGCATGATTTGTTGAAATTTTTTCATTATCTTACAGTGAGTTAAAACATAATATGTTTAAATTTTTTTCTTTGTTGTTGTGGGGGTTGAGAATTAGGGTTTTGGATCTAAAAGATGGAGCCCATATTAGAGAGAGAGAGCTTGGTTTGAATATATAGAATTTTAACGGGTAGAATTTAGGAGAAAAAATTAAACAGATAATAAAATTTGGACAGATATTTGATCAGAGAAGGGGAAAATTGAATAGATAGTCAAAAAATTAAACAGATACAAAAAATATTTAAATAGATAGTCAAAAAAATTAAACAGATAAAAAATATTTGAACAGATAGTTTAAAAAATTAAATAAATAGTTAAAAAATTCAACAAATATATAAAGGGTAAAATTGAAAATAAAATATTCTCCAAAATAATAACAATTGACAAAGTTGAGAAGGAGGAAGAAAACATGTGGTGGTGGCAGGTGTATTCACAGATCGGATTTGATTTGGTCTTAACATAAATTAGGAATCAAATTGGTTCTCATGGTTTTAGAAAAATTGAAATCATAATTAAATGATCAAACTTATAGAACTGGATTAGAATCAAACCATAGAAACTAATTTGATTTGGTTTGGTTCTACAATTCTATAAATTTTATATATAATAAATATAATATCTATTTTATGTTAATAAACAAATTAGTAACATTGAGTTTGGTTAAGTTAATTAAAGTTTTTCAAATTCACAAACAAGATTGGTATTCAAATATATCACACTTTGAAAAATTATTTTTTTATTTTTTTATTTTTATAAAGTATTAAAAAATAATAAACAAATATATCACAACTTTATTTGATTCGTAGTTGTAACCAAAGTTGTAGAATCGAAAATCTAATCGATTTAAATAATTTTACTATTTTTAAAATTAAAACTAGAACCAAAACTAATGAAATTAAATTAAAATCAAAACTAAAAAAAAAAAATCAAATTAAATCAACAATTTAGATTGAAACAATTTTTATTTTTTATTTTTTTAAAATCTTTTAGAGGGGAGATCCATCGAATTAAACTGATTTATCGATTTCACCCAAGTTTTTAAACAGCCTGATGGTGGAAAGGATGGGAAGGATGAGAGGTTTGGCTTTTTTCAAACAAAAATATAATAGATCTCAAAAATTTTATCAAAATTTTTATTAAATATTTTACGTAGATGTAAATTCACATAAGACTTATACGATGTGAATCTCACATTCATATGAGAATCTCACGTTCATATAAAATATTTAATAAAATTTTTAAAATTTCGAGCATTATTCTTTTCCAAAACAACAAGAAGGAATGTGATAAGCTCCCCGTGACTACATGTCTCGCGTGCAAAGGCCGAAAGTTGTGCCCCACTCCACCCCACTTTAAATAATCATTTTGGTATTTGCTTTATTTTTATTTTTAATTTTTGTTTTCTTAATAAATCCTTTAAATATTAAATGTTAGGATGAATGTTTTAAAAATCAGATCAGTAAATGAACTGAAAAAATAATTGGCTGGATGGGTCACCGGTTTAATCTTCGAGTTAAACTTAAATCGAATCGTAATGTCATAAATATATTAAAATTATATTTAAACAAAAATATAAGTAATAAAATTATAAATTAAAAAAATTAAAAATATTAAATTATCTTAAATATTTCTCCTAATATATTTTTATTAAAAAATATAATAATATATTTTAAAATATTATTAATTTTAATCTTGGAAGAGAAAATCAAATATTTAATATTCTCTCTATATATGCACTTAATTCAAATAATTTGATTGAAAGAAGAGCAAAATTTTTGAAGGGATATCAAAATTTCAAGTCTTCATCTAATAAATTTGATTGAATCTCACATAGATTTTTTGAGTTTTTTTGGAAGAATTTTTTTCTTATAAATAGGTAGAGACTTTCACAATAATTTCAAATTTTTAATGAGATTCCTCACAAGAAGAGACATTTGAAAAGGAATTTATAATTAAAATTTTCTTATGTATATAAAATAAGAAAGAAAGAAAAAAACAGGAAGAAAGAATAAAAAAATAGTTAGAAGATATCAAAAAAAAATTCAAAAATTTTAATTTCTTCAACCCGCCCTATTAGTTTGACCCGTCCCTGGGTCACCCGATTTGGCGGTCTAACTGCCGGTTTTTTCAATTCTCTCTAAATAGCCCAATTTTTAGGTTGAAACAATTTAGGAAATATATCCGAATCAAAACTCCAATCGATCCGCGATTCAACAGATCGAACCGACTAATACGGTCCAATTTTCAAAACTATTATTGGAATGTCTATGACTCAACATCACATCACTAGCTTTAAAGATACAACAAATATTCTAACAGAGTAGGGGTTTTGATATAGTTAGCTTTGCATGATTTATTAATCCCTATCTCTATTTTGGGTGAGACACAATAGAACTTTTCATATGTTTAATTTGATTTTTAAAAATCATTTTTTATTTTTTTATTTTTTTATTATTTACTTTTTAAATGTGCCTGTTTTAGATGTAGTTAAGAAGTTTTAAAAATGATTAAAATATAAAATAAAATAAAAGCTTCATTAAAATAAAATAAAAAAATCAACGCATTTTCATATTTTTTTAAATTTAGAGAACTTTTATTAGGTTTCTTCATATATATTTTAATTTTTAAGTACATTTAAATTATGTACATTTAAAAAAATTAACTAAAATATGAAGAAAAAATACTAAAGACAGAAAAACAAAACTGAAGAAGTAAAAAAATAATTTAAAGAAACAAGATACAAAACATTTATATATTTTTAAAACAGGAATTTTCTATTAGAAACATACAAATCTAACAAATTATTAGTACGTAGTAAAATTGCTTTAATGATTTCATTTCAATTATTCAAAAGATAAATTATAAATACACTCTCAAGATTTGCATAAAATACTATACTTTTGTGATTTTGAAAATTATATCATTTCTCTTCAAATTTCTAATAACTCGTTTTATTAATAAAATATTAACTCAGGTGATCGTTTTTAATGATATTTTTTGGTAATTTTATTGTTGTATAAAAATTTTATTTTTTTTCTATTGACACTGGTAAATAATAAATTTTAATAAGGGAGTATTTATAATTTTCAGAACCTCATTTATAATTTACCCAAAAATTGATTACTATATGCTTACATAAGCAAGCAAGAGTATTTTGTGAAATTTGGAAGTATATTATTATATAATATTTTTCAGTTCAAACCCACTTAAATAACAAATAACATTAAAATTAAAAAAAAAAAAAAAAATGGGGATTGATGGAAAATTTTCTGTTTGCTTCTCTGGGAAGAAAAACACAATAAATTTTTTTTTTCTTCTTCTACTGGTGCGGTTGGGTTGAGTTGGGTTGGGTTGTCCGCTTTGAACAAGGATGGATGTTGCTGTGAGATTGGAGTAAGTAGCAATCCAACCGACCAAAATTACCTGTTGGATATTGGTTATCCATAATTCATTCTATTTTTTCACCTTTTTTTATATTAATTTATTTTTTTCCAATTTAGATATTTGTGGAGAGATTTTATAAAGAGAATAAAAAGTAAATGAAATAAAAATTTAAATATTTCTCACTTGTTTTTTTTATTCCGCAAATTAAATATTCAAACAAAGCATTAATAAAAAAAATAAAAAATAAAAAGTAATTTGTTGGTATACAATGTGTATGTATGTACGTATGATATGATTGCATGTACAATATTTACCTCCATGGGAGCAGGGTTAATAAGGGCCTGGTTGGTAACAGTTTCATTTTTCTGGAAATGCATAAAATTTGTTTGTTGAATTACTTCTAAAAACTAGTTTTGAAAAAATAAAAATCAAAATACAAATCACCCACTTTTGACAAAACACAAAGAAGTTATTTCAAATTTTCAAAAACTGATTTCACAAAAAAAAAAAAAAAAAAAAATTTAAAAAAATTAAAACAATGTGTTTTCTAACTTTTTCATAATTTTTTATTTTGAAAGCAACAAAAATGAAAAACAACGAAAATCAAAACACTACCAATCAGGCAATCTCAAACTCTTTTCAGTCTCTACCATGGTAGTACTCCATAGAAGGTTGCAAGTGTAGGTAGGGTACAATGGATTCACCATCAATGTGGTAAGTTCCTTAAAGAACATGCCACAAGAAAGCAAGCAGTACATGTGTTAGTGATGCTAAATCTGTTAATTTGAAATCCATAAAACCAAATGCAACCTAAATGCAGAGCCAATGATCCATTGAAAAGCATAATATAAGATAGTCCATCACAATTGATTCTTTCTAACAGTTTGTTAGAAACACTGAATGCCTCAAAGGAGAGCAAACTAATGCCAAGGAGAGCTAAGTAAGCAGAATTAAAGAAATTTTGAGAATGAATTGACCAAATCTAGAACATAATCTTCAAGAAAAAATGAAAAGATGGATGGAAAGATTCTTGTCCCGAACAAGAACACTCCATCTAAACTAACTCCCTGCCACTTGATTTTCCATCCATGCTCTGACATTACATGCTTTAAATTCAGTATTGGTATTACACACTTGAGCAAGGAAAATGAAGAAAGAATGAAACTGGTAATACCTTGACGAATTCTCTGACAAACTACATTGGCATCAGAATCCAAAAGCATCAACATCTGTTATTCCTAGTTCAACACTGATTTGGTTTCCCTGGGGTTCTTCTAACAGACTAAATGCAGAAAATAGTAGGGCTGTTACTGAAACCATACTGGTGCAGGAACAATTAAAATAAAATGAATCAGAAGTTTTAACATTGCCTTGGGAAATTTCAAAATATCCTTCAAGTGTGTGTGGGTAAATAAATTGAGAGGAATGCAATAAACATGAAAGAGTCACACGAAGGGAGAGGTATAAGATTCCTAATCACTTTAAATGAAGTTTGGGAACCTTCACAATAATTGCTATGATTCCGATGATGGTTTCCACGAAACGAGATGAAGCACACAGGTGTCCATTATTTTCTACAAAGCTTTTAGACAGATTGGACAAGCCAAAAACACCACAAAATTGAAGGATTTCAACACCAAGTTTGGCGAGTGTGCATGCACATGTATGTCATTGTACCCCATGAGTGAGACTCATTGGATAATGCCAGAATAAATTGCATGAACTAAAGTTTTTATGCTCATGCATAAATTCATATATATATATAATATTATGGACAACTATGTCATAGTTCATATGATGATAGCCTTGGAATCTAGTAGACACCTTATTTTGACCAGCCATAAGACTTGGACACCTTCTTCTAATCACCCAATGATGAAAACAGAGACGCAAGACTTCGATTATTTTTAGCAAAGCCATGGACGAAAGTGGATCCCAACCTGGCACCCCTTTTGGCCAAAACCATTTTTAGACCCTTAAAACCATTTTGAAAATATTTTTAAACTTGTAGAATTCAAGCATTCTATGATGTTCAAGCTCGTATTTCAATCAAAACCTTGTATCTTCAAAAAAATGAGTGAGAACAAAGTAGAAATGAGTAAAAAGGATGAAAATCCTCTAGAAACACACTAATTACCCAAAACCGACCATGGTCGTATGTTTTTTCCCAACCGTATAACTTTGTCGCATGCCCATGGCTTAATGCCACAGCTGTACATTAAATGTATGGCCAAATGAAAAGTGGCCGACCGAAGAATATTGGTGGCAAACAGAGTAGTTTCTAGAGGATGGTCCCCATGCAACTAGGAATGTGCTCTTCCACAACTCTTAGGGAAATTGTACAGCGTAACATTTCATCATCGAGTGTTTAGAATGAGGTGTTCAAGTCTTAAAGGCGGTCAAAATGGGGTGTCTACAATGAGTAATGCTAGGGATATCAAATTTTGTACTAAAAAATGCTAAACACTAACATGGATATGAGACCCATACCCACGTGAGTGGTTTGATAGAAATTTTGGTAATACATTTCGTGTCCTAGTATTTTTGTTAATGAATATGAAATACTTTTAGTTGTTTATCAAAGATCAATAATTATGAACAATACTATTGAGAGCATCTCCAATCCTTCACCAATATTCATAAAATTTAAATTTGATGAAAATTTTGGTGCAAAGAGATGTAATCTATTCGTTGAAATATTGAATCAAGTTTTCACCAAAGATTTCATCAAATGAGCGATGAATTAAATCTGTCATCAAATTGAGCTCTTCTACCATCTTTTCTCTCTCTTTTCTTTGCCTTTTCATACTGATTTCAAAGCTATTTTAAGCTTAAAAATGTGATTAAAACTTGGTTACAAATGAGTGAGCTAGCCACCCTTTCATTGGCTAGCTCACTAATTGTGCACCCCTTTGTTTTTCTTCCATTTTTTTTTTTTTTGGCTTTCTTTTCACTTTATTCAGTAAATTTTAGTACCTTTTAGGCTCTGTTTTTGGGTTGTTTTTGTGTGTCATGAATGGAATATGGGCTTACAAAAGGGTCCTAGTCCTCCTCACTACTTATGCTCTTACTTATCATACTTTAAATATCATATTTGTATTGTTGTAAGTCCTCTTGGATTTGGCGTGTTTAGGATATAGCGGCCAATCTTTTGAGTTGATCGTTTTGGCTTTCATTATATCTCTTGGAACCTTGTGGTTATGGGAAGATTAGAGCTTAGGCTTAGCCACCTCACTACAAGTTTGCTTAACTAGTGTAAATTTCTTACTTTCATATTATTGTTGTTCACCTTAACTTTATCTTTTTAAATTTTGGTCAAATTATTATTTGATGAACAATTTGATAAATTTTTAGTTTGATGAATAACGTTCCTCCATTAATTTGATGAATATTTGAAAAATGGATTAACCATATATTTTTATATCCTTTTATTTGATAAAAAAAAATTATAAATTAGAAATATACCTCCTGAGGTTTACTTAAAATATAGATTCCCCACTACGTTTTTTGAAATTACAAATATTCCTCTATCATAATTTTTTATTTAACAATTTAACAAAAAGAATAAAATTTCTAACTACTCTACTGTATAACAATAAAAGTATCTAAATTGTTAATTGAAATATATTTCTGACATAATTAAAAATAGTTAATTGACTTAATAATTTATTAATAAAATGAGTCATTTGTTATACAATTAGAAACTACATAAGGCAATCCATAATTTAAGCAAATTTCAAAGGTATATTTTTAATTTACCCAAAAAAATTAAGAATTGAAGATGCACTAATAGTCTAATATAACCATAAACAAACTAAGATTAGGCCTACCTTCCATTTACCAAAAAGGGTTTATAGTTCGTTTGGATCGAACGGTGTAACACATTGTACTCTTTGGACTAGTGAGATTGCTTTTGACTCTTATTATTGTAATTAGAGCCTCCTTGAGTGACATTAGAGTATTGATCGATGTGGTATTGTTATGGTAAAGTAGGATTGAATTAAAAACATTGATTCAAATAATTGTAGTAGTCATCACTCTTTTACCATTTTCTCTATTCACACTTTCAATCTTAATGTAAGACTAAAACCACTGGATAACTTATTTTCATGACTTCGATTTAGACAAAAGAATGACCCAAAAGGAGTTCAGACAAGAAAGTTATGTCCATTTGAAAAATTAACACCTGAGCTGAATTTAAATAGTTCGCTTGACCGCAAGAATGAGCGCTCGAGCGGTCTTTTACAAGCCTAAGATACTGGGAGCTCGAATGTACTGCTTGAGCCCAAACATGGGTGCTCGAGAGGTTAGTTCATTTTGTCTTCACCGCTCTAGTGCAAAAATGAGCGCTCGAGTAGTCTGTCTAAAAATTGCATGTAAAAAAGGCTCTTTTTCTCTCTTTTTTCTCACTTTTTCACACACACACACACACACACACTCTCTCTCTCTCTCTCTCTCTCTTTCCTCTCATTCCACCATTGTTGAGCTCCAAGGTTCTTTAAACCTTGATTTCATATCTTTTTACTCAAAATCTCACCCTAGTTCTTAAGAACTAAATGTGTGGATCGTTGAGAGTTATGTTTTGAGCTAGGTAGATCACATTTTCATCCCCGTCAATGTTTGGGCTTTCACCCATTCTCCCTCATCTTTGAGTAAGAGTTCTGTTAACCCTATACATCTATGATTTGATAAAATTGTGTGGCATTTTGATAATTATGAGTTGTAAAGATTAAAGATTTTCATATATAAGTATATTATTGTAGAAAAAGAGATTTTCACTCCATCTTTTGAAACGTTTTATACAAAATCTTGAAGGTGTGGTAATATATTGTTGATTTGAAAGTGATGATTTTGAAAGTGAAGAAAACCCCTACTTTTATTGAAAAACCCTAGGTTGGAGATTTTATTAATAGAAGGTTTTGAAATCAATTGGTGTTTTATAAGTAAATTGAAATCAATCTTGTGTTGGAAAAACATGGAAGGTTTTGAAATCAACCGGTGTTTTATAAGTAAATTGAAATCAATCTTGTGTTGGGAAAACATGGAATTATTGGAATGGCGTACATTATAAATTTTTTTTAAGGATGTTAATGAGGTTAATTATCATATATGATTGTGGGGAACTTACCAATAGGTCCCATACACAAAGTTCAAAACCCATTTAGTATCTGTAACAACCTCAACCTCTGATTTACGTTAATTCGTTGTTAAATAAGCTTAATCAGTAATTAAGAGAAATTCCGAATTAAATTGCATGTGTGTGTTGCCTTGTTTGTGTTTATATCTGTTTAACGTAAAAGGACTTGTTCATGTTTTCGTTACAGATTGCGAATTGAAGGCCTTATCGACATCTGATTCAGAAATTGACTTGATTTATGTGATAATTACAATTTTTAGAATTTTATGGTAGGCTTAATTAAAATTCGGTTCGAAACTATTAAATTAGAATAATTAATGCCAATATGAATAGCTTAAGCCAATTTTAATTAATCAGCACTAAGCAAGCCTATATAAGGCTTAAGATGATTAGGGAACATGACTCACACTCTCATTTTATCATCTTTGAGGCAACAAAATGTAGAGAGAGAGAGAGAGAGGGAAGAAGAGATTAAGCTCAACTAGGAGAATTCTTAGAGAATCAAGCTTGAACCCTTTGAATTCACACCTTAGGTATGAACATTTCCCTTAAATCTTGAAAATAAGGTACATAGGAAGTGAATTCATGAGTCATGTAAGGATATTTACATGAAATTGAAGAGAATAAGGTAGAACTATGCCAATCATAGAAGAAATGAGCTAATTGTATACATGCATGCATAATTCATGGATTTTGAGTTTTGATTTCAACAAATTCTTACATGCAAGAGCCTATTTTTGTTAAATTATGGGAGCTCATTGTGGTTTTGCACCTTAACACTTCATTTGTACACGTTTGGGAAGATTTGAGTTCATGATAACACATGCATGATGTGTATTCATATAATTCAAGTTTGTTTTGAAGAATTCACTTACTTTTGGGCCTTGATTTTGTGTAATGATCCCTAATTCATGATGTTTTCCAAGTTTCCTTAAGTTTTTGGCCCAAGAAAACATAATTTACAGCTTTGGGGTCGAGTTTGAAGCTTGGAAACAATTCTGGAAATTCCAGAATTCTGCTTCCACGCTCGAGCGACATATTCTGCGCTCGAGCGACCACTTTTATTTTTGCACTTCCGCTCGAGCGACCAAAAGTCCGCTCGAGCGTAAAATGCATGCTCCTAGAAGTTTGCGTGTTTTGTTGACCGCTCGAGCGACAAAAGTTACGCTCGAGCGAGGGCATGAGTCTCACGCTCGAGTGAGAGTCAAGCGAGCATCAGGCAGAAAAATCAAGTAACCAGCACTTTTGCAAAGTTTACAGACCGCTCGAGCGAAGGAATGTGCGTTTGAGTGACCACTCGCATTTTACATGTCCGCTCGAGCGAAAAAAGTTGCGTTCGAGCGAGACCCCTGTTTTCAGCAATTTTTGTTAACTGTTTTCAAGTGCATTTTAGCATCCTCATTGCATCCTAGGCATTCCTAAGCCAAGGTTAAGACACCATAATAAGGATAAGAAGTAGAAACACACCAAGATAAAAAAGAATTAAGTTACTGTTTCCCTGTGTGTAATTCAGTATGTATTTGTTTCGTACCTGTGTAGGTTACACACCACAAGATATCTGAATTGCCTACTCTATTCGTCTACTCGGAGCCATCTGTTATTTGTGAGTAATAACTCTGTAAAGTTATGTTTGACTTTAATTATTTTCAGATGATATAAATGATCAGTTTTCTGAAATACTACGTTTTATATGAATGAATGATTATCCAAGTTTCTGAAATGTGTTCGTGACATCCTTAGCATTATATGATATGCGTCCCTTTATGGGTTATCGGTATGCCTTTATGGCTGTCCCTTTATGGGTCATCAGAAACGGGTCATCAGAAACGTCTTTGTGCCCTTGAGTCATCGGAATGCCTTTGTGGTCGTCCCTTTATGGGTCATCAAAACGTCTCTGTGTACGTGAGTCATCAGAATGCCTTATGGCTGTCCCTTTATGGGTCATCGGAATGCCTTCACGACCGTCCCCTCGTGGGTCGTCGGATTGGTTAACGCTAATGGATGTGCCACGCATTATAATGTGTATTGTACAAACTTTGATTACGAATACGAACATGTGTAAGAATCTGTTTCTGATTTGAAATCTGAATATGCATTAGACTCATCTTTTTCTATATGGACATCATTCAGTAACCTCCTTACTCTGTTATTATTCACTCGGCTCTAGCTCACTATTTATATTATATATGTAGGTGATCAAGCGCGTGACCAAGCCCAGAGTTGATAGCCTAAGATTCCGTTTTGTCAGCCAGCCTTTGTGCCTCCCAAGGAGGTTCCAGATTAAGTCAAGTCTAGTGGCTATGTTTTTATGAATGTATAAGACTTTGTTTCTTTTAATTTACAAACAATTTTTCTGTTTATATGCACATGGCGTGACGTGTAAATACTGTATCTTTTGATTTCACTCATATGTTTATAAAAGTTTAAGATTATCTGTCCCATGTATGTTCTCACAGCTCGATAGACTATGTATATTTTATGTATTTGCTTCCGCAGCCCCTAATTATATGTTATTCTGTTAAGAGGCCTTTGGTAATCCAAGGATTACTAGCCGGTTATGACGCTAAACCTATAAGGCGGGTTTGAGTCGTAACAGAGTGGTATCAAAGCACGAGTTATACTGCACACGCAAGTCTATGTGAGCTATATGATGTTCTAGTAAGCATTAGGGGCAACTCATTCGCATGTGTGAGTATGTATGCTAATGTCTGTTAATGTGGAAACTGAGTATGTCTGACCATGAATACATGAAATAGAAATAAATGGACCGTGATTGAATGATCTAAACATAGTGAAAAGAATTATTGGCCTATGATTATTATTGCTTTGTTTACTTATAGCAACATGGAGAATGCAGGGGAAAATGATACAAGTGAGTCCTCAGAGGCCCGAATGAACAGAATGGAACAACTACTTGCGGCCCTGACCGAGGCAATAACGCAACAACAAAGGCAACAACCTTGCCTCCTCCGCCTCCACTAGCACAACATGAGCCAAATAACAGTGATATAATTAACCTGACTCAAAAGTTCATGAAGATGAAACCACCAACTTTCCTGGGAGGTATTGAACCATTAAAGGCTGAAACATGGTTGTTGGAAATGGAGAAATTGTTTGAAGTGTTCCCCTGTTTTGAGATTCAGAAAGTCCTTTTGGCCACCAACACCCTGAAAGACGAAGCTTGAAGATGGTGGTTATTGGTCCGAAATGGTAATGGGAATATGACATGGGCTCAATTTAATACAATCTTCTATGACAAGTACTTTCCGCAGTGTTTTTAAGATCGAAAGGTTTTAGAATTTCAGGAACTCAAGTAAGGCAACATGTCCGTGGCCGAGTATGAGGCCAAGTTCATTGAACTAGCTCGGTTTGTGCCTCATATGGTAGACACGAACTACAAGAAAACTCAAAAATTTAAGGGTGGATTAGATTTAGATATATTAGATCGGGTGGGAGTCCTCAACGTACCTACGTATATGAATGTGCTTGATAAGGCGTTGATAGCAGAAGCCATTTTGGCAGTGAAGAAACAAGCTCTAACTCCAACAAGCGAATGGAGGGGCAAAAGATTTGGATCTAATTTTAAAAGAGGTCAATCATTCTCAAAGAAGCAAAACACAAGATCTTACAGTAACTCAAGCCAAAGTAGTGGATCTGTATCGACTTGTTCAGAATGTGGTAGGAAACACAAGGGGGTTTGTTATCGAGCATCAAGTGCCTGTTTCAGGTGTGGTAAAACCGGCCATATGATGAAGGATTGTCCTATTAGGCTTGAAAATACCAACCGTCCAGCGGCAAGTCTAGCCGGATCCGCTTCTGGATCAAGGATGAACACGAAAGCTAACACCGGGAAGGAAACCTTAAGGCAGGGTCGAGTATTTGCACTTGTGCCTGGTGATGAACAGAACACCGAATCTGTGGTGTCAGGTATAATTTCTATCTGTGCTTAAAATGCCTATGTGCTCATTGATTCTGGTTCCACGCATTCATTTTTATCGCATGCTTTTTCTCGAAAATTAACTAGACTGTTAGAACCCATGAACTGTTTACTGTCTGTGTCTATATCGACTGGAGGTTCTATGATATGTGCTTGTGTTTATCCAGCATGTGATATTATAATTGGTGAAATGACATTGTATGTTGATTTACTGCCCCTGAGCATTGATTATTTTAATTGTATTATGGGTATTGGTTGACTAAATATTGTGCCACCATTGACTGTACAAGTAAATCCGTTGTGTTTAGACCACCTGGTATGCCTGAGTTTATTTTTACAGGAAATAGGGTAGTTCTTCCACCATACTTGATTTCATTTATGAAAACCAGGAAATTATTAAGGAAGGGATGTCGAGGCTACTTGTGTTGTGTGTTGACAGAGTCTTCGGATGGTACTAAAGTGAAAACAATACCCATAGTCCGTGAATTTCCTGATGTATTTCCTATAGACCTACCTGGGGACTTAATTGATAGGGAAATTGAATTTACTATTGATGTAGTATCTGGAACACAACCTATCTCCAAGACTCCTTATAGAATGTTGACTTCTGAACTGAAAGAGCTAAAAGTCCAACTTTAAGAACTCTTAGACAAGAAATTCATCCATCCGAGTACCTCACCTTGGGGAGCCCCAGTGTTGTTTGTCAAAAAGAAAGACGGATCTTTGAGACTATGTATTGACTATCGGGAGTTAAACAGAGTAACTGTCAAGAACAAATAACCTTTACCCCAAATAGATGACCTATTTGACCAACTATAGGGAGCACAAGTGTTCTCCAAAATAGATCTTAGATCCGGGTATCACCAATTAAAGGTCAAGGCAAAAGATGTAGAGAAAACAGCATTCAGAACTCGATATGGGCACTATGAATTTTTAGTCATGCCATTTGGGGTAACAAATGCACCCGCAGCCTTTTATGGACCTGATGAATAGAGTTTTTAAACAATTTCTAGATAAGTTTATAGTTGTATTTATTGATGGTATTCTGATTTACTCCAAAAACAGGGAAGAACATGAGAGTCATTTGAAAACTGCTTTACAGATTTTGAGAGAAAATAAGTTATATGCCAAATTGTCCAAATGTGAATTTTGACTTGACAGTGTAGCATTTCTAGGACATGTGATCAACAAGGATGGCATACCAGTGCATCCACAGAAAATTGAGGCTATTGTGGACTGGCTTAAACCGACAAATGTGTCAGAAATTAGAAGTCTTCTGGGACTTGTAGGTTACTACAAAAGATTTGTGAAAGACTTCTCAAAACTTGCTATGCCATTGACTCAGTTAACCCAGAAAAATGTCTCATTTGATTAGAACGACCAAAAAGAGTCTGTCTTCCAAGAGTTGAAGACCAGATTGGTGACTGCACCGATTCTAACTCTGTCTAATGGTACTGATGGGTTTTAAATTTACAGTGATGCATCCTACAAAGGTTTGGGTTGTGTATTAATGAAAAATGGTAAGGTGATTGCCTATGCTTCTCGGCAACTCCGACCACATGAAAAGAATTACCTGACTCATGATCTTAAACTAGCAGCTGTAGTGTTTGCCTTGAAAATTTGGCGCCATTATCTATACAAAGTGACTTGTGAAGTGTATACTGACCATAAAAGCTTAAAACACTTATTTACCCAAAAAGAACTGAATATGAGACAGAGAAGGTTCCTAGAATTGACCAAAGACTATGATTTACAAATTCTGTATCATCTAGGGAAGACAAATACCTTTGCAGATGCGTTAAGCCGAAAATCCATTAAGAATTTATCATATTTGCTCACCAGTCAGAATGAATTGCTACGTGACTTGGAAAAGAATGAGATTGAAGTGGTTTTACGTGAACATGGTAGAATTCTAGTTGCTATATTTGCCCAACCCGTAATTACTGAAGAGATAATAGACAAGTAACTGCAAGATTCATTCCTTAAAAAGATTGTGGATGAAATCGACTCAAAGCCAAGGCCCGAATTTGTACTTGAGAACGATGTGTTGAAATTTCAAGGTCGCCTTTGTGTACCAGACTGTTTTGACTTGAGGAAACGCCTTATGACTGAAGTCCACAACTCCAAATTTGCCATGCATTCGGGGAATACAAAGATGTATTATGACGTGAAACAGAATTTTTGGTGGCCTGGAATGAAGAATTGTATTGCAGACTTTGTGGCTAGATGCTTACATTGCCAACAAGTTAAAGCCGAATATCAACGATCCGCTGGTTTGTTACAGCCGCTTTCAATACCGGAATGGAAATGGGAGCACATTACCATGGACTTCATTGTGGGATTGCCTCGCTCCTCTAGAGGTATGGATTCTATCTGGGTCATTGTTGATCGTTTAACTAAGTCTGCTCATTTTCTGCCTATCAAATCTTTGTATAATGCAGATAAGTTGGCTAATTTGTATGTTAATGAGATTGTGAAATTACATGGAGTTCCGGTGTCCATAGTATCTGATAGAGACCCCAAGTTTACTTCGAGATTCTGGCAAAGTTTACAACTAGCTTTGGGGAGTGAATTAAGATTAAGCAGTGCTTATCACCCACAGACAGATGGCCAATCTGAACGGACCATTTAAACATTGGAGGACATGTTACGGATGTATGTGTTAGAATTTCAAGGCAATTGGGAGACTTATATTCCTCTGGCCAAATTTGTGTATAACAACAGCTATTATTCAAGTATTGTGATGGCTCCTTATGAAGCTCTGTATGGAGGAAATGTCGTTCTCCTATCTGTTGGGCTGAGGTAGGTGACAAACCATTGTTGGGACCAAAACTTGTGCAAGAAACAACTGAAAATGTGAAATTGATTCAACAAAGGTTGAAAACTGCACAAAGCCGCCAAAAGAGTTCTGCAGATGTCTGAAGGCGAGATAGAGAATATGAAGTTAGTGATCATGTGTTCATAAAAGTAACGCCAATGAAAGGTCAGACGTGATTTGGGGTGAAAGGCAAGTTGGCACCAAGATATGTTGGGCCATATGAGATTCTCGAGAAGATCAATTCAGTAACATACCGAGTAGCCTTACCTCCAATGATGGAGCTTATGCACAACGTTTTTCATGTTTTAATGCTTCGCGATTACTTACGATACTCGCTTTATGTGATAGAACCGACTCATGTACTTCTGAAAGATGATTATACGTATGAAGAGAGGCCAATACAAATCATTAACTGCCGAATCAAAAGATTGAGGAACAAGGAAATTCCCTTGGTGAAAGTTGACTGGCAAAACCATGGAGGACCTATGCAACTTGGGAGACCGAGGAGGATATGATGAAGAGATACCTAGATTTGTTCCCTAGACCCGGTGTTTTTCCAAAATGAAGGTAATTCGAGTTTGGAGGACCAAACTCTTTAAGGGGGGAAGACTGTAACAACCCCGACCTCTGATTTATGTTAATTCGTAGTTAAATAAGCTTAATCAGTAATTAAGAGAATTTTTGAATTAAATTGCATGTGTGTGTTGCCTTATTTGTGTTAATGTAAAATGACCTGTTCATGTTTTCGTTACGGATTGCGAATTGAAGGCCTTATCGACATCTGATTCAGAAATTGACTTGATTTATGTGATAATTACAATTTTTAGAATTTTATGGTAGGTTTAATTAAAATTCGGTTCGGAACGATTAAATTAGAATAATTAATGCCAATATGAATAGCTTAAGCCAATTTTAATTAATCAGCACTAAGCAAGCCTATATAAGGCTTAAGATGATTAGGGAACATGACTCACACTATCATTTTATCATCTTTGAGGCAACAAAATGTAGAGAGAGAGAGAGAGAAAGAGAGAGAGAGAGGGAAGAAGAGATTAAGCTCAACTAGGAGAATTCTTAGAGAATCAAGCTTGAACCCTTTGAATTCACACCTTAGGTATGAACATTTCCCTTAAATCTTGAAAATAAGGTACATAGGAAGTGAATTCATGAGTCATGTAAGGATATTTACATGAAATTGAAGAGAATAAGGTAGAACTATGCCAATCATAGAAGAAATGAGCTAATTGTATACATGCATGCATAATTCATGGATTTTGAGTTTTGATTTCAACAAATTCTTACATGCAAGAGCCTATTTTTGTTAAATTATGGGAGCTCATTGTGGTTTTTCACCTTAACACTTCATTTGTACATGTTTGGGAAGATTTGAGCTCATGATAACATATGCATGATGTGTATTCATATAATTCAAGTTTGTTTTGAAGAATTCACTTGCTTTTGGTCTTTGATTTTGTGTAATGATCCCTGATTCATAATGTTTTCCAAGTTTCCTTAAGTTTTTGGCCCAAGAAAACTTAAATTTATAGCTTTGGGGTCGAGTTTGAAGCTTGGAAGCAATTCTGGAAATTCTAGAATTCTGCTTCCACGCTCGAGCGACATATTTTGTGCTCGAGCGACCACTTTTATTTTTGCACTTCCGCTCGAGTGACCAAAAGTCCGCTCGAGCGTAAAATGCATGCTCCCAGAAGTTTGCGTGTTTTGTAGACTGCTCGAGCGACAAAAGTTACTCTCGAGCGAAGGCATGAGTCTCACGCACGAGCGAGCATCGAGCGAAAAATCAAGCAACCAGCACTTTTGCAAAGTTTACAGACCACTCGAGCGAAGGAATATGCGCTCGAGCGACCACTCGCATTTTGCATGTCCGCTCAAACGAAGAAAGCTACGCTCGAGCGAGACCCCTGTCTTCAGCAATTTTTGTTAAGTGTTTTTAAGTGCATTTTAGCATCCTCATTGCATCCTAGGCATTCCTAGTCCAAGGTTAAGGACACCATAATGAGGATAGATAAGAAGTAGAAAACACACCAAGATATAAGAAAGAATTAAGTTACTGTTTGGGTTTGGTTGTGTGTAATTCAGTACGTGTTCATTTTGTACCTGTAGGTCACGCACCACAATATATCTTGATTTGCCTACTCTATTCGTTCTATTGGAGCCACTCATCTGTTAGTTTTGTGTAGCAGTAACAACTTTGTAAAGTTATGTTTGACTTTAATTATTTTCAAATGATATAAATGATCAGTTTTCTGAAATACTACGTTTTATATGAGTGAATGATTATCCAAGTTTCTAAAATGTGTTCATGGCATCTTTAGCATCATATGATATGCGTCCATTTATGGGTCATCGATATGCCTTTATGGCTGTCCCTTTATGAGTCATCAGAAACGTCACTGTTCACACGCGTCATCAGAATGCCTTTGTGACGCCCTGAATCTACACTATTGGTTGTAGTCAAGGGAAAGTCACTAATGAGTCCTATGGTCAATAACCAAGTAAGATCCCAGATCGCCGGAGAAGTCAAATTAACCTCCCTTCTAAGTCTAGCTTTCTTAGGCAGCGCACTACCCTTTTGACAGATTTTAAAAGGTATTGACACAAGGTCTCATAAGCAACGATAGGGTTTATATATATGTATATATTAGAATATGAGTACATAATAACCACGAATATCCTTAATTTCAAAAGTTTGTTCCATTACATTACATCCCAAAAGAAAATTTAAATCTTCATATGAGCCTTACAAAAGATCAAAAGGGAAATTTCTAACTTTTCTAAGATAGCCAAAAGTCTTCGAAGGTTTCAGGCTCGTCGTCTCCAGCTATAAGCTCCTCTTCGGCACCTGGCATGATACGCCGTGAGCTTTGAATGCCTAGTAAACGCACACACACCCCGTCCCTTTTTCCCAATCCAATACACAATCACAAATATGACAGCAAGTAATAAAGCATGATACTCAACTAAATAAATAAAGGGTTACAAGGTTAGATGTTAGTAAACTAGAAATCCCCCAAAGAGATTTCGTCCTCCCAACCACAAGAATCGGACGCGGATTATTCGGTATGCCCCCTCTTTTGCTGCTTGGTTGTAGAACTAACCTCGGATGCCTACCAACGGTTATATACCGTGTAGCGCCAACCACAGGGCCTCAAAAGAGACAGTAATAATGGGCCTTGCCCAAATCCCTCCTTACACCAAATACCTAGGGCCCGAATACAACCGCTCCATTCAAGAGTTCCGAAAACCACTTGCGTAAGATTTTAACTTCCAAATAGGGAACGCATCCCAACAATCCATACATCACATATTATCATCTTTTCATTACTCAAGTGATCGAAAACCCAATACCATCCCAATTAAGTTTTCCGTTGAGTTAAATGTTTTAAATCAAGGTTAGACAAACTTAACAAGATAGTAATATCCACGTAATCATGCATCATTAAAATGAAGAAGATAAGGAACATAACCATAGCACATGCAATATCATGCCAAGACATGATCATAAGCTAATAAGCATATTCATGCACACAAGAGCATAAAACACCCATGCACAACAAAATTCCTAGATTCAATACCATTTAAAGATTAAAATAGAAAGGGCTATTTTAGATTTTTACCAGACTCGACCTTCCTATGGTTCGTAGAGAATTTAATCTAGTTTCCAGAACATATTTCGGAAATGGGATAGCTTTTCTAGATTTTTAGTTATTTAAGAAACACTCCAGCGCTGTCCAGATTCGTCGACCATTACGAACATTTGATTTTCTTACAAACCGCTCACTGTTTTTCAATGAAACCAATTTTAGTTGAAAGATAACTCCTTAAGGAAGATTTTGACATAAAATGGAGGTCCAAAATAATTTTCTACATTTTTCTATAAATTTTGAACGTTGGCTGTGAAAATAGATTTTTAAGGCACAATGCCCAAAACAAGAAGATTTGTGAGAAAGGGGTCCACTAAGGGAAATTTTTCATTTCTTTTGTGATGAAAACATGTTAAATAATATATATTAAACTCAGAAAATCAGCTTGAAGGTGTGCCTTTGGAAAGTTTGAGAGATTGGTATGAAAAAGATAGTTTTGTACCGAAATGAGGGGAACTACAAGAGAGGTAGAATCATGGCTCAACTCTTATCATTTTTAACACAAGGAAATCATTAATAACACATCTGAAAACAATGGGTAGAACCCTTAAGAACATGTATTTGAAAAAGGAAAATAAAAGAGAGAGTTGTGTTGTGGCTTACTTGCTAGGCTAGGCCAAGTTGAACAAGATTGCTCCCCTCTTCCTTCCTCTTTCTCTCAAGACTTTTCTCTTGCTCTCCTTTCTCTCCTTTAGGCCGAATGTAGGTGTGTGTATGTGTTGTTTGTGTATGCTTTGCTAAGAGGGTGGTTGTATTTATAGGCAATTTTGGTGTGAAAAGACATAAAGGCCCACTAGTTGGAATTGGATTGAGAAGTTTGGATTTGCTTGGAGTCTAATGGAATAGGGAGTGATTAGGGGGCTTAATTATGTGATTAGACAAGATTTAGTTAGCCTCTAGTTGAGATGGAACTAGGTTGGAAACACAACCCTTGTACTTGGTACTTGAGCTTCTAGAATGTCATAATTACAAATCTTGAAAATTGGTCCCTCACACTCTCCAAGGTTGGCTGGCCATGGGAAAGGGAAATGGGGAATATTTTATTTATTATATGAGTACTATGGACACATTTCCCAATGTATATATATATATATAGATCTCAAATTGATTTGGTGGTACCTATAGTATAAAAAGTACATGTACTAGTTTTGGGGCAATTCTTGAAATTAATAAAAGAAGTGAAGGCTTGGAATTAAACTCATGTATTGGAACCTTATTTATGTAGAATTAAATTAAATTAGACTAAGGAACCTAATTCGGCTAGGATATTCCTGTTTCGATAAAAAAAAAATAAAAATGCTAACCGACAAGATTCGAAATAATTTAAGAAACTGAGGGGCTTTAAGGAAATAATTCAAACATAAGAGTTTTTAAAGAAAATACATTTTTCAGGGGCTTCACAGCCTTTGTGGCCGTTCCTTTATGGGTCATCAGAAATGTCTCTGTACACGTGAGTCATCGGAATGCCTTATGGCTGTCTCTTTATGAGTTATCGGAATGCCTTCTCGACCGTCTCCTCGTGGGTCATCGGATTGGTTAACACTAATGGATGTGCCACGCATTATAATGTGTATTGTACGAACTTTCATTATGAATACGAACATGTATAAGAATCTGTTTCTGATTTGAAATCTGAATATGCATTAGACTTTGTTTCTGCATGGACATTATTCAGTAAACTCCTTACTCTGTTACTATTCACTGGGCTCCAGCTCACTATTTATATTATGTATATAGGTGATCAGGTGCGTGACTAGGCCTAGAGTTGATGGCCTAAGATTCCGTTTTGTCAGCCAGCCTTTGTGCCTCCCGAGGAGGTTCCGAATTAAGTCAAGTCTAGTGGTTGTGTTTTTATGAATGTATAAGGCTTTGTTTCTTTTAATTTACGGACAAGTTTTCTATTTATAGGCACATGGAGTGACGTGTAAATACTGTATCTTTTGATGTCTCTCGTATGTTTATAAAAGTTTAAGATTATCTGTCCCATGTATGTTCTCACAGCTCGATGGACTATGTATATTTTATGTATTTGCTTCTGTAGCCCCTAATTATATGTTATTTTGTTAAGAAGCCTTTGGTAATCCAAGGATTACTGGCCGGTTATGACGCTAAACCTATAGTGGCGGGTTTGGGTCGTGACAGTATCAAAACAAAACACTTGCACCAAGTAGTCCTACATATTTTAATTGTTACCAAAAAAACTTTTTTTTTTTTTTAAATTTAAATTTAAAGACGCTGCTACATCCCACCACTGCCAAACTTTTGTTAGACGGTCACCGAAGACTCAAGGGAATGTTCAACATCACCGGAAAGTTGTCGGAGTATCACCGCAAATTTGATATAGTATCGTCGGAGTATTCTGAATATTGCTAGAAAAAAAAAAAAAGAAATAAGTTGAGAAATTAGAGTGAAAAAACATAGTAAAATGTGCTAAATATTGATAAACTGGAAGAAGAAAAAAAAACGTAACAAAAGCAAACAACAACAATGGGAAAAAAAACATATGTCATTTTCAATTTTTGTAGGGTTTAAAAAATTAATCTCCAATATTGATCAAGCTGAAAAGCAATCTTTAAAACTGTAAAATGTTACAGTTTCAAAGCATGATTTTGTTTATAGATAATCAAACTGAAAAACATATTATGAAACTGAAAAATTTTACAATTCTAAAGAAAGTTATGAAACTTTAAAATTTTATAGTTCTAAAGAATGATTCATTTTAGCACCAAAAAAATTGAAACTGTAAAATTTTACAGTTTTCACCTCCCGTAACTAAAACTCAAAAACAACTTATTTAGAGCTTGAAAATTTTATCCATTATAACAGAAAAATAGATGTGTATAGTATAGGAAAAAATTGAGAGATCGAAGGAAAGAGATAGATATAGAGAGAGGCTTGTACTTCAGCAACTATTTTTGGTTTTATATCTAGCTGGATGTAATGTAGATCTACTCAGATTTGATATAGATCTAAGTAAATTTGCATCAGATATTTACTCATCTTTTTCATCAAAAACTCATCTCATTTGTTGCCGATGAGCGCGGAGCAGTGAGTCAGTGTTTAGTGGTTGCTAGTGAACCCCAATTAATAGTGGTGGTGGGTCGCCCGTGACTGTAGATTAGAAAGAGAAAGAAAAGAAGGAAGGCATGGTCGTGATTGTCGCCGGATATCAGATAAAGAGAAGAAGTAAGGTGCTGAGGAAGAGGAGAAGACAAATTGACATAGCACTTTTGGGTTTATCTAAAAGGTTTTGGGATTAAATAGAACACACACTTTTCAAAAAGAACTTGTGGGCAATTTGCCCTTGATTGTGCTGTTATTTAATGCTTTGATAGAAATAACTATTATATTTTTGGATTGCTGATTGAGGATAACATTTGAAAACTCATGTATTGCATTGCATTCTCTTGGTTTTGGATCAAGTGTCTAGTTATTTAAAAGTGTGTGTGGTTTTTAAAATGTGTTGTGTGTGTTAAGGTGCCCAATTGCCCTTCCGTGCTCAGAAGTCGGAAAATGTGAAATGTTATTGGAATGTTGTCGAGGTGCCCAATTGCCCTTCCGTGTTTGATGCCAGTAAATGTGAGAGATATTGTTGTCCAATGGCCCCTCTACGCTCGGTGGCTGGTAAATGTGGAAATGTTTTCGAAATGTAATGGGTATCCAATTGCCCCTTTTGTACTTGATGCTGGTAAATATGGAAATGGTTTTGGAAAGTATGATAGGTGCCTAACTGCCCTTCCGTGCTCAGTGACCAGTAAATGTGAGAGTATTTTGAGACATACATTGTGGATTTTTATCACAAAAAGAATTTATAAGGTATAATAATTGTCCAAGTGTTTAAGTCAAACATGGGTTTGCAATTATACATCGAGCATTGATTTTTAAAGGAAGTCATGAGTCTTGTGCATGACATTGCATTGCATGATCATAATCATAATTAACATTTATATATTGTGTTAAGATTATTCCTACTAGGCGTCAAAACGCACTCCATTTTATGGATTGGATATTCAAATTTTCAGGTTTATATTGATGTGCCTCTACCCTGTTAAGGAGCAAGCACAAAAGCTCATTTTTGATGTTTTCTTTGTTTACCGCTTGTAGACTCGACTTTCTTCGCGCGCCCCCCTTTCAGAGAGGTGCGAATTGGTCTCCTATAGTTCGGACTCCTGTCACGGTTCTGAATCTAATCTCACAAAGTACAATGTGAGACTGATAAACACTAAAGAGTCCAATCCGGTAAGTCATTTTGGAAAATCAGATTTTAAATCAAATAATGTCAAAACTGGACTGCTTTGCCAGATTATAGAGTCGCCACCTAAATATTTTATTTTTAGAAAATTTAGGAAACCCTGACTCGTGCCAAAGGCCACGTGTCCGTCATCACTAAAGTTGCCTCGGCTCGGGAACCTGGGTACGAGAGGGAAAGGTCTTTAAACGAGCACCCCCGCTCGCCCGATCAAAAGATCGGCCTCTACTAAGCATGATATGTTGTTTTATAAATACATGTGTTCTTATTCCAATTATTAGCTAACATTACTACGCGATACGCATAGCATACAAGTATAGATTAAGCCGCAAGACTTGGAACAAATCAACTTATGTTTGTTTTCAAAAATGGTTTGAAAATGCCACTCGCAAGTGGGCTAAAACGCGGATTTGCCACCCTCAAGTGGGCTTTAAAACATGATTTTGCCACTTCGCAAAGTGGGCTTAAAACTCGCATAGTGGGTTTAAAACTCGCATTTATCGAATTGTTCCAACTTAAGCAACAAAGCCTTCATCCACAGGCATTCATGCAATTAATCACTTAAGCAAATAGCCTCATAGCAAGCATGCTATCATGGCAACACTCACACTCATGCAAGTATGCTAAAGCGTAAAACTTACAGTGTACTCCAAGCCAAAACAAAAGCTCGTTAGAAAACAATACGTGATCCTAACTATACAAGATGCCTAATGTAGCACATGCAATAATGCAACTAATAGGTTCGACTATCTAAGATGGCATATGAATGCAACTTGATACACGTATTCAAATAGGTATTGAAATATGATGTAGTTTGAATGATGCGTCGAGTCCGGTGTATGCAAGACAAATGAATGATGCAAACATGGAAGCATAAGGTATGCTAATCAAAACATGATCCCTAATCTAACCATCGAAAGCGGTTAAGTAAAAGGAAGAAAGAAGTGGGGTTGGAAGATATGCACACACACACACACCCTTATTACAACATTGCGCCCTCTCGAAGGAGGGTTCGAATGAATAAGCTAAACTAAACTAAGCGAAGCTAAGCTAACTAATCTAATTAAACTAATTAGACTAATTATTACACAACAAGATAAAGAAATAGCTAAGCTAAGCTACTTAGATATTACAACACTTTAACTAATTAGCAAACTAATTAATTAAATTACAAATTCATGCTTACTAACAAATAAAGCATTAAATAATACTGCCTCAGCTCTGCTCCAAGAAGTTGAACAAGCATGCATTCGGTTCTCGCCCCGAAAAGCCTTCCGGTTTGCTCTTGAGAGGCTTTGTTTGCAAGGTTAGAGGCTCTGTTTGCAGGGTTAGCCAAGAACTTTCTGCTCAAACTTACCAATCCACTGTTGGGGAGTACACCAGTGGCCTACCGGCCATGATGACTTGTTGCCGGCCATCTGCCGGCCAAGAGTGGGCTCTGCTGGCCAACAATAAAGCACTGTCGGCCAATGATGAAGCACTGCCGACCACTAGTGTGCTGATTCACCAAACTACAACAGAGCATAAACAGAGGAAAATGGAGGGTTTTTCTAGGACATGTTTGTATTGCACCTTCTCCTTATCATCTCAAAACATCCAAGGAGGAGGGCTATAGGATCTAAAGCCACCAACCAAGCATTTTTTATGCATGATGGCCAATGATCCAACTTGCACACATTCAATAAATGCACAAAACAAAGACTTAAGTCCACCACATTATCATGGATGAGCAAAGGCAATGGAGACAAAGGAGATTGGCTCATTTCATCACTTTGAGTATGAAAAGGACCAATCTTCCTCGTGTTCAATATAATGTTCGATTGAACACAATGCAATGCACACATAACATGTTTATCTTGGTCATGTTTTACTTGGTTCATTTTAATTACTCATTTTAGCATTACCAAGCCATTCTTTAGTTGGTTTGTCCAAGATGATTGTCCTCTAATTGGAGAGGGGTCAACCAAATGAGAGTTTAAAACATGAGAGAGATCATGCATTTGACTAGGAGGAATCCTCAAAAGAGAGTTAAAGCCATTTGAGCACAAACTCTAACTCATGTTTAAACACAACCTTAAGGCCAACAAACCCTCAAACCAAAAGGGAAACGTGAAGAAATGAGGGAGGTTGCAGAATTTCAGTGCTGAAATGACATGAAAAAGAATGCTAAAACATGCAAGCAACACATGCACAACATGTTCAAAGCTAAAAGCATCAAAACTAGTGAAGAACACTACACTAGAGGCATGCCATACCAAGCTTAAATGATCAAACCAACTCAAAACAAAGCAAAGACATGCCAAAACAGTGGCAAAATTAGGCTGAGATCAAGTCATTAAGAGGTAGAAAAAACATGCACCCATGTTGGCTCATAAACAAGGCATAAGGCACAACTCTCAAAAGCAATGAAAGAGGGATATATGTGAGAGTGTGACAAAGATATATGCACTGAAATCACATGTAATATGATGCTATAGCATGCAATCATCACAAGCAAAGCATGTTAGGGGCCTTGAGACACTAAGCTAGTCAAGGCCATTTACATTACAACCATGCAAGGCAAGGCTTATATGACCAAGACCATTCAAAACAGAGCTAAATCATGTTAAATTAGTAGCTAAAACGTGCTGGAGTTAAGCTAACACAAGCTAGAATGATAGGCTAAATCATTAAACATGCAAGGCTAGTAAGCATGATTACACTACAAGTGCAAAAAGCAAGCAAGAAGTGACTCAACCAGCCAAAAATAGAGTTAAAGCAGGTCAAAATAAAGCCTAAAACATGCTTGAACTAAGCTACAAAAAGGTAGAAAAGCATGCTCATATGTTAAGCCATCAACACATGCAAACAAGACACAAGGAGGGGAGGCTACCCCCTCCTATTTTGGACCTCAAATCATGGTTTTTGTCATTGAAAAACCTCTGAGTTTCAGTGGTAAAAAGGCTCAAAAAGTTTGATTTGAAGGTGATGAGAAATGGTGCAAAAAGCTTAACAAGCTAAAAAGCAAAAAGGGGGAACAACCCCCTAACTCACAAAGGCTCAAACCACCCCTTTTAGGACTAAAAAACAGAACTTTTTACATGCCAAAACCAGCCTTGAAATGGTGGAAAAAGATGGCAAAACAAGTGTCTAAAACAAGCTTAAAGGGAGAGAGTTATACCTCTTGAAGCACAACACAACTTTAGGCCACAAAACCAAGTCAAAACCACCTTAAGGAGCTCTAAGAAGACCTTGTAGAACCTCAGCTCAAAGATCAACAACTTTGATCAAGGATGTATAGGCAAAGGAGAAGTGTATCTACACTTGTATGCACTAAGGTTCAAGAGAGAGAGAAATGTAGAGAGAGAGACTCCTCAAAATATTTCACTCCTAAGATCTTTCTAACCTTCAAAACCATAGAGAAGCCTCTCTATATATAGAAGAATGCAAGCCTTGGTCGAAAATATCCTAGAAGGGACAGCTGTAACAGCTGGAGAACAAATATCTGCCAAAAAACTGCTTTTTTCCATCAATGGCCAGCATGCCATCATTGATGGCCGGCACTTCATCATTGTTGGCCGGCATGGATCACCATTGGATGGCAGGGGGTCGGCATAGGCCATTCATGGCCGGCACATGCCCAGAAAAGCCCATTTATGGCCAGCATCCTCCACCTCTGGTTGGCCAGAAAAATCTGCTTTTTGGGCCCGACTTCAACCAGACATAACTCCTTCATTTGGACTCCTTTGGAGGTCATTCTTGAGCCTAAATTGAAGCCTTGAAAGTCTTCTTTCCAATGGTGGAAACCTCACTCCAAAATTTCAAGTGTGAAAAAAAGTTATGCCTCTTTTAGTGAAAACTGCTCAGTTTCGATCCTACCCGGATTCATGCCGAACTTCTCCCAAACTAGTTTTGTTCTCTCCTCTCCTCTTTTATTCAACCTCAAACCCCTAAATAAGGTGTTTTGAAAGATTTTTCAAAAAGTTCACCTCTCTTCCATTCATTTCCACTTTGTCCTTTGCTCGGTTTACCGAAAAGCGCAACATTTAACGAAATGCGAGCCTCAGAATATCGTAAAATCATTTTCAAAAACATTTTGAAATAGAGGGTTTTAAGGTCTAAAAATCATTCTAGCCAAAAGGCTTTGGTCCAAAAGGGGTATGAAGTTGGGATTTGAAGCTTCTCTTGATGAAGAAATCAAATCTTTGCACTGCACATCTTTCATCACCAAGTAAATGATCAGTGGTGCCCAAGTCTTAAGGACGGTAAAAAATGGGGTGTCTACACCGCTATTGAGCTTACTTGTTCGGGATAAGATTATATTTTATTGTAATCAAGGCCTTAGCCCTGAAAGATAGGGTTCTTTTGTTGTCTTCTCTTTTTACTTTAAATTATGTATTTAAGGTAAGACATTTAGAAATTTTGTTGTCGACATTTGAATGAGAAAGAACTACATTTTAATTTATGAGATTGTTGTACAATATTTTATTTATTATCACACTATATAACGGAATTGAATAATAATAAATGACTGGTAATTATTAAAATGGATCATAAATTTTTGGGGTGTTACAAACGGTGAGAAAAGAAAAAAAAAATGATTATGATTTTTTACTATTCTGTTTGGATGAATAAAAAGAAAAGATATATAATTTTTTTTTTATCTATCTTGTTTGAATAAACTGAATAAGAAAAATGATGGGGGAAAAAAAAAGTGTTTCATTCTATTTTAGCAAAATAACTTTCTAGATTAACCAAACATATATAGTATTAATAAGGTATTTTCCAAATTTGACACTAAACTAGCATTGACTACAAAGGCTTGGTTTAGAAAGTGGGTTGGCTTTTTGGTTTTTTTTGACTATTTTAGCCTGTGATTAAAAAACTTGGGGCTAAAAAGTTTGGTTAGAAAAGGGCTTTTGGTTTTTTTGATTTTTTTGTGAGAAAACGAATGTAATAATTATGAGATGTGATATTTCGTCTTATTGGACTAAAAAACTTATTTTATTTTTTGTGACTATTTTAGCCCCAAACCCACCCAAACCCACTTCCCAAACAATGGCAAAATGCTAACACTCAGCCGCTCATAAGTTTATGAGTAAGGGACTGATCTGCTGTGGCTTGGCGCACGATGTTATGAGCTCGTAGGAGTATTTTTAGAATTTATTTTGATAATCTGAATCGTTCATATTGTAGGGTACGTCGAATAGATTATTCATGAAAAAAAAAAGTTATTACTCATAATAAGACCACATTTATGTTTAAAAATAAATAAATTATTAACATAATTTTGATAATATTTTAAAAACAATTATAGTCCGATCATGGAGCTGCACATGTCCGATTAACCTCATTTTTCATACAGCAAACTCTATAATATGAACAATTCCGATCATCAAAATAAAATCGAGACAAGTGCGTCACAATAGCACCCTCCTAGTCCTAACACAAGTAATTTGCAATATGACCAAACATGATTTAAAAAAGAAAGAAAGAGGAAACATATCATTTGAGCAAAATTTTAAAAAATTATTAACATATTAATAGAAAACTTTACAACTTTGAAACATAATTTTATAAATTTTTCATTAGGACAGTTTATTTTGACGTATTTTTGTATCATTTTCTAAAAATAACTTCTTTTAAAAAATTTTGTAAATTAATTTTTATAAAACTGACTCTTACTCAGTATATTTTCTAACACATATAGTATTTTCCAATGAATATATTAATTCATTAAAAAAATATAAATGATATTTTATTAAATCACAATATACCTTTTAAATAATAAAATATTTTAATTTCAAATATCAATCAAACGTTGAAAAACAAAAATAATTTTTTTTTTCTATGTAATAAATTTTTGGAAAAATTACTCATAAATCCTATTTTCGTAAATGTTACACTAATTGGTCCTGAATGTTTTTTATTAAACCATTTAGTCCTAAAAAACATCACCAACATCACTAAAAAACATCATAAAAAATCAACATCATAAAAACATCAATATCATCAACTACATCGTAAAACATCATCAGAATAACATCTTAAAACATCACAACATCATCAAAAACAACATCGTAACAAACATTCAGGACAAAATAACATATCAGATTCATTTAAACATAAACACCAAAAATCAGATTCATTTAAACATTAAATTTCAAACATCAGATTCAGTAATATAATGTAACACCAACCCAAAATGATAAACATCATATTCAAACATCAGATTCATTAAATTGTCTGCTTCCCAAAGCTAGGGTTTTGTTTGGAGCCCTAGACTTGTTGATTCGATGATGGACTGAACTCTCTTCCCCTAATTCCCCAATCACCATCGTGGAGGCTTCTTAGCCCTTCAATGTCTCTCATCGAGACCTCGATCGATTGCGTCCATCAACGCCTCGATCGCATCCCTTCCAAACGCAGACTTGACGATTATGCCCCCTCCTATTCTGACACCGATTCCGACTTCTCATCGGGCTTAGTCTCCGTCAGGATGAGAAAAGACGAACCCAATTCCGCCGCCGCCGCCGTCGTTTCCACCTTCTCCACCAATAAGATCTATCCACCGCTTGAAACTAGGGTTTTCGATGCTCGATCGGCTTCTCTCCCAAACTCGTTCTGGGTTTCCAAGCTCTTGGCAGTCATTCTGAAAAAGGGTCCTAGGGTTTGAAGCTGAAGGTGAATTTTTTGGGCTTTGAAGCTTCCATGATTTCAGACATGTCGGTATGCTGTTGGAAGAGGATAGAGTCGAAGCAGCGCTGGAGACGAAGATATGTTGTGAAGAATGTTGCCGATTTGATGACGTTGCTTGATCTACATGAATTTTTGATGTTTGAAACACCCACGATGATGTTATTTTGATTATTTTTTATTATTTTTGATTATTTTGATTATTTTTGATGTTATTTTGATTATTTTTGATGATGTTGCTTGATCTACATTAGGATTATTTTTGATGTTTCCACGATGATGAATTTTTGACGGTTGAAACACCCGCGATGATGTTTTTTTGTTATTTTGATGATGTTATTTTTGATGATGTTGCTTGATCTACATGATTTTTTGATGTTGCCGATTATTTTGATGTTTGCCGATTTGATGATGTTGCCGATTTGACGATAACGTTATTTTGATTATGATGTTTGATGAATAATGTTTGATGTTTGATGAATAATTTTAATGTTTAATGGTTGTATTTGATGTTTGATGAATAATGTTTGATGTATGATGAATAATCCTAATATTTAATGGTTGATGTTTGATGAATAATCCTGACGTTTGATAATGTTAGATGTTGGATGAATAAATCTAACGTTGATAATGTTCTCACCGAAATTATACGAATAATCCTGATGTTGGTAATGTTTGATGTTTGATAAATAATTTCGACGTTGCTAATGTTTGATGTTCGATGAATAATGTTAGACATAAAAAGGCCTATAGTAAGCTTTTAGAGAAATAGGACCTATTAGTCTAACAAAAAACATTCGGGACTAAATAGTTTAACATGTCTAAATTTGGGATTTATTGGTGCTTTCCCCTAAATTTTTATGAAGTTTCACTCAAATGCTATTTTTCTAAAACAAAACAAGACCCTGATTGAACGCGGGAGTTCTCCCCCGTCGGGTCTGCGAGACAACCTGAAAGGCTTAAACCCAGACTACAGACAGCTCCCCAAAAAACCTCTCTCTCTCTCTGTCTCCGTCTCTAGGCACCCTTGACTGCGTGCGAAGTGACCAACTCAAACCCTTCTGATTACTGTGTTTCCTTCAAAGTAATTTCAACGAGCACCTGTCGTGCAATAGCTCCATATACTCCCGAGAGCGATGAAGGGCAACAAGGCAACACTATTAACACTTGCTGAGAAATGCAAGGTCTCTCTCTCTCTCTCTCTATATATATATATATACACACGTGTCTTACTTCTGATCTTCACCCACTTGTTATCTTTGTAATTATGACTCTGAATTATTGACAAGAACTATTATTTTGCAGACTATTTTAGCATCAAATTGGCAAGGCAACCTTAATACGATCAAAGCCGACGCCAAAGGAAGGTAATTGGTTTAACAACTTAGTCTCTTCTGATTGACTACCCCCCCCCCCCCCCCCCCCCCCCCCCAAAAAAAAAAAAAAAAAAAAAAAAAAAAACAACATTTCTGTGGTGTCTCAAGTATTGGGTTTGGTTGTGTGTGACTTTAAACAATGGTGGTTGTTTTCAGCAAGGAGGAAATCTATACTTCAATGGTGAAGTACTTTGTCAAGAGAGGGAAGCCATACATTTGGGTACCTGAAAAGGACTTTCACAATGTGGTATCTATTTCTCGTCTTGTGATTCTATTATCTATTTACTGATTGGAAGCTTCCCCTCTGTTTATTTCCTAATTCTATTTTCTTGTTGACAAATTTTGATTCATCCCATTTGATTATTTGATTGTCTGTGGGTGCCCATAAAATTGAATCAGCTCATAGTGTTTACACAGCTTTTGAACAAATGTTTGTAGTCTGATTTGGGGGTGCTGCCAGTGCCATGAGGGTCACAAAAATATAAGAATTAAAATAAAGTTTCTTGTACGAAATTTTGATATGCCCTATTGTTGAACCAAGAAGGGGAAAAAAAAAAAAATGAAAGATAAGCAAGAAGTGTGTTTAAATGTTATCGAACAATATGAAATCTAGTCATCCAGATGGCTCAATTTGCAAATTCTCATAATCGTATGGCAAATGAAGGTTGGATGAAATTGTGTAGTCCAAATTTTATTCATTTGTGCTGTGCACATGTAATTCCTAATCAAAAAATTTGTCAAATAAGTTTAAAGTACAAAATAAAATTCTATGGAGAAAAAGAAAAAAAGAAAAAGAAATGAATAATATATCAGTATTAACTAGATATTCTTTGTCAATATAGTTGTGTATAATAATATGATCAAACAATCAAACATGTTCTGTTGTCTGTGTTAATTTACAAAAGAATATTAGATATTTGCATACCCCTTTCTACTAAAGTTAAGCATATGATGTTGTGCTTGACACTTCATAATATGAAAAACATCTATGATAGATTGGACATAAAAACCTCAAGCGATGTCTCTTGGTTTATGTGATTAAGTGATTAGTTAGAAAGTCATCTACCATCCTATTGTCCAATTTAGTCTTGACAAATAGCTGAAAATGCGCGTTCCAATATGCAGTTGAAACAAGTAAAATGATCACATGACAAATCAATCTATCAATTAGAAGATAACTCGTTTCAATAAGCACTTTTGAATTTGATGAACTCATTTTCAAGAATATTAATTTTATGTCAAACATAGTCAACATCCCCACCGTCAAAATATGAACAAACAAGAATTAATGAAAATAAGGCATCAATAAATTAAAGCATGATGTATAGAAAAAACATAAATGACACAACATAAATAATAGAAAACAAGAATGGTGACAAACAAGGACAAATACAAGGATAGAAGCAACCTAGGAGGACAACCAAATGCAACACACCCAACAAAAACACTAAGGCACAAAATTTTTTCAAATCACATCATATAGACAAACATACAAATACCAAGACAAAACAATAGTACCAACCAAAAATGAGACTGTGTAGTCCCATGAAGCATGGGTACTTCAAATAAAATATTGCGTTCGTATAAGGTATGTATTGGCTACTAGTACTTTGCATGGTATTTCTATATTCGTACCATTGGGTACACAAAAGAAGTACCCATATTTTTTTCTTCTTAGTGTTTTCCATACCTAGAGTTACCAAGTATATACTTCAGTCAAAATTACCTAGTATATACTCGAGTTGTACCTCGGCTGAAATAGTATTTTCTTGGGCTAATTATATGGACCTCCCCTTAGGTATTTGACAATTATATTGATCTCGCCTATGGTTTTTGAAATTACGTTGCCCTCTTATACTTTTGCTGACATTATACACAAACCCCCCTCCGCTATCTTGCTGTTAGAATTCCCCTTGTTGTTTTTGAAATTACACTGCCCTCATTTACTTTTTCTAACAATATACACATACCTCTCTTCACTAGCTTCTTGTTAGAAATGATAACAAAAATTTGTTGTCATCGAATTTTGGTCTCTAAATGCCAAAATTACCCTTATTCTCTAACACCCCAGGCAATGTTATCCTCGCAACCATACACCTACATCTAATCTAGCCTAATCTGCATCTATGTAGGCTTCTAGACTTAGCTCCTTATTCGCGAAGAGGACGCCTTTCCCAGGGGTAGATTTCAAGTATTGTAAGTGTCACGACCTGAACCTGTCCCTAGAGGTTTGGATTATGACCGGCCAGTAATCATGAGATTACCTACGGTCTCAGACAGATTTTCAAAAGTATAATTAAATATAAGGGGCCTGAAGCGGAAGTAGAATACAAATTTTGTCCATTAAGCTATGCTTACATGACATGATCATAAAATATATACCACACATCTCATCTCATAACATAACATAATATTTACAAACTTTCATCTTATATATATTACCCATGATCACCATATAACTTAACAAAACTTAACAAAATTAAGCTTAACAAAGCTTGACTAAAGCAACAACAAAAGTCTCAACACAAAGGCACATCTCGGGTGGCTTTACCAAAAGAGCTGACTCCTAGCAATCTCTAATGCAAGTCCTCCTGATGCTCACCTACATACATATATATAAAAGAGTGCGCTGGAAGCCCAATGAGTAAGCTTAATGTAAAGAGATTGAATGAATGAGTTCCATAACTTATCAAAACAATACAACGTTCTTGACATGATTAAAGCATGTTTCGGAAACGTATAATAACAAATGCAGTTCATCAAACCTTTCATAGCTTAACACATTGCGTAGTACCCAAAAGCCTATTAAAACTTGACGGAATACCATACGGAATGTTCACGATGGAACAAAGCATTTTGAACGCCCACAATGGGCGGCTTATGTGGAATGCCCACATTAGACGACTTCATACGAAACACCCACATTGGACGACTTCATATGGAACACCCACTTTGGATAGCTCATGCGGAACAGCCACATTGGACGGCTTCATACGAAACGCCCACATTGGATGAGCTCATGCGGAATGCCCACTTTGGACGACTGATACGGAACCCCCACATTTGATGGCTTCATACAGAATGCTCGCATTGGACGAGCTCATGTAGAACGCCCACTTTGGACGGCTCATACGGAATACCCACATTGGATGGCTTCATACAGAACGTCTATAACGGGTCGATATTATACGAAACGATTATACATTATCAAAGCCATACAGAACGATCATCAAAGATCGACATCATACAGAACGTTTACAACCAACAAATAGCTTATACAAAACCTACATGACGAGGGAAGACAGAATGGAAGTTACCGGAGATCAAAATACATTTTTCAAGTTGTCACAATAGTTGTTCAAAAGGAAACTCATTCATTCTTAGGGAAATCTCATTTTCAAAAAGCTTATCATATCGTATTCATTTCGAAATTTCATAGCATAGCTTGGCGTCTCAAAGGTACATATTCGGAAACTTTATCATATCATGACCAATTGGAAATTCGTAACATATCTGATCATGTTAGAAAATACTTGTCTCATCGAATATCTAGTAAACAAAACATAGATTTCATAAATTATTGTATAGTAAAGCCAATTTCAAAGTTGTTTATATGAAAATATCTTTACAAAGACATTCCTCACCTTGGCTAGTTCGATGTTCCTTTTTCAATGTTCCAACCTACAAATTCACATAATCATACACATTAAAACACGTCGTTCAAATCGAATAACTCATCTTCTCTTTTCTAATTCATTTACTTATATTGATTTCTTACTTGTTAATTCCCTAATGAATCATAATTCATGCCTAGGAATGCTTAGAAAGATATGGGGACGAAGATATGAACACAGAATACCTTTCCAAAATATGCTAGAACAGAGATGTTCGCTCGAGCAACCTGTTGGTTGCTCGACTAGTCTGTAGAGACTGCAAAAGTATTGGATGCTCATAATGTGCGCTTGAGCCAGCTCAAGCGATCCGTCAAGAAATGCTGAGTTCGCTCTAGCCAACCTTTGGTCGCTCGAGCAATCTGCGATGTTTTGCAAAAATGCTGGATGTTTAGACTGTTCGCTCGAGCAGTAACTCCACCGCTCGAGTGGCCTGTGCGAAATCTGGGTTTCAAAACTAAAAAATTGAGCTTTCAAACAACATTTCAAAACTTAGGGTCATGCATGGCTTGCTAAAAAATGTGGAACCAAAACATTTGAACATTTGACAAACATTTGAACCAAAACTTCATGTATGCAAGATTTTGCAATCTTTTTTTTCTTGTTCTTGACAATATGCAATGGTGACCTCAAGTTCATGAATTTCTTAAACAATAACATGATATAACCTCACATGCACACAAGAACTTCAAAACTCAAACCAAAAATGATGAAATCAAAGATTGACTTCCATGAACATGCATGCAACCCTTTTTCTTGCTCAAAACCCATTTCCTTTTCAAATTCTATCAGATTGATTCAACTACTCTTTTAATTTATGATGCATGGAGGATTTTCTACAAGATTTAGAAACCTCACCTAAGGCTTTAATCTTCAAAGATTAGAGATGATTTCCCCTTAGCTTCTTCAATTCTTCTTCAATCTTCACTTTCTCTCTCTGAAATGAAAGCTCACTCTCTCTCTCTAAAGAACTCTCCAGCAAATATGAACTCAAAATGAGTCCAAACCTCTCTTAACACACACACACACACACCTATATATGTGTGTGTGTGTGATTAGCTTAGGATGCTAATTAAGGATTAGGCTAATTAATCAAGGTTCAAGACTAATTAAACAAAGCTTAATTTTACTAAACCGAATCAATTTTTAATTAAGCTACCCAAAAGGTTCTAAATATTCCAATTAATCTATTCAACTTGTCAATTTCGGTTTCTAAAATCATTTAAGCCTTCAATTTCAAATTCTAAACAGAAATTATAACAGATAGTTTTCAAATCAAACAGATATACACAAATTAATCACATAACTTAAAATTCACACACAATTAAATAAATGTAATTATGATATGCATGTTGGGGTTGTCACAGTAGGATTCAATGAACAACTTCCAAGTGGGAATCCTTTAGAGAGTGCATGAACTGGCTGACTACGCTCACGAGTCACGGCATAGGCAATGTTGGGTCTTGTGTGGGACAAGTAAATGAGTTTCCCAACTAACCTTTGATATCTCCCTATGTCTACAATCATGTCATTTACAGTTTCTCCTAGTTTGTGATTATGCTCAATAGGAGTGTCTAAGGGATTGCAGTCGAGAATACCTGTCTCCTTAAGGAGATTAAGTATATATTTCTGTTGGGAAATAAAGATGCCATTTCTAGAGTATGCTACTTCAATTCCCAAGAAATATTTCAGTTTTCCCAATTCTTTTATTTCAAATTCTTTGGCAATTGCTTCCTAAGTTTCTCAACTTCCTCAAGGTCATCTCCAGTTACAATAATGTCATCAACATAAACAATCAAGACTGTAACTTTTCCAATTTTCGGTTGTTTGTTGCGGAGTGTATGGTCACCTTGGCTCTGCTTGAAATCCATGTTCTTCAACCTACACACACTAAGTTTTTGGTGAAACCCGGAGGTGCCTCCATGTAGACTTCTTTCTCTAAATCACCATGCAAAAATGCATTCTTAAAATCAAATTGCTACAAGGACCATCCAAGATTAGCTGCTAAATATAATAGTAATCTAATAGTGTTCATTTTTGCAACTGGGGCAAATGTCTCCTGATAGTGTACTCCATATATCTGAGTGTAGCCTTTGGCCACAAGCCTAGCTTTATATCTCTCCAAGATTCCATTAGCCCTCTATTTCACAGCAAACACCCATTTACACCCTACCAGTTTCTTTCCTTTTGGCAACTCAACTATGTCCCACACATCATTTTTTTCTAGTGCTCTCATTTCCTCACTCATGGCATTTTTCCATTTCTCATCCCTAAAGGCCTCTTGGATTGTTTGTGGAATTTTAATGGTGTGCAAATCTATGAGAAATGCTCTATGCAGTGGAGAGGGTCTGTCAAAGGAGATAAAGTTTGCTATGGGGTGTTGAGTGCATTTCCGTGTTTCTTTCCTAAGAGCAATTGGTATATCAAGGTCTGTAAACTCAGGTTGTGAAGCAAGAGGATTTTCAGTACTTGTTACATGTTCAAATTCTTGGGCTTGCATTGGCTCAGGTTCAGACTTTTTCGTTCTTGAATACACTTGCAATGGTAAGGTAGTAGCATCACTACCTGTTTTCTCATCAGGAGTTTTTTCGGTTTTATCTCGAGACAAGGATGATGTTTCTGCTGGAGAAAGAGAACCGGCAGGAAGAGAACCAGCAGGAGGAGTGAGTGTTTTAGGAGCTAAAATATCGAGATTATCAAAATCAAGACTGAAATTAAACTTATCTTCCAATAAATGCTCTCCCTGAAGATAAGTTTCACCAAAAAAAGACTTGTTCTCAACAAAGGTAACATCTTTAGAGATAAAGAATTTTTTTCAACTGGGATGATAGCATTTATACCCCTTTTTAGTGGAGGAATAACCAAGGAAGACACACTTAAGGGCTCTAGGATCCAATTTACCCCGATTATGAGCATGAATGTGAACATAGGAAACACAACCAAATATTCTTGGTGGTAATTGGATAGACTTATTGAATTCAGGATAGAATTGTGAAAGGGCATTGATTGGGCCTAATGCTCTTGAAGGTAGTTGGTTATGAGATGAGTTGCAGTCAACATGGCTTCCCCCCAATAGGATTTAGGCACTTGTTTCCCTAATAAAAGGGCTCGGGTTGTTTCAAGAAGATGATGGTTTTTCCGTTTTGCAACCCCATTTTGTTGTGGAGTATCTGTACATGAAGATTGGTGTATTATCCCTTCCCTTTGGAAAAATGGTGAAAGAATATGGTTAAAGTATTCTTTCCCATTGTCTGATCTGATATTTTAAATCTAAACACCAAACTGATTTTGAATCATTTTAAGAAACATAGGGAAAACAGGATTAACGTAAGATTTGTTTTTCATGAGAAACAACCAAGTAACAAGAGTACAATCATCAATGAAGGAAATCAACCAGCGAGTGCCAGTAATATTTGGAATCCTAGATGGCCCCACACATCAATATGAATCAAAGAGAAAGGATATAAAGATTGATTATCACTTAATGGAAATGAGACACGATGATGTTGGCAAATTGACTACTTCACAATGAAAAAACTTATCATCCAAATTATGAAATAAACCAGGAAACATAGTCTTTAATACAGAGAAAGAAGGGTGCCCTAGACGAAAGTGATGAAGCCAAATTTGTGCTTTATTTGGTAAGATTTTTTTTGAGAAATGAGATAAAGGTAGACGGCCACTGTCCTTGCCACCACAAGTATCGAGACAGTAGAGTCCTTCCTTCTCTTTAGCAAGCCCAACCATCCTCCCCATAACCGGTTTCTGAAAGACACAATGATTGAGAAAAAATATCACTTTACAGTTTAGATCTTTGTAATTTGATGTATAGACAAAAGATTTATAGAAAGTTTAGGCACATGAAGAACAAATTTCAAAGCAAGAGAATGTGTAAGATTTATGGTTCCTTTTCCTGCCACGGATCCAAGGTTCCATCAGCAACTCGGATTTTTTGGTTTCCAGGGCATGGGGTGTATGTTGTGAAATAGTGTGAAGAGTTGGTCATGTGGTTTGTGGCTCCTAAATCTATTACCCAGGTTCCATGCAAATTACAGTCCTTTGAGACACTAAGGGCTTGAGATGAGGAATACTTACCTGAGTGTGCCAATGAACATGAGCCAACCGGTTTGTCAAGTGAAGTAAGGAAGCTCCAAAGTTTCTCAATTTCCTCCTTTTGTAATATACCGATTTCCAAGCTGCTGCTTGTTGAGTCTTGGCTAGGTTTATCATCAACAAGGGCAATATTTGCTTGGCTGCCTCGTAGAGCATACCGTTGGTGAGTGGTGTTGTTTTTTCCAAAAGGTGTTTTTCCCTTCAATTTCCAGCAGGTCTCCCTATTATGCCTTGGTTTCTTGCAATGGCTCCACCAAAGGTCCTTTTTGTTGATTGGTAGCCTGTACGCCTCTCCTTTGTTTGAGTTCAGGCCATTGAATTTGTTTGGAGATGGTGATTTAACCACAAGGAGAGTCTAACATCACAGTCCTCCTTCCCTCTTCAGTCCGTATGACTGAAAATACCTCATTCAAAGAGGGTAAAGTTTCTTTTCCAAGCACTTGCACCCGAATTTGATCAAGTTCCACATTGAGTCCAACCAAGAACTCATAAATTCTTTCACTTTCCACAACTTTTAATATCATAGCGGCATCATCACTACACTTCATCTTAATGTTTTGATAGTAATCGAGTTCAAGCCATAAACCTTTCGAAGTGTTATAGTACTCAGTAAAAGACTTTGTACCTTATTTTGTCAAGTGAACCTTGGCTTTAGTTTCATAAACCAAGGCTGCATACTTTGGAGTAGGTCTGCTTCATGGTGTCCCATATGTCTTTGGGAGTTGTCAAAAACATGCAGATTCCACTTATTTCTGGTTGCATCGAATTCCAGAGCCATGACATAATTGAGGAGTCTTCCACGTCCCAAGCCTCAAACTTTGGATCTTCTTCACTCGACACAGGATCAATCAGGTGGCTGAGTTTTCCCTTACCCTTTAGAAATGTCCTTAACCCATTGAGACCATACGAGATAATTTCTTCCATTGAGTCGATATGATGGCTGTAGGTTCTGATATTCACCATGTGAGGTGTGGATAGGTTGGTTTAGCTAGTTATTGGTTTGAGCAATGGTTTCGGATGTAACAAACATTGCTGGATTTTTCTGGGTAAAGTTTGAAGTGTTTGAAGGCAATAGCAAGCTAGGGATTAAAGGCAATAAAGGCCAAGTGATATTTTGCAATCACCAACGAAGGTTGTGCAAAAAGATTCTTGGGATAGAAGAAGAAACAGGAGCAGAAAAATAAACCTAGAGCTCTGATACCACATACATGAATAATTCTTCTTACCATTAACTGAGGGAAAGCATACAAAATATATAGAGTACAAAGGACACTAATTTAGGGAACTAATTCTACATGAAATCAGGAAACAATCACTAAAAGTTAGGGCCTAACTAACAGCAGTTATACTAGGAAACAAATACAAAGTATACAGGTTGTACAATCTTAGAGGGATGTAAATTCCCTGTTCACCAAGTCAACCAAATCCATAAGGATTCGCCAACATCTATCTATCTATCTATCTATCTAAATAGTTTTTTCCTAAGTAAGTAATCCTTAACTAGTTTAGTTACTAAAATTGATAGTCCACATCTAGAATTTTGGTCATAGGAATAATTAAATTGATAGTGTCTAAACTTACTACTAACCATACAACCTTAATTTTATAACTTAATAATCGGATTGCTGCTATTAAAGTGACTTAATAGAATTTAACTTTATAATTGATTTAAGTAAAATTTGCAATACAATATGATCATTGAGATAGATTGATGAACGAAAATACGAGTGTTCTCACAGAACCACTCTAGATGAGTTAATTTTTTTAACAAAAGATTTGTCTTTCAGCTCTTCTAACATATCTTCTATTTTCATGTAGAACACTATCATTGATGAGCGTGGATCTTTTGCTGTGACCAGTCCCTTCCCAGGCCCACTTGCAAACTTACTTAGATCTATCAAAAAGGTTGGTGCTCTGTACTTTTAGCAACTGGAGCCTCCTTTCATAAAGCACTATGTTGTTTTAAATTACATGGTGTGCATAATATGGTTACTGGTTTGAATAAATTTAGCAACTATTCTGCTCGTTAGAAATTGAAAATAAAAACAAATGATGCAACCATTCTAAATATGTTACCAGAATCTACTAGACCTTGATTTGTTTATGTGATGCAGCTACCGGCTCGGGTTGCTCTGAGTGGAGATGTTGTGCCCCTTAAAGGTGAAAAGGTATATTCATTACTCTACGGTTGATATTGGTTTTATTTGATCAGGGAAGTGATTTTGTTTATTTTCTTCGAACTGTTTATATTCAGTAATTTGATTCATGCACCTTGAATCTGATGTTTATGATGTCAGTTGAATTAGTATGTGGGAAGGTGAAGATTTTGAGAGTATGTGGGAAACAAAATTCTTTTTTGCCATCTTTTTGGGTTTCAATGGCTCCTCCTTTCAAAGGGATCCCTTTATTTCTAGTTTCATGGGATTTGGAGAGCTGTTTGTATTATGTATTTTCTTTTCTTTTTTTCCTCTTTCATTTTGGTGACTTCTTGTCCTTGTCCTTCTGTATTCATCTTTTTTCTTCTATAAAATTTCTTCTTTTGTGCCTGATAAAAAAAACGCAAGTCATCTCTCAATTCTTCATATTTAAAATATCTTCGCTGGTTTTTTCATATTTTCAATAGATTTGTTACCCATTATACCTCATGTTGGTCTGGTGGTGTTTAAAAATTTAGATAGATTGATTATTTGCACATATTTTTAGATATTTGTGCCTGCATACAACCCAATGCTGCAACTGATGTTTATGTTCACAATTAGTACACAGGCAAACATTATATGCTAAGCTAACTGTTAACCCACACTCTTAAATTTTCTAGCCTCATGCTTGGCTGGACTAATTTGATTCCATCAACCAGAGAATATTATCCTCGACTATTTTCTTCTTACTTCTGTTGTAGGTGAAGTTAGCTTCAGAAAGCCTTAGAGAAACCATATCTTCAGAAAGGAAAGTGATTAAAGAGTCCAATTATTCTGTTTCTGGTGTATTAAGTGCTTCCAATCTTGGTTCTACATCTCGAAGTGAAAACCTGCAGGAGCTACTAGATGGAAATGAACAATATGTGGTTTATAAGTTTAATCTAAGGTAAGAAAGTTCGGCCTAGACTGTTTTCACCTTGTACAATTTGTATGAAGTACTTGAGCGGCTACCCATTATATTCTTGACCAAGTTTTGTCCTAGTTCCTCGACTGTTTATGTCTGATGAATCAGACGGGCTATAAATTAGTAATCTCAGGTCCTGAAAGTTCTAGTGCACGGTATAAATTACTATAAGGGATGAGAATGGATCTCATTTAGCTTCAGAATGCCTTTTATCGTTTATTTGTTATTTTCTCATGTACATAGAAATCCATGACAAGTAATGAATTTTAACTTGATTGATACTACCCATTTTAGAACCCAGCATTCAGTATTGTAGTTTGTACTTGAGGAAAACCTTTATGCGGGGAGCATACTTATTGGGGAATCAAACAATTAATTCTAGAACAGAATTATGGCAAGGATCTTAGATGATTGGTTAGTCAGGTCAATAGGATTATAGCAATAGTTGTTACCAATAAAAAAAAGATTGGGAAATTACAAAAAAGGACATAGGGTTTGACCCTGGCAACAAATCAAACCATAACTTTTTAATTATTCCAATTTAAACTCTTTACTTTTAAAATGGTATCGATTCTAACCATCCGCTAGTTATATCTAACAAAACAGGGGCAATTTATACATTTTAAAGGTGGTGGCTATGCACTAGGGAAGGAATGAGAGTGGTAGCAGTCAACAAATCAAACCATAACTTTTTAATTATTTCAATTTAAACTCCTAACTTTTAAAATGGTATCGATTCTAACCATTCGCTAGTTATATCTAACAAAACGGGCAATTTATACATTTTAAAGGTGGTGGCTATGCACTAGGGAAGGAATGAGAGTGGTAGCAGTCAACTGGGGAAAGGGAGAAGTAGCGGTGGCAGTGGGTTGGGGAAGAGGAGGGGTAGTGATGGTCGATGGCAAGGGTGGGAGGTGGCTGTCAACAGTAATGAAGAGAAAAAAGTGGTTAAATTGTCTAAATTGCCTCGTGTCCGTTAGTTGTTATAACAAACAAATACAAACAGATAGTTATAACTGATACCATTTTAAAAGTAGAGGATTTAAATTGAAACAATTAAAAAGTTAGGTTTTGATTTGTTTCTAGGGTCAAACCCTGATTATTATTTATTTATTTATTTTTGAGTGTAATTTCCCTAAAAAAGATTATGTCAAGAGTCCTAAATCATTTTGGCGTGAGGTCAATAGAATTATGCTAAGAGTCCTAAATCTTTTTTGGCGTCTTTGCTGGTTAAGAGTTTAGATCTTGTGAAATTTCTGTATGATATCTGAAAGACGGATCCACATGTAATTTTTAATTTTAAATCATATATCATTCATCTGTTTTTTGCATCCTCTCTCTCTCTCTATATATATATATATATACATAAATAATACATATATTTTGTAAGGAGACGAAAAAGAACTATAACATCCCTTATGTGAACAACCATCTGATGGAAGTTATGTACTGTACAGTTCATGCATGTACATAGATAGCAATGGAGGCACTCATGAAGTAGATTTAAAAGATATTGAAGCATCTAAGGCGGATCCATTGTGTAAGTACCTATGAAAGATGATTATTTCAATACTGATATCCCTTCAGTGTTTATGGATAGATTTCCTTACATTTTTTATATTTCTTGTGTAGCACCTTTTTCTTCAAGCCTAATTGATGGAATTAATCAAAGTGAAGTGAGGCGTAGAGCCCTTGTTCTTTTCTGTATTGCATACTTGAATAGAAATGCAAAGGTATCCATCTATTGCCTGTAGACATCTTTGTAACTGCTAGTAGGCTTGACTATTGTCAAAATTATTCTTTACTAAACTATTCTGTGAATTTCATGCATAAATTGATATAACTATCCTCTTGTCTTTGTTCTATTTCAGTTGTGCAAATGTGCATATGTATTGCTTGTATAATGCAGCAGGGGTAAGATGATAAAAAAACAAGAGTTATTTGAAGTTTTGATCCTGCTACACTTTGTTTCTCAAGTACTAACAAATTGAATGTGTGGACTGTGGGCATTGTTGTATTACAAATGACTGGTTGAATGATTAATCATTCTCTTATATAGTAATTGCTTTAATTTAACTGAGCATATAACTCTTGACAGAGCAAAACTGAGAAAACGATGACCCCACTTGAGTGGGACACAAGGCTTAGTTTAGTATGGTTTGGTTTATGCAGTAATTGCTTCTTTCCTGATGAAATCCATCTTTCAGTTACTGTTTTCATATATGTGGAATTGAACAATTCATTGTAATAATGAAAACTTTGCTACTCGTTGGATATAATCCTCGTTAGCAATGGATATGGTGGATTTTGTATGATAGAAGAGCTTGTTGTGTAGGGTATACCAGTCTAGTGATATCCACGCTTGACTTGGTTTCCCAGTATCACTTGCACAAGCAACACAAATGTTGTCAGTCAACACTCACAAAGATGATAACAATTTCATTTTTTAAAATGTAACATGTGTAAAAGTAAGCAGAAATGTTCTGTTAGAGAATGCTAAAGAAAGGTGGGAAGATGATAATTATTGCTATACCTTCTCAAGATGATTTTATATTTGGTTCAACGATTTGTGCCGGGAAACACTCACTCTTCCTATATATGGTTGTTTGGCCAAACAGACATTCTTGATGAGACTGTTCCTCCATTTTCCAGAGATGCTGCACCTTCCAAATGGTTTCCAAAGACAACTCTTCTTAGATTTGAGAAACAAACTATCAATATTCTTGGTCATTTTAAATTGACTTGGATTTGCAACTGAAACCCCAAATTTTCATTCATTTAGACTTCAAAATAAGCATTTGTTGAACTCTGTTATTTGACTCCAGTTATCAAATTTTACCGTTTCTTTCTTGAGAACAAATTTTCTTACAGTGCAATTCTTTTTCTGAGCATCAATGTTGTCTTGTACATATTATGAGCAAGAGGTCAATTAGTTATCTTAGCATATTGATCAGAATCTGACATAGAACTGAAGAGATACGTTTAGGTCTCCTACAATCTGACCATAAAGCCAAACCTTGACTTTTTCTCTGTAGATGTATCTATGTATATATAATTTTGCTGCCTTTTTGTCACGCTAAACTAGTCAAATTTGAAAACTTATATGCTAATTAATTGGCTATTATGTAAATCTTGTGAAGCCATAAGCCTCAAAGGACTGATTAATACTTTTAGGTTATGTTTGATTCACAAGGGTTAATAGTGAAGTATTAATAATTCTATTAAATTAGTGTAGTATTCACTATCCAATAGGATTAATATTCATTGGATTAATAATCCCACCCCTACCCCATTACTAATAATCCTACAAATTTGTTGGATTAATTATCCATTGGATTAATAATCCTAAACCAAAATGTTAAAACAAATATAGGATAATTGGGCCCACGGATTAATAATCCTAATCCCATGTTGTAATCCACCCAATCAAACATGCTCTTAAGGTCATACCATCATTGTACTAATGGTGTTTTCTTTACTCTGTCCTTGTGAGTCTATTTTGGTTTTGGTTTTGGTATTGGTATCGTGAGAGAGAAATAACTGATTTTCTGTTATCATGTGAAGGATGCATTAATGTTTTCAGTAGATGGGAGAGGATTTGATGTCCTGGGGAAGGTTCTAGGTCCAGTGATGAATGATGGGTCTCGTGAATACCAGTGGAAGGAGTTCAGATTCACATTCAAGGAAGCGGTACGTGATGTGGAATCGTTCTGTCAACAACTTGTAGAGATGGAAGAGGAGGCCCTCAAGACTGTTTCCAGTTTCAGTGGATTAGGATAGAAGAGGTAAAACAGAACAGGGCTAGAGCAGAAAATATTCTGCAGTCACATCTTTGTAATGTTAAAATTTAGTTGTACTTTGTTGCAGTGAAACATATATAGTGTTCATCTCGGATTTTGGGGATTGTGTGGTTGCATTGATTTTCATATTTACTGAGAGGAGGATGAGCAATTATTATCCAAATAACTATTTTATTTTTGTTTCTAATTGAGAGCTGCCTTGATCACTTGTGTAACTACCACTTTGCACCAATTTGTCATTGAAGAAGCTGTTCTCATCTCATTGCACACCACTTGGAACATGTTGTATTACCTTCCATACGACAAAGACAAAGAGTAACAGTATCAGAACAATTGCATTGCAGGGGAGCCTCTATCTCCCCATCTGCTTTTTAGCACAGTTCACTCAGTGATTTATTCATTTATTTTTAATTATAATTTTATCCCAAAAAAAGGTTAAAAACTAATTTACCTCTTCTTTGGGGCCATTTGCACTCTACTATGTACACTCGACACTTTAATAATAATAGGCGGTGAGCTTATTTAAGATTTTGACTATTTAGCACTTTGTTAAACTAACTGAATGGGGTTAATGGGTGTCTTATTTTTTAACACAGTCAAAAGTCAAATTTTAACATTTTGAAACTAAAAGACAAGACTGTCATTTCTTAATTTTTTTTCACCCAAAATCTTAACTAAAACTAATTATCCAGATTATTATTGTTTAGTAATTAATATGTTTTAGTTAATTATACATATTAAAAAAATTAATTTACAAATTAGTTTAGCATTTGACTGTATTTAAGTTTAAGGAGAATTTTTTTTAAGGTCCCTGATATTAAGATTTTATAGCAGAAAGGACACTCAATATTTTCATAATGTCTAAGGTCTCTCAATATCAATCCATAGAAAATTCGATCCAGAGAATTTCTCTGGACAAATCACAGAGAAAATTCCAAATTTCTCTGGACCAACACCAATTTTCTCTAGACACATCACCAATACCAAATTTCTCTGGACATATCACAAAGAAAATTTTACACATCACCCATGCCAAATTTCTCTGGACACATCACAGAAATTTTACACATCTCCAACACCAAATTTCTCTGGAAGAGAATCTGAGAAAGAGCACAGATTATGATATATTACCACCACAGAAGAAGAGTTGAAGAAGAACCCAACCCATCAAGTAAATTGAGAGAGAGAAAGAAAAAGATCTTCCAAAACAGCTTTCAAAAAGTATCTATAGACATCTGTAAAAGCTCTGATCAACAATGGCCTTTTTTAATTTTCCCTTCCAACCTAGAGAAATTTACAGAAACCCAGAGAAAATTCCTTCAAATCCAGAGAAATTCACAAAAACCTAGAGAAAATTCCCTCAAACCCAGAGAAAATCACAAAAACCTAGAGAAAATTCCTTCTAACCCAGAGAAATAATATTGTGGATCAGAGAAAATTCCTACTACAGGTCCAGATATCAACTAAACACTGTAACTTTAACTTTGGATGTCCAATAACGAGCATTTTGTGGTAAACTCAAAACAACAGGACAACAACAGTCATGGAGGCACATTATATGTGCACAATGCTGATTTTGATACATTTAGGGATCCTCGCATTTATGTACGATGCAACACAGTACAATAATTAACTTACCATATCCTTCCATGGAGATGGTTTGCAGGTCCTTCCATGGAGATGGTTTGCAAGGAGTTCTTAACCAACTCAAAAACCATCATATGTAAATGTGTAAGAACATAACTGCTATGAAAGCAAATAAAGTTAATGTCGGATTCGACTATGGAGCTATTGCAGGAGTCGGGTTGGGAGGAATTGAGGAAGGAGGCTCGCAAGATCAAGGGGGATCTCGACGTCAAGCTCTCTTCTTACGCCAAGCTCGGCTCTAGTTTCTCCCATGGAGGTTTCCTTCTCTCTCTCTCTCTTTCTCTCTCTCTCTACATATACATACTTATATATGTATCTATTTATGCATCTTTGATTCTCAGATCTTGCTCTACTTTATGAATTTAGTTTGCAAAGGAGGTTTGATTTGAGTCAAATTTCTCTGTGATTTATGAGTGTAGGAGTTGAGGGACCTTAGACATCATAAAATAATATTGTGGATCTCTTCCATTACTAAAAATGAGGAAAGGACCTTAGATTAATTTTTCCTAAGTTTAATTGAGATAAATATTTGATTAAGGTTGAAATTATGCAAATATAGAGCAAAAGAAGAGCATTAACAGAGGAGAGAGAATAGATAAGAATAATAAGAAATAAAAAGGAAATTTAGTCATTTAATGTTTGTTATTAACAGTGTTAATATAGCATTTTAGTTCAAAACTATAAGGAGGCTTGCTACCTATTATTGAAGTACATTGGGTGAAATGCAAATGGCTCAAACCACAAATGGATAAAAGTGGATTTTGCCAAAAATAAAACTATCAAAATGCATTTGCCTTTTTCATCGCAAACCCTAATCCCCAAACCACCACCCACTATCGTTGCCATTACCCTAGTCACAACCACACCCACTACCCCATTAGGGCTCAACTTGACTTGATTTGTTAAGAGCTCAGTTCATTAAATAATTAAACAAGCTCAGGCTAGAATTTTACGCTCGTTTAGTGAATGAACCAAGCTTGAGCTCGAATAAGCTTAGTTTGTTCATCTTTATATAAATATCTTTATTTAAATATATAGAAAAAAAACATTATCGTGTTTCAAATCGAGCTTAAGCTTAATTAATATTAATGAGGTCGAGCTGAGCTGAGCTCAAGGTCAAGCTAGATAATTGATCTCAACAAACAAATGAACAAAATTTGAGCCTTGCAAATCTTGGCTTGACTTGGTTTGTTTGTAGTCCTATTTGCCATTGTCACGCCCTTCTCATTGCTCTCCAATGTTACCAATCTTCAACACCTTTTATCTAGCATTGTAGCCCTCCATCAACCCTAGTAAATCGCGTACATGTAGACATCCCATTTTTGACCGCCCTTAAGACTTAGGCGCTTCATTCCAAGCACTCGATGATGAAAGTTACATTATGCAAATCGTTCAGATCTTCAACAAAAGAATTTGGTTTCGAGCTCTAATCCCAAAGCTTACACCCCATTTTGTCCAAACTATTTTAGACCTTAAAATCCTTTTTTCAAAATATTTTTTCAAATATTTCTACGATATTCCGAGGCTCGCATTTCGATTAAAATATTACACTTTTTAGTAAACCGAGTAAGGACAAAGTGGAAATAAATGGAAGGGAGGTAAACTCTTTGGAAAATCTTTAAAAACATCTTATCTATAGGTTTGAAGTTGAAGGAAATAGGAGGGGATGGAAGAAAACTAGTTTAGGAAAAGGTTGAGCATTAAACTGTTAAGAAATAAATGAACAGCCTTTACTAAATTAGAAATACCTCTTTGTACACTTATAATTTAGATGTGAGGCCACTACCATTGAAAAGTAGACTTTTGGGGCTTCAATTTAGACTCAAGAATCACCTAAAATCGAGTTCGAATGAGGGAGATATGCCCGTTTGAAGTGGGGCTTGAAAGCAGTTTTTTGGACTCGACTAGGTTTTTTTAAGTCCGGCCATGGCTTGTTTAGACCTGGCCGGGTTTCAATGAAAAATGGTCCGTAGTGCCTTTTAGACCTGGCCTTTCATTTTTGGGCTCGGTCGTATGTTTTGTGGCTCGGCCGGCTCTCATTAGTGATAAACAGGACAATTGGTGGGAATTCGCCAGCTGTTGTTTTTTTTGAAGATATTTTTGACCAAAACGTCTTGAATTCTATAAATAGACCCCATGCCTTCAGAATTGAGAGTTAGAAGATTTTCCAAAAGGCTTTGAAGGATATTGAGAGTTAAAACCATCATCCTTCCTCCCTTGACTTCCATATTATCCTTTGGCTATACATACACAATACATACACTATTAGAGCTTGGACTTGGAGTTTTTGTTGAGACTTTGACACCATAATTCAAAGGCTTGAGAGTACTTTGGGTCAAGTTTGGTTTGCAACAATACATCCTCTTTAAAGAGGTATAACTCTTACCATGTCTTTCCTTTGTTTATATTAATCATTTTCTCTATTTTCTTTGAGTTTTTGCATTGTTGGAAGCTACTTTCAAGGCTGAAATATGTGATTTAATTCACAAAAAGTGGAGGGGTTAGCCACCCCTCCTTAGGCTTGCTTGCCTAGCTTGTTCTCCCATATTTTCATTCACTTTTTCCACCCTTTTGGAAGTGTTTTAAGTATTGTTTTTTTGGTTTTAGGGGTTGTTTAATTCATCTAATTAGTTTATGCTTTGAATATTATGTTTGTAATGTTGTAAGTCCTCATGGATTTGGTTGTTTAGGCATCAGACATCAATCCATTTGAGTTGATAGTTTTATTTACCTAGTTTTCATGCAAATAATCTCACTTTTGCAATAATCAACTTTGCATAATCAGCTCTGTAATCTCTCTCCTTTCTTTGCTTCTTTTGACTAAGAATTGTATCTGACACGGGATTACCGTTCAAAGTATAAGAAAGAGAACCCTCATGTGCTAAATGATTTAATCTTTTCAGAGATTCATTATCAAGGCATTACATCTCTCTTATGTTGAGAACAATCCCTTGTTTGATACTCCTCTTAATCGCCAGTGCATTGTTTCTAAGGGACTAGTTTTTAACTTAGACCATTGGAAATCTCAAAGAAAGGTTTCATTATAGCTTGTCATCGAGTTTGGATTTGAGGTCATTATCTCCCTTCTTGGGTTTGACTCCGAGTCCATTATCGCTTGGGAATAGGTTTGATTCCTTCTTTGTGATTTCCCCCGTAGAAAAGGGCTTGAAAAGTTTATTTCTCGGGTTAAGCTATGCTTGTTCATCTTTATTGCTTTTGGACTTAGGGGACGTAGATATCACTTTTGGACAAAATGGAATAAAAGATAAGAAATGGAGAGGTAAGATGAAAAAGGCTAATAAAATTAGTTTAAAATTGGATTAAAACCGATATAAAGAGCTAATAAAATTGGTTGGATTTGGTCGGACGTTATACTGAATCTATCGCTTCTAGAGTCATCGCATACTAAATTCGTGATGTTTTATGATTCTTGAAGCATGTCTACCCTCCCTTGAAATTGACTTCATGATAGGAGGGAGGTATGGTTTGTTTTTTTTTGGTATTTAATAAATTCTTGTCTGTTTGCTTCTCAAATCATCACGCAATCAACTTGCGACAATTGATGGTTTGAGGACCGAACTCGATCCTCCCTTGAGTATCTTCATGATAGGGAAGGGAAGAAAGGACAAACATGGCTTAGGAACACTCTGTTTGCACTGTTTTCACCTTAGAACACAAAAACAGTCTTCTGCAAAAAAATAGGGCATAGCCAGATTTGTTTGTGGGCTGGCCGAGCTCTAAAGTCTAGTTAACAAAGCACTTTTGTTGAAACAGAGAGAAGTGGTTGAGGGTGAAACAAAATAGTTTCCCACGAGGCAGACAGAGCAGTTTCTGAGGGTTGTCTTCGTCGGTGCGCATGAGATGCTTGTTCATTCTTTACATATTATTGTTGTAATAAATTAGATAGTTCTTCATTCATTAATCATTTGGATTTGTACTAAGTAGTTAATTTGGACACTTGGACATTCGGACCTTCCTTCGCGAGGGCAAATATGTAATAATTTGTGTATGTCTTCCAATCTCCATTTCTTTCTCCCTTTTATTTATCCGCATACCATGGTTGTATAGCATCATATTTTCCTTAGCATTTTTCATGACTCACATTCATTTGTTTTGCATGCATAAGGGGTTCGACTCATCATACTAATCAATGTCAATTTCAAATTCTTTACTCGAATACGTGCTTTATAGCATGCTTGAATTGACTCACATGCCATGCTAGTAGCCGAGCCTGTTAATTGCATGTTGTATGTGTTGCATTAGTCATGTTGCATTGTTTAGAATCATGCATTTTTTCTAACTATTTTCTTTCTTTTGGCTCACCTCGGATATTTGGGGTAATCATTTTTTGCTTTAGCATATTGCATGCGTGCGATTGTTGATATGTCGAGCATAACTACTGTGAGGCTATGTGCTTATTTAAAATAACTCTTTGAATGCCTGTGGATGAAGGCTATTTTTCCTAAGTTAGGATGGCTTTGATTATTGCATATACATACTCATTTTCTTTGAGTCGCGTATTTCAAAAACTCTTTCAAAATTGCATTGAAATCGAAGCGCTCTAAATTAAGCAAAATGGTCTATATTTGTTTGACCTCACATAGTAATGTTAGCATAATAATTGGAACAAGAGCATATAATGTACATAAAATCACATCATGATTAGTAGAGGTTGGTCTTTGATCGGGTGAGTGGGGTGCTCAATTCATGACCTTTCCCTCTCATATCTAAATTCCCGAACCAAGACAACTTTGGTTATGACAAACAAGTGGCCTTTAGCACGAGTCACAGGTTTCCTAAATTTTTCAAAAATATTTAGGTGGCGACTCTGAAATCTAGCAATGCAGTCCATTTTTGGAATTTCTGATTGTAAATCGATTTTCCAAAGATTTTCCAGATTTGGACTCTCCTGTGTTTTTCTATTTCACATTACATTTGTGAAATCAGATTCAAAATCACGAGAGTTCGAACTGTAAGGCTATCATATCCGAGGAGACTAAACCCCTCTAAGGAGCACGAGAAACCAACTTAGAGCAAAGTGTTGTGTGCAAATAACATCACCCTAATTGCAGGGAAATAATGTAAAATAACATAGTAATAATCTTAGAGCAAAGTTGTTTTTTGTTTTTGTGTTTTGGGCATCATATGGTTTACAATGAAAATAGTTAAACATTTTTGAACTTTTTCAGTGTCATGTTATGTTAAGCTAGATTGCGTTAAAATTGAAACTGAATTTTAGATGCAACCATTCACCATCATGCTACGAAACAAGTGTAGACACCCCATTTTTGACTGATCCTAAGACTTCAGGTGCTTGAAAGTTTCCCAATGATGAAATGGTAATTACTTCATCCCTAGAAACATTTGAGGTTGTTACGAGCTACTATACTACCCTGTTTTAACCAAAAATCTTCTTTTAGTGAAGATGACCATTTTACCCCTGAACCTTTTTTTAGCCAAACTTAGTTATCTAGTCCTGAGAGATAAAGGGGAGCCTGGTTGAACTTTGACTGATGATATTTCAAAAATTCGTAACCAATTTTATCAAAAACATTGATTAAGAGGCAAACTAGGCTTACTTGGGTCACAAGCAAGTCAAAGGCAAGAAACCCCTCATTTAGGCATACAAATTGACACTTGGACACCCGACTGGAATGTTTGCCTGCATGTGTATTGTGCGACAACAGCTTAGTTGTGCGATTGCACAAGCTATGTATGGCCGTACTTTCTCCTGACGCCTAGAATCTAGTTTTGGCTAGACTGTACCTGTAGTTTTAAAGAGAGGCAGCAAGAGGAAGCGCTGGGGCAACCCTAGCACAACCTAGGGTGTTCCCCAAGGCTCCTTTTTCTCTACCATCCTCTTTTAAGGGTTAATAATTTAAGCAACTTTTGAAAGCTTTTTGAGTGATTTCAAGAGTGAAACTCTCCCACCCAACCCTAACTTCGAAAATCACAACCCTACAGTAGCTTTAACACATCAAAGTAGATCTAGGGTTTGAAAATCTTGAATCAAATTAAAGCTAGAACTTGAGGGAAGCTTTACAGCAAGCAAAGCTACTATTTTCTCGTATTTTTTTTCTTTCTTCGGTTTAATGTGAAAAACAACAAGTAAATGCTCCTTTTCCTTTAATTTCAATAGCTTCTAGTCCTATTTTTATTATGTAATCATGGCTAGGGTATTACGTTAATGCAAAGCATTATGTAGGTTGCTAAATTTGCACGTTTTTCGCGTTGTATTACACGTTTTAGTTCAATCCATGTTAGGAGCATGTTAGGTTAGATTAATCATGTATTAAGCATGCATCAAGTCCTGCTTAGGTCGCATGTTTGTATGTTTAGTAGCATATTTTGGATCATGTGTATTATTTAATTCATATTTACATTTTGGATGCGTGACGGTGGAATCAGGTAAGTTTTCTTTTTTTTTTTTTCTTCACATGTGCTTGTTCTTTGTGCATTGTTTTGAATAATCCAAGTTTAATGTTTTTTGATACAAGATTGGTTGTTTTGGATATTTTTATAGATATTGCTTGATTTAGTTCATGTTTATTGCATTGTATTTCAAAAAATATTTTTAATGAAAAATCATTGTTTTATGGAAAATATATGGCTCTATTGATTAGATCTAAATTGAGTGATATTTATTTATTTATTCAAATAATCTAATTTTAGGTTTAGTAAAGGTTTTAAGGTTTAATAATGGATTGTGTGAAATAATTAATCATTAAACTCATAAAATAGAATATTAGTAAAGGTTAATCACTTGATTGGGCAAAAGGGGGTACATCATTCAAAGACCTTCCCCTTTTGTACCTTAGTTCTCTAACCTTGATTCTTTAGTTGTGACAAATCAAGTCTTTTGCTTAGTTTCATTGTTAAACGTTTCTTCATTCTTCATAAAATTAAGTGGCTACTCTATCGATGTGAGAAAGCAAGTTGGTATAACATGAGTGTGGAAACGCGCCTTATACCCAAAAAGGCACAACGCCCACTGTAGGACAATTCTCTAAGTACTTCAACAACTATAGAAATAAAAACAATTATCTTATAGTTGCCCCTGTCCTGTTACTACGGCTATGTTACATTCACATTCAGTTACTCAAAACAACTATATTGACAAAGCAAAACAAAGATCACTAAAAGCAAAGATAGCTTCAAAATGGAAAATAAGAAGATTCCATGAATTATATAGGGCACAACAATATGAGTTCCAAATTGCTAACACCACACATAAAACACCAACAAAGAAAAAGTGAATTTCAACCAGTTAATATGCTAAAAAATCAAAAACTATTTCGACACTTTCATAACCATCTTTCCGAAATCCACCGAAACACCAAAAGCTTAGTTGACTTCCTCAATCTTAGAACCTACACTACTACCATCATCATCCATACCAACACCACCGATGTCTGGACCACCAGCACCCTGGTACATCTTGGCTATGATTGGGTTGCAGATGCTCTCAAGCTCTTTATCTTGTCCTTAAACTCATTTGCCTCCGCCAGTTAGTTGTTGTCCAACCACTGAATTGTCTGCTCAATGGCATCTTCAATCTTCTTCTTGTCATTTAGGGAGAGCTTTGAGCTGATCTTATCATCCTTGATGGTGTTCCTCATGTTGTAGGAATAGTTTTCCAAGGCATTCTTGGCCTCAACCTTCTTTTTGTATTCCTCATCCTCATATTTGTACTTCTCAACCTCATATACCATCTTCTCAATCTTTTTCCTTGGACAACCTTCCCTTGTCATTGGTGATGATGATCTTGTTCTTCTGACCAGTGGTCTTGTCCTCAGCAGAGACATTCAAGATACCATTAGCGTCAATGTCAAAAAAAAAAAAAAAACACTGATATGAGGAACACCCCTAGGGGCTAAAGGAATGCTAGACAACTCAAATTTGCCTAACAAGTTGTTATCTCTAGTTCTTGTTCTCTCATCCTCATATACTTGAATCAACACACTAGGTTGATTGTCTGAGTATGTAGAGAACACTTGCTCTTTCTTGGTAGAGATTGTGGTGTTTCCTAGAATCAGAATAGTTATGGCACCGCCAGCAATCTCCAACCCAAGTGAAAGGGGGTGACATCCAAAAGTAATAAGTCTTGAACCTTCTCCTTACCCTCACCACTCAAGATGGAAACTTTGAACAACAGCTCCTTCCCACTGAAAAAGTCTTGTAAAAGATGCTACACTTTGGGAATTCTAGTAGACCCACCAACAAGGACAACATCATGGACAATGCTCTTGTCCATCTTTGCATTCCTTAAACACTTCTCAACAGGCTCCATACACTTTCTAAAGAGATCAATGTTATGCTCCTCAAATCTGGCACAAGTAATGGTAGAGTAGAAATCAACACCTTCATACAAAGAATCAATCTCAATGGTGGTCTGAGTAGTTGATGACAGAGTCCTTTTGGCCCTCTCACAAGCAATTTGCAATCTCCTAAGAGCTCTACAGATTCCATTGATGTCCTTTTTATGCTTACTGTTGAATTCCTGAACAAAGTGATTCACTATTTGATTATCAAAGTCCTCTCCTCCCAAGTGAGTGTCACCAGTAGTGGCCTTGACTTCAAATATACCCTCTTCAATTGTGAGAAGAAACACATCAAAAGAGATCAAAGATAAGAATAATCTTCTCGCCAACACTAGTTTCCTTCTTGTCTAGACCATAAGCAATTGCAACCTAATCGGCTCATTAATGATACGCATTATATTAAGGCCAGAAATGACTCCAGCATCCTTTGTGGCTTGGCACTGGGAGTCATTGAAGTATGAAGGGATAGTAACAACAACATTATTCACTGTTGAGCCGGTTGAGGACCATGGAAGAGATCTCCTCAGTGGAAAATTGCTTCTCCTCACCTTTATAGCTGACCACAATCATGGGCTTGTCACCGAGACCAACAATGACCTTGAATGGCCAGGGCTTCATATCACTCTGTATAGATGTGTCACTGAATCTTCTACCAATCAATCGCTTTGCTTCTATGATTGGAAAAAAAACAAAATATTTTAAATACAACATGGAAGTAGGAACACACCAAGACCTTAGAATTAATATTTGACATTTTTGGGTACCATTAATTCCAAGCTTCTCTTTTCCTTTCCTATTTTCCTTTTTTATTTTTTTATTTTTTAACCACTACTATTTATTTCGCTTTCCCAGGGACTAAGACGAAAGGTTTCTCGTTTTACAGGATGAAAAGACATTACTTTGCCGATAGGGGAATAGATTATGATAACAGAACAATCTTAGTAATTTTAAGGAGGTAGAAATAGCCTTAAAACTAATGCCTGGGTGAAATAACAATAAAAATTTAGGGTTATTTTCACTTTCATCCCTAATCAATCACCATTTCAGTTTCCTAAATTTAGTCCTTAAAGTTTACTGTGGTCCAAACGAGTACGATTGTAAAAATCAAATGGGCAAAAGAATATTTCAAAATTTGAATGAGTTAATATCACTCATTTTCTTACTATTTTAAAGAGACTATACCCCCACAACTAACAAACTAATTTGATAAGTGTTTGGTTGTATGGTTAAATTATTCAAATTTTAAAATAATGTTTTGACTTTTATATAAAAAAAAAAAAAAAAACCCAACAACAACAACAACTTTATGAACTAGATAGATGAAATTGATACTATTTTGTACAATCGTCTTCAATTGAACTACATGAAGAGAACTGAATAGATGAAATTGATAGTCCAAATTGATATGGAAAATAATGGTAATAAATTTAAGCGATACAATTCAAATTAACCCTTTAATTTACTAGATGGAGTACCTGTATAAAGTGATGAAATTGATAGTCCAAAATGAAATGGAAAACAATGGTAATAAATTCAAGGTATACAATTCAAATTAACCCTCTAATTTACTAAATGGAGTACCCGTATAAAGTGATAAATAGAAAGGCATTCTTGGATTAAAAATTAGATATCCCATTTCTAGAATTACTTTGTAATGATCATTGAAAGATTGGCAACGATCATTGTCTTGAGGATTATCATTGGAATCACTATCAAATGAAGGAATATTATTGTGTATTTCATTTAATTGGAAATCTTCTTTTGGTGCCTCACAACTGCATTCTGATTCAGAAGCTGGTTCCTTCTCTAATAGTAAAATTGATTGTAATTGATGTTTAAACTCATCAGATATGTCTAATTCTTGAATTTTCTTCTTGGTTAGACATTTATTTGAGTAGTGTCCTATTTTTCCACATTTTCAACATGTTGGATATCTATCACCCCATGTGAGGGTGATCTCTTCTCCATGTGCTCCATGTGAAGCCAACGCAGCAAAACAGCTGGCCATGTGCAAGGCCAGCCAGCTCTACACCATTCTCAATGTATAAATAGAGGAAGAGAGAGCAGAGGAAAATGTGAGATAGAGCAAACCAAAGAGAGTGAGAGATGTGAGACGGAGAGACCGTCTTTCTCGGTGTGAGAGAGGGAGACGGATGAGTGGGTGAGTGAGGAGAGTGTGAGCTCCTCCTCTATTATAATATTTCTGTAATCTCTCTATTGTTATAGTGATAACTGGTTACTCTCCTGTGGACGTAGGAATTGAGGCTGAACCACGTTAAATATGGTGTCTCCTTGAATATAGGTGTGTTTTTTCTGCTTGGTATAATTTCTAAAAGGTCTTGGGCGGGATCCTCGATCCCCAACAAGTGGTATTAAAGCCTCGTTGGTCGTTTTCGGAACAGAAATAGTATGATTTTCGAAACTGCCCAGAAATCAAGTTGCTCGAAATTAGGTTTTGAGCATACCAGGAGCAAGGTCTCGACGAGAGGAGTCCAAAAATGCAAAGCAGAGCCCCAGAGGAGGCCGGACGCGCCCTCACGCGCAGCTTGAATATGGCGTGTGAGGCCCAGTCGCAAACACGCGCGTTACGTGTCGTTCAGTACACCAGTGCGTCAGTCCACTCTCAAACACGCGCCCCACGCGAGGTGGAAGGAAGAAGGAGAGTAAGGCACGCGTGCGAGTAACGACATCGCCACGTCAATGCCATGTGGCACCGTCGTCAGCCAGTGGCTGCCGTGTGTCTGCTATGTCGGTAGCCCAGTCAGTGCCGCGTCATCTGCCACGTTAGCATATGGAGGAGTGATCCAGTGCACGCGGCTAAGGTGCAGCCGCAAGAGAAAGGATCCAGTGCTTCGCGACTAAGGTGTAGCCGCAGATCTGAGGCGTCCAAAATGTTTTGGCTTGAACTAAGTCATTCGGAGTCTGTTTCTGACGATCCAATAGTGCTTTCCTACTATTTGGATTATTCCGGACACATTCGTACGGTCGAATTTTATAATTAGAATTTATGTAAAAAGAAAGAAGATCAAAGTGGTAGACGGCGTTAGGTGCGGTGGATGAAATATTCTGTTGGAACACGGAATATTCCCTAAACTTCTGAAAATTATAATTTGGCCCAAAATTTTTAGAAATTGTGGTGTGGCCCAACTTTCAGGGATGTTTGTCAGTGAGGTCCCTGGAAGTGTAGCGAAGGTTGGTCATAGCTAAATGGACCATTCTAGACGCAACCGCGAGGTCAGAATAATGAAATTTTGAACGGTTTTTAAAGATTGTCAAAACATGGGAGTTTGTCATCTTCAATAGTCGAAGGAAGGTTGTCGAATATTGTGGAACGCTGCGGATTCACTGAAGAGGTTAGAATGGGCAGATTCTGACCAGATTGGACAACCAGATATAGATCGAGATAGATCATTGAAGACCAAAGGAGATCAGGCTTGATCAAATGGCAAATCGAGGGAGATCAAGATTGGTCAGGGGGTGATCAGAGGATTACAGAGATGATTATCTCCGGAGTTGATCAGAAGATCTGGTTCAATCAAAAGTCCATTCATCGACGGACAGATGATTTGGCAACAAGTACAGGCTCAAGGAAATACTGTGGCTGTTGAAACTACTGTATACAAGTAGGTACTGGTGGTATGTGGACGTGTAGAACAATAGTTGCAGAGGAGCATACTAAGCGTAGAAGCACAAATGCAGACGTGCAGCAGTGCAAGGATACGCTAGAGTGTCGTACAGAGGCACAAGAAGAGTGTGTAGCAACGGGTTGTTGAAAGTTTATAGGAACTTCCAGACAGAGAAATTAAGACAGATAAAACGCAAGAGTGCGCGATAAGAAGTGGCAAGTCTTTTTTCTCCATGGTGGTTTCTTTAGTTCCATGGCAGTGGAGGATAGAGTTGATGTGGATCTCTCAAGCGAACTTGACACAGGGAGACCAGAAGCCATGAGTACGAGCACTATGCAAGGAATTGCATAGCTGACGATGCTTTGACAGATGGAGCTACTGTCAACCATCAATCTACTGGACAGCAAATCAGGGATTGCAAAGGCACAGACAACAAGCGTATGTGGAAACGCTAGGAGGTTGTTCAGAAGTGTAAAGTGCAAAGGCTAATAGTTCAGAGGAAAAGCTCCGAGCAAAGAAAACCAAGGACATTGATGGGATAAACGACGAGTTTTTTATTGCTCCAATGACGGGTCCTGCGAGGTAATGCATGACAATCAAGGGCATCCTAACAAGGGGTGTAGGACATCCAATCAGGAGGTGTCGGATATCTTGGTTACGCAAGTTCAAGCATAGCAAGTGACGGCATCCAAGACATGAAGTGTGGAAGAGATCTGTGGGAGATAGGAGCAGAGGCTCTCTCCAAATCAAAGAGTGGTGTGAGTTGAGTTAAGGATGTAGGATTCCCTCCTCCTTTTGTATCTCTGGTGTATTATCTCTAGCTTCAGGGGGTGCAAACGTCTCAGTGAGGAGAAACAGACTATGCTGAAATTTGGACATGACAAGATTAGCAACAATGTGTGCAATGGATCACCTCACATGGGTTGGGGAGGTGATTTGTTGGATATCTATCACCCCATGTGCTCCATGTGAAGCCAACGCAGCAAAACAGCTGGCCATGTGCAAGGCCAGCCAGCTTTCCACCATTCTCAGTGTATAAATAGAGGAAGAGAGAGCAGAGGGAAATATGAGATAGAGCAAACCAAAGAGAGTGAGAGATGTGAGGCGGAGAGACCGTCTCTCTCGGTGTGAGAGAGAGAGACAGATGAGTGGGTGAGTGAGGAGAGTGTGAGCTCCTCCTCTATTGTAATCTTTTTGTAATCTCTCTATTGTTATAGTGATAACCAGCTACTCTCCCGTGGACGTCGGCATTGAGGCCGAACCACGTTAAATATGGTGTCTCCTTGGGTGTGGGTGTGTTTTTTCTGCTTGGTATAATTTCTGGAAGGTCTTGGGCGGGATCCCCGATCCCCAACATAACAAGTAGTTGTTTTCTTTTTAGAAGTAGATGTGGATGGTTTAGATTTAGATGTATTAAACTTTTGCTTCTTATAATAGGGTTTCCTTTTATAATTTGATTATTTGTTAAAATGACATTTTTTCTTGGAATATTTGGAGGATGGTTCCTATATGGCCTTATTTTCAAGGTTATTCTAGAATTTGGGTGTAGGATGGTATTATAACCAAACTGATAATAAGATAGTCCTAATTCTGCTCTTCCAGTTTGCCTTTCCTTTTTCAACTGATTTTTGAGTTTGATATCATTGCCCAAGCTTAAACCTTTAACACATGTTTCGGATATTAATTCACTAAAAGTATTATTGATGATAAGAAATTGTGCCATTGTACTTAGCATGAATTCGAGTCTTAAATTTTTCAACAAATAAGGTTGGATAACCAACAATAAATCTTTCTTTCCAAAAATCTTGGTTAGCATCATGCCTTTGATATAATTTTGAAAGAAATATATCTTTGTACCATCTAAAATGGGTTAGTGTTGGACATCTTAAATTGATTAGGAACTAGATCACTGATGGGTTTGTTCGTAGTAGGATCTAATATAGGACGATCATTTTGATCTTGTCTTATAGTTGTTAGAATGGCTTGTCTTTGATCTAAAGTGAGATAATTATCCCAGCATACTTTCAATTGTCCTATAAAACTTGATATAAGCATTTTAGCTACTATAGAATCTGTATTATTGGGATGTTTGGATAAAGTAGCATTGGCGGCCATGAACACATGTTGACTAAGATGGAGAATATGATAATTAGATTTTCCATCAATATTCCATTCTCTAAGATCGCTTCCTCAAAAAGCGTAAGGGGTATCAAAGTGTAACACCACAAAAATATGGAAACACGAACTAACCATTGTAACCCTTAATTAATATTCATTTCTCAATAAATCATGCGAACGCTATAATTAATCTCATTCATTTGACAATTAAAACATGCTAAACCCAACATTCGCATATATAATTTAAAAAATAATTTCCATAACATGCAAACATTAAAAAACAAAACTAAACTATTACAAGTTTGATGCCTTAAAGGCTAAAGAATGGGTCATAAGCCCAAAACATCTAAGCCCTTGGATATGCATAAAAATAAAATAAAGAAAAACAAGCCTTAACTCCAAGATCCTCCCAAGTCAATCACCTTGGCAGAGGCAAGCCATCAAGACCTAAAGGTTGTTTCCACAAAAGGATAAGCAAAAAGCTCGGTAGTGATAAACTTAATGACATGTATGATGTTTAACGATATCATATTGTGAATGCATATGAATTAACACGAAAAAAACATGCGTTCTCATCAGAGAGACAATGCCATGCACTAGTTCCAAAACCACAGTTCAAAAACTTTTCACTTCAATAGAAAATAAGATAGTAAATACGACTTTGGTAATCTCTAGATTGGTGTTTGCAAGTAGTCTCAAAGAGCACTACCAGTCCATTGTATCGGCTCTTGACCGGAAGGAACTTGCAAAACCTTTTGGACTTTCACCAAGGACATAAAGGCAAATTAACCATAACTTACCAAATTCACCATATTTACCCTTTTTTTTCTTCTCAAAAACAATGCAAGAGGTTATCAACGAAACATTTTCAAGATACGAAAGTATGACGTACACAAATCCATGATATGCACAATGAGATGCATGATTTGTAAACACTTCAATAGCCTAATTCACATGCAACTTCTATCACACAACAATGCTGTCTTCCACCGATAGCCAAAAAAGTTATCTCTAATTCAAAAATGAAAGAATGGCAACAATAGTATATAATTCCACATGCTATCAACATTTTGAAATCTCTATGATTTCTCAATATCTCAAATGTAAACAAAACTCATCTTTTGTCAAGTGTCCCAAGAATATCAACAATCCAATTCCATTTCCAAAACTCTACACACCTTAGGTTTTATATATATATATATATATATATGGGGATTTCCTCTCTACTAACAATTTCCCTCAAAACTCCAAAACACAAGCATACATAGGAGATATAATTTTAAATGATAACCAAAAAAACAAAAAATTCCCTCATTTTATGCATTATTACAAATATTAACCAAAACCTAGTTTTTTCAAAACTTCTAGCTATAAGAATAGCACATATCAACATTATTATGACCTTTCTATTTTGTTTTTGTAGATGTGGTGTTTTGAGTACTTCAGGGCATAACAAGGTTAGCAGGGGCAAACTTTGGCTAGATTGAATCCTTCTAGGAAGTGCAATACCTGCGATTAGCAATCTACTTTCACCTTGCTCCTAGAGTACAGGATGTTGCTCTAGACATCTTTCCACACACCATTTGCTATCACCGTAGACATTGAGATCGTCATCCTATCCTATCCACTTTTGATGACTACGGAGTTTATTTCGATATCGTCACTTCTAACCATGTAAGTTCGCTTATTTGCTTTAAATTTAGTCTTCATTTCTATTCATTTTATGTTCTGATTATGTATTTCCTATTTCAGATTACATGGAGGCCCTTGGCTAAAGTGCATGTTAGGGGCATCGATTAGTACCTCAAGGTCCAAGCAATCAGCTAGCAGCGGATCTTGTTAGAGGATCCCTTTTGTAGAATCTTGTACTTGGCTAAGCGGGTCTGTTACTAGTCATTGGGGATGCTCGAGCCTCAAATCCTTCTTCGAGTTTCAAATGGTGTGAGGGCTATCGACTTTTATTTTGTCGATGAGGTATTACTGGCTAAGAAGGGCACTGACGCTGAGAATTTGCATATAGATGGGGACTACATAAACTATGTCTAGACTTATCTTATGGGGCATTTGACTGAGAATGGTGTCGTTGGTGGTCTGCGTATCTTTCCAGCTTCTAGCGTGGGTTGAGACAGAGGTCGGGGTCATGGCCTGGACTCGGGCGTAGGATTGGTGCCTCTATGACTACTATAGATCTACTGGAGCTTCCCATGACTATGACAATCTAACTTCCTACTGGTGATCTTTTGTCAGTTGTAATTTCAGATCCACCGCTCATTTCCCTATAACTTGTTGACGAGGCCGAGCAGTTAACTTTGTTTTCTGCCTGTTCCTTTTTGTCTTTGACATTCATTCATTTTGTTCTTTCTCTGTATTAAATTTTTACCTTTTTTTTTTATTTTTATTTTTTATTTTTTATTTTATACATGTTCCTTGGGGGTATATTTAGGGATGCTACCAGTTGATTACTAGCCTGATGGTTTTAGTCCGGGAGTATGCTACGAGTGTCTAGGCTCCGATTAAGGTATTTCCTCTCTTTGATTTCTTTCCAATCTTTCACTTTTTTTCCTCTATATTGTATTCGAAGTTTTGTTCAATTTTATAATTGTTAACCTTTCTCGACAGGCAGGTAGTGCGTCTTTTTCTCACGCAACTATGGCGGGAGACTTTTATGAGGAATATATGGCGAGCAGTAGTGAGAATGATGATGATCCTGCAGCCATGGTTCTTCCTTCTTATGGTGCTTCGAAGGGCCCTCAAGGAGGTTTATTAAGCCTCATCTACCATAACTTAGGATTTTTGCTTTCTTTTGTTTTTATTTTCTTTTCCTTGCATGTTGTAGGATACTTTTGGGGTTACCAAGTGCGCCCTACATATCAGACTCCCGATCTCCTGATCTAATCCCACTAGTGTAATGTGGAATAGGAAATGAGGGTCCAAATCCGACAACTTTTATAGAAAATTCATTTAAATCAAAATATGCTAGAAATGGGCTACATCACTAGTTCTCAGAGTCGCCACCTAATCTTTTTGGGAACATTAGGAAGCCTGTGACTCATGCCAAAGACCACTGTTCATCATAACCAAAGATGCCTCAGTTCGAAACCTTGGGTATGAGGGGGGAAGGTCATGAATGGAGCACCCTCGCTTACCCGATCAAAAGATTGGCCTCTACTAAGCCATGATATGAGTTGTATAAACATTATATGCTCATGTTTCAACTATTTTAATAATGCTAAAATTACTATATGTATCAAGCAATTTATAGATTATGTCACTTATTGGTATGCTTTGATTTTATGCATTTTGAAAGGTTTTTTTTGAATAAATGTACAACTCAAAATGAAAATTAGGTTCACATGCATCAATCAATATCATTCCAACTCGAACAACACAACCTTCATCCACTGGCATTCGAGGAGGTATATCATTTAAGCACTTAGCCGCATGGTAAGATACTAAACTTGGCAAAATAACATATACAACATGGATGCTAAAACTATAAATGCTCACCTAGCATTCATTTATGATAGGCAAAAAATAACATGCTTAGTATGGACATCATAAACAAAATATATTGCTATAAACATATATAGAAAGCATAGAAATAAAAGGGATAGAAAAATGTAGGGTTGGAAGTTATTACAATAATCCAAATAAGAAAGGAGGGGGGAAAGAGAGAGAAAGAGAGATTACTACAACACTTGAACAAATAATAATAATAAAAAGAAAAGAAGTGGGGCTGGAGGAGTTATTACAACATTAAATTAATTTAGCCAAGTTACTGTTGAATCTAACAAATCATACTAAGCAATTAAAATAGACCATCCAGCAACTCCAGAATCTTCCAGGAGACCACCCCCAAGAAGCTGTCTGCTTTGTTCTTGGAGAAGTTAGCCAACTATGCATAACAATGACCGGTTGAATAGAAAATGGACCGACCGAACTCTTCTTCCGGGCAGAATCTGGCTTAGTGCAGACTTTCCAGAACAGAAGCCAAGGACACTTTTCAAGGGGTGTTCATCTTTTCTACCTCTTTCACCCACAGAAACCACTTAAGGAAGAGGTAGATGGGTTGCAACCCCCAATAATGATAAACATATATGAATGACAGATATTTTGCTATAAATTCACAAATTAAATGGATTAAAACAAAAAGAAATTTAAGCCTAATAAATTGATGGGAACTTACATCATCTCTTGGTGAATAAGGGAGAATTAATACCCAAATCCATACTATTAATTGGAGAGAGTAGAATGCCACTATTTTGAAGGGGAAGTCTTACAAAGCTTGTGAAAGCTCTATAGGACTTCTAAGAAAATAGGAAAGAAAGAGGAAGGAATACATATAATTTATCAAAAGTAGTTAAAGACTTATCCTCTTACTCATGGAATATGGATGTGAAATCCATTTCCATGTTCATAATTGGCCGAGAAGACAATTTTTAACACTTTTAATGTGGAAGCCTTTATAGCTTCAATCACATATTCTAAAAGGAAAATCTAAGTAACATAGGCTCAGCCTTCCACTTCCACAACCTAAGTATCACATATTTAAATCAATAAATAAAATAGAAGAAAATAAATGAGATGATTGCAAAAATTCACCTTTCGAGGAAATGGTGAATTTTCTAATTATCAAACTTTCTTCTTTGCACCCTTATGGTTATGGTGCATGCTTTGGAATCTCAGCAAGAAATTTCAAATTTTAGCTTTAGTAGAGTTGTGGCTAATATATATCAATGGATAGAACGATTGATTAAAAAACTTTAATTTTTGAAAATTAATTCATTTCCCTCAAAATTTTTGAACATAATTTCTTCTTTTTTTTCCCCCTTTTTTCTTTTTTTGATTTTCTCCTTTCCCTCACCTTTTTGTTTTTCCAGTCCCAAGCTCTCCACCCATTTGATTGCCTTTTATAGGCAATTCTCTTACAACGAACAAAACAACATAATAGTAGAATAATAAAATATCTAAATAAAATATCTATAACAACAAACAAACAATATAATAAAATATCTATATAATATATAAACATATATATTAGTAAGGAGGTCCACAGGGGTGGTGTAGACACCCCATTTTGACTGACCCTAAGACTTGGGTGCTTTCTTTTGATTACTCGATGATGAAAATAAAAATGTGTTTCTCACAACATTCTCAGTAAGAAATATGGAATTTGAACTCTATTCCCAAATCTAAGCCTATTTTTGCCAACTGTTCAAGACCTGTTCAAAACTCTCTTTCAAAACTTTCTTTCCGCAATTTGTTCCGAGTATTTCCGTAATATTTCGAGACTTATTTTTAAAGTTCAAAATAAAATGTTTTCTAAGGAAATTAAGCAAAGAGCAGTGTGGAAATAAGAGGAAAGGATGATACTTTTGTTGAAAAATCTTGTTCCATGCAAAATAGTTAAAACAAGGCCAAACCGGCTAGCCAATTACTTGGCCGGCCGGCTAATTTGCCCAGAAGCGTGGCAGTTTCGATAGAATTCTTGTTAAAAGCGTGTGGGTCATGCCATTTCAAATATTCTTGATATAATCATGAATGAGATGCATACCTACCCCTCTCCATTGTCCTCCATTTTTAAAAGGGTGTTTGTCCTCTTCCAAAAAGGAGCATCTAATGCAACCACCCTTGTCACCCCATCATCCTTGTCTCCCACCATCTCCTTGACTTAGCACACTTGCATTGCTTATAGTGATGATCAGAATGTGTGTATGGATTCAGAAAAAAGAAAGAATCAATTAAGAAAAGAGAGATAGAAAGGAAAATATAGAGGTCTAAAGCTTTGAACCAAAAAACTCTCATTTTCTATATACACTGCTATACACTGATATACCATCCTTGATATGTCAAAACCATCCTGGAAATTCTGTTAGCCAAATTCTAGTAGCTTTGACCAAAAGAAAGTGATTGTTGTTGAAGGTGAGAAAAATAGAGAGTTGAACAACTTCCCCCCGTACATTGTTAAACAACCCCAAAACACCATTCTAACAAGAATTTCGAATTTTTGAACTGAGGGTTGAGAACACACTTCTTAAACTTGAGGATGATTAAAAGGAAATTTGGAAATCAAGGAGCTCATCATTTTCTTGGAAGGTGAACTTTGCACACTTTCATTTTCTTGAACTTTCTTTCTTATATTAATTTTTCTACTTTGATTTCGTATTATAAATCATTATAATCTAATTGGAAGTAGTGAGTTGAGCCATCCACATATCCCTTTTTTGTTCTTTCTTTGGTGTTAGAAAGGGAAAAAATAGCGTTTTTGCCATAACTAATTGGCCTGCCAGCCAACTTCTTTTGGGACAGAACCGAGCAACCTTCCAGCGTCGAGCAAAACAATTTCTGACAATTCCTGAGGCATATATATTTACTATTTTTCTTTTAATTTAAGAGAAATTTGTGATGATACTTTTGTTGTAATATTTTTATTCTTCTCCTCCCTCATTCAGATATATAATATTCAAGTGATGTAATAATTACATGCCCCGCTTCTTTCTATCCCGTTCTTTTACTTGCTTCCCTTATCTATAAATATGCATTATATTTTGTCTTTTCATCATATCCATGCTTTGCATTCGCGTTTTATGCCTTAAGATTCGGCTAAATTTGTATCTGTGGGTTTAATCGATTATTATATTATTTTGTGTGCTACCTCATGTCTTGAGATGATTCATATGTGATATATTAGAAGCCGGATCTTTAGTTTCATTTCATGAGTGAATTGTATTAGGATCTTGTATATAGGATCATGCATGTGTTTACTAACTTCGTTTTGTAATTATTTGCGAGACGTCGGTAAATATATAAGTTTTTGTGCTTTAGCATCCCACTTGTGTATGTTTTTCTTACTATGTTTAGCATCCTACTATGTGGCTATTTGCTTATTGGATATAACTCTATGCATGGCAGCAAATGAAGGTTGTGTTGTTCGATTTAGAATAAAATTAATTTTCATGATTGTAAAACTCAAATTTCTGTGTTTTGGTATGCTATTCAAAATATTTTCAAAATACATGAAATCAAATTGTTCCAAAACAAATGGCACGGTCTATACTTGATTGCTTCACATAGTAAATTTTAGGATTTATTAGTAAATCGGAATATTAACTTATAAAGCAAATGAAATTCATATCTTGGCTTAGTAGAGGCCGATCTTTTGATCAGGTAAGCCGGGGTGCTCAATTAATGACCTTTCCCCCCCTCATACCTAAGGTTCTAAGCCAAGCATCATTGGTTACGACGAACAGTGGCTTTGGCACAAGTCATGGGTTTCCTAACTTTTCCAAAATATTAGGTGGCGACTCTGAGATCTGATGACGCTGTCCATTTCTGGAAAAGATTTTTTTACAATAAAATGGATTTTCATTAAAGTTGTCAAATCTGAACTCTCATATATGTTTCACAATATATTCGTGAGACTAGATCAAAGAAATCAAGAGTCTGAACTGTTTAACGCGCACGAGTACCCCCCGGGTGGTGCTACTGTTTCTGGTGACTTTGTTGGGGAAATTAAGAAATCTTGACTCAAACTCCATGATATTATTTTTATTTTCAATTATATGTTCATTGCATTTCGTGCATTGGTACACATAAGTCTCGTGCTCATCACCTGTTATCCTGGACGACTATTTAATTTTGGACGAAAAGAAGGACATGGGCTCTCTTATGGTGGGAGCACAAGCCTTGGATCAGGATCACCACATACCGCTTGATTTTTCAAATTGGGTAGGTATATCGGTGTCTTGCTGAGGTACCCTTTTGGACCAAGACTGACCTAGTGCATGTAGTAAGCTTTAGACACTTCCAAAATTCAGGCAGAATGCTATCCCATTCTAGGATGTATGATGCCACTGTTTGAATAGTAAAACCGTAGATCATTTCAAAGCTAGGATAGGATAACCCTACCCTCCATAGGGGTGTTCACTTTCTTGCTATGTGCACTATTTGGCATCTTAGGGTCACAAAATTATGAGCAGTTTTCAAGACTCAAACCCGCCCATATGGATTAAGGTCATAACCGGCTAGTAATCAAGAGGTTACATACGGCCTCGAACCCATTAAAACATATATCATCAGAGTTAAGGGGCCAAAACGGAAGTAAATTTAAAAATTTTGTCTATAGAGCTGTGCTTACATGGCACATCATAACATTTCACATACACTCATTAATAACCCACATCAAAAGGGAAATAACATGAAATTTTACACAAACAGGATCCTTCAAGTCATAGTCAGCCAAACCAAAAGCTTATGTACATGGTGATCTAACACGTTCGCCAAGGCAACAAAAAGGAAGACAAAACAAACAAACAAGTCTCGTGCGTGAGACATTTGAGCTGACTCTACAAAACTTTGAATTTTCTCACATACTTCAACGAGGCTGGGTTTGAACATCTCTTTGCTCACCGATATGCACATGAATGAGAGTCAGCGAAAGCCCAGTGAATAATATCAAATAAAGGAAGTACATGAATGAAATTCGAAACAGATATATCAAACGGCCTTAGGCACATTCATGTTTCTATTTGGTACATTACACGACTTCAAGCTTGAACATATCAAACAGCCTTTGGCCCACTTCGTCCTCAACAAATGGCCCTTGGCCCAATCATTCATGTGAGATGGCCTTTGGCCCAATCATTCATGTCCAACGGCCTTTGGCCCAATCATTCATGTGAGACTGCCTTTGGCCCAATCATTCATGTCCAACGGCCTTTGGCTCAATCATTCATGTCAGACAGCCTTTGGCCTAATCATTCATGTCCAAAGGCCTTTAGCCCAATCATTCATGTCAGACGGCCTTTGACCCAATCATTCATGTCCAACGGCCTTTGGCCCAATCATTTGGCATAACGAATATTTGTCCATAATTCAAATTAACAAACTATGAAACTCAAATAAAAGTAAGCAATTGGACAAATAGCATACTTCAAAATATCTTTACTAAGACATTACTCACAGTGTTCTGCCGGTGGATTCGCCCTTGTGCTCGACTCTACACAATACATAACACATATTGGGTCACAAGCGATTCAATTCGTTCTTAACTTGTACATTCCTCTTAGGCCCCTTTCTTATCTTCTTAATCCATTTAAAATGCTCAATGTATGCCTAAGAGTACTTAGAAATCAAAGAAAACGAAAAACAAAACATGAAATCATCTTTACAAAATTTCTGAAACAGGACTCTCCCCTCGAGCGGACCCCTTTGGTCTGCAAAAGTACTGGTTGCCTCAATTCTTCGCTCGAGCGTGACTTCGGATGCTAGAGCATGACTCTGTCAGCTCGAGCGGACATCAATGTCCACAAAAGTTCTGGGAGCTAGAATTTTACGCTCGACCGGTTCCTTCCTCGCTCGAGTGGACCTGACAAATTCTGGAATTTCCAGAATTGTTCTTGAAACTCAAACTTGGTGTTCAAAGACCCAAAACTCATGTTTTTGGTTCAAAAACACAAGAATACATTACATAGCATGAGAATATAGGTTATTTAAGACCAATTGCCCAAAACCATGATCTAATTCTCAAATTAATCAACATTTCTCTTGGTATGGTCAAAGCTCATGCATTTAAACTTCATACAAGCTTCATATCTTCCCAAATCTTTCATGCATGTCAATTATTGACTCCAATCCCACTTTAAATGGCACAAATGATGTTCAAAATCATGGAATCTATTAGAATTATGCATGCATGTATGATTTGGTGTGATATTCTTCATGTTCTCATAATCAACTTCTAATTATAACATGAATCTTTTGAATTGAGTTCCATACCATGGAAATTCTTACATGCATGTAGTATATGACTTTCAAATCAACATGAACCACATGTTTCATGCTCATATATGCAAATTCATAACAATTCTTTACATGCATGTATACATTGCCTTCAAATTCATCAAACACAAATTAATTCTTGTTCTTGGGCACATATCAAGCTAGAATTCATGCAATGATGAATTTAAACCCATGAAGTTGAGTTTATTTACTCACCTAGGAGCTCAAATCCTCCAATTCCTAGCTAGTTCTTAAGCCTAGCCTCTAGATTCACAAACTTTGAGCCAAAAATCACAATTCTTCATCTTCCTCTCTCTAGAGAATATAACCAGGTTTTTGAGGTAAAAAAAAAAAAATGGAGTTTAAGTGTGTTTGGCCCTTATATATGTTTGCCTAATCAAATTTGATTAAGGCTAGATAATAATGCTCTAATTTAATCATTCTGAATATAATTATTTTGATCTTAATCAATTTCCAATTAAATTTTACCATAGGCTCTCAAAATTACGCTAATCACAATGGCGTAGTCAATTTTAGTTTCTGATGCCTCTACGACTTTCAATTTAAATTCTAAAGTAGAAAATCAAATAAATTTTCTTGCGGTGAATAGAAAGAATACAAAAACACATATAATCATGTAATTATCATTCAAAGCCATATTAAGCATATAATCACAATCATAATTAAGATCAATTAGCATAACAGGGAATAGGGTTATCACAGTCTTCCCCCCTTTAGGAAGTTTGGTCCTCCAAACTTATTTTACCTTCGTCTGGAAACAAATGTGGATAGAGTAGTCGCATGTCATCCTCTTTTTCCCATGTAGTGTCCATCCCATAGTGTTCTTTCCATTCTACTTTCACCATTGGGATGGACTTGCTTCTCAACTGTTTCACTTGCCGATCAATGATTTGTTCCGGCCATTCTGCATATTCCATATTTTCATCAAGAGCTATCCGGTGATAATCAATCACATGAAACGGGTCTCGAAGATAACCCCTTAACGTCTACATGCGAAATACATTGTGCATTTGCTCAAATCCCAGTGGCAAGGCGACTTGAAAAGCAACTAGGCCATGCCTTTCTAGAATTTGGAATGGGCCGATGTAGCGGGGTGATAATTTACCCTTCTTTTCGAACCTTACTTGGCCCTTCATTGGAATCACCCGAATAAATACATGATCACCAACCTCGTACTCAAGAGGTCTTCTTCGAACATCTACATAATTCTTTTGTCGATTTTGAGCTGTCTTGAGCCTTTGTTGAATAATTTTGATCTTCTCAGAAGTATCTTGCACAATTTCAGGCCCAAGTAAAGCCCTATCCCCAACTTCTGTCCAACAAATTGGTGATCTATACCTTCTACTGTACAAAGCTTTGTATGGTGCCATACTGATGTTGGAGTGGAAGCTGTTATTGTATGTAAGCTCTGCTAGTGGCAAGTAATCTTCCCAACTTCCTTGGAAATCTAAAGCACACATTCGTAGCATGTCTTCCAAGGTTTGTATGGTCTGTTCTGATTGCCCGTCTGTTTGTGGATGGAATGCGGTACTGAATCTCAATTCTGTTCCCATTGCTCTCTACAACTTTTTCCACAATCTAGATACAAATTTCGAATCTCTATTCAACACAATAGATACCTGAACTCCATGTAAATGAATAATCTCATCAACATATATAGTAGCCAGTCTATAAGCATCAAATGTAGTTCTAACAGGTAGAAAATGTGCAGACTTAGTCAGTCTATCAACTATAACCCAAATAGAATTCATACCTCAAGGAGTTCGAGGTAGACCAACAACGAAATCTGTAGTCACATGCTCCCACTTCCATTCCGGAATAAGGAGAGATTGAAGTAGACCGCCTGGTTTCTGATGTTCAGCTTTAACCTGCTGACATTGAAAACATTTGGACACATGCAATTTCTTTCTTCATTTTAGGCCACTAATAGCTTTGCTTCAAATCCCGATACATTTTGTTATTTCCCAGATGCATAGCAAATGCTGACTTGTGGGCTTCATCTAAAATTCTTTTCTTTAGTTCCGGAACATCTGGGAAACACATTCGGTTTCGAAATCTCAACACTTCATCTTCAATGCTGAGCTCTGCTTTTGGACTTGTCTCAAATTCATCAATCACTTTCTTGAGGAACTCATCCTCTTTTTACCTTTGCTTAATTTCAGTAATTATTACTGGTTCGGCTGAAATGGCGGCGATCAACCCAGTTTGCTCGTGTAACACGACTTCAATCTCGGTTCTCTCAAAATCTAGTAAAATTTATTTCTGTTCAGTAAGCAAGCAAGCTAAATTCCCCGTCGATTTTCTGCTCAAGGTATCAGTGACTGTATTGGCTTTCCTTGGGTGATACTGAATCTAAAGGTCATAATCTTTTATTAGTTCAAGCCATCTTCTCTGTCACATATTTAGCTCTTTCTGCGTAAATAAGTATTTCAGACTTTTGTGATCCGTGTAGACTTCGCATTTTTCCCCATATAGATAATGCCGCCAGATTTTTAAAGCAAATACAACTGCGGCCAATTCTAAGTCATATGTTGGGTAGTTCTTCTCATGTGGCCTCAACTGTCGAGAGGCGTAGACAATCACCCTTCAATTCTGCATTAATACACAACCCAGCCCTTTATAAGATGCATCACTAAAAATTGCAAAGTTTTTCGTACCTGTAGGCAATGTCAACACTGGTGCAGTGGTCAGTCTCATTTTCAGTTCATGAAAGGCAGATTCTCTTTCACCGTTCCATTCAAATGGTTGCCCTTTGCGTGTCAATTAGGTAAGAGGCACAACTATTTTTGAAAAGTCTTTCACAAACCTTCTGTAGTACCCAACTAAGCCCATGAAACTGCGGACTTCTGTTACATTTGTCGGTGTAGGCCAACTCACAATAGCCTCTATTTTTTGTGGGTCCACTGAAATCCCCTCCTTGTTGATAACATGCCCTAAGAAAATAACTTCATCAAACCAAAATTCACATTTCTTTAGTTTGGAAAATAATTTTTTTTCTCTAAGTGTTTGCAAGACAGTTCTCAAGTGCTATTCATGTTCAAGTCTATTCTTTGAATATACCAAGATATCATCAATAAAAACCACAACAAAATCATCAAGGTAGGCCTTAAAAATTCGATTTATTAGGTCCATAAACGCTGCATGAGCATTAGTCACCCCAAATGGCATAACAAGAAATTCATAATGACCATACCTCGTTCTGAATATGGTTTTCTCTACATCTTCTGCTTTTACCTTCAACTGGTGATACCCAGATCTTAAATCAATTTTGGAAAACACTTGTGATCCCTGCAACTGGTCAAACAAGTCATCAATACGAGATAAGGGATATTTATTCTTTATTGTCACCTTGTTCAGTTCTCGGTAGTCAATACATAGGCGTAAGGTTCCATCTTTCTTTTTCACAAATAACACTGGTGCACCCCATGGTGAAGTACTAGGTCGAATAAATTAAGTCTTGCAATTATTCTTTCAATTCTTTCATTTTCAGCAGTAGCCATTCTGTAAGGAGTTTTAGAAATAGGCTGAGTGCCTGGCATAACTTCAATAGTAAACTCTATCTCCCTATCCACTAATTCTCCTAGTAATTCATTTGGAAATACATCTGGTAATTCGCTAACAATAGGGATACTACTCAATTCTACATTCACAGTTTGTTCGGATAGCACACAACATAAATAACCCTGACACCCTTTCCTGATCAATTTACATGCTTTCATTGCAAATATCAAGTAAGGTGGAGGCACTACCCCGTTACCCACAAACACAATTTCTTCATGTTCCGGTGGTTTAAATACAACCTGTTTTGTTACACAATCAATGGTGGCACAATATTTAGTTAACCAATCCATGCCCAGAATTACATCAAAATGTCTAAAACCCAAGGGTAACAAATCTACATACAGAATAGCATTCCCAATATGCATGTCACAAAATCGATATACAGATGCACACAACACAGATTCCCCAGATGGAGCAAATACACATAGCAAATATGGCAATGATTCTATAGGTCTACTCAGTCTAGATACAAATGCACAAGTTACGAAAGAGTGTGTTGATCCGGAGTCAATTAACACAAAAGTATCCTGATTGCATATAAAGATAGTACCTGAGACAACGGCTTCAGCGTTCTGTGTATCGCCCGAAACGAGTGCAAAAACTCTCCCTTGCCTCACGGTATCTCCAGTGGTAGTAGGTCTCGTAGTATTTCCCAGTTTTGGGATCGATGCAGTGGAGCTAGCAGTGAACTTTCCACTGTTCTGATTACAATCCCTAGCCATGTGTCCCATTTTACCACACTTAAAGCAAGCCCCTGATATGCTGTAACAAACCCCACGGTGTCTTTTTCCACATTGGTTGCACATTGGGGATGTGTCTTAGGAAGAATTCAAAGTACTTGAGGAGCCCGTATTATGTTTCTTTGAAAATTTCTTCTTTGAAAAGAAGACCTGTCTTTTACCACTTTTCCAGTTAGTTATTGGTTTGGCCTGTCTGGCTATGTTAGCTTCTGATATTATGGCCCAATCTAGCACCTCAATATTGGTTTCTAGTTTGGGAACATTTACCTTCTCTAAGATATCATCTCGAAGCCCTCCTTCAAAATGCCTCACTTTCTTGTAGTCGGTATCAACCACATGTGGTGCAAATCTGGCCAACTCTGTGAACTTGGCCTCATACCCAGCTACTGTCATGCTGTTTTGTTTAAGTTCATTGAACTCCGACACCTTTCTGTCACAGACACATTATGAAAAAATATTTTTCGTAGAAAATTTCCAAGAACCGTGCCCAACCAATATCCTTATTGTTTTCATGCATTAACATCCACCATCTTCTTGCCTCATTTTCAAGAGTAAAAGTGGCCAGAAGTACCTTTTGTGTTTCTAAACAAGGAAACACTTCAAACAGTTTCTCTATGCCGAGGACCCACGCTTCAGCCTTTAACGGATCTAATGCCCCATGAAACTGTGGTGGTTTCATTTTCTTAAACTCTTTGATGAGAGCTATTATTCGGTCTTCATTCTAAAGGTCTTGGACAGGTGGTACTGGAGGAGATGATGAGCGGAGGATGTGGTTGTTGCCACTATTGTTATTGCCTTAATGTTTCTGCCATTTCCTGAATCATTCTTTCCATCCTATCCATTCTGGCAGTAGAGGACTCCTCTATTTCATCACCTCTTGTTCTCACCATCTAATTAGACTTGCATTATTCTTTATACAAAAGGGTTCACAAGTATGCATATACCAAAGAGCATACATATTCAAATTATTTGCAATGCAAGTAAATCACAAACATATAACACATAATCATTCATCTTGAAACATTTAAGCATGTTCTTGATGCTTTCCAATTCATACTTATCACATGAATGCATCCTAGATCTTTTCTAGATGCTTATTGCTCATTTGGACAAGTGTGTGAGTTATTAACTTGTGTTCTGATACCACTCTGTCATGACCCGAACCCGCCCCTATGGATTAAGGTCATAATCAGCCAGTAATCAAGAGATTACCTACGGCCTCAAACCCATTAAAACATACATCATCAGAGTTAAGGGGCCAAGACGGAAGTAAACTTAAAAATTTTGTCCATAGAGCTGTGCTTACATGGCACATCATAACATTTCACATATTCTCGTTAATAACCCACATCAAAAGGAGAATAACATGAAATTTTACACAAACAGGATCCTTCAACTCATAGTCAGCCAAACCAAAAGCTTATGTACATGGTGATCTAACACGTTCACTAAGGCAACAAAAAGGAAGACAAAAGAAAAAAACAAGTCTCGTGCATGAGACATTTGAGCTGACTCCACAAAACTTTGAATTTTCTCACATACTTCATGAAGGCTAGGTTTAAACATCTCTTTGCTCACCTACATGCACATGAATGAGAGTGAGCGAAAGCCCAGTGAATAATATCAAACAAAGGAAGTACATGAATGAAATTCGAAACAGATATATCAAACGTCCTTAGGCGCATTCATGTTTCTATTTGGTACATTACACGACTTCAAGCTTGAACATATCAAATGGTCTCTGGCCTACTTTGTCCTCAACAAATGGCCCTTGGCCTAATCATTCATGTGAGACGGCCTTTGGGCCAATCATCCATGTGAGATAGCCTTTGGCCCAATCATTCATGTCCAACGGCCTTTGGTCCAATCATTTGGCATAACGAATATTTGTCCACAATTCAAAGTAACAAACTATGAAACTCAAATAAGAGTAAGCAATTGGACAAATAGCATACTTCAAAATATCTTTACCAAGACATTACTCACAGTGTTTTGCCGGTGGATTCGCCCTTCTGCTTGACCCTACACAATACATAACACATATTGGGTCACAAGCGATTCAATCCATTCTTAACTTATACATTCCTCTTAGGCCTTTTTCTTATCTTCTTAATCCATTTACAATGCTCAATGTATGCCTAAGAGTACTTAGAAATGAAAGAGAACGAAAAACAAAACATGAAATCATCTTTGGTCAATGTATGCCTAACAGGGCTCTCCACTCAAGCGTAGCTTCGGCCGCTCGAGCGGACCCCCTTGGTCTACAAAAGTACTGGTTGTCTTAATTCTTCACTCGAGCGTGACTTCGGACGCTCGAGCTGAGAGTCAAGATATGTGACTGGGCACTCGAGCATGACTCTTTCAGCTCGAGCGGACATCAATGTCTGCAAAAGTTCTGGGAGCTAGAATTTTACGCTCGACCGGCTTTTTCCCCGCTCGAGCGGACCCGAAGAATTCTGGAATTTCCAGAATTGTTCTTGAAGCTCAAACTTGGTGTTCAAAGACCCAAAACTCATGTTTTTGGTTAAAAAAACACAGGAACACATTACATAGCATGAGAATATAGGTTATTTAAGACCAATTGTCCAAAACCATGCTCTAATTCTCAAATTAATCAACATTTCTCTTGGTATGGTCAAAGCTCATCCATTCAAACTTCATACAAGCTTCATACCTTCACAAATCTTTTATACATGTCAATTATTGACTCCAATCCAACTTTAAATGGCACAAATGATGTTCAAAATCATGGAATCTATTAGAATTATGCATGCATGTATGATTTGGTGTGATATTCTTCATGTTCCCATAATCAACTTCTAATTATAACATGAATCTTTTGAATTGAGCTCAATACCATGGAAATTGTTACATGCATGTAGTATATGAATTTCAAATCAACATGAACCACATGTTTCATGCTCATATATGCAAATTCATAACAATTCCTTACATGCATGTATATATTGACTTCAAATTCATCAAACACAAATTAATTCTTGTTCTTGGGCACATATCAAGCTAGAATTCATGCAAGGATGAATTTAAACCCATGAAGTTGAGTTCATTTACTCACCTAGGAGCTCAAATCCTCCAATTCCTAGCTAGTTCTTAAGCCTAGCCTCTAGATTCACAAACTTTGAGCCAAAATTCACAATTATTCCTCTCCCTCTCTCTAGAATCGGCCCTCTCTCTCTCTAGAGAATATAACCAGGTTTTTGAGCTCAAAAAAAAAAAAAAAAGGGAGTTTAAGTGTGTTTGGCCCTTATATATGTTTGCCTAATCAAATTTGATTAAGGCTAAGTAATAATGCTCTAATTTAATCATTCTAAATCTAATTATTTTGATCTGAATCAATTTCCAATTAAATTTCACCATAGGCTCTAAAAATTGTGCTAATCACAATGGCGTAGTGAATTTTAGTTTCTGATGCCTCTACGGCCTTCAATTTAAATTCTAAAGCAGAAAATCAAACAGATTTTCCTACGGTGAACAGATAGAATACAAAAACACATATAATCATGTAATTATCATTCAAAGCCATATTAAGCATATAATCACAATCATAATTAAGATCAATTAACATAACACGGAACCGGATTATCACAGCAATGGTTCAGGCATTTCATTTTGAAAGGTGGAGTTCAGTGTTTCAACATGTTATATAATGATCAATTGAGCCGAAATGCTGTTGAAATTCTGATTGGGTGTTCTGTTTTGTTTTTGTAAGGCAGTCGTAGCACTATATCTTTAGAACGGTCTAGTATCTCCCAAGTTTTGTGGACTCGCGCTGGTAGACTTAGTAGAACCGCAGATTTGGTTCAAGGACAGCCAATGTTAGTTTCTCTACTGCTAATTATAAGGAGGAAGGTTAAAACTTCATTGTTAGTACATTTTCAGCCGAAATTTCTAAAATCTGTGATGGATCCACCTCCAGAACTTATGGAACAATCTCCAATAGTAATGGACCAACCTCTGATAAATATAGCAAACATGTTTTTGTCCCTTCAATGAAGGATGGATGCTATTACCAACAAGGTTTCCTCCAAGAGTGAACTCTTGCCGGATTGCAATGCCCATTTGGGGGTCTACATCTTATCTACCTCCAGTGGTTCATCTGGTTTTGGAACCACCTCTACCAGTTAAGGAACTTCATGAACCTAATCTAGAAATGGGAGGACTTTTCCCTACGGATATTGATGAAGTTGACCTATGCTAGAAATATCCAGTTTAGAGAAAATGTTCAAAAATCACAAGGGATCAATTCCATTCCAGACATAGAGGATGGGTTTACAAAAACAACTGTGATGTTGCCCAAGCAGTTCAAAATGTCACACATAGATAGATTTGATGGGGATGGCGACCTTATGGTTCATATTCACTTCTTCTTAGACATTTTGAAGCCCATGGGATTATCTCGAGCTCAAAAGCTTTCCTTGTTCGGAAGAACCATGTCAAGAGTGGCTACTACTTGGTACACCAAGTTAGATGATTTAGTGAAGCAAAATTGGGAGGAGTTGCCTGGAACATTTGTCACACAATACTCCTATAATACACAAATCGAAGTAACCACTAGAGAACTAGAGGCAACCCAACAAGAGCCTAATGAGAGCTTCACGTCGTTTATCACCAGGTGAAGGGCAAAGATAGCCATGATGGTAAACTGACCCTTGGAAAAAGATCAAGTTGTAGACATCCCATTTTTGACCGCCCTTAAGACTTGGGCGCCACTGATTGATCACTCAATGATGAAAGTTGTGCTATGCAAATGTTCGATTTCTTCAGCAAGAAGAGCTTCTAAATCCCAACCTTACACCCCATTTTTGACCAAAACTATTTTGGATCGAAACTATTGTAAACCTTAAAACCCTCTCTTTCAAAATATTTTTAAAAAGTTTCTACGATGTTCCGAGGCTTGCATGTCATTAAAAATTGCACTTTTCGATAAACTGGGCAAGGGCAAAGTGGAAATAAATGGAAGAGTGGTGAACTCTTTGAAAAAATCTTTGAAAACCTCTTATTTATAGGTTTGGAGTTGAAAAAAATTGGAGGAGAGGGAAGAAAACTAGTTAGGGAAGAAGTTGGGCATGAAACCGTTAAGAGAGAATTAGGAAGCCTCACTAAATCAAACCTATCTCTTTCTACACTTAGACTTTATTTGTGAGGCCACCACCATTAGAAATTGGACTTCTAGGGCTTCAATTTAGATGCAAGAATCTCCTAAAGCCGAGTCCGGATGAGAGAGATATGGCTGTTTGAAGTTAGGCATCAATCCGATTAAGACAAAATTGAGCAACCTTCACTAAAATAGGCATATCTCTTTGCACACTTAGAAGTTCAATGTGAGGCTGCACCATTAAAATTAGACTTCTGGGGCTTCAATTTAGACTCAAGAATGACCTGAAAAGGCATCCGGATGAAGGAGATATGCCCATTTGAAGTCGGGCCTGGAAGCAGATTTTTGATGGCCGGCAGGTGGCCAGAAAAGGGCTGGCTGGCCACCATTGATAGCCGGCAATGCACACTTTTGGCTTGCCGGCCACTAGTGAAAAACCTAGATATTTTTGGCCAGCTGTCCCCCAAAAGGTCCAGCTGTTCCAGGCTTGATATTTTTGACCTGAGGGGCTATTTTTCTATATATAGGGGGGCCTTCCTTCATGATTTAAGGTAACAAAAAAATCCTTAAGGGCCAAAACTTGAAATTCTCTCTCTCTATCTCTATCTTGCAACGTATACACCCTTTCTTTACACTTCCTAAACCAATATTGGAGCTCTCCTTGTTGAGATTATTGAGTCCAAATTTCAGCCATTGAGAGTGATAACTTGTTGGTTTGTGAACAAAAGTGTTATTCCTCTTCAAGAAGTATAATTTTGAGCACCTTTACACTATTTCTTTTATATCTTTTTTTTCCCCCCTGGTTTTAAACTGTTTTTCAACTGTTTTTATGGGCTGAAACTTATGGTTTAAAGCTACTAAAGGTGGAGGGGTTAACCACCCTTCCTTGAACCTTATTCTCTAAGCTTTTGCCCTTGTGTTTCCCATTCTTTTCTCAACCTTTTTTGAGATTTTTACCACTGATTTTCAAAGGTTTTCAGAGGCTAAAATAGTGGTTTTGAAGTCCAAAAAATGGAGGGGTTAGCCACCCCTCATTTGGCTTGTTTACTAGCTTAAATTGCTTCATGTTTTAGCTTATTATTTTAGCTACTTTTGTCTTCATTCAAGCACATTTTTGTACTATTTTTGGACTTTCTAAACTCTAAAATTTTGGGCTGAAACTTGTGGTTTAAAGCCAATAAGGGTAGATGGGTGGCTCACCATTCCTTCTACCTAGCTTCCAAGGCCTTTACCCTTGTGTTTCCCACCTTGTTGTCATCTTTTTCTAAGCTTTTAAACACCGATTTTCAAAGCTTTTTCAGTGGCCAAAATCCTGTTTTGAAGTCCAAATGTGGAGGGGTTAGCCTCCCCTACTTGTGTCTTGCTTACTAGCCTAGTTTGTGTCATATTTTAGCATGTTAATCTAGCTTCTTTTAACTCAATCCCAGCATATTTTAGGACTGTATTAGACCTGTTTTAGCACTGTTTTTGGTTGATAGTTGCATTTGAGCTTTGTTTTGCATGCTTGTAGTGTAATTGTCCTCATGAGCTTGGTGTTTTAGGCCTTAGACACCATCTTATTTGAGTTGATAGCATTTATTTATACTTTTCTCACTTATTTTCAGCAATAATAATATCTGCAACCTACCTCCTTTCTTGGCTTTTGTTTTTCTTTGAGAGTTGTTTCAAGCCTCTTGTTCTTTTAAGCATGCGATTGAGGTTGTCATACTTAATGGTTTAATCCCTTTTAGGAGTTCATTATCAACGGCATGACATATCTTTCATGTCTTAAGTTAACTCTTGGTTTGGTACTTCACTCCATTAGAGGACTTAACTTCACCATTGGACTCAATGAATTAAAGAATGGTTGGTAATCTAAAATGACGTAATAAAATGAGACTAAAATGGTACAAGATAATAATTGGTGTTGTGTTCAATCGGACGTTAATTGAACATATGGAAGCTTGGGCCATTTCATACTTACTAGTGATGAAATGATTCAAGTCTCCAAGGTCATCACTTCCCTTGATCTTTCATGATAGGGAGGTGGTTTTTGTGTCTTGTTTTGTTGCATTTATTGAACTTGCACACTTTGGTTCACAAGCCATCATGCAATGAAATTGCTTGAGTTGGTGGTTTGTGGCTTAAGTTCACTACTCCTTTGATTTGTTCATGAAAATGAGGGGTGAGTCGTGCAAACAAACCCTTGAAAATACCATGTGCATGCTTTGTTTGTTCTCTATTGTAGCAAGGTGAACTAGGCAGCAGTGGCTGGCAAGCCACTTTCCGTGGTCGGCTGGCCACCTTTGATGGCCGGCCGGCTATCACTGTTGGCTGGCAAGCCTCATTACTGGCCGGCTGGCCGCTGATGCAAAATTTAGCAGTGTGTTCTTTGAGCAAAGCAGAGCTATTTTGGAAGTGGACAAAGGTGTAAGTGTTCTATTGTGCAACAGAGGCCTTCTGAAAGCAAAACAGTGGCTTTTCGGATGGAAACCGAGCATGTGCATAAGCGTTCCTCGCGTACCAAGCATGTTTAAGTTTAAATATTTAGTTAGATAGTTGTTGTAATTAATTAGTTGTAACTAGTTAATTTTGTAGAGTGTTGTAATTAATTAGTTAGTTAATTAGTTATTCACTTCGTGTTATAATTATTTTAGTTAGCTAGAGTTGTTAATTAATTCGATTTGTAATAATTAGTTAAGTAGCTTAGCTAGTTTATTCATTTTGTTTTGTAATAGTTAATTAATTAGCTTAGCTTTAGTGAGTTAATTAGCTAGTTTATTCATTTGGACTCTCCTTCGTGATGGCGCAATGTAATAATGTGTATGTCTTCCAACCCCACATCTTTTTCCCTTTTATTTACTAGCTTATGATGCTTAGTTTAGGGGCATCACATTTTGTTTAGCATACTCCATATTTGCATCCATTTGTATTGCATGCACCGAGGCTCGGTTCATCATTCTAACTGCATTGTTAGTTTAGTACTTCTTTGAATACGTGCTTAGACCGCATGCTATTTAATTGTTTCATATGCCATATTAGTAGCCGAGCCTAGTAATTGCATATTGCATGCGTTGCATTTGTCATATCGCATAGTTAGGAAACATGCATTTTTCTAACTCACTTCTCTTTTGGCTTGGAGTACTAGGTAAGCCTTTACTCGCTTTAGCATATTGCATGTGTGTGATTGTTTCCATGTTTAGCATGCTTGCCATGAGGCTAATTACTTAAGTGCTATAACTGCTTGAATGCTTGTGGATGAAGGCTAATTGCTTGAATTGGAATAATTTGAGCAATGTTCATATGCAATCACTTTTTCAAGTGGTACATATTTCGAAACAATTTTCAAAACAAACATGACTCGAAATGTTCCAATTCTTGCAAAGTTAGTCTATACTTGTGTGTGTGCGCGCATCATATAGTAATGCTAGCCTAATAAACCGGAACGAGAGCATATAATGTACATAAGATTCATATCATGATTAGTAAAGGCCGATCTTTGATCGGGCGAGTGGGAGTGCTCAATTCATTCATGACATTCCCCTCTCGTACCTAAGTTCTCGAGCCGAAACAATCTTGGTGATGATGGACACGTGGCCTTTGGCATGCGTCATAGGTTTCCTAAATTTCCCCAAAACAAAATATTTAGGTGGCGACTCTGTATCTGGCAAAGTAGTCCATTTTTGGCAATTTGATTCAAAATTGATTTTCCAAAAGATTTTTCGGATTTGGACTCTTTGGTGATTATCTATTTCACATTGCACTTGTGGAATCAAATTCAGAACCGCGGGAGTCCGATACTGTAGGGCTTATTTTGTCTTTTGAAAGGGGGCGCGAAAAAGTCGAGCTACACAAGTTCGTATGGCTATCAAAAATCTGCATGGAAGATTATTGCAGAAGACGATAGTTCTCTCACTCTTCAACTTCAAGGACCTCCATAAAATTGGGATTCAAATTGAGGATGCTATCAAACAAGCAATCATTACAAAAGGAAATGAGTCCTTGAGATGCTACTGCTAGTAGTAGCACAGTTGCCAATTCTTTACATTCAAAAGTCAACATAGTCGTTGTTACCTCCCCCAAAACAGCCAATCCATTCGCTAACGCTAACCTACAAATAGCCAAGTCAACGCGACCACCAAATAAACCCTTCCATCCACTCCACATGTCTTTAATCCATGCCATGGAAATCCTCATAAAAAAGGGGCACCCCAAGCTCCTTAATGCCCGACCTCTTCCTGATATTCTACCAGCCAGACGTGACCCCAATAAATACTACATCTTTCACCAACAACATGGTCATGAGACTAATCGTTGTTTTTTGTTTACGCCATGCGATTCAAGATCTCATTGACAACAAAACCATAGCTCCACCTCAACCCCAAAGAGTCAAGGTTACCTCTAACCCATTGCTACCCCATGACCGAGTCACATTGCCTTCCCATCTCAATCTCATCCATATACTACCACCCATTTTTAACTCTAGTATATACATCACACCTTTCCATTTGCCCAAGCCCAAGGTGCTAATACCGAAGAGCGCTAACCTATTCATGATAGGTACACCTCAATCCCAACCAAAACCTCAAAACTCCATGGTGGTAGATGATCTAGAGCCAGAGCTGGATAGTGTAGCAGATATTCTCACGGGCATGCACATCCCTCTTTATGGTTTTCTCAAACCATGGAGTGATCAAGAAGCAAAGAAACACTGGGGAAGTTATCGGTTCTAACACTAGTTGACTCTATGATAAATCTTGAGACTAGTATGAAACCAGTAAATTCATGGGATATTGTGATCATTTCTGTAATCAGAAATGGACCACCTGTAGATTGCACAAATTTCATTCCAGATGTGGTGGATGACACACACTGTATTTAGTAATTTGAGAATGATTTCATTTTACTTTCTAAATTGGGTGTTGAGTCTGAATCTGATTCCACCAAGTCTGTGGAGCTGGAATCAGGATCGAGTTAGTCTTATGAGTTAGAGTCAAATGATTTTGGGGGTGATAACCTAGACATCAATGTCCTATCTATGTCTATATTTTCATTCTTTCTTTTGAGTATGTTTTAACTATTAAGCTAGAAGTTCTGAATGAAAGATGCGGTAATTTTCACCTACTTCTTTATGCCTTTAAATCATTACACTGACCAAAATTTTTAAAACGTTTTTTTTCTAGAACTTTGATAAAAACGAAGTGGAAGGAATTCCTCGGGATTTGTAAAATTTGATCAACCGAGAGGAAGAGATGCGTGTTAAGCCCTCAATGGATGAGATCGTTGCAGTGAATGTGGGTATTAAGAAGGATCCTCGCTTGGTCTAGATTGGTTCCATGCTATCTCCAGAAGAGCATGAGCGATTAGTCGCTTTATTAAAAGATTTCAAAAAGTGCTTTTGAGTGGTCCTACGAAGACATGCCTAGAATTAGTCCTGAGAGTGTACAATATAGGATCCTTTTCGACCATGAGACTTGACCCCCTTAGTTTTCAAACCTTGATTCAGAGTGTTCAATAATCAACTAGAGTATAAGGCTTGCATAGCCGAATTGGAACTAACTCTAGAACTAGGGGTAATAAAGTTGGATGTGATCAGAGATTCAAACCCAATTGGACAGGTCCCTACATCATCAAAGAGGAGCAGTTGCTCATATGGATTTGGATGGCTTAGAATTCTCACAATCAATCAGTATGGGCAAGCTGAAAAAAAGTACTATCCTTAAGAGGCTTGTTAGGCTGAAAACCTAGAAGGGTGACCTAGGCAAAAATTAAAGCCAAAAAAAAGGGAAAAAAATGAAAAAGATGAAAAAAATAAAAAATAAAAAATGAAAAATTGAAGAAAGAGCTTCCAAGGTCGAAAACCCGAAAAGACGGCTTTGGAAAAAGTTAGAGCACAAAATGAGAGTGTCAATACTCGAGTGAGCCTTACCTGTGAACAACGTAAGACCTGATTCCTATCCTTAGGATACGTAGACAACTTCATCCTAAAGTTCGGCTCCAACCATTTTCAACTTACTCATCCTATTCATGTTTGATTAGTGTATCTTTATTCGACTTAGCTGTTCTATCTATGTTCGATTGGCTCATCTCCGTTGATTCAGTTGTCCTATCTCTTCTTTATGACAGATTCAATTGCAAGATAGATCAAGTTTGGATTTGGGGTTGTGCATCTGAAGGGTTGATTTCATGTTGGTCTGGTAGTAGCCATTTACGAAAACATATTTTGATGATTTTTAGTGAAGTCGACTAATTTTAGTCCATTTTTGCAAAAACCAGACCATTTCTTGGACCCAAAAAAAGGAAAATTTTCAGTGCTCACAGCTTGACTTACATGATTTCAAAACAGAGAGTGGAACAAATATGCTAATCTAACTCTCATGTTGATCAAAATCTTTTTTCTATAAAAAAAAAAAAAAAAACCAAAGCAATAAACTAGGGGCATAGTCAAGTCAGGAATTCTGTTTTCTCCCCGCACTATTGAGTCTTATGCATGTTTCAGCCGGTTGGCTAACAATTTAGTCGATTGTCCAAGTTTTTAGTTGACTCGAGTGTGTTTCTTGATTGTTTCAGTCGGTCGGCCACTTGATTAGCCAACTGGCCAATTTTTTCATCCGGTTCATCAGTTTGTTCAATTGGTCGATTAGTGAATCAGCCAGCTTGTTAATTGTTCAGCAAGCCGGCCAATTTCGATATCAATCTAGAATGAAAAAATGTAGAATTTGTATAGGCGCAATGGTTTGTCTTTTAGAGTCTTGTTTTGAGTGTCTTTCATTCCAACAAGTGTAAATAGGTGTGTTTGGATTGTTTTTGCTTTGTCTTCCTTTCATTGAGCCATTTTTTATTTCTAGTCAGTTGAAGGCTCAATGTCCAATTCAGAACTCATTGAAATTCAATTATTCTCAGATTCAAGTTCAAACAAAATATTTTTGTGGTCAAGTATTGTGCCATGTATGCCATGATGTGCAGAACAAAACTCATTTTATTGAAACTTCAAGGTGAAGCCCCCAGGTTACAACATTACAAAGAAAAAAAAGAGAAGAAAATTTCAAAAATAACAAAAGGAGAAATCATCTGAAGCATTGGTGCTCCTTCCTAAGCACAAACAGAAAAGAAAAAAAAGAAGAAACAAAATTGAAAAAAAAAAGGTAAATTATACAAATAGTCCCTGTAGTTTACACTATGTGTCAATTTGCTCCCGGTTGTTTCAATTTGCTCGATTTTGCCCCTGAATTTAACGGATTGTGTTATTTTAGTCCAATTAATAACGGTTGTTAAGTTTGGTGGACTAAAAGTCAAACTATGTGTCAATTTGGTCTATATAGTTTACACAATGTGTCAATTTGTTGGCCTAAAATGACACAATCTCTTAAATTAAGGGGCAAAATCGAGCAAATTGAAACAACAGGAACCAAATTGACACATCATGTAAACTACATGGACCATTTGCATAATTTATCCCAAAAAAAAAGGAAGGAAAAATTTTGAAAATACAAAAAAAAACAAACATGCCGTTTTTTTTAGATTTCAGGAACATGCAAGAGCTCGATGGCAAAAGTTGAAGGCTGGCTCCATTTGTAGACAGCTCCACCGAGCAACTCCACTGCCAATTACCCTGCCTTAAGATGTTCATTCTGGAGAACGCATTGAAGGTCATGCCTCAGAATTTACTAGATTTTCGAAGGAAATCATCTCCTGCTAGCCATCGAATGAGGTATACCAAGGCACCAGGAATCTATCCGTATTGGTTACTTGGCGTTTCAGCTCCTTGTTCTGCCTCTTCAACTGACTAATCTCCTGTTGCGTGTCTTAATACATACGGTGGAACAAAGAGAGTTATGCTGTTAGCCATTGTACCTCATTTGTTCTACTTTACAAATGGCGTGACAAATTGGAGACCGCACAGTCTCCAACATAGGACATCAATGTGTAATGGTTGGCATAGATATTGGACTGCGTTGCCATCAGTTGCTCGATTGACATCGCTGGGAAACTAAAAATAAGGGCAGGGGCACTCTATTTGAGGCTTGGAAAAACTAGTGTTTGTGATCTCGATTGGGGAATTGTTCAGGTTAGGGAAGAGAGTGAGAGGACGAGAGGAAGCCATGATAGAAAGAGAGAGATTTGAGTTGCCACATACTAATGATCCACAGATTTTTGCTCAATGTCTCTCTCACAGACCTCGGTTAAGAAAAAGATAGAGCAGAGAAAGAAGACAAAGAGGGAAGGCCTCAGGACAAAGGATTGGAATAATCGGGGCTTGTCGGTCAGGTGCCGCGATTGTTGAAATCGTACGCCAGACATGGCGTTCGACGAAGACGAAAGAGGCAGAGAGAGAGAGAGAGAGAGAGAGAGAGAGACAAAAACACAGGAAAGAGAGTGATATGTATATATTTTGTATACTTACATGTATATATATGTATCTATTTATGAGTATAGTTTGTCTGTTTATATGTATATATATATATATATGTATGTGATACTTATTTTGTATATGGTTTCTACGTATATGTATATATGATATGTGTATAAATACAGAAAATCAAAATCAAAAACAAAAAAGGGGGAAAACTTTGAAGGAAAAACAAAAACAAAACAAACAAAAAAAAAACAAAACAAACAAAATATCAAGGAATGGTATGTCAAATAATCAAGTTTATTCACCCAAAAAAAAAAAAAAAAACAAAACAAAAGAAAAAAAAGCATTTTGTTTATTTATCTATTCTGCATCCATCATATTATTTCTGCATCATATCATCACATTGCATATCACATGTCTCACATTGCCCCTTCATGTCTGTGCATTCACCATCACACTTGTACTAACTATTACATCAATCATGCATGGTTACAACTATCACACTGTTGCATTTCTTGGTTACAATCTGTTCACATAACTTGCTTACAATTGTTCAAACATTTGGTTACAACATTTCTCATTTTCTTGGTTGAAACCCATCCCCTATTTCGTATTGAGGTACGGTCTACGTCTCGCTTGTTGGTTAAGAGCCTTTTATCCTTTACGCTGTTGAAACCCACTGTAGCTTGACTTTTGTGCTCCTTTCGAATACGATAGCCCTACAGTTCAGACTCCTGTGATTCTGAATCTGATTCCACAAGTGCAATGTGAAATATATAAACACAAAAAAGTCCAAATCCGACAAATCTTTTGGAATATCAATTTTGAATCAAAATACCAAAAATGGACTGCTTTGCCAGATTACAGAGTCCCCACCTAAATATTTTTGGGAAATTTAGGAAACCCATGATTCGTGCCAAAGGCCACGTGTCCGTCATCACCAAAGTTGTCTCAGCTCGGGAACTTAGGTACAAGAGGGGAAGGTTATGAATTGAGTACCTCACTCGCCCGATCAAAGATCGGCCTGTACTAATCATGATGTGAATCTTATTTACATTATATGCTCTTGTTCCAATTATTAGACTAACTTACTATGTGATGCGCACACAAGTATAGACTAACTTGCAAAAATTGGAACACTTTGATCTCACGTTTGTTTGAAAATTGTTTCGAATATGTACCACTCAAAAAAGTGATCTCATATACACATTACTCAAATTATTCCAATTTAAGCAATTAGCCTTCATCTACAAGCATTCAAGAGTTATATCAATTAAGCAATTAGCCTCATGGTAATCATGCTTGACATGGCAACAATCACACTCATGCAATATGCTAAATCAATAAATGTTCACCTAGTACTCCAAGGCGAGCCAAACAAAGCAAAATAATTAGGAAACATGCATGGTTCTAACTAATGCAAAATATGCCTATTGCAGCACATACAAGATGTAATTAATAGGCTTGGCTACTAATATGGCATTTGAAACAAACTTGATAGCATGCAGTTTCAACACGTTTTCAACAAAGTATGTAAACTACAATGCTTTGTTAGAATGATGAGCCGAACCTCATGCATCCAAAACAAATGGATGCAAACATGGGAAATGCTAAACAAAATATGATGCACTACACTATCCAAGATAAGCGGGTAAATAAAAGGGAGAAAGACGTGGGGTTGGAAGACATACGCATTATTACATATTAGCCCTCGCACAAGAGGGTCCGAATAAATGTCCTAGCTAATTACCACGAATTAACAAACTATTACAAACCAAATGAAATAAATTAACTACACTAGCTAATTATTCCAAATGAATTAGCTAAGCTACTTAACTAAGTATTACAACGCCGAAGTTAATTAACTATTCTAGCTAATTAAATAATTACAACACACTCTAATTAATTAATACAAATTAACTAATTAGTTACAACACCAAGTTAACTAGCTATTCTAACTAATTAATTACACAAGTTAACGAGCCCCGAGAAATGAGGGAAAGGCTTATGCATGCACATGATTTCCACCCAAAAAAGTCCCCGTTTTGCTGCCAGAATGCCTTTGTTGCACAGTTAGAAAATTGCACTGCTTTTTCCACCTTAGCCTCTACTTTGCTCTGCTGGAAAAGCGACACTACCTGGCTGGAAAAAGTGGCCGGCAGGCCAGAAGTGGTGGCCGGCCGGCCGGCCACTAATAGTGCCCTGCCGTCCAGTAAAAGTGGTCTACCGGCCACTAATGTTGGATTCCTTCTATTGCAACAGAGAACAAACAGAGCACAAACAAAGTATTCTCAAGGGATGTCTGTCCACCCTGCCTCTCCTTATCAGCAAACAGGTCAAAGGAGGGGTAAGCTTGATTCGCAAGCCATCAATCGATGCAATTTCATTGCGTAATGACTTATGAACCAAGGGATACAATTTCAATAAAATGCTAAGGAAAAACCAACAAAACCTCTTCCCTATCATGGATTTATCAAGGGAAGGGGTTGACATTGACTCTTGAACCATTTTCATCACTAACAAGTATGAAACGACTCAAGATTCAATAGGTTCAATTAACATCCAATTGAACCCAAACCATTTTATTATCTTGCTTCATTCTATTCCCAATTTTATTACTCCATTTTAATTACCTTCCATTTATTAGTCAATTAAGTCCAATAATCAGCTTTAAGTCCATTATTAGAGAGAAGTGTCAAACCAAATTTTGTTTTAGGCATGAGAGGGAGATCATACCATTGATAATGAACCCCCAAAGGGTTTAAACCATTAAGCACAATATCACCCTTCAAGCTTAAACAACACTCATTTTGGAGCAACTCTCAAAACAAAAAGAAAAAGCCAAGAAATGAAGGAGATTGTAGAGATGCTTAGAGGTGAACACAAGTATGGAAAGCAAGAAATAAATGCTATCAACTCAAATAGGTTGGTGGCTAAGGCCTAAACCTATGAGGACCATTATACTACAAGTATGCAATACAAAGCATAAATGAAAGTAACACATAAAAAAATCCTAAATTAGCTCAAAATAGTGCTGGAATTAAATTAAAAACAGCTAAAAGAGTAAGCTAAAAACATGGAGCAATTAAGCTAATAAACAAGCACAAGGAGGGGAAGCTACCCCCTCCATTTTTGGGACTTCAAAACATGATTTTTAGCCTCTGGAAAACTCTGAAAACCAGTGGTAAAAATCTCAAAAAAAGTTAATAAAAAGGTAGGAAACACAAGGGTAAAAGCCTATGAAACAAGGTTCAAAGAAGGGTGATCCACCCCTCTACCTTTAATGGCTTTAAACCACAAGTTTCAACCCAAAAATACTGCTGATAAACAACTCAAAAATAGCAAGAATATATGATAAAGAGATGGTACAAAAGAACTAGAATGTATACATCTTGAAGAGGAATGATCCCTTGAATTCCCAAACCATTAATTTCACACTCTCAAGTGCTAAAATGCAAGCTTAAGTACCTCAGCAAAGATCCCTCAAGGTTTGGTTTAGAGTGTCTAAGCAAAGGTTATGTAAGTTGCAAGAGAGAGAGAGAGAGAGAGAGAGAGAGAGAGAAAGAAATGTAGAGTGAAATATTTTCCAAAAACTTTTGTTCTCCAAAATTTTCTAACCCTAAAAAAATGAGAGGGAGTCAAGTATATATGGAAAATTTGGTTTGGCTCTCGGAAATATCAGTATACATACAGTTGGTATCATGCATGCACCTATGGAGACAGCTTGCACAATTGGCAAAAAGATCTAAAAATTTACACAAGTGGCCGGCAGGCCACTAATAGTGGGCGGCAGGCCACACTAGTGGGTCTGCAGGTCCTTGGATGCTCAAGCCTGAAAAACTACTGTTTTGGTCCTAAAACAAGGCACAACATTTGTAGGTTCAAAACTGAGGTTTCTTACTGAGGAAATCAAGCATTTAACAAGCGTATACATTCATCATTGAGTGATCAATCAGTGGCACCCAAGTCTTAAAAGCGGTCAAAAATGGGGTGTCTACACCCATCTCCTAGTTTGTATTGAGATACAGTCTATGTCTCACTTGTTGGTTAAGACCTTTTTCACCTTTACCCGATTGAAACCCATCCCCTATTTCATATTGAGGTATGGTCTAGGCATCGCTTGTTGGTTAAGACCCTTTTCTCCTTTACCCGGTTGAAACCCATCCCCTGTTTCGTATTGAGGTCTGGTCTAGGTCTCACTTGTTGGTTAAGACCCTTTACTCATTTCCCTGGTTAAAATCAATCCCCTATTTCGTATTGAGGTACAATTTGGGCTTCGCTTGTTAATTTAAAACCCTACATTTTCTCATCTTGTATGAGTATGTTTAGATTGTACCCCTTTGTTATGCTTCATTTGTATGAGGCTTGCCTCACCATATATTACATATTGCATTGCATAAATCATGCACTTTTAAAAGAGAAAAAAAAATCGACTTTCAATTGTATTTTGAGTATGTCATTTGCATTCTGCCCTTGAACTACGCTGGTTTGCTTCCTTGCAAAGGGATACGTAGGCAACCTTCGGGTTCAACCAACTGTATTTGTATCTTGTTTGTTTGCCCAAGTCTTACGGGCTTGTCAAAAAGGTCGTCTTTGGGCTTTGACATTCACTCACATCATGAAATGACTTCGAGTTTTGTTAAAGAGGAGCAACTGTAGATATCTCATTTTGACTGGCTCTAAGACTTCGGCGCTTTCTTTTGATTACCCGATGATGAAATAAGAATGTGTTTCTCACAACATCCTTAGTAAGAAATATGGAATTTGAACTCTGTTCCTAACCCTAATCCTATTTTAGAGAAGTGTTCAAGACTCGTTCGAAACTCTCTTTCGAAACTCTCTTTCGAAACTTTCTTTCCGCACTTTGTTTTGAGTATTTCCTTAATGTTTCGAGACTCATTTTTAAACTTCGAAATAAAATGTTTTCTAAGGAAACTGAGCAAAGAATAGTGTGGAAATAGGAGAAAACGACAATAATTTTGTTAAAAAAATCCTATTTCATGCAAAATAAGGCTAAACCGACCAGCCAATTAATTGGCCGACCAATTAAGTTTTTGGCCAGCCAGAAAAGAAATTAGTCGGACGGCTGATTTGCCTAGAAGCAGGGCAGTTTCGGCAGAATTCTTGTTGAAAGCATATGGGTCATGCTATTTTAGATATTCTTGATATAATCATCCATGAGATGCATACCTACCCCTCTCCATTGTCGTCCATTGTCAAAAGGGTGTTTGTCTTCTTCCAAAAAGGAGTATCCAATGTAACCACCCTTGTTACCTGACAGGACCTAAACCCGCCCCTATAGGTTTAGCGCCATGACCGGCCAGTAATCATAGATTACCTATGGCCTCTATACAAATACAATCTCTTAATATAAAGTACGGGGCTTAGCGGAAGTTTAAAATGACATAGAAATTATCCATTGAGCTGTGCGTACATGTAGAGAACTAGTATAATAAGCAAAGTTTTGTTCCAAAAGTACATCCATCACATTCGTACAGAATTCATGTCTTACAAAAATACAACCCCCAACTATAACCAAATACAAAATCACTGAAACACAAAAAAAAGGAGGTTCAACTAGCATGGCTCCACCCAAGCCTGGTTACTTCACTTGGAAGCTCCTCAAAAAGGCTGACCTGGGTAGACTCGAGGCTTTCCTAACTCTATTGTTCAGTTTGCCCACCTACATATATATATATATATATATAATAAATAGTGAGCTAAAGCCCAGTGAGTAATAACGGAATAAAGAGGTTACATGAATGAAGTTTGATAACATGGTAATTAAATACTCGTTTCAATTCTTTATATCCAATAAATTTCATGATCGATGTCATTCAATATCAAATTAAGTGGCACACCCATGAACAATAATATTCCAATGGACCACGAAAGGTCAAACCAATGGACCACGAAGGGTCTAACATTAGAGATCTTTATGTTTCAATCAATCTAATAGCTAGAGATGGCAATTTAAACCCGGCCTGACGGGGACCCGACCCCCCAACCCCGATTAGAGCAGGTTTTCCTTGAAAATTATCCCCATAGGGCTGGGATGGTATTGAAAATTAAATCCCCGATAATTTTTGGGCCAAGGACGGAGATAAATTTCCCAACCCCGGCCTCGGCCCCGGCCCGAATGATCCCCGAACATCCCATATATATAATATATTTCTAAATTTGATAGGCTCCCACTCACATACACTGAATCCCTTATTGCTCCCTCTCACTCTCTCTCTCTCTCTCCCTCTCCCTCTCCCTCTACTCTCCACCACCGATCTTCTTCACTCTTCACTCTCTCCTCCACCGCCGATCTTCTTCACTCGCCACTAATCTCCTCTCTCAGCGTCTCTCTCTCTCTCTCTATCACTACCACCGTCGTCGTACACCACCGATCCCGCTACCACCATCGTCGGATGTCCAGGGAGAAAACAGATGCAATTTTGAGAGTTGTTGTAAAGAACTTCTTCATAGAAAAGCAAGTCACGTCTACCTTGGTAATGGATTCCTTGTATAGTGGACTGAAGGCTCTTGAAGGCTAGACTAAGAGCAAGAAAGGTAGGGGAAAGTCACTGGATGCAGAAGAACATGGGGTTAAAAAATTTATAGAATTGTTGTTTCTACAATTTTTTTGGTTCTTTGTAGTGTACAAATTTAAAACTGCCTGGAGACTTTCTGCTTTTTAAATTAATAATTATTAGGTATAGAATAAGTAAAGGTAATGATTTAATATAAGGGTATTATTTGATTCCTAGATTCATTTGTATTTTTTTTTTTTTTTGCCATTCTAGTGCCTCAATCATTTTCTGGGTTTGTTTGAATCTCTCTCTGGTGCCTCAATCATTCATTTGTATTTCAATTTTCTGGGTTTGTTGATGGTGTTGTTGAAACAGATTAGGAGCTGGGGAATTTTCGGGGTCGGGGAAACCCGATCCCCGTTAGAGCCGGGGGTGGGGACGCTGATAAGTTCCCCATCGAGGATCGGGGCCAGGGACGGGGAGATTTTCACAATCGGGGATCGGGGACGGGGAATGTGATCCCCGGCCCCGCCCCGCCCCATTGTCATTCCTACTAATAGCCTTGGTATTATTTCCCCTAAGCAAGGGCCTATAATCAATGGCCGTGGTATTATTTCCCCTAGGCAAGGGCCTCACTAAAGGATGCCACGAATACATTTTGAAGGTGAACTTCATTCATTATTACAAAATAACTTTTCAATAAACCATTCAATCAATCACATAACGATTTCAAAAATAGTAATCATCTCAAAAATGAATATAATTTGAATATATCTTTATAAAGTTACTACTCACAGTGGTTTGAGTTGTCACTAAGACTCGGACATCCACCTAAACAAAACACATAATAGAAGCACAGTTGAAGCACCGATTCATTTTAATTCAATTCTTCTCATGTGTTTCTAACTCATTCTATGATTATGAAAGTCCAAATGGTGCCTAAGAACACTTGGAGTGGCATGAGGATGCAAATATGCACTTAAAAGAGTTTCTCAAAATTTGCTGAAAACAGGGTCTTCGCTCGAGCCCAACTTCCTTCGCTCGAGCGGGGGCTCAAAATCAAAGGTGGTCGCTCGAGCGGCCTATAGACTTGGCAAAAGTACTGGTTGCATGAAATTCTCGCTCGACGGTCACTCGAGCGGAAGACTGGGTAAAAAGGGTCCTCGCTCGAGCGCCACTTTAGTTGCTTGAGCGATCTGTAAAATTTTATAAAACTTCTGGGAGCTCGATTTTCACGCTCGAGCGAAGCTTTCCTCGCTCGAGCGGACAAGCCAAATTCTAAAATTTCCAGAATTGTGTTTGAGCTTCAAGGTTGATATTCAAAGCCTCAAAACTTGTGTTTTTGGTACAAAAACTTGGAAAATCATTATATAACATGAAAATACTTCCAATTTGAAACCATTTATTCAAAATCATGCTCCAATTGTCCAAATTTGAGCTTATACTAGCAAGTTAAAAACCATGCATGTTATGGATTGAGTCCTCTTCATGTTAAAACACCACTAAGTGATATGAAATGCATGAATCCATGGATGATATTCAAGTTCATGCCTCCTAAGCTTCATGTATGTATGAATTTCAAGAAATCTTAACTCAAAAATGAAAGACTAAGCATGCATGTGCATAAATCAACTCAAATTCATCATATTCATGGTAATTCATGCTCAACCTACTCAAATTCAAGCAAATGATCCTATAACTCCATGCACTTAGTTTCTACATGACTCAATTCCAAGAATTTAGGATGAATCTCATACCTAATGTGTTGGTCTGACAATTCCCTTCAAATCTCCTTTTTCTCTCTCTAAAGTGTTGAGTCTCTTCTCCCTTCCTCAAATTCTCAGCTCAAAAGTGTGTAAATATGAGCCTATAAGCTTGATTAAAGCTATTTATATGGTGTGATTAGCTTAGCCTAATCAAGTATAATTAAGGTTGAGTAATTTAGGCTCAATCTAATTAATTCAATCAGTTTATTCTAATTATTTTGATCCAAATTAGTTTTCAATTAACGTTGCCATAAAATTCTCAATATTCAAATTAGTCTATTACACTATTCAATTTCAGTTTCTGAAGCTGTCTAGGTTCTCAATTTCTATCTCTAAGTGGTCAATTTGAACAGATATTCCATGTAATAACAAATAATTACGAAACTAAACATGTAATCACATAAGTAAACACACAACCATGCAATTAGGCTTATTAAAATAACATAATATACCAATTCGGAGGTCGGGGTTGTCACATTACCCCCATCATCCTCGTCTCCCACCCTCTCCTTGACTTAGCACACTTGCACTGCTTATAGAGATGATCAAAATGTGTGTATGGATTAAGAAAAAAGAGAGAATCCATTAAGAGAAGAGAGATAAAAAGCAAAAAAGAGAGATCAAAAGCTTTGAACCAAAAAGACTCTCATTTTCAATATGCACTGCTATACATTGATATACCATTTTTGATATATCAAAACCATCCCAGAAATTTTGTTATAGCCAAATTCTAGTAGCTTTGATCAAAATAGAGTGATTGTTGTTGAAGATGAGAAAAACAGAGAGTTGAACAACTTCCCACACACACACTGTTAAATAACCCCAAAACACCATTCTAACAAGAATTTCGAATTTTTGAACTGAGGGTTGAGAACACACTTCCTAAACTTGAGGGTGATCAAAATGAAGTTTAGAAATCAAGGAGTTCATCCTTTTCTTGGAAGGTGAACTTCGTACATTTTCATTTTCTTGAACTTTCTTTCCTATTAATTTTCCTACTTTGATTTTATATTATAAACTGTTATAATCTAACTAGAAGTGGTGTGTTGAGCCACCCACATATCCCTTGTTTGTTCTTTCTTTGGTGTTGAAAAGGGAAAAAATAGAGTTTTTTCCAGGATTAATTGGCCGGTCAGCCAACTTTTTGGCCAGCCAGCTAATTAATTAACCAGCCAGCCAACTTATTCTATGATAGAATCGAGCAGTCTTCCGGCATCGAATAGAACAATTTTCGACGATTCCCGAGGCATACATATTTACTGTTTTTCTTTTAATTTAAGAGAGATTCGTGAGGATATTTTCGGATATGTAATATTCAAGTAATGTAATAATTCCCCGCGCCCGCTTCTTTCTATCTCGTTCTTTTACTTGTTTCCCTTATCTGTAAATATGCAGTTTATTTTGTCTTTTCATAATATCTATGCTTTGCATCCATGTTTTATGCCTTAAGATTCGGCTAAATTTGTATCTATGGGTTTAATCGATTATTATGTAATTTTGTGAGCTACCTCATGTCTTAAAATGATTCACATGTCATATATTATAAGCCGGATCTTTAGTTGCATTTCATGAGTGAATTGCGTAGGATCTTGTATATTGGATCATACATGTGTTTACTAACTTTGTTTTGTAATTATTTACAAGACGTCGGTAAATATGTAAATTTTTATGCTTTAGCATCCCGCTTGTGTGTTTTTCTTACTATGTTTAGTATCCTACCATATGGTTATTTGACATAACTCTATGCATGCTAGTGGATGAAGGTTGTGTTGTTTGATTTGGAATAAAATATTTTCATGTTTGTAAAACTCAATTTTCTATGTTTTGGTACACTATTCAAAACATTTTCAAAATACATGAAATCAAATTGTTCCAAAACAAATGACATGGTCTATACTCGATTGCTTCACATAATAAATTTTAGGATTTATTAATAAATCGGACTATGAACATATAAAGCAAATAAAATTCATATCATGGCTTAGTAGAGGTCGGTTTTTTGATTGCATAAACGGGTGTACTCAATTAATGACCTTTCCCCCTCATACCTAAGGTTCCAAGCCAAGCATCATTGGTTACGATGAACAATGGCCTTGGCACGACGCACGGATTTTCTAATTTTCCTAAAATATTTGGTGGTGACTCTAAGATCTGATGACGCAGTCCATTTCTAACAAAGTTTTTTTTTGTAATAAAATAGATTTTCAATAAAATTGTCAAATTTGGACTCTCATCTATGTTTCACATTGCACTCGTGAGACTAGATCAAAGAAATTAAGGGTCTGAACTGTTTAATGCACACAGGTACCCCCCAAGCGGTGTTACAGGTGGCTGCTGCCGACCTCATTTTTACTTTTCTTTTTTATTATTTTTCTTATTTAATTTATTTGATTATATGCTATAATATAAAATAAAATATTTAAAATATAATCTATATTGATTTATGTAAAACATCCAAAACATATAAAAACACACAAAATCATTTAAAATTATAAAATACTACAAAATATGAACTAATAAAATATATTTTAGTAGTCTAAAATAATTTGGCCAAAAAGGGGTGAATGTTAGGATTAAAGCATAAATTCGATTTTTCTACTGAGAAATAAAATAGCATATTTCAATTTTCATCATCGAGTGCTCGGAAAAAAGTGCCAAATCTTAAGGCCGATCAAAATGGGGTGTCTACATATGTACCTATGTTTTAGGAAATTTGTACATGATGCTGGAGGATGCCTTATTTTTGTAAAAACTTTTTGTATATTCAATGCAATAAAGTTCATTTTCATTCAAAACTCAAGTTTTATTTCATTTAAACCAATCAATTTCATTTGTTTGTTTATTGAATCTAACAATGACTCTAGACAAAAGCAATAATATTGCAACTCGAAAATTGAAAGCACTTTGCAAACAACCTAACAACTCAGAACAACTCTAATACTGGTGCTGGGATGCTCCAATATCTTTGAAACATTGCATGCCACCCAACAAGTAAGAAAGAGCCAGTTACCCTGTCAACCTTGGATGTGCAAGCACAGTAGGAAACTGTGGCCGCACATCCCCACACGGCCTGAAATTCCAGCCATGCATGCAGGTGTCGGAACACTAGGGAGGTGTGGCCACACAACCTAGTTTTCCAGTCCTTCTAGGATTCTGACTCCTGACCTTTTGGGACTCTGTTTTAGCCTATTTATATTCATTTTGCAATCTACTCTAATAACAATCTCTTTTTGATCAAAATTCAATCCCAAGCTTCCCTCTTTTTCTAGTTTCAACAATGTCTTCTCATAGCGGGTTTTCGGTTTGGATTAACAGTCTTGATGATGCTGAATAGATCAACTTTTAGAACGAACTCATGTTTCCCCTCAGTAGGTTTGTATCAACTGGCCCTTTCTTCGTGCTGCAGCTAGATCATGGGGTTCTAGTATCTACGTTTTTTAGTTTGGGCATCATGAGCTTTGACCTACTTTCGAGAAGTTTAAAGCTTTACTCAAGTGCTCTCCCTGTCCTGATTTGGTATGTCTAACACCTTTGGTAGGTTATTCCAATCTTCTTGAGGAGATATGCGGGTTGTTTCCTAGTGAAGGCAAGGCTTGTGTGCGGAACAACGAGCTATCCATCATCACTTTGATTGACAAGTTCATGAACCGACGCGACCAAGGTAATCTAAGGTTTCAGCAATATCGACAAAATACATTATGTATCTGTTTGCTTGCTTAGTTCTTGGTTGTGCCAAGTAATGGTATGGTGAGTCCTCTTCTGCTATATATAGCTAAATGGTTACATTACAAAAAAAGGCACTTTTCGCGACCTTTGTTTTAGTCACCAAAAGTGTAATTTTGATTGCTGAAAGTATTTGCGACATCAACAAAATCGGTCGCTGAAACCCTATCACTGAATGGTTCGGCAACCAAATAAATTATAGTCGCCTTATAAATAAATCGGCAACCACATATATCAATCGCCAAAAGACTAAAATTTGGTCACCATAAATTAATATTTAGTCACTAAAAGTAGCCTTCAGCGGATGACATGTTAGGTTTTAGCGACATATAAATGCGTCACTAAAAATATATTTCAACGTTGAATGTTAAAACTTTTGGCGACCAATCAAGTTTTAGGTCGCTAAAAAAATTCAACAACAGAAGCAAAGTGTCACTAAAAGTAAATTTACAATTGAAAGACCTGTCACTGAAAATTCATTATTTGTAAATTAAAAAAAAAAATTACAATTTCCCTATTCAGTACATAGTTCATAAACCTATAAACATAAGCACAACATAATTCAAATTAACACACTTGTGCAAAGTATCCAAAATATAAGCTTAATTCAAAAGTAGTAGCATATTAAACATAAGCAAAATATCAAATCCAAAACATCCAACATAAGTAAATCCCTTACAATCCGAAACTTCAAACATGTACATAATGATTCCAAAAAAAACTTCCAAGCTACAAAATCCTATGACAAAATATATCCAAAAATTTAAAATACACTCCTCTTATGCTCCTCGAACTACATTCCATCCATTGCCATATGAAAAAAATTACAATATTAAAATGTTATTAATAAAATGCTTGGTCTAAAACTTTGATATACCAAACACAACAGCGACCCCTAATTATATTGCCCAAAAAATAAGAATAATAGCAAGAATTTTTTTTTATAAAATATCATTAACCAAACATATAACCACCCATATGATAATTTCTAAATTACAAAAGCTGAGATGAAGTTAATTTGGAAAAGGATCAAGTATGGTGGAAGTTGGCCCGGGTCTCCCTAATTGGAAAAAGAATTAATTTCATTGACAAAGAATTAATCTCTCTAATAGAACAAATATTAACAGTCACATCACCAACATACATAAAGGGAATTAAGTAAGAATCACCAAAAAAATAATGGATAAAATAGAGTAGCACATCAAAGTCACCATATATAGCACTTTGAGGAGACACTAGTTTTAGACACATGAGACACATAAATCCACTAAGAAAGCAATATGAGTAAATAGCAGTAGCAACACAGCAACATCAAATAGATTAAAGACCACAGCAGCAGCAGCACAGCAACGTCAAATAGACTAATCGGGTTGTTGTTTGTTTCTACAAGTTTATTTAAGCTTGAGTAGATGCCTCTCTGGCAAATGAAACCCATCTTCTTCAGTAGATGCCTCTCTGTTCTATTCAGGTCCTATTCAGGTCCATCTTCAACTCTGCATATTTTAGTAGATGCAACTAGCATTACACAAGCAAATCTATGAATGACCATGTATAAATCAATAAAATTCCTTTCCTCATCACACCCTAACCTTAGATAAGCATAGAACATAAGCAAAAACAGATCTGAAAAGTGGTGTTTCTTTCTTAACGCCATAACCCATGCTCTATGGCTTCTTATATTTGTCTTATACCCACATATTGTATTAATTCACCCTTTAAAGATATGTCTCAAATACCAAATTACACATACAATAAACAATAGACAATAATGTAGACGTCCCTCGAACGCCCCGGGAGGATGAGTCCCGTTCCGTTCGTATTGGGTCACTACAGCTCGGACTCAAATTGTCACGGTTCTTAATCTTGAATCAAAGAGTCCAAATCCGGCAAATCGTTTTGAGAAAACAGATTTTTAGAAAAGAAGTGCCAAACATGGACTGCTTTGCCAGATACAGAGTCGCCACCTAAATATTTTATTTTGGGGGAATTTAGGAAACCCTGACTCGGTGCCAAAGGCCACGTGTCCGTCATCACCAAAGTTGCCTCGGCTCGGGAACTTGGGTACGATTGGGGAAGGTCAGCTATGAGCACCCCCTCTCGCCCGATCAAAGATCGGCCTCTACTAACCGTGATATCTTGTTTTGAAAACATTATATGTTCTTATTCCGGTTATTAGCCTAGAATTACTATGTTATGCGCACAGCAAACAAGTATAGACTAGATCGCCTAATTTGGAAATAAGCATTGCATATCCGTTTGTTTTGAAAATAGTTTTGAAATTGCTACTCGCGAGTAGGCTAAAATACGGATTTCAACGAGTTATTCCAACTCAAACAATCCAACCTTCACCCACAGACATTCAGGCAGTTTATAACACGTAAGCAATTAGCCTCAAGGTAATCATGCTGTTATGGCAACACTCACACGCATGTGGTATGCTAACGCATAAATGCTTACCGAGTACTCCAAGCCAAAACAGAAACTAGTTAGTAATCATATGCATGATCCTAGTTCATGTTAAGATGGCTAATGCAACACATGCAAGATGCAACTACAATAGGCTCGGCTATTCTAAGATGACATATGATGATGCTACAACTAGCACGTATTCAACTTGGAATTGAAGTACAGTGCAGTTAGTATGATGCGCCGAGCCCGATGCATGCAAGACAAATGTACGGATGCACGCATGCATAGCGTAAGGTATGCTAAATTAAATATGCCCTAATACTAACCATCGAAAGCAGGTAAGTAAAAGGGAGAAAGAAGTGGGGGTTGGAAGACATGCACACACGCACCCACACTTATTACAAATTCGCCCTCGCTCGGAGGAACCAAAAGAATAATACAGGCCGAATAAATAATTAACTACTCTAGCTAATTAAATATTACAAAACTCTATTTAATTAATTAAAAAATTCACTAAGCTATGGAAAGCAGTAAAAGGCCTCGGGAAGAGGGATGCACGCATGCTCGGATTTGCTTCGCCCAGAAATTCATTGCCATGGCACATGTTGCCTCTGTTTTCACTGTTTGGCACCTCTGAAGACTGCACAAGTCCCAAGGTATGCTCTCTGCACACTGTGGAGTGCCACCGGCTAGGAGGAATGTCCATCGGCTATGGGAAATGGTCACCGGCCGCTGATGAAGTTATCGGCCATTGATGAATTGCCGGTCGGCACTGTATGTAGCCGACCGGCCAAAACTTCCTGCAGAAACCTATTTGACAGCAACAGAGGGCAAACAAGGCATGGCAATGTATTTTCAAAGCAATGTTTGCACCACCACACTCCATATCATGTTTAAGACTCAAGGGAGTGTGGTGCTCGACCCTCGGGCCACCAATCACGCATTTCGATGCATGATGGCCAAAGAGTCAAGTATGCATTTCAATGTCAAATGCAATGCACACAAAACATACAAGGGACCCAACCTCAATCATGGTTGATCAAGAGGCGAGGCAATGCACAACAATGCACATGCGACCTAAGCATGCAAGCAAGCAAGCATACAAACATGCAATGCAACTACATGGCACACACAATGCTAACAACATAACATGCACAACGCATTGAAACATGGCATACACAATGCAAGATGGACTTACACCAATGTGAGTGGACCTCAGCCGCACTCACATCAGTGGCCATAAGATGAAAATGGGACGCTCGAAATGCGTGCACGTATGCACGCAAATCGAGGACCGAACCTAAGGCACGAATGCCACTCTAACAAGACATGGAAAGACATGGAATATGTCATACTATCATGCAAATTTCGGAGGCAGAATGAGATGCAAAACAGCCCCGAAACATAGCAAAATGGTACCCGATGCATGGAACGAGTCCCGAAACATGAAATTAGGCATACGGAATGACCTATAGCTATGCAATGCATGCATAATTTGAACATGAAGTGTAAGACAGAGGCAAGACAGTCCCAAAACATGCATATTTCCAGTTTAAAGCAAGGCCAAACAGTGGGCACAAATGGGCCTAAACTAGCATACAAAAATGGCCCCGAAAGCGAGATAATGAAGCAACTAACAAATGCTGGCCCCAAACAGAGAAGGGCCCTTCTACAATGTCGAAGAGGGGCCCAAAATATGATGTTTTACATTTTATGACGAACCACAAAAACAAACACAAGTATGGAAAAATTCTCATGCAAGAAAGGGGCCAAAATGGAGACAAAGAAGCAACTGATGCATTCTGGTCCCAAACAGGTGAGGGCCCTTCAACAATGTTGAAGAGGGGCCCAAAACATGACCTTTCACAGTTTATGATCAGACCCAAAACAGTGTACAAATATGCTCAACATACAATGCAAGATATGGCCTAAAAGAGAGGCTACAACACAAAGTATACAAAAGATGCTCCAAACCGCAATAGACCCTTAATGAAACATGGAGAGGGGGTCAAAATAGGACCATTTTCAGGTCGTACTAAAGTCCAAAAATAGAAGCACAATAGGCTAATAAATCATGCAAAAATGGGACCAAAAGATGGATATCAAAGCAAGTGGCACATGGAGGATTCAAACAGTGATGAGCCCTTCTACAATGTTGAAGAAGGGCTCAAAATAAGCCTATTTATAGTTTACATCATGCTTCAAAACAGATTATACACAGGCCTAAAATGCTACACAAGAAATAGGCATACAAGAGGGATAATGAAGCAAGTGAAAAATGGGGGCCTCAAACAGAGAAAGACCCTAATCAAATATGAAAATGGACTCAAAATAAGACTATTTGCAGTTAGGGTCGGAGCCCAAAGATGTTTGCAAGCAAGGCTTAGAAATGAAACAAAGAAAGACTAGTTTAAGGGAAATAGATGCTTACCCTTGAAGAACAAGTCTTTAGCAACCTTTTGGTCCAAAAATCTGAGCTTCTAGCCTCTGAAGATCAGCCTCAAGGTGTTTGAATGGATGATGGTGGTGTTGTGCTAGGGGTTGTAGTGCAATAGGCCAAGAACTATGGAGTTTTGGAGGCAAATGAGTGAGATATAGAGAGAGATGGAGGGTTGTATGTATGTATATCAGATATATATGTCTTCTCTCTGGTTTTTTTGTTCAACCGAAACAATGGAGGAGGAGGGGCTCATTATATAGACAAGATAATGGCTAAGCTTCTAAGACAAGCTTGCTAAAAGGGCTCAAGACTTATTCAAGAAGCCAAGCAAAGGGACCAAGGCTTCTTGAGGAAGCCAAGCAAAGGGCTCAAGCTTACTCAAGAAGCTTGAGCAAAAGAGTCAACCTTCTAGAAGAGGTTTGGGGCCAAAAGGGTGGAAAGGTGCAAAACAACCACACATGTGCATGGGGGGTCGGGTCTGTGCACTCCAGTTGGCGCAGCTGGCATGCACCATGCCTGCAAGAGTCAAAAGGGTCAAACCGGCCAAGAAAAAGGGTCATCAGCCAAATAAATGGCCGGTCGGCACAATATTTGGTCGACCTGCTATTTATGCTGGCCGGTCGGATAAATGTCTGGCCGGTGGATGGTCGGTAAGGTCAAAAAATGGCCGGTTGATGTCCAAATTGAAACCCCGGAAGTTAGCTTTCCAATGGCGCAAACCTTGCATTAAAATTCCTCCTGTGCAAAAAGTTATGCCCTTTTTGGTGAAGCCGCGCAGATTCGATCCAACCGGGATGATGCCCAACTTCAACCAATCATATCTCCCCCTCCCGGACTTGGCTCTAGGAGATTCTTGAGTGCAAAATGAAGCCCCGGAAGTCTTCTTTCCAGTGGTGGTGGCCTCATAGCTCAAATCCAAGTGTATAGACAGATGAGCTTGATTTAGCGAGGACTGCTTGTCCCTCTCTTAGCGATTCTTGCCTATCTTCTTCTCCAACTTGGTTTCTTCTCTCCTTTCCCCTTTTCTTCAACTTCAAACCCCTAAGTAAGGTGTTTTGAAAGATTTTTCAAAGATTTCATCTCTCTTTCATTCACTTCCACTTTGTCTTTGCTCGGTTTATCGAAAAGCGCATTTTTTGACAAAATGTGAGCCTCGGAACATCGTAGAAACTTTATTTCAAAAATGTTTTGAAAGAGAGGGTTTTAAGGTCTAAAAACCATTCAAAATAGATTTGGTCCAAAATGGGGTGTGAAGTTGGGATTTGACCCTCTCATTGCCGAAGAAATTGAACCTTTGCCCTGCACACCTTTCATTATTGAGCAAACCATCAGTAGCGCCCAAGCCTTAAGGGCGGTCAAAAATGGGGTGTCTACAAATAATCAACAAAAAGAATACCCAAAAACTAAATAAATAAGAAAAATGGCAATCGCACTCCTTTCAAAGGATGATTAAAAAATAAGGTGTAAATACCGTTTCCATAAATAACGTGATAGAAACATAACCCCACAAAAGCCTACCAATTTGGTATCTAGAAACAAAAGTACCAAATCACTTAAGCTTTGAGGATGAACACGAATTTTTTTTTAAAATACTAAATCAAATATATGTATATGGGAAATTTCAGTTAAATGGCATTTGGGGAAAGATATCAATTTAGTGGGAAGGTTATCCCAAATATTAGCACAAATGGAAAACCTAAAACTAATTTCAATCTCATGGAGTCAGATTTTTATGGGGCATGAACACCACTCCCAGATCCTTTCTCTCTCTTCCTTTCTCCTTTGGTCTTCCCTTCCCCCCTGTCTCTTAATCTCACTGCACACAGCTCAGCAAAATTAGTGTCTTTCTCTTCTTTCTTCACATTCTCTATAATCGTTTACTTATGAAGCATGGATAATCTTGCATAACATTAGAGTAAAATTATTAGGATGAATACATGTTTACAACAAACAACATTAGTAGCTAAAAAGGAGGGAACAAGGACCCCCATGCCACTCCTACTGAGAACCTAAATAAATAACAAATTTGCATATTGTGGTTAAGATTAGGCTGTTGAGACAAACTATCATGAAATCAATGAACACAAACTGGGTTATGGTTAAGATTTGCAGATTGTGGTTAAGAGTGAGGAAGATAGTAAATCATGTGTTTGAGACCAGATCTTATGGAGAGAGAGAGAGAGAGAGAGAGAGAGAGAGAGAGAGAGAGAGAGAGAGAGGACCAGAGGGGTGATAGCGACGGGAAGACTAACCTTAGCAGGAGCTTCAACAGGTAGGTTGCATCCAATGCCATCGCACTCGAAACCCTAGAGAATCCCTTCGCTACCGTAACAACTCGATTACCAGAAACCCATTATTCATGATCTTGTCTCCTCCTTTTGCTTCGACTCGACCAGTCTTGGTCCCAATCCATGATCTCGATCCTTTTTCACTCCTCGGTCTCGTAACCTCACGTTCATGCAACTCAACCGGTCCATCTTCCTCTGCAAAATTATCAGAATCAGAATCAAGGAAAACAAAAAAATAGTCAAGAAATTTCAACCGAACTGATTCAAGAATCGATGGATTTTAGATCTGAACAAGTAATCGAAATCGAACCTGATGAATCTCTCAAGGAGCATGAGGAAAGACAGAGAAAACCCTAGATCTAGGATGGAGAAAGAAAACGATAGAGAGAGAATGATAGAGACGGAAAGAGAAATGGAGACGGAGCACTGTTATAAAAGGATAACGCACGCTTGTAAGAGGATAATGCGTGATTTTAATTTCACTTTACGCCTTCTACCGCGTTTTTCAAAAAAACGTTGTTTCAAAAACGTGGTTATAGACAATTTTTGTTGTAGCGATTGTCTAGCTTTTTCAAGCTCAATAATGTCGGCAATCTCAGGATCGACAGCTTCAAGCAGAGCATTCAATTGCTTTGGCCACCGTAACATGAAATGAGATTAAAACAAGCTATAAAAAATCACATCAGATAGTGAAACACTATATGAGACAGTAAACAGTTAACAAGGTTAATTGATACACGCAATTTTTCCTTCTTGTAGACAGCTTCGTTCGGCAAAGACGACTGTAAAACAAAAACCATATAAATGAGTGTTAGGATTATGGGACATCAGAAATCAATCACACACAATAACACAAGAGATTTACATGGTTCGGCAATTGCCTATGTCCACGAGAGTGATATCCACTATAGAATTATCCCGAAGGGAGATTACAACTCACGCCTCATAACCCTCTATAGAATGCACTCTCACTCACAGATTATACACTTTGTGTTTGCTTTCTTCAGCTCTGTGTGTCACTCCCATATCCAACCCCTCCTCACTCATCTCAATTTACAACCAAGAGAAGATGAGTGGGTGAAGGGACAGCCATAATTGGCCAAGGTGGTGCCACCCTCACTATCTTCCTTTAGTGAGTTGGTGTTGTCCCTACCACCTTTCTTTAGCACATGGTGCCACCCATACCATGTGGAGTGTGGGCTAAAAGCTAATAATTCTCCCCCTCCATGCCCACATGGATAATTGACTTCTCATTTAAAGTCCATCCTGGTCAGATTCTTGCAAACTTCCAGTTTGTCTCTAGTGACACCATTGGTCATCATGTCAGAAGGATTCTTGTCCGTGTGAATCTTCACTAGCTTCATCAATTGCTTTTCCATCACTTCTCGTATCCAATGATACTGAACATCAATGTGTTTTGTACGTGAATGGTACATGGAGTTCTTGCTCAGATCAATTGCACTTTGACTATCACAATGTACCTTGTATTCTTCTTGCTGTAGACCCAATTCTTGGAGAAACCGCTTTAACCACAACATTTCCTTTCTAGCATCTGCGGAAGCAATGTACTATGCCTCTGTTGTAGATGGGGCAACACACTTTTGTAGTTTGGACTGCCATGAGACAGCTCCCCCTGCAAAGGTGAACAGAAATCTTGATGTAGACTTTCTACCATCAAGATCACTTGCCATATCGGCATCTGTAAAACTCTCCAAAATTGGTTCAGCTCCTCCGAAACATAAACACATCTTTGAAGTTCCCTTCAAGTATCGAAGAATCCATTTGACCACCTCCCAATGCTCCTTTCCTGGATTGGCGAGGAATCTGCTCACAACACAACTGCGTGAGCTATATCTGGCCGGGTACACACCATTGCATACATCAAACTTCCTACTGCGGAAGAATAAGGGATTGCCTCCATTTCTTTCCTTTCAAAGCTGGTCGTGGGACACGAACGCTTTGTCACATTGAAATGGTTGGCCAATGGTGTGCTGACTGGCTTAGCATCTTTCATGTTAAACCTTTCAATCATCCGTTCAACATATTTCTCCTGTGACAACCATATCTTCTTGGCTTTTCTGTCACAAACAATCTTCATGCCCAAAATTTGCAGTGCTGGGCCTAAATTTTTCATGTCAAAATACTGCGACAAGTCTTTTTTCAACTTGTTGATCATAGTAGTATCCTGTCCGATGATCAACATATCATCGACATACAACAGTTGGATAATGAAGTTTTCATCAGAAAACCATCGAAAATATACACACTGGTCTACCATCGTTTTTGTGTACTCGTGATCCACCATAAATGAATCAAATTTCTTGTACCATTGTCTCGGCGCCCGTTTCAGGCCGTAGAGACTCTTCTTCAGTTTGCAGACTAGATTCTGTTTTCCTTTAACTTCAAATCCTTCTGGTTGCTCCATGTAGATCTCTTCCTCCAAATCACCTTGGAGAAAGGCAGTCTTGACATCCATCTGTTCTATTTCCAGATTCAAGCGAGCTGCTAATCGCAGATCTACTCGAATGGAAGTCATCTTCACAACTGGGGAGAAGATCTCATCAAAATCAATTCCCTTCTTCTGCCCAAAGTCTTTGACCACCAAACGAGCTTTATGCTGCAATAGTTTACCGTTTCCATCTTTCTTCAATTTATACACCCATTTGTTCTTCAAGGCTTTCCTGTCTCTTAGAAGTGGAACAAGCTCATAAGTGTGGTTCTTCTACAAAGAACTCATCTCCTCCTTCATGGCTTGCATCCAACAGTCGTTCTCTGTATGACTCTTGGCTTCCGAAAAACTCTCGGGCTCCCCCTCATCAGTAATCAAAATATACTAAGAAGTGGGATATTTGGTTGATCGCACGGCAGCTCTTCCAAATCTCCACAACTAAGGCCTAGTTGCCTCTGGTTGAAGGGGTTGCTCCCCCTGCTCAACACCCTCTTCATCCGAGTCTTCATCTCTTTCCTCATGATCCTCAATTTCTGGCATAGGATCCTGCAACTCTGGCATTTCTTGTTGCACATCATCACATCTAGCATTTTGTGATGTCCTGGGAGATGGAAACAAGTCTGGAGTGATGACATCTTTAGACTTTGCAGATTTCTCAAAATCTACTACTGTCTGGTCTTCTTACAACACAACATCTCTGCTTCTGAACATCTTCTTGTTCACTGGGTCCCACACCTTGTACCCAAATGCTGCATCTGAATAGCCCACAAATATGCATAGAGTGGACTTGTCATCAAGCTTCTGTCTGTTTTCCTTAGAGATGTGTGCAAAAGCCTTACACCCGAATACTCTCAAGTGAGAATATGATACCTTTCTTCTGGACCAGACTTCGTCAAGTATCGCAAAATTCAACGAGACTGAAGGTGACCTGTTGATGAGATAACAGGCTGTACGAGCAGCTTCAGCCCAGAATGACTTTGGCAATTTTGCCATTTTGAGCATACATCTGACTCTTTCAATAATAGTGCGATCCATCCTTTCTACCACACCATTGTGTTGTGGGGTGCCGGGAACTGTTGTCTCGTGCCGGATACCTCTGCAGGCATAGTATGCTACAAAAGCATTGGAAGTGTACTCACCTCCATTGTTTGTACGAAGACACTTCAACTTCTTCCCGGTCTCTCTTTCTACCATTGCATGGAGCTCCTAAAAGTGCTAAAATACCTCATTGTTTGTCTTCAGGAAATACACCCACAACTTCCTTGATGCATCATCAATGAAAGTCAAAAAATACTTACAGGCGCCATGTGACTCCACTTCGATTAGGTGACAAACATCCGAGTATACCATATTGAGCACTTATGTTTTCCTCTTGCTCGTTGAACTGAATAATACTCGATGTTGCTTGCCATAAAGGCAATGATCACACGGTTTCAAGGCACTGCCTTTGGATAAGAGTATTTTTGATGGCTTTGCCAACAGATGCAATCCCTTCTCACTCATATGAGCCAGTCTTCTGTGCCATAAGTCCGGTGACTCCTTGTCTTCTGCTGCATTAAGACTTTCTAGACAGATCTTCATTTGAGTCTTATACAGTGTTGAAGACATCTCTCCTCTGGCGATTGTCAAAGCTCCTCTTGTCAGCTTCCAACAGCCATTTCTAAATGTATTTGTATAGCCCTATTGGTCCAGGGCGCTTCTGGAGATAAGACTGAGGCACAAATCTGGAACATGCCTCACATCTTTGAGAACCAGCTTGTTCCCGACATTAGTCTGAATGCTAATGTCGCTAATACCCATAATCTTCGAATAGCTAGAATTCCTCATTCGAACAGTGCCAAAATCTCCAACGTTGTACGAGCTGAGGAGTTCTCTATGGGAAGTGGCGTGATAGGATGCAGCTGTGTCTATCACCCATTTTGTGTAGCTGTGGTCAGCCACGTAAAGGCAATCCTCCTCTTCACCAACTGCAAGAAGTATTTCATTAGTTGCTGTAATGTTGTGTTCTCATCTCCCTTTGACTTATTGCTTTGGCCTTTCTCTTTTCGGCTTGGGCAGTTTCTCTTTATGTGACCCTCCTAGCCACAGTGAAAGCAAGTGAAGCTGGAGTTACGTCGACCTTTGTTGTCTCTGGATTTACTCATGTTGTTTCAACTGCCTCTACTCTTGCTTCTTCCTCTACCTCTTTCTTTACCTCTTTCTCTGCCTCTATCTTCTGTGACAAGAGCATGGGACTGATTACCTCCCATGTCTTTCCGTCTTGTCTCTTCATTGTACATGGCGTCTGTGACCATGCTCATAGTCAGCTTCCCTTCTAGTGCAGAGTTGCTAAGAGAGACCACCAACGTCTCCCAACTATCCGGTAAAGAACTGAGCAGTAGTATGGCTTGCATTTCATCATCTAAGTGCATCTTGATGGTTGCAAACTAATTCACCAAATTTTTGAATTCACTGGTATGCTCGGCGACAGACATACCATTCTTCAACTTCAAATTGACAAGCCTTCTCATCACCAAGGCTTTGTTCTGAGCGGTCTTTGACCAATACATGTCGTCTAACATTGTCCATGGAGAATAGGCATCTGTCTCCTCAGTGACATGATGGTACACACCGTGGTCTATCCATTGTCTGATAAAACCGATAGTCTTGTGGTTCATCTTTATCCAGTCATCATCTTTCACTCATTCAGGTTTAACCCCTTTTAGAAAAATAGGGTCAAATAGGTCTTTATAAAACAAGATGTCTTCCATCCGTGACTTCCAAATTGCATAATTGGAAAGAGTCAACTTGAACATAGATCCTAAAGTTGATGTGGATTCCTCCATCATATTCTTTCTTTTACAGAAAACTTCGAATGAAAAATCTAACTATACGGATGTGTCCGGAATACTCCAAATAGTTGGAAAGTACTATTGGATCGTCAAAACGGACTCAAAATAGCTCTGATCAAGCCAAAATAGTTTGGACGGTTCAAATCTGCAAAATCTGGTGCGCCTGGGAATCACCGAATAATTTCTCCAGTAAACGGCTTTGTCAAGCACCTTAGTCAACGCGGTCAACAGCGTGGTCAAAGCAGGTCCACTCGGCTTGGAAGCTCGACTCCTGCTCGGCTTGGCGGCTCAGTCAACGGCTCAAGTCAACGGCTTTGGCGGCTCGACTTCGGCTCGGTCAACAGTCAACTGAGACTGACGTGGCAGCCACGTGGGTGGTGATGTGGTGCTGCGTAGCGCTAATGTGGCTCATCTTCCACCTTGCACCACGCGTGAGGGGCGTGTAAGAGACTGTGATGAGGCGTCGGGCCTTTGACGGCGCGTAGAGGGGCGTATAAGTGTGTCGGACTAATGCACCAAGTTCATAGGGCACGTGAGGGCGCATCCAGGGTCTTCTGGGCCTTTTCTTTGCAGTTCTAGACTCCTCTCTTGGAGACCTTGCTCCTGGTATGCTCAAAACCTGATTTCGAGCAACTTGATTTCTAGGCAGTTTCGAAAAAACACACCCTGTTTTTTCGAAACGTAACCGACGAGGCTCTAATACCACTTGTTAGGATTATGGGACACCAGAAATCAATCACACACAATAACACAAGAGATTTACGTGGCTCGGCAATTGCCTACATCCACGGGAGTGATATCCACTATAGAATTATCTCGGAGGGAGATTACAGCTCACACCTCACAACCCTCTATAAAATGCACTCCCACTCACAGATTATACACTCTATGTTTGCTTTCTTCAACTCTGTGTGTCACTCCCATATCCAACGCTTCCTCACTCATCTCAATTTATAACCAAGAGAAGAAGAGTGGGTGAAGGAACAGCCATAATTGGCCAAGGTGGTGCCACCCTCGCTATCTTCCTTTAGTGAGTTGGTGTTGCCCTCACCACCTTTCTTTAGCACATGGTGCCATTCTTTAGCACATGGTGCCACCCACACCATGTGGAGTGTGGGTTGGAAGCTAACAATGAGTATCACTTCGTAGTAAAGCAAGACTTGGATAGGCATTAAAAGAGATGCAATAGGAAAAGAAATAGGTAGTAGAATGAGTCGCCTTTGAAGACACGATGGATTGGCTGCTTGTCCACTGAAGAAGAGAGTCTGCGAAGTGCGGTCGCCATTGCCATCTCTGTTTCTCTCCTCCTCTTGGTGTCTATTTTTTTTTCTTATGCGCTCTGTTTCTGTTGGTTATGGCTGAGGTTCTGGTGGTTGGTTAGATGAGTATACTTTGTTGTAGAAAAAAGTGAAGTGGCTATCGGGGTGGCCTGTGGGTGATTTATCTTGGACTCAAGGGATATTTGAAAACAAGTTAAAAAAAAGTTTAAAAATAAATAAATAAATAAACATTAAAATTAAAATTAAAATTAAAAGGTTAATACAAAAAATAAGGGTAAATTATATAGATAATCCTTATATTTTATTTCTTGTGTCATTTTGGTTCATATGCTTTTAATTTGCATGATTTTGACCTTCAGTTTTTAATCTTGTCTCATTTAGCCCAATTAATAACTTCTATTACAGTTTTTAACAGAAGAAATGCATGAAAGCCGCACATGCTTCATTTTCAAGGGTGGAATGATAATTTCACTCCAATTTGGCTCTATTTCTCCATCCATATGACCAGAGATATAGAAATTAGAGGAAGAGAAACAGGGGTTGTTAAGGGTAGAGGAACAGGTGCAGTATCGTCTTGTGCTTGAAATTGAGAAGGCTAATTAAAGAACAACAATGCAACCTATTGATGTTTCTGCCTGATAGCAGGCTGCATTTATAGTGTTTCTCTAGACATATGCTTGAAGTGAAATTGGCTCTAGTATTGTGGGGGAAAGAGGAATGAGGTGAGAGGATAAGCGAACGACAGATGGCGAAATTAGCGAACGAAAAATCCCCCTGCTTTGTTCTTTTGATTTTGATTTTGATTTTAATTTTGATTTTTGATTTGGTTTTATTTTTGATTGGTGGTGGGTGGAGGTAACGTGTGGTGATGGCGTGGACAATGGACGGTGAAGGAAGAGCACATGGTGTGGTGGATGTTATAGAGATGCTTGACAGAAGGGATAAGATTGAAATGTCTCCTTTGCTTCTCAAGATTGGTCACTTGTTGTGCATATGATGATTTTTTATTTAAATTTCAAATAGAATTTATTGATTAGACCAAAATGAGACACAATAAAAAAGTGAAGGTCAAAATTGTGCAAATTAAAAACATAAGGACTAAAATGACACAAAAGATAATATATAAGGACTATCAACGTAATTTATCAAAAATTCAATTCATTCTGTCTATTTTTTTAATTTCTTTTTATAAAATTTAAAAAAATCCAAAAAAAAATTTAATTTCCAAACAAACCCTCAACTAAAATAAAAGTCAAGTAGCCAATAATGTTCTTTTTGAGGACATCGTGATTTTCTTTCTTTGTCACATGTTAAGAAGAAAACTAAACAATATCATATTTCAATTGATTACATTTTGTTAGGGAAAGTCGATGATTCCCCACAAGTAAATCAATCAATGGGAATAAAAACTAATGCGGAAAAATTAAATCAAAGGCAACACAAGAATTTTTACGTGGTTCCCTCAATGTGAGGTACGTCCACAGGATCGAAATCCGATTCCACTATCAACCAAATAAGTTCCAAACGATTACAAAAGAGACACTAATGGTCTCACAAAACCACCCTTAGGTGAATTCCAAATAATCACAAATAAACAAGAGGAAAGACCTCACCAAATAGATGAACAAAAATCTTCAGAACCAGAGTTGTAGAAGATCCAAAATAACGAACCAAATCAACACCGAAAACGAAGCAAAGAACCACCCAAATTAATTCCACTTTTCACACACCCAAAAATTGATTTCACCAAAGTGGAGTATGTGTAGCAGCCGTTCTCTTCACTTCGGGATGAGCAAAAACAATACCTAAAATATTGTGAATCTAGGGTTTATTATCAAAACCTTAGTTGTTTCCAAACTGAATTAGGTCTCCACAAAATTAGATATAATATATAAAAATATATTATACCTAAACCAAACCAAATTAAAATTCTTTTTTCAAAACCAATTGGGTCCCACACTCCAATAAGGAGGTATACCCAACAATTCTCCCCCTACCGACTTAGGTGGAGATATCAACCATACCCGCCAAAGTTCAACACTTTAAATGTTTGTCCCTCAACAAAGTCTTAGTCAACATATCTGAAATATTATCATCTGTGTGAACCTTTTCGAGTTGCAACAATTTCGAATCTAACACATCACGAATCCAATGGTATCTCACATCAATGTGTTTCGATCTCGAATGAAAAGTAGAATTTTTACTCAAGTGAATAGCACTTTGATTATCACAATAAAGCACATACTTTTCTTGCTTCAAACCCAACTCTTGCAAAAATTTCTTCAACCATAACTCTTCTTTGCAAGCTTCCGTAATGGCAATAAATTCAGCTTCGGTAGTTGAGAGAACAACACATTTTTGTAATTTAGATTGCCATGCCACAGCTCCCCCTGCAAAAATCATCAAATACCCCGAAGTAGATTTTCTAGAATCAATATCACCGGCCATGTCAGAATCTGTGAACCCATCAAGCATCGGCTTACCATCTCCAAAACACAAACACACCTTCGAAGTCCCTCGAAGATACCTTAGAATCCATTTTACCGCTGCCCAATGTTCTTTACCCGAATTAGAGAGAAAACGACTCACCACACCAACAGCGTGAGCAATATCCGGCCTTGTACAAACCATGGCGTACATCAAAGAACCAACTGCTGAAGCATAAGGAACTTTCAGCATCTCTTCCTTGTCTTTCTCACTTGTAGGACATTGATTCGAACTAAGCTTGAAGTGACCCGCAAGTGGACAACCAACCGGCTTTGCTTTATTCATGTTGAACCTCTCAAGAACTTTCTCAATGTAGCTTTCTTGAGACAACCAAATCAGCCCCTCTTTGCGATCACGAACAATTTTCATACCAAGTATTTGCTTTGCCGATCCCAAATCTTTCATAGCAAAAGACTTGGTCAACTCCAATTTCAACCTGTTTATCATGGTAGAATCTTGACCCACAATTAACATGTCATCAACATAAAGCAAAAGAATAATAAATTTGCCATCCGAGAAATTTTTCACAAACACACAATGGTCCGAAGTGGTTTTAGAAAAACCATTATTCATCATGAAAGAGTCAAATTTTTTGTACCATTGCCGCGGGGCTTGCTTGAGGCCATACAAACTTTTCTTCAATTTGCAAACAAATTTCTCTTTTCCTTTTTCCACAAAACCTTCCGGTTGCTCCACGTAAATTTCTTCTTCAAGATCACCGTGAAGAAATGCGGTCTTCACATCAAGTTGCTCAACTTCAAGGTTCATACTTGTAGCCATGCCAAGTACAACCCGAATAGAAGACATCTTTACAACCGGTGAGAAAATCTTGTCAAAGTCAATACCTTTCTTTTGCCCAAAGCCTTTCACAACAAGACGTGCTTTGTACCTCAGATTCTTACCATCATTCTTCAATTTGAAAACCCACTTATTTTTCAGAATTTTCCTCCCTTTAGGCAACTTCACTAAATCATAAGTGTGATTTTCAAGTAAGGAATTTATCTCCTCTTCCAAGGCCTTTTTCCAATCACCTTTCTTTGCATGCTCAATTGCTTCTTGGTAGCTCTCAGGCTCCCCTTGATCGGAAATCAACACAAATTCATTGGGAGGATACTTTCTTGAAGGTTGTCGGTCCCTTGTGGATTTCCTCAACTTAAGTTGTGGTGGCGGTTCTTGAGTTGGATGCTCTTCCTCAATTTCTGGCTCAACTTTATTAGGATTAGCATCATCCTCTACATCTTTAATAGGTGGCTGCACATCTCCCCCATTTTCATCATCCACCGAAGATGAAGGAGATGGATCCATGTCAATGAGATCACTAGTTTTTGGTTCCGGTTGATCACCTTTGCCAAAGTCTTCAATTGTTTGGTCTTCAAGAAATACAACATCACGGCTTCGAATGATTTTCTTGTCGACCGGATCCCACAATCTATACCCAAATTCATCACGCCCATAGCCAAGAAAAATACATTGTCTTGACTTACTATCAAGCTTGGACCTCTCATCTTTTGGAATGTGAACAAAAGCTCGGCAACCAAACACTCTCAAGTGCTTATAAGATACATCTTTACCAGTCCAAACTCTTTCTGGAACATCACCATTCAAAGGATAGTAAGGAGACAAATTGATCACGTCAACCGCTGTCCTCAATGCCTCACCCCAAAAGGATCTTGGCAATTTAGCTTGTGAAAGCAAACACCTTGTTCTTTCCACAATGGTGCGGTTCATCCTCTTGGCAACACCATTTTGTTGAGGAGTCTTCTTAATTGTCTTTTGGTGCCGAATACCTTGGCTGCGACAATACTCATAAAATGACCCAATGTATTCACCACCATTGTCTGATCGGATGCACTTCAATTTCTGCCATGTTTCTCTTTCAACCATGGCCCGAAAATGCTTAAATACTTCTAGAACTTGATCTTTAGTTTTTAGTAGAAAAGCCCAAACTTTCCTTGAATAATCATCAATGAAAGTAACAAAATAAAGTGCATGTGTTCTAACTTTTAAAGGACCACAAACATCCGAATGAATCAACTCCAAAACATTTTTTTTTCTAGAAGCAAACATTTTTATGAAAAGAAACTCTATGTTGTTTACCCTCAAACAATGAACACAGTTTTGAGATGTGTACCTTTCAAATCGGGTAGAAGCTCTTTCTGAACAATACTTGCAGCCCCTTTTCACTCATGTGACCAAACCGCTTGTGCCACAATTCGGTAGAAGTATCATCTTCAAGTGCATTGACAACACTTACAAATTTTTTCTTGCAATCGAATAAAGTGTATGAGTCTTCTGCACTTAGCCACCACCCTTGTAAGCTTCCATATTCTAATCACCAAATTTGTTGTTGAAGCTTCATCATCTAGCTTCTCAGTAGAGTCAAATTGCGATGTCGGGAAAATGCCTCACATCTTTAAGTAACAACTTGCAGCCCCAAATTTGTTTCCAAGCAAATATCACCATGCCCAATAATCTTGGACAAACTTATTACCCATTTCGAACAGAACCATAATCTCCTTTGGTGTAGGTAGTGAAGAAATCAACTCAGAAGTCACATGAAAAGAAGCACCAGAATCAATCACCCATTGCTCTCTTGCCCAAAAATTGATACAATCATCTTCACAAAACGACCATGAGATCATCGGTAGTAACTGCTGTTGTGTCTTCTTGCTTCTATCTACACTTTTGTCACACCTTTTCTCCTTATTCTTGAGCTTTCGGCATTCCCGCTTCATGTGCCCTTTCTCATGACAAAATAACACTCAATGTCTTCTTTGAAAAGAACTAATCTTTTGATTTGTCACGACTTTGATCACGACCATGAGGAGTCTACTCCTCCCTCTTGTTTGCTTCGGCCTCTCACAACGAATGCTTCCGAACGAGAGGAACCCGCTGATTTTTTCTTACTTGCCCCATTGTGACAACTCCATCGGGTGCCGAATTACAACTTCACAACCAAAGTCTCTCCCAACTTTCGGGCAAAGAACTAAGTATATCAAAGCCTGCAACTCTCATCAAAAATCAATTTTCATAGAAGCAAGTTGGTTAATAATACTCTTATTTCATTCAATGTTTCGGTATAGGCTGTCCTTTTTATATTTTTAAATTAACCAACTTACGAAACAGAAAAGCTTTATTTGTGGCTGATTTTCTATCATAAAGGCCCTCTAATTTTTCCGTAAATCATGTGCCGAAGTTTTCGTAGCAACATGATGAAACACACACTGTCATCAATCCATTGACGGATAACACCAACGGCTTTTCGATTAAGCCTATTCCATTCATCATCTTTCATACCCTCAGTTTGGCCACTATCACCCTCAATGGTCCATACAAATCTTTACAAATAATAGGTCCTTCCTTTAGTTTTTCAAGTTACCCAATTGCTTCCATTGAAGCTACCCATACGAAACCACATTTCCCTCCATTGATTTACACAAATAAATAAAACTCAAATAAACCGTACGCTCTGATATCATTGTTGGGAAATCGATGATTCCCCACAGTAAATCAATCATGGAATAAAAACTAATGCAGAAAAATTAAATCAAAGGCAATACAAAGAATTTTTTACATGGTTCCCTCAATGTGAGGTACATCCACGGATCGAAATCCGATTCCACTATCAACCAAATAAGTTCAAACGATTACAAACGAGACCCTAATGGTCTCACAAAACCCCCTTAGGTAAATTCTAAATAAACACAATAAACAAGAGGAAAGACCTCACCAAATAGATGAACAAAAATATTCAGAACCAGAGTTGTAGAAGATCAAAAATAACGAACCAAATCAACACTGAAATGAATGCAAGAACCACCCAAATTAATTCCATTTTCACAAACCCCAAAAATTGATTTCACCAAGTGGAGTAGTATAGCAGCCCGTTCTCTTCACTTCGGGATGAGCAAAAACAATACATAAAATATTGTGAATCTAGGGTTTTATTATCAAAACCTTAGTTGTTTCCAAAACTGAATTAGGTCTCCACAAAATTAGTATAATATATAAAAAATTATTATACTTAACAAATTAAATTAAAATTATTTTTTCAAAACTAATTGAGTCTCACTCTAATAAAGAAATATACCCAACACATTTATTATATTTTTTTATTTTGAAAAATCTTAGATAGGCTTTGTTTTATATTTATTATAAATATGTTCTCTTCACAAAATTTAGATGTGGGTTACTATCAAATCTCGCATGTCACATTCACCGAGATTTTCAATTGACAAGCGATTCATGCATGACTGAATGATAGTCAATATTAATATTATTATTATTATTATTATTATTATTATTATTTATTTTATTTTTTTTTAATGATGTTTGGATCAATTTACGGTGGCTTAACTAATTTTTGAGAGATTAATCTCACAATCCATTAATAAAAGTCTAATTAAAACCAGAGTAAAACTCGGAATAGTTTGACCCAATACAATAATTGATAACACCTAAGTAATAAATGGAAGATTTAATAATAAAAAATCAAACCTGCCATTTTAGAAATTTTGAAAACTAAACTTTAAGAAAGATTTATGTCATTTTAACAATTTTATTAACCTCAAGGAAGATTTAAATCGTTTTAAACATTTTATAATTTTTTTTTTGCAATTCATTAAACTTCAAGAAATATTAATGTAATTTATCTTAACAAGTTTCATATTATTCTTGTATTAAAGACCATGCTGATCCCATAAAAAAAAGCCAATATTGTCGCCTTTAAATTATTATTATAATAACAATTGCATATAAGTAGCTTTGACACAATCACACATAGGACCGTTTATTTAGTAATTTTAAAATAATACTCCACATTATTTATAAGAAAATGATATTTAAACTTAGTATTTTATAAACTCATTTTTTAAATTTAATATTGTGTAAGTGAGATGATAGGTTAGACCTTGAGATTTGGCCTAACGATAGCCGCACCTTAAGGTGTGATGAGGGGGAGGTCAGAAGTTCGAACTGATAGAGCAACGACGAATCCTTTCAGTTGTAATCTAACTATACTAACATACTAACACTATATCTTTGTCAAAAAAAAAAAAAGACGATTGGTTAATAATTAGAAAAGACATAAAAGAGAGAATTGCTTTACATATTCTAACAGACAGTTACATTATTAAAGCTTCGTTTGGTATTGGCTAATATAGCCAACTTTCTTGTGTTGGGACTCTTTTAGCTTGGTTTTTTTTAGCCTCGTTTAGTTATGATTTTTTTAGCTTTTTTGACTTTTTTGAGAGAAAAAGTATAATGATTATGAGTTAAATGTGATATTTTATTTTATTAAGGGGTTTTTTGGAGTGTTCTAAATAAGTGCACTTTTTGACTTTTTGGTAAAAAAAAGTAGAGGAAAAAATATATGTATGTTTGGGATAATTTTTTGACTTTTTACGAAAAAAATGTATATTAAAATATTGTATAAAATAGCAAAATTACCATATTACCACTAAATATTTAATTGCCTACTGATAGTGATGGTACCGTCATGCATACGGTTGGCAGCAAGATGTATAGGACCAGATTGCCTACAGTGCTGTTCAGATTAGATGGTGCTGTTCGGCTCGTGGGGGCTCACCACGTGTCTCATTTTAATAATCGGAACCGTTCAATATATAGAACTCGTCGAATATTTTATGCTTGTAAAAAAATTACGTTAATCGGATATCGATAGCTATCTGATCGGACTAGTTTTTTTGTCAACCGTTACTTTGTGTACCGTCTATTTTGTATACAAAATGGATGTGATCATATAGTTATCGATATCCAATCAACGTGAATTTTTTACAGGCATATAATACTCAATGAGTTCTACACATTGAACGGTTCAGATTATCAAAACGGGACGCATGATGGGCCTCCACGGGCCGAACAACATTGTCCTGTGTATCATGAGAAGTGCATCCGGTTGTCTAATGTGTACCAGCAGCACATCACTTCAATACACTTTTTGACTTGAACTTTTTTTTGTAAATTTATTTTTGTTATATTTTTTTTTTTTTGTGAATAATGATAACTTTTTTGACTTTTTTAGTAACTTTTTGACTTTTTATCTTTTTTCATAGATGCCAAACCAGCCCTAACTTATTTAACATATTTTATCATTTTATACTTTTTTAATCCCAAAATGATAGCCAAATCAAGGCTAAATTTTAAAGTGAATCTAATTGTTTTTGACATTATCACTTTTTTCTAATAAAAAATAGTTTTTTTTTTTTTTTTGGATCTACAATAAAAAGTAGAGTAATGCTGGGAATCATGAAAAAAATATCATGAAATGCATCATGAAAAATTTTCATCATTTGATTAGAATGTATTGTTTTATTGTATGTGTAATCAAAAGGTGGAGAAGCTTTCATGATTATTTTCATGACATTTTTTTCATAATCCCCGGCATTACTCTTTTTTGAGTCACATCACTTCTCTATTTTTTTAAGGGCTCTTTTTTGATAAATCCTATTTGTAACTGTTTTATTCCATAAAACCCAAACTATTTCTGAATATTCCATTAGGTCCATTAATTATAAAAGGACGAAATAACCCTCCTCCGCCTCTCCCGCGTGTAACCGATTTCGCAAAACCCATTTCCATTCCAACTATTCAATCCACAAAATTTCCAAAACAAAAACTGAATCCACGAAACGAGATTCACATCGCCTCCAGTAACCCTAGATTCACATCGCCTCACCAACGATGTCGTCGTCCACCGTCGACCCCAGATTTCTCTTCATCTCACCGCTGCGAAGGTTCACATCGGAAGGAGGGTGCTTCGTCATTCAGAAATTCCTGTCGTCGCATTGAGTTTATTTCATCCACTGAGTGTCATCCATACCCACCAACCATGAGGAACAAAAGTAAGCAATACCATTCCATCTTCTGTTTTTCAATCATAATGTGATCACCGATGTATACATCCAGCTTCTGGTTTTCAGATTTGAATTTGTAAACATAGATGTTTTCGGAATTGATTTTGTAAAAATAGATGATGTGAACATTCACATTAGTGTTGATTACTGGGTAAACTTACATTAGTAGACATTGATGTGAATATTCACATCAGTGTGTAATGATGTGAACATTCACATCAGTGTATAATGATGTGAATGTTCACATTACTGTCACTGTTGACATTGTTGATTGTTGATGTCCATAGAACTCCCAAACTTCACTCAACAATGTGATGGAATATGATGTAAATATTCACATTGTGACATCAATGTCAGACTTGTTTGTGTTGTTGGGTGTTGTTTGGTGCTGTTGGTTCCACCCTTTGATTTTTAGCAAATTATAGCATAATGTGATCACCCATGTAAACATTTACACTGCCCTGTAACTGTTGTTGTTTTCAGAATTTATTTTGTAAACATAGATGATGTGAACATTCACATTAATGTTGATTATTGGGTAAACTTACAGTAGTAGACACTGATGTGAACATTCACATCATGTGAATGTTCACATTACTGTCACTGTTGATATTGTTGATTGTTAATGTCCACAGAACCCCCAAACTTCACTCAATAATGTGATGGAATATGATGTAAATATTCACATTCTGACATCAATGTCCAACTTGTTTGTGTTCTTGGGTGTTGTTTGGTGCTATTGGTTCCACCCTTTGATTTTTAGCAAATTATAACATAATGTGATCACCCATGTAAACATTTACATTGCCCTGTAACTGGTGTTGTTTTTGGAATTGATTTTGCAAACATAGATGATGTGAACATTCACATTACTATACTGGGTAAACTAATATTAGTATACACTGATGTGAACATTCACATCAGTGTACAATGATGTGAATGTTCACATTACTGTCAATGCTGATTGTTGAATGTTGTTTGGTGCTTTTGGTTTCATCCTCTGTTTTTCAGCCAATTATATGTTCTTATTTGAACACCCAGGTCTTCCCCATAGATTTTATGGCAAGCGAAAGCGAGGGGAATCTCGTGCAAAAGCCAAACTTGATCAAACAGTTGTTCCTGAAGAAGTGAACATGAAAAAAGTTAACTACCGGTCAAACATAACTGGATTGGTCAAACTGTTAAAGGATACAAAATTTACAAGTGGCCAATTGAAGTGCCTTAGAAAAACATCGTTGTGGCCATTATTTGATTGCTTGAACAGTAATGAAGTCGACCTCAACCACTGCATGAAATATGATGATGTCATTGTATGTATAGTACAGACATTCAAGCCATCTAGTGGGAGGTTTTACATTGGGGATAAGAACATCCAGATTTTTAGAAGCGACGTATCATTGATTTTTTGGGTGGACTACGGCACCAAGTCGATGGACCTCTCTTACGGTGCAAAACCAACAACCGGCATCATACACCGAATGTGCAAGGATGTTAGTCGGTTAAGTGCTGCCAAAATACGAGAAATTCTGAACGAAGCATTGAAGGGCACAAAGAAACAAGACAATGAAGAGGTTGCAAGATTAGTTTGCATGTATGCATGCGTCAAGCTATTCTTTTCTACATCGAGAGAAACAATTGGATGGGCTTTCTACTCATACATGGACCCATTAGACAAGATGATCGAGTATGATTGGGCTGAGAGCATCCGGGCAACCCTGATGGGTTCATTGGGCCAAAATTGTGGAAAACCAAGACGAGTCACCGGATGTGTGATGTTGTTAATGGTAAATCTCATAAAACTTATTCTATGTTTAATATGAACATTTACGAGGTCTGGCCACTCTGATGTGAATGTTCACATTACTGGGCAATGGTGTAGAAGTTGACATCAGTGATGTAAACATTCACATTACTGTTCAGTAATGTACAAACACACATTAGTAGATAGTAGACGCTGGTGTAAACATTCACATCAGTGTAGATTGATGTGATGTTAGCACCAAAACAAACGTGGAACATTCACATTATTGATGTGAATGTTCACATTACTGGGCAATGGTGTGGAAGTTGACATCAGTGATGTAAACATTCACATTACTGTTCAATAATGTACAAACACACATTAGTAGACACTGCTGTAAACATTCATATCAGTCTAGATTGCTGTGATGGTAGCACCAAAACAAATTTGGAACATTCACATTACTGATGTGAACATTTACATTACTAGGCAATAGTGTGGAAGTTGACATCAATAATGTGAACATTCACATTATTGTTTAGTAATGTATAAACACACAGTATTAGCCACTGGTGTAAACATTCACATCAGTGTTAATTGATGTAAACATTCACATTACTGTCCAGTGGTGTAAACATTCACATCAGTGTTAATTGATGTGAACATTCACATTAATGCCTAGTGGTGTAAACATTCACATCAGTGTTAATTGATGTGAACATTCACATTACTGATATTTGTTATTTGTTTCAGTACTGGTTGTGTGAGCATACAACAATCTTACAACCCCGCAACCCCAATGCCATTCTGCGATGCGTAAAGTGGGACCTCATAGCCTTAGATAGCAACATGAAGTCCATATCTTTGGCTAAGCTTGGTTTAAATGAGGTAGAAGTACAACCAAAAATATTGTGCCCATTCACATAGTGAGACAAGGAACTATCTAACTAACATATTGTCTCCAACTGCAGGTATATGGCGGCGAGCTAATGGCATCCCCAACTGAAGCGAAGATGTACCATCATACAAAATTGAATGTGGAGCCCAAACCTGAGATTTTTTCAAGTGCACCAGCAAAGAAAGATGAAAGCAATGATGATGAAAGCAAAGACAGTCAACGCAGTGACGACAGGGATGGATTTTCTGTCGATGCAATGGACCTGAATGATGTTGGACATGATGTCAACCCCAGCTGTAGCACCCCCAATGCCGAGAGAGGTATCATCATAGCACAACCAACTGAGCCGGACATTGTGGAAGTACTTATAAAAGAAAACCAAAAAGCTTGGGGTCTTGTACGACAATGGGAAGCGAAATACAAGCAGTTAGAAGAATCATGGGAGTTGAGGGCAAGGGTGATTGCTGCCCTTGAAGCCAAACTATTTGACCAATCGGGCCCATCCAATATGGACATGGACATGAAGACTTGCATGGAGTGGAAAGATACATAAATTCAACGGCTGACAAAGTTGGTCATCAACTTGGAATGTGAAAAAATAATTCTTCAAGACCTTTTTGACAATCAGTCCGTCCACATTATCACTCAAGTTGAAGCACAAAAGGCTCATGATAGCCTTAAGAAGCATCCCACTGTAGCATTCGAACACATTATCAGCCCACCATCAAGGGTAAAGCGCATAAAACAGAAGATAAGGAAAGAACACCGGTTGGATGAGTTTGAATACCCCAACTTGCTTGGTCAAAAGAAAGGGAAAGAGGGAGCCAAAGAGCAATCCCATGCAGTCCACATTGCACAAGATTTAGACAAGCAACCACAAAAAAAGCAGCCAACAAAGTACAAGAAGTTAACCTTAAACAACAAACTGAAGGTTTGGGCCAACATAAACAACCTCAACAAGCAAAAGGTCCAAATTTTGCACAAGCACGGCGGTGATGAGTAAGTGATCTTACATATCCCCAACTGAATTTTTTTTTTTTTTTGCTCATGTTCAGTTCACATACATACTTAATAAATTTGATCATTTCATAAATGTGCAATGTTGACATTAACGTTTTCTGTAATCACAATGCACAGGTTGCTAGTGTGGCGAGGGAACTCAAAGACTAAAGATGTGTATTTTGATGACATCATACACATCATCAAGGAAGAATCAATAACCAACAACGTATGGCAACCGTAAATGTGTACAAAACACACACACACACACACACACACTGTAAAGACACTGCAAATAATGTACTGCCACCCCTCTGTTTCTGCAGGTGATAGATGCATATGGTGAAATTCTACTTGAACTACAAGGGCTAGTCAACCCAAGTTTGGAGGATTCATCATTCATCTTTACAAGCACATGTTTGGTAACCACTAGACTTTTGCTTTGTTTATGTTTCAATAGATGTAAATGTTCATTTCAGCATTATATGCTTATATTGTTAACTTAAATGATAGGCAGATGTGAATGTTAACAACAACATAAAATGACAGATGAGAAGATTCACATTGACAGATGTGAACATTAACATTATTTTATGTTGTTAACTTAAATGATACACAGATGTGAATGTTAACAACAACATAATATAACAGGTGTGAACATTTACATCTGCAATACGTTGCATGACTGTTTCACAAATTAATAGATGTAAACATTCACATCATTCACATCACTAATCATTAATAGATGGGAACATTCACATCACTCACATTAAAAGATGTGAACATTCACATCAGTAACATCACTCACCATTAGCAGATGTGAACATTCACATCATTCACATCACTCACCATTAACAGATGTGAACATTCACATCATTCACATCAAACATTGATATAAATACTTGGTACATCATTGTATGCCCTTTGTGTGCAGAAAATCATGCAAGAGTACCCCCTCACAAGAGGAATAAACTGATTGACGTATACATCAAGGAGTATCAAGGCCAGAGATTCTTAATCTTCCCAATACACGACAACTTCCACTGGACAATTGTTGTGTACGACGTGAAAGAGAATGTATGGAGGCATTATAACTCGCTACGCCCAAGAGAAGGCATACATGACCCACATATTGACAAAGCACAAATAGTGGTAAGTGCCTGACACATATAATACTTGTCATGATGTGTAATATTTGACCTTTGACGTATGCACTATGTTGGTTGGTGCCTAATATGAAATTTCATTGTTGGCAGAGGGACTACATCGCGGCTTTGGTGCACAATATTGGACCATCATCACCATTATGGACCAACTTATCAAGCCAAAATACTTCGCAAACAATCATATCAGTAGACATCTGTCCTCAGCAAGCTTCAAATTCGTAAGCCTAAAATCGATTTGTACACATGTTCCACAACCATTACCCACATAAATTTCAAAATCTGACAAGAAGTTTGCATTTTCAGGTTGGATTGCGGGCCTGCAGTTTGTTACATCATGAGGGCGCATGTATACCGTGAAGACATTGTTGCCAGCCTAGATCAGTTTGAATGGTGTCAAATAAGAGACTCATTAGTACACCTTTTTTCTGAACCACAGAAAGACAGTGCAATGTGAAAACCTATAGGTGAGGGGTGTCCACCTATCACTGTTACCCAAATCTGTTATCCACATTTAAGACAATTTAGTGTCAATAGATTTTACATATTGGAGCAGACTAGCTTAATTGTAAATCAAGTCTATATCACTACTTGTACAGATATTTTTCAGTCAATATATGTATATGCATTTTCAAGCCTATTTTGCGTTGGTCATGCACATTAAGATTGTATTTTTTTTTTTTTTTTGACACATGACATGATGTGAATGTTCACATCACAGAATGATCGTACACTTTCTTATGTTTTAAACCATACTACATGGATGTGAATATTGCTTAAAGTGTTCATGTAACACAATATGACAGGTGTGAGTATGATATTTCTTAACACAAGTCAATATTCACATCCAATAATTTGATGATGTGAATATTCACATCATAACTTCTGATTATTTGAATGGCAACAATGATGTCATGAATATTCACATCTTATGAGTTGATGATGTGAATGGTTACATTGATGTAAACGTTCATGTCATCTACTTTGATGCTGTTAACAGTAACAACAATGTGAACATTCACACCACAGAAATGTTTGAAAGTTCAACAATTTAAACATTCACATAATGTGATTATATTACACAAGTGTGAATGTTAACATCATGCATTCATCCAAAACACAACAACATAAATTTCAGATTGGTACCTTAAAAAATTAAAAATAAAACACAAATCAAATACTAATGCATTATTATGTTTGCCAACGCAACGTAATCTTATTGCAACACAATGTTTGCCAACACAACACAATCTTATTTCAAGAATGAATATAAGAATCCAATGTAAAATACAATGTTGAAATGAAAAATGTACATCCAATATCGGCTCCGTGCATGATTTCCAATTATGGCTCCCCAACTTATCACATCTCCCGCACCTTATTTGCTTCAATTTCTCACCCCTTGATGGGATCCTATTCTTTTTCGACCTTCTGGGTGGTCTTTTCACAGTTGGCGGGTATATCGTGAAGTCCATGGGATCAAAAGGCAGCTTCTCCACCGATGGTATAGGGAATATGGCACCCGAATAGGCTGCACGATATGTCTCTACATGAAAGTAATGTTCCATACAATCATTGAGATTGTAGTGGCTCTTTTGAATGGCAATAACAACATGGTCACATGGGAATCCGTTGATTTGCCATTTGAAGCAAGAACATGTACGCCTCGCAACATCAACTGTCACAGATGGTATCGAATGAACTTCAAACACATCCTCATTAGCTTTGCTAACTTGCCAAGACCTGTTGTCATTGAACGAATCCATAAGTCTTATTTCGAATGTATGACAAATAAGCTCATTCCATTTGTTTGCTTGGTCACGCCGTGCAGACATTTGCCGCATCAACTGAGTACGAATTGTGTCCACCATTTGAGTGATAGGAAGATTACGTGCTTCTTTAATCCAGTTATTAAATGACTCCGCCAGATTGGATGTCATCTGCTCATAACGCATGCCCCTGCACAATATCATAAACATTGTACAATACGGAATTTAACAGGTCTGAACATTCACGTTGACAGATGTGAACATTAACATCATTCACAGTGAACATTATATGCTTATTATGTTGTCAACTTAAATGATAAACATATGTGAATGTTAACAACAACAAAATATGACAGGTGTCAACATTCAAATCTGTAATACATTGCATGACTGTTTGACAAATTAACAGATGTGAACATTCACATCATTCACATCATTCACATCAGTAGATGTGAACATTCACATTATTTACATTGAACATGAAACACAATTTGAAGATTGTTACCATTCTAAACTGAAAATTCACATCGCTACCATTCTAAACTTGACAAATGGAACACCTTAGGAAACTATTATTACCTGAAGTATGAATTTGCCCAGTGCTCAGGTGCCAAGTCCTTGAAAAAATTATGAACTCGTTGTTTACCCTCCTCTTTTAATTTTGCAAGCTTTTCATGGAACCCTACCACAGTTGGCTCATAAGCACAGTCACCCAAACTACTTACTAGGTGATCCCTGAATCCATTATCAATTCCTTTCATCCGGTCTCTTAAATTGCTCTTCAAGTGTTGTAAGCAATAACCGTGATGAGCCGATGGGAACACCTTTGGCATAGCTTCTAACAGACCAAGATTACGATCCGAAATAAAAGTAATCTGGCGCTTACCATCAACAACCTTCCCAAGTTCATGCAAGAACCACGACCAATTGGCCGTGGTCTCTGAATCAACAATCGCAAATGCAACAGGAAACAAACCTACAACACAACACCAATACACAACTGTTCACAATATTCCAAAGTAAATAGAAAATAGTATAAACGAAACAAGTCATGTGAATGTTCATATCTACATTGCCCTATTACTATTGTTATTGTTGGATTCGGGTTCGTAAACATCAACGATGTGAACATTCACATTAACGACCATTAATAATTCATTGTCGATTGTTGAGTCATTGATAATGTGAACATTCACAGTACTGCTCATTAAAGGAACAACTAACATTAGTATACACTGATGTGAACATTCACTTCAGTGTCTAATAATGTGAATGTTCATATTACTGTCATTAGCAGACACAGATGCGAACATTCACATCAGTGCATACTAATGTCAATGTTCACATTACTTATAATTTGTCAATCACTCATTTGTCCAGACTATGCTGCTCAGAGTGAATATTGACATGAATAGACAGCTAAAAAAAATACTAACCATTGTTTTCGTCTTTCGCCGTTGCCGCAAGTAGCTGACCTTTGTACTTTCCTTTGAGGAATGTTCCATCTAGGAATAATAAAGGCCGACAAGAATTGAACCCAGAAATACACGCAGTGAATGACGCAAAGAAACAACAAAACTGTTGACTACTTGCATCATAGTCAATATTGACATGACTCCCCGGATTGTACCGCATCACAGCATCCGAATACCACCGCAGCTGGTCAAACGATAATGAGTGATCTCCATGAATACCAGCCTTTGCTTTCTCCACACCCAACCATACGACATGGTAACTCACATCTAGCCCATAATCCCTCTTCAAAATAGTCACCACCTCACACGGCCGAGTCAACGGCTTATCCCTCACAATTTCAGATATGGTACTCGACACCAAATCTGAACTAACTCGCAGATTCTTCGATGTTCGGACATCTGTACCACAACTATGCACATCACTAAACCTCTTGATGTAGAAAAAATCATTTGCTCGTTGTGCTCTATAATGTATAGCCCACAAGCAGCCTCTCTCTTCACGCATCGCACACACAGTAGTAACTCTTGTTGTCTCGTTCTTGACATACGTAAACTGAAACCCACATTGGATGGCATACTTACATAAAACTTCACGAAATTCTTGTGCACCTCCAACAAACCGTTGTCCCACATGCATAATACCATTTGCTCAAGGGGCTGACAACAATACCTTCTCCTTATGGTGGCAAAATCTCCGTAGTGCATCAATATCTTCCTCAACCCCCACACGCAGCGATCCCGAGCTACTTGACTGACCAATATCACTTTTCAACTCAACCACAACTTCTACATGTTGTACCCCCATTGATTTAGCAAGCAGTAACATGTTCTGAAATTCTTCCTCATTCTCCAAATCACACCTATTAATCCTAGGTAACTGACATAATAATGAAATAGAACCAGCAGACAACTCCTTCAATTTTTCACACAAACAGTCCACCAAATGCGAATAACACAATACGTGGGCAGCATTTATTACAGTGGTACTGCAACCATATGTACACACCAACATCATAAAGGTATCCATCTCTTGTAAAAACACAACAATACAACAATCAATAATAATCCAAACCGATATGAAAATTCACATTATGCAAAAATTAGATGAATACGTGTACAGTTCAAGTGTTAAATCCATAATTCACATTAACAAGATGTGAATATTCACATTGATACACATACTCTGAATTATATCTCCCACACAAAGCCTCATTAAGCAAACATCAAAGTAAAATGCAAACATCCACATTCTTCATATAATACTAACACGATGTAAACATTCACATTGTTCCACATACTCTGAATTACAGAAGATCCACATTCATCACTAATCTGATGACCTCCCCTCCACAGGACCACGATGTAAACATTCACATTGATCCATACACTCTGAATTATATCACTCATACAGAGCCTCATTAAGCAAACATCAAAGTAAAATGCAAACATCCACATTCTTCACGTAATACTAACATGATGTAAACATTCACATTGTTTCACATACTCTAAATTATAGAAGATCCACATTCATCACTAATCTGATGACCTCCCCTCCACAGGACCACGATGTAAACATTCACATTGATCCATATACTCTGAATTATATAACTCACACAGAGCCTCATTAAGCAAACATCAAAGTAAAATGCAAACATCCACATTCTTCACGTAATACTAACATAATCTAAACATTCACATTGTTCCACATACTCTGAATTGTATCACTCACACAGAGCCTTATTATGGATACATCAAAGTAAAAGGAATATTATAACATTCTTCACATAATCTGAATGACCTCCCCTCCACAGGACCACGTATGATGCATGTAATTGAAAAAACAGAGCATCCGATCCATATCAATAAAAAAACAGAGCATCTGATCCATTCTACAAATCAAAACATAAAGTGAACATGTATTCATAACCAAAATGATACTAACCTTAATCATGCAATCCTACAATCATCCAGAAACTCGAAAATAACTGCTTTGAAGTAGTTATACTCCAGAAATTGTGAGAACCGAACACCTTCAAATTCGTCGTCTTCACTTGAAAATCACCGAACCAAACTACAACAGCAACAATGAAACCCTAGCACATCAAAGCCTCAGAATGATAGAACGATAGCATGCAAGGTAGAAACGTATCCATTTGAATTAGAATGATAGAAACTGCCAAAACTGAATCACAAAATCACAGGAACGTGTTACGTATTAACACAGTGTATATATATATATATATATATAAGGGCATAATAGTCCATGTAAAAATATAAAATTAGAAAAATGGACTTTATGGAATAAAAAGAAAAGTATATGGGACTAATCAGGTTATAATATTCCTTTGTGGATTTAATGGATTATAACAACTCTAAGATGGATTTATCAATAAAAAAAAATTTTCAAAAAAATAAAAAACCAAAAATCAGCCATTAACCTATTTTCCAAAACAATTCTAAATTTATTCTTATTCAAGTGGGTCCCCTTCTGCTGTGCATGCTTTGGTGTAAAGAACAAAGCTAAATTTATTTTCATTATTGTAATGATTATCTAATTCTAGAATTCTTGTCTAATCATCCGATCCGATGTTTGGAATCTTTAAAAGTAGCTAAAATTTTGAAAAATTATTTTTCTAGAAAAATAAAAACGATAAGTGTTTCGACTAATTCATAATTATATGCACCGAGAGAATGAAAATAAAGAAAGAAAAAAAAGAAAGGTAACTTTGCACAACGACATTGATTTATTGTTTGCTAAATGCAAAACACACATGAAATGATAATACATACAGAACAAAACATATTGCAAGCACATCCACTGATATATATAGAATAACAGGTTACTGGACTCAGCGACAACAACTCACATAGATCCTTAGATGAAACCCAAAAATAAAATAAAATAAAATAAGTAGAAGACAATTCCTAAACTTATTCTGACTTTAACTGAAACGAGAAATAAACTTGTTGGTGCAGGTCCCTCATTTATTCCTTATCTTAGTGATGAGCTGAAGAGTCGGGATCTGGTTATGGCCTTCACATTCAGCAGAATATGAACTGCAAGTGGGAAAGAAACGGAGCTTCAGTTTTTCTCCTACTTCCAACTGATTATGATTTGCAAATTCAAGCCATTTTTCGCGTTCCAACATCCTTATATTACCATCACCAGCACCTATTGTTATCTGAAACTCCCAATGCTTATCAGTTTGATCCCACACAACCATAATGGGCTGGTTGTTTTCATCAAGTGAATAGCTTGCAGCCAGTGGTATATCCAATGTGCCGGTAAAATCTTCTTCGAAGAGCATCTTCTCAAAGCTTCTCGTACTTGAAGTAATTCTCCAACCACTAAACAAATTAAACGATGTGATGATGAATCAAATGTATATGTTACGTTGTTGAAAAAAAAAAAAAAAAGAAAGAAAAGAAGAAGAAGAAGAAGAACAAGAAGAATTGAATGTATTGTAACATAAATTCATCCCCCCCCCCCCCAAAAAAAAGAAAAAAAAAGAAAAAAGAAAAAAGAAAAAAAAGAAAGGAAAAGACAATATGTGTTTTAGAGTGAAAGAGATAGAGAGAACATATAAACCAATTGACGTGGTAGATTTGATATTACAAAATTACCCACTTTCTAACTCAGAAAAACAATAGTAGCAGCCTCATTCATCGAGAGGAGGTAGATGAAAAGAGGAGAGAATATGTAGAATAATTTAGAGAGAGGGAGGATAATTAATTTTATAATATTTTGTTTCTACCTACCTGAATCATTTATATAGTCGGCTTATATATCCAACCCTACTGGCTTGAGTCAATTAACCTCTCTAACAACTTTACTCATCTTTCAAGCTTATCTTTATACTTTCAAAAAAAAATTTCTTTATTAAATTTTTAAAATTTTAATTAAATATTTTTACTTGAAGCTCAAAAAATTTTAAAAATTAATAATAGTTTCTACAAAGACAAAAAGAAAAAGAAAAATAAATTCAAACCGACCTGAGCAGTTGGCCTTTGAAGTCCACGGAATATAAATTTTGAGTGGGTTCGAAAAAAAACTTAACAACAACTCCTTCCATGAGACCATGAGCCTTAGTAAAACCTCTCCATTGGCCTTGCAACCTTTTTTGCTTCTCATCATTCTTTATTGCCACCTCCAACACCCATTTCCTTCCAGTTTGATCCTTTACCACCATCACTCCTTTGTTTTCTTCGGGTAAATTAGTTGCGTAACGCGGTACCTCCAAGATGGTTTTGGTAGCATCTGACATCGAAAGTGTCTTCTCAAAGCAAAAGTACATTCTTGAACTCATTCTCCAAGTCCTAATCAAATTAAAAAGATGTTTTAATTAATTAAACGTATGTATCTATATAATAAAGCAGAACAGATTTTGAAAATGTGTTAGACACAATTGTCCTACTAGGACATTTCAAGGGTCATGATTCATTTGTATATTCACATGAATGGCTCAGATAACCCCCTTAATTTTATATCAATATATATCTACACTTATTCCCGCCCAAAGAATCAGCCTCCTATTTCCCCACGTCTCCCCTCTATTCTATCTTTATCTCTCTCTTCTCACCTTCCCGCTTGCCCACGTCTCCCCCAAACTGCTGAGCTTGGCCTCTCTGAAAATCATCCTTATCCCTACATTCATAACAGTCCTTCACCGTTTTCTCTCTCTAATCTCTCTCTCATGGCGTCGACTCTCCGCCAACATTCCCTTTTCTATCCCCTCGCTCCGATCCAAACCCCCACAAATTCGCCTTCCAAAACCCTAAAATCTCCTCCCGATTGAGACGATCCGCCAACATTCCCTTCTCCATCCTCTCGCTCTGATCCAAACCCCCACAAATTCGCCTTCCAAAACCCTAAAATCTCCTCTCGATAGAGACGATCATCTTTGCACTCCTACTCTCTCATCAAGCCCTAACTCTCTCTCTCTAGGGTTTCCGATTCTGCACGTCTCCATCGGATAACTCATCCTCCGTTAACCGTCGGTGGGACTCGGTGATTCAGGAGGTGTTGAGGAACGCAATTAAGAAGTTCGATAGTGTTGATGTTTTATGGGCTTACCTCCATCCTGTCCTTTGCATTCTGAATTGTTGCCTCATGTCCATATGGATTTTGGCCAAAAACACGCTTCTTCTGATCATATTTCTCTCGGAAATTCGTTTCCTGTAAGTCTTCAATCTATCTCAACACCCATTTGTTTCTAATCGTTTCTGGGTCTTTTTTTTTTTTTTTTGGCTAATTGAAGTTGGGTTTTCGTTACTTGGGTTTTTGTTTGTGAATATTATCATTAGATATAGGGGTACTAAATCATATTGAATTTTATTGAGTACTTAGGTAATTACAGTTAAGTTTCACAATTTTGATGAAATACAGTGTTAATGGAGTTGATTTACTCTTCCTCTTACCTTGCCAATTTGCCTAATTATCTTTATTTTCCTAACAGTGTGTATTATTTATTTAAATGTGTGATATGAGTGTTTAAAGTGTTATGAAATTTATATTTCAAAGATCACTGTAGTATTAGTTAATTTATTCATTACTTGTGATGTTACTGAGGTTAATTAATTTTGTAGTTGTTCTTAATTGTTGTGTTCTGGGATCATTTTAGGCAATGGATTAATTGAAATTGATTTGGTTGTGTGTTTGTGAAACTATTTCAATTTCTGAATTGTACTTCATTTTTCATTCATAATAAATGATGATCTGGTTGAAGGCACCCTATTTTTTATTTTTTATTTTTTTTAAACTAAAGGCAAAAAAGCTTGAAAAAAATTGTGTTTTTTTATCACTCCAAATAGGAAATTTTTTTGTTAAAAAAGGTTTCTTCACTCTGCTATTTTCTGATTTCAATTGTAAACTGATTCAATTGTTCTTGCGATCATAGTTTCATTCACAAACTGATTAAATGTTCTTTTGTCTCTCTGCTCTCCAGGCCTGTTCTTCTTCGGTATTTTCTGATCGCAAGGTAAAATTCCCTTTTTTTATTTTCATCATTTCACTGGTCTGAATCTTTTTATATGAACAGTGTGCTACAATCCTTGATTGATTGAGTAAGGAAACCATACTTACAAGTTTATTGGGTATTTGGTGAGATGCTATGATACCATGTGAAGTTATTTGGGACCAATTCATTTAAACACATAAATCTTGAGACACATGATCTAACTATATGTATGTGTAGATACAAATTGTACACCATACGCATTACTTTTGGGTAATTGTTTTTTGAATATTCTTTTTTTTTTTTTCCCCCTGGAACTTGCAGGTTCACATTACACAAGGTGACCATGAAGGTAGGAGTATGATCATTTCATGGGTGACTCCAGTTGAGAAATACCCTAATGTGGTGACATACTGGGAAGCAGGCACTAAACATTTACACAAGCTCCAGACTCATTCTGAAATCACCACTTATAGATACTATAATTATGCTTCTGGTTACATTCACCATGCTACTATCAAAGATTTGACGGTACAAATATATATGCATTAAATGTATTTTGTTTTAATCTATTGTCTTATGTTTAAGATTACTTTTTTGAGCTTTCTAACTTTTTTTCATGTAGTTTGACACAAAATACTTCTATGAAGTTGCGTCTAATGAAGTTACCCGTCAGTTCTCCTTCACAACTCCTCCAAAGCCAAGACCTGACGTTCCCTACACCTTTGGTGTCATAGGTTAGGGTAATCTAGGGAATTTTAGTTTATTTATTTAATTCATCATTCATTACATTTTGTATAATGTTAACATTATTTTTGTGCAGGTGACTTGGGACAAACTGCAGATTCCAATCAAACTCTAGAGCATTATATGTTGAACCCAATAAAAGGCCAAGCTGTGCTATTTGCTGGTGATCTTTCATATGCTGATGATCACCCTAACCATGACAATACCAAGTGGGATACATTTGGTCATTTCATTGAGAAGAGCGTTGCGTACCAACCCTGGATTTGGAGTACAGGCAATCATGAAATTGACTTAGCTTCTAATTTGGTAAGACACCAAATAAATATGTTCTGTTCATTGTCACCGATCTCATTTCTCTGTCATAAATTATTTTATGGATTATATCATCTTCCTTTTTAGGAAGAAACCGCGATCCTTTCAAGCCATATTTGCACCGCTATTATGTACCCTACAAGGCATCCCAGAATACTTCCCGACTTTGGTATTCAATTAAGTGTGCATCGACATATATCATTGTTCTTTCTTCTTACTCAGCCTATGGTATGAGTCTTCTTCATTTTTTTTTTACTTTCATATTTTATACTTTTATTTTTTGTTTTGTTAACAAAATTTTATGGTTGTTTAGGGAAATATTCCCCGCAATACAAATGGCTTGAACAAGAGCTCCCAAAGATTAACAGATATAAAGCTCCATGGGTCATTGTTATTTTACATGCTCCATGGTACAATAGTAACCACTACCATTACATGGAAGGAGAAAGTATGAGAGTCCAGTTTGAACCATGGTTTGTTCAGTACAAAGTTGATATTGTATTTGCTGGCCATGTTCATTCTTATGAGCGTTCAGTAAGCTTTCTTTCTAATACAAAATTAGATCATTTATTTTCATATTGTTTATGAAAATTAATTTCTTATCCTATGTTGTAGGAACGCATATCAAATATTAAGTACAACATTACAAATGGATTAAGCTTACCGGTTAGAGATATTAATGCTCCAGTATACATAACAATCGGTGATAGTGGAAACACGGAAGGCATAGCTAACAAGTGAGACTGTTTAATTGTTTCTTAGGTCAACTAATTCTCATACTGAACTATTTTGTAAAATTGTCTACTTATAAAATTGACCTTTAATTTTGCAGTTTTATATATCCACAACCAAATTATTCTGCAATTCTTGACATAAAAAATTGGACTCATGCTTATTATTGTTGGCAGCGTAATCAAGACAATAAACCCGTTGTAGCAGACTCTGCTTGGTTTTTTAATAGGTTCTTTTCTTATGGCGGATGAAACCATTCCATAACAAGGAGACTTAGGAGATTGTGCCCTCAATTACAAGTAGGCTTATATTTTTGTTTGGAGAGATTTTAGTTTGGATTTTTTATTTATTTATTTATTTATTTTGGTAGGTTGTATTTGTTTTTGCCAGTGCTTTTTAAATAGGTTCAATAATGTTTAGTGTGTCCATTATGTTAGCCTTTTAATAAATGCGAAGTATAGTTTTTGGATATCCTTTTTGTCTAGATGCCTAATAATAACAGCCGATTAGATGACTTAATAGCAGAGCAATAAAATCAAATGGGATAAAATGTGTTAAGTTGACAACTTGAATGGCCAAATCGTTGGAAATTCAATTTGTATTAAACTGCCCACGTTCAATTTTTCTTAAACTGCCCATAGTTGACTCAATTTTAACATTTTGGATTGTAATCTGCTAAACTTTGATGTTCCTATTGTCATTTGCTTTATATATAGATTGGTTCTTTATTTCTTTCATTTTTCATTCTAACGTCTGGATGAGATAAATGGTGTCGTGGAAACAAATCATAATACTTGAGCTTGATAATTATTACATAAAATAATGATATGGTTAAAACAAATGATGCTCTTTTAATAATTTATTTATTTTTATTATTATTGTGAATTAATTTGATTTATGTTGATTTATTATGGTGTTTTGCTGATTTATGTTAATTAGAGGTTAATTTGAATGTCATGTTTCATCTATCTTTTTAGTGTTATTTTAGATTGTTTATGGGTCAATTTATAATTTATTAAATAGTGTTGGGATTATAATTATATTTTAATCTTAACATTATTTACACCGTGCCTTCAGGTACGGGCATACGCTAATCTATGTATATGAAAGAATAAAAACATAAATTAATCCGAAAAAGGAAACAAAAAAAAGGTACACATGTGTTTTGAGTTCTCACGTTATAAAAACAAACAAAAGATCAGTTGATACTGGTAAGCGAGAGAGAGAGAGAGAGAGAGAGAGAGAGATTAGTTACATACTCTAACCTTTTGATTCGCTTTGAAAGATTTGAGTGAGTGAGTGAGTGAGTGAACAATTGATCACCGCACGAGCTTTTATAGGGGGAGTGGTGAGTGAGCTTTTAGAATGTGACAAAACTCTTTGTCTCTGCATACTTTTCTTTTGATGTGATGTCTAACGTTGGGGATCATAAAAAAAAAAATATCATGAAAATGATCATGAAAGATTATTCACTTTTTGATTACATATACAATAAAATATCACATACTAATCAAATGATGAAATTTTTTCCTGATGCATTTCATGATATTTTTTTTATGATTCCCAACATTATTCCTCAAAAAAAAATTAAAAAGTCAAAAAAATCAAAATTACCAAAATGGGCCTTAGTTGAACCCACCCAAAGTCCTATTTCACTGGTTTATAAACTATTACAAGAGGGTAATGTTAGAGATATCAAAATTTTCACCAAATAAATAATCAAATATCTCACATAGTTGTGGGTCCACAAAAGTGTGGGATCCACATTGTGAGATATTTGATCATATATTTGATAGAAAATTTATGATTTATAACATTTTTCATTTCAAAATAGTTTTCTCAATGATTAAAAATTGAAAGTGTAAAGAGTTTGATATCTGTGTGCGAGGGTGCAAAGCATTTATTTTTTTAAAGAGTCATGATTTAAGGTTGATTTATGTGTGTTTTATAGAATGAGTCTTAGGTCTCGTTTGGAAACAAGGTATTTTAGTAACTTTTTTATTTTTTGTCTAAAATATGACGTAAAAAAAATTAGTACGTTTGGGGAGACTTTTTGACTTTTTACGAAAAGATATACAAAAAGTAGAGATAAAAGGAAATCTTTGCCTTTATGGTATAGATTATAGGCTTTTGGTTTTTTTTAGTAACTTTTTATTTTTTAGGCTAAAACAGTTACTTGCCAAATGAGGCCTTAGGCCTTATTTGGCAAAGACTTTTTTTTTTTTTTTGCTAAAATTTATAAAAAGACAAAATTGATTAAAATAGTTAATAAGATAAAATGTCACATCAAATCCATAATCATATCACTTTTTCTATCCCAAATATTACATCCAAATACGAAAAAAAAAAAAAAAAAAAAAAAAATCAACCATCTTCCCAAACATAAATATTTTAGCCTAATAAAATAACCAAAAATTAAAATAACCTACTAAAATAACTAACTTCCCAAACGAGGCCTTACAGTAACCGTTTTTTTTTTTTTTTATTACTTAAAAAAAAAAGTTGCTACTTTTGTTAGATTCGTCTTTCTTTTTTCTTTTTTTGTCGTCTATATATGTATAATTTTTCACAAACACAATTATTTTTTTTTTGGGAAGAATTAAAATGATATTTAAGCTATTCTTTTTTATGTCTATAAATACGATATGGCCCAAGCTTAAAGATATTAGGAAAGATTCAATGAGACAATCAACCTAGTAGAAAGTTAAACCCATCTTAGAAGATCAGTCGAGCAACTCAATTTGTGGAGAGAGCACCAATGTGATCAATAGAGCCCTTTCCCAACCTGACCAGTCCATCATGGTCGATTGGCTGAGCAAGGTGAATAACAAATTTAAAAATTATCAATAAAAAATAGAAAATGACAAAATACTGATAGTTTTTTTTTTTTTTTTTTAATTTTATAACAGAATTCAATGCAACTTTGAATATTCTTAGATACCTTTTCAACATTTTTAAATACTTTTCATACATGTGAGAGACTATGATTATCATTAGCAATCCTTTTTCATATGTACTTGCAAGGACAAAGTCAACATTGTCCGAGTCTTTTTGGGCAAGTAAGATTGTTGTCAGTTGTTTGCTCTTCAACTTTTGCCTTGCTTATAAACTATTGAATTCATGAATAAGACATCCAATTATAACGGATGGGGACCGGGGCGGCCGCAACGGGTGGCCGACACAACTGTTTTTAAATAAAATTATCAAGGAAAATGAGCCGTAGCTCGAATCTGAGAGGCTCGAAATGGCTCGAAAGAGGGAGAGGAGACAGAGAAGGGAGGGAGAGGAAGAAGGGAGGGAGGCAGCACCACCGCCGTCGCCTCGCCGCCGATCGTCGCAGTTTCAGACCGTCGCCTCGCCGATCGTCGCAGTCGCAGCACCACCGCCTCGCCGATCACAGCTCGTCGCAGCACCACCGCCTCGCCGATCACAGCTCCAGCCCCGCCTCCTCCTCCAGCCGATTTTTATGGCCCCCTCCCCTCCCCTCCCCTCCCCTCCCCTCCCCTCCTTCCTCCTCCTCCTCCTCCTCCCTTCTCTTCTCCTTCTCTTCTTCTCCCTTTTTCTTCTTCTTCTTCGTTCTGCAACAAAAACACGGAAAAAAGAAAAAAAAAAAAAATCGACACCAAAACGACGTCGTTTTGGTGTCGAGCCAAATGTCGAGCCCCGAGTTTCGAGCTACGTATCACTACCGTATTAGCAATAAATTCTATTTTATTTTTAAGATTATTATTATTTTTTATCAAATTTTATTATGAACAGCTGAGTTTTAGATTTAAAAATTATTTGAAAATAATTTTTTTTTTACAATTATATGTTTTATTTCAATATTACTCTTTTAATATGAACAATAATTTTATAAATAATTTAGTTTAATTAAAATTATATTTTTAAATTATAAAAATTAAGAACATTACGCTAAAAAATCTAAAACAAAAAGGGTAAATTACCAATAGATCATAATAGCTAGACTTAATTCTCATTAAGTCCTATTGAAAGTTAATTTTATTTAAATCATAGCTAAAAAAAAAAAATTGTAATGATAGAAATTGGTTCCTAAATGTCTTTTGTAAAACACATATATATCATGTGTATTTATATTTAGCAAACGATAAATCAATGTAGTTGTGCAAAGTAAAGGTTTTTTTTTTTTTCTTTTTCTTTTTTGTGTGTGCATATAATAATGAATTAGTCAAAACACTTATCGTTTTTATTTTTTTTGAAAAAATAATTTTTCAAAATTTTAACTACTAAAAGTCCTGAACAAGATAAGATAGTAGATAAGATAAGAAAAGTAAGTAGAATTAGATAATCATTACAATAATAAATTTAGTTTTTCTTTTTTTATTTAAACTAAAGCATGCACAACAGAAGGGGGATCACTCGAACAGGAATAAATTTAGGGGTTGTTTGGAGTGTCCTTAATAAGTGCATTTTTTATTTTTTTGGACTGAAAAATTGAGGTTGAAAATATGGATGTTTGGGTTAACTTTTTGACTTTTATGGAAAAATGTGTAATAAAAAATTATAAAAATTAATTTGTAAGAAAAAATTCGAATTGGGAGTTGTGCAGCCGTAATTGTTGACTTTTGATAAATAGTGTTAACTTTTTAACTTTTTAAATAACTTTTTATCATTTTATCTTTTTTAAAGATCCCAAACTTGCCCATAGTTGAACTCACCCGAAGTCCTATTTCACTGATTCATAAATTATTACAAAACAGTTTTCTCAATGATTGTAAAGAATTTGATGTCTGTGTGTGAGAGTGCACAGCATTTATTTTTCTAAAGAGTCATGATTTAAGGTTGACTTACGTGTGTTTTATAGAACGAGTCTTAAAGTCGCCGCTTTGGTCAAATTCGTCTTTTGTTTTTTTCGTCGTGTATATACGAATAATTCTTCACCAACACAATTATTTTTTAATTTATTAATTTTCTTTTATTTTAAGAATTAAAATAATATTTTAAGTTATTCTTCTTTTATGTCTATAAATTAGAGCTAGACATATGGTTATTCGATCCGCATAACTCGCCCTACTCGAATCGACCCGCACATATATAGACGATTTCGCAAACACAATAGGGTCGAGTGCGATTTGGATTCTGACTAATTTTCGAGTTGCGGGGAGTTATAGGTTGTAACCGCACCTGCCACAACCTGCTTGCCTCAACAAATTTTTTTTTTTAAAAATAAATCTAAACCGTTCATCTATGCCCAAACAAACCAAAGTTAAATGTTGGTCAAGCTGGTTCAGAATACTCTCTTGCTTTTTTCCTATTAATACTGTATGGCGGACTTTTGGGGATGGAGAAAAATATATAAATAAAATGTTCTTTAAGAAATGGCGAAGGAAGGTGCTGCTTGATAATTTATTTATTGTGGTTTCTAAAAATATTTGTATATATAGAAGGGTCTTTCGATTTGCATCTTATGAAATGACGCAAATATTTTCAAATTATTTGTTGATTATCCCACTTCAAGTGTCCAGTATCCATTTCATCTCTACTTAGCTATACTTTTGTGGATGCCTAGATATTCCGTGGAAATGAAATTAAATATTTTATTCAGTTTTCTACGAATTCAAATTAGTAATATATATACAATCTGCTATATGATGTATAGTGAATTGGATTAATGATCTAGTTAAGGATTTTGAAATATGTGCTTGTGTTAGTTTATAATTTGATTTAAGATTTTGAATGATTTGTTTGTGTTACGAATTGATTTTGTTGTGTTTTTAATTTTATAAGTTTTAATTCAATAATTATTAATGTTGGAGCATTTTAGAAAATGGGGGGAAAATGACCCAAAATAAATATTTACAAAATGGGAAAAAAAAAAAAAAAAAACCTCAAAATTAAATTTTTGAACAAAAAAGTCCAATCCGCAAACCGACCGCACATTCCTAAACCCTATCCGCACAAACCGCAAACTGCCCTGCGGGCAGTTGCGGGTTGATTTTTTTCCCAAACAGCATAGATGCAGGCGGGTTCAAATCAATTCGCAAACCGTCCAAATCCAAACCCCGAACACCCCTACTATAATTACAATATGGCCCAAGCCTAAAGATATTAGGAAAGACTCAAGATAGCTTCGGCCACGAGACAATCAACCTAGTGGAAAGTTAAATCCATTTTAGAAGATCAGGCGAGCAACTCAGTTGGTGGAGAGAGAACCAATGTGATCAATAGAGCCCTTTCCCAACTTGACCAGTCCATCATGGTCAATTAGTTGAGAAAGGTTAACCCAACCTGATGGAGCACACAGTCCATATTTTTTGATCAGCAAAAAAGAAGTTTTTATCAATGATTTCAAACAAAAGAAGAATATACATCAATAAAGCAGAGGCAAAAGTGAACAACAACATACAACCCATCCTAATCCCAACTAAGTTGGCACCAAGATGACTACACTATAAACAACTACTCAGGGCCAAGTTGGCAAAACTGGATTTTTACGGCTTCACATTAATGACATACATTAAATGCAAGCCATGGTTTATCACTTTTACGATTTACTTTTTTTGCATGTTGTAAATAATTTCCCAACCACGATGTGTCTATTGCGTAGGTTGTGAATGCTAATAATGATGATTTTTTTATGGCTTGCAATATTAGCCATAAATAATAAAACTTTCTATGATGTGCATGCCATTAATACATCAACTATACACAACACACGTACACCAACTGTTAAAAATAATGAACATTTCACGGCGTACAAAAGTCAGCTGCTAAAAATTACACTTTTCATGACGCACAAAAAGCCAGATATTTAAAACATTTCACTTTTCACGACACACAATTGTTGTCGTGAAAGGTATGATTGGAAAAAAAAAAAAAAAGTAGCGCCAAAATGAAAATTTCGAGCGCCAAACACCAATAAATAAATAAATAAACAATCAAAAGCCCCAACTCTTCAGCACCAACATCAAAAAAAAAAAAAAAAAAAACTAACACTCTGGTGCCAAACACCAAAAAATATATTAGAAAAAAAAAAGATAAATATATCAAAATACACTCTTTTAACTCTTTGAACATAGAAAACTGTAGAGGAGAAAAATTTGACTCCAAGAGAAAAAAACAAAGAAAGCAAGATGAGAGAAAAACAAAGAAAAACACAGAGAGAGAGAGAGAGAGAGAGAGAGCTCTAAACCAAAGAAGAAAAGAGAACAATGAGAGAGAAGATGGCTGGAAGGAGACAGAAGAGATGAACACACGAGAGACTCGGCGAAGAATATCATTTCCACCCTTAAACCAGGTTTGGAGATTAAAACTAGGGTTTTGATTTGGGAATTTCTATTGAAAAATTAAGATTTTGATTGAGGAACTCAAAAATTAGGGTTCTGTCACCCTTAAACCAGGTTTGCAGATTCAAACTAGGGTTTTGATTTGTGAATTTCTATCAAAAAATCAGGATTTTGATTGAGGAACTCCAAAATTAAGATTTTGTCACTCTTAAATCAGGTTTGAAGATTCAAAGTAGGGTTTTGATTTGGGGATTTCCATTTTAAAAAAAAAATTTGATTGAGGAACTCAAAAATTAGGGTTCTATTTTAGGTTATAATTTTATTTTATATTTTTTAATTTTGTAAATGTGAGTTGGGAAAACTAGGGTTTTCTTTTTAATTCTTTTATTTTATTTGTTTTACAGGTAGAGAAATGGGTTTTCTCATTCACTCACTATTAAATGAGTCTTCCTCTCTAAACTAACACAAAATGGGTTTTCTTCTCTATTTTTCGATCCTTCTCTATTATTTGATTCTTCTTTTTGGGTTTAAAATTTTAAGTTTTTATGCAAGTATTCTCGCAGTTTGCTCTTAAAACCCTAAATCAAGTGCGATTTATATACTTGAAATTTGAAAATTCTGCTACAAGTAAAAATCCCACTAATAAAAATCAATTCAAGATTTTCATAACAGCTCTCCAAAGAGTGTGGGTAAAGGAGAACTGGAAAACAAAGAAAGAAAATGAGTTCTAGAAATTGGAAAACAAAACAAACAGTGTGGGTAAAGGAGTTTCAATTTTGTGTATTATAAATTTTATTGAATGTTAGTGCTGCTGGAAATTAAAACAGTTATGAAAATCCAAGTTTGGCTTTATATATTAGTGCTCTTGGAAAGTTTGGTTGGGTGTAAATGTAATAAATTATATTTCAATTTTAAAATAGTGTCTAATTACAATTTGGTTGGGTGTAAATGTCTAGCATTGGTCTATACTGTTTGGGTGCTTTACTGACACTTATTGAAACACTTACTACTTGTATTACATATGTTTTGTAAGTTAACATGATGATTGAAAAGAACATAAGATAACATGGGTATTATTGTCATCTGAAAAATCTAGAAATCCCCTAGATATTGATTTGTGATTATGTATCAATTTTAAGCAGTAAATGACAATCCCAATCAAACAATCAAGACAAATCGACACAATGATTTTAACGTGGAAAAGCCACAATTGGAGCGCCTCCAATTGTGATAAAAAAATCACGGGCCAAAGCCACAAAACAATCCACTAAGAAGACAAAAAGAATTACACAAGTGTACTGTCAATTACCTAGCGAATCCATGCCCGAATCGAACTGACTCCTATGTGCCTCTTCTAACCCCATCTTCACCTCAGAATTGTCTTACCCAACGTTGAATCCACAACGCTGATGTCGAATCCACGACGATGAGCCACTCCAGAATCCACTAAAGCTTCAAGCCCAAATTCTACGGAATCCACTGAAGAACAACACTCTCTTTTGTATTGAACGAAACAAACAATTCTTTGATGTATACTTTTCAAACCAGATTTAAACTCGAATAAACATCAAAGAAACTAGCAAAGAACCCCAGATGAAAACCCTAATACCCAAAAAGAAGATCTGGCAGTCGTACCCTAAAATAGGACTGAAACACTTATTTATAGAAAATTGATCCGTGAACTCCGCTCGAGCGTAGGAATGGTCGCTCGAGCGGACCTCGCTTGAGCGCAGGAAAGTTCGCTCGAGCGTAAAATCCCAACCTTCAGTACTTTTGCAGACAGATCAAGCTTCTGGAAGCAAATGTTCTCCGCTCGAGCGCACAAACAGCCACTTAAGTGGACAAGCAATTTCGAATGCATTTTTGCATTTTGGTTCAGGGGCGTTTCCCCGGACCCGCCAAGAGGTGCTGCCCCCGCGAGCTGACCAAGCAGCTCGCTCCCCGACATAGTCAGCGAAGTGGCAAATATGAAAGAATTAACTTCAATTAACTTCTAAAACATTTCTGCAAGGCGTAATTCAGGTTGGATTCGTATCTAAAACTCAAAGCCTCACTGAAATAAAAAAGATCGAATAAAATTACAACTGAAATGAGTTTTATCAAACGGGATTGCCAAGAATAAAAACCTAACAATCTCCCCCTTTGGCAATGCCGTGACAAAACACACCTAACAAATAAAATCCTAATCACCCCAACCCATTACAGCCAACAAAAGCAAACTTCTTTCTCAAGGTCATGATCTGCAAAACAACTATTAGTGCCATAATCTCCAAAAAAAAGCTATTAGTGCCACAAGAGTATATGAAAAAGCAATAGACATATGATAAGATTATCTTGAAGCATGAGATGGAAATATGAATACATGTAAATTGGAGATTTTATGAACATGTCGCATGTAGCATGTAGCATGTAGCATAAATAGATGACAATCGAAGATTTAAAGAACATGTAGCATGAATAGATTACAATCCTAAGAAACATGCAAACACGCTCAAAAACCATTTTGATTTTCACTCAAACTTCTCCCCTTTTTTGTCATGAATTGTGAAAAGAAGCTCAATCAATGAAAGCAAGAGCATAAATCACACAAGTAGGGACAAGATGATGTAAAAATTAATAACTTGCAAGAAGTAAGCAATAAACAAGCAGTGGATAGCAACATACCAACCAATTAATGCCAATCTCCTTTACGAAACCAATCAATTTAAGTGCAAGCTAAACAAGCCCTTGTAATGACAAACCAAACTCCCCCTCACGAAAAGCAACCACAAACACTGAAAACAGTGAACAAGAAGAAAATGACAAAAACAAAATATGATGAAGCAAGCAAGGAATTTCTGATTTGTACTTTAAAACACACAAGATTATCCAAGAAACACAATTACAGGAAAACACAATGTGCACAGCCTCTAAAAGATTCCTCATAAAAGAAAGTGTTGTATTATGTGAAAAGCATAGATTCCATGATAAAAGTGTGTGTGTGACTCGTAAAGTTTGACAAACACAAGATTCAAATCCTAGTAGTGATATGAAAGCTGGACCTCTGGCAAGAGAATCTAAGCACAACAAAGGAAAGTCAAACCACTAGGAATCAAGGGGTATTTGTTGAGTAAAAATGGAGGCTTCCCCTCAATCAATGAATCTTTTCTTTTTCCTTTTTTTTTTCTTTCTTTTGCACATTTTTTCTTTTCTTTTTGCACATTTTTTTCTTTCTTTTGCACACTTATTGGCAGCTGACATGCTTCAAAGTATGGAAACTGAATCAGAGAAGCATGGAGACAAAAAGGATAGCCTGGTTGGTGACTCTGAGGTAGCATTTTCCTCATGCCTTAACTACAAAGAACTGAGGGGAAAGCCGTGGAGATGCAAAAAGATGGAAGGTGGTTAAGAGACTCAACATCATCCATGATATACTAGTATAGGTCAATTTCTCTGAAAAAGCAAAAGATACAATGCCAAAAGTCCATAAAGAAAAATGATTGCTAAGATGGAAGACTCCAAAATTTGCTAATCCAAGAGTGTTTACAAAATGAGACATATTAATCAAAGAACACACTCCGAAATGAGTAATGACCACAGAAAGCACACACATATTAACATGTAATGGATATTCTCATCAATTCCAATATGCCACAAGAACTACTCAAAAATTTCAAGCTTGCAAAACCATACTAAGAAAATCATTTTGGATTTTTTTTTTCTTTTCTTTCTAACATAAAGCAAGACATAAAATGAACAAGCACACACTAAATGATACCACACATTAAATGATCCAAAAAAAAAAAAAAAAAAAAACACACACACACACACAACACACACACACAAAAACCAAAAAAACCAAAAAAAAAAAAAAAAAACGAATAAACAACTTAACACAAGTCAAGTTTTCTCACCCAAACCGTTTTAGTATGTACAAAGTTGTGAGAATTGTAGTTCTTGGACGATGTCTTGACGTTGTGGTTCTCTTCCCTTTCAATGGGAACCCGTCTCGACGTGGTTTCCAACTTCCTATTCCTATGTCTAGGCAAATGCAAACTCGCTCCATGTTTGGTCTCAAGCAAATCAAAATAGCAAGGTCTAGTATGACCCTTAACCTCATTACGACGAATGAAGTGTCTCCTATCCCACGAGATATTGGAATTTCTTCCATGTCTATGAGACACTCTCCCATGCAACTCATAACAATAAAGGCGAATATGACCATACATACCACAATGATGACAAATAAAAACAGGGTTTACCTTCTTTTGTTTGGCCTTACCAACTCTAGGAAGATTGAGAAGTCTTTCCATTCTATATTTTGTTATTGAGATACATTCTGTCTTTCATATAATCAAATAAATGTTGTGACTTTTTTATTCATATACTCATGCTTATATTGACTATAAAATTATTATCCAATTTATTGCTATTATTCTATATTCTTAATTTTTTGTTCAAGTATATATTCTCCTATTGTTTATTGTCATTCTTATGATAATATGTGCACTAAATATTATGTTCATTATTTTGTATCATTTATTTCACTTTTAAGCATTGCTGGGCTACTTGCACAAATAAAACAAATTAAGGTAATAAGAGTTGTTATTTTCTCTTTTATGTTAACTTAAAGTACTCCATGGAATTGCCAATATGTGGTTCATTGGCACATAAGCTTGTATTTGACAAACTTGGCTTTAAAGGGGGCTCTTTTTGGTCATTCATACTTGGCATTTAAGGATGTTATGAATAGTTCATGAGTGGTGATGACGCACGCGCGCGCGCACACACACACACACACATATATAATTAATAGTACATGCCAATGATGATTTAATACAACTAAATGATGATTAAGGGAATTGGATTATACCAATTTGCCATGTGTGTTTATATTCACTATTATATGCCTAAATTGTTGTATAGAGTAACAATTGGGATTGCCATAACCACCTTGGCTTAAGGTTGTTTTTTTTTTTTTTAGTTACTTACTCTCATCAATCATGTATGCTAAAGAGTGCAATAGTGTTTTTCAGTTTATTATCAATCATCTGTTCAAAAAAACTTTATTATCAATCATCGTAAGGAAGAGTTCCATCAATCTTGATGGTCTTAGTTAATTACTTTCGAAACCAATCATCTCAATATTTTTGCACACTTAATTCTAGTCGTGGAATATATGGCTAAGAAAAATAGCTAATCAATCTATATGTACTTGCAACTTCCAACTATATTTTGTTTAATTTAAATAATTGTAACCTCTAGTGTTGTAAGCATGTTGACCTAATTCAAATAAGGAGTAGTTTTTGGGCATAACTCATGACCTATTGTTGTGCTTTTTGTCTGCAGGTGTGTTGGAATTATGTCCTCTTGATCCTTAGCTTCATTTCAAATCCATATCAGTGGGGTTTTATTACATTTTCATCCTTGGATTCCTGAACTCAATTTTTTGAGGTTTGCTTCTATTCACAAAAAATAAAAGAACTCTAAGATTTGATGTTTTTTGTTTAGTTGGTCTTTACTTATGGGTTCTCTAGCAATATGTTGTCCTTTGTTAAAGAAGGTGGTCATTTACAAAATACATAGTTTGGGTAATTTTAAAATTTGCTCTACATGTTTGATAAATTGCATAAAAGGGGTGTCGACATGTAATTATTTATAAAATTAAGATCTGACATTTTGTAAGGTTTTGGTAATGTTCTTGTGCTCATGTACTAGTACTTATGAAAGGGCAAACTCAGGATTAAAAGAAGAGAATAAAGTTGGATCTACACTCAAAATTTGGCAAATCTACATTTCACCATTTTTTTTAGAGCTTCCTTGATTCAACAAGAATAGTGTAATGGGTTAGTTCTTTTATGTGAAATTAACTATAACCTTGTAATAATCGGGAATGAATTCAGTAAAAGGTTTCTTTGCTTACTTTGGCTGGATAACAGTTTTTTTTTTTTTAAAGGTAAAATATATGAGTTTATTATTCATAACTTCATTGTTTTCTCGAACAGAGGAAAAGATAGTCAGGGTGAACCTGTTGGTTACTTTGAACTTGTTACACTACAAGAAATTGCATTTTTCACAACACAACAAAATACGTTGTTAAAAGGGAAAACTCATTGGTAAAAAGTTTCGCCGACACACGGAGCTACGTTAGCAACCCATACATAAAAGTGAGTCGGCAAATCTTTTTGCCAACGAAATTATCATTGCGTTGGTAAAAGTAATGCCTTTAGCGATAAATATAGTCATCGGTAAAAGCCTTCATCTATCGTCAGCAATTTACCTTGCGTCAGTAAAAGTAGTTCAAATATGATGATTGTGTAGCACTTTTCCTGACACAAATTTGCATCAACATAAAATATACTTTTAGCAACACAATATGAGTCAGCAAAAGTAAACTTTTGACAACACATTTACTGACGAGTTGTTTGTCGAGAAAGCTTTACTTTTGGCAACAACAAATTTGCATCGGCAAAAATAATTTAAAATCATTTATATTTTTTATAAGATTTATTTTATAGACAATTGATTGTGTCACTAAAAATACAAAAATCGTTGGCATATATACACTACACATATGACAATAATTTTGTACAAAATGCTCCCCTGTGATCTTTTTTATAGCACCAACACCTAGGTAGAATACTAGTTGTAAATCCAACTTCTTTGGCAACAACAACACAGTTTTACAGTAACAAAAAGTATTACAGCCATATCACCATTACTTACCACAACTACCCAACCAAAAATTATATTATAATATCCTACACAACCCATAGGAGTAGGTACTAAACTAATGCATATAGTAGCAGCAAAATCAAAGAGGAATGTATATAAAAAGTATTGAAAATTGTAGGATGATCCACTTCACTGACATGACATGGCGAAAAAAGTTCCAGCCACCACCAAACTTCAAAGTCACACCATTGAACATCAAAATGACCAAAGGCATCAAGTAACCCTGTCCATTATGAAGCAGCAGATAAGTATTACCAAGATGATACGGGTAAAACCAATCATAAAGCAACAAGAAGAGCATTTTTTTTAGGGGGGGGGGGTAAGTAAGTTATAAATTAAAATGGAAAAATATACAAATTTACAAGAGATAGCCAATTGCAATTGCATATACTTATCACTGCAAAAAATAAATAAAATAAAATAAAAAATTAAACTTTCATATGCACCTAAACATTCAATATTGCAATGGTTTATAACTTTCTTTAGTTTAGGTCATAATCAAAATCAAATGAGTATGTACCAAAAACAACACAAAAGACAAAACTAGGGAGCTAATGAATCAACAAAACAAAAACTTAATGGCAAAACAAATCATGAAGGTATCCAACAATTATCGCAATAAATCAAAATTTAAAAAGATGGCAAAACCAACCTTCAACAATGTTTGCAAGATTCAAACACCCAAACTTATGCATTGCTTGAAGAGTTTGAGTAAGTGCCTCAGCCAAAGTAGGCTTTTCTCTTTCAGTTTTTCCTATTCAAGAAGAAACTTGTTACACAAAAAATCAACTCAACTAATCAACTTAAACAAAAGAGAAGCTAAGAAATAAAAGTTCACATGAAAGCTAAAAACACCATGCTAAAATAATAATAATAAATATAAGACTACATTAAAATCTCTCATGCAACATTGCAGGTATTTGTTTTTAGACAAACGAAATAAAGCTGAAAAGATTACACAGAGGAATGAAGTCTGTAAGCAAAATGGATTTCGAAAGAATTAACTGTCAATTTCTTGAACGACATATAATTTATGCCATTGCTCCATATCATCATAGGTAGATAATTAAAAAGAACTGAAAAGGAATATGCAATCGGATTAAAGCCCCTAATAAGTCAACCGATAATAACTAAATAGAATAACAAATAATAATAAAAATAAACAAAACACAAAAATAGGCTAACAAAAGGAGAACAGAAAAAGCAGTTATTTTCTCTTTTATAGCACCAAAATTTTAGTTTTCACATCTAACATTCATGCCACCTTCCACTGACTTTAAACATAGTAAAAGGATTGAGGTTGAATTACAAAGAAACATTTAAAAAATTATGTTGACACTCAACAATCATAATACAAATTACGAATAGGACCTACTATAAATACAGGAACACATAAAGTTAAATGGATATGGTAACAACAGCTTTCAGTGATGTACTCACAAGCAAAACAGGCAATAAGAAGCGTGAATTGCCAGAGAAATGGGTTCCTAAGCCCTTAGCAAGATTTCCAATTGTCTGGATGGCTTCAACTGCAACAACTATGTTATCTATAAGAAGCTGCAAAGAAAAAATAATAATAACAATAATAAGTGAAACTATTTAACAGCTAAGTACTGGAGCAGCAATCCTAATAGAAGCAAATATGAAATCCAAATATAAAAAGAATGCCAATTCAAAAATAAGGCTTAAACTGGATGTGTGATGCATCATAATGCATAGTCTTGAATTTCAAATCAATGCTGAAATTCACTTTCCATAAAGAATGAAAATCATTATTAAGTTTGTGTAAGTTCACAGAAGCTTAAACAATCAATTCAGTTATAAAAAGTTTTCAAGTTCCAGATAGAACACATGTATGACACAGTAAGGATATGTCAATCCGATAAATATTGAAAAAGTGGGAAACTATTTAATCTCACTATTTTCTTCTTCCTTGAGAAATAAGTAAAGAATTAATAAACTACTCTTGTATTTATCCTAATAGCTATACTCCAATACTATGCAAGAACTATTACAATCTCTTCTTTTACAAGTAAACCAAACCAAACCAAGCCTTAAGTCTCATCAAATGGGGTCAGCTGCATGAATCCTTCTTCTCCACTCGACTTTATCCAAGGCCATTTCGTTAGTCAAATTAAGGAGATTCATAGTTCTATTTACTACACTAGTCCATGTCAATCTAGGTCTACAATGGAATGAAATAAATTAAGAACAAGAAGGAAACAAATTAAGAAAAAGAAGAAAAAGAGAAAAAAAACAAAACCCCAAGAATAGGCACCAGGCAACAACCAAGCATCCACTGCAAACCACCACTGCAGTTCCAAACCTAATCCCCTTTCATTTCTTCTTGAACTTTTCCTGCCCTTCTCTTTCCAAATCTTTATTGCTTAAGTTTTTTTATCTGCTCCAAAAAATGACTCTTTCACTAAATCCAATAGGGAGACCAACAACATCGTCTAGACACAAGAATTATTACAATCTCAAATTCATAACAGTTCAGACACATGATTTGAGTATCCAAAAAGTAGCTATACTTCTCAACATTAAACAAAATTAATTTCAAATTATGGATACATTTAGGAAATATCGGATATGTATCGTGAGTATCCAAGGAATATCAATCCAACATAGATACAATGATGGAGATAAAACATCACCAAGTTAGGTCTTAATTTCCAAACCTATGTATTTCTTACATGTAGTAAGAAAGTAGCACATTCATGTGATCATGCATTTATAAGTTCTAGACAAAACAAAACAAAACAAAAAAGAAAAAACAATATGAGTGGTCATCATCAAGGAAATATGTGATAGTCTGTAACAGACAGCATTGTAATACCCTATCAACTAAAAAATCAGCAAATGAAATAGAGCAAAATGAATATCATAGAGAAATAAACAAGTCAGTTGTGTCCAAACACAACGATCCAAAGGGACATAGTAAATTATAGAAAATGCGACTGAATTTTAAGTTAGGGAGGGATGACCTTCTTAAGTGTCCGACAGATTTCTATAAAATCACCAAGAGTTATCCTTTTTGTGGATGCTAGCTTAGTTAGCTTAGCAATAGCCTCCTTTTGCTCTAACCACTTGGCAGCTTTCTAAGACATGAAAAATGGCAAAATAATAACAATAATAAATTGGATTTTCCTCACATTAATCAGAGAGCACAATTACAAACTAGAAGTACATCAAATATAAAAGTTAAAAGTCAATGAATAACATGAAAAAAAAAAAGATTTAGAGGACTTACCACTCCATCCCAAAATCCTGTCTTCTCTAAAGGAGTCAATATATCAACAGGATCAACAAGTTCATACTCGTCAATTTCCTAAGGAGCTGACAAACAATACGGATATCAGGTCCAAGCATTCAATGGAAAAAAAATTAATACATAAATACTTCTAAAAAAAATAATTAAAACAAGCATTCAATGTCAAAATTCAGTACTATTTCTTTTAACTTCGTTTCATCCATCCAATACTAAAAAAACAAAACAGACAAATTCTAATAACTTCACAGGTTGGATTGCATACTATCTGCAACACATTCTTCAGAAGGGCAGAGCCCACAACTTCAGACACAACTACTTGCTCTAGCTCCTTGTCTTGCTCAAATCTGGGGGTAAAAAAACCAAAAGATAAATTAATATAGAGAATAAGCACTTAGTTTGTGGTAATGTCCTTTAGCTTTAGCCAGTAAAAGAATTAATATCAGAGATGTGTTTTGTGTAGCATTATAAGAATTGAAGACATGCAGAAATTCAACCACAAGCAATCAACAAGAAATGAGCCCATTCCAGTTTTGAACCAATTGAAAATGAGGATTGATCCAAACCAATAATAATAATAATAACACAACAATAGTAAAAACAATTATATGAACCCGCAGTCACATAAATCTAGTCCATGTGAGCTACTACAGAGAAATTTGTAGAAAATAGATATGATGAAACAATATGATTAGCTAAACATATGAGCAAAAAGGGAAAAACAGTATCAATGACCATAGATAAAAAAAAGTGGCCATACAAGAAAATTAACAAATTGTAAAAAAAAGAAAAGAAAATATATTTTCCTAACGGAAATGGTCGAAGAACCTCACCAAAAACAACACAAGCTTAAATCCTAGTGAAAACTACTCTATGAAATGCCAACAAATTAGCCAGTAAATTGAGAAAACAAATCAATATTCAGGGTTTAAGTGTCACTTTTTAAAGGTCAAGGGCCAAAGTGGAATTGAGTGTAAAGTGCAAGGGTATCAAGTGTAATGTTTCCTAAAAATTAAAAAGGAAAATTTGAGTGTGTGTGTCATATGCCCAATACATATGTAGAACTACAAAGTATTAATATCTGATACAAATAGATATTTGTTGAAGTAGCTTTCTTCATAGAGTAAATAATAGTTAATGGTGACGTTATTCCTAGAGGGGGGTGTTGAAAAGCCTCTCTTTCTAAGCGATTTCCAATGCCTCTCCGACGACTTTATGGCATGTCTCTGCAAAGCTCCCAAAACACTTTCAAAGTGTAGATCTAGATTTTTTTTTACGTCTAGGAAGAAGGGTTTAAGAGTTTCTCTCCCGATTTTTGAATTTTCTACACCCACAATGGTTCCCTCTTCTCTCAATCTTCCTTCCATATTGTTATGAGTGTTCTTCCACTTCAATTCTAGCTTCTAGTGGTGACCAAAGTACAACGACTGTAGCAATGGAGTTGGGTAGCGAAGATAGGGACGACGTCAATGTCGACGGCAACGGCAATGACAACGACATGTTTGATGTAGATCTTGATTTTCCAAACCACATTTGTGAGAAGATTAGTGGTTTTCCTTGAATTGTAGTTGTGTTCTTTGATGGCTTTGTAATTTGTTATTTGTAATTCTTGGTAGGTTGTTTGTTTGGCTCTTTAAGGTCTTATTGTTTTTATTTTTATTTTAATATAATTGATTTACATTTTTTTTTCAAAAAAAAAAGAAGATAGTTAATGGTTAAATGATAATCAAGGCTAACTAGCTATTCAATTTATAGTGAGTTTAGTAGTGACCATTATTAGCGTCTTCAATGAATATTACACAAGATCATAAAATGAACAATATGTGCTAAAACTAACCAAACTTGGCTTGCAATAGATGGGCAGCCCAAGCGGTCCAAGCACTGTGAATGAAATCATGGGAAGCCCAATATATGATAAATGGAGATGTCTAGGCCCATCTTCTCAATCCTGAGCATGGATTATGAAACCTAGGCTGTGTTGGTCCATTAATTTGAATAACGAAAAAAAGAAAAGAAAAAGATATGTAAAATATAATTATATTTTAGGGGAACTTTTTTTAAATCTATGATATTAAGATTTTATAAGATAAAGGACATACAATATTTTCATAGTAGTTAAGGTCCCTCAACATTTCTACAGAGAAAATTCACTTCAGAGAAATTTTACCGGCTTAGAGAAATTTCGTCCCAACTCATAGAAATCTCAATTTTCACAGAGAAATTTCAAAAAAAATTTGTGATCAAAATTTCTCTGGGTCGGGTGAAATTTTTATAATTTTTCGCAAAGAAAATTTCTCTGAGTCGGGCAAAATTTCTCTGAGTCGAATTTTCTTTGTGAAAATGTTGAGGGACCTTAACTAATAAAATATATATATATATATATATATATTAGACCTCTCGTACTACACAAAGTTGAAAAAGAATGTTTCACTAATTTTCTCTATATCTTATTTACATTTAACTAATTTTTTATTTTTATTTTTATTTTTCAAATCTTTATTCAAATAGATCAACCAAACACAATGCCAATAAAATTGGTAATTTTCTTGAGCTATGTTCCATTGTGGCATCAACGGTTGTTATTTGCACTTGCACATATGATAAGCTAAGACATTATTTCGTTCATTTGAATAAAATGATTATTTTATTAAAATATTTATTTTTATACTTCATTGATTTAAAAAAAAAGAAAAAAAAAGAGGAAAATGTTAATAAGTTAATATTGAAAATGTAAGGAAATATATAAAAAGATTATAGTGTTTTAAAATTTATAAAAAAATATATTAAATTTAATAATAAATGTCTCAAAATTTATATATTTTTTTGTCTTTTTCTTATACCATAGGGGCACTTGTTAACAAGATCCTATTTGATTTAATGGAATAAAATGAAATAGTTAGACCTTCCTATGTTTAGATCATGTGGGGATATATTTTCTGAGTACCAACACGTGGCAAGGTGACGCCGACGTGTCAGCCGAGGTGCCACGTGTCCCGTTCTTGATGCCGAGGTTATCTCGGCGAGGCCGAGGTTACCTCCGAAGATATCGGAATCCGAGATAAGCAGATAAGGGACAAGAGTCCTAGAATGAGGAAAGACTTCAAGATGGATAAGGATAACGTTCTTAGGGAGTGTATCCTTATCTCTTGAGGAGTTCAAAGTGAGCACTGAATGGGAGTCCATAGAAGTCAGGCTTCTATCGGGACTAGGATTGAGTTAACTATAAAAGAAAGGCACCCCTATGGGTCTAAGGTGCGCAATTTATATTCTGAACAGTGAGTTTAGCACTATTGATCATCTTTGAGAGATATACTGACTTGATCGTCGGAGTGCCCCCGGGTGGACGAACCATCGTCGGAATCTTCTCTTTCTGTTGCAGGTTAGCCAGGTGTCATCTATTCTGCCAGTTCTCTCCAGCTGATCACTGAGTTGGCAGTGTGGTCAGAAAATCACTCACACAATTTGGCGCCATCTGTGGTAAAGATAGGAGAATAGATGGCCAGCAACGGACAGAAGGAAAAGATTGGGGACGACACTCCTGCTGGGAGTGGGAGACCTATTAACCTTGATGTCACAGGAGACGAATGCAACGCAGAAACTCATGACCAGAATCACGCAGTGAAAGACGTCGGCCAGACTGGCGACGCACCAAAGAAACCAGATCAAAGTGGCTACTACAACGAAGACGACCTCCAGGTATGGAAGGATAGATGCCTGCGGAGGGATGAAGAGGTAAAAGAGATGGAAAACAAATTGGCAGACCTGCAGTCGTCATCAATTTCATGATGCAAAATAACGTCATGCAGCCACCGTTCCCGTTCCCGCTGCAGGACACACGATTCCAGCGCCAATGCCCAGAAGGGAGGGCAGAAAACAATCCCCGTGCCCTTCAGCCAACAGGAACGAAAGACACTCTCACCGACCTTCCGGGGAGGTCGACGAAGGGAGTCAAGAAGAAAGAGTCACGGAGGACGCATCACCACAGGAGCAGACCCCAAAGGACATCGGCATGTTCAGGGCAGGCGCTATGCTTCGACACAACTCATGGACAGGGGTCGAACAGGACTCACCACGAAGCTGAAATAGTGACCAAAAAGACTGAAAGCAGGAGATAGCCGAGCTCCTGGAGGACAAAAGAGGACTTAAGAGATTACCTCAAGAAAGCAACAGAATCCGATGCCGAGGTAACTCCCCAGATAAGCCAGGACACCATTCTCGGTGGAATTAGACAGGTTTGAGGCGCCGAAGAGATTATGCCGAGGTTTCAAATATACGATGGTAAGTCAGACCCCAACTTCCACGTCGGATTATATTTGAACTCAATGGCATTGTATAGTGGGAACGAGCCGTTGCTCTGCAAAGTGTTCCCCTTATCCTTCGGGGAGATTGCATCAGATTGGTTCCACAAACTAGCAAAGGGAAGCGTGAAGACTTGGGAAGGCCTAGCCCAGATGTTCGTGGCCAGGTTCGTAACAAACAAGCTGCAGCCATTATGGATGGACGCATTGATGGCTCTGAAGATCAGTAAGGATGAAGGCCTTAGGGCCTATGCAAAAAGATACTATGAGGTATTCAACCGAATACCAGAGTGTAATCAAGAAGTGGCGGTCGTGTCATTCAAGAACGGCCTAAAAGACAACTGTCCACTACGGAAGTCTTTGGCAAAGACTTTGCCAAAAAGCATGGAAGAGCTCATGGCGAGAATCGAGAAGTATGCCAGAGCCGAGGAAGACACGTCGGGGACTAAGGAGATAAAGCAAGAGAAAGGAAACGGCTCGCCGAAGCAAGGTTGAGGTAACAACGGATCGAACAAGCAAGAAACAGAACTGAGGGCTGCACAGGCAGTGACGACTGTGTTCCGAATCCCAATTCACAAAGTCCTGGAACAAATTCGGAACCAACCCTATTTCAGAGCACCAGCAAGGGCACCAGGGGAATTCTTGGGGAGGAACGTTGGCAGGCGTTGTGCCTACCACAATGAAGAGGGGCACATGACTCAGGGTTCTAGAGCCCTGAAAGCACACTTGGAAGACTTGGTAAGGCAAGGCCATCTGAGAGATCTGGTCGACGAGGCCAGAACAAGAGAAGAACAGACAATATTGCCTCAAACACTAGCAGCTCCGCCTCCCCCAGCACAACAACCACAGGCAGGAGGACCTCGGGTGGTTAATGTAATTCACTCGAAGGTGAACGAGAACGACATACAGGGGGAGACCCAGAGGGTGAAACACCTACAGCACGTGAACCACGTCGGACAGAAAAGACCCCGGCCTGGAGAGTGCTAGGGACTGATAATAGCCTTTACTGAAGCCGACCTAGAGATGGTCCAGCATCCGCATAATGATGCCTTGGTAGTATCCCTCCAGGTTGGGGAGTACCAAGTGAAACACATCCTGATTGACCAAGGCAGCTCTTGTGACATCATGTACGTCCAATGTTACAAGGAGCTCGGCCTTCACCCAGATGATATGGAACAATCCAATGGCCCAATGGTTGGGTTCATTGGAACGCCGACATGGCCACTGGGAGCAGCAAGCTTGGAGGTGCAAGCTGGCACCAAGAAGGTCAAGACAGAATTCACCATCATTGACACACCCTCCCCTTACAACATCATCTTGGGAAGGCCATGGTTGCATGCAATGGGGGCAGTTCCCTCAACATTGAATTAACTATTGTGATTCCCAACAGAACATGGGATAGAGGAAGTCAGGGGCGATCAGCTGCAGGCGAAGAATTGCTCCATGGCAGCAATGAAATCTACCTGCAGCATACGAGAGCCAGAAAAGGCAAAAATTGAAGATGAGGACGTGGAAGTCCTAGAAGACGTCGGCAAAGAGCCAGCCGAGAAGAGCGAAGAGGCACTGAAGAAAATCCTCGTCCAGGATGGGGATGAAGAACGCTTTTTTCTTCTCGGCTCGGGCTTAGTCGAAGAAGAAGAAAAAGAGTTGGAAGCTTTTTTAAGAGCCAATATTGAGGTGTTTGCTTGGACACCTTACGAAATGCCTGGCATTGACCCCGAGGTCACTTGCCACAAACTGAACGTTGACAGGTTGGCCAAACCTGTAATTCAACGAGCCAGAAGACCGAAGTTGATGCATGTCGAGGCAGTAGAGGAAGAAGTAGACAGACTTCTGAAGGCCAAGGCCATTAGAGAAGTTCATTACCCTACATAGCTATCCAATACAGTGGTGGTAAAAAAGAAGAATGGTAAATGGAGGGTCTGCGTAGACTTTACCAGTTTAAACAAGGCCTGTCCCAAAGACAGCTTCCCTCTACCCAAGATTGACCAGCTAGTGGATGGCACTTCGGGGCATGGAAGGATGAGCTTCCTAGATGCCTACAAGGGGTATCACCAAATAGCTATGGACCCTGTGGATGAAGAGAAGACTGCATTTATCACTCCCACAGGACTATACTGCTACAGAGTGATGCCCTTCGGGTTGAAAAACGCAGGAGCCACTTACCAAAGATTGGTAACCAAGATGTTCAAGCACCTGATTGGCCGAACAGTTGAAGTCTACATCGACGACATGGTCGTTAAGACCAAACAGCGTGAAGGTCATCTCGCCGATCTAAAAGTAGTCTTTGAAATCCTTAAAACATATCGGCTCCGACTCAATGCATCGAAGTGTGCATTTGGAGTAGGATCTGGTAAGTTTTTAGGATACCTGGTGACCAGGAGGGGCATTGAGGCCAGCCCAGATCAGATCAAGGCCATCCTAGAGTTGAAGAACCCGACGTCGGCAAAACAGGTGCAGATGCTAACTGGAAGGCCCGGAGCCCTGAACAGGTTCATTAGCAGAAGCTCAGACAAGTGCAAACCTTTCTTCAAATTAGTGAAGAAAGCCACAGACTTTCTTTGGACAGAGGAGTGCGAAGAAGCATTAGCCGATCTGAAGAAGTACCTGACCATAGCTCCAGTTCTTTTGAATCCAGAACCCGGGGAGGAGCTGTTCCTGTACTTGGCAGTTTCAGAACAAGCGATAAGTGCAGTACTAATCTGAGAAGAAAAATGGGAGCAAATGGCTGTTTACTATGTAAGCAAAACCCTAGCCGACGCAGAAACAAGGTATCTACCCTTAGAGAAATTGGCGCTGGCTTTAGTAATGGCTTCAAAGAAGTTGAACCATTACTTCTAGGACCATAAAATTGTGGTACTGATAGAGCATCCATTGAAGTCCCTATTACAGCAGGGAGACTTAACAGGAAGAATAGCCAGATGGGCAGTCGCCCTAGGCCAGTATGATCTGGAGTACAGGCCCAGAACTGCAATCAAAGGCCAGGTTTTGGCCGACTTTGTGGCCGAGTTCACGCCCGAATCCATCGAACATCGAACTCCGTTGAGCTAAGATAAAAAATGTCCAAACAAGCAAGGAGAAGCCCAGCCAAAGACAAAAGAACAAAGGAAAGATGACAAACTCAGACCCTACAGCATTTACATCGGCGACTCCTTTCGACTGTTCGTTGATGGGAGTTCAAACTGACAGGGAGCGGGGGTAGGAGTAGTACTGATATCTCCAGATGGGGAGATATTGGAACAGTCCATTCGATTAGGGTTCAAGGCCTCAAACAATGAGGCAGAATATGAAGCATTGATTGCAGGACTAAAGCTGGCAGCAGCAGCAGAAGCAGATGAGGTAATAGTCTTTTGTGACTCACAACTTATAGTCAACCAAACAACGGGCGAGTTTGCAGCAAGAAATGAAAGGATGTCGGCCTATGCAAAAAAGGTCATCAGATTGGCGGCCTTATTTCAGAACTGTAGACGTCCCCGAACGTCCCGGGAGGATGAGTCCTGTTTTGTTCATTTGGGCTCACTACAGTTCAGGACTCAAATTGTCACGGTTCTTAATCTGAACCAAAGAGTCCAAATCCGGCAAATCGTTTTGAGAAAACAGATTTTTTTTGAAAGAAGTGCCAAACATGGACTGCTTTGCCAGATACAGAGTCGCCACCTAAATATTTTATTTTTGGAAAATTTAGGAAACCCTGACTCATTGCCTAAGGCCACGTGTCCGTCATCACCAAAGTTGCCTCGGCTCGGGAACTTGGGTACGATTGGGGAAGGTCACTTCGTGAGCACCTCCGCTCGCCCGATCAAAGATCGGCCTCTACTAACCATGATATCGAGTTTTAAAAACCTTATGCATTCTTATTCCGGTTATTAGCCTAGATTTACTATGTGATGCGCACAGCATACAAGTATAGACCGGGTCGCCTGAATTGGAACAAAAATTTCATGTTTGTTTTTGAAAGATGGTTTGCTACTCGCAAGTAGGCTTTAAAATGCAGATTTTGCCACCCTCAGGTGGGCCTAGAAAAGATGGTTTTTGCCACTATCTAGTGGGCTTAAAACTCACAGTCAATGCATTGTTCCAATCCAAATAACCCAACCTTCACCCACAGGCATTCAGGCAGTTATATCATATAAGCAAATAGCCTCATGGTAAACATGCTATCATGGCAGTCACTCACACACATGCAAGGATGATAAAGCATAAAACTTACCGAGTACTCCAAGCCAAAACAGAAACGATGTTAGAAATCCATGCATGATCCTAACTATACAGAAATGCCTAATGCAACACATGCAGGAATGCAACTAAGATAGGCTCGGCTATTCTAAACATGGCATATGGAATGCTACAGCTAACATGTATTCAACTCAGAATTAAAATACAATACAGTGAGTATGATGCGCCGAGCCCGGTGCATGCAAAACAGATGAATGGATGCAAACATGCTATCATACTGTATGCTAATTGAAACATGCCCTAATCTAACCATCATAAGCTGGTAAATAAAAGGGAGAAAGACGTGGGGTTGGAAGACATACATCGCACACACGCACACTTATTACAATTTTGCTCTCGCTCGGAGGGTCCGAATAAATAATACAGTCCAAAATGAATAATACAGTCCGAATAAGTACAAAACCCTAATTAATTAACAAATTAATCTAGGAAAGCAGTAATTTTAGCATGCAAGGTATGGACTGCCTCAGCTCTGTTCCGGATGATGAATGATGCGTGCTTGAGCCGCCTTGCACGGAAATCCATTGTGATGCCCCAATTAGCCTCTGTTTACAATTAAGCCCAGACTATTGCACGAAGCTCCAAAAGAGTGTCGGTTTCTGATTTGCTGCAACAGAGAGTAAGAAAGGGGCATGGCAAAGTATTTTCACACATGTATGCATACCTCGATCCTCGTGCCACCAATCACGCATCTCGATGCATGATGGCCGAGGAGTCGAATTGCACGACTCAATGTGAAATGAATGCACATATAAACACAACAAGACCGAGACTCCATCATGGATAATCCGGAGTGTCGGCGACTGGGAATTGAGACACGTTCCATCACTTGGAGTACGTAACGTCCCTCGTTTCCCGTGCTTGGGCTAACTCCTATCCCAAGCACAATGCAATATGCATGACATGCATGAATGCAATCCTAACATGCAACCTAGCATACGCAATGCTATGAGATGGCATACACAATGCACGATGTAGCAAGACATACACAATGCTCTAACATGCAATCTAGCATACGCAATGCTATGAAATGAAATGGCATACACAATGCATAATGGACTTACACCAACATGAGTGGACCTCAGTCGCACTCACATCAGTAGCCATGAGATGAAAAATGAGATACTCGAGATGCGTGCACACATGCGCGCAAACCGAGGACCGATCCTAAGGCAGAAATACCACTCTAACAAGGCATGGCAAGGCATGAAATATGGCATACAAACACGCAAGTTCCAGCACTGAAATGTGATGCAAAATGATCCCGAAACATGGAAACATGGCACCCGATGCATGGAATGGTACCGAAACACAAAACTAGGCACATGAATTGACCTATAGCTATATAAAGCATGCATTATTTGATCATGAAGTCTAAAGACAGAGCCAAGACAGTCCCAAAATATGCATATTCTTAGTTCAAAGCATGGCCAAAAGATGCTAACAAGATGGACTAAAATAGCATGCAACTTTGACTAGCAAACATGGTTTATATGGCAAGTATATGAAGCATATGGAATCTCAGCAAACCAGCCAAAATCAATGAACAAAACATGCCAAAATATGCCCAAATAACCACTGAAATGAAGCCAACACATGCAAAAATAATGAGCTCCTTTAGAGGGCTATGCAAGGGATTATTAAGCACATACAAGATGGACACTTAGCATGGTGCAAAAAACTCTGAAAATAAAATATGATAGCTCCAAAACTCATCAAATTGACCCTGAAATGTGACTTCAAAGCATGCAAGATAGGGTCTCTTTGGAAGGCCAAAAAGAACATCAAACAAGGCAAGGAGAGAGGGGGTCACCCCCCTCTAATTTGGGCTCTCAAAAACACATCAAGGCCACTGAAAATCCACTGGATTTCAGTGGCTAAGAGGCCAAAACAAGGCCAATGCAAATGCTCACATGTATGGCCCTAATCATGGAGAGATGAAGCATGCATGGGGGGGAAGATGACCCCAAACAGAAAGTGACCTTAAGAATACTTAAAGAGAAGGTCAAAACAAGACTTTTTTCTAGTTTATATCAAACCTCTAAAATATTCACAAGTAGGGCTAAAACATGATGCAAAAATGACCCTAAAAGAGAGATTGAGCACAAAGGACAGAAGATGGCCTCAAACAGCAAAGAGCCCTTTAACAAAGTTGAAGAAGGGCTCAAAACAAGACACTTTTCAGTTTACATAAAGTCTCGAAAATGATCACAAGTAGGGCTAAAATATCATGCAAAAATGGCCCTAAAAGAAAGATAAAGCACAAAGGGGGAGTAGAAGACCTCAAACAAAAAAGTGTTCTTATACAAACATGAAGATGAGCTCAAAATATGACACTTTATAGTTTATAGAAAAGTCCAGAAAGGCTTGCAAGTATAGCTTATAAACGAAGCAAGAAAATGCAAGTTTAAGAGAAATAGAGACTTACCCTAGAAGAGCAGCAAATCAGGGGCTTTTAGACCAAAATTCTGAGCTTTCAACCTCTTCAAATGGCCTCCAAGGTGCTGGAATGGAGTGTGGAGGTAGTAGGCTTGGAGGTGTAGTGTAAAGGTCAAGAACAATGGGTGTTTTGAGCTTGGAAGAGAGAGAGGTATGGAGGAAGATGGGTGTGTGCCTCAGCTGGTTTTCTAACCTTTGAAAATGAAGCTTAGGTGCTGGCTTTATAGAGGGAGAGAAGCAAAGAAAAGGGAGGGAAAAACCAATTCAAATTTCCCCCCAAAAGGGCAGACCCTCGGACAGTGGGTCAAGTGCAGAATAGCTGGCACAGCTGGAACACGCTCAGGAGGGCAAAAATGGCCGACCAAGTTCAAAAGGTTCAGGTGGCCGGCCGGCCAGGCAAGGTGGTTGGCCGACCAGTTCAGGTGGCCGGCCGACCAGGTCAAAAGGGTCAAGGTGGTCAGCCACCTCCTAGGATGAAGCCCCAGAAGTTAGCTTTCCAATGCCGCAAACCTTGCATCAAAATTCCTCCTATGCAAAAAGTTATGCCTGTTTTGGTGAAGCCGCACAGATTCGGTCCAAACGGATTTCAACCAACCATATCTCCTCCACCCGGACTTGGCTCTAGGAGATTCTTGAGTGAAAAATGAAGCCCCGGAAGTAAGCTTTCCAACGGTGATGGCCTCATATCTTAATTCCTCCTGTGCAAATAGTTATGCCTATTTCAGTGAAGCCGCGCAGATGTTTTCCTCCTTCCCGGATTCATGCTGAATCACTTTTGACCAAATAAAAGCTGGTTTTTCAGAAAAATTGATGGCCTCCCACTCTCCTACAACCTTTCTAACAATGAAAATAAGGTCTCCACCAAAAATGAACCAAGACGGATGCAAAACGGAGGTTCGGGGGCCGAAACACGCAGTTCGGGGCCCCGAAAACAGGCTGTTAGGCACCGGAAGTGGCGTTCGACCACGAAGTTGGTCTCTCAGACCACAGTGTCCCTCAAAAGGGAGGAAATAAGGTGCATGCCAAAAACTGGAGCAAACGGAGGTGGTTAAGCGGTCCCGAACCGAGGCACACGGCCGACGGCTCCGAAAAATCGAAAACCGGGCTCCAAACGGAAAAAATGGCCTACGACCATGAAACGTAGCCTACGGCCACTGAGAGATGATCTACGAGACCTCTCCCTCCCTTCGGGAAGAGAAAATAGAGAAAACGGGACCTGGTTCGCAAACCGAGACAAGGTACAAAAGAGTCTGGAAGTCCGGAGGCAAGGCTCGCAGCCGAGACTCCGCAACCTCAGAACGAGCACAATATGCGACATCACCAAGCGCTCAATCGGTGACGTCTGAGTCTTAAGGTCGGTTAAATATGGGGTGTCTACAAGAACTACCGACTTCTTTAGGTTAGCCAAGATGATAACAGCCACGCTGACACGTTGGCCAACCTGGCAAGTTCAATACAAACTGGAAAAACAAGGACAATAATGATTGACTATTTGTCGGGCCCGAGCATAGAACCACCGACCATAGAGCATGAAGCAATGTGTGTGGACATGGGACCAAGCTGGATGGATGCAATTGTTGCATTCCTGAAAGAAGGAAAGCTGCCAGAAGACCACAAGGAGGCACACAAGGTCAGATTGAAGTCGGCAAGATTCAGTCTGACAGCGGAAGGACATCTCTACAGAAGGTCCTTCACTGGACCCCTTTTAAGGTGCGTACACCCTCTGTAGGTTGAAGATTTTTTATATGAAATTCATGAAGGAATTTGTGGAAGCCACGCTGGGGGCAGATCGCTAGCTCACAGGGCCATTACCCAGGGGTATTGGTGGCCCTACATGCAAAAAGATGTAGAAGCCTACGTGAAGAAGTGTGAACAATGCCAAAGGTTTGCACCTTTGATACACTAGCCAGCTGCTGACCTAAACCCTATATCCAGTCCTTGGCCATTTGCCCAATGGGGCATGGATCTCGTTGGGCTGTTGCCCCAAGCAACTGGGCGAAGGAAGTACCTGCTGGTAGCAACAGATTACTTCATGAAGTGGATAGAAGCAGAACCTCTTGCCAAAATCCGAGATGTGGATGTCAAGAACTTCATATGGAGAAACATCATCACCAGATTTGGGATTCCAAGAGCAATAGTTGCCGACAATGGAACACAGTTTGACAGTAAGCTAATTAAGAACTTCTGTGCAAAGTTCAAGATCAAGAACTACTTTTCAACCCCAAGTTTTCCACAAAGCAACGAACAAGCAGAAGCATCCAACAAAGTAATTCTGGATGGGATAAAGAAAAGGCTGCAGGCAGCAAAAGGAAAATGGGTAGATGAATTGCCCAATGTACTCTGGGCATATCGGACTATGCCGAGAAGATCAACAGGGGAATCCCCCTTTGCCCATGGCTTATGGGCACAGAAGCAGTCATTCCATTGGAGGTCGGCATCCCAGGGATCAGAACCCAGGAGTTGAAGAATGGACTAATGATGTACTCTTAGCCCGAGATCTAGATCTTCTAGAAAGAAGAGAGAAAGCTGCAATACAGCTTGCAGCATACCAGCAACAGCTTGCCAGAGCTTATAACAAGAAAGTTAATCCAAGGGAATTTCAAGTCGGCGACCTAGTCCTGAGAAAAGTCGTCGGCAACAAGAAGGATCCCCAGGAGGGCAAGCTTGGCCCAAACTGGGAAGGACCCTACAGAATCACTTCAGTATTGGGCAATGGGGCATATCGACTTGAAGATAATGAGGGCAAAGCATTGCCAAGACCCTGGAACACTTGTAATTTGAAATTTTTCTATCATTAGATGTTACTTGTTTTTTACCGACAACATCAATAAAATCTTAGCAGAATTCTTCAACACTTATGACTAATAAAGATGCATATTGTGGTTTCTGGAAGACATGAATAATGAAAACCCAAGTGGAACTCAGGTTCACATTAGGGGGCAGAGAGTTATAAATGATGTTTAATACTTGTCGAAATTTGTAGCAATTTCCAAGTTGAAGTTAAACCGATGTTATGTTTAACACTTGTTAAAATTTGTAGCAATTTATAAGTTAAAATTAAACCGAGATGATGTTTAACACTTGTTGAAATTTGTAGCAATTTACAAGTTGAAGTTAAACCGATGTTATGTTTAACACTTGTTGAAATTTGTAGCAATTTACAAGTTGAAGTTAAACCGAGATGATGTTTAACACTTGTTGAAATTTGTAGCAATTTACAAATTGAAGTTAAACCGATGTTATGTTTAACACTTGTTGAAATTTGTAGCAATTTACAAGTTGAAGTTAAACCGATGTTATGTTTAACACTTGTTGAAATTTGTAGCAATTTACAAATTGAAGTTAAACCGATGTTATGTTTAACACTTGTTGAAATTTGTAGCAATTTACAAGTTGAAGTTAAACCGAGATGATGTTTAACACTTGTTGAAATTTGTAGCAATTTACAAGTTGAAGTTAAACTGATGTTATGTTTAACACTTGTTGAAATTTGTAGCAATTTACAAGTTGAAGTTAAACCGAGATAATGTTTAACACTTGTTGAAATTTGTAGCAATTTACAAGTTGAAGTTAAACCGAGATGATGTTTAACACTTGTTGAAATTTGTAGCAATTTACAAGTTGAAGTTAAACCGAGATCATTGTTAACCGAGGTATGTCACCCCGAGAAGGTTGCACAAAGATGGAAGTATATGTTAAAGATATGCAAAGATATTCCAAGTATGGAGGCATACAAAGCAAGCATATAAACATCCAAAAGCAAAAGAGTTGTTGTATTAAAAATACATCGGCAATGTGAAGAAGTTTCCAGTACTTCAAAAAAGAAAAACAAAGTACAAGAACAGAAGGGAAACACGTAAGGCTAAGACTCCTCAGCAGTTGCAGTTGGTTGAGTTTGGAGTTCAGACGATTGTTGGGAAGACATCTCAGTAGCCTTATCTGCCGCGAGCTGGGCGTCAATTTCTGCAATAGTTTCATCCACACTTTTGTCGGCAAGGGGAACGACGGCCGATGTCTTCTCAGCCACAGCATCTTTAGGGACCTCCTCACCCTCCTCATCTTGAGTCAAGTCCAGGACTTGCTCATTCAGAGAAGGGGACTTGGTCCTAGTGGCCTCTTTTGGTTTCCTTACCAAAACTTCCTCCTCGGCCTCATCCTCAGTATCAGATTCACTAGGAGGTGGAGTTGGAGGAAATGGCAGGGGAATGGCATCAATGTTCCTCAGGGAGGAGCCCTCAGGGACATCAAGTTTTTTCAGCAAAGTCATCCAACCAAGGGAGAAACCCTTGTTGCATGCTTGCTTGACTTGCTTTTCATAAGCCTCTGTAACATCGGCCATGCCCTGAGCATACGCCTTTTCGTCGGCATCTTTGATTTCGGCCTCTTTGGTGGCCAAGGCATCTTGAAGCTCCTTTTGGGCCTGGGCCACTTTGTCCTCAGCCTCTTTCAGTTGGGCTTGAAGAACTTTGTTTATTGCCTCAGCGGCACCGACCTTTTCCTCGGCATCGTCCTTCTCTTTGATGGCGACCTCGGCCTGATCCTCCAGGGTCTTCATCTTTGATTGCAGATTTTTGTTAATCTTTTGAAGACTGGAGATCTCCCTTTTCTTTTCGGCTAGCTTCTCACGGTTCTCAAAAGATTGTATTGAGAAAGAGTGGGCATGCTGGATGGCCTGAAAGAAAACAGAAGTATTAGAAAATATTCTAAGTATGAAATGAAGATAAAAAAAGAAAAAGTACCAAGCAACAACACTTACCTGAACAGAACGCTAAAGCATCAGAGCGTAGTTTTCATACTCATTGAACTCGGCATTTCGTTCCAGATCGCCTGGAAGAAGCAGTGCAGTACTGAGGGCAACGCCGACATTAATATCGTCGGCATTATCACTAGCCATAACAGGCTTATCTTCCAGAGTAATCTCGGGGGCCCAGGGGGCATCTAGCTTCTTAGACCCCGAGGTCGTTGCAGAAGATGACCTCGGCCTTTTGGACTTGGTTGATTCAGATGGAAGTGTTTCAGTAGACCTCTTCGCGGGGACAGAGGCAGTTTTCTCACTCGAAGCCAGCTTGGAAATTGGCAACGTGTCTTCAGTCTCAACCTGAGTCACCTTGGCCTTTGGTTGAGCCTTTTTAACTCTTTTCGGCTTCGGTGGAGGCAGGGCTTGTGTTGATTGAGCATCAACATCAGTTGGAATATTGGCTAAGAGGTCTTTTGCAACTGGTTTTGGGCGGCCCATCTCGGCTGCAAGAACAAGTCGTCAACGACGTTTGCGTTGAGATGGTGGGATCAGGTATTGAGCCGAAGTAGACGGCTGTTCTGCTGGATCAGAAGTTAATCCTTGATCTGGCCGAGATTCGGTAGCAACTGAAGGGGTTGTGGCAGAAGGAGGAGATAAGCTCTTTTTCTTTTTTCTCCTGGGAACGTCGGGAAGAGCTGATTTGTATGTTGGAATAAAATTGAGAAGCAGAGGCGCCTTCTGTTTATGGACTGGCAGGTCCAAGAGTTTCTTCAAATCCTTGCTGAGAAAGAAGGATTGGTGAAAATTTTTTGGTGGCTTAGGAACAGCTACAAGAAAAACAGACGTTAAGGAACAGATGAAGTATGCAAGACTTTAAAAAACAAGTAAGTATGAATGCAGGGCTCTTACCATTACCCTCTACAAAGACTGATCGAGGGAGAGGGAAGAGATGGAGGTCTTCATCTGGGACAAACTCCCAGTTCCCTGAAGTAATAAAATAGTCATCCCCCAGCTCCCTTGTTGGAGTCTGGAAGGTCGGCTACGATTTGGAACTCTGTGGACCTCGGCTTAAGGTAATAAATGTAGCCTTTTTCTTTCAAGTTAAGGCCGCACATGGTATAGCAGTATTGAATATCGACTAAGGTGATCCTAGCATTTTCCTGTTTAGCTAAGGCTATGATACCATTGATCACTCGATAAGAATTGATGGCAAGTTGCATGGGGTTCAACTTATAATAATGGAGAATCTCGCGAAAAAGGATGTTGAGTGGAAGCCGAAGTCCACACTCAAGGCATGGAGTCGTCAGTAGGCATGATGGAGTCATCATCCCCAGCCAACCTCAGATGGACGTCGGCTGGGATTTCAAACTCCTGTCTAAAGTATTCTAGTTTGAATGGGGTGTTTACCCTATGTTTCCACATACCCATGATATCGGCTTAATCAAGGAGGTTGGGTTTCAGAAGATGTTTTGAAAGGGTTATTGGGACCTCGGTAAACACTTAAGGTAAATACAAGTTTCAGTTTGTTCCTAAATTATGGGTTCTACAGACAAATCCCAAACCTAAGTCTATGGAAACGAAGATTGAAGGCACAAATCTGGAAAAGACACAAAAAACAGAAAACAAGAACAAGTTTCAGAATCAAGAACAAAGATGGACTATCAAGAACAAGTGGTACAAGGTCAAGAACAGTGGCAAAAGTGCAAGAAAATGGTGAACGATGCGTGTATTCAAGACATGGGCAAGGGCAAAATCGTGGAATAAACACACTCAGATATGAGATTCACAAATCAAATGTTTGAACAAAGTAGTAACGGAAACAGATAGTAAAGAACATCAGAGAATTGAAAAACGAAGGGAACTGTGGCTTACCAGAAAAAACGAAGCCGGTATAAAGATCGCCGAAGTCAGGCGACGATTGCAGAAGTAACAGAACAGTGAAGGCTTTACCAAGAGAAAGGAATGAAGACAGTTGCAGAGCTTGAAGTCTGGAACAATGGCGGATTCAAGAGAGAAAAGTAAGAGAGAGAAAACGCAAGAATATCAAATCAAAGGTGAAGAAATGAAAGAAGAGGGAAAAGTTTTGTTAAAACTTGAAACGGCGGCGAAAATGAATTAATGCGCCTAGAGCAACGAATGTGTCAGACGGCGCACGCAGACGCAAGACGGCTTACAGGCGCGTCATAGACACGATCCTGTAAGGATGAAACACGTGGATGAAAACAGTCGAATAAGTGATGCGTGACAGCTCATATGTTAGAGAGAACTCTTGGAGTCCTTAATCTTAATGGAGGCATGTCGGACTGAAATAAATGATCTCGGCAGAAGAAATTTTAAGCCGACGTACTAGAAAGAAGTACCGATATAGGTTCCATCACCTCAAAATGCCGAGGTAATAAAACCTAGGGGGCAGTTATGGGGATTTCTGAGTACCAGCACGTGGCAAGGTGACACCGATGTGTCAGTCGAGGTGCCACGTGTCCCGTTCTTGACGCCGAGGTTATCTCGGCGAGGCCGAGGTTACCTCCGAAGATATCGGAATCCGAGATAAGCGGATAAGGGACAAGAGTCCTAGAATGACGAAAGACTTCAAGATGGATAAGGATAACGTTCTTAGGGAGTGTATCCTTATCTCTTGAGGAGTCCAAAGTAAGCACTGAATGGGAGTCCATAGAAGTCAGGCTTCTATCGGGACTAGGATTGAGTTAACTATAAAAGAAAGGCACCCCCATGGGTCTAAAGTATGCAATTTATATTCTGAATAGTGAGTTTAGCACTATTGATTATCCTTGAGAGATATACTGACTTGATCGTCGGAGTGCCCCCGGGTGGACGAACTACCGCCGTAATCTTCTCTTTCTGTTGCAGGTTAGCCATGTGTCATCTATTCTGCCAGTTCTCTCCAGCTGATCACTGAGTTGGCAGTGTGGTCAGAAAATCACTCACACAGATCATATGCAGAAATTTTAAAATGACAAAAAAAAAAAAAAAAACATGTAAGTAAAATGTGAATGAAATATAATTGTATTTCAGCTACATTTAATCCACCTTTTTTTTTTTAACCTTTCTAAATATCTACCTAAATTCATGATCTAAACACAGTCTAATGATATTATGCTATGTTTGGATTATGAATTTGTGTAGAAATTTTGAAAGGTAAAAGGAAAAGGTGAATGAAATGTAACTATTTCATTTATATTTTATTTACCTTTTTTGTTTTTCTTTTTCAAATTTCTACTAAAATTTATATCCAAACACACGAACTTAAGTTCTAATTATTTCATTTCATTCCATTAAACCAAATAAAAATAAGTGTTTTGATAACAAATCCAATTTTTTTTAATTCAATATTCAGCTTCCAAATGAGTTTTTGTATTAAGTGCTTTCATAACAAATCCAGTTTTTTAAATTCAATATTGAGCTTCCAAATGGATTTTTGGATTTGTCATATATGACTAGATACTAATTAAAGGGTTTGGATCCGCATTGTTGTGTTGGCTTTTGGGCCTATTTTGGAGCCCAAATAAGTAATTCGAACGGTTTATCTTTTAGATTTATTACGGAGTTCATTTATATGATTTGGATCATTCATTTTTTAGAGTATATGAGAAGAAGAACAAGTTTGTAAAATATCGAGTTGGTTGTACATCGATATTTCTATCATAAAATCATATTGCATCTAAAAAAAAAAAAATTAGAATAGTAAATGTAATTTAAAGTATCAAACAAAATATAGATGGGATTTGATGAAAGGGATATCGATATCCGATCAATTTAATTTTATTCAGGTATGTTTTAAGGGTCGTTTGGCATTGGCTAATATAGTCAACTTTTTTTGTGTTGGGGACTTTTTTAACCTAGCTTTTTAGCCTCGTTTGGTTTGGATTTTTTGATTTTTTTTTATTTTTGTGAGAGAAAAAGTGTAATAATTATGAGTTGGATGTAATATTTTGTCTTATTAACTTATTCAGCCTATTTTGTCATTTTGTGCTTTTTTAACCCCAAAATGATAGCCAAATCAAGGCTTAGTCTATCTATAGTAAAATGTGAATGATTCAAATTATCTAAATGAGTCCCAAAATGAGCCCTATACAATAATTGTTGTTGTGCATTTCTAAATTCCTCATTAACCTTATTTTTGGTTCCATGAAAAATAACAAAGATAGTAATATTATAAATTCAGAGTTAATTATTTAAAAATTATTCAAAATTATTATTTGGTGATTTAGATTTATTCTATCCATAGATTATGCATTACATAAATTCAATGTCAACCACACAATTCCCATTCGGGATAAATTTGAGATACGGTTCATAGTCTTCTCTGGGTTGTCGTCTTCGTCAACTAGATGAGAGAGAAGAGAGAACCATGGAAGGTCTGCTTTAGGCTTTGAGTAGCCCTAGTGTTAGGATTAAGGCACACTAGAAATCAATCACACATACAGAAAGATGAGACACAAGAGATTTACGTGGTTCGGCAATCGCCTACGTCCACGGAGAGAGATATCCACTATAGAATTATCTTGGAGGAAGATTACAGAACTCACACCTCACAACTCTCTATAAAACTCTCTCACTCACAGATTATACACTCTGTGTTGCCTATTTCTGCTTGATGATTAACTCAGTTCACAGCTCTCCTTATTTATACACAAACGGGAGAGCTTCTTGCCAACAACTAACTACCATTGCCAACCTCTGCTTGCCAACAAACAACTACCAAAGTTAATAACACAGCCACCCTAGGTTTGAAAAAACTTCAGCAAATCTGTAGCCTCCATTCTTGACTTCCATGGTAGTTCATATGGTGTGAAATGCTCAACAATTCTCTCCATCCACACCTATAGGGAGTAGGATCCTTACTGGAAGTGCATACAGCAATGTCCCTGCATACTTGAAGTTTGTCTTTCAAGACCACCTTTGTAAGCATGTTGGTTGGATTCTTATTTGTGTGGATCTTGACTAGTTCCAATAACTGCTTCTCTATCACTTTGCGTATCCAATGATACCGAACATCAATGTGCTTCGTGTGAAAATGGTACATGGAATTCTTACTCAGTTCTATGGCACTTTGGCTATCACAATGTACCGTGAACTTTTCCTGCTCTAGTCCCAGTTCTTGGAGAAACCTCTTCAACCACAACATCTCTTCCCCAGCTTCTACTGCGACAATATACTTTTCCTCGGTTGTAGATAAAGCAACACACTTCTGCAGCTTGGACTGCCAAGGCACAACTCCCCCTACGAAAGTGAACATAAGTCCTGATGTAGATTTCCTACCCTCAAGATCGCTTGCCATATCTGAATTAGTATAGCCTTCCAAGACTGGTTTAGCTCCTCCAAAGCGCAAACACATTTTAGATGTACCCTTAAGGTAGCTTAGAAATCCACTTGACTGCTTCCTAATGCTCTTTCCCTGGATTGGAAAGAAGTCTGCTTACAACTCCAACAACATGAGCAATATCTGGTCGGGTGGACACCATTGCATACAAACTTCCTACTGCAGAGGAATAGGGGATTGACTCCATTTATTTCCTTTCAGAGCTGGTCGTGGGACACGAATGCTTTGTCACCTTGAAATGGTTGGCCAGTGGTGTGCTGACTGGCTTGGCATCTTTCATGTTGAAGCTTTCAATCACCCGTTCAACATATTTCTTATGTGACAGCCATATCTTCTTAGCTTTCCTGTCACGAACAATCTTCATGCCCAAAATTTGTTGTGCTAGGCCTAAATTCTTCATGTCAAAATACTGGGACAAGTCTTTTTTCAACTTGTTGATCATAGCAATATTATGTCCGATAATCAGCATATCATCGACATACAACAATAGGATGGTGAAGTTTCCATCCGAAAAGCTTCAGAAGTATACACATTGGTCTGCTACTGTTCTTTTGTACTCGTGATCCACCATGAATGAATCAAACTTCTTGTACCATATTGTATTGGCGCCTGCTTTAGGCCATAGAGACTCTTCTTCAGTTTGCAGACTAGATTTTCTTTTCCTTTAACTTCAAATCCTTCTGGCTGCTCTATATAGATCTCTTCTTCTAAGTCACCATGGAGAAAGGCAGTCTTGACATCCATCTGTTCTACCTCCAGATTCAAGCGAGCTGCTAATCCCAGAGCTACTCGAATGGAAGTCATCTTCACAACTGGGGAGAATATCCCATCAAAGTCAATTCCCATCTTCTGTCCAAAACCTTTGACCACCAAGCGAGGTTTATGTTTTAGTAGTTTACCGTTGCCATCTTTCTTCAACTTATACACCCATTTGTTCTTCAAGGCTCTCTTGCTTTTTAGAAGTAGAACAAGCTCATAAGTGTGGTTCTTTTACAAAGAACTCATCTCCTCCTTCATGGCTTGCATCCAACAATCTTTCTCGGTATGACTCTTTGCTTCTAAAAAACTCTCGGGCTCCCCCTCATCAGTGATTAGAACATACTGAGAAGTGGGATATTTGGTTGATGGCACGACAGCTGTAACAACCCCAACCCATGATTAACGTTGTTAATCCATATTTAATTATGCCTAATAAGTAATTAAAGTGAAATTTTGCATCATATGTTGCCTTATTTGTGTTTATATCTGTTTATCGTAGGAATATCTGTTTCCATTTCTGTTTCGTTCTACGAATTGAAGGCCTTATCGGCATCCGACCACGAAATTAACTTGATTTATGTGTTTGTTGGGATTTTTAGAATTTTATGGTAGGTTTAATTAAAATTCGATTCGAAACGATTAAATTAAATTAATTTGATACCCACTTGATTAGCCTTAATTAACCATCGTTAGGCAAGCCTATATAAAGCCATGAATGACTCAAGAATATAATAATAATAATAAAAAAACACACACACACACACACTCATTTCCTCATCTCTTAAGCTTACAAACGTGAGAAAGTGAGAGAGACCTAGAGAGAAGTAATCAACAAAGGAATTGCTAGAGAACTTGGAAGTTTTGGCTTGGGACTTCAACAATTAACCATATAAAGTGCAATTGAGCATCTAAGGTAAGAATTCGAGCCGTTGGTCTTGCTTTTGAGTTAGTAAGTTCATGAATACAAGAGAATTGAGTTGAAATTGAACTAGAACGAAAGAGTCTAGATCATGCCATGCATACATGCATGTTTCATATCATTTTGAAGTCCTTTTCAAAGATTTCTTCTCATGCATGTTGCGATTCTAACATGGCTTGAAGAATTCATGACATTTTTCACCATTGGACCTTATTTGATCATGTTTTGGAAGCTACGAACTCAAATGAATACATGCATGATGTGTCCACATCATGTTCTTACATTTCAAGTTGAATTTTGCATAATTAACATACTTTGGGGCTTTGATTTCATGAAATGATCTTTAATTCTCAATGTTTTTCAAGTCTAGACAAGTTTTCTTGAGTTTTGGCCCAAAAGACCCTGATTTATGGTTTTGAATTTGAGTTTTGAAGCTTAAAGGCAGTTCTGGAAATTCCAGAATTCGCACTGTCCGCTCGAGCGAGGAAAGTGTCAATCGAGCGTGAAAATTGAGCTGCCAGAAGTTTTATAAAATTTTACAGGTCACTCGAGCGACCAAAGTGGCGCTTGAGTGAGGACCTTTTTACTCAGTCTTCTGCTCGAGCGATCATCGAGCGGGAATTTCACGCAACCAGTACTTTTGCCAAGTTTGCAGACCGTTTGAGCGATGGAAGTTATGCTCGAGCGACCATCCTTATTTTTGAACCCCCGCTCGAGCGAAGGAGGTTACGCTCGAGCGGAGACCCTGTTTCTAGTATTTTTGACCAAGTGTTTTCAAATGCATTTTTGCATCCTCATTGTATCCTAAGCATTCCTAGGCCAAGGTTAAGACATAATAATGAGAGTAAAATATAGAAACACTCTAAGAACAGGATGCAATGAGTTAATTATATTCCAAGCGCGTGTTTCAAGTGTGTATTTGTTATGTGTTGATGTACGTCACGTGCCATAGACCGTTTGATTAATCTGCTTTGTCTATCTGCACCCGGAGCATCTATGAGTAATAACTTAGTAAAGCTATATTCAACTTTATTTACTTTCTGTATGATAAAATAAGATCTTTTTTCTAAAATGCTATGTTCTGTACAATGAATGATTGTCCAATTTCTGACAATGAATTCGTGGCATCCTTAGCATCATGTGATATCTATTAGCTGCTACCCGGTATCGGAGGTTCCATTGTGGAACGTATTATGTCTTTCATCTGTTACCCGTACCGGAGACTCCATCATGGAGTTCAACTTATTTGTTATCTGTTACCCGGATCCGGAGATTCCTTTATGGAAATGGTTACTCATAACCACCATTTGTTCTGCATCTGTTCTGTATCTATTTTGTTAGCTCTAATGGATGTATCACGTATGATTAAGCATGAACTCTAATTTCTATATATGATTTGAACAAGAGTATATGAATATGGATCTACTTCTGTTTCTAAAATAAATATGAATCTATTTTCTAAAGCTAGTATGGGACATCGTTCATTTGAACCCTTTCACTCTATTATTATTCATTGGGCTCCAGCTCACTATTTATATTATGTATGTAGGTGAGCAGGCACGTGACCAGGCTTAGAGTTGAGGACCTGGCGTCTCAGTTTTGGTGTCAGCCAGCCGTCATGCCTCCCGTGGAGGTTCCCCTTTTTGAGATCTAACCAAGTTTTGAAGTCTTTGGGGACTTTTATGCTTCCTGATGTTTATGTTTAATCTAAACATGTTTTGTAAGTTCTGTATATGTGGCTTTGGTGACGTATGACTAATGTGTTTTGACGTCACATCTATATATATACATAAGTTTGTTTCGAAAATTCTTGTCCCATGTATGTCTGCACAGCTCTATGGACTTTGTATATTTTGTATATTTGCTTCTATAGCTCCTAATTAAATATTATTCTGTTCAGAGGCCTTTGGTAATCCAAGGGTTACTGGTTGGTTACGACACTAAACCTATAAGGGGTGGGTTTGGGTCGTGACAATAGTTCTTCCAAATCTCCGCAACTGAGGGGGTTGCTCCCTCTACTCAACACCCTCTTCATCTGGGTCTTCATCTCTTTCCTCCTGATCCTCAATTTCTGGCATAGGATCTTGTAACTCTGGCGCTTCTTGTTGCACATCATCACATCTAGCATTTTGTGATGGTTTGGGAGATGGTAACAAGTCTGGAGTAATGACATCTCTAGACTTTGCAGACTTCGCAAAATCTGCTACTGTCTGGTCTTCTTGAAACACAACATCTCTGTTCCTGAACATCTTCCTATTCACTGGGTCCCACAACTTGTACCCAAATGCTGCATCTGAATAGCCCACAAATATGCATCGAGTGGACTTTTCATCAAGCTTCTGTCTGTTTTCCTTGGAGATATGTGCGAACACCTTATATCCGAAGACTCTCAAATAAGAATATGATACCTTTCTTTTGGACTAAACTTCCTCAAGTATCGTAAAATTCAATGAGACTGAAGGCGACCTGTTGATGAGATAACAGGCTATACGGGCGGCTTTAGCCCAGAATGACTTTGGCAACTTTGCCATTCTGAGCATGCATCTGACTCTTTCAATAATAGTGTGGTCCATCCTCTCTGTCACGCCATTGGGTTGTAGGGTACCGGGAATTGTTGTCTTGTGCCGGATACCTCTGCTAGCACAATATACTTCAAAAGCATTAGAAGTGTACTCGCCACCATTGTCTGTGCGAAGACACTTCAACTTCTTTCCGGTCTCTCTTTCCACCATTGCATGGAACTCCTGAAAGTGCTGGAATACCTCATCCTTCATCTTCAGGAAATACACCCACAACTTCCTTGATGCATTATCAATGAAAGTCAGAAAATACTTGTGGTCGCCAAGTGACTCCACTTCGATCGGGCCACAAACATCCGAGTATACCATACTGAGCACTTCTATTTTCCTCTTGCTTGTTGAACTGAATAATACTCGATGTTGTTTGCCATAAAGGCAATGATCACATGGCTTCAGGGCACTCCCTTTGGATAAGGGTCTCCTGGATTGCTTTCCTAACAAATGCAATCCCTTTTCACTCATGTGAGCCAATCTTTTATGCCATAATTCCGGTAACTCCTTGTCTTCTGCTGTATTAAGACTTCTTAGATAGATCTTCGTTTGAGTCTTGTACAGTGTTGAAGACATCTTTCCTCTGGCGATTGTCAAGGCTGCTCCTGTCAGCTTCCAATGGCCATTTTCGAATGTACTTGTATTGCCCTGTCGGTCCAAGGCGCTTCCGGAGAAAAGATTGAGGCTCAAATCTAGAACATGCTTCACATCTTTGAGAACTAGCTTGTGTCAGACATTAGTCTGAATACTAATGTCTTCAATACCCACAATCTTCGAATAGCTAGAATTCCTCATTCGAACAGTGCCAAAATCTCCGACGTTGTACGAGCTGAAGAGTTCTTTGTAGGAAATGGCGTGATAGGATGCAGCTGTGTCTATCACCCACTCTATACAGTTATGGTCAACCACATGAAGGCGATCCTCCTCTTCACCAACTGCAAAAAGTATTTCATCAGTTGTTGTGGTTGTCATGTTCTTATCTTCCTTTGACTTATTGCTTTGGCCTTTTATCTTCTCGGCTTCGGCAATTCCTCTTTATGTGACCCTCTTGGCCATAGTGAAAGTAAGTGAAGCTGGAGTTACCTTGACTTTTATTGTCTCTAGATTTACTCCTATTGTTCCATCTACCTCTACTCTTGCTTCTTCCTTTGCCTCTTCCTCTACCTGTGTCTCTATTTCTGTCTCTCCCTCTATCTTCTGTGACAAGTGCATGGGACTAATTACCTCCCATGTCTTTTCTCCTTGCCTCTTCATTGTACATGGCGTCTATGACTATACTCATGGTCAGCTTCCTTTCTAGTGCAGAGTTGCGGAGAGAAACCACCAACGTCTCCCAACTGTTCGGTAAAGAACTGAGCAGTAATACGACTTGCATTTCATCATCCAAGGGAATCTTGACGGTTGCAAGCTGATTCACCAAATTTTTGAATTCACTGGTGTGCTCGGCGACAGACACACCATTCTTCAACTTCATATTTACAAGCCTTCTAATCACCAAGGCTTTGTTCCGAGCCATCTTTGACTGGTACATTCTTTCTAACATTGTCTAGAGGACATATGTATCTATCTCCTGGCAACATGGTGGAACACACTGTAGTTTATCCATTGTCTGATCTGACCGACAGTCTTCAAGTTTATCTTTATCCAGTCTTTATCCTTCTCTGCTTCTGGTTTAACCCTTTTTAGAGCAATAGGGTCAAATAGGTCTATATAATATAGGACGTCTTCCATTCGCGGCTTCTACATTCCATAATTGAAAGCATTCAACTTTACCATCGATCTTGAAGTTGATGTGGATTCCTCTACCGTCTTCTTACTTGTACAAAAAAATCTGAATTTGGACAAACGGACTACACTGTTGAGTCCAGAATGGTCAAATTAGCCAGGGAAGCACTTCCTCCACTTTTTCAAGGACCTCAACGAAATTTCTTCCAACTCAAGGGGCCTACAATATCCCAAAACTTTAGGGACTAAAATGCAATTGATCATAACTTTAGGGGCTAAATTACAATTTAGAAACTTCAGGGACTGAAATATAATTTACCATAACTTTAGGAGCTAAATTGTAATTTCAGAAACTTCAAGGACTGAAATGTAATTTACCACAACTTCAAGGGCCAAATTACAATTTCAAAAATTTTGCTGATGCAATGATGACATCACAGTGACATCAGTCGCCTTCTTCAAATTCCTTTGCCGAACTGAAATTTCAGGCAAAAATCTTACGAATGTTTGGCAAGCTCTACGGCACTCGTTTTAGCTCCGATTTTGACGAATTTTATATCGTAGGAATCGTCTCGAAGAAGAGAAAAGAGATGAGTGAGTTCTGTAATCTCCCTCTAGGATAATTCTATAGTGATATCGCTCTCCTGGACGTAGGCAATTGCCGAACCACATACATATCTGTGTGATTGATTTCTGGTGCCTCATTATTTCTAACAAGTAGTGTCAGAGACGCGTCGGTCATTTTTTGAAAAAAAACAGAGGGTGTTTTTCAAAACTGCCAGAAATCAAGTTGCTCAAAATTCACCTTCGAGCATACCAAGAGGAAGATCTCGTCCAGAGGAGTCCAGAACTGCAAAAGCAGAGCCCCAGAAGAGGCTCACTCTCATACATGTGCCTCACGCACCGTTATCCATGCTGGCGCGTGACATTAGTCGTAAGCACGTGTCTGACGCGCGGTGGAAGGAAGAAGACGAGCCACGTCAGTGCCACGTTAGCACCACGTGGCAGCCACATCAGCGCCACGTCAACATACCGGTTGACCAGTTAACCCAGAGGTAGAGGGTTATCTGGAGCTATGCAGCTAAGGTACATCCACAGATCTAAACCATCGAACTTATTTTGGCTAGATCTGAGCCATTTGAAGTCTGATTTTGGCAATCCAATAGTGATTTTCAACTATTTAGAGTATTCTGGACACATCCGTACGGTCTGATTTTAAAATCAGAGTTTCTATAAAAAGTAAGAAAATGATGGAGGAATCTACATCAACTTCAGGATCCATGATCAAGTTGAATCCTTCCAATTATGCAATCTGGAAGTCGCGGATAGAAGACATCCTATATTATAAGGACCTATTTGACCCTATTTTTCTAAAAAGGGTTAAACCGGAAGCAAAGAATGATGAAAACTAGATAAAGATAAACCGCACGACTATTCAGTTGTATCAAACAATGGATAGACCACAGTGTGTTCCATCATGTTGCCTAGGAGACAGATGCCTATGCTATTTGGACAATGTTAGACAAAATGTACTAGTCAAAGACCGCTTGGAACAAAGCCTTAGTGATGAGAAGGCTTGTAAATCTGAAGTTGAAGAATTGTGTGTTTGTCGCTGAACACACCAGTGAATTCAAAAATCTGGTGAATCAACTTGCAACTGTCAAGATGTCCTTGGACAATGAAATGCAAGCCGTCCTACTGCTCAGTTCTTTACCGAACAGTTGGGAGACGTTGGTGGCTTTTCTCAGCAACTCTGCACCAGAAGGGAAGCTGACCATGAGCATGGTCACAGACGCCATGTACAATGAAGAGACAAGGAAGAAAGACATGGGAGGTAATCAGTCACATGCTTTTGTCACAGAGGATAGAAATAGAAACAGAGGTAGAGGAAGAGGAAAAAACAGAGGAAGAAGCAATAGTAGAAGCAGATGGAATAACATGAGTAAATCCAGAGACAGTAAAAGTCAAGGTAACTCTAGCTTCACTTGTTTTCGCTGTGGCCAAGAGGGTCACATAAAGAGAAACTGCCAAAGCCGGAAAGATAAAGGCCAAAGTAGTAAGTCAAAGAGAGATGAGAACACGACAGCTACAACAACTGATGAAATACTTCTTGCAGTTGGTGAAGAGGAGGACTACCTTCACGTGGCTGACCACAGCCACACAGAATGGGTGATACTCACAGCTGCATCCTATCACGCCACTTCCCACAAAGAAATCTTTAGCTCGGACAACGCTGGAGAGTTTGTCACTGTTCGAATGGGCAATTCTAGCTATTCGAAGATTGTGGGTATTGGAGACATTAGTATTTAGACTGATGTCGGACATAAGCTGGTTCTCAAAGATGTGAGTCGTGTTCCAGATTTGCGCCTCAATCTTATCTCCGGAAGCGCCCTTGGACCGATAGGGCCATATAAGTACATTCAGAAATGGTCGTTGGAAGTTGACAGGAGGACCTTTGACAATTGCCAGAGGAGAGATGTCTTCAACACTGTACAAGACTCAAATGAAAATCTGTCTGGAAAATCTTAATGCAACAGAAGACAAGGAGTCACTGGACTTATGGAACAGAAGACTAGCTCACATGAGTGAGAAGGGATTGCATCTGTTTGCAAAGCAATCCAAGATACCCTTATCCAAAGGAATCGCCTTGAAGCCATGTGATCATTGCCTTTATGGCAAACAACATCGAGTATTATTCAGTTCAATAAGCAAGAGGAAAATAGAAGTGCTCAGTATGGTATACTCAAATGTTTGTGGCCCGATCGAAGTGGAGTCACTTGGCGACCGCAAGTATTTTCTGACTTTCATTGATGATGCATCAAGGAAGTTGTGGGTGTATTTCCTGAAGAGGAAGGATAAGGTATTTCAGCACTTTCAAGAGTTCCATGCAATGGTGGAAAGAGAGACCGGGAAGAAATTGAAGTGTCTTCACACAGACAATGGAGGCGAGTACACTTCCAATGCTTTTGTAGCATATTGTGCCAGCAGAGGTATTTGACACGAGACAACAGTTCTCGGTACCCCACAACACAATGGTGTGGTAGAGAGGATGAACCGCACTATTATGGAAAGAGTCAGATGCATGCTTAGAATGGCAAAGTTGCCAAAGCCATTCTGGGCTGAAGCTGCCCGTACAGCCTGTTATCTCATCAACAAGTCGCCTTCAGTCTCATTAAATTTTGCGATACGTGAGGAAGTCTGGTCCAAAAGAAAGGTATCATATTCTCACTTGAGAGTCTTCGGGTGTAAGGCATTTGCACACATCTCCAAGGTAAACAGACAAAAGTTTCCACTTCATGCATATTTGTGGGCTATTCAGATGCAGCATTTGGGTATAAGTTGTGGGACCCAGTGAACAAGAAGATGTCCAGGAGCAGAGATGGTGTGTTCTAGAAAAACCAGACAGTAGCAGATTTTGAAAAGTCTGCAAAGTCTAGAGATGTCATCACTCCAGACTTGTTCCCATCTCCCGAGCCATCATAAAATGTTAAATGTGATGATGTGCAACAAGAAGTGCCAGAGTTGTACGATCCTATGCTAGAAATTGAGGATCAAGAGGAAAGAGATGAAGACCAAGATAAAGAGGGTGTTGAGTAGAGGGAGCAACCCCCTCAACCAGAGGCAACTGGGCCTCAGTTGCGGAGATCTGGAAAAGTTGTCGTGCCATCAACCAAATATTCCGCTTCTCAGTATATTCTGATTACTGATGAGGGGGAGCCCGAGAGTTTTTTGAAAACAAAGAGTCATACAGAAAAAGACTATTGGATGCAAGCCATGAAGGAGGAGATAAGTTCTTTGCAGAAGAACCACACTTATGAGCTTATTTCACTTTCAAGAGGCAGGAGAGACTTGAAAAATAAATGGGTGTATAAGTTGAAGAAAGATGGCAACGGTAAACTATTGCAGCATAAAGCTCATTTGGTGGTTAAAGGCTTTGGACAGAAGAAAGGAATTGACTTTGATGAGATCTTCTACCCAGTTGTGAAGATGACTTCCATTCGAGTAGCTCTGGGATTAGCAGCTCGCTTGAATCTGGAGGTAGAACAGATGGATGTCAAGATTGTTTTTCTCCATGGTGATTTGGAGGACGAGATCTACATGGAGCAACCAGAAGGATTTGAAGTTAAAGGAAAACAGAATCTAGTCTGCAAACTAAAGAAGAGTCTCTACGGCCTGCAGTAGGCGCCGAGACAATGGTACAAGAAGTTTGATTCATTCATGGTAGATCACGAGTACACAAGAACAGTAGCAGACCAGTGTGTATATTTCTAAAGGTTTTCGGATGGAAACTTCATTATCCTACTGTTGTATGTCGATGATATGCTGATTATCAGACATGATAATGCTATGATCAACAAGTTGAAAAAGGACTTGTCGCAGTATTTTGACATGAAGAATTTAGGCCCAACACAACAGATTTTGGGCATGAAGATTGTTCGTGACTGGAAAGACAAGAAGATGTGGCTGTCACAGGAGAAATATGTTGAATGAGTGATTGAAAGGTTCAATATAAAAGATGCCAAACCAGTTAGCACACCACTAGCCAACCATTTCAATGTGACAAAACGTTCGTGTCCCATGACCAGCTCTGAAAGGAAAGAACTGGAGGCAATCCCTTATTCTTCAGTAGTAGGAAGTTTGATGTATACAATGGTGTGTACCCGACCAGATATAGCTCATGCAGTTGGCGTTGTGAGCAGATTCCTCACCAATCCAGGAAAGGAGCATTGAGAGGTGGTCAAATGGATTCTTCAGTACTTGAAGGGAACTTCGAAGATGTGTTTATGTTTTGGAGGAGCTGAACCAATTCTGGAGGGTTTACAAATGCCGATATGGCAGGTGATCTTGATGGGATAAATTCTACATTAGGATTTCTGTTCATTTTTGCAAGGGGAGCTGTTTCATGGCAGTCCAAACTACAAAAGTGTGTTGCTTTATCTGCAATAGGGGCAAAGTACATTGTTACCGCAGATGCTAGAAAGGAAATATTGTGGTTAAAGCGGTTTCTCCAAGAATTGGGTCTGCAGCAGGAAGAATACAAGGTACATTGTGATAGTCAGAGTGTAATTAATCTGAGCAAGAATTCCATGTACCATTCGCGTACAAAGCACATTGATGTCCGGTATCATTGGATATGAGAAGTGATGGAAAAGCAGCTAATGAAACTAGTGAAGATTCACACGGACAAGAATCCTTCTGACATGATGACCAAGGGTGTCACCAGAGACAAACTGGAAGTTTGCAAGAATCTGTCCAAGATGGACTTCAAATGAGAAGTCAATTATCCATATGGCGTGGAGGGGGAGAATTGTTAGCTCCAGCCCAACCAAGTGGATCTCCCATGTGAGTCCTAAGTTGGCCATGTGTTGTGCCAGCTCAAAGGTGGACAGCCACCGAAAGGTAAGTACACAGCTGGCCATGTGTTGTGCTAGCTGAGCTCTCCAGCTTCCTCCATCTTGGTGTATAAATGGAGAGGCTGAGAGGAGAGTTATGTAGAGCCAACCAAGAGATAGTGAGAAGAGAGGAGTGAGTTCTGTAATCTCCCTCCAGGATAATTCTATAGTGATATCGCTCTCCGTGGACGTAGGCAATTGTCGAACCACGTAAATATCTGTGTGTGATTGATTTCTGGTGCCTCATTATTCCTAACAGTTTTTCACCAATCAGGGCTCTGATACCACTTGTTAGGATTAAGGCACACCAGAAATCAATCACACACATAGAAAAATGAGACACAAGAGATTTATTCGACAATTGCCTACGTCCACGAAGAGAGATAGCCACTATAGAATTATCCTAGAGGGAGATTACAGAACTCACACCTCACAACTCTCTATAGAACTCTCTCACTCACAGATTATACACTCTATATTGCCTATCTCTGCTTGATAATTAACTCAGCTCACAGCTCTCCCTATTTATACACAAATGGGAGAGCCACTTGCCAACAACCAACTACCATTGCCAACCTCTGCTTGCTAACAAAAAACTACCAAAGTTAATAACACAGCCACCTTATGCTTGAAAAAACTTCAACAAATCTGTAGCCTTCATTGTTGACTTCCTAGTGTTCTCAATCGTGGCTGACTTCTCTCTCCTCGCCTAATCTTCTTTTTTCTCCTCGTAGGAGTTTCATATCGTCAATGTCGAAAGCAGAGTAAGCTCTCTGAATTCATCAAATTTGTCTCTCATCTATCTATATACATATATATATATATATATATATAACGCATCAGAACGAGTCCCTGTAGCAAATTGAGCTACAAATCTTACACTTAGGCTTTGGTCTTTTAGATAGTATGATGGAATTTGGCTTTGTTTCTGAAATAAAACCATCTAGGTTCGTTTGGCCACCAAGAAAATGACGAAAAAGAAAAGACTGATTTTTTTTTTCTCATGTTGTCAAAATTTCTCATTTTCCCCAGTTTCTAGAAAATATACGATGAAATAAATCAAAGTGTAAAAAGTTGTTTCAATGGTTACAGAGCTTGAACTCAAGTTTAAATGGTTACAGAGCTCGAATTTTGAATATTTCGATTTTTCAGAAAGAAAGCTATGGAGTTTTTTTCAAAAGGTGTGCACATTTATAATTAACCAGATTTGCCCCCAACTGTGAATTCTCCCAAATTTCAACAAAAAATGGAATTTTTTTCTTGTAATTCTATAGAAGAATAAGCCTTTTTTTTTTTTTTGAGGTATGATTTTCACAAATTCATAGATTATTATTATTATTATTATATTATTATTATTATTATTATTATATTATTATTATTCATGCAATTTGAGGTTCATAACTTGCAAATTCATTTCATGATAAATTTATTTGGAAAACTTAATTTGTATGCTCTCTTATTAAAAACATATATAGATCTAAGTTACGGGAGCAAGGGAATGGGAAAATTGCTAACTTCATTATAGTATTAACTTGGCTCTGAGTTTTTGGGAACCTGAATCGAACATTAAATATGGGATTTTTCATAAATATTTTAAAAAAAATACTTACAAAGAGTCTGTTAAATTTTTCTTAAATATGTAATAAAGTTCACAAAAAAATTAAAAATATATAAAATGTTCATCAATTTAAAAAAAAAACATTAGTTGAATAGTTCCATGAAATCAATAAATAAATAAAAATAGAGAGGAAAAGAAAATACCTTCACTATTTATGATGGATGACAGATGAGAGAAGATCAATAATGTTGAGTTTTAGGCCTCCAATTTTTTTTTTTTTGGATAAGCAAGTCATATTATAACCAAAAAAGAAAGATATACAATGAAGTTCAATACACATCTTTTGTAGGGAGAATAAACATAAATAAAAACAAACTACTCCCTCAAAAGAAACAAACTAAGCCTATAGATGACAAACACAACATACACAACAAAGGACTCAAAATTTCCCTCTAGCACTATTCAAGTAATGAAGTTTCGCTTTGAGTTTTCTTCTGTTATCCTCATTTGTAGTCTCCCCATTAATGGGATCACTTGGAGATGGCCTCCCTCTACTTTTTAGGCTCTTTGTTTGACACAACAACTCTTGATTTAATTCTCCATTCCCCAACTCTCACATATCACATGATTCAAGGACATCAAAAGCATTAGATGTTGATGGGGTAAAAGCTGCGTCTCTCCCTCTTTGTTTATCACTGTCGTTGAACCTTGCCCATCATCTCTCCCTTTTTTCTTCACCACTTCCCACTTAGTTGGAACTTGTATGTTAGTCTCCTTGACTCTCCACTCTTGTTTGGAAGATGGAGGGTTCAAAGTCTTTGGCTTCTGAGGGCACAAATTAGTGGTATGAACAAAAGTCTTACAAACATCATACCTTTGAGGCTTCCATGGAACCTCAACTTGAATCTCATATAGGTCACCATAACCAAGATTTATTTTGAAAGACTTAGGGATCTCTTTATTTGCTGGCACTTCAATACATATTCTCGCAAACGTAAGTCTGCTTCTCTTGAACGTAGACTCATCCAAATAAAAAGGAGTTCCCATGATGCTAGCAATGTAACCCAAACCTTCTTCAGTCCAAAGCTCCAAAGGAACATTATACAACTTCACCCACAACAGCACACTCGAAAATTCACACTTTGTTAGTTTTAGTCCAGGTTGCCATTTTTTAACAACAATCAATCTAGCCCCAACGTAATAGGGGCCATCTTCCAAAATTTTGTCTATAGCCTCTTCACTTTTTACTTTAAAAATAAAAAAACCCATTATCAATGGAGACAACATCTTCAAGCAAATTTTCCCAAAGTTTCTTTGCCCAAGTTTTCACATAATGGAAAGAGAATCTTCTATCAGTGAAGTATCCAACCAAGGCATTTTCCCAATGAGAAAAGCCTTTTTTTGAGATCTCTATAGGGACATTGTACATGCCACCTACTAGGTTCTCAATCTTATGGGCACCTATTTTATACTTCATTTTTGACACCTTGTTAATCTATTCTTTAAGTAAAGAGCTCCAAGCTTGTAGAGGCTTACCTGATATAGCAGTTATATTACCATCAAGACATTCACCCTTGCCAGATTGTGTGTCTTCCATATGTAGTTCAACCAAATCCTCATTTCTACAAGCTCGCACATTTTCAACACTCTTCTGTTGCTTGGTGCCAATTACTTCTCTCCTTTGATCAACACTGGGTGAGCCAGGTTTATTTGTCATTATCATTTCATTTGCCGCCAGTGGGGAAACAATGGCCAATTTTGGCCACTGCTCAAGATCAGTTAGCACTCTAGTTGGTGTGTTCCATGCATTAGGTGTTTAATGCTGCTTTGATGATTGCTCAGTTGAGGCTTGCATTTCCACGTTCAATTGCAACCGTGGTGTACCAAGATTTCCACACAAACATAGATTGACACAATCACACTCGATTGAGCTATCCTCCGATTCTACATCCCTTAAACCCCTTTTGTTTTCATTTGAGGGCCCTTGCCATGGTCCCACAAAATCTCCAGATATGAGAAATTTGGGGACTCCTCGGATGCGTGTAGACCTACAGGGGAGTACAGCAAGCATCTCATTGGTAGATATTTGAGCATCCACCTGATTATCAAACTCTTGCAAGGAGACCTTGGTTGATTTGCACTTAGCAGATTTACATTTTGATTTACTCTTCGCTAATTTGCTCTTAGCTAGTTTGCCCTTCTTCATTGATAGCTTGCTGCTCTCTCTGTCTCTCTCTTTGTCCCTCTGTCTGTCTATCTTTTTCTCCTTAATCATCTTATGACTTCTTAGTAGTAGAGTTCATTGAGGCATTTTGTCGAACAGGTGGAGGGCAAGACCTCTGGTTGCACAGGAAACTCTCCACCTTGTAAGTCAGCTTGGCCACTTTCAGCAACAACTAGGCTTAGCAGTCAGTAACCCAAGAACGAACCAGAGGCCTTCTTGGTCTGCAATGTCGGTCTGTGAATGGGAGCGAGTCTCCGTCTCGAAAATCAATAAGATCGATAAAGCGAGAGAGCCAACTTCAACTGATCAATCGATCCAGAGAAAGAAAGTAACCGAACGACAGCGTCTGGGATACCGAGACTGAAAGGGATTCGAAAAGCTTAGAAGTGAACATCAACGAGAAAGACTAGCAGCTGATAGGAGAGAGGCTCCTAAAGTCTCTCTCTCTCTCTCTCGGCCTCCAATTTCTCATTCTTTGAACTTCAATTAATCTTTGCCTTCATTTGAGATGTGAGTTGACCTTTTGATTTTTTTGGCTCTATTAGTTTGGAGTTAAAAAGTCTCGTTTGGGATGGGTTTTTTGGCTTTTTATAATGTTTGTGAGAGAAAAAATGAAATAATTATAATTTGAATGTGACATTTTGTCATATTAGATTAAAAAATTTATTTTATCCTTTTATAACTAAAATAATTCCAACTCAATCCAAATATTCATGCCAAACGAACTCAAACTATTATGTTTTGCTCTAAGGCTTATGTTTTGTTTTTTCCCCCAATTTTGATTGGAGGCACGAACAACAACACAGGTATTATAGATAAGCGATTGGTTGGGCCTCAAATTTCTTTACACTTAGGCTTCATCGAAGAATGTCACTTTTTAACTTAAAAGTTAAAAATTCATTAAAAAATTAAATAGTCAACAAATTATATAAAAAAATAAAAAAAAAAAATTTCTTTATGTTTTACACATTTTTTATAAAAAAAAAATTTAAAAGTTATCTCAAATATATTTTTTACCTAATATTTTAATTAAAAAATTATTAAAATAGTATGTTTCTAAACGTGGCCTAAATTTTAAAAGATTTTAAAATATAGGCCTCAAATTTTTGGACTTTTTAAATTTAATTTGGGCTATGTATTAAACAGAATTTTGTAGTGAGTCTTTTTTTTTTTATGAATTTATATTTTAGATTGGGCCTTTTATTTATTAAAAAGTTTAGATTGGGCTTTTTATTCATTTAGGCCTTTAAACTTGTACTAATATTGAATTGGGCATTTGTTTTTGTTTTTTTTTTTTTTTGGTATGGCAGTGATCTCATAAAATTAAACAGCCAAGGTTCAGGGTATAAAACCCCTCTAGCATCATCATACAACTGATTCAAAATAAAGGAAGGAACATAGGCCTCAAATTTTTGGACTTTTTAAATTTAATTTGGGCTATGTATTAAACAGAATTTTGTAGTGAGTCTTTTTTTTTTTATGAATTTATATTTTAGATTGGGCCTTTTATTTATTAAAAAGTTTAGATTGGGCTTTTTATTCATTTAGGCCTTTAATTTTTTGGGTAAATTACCAATAGGTCCTACTTTTAAGACTTATTACCCATTAAGTCTTATTGATAAATTTATTAAGTGATAAAGATAAATTTATCAGTCTTTTATTTTTATGAATAAATTTATAGTGATAAATTTATCAGTCTCTTTGTTTTTATGAATAAATTTATAGTGATAAATTTATCAATCTTTTATTTTTATAGTGTTAAATTTATTAGTTAGGACCTGTAGTTAAATAAGTTTAGTTAATAGGATCTATACGTAAGTATCCCTAATTTTTAAACTTGTACTAATATTGAATTGGGCCATTTTTTTTTTGGTTAAGGCAGTGATCTCATAAAATTAAGCAGTCAAGGTTCAGGGGTATAAAACCCCTCTAGCATCATCATACAACTAATTCAAAATAAAGGAAGGAACATAGGCCTCAAATTTTTGGACTTTTTAAATTTAATTTGGGCTATGTATTAAACAGAATTTTGTAGTGAGTCTTTTTTTTTTGAATTTATATTTTAGATTGGGCCTTTTATTTATTAAAAAGTTTAGATTGGGCTTTTTATTCATTTAGGCCTTTAAACTTGTACTAATATTGAATTGTGCTTTTTTGTTTTTTTTTTGGGTAAGGCAGTGATCTCATAAAATTAAACAGTCAAGGTTCAAGGGTATAAAACCCCTCAAGCATCACCATACAACTAATTCAAAATAAAGGAAGGAACATAATTAAAAACATGAAAATCTTCCATGGCAAGATTGCCTTGATTAGCAAGGATGTCCGCACATTTGTTGGCTTCCCGATAGATGTGGTCAATTGTCGTGATTCGCGACTGCCTCATAAGGTACCTGCAATCACAAAAGATATTACTGAAGTGGTGACGTGGGGAAGAATCATGCCGCACTAAATGGATCATGGCTTTGGCATTCGATTCTACATGAATATCTAATAGTCCAAGGTCTACTGCCAACTTCAAACCATCTCTAAGAGTCCAACATTTGGCCTCCAAAGCCAAGGCCATACCGATGTTGCGAGCAAAGCTTGTAACCCAACAACCCAGCCAATCGCGAATGATTCCACCTCCACTTGCTAAACTAGTACAACTCTTAGCTGCACTATCAACATTGAGTTTCAAAAGCCCGTGGGGAGGGGGTTTTGCAACCTATAGAAAGATTGGTAGAAATTGTGAGAGGCTTCTCTGTAACAGTAATGTTCTGCCTTTCAAGAGTAATGGCAATCACTGTGGATGCTCGAAAAGGAGTCGGGTTAGATTGAAAGCACGCAGAGTTGTGATTTAACCAGATGGCCCAACACACAACAGGATACAAAATGGCCCATTTAATAGAAGATGGGTGGGACACCAGAGATTGACAATTGGTTTTGACCCTGGAGTAAAGATCGAGAGAAAACAAGGAGATGATGTCTGAGGGAATACCGATACAAGACCAACAGTAAGTAGCAGAGGGGCATTCACGAAGGACATGGTTGATAGTTTCAGGAAAGCAATAGTAGACTGGGCAGAGATCGTCCGTGACAATCTGCCGCTGGAATAACTGAGATTTTATGTTGAGCTTCTGGTGAAGGACACGCCAAACAAAATGAAAGATACGAGGACTAGAAGGGATAGCCCAGACCCATTTCCAGTTGGTAAAGGGAGGAGAAGGTTGGAATATTTTTGAAAGAAGGTAAGCAGATTTGCTTGTGAAATTCCTATCGGCAGAGTGTTTCCAAACACGGATGTCGTTCCCAACGAAAAACCAAGGGGGGAAGAGTTGCGGATACTAGTAAGGATAGATGGGAGAAGGATGAAGGAGAGGCGAGAAAAATCCCAACTGTTATCCACCCAACAGTCGCTCACACGTAAGAAGGAATAAAAAAGAGTGAAAAGGCCTTCAATGCAGTCCCGAAGAGGGCCACATTTGGCCCAGTCATCAGCCCAAAAACTAGTGGTATTACCATTTTTAAGAATCATTTTCGAACTGTTATCGATGATGGTAAAACCTTTCAGCATATTTCGCCAAATAAGGGATGCTTTAGAGAAAATTCTCACCGTATCACCATACTTTGATTTAAGAGTTTTCGCCCACAGAGAAGTATCCTCGCTTGAGAATCTCTAATTTAATTTGGCCATAGCAACTCTATTAAGCAAAGAAGTTTGTCGAATACCTAGCCCACCAAGATTTTTTGGTTTCGTGACCGTGTCCCAAGCTATACCATGAATTTTCCTATTTTCCGAAGAGGATCCCACAAAAAATCCCTTTTGAGTTTATTAATGGTATTAGCCACAGACTTAGGGATGGAATTACACTGCATGATGTGAGTAGGAATGGCAGCATTCACTGCTTTGATAAGAGTAGCACAGCCAGCAAAAGATAACATCTTGTTTTTCCATCCAGCAAGTTTGCCTTGAATCTTATCAATAAGAAATTAGAAAGACGCCCTGTTGGGCCTAGAATGGTGAATGGGGCAGCCTATATATTTCCCTAGATTCCTGGTGATAGGAATATTCAAAGAGGAAGCAAGATGACATTGCATGGTTTCTTGGACATTCGCAGAGAAGAAGACTTTGGATTTGCCAAAACTGATTTTTTGACTAGATAACTCACAAAACTCCTGCAGAATGAGAACGATACAAAGACAGTTGGCTTCCGACAATTCCCCAAAGAGTATAAGATCATTTGCAAAAAATAGGTGAGACAAAAAGGGACCATTGTGTGAGACTCGATTAGGAGTCCAGCCATTAGTAGTACAGGCCTCAGAGATCCTAGAGCACAAATATTCCAAGTAGAGAATAAAGATGTAAGGAGAGATGGGGTCCCCTTGTCGAATATCTCGAGAAGGTGAAAATTCCTCAATTTTCTCACCATTGAACAAAACAGCTAGAGAGCTAGAGGTGACACAAGACATGATGAGGTCAATCCAAACAGGCGGGAAATTGAAGGATCTGAACACAGTGTGAATGAAACTCCATTCTAATCGGTCATAAGCTTTATCCAAATCAAGTTTGATCAACATGTTGCCTTTCCGACCTTTTTTCTCTTTGAAGTTGTGAACCACCTCTTGTACAATGACAACATTATCCACTCCTCTTCTACCTGGGATAAAACTAGATTGGAGTGGGCTGATAAGCTCATCCAGCAGGGAGCGAAGTCTAGCAACCAAGATTTTTGTGTTGAGTTTATACACAGTGTTGCACAGGCCAATAGGGCGGAATCGAGTGCTCATCTCAGGATTGGGGACCTTAGGAATGAGGCAAATGAGGGTTTTGTTGATATCCGGATTAATGTGACCAATTTCAAAAGCATCCGTAACTACTTTGACAACTGAAGGGGCCAGGGTCAACCAAAATTTATGGAAAAAAAAATGGGGTGGAGACCATCAGGTCCGGGAGCCTTCCAAGGTTTGAAGGACCAGAGAACTTTCTTGATCTCATGCTGGGAGGGTGTAGCCGAAAATGAGGAGTGGTGTGCCGAGTCAATAGAATGAAGCAAATGGAAAAGCGAATCAAAATGCTGAGATTGAAGGAGGGAACAAGTGAAAATATTTTTGAAGTGAAGAAGAATATCATTCTTGATAGAGTCGACTTCATAGACCCAAACATTGTCGGCATTTTTCAAAGCAAAAATTTTCTTGTGTTTTCGATGAGAGATGGTAGTTTGGTGAAAAATTTAGTGTTTCTATCCCCATCAAGAATGAAATTAACCCGACTCTTGAGAGCCTAATATTCTTCCTCCAGACGAAGAATATGATTATAATAAGAAAGAAGCGATTCTTCGAGTCGAAAAAGAAACTGTGAGGGACCATAGGCCAAAGAACACTAGATACCTAGAATACGATTAGCAAGCTTTTTCTTTCAGAAGAAAATGTTACCAAAAATATTACGGTTCCAAATAGCAACATTATCAACAAACAACTTAGCCCCTTGAAGAAAATGGGTAGAATCAGCCCAACTGTCGGAGACCACAACATTAAGAGAGGGGTCAGATAACCAGATGGTTTTGAAACGAAAAGGATGAGCCGAAATAGGGAGAGGGGGGCCTGAGTATGTAAAGAATAGGGCAGTGATCCGAGTGAAGTCCAGGGAGATGAAGAATTTTGTTATCCGAGAAAAGTTGAGCCCAGTGGTCATTGCAAAGGCTTCTATCCAATCTTTCACTAATGAATTGTCCTATTTGTCTACGGTTATTCCATGTAAAACGAGGGCCGGAAAAACCCATATCCATCAACCCACAATGGTCCAAACAGTCTTTAAACAAAAGAGCTCTCCTAGTGTCAATAGGTTGGCCGCCAAACTTCTCAGCACTAGTAAGAATTTCATTGAAATCTCCCATTAATAACCAAGGCATATGATGAGAGTCAGCAAAAAACTTAAGATTATCCCACAGAAGTTTACGAATATGAAAATGGGGACTTGCATAAATAGTAGAAAAAAGCCATGAAGAAGGTTGAGATAAAACCTGGATACACGCATGGATCTCCTGCTGCGTGACCAAAAGGACGTCACAATGGATTTCAAGGCTATTCCACAGTAACTAGATACCACCAGCAAAACCAATAGACTCAACAATATGAAAATTTGGAAAACCCAAACTCTTGCAAATGTCGGTGCCTCTAACTCCACCCACACTTGTTTCAGTGGGGGTGATGTTCTTCCATCAAGCTACAGAATTGCCTTTGAAAGTGAGGGTTGGCTACCCCACGGCAATTCCGACAAAATGCCTTCATTGGAGACTTAAACAGAGGGAGTGGAGGAAGTGCAAACTCCTCCTTTTTCAGCACCTCGGTCTCTGGTGTAATCCATTCTGGGCCCAGAACTTCTGCTTCTGCGGAGTGAAGAGGGGAGAACATCTGAATCACATGTTCGAACGCTGGATTTTTGTGCGTTATGCAAGAGTTGGCGGTAACGCGAAGGCGTTGGAGCAGTGGAGAGTGCTCTACTAGGATCGCCTGATTGAGAGGACCCCGAAGAACAATTTCCCAAGGTACTGATGCAAGTTGCATGTGGTCGGTTGATGGTAAGGGTGGGGCAGGGAGAAAAGTTTCCTCCACCAGATGTTCTAGTACAGGTTGGCTGTTTGTTAGTAGTCTTAAGTTAGGCATGATCACTTGATTCATCTGGATCATTTGACTTGGGAAGTCGGTTGCATGAGTGAATGGAGTTGACAGGAAGATGACAACCACTGTCTGACGATGTAGTAGGTGGGGTGGTAGAGGGAAAGAAGAAGAGAGACTCATCCAAATATTCATAATCTCCCGATCGTACCAGCCCAAAACAAAGGTTGGGTTCCTTTGGAGCATCTCGAGTAGTCAGTCGTCCACTCTGGAGTACCCAGTTGTTGTCTCCATGAACCAACCCGAAAGGTTTTGACTCTCAACATTTGTCAACCGGAAGGGGATGGCTGGAGCTGAGTGGGGGGTGGGTGGTTGTTTGGGCTGCTGTGAGGGGTTCGGGGACAGAGGGTTTGGCGGGGCATAGGGAGATCGAGGGGAGGGGGGGAGGGATGGGGCAGTGTTCGGGGCAATAAAGGTGGGAGGTGATAAAACAACAGAAGGCATAGCAGTCAAGGTGGTGACAAGACAAAACAAAGTGGTATGCAAACGAGATACTACAGGATCACAGTTTGCAGCATCAGATATAGAGGTGGCAAGAGGTAAGGTAGGAGATGGAGCTAAAAAGGTGGAAGAGGTACAAGGAACAATTACCAATGAAGGTAAAGCTGGGTCAGAGAGACAAACGAACGGGTTATTAAGAGGGACAGAAGGGGTTGCAGACTGGTTACTAGTAGCAGGAAAAGTTGTGGGTAGGTGGGTCAACGAAGTGACAGCCTGATCTTGGGTAGAGGGGGCCAAAATTTGAACATTGGTCACTTTTTTCTGCCAGACTTTCTGAGATTTCCCGGTGGTATGTTTCACCGGCATTGGTTTCTTCAACAGTTCGCCTTTACTTTGTACTAACATCCAAGGGCCAAATACCTCATCACCCGAAGAAGAGGGCATTACAGTACCCTATTGAGAGGACTGAGGGTTGATAATTAATAGAGGTTGACACTCACTAGCTTTATGTCTAATCAAACCACAAAGAAAACAGATTGCATTGATGCCTTCATAAGCAATCCTAACTGTTAGGACCCTTTGTTGTCAAAATCCGTGCATCAAAATTAAGGTTGTAAGTTGTTAAAATTTTTCAGGTTTTGTGTTTTTTGTCTCCCCGCTCGAGCGGGGAAAGTAACGCTCGAGCGGGGATTGCTAGTCCTCAGCATCTCTGCGCAGCATGAACAAAGTACTGGATGGTGTGATTCCCCGCTCGAGCGGGGCAATGGATGCTCGAGCGGGAAGGCTATATGAATCACAAATTTTGAAGTCTCCGCTCGAGCGGGAAGACCCACGCTCGAGCGGACCTCGCGATCTCAGATTCTATAAATTCGCTTGTTGGGCTTGTTTTAGATTTACTTTTCCTAGATCTGGTTTAGGGTTTTCTAGGGTTTTGTTTGAAATTTTCTTCTGAGGTTTTGTGAGTTTTCTTTGATGTTCTTGAGAGAGTTCTACACTTATGAGTTGAGATTCATACATCAAAGAGTTTGATACAACATATTCAAGAGAGTTCTCTTCGGTGGAATCCGAAGGTCATTACGTAAAGTTTCAAAAGGCGTTTGATACTTTACGTAGTCGTTAATTCGACAAGTGAAGTTGTGGTGTGGAATCAACTTCAAGATCAGTTCCGTGACGAAGGCGTGGTGGAAGAGTTACAGAAGATTCAGAGACAAATTGACTGGGTTGGGTAATTTGTATGGTATCTTTGTAATCTTTTAGTTCTTCAGTAGTGGATTGATCAGTGGCGGTTCGCCCGTGGTTTTTGATTACAATTGAAGGTTCTTCAATTGTGGTTTTTTCTACGTAAAAAATCGTTTGTGTCGATTTATTATTTATTCTTAAAAACAAACAAACTAAAATCACTCTCGTAAGTGCTTGATGATTTTAGGTTGTGTGTTTTGAATTGTTGGGATTTGGAATTCGTTAATCTTGATCTAATCACGAATCACATAGGATTTTCAATTGGTATCAGAGCGGGTCACTCTTTGTTTTTTCAAAACTATAGGAGTGTGATTTTGTGTGACTAGTTTCATGGATTCTATTCGTGAAGGTAACTCGACTCATAGACCCCCTTTACTAGACGGTACAAACTATTCTTATTGGAAAGCTCGTATGAGAGCATTTTTAAAATCTATCGATGAGAAAGTTTGGCACTGTGTAATCTTTGGGTGGAGTGAACCTATGATCACCGTTAATGGCATTGATATTCCTAAACCCCTTGATAAATGGGACACAACTGATTACCAGAACTCGAGTTGGAACAGCAAGGCTCTCAACTCCCTCTTCTGCTCTGTCACACCTGAAGAATTCCGTCGAATTTGCACGTGTGAAATAGCAAAAGAGGCGTGGGATATTCTTGAAACAATTCACGAAGGAACCACCTCTGTCAAAAGGTCAAAACTTCAACGTCTCACATCCGCCTTTGAAACCCTTTTTATGCGCGACGATGAGACGTTTGATGATTTCTATGCAAAACTCAGCGATATCGTGAATTCCTGTTTCACTCTCGGTGAAAAAATCCCGGAAGCAAAAGTTGTGGGAAAAATTTTGAGGTCCCTTCCCGAGAGGTTCCAATCAAAGGTGACAGCCATTGAGGAGGCTCAGAATGTTGATACCCTCAAGCTCGATCAATTGGTTGGAAATTTGCAGACTTATGAAGCACACCAAATTTCCAAGAAAAAGCAAAAAGAAAGTATGGCTTTCACAAGTGCTCATGAGACTGCAAAACCTCCGGAGACTGAATTGGATTTAGAGTCTGAACCAGTTTGATTAGGTGTGTCTGTGTTGATTGTTTTTTTTCCTTTGAGTCTTTGAGTGTTTTTTTTTTGTGTTTCTCCTATTTTAGTTGTGTTTTTTGTTTCTTTGGTCTACTAGTTTTGTTTTCCTTTGTCCTTCTCTTAGGGTTTTTCTTTTTGGGTTTCTAATGCTGTTTTTTTATTGGATTTCATTTTGGGGGTTTTTTTATCTCTTCTATGGAATGCTGTGGGGTGCTTATATTAGGTTTTTTTGTGGTCTTCTCATCCATGTGACCTCATGATTGTGTACATTCAGGATTTTATTCAGAAGTTTGCATTGGTATTTTTTGCTACATTATCCCATCCTTGAAATTGCGATTTGTTTGCCCTGATTCATTTCTTGGTAGTTACATATCTTTCTCAATATCACTATTGGATTAATGTTTGCATTGTCTATCTTATGCTTTCATTCTCTGCATCAATTGATATCCTGATTGTCTCATGATGTTTTGTTATTGTGGTACTAATCTTTATGCTTTCTCTGATGGTTTTTTGTTTTTTTCTTGGGTTGGGGGTTTGTGTGTTCTGTTTAGTCATGTCCACCCACAAACGTCGTAAGTCGACAGCCTCACGCCCTTCATATAACACCGAGCGCTTCCCATCAGCAGAAAAAGCTAAGTTATACCGTGAAGCTTACCATTCCCGTTCCATACACCTTGAACGGAATGTTCATCCATCTACCTTTGAGTCTCTCTCTATCCGGTCTTTATTTGATCCCCTGGGAGGTGATAGGGTTCTTTTGTTCTCTGGGCAACAAAACCTTACTTGGATCCGGGAGTTTTACTGTAATATGAATGGTCTTGATGATATAGGTCCCTCTTTTAAGACTTGGGTGAGATCCAAAGAAATCACTGTCACCACTGATGTTATTCATGAGCTTTTAGGGATTTGTCGTGGATCACCTATCTATTATCCCTTTCCCGTCTCATCTCGACCCACTTGTAATTTTGATGAGGTTGCTCAGACTCTGTGTGGTTCTTCTCGTTCTTGGCCTTCAGGTTCTCTGATTAAACAGCATGATCTTCTTCCTCACTTTCGGTTACTCAACCTAATCATGTGTGCAAATATCATTGTTACCACCCATAGTTCTGAGATTAAGCAAGATCAAGGTTTTATTCCCGAGTGTATTGCCCAAAACCGGCCCATAGACCTTGCCACCCTCATTATTCAGAAAATGGTTGCTGCTTTTGAGCGCACCAATCTTGGTTTACCTTATGGATGTCTCATCAACCGGCTTTTAGCCAAATTTGGGGTTTCCACTTCTGATGAGGATGAGTTTGCTTCCCCTACCCATCCTTTTACTAAGAAGACTGTTTCCCAGAGTCAGTCTCATATTAGGGGGGTTCCTTCTGGTCGATCTGGTGCAGGTTCTAGTGCTGCTGCAACCATGGCAGAGGAGGCTGAGTATGATGCGGCTGCTGGTGGTGATCTTGGTGAGGGGGAGCAGTATCCTCCAGTTCGTACACTCCGAGGTCAGCTTCAGTCCTTAGAGCGCTCCATTGGTTCCCGGTTTGACCACCTTGAGGAGAGGATGGATACATTTGAGGCTCGCCTCACAGATCTTGAGACCACCTCCGATGCCCGGTTTAGTGCTTTGGAGACTACTTCTCAGCGGATTGAGGCTTCTGTGGCCCAGTCTTCCTCCCAGCTTGCTCAGATATTGGCCCTCCTTCAGATGCAGTCTTCACCCCCGGCTTCTTGACTTTGGCTCGTTGTGTTTTTCTTTGTTTTGTTTTCCTCCCGGCCAAAAAGGGGGAGTGATGGATACATACATACAGTTTTTTTTGGGACATGATGCTGGCACTACAGATGATGGATACAGTTTTTTTTTGGAATGGTGTATATGGTGTTTCTTGGTACAGGCATCTTATTTATTGATGGTACATTTGTTTATGCTTCTTCTATCCTTTATTATGCATCTTTCCTTCTTTGGTACAGTTGGATTGATATATATATAATTGGACTGGTATATATGATTTGTGGATGGAACTTGTTTTGATTATGTTGTTTTGGTCTTTACTATTTAATCTTGTTCCACATAGTTTTGGTTGGCTGGTGTTTGTTTTTCAGGGTCATTATATAAGCGCATGGTTGGTTGTTGGTTGTGACTTATTGGTTCATAAGTTGGCACTTTGTTTTCAGACTATCTTGTTCTTAATTGGCAAATTGTGTTTTTTAGACTAGTTTGGAATCTTGTTTACAGTTTGTTTTATGATTGTTTAGCAAAACTGTCTTAGAGTGGTTTTGTCCGGGATTTGACAAAGGGGGAGATTGTTAGGACCCTTTGTTGTCAAAATCCGTGCATCAAAACCAAGGTTGTAAGTTGTTAAAGTTTTCCAGGTTTTGTGTTTTTTGTCTCCCCGCTCGAGCGGGGAAAGTAACGCTCGAGCGGGGATTGCTAGTCCTCAGCATCTCTGCGCAGCATGAACAAAGTACTGGATGGTGTGATTCCCCGCTCGAGCGGGGCAATGGACGCTCGAGCGGGAAGGCTATATGAATCACAAATTTTGAAGTCTTCGCTCGAGCGGGAAGACCCACGCTCGAGCGGACCTCGCGATCTCAGATTCTATAAATTCGCTTGTTGGGCTTGTTTTAGATTTACTTTTCCTAGATCTGGTTTAGGGTTTTCTAGGGTTTTGTTTGAAGTTTTTTCTGAGGTTTTGTGAGTTTTCTTTGATGTTCTTGAGAGAGTTCTACACTTATGAGTTGAGATTCATACATCAAAGAGTTTGATACAACATATTCAAGAGAGTTCTCTTCGGTGGAATCCGAAGGTCATTACGTAGAGTTTCAAAAGGCGTTTGATACTTTACGTAGTCGTTAATTCGACAAGTGAAGTTGTGGTGTGGAATCACTTCAAGATCAGTTCCGTGACGAAGGCGTGTGGAAGAGTTACAGAAGATTCAGAGACAAATTGACTGGGTTGGGTAATTTGTATGGTATCTTTGTAATCTTTTAGTTCTTCAGTAGTGGATTGATCAGTGGCGGTTCGCCCGTGGTTTTTGATTACAATTGAAGGTTCTTCAATTGTGGTTTTTTCCACGTAAAAAATCGTTTGTGTCGATTTATTATTTATTCTTAAAAACAAACAAACTAAAATCACTCTCGTAAATGCTTGATGATTTTAGGTTGTGTGTTTTGAATTGTTGGGATTTGGAATTCGTTAATCTTGATCTAATCACGAATCACATAGAATTTTCACTAACAGTAATGGCACCCACCAGAAGTTTAGGGATGAGTGGTTTAGCCATGTCCACTTGTAGACACAGACGTGCAAATCGACCCCGAGCTCCGTTCTCAGTATGAACATCGATCTTTAGTAGTTTGCCCAGTTTGCTACCAATCCGCCTGAGAATGTGATGATCGTAGTACTCAATCGGGAGACTCTGAAGTCTGGCCCAAACCACTGTAGTTGAGAGACTTGCCATCTCAGGTTGAAAGTTAGGTTCCCATCGACGGATTGCAAGGAAATGTCTTCCCACAAACCAAGGACCGTTGTTCAGAACCTTGTTGAGGTCTGTCACCTCTTGGAATTTCAAAAGAAAGAAATGATTTCCAAGATCAATGCCAGAAAAGGAACCACTCAGCTTCCAAATAGACTTTAGTTTGTCCAGTAGATACGTATAGCCAAGGCTATGGCCCATAAGTTTCACAATGAGTGAATTCTGCCAAGAATCCCTGATTCTCTCAAGCTCATCCTTTGAAAGGAAAATGGAAGGGATCGAGGTATCCTAATCTGTATCTTCCTATTTTCAACCTTTTTTGAAGGCCCAAAGCGGCCGCTTTGTCGCCCTCAAAATCGGGCCTGCAAATTCGTATCCATTTTTCTTAGTTTTTCGCCCACAAGAATATATAATACATGTAGGGAAATGGGTATGGATTGAATCTTATTGAATATGGTTTTCAATTGCTTCAGAAGTTTGAAATCACAAATCTTGGCACACACAACACTCTTGTACCATGAAAACATCAACAATTTGAAAGTTCCCCACCAAATTTCCAAGGGGATGATGGATTTCCGTGTAATACTATTATTTAGGGTAAACTATCAATAGGTTCGAATAGTTAGACTTAATTATCATCAAGTCCTATTAAAAATAAGTCTTAATAAAATCGTCGCTAAAAATAATTTTTTGTGATATTTTTTGCATGTCGCTAAAAATTAACAATTAGTGACTTTTTTTTTTTGTTGCGGTTTTTATAAATTGTCGCTAAAATTTACAATTAGTAATGTTTTTTCTATAATGAATTTTTCAAACTGTAGCTGAAAGTTTAAAACTAGAGACATTTTTTTGTAACGATTTTTTTAAACTGTTGCTAAAACTTATAATTACTGACATTTTTGTGACAATTTTTAAACTATCATTGAAAATTAACAATTAATGACTTTTTTAATAGTGTTTTATGAAAAATGCCATTAATTCTCACAGAACCAATAAGTTCACTTAGTAGGACTTACATGTAAATCCTCTTACAATTTTCCTACAAAAAATGCACTGCATTAATTTTTTTTTCTTTTTTATTTTTAGAAAATAGTTTCATATTTTGGATGTTGAACACTTTCAGGCTAATACATATATATCACATCTATCTGTTTATGTCGATTATTTCATATCAACCCCTACAAGCTAATGAAATAGGAAGTATATTACGTATAGATTCGAGGAATATAGTTACTGTTTCTTATTTTCCGTTATCAACTGTAGAGGAACTAGATTTCAATGTAATTCTTGAAATTTCAATTGCTACATTGTCCAGGATCCATATGCTTTTCAGGCGTGTCTCTGGATATTTTTTTTTTTTTTTTTGGAAGATTGGCTTCAACATTAGTCCAATTTATTACATTAAACATAATCAACTCAGTTTGTTTTTGCGAAAAATATTTTTTAAAAAATGTTTTCTATATTTTCTTATATTTGGTGCGACGGAAAACATCAGAAAATATTTTCCATGGTCAATAGAAAACAAGTATATTTGGACGAAAAATATTTTTCACTTTTAAAAGTCAAAAAAACGTTTTTCGAAATAAATTTTAACTAGGCCTTGTTTGTCATGACCTAAAAAAGTCAAAAAGTCAAAAAGTCACTATCCTATTTAAGCCACGTCATCTTATTTAAATCACATCACCTCTCTATCACATCACTGCAAAACCAACCTATACCCGACCCATATTTCTTAAAAAGTCAAAAAGTACACTTATTTAGATCATCCCAAATCATCCCTAATGCTACCACCATCACCATCACTGCCGTTGCCGTCACCATATCCATTGCCACCAAACCACCACAACTACCACCTCTACCCTATCACTACCATCTCTATCACTGTCGCCGCCACCACCACCACCCCAACACCTCCAACCTCCACATCCACCACCACTTCCACTACCTCCTCCTCGTCCTCTTCCACTACTACCACCACTAATGCAATTATTAATGCATTAGTTTAAAAAACGTAACCAAATATAGGAAAATGTTTCCTATGAAAAATATTTTTGGAAAACGTTTTCTATAAAAAATATTTTTTACTGAAACAAACAAAGAGTAAATTTCAATTGCTAAATTTCCTACTTTGATGCTTGTGGGAGTGATATATTTCCAAGTAGCAAAATCATATATATATAGACATACAATCCTTCATTTTGGCAACATTTGTTTTGACAAAAATATTTTACTCATTTTTCGTTATTTGGTTGTACAAAAGTAAATAAAACATTTTTTAGGGAAAATATTTTTGCATCTTTTTTTTTTAAAAAAAATGACTTGCCTTTAAAAATTTTCTAACTCAATTTTACGAAGTTAACTCTCACTCATTACATTTTAACACATTTAGTATTTTTAAATAAATATCTTAACTCACAAAAAAGTCATAAATGACACTTATTGAATTGAAATTTCTCTTTTAGGCAATAAAATATATATTTTTTCAAATGTCAACCACACGTCGAAAAATAAAGACACTTCTTTTCTTTCTTTTTTTTTTGTGTAAAATCAATTTATATGAAAAATAATTTTTCGTATAAAATATTTTAAGTAGAAACAAACGGAGCTGATTGCCATATATGTTTCTGTCTGGCTAGGTTTTGCTGGTGTCATTGTGTTTTCTCGGCTTCTTGAAAGACTGCAAGTTTGGCTTGACAAGAATTGTTGTTCAGCTTTTGTCCTATCTAAGTTTTTTATTTTACTATTTCCCTCTATAGAATTTTTTTTTCCCTTTCCATTTGGATGAAAGAATGATCTCAGTTTCATGCAGTGATCAATTTTTTAAAAAAAGAAAAAAAGAAAAGAAAAAAAAATGAGACACTGGAAAATTTTCTTAATGTTAATGTTAAATAAATCAACCACATTACAAATTCAAATTTATTGACCTAGAATTTTCCCAAAAAAAAAAAAAGAAATTTATAATTTAAACTCATTTTACTAATGAATCCTATGCTTCATTAATTTAATTTCTATCATACAAACACATTCGGATTTTTTATTTTTATTTTTTATTATTATTATTTTTTTTTGTAAAAAAATTCTCTATACTGAGGACCTTTACTTTGCAATCAGAATTGGACATAAAGCCACCAGTCCGGATCATCTGCCGCACTTTCTTGCTACCCTACCTGCGGTGGTCCAAAACAACGTCGTTTTGGACTTCTTCTTTTTTTTTTTTTTTCTTATTTTTCTTTTTAGCCTCATTTGAGATTTTGAACCCTAACCCTCTTCAGAGAGGCGAATAGAGAGGCGATGAACAAAGATTGGAAGAGTCCTCTAGGGGAATAAAGAATCCCATAGTGAAGACTTTTTGTGCAGAGACTAGGAAAATGGAGGAAGAGAAATTGAGCTCATCACCTTGTTTAAGTGTGCTGATGATGATGAAGCAAGAGAGGCCAAGAAAATAGGAAAAAAAATTCTGATGATGACCATGAAATTTTCCCTGGCAATGGCAGCTATACTCAGAAGGTGCAACACATTGATGCTGTCTACATTGCCCTCTCTGTTCGTCTCTCACCGCCTCCCCTCGCCTCACCGCCGCCTCTTCTCGCCTAGAGGCATTATCCAATCTGCAGAGGCAAAAAAGAAAATAAATCTGAAACATAAAAAGAAGAAGAAAAGGGGCTTTTATTGTGGATTTATTGGGCTAGATTTGTTGTGGATTTATTGGGCTTTTGTCTGTGCAACTTAGGGAAGAGCTTCAAGTTCCCTAAGTTCAGCAATCTGTATTGGAAACATATCTTGCTTAATGAAAATGCTGGTAACCAGGATTTTGTGCTGATTATCCCTATATTCAATAGTCAACAACAAATAAATTTTATTGTGATTTGGCTATGCTTAATTTTTTTTTTCTTTTCATCTCTTCAATTGCAGTTCATCACTCTATTATACCATAAAATTTGTTGTCACTACTTAATGCTTCTTTTGTTCTTTTTAATTATATTGGTAAATTTAATTGCATGACTCTTTTGCTTATTGTTTCCCTCAAAAGAACCCTGCATAGTATGCTTAAGCTTGCTGTGGAAGTTGATGAATCAATGACTCTAGGACATAAATAATTTCCTCGTGCATCAAATAAAGATCTGACTATCTAAAAGTCAATGCTGATTTTGTGTTTTAACATCATTTTGATTCTTTTATCATCGCATTTCTAAAACATCGTATTGTGCTTATTTTTTACTCATGTTCTTAACAGCTTGCCTCTCATCACATTTCATGTGTTTTATCTCTACAGAAAGTGAAGAAATTCACTCTTAAAGGAACAGAGCCAAGGGAAAATTAAGTCAATGAACCCAAAGATAATCTATTAGATTGACACCCATCAAAGGATAAAAGATGAGATTATATATATTGCATAAGTATTTCTACTTTTTTATATGATTGCCATTACTTATTGTTTTTTATGGTATGCTGCAGCTAGTGGAACAAAACAATGTTGTTGATGAGTTGGACAGCTATGGTTGAAAGCAGAAACTGGGGATGCCATTTGATTTACAACAAGACAATACCATTTTGTTTCCTTTTTTTTTGGGTGTTGAATGGTATTCATGGATATAATTTTATTTTCTTATTTGTTAGACAAGATCATATTGAAATTTGTTTGATTAAGTTGTGAAAGTGATCAATTTTGTTATTCTCGTGTTTGGCAAATATAGAAGTTGCTGAAAATTATTTGTCTTGGTAATGCTAATAAATGAACTTAATATTTTCATTCCAAATGGATTACTATATTTCTCATTTGTTAATGTTAGAGTTCAATTGTCAATTAAATGGCACAATTTCCAGTTGAATGGATACACTTTGCCAATATATGGTTTGTTGCCTATTTAAAAGAGATAGAAAAGAGTTGGTTGCTTCAAAGGATAGCATATCATTTTATTCAATCAACATTGTCATTGCAAATGTTGATCTAACTATAACATTCATATTAATTTTAATATATCATTCATTTTGATTCAATTTGATTGAGATAAATCCAGGAGGAGATCAAGTAAACCAAACCCACCCATGATTGGGAAGAGATCAAAGAATCCACTTGAATCATACACCCCATGGTTTATATCAAATTCCCTACTTGTACAAATGCAAAACAAAATGTGCAACAGTCCAGGCCAACCCCAAACCAACAAAGTTATCATCAAGATCACTAGCATTCATAACAAAAACAAAAAAGAAACAACCAGTCATAAAAAAAAAAAATGCATATGCTCACATCAAATTCCATGAACTCTCAAAAATTGCACATTCATAAAGAACTTCATCCATCTATCTCCAAAGCCTCTTGAAAAGAAATGCTACCATAATCGCTAGAAAACGAAAAACCAATACACACATGCTCATCACATAGAAATTTTTTTTTACCAAAGTGTAGACACCCCATTTTTGACCGTTCTCAAAACTTAGACATCACCGTTTGAACACTCGGTGATCATCCGTGTTTGTGTTCGTCTTGAGTTCCCGGAGGTCTCGGCCACGCGCCTTGCCTCAAGATTGTAACAAGCCCGCGGGGGACCTCGCTACAGCTCGGACTCGATTTCGTGTCACGGTTCTTAATCTTGAACCAAAGAGTCCAAATCCGGCAAATCGTTTTTGAAAACAGATTATTGAAAGAAATGCCAAACATGGACTGCTTTGCCAGATACAGAGTCGCCACCTAAATATTTTATTTTGGAAAATTTAGGAAACCCTGACTCGTGCCTAAGGCCACGTGTTCGTCATCACCAAAGTTGCCTCGGCTCGGGAACTTGGGTACGATTGGGGAAGGTCACTTCGTGAGCACCCCCGCTCGCCCGGTCAAAGACCGGCCTCTACTAACCATGATATCTTATTTTGAAAACATTGTGAGTTCTTATTCCGGTTATTAGCCTAGGTTACTATGTGATGCTCGCAGCAAATAAGTATAGACCGGGCCGCCTGAATTGGAACAAAACATTTCATGTTCGTTTGTTTGAAAATGGTTTGATGGTGCTACCCGCAGGTAGGCTAAGACGTGGATTTGCCACCCTCAGGTGGGCTTAGAAAACATGATTTTGCCACTATCTAGTGGGCTTAAAACAAACATTTGATGAATTGTCCCAATTCAAGTAACACAACCTCCACCCACAGGCATTCAGGGCAGTTATATCACAAAAGCAGTTAGCCTCATGGCAAGCATGCTATTCATGGCAGCACTCACACGCATGCAAGGATGCTAAAGCATAAAACTCACCGAGTACTCCAAGCCGAAAACAGAAACTGATTAGAAATCAATGCATGATCTCAGATGCACGGAATTGCCTAATGCAACACATGCAATAATGCAACTATAGCAGGCTCGGCTATTCTAAACATGGCGTATGGAATGCTACAACTAACACGTATTCAATTTGGAATTGAAATACAAATGCAGTTTGTATGATGCGCCGAGCCCGGTGCGTGCGAAACAGATGAATGATGCAAACATGCTATCATACTGTATGCTAATTGAAATATGCCCTATATCTAACCATCGTAAGCGGGTAAATAAAAGGGAGAAAGAAATGGGGGTTGGAAGACATACATCACACTCACCTACACTTATTACAATTATGCCCTCGCGCAAAGGGTCCGAATAAATAATACAGTCCGAATAAAAGAATAATACAGTCCGAATAATATACATATTTCTAATTAATTAACAAATTAAACTAAGAAAGCTGTAAACTGGCATGCAAGCCAGGGGGCTGCCTCGATTCTGATGAATGATGTATGCTGGGCTGCCTTGCGCGGAAATCCACTAGGATGCCCCGATTAGCCTCTGTTCGCAATGTTTCTCGAAATGCGTGCCCGACTCCGAAAAGTTGCTGATTCTTCATTTGGCTGCAACAGAGAGCAGGAAAGGGGCATAGCAATGTATTTCACAAATATATGCATGCCTCGATCCTCGTGCCACCAATCACACATCTCGATGCATGATGGCCGAGGAGTCGGATTGCACAACTCAATATAGGATGAATGCAGATGAATGCTACAACAAAACCTAACTCCATCATGGATAATCCGGAGTGTCGGTGACTTGGGAATTGAGACCCGTTCCGTCACTCGGAGTACAAAACGTGCCTCGTTTCCCGTGCCCGGGCTAACTCCTATCCCGAACACGATGCAATATGCATGATATGCATGAAATGCAACTAACATATAATCCTAGCATGCACAATGCTATGAAAATGAGATGCCTCGAAATGCGTGCACACGGGCGCGCAAACCGAGGCGATGATCCCAAGGCATGAAATGACATGAAATATGACAACAATGAGACTAAAATGAGATGTCTCGAAATGCGTGCCCACGGGCACGCAAACCGAGAAAATGGCATTCGGAATGCAAAAGGACTAAAATGAGATATGTGATGCAATATGGGCTTACACCAACATGAGAGAGCCTCAGCCACACTCACATAAGAGGCCGTCGGATGAAAATGAGATGCCTCGAAATGCGTGCACACGGGCGCGCAAACCGAGGCAATGACACAAACCATGAAATGGCACTCCAAATGCAAATTGGACTTATACTAACATGAGAGAGCCTCAGCCACACTCACATAAGAGGCCGTCGGATGAAAATAAAGCGCCTCGAAATGCGTGCACACGGGCGCGCAAACCGAGGCAATGGCATACGCAATGCGATGAGACTAAAATGGCATGCAGAATTCAGAATGGACTTATACCAACATGAGAGAGCCTCAGCCACACTCACACGGGAGGCCGTCGAATAAAAATGAAGTGCCTCGAAATGCGTGCACGCGGGCGCACAAACCGAGGCGATGGATTAAAGCATGAAATGACATACGAAATGCGAAATGGACTTATACTAACATGAGAGGGCCTCAGCCACACTCACATGAGAGGCCGGCGGGTGAAAATGAAGCGCCTCGAAATGCGTGCACACGGGCGCGCAAACCGAGGCAATGGCCGTAAGGCATGAAATGGCCTGGAAATGATATGCAAGCATGCAAATGAATTTTAAGCACTCACAAATGATGCAAAACAGTCCCGAAAGGCGGGGAAATGACACCGAATGCACGGAATGGTCCCGAAATGTGATATTAAGCATCCGAAATGGCCTACAGCCACACTAAACATGCGTAATTGATACATGACATGCAAAACAGTAGCAAGGCAGCCCAAAAAATAGCATTTTTCAGTCTAGAACAAGGCCAAAGTGCAAGCATAGATAGGGCAACAATAGCATGCAAAAATACGGACCAAGAGAGGGGTATTGAAACAAGTGATGCATGCGGTGCTCAAACTGAAAAGTACCCTTCTAAAACACTGATGAGGGACTAAAAATATGAACATTTTCAGTAGATGACATCCCCCAACTCAGTATACAACCATGCTAAAAATGCCATGCAAGATTGAGGATATATAAGGCTATAACATGAGGTACCCCAAACATTCATCAAACCAGAAAAGACCCTTAATGAAATATGTCAATAAGATCAAAATATGACTCTTTCTAGTTCTGATAATGGCCGAAAACAAAATCTAAATAAGCTTAAAAAAGCATGCGAAAAGAGGGTCAAAGAGAGATATAAAGACAAGTATAACATGGAGACCCCAAACAAGATTGATCCCTTCTACAATGTTGTAGAGGGACACAAAATAAGCTCACTCACAGTTCATGACATGCTCCAAAACAGACTTCATGTAGGTCAAATAAATCATGCAAGTTTACGGTAAATATGAGAAATTATGAAGCAAGTGCATGATAGAGAGGCCAAAAAGGGTTGAGCCCTTCTTAAATGTTGAATAGGGGCTCAAAATAGGCCCACTCATAGTTTACATTATGCTCGAAAACAGATCACTCATAGGCTAGAGAAAGCATGCAAAAACAAGGGTAAAACATGGATTCAAAGCAAGTAGCATATGGAGCATGAAAACAAGGTTGAGCCCTTCTTCAATGTTGACGAGGGCCTCAAAATAAGCACAATATAAGTTTATGAGATGCTCCAATTCAGATCACACATAGGCCAAATATTCAATACAAAATAATGGCATATAAGAGGATATTGAAAGAAGTGCAAGATGGAGGGCTCAAACAGAGTTGATCCCTTGAACAAACATCAAGAATAGCTCAAAAGAGGACCACTTTCAGTATTGGTCGGAGCTCAAAACAGTGAGCAAGCAGGCTTAAGAAAAGAGGCAAGAAAGTGGTGTAAAAGAGGGAATTTGAGACTTACCCTTGAAGACCTTTCTTTCTTTGCTTCTTGGCTTGAGAAATGTTGCTTCTAAGCCTTCAAGAACCTCTCCTTGTTGCTGGAAATGGAGTGGTGATGGTAGTGCTTGATGATGATGAACAAAAGGCACCAAAACTTGAAGATTTGAGAGAAATGGATAGGGATAGGTGTATGTATGCTTGAAGCCAAATTTTCTAACCCTCCTAAGAGTGTTTGAGCTGCTGTTATAAAGGCCAAAGAGGGGGAGGCAAGTGGAGGGAAATGCACCCAAGTATTCCCCTCCAAAAATATCCCCCGGATACAGATATTTTCTGGGGGAAACAACTATGCAGCTGTAAGGAACACACCCCAAGGAGCATGGCCGGCCAAGTGCTTTTTCTGCAGGTGGCCGGCCGGCCACCCCCTATGGCCGGCCGGCCAAGGGGTAAAAATGAAGTGAAGATTTAGTGGCCGGCCACCAAGGATTGGTGGCCTCCCATGTGTGCTGAACAAAACCCTGTGGTTGGATTTTGACAACTCTGAAACAGGAGAGAGAATAGGCCAATTCAAAGAGGGGTTCAAAAGGTTCAATGAGAATTACTGGCCGGCCATATGTTTTTAGGGTCCTCCCATGTGTGTACATCACAAATATGTGGTTTTGGCTCGAAGAAAATGGCCCTAGGGTGTTCAACATTAGCCCGGAAGTGAGAAAAACGGGCGCCGGGAGGCGCCGGAAGAGCATAACTGCTTGCTGAGATAATTGTTGGCCTCCCACCCTCCAGTGACCTTCCTTATGATGAAACAGAGTTACCTGCCAAAAATGAACAAAAATCGATGCAAAACAAATGCTCGGGGGCCAAAACACGCAGTTCGGGGTCCCGAAAACAGGCTGTTAAGCACCGAAAGTGGTGTTTGGCCACGAAGTGGGTATCTAAGACCCCAGTGTCCCTCGTTAGGGAGTAAATGGAATGCCTGCCAAGAACCGGAGGAATCGGAGTTGGTTGGGTGGTCCCGAACCGAGGCAACGGCCTGACGGCTCCCAAAACCGGGAACCGGGCTCCGAAATGGGCAAAATGGCCTACGGCCACGAAATGTAGCCCACGTCCACTGGAGACGTCTACGGGCCTCTCCCCCCCTCAGGAAAGAAAATAGAGAAACCGAGTCTAGTTCGCAAACCGAGGCAAGGTACCGAAGAGAGTTCGAAGTCCGGGGCAGGGCCTCACGGCCGTGACTCTGAGACTTCTGAACGAGCACAATATGGCAACATCACCGAGCGCTCATCGTGACGTCTGAGTCTCAAGGTCGGTCAAAAATGGGGTGTCTACAAGGATCTCTCGACTCGATTGTTTTGTGTTTGGTTTTGCACCAAACACTTGTGTTTTGCTTTTGAGGGGCATGGAATGGCTTGTTAGCCATCCCCACACCTCACCGGCCATGGCTTGAGGCCACCGACCATTGTTTTGATGCCACCGGCCATTGGTGATGGCTGGCCGGCACTATTTTTGGTCGGTCGACCATATATTTGGTCAATTTGTCATTTTTGGCTGGCCGACCACTGTGCATCTACTTTTGCAGATATTTTTATGCCAGCTGTGCTAGCTGGCATACACTTTGCACCCCCTCCATACACGTGTATGGAGGGATTTCACTCTTGCTTAGCTTGTTTTGTAAACTTTGCAAGAGTAATCCTCTATAAAGGGAGGGCTTCTCCCCCCTCCTCTAGGGTTACAAAATTTTTTCAGAGGGTCTTGAGATTAGGGTTTGAGTCTTGTATCTATCTATCTCTATATCTCCCTCTCTCTTTGTATTTATGTGTGTTTAGGTGTGTTTAGCCTTACTTTTGTGCATAAACACCTACCATTACACCTTCCCTTGGTTGCTGAGGCATTAGAGGTTTGTTCTTGGACTTCTTGAGTTGATCTAACTTGGAAAGGCTGCTAGAGCATTGTTCTTGAAGGAGGTCTTCAAGGGTAAGAACTTTACCTTTAAATGCCCCATTTTTGCATAGTCCTTTTTCCTACCTTGCATCTATTTTTAGACTTTGTGTATAACATATAAAAGTCTTGTTTTTACTTGCTTAAAATAGTTGTTTAAGGTTTCTTTGAGCTTTGGGGTTGTTTGACCCCTCTTAGGCCTTGTTTGGCCCCCATTTTGTGCTATTTTGGTGAGCTCCGGGACCACCTTGTTTGGGCCTCCGCACCACTGAAATCTTGAGGGATTTCAATGGTGAGGATAGTGTCTTGAGGTCCTAAGAAGGAGAGGGCCATCCCCTCTCCTTGTTGTCTTCAAAATGTGCCATTTTAGCCTCATGTGTGAGCACCATTTTTAAGTTCATGTTGGCCATGTCTTATGTGTTATTTGTGCTTATTTTGTCATGATATAGCACTGTTTTTACTTGGTTTAGACACACCATGCATGCCTTGCATACTTGTCTTGTAATGTCATATTTTGCCTTAACATGCTTTAAGCTTTGACCCTTGTTCTGGCATGATTTTGGCCAAGCTTTGTGAAGCTTTTGTGTATGTTTTAGTATGCTTTAGCTCTGTTTTTAGTTTCTTTGGCCATGCTTGACATGCTTTGTATAGCCACCTTGCATTTTGGCTTGCTAGCCTCGGGTGTGTGAGTGTTGAGCATGCATTGTTTGGCTTGTTTCAGTGGTTTGGCACCACTTATAGCATCATTTTAGTCCCCATGGTATGCTTGTATGCTTGCATTTGATGCTCCTTTAATGCTTTAAAAGGTTGTAATCTTGTGCTCCATGTTTGGCCTCTTTTGTATGCTTCCATGTGTAAGTCATTTAGATGCCATCTAAGTGGGTTTTGAGGTTCATTTTAACATGCTAAAACTCTGATTTTAGTTGCTTAAATCATGCCATGTTTGGTCTTGCTAAGCGTAGTTCAATGCCTCTTTGGTGAGCCTTAGGCTTTAGGCTTGGTTGCATGGTATGCTTACTTTGCTTAGTTGGTTTGGAACCTCTTATAGCATGATTTTCAGATCTTAATTTGCATGTCATTAGTCCATGTTTGCCCCTTTTAAGTGTGCTTAAAAGTTACTCTTTGATGCTTAAGTTTTGAACCATGTGTGCATGCATGTTTGTGTGTATTTTGGCCCTCATTTTCTTAGCATTTGGCCACTGATTTTGGCATAATAGAGGGCTGTCCATCTGGGTGTAAGTCCATTGTTCGCATGTTGTTGCATGCTCGCCTTGTGTGTTGTTGCATATTTGGCCTATCGCATGTGTTGCATACTTGAATCATAGTGCATTTGGCATGCATTCTCATCTTTGTATTGATTGCTTAACATGCCATATATTTTGCATATTTGCATGTTGGCATTGCATCTTGCATGCTCAATTAGCTTGCATATTTGTTATATGCTTTGCATGCTTGTTGGCATTCCCATGTTGCATACTTGGTTTCCATGCCTAGGGTGCATTGCATTGAACATGCATGTCTTGCCTCTTGAAATCAAGTGATAGAGGTTGGGCCTTTATGTGCTTATTTGGTTTGCATTTCATTTGAAATCAAGATGCACAACTTGACTTCTTGGGCCATCATGCATTGAAATGCGCGATTGGTGGTCCGAGAATCAAGGAGCATCCTCCTTTGAGTCATAAACATGATAAGGGGTGTGTTGGTGCACACATTTGCTTGAAATGCATTGCCATACCTTGCTTGTCCTCTGTTGCTGTCAAAGCAGGATTCTGCAGGCACAGATGGCCGACCGACCTCATTAAGTGCTGACCGGCCATCCATTTATAGCCGATGGCTTCATTTGTGGTCGATGGCCACTTACCTTTGGCCAGTGGTGTTCCCTTTTGGCTGGTGGTGTTCCACAGTGTTCAGAGAGTGTTCTTTGGGAATTGTGCCATTTTCAGAGGAGCAGAGCAGGGAAAATAGAGGCAGCTTGTGCATGGCATTGGATTTCCGGGCGAAGCCAATCCGAGCACGCGTGCATCCCTCTTCCCGAGGCCCTTACTGTTTTCAATAGCTTAATTGATTCATTAATTAGTTAAATGTTGTATAATTTAATTAATTAGCTTGTAGGTTAATTAAATTGTATTATTCTTTTGGTCCCTCCGAGCGAGGGCGAATTTGTAATAAGTGTGGATGCGTGTGTGCGTGTCTTCCAACCCCCACTTCTTTCTCCCTTTTACTTATCTGCTTTTGATGGTTAGTATTAGGTCATATTTAATTTAGCATCCTTATGCTACGCATGCGTGCATCCATTCATTTGTACCACATGCACCGAGCTCGGCGCATCATGCTAACTGCATTGTATTTTAATTCTAAGTTGAATACGTGCTATTTGTTGCATTCCATATGCCATCCTAGGATTAGCCGAGCCTATTCTAGTTGCATTTTGTATGCGATGCATTAGCCACTTAACATGGACTTGGATCATACATTGATTGCTAACAAGTTCTTTTGTTTCGGCTCGGAGTACTCGGTAAGCTTTGCATGCTTTAGCATCTCGCATGAGTATGAATATTAACATAATAGTATGCTTACCATGTGGCTATATGCTTATGTGATATAACCTGCTTGAATGCCTGTGGGTGAAGGTTGGATTGTTTGAGTTGGAACAACTCGTTGAAATCCGTGTTTTAGCCTACTTGCGGGTAGCAAATTTCAAACTGTCTTTCAAATGGGCGAATATGCAATGCTTTGTTCCAAATTAGATGATCTAGTCTATACTTTTGTGTTGTGCGCATCACATAGTAAGATTAGCTAATTAATCGGAATAAGAACGCATAATGTTTTCAAAACAAGATATCATGGTTAGTAGAGGCCGATCTTTGATCGGGCGAGCGGGGGTGCTCATAGCTGACCTTCCCCAATCGTACCCAAGTTCCCAAGCCGAGACAACTTTGGTGATGACGGACACGTGGCCTTAGGCAAACGAGTCAGGGTTTCCTAAATTCCCCCAAAATAAAATATTTAGGTGGCGACTCTGTATCTGGCAAAGCAGTCCATGTTTGGCACTTCTTTCAAAAAATCTGTTTTCCAAAATGATTTGCCGGATTTGGACTCTTTGGTTCAGATTAAGAACCGTGACAAATCGAGTCCGAACTATGGCGTGAGGCCCCACGCGGGCGTGTCCACACAAAGATTTGCATATTTACCAAGAGTTTCATTTGGCCACTCTGTACATTCAGAAAAGTTCGATGGTTTGGTCCATCTCTCACATGTATAGGTTCATACACAAATTTATGGGTTACACCCAGGATCAAAATCAAAGCTAATTTTGCTTCATAGGCACAGATCGAGACCCAAAGAAGAGCTTTTTGTTGTTGTCCCTCTTTTATCTTTGCAAATACAAACAAGAAAACAAATAGCATCAGAACCATACCTCCACATCTCAATTGCTTCAAAACAAATTTTAGCTTCAAAGAATCACAGATTTTTTCTTCAAAACAACAACAAATCTAACCCAAAAAATACACAACAAAAAGCCCCCTGTTTTTTTTTTCTGCTACATTTTCTGATTAAAATCGGGGAAAAAAAAATCCACAACAAACCCTAAATCATCAAACCCATAAAACTCAAGAAATCAAACCACGTATCAAACTCATTTAAGAAATCAACAAATCTAATCCAAGAAATCATACTCCCTCCGTCCCAAAATATTAGTCCCTTATTCCATTTTTTATTGTCCCTAAATATTAGTCCCTTTTCAAAAATCAAGTACAAAAATAATATAAATTTTCTATTTTGCCCTTCTTTTAAATTCATTAACAACACAAAAAGTACGATTATGACATTGATATTCCCCAAAAAAAGTACTATCAAAGGGTAATTTTGGAAAATCAATTTTTTTTAAAGTGCAATAATTGTATTACAAGAAAAAGTTGGATTCCCCAAAAAGGACCATTATTTTGGAATGGAGGGAGTACATATATATAACAAGAACAAATGAGAATGATGATGAAAAATTTGTGGAGAGAAAAAAGAAAATGATATTAGTTATTAAAAAAAATCTATTTTTATTAACAAAAATCAAACAGAATTTCGTTGATTTGGATTAAATGTCATGGGTTATGGCTTATTCTAGGGTATTAACTCCTTGCTTAAGGGTGTAAGTGTCAGTAATAGAAACATCTCTCTGCAATCGTATCCCAATGGCCCAAGAAGATCACGAAATATCTGTGACTCCTGATTTCATCACGATCTCTTTACTCTTTCCCTTTCTTCTTCTTCACATACACACATTTACATCTATATATGCATACCTGTCTGTACTCTCTCTCTCTCTCTCTCTCTCTCTCTCCCTCTATCGGTGAAAGGGTTCGTGTTTTTGTCAGAGAAACGTTTCTTCTGCTCTTTTTGTGTGTTGTTTTCTTTGGGGCAGTTTCTATTTTGTTTTTCTTTTCCAAGGTTTGTGTTTTGTTCTAGAGAAAGCAAAGGAAAATGGATTGTTCATCATCAAGTAAGGTTGTTATGGAGAAAGAGGAGAGGCCATATGTTTTAGTTGTTGATAACAGTTTGCTTGATAGAAAACTCATTGAAAGGCTTCTCACCAACTCTGCATGCAAATGTATTTCTTTTTTCACTTGTGATTATTTTTCTTTGCTCATTTTTTTTCTTTTTTCTTTTTAATTTTTTTTTATGATTGATCCAATTTTTAATCATGAAAGAAATAAAATTTGACAGCGTCTATTTTATCTGTTTTATAATGTGATGGTCTTGTTTGGAAAGTGGTTTGACTTTGTGGCTATTTTTAGTTTGCTGCTAAAAAGTTCGTTTGGATTGGAATTTTTAATTTTTTTGAATTTTACAAGAAAAAAAAAAAAGTGAAATGATTGTATTTGGATATGATATTTTATCTTATTAATTTTTAAAAAATTTTATTTATTTTTTTCTAAATTAACTCCCAATCTGGAGAGAGAGAGAGAGAGGGGGGGAGGGGAAATGAGGGCTAAGGCTTATCAACAGTTCCTTCAAACCTAATAGATCAAACTGGGCTCAAGCCTATAACTCTAGAGAAATAAAAAAGGATTCGCTTATTGACCCTTCGTTCGGGTGATAAGTTGGCTTTTTAACTTTTTAATTATTTTAATGAGTTAGTTTTTTGACTTTTTAATTTTTTTTAATTATTTTAATAAAAATTCTCTTTTGGGATGAGTTTTTTTGACTTTTTAAATTTTTTTGAGAAAAAAAAGAAAATGATTATGGTTTGGATATGACATTTTGTTTTATTAACTTTCTAACTTATTTTGTCTTTCTGTGACTAAAATAGCTCCAACCTCACATGCCAAAAGCCTCAAAAGGTCTGGTCTTCGGTTTTCAGTTTTTGGAAATAATTTTTTAAATTTTCAATTGATATTTTTATATTTGCAATGACTTTTTAAAATATTTTAATTAATTTTTTAAAAAAATTTTAGATTTGCTTAATCTTAATATACTTAAAAATTTTAACAATTTGTATAAAAGAATTTTAAAAATTCATTGAATACAATAAAATATAAAAATGTATTAAATTTTCGTATTTTTTTTAATATTTTTTTGTATTTGGTGAATTTTTTTTAAAAAATTCACAAATATCATATATCTTAAGTGTATTTTGATTAGGTATATCTAAAAAAAAAAATTTTAAAAATTGTATAAAATATTTAAAAAATTTACTAAAACAAAAAACACGAAAAACAACATATAGACTTAATTTTCTAGAACCAAACATGGTGAAATCTTCCGCTATTGCAATATATCTTTCAATTCATAAATAACTTTATATAAGGAACTAGTGGACTCAATCACTCACCTTTTAACTCTTCAATTTTAGTTTTCTATTAATTTTGATCCATGCTAAGTCAATTCTCTTGTTACATTTCAGTGTATAGTTATTTTAATAGCTTTGTTTGACTTTGATATAGAACATGGTTATGATTGTAATGCAGTGACTACAGTAGAGAATGAGCAAAGGGCCTTGGAATTTCTGGGCCTAGGAGATGGACAACACTCCATCAACAGTAGTGTAAGTATCCCTTCATAACCTACTACAATATATGTATGTCTAGTTGTAGACCGCCCGAACTCCGCTCCGTGCGCAAGGGCGCGTATTGTGGTTCATAGCTACTACAGTTCGGACTCTTGTCACGGTTTTGAATCTAATCTCACAAAGTGCAATGTAAGACTGACAAATCACCAAAGAGTCCAAATCCGACAAATTGTTTTGGAAAATCGATTTTAATCAAAAAGCGCCAAACATGGACTGCTTTGCTAGATTTCAAAGTCGCCACCTAAATATTCTATTTTGGGAAATTTAGGAAACCCTAACTCGTGCCTAAGGCCACATGTCCGTCATCACCAAAGTTGCCTCGGCTCAAGAACTTGGGTACGAGAGGGGAAGGTCCTGAAATGAGCACCCCCGCTCGCCCGATCAAAGATCGGCCTCTACTAAACAAGATATGTTGTTTTTGAAAACACATGTGTTCTTATTCCGGTTTATTAACTAGCTTACTATGTGATGCGCACAGCATACAAGTATAGACTGAATCACTCAAATTGGAACAAAACATCTCATGTTTGTTTTCGAAAATGGTTTGAAGTTGCTACTCGCAAGTAGGCTAAGTCGTGGGTTTGCACCCTCAAGTGGGCTTAAAACATGATGATTTGCCACTTCAAGTGGGCTTAAAACTCACATTTTGATGAATTGTTCCAATTCAAGCAATGAAGCCTTCATTCACAGGCATTCATGCAGTTTATCAAATAAGCAAATAGCCTCATGGCAAATATGCTATCATGGCAGTCACTTAGACACATGCAAGGATGCTAAAGCATAAACACTCACAGTGTACTCCGAGCCAAAAAAGAAGCTAGTTAGTAATCAATGTATGATCCTAGCTATGTTAACAATGCCTAATGTAACACATGCAAAAATGCAGCTAAGTAGGCTCAGCTATCTACGATGGCATATGAATGTAACAATTGATACATGTATTCAAATAAGTATTGAAATGCAATGCAGTTTGAATGATGCATCGAGCCCGGTGCATGCAAGACAAATGAATGATGCACGCATGCAAGCATAAGGTATGCTAATCGAAATATGCCCTAATCTAACCACTGAAAGCGATTAAGTAAAAGGGAGAAAGAAATGGGATTGGAAGACATACACACACACACACACACGCACCCTTATTATAACATTTGCCCTCTCGACGGAGGGTCCGAATAAATCAACTAACTAGCTATGCTAAGCTAATTAATTACAAACCGAATTGAAACTAACTATACTAAGCTAATTAGAATATTACAAAGATGAAATAAATTAGCTAAATACATTAACTAATTAATTACAAAATCAGCAAATGCAAATGAATAGCTAAGTGCATTAACTACTTAAATACAGAACCAAATAGTTAACTAGCTAAGCAAAGCAGTTAAAAGGAGCCTCGGGGCGAGGGGTGTATGCATGCTCGGTCAACTTCGCTCGGAAATCCACTACCGTGCCTCATGATGCCTCTGTTTGCACTCTTTTGGACTTCTGAAAATTGTGCCAACTTCCAAGATGCTTCTGATCCACCTTAGGAACATACTGAGGGATGGTCGGCCGAGAGGGATGGCCATCGGCCATTTCTGATAGCTGGTCGGCAGCTTTGGTGGCTGGTCGACAGCTTCTTGTAATTTCTCATTTTGCTGCAACAGAGCACAAACAGAGGCATAGCAGTGTATTTGCAAACCACCACACTCCTTATCATAGCTCAAGCTGAAAGGAGTATGGTACTCAACTCTCGGGCCACTAACCGAGCATCACAATGCACGATGGCCGAGAAGCCAAATGTGTACAAGTTAATGAATGCACAAATAGACTCGATGAGCCTCCACCCTATCATGCACAATCAAGGGGGACGGCGACCAAGAAACGTGACACGTTTCATCACTTCATGTATGAAACGTCTCATATTTCTTGTGTTTGGATTAACGTCCGATCCAAACATAAGCAATGCAATTCAAACATGTTATCTTGGCATGTTTTACTTGGTTCAATTTTGTTTACTCATTTTAACATTACCAATCCATTCATTAATCAACTTGTCCAAACATGAGAGTCCTCTAATGAGAGAGAGGTCTATCAAAAAGAATGGTTAAAGGCATGGGAGAGACCAATGCCTTTGACTAGGAGGAACCCTCAAAAGAGGGTTGAAGCCATTTAAGCATAGACCTCAATCCCAAGCATTAAACATAACCTCAAGGCTAACCAATCCTCAAAACAAATCAAAAATGAAGAAATGGGGGAGCTGGCAGATTTTTCAGTGCTAAAGTGGCATGATAAACAAGACTCTAACATGCAAACACTTCAAGTACAACATGCTAGAAGGCTTAAACATTGAAACTAGTGAAGGACACAACACTAGAACCATGCAATACAATGTTCAATGGACTAAACCAGCCCTCAATAGACCTCATGCATGCCAAAACAGTGGCCAAAATGAGCTGAGATGATAGCATGAAAGGCAAGAAAATGATGCTCATGCAATGGCTCACAAACAAGGCATAAAGGTGCAACTCTCAAGAGCACTTAAAGAGTGAAAAACATGGAAGTGTGACAACACTATATGCTCTGAAATAACATACCAAATGATGCCAAGACATGCAAATACCTCAAGCCAAGCATGCAAGATACCTCAAAACTCAAAGCTAGTCAAGGTTATTGCACTACAAGCATGCATAACAAGCATCATACGACCAAGAAGGCTCAAAACAGAGCTAAAGCATGCCAAAATATGAACAAAAGCATGCTGGAGTATAGCCAAAATGAGCTAGAATAATAGGCTAAAGAGACAAGCATGCAAGGCTAGCTAGCAAGGATTACACTACAAGTGTATAACACATGCAAGAGGTGAGGCCACCAATCAAAATTAGAGTTATAACATGCCGAAATAACACCAAAAACATGCTTGAACTAAGCTAATTCAAACCACAAAAGCATGCTACTTTGTAAGGCTAACAAGGTTAGTGAGCAAGATTGCACTACAAGTGCAAGAAGCATGCAAGAGGTGACCAAGCTGACCAAAAACAGAGCTATGGTAGGTTCCAAAAGTCACAAAAATGTGCTCAAACTAAGCCACAAAAAGAGAGAAACACATGCTCATTTGGTGGACCAACAACACAAGCAAACAAGACAAGAGGAGAGGGGACCACCCCCTCCTATTTAGGACCTCAAAACAACATTTCTACCACTCAAAATCCACTGGATTTCAGTGGTTTTAAGTCCAAAAATAACTTGTTTGAAAAGCTTGAAAGATAGCCTAAAAGACCTTACAAGCCAAGGAGCAAAAGAGAGGAAACACCCCCTAGCCAAACAAGGCTCAAATCAACACTTTTAGGACTAAAAAACAGAGGAAAACCAAATGTTTTTGTAGTTCAACACCACCCCAAAAACAGCCCCAAAGTAGTTGAAAACTATGGCAAAACAATAGTGCACAAAGAGCTTAAAAGGGATAAGAAGTTACCTTTGAAGCACAGCAGCAAATTAGCTTCTTTTCTGAGCCAAACAACCTTCTAACAGCCCAAAAATAGGTTCCAAGGGACCTCAGCCCAATGATATGCAACTTTGATGAAGGAAGTGTACGCAAATATGTAAGGAATTCTCACTTTCAAGCCTAAAACGAGAGGAGAGAGGGAGAATTCTAGGGAGAGGGGAGGATTTGCTCACAAAGCTTCTAGAGAGAGAGGATTCTAGAGTGAGAAGCTCTCATATTTTCTCTAAGCCTTCAAAATGTTCTAACCCTTCAAAATATGAGATATAGCCTCCATATATAGCAATTCAAGAGCTTTTGGTCGAAAATATCTTAATTGGAAATATCTGGAGTAGTGTACAACATCTAGAGGAGAAATATCTGCCAATTCTGCGCTTTCTGGACATTTCTGGCCGACCGGCCACCATTTTTGGCCGATTAGGTTCACTCTTGGCCGACCTACGGCCGATGAGCTCCAATTATGGCCGATGCACTCCCATAGAGGCCGACGGCAAAAACTAACCCCAGTCCCCAACTTGCACCATGCATAAATCCTTCATCTGGACTCCTTTTCAGGTCATTCTTGTGTCTAAATTGAAGCCCCGGAAGTAAGATTTCCAATGGTGGAAGCCTCACCTCAAAATTCCAAGTGTGCTAAGAGATATCCCTCTTTTAGTGAAGACTGCTCAGTTCCGGCTCAATCGGATTGATGCCAAACTTCAACCAACCATATCTCCCCCATCCGGACCCGGTTTTAGGAGATTCTTGAGTGTAAAATGAAGCCCTGGAAGTCTTCTTTCCAAAGGTGGTGGCCTCATAGCTTAAATACAAGGGTGCAAACAGATAGGCCTCATTTAACGAGGGCCGCTCGACTCTCTCTTAACGGTTCATGCCCATCTTCTTCTCCAACTTGGTTTCTTCCCTCTCCTCCAATTTTCTTCAACTCCAAACCCCCAAACAAGGTGTTTTGAAATATTTTCCAAATATTTCACCTCTCTTTCATTCATTTTCACTTTGTCCTTGCTCGGTTTACCGAAAAGCGCAACATTTGACAAAATGCAAGCCTCGGAACATCGTAGAAGCTTCTTTTCAAAAATGTTTTGAAAGAGAGGATTTTAAGATCTAAAAACCATTCAAAATAGTTTTAGTCCAAAAATGGGGTGTGGTTAGGATTTGACTCTCCTCTTGCCGAAGAAATCGAATCTTTGAACTGCACAACTTTCATCACCAAAGAAGCCATCAGTAGCACCCAAGTCTTAAGGTCGGTCAAAAACGGGGTGTCTACACTAGTAAACTACCTTAACATCTAATTATATTCAACAATATTAAGAGAGAGAAAATGCATCATTGAAGGATATAAATTCTCGAAGAGAAATCCTCTATCCCCATATCTCAAATCCAAAAAAATTATTGATTGTCATGAATCATAATGTCAGAAATGAATTTAACACCACTCAATTGTGTAGGTCTACATAGCTATCACATAAAAACATGACATTTGATTAATTTGTAGCATTGTCACACTAAATAATTACTCCAACTCTCTCTCCCCCACATGATGCGCCAAGATAATTAATTAGAACTTTGCACATCATGTGTGATGAGGAGAGTGTTTTTAAGACTCGGATACATGAAAAATCAAGGCAGAAGATTCATTGCCAAAAACCACATTCATTTCAAGTAGTTCTTTCTGGAAAATATTCCCACTTGTGGAAAATAATTGAAGGCAAATGAACTTCGTGTTCTTGCACTACAATTTTCTACAGTGTACACTAGAAATTAATTTTCAACATTACATGTCTCTTAGAGAAGATGTTGAGTGTATCTGACATTGACAATTTTTGCAAGACTCCAAATTAAATTTGATAATTACCGATTATTGTATGCCTGGAATGTCAGGGTATGAGCTGTTTAAAAAAGTCAAGGTAATATAATAATAAAAACCCTCTTAAACATTCACCAATTAATTAACAACTCACATTGATTAAGCATCTGTGAGTATGTTACAATGCTTAGAACCTATGATTTGCCAAGTAAAAAGCTTTTTTTATTTTTTTTTCCTAGATGATAGGAATCATCGGACTTGAAAGAGATACCAGTAGTGATAGTGTCATCTGAGAATGTCCCAACTCGAATCAAGAAGTAATCACTCACTCTTACACTCATCCTATTTTAGCACACTTATTAGTTATTAATTTTAATTTTTCCTTTTTCTATAAGTTGCTCGTGTATTAATTCACTTCAATTTTGTTGACATGAACAGATGCTTGGAAGAAGGAGCTTAAGAGTTCATACTTCTTCACATCTGATTGTTGGAGTGGTTTCAGCATGAACTTCTAAGCTCTTTCTTCCAAGCATCTGTTCATGTCAACAAAATTGAAGTGAATTAATACACGGGCAACTTATAGAAAAGGACAAATTAAAATTAATAACTAATAAGTGTGCTAACATAGGATGAGTGTAAGAGTGAGTGATTACTTCTTGATTCGAGTCGAGACATTCTCAAATGACACTATCACTACTGGTATCTCTTTCAAGTCCGATGATTCCTATCATTCAGGAAAAAAAATAAAAAAATATTTTTACTTGGCAAATCATAGGTTCTAAGCATTGTAACATACTCACAGATGCTTAATTCATGTGAGTTGTTGATTAATTGGTGAATGTTGGCTCCAACTTATCATGTTGGCTCTGCAATGATACATCAAAGCATTAGACTTCAACACACCCAATAAATCAAATGTATGTATAGAGAATCAAGGACATTCCCATAAATACCCATAATTCAAGTGAAGAAGACAGAAGAATAAGAAGGCACTGGCCAGAATTGGGTTTTGAGAAAAGTAAGACCTGGTTCCATCAGCACTATATGCCATTGCAGTGCACCAAAGTCCGAGGGCATCATAATCCACTCTCAATTCTAAGCAATCATACATGCTTTAATTTTCCCATCAAGACCTGGTTCCATCAGCACTATATGCCATTGCAGTGCACCAAAGTCCAAGGGCATCATAATCCACTCTCAATTCTAAGCAATCATGCATGCTTTAATTTTCCCATCAATGGAAGTGGAAAAAATAAATTGCAGACAAAGATAAAATAGATCACGAGTGAAACTACCAAGGGACTAAGCTCTTTGAACCTTCCTTTACCACATCAGCGAAGACGTGCCAAAAAAAAAAAAATTCTTGTTGTAAGAACCCGAATATAAAGATATAGTAAATAATTAAATAATAATAATATTACAATCTCAAATATTTTATTGTGAATCTTTAAGTGCAAATTAAATATTATTGGAGGGTCGTTTAACTAATTTTAAAATCTAAAATAAATTTATGGTGAAAGTCTTTAATTTAGAAGCAAAATTTATTATTTACAAATAAATAAGTGTCAAATTAGTAAGCATATGTTGATCTAATAATAGTTGTATTTTATTTAAATTAATGGAGAGAGAAAAATAATATAAAACAAAGGATAATTATTAGAATTTTGTTTTCATATATATATATATATATAACAACCCTTGGTTCCTAATCAACACTATAGCAGCAGCAGCAGTAGATAGAAACGTGAGAGAGGAAAGAGGAGCGAGAGATAGAAAGAGAGAGGGAGAGAAAGCACCATTGTGTCTCAACAACTCTCTAAGGTATTAATCAATCTATTCTTGTTCTATTATAATATGTTGTTTACATAGTTATGGTGCTTGTGGGTGTTGTGAGTTGGTGGAAGAAAAAGGAATGGATTGGCTGATTGGGATAGTATTCTAGAAATTTTAATTGAATTCATAATGTTGCTCCTAAGAATATTAATCTACCAGGAAGCTTTAGAAATCATGAAACCATATCAAACGAATGAATTTCGAACTAAAATTTTTACAGTAGATCAATTACATATTGAATTGCGTATTTGAATTTTTTCATAATTTTTGGAAGTCAAAATCCCTATGAACTGATGCGTTCAATTATGTCCAAAAAACTGGTTTAAACAGTAAATTCGGGAGTTTTGTTCTCTTTGAGTATAAATCCGAAAATTATCAAATCATTAGAACCGGTTACGAGTCTAGTTTCTTAAATTTTTGGCCTTGCATTGATTTCTCCTGTGTACTAAGAGAACCATTAATTTATTTAAAGTGCTGCAGAAAACAACCTGTTTGGGCATAACTAATTGTAAATAATTATTTTGATAAGCAAATCAAGTAAAACCGATTGGGTTTAAAACTTAGGATATATTAGTTGATATCTGGAGGATTTTGGAATTTTTCGAATGGTGTAGAGTGGGTTTTTTTAATTTTCAGAGTTAGTGAACAGTTCGGGAAAATCTATGAAAAATTTTAGTTTATCTCAAAGTCACATTTAATTAAGTTTCGACCGGAACCCACGTCTTGGGTGATTTTAGACCTTGAAGAACATGAATTTAGGTAATATTTAAGAGTAACGGTGAGTTGGGTTGAGCCGTATTAGTGCACTTTAGTTGAGGTTACTTAGTTCCTATTCTTTAGTATTTTTAAATTACTAGTGACGTGTAGTTTTTATACTTGGTTCAGGGCACTAGTTGGACTTTTATACTCTATTCGAGGATTACATTATTTAGTTTCCAGGTGAGTAGTTTCATGCTACATATTTTTATAAATGTTCCCCTACCCTGAACTGTTGGAAAATTAAATTGTTGTTTCATGACTAAACTGTTTTGATAAATTATTATATTATCAATGGAATCAAATTATTTTTGAAACATGTGTGAACGTGGTATACTGTAAACTATTTGTTTTGGTCTCATGTTTATAATGATGAACTACCATGTTTTGCGAAACTGATGTGTATTGATTATCAAAAATGTTTGAGCGCCCGAAATCTCGTTGGCTCGAAACCCAAAACGACGTTGTTTTGGGTTTCATTTTTTTTTTTCTTCTTCTTTTCTTTCTTTCTTTCTGTTGTTACTTTTGAATACAGAGAAAGAGAGGCGAGAGAGAGAGAGAGGAGGGAAGAGAAGAGAAGAGGAAGAGAGAAGAAGAGGAAAAGACGGTGATGGCTTCGACGGTGATCGCCGGTGGGTATCACCGATCGCCACTCGCCACTCTATTTTTTTTTTTTTTTCTGGATCTGGAGCTGAAAATGAAGGAAGGGAAAAAAATTTGTTGGCTGTGTTGATGAAGATGTTGATTTTTTTTTTTTCTACTGGATCTAAATCTGAAGATGAGGGGGAAAAAAAATAAAAATTGTGATGATGATGATGATGATAATGATGATGATGTTGATGAAGATAATGTTAGCTGTGTTGATGAAGATGTTGATTTTTTTTTTTTTTTTTTTTCTCTATTGGATCTAAATTTCAAGATGAGGGGGAAAAAAATAAAAATTATGATGATGATGATGATGATGATGTTGATGAAGATGCAGCTGCTCCCTTCTCTTTTCTTCTTCTTCTTCTTCTACAGTTGCTTCTTCTTCATCTTCATCTTCAACAGCGAGACTTCTTCATCTTCATCTTCATCTTCATCTTCATCTTCAACAGCGAGAAAGAAAGGAGGAAAAAAAAAATTCCAAAACGACGTCATTTTGGATTCGGGGAAAATTCGAGCTTGGCAATTTTGGGCCCTATAGCAGCTTTCATTGATTATTGGGACCATCTGTGTATTTAGTCCAGGGAAATTATTCCACTATGTGTGGTGACTCTGGCCACTAGGGAACAGATCTGGGTTGGGCTGTGATGACTCTAGTGCTCAACGATTGTAAGGAAAAGACCTAGGTTAAGCTAGGTGACCTTCAATCGGATCGTCTTAGAGAAAAGGCCCAGGTTGCCACCCTAAGGATGACTCTTAGTTCGGTATTGGATCCAACGGGGCTTATAGCCTTGAGAATTGTGTGGCATATTATTTGTTATTTCTTGGTACCCAGAAAATTATTGATGTTCATGTTGTAATCTGTTTTAAGTGAAAAATGTCATTTATCATGTTCTCGAGAGACATGAATATTTTAACTGTTGAACTGTGGAACCTTCTTTTTGAAACAGATTCTCTTTACCAAACTGTATGCCAATCTAGTGTTCGTGATATATATCTTATTTTGGAATTGATCCCTGGTTTCAAAACTGTAGATATTATCCATATTGCTACTCACTAAGCTATCAGCTGACTTAGTTGTTTACCATTTCCAGGTGTTAAAAGGACTTAGAGTGGACTCATGGCGTAGCGGGGACTAAATTGCATGGACCTCTAGGACATTCATTTATTTTGTTTTAGACTGTTATGTCAAGTTTGTGCATATTTATATTTATTTTTATTGAGGTTCATTTAGGATTATTTTGATGTGGGCTGTTTGTATCCCATAAGTTTGGATGGTATTGATTATGGTTGGTTTTGCCGTTTATACTTGTGGCATGCCACTGGATTGAGTTGTGGCTATTTATTAATGGACTATTTTATAGTTATTCAGTGTGTATGGATTCGTATTTAGGCTTACGTGTACCTTGGGCTAAGGCCCTGTGGGCCACGGCCTGTCATACCCGGGTTTGGGGTGTGACACTTGTGACACCAAAGAACTGATAAGGAAACGGAAAGCAGTTGGCTATCAAGTATCAAAATTATTCACCTGAATATTCTCCTTATAAGAAGGGTAGACAGAATATACAGGAGCTTCATGGCCTTCAAATATATACTGCCTACGTCCAGCTACAACATCCCACACCTATTACAGAAGAGATACATACGAAAACTCCACTTAAAACACCCTAAAATCTTATTACAATTATACCTTAATTGTCTTGTCATCACCATATCTGACAATACAAAGTTGTTTATTAGAATGAGCAAAGGCAATATCATTAACACCACCAACATAAGCATCAATCTGGAACAAGGGAAAAGTCATCAGGTACTTGAACATTGGTCTCATTATTAGAAAAAATTGAACATATAATAGAGCTTACTTCCAAATGTTGTCTTAATTCTCCTGCTGGATTATAAGTAAATATCTGAATAATGTTCTTGAGAAAGCAACACCTATAAAAGAGAATATGTAAGATAAGCAATAAAAAACAATTCCTAAGAAGGAATTTAAAGAAAAAGAAAAGAAAAAAAAAACTCTAGTGCTTGAAAATAAAGCATTTAGATGTACCAAGTATAAATCCATCTGGACCCCAAATGCATCAATTGATAGATATGGTGGCATCTTTCACCAAAGCTGTCTAGAAATTATGAAATTTTTAACATGAAAATGGTAAGATACCACATATAACACGTCAAAGGTAGCTAATACCAATGAAATTTTTACCTACAATGGCATTGAACAAGCTAAGAGATCCCAAACCTTGAAGGGTTTATATGCTAATCTTTCTCGAGATCCAACTTCCCAAATGCTAATGTCACCAACATTCGTCCCAACTACATGGCAATAGCATAACCAGTACTAGATTCAGACATCGCTACCTCATGTTATCAGGTAATGAATATGTGCAAGTACCTAAAATTGTCAAGTGCAATAAGAAAAGCCAAGAAATATATTCATATCAAATAGTGTTACAAATATCTAGCTGCACAATAGTCAAAAGAAGAGCTCATCTTTAGTAGATATCGTGCTGTAAGGTCCCGGTGTCCCATATCAGGAATGGAGGGGGAGTTCCTAGACTATAAAAGTAAAAACCTAGACCCTTATATAGCATCAAGGCCTTTTCCCGAGTGGTGAAATCCCTAACAGAACTCCGCAATTAAGCATGCTTAGGCTGGAGTAGTTCTAGAATGGGTGACCCATTGGGAAGAACAAATCTGTGCGAGTGTGGCCCAAAGTGGACAATATCGATGACATGTGAAGGGTTGGGGCGTTACAAAATGGTATCAGAGCCGACTCTCAGTGTATGTAAGCGGGCTTGTGAGCTAGCACGCTACAACACAGGGACGTGCAGCCCTAAGGGAGGTGGATTGTAAGGTCCCAGTGTCCCATATCAAGAATGGAGGGGGAGTTCCTGGACTATAAAAGTAAAAACCTAGACCCTTATATAGCATCGAGGCCTTTTCTCGAGTGGTGAAATCCCTAACAAAACTCCGCAATTAAGCGTGCTTAGACTGGAGTAGTTCTAGGATGGGTGACACACTGGGAAGAACAAATCCGTGCGGGCATGGCCCAAAGCAGACAATATCGATGACATGTGAAGGTTGGGGCGTTACACGTGCCCATTTGTAATAACCCAAATATCCATGGTTTTTCCTACATATTTCAAGTAAACCAACATTCTAGTAATTTCATAAAGAAATCAAGTAGCTAGCAATAAGAAAAATCTTAAACCGTGATGGACATAAGAAACTTGCACATAATTCAAATAAATTAGAGAGAAAATTATATGGAGAATAGCTTTAATGCACACTACTCCTTTTAAGAATACAAAATTTCAAAGTAGATTAAAATGGCAAAACTCTAAGACAAAATTTTCAACTAAAAACCATAAATTATTTAAATCACATTTGGTAGTTTCTACCAAGAGTGATAGGTGCCAAAGAGGAACAATTGGGTAGATGGTTTATTGGACATTATCAATAAGTCCATACTCAAATTTATCATATGAATAAATCATTGCACTCTCCAAACTATGGTCAAGAACTTTCCTGGTGATATTCAGATCAATGTAACTCAGTTATGAGCAAAGAACCACTATTTACCCTCACCGTTCAGAAGTACTAGACAAATCACCATTAATACAGGATGGGCCTGTCAAAAATTACCAAATAGATAAGAAAAAGGCTTTGCATCCATAGGGACATATGTTAAATACTAAGATGAAAGAAGGTTCACAACAATTGGTGTTAACAAGCTTTGCAACACAACCCGACACGAATACGGATGCAGACAATGAAAATGCAAAAGAGAAAAAAAAATATCCCTTGCTTTAACAAAAAGGTACACATTTCAACTACAAAATTGACTTCACCTCCACCACCCAGAAAATGAAGAAACTACGAACCCTGTAAATTTCACTAAGTTGCTAAACTCAAAATTCTTAATAAAAACGTAATTTTAGCATATGAGGTAATATGTGAAGTAATAGACCAAAAGGGTTCTTTCTTCACTGGCCCGCACAAAATGAATATTGTTATACTTTCTATGTAAACCTTGTGTAATAAATAACCTATCGCTGGGATTAATTCATTGTACATAATGACTGCCATCAAAGCAACTGAGCAAAATTTTGAAGTGGCAATGTGACATCAACTTGTGAGATCCTAAATTTGATCCATAGATATCATCAAGGTAGTAGTCAAACTAATCCTAAAAGCCCAACACAAAAAAGTAAATTTGCAAAATAAAATCCAATATAGAACATCAAGGATCCACTCAAATTCCACAAGACAATGAAACCATAATCACACTGACAAAAATTAGCAATTACCCACTTTAATTTGTTTAAGATAAAGCATGATTATTCAAGTTTTAATTTGAATACATTCTACCATAGATTAATGAAACACATCTATACATAAAGAGCTGTAATCGCAATTGCAAATCGATACATAGTCGCGTACAATATAGGAATCAAATTGTCAAAAGTGGGATTTAATAGATGAAAATGTAAAAAATGGCGAACTTAATTCAAAAACTTCTTGTTAAATTGCTGTTAATAGAGAAGTCAAACTACTTTCACCGCAATGATCGCATAATCAAGGTAAGGAAATGATCACATATTCCCCACAAACTACTTTCACCAAAACAAAATTGGCAAATAAAAAGTCAAAACAGAGAAGTCATAGTCAACAATACTTTGAAATCATGTTCAAAAAAAAAAAAAAAGACAAAACAATGATCAAAAAATTTAATTAAAAAAAAAAAAGGTATTCTAACAATAATGTATAACATTCTTTGTAAAAATCAAACACTCACAGAAGACCAACAGTTCTAGAGTGGTATCTATGAGGCTTCTTCACACCTCCAGTGGTTGGTGGTGGGGATAGAAGTAAGTCACAACGAACGAGTTACAAATAGAGTCGGTTTGAGGATGTTAATGTGCACATAGGGTCTAAAAATTACATATCTGAACGAAAGGAATCAATCAATCAAATCCAGAGAAAGAGTGTTCGATCGCGATTCGCGATCAATATACTAAAAATCAATCGATCGATCGATCTGTGTTTTCTTTAATATAAATTAGTATATATATATATCAAACAGATTTGAGATCGTAGATACAAATCTGAGTTCGTATATAAACAAAATCAAAAAAATCAGAGAATGAGACTCACAAAATTAATCTTCAAATCAGACTGATCGAGATCTTTGAGCCAAGATGGAAAGAGCCGGATAGAGATTACAATCGTGAATCGAAGCCTACGATGCTCGATCTAGTGAACTTTCACCATAAGAAAGATGAGTGAAGAAGAGACAGAAAACCCTAATCTATCTCGGGACTGAGAGAAATGGCAAAATGAAAAATGCATGGGCCTTAAAAGGGGGAAATATCTCAGGACCAAGTAGCACGCGTATTTTTCAAAATGAGTTGCTTACAAAATATTTTGAACCTTTGAAACAACATTTATTTAAAAAATGCCATGACAAAAACGTTGTTGTAGGCTAATTTTGTTGTATTGTTTACTAGACATACATATATTGTAGTAGGTTATGAAGGAATACTTACACTACTATTGATGGAGTGTTGTCCGTCTCCTAGGCCCCAGAAATTCTGAGACCCTTTGCCCATTCTCTGCTGTAGTCACTACATTACAATCATAACCATGTTCTATATCAAAGTCAAACAAAGCTATTAAAATCCACAACAACTATACACTGAAATGTAACCAGGGAATTGACTTAGCATGGATCAAAATTAATAGAAAACTAAAATTGAAGAGTTAAAGGTGAGTGATTGAGTCCACTAGTGCCTCATATAAAGTTATTTATGAATTGAAAGATATATTATAATAGCAGAAGATTTCACCATGTTTGGTTCCAAAAAATTAAGTCTATATTTTGCTTTTCATGTTTTTTTTTTTTAGTAATTTTTTTTAATATTTAATACAATTTTTTTTTTTTTAGATATACCTAATCAAAATGCACTTAACATATATAATATTAAAAAAAAACATTTAAAAAATAAGAAAATTTAATACATTTTTATATTTTATTATATTCAATGAATTTTTAAAATTTTTTTTATACAAATTGTTTTATTTTTTAAGTATATTAGGATTAAGTAAATCTAAAAATTTTAAAAAAAAATTAATAAGATAAAATATCATATCCAAATATAATCATTTCACTTTTTTTTCATAAAAGTCAAAAAAATTAAAAAAATCCAATCCAAACGAACTTTTTAGCACCAAACTAAAAATAGGCACAAAGTCAAACCACTTTCCAAACAAGACCATCCCATTATTAAATAGATAAAATAGAGGCTGTCAAATTTTATTTCTTTTATGATTAAAAATTGGATCAATCATAAAAAATAAAAAATAAAAAAGAAAAAATGAGCAAAGAAAAACAATCACAAGTGAAAAAAGAAATACCTTTGAATGCAGAGTTGGTGAGAAGCTTTTCAATGAGTTTTCTATCAACCAAACTATCATCAACAGCTAAAACATGTGGCCTCTCCTCGTTCTCCATAATAACCTTACTTGATGATGAACAAGCCTTTTTCCTTCGCTTTCTCTAGAACCAAACACAAACCTTGGAAAAGAAAAACAAAACAGAAACTGCCCCAAAGAAAACAACACACAAAAAGAGCAAAAGAAACGTTTCTCTAAAAAAAACACGAACCCTTCCACCCACAGAGAGAGAGAGGGTACAGACGGGTATGTATGTATATATATATATATATATATATGTAGATGTAGAAAGGAAAAGAGTAAAGAGACCATGATGAAATCAGGGGTCACAGATATTTCATGATCTTCTTGGGCCATTGGGATACGATTGTAGAGAGATGTTTCTATAACTGACACTTACACCCTTAAGCAAGGAGTTAATACCCTAGAATAAGCCATAACCCATGACATTTAATCCAAATCGACAAAATTCTGTTTGAACTTTTTAAATAAAAATAGATTTTTTTTAATAACTAATATCATTTTCTTTTTTCTCTCCACAAATTTTTCATCATCATTCTCATTTGTTCTTGTTATATATATGTATGATTTCTTGGATTAGATTTGTTGTTCATGTTATTCATATTGTGAAATTAAAGAAATAGATTTATGAAGAAATCAAAATTATATACCAAGAACATATGCTGATAATTACAACAAAATTTCAACAGAAATACACAAAACAATAAAATGGTAAAGAAACCAAACCGAAGCCTGCACGGTAGCAGTTTCCTTAAAACAGATTTCGCCGCCTCACGGGTCGAGTGCTTGAGGAATCCCGGCGTCTGTCTCCCAGGATACGACGGTCAAAACCAGCTACGGCAAAAGCACTCTCTGTCTAGCTTAGCGAATAAAAACAGTGGCAGCACTCTCTCATTGTAGAAATTTCTAGCAAACTGACTAAAGAATGGAAGAAACAATTTATGTGTTTGAGACTTGACAGGAGGGTCTCAATTTATACATGTATAGGGGAGAAAGGAGAAGCCTCCAGCCTTTATGGCTAGTCACTAATGCACCATTAACCTCTGCAATAAAGGCAGGAGTTACAAACCCCATTAATGCACTATTAAACTCTGCAATAAAGGCAGAAGTTACAAACCCCATTAACTCTTTCATGAAGCTGGCAATTTCTCATTTAATTCTCAATGATTTTTGGCCATTCTATTTGTGGTGTAAAGATCTCATTGCAAAGTATCTAGACCCACTTGGACCCAACACAATAGATGGTTGGGACCCACTTTAATATTTAATTAAAGTCACCAAAGAACCATTTTTTCCAACAGTTCATTTCTTAAATGGGTTTGATAAATGGTTTGATTTCTTGAGTTTTATGGGTTTGATGATTTAGGGTTTGTTGTGGATTTTTTTTTTCCCCAATTTTAATCAAAAAATGTAGCAGAAAAAAGGGGGTGGCTTTTTGTTGTGTATTTTTTGGGTTAGATTTTTTGTTGATTTAAGTGATATGAGATTAGATTTGTTGTTGTTTTGAAGAAAAAATTTGTGATTCTTTGCTAAAAGTTGTTTTGAAGCAATTGAAGTGTGGAGGTATGGTTCTGATGCTATTTGTTTTCTTGTTTGTATTTGCAGAGATAAAAGAGGGACAACAACAAAAAGCTCTTCTTTAGGTCTCGATCTGTGTCTATGAAGCAAAATTAGCTTTGATTTTGATCTTGGGTGCAACCCAAAAATTTGTGTATGAACCTGTACATGTGAGAGATGGACCAAACCATCGAACTTTTTCGAATGCACAAAGTGGCCAAATGAAATTCTTGATAAATATGCAAATCTTTGGTGAAGAGTTTTTTTCTATGTGATAAGCATGTGTGTGTGTGTTGGTTTTTCATTTTCTAGCGATTATGGTAGCAGTTCTTTTCAAGAGGCTTTGGAGATAGAGGAATGAAGTTCTTTATGAATGTGCAATTTTTGAGAGTTCATGAAATTTGATGTGAGCATATGCATTTTTTTTTTTTTTTAATGACTAGTTGGTTCTTTTTTGTTTTTGTTATGAATGCTAGTGATCTTGATGATAACTTTGTTGGTTTGGGGTTGGCCTGGACTGTTGCACATTTTGTTTTGCATTTGTACAAGTAGGGAATTCGATAGAAAGCATGGGGTGTATGATTCAAGTGGATACTTTGATCTCTTCCCAATCATGGGTGGGTTTGGTTTACTTGATCTCCTCCTAGATTGATCATAATCAAATTGAATCAAAATGAATGATGTATTAAAATTAATATGAATGTTATAGTTAGATTAACATTTGCAATGACAATGTTGATTGAATAAAATGATATGCTATCCTTTGAAGCAATCAACTCTTTTTTCTCTCTTTTAAACAAGCAACAAACCATATATTGGCAAAGTGTATCCATTCAACTGGAAATTGTGTCATTTAACTAACAATTGAACTCTAACATTAACATATGACAAATACAGTAATCCATTTGGAATGAAAATATTAATTTCATTTATTAGCATTACCAAGACAAATAATTTTCAACAACTTCTACATTTGCCAAACACGAGAATAACAAAATTGATCACTGCCACAACTTAATCAAACAAATTTCAGTATGGTTGTAACAACCCCAACCTATGATTAACGTTAATCCATGATTTAATATGCCTAATAAGTTATTAAGACCAGATTTTGAATTAATTGCATATGTGTTGCATAATTTGTGTTTTTATTTGTTCATCGCAGACACATCTATTTGAATTTCTATTATGTTTTGTAAATCGAAGGCCTTATCGGCATCCAATCACAAAATTGGCTTGATATATGTGCTATTTGGAATTTTTAGAACATTATGGTAGGCTCAATTGAAATTCGATTTGGAATGATTTAAAGAGATTAATTTGATGCCCATGTGATTGGCCTTAAGTAGCTATTATTAGACAAGCCTATATAAGGCACCTTTTGCCTCCACTCATCTCTTTTCATTCATTCAACACACTCTTGAGCCTATATACACACACAAAACCGTAAGAGTGAGAGAAGTGGGAGAGTTTGGAGTCAATTTGAAGCCAAGCTAGCAAGAATTAGAGGAACTTGAGGGATTAAGCAAGAGAACACTTGCATTTGAGGAATTGAGGACCCTAGGTAAGGAATCAAACTCTTAGATAGGTAAATGAGTTAGATTTTATAAGAATTCAAGTGAGAGAAATGGATTGACAAGAGAATCAAGTTAGAATTTTGGAATTTGTAAGTCATTCCATGCAAGCATGTCCATATCATGTAGATTTGAAGTTGTTTTCATGAGAAATCTCACATGCATGTTCATAATTTGGTTGTAGTCTAAGAATTCACCATGTTTTTGAGTTGAATATTTCATCTGGTTATATTTTGGGAAGCTATGAGCTTAAATTATACATGCATGTCATTTTAATAGCATGTTCCTACATTTTAAGTTGAATTTTGCACAATTGGCAAGCTATTTGGCCATGATTTCTTGAAAAGATCCTTAATTCATGATGCATTATGAACTTCTAAGTGCTCCTCAAGTTTTGGCCCAGAAAAATATAGTTTTGATGCTAAAAGTTTGAGTTTTGAGCTTTGGAAGCAAATCTGGAAATCCAGAATTCTACCTCCACGCTCGAACGTAGGAGTCCACGATCGAGCGACCACTTTGAGTGCGTACACTTCTGCTCGAGCGACATTAAGTCCACTCGAGCGTGAAATGCAAGCTCCTAGAAGTTCATGCGTTTTTGCAGATCACTCGAGTGACAAAAATCACGCTCGAGCGAAGATCTAAGTCTCACGCTCGAGCGCGGATCGAGCGTCTGTCGAGCGCGAAAATCAAGCAACCAATACTTTTTCAAAGTTTGCAGACCGCTCAAGCGAAGAAAGTTGCGCTCGAGCAGACCCTCACATTTTGCATCTATGCTCGAGCGTAGACCCTGTTTCCAATAAGTTTTGAAAAATGTTTTTAGGCACATTTTTGCATCCTGATTCCATCTTAGGCATTCCTAAGCTAAGATCAAGACTCTATGTTGAGGACAAAGGTTAGAAACATACTAAGAACAAATGAAATAAGTTATGTGCAATCCGAGCATGTGCTCCAATGTATTTGTCTATCATGTTATGTAGGTCACGCGCCTTAAGTTAAGTGAATTGCCTACTCTACTCGCCTATTTGGAGCCACCGGTTATCTGTGAGTAATAATTTAGTAAAGCTATGTTCAAGTTAATTATTTTCTGTATATGAAATAAGATCTGTTTTATGAAATGCTATGTGTTCACACTATGAATGATTGTCCGCCTTTGGCAAATATTTATGAGATTAAATGCTATGATTCAAGTATGCTATCTGTACCCAGACCGGAGGTTCTTTTATGGAACTGGCAAGCTATCTGTACCTGGTTGGAGGTTCCTTTATGGAACTGGCAAGTTATCCGTACCCAGTCCGAAGGTTCCTTTATGGAACTGGCAAGTTATCCGTACCCAACCGGAGGTTCCTCTATGGAACTAACAAGTATGATCTATGATGTTCTGTATATGATCTGTTAGCGCTAACGGATGAACTATGAATGATCAAGTGTGATTCGTGAATTCTGTATATCCACAGAATGAGAACACGAATATGAATTGGTTCTATGTATGGATTTAATTATGGATCACCATTCATTTAAGCCTTTACTCTGTTGTTATTCACTGGGCTTTTGCTTCCTATCTATACTATGTATGTAGGTGATCAGGCAGGTCGCCAAGCTCAGAGTTGAAGACCTGGTACCTCAGTTATTTTTTGTCAGCCAGCCGTTGTGCCTCCCGAGGAGGTTTTAGTTTAAGTCAAGCCTCGTGGCTGTGTTTTTGTGGATGTATAAATTTTTGTTCCTTTTGATTTACGAACAAGTTTTCTGTTGTATATACATGAAGTGACTTAATTGCTGCATTTTGTTTTGGTCACGTATGGTTATGAAAGTCTGAAGTTTTCAGTCCCAAGTATGTCTTCACAGCTCGTTGGACTCTGTATATTTCATGTATTTGCTTCCTCAGCCCCTATTCATATACTACTACGTTAAGAGGCCTCGGGTAACCCAAGGGCTATTGGCCGGTTACGGCACAAAACCTATAGGGGCGGTTTTAGGTTGTGATAGAATGGTATCAGAGCACGTATCTTACCACACACACAAGTCCATACGAGCTTAGGGTGTCCTAGTAAGAAGTAGGACATTCCATCTGCATGTGTAAGTGTGGGTGTTCATTGAAAGTGAAAACCAAATCTAAACGTAATGACAAGAAATGGAAACAAACGATTTGAATATTATAAAAAGACTATTCGCCTATGTTTATAATGTTATGTTTACCTATAGCAAATGGAAAATGCAAGAAGTGATGGTACAGTTGAATCATCTGAAGCCCGAATAAACAGAATGGAGCAAATGCTTGCAGCGCTAACCGAAGCAATGACCCAATAATAGAGGCAACAACCCTTGCCTCCTTCGCCTCCACCAATACAACATGAACTAGACAGTAGTGATATAATCAACTTAACTCAGAAATTCATGAAGATGAAGCCGCCAACTTTCGTGGGTGGTATTGAACTGTTGAAGGCAGAAACATGGCTACTTGAAATGGAGAAATTGTTTGAGGTATTTCCATGCTTTGAAACGCAAAAAGTTCTCTTGGCCACTTATACATTGAAAGATGAAGCCCAGAGATGATGGTTGCTGATCCGAAATACTAATGGGAACATGACATGGGCACAGTTTAATGAGATCTTGTATAACAAGTATTTTCTCCAATGCTTCAGAGATCGAAAGGTGTCTGAATTTCAGAAACTTAAACAAGGTAGGATGTTAGTGGTTGAGTATGAGGCCAAATTTACCGAATTGGCTCAATTTGTCCACATATGGTGGATACTGACTACAAGAAGGCACGAAAATTTGAAGGCGGGTTGGATTTGGAGATACTAGATCGGGTGGAAGTTCTCAAACTACCCACGTACGTGAATGTACTCGATAGAGCATTAATGGCAGAAGTCATTTTGGCAACAAAAAGGAAAACTAAGACACCAATAACCGAATGGCGAAGCAAAAGATCCAGATCCACTTTTCAGAAGGCCCATTCGTTCTTTACGAACAAAAAGAAAAATACTGGGCCTTCAAGCAGTTCGAGCCAAAGTGGTGGATCTAAGCCAACCTGTACAGAATGTGGAAGAAGGCATATGGCGCGTGTGTCATCGTGCATCGGGTGCATGTTTCTGGTGTGGCAAAACCGGTCATATGATGAGAGACTGCCCAATAAGGTTCGATAATGCAAGTCATCTAACAGCAAGCTCAGTCAGATCTACTCCTGTAGCGAGAACCAATACAAGGACAAATACCAAGAGTAACACCGGGAATGAAACACTAAGGCAAGGAAGGGTATTTGCACTAGTGCCTAGGGATGTATAGAATACTGAGCCAGTTGTGCCAGGTATAATCCCTATCTGTCCTCAGAACACCTATGTACTAATTGATTCTGGTTCTACACATTCATTTGTATCGCACGCTTTTTCTCAGAAATTAACTCGACCATTAGAACCTTTGAATTACATGCTATCTGTATCTACACCATCTGGAAGTTCTATGATGTGTGCTTGTGCATATCCGGCATGTGATATTATGATTGGTGATATGATATTATATGTTGATCTACTACCCTTGAATATTGATCACTTTGATTGCATATTGGGCATGGATTGGTTGTCAAAATACTATGCCACAATTGATTGAGTGAATAAAACCATCAAGTTTAAACCACCTGGTATGCCTGAGTTTGTGTTCACTGGGAGTAGAGTAGTTCCTCCACCTTACTTGATTTCATTTATGAAAGCTAGAAAATTGTTGACAAAAAGCTGTCAAGGCTACTTGTGTAGTGTGTTGACTGAGTCTTCGGATAGTACTAGTATGGACCCTATTCCTGTGGTTTGTGATTTTCCTGATGACTTACCTACGGAGTTAATCGATAGGGAAATTGAGTTCACCATTGATGTTGTACCCGGGACACAGCCGATTTCTAAAACTCCATACAGAATGTCCACCACTAAACTAAAGGAATTGAAAGTCCAACACCAAGAACTTTTAGATAAGAAATTCATCCGTCTGAGCACGTCACCTTGGGGGAGCTCCAGTGTTGTTTGTAAAGAAAAAAGATGGGTCGTTGAGATTATGCATAGATTACCGTGAATTGAATAAAGTAACTGTCAAGAACAAACACCCTCTTCCTCAAATAGATGACTTGTTTGACCAATTGTAGGGAGCACAAATGTTTTCTAAAATTGATCTTAGATTCAGATATCATCAGTTAAAGGTTCAGGAAGAAGATGTAGAGAAAACTACATTTAGAACTAGATATGATCACTATGAATTGTTAGTAATGCCTTTTGGGGTGACTAATACACCAGCTGCTTTCATGGACCTTATGAACAGGGTGTTTAAATCATATCTGGATGAATTTATTGTTGTATTTATTGATGACATACTAATCTATTCTAAAAGCAGGGAAGAACATGAGAGTCATCTAAAAACTACCCTACAAATTTTAAGGAAAAAGAAGTTATATGCAAAATTTTCCGAGTGTGAGTTTTGGCTTGACAGCGTAGTATTTTTGGGACACGTAATCGACAAGGATGGCATATCAGTGGATCCGCAGAAAATTGAAGCTATTGTGGGTTGGCCTAAACCGGTAAATGTGTCAGAAGTTAGAAGTTTTCTAGGACTTACAGGATATTACAGAAGGTTTGTAAAAGACTTTTCAAAACTTGCTATACCATTAACCCAGTTAACTTAGAAAAATGTGGCGTTTGATTGGAACAATCAGAGAGATTCTACCTTCCAAGAGTTGAAGACCAGATTAGTAACTGCACTAATTCTGACACTGCCAAATAGTACTGATGGGTTCCAGATTTATAGTGATGCTTCCTGCAAAGGCTTGGGAGTGTGTCATAATGCAAAACGGAAGCGTAATTGCTTATACCTCTCGACAGCTCCGTTTTTATGAAAAGAATTATCTGACCCATAATCTTGAACTCAACGCGGTGGTTTTTACTTTGAAGATTTGGTGACATTACCTGTATGGTGTGACTTGTGAAGTGTACAAGGACCATAAAAGCCTTAAATATTTCTTCACCCAAAAAGAATTGAACATGAGACAGAGAAGATGGTTAGAGTTGATCAAAGACTATGATTTACAAATTTTGTATCACCCGGGAAAAGCTAATGCTATAGCAGATGCCTTGAGCCGAAAGTCGATGGGAAATTTATCATGTTTGCTTACCGGTCAAAAAGAATTGCTATGTGACTTGGAAAAGAATAAGATTGAAGTTCTATTGCGAGAACAAGGTAGAATCTTAGATGCTATCTCCACCCAGCCTGTAATCATTGAAGAAATCGAGGAGAAACAACCACAAGATGAATTCCTGAAAAAGATCATGGATGAAATTAGCTCAAAACCAAGGCCTGGGTTTGTACTTGAGAACAATGTGTTGAAATTTCAAGGTCGCCTTTGTGTGCCGGACTATGATGATTTGAGGAAACGCATTCTAACTGAAGCCCACAATTCCAAATTTGCTATGTATCCAAGAAATATGAAAATGTATCATGATTTGAAGCAGAATTTCTGGTGGCCGAGAATGAAAAAGGGTATTGCAGACTTTGTGGCTAGATGTTTACACTGCCAACAAATTAAAGCTGAACATCAATGACCCGCCAGGTTTGTTACAATCGCTTCCAATACCAAATGGAAATGGGAGCACATTACCATGGATTCATTGTGGATTGCCTCACTTCACTCTCCCAGGTATGGATTCTCTCTGGGTCCGTTGTTGACCGTTTAAACTAAGTCTGGTCCACTTTCTACTTGTCAAATCTATTTATAATGCAGACAAGTTAGCTAACATATATGTAAATGAAATCGTGAGGTTACATGGTATACCAGTATCTATAGTGTCTGACAGAGATTCTAAGTTCACATCAAGATTCTAGCAGAGTTTACAACAAGCTTTGGGGACTGAATTGTGATTGAGTAGTGCCTACCACCCACAAACAGATGGCCAAACTGAACGAACAAATCAAACTTTGAAAGACATGTTAAGGATGTGTGTCTTAGACTTCCAAGGAAATTGGGAGACCTATTTACCATTGGCCGAATTTGTATATAACAACAGCTATCATTCAAGTATCGAGATGGCTCCTTATGAGGCTTTGTATGGAAGGAAATGTTGTTCTCCTATCTGTTGGGTTGAAGTAAGTGACAGACCATTGTTGGGACCAGAACTTGTACAAGAAACAACTGAAAATGTGAAATTGATTCAACAGAGGTTGAAAACTGCACAAAGCCGCCAAAGAGCTATGCAGATGTTCGAAGACGAGATAGAGAATACGAAGTTGGTGACCATGTGTTCATAAAAGTGACCCCTATGAAAGGGCAAACCTGGTTTAGTGTTAAGGGCAAGTTGGCGCCAAGATATGTTGGGCCATATGAGATTCTTGAGAAGATTAATTCAGTAACATACCGAGTAGCCTTACCTCCAGTGATGGAAAGCATGCACAATGTCTTTCATGTCTCTATGCTTGGGGATTATTTGAGAGATCCGCTACATGTGATTGAACCAACTCATGTACTTTTAAAAGATGATTATACATACGAGCAGAGGCCAATGCAAATTGTGAATTGCCGAATCAAAAGATTAAGAAACAAGAAAATTCCATTAATGAAGGTCAATTGACAGAATCATGGAGGAACTGTAGACACCCCATTTTTGACCGTCCTCAAGACTTGGACGTCACCATTGGAACACTCGGTGATTATTCATGTGGTGTTTGTTTTGAGTTCCCGGAGGTCCCGGCTGCGCGTCGTGCCTCAGGACCTCTCAACCGGTTTATTCTGTGCTTGGTTTTGCACCAAGACTTGTGTGTTTTTGCCTCTGAGGGTAGGGGAGGCTTGTTAGCCATCCTGAAGCCACCGGCTACCCCACACCTCCACCGGCCCCTCCTAGTGGCCACCGGCACTTATTTCTCAAAACCTTTGGCCGGTCGGCATTGTATGATGCCGACCGGCACTATTTTGTGCCGGTGACTGTTTTGGCTGGTCGGTGTGACCCCTTTGCACCCCCAGGGATGGTGCATGCCAGCTGTGATAGCTGGAATGCACTATCACTTTGCTTGGAAGTGTGCGATGCTATTAGCCTACCATATCCTCATGTTTTTAGCCTTGCATGTTATAGCATTTGATCTTGACTTGCCATGTATAAGGGCTGTGAGCCACTGATTTTATCATGTTTGATGTGCTTGACATGGCTACTTTGTATTATGGCTTGTTAGCCTTGAGTATTTGATCCATGGACATGCGTTGGTTATGTTATTTGAGTAATTTGGAGTCATTTAACATGCATATTTCAGCCCTTATATCATGCTCATGTGTCTCCGTTTACCATCTTATTCATGCTTTGAATTGTTGGCCTCTTATGCTTTAAAGAGGGTCTTATGCATGCTTGTGTGTTTAGAGTTTTTGGGATGCCATGTGTGTGAGTTTTGGGTGTGTCCTTGCATACCAAAAATCTGTTTTTGCTTGTCCAATATAGGCCATGAGTGGTCATGTTTGTAGGCAATGGAATGCTCCACTTTGTGCCTTAGCCTTAGGCTTTTTGGCTTGCATGTTTGCATGAATATTTGTCCACCTTTTTAGTCCATTTTCGCCACTGTTTTGGGGAGATTTGAGGTCTGCCCCATTATGGTCTAGTCCACCATTGCATGCTTGCCTTATGCTTGTTACATGTTTGGTTCATTAAGTGTTGTAGCATGACGACCCTATGCTTGATTTACCCTTGTTTGCATTGCATTTGCACTTTGCATGTTGCATTACATTTGGCATGATTGCATCTTAGTATTAGGTTGTATTGTGGAGCCATGTTTGCATAACATGCATTGCATTACTTGGTTTGGGGTGTCAAGCCAAGTTGAGGGTTAGGATGAGTTCATACCATAAGTGATGCAACTTGTCCTACCTCTTGGTCACCAAGGCCCTTGACCAACACATGATAAGGCCTTGGATTTTATTTGTATGTTGCATGCATAATACCATTAAAATGCAACCTTGGTTCCTTAGGTCATCATGCATCAACATGCATAATTGATGGTCCAAGAACCAAGAGTCATGCCTCCTTGAGTCCCCAAGCATGATAGGAGGCATTGGCCATGCTTACATATGCCTAAAAACCCATGCCATGCACTACTGGTCTGTTGCTGCTGTCAAACTGTCATCTGCAGGAATTTTCTGCCGACCGGCAGTAGGGAGTGCCGACCGGCACCAAAAATGTGCCGATAACTTCAGACGCAGCCGGTGATCATTATAAGCGGCCGGTGACCATTCCATCCAGCCGGTGATGTAGTGCAATACATTTAGAAAGTGTTCTGGGACTTTGGAAATTATCAGAGAGGCAGGACAGTTGAAAACAGAGGCAGTGGTGCTACGGTGTGGGCTTTCCGGGCAAGTTGGATCGAGCATGCATCATTCGCGCATCCCGAGGCAGGGCTGAGGCCCCATTTCTTTTACTTAGTTGATTTAATTTTAATAATTAGAATTTTGTAATAATTTATTCATTTATTCTTTTGGACTGTATTATTATTCGGTCCCTCCGAGTGAGGGCATAATTGTAATAAGTGTGTGTGAGTGGGTGTATGTCTTCCAACCACCACTTCTTTCTTCCCTTTTACTTACCTGTTTTGATGGTAGGTTAGGGCATGTTTATTTTAGCATACCTTATGCAATGCATGCGTGCATCCATGCATTTGTTTACATGCATAGGGCTCGGTACATCATACAAACTGCATCGTCCTTTCAATTACAAATTGAATACGTGCATCAAATAAAGTGCACTTCACATGCCATTTTTAGGGTTAGCCGAGCCTATCCTAATTACATGCTGTATGTGTTGCATTAGCCACTTAACATGAACTAGGACATGCATGTTTGCTAACTAGTTTACTGTTTTGGCACAGAGTACGATGTAAGTATTTACGCTTTAGCATACCACATGCGTGTGAATGTTGCCATGACAGTATGCTTACCATGCGGCTAAGTGCTTATGTGAGATAAACTGTTTGAATGCCTGTGGGTGGAGGTTGGGTTGCTTGAGTTGGAAAACTCATTGAAATCCGTATTTTAGCCTACTTGCGAGTAGCAAAACCCAAAGCGCTTTCAAAACAAACGGATATGCAATGATTATTTCCGAATTAGGCAACCTAGTCTATACTTGTTTTGCTGTGCGCATAACGTAGTAAAACTAGGCTAATAACCGGTATAAGAGCATGTAATGTTTTCAAAATCGGATATCACGGTTAGTAGAGGCCGGTCTTCGGACCGGGCGAAAGGGGGTGCTCATAGCTGACCTTCCCCGATCATACCCAAGCTCCCGAGCCAAGACCACTTTGGTGATGACGGACATGTGGCCTTCGGCACCGAGTCAGGGTTTCCTAAATTTCCCATTTTAAAAATATTTAGGTGGCGACTCTGTATCTGGCAAAGCAGTCCATGTTTGGCACTTCTTTTCAAAAATCTGTTTCTCAAAACGATTTGCCGGATTTGGACTCTTTGGTTCAGATTTAGAACCGCAACAAAAAAAAATCGAGTCCGAACTGTAACCTGTGAGTTCCCTCGCCGGGCATGTTACAGGAACCTATGCAACTTGCGAAACAGAAAAAGACATGATGAAAAGATACCCTGAACTGTTCTCTTTGAACCCGATATTCTTTTAAAATGAAGGTAATTCGAGTTTGGAGGACCAAACTCTTTAAGGGAGAAAGACACTAATAACCCCAACATATGATTAATGTTAATCCATGATTTAATATGCCTAATAAGTTATTAAGACAAGATTTTGAATTAATTGCATATGTGTTGCATAATTTGTGTTTTTATTTGTTCATCGTAGACACATCTGTTTGAATTTCTATTATGTGTTGTAAATCGAAGGCCTTATCTGTAACGCCCTCAAAATAAACCCATAATTCATACATTCATGATACAAGAAATTGACAATACATTCAAGAGAATAAAGTGTACATCTATTTATAAAAGTATTTATTACAAAAGTATTACATGTTGATAACAAAAGTAAATGCCCTACGGGCTTACAACTTTCCAAGCCAACACTTGGTTACAAAAAAAAAAGGAGTACTAACTCATACACATTAAGCCCTCGGCTTGAATTTACATGTAATACACAAAAAGGTAAACAACAAAAAAAGATCTTCAGCCTCTAAGCCTCCCAAGCTATGTCCTTGGAGGTGGCATATCACCTAAACCTGAAAATGATGTCCCATATAGGGTGAGTCCATGCCCAGTAAAGATATACTAAACCAAGTATGAGAAATAATTAAAACAATAGCATTTGATATATGGTTGACACTTATAAACCAACTTACAACACTTTTCAATTCAACATCAAGTACACCCATTTTTCATTTCTGTTTCCTTTACTTATACCGTTTTCGATTCATAATTATGGCTCAAAACCTGGCCAAACAATTCAATGAGACTATAACACATATTAAAACACTTCCATAATTCAAGTGATATACAGATTTGCTGTATCAGTGGAGTCCATTCCCTATCTCTTCCCAAACAGGTTTGAGAATCCATCCCCTATCTCCTCTCAAACCATGGAGTACGTCCCCTATCTCCTTCTAAACAACATACATAGACAATGTATTTAAACATTTATCATATACAATGATCAATCAATATACGCATTTGCTGTATTATTCCAACCGTCATATTCAATGACATATTCAATGTGATTAGTTTCAGTTTTCCCTAATCATCATACAATGTCTACAACAATCAAGACTATCCTCCACCGATAGCTCAAAGCAGTTATCTCTAAATAGATAATAAATTTATCAACAGATCAAATATCGACATTTCATAGGTGAGTGATTAAATTATCCAAACTCACCATTACTCCCACAATTTTCCAATTTCATGAATTTCTCTTCAATTTCATTTCCCAAATTAATTATTCAACATAATTAGGGCATTTTTTCCTTTTTCTCAATATTAGCCCAAAGGCTCAATTTCATTGATTTCACAACAACAATTTCATTTTTCAATGTCTCAAACACAGATAGGTTTTAACATTTGAAAACCCCCCTTTTTATAACCTCAAATCAAGCCCCAACTTTCTCAAAATGACTAAGCAACACCATCTAATCAAAATGACCAAAATTTATGTTAAAACTCATAGAATATAGTAGGTTATCCCCCACCTTAATTTTCAGAGCTCAAAGGAGAAGAGAGGTGAAACTCAAAGTGCTCCAAATCCACAACTTTTCAGAGTAAAGCGAAGCCCTCGCGAAGCTCTACCTTTCTTCCAAAGGGACTAGGGTAGAAGACCACCAGAACTAGGTGAAACCCTAGAGAGAAGGTATATAGAGAGAGAAAGAGCAGCTGGTCTAGGGTTTGTATAAGAGAAGATGATGAAAAGGTGAAGTGTAACCCGCTGCTGCCAATTGATATATTCGAGGCTCGCTCGAGCGAAGGAGTGGTCGCTCGAGCGACGAGACACAAAGAAACCTCACTCGAGCGTAGAAAGCCTCACTCGAGCCAACAAAACGAAGCTTCAGGTCTGCAACCCAGAAGCATGCTCGAGCGAAGAAAAGCTCGCTCAAGCGAAGAAACCCAAAACATAGACCTCGCTCGCTCGAGCGAAGGAAAGCTCGCTCAAGCAAAGAATTGCAACCTTCAGGTCCAGAACCAGACGCAGACACAAGCTCGAGCGCAAGAATTCTCGCTCGAGCCACCAAACACATCACCCAACTCTCACTCGAGTAAAGGAATCCTGGCTCAAGCGAAGGATCTAAAACACAAAGCTCGCTCGAGCGAAGACACCAAAATCTGGGCAGCAACCATTTGTTTCAAAACACTCCCAACCTGATACAAACCTACCCAACACATCCTAAAATTCAAATATAAGGAATTAAAGGACGGAAATGAAACAAATGCAACAATACTCAACCGTGGAACCTAAGTCCAGAATACTGTACATAAAGGGGAAAACCCGGGATCGCTATATTATCGGCATCCAATCACGAAATTGGCTTGATATATATGCTATTTGAAATTTTTAGAACATTATGGTAGACTCAATTGAAATTCGATTCGGAATGATTTAAAGAAATTAATTTGATGCCCATGTGATTGGACTTAATTAGGTATTATTAGGAAAGCCTATATAAGGCACCTTTTGCCTCCACTTATCTCTTTTCGTTCATTCAACACACTGTTAAGCCTATATACACACACAACCATGAGAGTGAGAGAATGGGGAGAGTTTGGAGTCAATTTGAAGCCAAGCTAGCAAGAATCATAAGAATTGGAGGGATTAAGCAAGAGAACACTAGCATTTGAGGAATTGAGGACTCTAGGTAAGGAATCAAACTCTTAGATAGGTAAATAAGTTAGATTTTATAAGAATTCAAGTGAGAGAAATGGATTGACAAGAGAATCAAGTTAGAATTTTGGAATTTGTAAGTCATTCCATGCAAGCATGTCCATATCATGTAGATTTGAAGTTGTTTTCATGAGAAATCTCACATGCATATTCATAATTTCATTGTAGTCTACGAATTCACCATGTTTTTGAGTTGAATATTTCATTTGGTCATGTTTTGGGAAGCTATGAGCTCAAATTATACATGCATGTCATTTTAATAGCATGTTCCTACATTTCAAGTTGAATTTTGCACAATTGGCAAGCTATTTGGCCATGATTTCTTGAAAAGATCCTTAATTCATGATGTATTATGAACTTCTAAGTGTTCCTCAAGTTTTGGCCCAAAAAAATAAAGTTTTGGTGCTTAAAGTTTGAGTTTTGAGCTTTGGAAGCAAATCTGGAAATTCCAAAATTCTGCCTCCATGCTCAAGCGTAGGAGTCCACGCTTGAGCGACCACTCTGAGTGCGTGCACTTCTGCTCGAGCGACCTTAAGTCCGCTTGAGCGTGAAATACAAACTCCCAGAAGTTCATGTGTTTTTGCAGATCGCTCGAGCAACAGAAGTCACGCTCGAGCGGGGATCGAGCGTCCGTCAAGCGTGAAAATCAAGCAACCAGTAGTTTTTCAAAGTTTGTGGACCGCTCGAGCGAAGAAAGTTGCGCTCGAGCAGACCCTCACATTTTGCATGTACGCTCGAGCGAGGAAAGCCACGCTCGAGCGTAGACCCTGTTTCCAACAAGTTTTGAAAAATGTTTTCAAGTGCATTTTTGCATCATCATTCCATTATAGGCATTCCTAGGCCAAGATCAAGACTCTATGTTGAGGATAAAGTCTAGAAACATGCTAAGAATAAATGAAATAAGTTATGTGTAATCCGAGCGTGTGTTCCAATGCATGTGTCTATCATGTTATGAAGGTCACGCACCTCAAGTTAAATGAATTGCCTACTCTACTCGTCTATTTGGAGCAACCGGTTATCTATGAGTAATAACTTAGTAAAGTTATGTTCAAGTTAAATTATTTTCTGTATATAAAATAAGATCTTTTTTATGAAATGCTAAGTGTTTTCACTATGAATGATTGTCCGCCTTTGGCAAATATTTATGACATTAAATGCTATGATTCAAGTATGCTATCTGGATTCGGACCGGAGGTTCCTTTATGGAACTGGCAAGTTTTCTGTACCCGGCTAGAGGTTCCTTTATGGAACTGGCAAGTTATCCGTACCCAGTCCGGAGGTTCCTTTGTGGAACTGGCAAGTCATCTGTACCCGGCTGGAGGTTCCTTTATGAAATTGGCAAGTTATCTGTACCCGGTCCAAAGGTTCCTCTATGGAACTGACAAGTATGATCTATGAAGCTCTGTATATGATCTGTTAGCACTAACGGATGAACTATCAATGATCAAGTGTGATTCTTGAATTCTGTATATGCACTGAATGAGAACACGAATATGAATTGGTTCTATGTATGGATTTAATTATGGATCATCATTCATTTAACACTTTACTTTGTTGTTATTCACTGGGCTTTCGCTTACTATCTATACTATATATGTAAGTGATCAGGCACGTGGCCAAGCTCGGAGTTGAAGACTTGGTACCTCGATTATTTTTTGTCAGCCAGCCATTATGCCTCCTGAGGAGGTTCTAGTTTAAGTCAAGCCTCGTGGCTGTGTTTTGTGAATGTGTAAGTGTTTGTTCCTTTTGATTTACGAACAAGTTCTCTGTTGTGTATACATGAAGTGACTTAATTGCTGCATTTTGTTTTGGTCACGTATGGTTATGAAAGTCTGAAGTTTTCAGTCCCAAGTATGTCTGCTCGTTGGACTACGTATATTTCATGTATTTGCTTCCGCAGCCCCCATTTATATACTACTACGTTAAGAGGCCTCTGGTAACCCAAGGTTTACTGGCCGATTACGGCACAAAACCTATAGGGGCGAGTTTAGGTCGTGACAATGATCTTGTCTAACAACTAAGAAAATAAAATTATATCCGTGAATACCATTCAACACCAAAAAAAAAAAGGAAACAAAATGGTATTGTCTTGCTCTAAATCAAATGGCATCCTCAATTTCTGCTTTCAACCATAGTTGTCCAACTCATCAACAACATTGTTTTGTTCCACTAGCTGCAGCATACCATAAAAAACAATAAGTAATGGCAATCATATAAAAAAGTAGAAATACTTATACAACATATATAATCTCATCTTTTATCCATTGATGGGTGTCAATCAAATAGATTATCTTTGAGTTCATTGACTTAACTTTCCGTTGGCTCTATTTTGTCAAGAGTATTTTCTTCACTTTCTGTAGAAATGAAACACATGAAATGTGATGAGAGGCAAGCTGTTAACCACATGAGTAAAAAATAAGCACAATACGATGTTTTAGAAATGCGATGATACAAGAATCAAAATGATGTTAAAAGACCAAATTAGCACTGACTTTCAGATAGTCAGATCTTTATCCGATGCACAAGGGAATTATTCATGTTCTAGAGTTATTGATTCATCAACTTCCATAGCAAGCTTAAGCATACTATGCAGGGTTCTTTGGAGGGAAACAATGAGCAAAAGAGTCATGCAATTGAATTTACCAATATAAGTAAAAAGAACAAAATAAGCATTAAGTAGTGACAACAGATTTTATGGTATAATAGAGTGATGAACTGCAATTGAAAAGATGAAAAGAAGAAAAAAAATTAAGCACAACCAGATCACAGTAAAATTTATTTGCTGTTGACTATCGAATATAGGGACAATCATCACAAAATCCTGGTTACTAGCATTTCCATAAAGCAAGATATGTTTCCAATACAAATTGCTGAACTTAGGAAACTTGAAAACTCTCCCCTAAGTTACACAGACAAAAGCCCAATAAATCCATAACAAATCTAACCCAATAAATCCACAATAAAGCCCCATTTTTTCTTTTTTTTTATGTTTCAGGAAAAAAAAAAATTTGCCTCTGGAGATTGGAAGAGGCCTCTATGCGAGGAGAAGCGGCGATGAGGCGAGGGGAGGCGGTGAGAGACGAAGAGGGCAATGTAGATAGCATCAATATGTTGCACCTTCTAAGTATGGCTGCCAATGCCAATGAAAATTTCATGGTCATCATCAGAATTTTCTTTCAAATTTTCTTGGCCTCTCTTGCTTCATCATCATCAGCACACTCAAACAAGGTGATGAGCTCAACTTCTCTCCCTCCTCTTTCCTAGTCTCTGCACAAAAAGTCTTCACTCTGGGATTCTTTATCCTCCTAGAGGCCTTTTCCAATCTCTGTTCGTCGCCTCTCTATTCGCCTCTCTAAAGAGGGGTTAGGGTTCAAAAATCTCAATGAGGCTAAAAAGAAAAATAAGAAAAAAAAAAAAAAGGTCCACAATGACGTCATTTTGGACCACAGCATGAAAAGCCCCAGGAAAATGCAGATCCGGACTCATAAAGCCTCCGTATGCCATTATTTGGGGGTTTAAAGGCCACTTTTTTCACTGGATATGGAATACCAACAATGATTGAGACCTCTTTTTCTTGGAAACCCCCACAACCCCCTTTGGATCTCAACCATTTATGATGTGGGTCCCACACATACATGAGTGGGTCTCACATATACATTAATAGTTGAGATCTAAAGGGGGTTGTGGGGATCTCCAAAAAAAGGGGATCCCAAGCATTTTTCTATGGAATACGATTGCAAGACTTCCTTTTTGAGTAATCTGATTGTGGCCCCCTCACTTTAGCTTTTGGATATCCTCTTGTTGAGACAGTGGCAGACGAGTTGACCATCAACGTAGGTATATATATTTTTTCTACTTTCTATTTATTCCACTTAAGTACCTCTATGTTGGACATTTTCCTGGAATGAAACATCATATAAATACTAAAACATGAACTATTTCTTTTAGGTGGTGTTGCCAGAGGGATTAAAAAACGGGGATTATTTTTTTCGTAAATAAAAAAGAGTAAAATTATAATAAATCTAATCTAATCTAATGAGGTTACACGGCATTAGGTATAATAGATATATAAATATTTTTTTTTTGTTAGTGAGAGATCTACCATTTGTGAAATAGTTTGATAAAAAGTCGTTTTGTTTGTTTTAGAGAACATTTTGTTTTCAATTTTATCATTTAATTTATCCGTTGATTTTTTTTTTTTTATCTTTTCACTTTTGTTGACTATCTATTCAATTTTTTTTCCTATCTGTTCAAATTTTTTTATCCATTTGTTCAAAATAAAATTTTATCTGTTGAATTTATTTTTTGTCTCTGTTCAAATTTTTTTTATCCTATCTGTTGAATTTTCATTTTCAAACTCTGTCTACTCTATCCATTTTTCTTTTCTCTCTCCATCTGTTGAAAAATATTCTATTTAGTTTTTTTATTTATTTTTTTGTATCTGTTGAAATAGCAAAACAAACCAAATTCTATATGTTCAAATCTTTTCTCTCTCACTATGTGTGTGTGTGTGTGTGTGTGTGTGTGTGTGTGTGTGTGTGTGTGTGTGTGTGTTACAATCTTTCATCACCATCATTATCTCTATGTGTTACAATCTTTTATCACCATCATTATCAACAACACTACCCAAAAACAAAAAACAAAAAACAAATTTGAAATCTCATATCATCATCATCATTAACAAGTAGAAGAACTAAAAAATAAAAAATAATCTATAGTGACCACTTACTGTATCTCTATCTCTCTATTTCTACAGCAACACATTTTAGTGAGAGAACACAGAGTCAATACATGAGAGAGAGAGAGAGAGAGAGAGAGAGAGAATGTCATCATCAACAACAACGACAAGAAGGCCACTACTTCCCCTTCGCCTCTTCCGTCAAGTATTCACCCTTAGCTACTGAGCTATGCCTCTCTTCGCCGCATCCCCACCACACCACCTCACCAAATATCCGAAGCACAATCTTCCCCCGTAGTATCAATCAAGCCTTATGTCTAAATTCCATCAAAAAAAAAATCCCTAATTTATAATTGTTTCTCTCTCCTTGCATCCATGTGTAAGGCCAATACCAGCACTGACGTGATCGACCCCATTAACTCCACCTCTAGAATCTCCATTATAACCATAAGATCAAAATCATCTCCCCGAAAACGCTATCGATCCTCTTAGAGATCTTCAGGTGATCCTTTTTACAACCACCAGCGCCAACTACACCACGATCGGCTCCGAACGAACTCGTCGACAGCTTCCATCATCGTGAAATCGAGGGTTCTGAAATCTCGTTGGTGGCTTCAGCATGGTCTATCTAGATCTAGCTCCACCATCAATGTCCGCAACGTCAACCTCTTCTCAATCGATTGATTACACCTCGCTCGGTTGCAGATCTAAGATTTGAGATCTCCTAGTTGCAGAAATTGAAAGCCCTAGGGTTAGATCGTGATCAAGATAGGACTACATTAGATGTGTTGGAGATAAAAATGAATAACACTGAAACAGAGGCAAAACAAAGAAAACAGAGGCAAATAAAGAAATCTAGAAAATTTGAACTTTCGGGTCGTCTTATTCAATTCTTAAAAATATTGAAGCAAATGTGCCTATATATAGGCTTACAACCAAAACAACCGAATAGAATTTTACAGACCACTAAGTCACGAACGTAAACCCACTACAACCACTAGCATAATATTAGCAACAATATCAACTACCCAATTGACTAAACAAACTCAGAAAAATACGGACACTACTAATAACCCGAAGAGACCGAGTTAGACTTTGAATCATTCTTCAACACTTTTCCTTGATTCAAAGTTGCAAACGCCAAGGAAAGCTCTGAAGTGGAAAAACTTTTCTTTCGACTGAGACTTCATCAGTATATCAGCCAGTTGCTCTTCAGTGCTACAGTACTTCAAAGTTATCTCCTCATTCGCAACCAAATCACGAATAAAATGGAAACGAATATCTATATGCTTTGTTCTGCTATGAAATACTGGATTTTTTGTCATAAAGACGGTTGCTTTATTGTCACAAAAGATCTTCGTTGCTTCCTCTTGCCTTTGTTGAAGTTCAGCTAACATTCTTCTTAACCATATGGCTTGACAAGCTGCTGAAGTGGCTGCAACGTGCTCAACTTCTAAGGACGATAATGCTACTGTGGCTTGCTTCTTCGAATCAAGGGGGAGTGTTGAAGAATGATTCAAAGTCTAACTCAGTCTCTTCGGGTTGTTAGTAGTGTCTATAGTTTTTTGAGTTTGTTTAGTCAATTAGGTAGTTTTAATGCCCACTGTACCTTTCCCTTCAACTTGCATTTCTTTGGCATTTCCAAACAAAATGTTCCCATTGGAAGTTTCAAGCATGGAGAATTTTGTCTTTGCTACTAGTGGAAAAAATGACTCGAAGCTATGGCATTTGTGATACGAGCATCTTAACATCAATGGTCTGAAATTGCTAAATGAAAGAGGCATGGTTTTTGGACTACCAAAAATTGGTTCCATTGAATTATGTGAAGGGTGCATCTATGGGAAACAAACTAGAAAGTCATTTCCAAGCTACAGCTTCAACTTATGCGTCTCATCAAGCTCTTTGAACAAGGATTTCATCCCTGTCAAATGATTCTAATAGCCGCTGTCTACGAACCACACATCGCTTGACTTATTGTTAGGATCAAAATGAGTCATAAAAAGCTTACTATTTTGTTTTAATGCCCACTGTACCTTTCCCTTCAACTTGCATTTCTTTGGCATTTCCAAGCTGTACCTTCAACTTCTGCGTTTGATCAAGCTCTTTGAACAAGGATTTCATCCCTGTCATATGATTCGAACAACCCCTGTCTACGAACCACACATCGCTTGACTTATTGTTAGGATCAAAATGAGTCATAAAAAGCTTACTACTTTCTTCTCCATTTTCTACTGCATAATTCACTTAATGATCTATGTACCAACAATCAACTTTTATATGACCATACTTCTTACAATGATAGCATTGAACACCATTCTTGTTGTTTCTTTGCTCACCGGACTGTCGTTGCCTGTCGAAGCGACCTCTGCCTCTTCCGTTACCATGACCACGACCACGGAATCCTCCTCTTCCACGGCCTCTACTTGTCGAACTGTCACTTTTTGCAGCTTTGGTGATTATGTCCTTCACTTAAAATGCCTTTTCTTCATTCTTTTCAAGTGATCGATTAATTCTTGTCTCATGTGCTTGCAAGGACCTCATCAGTTCATCAAAGGAAAAAACTGACAAATCCTTAGATTCTTCTATAGCAGCAACAACGTGATCAAACTTTAGAGTCGAGCTTCTCAGTACCTTTGCAACAACCATTTCATCAAAAATCTTCTCGCCGTACGATCACATTTGACTGACTATTATCATTACCCGAGACAGAAAATCAGCAATTGATTCTCCACTCTTCATGTACAAGGTTTCAAAGTCACGTCATAGTGATTGTAATTTCACCACAATAACTTTTGAATCACCTTGAAACTCCTTCTATAGAGTTGACCAAGCTTGCTTTGATGTGGTTGCTACTACGATTCGTGAGAAGATGCTGTCATGAACAGCCTGCTGAATAATCACCAATGCCTTCGAATCTTTCTTTTTATTCTCCTTCAATCTTGTTTCTTCATCAAAATCTGCGTAGCCTTGTTCTACCAAATCCCAAAGATCTTGAGATTTGAATAGAGTCATCATTCAGATACTCCAGAATCCATAGCCTTCTTCCTTAAAGACATGGATGAGTGGTTGTGCAGCACTCATTGCATTGCCGTTGCTGGCCATTGGTTTTCCTCTCAGGTGTTTCACTCAACTCACATGTTTACCCTTTCTACTTACTCTCTAAACTTGGCTTTGATACCAAATTTGTTGGAGATAAAAATGAATAATACTGAAACAGAGGCAAACAAAGAAATCTAGAAAGTCTGAACTTTTGGGTCGTCTTATTCAATTCTTAAAAATACTAAAGCAAAGGTGCCTATATATAGGCTTACAACCAAAACAACCAAACAGAATTTTGTAGACCACTAAGTCACTAACGTAAACCCACTACAACCACTAGCATAATATTAGCAACAATATCAACTACCTAATTGACTAAACAAACTCAAAAAAATGCAGACACTACTAACAACCAAAAGAGACTTGAATCATTCTTCAACAGGATGAGAGATCCACTGCCCCAGCTATAGTCTCCACCACCAGTAAGAAGTTCGATGCGACGCAAGAGAGGCATTGGTGAGCATATGATCTTCTTCTTCAGGCCTTTGGCAGTGTCAGTGGACTCCGAAGGCTGTGATGGAGGAACCAAAAATCACCGTTGAATCGAGGCAGCAGCGGTACAGACTGTTGAAGTAAAGCTTGGAGAATACAAGATCTATAGAAAGCGAGAGAGTGAGAAAGAGAGGGGGGATGAGAAGGCTTGGTGTGTTTGAGCAGAGAGAGAGCTTAGAGGACTGAAATCTAAACCGTGTGCGATAGCGGACATAGTGTAGGGGTATTTTGATCATTGCGTGATAGACATAATAAATTAGTACGTAGACCTATGAATAACGAAAATTTAAAATTAAAATTTTCAACCGAACATCCAATTGAAAAAAGGAAAATTTACACTTCAATCTATATTTGTTTTAAAAAAAAAAAAATTCAAATTAGTGATAAATTAAGAGCATATATTTTTTCATGAGTTAATAATTATTTTGAGAGAAAATCACTGATACGTAAATTTCCCATTAAAAAAAAAAAACCCTTTTGATGTGGTTCCTTTTTCCAGTGCAACAACACTTGTAAGTATTCTTTTATGGTGTATTATTTTTGTCATACATTTGAAATAAATTTTATCATATATGTTAAGAATCAGTGAGATATAAAATAATAAATAAAAAAAATTAAAATGAATCGAAACAATCATATACACATTTTTTCTTTTCATTTTGACCCTTCATGTTTCAAATATTTCTCAAGTTGCTCCAAAAATTAATTTCTGTTTAAAATTACGCAGAAAATATCCCATTATATGCTACATAAAATAAAAATATATTATTATATTGAGGTTTTGGTTTGTATCAAAGATGTAAGTTATATATAATAAATATTTTTATGTTATATTGTTATTAATGTGTTATTTTCAATCTAATTTTGGACATAAATTAGTTTTTAGAATAAATTGAAAAATACTTAAAACATGAAAGGTCAAACTGAGAAAAATTAAACTTTAAGAGCCATAGTAAAAAATGAATAAACATAAAAAAAAACAAAATATAATTTACCCTAATAATAATTGTGCACTCATGCTTTGGCCCCTAAATTTATTTTTTTTTAAATAAAAAAAAATGTGAAAGAATATGTAACTATTTTGTAGGGTAAATCATACTTTGCCCCACATATATTAGGCCATTTTTTTTATTTTTTATTTTGGGTCTTAAAATTTTTCTTTTCCTACTTTCACTCTTCATATTTCAAATTATTTCTAATTTAATTGCAAAGCTATTATGTCTAAAATTAGATAGAAAATGGCACATTGACAGTCACGTGACATAAAATATTTTATTATATATAATTCACAGACAAACCTAAATTCTAATGTAATAATATTTTTTATATGTTATATGGCAATTAATGTGGTATTTTTTTTGTCTAATTTTGAACAAAATTTAACTTTAAGAGTAAACCGAGAAAAACTTAAAGGAGTCAAATAGAGAAAAAAAAAATTATTGGTGACAGTGAAAAAATAGCCAAACATAAAGGGACAATATAACTTAGGAGAGACTTACGTATAGATCTTAATAGATAGACTTATTGTCCAATAGATCTTGTGAGAATTCATTGGTGCTTTTCATGAAACATTATTAAAACAATCACTAATTATTTATTTTCAGCGATAATTTAAAAATTGTTACAAAAAAAATGTCATTAAATATAAGTTTTAGTGATAGTTTAAAAAAAATCGTCAAAAGAACGTAACTAATTTTCAACTGTCAACAACAGTTTGAAAATTTCGTCACTAAAAAGTCAATTGTAAGTTTTACCGACAATTTATAAAAACCATGACAAAAAAAGTCTTTTTAGCGACATATGCAAAAAATCGTCATAAAAAATTATTTTTAATTGCGATTTTACTAAGACTTGTTTTCAATAGGACTTTATAGGAATTAAGTTCAATTAGTAGAACCTATTGGTAGTTTAACCTATAATTTACTCCTATTTTCGATGAATTTTTCAATTTGTTAGTAATTTTTTAACTTTTTTACTATACTAACTTATTGAAGAACGGAATATTAATACTATGGGTAAATTACATTTTCTTCCTTTATATTTGGTCATTTTTTCACTTTGGCCTTTAAAGTTTTTTTCTTTTTTTCACTTTGACCTTTATATTTCAAATTTTTCTTAGTTTAATCCTAAATTTAACTTATATTCAAAATTAGACAGAAAATATCACATTAACATAATATAAATATATGTTATCATATTAGAGTTTGAGCTTATATTAAATGTATGTATCTACAATAAAATATTTTTATATCACGTAATTATTAATATGTCATTTTTTATCTAATTTTAAATATAAATTAATTTTGAAGTAAATTAAAAAAAAACTTGAATTATAAAAGATTAAAAAAAATTAAAGACCAAAGTAAAAAATTAATCAAACATAAAGGGAGTAGGCAAAATATAATTTACCTACCTCCGTAGCAACTGCTATGAAAAAAAAAAAAAAAAAAAAAAAAAAAAAAAAAAAAAAAAGTAAATTACAAATACATCTCTTTAGTTTTGCTTAAAATACGAATTTTTTTTTGTAATTTAAAAAATTACAAACACCTCCCCATCAGAATTTTTTATTTAATAGAATTAATTGAAAATGTGAAATTTCTAACTGTCCACCTATAAAATAATAAAATTATAACATTATTAAAAACTGTTAATTAATTTGATAATTTACAAATAAAATGACCTATTTATTATGAAATTAGAAATCTTAAGGATATAATATAATTTTTAAAATCACATAAAATAATTTATAATTTAAGTAAATTTTAAAGGGTGTGTTTATAATTTACCAAAAAAAAAAAAAAAATTCACCGATTTGGGAATCTCACACGTGCAACATATACTATAGACCGACGTATACAACAATTGTGGAGTGCATGGTCGGTGGCTGTCTTTTCTTTATTTTTTTTTCTTTTTCTTTTGAAAAAAAAAAAAAAAAAAAAAAAACTCTAAAATTCTAATTTTTTGATTTATTTTTAATTTAAATTATTCATCTATTTTTATTAATTAAAGTCAATATAAAATTGTAGACACCCATTTTTGACCGCTCTTAAGATTTAAGCGCCACTGTTTGATCATTCGATGGTGAAGGTTATGTTGTGCAATGGTTCGATTTCTTCGGCAAGGAGAGTTCCAAATCACAACCTTACACCCCATTTTGGACCAAAACTATTTTGACCAAAATGATTTTTAGATCTTAAAATCCTCTCTTTCAAAATATTTTTGAAAAAGTTTCTATGATGTTCCGAGATTTGCAATTCGTTAAATATTGCATTTTTCGGTAAACCGAGTAAGGACAAAGTAGAAATGAATCAAAGAGAGGTGAACTCTTTGAAAAATCTTTCAAAACACCTTATTTAGGGGTTTGGAGGTGAAGAAAAGATAAGAGGAGGGAAGAAAACTAGCTGAGGAGAAGTTAGGCATGAATCCGATTAGGACCGAAACTGAGCAGTCTTTACTAAAATAAACATATCGTTTTACACACTTGGAAATTTTATGTGAGGCTTTCACCATTGGATAGAAGACTTCTAGGGCTTCAATTTAAATTTAAGAATGACCTGCAAAGGAGTCTAGAGGCAGGAGATATGCCCATTTAAAGTTGGACCTAGAGAGCAGACTTTTTTGGCCGGCCACTAGTGGAGTTTGCTGGCCATGAATGGGCTTTGTCGGCCTTGTGTCGGCCATGAATGGACTTTGACAGCCATGTGTCGTCCAAAAGTGAGTTTTTTCTGCCATCAGTGGTGGATGGTCGGCCACCAATGATGGCCGGTCGGCCATTGGTGCAAAAAGGTCAGATTTTGCAAATATTTTCCTCCAGCTGTCTCCCAAAAGCTCCAGCTGTCTATTTTGTTGATATTTTCGACCTGAGCTCTCATTTTTCTATATATAAAGGACATTCTCTATTGTTTTCAAGGTTGGAAAAATTTTGGGAGCCTCTCTTTCTACAATTTTCTCTCTCTAGATTTCTCTCTCTATTGAACTTTTGTGCATACAAGTAGAGATATACTTCTAGTTTTCCTATCAACCCTTAACCAAAGTTTCTTATCTTTGGGCTGAGATAACTTGGAGCCTTGTTTGAGCTCTAGAAGGAGGTTTGAGCTTGGTTTGTTGCCTATTTTGTGCCTTAGCTTCAAGAGGTATAACACTTGTTATTTAAACTTGTTTTCAATACTTGTTTTCCCATCTTTTTCTACTGCTTTTTGGCCTAGTTTTCAACTGTAAAAACCTCTGTTTTTATGACCTAAAAATGGTGGTTTGAGACTATTTTATGTTAAGGGGTAGTCCACCCTTTTTGTCTCTTTGTTTGTTAAGCTTTTGTGCTGTTATTCACTACTTTCAAACCAACTTTTTTGGACCTTTTAACCACTGAATCTCATAGGTTTTTCAGTGGTAAAAACCTTGTTTTTAAGTCTAAAATTGAAGGGGTTAGCCTCCCCTCCTTGTGTCTTGTTTGCATGCCTAGTTAATTTCATGAGTTAGCATATTTTTCTAACTTATTTTAGCTTAAGTCTAGCATGTTTTTGCCTCTGTTTTGACCTATTTTGGCTTTGTTTTGGGCTGGTTAATTCAGTTGAGGCTTGTATTGCATAATTGTAGGGTTAATTCATTCACTAGTTTAGTGTTTTAATGCTTTGATCATCATTGTTTTGAGTTGAAAGCATATTTTAGTGTTATTTTGCACTTCATTTCAGCACTTAAAGTCTCTGCAATCTCCCTCCATTCTTTACTCTTTTGTTTGCTTTGAAAGTGGTTTTAAACCACTTGTTTGCCTAAGTGTGGAATTGAGGTGTTGCACCTAATGGTTTAATCCCTTAGGGGGTTCATTACCAACAGTGTAATGCCTCTTTCATGCCCAAAGCAACTCATGGTTTGAACCATCTTTCCATTAGAGGACACTCACCAATGGACTAATTGATTAAATGATGGATTTGATAATTAAAATGAATAAATAAAATGAACAAGTAAAAGAGGTAAGATAAGCATCTTTCGTGTTGCATTGTATGTGTTCGAATCTGACGTTAATTCGAACACAAGGAAAATGGAACATTTCATACTCAAAGTGATGAAATGTGACACTTTCCTTAGTCACTATCACCCTTAATCATGCATGATAGGGTGATGGTCTTTTTGAGTCTTGTTTTGCACTCATTAAACTTGTACAAACTTGGGTCTTTGGCCATCATGCATGGAAATTGCTTGATTGGTGGTTTGAGAGCCAAAAGTTTCACTCATTTGAGCTTGTATGATGATAAGGAGTGTAAACAGTACACACAAACCTGTGAGAATACACTGTTTTGCTCGGTCTGCTCTTTATTGCAGCAAAAAAGGAGTTCATGTCATCAATGGCTGACCGGCCACCACCAGTAGCCAGCCGACCACCAGTGGTAGCCGACCAGCCACCATTGGTAGCCGACAGGCCCCCTGTCGGCCACCAATGAAATTTGCACAGTCTGTTCCTGAGGTACAGCAGAGGTGTTCTGGAAGTTGGCAAAATTGTCAGTGATCAAATGTGCAAATAGAGGCGTTCAGTGGCAAAGTGGTGGCTTTTTCGGGTGGAGGAACCGAGCATGCATGCATCCCTCACTTCCCGAGGCCATTAAATTGCTTTGTTTAGTTAATTAGTAGTAGCTAATTAATTAGTTTAATTTCTTTGTACTTAATTAGCGTAGTATTTAGCTAATTAATTTGATTTGTAATATTTAATTAGCTTAGAATAAATTAGTTAATTCGTTTCAATTATTGTAATAATTAGTTAGCTTAATTAGCGTAGTTAGTTAGCTTATTCATTCAGACCCTCCTTTGCGATGGCATAATGTTGCAATAAGCATACGTGCATGTGTGTATGTCTTCCAACCCCTCGTCTTTCTCCCTTTTATTTAATCACTTTTGATGGTTAGATTAGGGACATTTTCAATTAGCATACCTTATGCTCGCATGTTTGCATCTATTCATTTATCTTGCATGCACCGAGGCTCGGCGTATCATTCAAACTGCCTTGTCGTTTCAATATACTTATTTAAATACGTGTTTAATAGTATGTTATCAAATCGAATCATGTGCCATATTAGTAGCCGAGCCTATTAATTGCATATCACATGTGTTGCATTAGGCATCTTTATATAGTTAGGAATCATGCATTGTTTTCTAACTCATATTTTCCTAGCTTGGAGTACTAGGTGAGTTTTTACGCTATAGCATACTTGTATGAGTGTGAGTGATGCCATGATTAGCATGTTTGCCATGAGACTATGTACTTAAATGCTAAACTGTTTGAATGCCTGTGGATGAAGGCTTATTGTTTAAATTAGAACGATTCAACGAATTTGAGTTTTAAGCCCACTTTGTTGTGGCAAATCCTGTTTTAAGCCCATTATGTTTGGTGGCAAATCTGCATTTTTAAGCCCACTTGAGGGTGGCAAATTTAAACCATTTTCGAAAACAAAACACAAGTTGAATTGTTCCAAGTCTTGCAACTAGTCTATACTTGCTTGTGTGCGTCACATAGTAATATTAGCTAATAATCGGAATAAGAACATACGATGTTTATAAAAGCTCATATCATGATTAGTAGAGGCCGATTTTTTGATCGGACGACCGGGGGTGCTCAATTCATTACCTTCCCCCTTCGTACCCAAGTTCTCGAGCCAAGGCAACTTTGGTGATGACGGACACGTGGCCTTTGGCACGAGTCAGGGTTTTTTAAATTTCTCCAAAATAAAATATGTAGGTGACGATTCTATAATCTGGCAAAGCAGTCCAATTTTAGCATTATTTGATTTAAAATTGATTTTTCAAAAAGATTTGCTAGATTTGGACTCTTTGGTGTTTATCAGTTTCACATTGCATTTGTGAGACTAGATTCAGAACCGCGAGAGTCCAAACTGTGAGGCATTTTCTTTTCAAACCCTTTCTGAAAGGCGGGGCGCAGAAAAAGGTGAGTCCACAAAAATATTTTAGTTATTAAACTAAATATAAGTTTATATAAAATGTCTAAAATATCATTTTTGTTGAATTTAATGATTAAAATATTTTTTTAATTGATTTTACTTAATAATAATAAAAATAATTTAAATTAAAACCTAATTAAAAATTTAAAATTAAAATCGATAAAATTTAAATTTTATTTTGACGGATCAAACTTTAAGGAGTATCATTTTTTAATTGATTTTTTCAACGTCATTTTGTAATGATTTTTGTTGTGAAGTCAAAATGACGTTGTTTGAGTATCATTTTTTTTTTCAACTTCTCTCTCTTACACTCTATTCTCAAATTTGAGACCCAAATTCAAGACCCATGATAGAGAGGGTGAGAAAGTAGTAAATGGAAATTGGCAACGGAGAGCGCCAACAGCGACCCCACTACATTCTGCGATTTATTACCGGATCTAAGATGGCACTGTTAGATTCTTTTAGATAAAACAATAAAAACAAGCCCAAATCAGAGAATCAAATAACTAAATTAGTGGTTTTGATCATAAGTCCTCTTTGGTTTTGACTCAAGAAAACAAACCCAAATATGATTTTGATTGGCAAAATCTAATTTCTTTGCTTTGTGATAATCACTCTGTTCATCCTCTTCAGTACACTCTTTATTCTTTCTCTCAATCGAATCTGGTTTGGGCTTGGAAGCTAACGAAGGAAGACGAGGAGAGGATGAAGATGTTGAATGTAATCCTGCACTTGAAGGTTTTGAATCAGTGATGGGTAAAAGATATAAATCCCAATCTTTCTCTATAGCAAAAATTTGAGCTACCACTATGGGGTCATTTGGGAACAAGCTAAAAAAGTCAACAGTTAGCTTTTAACCTATTTTGAGTCATATCACCTCTCACATAAAAAAACCAAAAAAGCTAAAAAAAAGTCAACAAAAAAAATATATCAGCTTTTAACCAACTTCCCAAATCACCCATATATATAGATATATATCATAACTCTCTATTGCTTCAATCAATCACAATTTCTCATCATGAGTCTCTAACAAACCACACTCTGAACACAAATTAAACTTAACCCATCAATTTCACTTGCCAATACACCAATTTCTTTTAATGAAAACACAAACTAATGAAGAAATTGGTTTTTTCAATTTCTGGGTTTCATAGTTTTATAAATTGGTTTTACTTTTTGTTTCCATTTTGATTGTTCATGCATCTAAGCCAACTTACAAGAGGAGATTGAGTTTTTCTATCGATATACCAAGTTAAAATCACAACCGAAACCATTTCAATTAAATACAAAGTCGAAATCAACAATATAAGAAAAACACAAAAACTGACACTTCACCGTTTCAAAACCAATCGGTATACCATCTTCACCGTTTGCGACAGTATATTCATAAAGGAAAAAATCTATGCCTATTAAGGCAAGCCAACTATTCATATATAATATAACAGATTAAGTTATTTACAGACCTTCTATAAATAACCTGTTTACGGTCACCTAATCAAAAAATGACAGTTCATAAAAATTGTAACATTCATCATCAACACACACATACAACTGATCATCTCCTTCGTCTTCCTTGATCTCTGCGTCCCATTCTTTCTCTCTCTTGGTTGGGGGATTTGGAAAAAGAAAGGAAAAAATATGTGAAACTAGTTGAAATGTAAATATATTTTATTCATATTTGACCTTGCTTTTTCCTTTCTCTTTTCAAATCTCTTCTCAAATCCCCCAACCAAACACATAACAACATACCCTTTCTTACCCAGCCTAGCTACCAGCGACCATCAACCAACGACCACAGTCGAAAGCCACTACCTTCCACCCACTAACCACTGCCCTCCTTTTTCGAACCACATCGGCAACCATTGCTCAACCCCTCTTCTTTCCAGAGCAAGACAATATAAACACCCAATCGATGACAAGAAAGTTCAGAAATCAATGATGGCGAGTGGTGTTAGACGATGGTTCACTAACCACTACCCTTCCTCTCTCCTACCACTGATGACACTGCTATTTCTCTCATCTTTCCTCTCTCCTCAGCCCCCACAATCTGTTTCTTTGGTATCTCCCCTGTGATAAAAAAAAAAAGGCGGTTTTCATTATCCAAATCAATTTCAATCCAAATGTGAGTCTTGCTAGTTCTTGGTGCTTCGTTCTTGCAAATTGATTTCAGTTAGTTTTTTATTGTTCAAATGCAAACTTTTCAAAATCAATTTCAGTTAGTTATTGATTCTTCAATTGTAAACTTCTCAAGCCGATTATTACATTACATAGCGTAATGAACGGCTCCATGTTCTTGAAGACATTTGTCATTGCCAAGATGGTGTTAGGTTATTGGCGATTATTGTGGTCTCTAGGAAGGAAGGGAAAAAGAGACAAGAAAGACAAAAGAAAAGATGTGAGGTGTCACTCAATAATTGGTTGTCCGTAAACAAATGAATTACGGGGCAGCTGTCTGCAATGCATTCTCATAATATAGGAAATATTGAGAGAAAATCTTATCAAACTATTCAAGACAAAATTATTGGAAATTGGGTCGGTGTGGACTCGCCTTTTTCCGCGCCCCGCCTTTCGGAAAGGGTTTGAAAAGAAGGCCTCACAGTTCGGACTCCTGCGATTCTGAATCTAATCTCACAAAGTGTAATGTGAAACTGATAATCACCAAAAAGTCCAAATCCGGCAAATCTTTTTGGAAAATTAATTTTAAATCAAATAATGCCAAAATTGGACTGCTTTGCCAGATACAGAATCGTCACCTAAATATTTTTTTATTTTGGAAAAATTTAGGAAACCCTGACTCGTGCCAAAGGCCACATGTCCGTCATCACCAAAGTTGTCTCGGCTCGGGAACTTGGGTACGAGGGGGGAAGGTCATGAAATGAGCACCCCCGCTCGCCCGATCAAAGATCGGCCTCTACTAATCATGATATGCATTTTTATAAACATTATGTGTTCTGGTTCCTGTTATTAAACTAGCTTTACTATGTGATGCGCACAAGCAAGTATAGACTAGTTTGCTCAATTTGGAATAATTCAACTCATGTTTGTTTTCGAAAATGGTTTGAATTTGCCACCTCAAGTGGGCTTAAAAATGCGGATTTGCCACCAAACATAGTGGGCTTAAAACATGATTTGCCACAACAAAGTGGGCTTAAAACATACATTTTTGAATCGTTCCAATTCAAACAACAAGTCTTCATCCACAGGTATTCATGTAGTTTAGCAAGTAAGCACATAGCCTCATGGCAATATGAGAATCACACTCATGCAAGGTATGCTAAAGCATAAAACTCACCGAGTACTTCGAGCCAAAACAAAAACTAGTTAGAAAAATGCATAATCCTAACTATACAAAATGTCTAATGCAACACATGCAATAATGCAATTAATAGGCTCAGTTACTAATATGGCATATGAATTGATTTGAACAACATGCGGTTAAACACGTATTCAAATAAGTATTAAAATTGCAATGCAGTTTGAATGATGCACCGAGCCTCGGTGCATGCAAGACAAATGAATGTATGCAAGTATGCGATATGCTAATTGAAACTTGTCCCTAATCTAACCACCGAAAGCGATTAAATAAAAGGAAGAAATACGTGGGGTTGGAAGATATATAAACACGCACGCACACTTATTACGCCCTCGCGAAGGAGGGTCCGAATGAATAAGAGCTAACTAGCTACGCTAATTAAGCTAACTAATTACAACACTTGAAATGAATTAACTAACTATTCTAAGCTAATTAAATATTACAAATCAAATTAATTAGCTAAATTCTTAACTAACTAATTACAAAGCAATTAAGCTAATTAATTACAACATTTGCAAGCATTAGCTACAACTAATCAACTAGGCAAGTTAACTAAATGGCCTCGGGAAACGAGGGATGCATGCATGCTCGGTTTCTCCACCCAAAAAGCCACCATTTTGCTGCTGCGAGCCTCTGTTTGCACATTTGAACACCAAAAATTCTGCCAACTTCCAGAACACCTCTACTCCAACTCAGGAACACACTGTGCAAATTTCATTGATGGCTGACACGGGGCTTGTCGGCTACTAATGGTGGCCGGTCGGCTGCTAGTGGTGGCTGGTCGGCCACTGATGACATGAACTCCTCTTTTTGCTGCAACAGAAAGTAGACAGAGCAAAACAATGTATTCTCACAGGTTTGTGTGTAGTGTTTGCACTCCTTATCATCACATAAGCTCAAATGAGTGAAAATCTTGGCTCTCAAACCATCAATCAAGCAATTTCCATGCATGATGGCCAAAGAACCAAATTTGTACAAGTTTAATGAGTGCAAAACAAGACTCAAAAAGACCACCACCCTATCATGCATGATCAAGGGCAATGGTGACCAAGGAAAATGACACATTTTATCACATTTGAGTATGAAATGTCTCATTTCCCTTGTGTTCAAACTAACGTCCGATTTGAACACATGCAATGCAACATAAAAGATGCTTATCTTGCCTCTTTTACTTTTGTTAACTCATTTTAATTACCAAAATCATTCTTTAATTGATTTGTCCATTAGTAAGTGTTCTCTAATGGAAAGATGGCTCAAACCACAAGGTGCTTTGGGCATGAAAGAGGCATTACACTGTTGGTAATGAACCCCTTAAGGGATTAAACCACTAGGTGTAACACCTCCATTTCACACTTAGGCAAACAAAGGGTTTAAAACTACTTTCAAAGGAAACAAAAGAGTGAAGAATGGAGGGAGATTGCAGAGATTATAGTGCTAAAATAAAGTGCAAAACAACACTAAAACATGCTATTAACTCAAAACCATGGTGATTAAAGCATTAAAACACTAAGCTAGTGAAGGAATTAACACTATAACTATGCAAAACAAGCCTCAACTGAACTAACTAGCCCAAAACAGAGCCAAAATAGGTTATTTCAGAGGCAAAAACATGCTCGACTTAAGCTAAATTAAGCTAGAAAAACATGCTCAACTTAAGTCAAAACATGTGAAACTATCTAGGCATGCAAACAAGACACAATGATGGGAGGCTAACCCCTCCAATTTTGGACTTCAAAACAAGTTTTCAGCCACTGAAATAGCTCTAAAAAATAGTGTTTAAAAGCTCTGAAAAAGATGATGCAAGGGTGGGAAACACAAGGGCAAAGGCCTCCAAAACAAAGTACAAAGAAGGGCTATCAAGCCCTCAACTTTTATTGGCCTTAGAACCCAAGCTTCAGAGAGTTTTTATAGCCCAAAATCAGTTGGAAAACATGACAAAAGAAGCTAAGACAATAAGCTAAAACATGGAGCTTTTGAACTAGTAAACAAGCATGAAGAGGGGTGGTCAACCCCTTTATTTTTGGGTCCTCAAAACAACATTTTTAGCCTCTAAAAATCTCTGAAAATCAGTGGTTAAAAGGGCCAAAAAAAGTTGGTTTGAAAGTGATAAATAAAGGCACAAAAGCTTTACAAGCAAAGAAGCAAGGAAGGTGAACCACCCCCTAACTTAAAAAGGGCTCAAACCAACACTTTTAGTCCACAAAAACAGAGTTTTTCTCAGCTCAAAACTAGCCCCAAAACAGTAAGAAAAGATGGCAAAGCAAGTGTACAAAGCAAGTGTAAATGGAGAGTGGTATACCTCTTGAAGCAAGCAAACAATTTGGCCAACAAATTCAAGCCATAAACACCTTCTAGAGCACAAAGAGGGTCTCAAGTAACCTCAGCACAAAGATAAGCAACTTTGATCAAGGGTGTATATGCAAAAGTGTAGGATTTGTGAGCAACTATGTATAGAATTGCAAGAGAGAGAAAGAAATGTAGAGAGAGAAAGAGAATTTTGCTCTGAATTTTCTAACCCTCAAAAATGGGGGAGGAGACCCCATATATATAGAAAAACATGCCTTTAGCTTAGAAGCATCCTACCATACACGTGTAGGGAGATGCAGCTAATTGTGCTAACAGCTGGCACAGCTGTCAACAAATATCTGGAAAAAGACACTAGCCACCACTAGTAGCCGACCGGTCATTAGTGGTGGCCGACAACCTATAGGAGTGGCCGACAGGACCGAAAGTCACCACTGGTGGTTGATAGCCACTGATGGTGGTTGACAAGCACCGCTGATGGCCGACAGCCATCGCTGGTGGCCGACAAGCCACTAGAGGTTGCATGCTTGAAAAACCAAAGTTTGGTCCAAAACAGGGGTTCAAGGTTTAAAAGGCTCAAAGCTGTGGCACTCCGCCGAGGACTTCGGGCACTAAAACGAGCACAAACAGTCAATCATCGATGCACGAGTGATGACGTCTAAGTCTTGAGGACGGTCAAAAATGGAATGTCTATAGTCGGGTTTAGAACCCATACCCCGATTGGGCCACCTATGGTGGCATGACCCATGACCTATTGAGAGACCCTTATTATGAGAGATTCATTTTGAATCAACTTGTCTTGAGGATAAGTGCCTATAATGTCACGACCCCATTCCGCCCCTAGTAGAATGGTGCCGTGATGGCCAGTAATCCGAGACTACCAATGGCCAACTTATAAAGATTCACACACAATCAGAGTATACAAATGGGGCTTACATGTGCGGAAGCAATAAATTTAAATCTAAGTAGTCCATAAGAGTTGTGCATAGATCAAATGAAATGACATACATCTTAACATAGTTTTACAACTTGAATACAAAATAAAATGGAGTACATATTACATCTTGATCAAAAGGCTTCTCAAGCCGAAATATACAAAAGAAATGAATTACAAACTAAGAAGCATAATCTTCAAGATGATACAAAACATGAATCAAAACATCTTGCAAATAACATCTTAGGCGTCACCACCTTCTTGCTTGCCACCTACATATATATAAAGGGGAGAGTGAGCTTGGATACTCAGTAAACGATATTAGTAATAAAGGTTTGAATGAATGATATCCGAGATCTTTATCAAAACAATACATATATAGCTTGTAACAAAACATGGGATGAATCAAGTTCATCAATCAAAGTCCTTCAAAGCTTCTTGGGATGTTTAATAACATCTAAATATTACAAAGGATGAAATTCCTAACAAAACAAAGGAATAACCGACCCGAATCAAGCACACCCATTCACGACTGTCAGTGGCCAACCCAGAATCGGTTAGATAACCCACTCGGAAAACCGTCAGTGCCAAAACAAAGGAATAATCGACCCGGAATCGATTGGACAAACCTACCCGTACAAGACCGTCGGTGGCAAGAGAGATATCTCAAACAAGGGTACTGGTTACATTATAGTCCCCTAACACTAAGGACTTTCCAAGAATGTCATCAAAACAAACATAACACTTGATACAAAAATTAGAGGATAATCATTCATGCTTGATCAAATACTTTTCCAAAACAAAGCAAAGCAAAGCTTTTATCAAAATATTATAACATAACTTTATTAAAAATACCACTCACTTAGATCTTCGGGTGTAGAGATTAAGGCAAGGATTTAAGACCTACAATCATATAGCAAAGTCTATTGAATGTATTTCAAGAAGACAAGAAGGAATACTCAAAGATGGTTGTGCAATGCATTCTTAAAACAAGCTTTACATGAATGAAAATGATCTCGGCATTTCTTTCCAAAACCAAGTCAAGACAAAGCAAAACATGCTGGGAGTTAAATCACTATTTTTCATCTAGGGAAAACATACTGGGTACTAACCAGGTCTTGGAATGGATACACAGAGATGATCTAGGCTAAAATGACCTAGCTGGGTGAACTTAGGAGGTCTTAGCCGAGGTCCCACACCTCTTGGCCAAGGTGTGGTTACCTAGGCTTCGGTGTGCAGCTACTTGCCAAGGTGTTACAAGGTGCCGGCAAGGGTGTACCATGATCAGCCTAGGTGTGCAGTGGTTAGCCTAGTTGTGCATGCAAGATAGACTAATGGTGCAAGTGATCATGCAAGGTAGGCCAAGGTGAGATACGATGCTTGGCCTAAGTGTGAGATCTAAGCAAGAGTGGTCTCGGTGGCCACACCTAGGGAAAGGTGAAGTCTGGAAATCTGGGTTTCCTCCCTTGAAGAACATGAACATGAATGCTAGATTCATAAATTTTATTCCAAAATCTGAGATTTCATTATATAAGTTCAAAAACATGGACCTAGGTATCCATACTTGGAGATTTCATGAAAACAAACACAAAAATATGAAACTTGTTACAAACTTTCGGATCAAAACATGATTTTTCTTCAAGAACACAAGAATATCATTTTCTCTTTCTAAAACCAAACTTTAAATCAATGCATGGCTTATGAATCATGCTAGATCATGCAATGTGATTTGATCAACATAAAGAACGACAAGAGTAGATCAAGAATCTAACCTCAAAATGCAAATCCAACGGTTCAAACTCTAAGGATCAAGCTTGGAAATCTAGCTCTCTCTCTAAGAACTTCTTCCTTTTCTTCCTAGAGCTTCTCTCTCTACAAGGCTAGGATATGACAAAATGATATGGGTTTCTCAGCTAGTACCTGACTTAACCCTCTGCTGGGACATGTGGCAACACCGGATTGGATAACCTCAAAAAGGTGCCAGAATGACAAGACAAGAGTATGACAAAGTATGTATAACAAGTAAGGTGGCATGGGCACTCTGGCAGATAATGATCTCGGATTAGGACAAGGCTTCGGGCAAAAGGTTTCAATAATCTCGGCTAGGAAGGATAACACTTGACCTAGCTGTGCCACACCTCGGCCTAGATGTGCCACACTTCGGTCTAGGTCATACCAGTCCAGGAACAAGATCACTAGGTGCAAGGATCAAAGATCTAGGACGCCTAGATGATAACATCTCGGCCTAGGTGATGCACACCTCGGCCTAGATGATGACATCTCAGCCAATATGCCTAGGTGACAGGGGAGGTCAACCAAGGTGGTTCCAAGATGGTCCTAGGTGTAAGAGGTTCAAAGGTGTGACTTAGGCTTGAGATGACTTAGGCTTAACATGACCTAGGCTTGACATGACCTAGGCTTGAGATAGCAAGCAAGGAACAAAGCATGCATATAACACTTAGGCAAAACATATAAGCACAAAACAAGACAGGAACTTTTACTTAGGCAAAACAAGTCAAAGTCTACAAATGCAAGCTTAACAAGACAAATCCATGCGAATGCATATGAACATGACTAAGACAAGAATGTGGGTTATTACATATAACCCACTATCTCATGATAGAGTTGTGGGTGGTTATAACTCTCCCACATAATATACGTATTATATTTGGGAGAGTAAGAATTTAACCGTATGAGTAATCTACTAGTCTCTCTCTCCTAATCTCTCTCTTCATTTTCTCTCTCCTTAGAAACACATAACTATGCCTTTGTACCGTGAATAATATGAGTAGTTCTCTAATAGTTCTATTCCACTGCTGGGGATTATTCGAAGACATCATTGAAGGCACGTGATTTACCCACATAATCCATGGATTTGGTTTGAGCGTAAAAGGTATGCCCGAATTCGTTTATTTCTACTGTGTATTATTTCTTATTTTTCTTACATTGATATCAAAGCCAATGTTTGGTGTTTTCATGTTATTTGTGCATGAATATATGTATAGATATAATTTGTGCATAAAATTGATATTTTTCGAACCATCTCTGATCGTCCTAAATTTCATATATGTTGTGGTCCATATAATATAGAGCATATCTGCAACGTTTCCCAAAAATCGGACGGTCAGATTTTGAGAAAAAAATAAAGATTTATTTATGTTTTTCATAATTTTGACTACATGTTGGTTTACATGCTTTATTTTCATGTTGTGAAAATTATATATTTGAAATCCTTGTTTCGAGACATTCAAAATGGTAAATTATAGGCCTAATTCTAACTTACGGCTGAAGAGAAAACTCAAACCCTACTTTTGGGTGAAAGTTGAAGCCATTTGAGCCGTTGGAAAAGAATACAAAATTGCCGACATCGTCAGCTCTGTTGACTTGACGCTAATTGATGAGCTGACATCATCCGCTTAGGTAAGCACTAATGCTAGCGCTATTAAGGCCCTATTTGTTTGTTTTTTAATTCAAGACTACGTTAATTGCTTCTATATTATTCATTATAATTCTGATTGAAGCATGGCTTATACCGTTGGACTCATAATTAATTTTTCTACAAGATGTTAAAATTCCATAATTTTATAAATAATTCAATATTTTTACGTTAAATTGCTCTTGGGGGAGCATGACATGAATTCTAGACTTGGAATTTTTACAATAAACTATTGTTATGTAATCTTATTTATTGGTATGCTTTTTGTATTTTTTCAGATTCTGTAATATTTATTTCTGATTTTTTTATGTAATTATTAATTACTTATAATTCTAGAAAATTTCAAAAAATTGCAGAAATTATAGAAATATGTTATGGCATTATTTAAATATTATATACAACATGTTAAGTTCTTTTAAATGATTAGAATTTGTAGTTTATTATTATTTTAAATAGCATAATTTTTTATATTGGTGAATTTTAATTCTGTGATTAAATATTCTAGTATGTTTTCTTTTATAAATTATATTGAGATGTAATCATGTGGAATTAATATTTTGTACAATAATAGCAATACATGTTTTCCTCCTCCTCCTTTCCATTTTTAGTTTTACTGATATCAAAAGTACTATCTTTGCATGCTTTCATTTCTCTTATTAAATAGCATGTCGTAGACTTGTTTTAAATCATGTAGTATGCATGTATAAGTCCGATTTGATCATCATGTAGTTTTAGGTTATTTTTGCTTTCTTACTTGTTAATTGCTTTCCTTGCATAATCATCATGTTAGTAACCTCAAACTGGGCCTAAGATCATATTTTGTGTGTTTAGTTGCATATTAGATCATATTTATTTCAAGTATTGCTTGAAAGACGATTGAGTGGGCATCTGGGTAAGTCTCCTTGAACTTTATAGCATAAGTTTTTAATTTATGTTTAAGGCTATGGATTGTCAAAAATTCACTTTTAATGAAAAATCACTTTTTATAAATAATAACAAAAAAAAATATGATTTTATTTATTGAATCTAAAATATATGATATTCATTTTTAACCCAATCACATAGTTTAGGGCTTAAAATGAATTTATGTGAATAATTAACCATTAAAATTATAAAATAGAAAGTGAGTAGAGGTCAATTTTTGGATTGGTCAAGAGGAGATGCTATCATTCAATGACATTCTCCTCTTATACCTAAACTCTTGAGCCAGGAATTTTTTTGGTTGTGATAGACTGGTCCTTAAATTAATGTTCATTGTTAAAGATTTCTTAATTCTCCTTAAATAATTAAGTGGCGACTCTTTGTTGGTTAAAGCAAGTTAGCGTAGAATGCATGCGTTAGACTCGAAAAATGCACGGCACCCACACCCACTACCCAATCTTCATCCTCTTCCTTTTTGGTAGACATTCTCTTGTTCTCGATGTCGCTTTAGGAACATTGCGTTCAACATGATAGTGTAATGGATTTCTATCTGCAAAGATTCTTTCCATTGTGCCATTTTAATTTCTGAGTGAATCTCTAGTTTAGGTTTTCTCTTCATCCATTCTTTCAAGATTTCTTTGTGAATTTTCTCCACTTCTTCCTTGGTCAAGTTCGGGTGCTCCTCTTCTTTGTTTTCAACTCCGATAATTTTGTCATCTTTGTGTTCTTTGCTCCCATTTCTTTTGCTTTCATTTCTTTCTTCCATTGAAAATTGGGGGATCAGGCATTGGGAATCTGAAATGTATCGTACCTTGAGGAGGCGATGAATTTGGACTGTGTTGATCTGTGTCGATTGTTGCTGTATGTTTTATATTATGAACATTGTGGTTAAGTTATAAATGTAGTGCAAATGATAAGAACTATATGTAGAGATAAATATTACGAATAATTTTACTGGAAAAAAATTATGTTTTCTTGTTATGTTTATTGAATATTGTGATTATGTTACTTATGCTGTGATATGATGTATGCGCTTTTAACAACACGCGATAATAGTTTCATAGAATTATAAAGTTTAATTTAATTAACACTATAAAATAATAAATTTTAATATAAAATAAGAAAAGAATTTTATTATTGTATGCATCCTTCCATGACCTACGTAATATAATCATAACATTCCATAATAAACACAACAAAAAAATCATAACTTTTTCCACTAAAATAATTCGCAACATTTCTCACTACAAATGATTTATATCATGTATGCATCATTCATAATTTAATCACAGCATTGATAATATAAATAAGAATTATTTATAACTTTCACTTTAATATTCACATTATAAATTTATTATTCATAACTTTTATCTGGAGTGACATAACAAGTTATAATTTTTTTTTTATAATTTTTACTTTAAAAACAATATTTTATTTTAAAAAATGTCACTTTTTAAGGGTAACTATAAATTTCTCCAATTATATATATGCAAATGTCATTTTAGTAATTAAAAAAAAATAAAAAAGGGAAACACATATATGTGGGTCATTTACCGAAAAGACTTTGGCCCACTTAATTTTCTTCCACAATCTCAACTACATGCTCACCTCATTAATGAGGTGGCACTCTCACTAGTTTATTTTTATTAAATAAATGATTAAATATTTTATATGAATGTAGAGTTTATATTTTTGTAAATTTTATATTTATAGAAAATATGTAATCATCTATTTAATAAAAAAAATTTTAAATTATAACATTTTTCGATCTTGATCCACAACGCCGACCCTCCTTTATGAATGACCAATACCCCTTCACTTTTGTGTAACCCCACCTCGCCTCGACAACTTTATGATTTTCGTTTCCATGCATGACCTATTTCAGTAGATTTGGATGAAATGGCTGCGGATAGTTGAACCCAAATCATTGGTACTTTCTCCGGCGAGACAACCTTCGAGCCTTTCCCTAGCAAGAGGTTGCCGACGATCTCGCCACCCCATGCCCTCTCAATATTGGCGAAAAATCATCGAAGACCTCTCGTCCAGTGCAACCGCAAGATGAAGAAGATTGACAAATACTATCATGATTCACAAGAGATTCAATGAACCTTAGCAACAAACCGCAAAACCCAACAACTATTATTTTCCTCTTTGGTTGACTTTAATGGCTTGGATTCCATGGAAAAGGGTCCAAATTCTACCTCTATTACGGTCGATTCAATCCCCCCATCGATGAAGATATTGACGATGATGAAGAAAATTTGTATCAGAGCATTAAGCATATCACTACAAATCAGAGTATTTATGGGTCAACGAGTAATGGGATCGAAGGGTTTCAGATCAAAATTCCCAGTTGATCAAGTATGGTAGTGCTTTCGCGGATGAAGAATCAATAATAAATTTGATAATCGTATCCCAATGTTTACCCTTTTTTTTTTTTTTTTTTTTTTTTTTTTTTTTTTTTTTTTTTTTTTTTTGGATCAGCAAAAGAAGGAACCTTTATTGATGAAAAATCATACAAGATATGAGAACCTTTATCCCAATGTTTACCTTACCCTAGTTTTTGTGTCTAATAGGGTTGTTAGAGAGGTTAGGGTTGAGGAAGGGAAATGGCGATGGCAATAGTGTAGTGGCGGTGTGTGGTTGAAAGGTTAGAGGCGCTGGTGAAGGATAAGCAAGGGTGGGGGTGTTGGTTGATATTTTAAAATGGTTAGTATTAACTATTGACATAAGCAAATTTCTTTAGTTGATTGTTAGGCAACATACATAGTGGTATTTTGTAATACAATTATAAATCTTAGGATGATGATGTACTTTTTAAAATTACAAAGTTTAACTTTGAGCATTTATAAATTTTTTAAATTAATATAAAATCATTGATCTATTTGAACCACGTCCACACAGCGTAACACTATTTGCATTTAAAATATGTCAATGGACAGCACACGGAATGCATGTGTAATTCAGATAATTAATAATAAAAATAAATAATAAATAATTTAATATTACAATATATATGTTACTTAAGTAATAAGTATGTACTTAATAAAACTCAAAATTTTATGTTCCAAACTTACTTACTGTGCATAATAATTTTTTTTATTTTAATATATATAAAGTTGTTACGTGATATGAAGAGAAGAAGATTCCACTAAACTAAGGCATGCACTTAATTTTTTTTCTTTTAGCATATATAAAGTTATCACATAACATGAGGAGGAGAACATCTCACTAAACTAATTTAGATCTTTATTTAATGATAATATAGATATATGTATAAATTTTAAAATTGACATTGTATATTATATTATTTTTAAAATTTTAACACTTTCTATAAAAATTGGAAGAAGGGAGTTGTGGACACCACCACCACTCATCATGGTTAGGGAGTGTTCGCGGTTTAGTTGCAGAGAATTTCCAATCCGCCATCTATTTGTCGGATTAGCAGATTAAAAAAAATTAATCTGCATCCATCTGTCGGATTGAGCAGATTGGCGAATGAATGCGAATCAGTTTGGCGGTTTAAACTTTTATAAATTTTGAACATAATACAATAATTTATTAACATTTTTTTTAGATAACAATCTAACTCAACATAACTAAAAGATTATCAAATAAATTGTCAAATACCAATAATAAATATATATATACGAAAATCATAAATTATCAAAATTATTTCATTACTTTTTTTTATTTAAAACCTATTTAATCTGATTTTTTTTTTTAAATGAAAAAATTAAGTCTTATATTTTCTACGCAAAAATACCAAATATCAACACTTGCTATTTGATAAAAGGATTTTTAAAGTGAAAACAAATTAAAAACATAACAGAATATCTAAATTTTTTTCAATTCAAAATACAAACAGAATATCTAAATAAATTAAAAACACAAATTTTTGTAAATTACTAAAGCGCACGTGGTTTAGTGATTTGATTATGACCAAAGGAACATCAAATCTGTCATCTATTCAAAATTAGATAGATTAAAAAAACATCAATTCATAATTATTCATTTATCATCATGCATCCGTCTAAAATATGACGGATCAACTCAATTTAATCCTAATTAATTTAAACGAATCGAAATATCCTTGCGCACTCCTACCATACCCTTTCTCCAAGTGACGTGTGGTCTTGTCCGTACATTTAGACTGCAAATTGATCCAACGGCTTGGATTAAATCTCTCCTCCTTATTAACCTCAAACCATTCTCTCGTTTCGGGTAGACCTTTATCTGTGGCCCAAGGATCTCCTATTCCAAAAGTTCCTCTCTCATATTCTAAATCATTCATTATTATTGAATATATCTTCAATTCTCAAATCTTGAAATTCTCAAATAATTCAATGATCATGACTTATTTGAGACAGGGAAACAGTGCAAATTTAAAAACAATAATATTACAATGATCATATGGGACAGGGGTCCTTGCTTTTATTTGTGCTTACTCATTGATTCTCCGCATTCTTAATATCTTTCTCTCCTCTCTTTCTACACCACGAGTTCTAGAGTGTTTTTGTAAGGTAAGAGTACAATCGCACTCATTTTCATTTGATCGCATTTCGCTCTCTTTTTCTCTTGGAATTCAATCCAAAAACCTCTGTTAGATCTATCTGGTAATTTTTTTGTTTTGTTTTTTTTTTTTTAGGTGTTCGATTGGATTGTACCGGCACAAATTTGGATAATTGGGTTTGTTTAAGGTGACAGCTCTCCAATGTCTGCTTTGATGCACACCCACTTGCTTACATTACATCTATATTTACAGCGTGCAAAGACCCTGTTTAATAGAGCTGTGGGAAAGTACTTATAACTTATGCCTAAACAGCTTATAGCTTATAACTATGAACATAAGCTGATTTCTGACTTATAAATTAAGCATCTCCTGTCCCACTCAAAGAATAAGTTGATTTCTGACTTCCAAAAAGCTATAAGCTATAAGCTAAACCAAACACATCAAAATAGCTTAAATTAAGCTGAAAGCTGAAATAAGCAGCTTTTAACCTGCACCAAACAAGCACAATATGTATATATTTGATGTTAACTCATGCTTCTTTTGGATTTGATGATATTAGTATTGTCATTTGGTTGGATCAGTTTGAGATCGTTTGAGTTTTTCTCACTTGCAAATCGATGATATTAGTATTGTGATTAGGTTCCCGAATTTTGTTCCTTCCTCTCATTCTAAATCAGTTTGATCTGTATTTTAAGCACAGGAAAAAAAAAAGTTGGTCATTTTTGTATGACTATTAAAACTTCAGAGATGGACTTTCATTTAGAGGATTGTATACAAAAGTTTCTTTTATTCAAGAAGAATGAAGTTTGCAATCTTTGGTATTAGATCTTAGGGTAAATTACACTAACACCTGTTTTATTCCTTTGAAATCACACTGACACCCCCTTTATTTTCTGAAATATCATTGTACTCCCTTGCTTTAGACAATTTTGTAACAATTTGACCCAATCATTAGTTAATAGTCAATTCACTTAATAGAAAAACATTACATCAATAATTCCTAAAATGCCAACTTTGCCCCTATGAAGCTCTTTTTTTTTCTTTTTTTTTTTTTCTTCTTCTTCCAGGATCATATGGGTAGATTGAATTTTGTATTTGTTGCTAGGAAAAAAAAAATGAGAAGTTCCATAAGTTTATCAAAGTAAAAAGTTGCCGTGCATGTATATATATATATGTTTGTATATACGAGATTTGGAAATCAATTGAGAATTGGGTTTTGTTTTTATTTGCTCAGAATAAAGTTGAATTATTTGCTGGAAATCAAAAGAAAAAAATTCCTAGTATAAAATAATTTTTTATTTTTTCTAAATTTCTTTTCTCAGCAATTAATGTTTCTTTATTTCTTGGTTGCTGTTGAGTTTTGTATAGTTCACTGGAGAGAGAGAGAGAGACAGAGAGAGAGAGAGATGGTTTAGTAGTGGTGAAATGATTTGTTTGTTGTTGGTTGAGAGGAGTTGGCAGTGGGTTTGGTGTTTGGTGGTGAATGCTATTAATAATGATTTCGGAAAGATGTTGAGGTTAGAGTAAAAGAATAAAGATGTGAGGAAGAAGAACAAAAACAAGGGCATTAAAGTAAATTGAACAAGTTACTAGACATTGTTAACTAACAAGGGAGGTCAGTGGTATTTCAAAGAATAAAGTGAGTGTCAATATGATTTCAAACAAACAAAAGGGATGTCAGTGTAATTTACCCAGGATTTTAGCTATTGTTTTATGAAGTTGACATATTTTATGCTTTTTCTGAGGGTGGGTATTGGGTGTACTATGGAATTATTTAAGTGCTATGATAATATGTTTTGCATAGCATTTCAAGGTAAGAAAGTGGTCCTCAAAAGAAAAGAATAGTTCTATCAGCATTCGCGAATACTGTTGTTGAACAAGTGTTACACCAATTGCATCATTTGAATTGATTGATTTCATGATCAAATGCTTCCTGAATTATAATGGAGTGTGTCAAAAACAGAAACATTTGAGTAGTTCATTAAATGTAAGGGCAATTGTTTTTGATGCTCTCATTTCCCTAATTTTCTGCCCAATTCTTAGTTCCTTGATTTGTGACTTTTATATTGCTTTTGGCATTGGAACGGCATGTATATATATTTAGGATTTTGGCTCATTTCTTTTCTTTTCTTTTCTTTATCATTTATCATAATGAAACAAATAGAATGGACATAAAAAATATTTCTCATACATTGACTAATTGATTTGGGGTGCAAAGGTTTCTTCAGATTATGAAATACTTTTTGAATACTACAAAGGAGATTTAATAGAAGATTATTCTTGGTTGAATTTGTATGTAGTTTTAATCTGATATGTGATATTCCTATTCTTGTGAAATAATGGTTTCAGTATATCTTATTCCTCAACAGTAAGACAATATATATAGATACAAGTTACATCCTGTAAATAAGGAAACAAACCTATTCTGAAGGAAACTAAATAAATCAGTCCTATTTTAAAGGAATCTAAACATATCTAGAATCAATTAATCTAAATCTTATATACAGCTTATGCCAACACTCCCCCTCAAGTTGGAGCGTAGATATCTATCATGCCCAACTTGTTGATTATACCACGGAACACCTTTCCTGAAACTGCTTTTGTGAGTACATCAGCTAACTGACTTTTAGACCGGACAAATGGAAATTGTATAATCTTTTGATCAAGGTTCTCCTTGATGAAATGACGATCAACTTCAACATGTTTGGGGCGATCATGTTGTACAAGATTATGTGCAATTTCAATGGCTGCTCTATTATCACAATGGAGATTCATAGGGCATGTATATTCAATCCCTAAATCTTTTAGTACACTTCTTATCCATAACAATTCACATACACCATGAGCCATACCGCGAAATTCAGCTTTGGCACTTGATCTTGCCACGACCTTCTGTTTCTTGCTTCTCCATGTGACAAGGTTACCTTCCACGAAAGTGAAATAACCAGATGTGGACCTTCTGTTGGTTTGATCACCCGCCCAATCAGAATCCGTGTATCCTTCAATATTAGAAACACCATTGTTTGAAAACAACACCCCTTTTCCTGGAGCATTCTTCAAGTACCTTAAGATTCGATATACCGTATTCATATGCTCTTCACCTGGTGTATGCATGAACTGACTTACAATGCTCACTGCATAAGCTATATCTGGCCTTGTGTGGGACAAATAGATTAATCTCCCAACCAACCGCTGATAGCGACCTTTGTCTGTTGGAACTTGATTGGGAACAACTTCAAGCTTATGATTCAATTCTATGGGCGTGTCTACTGGTTTGCAAGCAAGCATTCCAGTTTCGGTTAAAAGATCTAACACGTACTTCCGTTGTGAAAGAAAAATCCCACGGTTTGATCTCGCCACCTCAATTCCCAAGAAATATTTAAGTTGCCCGAGGTCCTTCATTTCAAAATTAGCAGCCAAATATTTCTGTAATGCTTTCATTTCGCATGGGTCATCTCCTGTCAATACCATATCATCGACATACACAATTAAAGTCGTTACCTTCCCTTCCTTGTGTTTTATAAACTAGGTATGGTCGGAATTACTCTGCTTATAACCGAATGCCTTCATTGTTAAAGAGAACCTCCCAAACCACGCTCTAGGAGACTGTTTCAGACCGTACAATGACTTTTTCAGTTTACACACTTCACCTCTATATGAAGAACTGCGTTTAGTTCCGGGTGGCAACTCCATGTAGACCTCTTCCTCTAAATCTCCATTGAGGAACGCATTTTTAACATCAAATTGCTGCAGAGGCCAATCCCTATTAGCTACTATAGATATGAGAATACGAATTGTATTGAGCTTGGCTACTCGTGCAAACGTCTCTTGATAATCCACCCCATACCTTTGCGTATACCCCTTTGCAACTAACCTTGCTTTATATCTATAAATACTGCCATCTGCCTTGAGTTTCACCGTGAACACCCATCTGCAACCAATGGTCTTCTTTCCTTCAAGTAATGGAACAATTTCCCAAGTGGCATTCTTTTGTAATGCCTTTATCTCTTCATTTATTGCCTTTGTCCATTTCGGATCTGTCAATGTGTCCTGCACATTACTAGGAATAGATACAATGGATAATTGATTAACAGTAAATGCACATGAGTCAGACAACCTATGGGACGACACATGGTTGCTAATTGGGTATTTAGTCTTAGCTTTAGGATCAGGTTCATATTGTTTCTTCGGGACTCCCTTATTTGATCTTTGTGGATATGTAGACATTGGCAATTCTGGGTATATCTGTGTTACATTAGATTCATCTGATACGGGGTTCGAGATTACCTGAGGAATGACATTTTGGGTTGATCCTTCAGTTAATGGTGTAGACATGGGCAACTCTGGAGCTATTGGTGATTCTGACATGTGAGGAGTACCTGAAGTAGAGTGTGGGAGAACTACCACCTCACGTTCGGTTTCAAAAAAATTCTCACAGCTTTGTTGATCACAATTCTGTTGAACACTTGTCCCGCTGTTCCCAAGTTGTTCATGCATGTCTTCTACCACCTCCTTGTCACGCATTCTCTTCACTAGAACTCTCCCCCTGAAGAGAAGGACGAGAGACCCCTGTAGTGTAGTACGGTTCAGATTCATGAAAAGAAACATCCAAAGTGACATGGACTTTTCGGGTATGAGGGTCATAGCATCTATATCCTTTTTGAAACTCAGAATAGCCAACAAAAACACACCGGCGTGCACAAGGATCAAGTTTAGTGCGCAAACTTTTGGGAATGTGAACATATACAGTACAACCAAAGACTCGAGGGTCAAGATTTGGGAGGTGAGGAATAGAAAGGAAGGAGTGTAGTTTGTTTTGAGGGGTTTGAAAATCTATCACGCGAGAAAGTGTACGATTAATGAGGTAAGCCGCGGATTTCACGGCCTCGCCCCAGTAAAACCGAGGCATGTTCATTCCAAAGAGAGATGCACGGACCACTTCCAATAGTTGTCTATTCTTCCTCTCTGCCAAACCATTTTGTTGTGGAGTATAGGTGTTAGAAGTTTGATGGCGAATTCCAAGGTGGCTCAAAAAGGTGCCGAATGATGTATCTATAAACTCCGTACCATTGTCAGACTGTAAAACACAAATCGTTTTTTGATACTGAGTGCTCACCATGGCATGAAATGCTTTAAAAGCTGTACATACTTCATTTTTTTTCCGAAGCAAAGATACCCAAGTCATTCGAGTGCATTCATCAATAAATGTAACAAAGTAACGAGTTTTAGACAAAGACGGATCTTTGCGGGACCCCAAACATCAGAATGAATGACTTCAAAAGGTTCAAAACTTTTATTTAAACTTGGTAAATAAGGGATACGGTGGCTCTTAGCCAATTCACAAATGTCACAACGGAAATCTGAAGTATTCAAAACTGAAAACAGATGTGGTCGCAATTTGCGAAGATAACCAAAGGAAAGATGTCCGAGTCTCCGGTGCCATAACCAAATAAGGGCTCTAGCTTTGTCGTGGCTGCTAGTGTGATTGGCCTGACTTATTTTTGGTCCTCCATTTTCCAATTCCAAGTAGTAGAGTTTGCCCCATCTAACACCATAACCAAGAATCTTCCGCGTTAGAATGTCCTGAAAAACACAAAATAAGGGCCAAAAAGTGACAGTGCAATCAAGAATAGAGGTAATTTGGCTAACAGACAAAAGATTATATTCAAGGGATGGAACAACAAGGACAGTATCTAAAGTGAGAGTTTTAGATAGAGTGACAGAGCCCTCTCCAGTAATGGGAGATGTACTACCATTAGCCGTGGAGATAACAGATTGAGGAGAAGGAAAAATAGATTGTAATTGACTGGAGTCCCTAGTCATATGATCGGATGCACCTGTATCAATAATCCAAGTATTATTCTTAGAAATTGCAGAGAACACAGAGGCCTTACCATTAATACCTGAGTGGGCAATGTTTGCGGTAGGCTGCAATGGCTCTGCCTCCGTAGATGTCACCATTGCCTTCCCGCCGAGCTTCTTGCGCGGTTTCTTGGTGAAATCCCACCACTCCGGATAGCCAATAAGTTCATAGCATCGTTGTTTCGAATGACCGGTTTCACCACAATGAGTACACATCAGGCCGCCAGACTTTCCATTGGGCAGATTGCTTCGATTTCTCGACGAGCCAAAAGATGGTCCTGGGCGAGTATGGTTGGTCAACAGTGCTGAGTGTTCAGAGATTTGACGAGAGCCGCTCATGGTCTATCTCTGTTGGTATTCTCTCCAAACATATGCATACGTGCTCTCCAAATCAAGCTTCGGGTCTTTTCGTAACGTTTCGCCACGAACTTGGTCAAATTCGGAATCGAGTCCACTCAAAAAAATATGGACCCGAAGCCTAGCCATCGCAGAATGCAACTGGACCACCCCTTCAACTGTTCCTTCCTGAGAGATAGTCCTATGATCAATTTCCTGGAAAATAGCAAGGAGTTCATTGTAGTATGTTGATAAGGGTCGACCATTTTGCGAGGTAGAGAATGATCTCTGGTTCAATTCAAAAATACAAGTTTCGTCTGATCCATCATAGAAGGTTTTCGATACAGCCTCCCATATTGCCTGGGTAGTAGGAAGACGAATAAATCGCTGCATCAGCGACGGGCTCATTGAATCAATAAGCCAACTTTTGACTTTGTGATTTTCGGTAATCCATGTTCCTAGATTGGGATCGCCGGGCGCTGGTTTTCTTGCTTCGCCAGTGAGATATCCAGCCTTGTTACGTGCGCCAATACGCATCTCCATGAGTTGAGACCATAAGGAATAATTTGTCTCATCAAGTGTGATGCTGGTAGGAAACGCAGAATTGTCTTGGTGGACAATGATCTGCGGTGTTGAGGCTGGTTCGGCCGTTGGGGTTGATACGCCTGGAGTGACATCCATTTGGACTCACACCAGATTGATGGTGGTGTGGAAGAAAACTTAGCAGATGGTTGATTACAGAGTGCCGTAGGATCGGTGATGCTCTGATACCATGTGAAATAATGGTTTCAGTATATCTTATTCCTCAACAGTAAGACAATATATATAGATACAAGTTACATCCTGTAAATAAGGAAACAAACCTATTCTGAAGGAAACTAAATAAATCAGTCCTATTTTAAAGGAATCTAAACATATCTAGAATCAATTAATCTAAATCTTATATACAGCTTATGCCAACAATTCTTGTCAATTGTTATGAACTTCAGTGAGTCCTTCGAAAAGATGGGTTATTAAAGCAGGAAACATGTAAAACGGGGTAGTTTATTATTTAAGAAAAGTCTAGTTTTAAACCATGCTAGCTTTTAGAGGGGTTTTGAAAATCTACTATTGTGATTACTCATATTCACCAGTCATATTGTATGATGTTTAGGTAACGGCTAGTGTTTTTGTATTTAATTTGTTGTAGTGGAAGCTATTTAATTTATCTTCAGATTGCTCCCTTTTCATCTTGGAGAGCTCTACAGAAGTTCTTAGTGAAACAATTGTCCTGTGTTTTTCTTGGCTTGTGTATTTTATTCCCACGTTATTTTTTGTTAGATTTTTTTTTACCCAGAACCCTTTTGTAATTTTTTACTGCATGCTTGTTGTCTGCATGTTTCACTAGTACATTGACTACATAGAAACAGTTTTGTGAATGAAGCATAACCATATTTTGAGCTTGTAGGACTAAACGTTGAAAACCCGCCCATGTATCTTGGTTGATATTGTCAATTGTGGACGTGTTAGCTTGGAGATAGGAAAAATGCCCCCACCCCATTCAATTGCTTAGGGAAAAGAAAAAAAGGAATTAGAAGATGAAAAGAAGAAATTTTTTTTTTATCGCAATGTTCTTGATCTCATGAAAACTGTATTTTTATCTAGAGGTAGTATAGGATGGCAGAAGCTGAGGACATTCAGCCACTTGTGTGCGATGATGGAACTGGAATGGTTTAGGTATCAGATGATGTTTTTCCATTTAAGTTTTCTAGCGGATGACGCTTCTTTTTTTATTGTAAAGTTTAATGTAACTAATTATTTCACCATATGCTAGGCTGGATTTGCCCGTGATGATGCTCCGAGGGCTGTGTTCCCTAGCATTGTAGGTTGACCCCGTCACGCTGGTGTGATGGTTGGCATGGGCCAGAAAGATGCATATGTTGGAGACGAGGCTCAATCCAAACGTGGTATCTTAACCTTGAAATACCCAATTGAGCACGGTATTGTAAGCAACTGGGATGACATGGAGAAGATATGGCATCACACCTTCTACATTGAGCTGCGAGTTGCCCCAGAACACCCTATTCTCCTGACTGAAGCACCTCTCAACCCCATGGCTAACAGTGAGAAGATGACCCAAATTATGTTTGAGACCTTCAATACTCTTGCTATGTACGTTGCTTTTCAGGCTGTTCTTTCTCTATATGCTAGTGGCCGTACAACTGGTAAGTAATTCAATTAATTGGCAACTCATAAGGCTTTTAATTGAATTTCATATCTACATGACAGAAATTGAATTAAGGCAACCACCAAATACTTGAGATTTGTTTGCTTAATGTTTAATACGTTTCAGCTTGCCCATAACTTAAATTCCAGTGTCTGGGCTATGGTGGCATCATTTAGCTTGTTTTTAGTTGTGACATTTGCATGAGCAAACTGTGACAACTTTTTTTGTTCAATTTCTCGTATAAGAGTTTTCTTGAGGGACAAAAGGACTTGTAAGATTGTTTTCATTAGTCTTTATATTTTGTTTAATGAGGCATGGAGATAATGCATTCTATGTTTGTCCGTGCATCTTCCCCCATATAGAAAATCTTATGTCTCTTTGTGGGTGTGCATTGTATGATGTGTTGTTCACTATGTAGGTATTGTGCTAGACTCTGGTGATGGTGTCAGCCATACAGTCCCCATATATGAAGGGTATGCCCTTGCACATGCTATCCTTCGACTTGACTTGGTTGGTCGTGACCTCATTGATCACTTAATGAAGATCCTCACTGAACGTGGCTACTCATTCACCACCACAGCTGAGCATGAAATTGTGAGAGACATGAAGGAAAAGCTAGCTTACATAGCCCTTCACTAAGAGCAAGAGCTAGAGACTTCCAAGACTAGCTCCGCAGTTGAGAAGAGCTATGAACTGCCTGATGGGCAAGTGATCACCATAGGCGCTGAGCGTTTTCGATGCCCTAACGTCCTTTTCCAGCCTTCGATGATTGGAATGGAAGCAACAGAAATTCATGAGACTACATACAACTCCATCATGAAGTGTGATGTCGATATCAAAAAAGACCTCTATGGAAACATTGTACTCAGTGGTGGATCGACCATGTTCCCAGGCATTGCTGACAAAATGAGCTAGGAAATTATTGCACTTGCACCAAGCAGCATGAAGATCAAGGTTGTGGCACCACCAGAGAGGAAGTACAGTGTCTGGATTGGAGGATCCATCTTGGCATCTCTCAGCACCTTCTAACAGGTTTTTATCTTTTCATTCAAACGTTTGAATATATTAAATGTTAATGTTTGTTTTGGGTGATGAAGTGGGTAAAAATTAATCAAGCCTTGGTGCTAGGCCCAATGTGATGCTCACTCCGAGGTTGAGCTAGGTTGGACCTCGACCCTATGGCCAACACCTGCTCCGAAACAAGACAATCATAGGAGTTCAGCCCAATGTACGAATGTCACTCGAAAGTGAGCCGAGCAATATGGTGGACCTCCTGGATGGGCAGCCAACCACTCCGAAGTGGGTTAAGTAACATGTTGAACCCCCTGGTTGGACAACCACTCTGGAGTAGACCAAATTAAAGAAAGCCAATTCACTGAAGATCTTTCTTGGGCCCACAAGAGACAAACAACTCTGCTCCTCTCCCTCTGTGTGAACAGAACGTGGAGACGAGGAGGTGCAGATGGACAAGGCACACACATATGACAGACCTACATCTAAGTGTCAGGTGAGTGGTCGTCCTCCTCTAATAACAAATGACCGCTAATGAGACAAACAAAACAAACCTGCACCCGAGTGTCAGGCGGAGTGGCCATCCTCCTCCAATGGGAGACGACCACGAATAAGACACATTAGACAGATGGTGGAGAGAAAAGGTCTTAGAGGACAAGCAACCTTCTCCTATAAAAGGTGAGCACTATTCACCCTCAAGGGATTCGAAATCCACACACTTAACACATACAAACTCTTTGTATTCTCTCTTCTTCCTCTCCCTGAGTCCTTGACTTTACCATTGAAGGGGTTTCCAACCAAACCCCAGTCGAGCAACCTCACCGTTTGTTATTTTGTGCAGATCTTCAATTCCCAAAGCATGCTATTCATCTACGAAGTTCAACCCTTCTTCATAGTGCGGAAATCACCCCCGCACAATTGGCGCTGTCTGTGGGAAAACCACTGCTTGCTTCGTGACGAACTCCGGCGATGGGAATCGAAGATACACCCTATTCTGGGCTAGCAGAGAGGACTCTAATGACGGAGAGAACCAAAGATAAGGGTCTGGCATTCCCTCCAACGCACTATGACCTTATGGAGCACGACGATCAGGTACCCAACGTAGTGGAGCGACGTCGTGTCACTGCCATCGAGTCATCTCAGCGTCTTTTTGTTGAGAGAGACCACCGTGATCACATCATCGACTCAATGGGTTTGGAGATCACTGAGCTTCGCACCCAATTGATGAAGTTCATGACAACCCCCACGGAGCTAAGAAAGTCCGTTGGAGGACCGTCGCAAAGGAGACATACTCCTACGCCGCCTCACAAGGAGCACTCCAGCCGTGGCCCTGCTCGTAGAGAGCGTAGCCGGCCAATTCCGGTACGTAGTGAAGGGGCCAGCAGTAGAACAAACAACCTACAAAAAAATAACCCACGAGAGAATTCTCATAAAAGTCAAAGGATTGTCAGCCGCCTATCTGAAACCTTTCATTGCCGCCGCGACGAGCGACTGCACGATTTGAGAAGTTGGCTGAACGATAACAGAGAAAAGGCACAACAACTACGCAGAGGAGAAGAACATCGACGAGACAGGGAGGAGGAACGCCGGCTTGATAGGGAAAGAGACCAGTTGGATCGGTCCATACACCAACAAGAGCGTCGCGCTCTAGACCGGTTGGTGTCCACTCCCTTCTTCCCAGAGATAGAAGCTATAGAACCTCCACGGAAATATAGCCCACTGAAATTCATTCTCTATGACGGGAAAACAGACCCTCTGACCCACATTAGCTATTACCGCCAAATGATGTCCCTCTGGAACCATAACGACGTGCTCATATGCAAAGTCTTCCCTTCTAGCCTTGGAGAAGTTGGCCTCCATGGTTTGACAAACTCCCTAGTGGCTCGATTTATGACTGGACGCAGCTCTCTGAGGCGTTCTTAGCCCGATTTGTCTCCAACAGCAAAGTCGCAATGTAGTTAGATACCTTGTTCAATATCCGAAAGGACAAGAAAAAGACCCTACGCTAGTACACGCGACGGTATTAGGAGGAATATGGCGACTTGGAGGAAAATGTTTGTAGTGAACAATTGGCCGTGCTATACTTCAAGCAAGGCTTACCTCCTATGCATAAGCTAAGGCAGTCATTGACGAAACGACCTGCCCCCACCATGAAGGATTTGAGGGCTCGAATAGAGCAATAAGCTCGTGTAGAAGATGACGCTGCTTCAGTACATATTGTGGTTGCTGAAGAAGAAGTCAGACTGCCTCGACCACCTAGGACTAAACAACCAATAAGGGATGAGCAATGTAAGAATTATGGCCAAAAGAACCGCTCCACAGCAGAAAATGAAGAGAAAAGGGCCAAGTCTTATGAAGGCATCACTACCGTCTTCAAAGAGCCAATATACAGGCTCGTCGAGAAACTTAAAGGGGAAGCCTTCTTTGTCTGGACAGCTAAGATGCCTGGAGACCCTGCTCAGCGCAATCAGACACTTCGTTGCACTTATCATCGAGAGAAGGGACACAAGACACAAAATTGCAGAGCTCTCAAACAACACTTGGAGGACTTAGTTACGGCGGGACACCTCCAACAATAGATAGACGTTGATAAGACGAGGGAGAAGCAAGGACAAGACCAAGCCCCTCCTAAAGAGAACAATTCCCCGAGGTTGGTCATCAACGTTATCCATGGAATGACTGACCCCGAAAGGGAAAACACCATTCGAGGAGAAATCCAACGAGCCACCCACATTCAACAGGTAATGTCGGTAGGACCTCCTCCTAAAAAGTCCAAGACAGAAGCCAGACCTTCTCGGTTTAACGTCGTGTTCACCGAGAAGGACCTAGAGAGAATCCAGCACCCCCATACCGATGCCCTCATCGTTACAGTCGGTGTGGCCAACAAGTTCGATGTGAAGCGAGTCTGGATTGACTAAGAGAGTGCCGCAGACATCATGTATTATGAGCTTTTCAAGAAGCTTGGCCTCAGTGAGCAACACCTGACACCTGCCACCTCCCCTTTAGTTGGCTTCAACTCACAAACAGAATGGCCGCTCGACCAAATAGCTCTGCTTGTAATAGCTAAGTCCAAGGTGGTCTCTGTTGACTTCTTGGTGGTAAACAGCCCATCTCCTTACAATGTCATCCTTGGCCGACCTTGGATTCACTAGATGGAGGCAGTCCCTTCCACCTATCACCAGCTCGTTCCCTTTCCAACCAAGTATGGAGTAGAGGAGATTCACGGAGACCAAGTGGCGACCGAACACTACTTCATTGTCGCCATGAAAACCAAACAAGTTTGCGACCAAGTGCAGATGGTGGAAGTACCTGACCAGCCAGTTTTGGAAGACATCGGCAGAGTGCCAACCGAGAAGATGGTAGAAGACCTAGAGACAGTCTTGGTAGAAAAAGGAAACCAGACAAGTTCTTCCTGCTCGGCACTTCCCTCACTGTTGGAGAGAAAGAACAATTACTGGCTTTACTCCGTAAAAACATCGAAGTGTTCGCCTGGTCGGCCTATGACACTCCTGGGTTAGACCTCAATTATGCTTGTCATCGACTCAACATCCAATTAGGAGCGAGGCCGATTGTTCAGAAGAGTAGACGGTCATCCGCGCAGCACACCGATGCAGTGATCGAAAAGGTGGACAAACTTTTAGCTGCTGGAGTCATTCGAGAAGTGCAGTACCCAAAGTGGCTATCCAACACCGTCATGGTAAAAAAGAAGAATGGCAAATGGAGAGTCTGCGTTGATTTCACTAGCCTTAACAAAGCTTGTCCCAAGGATAGCTTCCCCCTTCTACAAATAGATCAACTTGTTGACGCAACGGCTGGACATGAGCGAATGAGCTTTCTAGACGCCTACAGTGGCTACTACCAGATCCCCATGTTCGGTCCTGCCAGGAGAAGACGGCTTTCATCAGCCCTAAAGGCACTTACTGCTACAAAGTGATGCCCTTCGGCTTAAAGAACGCTGGTGCGACCTACCAGCAAATGGTTACCAAAATGTTCAAGGACCAGCTCGGTAAAACCATGGAAGCATATATTGATGACATGGTCGTCAAAAGCAAGTTGGCTGAGCACCATCTAAGGGACCTTGAGCAAGTGTTTGGAATTCTGAAGACTCACAAGCTTCGACTAAATGCCTCAAAATGTGCCTTTGGAGTAGGATCAGGGAAGTTCTTGGGGTATATGGTGACTAGGCGGGGCATTGAAGCCAACCCCGACCAAATCAAAGCCCTCAAAGACCTCGAAGTGCCTACAAAGGCTAAGGAACTCCAGAAACTTGCTGGCATGGCTGCAACACTTAACCGTTTCATTAGTCGGTCCTCTGATCGGATAAAGCCCTTCTTCCAACTTCTAAGGAAGAAAACTAGTTTTGAATGGGGAAGCTTGTGACGCCCCGATTCTACACTAAAGGTTGCAGAAGGGAAAGTCACTAGTGAGTCCTATGGTCAATAACCAAGTAAGATCCCAGATCGCCGGAGGAGTCAAAATAGCCTCCCGTCTAAGTCCAGCTTTCTTAGGCAGCGCACTACCTTTTTGACAGATCTTACAAGGCATTGACACAAGGTCTCATAAGCAACGATAAGGTTCATACGTAGGATATAAATGCATAATAACCACAATTATACTTGATTCAAAAGATTGTTCCATTACATTACATCCCAAAAAGAAAGTTTTAAACTTCATGTGAGTCTTACAAAATAACAAAAAAAGGAAATTTCTAGTATTCCTAAGATAGCCAAAAGTCTTCATAGGTTTCCGGCTCGTCGTCTTCCTCTATGAGTTCCGCTTCGTCACCTGGCATGATACGCCGTGAGCTTTGAATGCCCAGTAAACGCACACACACACCCCACCCCTTTTTCCCAGTCCAATGCATAATCACAAAGTATAACATCAAGTAGTAAAGCATGATACTCCAATAAATACATAAATAAATACATAAAGCTCGGGGTAATTTGCCTTTACCCAATCCTGGCACTCCCAAGTAGATTCCTCAATTCCCTGGTGACGCCATAGCACTTTCACCAAGTGAACCGTCTTGCCCCTAAGGTTCTTTTCTCGGCGATCTTGTATTGCTACTGGTCCTTCTTTAAACGTAACATCTTTGTCAAGACTGATTTCTTCCCATTTGAGGACGTGTGACGGGTCAGCGATGTATTTTCTCAACATAGACACATGGAAGACGTTGTGGATTCCTGCTAACTGCGGGGGTAGAGCTAGTCTATATGCTACTTCGCCCACTCTTTCCAATACCTCGAAAGGTCTAATATATCGTGGTGACAGCTTTCCCTTTCTCCCAAAACGTACGACTCCACGCCTGGGTTGCACCTTTAGGAACACGTGGCTGCCCACTTCAAACATCAACGGTCTCCTCCTTCTGTCTGCATAATTCTTCTGACGGTCCTGAGCAGTCTTCAACCGTTGTCGGATCAATTTGACTTTCTCAGTAGTTTCTAGGACAAGTTCGGGTCCTACCAGATTCACGTCACCCACTTCCGTCCAACAAATCGGCGATCTACAAGGTCGTCCGTATAATGCTTCAAAGGGTGCCATACCGATGCTAGCTTGAAAGCTATTATTGTAGGCGAATTCAATTAGGGGTAGATGTCGTTCCCAACTTCCTTGAAAATCCATTGCGCAAGCTCTCAGCATATCCTCGAGCGTCTGGATAGTGCGTTCAGATTGTCCATCTGTCTGCGGGTGAAAGGCGGTGCTAAAATATAACTCCGTACCAAGAGCTTCCTGCAAGCTTCCCCAAAATCGAGAGGTGAATCGTGGATCACGATCTGACACAATAGATACCGGAATTCCATGTAGTCGAATGATTTTCCCAATGTAGAGTCTGCACATAGACTCTAAGGTGTCGGTCATCTTATAGGGTAAGAAATGTGCTGACTTGGTGAGACGGTCCACTATTACCCATATAGCGTCGCGCCCTCTAGGTGACTTAGGCAACCCTGTCACAAAATCCATCGTCACATACTCCCACTTCCATTCAGCTATTGGTAGAGGTTGCAACATTCCTCCTGGTTTCTGATGTTCCGCTTTCACTTGTTGGCATGTCAAACATCTTGCTACAAATTTAGCCACTTCCTTCTTCATCCCATTCCACCAATATTGCCTCTTCAAATCTTGGTACATTTTTGTCCCTCCTGGATGTACCGCAAATGCAGAATGATGACATTCCTTCAGTACCTTTTCTCTAAGTAACTCGTCACTTGGTACAAACAATCTACCTTGGTATCTTAAACTCCCATCAGGGTGAATTACCCAATCGGGCATGGGCTCTCCTGATTCCAGACGTCCCTTGATGTAGGCCACCTCTTGATCGTGCTTCTGGGCCTCTATGACCTCATTCATTAACTTAGGCATCACCTTCTGCGCACTAAGACATGCTTTTGTATCTTGAGATTCTACTTAGATCCTAAACTCACTGAGTATCTTAACCATATCCCATTCCTTGACGGAGATCTTAGCCATCATCCCTCTGCTCTTACGACTTAGAGCATCAGCTACTACGTTGGCCTTACCGGGGTGATATGAGAGAGTGAACTGGAAGTCCTCAAGGTACTCCATCCATCGTCTCTGTCTCAAGTTAAGGTCCTTCTGTGTGAATAGATACTTCAAGCTCTTGTGATCTGTGAAAATCTCAAATTGTTCCCCGTATAGGTAATGTCGCCATTGCTTTAGGGCAAAAACTACGGCTGCTAACTCCAAGTCGTGTGTGGGGTAATTGCGCTCATGAGGTTTCAACTGTCTGGATCCATATGCAACTACCTTTCCATTTTGTATGAGCACGCAACCTAACCCTTCTTTAGACGCATCGCAATACACAGTGTACCCCTCTTCTCGTTCCTGGATGGTCAAAATTGGCGCACTAGTTAACCTCTTCTTCAGCTCCTGGAAGGATTTTTCGCAAGCTTCGTCCCACTCGTACTTTACTCCCTTTTGCGTCAGACGAGTCATTGGTTTAGCTAGTTTGGAGAAATCTTGGATGAACCTCCGGTAATAACCGGCCAATCCTAAAAAGCTGCGGATTTCCGACACGGTTTTTGGTTGTCGCCAATCTAATACTGCCTCCACTTTGGTTGGATCCACTGCAATCCCATTTTCCGATACCACGTGGCCCTAAGAACTACTCATTCAACCAGAACTCGCATTACTCGCCTTGGCATATAACTGATTATCCCTAGAACTTGAAGGACAATCCTTAAATGTTGCTCATGCTCTTCTTCAGACCTTGAATATACCAAGATGTCATCAATGAACACTACTACAAACTGGTCAAGGTATGGTCTAAAAATCTTATTCATTAGGCTCATGATATGCTGGTGCATGGTTAGTCCGAAGGGCATTACTACAAATTCATAGTGGCCATATCTAGTACGAAAGGCAGTCTTTGGTACATCCTCCTCCTTGACTCGTAGTTGATGGTAGCCTGACCTAAGGTCAATCTTTGAATAGCACCTTGAGCCCCTAAGTTGGTCAAAAAGATCATCAATCCTCGGGAGTGGGTATCGGTTCTTAATCGTGACTCGATTGAGTTGACGGTAATCGATGCATAGCCTCAACGACCCATCTTTCTTTTTAGCAAACAACACGGGTGCTCCCCATGGCGAAGTACTTGGCCTAACGAATCCTTTCTCGAGCAATTCCTGTAGTTGTGTCTTCAATTCTCTCAGTTCTGCTGGTGCCATGCGATACGGAGCCATGGATATCGGGGTAGTTCCAGGTTGTAGCTCGATGCTAAAGTCTACTTCTCGGGTTGGTGGCAATCCCGGTAATTCCATGGGAAATACATCTGCATAATCGCACACTACACGCGGAAGCTCTTTCCCTTCTCGGCCTTCCTCATTTAGAATTAGACTTGGTAGTCTACTCGCAAGTTGATCGCGCCACTGCGTTCGATGTTTTGTTGAAGTCATGGGGTCTTGTCTATCCCCCTTAAACTGGAAACGTGTTCCATCTTGCGCGTGAGCTACCACTTTCTTTTGACGACAGTCGATCACTGCTCGGTGGGCGGACAACCAGTCCATACCCAAGATGATATCGAAGTCTGACATTTCCATGACACGTAGGTCGCAAGTTAAGCGTAGGTCCGACATTCCTATCTTACAGTCTTTACATATCAATCCTACCCGAACGCATCCTCCCATAGGTGACATTACACTTAAGGTAGTTTTTAAAGGTTCACATTCAAGTTCTAATGACTTAGCACAAGCAGAGGATATAAAAGAATGTGATGCACCGGTATCAAATAAAACATGCACCCAAGAATTGTATAGTACTAAATTACCCTCAATTACAGACGGGTCCACTTCTTCCTCTTGCAAGGCAAAGATTCTGTCGGTTGCCTTCTGGTTGCCACTGGTCTTGGTGTTCTGAGTTCCTCCACTTTTCTGGTGCTGCTGCCCGGTAGATCCGGTCTTGTTTGTCCAAGGCTTCTGCCTACCTAATGCCTGGGCATTTGCTCCGAAACCTCCTCCTTGGTATCCAGATGGGGGAGTTGGGGGCATTCGCTCTTCTTAGTCCTAACTGTTGGCAATGAATCACTGGATTTGTCCCGCCGGCCTTTGATAGCACCTCCTCTCTGAATCTGTTGCTGCGGTTGCTGTCATTGCTTGTTGTGGTTGTGGTCTGGAGTAGGGCTTTGAGGTCATGCTTCCCTTCTGGTTCCCTGAGGTCCACAGTCGCCTGACTTCCTCTTCTGTTCCAAGCCTTTCTGGCGTCGTTCACTTCCCTTTCAGATTCTAATGCCGTCTCCAGCACCTCGGCATATGAGGGGAGTCGTTGCGGAAGAACTCTTCCCCGGATTGTAAGGTCCAGTCCCCACTCGAACATCCTTGCTTTTTCTTCATCATTTGCCACGAGCCTAGTTGCATAGCGGGCTAGCTCTTCGAATTTTGCAGCATACTGGGTCACGGTCATATTTCCTTGTTCCAGGTTTTGAAATTCCTTGACTCGTTCCCGGCGAAGAGTACTTGGGAAATATTTATTTAAGAATAGTTCCCTGAACTGGTTCCATGACAGGCTTGCTACGTCACGAGTGTTCTTCATCAACTCCCACCAATGGTCAGCCTCATCATCGAGCTCGAATACTGCCAAAGCTATTCTATCAGCGGCCTCGGTGATACCCATGGTGTCTAGCATTTTCTCTATCTGCCGAAGCCAATTCTCAGCTATTTTTGGGTCCGGTACGCCTGTGAACTTTGGGGGCCTCTGCTTTTGAAACTCAGAAAAGAGTCGAGTCCTCTCATTCTGCCGATTGTTCCTTATTTGCCCTAGTTCCTCCAAAATCTGATGACCTAGGTTGTTGGGGATGTCGGCCCTTGCGGGGATGGTGTAGACGTCCCCGAACGCCCCGGGAGGGTTAAGTCCCGTTCCGTTCATATTGGGGTCACTACAGTTCAAGGACTCAAATGTCACGGTTCTTAATCTTGAACCAAAGAGTCCAAATCCGGCAAATCGATTTTGAGAACAGATTTTTAGAAAAGAAGTGCCAAACATGGACTGCTTTGCCAGATACAGAGTCGCCACCTAAATATTTTATTTTTGGAAAATTTAGGAAACCCTGACTCGGTGCCAAAGGCCACGTGTCCATCATCACCAAAATTGCCTCGGCTCGGGAACTTGGGTACGATTGGGGAAGGTCACTTCGTGAGCACCCCCGCTCGCCCGGTCAAAGACCGGCCTTTACTAACCATGATATCTGTTTTTGAAAACATTGTGTGTTCTTATTCCGGTTATTAGCCTAGGTTACTACGTGATGCGCACAGCATACAAGTATAGACTGAGTCGTCTGAATTGGAACAAAACACTTCGTGTTTGTTTGTGAAAGATGGTTTGCTACCCACAGGTAGGCTTAAAATGCAGATTTTGCCACCCTCGGGTGGGCTTAAAACACTTGATGAATTGTTCCAATCCAAATAACCCAACCTCCACCCACAGGCATTCAAGGCAGTTATATCACATAAGCAGTTAGCCTCATGGTAAGCATGCTATTCATGGCAGTCACTCACACGCATGCAAGGATGCTAAAGCATAAAACTCACCGAGTACTCCAAGCCAAACAGAAGCTGATTAGAAATCCATGCATGATCCTAATTATACAGAAGTGCCTAATGCAACACATGCAATAATGCAACTATAGCAGGCTCGGCTATTCTAAAGATGGCATATGATGATGCTACAGCTAACATGTATTCAACTTGGAATTGAAATACAAATGCAGTTAGTATGATGCGCCGAGCCCGGTGCATGCAAAACAGATGAATGAATGCAAACATGCTATCATACTGTATGCTAATTGAAACATGCCCTAATTCTAACCATCATAAGCAGGTAAATAAAAGGGAAGAAAGACGTGGGGTTGGAAGACAGACATCACACTCACCCACACTTATTACAATTATGCCCTCGCACAGAGGGTCCGAATAAATATACAGTCCCGAATGAAAGAATAGTACAGTCCAAATAATACCGTCCAAATAATGTACAAATTCCTAATTAATTTACAAATTAACTAAGAAAGCTGTAAAACTGGCATGCAAGCCAGGGACTGCCTTGATTCTGCTCCGGATGATGGAATGATGCATGTTTGGGCTGCTTTGCGCGGAAATCCACTGGAATGCCCATATTAACCTCTGTTTTGTAATGATTCTTGAAAAGCGCGCCAAGCCTCGGAAGACCGCTGATTCTTGATATGCTGCAACAGAGAGCAGGAAAGGGGCATAGCAATGTATTTTCACAAATATATGCATGCCTCGATCCTCGTGCCACCAATCACGCATCTCGATGCATGATGGCCGAGGAGCCGAATTGCATAACTCAATATAAAATGAATGCATATGAACACTACAACAAAACCTAACTCCATCATGGATAATCCGGAGTGTCGGTGACTTGGGAATTAAGACCCGTTTCGTCGCTCGGAGTACGAAACGTGCCTCGTTTCCCGTGCCCGGGCTAACTCCTATCCCGAACGCGATGCAATATGCATGATATGTATGAAATGAAACTAAGATACAACCTAACATGTGAAAGGCTATGAAATGACATACACGATGCACGAGGAATCATGGCATACACAATGCGCTAATATACGGTCTAGCATACGCAATGCTATGGAATGAAATGGCATACACAATGCAATAATGGGCTTACACCAACATGAGAGAGCCTCAGCCACACTCACATAGGAGGCCATCAGATGAAAACAAGACACCTCGAAATACGTGCATGCGTGCACGCAAACCGAGGACGGACCCTCAGGCACCGAAATGCCACTCTAATGAGACATGGAAAAGACATGCAATATGGTATGCAAACATGAAAAAATCAGTGGCAAAATGAGGGGGAAAGCAGCCTCGAAACAAGGCGAAATGACGCCCGATGCATGGGATCTCACCCGGAATGCGACACTAGGCATATGGAATGGCCTACAGCTATGCTAAACATGCATAATTTGGACATGAAGTGAAAAAGCAGAAGCAAGGCAGCCCCAAAATAAGCATTTTTACAGTACAAAACATGGCCAATCAGTAAGCACAAGTAGGGCTAAAATGGCATACAAAAATGGCTCCGCAAGGGAGGCAATGAAGCAAGTCACAGCTGCTGGCCCCAAACAGGAAAGGGGCCTTCTACAATATTGAAGAGGGGCCAAAGATATGTTGTTTTTCAGTAGATGACAAGCCCCAAAAACAGATACAAGTATGGCAAACAATTCATGCAAGAAATGGGCCAACAAAGGGGCAAAGAAGTAACTGATATATAGGGGTCTCAAAAAAATGAGGGACCTTCAAAAATGTTGAAGAGGGTCCCAAAATATGGCATTTTACAGTAGATGATCAAGCCTAAATCAGTATACAAACATGCTCAAAATGCAATGCAAGATTAAGGTCACAAGAGGGCTATAACATGAAGTACACAAAATATTCATCAAACATCCAAAGACCCTTAATGAAACATGACAAGGGTGTCAAAATATGGCCACTCTCAGTTCTGATTATGGCCGAAAAACAGAAGCAAGATAAGCTAACAAAACATGCAAAAATAGGGACCAAAGAGGGGTACAATGGCAAGTGATACGTGGAGGTCCCAAACAATGTTGAGCCCTTATTAAATGTTGAAGAGGGGCTCAAAATAGGCCTATTTACAGTTTACATCAGGCCCCAAAACAGATCACACACAAGCCAGAAATATCATGCAAGAAAATGGCATTCAAGAGGGTATTGAAGCAAGTGCAACATGGGGGGCTCAAACAGTGTTGAGCCCTTAATGAAACATGAAGAATGGCTCAAAATAAGCCTAGTTCCAGTTAGGGTCGGAGCCCAACTATGCAAGCATAAGGAGCTAAAATATAGACCAAGAAAAGAGCAAAAGAGGGAAAATGACTCACCCTTGAAGACTAGTCTTTTATCAACTCTTGGCTTGAGAAAAGATGCTCCTTGCCTCTGGATATGGCCTCCGAACTGCTGGTATGGAGTATGGGTTGGTTGGCTTGGAGATGGAGTAGAAAATGGATCCAAGAATAAAGGGTTTTGGTGCTTGGAATATAGAGAGAGAGAGAGATTGAACGTAGGAGGCTCCAAACAAATTTTTCTAACCCTTGCAAATGGAGCTCAAGGGTTGGTTTTATAGAGGACAAAGGGCCAAGGCTTCTTGGAGAAGCCTCCAGCAAAGGGTGCAAGCTTCTAAGAGAAGCTAAACCAAAAGGGTCAAGCTTCTTCAAGAAGCTAAAACAAAAGATCCCAAGCTTCCTCAAGAAGCTAAAACAAAATGTTCAAACTTCCCGGAGAAGCTTCAGCCGACAAAAAAAAAAAAATATTGTTGGCCGACCGACCACTGTTCACAGACCACTATTCACCGACCATGCCGACCGATCACTGTTCACCGACCTCGCCGACCGAGCACTGTTCACCGACCATGCCAACCGACCTCGCCGACCGACCACTGTTCACCGACCTCGCCGACCAAGCACTGTTCACCGACCATGCCGACCGACCTCGCCGACCGACCACTGTTCATCAATGGTGCTGGTGGCAAAAAAAATCTGCTCTGAAGGTCCAACTTCAAATGGACATAACTCCTTGATGTGAACCCCTTTTCAGGTCATTCTGGTGTCCAAACTGAAGCCCCAGAAGTTAGCTTTCCAATGGCACAAACCTCGCATCAAAATTCCAATTGTACAAAACGTTATGCTCGTTTCGGTGAAACCGCGCAGATGTTTCGGTCCAAAATGGGGTGTGAAATTGAGACTTGTCGCTCTCCTTGCTGAAGAAACTAAACCTTGGCCCTGCACACCTTTCTCCACCAAGTAAACCATCAGTAACGCCCAAGTCTTAAGGGCGGTCAAAAATGGGGTGTCTACAGTTGCCCCTCTTTGACAGAACTCGAAAGTCATAACAATGACGGGAGTGAATGTCAAAGTCCAGAGACGACCCATTTTTGACAAGGCCGAAACTTAGACAAAGCAAACAAATAACAAAGAAATGTGCCCGCAGGCATGCCCGCAGGCGGGGGGCAAAATGCAAAACGATATGCACAAAGCCGAATGTAACTCATGATCATGCAAAGCAGCAAGCTGTAATGAAGAGCACACGCAACAGTTTTAAGCAAGAATGCAAAGCAACAACTACATTTCATGTAGTTTAAGAATGCAGAGAATTATTCAATTCTCGTCACGTCTCACACGGAGAAGATACAATACCTGTGCGATTCGTCTGGTCGCATCAGTTTCAAATGAACCGTACATACAATATCGTGCCTCCCAGAAGGGTCACAAGCTCAAACACTTGAATTTCTGAACACGCAGCCCATATTTGATTGTGAACACACAGCACACACTTGATTGTGAGTTAGACACGCCCATACTTTGATGATGAACACGCAGCCCATATTTTGATGATGAACACGCAGCCCATATTTTGATGATGAACACGTAGTCCATATTTGATTTGAAAGTTGAACACGCAGCCCAAACCTTGATGATGAACACGCAGCCCATAATTGATTGTGAACACGCAGCACACACTGATTGAAAGTTGAACACGCAGCCCAAACTTTGATGATGAACACGCAGCCTATAATTGATTGTGAACACGCAGCACACACTGATTGAAAGTTGAACACGCAGCCCAAACTTTGATGATGAACACGCAGCCCATTTTGATTGTGAACACGCAGCACACACTTGTTGAAAGTTGAACACGCAGCCCAAACTTTGATGATGAACACGCAGCCCATATTTGATTGTGAACACGCAGCACACACTGATTGAAAGTTGAACACGCAGCCCAAACTTTGATGATGAACACGCAGCCCATTTTGATTGTGAACACGCAGCACACACTTGTTGAAAGTTGAACACGCAGCCCAAACTTTGATGACAAACACGCAGCCCATATTTGATTGTGAACACGCAGCACACACTGATTGAAAGTTGAACACGCAGCCCAAACTTTGATGATGAACACGCAGCCCATAATTGATTGTGAACACGCAGCACACACTGATTGAAAGTTGAACACGCAGCCCAAACTTTGATGATGAACACGCAGCCCATTTTGATTGTGAACACGCAGCACACACTTGTTGAAAGTTGAACATGCAGCCCAAACTTTGATGATGAACACGCAGCCCATATTTGATTGTGAACACGCAGCACACACTGATTGAAAGTTGAACACGCAGCCCAAACTTTGATGATGAACACGCAGCCCATTTTGATTGTGAACACGCAGCACACACTTGTTGAAAGTTGAACACGCAGCCCAAACTTTGATGATGAACACGCAGCCCATTTTGATTGTGAACACGCAGCACACACTTGTTGAAAGTTGAACACGCAGCCTAAACTTTGATGATGAACACGCAGCCCATATTTTGATGATGAACACGCAGCCCATATTGATTGAAAGTTGAACACGCAGCCCAAACTTTGATGATGAACACGCAGCCCATTTTGATGGTGAACACGCAGCACACACTTTGAAAGATGAACACGCAGCCCACTATTTCTGAAATCTGAACACACAGCTCAAACACTTGATGTTGAACACGCAGCTCACACACTTCAATTCTGAACACACAGCTCATATACTTCATGTTGAACACGTAGCTCACACATTTCTCTTCTGAACACGCAGCTCATATACTTCAATTCTTGACACGCAGCTCATACATTCTATTCTGAAACTGAATAGATATGTTCATTATGAATGCAGATGTCTTCCCGCGTTACACGGGGATACAACTCCATTGTCGCGGGGGAGTGGTATACAGAGCTCCCAAAGGCTGTTCGGGATTGGGTTTACCAGGCAGGGTTTGGACCCTTCTGCACTGGGATTTCTCGCTACCCTGCTAGCAGGACGTTGATGAGCGCCCTTGTAGAGAGATGGTGCAGGGACTTCTCAGCCGAAGAGGACGAAGAGGGCCTCTTATTCTTGCACTTGAGAGCACAAACGTTCCTGCTTTATTTGCCTTTTTTTTCTAGTAGTTGTAGCACATTGTACATTATTATGGAGTTTTATTTTCTATAAAACTTGTACCCTTATTTGTTGTAAAACATGATGGAATGAAACAGCTTTTGAAAAGGTGTTTGTATTTGAAACTCTTAGCATCGCATCGCATCATTTTGCACTAAAATGAGATTGAATGGAAATGTGCATTGTGTTATTTACCGAGTCAGGTAGTGAACCGACGCAACAAACTAAACAACCTAACTTACTAAGAAATAACAAAACCTTAGTAAGTTTACAACTCGATAAGCAAAACACAACAAAGTTTGATTAAACAAAGAGTAACAACTCAATGCACGAAACTCGATGACTCGATAAACAAGACTTAATAAACAAAACAGCTCGACAAACAAAACAATAACTCGATAAGCAAAACAACAACTCGATAAGCAAATGGGCATGACTCTGCAAAATTATCGCCGGACGGCACTGGAAGTGGTACCAACCACAAGTTCTCAGCATGTTCAACTTCTAAACAGCTGTTGGAGCAAGAGGGAAGACCCTCGGCCATAGGGGAAGGACACCGACCTCGAGAAATGGCCATTGGCCAACAGATTTGACTAATCGACCAAAAGTTGACATCTGTCCTCCACTCACACCTTATTCCCCTACAAAAACCACCCGAATGTTGACATCTGTCCTCCACTCATACCTTGTCCCCTACAAAAAGACACCAGAATGTTGACATCTGTCCTCCACTCACACCTTATCCCCTACAAAAAAACACCAGAATGTTGACATCTGTCCTCCACCCATACCTTATCCCCTACAAAAATCCTCAGCTTCGTAGTTTTTCTCAATCCAACACTTATTTGCTTCAAATGGAAGAGTTTCTTGCCCAGAATCTCACAGCTTGGATTTCCAACTTGGACGGCTCGGAAAAGCTGAATTTCCGGGGCTTCGATATAAACGCACTATTCACTCTGAGTCGTACTCCGCTGCACCTTCCTTTCCTCCATGCCGCGGCGAGGTTTTGGAACCCAGTGACGCACGTCTTTAGCTTCGGAGGGCAAGAGGTATGTCCCACTTTTGAAGATTTTCAAGTCTTGATGGAGTCTGAACGTTCAGAAGAGATCTTGCCTCAGTCTCGTTTTGGCCACGCCCAAGCTTTAGGGCGGATGTGCAGACTCAACGCGCATGATGCTCGATCCCTGATTTGTAACGGAATGTTGGATATCCCAAGCCTAATTTACCGGTTCTCCGATGCTGGCAACCGCAGCGACCACCATTGGCAAGGCTTCCGGCGACACGCCCTCTGTTTATGCATGTTGTCTCATTTTCTGTTTGTCTCGGGCTCCGGAGGAGCTAGCATCCGTTTGATTGAAGTCGCTCAAGGCTTGAAGGAAGGAAAGAGCTGTATTGCTATGGCATTGGCCGAAACACTGATGGGCTTGGATGCTTTCTACCGCCGGGAGACAACCAGATTTGCAGGGAGTCCACTACTGCTGCAGGTAATGTTTCCCACCCAAGCTCACATATGTATTTGCTCACGTCGCTCGGCCCTCAGGCTCGGTTTTTCTCACAGAACCCTCATCTTACTTATCTCTCATCGCACATCTCTCTATTCTTTATTCTCTCATTTTTATCCCTCCCCAGATATGGTTGATGGATAAATTGCAAGTTGTGGACTCTTGCCCTGCTTACTCAGCCCGCGGCTATTTCTTTCGACAACGCCTAGTCGACGCCCTTGATGAGGGATGGTGGTTTGAATGGATGTGCAATTTGTCGGCAGATCGCATTGCTTGGCGCTGTCCTTGGCTTAACCTACCGGCGATGAGCTATAGCATGTTCCAGGATACTGGGATCCGGTTGATTGGCTTGACTCATTGCGTATTCTATTTCCCATTCCGTATTCTGTGCCAGTTCGGCCATGAACAGACTTGCCCTCCGGAGGGGATTGAGTACCCGGTCGCTTTCCCGGTCCGAGGTGCACACCTTGCCCGACATACTACGGCCTGGAGGACTAGAGAGCTCCTGCCCCCCCGCCCCTGTTTTCAGTTGCACTTTATCTGACGAGTGCTGGGATTGGCTCAACGAAGAAGCACAGGTTGGGCCTAGGTTGGCATCAGAGGCTTCAACCAGCTCTGGAAGGGGGCGCAGGGACACCTGACTTGACTATGCCCCGGATTTATTGCTTTACTAGTACTTTCAAGTTTTCTTCCTGAGTGTAATAAAAAGTAACTTCAATTGTATGCAAGAGCAAGAGAACTCTGTTTTGAAATCAATGAAATTGAAGGTTGTGGTACTGAAAATTTTCCGCTTTGGTCCAAAAATGGTCTTAGTTGTGAAAAGATTAATTTGAACAAAGTCAACTTTTATTAAAACTTTTCAAAACTATTTTCGATGTGGATCAGAACTGGACACGCCTGAGATCTGTCACTGAGATGCACAACCCCGGATCCTAGCAACTGAAAAGTTGCCCCTAGTCTGGATAGTGCCTCGGCAATCCATGGCAACGGAAAGTTGCCCCTAGTCTGAACAGCACTGTACCGGAGATCATGATAAATGCTGATGAATAGAGATGACTGAGATGATCAAATGGACAAAGTTGATCTGGGAAAAGATTGTGGCTGAACTTCAAGATGAAGCTGCCTACGTATCCCAAAGATGGGAATCAAGCCTTACGTAGTTCAGGCTTAGGTTCGCTCGGGTATTTTCACTCTCCTTTTGCGCTCTAACTTTTGCCAAGGCCGCCCTTTGCGGGTTTTCAACCTTGCGAGCTCAGTTTTTATAATTTCAAATTTTCCATGCTCTGAGTTTTGCCTAGGTCGCCCTTTCGGGTTTTCGGCCTAGCGAGCCTCTCAGGGGTAGTATTTCTTCAACTTGTCCATGTTGATCGGTTGGGAAAACTCTAAGCCATCTAGATCCATCAGAACCACAGCTCCACCTGACCAGATTGACTTAATGATGTAGGGACCAGTCCAATTTGGTCTGAACTTGCCCCTTGGGTCGTGGATGGGAGCTCGGTTGTCTTTGAGCACCAAATCTCCTTCCTTTAAATTCCTGGACTTAACCTTCTTGTTGAAAGCCCGGGCAATTCTGCGTTGATAACCTTGGATGTGGTACAGTGCTTTCAGCCTTCTTTCATCGAAGAGCATGAGTTCCTCAAATCTGCTCTGCTGTCAATCCGCTTCGGCTATCTGACACTCAGCCAATACTCGTAATGACGGGACCTCAATCTCAATAGGTAGAACGGCCTCCATCCCATAAACCAATGAGTACGGAGTCGCCCCAGTAGAAGTTCTGATTGAAGTCCGGTAGCCCCACAGAGCAAACGGCAGCTTATCTGGCCAGTCCCGGTAGGTTTCCACCATCTTCTGCAGTATGTGCTTGATATTCTTGTTGGCGGCCTCAACTGCTCCATTGGTTTGCGGCCGATAGGTAGACGACTTATGGAAAGTCACATTGTATTTCTCCAACAAATCAATCACCTCCTTCTTGAAGTGGGAACCATTGTCTGAAATTATTTCGTTTGGGACCCCGTAGCGACAGATGATGTTGTTTCTGATGAATTTTGCGACGTGCGAAGCCTTCAACACCGCATAAGATTGGGCCTCGACCCACTTTGTAAAATAATCTATCGCTACCAAGATGAACTCATGCCCATTTGACCCCTTCGGGGTAACTGCTCCGATTACATCAATTCCCCAAACTGAAAATGGCCATGGGGAAGTCATGTTGTACAGCTTTGACGGCGGAATGTTCATGCGATTTGCATGAATCTGACATTTGTGACATCGCCGGACGAAACCAATACAATCCTCCTCCATGGTGGACCAGTAATAACCTTGTCTGAGGATCTTCCGTGCCAACATTACCCCATTCATGTGTGCACCACATTCTCCTCCGTGGATGGCTTCCATCAGACGCTTTGACTCTTCGACATCAACGCACAGTTTATGCATTCCCAGATGACCCCGTTTATACAGTTTACCCCCGCAGATGATGAATTGAACTGCCATTCTCCTGATTTCCCTTTTGTCTTTGGCATTTACCCCTGGTGGGTATGCTTCTTTCTCCAAGAAGTTCCAGATGTCGTAATACCAGGGGTGTTCGTCCTGAACTTCATCTATGGCTGCAATCGACTCATAGGCAGGTGCAAATTTCTGGTCAATGATGATTGGGCGCATTCGGACTCCACACGGGATGTCTATCATAGAAGATAGAGTTGCTAAAGAATCTGCGAACCTGTTGTTCTCTCTTAGTAGATGAGTAAAACTTAGCTTCTCAAACCGAGGAATCAGCAAATCCAAGGTCTGGTGATACATCATCATCTTTTCCTCTTTTACTTTCCAGTCTCCTTTAGCTTGAGACACAACAAGGTTCGAGTCCCCAATGACGTCCAACCGTCTTGCCCCTAATTCCAGGGCCGCTTCTAGACCAGCGATGCACGCCTCGTATTCTGCTTCATTGTTCGAGACTTTGAATGGGAGTTTGAAGGCGAGAGGGATACGGGAATTGTCGGGTGCTATCAGCAACACTCCTACCCCATACCCATGTTGATTTGACGCTCCGTCAAAGTACATCGTCCAAGCTTCGTCGTCGATGTGCAAAATTGATTCATCCGGGAACAGGTACTCAACTGCTTCATCCCCCTCAACCGGGTGGTCGGCAAGGAACTCTGCCATTGCTCTTCCTTTCACTGACTTGCGTGTCACGTACGTGAGATCAAATTCGGAGAGCAACAGCAACCAACGTGCTAGCCTACCTGCAAGTGCTGGTTTCTCGAAGAGATATTTGATGGGATCAAGTCGTGAAACCAACATTACAGAGTGAGCTAACAGGTAGTGTCGCAGCTTCCTGGTAGCCCATACCAAAGCTAAGCAAGCCTTTTCCAGCGGTGTATATCGGGTCTCATACTCCAGCATCTTCTTGCTGAGATAGTAGATGGCTCTCTCCACCTTGTCTTCTGATTCTTGTGCAAGCATGCAGCCCATTGTGGTCTCAGTCACTGACAGATACAAAATCAACGGTTTTCCCGGTTCTGGTGGCGATAAAACGGGCGGGTTCTGTAGATATTCTTTAATCTGTTCAAATGCAGCTTGACATCGGCCGTCCCATTGGAATTTCTTTCCTTTCTTCAGGAGACCAAAAAGTGGTTCACAAGTCAAGGTTAATTTTGAAATAAACCGTCTTATGAATTGCACTTTACCCAGAAAGCCTCGCACCTCCTTTTCGGTCCTTGGTGGGGGCATTTCTAGGATAGCCTTGATTTTGGAAGGGTCGACTTCGATGCCTCTCTGTGTAATAAGAAACCCCAGCATTTTTCCCGCTGTAACACCGAATGTACATTTCTGAGGGTTTAGCCGCAACCGGAACTCCATGATCCTTTGAAAAAACTTGTGCAAGGCGGTGCAGTGGCCCTCTCTTTCCTTGGATTTGACAATCATGTCGTCCACATACACCTCAACCTCTTTGTGGATCATGTCGTGTAATATTGTGGTTGCGGCCCGTTGATAAGTAGCTCCAGTGTTCTTCAATCCAAACGGCATTACCCTGTAGCAATACGTCCCCCACGGGGTGGTGAATGCAGTCTTTTCCCTGTCTTCTGGCACCATTACTATCTGGTTGTAGCCTGAGAAGCCATCCATGAATGAGAGCAAAGCATGCCCTGCTGTGAAATCCACCAACTCATAGATATGCGGTAAGGGAAAGTCGTCCTTCGGACTAGCTCTGTTCAAATCCCTGAAATCCACACATACCCGGATCTTGCCATCTTTCTTCGGCACTGGAACAATGTTGGCCAACCAAGTCGGATATTCAGATACCAACAGGAAGCCTGCGTCGATTTGCTTGGTGACCTCTTCCTTAATCTTGAGAGCCCAATCCGAGCGGATCCTTCTGAGTTTCTGTTTGACAGGTCGGGCCTCGGGGTCAAGGGGGATCCGATGTTGTACAATCTCAGGATCGATTCCAGGCATGTCTTCGTAGGACCACGCGAAAACATCTTTGAAATCTTTTAATAAAGCGACTAAGCGCTCGCGTTCCTCCGAAGACAACGTGGACCCGATCTGGACCAGCCGCGGGTCCTCCTCAGTACCAATGTTCACGGTAATGATTTCATCCATTAATGGTTTAACAAATCTCTCTTGCTCTTGCTCAATTAAACGTTGTAAAACCGGAGGAACTTCGTCCTCGTCGTTTTCATCAAAGTTTTGAAAGTCTGAATTAATGCAATAAATCAAGGGCACAGAAAAGTACTCGGAAACCACATCCACCTGATTCTCATTAGATACTTCCAAATCGTCCGATTCTTCTGTTACAACAGACTCAAAAGAGAAAGAAAAAGACGACCTAGACAGGACTGTGGCATCCGGGTTAACATCCCCAGGAGTACCAGACTCAGACTCAGTCGAACTGGAACCTGATTCTGACTCACAAGACTCGGTGGAATCAGATTCCGGCTCACTACCTGACCCGGTGCTGCTGGACAAAAATCCCTCCTCGTATTGCCAAGTGAGAGAGGGTGCGATAGATGCATCCAAGATAGTTGCTGGTTGGCTCACAGCCGTTTCATCCCCAATCATGGACACCGCGAAGTTATCCCCTAAGCACTTCTGGTCGATCGGAGGATCAGAGAGTAGACATGCCAGCGCTACCCTCGTTTCAAATTCTATGCCCTCAGGATCCACTGCCTCGCACTGCTCAACCTCGGCTGATGGGTCTGTCTGCTCTGTGGCAACGTCATCCCCGGATAGTTGCAGGTCGAAGAAGATTTCGAAAGCTGGCACTCGCTTCTTCTCCGCGTTTATCCATGGCTCTGGGAAGCCGCAAAAAGGAAAATCCTCCCCTTCCCGGACGAAGCGTCCGTTCAGAGTACCCTGGATGGGCCTGTGCATCAATTCAAAAGGCTTCCCAGCCTGCTTCGCTCTGGCTCTGCCGGCCATTTCCTTTCCTTTCCTCACCCAGTCCTCTTTGGTGGGCAGATAGCCCAGTCCAAAGGTATGCGGGTTGTGTGGCACTTCGGCCAACGCTACGACTCCTTTCCTGCCGCTTCTTCCTAATCCCATCCCGGGGATGTGTTGTAGCTTGTTCATGAGGTAGACGGATTGAGCACTGACGTACACACCTTCATTCACAGCCATAATATTCTGCACCACCCGGGCCTCAGCCAAAGTGAACCCTGATAAGAACACGTCTTCTGTGCCATGCTCGATTTCTAGGACCGGCGTAGATACCTCCGGAGGCGGATGGATTGATGAATTTCTGAAGACAATAGCCACCCCCTTGCCATGAGGGTACTTCAACATCTGATGTAAAGTGGAAGAGACTGCCTTTACTTGGTGCAACCACGGCCGCCCCAAGAGTAAGTTGAAGGTTGCGGGAACGTCCAAGACATGAAATTCGATGTCGTGTTGTCCTGGACCAACCTTGGTTTGAATCTTGACAGTCCCCATCACTTCCCTGCTTGTATTATCATAAGCTTTGATCACCTGAGTTGTTGGGACGAAGTCCACTGGCTTCAACCCGATCGCATATGCTGTTCTGGCTGGGCAGACATTGATGGCAGACCCGGTATCAACAAGTACCACCGGTATCCACTTATCTCTACATTCCACGGAAACGTAGAGGGGTCTGTTATGATTTGTGCCCTCAGGCGGTAATTCCTTGTCTGAAAAGGTTAATGCCGGGGAGCCTCCTCCCGGAAAAACCAGCCCAACCAGCTGCTCTGGTGTAGTGTCTATAGAGAGTTTGGCCTTGTCCATGGTAGATAGGACGGCCTGTCTGTGCACCCTCGATGCCATAAGCAGTCCCCAGATGGAGATATCTTCTTGTATCTTCTTCAATTGCTTGAGCACAGCTTCTTCTTCAATCTGTTTCTCTCTCTGTTTCTCAGCTTCTTTGTCTTTCCCAGATGCTTCAGGTTGGTCCAAGTGTTGGGGCTTGAAATACCGCCCACTTCTGGTCATATGAGCGACCTCGTCAATATACCAGGTATCATCTGGTTGGTTACCTCCCCAGTCTTCATCTGTGTGGGCAAGACATAAGTCGTCGTCTTCCCACCACATTCCGTCGGCAGCCGACAGACATCTGTCCGGCTCCGGTATGATCGTACTCGCAGCACCTTCAGTCTTTATGCTCGCAGCATTTTCTGTTCCTGTGCACACAGCACTTTCGACCACCACATGGGCTTTAGCTTTTCTGATTCTCTCGGAATCGTCAAACCTTTGTCGTTCCAACTGTGTCAATACAGCTGGTTGGTCAAGGTTCCCTGTATTTACAATCCCCAAATTCTGAGCGAAATTCTTAACGCCGACGCTCTCCGGCGGTGGATTCTGACCCTTGGCCCTTCCAGCCATCATTGATACTCTCGCCCCTGCCGGGCCCTGTTCTGATTGAAATTCTACAACGTCTGGCTGATCATCTAACCATCCGGTAACTTCTGCCGACTCCTCATAGTCGAACCAGTTGATTGCAGCATCCCCTGATTCTTAGTCGTTGAAGAACTGGAAGTTGGCAAAGTCCCCTTCCACTGTTGTCAGATCATCTGCCCCTTGTTCAAGTCTGTCCCCCCGAATCATGCACAGCTCAGCTTTTTCTGGCAGCCCCACACTCGGCTCAGACTGGCCCACTGACTGGATATATTCACTCGGATCATAAGCTCCTTCAGCAAGATTCCCAGACTGTTCAACCTCAGACTCAGCAACCCCTTTTTCTTCTGAAATCTGCCCTGTTCCATCTTCGGTGGTCACCACCACCGGCTCAGATTGGGTTGTGGAGATGTCCATCATGCACAAGTCAGTGCAGACAGAAAGGATCACCTCCGGCTTAGGTAGGTGGGATGGGGTGATATAGATACTAGGATCGTAAGACACGACCCCAGTTTGGATGAAGTTGATTCTGTTGGGAGGAGGGGCTTGGTGGGAGGGGATTTGTTGTGACGTTGGGTTTGTCGGGAGGCGCGATCACCTGCTTGTCGATAAGATCCTGGATCTCATGACGCAATCTGAAACAGCGGTCGGTGTCATGACCGTGCTGTTGGTGATACGCGCAGTACTTTGCTGGGTCATGAGAGGGAGGGAGTGGATTTGGCAGTCGCCTCGGCTCTAGGGGTGTCAAATGCTTCTTCCTGATTAACACCCCCAGAGCTTTGGACAGGGGCATATAGAGGGGTGTAAAGGTTCTTTGGCCTCTAGGCTGAAATCTCGGGGCTTGGGTACTGCTCCCGGATGTACTGGAAAAGGGTGTGGCCGCCGCGGGCCTTGGATGGGGAGGGGGAGTGGTGGTGACCATACCGACCTCCGAAGTCCGTGTGTTTGCAGCGCCACTCGGGCCTGCGTTGTTATTGCGGTTGAATGTCCTTCGGGGCTGCTCTCGGTCCTGGTCGATCAGACCTTGCTTCATTGCATCCTCGATCTGTACCCCCATCTCGTGTAAATCTGAGAAAGTTGGAAAGGGGAGTACAATCATCTTCTGCATGAGTTTCAGTTGGAGATTGCGCACAATCATCCGGATTTGATCTTTGTCTGTAGGCCTCAAGGTCATCATCGACGCCTTTGCCCTCCATCTAGTTACAAAATCGGAGAAAGACTCCTTGGGTTCCTGCCTCGTCGTTTCGAGATCACGGGTTGTAATCTCGATCTGTGTATTGTACGAGTACTGTGCAACGAAGGCCTCAGCCATCTCATCCCAGCTTGTTTTCACGTCATCTTCTAACTTCGCGTACCAAATGGCCGCCACACCCGACAAAGTTCGGCCAAACAGGGAAAGCTTTTGTGGTCGGGTTAGGCCCATTGGCCGCAGGATGTCTGAGAATAGCCGAAGATGGACCATGGGGTCCCTTGACCCATCAAAACGATCAATCTGTGGCATCTTGAATCTGTCTGGCAATGTTACGGCCACGTCGGTGTACCCATCTTCGATGTCTGGGATGGCCTTCACTCCCTGCGATTTCTTGAAAAGCTTCTCCAACTTACTCAGTTTTAGAGCTGTATGATCTACCTCGAACTCGAATGGAGAGTCCGGGTGGTTGGGTGTAAGATTCTTGGACATTTGAGGCAGAAGCGGGGGTGGAGCCAGCCCCGTTGGAAGGTTGGTGCCCTCTTGGATATTCTGGACATTAGGTAGGGTGTTCTGGGTGTTTGGGAGGGTATTCTGAGGGTTTGGCAGGGTATTCTGACCAATAGGTGCCTGCTCTGGTAGTGGAGCCGCTGGTGGAGGAGGGGCCTGATGTGAAGCAGACGCTGCATTCTGCTGTTACAGCCTAGTAATCAGCTCGGCCTGCTGGGCCATGACTGCGGCTTGTTGTTTGGAGAACTCTGCTTGACGAGCAGCGTCCTCTTGCATTTGTCTCATGCTTTCCTGCATTTGGCGCATTAGGGCTTCCACCCCTGACGTATTTTGCTGATCCATCCGACTGACCGGTATATCTATTTCTATAGCAACAATTGAGACCTCAGTCCTACTGTCCTCTGATGGAGTAACCCACTGTTCTGGCAACCTCTGTTCTGATACACTGCGCTTCCTTGGCTTTCTTCTAACAATTGGGGGTAGAGAGTGGAACACTGGATGTCCGTCAACCAGATCCGTAGATCGATTGAGCCGACGACCTCTTATCCAAAGTGCTTGGGGAATATCTACTGGGTCGGAAGCAATGGTGCTAAAACTGCCCCTAGCAAAAGATAAATAAAGCGAAAAGGAAATAAATAACCAGATAAACGGACAGCATAACAGCTTAAATTAAATGCACAACACACAGTCGGGCATACAACACACGGTTGATAAGCGGAATACACACTGTCCTCAATCACTGATCACTGTTCCTGTATCACTGTTCCCCAAAACTGAATCTGATATCCGCAGACAACTGATTCTCAGATACTGACTGATGCCCGCAGGCCTGATGCCCAAACTTATACACTGATACATGCATTCCTGTAGAGACGCACTCTAAAAGCATATAACAGATAAGTGAGAGCCAAAACACCCCTATGTTGGGGTAGGGTTTCCCTGTCCTATTTTGTCAGGAGCTAGGGTTTCACTACGCACACAGCGGTTTCAAACAACCTATAAACGGGTAAGCAACCTGTCCTAGTTTGGAATGGTCACTATGGATCCGAATATGCACTAGGTCGAATGGTCAAAAAGGGTGCCCCGGTAAAACCGGGGTTTGTGTTCCCATACTGGCAGAGCCCGTAACCGGTCAGCCTTATGGACATGCCTTGACAAGACAAGCCTCCGGCAAACCGCTCAGAAATAGCAGATGGCAAACACGGTGTCCTAGGCGCACCAATGCAAATGCAATGCAAAGAAACACACAAGTGTAGTCAAAACCAGATATCATGAGTTCGAGTCAAGTTCTCTAAATCCCCAGCGGAGTCGCCAGAAACTGTAAACGTGCCCGAACGCCCCGGGAGGGTTAAGTCCCGTTCCGTTCATATTGGGGTCACTACAGTTCAAGGACTCAAATGTCACGGTTCTTAATCTTGAACCAAAGAGTCCAAATCCGGCAAATCGATTTTGAGAACAGATTTTTAGAAAAGAAGTGCCAAACATGGACTGCTTTGCCAGATATAGAGTCGCCACCTAAATATTTTATTTTTGGGAAATTTAGGAAACCCTGACTCGGTGCCAAAGGCCACGTGTCCATCATCACCAAAGTTGCCTCGGCTCGGGAACTTGGGTACCATTGGGGAAGGTCACTTCGTGAGCACCCCCGCTCGCCCGGTCAAAGACCGGCCTCTACTAACCATGATATCTGTTTTTGAAAACATTGTGTGTTCTTATTCCGGTTATTAGCCTAGGTTACTACGTGATGCGCACAGCATACAAGTATAGACTGAGTCGTCTGAATTGGAACAAAACACTTCGTGTTTGTTTGTGAAAGATGGTTTGCTACCCACAGGTAGGTTTAAAATGCAGATTTTGCCACCCTCGGGTGGGCTTAAAACACTTGATGAATTGTTCCAATCCAAATAACCCAACCTCCACCCACAGGCATTCAAGGCAGTTATATCACATAAGCAGTTAGCCTCATGGTAAGCATGCTATTCATGGCAGTCACTCACACGCATGCAAGGATGCTAAAGCATAAAACTCACCGAGTACTCCAAGCCAAAACAGAAGCTGATTAGAAATCCATGCATGATCCTAATTATACAGAAGTGCCTAATGCAACACATGCAATAATGCAACTATAGCAGGCTCGGCTATTCTAAAGATGGCATATGATGATGCTACAGCTAACATGTATTCAACTTGGAATTGAAATACAAATGCAGTTAGTATGATGCGCCGAGCCCGGTGCATGCAAAACAGATGAATGAATGCAAACATGCTATCATACTGTATGCTAATTGAAACATGCCCTAATTCTAACCATCATAAGCAGGTAAATAAAAGGGAAGAAAGACGTGGGGTTGGAAGACAGACATCACACTCACCCACACTTATTACAATTATGCCCTCGCACAGAGGGTCCGAATAAATATACAGTCCCGAATGAAAGAATAGTACAGTCCAAATAATACCGTCCAAATAATGTACAAATTCCTAATTAATTTACAAATTAACTAAGAAAGCTGTAAAACTGGCATGCAAGCCAGGGACTGCCTTGATTCTGCTCCGGATGATGGAATGATGCATGTTTGGGCTGCTTTGCGCGGAAATCCACTGGAATGCCCCAATTAGCCTCTGTTTTGTAATGATTCTTGAAAAGCGCGCCATGCCTCGGAAGACCGCTGATTCTTGATATGCTGCAATAGAGAGCAGGAAAGGGGCATAGCAATGTATTTTCACAAATATATGCATGCCTCGATCCTCGTGCCACCAATCACGCATCTCGATGCATGATGGCCGAGGAGCCGAATTGCATAACTCAATATAAAATGAATGCATATGAACACTACAACAAAACCTAACTCCATCATGGATAATCCGGAGTGTCGGTGACTTGGGAATTAAGACCCGTTTCGTCGCTCGGAGTACGAAACGTGCCTCGTTTCCCGTGCCCGGGCTAACTCCTATCCCGAACGCGATGCAATATGCATGATATGTATGAAATGCAACTAAGATACAACCTAACATGCGAAAGGCTATGAAATGGCATACACGATGCACGAGGAATCATGGCATACACAATGCGCTAATATACGGTCTAGCATACGCAATGCTATGGAATGAAATGGCATACACAATGCAATAATGGGCTTACACCAACATGAGAGAGCCTCAGCCACACTCACATAGGAGGCCATCAGATGAAAACAAGACACCTCGAAATACGTGCATGCGTGCACGCAAACCGAGGACGGACCCTCAGGCACCGAAATGCCACTCTAATGAGACATGGCAAAGACATGGAATATGGTATGCAAACATGAAAAAATCAGTGGCAAAATGAGGGGGAAAGCAGCCCCGAAACAAGGCGAAATGACGCCCGATGCATGGGATCTCACCCGGAATGCGACACTAGGCATATGGAATGGCCTATAGCTATGCTAAACATGCATAATTTGGACATGAAGTGAAAAAACAGAAGCAAGGCAGCCCCAAAATAAGAATTTTTACAGTACAAAACATGGCCAATCAGTAAGCACAAGTAGGGCTAAAATGGCATACAAAAATGGCTCCGCAAGGGAGGCAATGAAGCAAGTCACAGCTGCTGGCCCCAAACAGGAAAGGGGCCTTCTACAATATTGAAGAGGGGCCAAAGATATGATGTTTTTCAGTAGATGACAAGCCCCAAAAACAGATACAAGTATGGCAAACAAATCATGCAAGAAATGGGCCAACAAAGGGGCAAAGAAGTAACTGATATATAGGGGTCTCAAAAAAATGAGGGACCTTCAACAATGTTGAAGAGGGTCCCAAAATATGGCATTTTACAGTAGATGATCAAGCCTAAATCAGTATACAAACATGCTCAAAATGCAATGCAAGATTAAGGTCACAAGAGGGCTATAACATGAAGTACACAAAATATTCATCAAACATCCAAAGACCCTTAATGAAACATGACAAGGGGGTCAAAATATGGCCACTCTCAGTTCTGATTATGGCCGAAAAACAGAAGCAAGATAAGCTAACAAAACATGCAAAAATAGGGACCAAAGAGGGGTACAATGGCAAGTGATACGTGGAGGTCCCAAACAATGTTGAGCCCTTATTCAATGTTGAATAGGGGCTCAAAATAGGCCTATTTACAGTTTACATCAGGCCCCAAAACAGATCACACACAAGCCAGAAATATCATGCAAGAAAATGGCATTCAAGAGGGTATTGAAGCAAGTGCAACATGGGGGGCTCAAACAGTGTTGAGCCCTTAATGAAACATGAAGAATGGCTCAAAATAAGCCTAGTTCCAGTTAGGGTCGGAGCCCAACTATGCAAGCATAAGGAGCTAAAATATAGACCAAGAAAAGAGCAAAAAGAGGGAAAATGAGACTCACCCTTGAAGACTAGTCTTTTATCAACTCTTGGCTTGAGAAAAGATGCTCCTTGCCTCTGGATATGGCCTCCGAACTGCTGGTATGGAGTATGGGTTGGTTGGCTTGGAGATGGAGTAGAAAATGGATCCAAGAATAAAGGGTTTTGGTGCTTGGAATATAGAGAGAGAGAGATTGAACGTAGGAGGCTCCAAACAAATTTTTCTAACCCTTGCAAATGGAGCTCAAGGGTTGGTTTTATAGAGGACAAAGGGCCAAGGCTTCTTGGAGAAGCCTCAAGCAAAGGGTGCAAGCTTCTAAGAGAAGCTAAACCAAAAGGGTCAAGCTTCTTCAAGAAGCTAAAACAAAAGATCCCAAGCTTCCTCAAGAAGCTAAAATAAAATGTTCAAACTTCCCGGAGAAGCTTCAGCCGACAAAAAATAAAAATAAAAAAAATATTGTTGGCCGACCGACCACTGTTCACCGACCATGCCGACCGACCACTGTTCACCGACCTCGCCGACCGAGCACTGTTCACCGACCATGCCGACCGACCTCGCCGACCGACCACTGTTCATCAATGGTGCTGGTGGCAAAAATAATCTGCTCTGAAGGTCCAACTTCAAATGGACATAACTCCTTCATGTGAACCCCTTTTCAGGTCATTCTGGTGTCCAAACTGAAGCCCCAGAAGTTAGCTTTCCAATGGCGCAAACCTTGCATCAAAATTCCAACTGTACAAAAAGTTATGCTCGTTTCGGTGAAATCGCGCAGATATTTCGGTCCAAAATGGGGTGTGAAATTGAGACTTGTCTCTCTCCTTGCTGAAGAAACTAAACCTTGGCCCTGCACACCTTTCTCCACCAAGTAAACCATCAGTAACGCCCAAGTCTTAAGGGCGGTCAAAAATGGGGTGTCTACAGATGGGTTCGTGTTGATGTCTGGGACGGTTTCGTACATTGTTGCTGGTTTCGGTATAGCCATTGGCTCGCGTGTCTACCATTCTGTTCATGGCACGAGGTGAGTTTGTTTCCAGTCTTAGAAAATCCTACTACTTAAATTTGAAACAAGGTTCAGTCTTCTTAGGGTGCACTAAAGCAAGTAACAGTCCACAACATAGATCAACACATCATTTATATATATAATAATAGGCATCACTACAAAAGGGGCTCCCATCTCGGAGTTACATTCAAGAGCATCTACGCATACAAGTTCAAACTATCTTATTCTTAAGGATCCTTATCAGCGGATCTTACAAAAGTCTAGTTTTACTACCCCTCGAATTAGTTCTCGTTCCCTGACCAATCAAAGTCTTCGTCTGGGTCATCGTCAGCGGAGTCGGTGGCTTGTCCCGGAGAGCGGGGGGTGTACATTGGTGAGGGGGGATTGTGTTCAGATGATATCTCTATAGGGTGGGCTAGGTTCGCTCCTTGTTGCTCTGGTGGCTGCTCCACATCCATCGGTTGATTGTTACCTGGCCCGTGGTAACAAGATTCGTGGCTTTCAGCCTGAGTCGGTGCCATGGTGGTTAACGCTTGGTGTATCAGGGACTCCATCCTTTGTTCATCTTGCTCCATTCGAACTGCCTTCCTTGCTGCTCGGCTCATAAATTGTAGGCGGCGCCGCACCAAAGACCTTTTCTGCGCCCTCGTATAGCGGGCGTACTCCGTCTCTACCTTACGTATCTCGGTTTTGATCATTTCCTCGGCGGTGATTTCACAGCGTCGGCGGCTAAAGTAGGGGCTGACAGACATGGCCCTCCTTCCTTGTATACGAAAAACACCCCACGAGTTGGTACTGATGCCGCGTCCTGGATAGTCTCCCGATGACATCCTAAGGTGGAAAAAGGAGTTTCATTAGTTAATCTTCTTATAATAGTGTGATAAAATAAATAAGATAAGGGGTAAGGGCTTCTAGAGTCGCGGGTAGGGTTGCGAGGGTTAAGGGTTGAACCTAGGCTCTGATACCAAGTTGTGACGCCCCGATTCTACACTAAAGGTTGTAGAAGGGAAAGTCACTAGTGAGTCCTATGGTCAATAACCAAGTAAGATCCCAGATCGCCTGAGGAGTCAAAATAGCCTCCCGTCTAAGTCCAGCTTTCTTAGGCAGCGCACTACCTTTTTGACAGATCTTACAAGGCATTGACACAAGGTCTCATAAGCAACGATAAGGTTCATACGTAGGATATAAATGCATAATAACCACAATTATACTTGATTCAAAAGATTGTTCCATTACATTACATCCCAAAAAGAAAGTTTTAAACTTCATGTGAGTCTTACAAAATAACAAAAAAAGGAAATTTCTAGTATTCCTAAGATAGCCAAAAGTCTTCAAAGGTTTCCGGCTCGTCGTCTTCCGCTATGAGTTCCGCTTCGTCACCTGGCATGATACGCCGTGAGCTTTGAATGCCCAGTAAACGCACACACACACCCCACCCCTTTTTCCCAGTCCAATGCATAATCACAAAGTATAACATCAAGTAGTAAAGCATGATACTCCAATAAATACATAAATAAATAATTAAATAAATGGTTAAGTTAGATGTCAGTAAACTAGAAATCCCCCAAAGAGATTCCGTCCTCCCAACCACAAGAATCGGACGCGGATTATTCGGTATGCCCCCTCTTTTGCTGCTTTGTTGCAGACCTAACCTCGGATGCCTACCAACGGTTATGTACCGCGTAGCGCCAACCGCAGGGCCTCAAAAGAGACGGTAAAAATAGGGCATTGCCCGAATCCCTCCTTACACCAAACCACCTAGGGTCCGAATACAACCGCTCCGTTCAAGGGTTCCGAAAACCACTTGCGCAAGATTTAACCTCGAATAGGGAACGCATCCCAACAAGCCATATACCACACATTCTCATCTTTTCATTACTCAAGTGTTCGAAAACCCAATACCCACCCAATTAGGTTTCCCGTTGAATTAAGTGTTTTAAGTCAATGTTAGTCCAACTAAACGATAAAATAAAATCCACATAAGCATGCCTCCTCAAGATAAGAAGATAAATAACATAACATACCCATACAACATCATGCCAAGATATGATAATAAGCCATTAAACATTTTCATGAATACAAGGGTATAAAAACATCCAAACATAACAAATTTCCAGATTTAACATCACATGAAGGTTAATATGGAAGGACTACTTAGGTTCATCCACCGGACTCGGTTTTCCTATGGTTCGTAGAGAATTTGATCTAGTTTCTAGAACATTTTTCGGAAATGGGATTGCTCTTCCCGATTTTAAGTTATTTAGAAAATAGTCCAGCACTGTTCCCGAATCTGTCCAGAATCTGCCCAGATCTGCCGACTGTTACGAAAACTTGATTTTCTTGCAAACCGCTCAATGTTTTTCGATGAAACCAATTTTAGTTGAAAGCTAACTTCTAAAGGAAGGTTTTGACATAAAATGGAGGTTCAGAATATTTTTGTACATTTTTCTGGAATTTTCGAAAGTTGGCTGAAAAAAACAAGTTCTAAGGTAGAATGCCCAAATTAAGAAAATTTATGGGAAAGTTTCATTTCTTTTGTGAAGAAAATATGCTAACTATCACATGTTTAACTCAGAAAATTTGTTTGAAAGAGTGCCCTTGAAAAGTTGAGAGATTTGTACGAAAAGAAGATGGTTTGTGCCAAAATGGGTAAAACACAAGAGAGATGGAAACAATACTCAAATCTTGGTATTTTTATCATAAGAACATGATAATAACAGATCTGAAACATCACTTAAAATCTTTAAAAAGAACATGCATTAGAAAAGAAAATGAAGAGAAGGTTGTGTTGGTGGCTTACCTTCTAGCTTTGCACAAGAAACTCTCTTCTTTTTCCCTCTCCTCCTCTAGACTTCTCTTCCTTGCTCTCCTCCCTCTCTCTAACCAAAATGTGTGTGTGAGTGAGTGTGTTGTGTGTATGTTTTCAAGCTAGGGAGGGTGTGGTATATATAGGCAATTTTGGGGTAAAAGGACATAAAAGTCCTTTAGTTGGAATTGGATGGAAAGTTAGGATTTTGCTTGAATTCTAAAGGAATGGAAGGGACTTAGGAGGTGTGTTCCATTGGTTTAGGCCACATCTAGTTGTAATAAAACTAATTCTTGGATTTTGCATCCTAGGTAGGTCACTAGGTTGTATTTTTCCTAGAATCTCATGATGGTGTGTCTTGGAAATAGATTTTTCTCCTCCTCCAAGGAAGGGCTAGCCATAGGGATGTGAAGGGACTAATTTTTTTTATTTATTTATTTATTATTATTATTTATTTTTTAGTTCTAGGCACATTCTCCTAGGTGTATATATATATATATATATATATCTTACAAGATTGATGGCATACCAAGGTACAAGATATAAGTACTATTTTGGGGCAAGTTTTGAAATAAAAAAAAAAAACATATGAGGGCTTGAAGTTAAATACATGTAACCTAGGTAGAATTAAATTAGGTTAGGGAATTTCTGTTTGGATAAAAATAAAACTAGCAATTACTAACTGTCAAGATTCGAATTGATTCAAGTAAACGAGGGTTTTAAGAAAATAAATCATCATTAGGGTCTGAGAAGTAAATACATATTTCAGGGGCCTTACAAAGCTAGTGCTCCGAAGCATTAGAAGATTTGAAAAAGTATTTGTCCTCTCCTCCCCTTCTATCTACACCTGTCGCCAACGAAAAGCTTTTCCTTTACTTGGCTGTTTCTGATCATAGTGTTAGTGCAGTGCTGGTCAGAGAGGATGGAAAGGAGCAAAAACCAGTGTATTATGTTAGCAAGACCCTCTTAGATGCCGAAACTAGATACTTTCCATTGGAGAAATTGGCATATGCCCTATTAATTGCCTCTAGGAAGCTTGTTCACTACTTTCAAGGACATACCATCAACGTCCTCACTGAATTCCCCCTCAAGTCGGTGTTCAGTCAAGCAGATTTCTCAGGCCGAATAGCAAAGTGGGCGGTGGAGCTTGGAGAGTTTGACATCAAGTTCCAACCTTGAACGACCATCAAAGCTCAAGTCCTGGCAGACTTTGTTGCAGAATTCACTCTAGGACCAGCTGTCCTCTCCGAAGGGAGCTCGGCTTTGGTCACTATGAATGCCCAACACAAAGGGTAATCCCCAACCGAAGCATGGAAACTTTTTATCGGAGACGTATGGAAGCTGTTTGTGGACGGTTCTTCTAACCAAAAAGGCTCAGGGGCAGGAATTGTCCTTATTTCTCCTAAAGGATTCATGTGGGAACAGGCCATCCGATTGGGCTGGAAAGTTTCTAATAATGAAGCAGAGTATGAAGCTCTACTAGCTGGCCTGCGAAGTGCCGAACACTTCAACGCGGAGGAGCTACTTGTCTTTAGTGGTTCCCAATTAGTGGTCAACCAACTCTCTGGAGTTTACAAGGTTCGCGATGAGCAGATGGCCACTTATGCAGAACAAGCCAAAGACTTGATCAGAAAGTTCCAAGCCATCAGAGTTGAGAAGATTGGCCGAGAGGGAAATGGTCATGCTGATGCCTTAGCCTACCTGGGTTCCTCGGTCGACTCCAGAGACGGCCGCAAAATATGGGTGGAATATGTACCCTAACCAAGTATTCAACTAGTCGAAATGGTCCTCTACACTAACTTGGGCCCAAGTTGGATGGACCCACTCTTGGCTTTATTGAAGAATGGCACCTTTCCTAAGGACAAAAAAGAAGCGCACAAGACAAGGCACAAAGCTGCTCGGTTTTGGGTCTCCCCATCTGGCAAGCTTTACAAAAAGTCCTACATGGGCCCTTATCTACTCTGTGTTCATCCAAGTCTGGTGGAGAATGTGCTTTATAAGATCCATGATGGAATCTGTAGGGGCCACACTGGTGGTCGGTCCTTAGCACACCGAGCCCTAACACACGGGTATTGGTAGCCACGCATGCAAAAGGAGGCCCAACAGTATGTCTGCAAGTGCGACAAGTGCCAAAAGTTTGCTCCTCTCATTCACCAGCCAGCCAAAGCTCTAACCCCCCTCACCAGTCCTTGACCATTCGCTCAGTGGGGCTTAGACATTGTTAGACCATTAGCCAGGGGAACTGGGAATAAAAGGTTCTTCATCACCGCAACTAACTACTTCACCAAGTGGGTGGAGGTGGAGGCCTTGTGCAAGATCAAAGAAGCAGACACTAAGAGGTTTGTTTGGCGCAATGTTGTGACTCGATTTAACATTCCCAGAGTCCTTCTCTCTGACAATGGCACACAATTTGATGGCAAGATCTTGAGGAGATTTTGCGCTGACTTGAAGATAGAGTTCCGAAACTCCACTCTGGCCTACCCACAAGGCAATGGCCAAGCTGAGGCATCCAATAAGACAATCATTGATGGGATAAAAAAGTGTCTTGAAAAAGCCAAGGGCGAATGGTTGGAAGAGATACCAAATGTCCTCTGGGCCTACCGAACTACTCTTCGCCGGTCGACCGGTGAGACACCTTACTCTCTTACCTATGGAATGGAAGCAGTCATCCCTTTGGAGGTTGGCCTTCCTACCATCCATTCTGAGATCTTTGAGCCGGCAGACAATGATGAAGCCATCGCCCAAGCTCTAGACATGGCCGAAGAGCGTAAGGAAGCTGCCCTCATTCGATTGGCGGCTTACCAGCAGCAGCTCACTAAGAGCTTCAACAAGAATGTGCGTCCAAGGCAATTCCTACCAAGTGACTTGGTACTCAGGAAAGTGATGGATCACAAGAAAGTTCCTGGAGAAGGGAAACTCGGTGCTAACTGGGAAGGGCCCTAAAGGTTACTTCAACACTTGGCAATGGCGAGTACTATTTGGCCGATTTAGCAGGGAAGGCAATCCCTAGACCATGGAACATTGCCAACCTAAAGAAGTACTTCCAGTGATGTGATTCTTAGAATGAAGTATTTTCAGTAATATATATTTCTCAAAACATGCCTTAATGTAATCAAAAGTTCTAAGTACCAATGAATGGAAATTAGTTTTACAATTTGTCTTTATTTACTTGTGTTGTACATTTATGCTCGGTGGAGCAAATTGGCCACGGGTCTTAACTCAAGCCAAGCCCGGATGCTCGACCCTTTGGTTGGAGCGGGGTGCGAAGTGGTATAACTTGGTGGAATTTGTGCCAAGTATCGTTACTTGGAGCACGGTCCATATTCACAATTTGCGCTCAAAGAATGGCCGAATTACACTCTACAATGGGTTAAATCATGCCAAAACTTGACCAAGTCAGGTGGCGGCCGAACAACATGATAGAAAACTTTCACAATTTTTTCCCTCCTAAGGCATGAAGCATGGTCTGACCGAACAGACAGCCTTCTGAGCCACAGAGCTCATGCTCGACTGGAGGCGTCAAAAACTCACTCAATTTTTTCTAAGGCACGAAGCCTGGTCAGAGCAAACAGATGGCCTGCTAGGCCACAGAGCCTTTGCTCGACCGGGGGCAAACATTACTGTAGACACCCCATTTTTGACCGTCCTTGAGACTTGGACGTCACCGTTTGAACACTCGGTGATCATCCTTGTTTGTGTTCGTCTTGAGTTCCCGGAGGTCTCGGCCACGCGCCTTGCCTCAAGACCTCTCGACTCGACTGTTTTGTGTTTGGTTTTGCACCAAACACTTGTGTTTTGCTTTTGAGGGGCAGGAAATGGGTTGTTGGCCATCCCCACACCTCACCGGCCATGGCTTGAGGCCACCGGCCAATGTTTTGTTGCCATCGGCCAAATATTTGGCCGGTCGGCACTCTTTGTGGTCGGCCGACCATTGTTTTGGCCAATTTGTCATTTTTGGCTGGCCGATCACTGTGCATCTGCTTTTGGCAGATATTTTGTGCCAGCTGTGATAGCTGGCACCCACTTTGCACCCCCTCCATACACGTGTATGGAGGGATTTCACTCTTGCTTAGCTTGTTTTGTAAGCTTTGCAAGAGTGAATCTCTATAAAGGGAGGCCTTCTCCTCCCTCCTAAGGGTTCCAAAAAAATTTCCAGAGGGTCTTAGATTAGGGTTAGGGTTTGTGTATACATCTATCTCTATATCTCCCTCTCTTGTGAGTTTTGTGTATGTTTAGGTGTGTTTAGTCTTACTTTTGTGCACAAACACCTAGTGCTACACCTTCCCTTAGTTGCTGAGGCATCAAAGGGTTGTTCTCGGAGATTTTGGGTGGATTCAAGCTTGGAAAACCAGCTGGAGCATTGTTCTTGAAGAGGGTCTTCAAGGGTAAGAACCTTACCCCTTTGTTCCCCATTTTTGCATAGGCTTTTAGCTATCCTTGCATCTATTTTTAGACTTTGTATATAACTAATAAAATTCTTTTTTTCAGTGCTTTAAATAGTTGTTTAAGGTTGCTTTGTTGTTTGGGGTTGTTTGACCCCTCTTAGGCCTTGTTTGGCCCCATTTTTTGTGCTATTTTGGTGAGCTCCGGGACCACCTTGTCTTGGCCTCCTCACCACTGAAATCCAGAGGGATTTCAGTGGTGGGGATGGTGCTTTAAGGTCCTAAGAAGGAGAGGGCCATCCCCTCTCCTTGTTGCCTTCAATATGTGCCATTTTAGCCTCATGTGTGAGCACTTTGTTTAAGTTCATGTTGGCCATGTCTTAAGTAGTATTTGTGCTTATTTTGCCATGATATAGCACTGTTTTTAATTGGTTTAGACACACCATGCTTGCCTTGCATACTTGTCTTGTAATGCTATGAAATTGCCTCAACATGCTTTGTGCTTTGAGCCTTGTTTTAGCATGATTTTGGCTTAGCTTTGTGAAGCTTTTGTGCATGATTTAGTATGCTTAAGGTCTGTTTGAAGTTGTTTTGGCCATCCATGACATGCTTTGTATAGCCACCTTGCATTTTGGCTTGTTAGCCTTGGGTGTGTGAGTGTTGAGCATGCATTACTTGGCTTGTTTCAGTGGTTTGGCACCACTTATAACACCATTTTAGTCCTTGTGGTATGCTTGTATGCTTGCATTTGATGCCCCTTTAATACTTTAAAAGGCTTGTGTCTTATGCTCCATGTTTGGGCCTTTGTGCATGCCTTTAGACTTAGGCCATTTAGATGCCATCTAGGTATGCCTTTGACCTTGTTTTGGTCTGCCTAGGGGTGGTTTTGAGTCCTCATGGCCCTTTGGGACTTGCTTCATGTAGCCATGGTTTAAGCCCCTTGGCTTGCCTTGAGTTTTGGGCTTGGTTACATGCTTTGCTTGATTTGTTTAATTGGTTTGACACCTTTTCTAACATGATTTCAGAGCTTATAATGCTTGCCATTTGTCCATGTTCATCTTCTTTTAAGTGTGCTTAAAAGTCCCCTCTTTATGCTTAAGTGTTGGACCATATTGCATGCATGTTTGTATGTAAATTTGACCTCATTTCCATAGCATTTGGCTACTGATTTGGACATGGTTGAGACTTCTCCATATTAGTCTAAGTCCGCCCTTTGCATGTTGCTCAAATGTTGTTACATTGCTTCATGTTTGCATGCTTTGGTTGCATAGTGTTTTGCATGCTCATTACTTGCATTGTTGACACATGCTTAACCATATTACATTTAGTTGCATTGCTTGAGCTATATGACATGTTGTTGTATACTTAGGTTGTAATGCATTTTGCATGCATTGTACTTAACATGTTGTCCATGTTGCATCTTGCATGCTTGCATGATTAAGTTACACTTTGCATGTTTGTTAGCTTGCATATTTGTTCACATGTTCATGTTGCATACTTAGCCCGCATGCTAGGATTGCATTTGGCATACATGCCTTGCCTCTTGAATTGATTATGATAGAGGTTGGGCCCCTTGTTTGTTTTGTGTGCATCTCATTCCACATTGAAATGGCACACTTGGTTTCTTGGGCCATCACGTATTGAAATGTGCGATTGGTGGCCCGAGGGTCGAGGACCATCCTCCTTTGAGTCATGAACATGATAAGGAGGGTGTTGGTGCACACATTTGCTTGAAATGCATTGCCATGCCATGTTTGCCCTCTGCTGCTGTCAAAACAGGATTCTGCAGGCATAGATGGCCAACCGACCATTCTCAGTGCCGGCCGGCCATGAATTGGTGGCCGAGAGCTCAATATATGGTCGATGACCACTTTACTATGGCCGGTGGTGTTTCCTCATGGCCGGTGGCATGCCACAGTGTTCAGAGAGTGTTCCTTGGGACTCGTGCAATTTTCAGAGGCATAAAACAGTGCAAACAGAGGCAGCTTGTGCTTGGTGGTGGATTTCCGAGCGAAGTCGAGCACGCGTGCATTGGACCCTCTTCCCGAGGCTGTTTTATCGCTTTATTAGCTTAGTTAATTTGCTTAACTAGTTAATTGGTTTGTAATTATTTAATCAGCTTGTTAGTTAATTAAATTGTATTATTCTTTCGGTCCCTCCGAGCGAGGGCGAATCTGTAATAAGCGTGCGTGTGTGTGATGCATGTCTTCCAACCCCCACTTCTTTCTCCCTTTTACATATCTGCTTTTGATGGTTAGTATTAGGGCATATTTAATTTAGCATCCTTATGTTATGCATGCGTGCATCCATTCATTTGTATTGCATGCACCAGGCTCGGCGCATCATGCTAACTGCATAGTATTTCAAATCTAATTTGAATAGGTGTTATTTGTTGCATCCCACATGCCATCCTAGGATTAGCCGAGCCTATTCTAGTTGCATTTTGTATGCGATGCATTAGCCACTTAACATGGACTTGGATCATACATTGATTGCTAACAAGTTCTTTGTTTTGGCTCGGAGTACTCGGTAAGCTTTTTATGCTTTAGCATCTTGCATGAGTGTAAATGTTAACATGACAGTATGCTTACCATATGGCTATATGCTTATGTGATGTAAACTGCCTGAATGCCTGTGGGTGAAGGTTGGATTGTTTGAGTTGGAACGACTCATTAAAATCTGTGTTTTAGCCTACTCGCGAGTAGCAAATTTCAAATTGTCTTTCAAACGAGCAGATATGCAATGCTTTGTTCCAAATTAGGCGATCTAGTCTATACTTTTGTGTTGTGCGCATCACATAGTAAGATTAGCTAACTAACCGGAATAAGAATGCATAATGTTTTCAAAACTAGATATCATGGTTAGTAGAGGCCGATCTTTGATCGGGCGAGCGGGGTGCTCATAGCTGACCTTCCCCAATCATACCCAAGTTCCCGAGCCGAGGCAACTTTGGTGATGACGGACACGTGGCCTTAGGCAACGAGTCAGGGTTTTCTAAATTCCCCCATAAAAAATATTTAGGTGGCGACTCTGTATCTGGCAAAGCAGTCCATGTTTGACACTTCTTTCAAAAAATCTATTTTCAAAAACGATTTGCCGGACTTGGACTCTTTGATGATTCATCGGTCTTGCATTGCTGTAGACACCCCATTTTTTACCGACCTTAAGACTCAGACGTCACCGATTGAGCGCTCGGTGATGTTGCATATTGTGCTCGTTCAGAAGTCTCAGAGTCTCGACCGTGAGCCCTGCCTCCGGACTTCTGAACCCTGTTCTGTACTTTGCCTCAGTTCGCGAACCAGGCTCGGTTTTCTCTATTTCTCTTCCTGAAGGGAGGGAGAGGTCTGCAGATCATCTCTCAGTGGCCGTGGGCTACATTTCGTGGCCGTAGGCCATTTTGCCCATTTCGGAGCCCGGTTCCCGGTTTTCGGAGTCGTCAGGCCGTGTGCCTCGATTCGGGACCGCCTAACCATCTCTGTTTCCTCCGGTTTTTGGCATACATCTTATTTACTCCCTTTTGAGGGACACTGGGGTCCAAGAGACCCACTTCGTGGCCGAATGTTACTTTCGGTGCTTAACAGCCTATTTTCGGGACCCCGAACCGCGTGTTTTGGTCCCCGAGCATTCGTTTTGCATCGGTTTTTGTTCATTTTTGGCAGGTACCTCTGTTTTATCATAAGGAAGGTCACTGGAGGGTGGGAGGCCAGCAATTGTCTCAGCAACCAGTTATGCTCCTTCGACGCCCTCCGACGCCCGTTTTTCTCACTTCCGAGCCAATGTTGACCACCCTAGGAGCATTTTCTTCAAGCCAAAACCACATATTTGTGTTGTACACACATGGGAGGACCCTAATATAACATGGCCGGCCAGTAATTGTTATTGACCCTTTTGAACCCCTCTTTAAATTGGCCTATTCTCTCTCCTGTTTTAGAGTTGCCAAATTTGAACCACATGGTTGTGTTGAGAAGACCTGGGAGGACACCAATACCTGGTGGCCGGCCACTAATTCATTTGGCCCATTTTGACCCTTGGCCGGCCGGCCATAAGGGGTGGCCGGCCGGCCACCTGCAGCAAAGATACATGGCCGGCCATGATCCCCATGCTGTGTACTTTACAGCTGTGCACCTTTTTTTCCCAAAAAGATCTGTATCCGGGGGGATATTTTTTGAGGGAAGCGTGGAGGAAGTTTCCTCCCTTCTTTTCCTCCTCATTTTCCCCCATTCTTGCCCATATAGTTGGCCTCCTAACTCAAGAGAAAGGGTTAGAAAAATTGCCTCAAGCACACACATTCATATCCATCTCTATCTCTCTCATTTTTCTCAAGTTTGGTTCCATTTCTTCATCATCATCAAGCACCACCACCACCACTCCATTTCCAGCAGCAAGGGGAGCTTTTCAGAGGCTAGGAGGCATCCATTCTTCAAGCAAAAGGCAGCCAAGACTTGTCTACAAGGGTAAGTTGCCATTTCCCCCTTTTGTAGTCCATTTTTGCACCAATTTCTTAGCCTATTTTATTATTGTTTTGGGCTCTGACCCTAACTGAAACTAGCCTTTTTTTGAGCCATTCTTCATGATTGATCAAGGGCTCAACCCTGTTTGAGCCCTCCATCTTGTGCTTGCTTCAATAACATCTTGTATGCCATTATTTTGCATGAGATTTCTAGCCTATGAGTGATCTGTTTTCGAGTATAATGTAAACTGTAAGAGGGCCTATTTTGAGCCCCTCTTCAACATTGAAGAAGGGCTCAACCCTGTTTGGGCCCCCTATCTTGCACTTGCTTCATAATCTCTCCGATTTACCGTAAATTTGCATGATTTGTTTGGCCTATATGTAAATTGTTTTGGAGTATGTCATGAACTGTGAGTAAGCTTATTTTGTGTCCCTCTACAACATTTTAGAATGGATCAACCTTGTTTGGGGCCTCCATGTTATACCTACCATTGTACCCCTCTTTGGCCCCCATTTTGCATGCCTTTTTAGGCTTATCTAGCTTCTGTTTTCGGCCATCATCAGAACTGGAGATGGTCATATTTTGACCTTCTTGGCATATTTCATGAAGGGTCTTTTCTTTTTTGATGAATGTTTGGCCTACTTCATGTTATACCCTCTTGTGGCCTATTTCTTGCATGGCATTTTTGGCATGTTTTCATACTGATTTGGGGGATGTCATCTACTGTAAATGTTCATATTTTTAGTCCCTCTTCAGTGTTGTAGAAGGGTGTTTTTCCATTTGGGCTTTGCATTTACCACTTGCTTCAATACCCCTCTCTGGGCCCCTATTTTTGCATGCCATTGTTGCCCTATCTATGCTTGCTGTTTGGCCATATTTTAGACTGAAAAATTCTTGTCTTGGGGCTGCCTTGCTACTGTATTTTCATTCCGTGTCCATATTGTGCATGCATTGCATAGCTATAGGCCATTTCGGGTGCCTAAATTCGCATTTCAGGACCATTCCTTGCATTTGGTGTCATTTCGCCATCTTTCAGGACTGTTTTCCCCCATATTTCAGTGCTGAAATTCCATTGGCGTGTTTGCATATCATTTTCTATGTCATTACATTGCGTATGCCATTGCCTCGGTTTGCGTGCCCGTGTGCACGCATTTCGAGGCACTTCATTTTCATCTATCGGCCTCTTATGTGAGTGTAGCTGAGGCTCTCTCATGTTAGTGTAAGTCCATTTTGCATTCTGTATGCCATTTTAGTCTCATTACATTGCGTATGCCATTGTCTCGGTTTGCGTGCCCGTGTGCACGCATTTCGAGGCACTTCATTTTCATCTATCGGCCTCTTATGTGAGTGTAGCTGAGTCTCTCTCATGTTAGTGTAAGTCCATTTTGCATTCTGTATGCCATTTTAGCATCATTGCATTCCGTATGCCATTGCCTCGGTTTGCGTGCCCGTGTGCACGCATTTCGAGGCATTTCACTTTTATCCGACGGCCTCCTATGTGAGTGTGGCTGAGGCTCTCTCATGTTGGTGTAAGCCCATTATTGCATTACATATGCCATTTCATCCATAGCATTGTGTATGCCCGGTTGTATATTACCTCGTATAGCGTGTATGCCATTCCATGACATTGTGTATGTTAGGATTGCATATTAGCTGCATTTCATGCATATCATGCATATTGCATTGTGTTCGGGATAGGAGTTAACCCGGGCACGGGAAACGAGGCACGTTTCGTACTCCGAGCGACGGAACGAGTCTCAATTCCCAAGTCACCGACGCTCCGAATTATCCATGATGGAGTTAGGTTTTGTTGTAGTATTCATACGCATTCATCCTATATTGAGTTGTGCAAATCGGCTCCTCGGCCATCATGCATCGATATGCGTGATTGGTGGCACGAGGATCGAGGCATGCATATATTTGTGAAATACATTGCTATGCCCCTTTCCTGCTCTCTGTTGCAGCAAAATGGAGAATCAGCAACTTTTCAGAGTCTGGTATGCATTTTGAGAAACATTGCAAAACAGAGGCTAATTGGGGCATCCCAGTGGATTTCCACGCAAGGTAGCCCAAACTTGCAACATTCATCAGAATCAAGGCACCCCCTGGCTTGCATGCCAGTTTACAGTTTTTCTTAGTTAATTTGTTAATTAATTAGGGATCTGTATTATTTGGACTGTACTATTCGGACTGTATTATTCTTTCATTCGGGACTGTATTATTTATTCAGACCCTCTGCGCGAGGGCATAATTGTAATAAGTGTGGGTGAGTGTGATGTATGTCTTCCAACCCCACGTCTTTCTCCCTTTTATTTACCCGCTTATGATGGTTAGATATAGGGCATATTTCGATTAGCATACAGTATAACAGCATGTTTGCATCATTCATCTGTTTTGCACGCACCGGGCTCGGCGCATCATACAAACTGCATTTGTATTTCAATTCCAAATTGAATACGTTATTAGTTGTAGCATTCCATATGCCATGTTTAGAATAGCCGAGCCTGCTATAGTTTGCATTTTTTTCATGTGTTGCATTAGGCATTTCTGTGTATTTAGGATCATGCATGGATTTCTAATGAGCTTCTGTTTTGGCTCGGAGTACTCGGTGAGTTTTTATGCTTTAGCATCCTTGCATGCGTGTGAGTGACTGCCATGAATAGCATGCTTACCATGAGACTATGTGCTTATGTGATATAACTGCCTTGAATGCCTGTGGGTGGAGGTTGGGTTACTTGGATTGGAACAAATCATTGACTGTGTGTTTTAAGCCCACTAGATAGTGGCAAAATCATGTTTTCTTAAGCCCACCTGAGGGTGGCAAATCCATGTCTTAGCCTACCTGCGGGTAGCACCGTCAAACCATTTTCAAACAAACAAACATGAAGTGTTTTGTTCCAATTCAGGCGGCCCAGTCTATACTTGTTTGCTGCGAGCATCACATAGTAACCTAGGCTAATAACCGGAATAAGAACTCACAATGTTTTCAAAATAAGATATCATGGTTAGTAAAGGCCGGTCTTTGACCGGGCGAGCGGGGGTGCTCACAAAGTGACCTTCCCCAATCGTACCCAAGTTCCCGAGCCGAGGCAACTTTGGTGATGACGGACACGTGGCCTTTGGCACCGAGTCAGGGTTTCCTAAATTTCCCAAAAACAAAATATTTAGGTGGCGACTCTGTATCTGGCAAAGCAGTCCATGTTTGGCACTTCTTTCAAAAATCTGTTTTCCAAAACGATTTGCCGGATTTGGACTCTTTGGTTCAAGATTAAGAACCGTGACACAAATCGAGTCCGAGCTGTAGCGAGGTCCCCCGCGGGCTTGTTACAATTTCACTCTGCGAGATTAGATACAGGACCGTGACATTGAGTCCTGAACTATAGTGAGCCCAATTGAACAAAACGGGCGGGGGGATTCCCTCCTGGGACGTTCGGGGACGTCTACAATTACATACAAGCAAAAATTGAAGATAAGCAGTTTAACACTTGCGAAAATGTAAGAACAAGTGCATTGAAATGAAACTTCAATTACCAAAAAGAGTTCGGCCTTACAAAAGAAGAGGTCTAGCCGACCGAACTCCAAGACAAATAAAAAAGTGTAAGTTGCAAGTTCCACACTTGGCAAATTTAGAAGGTACTTCATTACAAAAGGGAGCTTGGTTTGTATCATAGCCTACCCAACCGAGCACTAAAGCAAAAGTTGAAGATACTTCATTAACTTCCAAGTTTCATTACAAAAGAACTACTAAAGCAGAAGTAAAAGCAAAAACTCGAGGCAACCTAACAACTTACTCCTCGCGTTGCTCCTCCTCGCAGTATCCATCCTTGCGGTGCTCCTCCCCTGTAGGATGGACAGTCTGCCTAACTAAAGAAAAGCTCAGCAAGAAAGGAGAAAGGTCAGAGGGATCAACATCCGTAGCTCCATCCCCCCGAGGCCTTCTCCTCCTAACCCTTGCAGCGGTCTTCGAAGGGACTGGGATATCATCAATATCATAAAGAGGAGAAACCTCTTCTACCTTAGCAGTGCGCAGAGCCCCAGTCCAACCCTTAGTAAAGATCTTGTCCTTCAACTTCGAGATCTCCTCCGAGTAGGTCTTTTCGGCCTCGTCATAGCCCCTCTGTTCGGTCTCGTCCACCATCCCTTGATAATTAGCCTTCAAAGACTTCAGAGCAGCATCGGCATCTGCAGCCCTCCGCTCGACCATGAACATCAATGCTTCGGCCTTCTTCTTTGCATCTTCCATCTCCTTTAGATCCTCTCCGGTCACCTTCAAGGACATATCAGCGTCAGCCAACATGTTGATCGTCTTAACCCTCTCTTGCTCCTCACGATGCCGCCTTTCATCCATGATGTGCATCCTCTGAATGCACTGCAGCAAACCAAAATGTCATGTTCTCAACAACCAAATTTAAGGAAATTACAAAGACATAAAAGAAGACTTATTGCGGTTAGCATCTGTACCGAACCCTTGATCAGCACGTCGCTCAAAATGTTTTGCTCCGCTATGTCCAAAGGTAGCAGCAAAATGCCTTTGATAAGTCAAAGACCAAGTCGCTTGAGTAGATTGTGTTGTCTAATGTAGTGATTGCTCGGCCGTTATGCTCCAAGGGAGGCACCCATTCTTCAACCGAGCCCTGCTCATTACAACCCCCAGCAACTTATTTACCTTTGGACCTCTTCTTTTTTGAGGCCCTATCAGCAAGAAGAGCAAGAGTAGCAATGGGAGAATGAGGAGCAACATGCTTTGTTCCACCCTTAGACCTCTCAATCGGTGGAGAAGGAACTCGTGTGTCGACCGTCGAAGTAGCTAGAAGGTCCTCATCATCAGATCCAAAGAATAAGGCATCAAGATTGAGCTTTTGGCGGCGAGCCATTGCGTTTGCTAAGTCTGGCGATGAAGAGTAGCCTCTACTGAGTGATCCACTTGATGAACAAAAAATAGTGGAAAAGGAAGCTCCGGTGATATGGCCAACTTGCTCTTTGGTTTCTATCTCAGGTGAGTCCCTCAAGAAGTCATTTACTTTGAGTTTCCGTTGGATGAGATATCTGTAAGTTCGCACATAATCAAGCAAACGTGGGGCCGACCAATCTTCGTACCTTAGTGCAACTTTGATATCCCTCGGATGCTCTTTCTCTGGTCTCCTTTTTAGCTTCTTTGAACCTGCAAGTACGAACAACAACACAAAAAAAAAAATCACAGGCGATAAGTGAATGGACAAAAGGAAACTAAAATAAAGAATGACCTAGGTGGCCGTTCTCTCGTGGAACCTGCTTCAATCGGCCCACCTCCTCGGCCGCAAACTCCCAATTACCTCCGACTTGAAGGAAATCAGAGCAATGTTTGTCGTTATCAAGAAGTTCAGTGACGAGTTAGAGGTCCAACGACTGAACTTTGACATAATAGGTTTTACCACATTTATTATGACACAAGGAGTAGCAATGAAGGATATCCCAAATACCCAAGTCCAAGTCTAAGAGGTCGTTCAAGACCGAGACACTATTTACCACTCTAAATGTGTTCATTGATATTTGCATTGGTGTAAGTTCAAAATAAGAAAAGAATCCACGCAACAAAGGGTTCAACGGAAACCTAACACCCCCCTCTACGATGGAGGCAATTAAGAAGGGCATTGTGGTGCTCGTACACGACCGATCCGCATCCACCGCCGCCAATGTCAACGTGACATCATTGGGAATGTTATATCTTCGGCGGAACTCATCCATTCCCGCCGGAGTGTCCACTAAGTTCCGAAACTTACCCATGGGATATGCGATGTTCCACCAAACAATTACACTAAGGATGACTTGCAAGGTTGGAGGTACAATGGCCGACCGAGCAACCGTATGCTAGACAACTCTCAATGTTACACTTAACCAAAAAAGTAATGGTGAATGTGGAAAGGAAATACATGGGTTCTATGACTTACAGTGTCAAAATCAAGTGAAACTCGATGGCGAGCGTCTCTGATGAAGCAATCCCACTGTGGCAACCAAGAGAAAAATTATGAGTTGCATAAAAAATAAATAAATAAATAAATAACAGTGGCCTGAAGACTTACAAAACCAGTGTTGGTAAGGCAAATCAACAAGTGACAACGATAAACACTGTGAGAGAAGGAACACTGGCACAAGAAATGGCACTGAAATACCGTCAACACCGTCGAGAAAATAAGAAATCCGGAGCTTACGACGCTGGAAATGGCAAAGCAAGATAATGGGGGCAAAATGGACAGGCCATAGGTGATGAGACGGCGGTAAGATCACCCCTTCACCATCAAAAAAGTGCTGTTCAAGGTGTCTGCGAAGCCTCAACCAACATGAAATAAATAGGAGATTGGTCTATCTGACTTGAAATTCTAGAGAGAGAAAATGGGAAAACCACAACGTTGGAGCAAGCTATCAACTTTCTTGAAACAAATTTAGAATTTATAGAAAGAGTTCCAAGGTCAAGCTCTCAAATTTTAAAATTGTTTTAAAGTTCCAAGGAAAGAAAACGTAAAGATAAAGAAAACAGAGTACTTTGTTCTCAAAAAGGGACTTGTGTTTTTCTGAAGTAAAAAAGTGGAGGCAAGATGGGTTTGTTTTATTTTTCAAAAATTGATGGGTCTTCTTCACGTCACATCATAAGCCCAACCCACTAACAAGACATAAACACGTAGCAGCTCGGCAGTCTAGTATATACGTTTGCCAGTGCCGAGCTTGAAGTCCAACGGTAAGACGAAGATGGTGGCCAACCGAGCGCTGCGCTAAAAAGATAAAACTGAGCACAAACTAGTGACCACTGAGCTGGTCCATGCATGTACCAATAAATTGTAGCAGTTCCAACAAAGAACACTAAGCGAAGACTGAAAACCGAACTAATGGCTCGAAGAAAGGGTTGACCAAAACTTAGATTGGACAACTCAGTCGATCGAAATGGTGACATCAAACCAAACCAAGTAGTCGACAACCGAGCAGCGTGAAAGAGTTGGTACGAACCAAGCTACGGATTAATGGTAACCGACCGAACTCATTCATCGACGACGACGAATCAAGCTAGCGACCGAGTTGCGAATTTGATGGGTTGCTCCTCTAAGGCCGAGCAACGACAAACCCATGGCCGAGCAACAGTCCAACCGGGCTAAAGTGTACAGGACTCGTAAATTGGCCCTACATTTCGATATGTACAACAGACCAAGCTTGTACCCCGCACGACCTCGGCCGACCAAACAAACCATGGCAATTTTGAACTAGAAACGGAAGTTGCATTCTGTGATGACTGAATGACAACAAAGACAACCAAATAAAAATAAACCGAGCAGAACTGGAGTTAGCCAAGGGACGCAGAACAAGAACTTGAAGACCCAAATAAAAAAATCAAGCTAGGTAAGTGTCGTGCGTAAATTAAATAAGAGTTGTTCAGCCCATCAAGGGTCGAAAAAGGTTCGACCAAGCAGCGACGATAACCGACCAAGTTGTAAAATGCATGAGGTAAGCCAAGCTGGGTGTGAGCAGAATCTATGAACTGAAATGAATCGAAGCTGCTGCGTCGGACCGAACAATGCAAAAACACATCCATGACCGACCAACAAAGGTAGAGCTGCAGCCAACAACAAATGGGCCAAACCCATTTTTATTTTTATTTGTTGACAGTAAAAAGCTTCATGGATAACTGACATACACACTATATATATGCAAGAAAGAGCTCAGGTGGGACCTACCAAGCATACACAAGGCCGAGCCATAACTCAATCTAAGAACGTCCAGTCATGCAATTTGAGATCCATCAGATTACAAACCTATTCTTATAAGGCATAGCCATTCACAAAAAGTCAAGTAAGGGGCCCACTGAACATTCAAGGTAATTGTTTATATAAGTTAATGGTCATGTGCAATGTGCTGAGAAAAAAAAAAAACAAATGAGTTGCCTAGTGGACATTGGAGCCCACCTAATTTGACTTTATAAGATCAAGTATTTGATTTAGCAAATATAAAGCATGGCAGCCAAGCAACTTTTATACAAACTTGGCCTACTAAAAAAAATTTTTGGTGGGCCGAGATGTACTTATATATTTGCGTATAAATATATAAATCTAGTTTTCTTGTAAATTCGAGGTCCGAGATCCATCGATAAGCACGAAGGTCGAAATACACTTTGAACAAATTGGGCCAATGAACAACAATGGCTTCCACTCAATAAATTTGAATGCAAGCCAGGGGGCAAATGAAGTGGGTAAAAATTAATCAAGTCTTGGTGCTAGGCCCAATGCGATGCTCACTCCGAGGTTGAGCTAGGTTGGACCTCGGCCCTATGGCCAACACTTGCTCCGAAGCAAGACAATCATAGAAGTTCGGCCCAATGTACGAATGTCACTCCAAAGTGGGCAGAGCAACATGGTGGACCTCCTGGATGGGCAGCCAACCACTCCAAAATGGGTTGAGTAACATGTTGAACCTCCTAGTTGGACAACCACTCTGGAGTAGACCAAATTAAAGAAAGCCAATTCATTGAAGATCTTTCTTGGGCCCACAAGAGACAAACAACTCTGCTCCTCTCCCTCTGTGTGAACAGAACGTGGAGACGAGGAGGTGCAGAGGGACACACACATGACAGACCTGCATCTAGGCGAGTGGTTGTCCTCCTCCAATAAGAAATGACCGTTAATGAGACAAACAAAACAGACCTGCACCCGAGTGTCAGGCGAAGTGGTCGTCCTCCTCCAATGGGAGACAACCACGAATAAGACACATTGGACAGATGGCAGAGAGAAAAGGTCTTGGAGGACAAGCAACCTTCTCTTATAAAAGGTGAGCACTATTCACCCTCAAGGGATTTGAAATCCACACACTTAACACATACACACTCTTTGTATTCTCTCTTCTTCCTCTCCCTGAGTCCCCGACTTTACCATCGGAGGGGTTTCCGACCAAACCCCGGTCGGGCAGCCTCACCATTTGTTATTTTGTGCAGATCTTCAATTCCCAAAGCACACTATTCATCTACGAAGTTCAACCCTTCTTCATAGTGCGGAAATCACCCCCGCACAGGTGAATAGTTAAATGTTAATGTTAATGTGGTCTTCTTCGCAGTTTTGATTTCTTAGCGTCACTCTTTGTTTGCCTTCTTTGAGTGTAGATGTGGATTGCAAAGGCAGAGTATGATGAGTCTGGGCCATCAATAGTGCATAGAAAATGCTTTTGATTGTGCAAAGGACAAAGGTTAAAGGACATGAATATTGATGAAAGAGAAACTACTTTCCTAATATTTTTGGGAGAGATGCAGCCAGTTCGCGACCTTTCATCCTTAGTTTGTTTTCTATAAACTTTTATTGTTTCACTTGTGTTGAGGTTGTTAAACATGAGAAGGCGAGGAGCTTATTATTAGTAGTAGAATGGTCCAATTCTTTTATTTTTATATAATTTTAAAATTTTTCTAGAGCATCACCAATGCCAACCCATTAGGCATATAATACTTGTTAGTCAAAATGCCTAATATAACTCACTTTTTTTAACTCTAATATACTAGGCATGTGATTAGGCATTTTGGCTTAACTCTCATTCACTAGTTACATGTAGCTGGCCTTCAAAGATTATACAAAATGTATTTAATCCTTATGATCATTTTCCTCCACCTTTGCTGTTGATGTGGCATTCTATAACATTATTAGTATTTGGATGAATAGCTAACATAAAGAGTATGGTATGGACACCGTGCCATTTTTGAGTCTAAGACTCGTTTCCACACAAGCATTGGACCAACTTGCTTTAACAACAAAAAGTCGCCACTTAACTTTTAGAGGGGAATTAAAAAATCTTTAATGATGAAAACTAGGTTAATGGTCAGTCCGTTATAACCAGAAATTTTCTAGGCTCAGGAACTTAAGTATAAAAGGGGAAGGTCATTTAAATGAAAGTATCTCTTTTTGTCCAATCCGAAGATTGGTCTCTACTCACTTTTTATTTTATGATTTAGTGGTTAATTATTTCATACAAATTCATTTTGAGCCTAAAACTTTTATTTGACCCTAGAACTAGGTGATTTGAATAAAATAAGTGTCATTCGTTTCAGTTATAAGAATAAAGCCATATCTTCCATAAAAATAAATATTTTTCATCAAAAAAAGGATTTTAAATCAAACGTGGCCATAAATTTGAAATAAATAAATGACATTTATAAAAACATTCAAAACATTCAATTTTGCATAGAAAAGCATATAGACTTGGATTATTCAAAAGGACAATGCAAATAAACACAAGCACACGCTATGAAGGATAAATGAACTTACCCGGTTGCTCACTTTCAGCGTCTTACATGCAAAACTTAAAATTAAACATGACCCTAGTATGCAACTAATCATACAAAGCGTAAACCTAGGCTTGGTTTGAGGCTACTAAATAATGCTTCTACATAAAAAGGCAAATAACAAATAAAGTACAAAAATACAAACTAACTACATGATGATTCAAATCGGGTCTAAGACATGATTCTATATGATTACATGGTCCTAAACCTAAACGTGGTTTGCTACTAAAAACATGGACAAAAAGGTACTGAAATAATAAAAGATGAGAGTATTACCTACATTTTTGCAAAAAGTCCAAGAAAATGGTTTTCTTGCTTATAGGCCTCCCTCAAGCAAGGGTTGTTGATTATAGTCCAAGTCTCCAAGCCTTAGAAGGTTTGCCCATTCACCTCCTCAAGCAAGGGGGTGTTTTGCCCAATCACCTCTCTTTACTCATCTTTTTCGAATAAGCCCCTATGAACCAATCCTCATCCACCTCTGCTCGGTTTTCTTTCTCTATGTTCTTCCTATAGCACCTCATAGCCATCAACTTCTAGGTGTAATGAGCCTCAGCCAGCCTAGTATTCCTCCATTTCAGTATTTTCCTTTTATCCTGGCAATCAAGGGTTGGCATTTTCCTTTTCCAAACATTCCAAATAGACTCACAGATGTTAGTTATCTCCCAATCCTCCAACTCTAAGTAGACTTCTACGTAGGTTTTAGTTTCTCCTTCTTGCCATTTATCATTCTCTTCTCCCTCTTTGTTGCTGTCATTCTCTTCCTCAAATTCACTCTCACATCCTTGATTCTCCACATGTTGGGACCTATCAAAGTCATATGGGTGGCCCGAAAGATCTTCTTTGATGGCATCTACCGCCAAGAAATCCACATCCATGGATTCAGGGAGCACCACTTCCGACTTAGGCCCACTAGCAGGCATAATTTACTTGCTAGGATCATATGCTTCTGCAGGTTGGGGTTGTTGTTGCACTACGGAGACTACAGATACTTCTTCACCCAGATTAGTTTTTCCAAATACGAGATCCAACCATTCATCCTGTATAAGGCCCCCTGGTAGCACTATTTGTTTTACATATTTCACCTCTGTGATTAACTCTTCTATCTGAGCAAGGAAGATTGCTATATGATCAAGATTATCCTCTTGTGACCTCTTTTGGATGACATTTATTTCCACTTCTTCAAGCATAGGCACTGGTGGTTTGGGTAGATCAACAGATATGATGAATTAGCTAGGTTCAAAAATAGGAGTGGTCTGTATGAAGTTGATACTTGAGGAAGGTATAACTTTGTCGTGTTTGGGCAGAGAGTTGATCGGCTCTCGTGGTGGTGCTATGATTTAGATGTCAATGAGATCTTGGATCTTTTGGTGGAAATTAGTGCAATGGTCGATTTCACGGTCAACTTATTGGTGGAAGGCATAGTATAGGATATGATCATGATTGCTAATAAAGGATCTAGCAAATCTTTTGGACCAAGGGGTGTCAAATGCCCCTTGCCCTTAAAGATTGTAGAGCTTTAGATAAGGACATATAAAGTGGATGAAAGGTTCTTTAGGTGGAGTCTTTGCATGACCCTTGACAGAATTGCATAGAGAGTGCTTGTATAACCTCAGCTTTCCATCTTGCGACAAAATCATTGATGTTCCTTTGTGATTCCGACAGTGGTGATGCAGCCATTTGGGTTTGCAGCTCATTTTGAATCTGGATCTGGGCATCCACGATCATGGTCAAGGCATCCATGGATCTCTAAAGTGCATGGATCAAGTCAATTATTTCTCGGGCTTAGGCCATTGAGATTTCCAACTTAGGAACTTGAAAAATTCTAGGCTTGGGCTTGCAAACCTTCTTCTCTAGTGGCTTGAGTGAGACTAACACAGGTTTTCTGTCAATTATATCTTGAGTATGAGACAATGGCTGAGTCTGGCCCACTTAGCTTAAGAAATTTCCTTTCTAGGAGCGATGATTACAAAACAATCCTGTGAATAGACAGATGTACCCAATCAAATTCTTTTAAACTTACCATAGGATCTCAAAATCATCATCAATTAGGTGATGGTTTCCCAACCAACGAGTTCGAGGAATTTTCAGAATTTTCACTAAAGTGATTAACCCAACAATTTCATTTCCATTATTTATTACCTAACCATAGAAAAATATCCCATTTTTATTGAAAAGCACATGATCAAATTACTACTTCCTTTTCTTCTTCTTTTCAAAATTGTTTTTTAGGGTAAAATTGTTGACTAGTTCAGATTTTATTTCAACAAATTAATCAAATAATCATCTCTTAGATAAATATCTCATAGAGGAATTAAAATTTTATTCAAAGTGAAAATTTTGGTCACCACTTCCTTACCCACCATTTTTCCAATAAAATTATGATTCCTCCAAAATTAGCAGCCCTAAGATTTTTATTTAATTAAAAACACTACTCAAATTTTATTTCAAAAAATTTCTAAAGAACTCTAGATTTCATTCCAAGCATGTAATCAAACAATCACTCTCTAGTCAAATGTTTTCTAAGAAAATTCAAAATTCTATTTCAAAGTGAAAGACTTGGTCATCACCTCCTCGTCTAACACTTTTCCATGAAATCAAAATTCCCTCCTGAGTCAATAACCTAAATATTTTCATTCAATCAAACATCTTTCATGATTTCCAAAATTCTACTTAGGTTTTTTTTTTTTTTTTTTTCAAAGTTCTTTTCCCCCAAGGAACTTCAGATTTTATTTCAAGCACTCAATCAAATAATTATCTTCTAGTCAAATACCCTTTAGGGGAATTGAAATTTTATTCAAAATGGTAGACTTGGTCACAACTTCCTTGCCTACCAATTTTCCATAAAACCAAAAATTCTCCCAAAGTCAATAACTTAAAGATTTTCATTCAATCAAAGTGGAATTGAACTTTAAGGAGATGAATTGAACTTTAAGCTCATGATGGGCAACCTTTTCAGAAACAAAGTGGAAGTCAATTTCGATATGCTTAGTACGTGCATGAAATACCGAATTGGCAGACAAATATGTTGCACCAAGGTTATCACACCACAAAATTGGAGGTTGAGAGAGAGGAACACCAAGTTCTTTACAAACTCTTTTTCGAACGGGTTGACACACTAAAATGCTCAAACGGCATTGATGTCAACGAAACTTGACACACTTGACTAACTAGTCACAAATAACTTTTAGGAGAAGATGGGACTCAAAACTGTTTTCCGGTTTTGAATCTGGAGCTTAATTTCCATTTGTAAAAACTTGTCATTTACAAACTCTTTTTCCAACTGTGTGACTCACTAAAATGCTCAAACGGTGTCGGATGTCAATGAAACTTAACACACACGAATAACTAGGTACAAATGACTTGTACAAAAAGATGGGAATCGAAACCGATTCCAGATTTTAAATCTGGAGCCAAATTTTTGTTTGTGAAAACTTGTCTTTTACAAACTATTTTTTCGAACCGGTTGACACACTAAAATACTCAAACGGCGTCGGATGTCAACGAAACTTGACACACTTGACTAATTAGGCACAAATTACTTGTAGGAGAAGATGGGACTTGAAACCGTTTCCCGTTTTTGAATCTAAAGCCAAATTCCCGTTTGTGAAAACAAGTCCTTTAGAAACTTTTTTCATCTTTTGTGCTTATTCGATTATTGTTAGATTATAGCACAATGTTTTCAATCACTACTTGATTTTAATAGTATTATCATCATTGTAGGATGTAATTAAAGTTTCTTTAGATAGTTCACGTATACCAATAGTCTAATTGGTGAAGGGACTTCTTATTAGTGACAATCCATTGTGTGAAATCGATGGAGTTCTAATTGGCCCTGAATATTGCAAAGTTTGTCTTAAAAGCAAAAAAGTCGAACGCTCTTTTGGAAACAACATCCCAAGATCTAAGAACAGTTGGAGAAGCTATTTGAAGATACATTGTGTGGCGCTCGATTCATGAATATTTTACAATCTTCTTTTTGTATTTGTTTATTTATTGAAATAAATATCATATGTTTTACATTTTCTGTAAGCTTGAAATTAATTATATTGTAAATGATTATTATTATTATTATTATTATTATTATTATTATTATTATTATTATTATTATTATTATTATTATTGTTTGGTTTCTTTTTGCAGGTGCAACCCATTTGTGTATGTGATAATATCTTTGCATATCGATATTGGAGCTTACAATGTTATTTATTTATTTATTTATTGAAAAAAAATATTAAATGTTTTACATTTTCTGTAAGCTTGAAATTAATTATATTGTAAATGAATTTTTTTATTGGGTTTCTTTTTACAGATGCAACCCTTTTGAGTACGTGATGATATCTTCGCATATCGATATTGGAGCTTACAATCTTATTTATGAATTTATTTATTTATTGAAATAAATATCAAACGTTTTACATTTTTTGTAAACTTGAAATTAATTATATTGTAAATGATTTTTTTTTTTTGTTTCTTTTTGCAGATGCAACCCTTTTGAGTACATGATGATATCTTCGTATATTGATATTGCAGGTTACAATCTTATTTATTTATTTATTTATGAAATAAATATCAAATGTTTTATATTTTCTGTAAGCTTAAAATTAATTATATTGTAAATGATGTTTTTTTTTTTTTTTTTAGTTTCTTTTTGTAGATACAACCCCTTTTGAGTACGTGATTGTCACAACCCAAACCCGCCTTTAGAGATTTAGGACGTAACCGGCCAGTAATCATGAAATTACCTACGGCCTCAAACAGAATTATAAAAATATATTTAAATATACAAGGCCTGTAGCGGAAGCAATTATGAAATGTGTCCATTGAACTGTGCATATATGCCATGATCAGAAATATACATATTATATCTCACATCACACTTCATATCATATGTCATAACATCTACACACATTCATTATACATACATAACCCATAATCAAAACTTATAACATCATAGACTATACAAAACCCAAGCTTCTCAAGCTTGGCCAAAATAACACTAGGGCCCCAACGTAGAGGTGTAACTTGGGTGGCTTTACAAAAGGCTGACTCTGATGCGGTCTCTAACGTGGAACTCCCTGATGCTCACCTACATACATATAAATAAACAGAGTGAGCTGGAAGCCCAATGAGTAATCACCATGTAAGGGGTTAAATGAATGAGCCTCATGTCTTATTTAATCAATATAAAGATCTTGACATATTTAACCTCGTTTCGAAAGCACATAGTATCAAATACTGCTTATTGATCCTTTCGTAGCTTACCAAATAGCGAAGTTCATAATTTTTCTTTTAATCACATTTACAGAATGGCCTTAGGCCCAAGGATTGGCCTCGGACCCAACATATAACAGGACGACCTCGGGCCCAACATATATCAAAACGGCCTCAAGCTCAATCATATATCAAAATGGCCTCGAGCTCAATCATATATCAAAATGGCCTCGAGCTCAATCATATATCAAAACGGCATCGGGCCCATTCATATATCAAAATGGCCTCGGGCCCAATCATATATCAAAACGGCCTCGGGCCCATTCATATATCAAAACGGCCTCAAGCCCAATCATATATCAAAACATTCTTTCAGAAACTTGCTATAGCAAATTACTCCGAAGATTTCAAACATATTTTATCCTTTCGGAAACACTTGTCAAGGCACATAATTTATACAAAGTATAAGTTTCACAATTCCAAAGTATTTCATACGAAAATACCGTTACAAATAAATTATTCACAATGCTTGGTCGGATAATACTCCTTAACGACTCAGCCTGCAAATACATAACCAAGCATAACATTTCAAAACACATTGCCTTCAATTCACTCAATCAATTTATTCGTTACATATCGGTTCAATCGTTCCCCATTCTTTAATTTCTCTCAAGTGTTTAATGCTAATCTTCTCTACATGTGAATCACGTATAAAGCATGTGTCAAAGATGTACTTTAAACGGCCCTAAATATTCATAACTTAAATTAATGTTTCCTACAACAATTTCATATGTTTTTCATTGAAAATATCATGTTTACATATATAAGGTTTAAGGAAATAGTAAGAAGGGAAAGGAAACTAAGTTAGGGTAGGAAATGGCATGAAACGGTTAAAAGAAAATAAATAGCCTTCACTAATTTGAGTATATCTATTTGTGTACTTAGAATTTGGATGTGAGACCACCACTATTAGAAACTAGACTTCGAGGGCTTGAATTTAGGCTCAAGAATCGCTTAAAACGAAGTCCGGATGAAGGAGATATGCCTTTTTGAAGTTGGGTTGAAACAGGAGTTCCGCACGTGCAGAAGTCTTCACCGCTTGTGCAGCCCAAATCCGCTCGAGCGGAAACACTGGCCACTCGAGCTCCCAGAGAGCAAAATGAAAACCTTTGTTTTTCTTCATGTTCCACTCTCATGAAGCCCATGGCCGCTCGTGTAGTCTGGGCAAAATCAGACAGTCCAAAAGTGGTTCAAAGATGCAAACTTCCCAAACTCATTTCCAAGTCCAAATCAAAGCAAAACTCACTAAAAAACATGATATACTAGCATGATTTAGGTATAATTCTACATTACACACATCAATCTTGCCTCACCATTAGATTCATGGTCTCATCTATCCCATATATTCATAAATTACATACACAAGCTCAATATACATACAACATGGTGAATCTTCCGACAAATTTTGGTTGTATGAACCATCTAGAGTTTATTTCATGGATTAATCATAAGATTGAACTCAAATCAAACAAAAATGAAGAGATTAAGGTTCTATTTCTTGCATTTAGTTCAACCCATTACACAACTCAAAACCCTAGCTCAAAATTTCCAATTTCTTCTTGATTTCATGCCAAAGATGAGTTAAAGACAAAGATTTCAAGTAAATTTCCATACCTTAGCTTCAATCTAGGGTTTGCCCTTTAAAACTCTAACAAGATCCTAGTTTATTCTCTTTCTCTCTCTCTCTCTAGCAAGTCTCAACAAGAATAAAGTACACAAGAGGGCTAGAGATTTATAAATTGGGCTAATTAAACATTACGAATCGTAATTTTTCAAAATTTCACCGAAAGCTCTAAAAATCATGCTAATCACAGATATGAAGTCGCTTTTGGTTTATTGCACCTCTATGGCTTTCAATTTTAAGTTCAAAGTTTCAATTGCAACAGATATTCCCACATTCGATAGATATTATTCTAAATTCACATAATTCATATACTTAAACTTGTAAATTCGTATCAAATACATAATCACATGTATAATTAAGCATAGTATGAGTTGGGTTATTACAGTGATGATATCTTCGCATATCAATAGTGGAGTTTGCTATTGATATTAAAACAAGCTATAATATATATATATATATATATATATATATGTTTTTTTGTTTATATTGTCGATACTTTTGTTTTGTTTTAGATACAAAAATTTGAGTTCTTGAATATCAAAAATTATTAATATTGTTGGAGGATGTTTTATATATTTTTATAAAAAATATTTGGTTATGTAGACACCCCATTTTTGACTACCTACAAGACTCAGATGCTTGGTTCAATGCACTCAATGATAAAAGTTGAATTGTGAATTCGCAGCGATTCGGAATCAATCAAGCTTCCAACATAACCTCACATCTTCAACATTTGCCTTATTTGAACCCATAAGTTTCATTTTTGGACCATTTCCTACCCTGAGCTGAGTTTGAACCCAAAAAAATAGAGGAGGCCATCAAGGCCCGGCCGTGCATCAGTGATGGCTGGTCGTAGCTATGAATGGCCGGCCGGCCTTCAATGGTGATAAACACTGTTTTGGGTGGGAGGCCGCCTATTGTCCATTTTTGAAGATATTTATCACCTTTTGAGCTTGAATTCTATAAAACCAAAGCTCTTGGATTGTTTTGAGGGTTAAACAAAATTTTAGAAGTGATATATACACCTTGAGAGCTCTTGACTCCTTATTCTTCCATTGCAAGGCATCTTTGAGCTAACCTAGCTTGCTTACACCACCTATATACATCATATACAACCTTGTCTTACCACCCAAAAGCCTTGGTTGATCTTGGAGAAGTGTAATTCAAGCTTGAGAATGCGTTGAAACCAAGTTTGAAGCATCCATAGCAAGCTTGCTTCTTGAAAGGTATAAGCTTGTTTACTCTCTCTTGCCTTCATTTCTATCATTTACTTCATAATTCTTGTTGTTTTGGATTGTTTTGAGCTTGTTTGAAGTGTTTGGAGTTGGGTTTGAAGAGTTACCAAAAGGGTAGAGATAGCTTGCTCTTTCTATACCTTTATTTATAACTCAAACCATCTCCCTTTTCACTCTTTTCCTTTGGTATTTACACTGATTTTCAGAGGTTTGAAAAGGTTAAAAAACCATGTTTTAAAGCTTCAACAGTGGAGGGGTTAGCCACCCCTCCTTATCCTTGTTTACTAGCCTTAATTCTCATCTTTATTGTCTAGCTTTTCAACCCCTTTTCATGCATGTTTTACCTCTGATTTTCATATATTTTGGGCTGTTTTAAGGTGGTCTAGGTCATTTCAATTGGTTCTTGCCATGTTTAATACACTCATGGTCTCATTGAGTTGGCATACTTCTTGTTTGATATGTTTTCTTTGTTCATTTTCCATGTTTAGAGTCTAAGTTTGCTAATCAATCAAGCATCTCATATATATCATTCTTGAGAATGGTTTCAACCAATTGAGGTTATTCAAATGCATGTAAAGGAAACCTACACTTAATGGGTTAATCTCTTCGGAGATTCATTGTCAACGGTGTAATCTCCTTCTCATGTTTTAGAAAGACCTCTTGTTTGACATTATTTCTTGTTTAGAGGAATTTAACATCACATTTGGACAAATGGACTAATGAATGGCAATGACTAAAACAATTAGCTTAAAACTTGGATAACACACTTAAAGAAAATGGCTAAATAGCTTGAACTTGGCCGGACATTATGCCAAGTTTCTTGTGTCAAGGGTCATCAAGCATCAATTCATGGTGTTTTAATGTCCTTGAAGCGTCTCAACTTCCTTTTTTTGAGTTCATTCCATGACAAAAAGGGAGGGGTGGTCCATTTGCATTACATTCATTGATTTTTTGGTCCAAAATGATATTCGTGATCATCAAGCAATCATATTGCTCATTGATGGTTTTGGAGTCAATCCCAACCTTCTCTTAAGGCTTTCCTATGACAGAGAAGGAATGAAGGACAAACAGAGCTTGAAAATGCTATATCTGCACTGATTTCACCACAGAGCACAGAAACAGAGTTTTGCACCAAATCAATGCACGGCCGGCCCTCTGTAGGCTCGGCCGGTTGTCAGTGATGCACGGCCGGCCCTTGGTGTGTGGCCAGCAGTGCAATTTTGCAGAAATAAAGGCAGTGGCTGAAGGTGAAACAAAGGCGGTCTGGGCAGACAGAGTAGCTTTCAGGCAATGCGCATGCAACCTCCATCCATCTTCCTTAGTGTCCTTATCAAATACGTTTGATCGTTTAATTGTTTCATTAGCATAACGAATTGTGTTGTAATATTTAATTAGTCTAATTAGTTGTAGCTAATTATTCGGTGTTGTAATATTTAATTAGCTTAGCCTAGTTAGATTCTTAATTAATTAGCTTAGATAGTTAGTTAATTATTCATTTCAAGTATTGTAATAATTAGTTAATTAGTTTAGCTATGTATTCAAGTTTTGTAATAGTTAGCTTAATTAGCTTAGCTTAGCTTAGTTAGTTAGCTCATTCTTTCGGACTCTCCTTCGTGAGAGCAAAATGTAATAACGTGTATGTCTTCCAACCCCGCGTCTTTTTCCTTTTTATTTATCCGCTTTTGATGGTTAGATTATAGACATGTTTTAATTAGCATACCTTATGCTTGCATTTATTCATCTTGTCTTGCATGCACTGGGGCTCGGCGCATCATTCAAATTGCATTGTCTTTTCAATACTTACTTGAATACGTGTTTAGACCGCATGTCTTGAATTAATCCATATGTCATATTAGTAGCCGAGCCTATTAAATGCATTACCGCATATGTTGCATTACACAATTAGCATAGTTAGGAATCATGCATATTTTTCTAACTCATATCTTCTTAGCTTGGAGTACTAGGTGAGTTTTTAGTGCTTTAGCATACTTGCATGAATGTAAATGATTGCCATGACTAGCATGCTTGCCATGAGGCTAAACGCTTACTTGTTAAACTACTTGAATGCCTGTGGATGAAGACTTGTTATTTGAATTAGAACGATTCAACGAATGTATGTTTTAAGTGCACTTTGTTGAGTGGCAAATTCGCAAACTTTAAGCCCACTTGAGGTGGCAAAATCAAACCCTTTCACAAAACAAACATGAAATTGAGTTGTTCCAATTCTCGCAATTTTAATCTATACTTTCTTGTGCGCATCACATAGTAATGCTAGCCTAATAAACCGGAATAGGAGCATATAATGTTGATAAAAATCATATCATGATTAGTAGAGGCCGATCTTTGATCGGGCGAGCGGGGGGTGCTCAATTCATGACCTTCCCCTCTCGTACCTAAGTTCCCAAGCTGAGATAACTTTGGTGATGACGGACACGAGGCCTTCGGCACGAGTCATGGGTTTCCTAAATTTCTCCAAAACAAAAAATATTTAGGTGGCGACTCTGTATCTAGCAAAGCAGTCCAATTTTGGTATTTTTTATTCAAAATCGATTTTTCAAAAAGATTTGTCAAATTTGGACTCTTTGGTGTTTATCAATTTCACATTGCACTTGTGAGATTAGATTCAGAACCACGGGAGTCCGAACTGTGGGGCTTTCTTTCAAACCTTCCGAAAGGGGGGCGCGAAAAAGCCGAGCCACAGGTTGACAATTGTTACAGGGTACATATATATTATTCTTCATATGAGTTTGTGAATGTGAATGTGGATGTAGATATAGATGTAGATGTGTGTGGCTGTGGATGTAGATGTGGATGTGAATGTGAATGTATTTTATTTTAGAAAATATTAATAATTTGTACAGGAAATGAATTAATAAAATATATATTGATTTTATAAAAATAATTTTATTAGGACAATAATAAACTGTCGCTAATGTAATCATTATTTCCTTACATTTTGTTAGAGACGGGTTAACCTGTCGCATATACATATTAGTTCAAATCTTCAGCGACGGTTTAAACTGTCGCAAATACGGTATTAATTTAATTCTACTTTTTTTGCGACGTTTTAGACCGTCGCTAATAATACTTTTCGCAACGTCAAATACCGTTGCTAAAAATATTTTTGGCGACGGCAACTAACATCGTCACTAAAAGTGAAGCTTTTCCCCTTCTTTTTTTATCAGGTTAAACCATCGCAAAAATCATTGATTAGTCGTCGCTACAAGAAAGCGACGGTTGCAAATACTGTATCACGCCCCCTTCCGCCACCCCTCATCTCTCGTCGCTACTTCGCTGTAAAAAGTCTTTTGCAACGATATGCGAACCTTTTATGACGTTTAAGACCGTCGCAAAAGTTCTAATTTTTAATAGTGTTTAAGTGATATAAAATGGTGGGCATTGCTTAGAGAAGGAGGTTGGGCAGTAGAGGGTAAAATTGGGACCGTGGAGGTGGAAGACGAAGGGATGGTGGAAGAAGAGTGAGTAGGAGAGGAGGCCATGAATGGATCTGATACCAACTTAACTTTCTATAAGTTTGAGAACAATTTTTATGCAATAAAATACCACTCTGCCTCCAACGTGCAGAGGCAATTGATATTTATAATGAACTGTTACAGACTGATATATACAACATGTTGATAAGCATAAATAATAAGAAACAATAACAACCTGATATGATGTGCTATACAAATAGATAGACATGGACCAAATAACTAAATATATTATCTCAACACCTATCCACAATTTTTAATCAAATGTCAAGATTCATTTATGGTGTGATCTCACAATAATAAGATATATACCATTGATTTAAATTTTTGAGTAAATTTCTAATTTCTTTTATGAAGACTTTCTACTTTTGCATTTGTTATTCAGTCTCCTGATATTATTAATCATCTACTCTTGTTGTGTTTGGTGGAGAGACTTAGGAATAAATTTGGAAAGGAAAAGGAAAAAAGTGTGTGAAACTAGGTGAAATATTAGTATATTTTATTCACATTTCACTTATATTTTCCCTTTCTCTTTCCAAATCTCTTCCCAAATCTCCCAACCAAACACAGTGTTAGGGCTTAGTATATGAAACTAGACAGCTAATTGAGCACCATACTCTTAGGGTTTAGTTTCTTTTTCTGGAGACTTTCTACTTAAGTATATTACTAATTGCGATTTTAATTCCATGATATGAAAATTTTGTAACAAAGTCAAAAGGTCTAGACAACAAATTGAGCAATCAATGATTTCCAGAAATGGAAGAACATTTCTATTAATCACTATAAAAAAAAAAGGTAAACAAATTAATGAAAATAATAAATCACCATCTCTCTCTATCTCTCAATACCTGTATTCATTTTCTTTCTCCCTCTCTCTATATATACCCCCTCTCTCTTTCTTTCTTTCTCTCCAAAGAAGTACTTGAAAGAAAATATTATTAAGAAAAAAATGGAGGGTGATTTGTTGCCATTGTTGGCCATGGTGATTGTACAAGTGGGTTATGCAGGGATGAACATTCTGTCGAAGCTTGCCATGGATTCCGGCACGTGGCTTACCGGCAAGTCTTTGCCACCATTGTTATAGCCCCCTTCGCATACTTTTTGGAGAGGTATAAAAGAAATTTGCTTTTATAAAAATATATATATATTAACATTACCACAAAAATGTGTAGCATTAGCAGAATATGTATAATTTTATTTCTGAAATACAAATTTTCATAACTGTATTACAAAATTAAGTAACATTTATTACAAAAATACGTAATAAAATACATATAGCATGACCTATTTTATTTTATATATATGTATATATATATGAGATTTGTAGCCGATGTGAATTATAACATAGGCTACTAGTAATTGAAACAATACTACAAATTAAAAATATATATATATAATATTAAAAAAAAACACAAAAAAATATTTAGATTTTCAAATTTATGATTAATATTCACTAAAAATTGAATACACCCAAGCTGAATAAATTAGAATGATGTTGATAAATTTAGACCTATTGTTTTAAAACAAAAAGTTCACCCAAGCTCAATCATAATTATGTATGAATTTTCCATTGGAGTTTTGTTTCAAATAAAAAAATGCCATTAATGCTAAATGGTGAAATATGTGTAGATTATGTAGCTAATGTTTTGTAGCCGCAATTAATGTAACACTAAGACGACAAAAAAAAATGATCAAAACCATAAGATCATAGGTGTTGCTCGCAAGTCTTGTATCATATCTACATCTTACCTTACGAAATTTTAACAATTATATATACACATTTTTTTGTAATAAGTTGTGCTTGGCTAGATATATAAAATGATACTTCTATTATTATTTGTAATTTTTAACCCATAATAGTCTAATACTATCATAGAACAATGATTAGCTTTTTTTTCTCATGCATTAATTGTTATATTAATATATTTTTACACCTTATGACTGCAGAAAAACAAGCCCAAGGATGACACTGCCCATTTTCTTCCAGATGTTTTTGTGTTCCATTTTTGGGTAAGTCCTCAACACATTTATACAAGCCAGCGCAACCCTTGTTTTGTAAAAATAGAGTTCAATTTATTTATTTATTTTAAAGTATTTTATGTGGGGATGAAATGCACAGGATAACCATGAATCAAGTTCTTTACTTGGTTGGGCTCCATAATTCTACTCCCACGATTGGCTGTGCTCTGACAAATTTGCTGCCAGCAGTCACTTTCATTCTTGCTGTTCCTTTTGGGTAGTTTATTACATATTTGTAAAAGTATCAAATGAATTGCTTTTTACTCATCTACACTTATTTCTATTTGAAAAATGAGAGACCACTTTTCTATTTGAAAAATGAGAGATCACTAAAAAGAGGAGCACTAATAACTCTAAAGTAGTGTGGGTCTCACATGATGGGATGTTTTGCTTGTGTGTTTTTTTTTTTTTTTTTTTTTGAATTTTCACCTCATTAGTGGTCAATTAGTGCTCCCAAATTAGTGGGATGAATCATTGTTGTTTTGGTACTCTAATGGAGCACTAATGACATGGCAATGAACAAAAAAAATAAAATAAAAACAAACCAAGACCAAAACATCACATCACTGTGGGTCGAGTCCGCTGCCAACTCATTAGAGCTACCTTTAGGTCATGTTTGATTCACAAGATTAATAGTGAAGTATTAATAATCCTATTAAATTAGTGTGGTATTCACTATCCAATTTGATTAATATCCATGGGATTAATAATCCCACCCCTACCTCATTACTAATAATCCTACAAATTTGTTGGATTAATTATCCATTGGATTAATAATCCTAAACCAAAATGTTAAAACAAACATATGATAATTGGGCCCACGGATTAATAATGTCAATCCCATACTCTAATCCACCAAATCAAACATGCCATTAGAACTCAAAAATTAGACCTCCAAAGCATTTTTCTATATATATATATATATATATGTATATATTTGATGTTTGGTAGGTTGGAAAGTGTGGGAATTAAGAGAAAAGCAGGACAAGCCAAGATTTTGGGGACAGTGGTGTGTGTGTAGGTGGAGCAATGTTGTTGTCATTGTACCATGGGCGTACAGTGATAGGGCGATCAAGCATTCATTGGAAGTATGAAGAGATCATCGGGAAAGAAACCTCTACCAACCATGCTAACAACTTCATCTTGGGCCCCTTTTTAATAATAGCTAGCACTGTCTCTTGGGCAATATGGTTCATTATCCAAGTAAGTACTAACCCAATCAATCAATAATATCATAACCATTTAATTACTAACAATTAAAGCTAGTGAATTGTTTATGATTAAAAATTAATGTTTTTTTTTTTATGTTCTCGCAAAATATGTTTTTTCTAAACAATAATTTTATTCAATTTTCACATAAATTAATCACACAACCGGACATACCGTGTGAAAAGATTTGTATAAAAAAATTGTCTCATTTTGTGATTAATTTTTGTATTTCTAGACATTTTTTATTTTTAATTTTTTCTCTAAAATATTTTTTCTACAGTTTCTAGCTGTTGGTACAATACAACGAAGAACCAAATCGATAAAAAATAATTATTATGTTCAACAAAAAATTAGTGTAATTTGATATAAAATTATCACTTTTTAAATGCGGAAAAACATTTGGAGGAGTCATACTAACCTCGCCAGCACCACGACCATCACCATTACCACCACCCTACGAATATCTAGGATCCCCAATTCTTGCAAGATAGTTGCTCCTCTCCTAAAAGCTATAGCTCCTAAAGTACTAGCAAGAGTTAATAGCAAAAGCAAAGCTAGTAGCCAACCGCTGCTATCTCTTCCTATATAGCATAGCTTCCAAATAGCCCAAAGCTATTATCCTATAGAGCTTCCACATTCCCTGCACTAAATCAAAGGAGCTACTAGAATAGCTAAGGTGGTAGCCTTAGATTTAGCCCTGCCAGCTAGGAATTGAGTTTTTAAGCTTTGCACCACCACCACGACGATCACCATTACCGCCACCCTACGATTTCTCCACCACCACTATCACTAGCACACCGTTACATTTTTAGAGTTTGCAGATACAAATTTTTGGAACACATTTTCTCGAAAAGCATTTTCACTAAAACAAATGGACCATAAAGTTATAGTTAGTTAAACCTGCAATTAGTTATAGTCACCATTTTCTAATTGGTATATTGCATAATACTTTGGTTAATAATTTTGAATTTTTTTTTATTTTGGATATTATTGATTAATGATTGAATTATTCAGGCAAGAATGAGTGAGAAGTATGCAGCACCATACACAACATCAACATTAATATGTTTAATGGCGAGCGTTCAATGTGGGATTATCGGTTTCTGTGCCAACCATAATATTTCTGCTTGGTCGTTGACACCCGGGATCCAAGCCTTTTCAAGTATTTATGGGGTATGTATTGTCTGAACTTCAAAATTTTTAATAGTTATATTTATTTATATTGTCTAGTATCGACTAATACTAAAAGTCTCTTTGTAAAAGACTCATGGTGATTATAATAGTTGAAGGAAATACAAGATTTTGTTTTAAATCCTTCGATTTTTAGTCCTGATTGTTAGAGTAAAATGTACAATTTATATGAAGATGTTGATTGATACAGTCACTAATAATAATAATAAAATCATTAAAATTGTGTATTTCAGGGAATTATGTGTACTGCAGCAGCATTTTGCCTAATGTCATGGTGCATCTAGAGAAAAGGTCCTCTGTATGTCTCAGTGTTCAATCCCTTGCTGCTCGTTATCGTGGCGATTCTCAGTTGGGGCCTTCTCGAAGAGAAATTATATGTTGGAACGTGCGTTTTGTTTTGTTTTGTTTTTTTTAACTTGAATCAACATTCATTTCATGTTATTCTATGATCTCCTTTGAATTAACGCCTATAGCACTTTCAAAATAGATTGATCATTCTTTTATGTGGTTTTTTTTCAGTGTTGTAGGGTCTGGCTTGATTGTTATGGCGCTCTGTGTTGTTCTTTGGGGAAAGAACAAAGAAATGAATGCAAAGAACAATGCCGAGGAAGATAGAGAAGAAGAGAAGCAAGAAGCAAGAAACAGTGAAAAGTGACTTGGAAATGCAGTTTTCCGGGCTTTCAAATGGCAATCACAATCTTCATACAATCAGAAGTTAAGCAAAGAAATGGTGGCAATGGAAATTAGGTTTCACTTGTTCATATGATCATCTTGGATGGGCAGGGCTAGCTAGCTAGTCTTTTTCTCTTATACAAAAGTTTTTCTAGAAAGAAAACTTTTACTGCTTTCTTGCTCTTTTTGGCAGCTTTGATAGGGGATGGGGTCATGGAGCTAGCAATGAAATAAGTAGTTTATATAACTCCAAAAAAATAAAATAAAAATGTTGCATTATTTATTAGGAGGAAAACCCACATGGTTTAGTAACATAACAGAAATAAATATAATTATTATGCCAAGTTAATTTTGTTTTTAATCAGATCTCCCTTCATCATTTTCTATGACAGTATTTGGATTTTGAATTTGTGGAGAGATTTGTAGCGACAAAAGAAAAAATATTGAAAAAGTGATAAAATAAATATCTTATATTTTATTCACTTTTTTCTTCTTCTTCTTTTTTTTTTTTTTTTTTCTTTTCATTTCAATGTACAAATACCGTATACTCAATATCCTCAATTTCATTGAGCTCAAAACCTCCCAAGGCAAAGTTGATCATAGTTGAATGAAGCTATCCAAAAATGATGGAGAAATCTGTTATTATTATTTAGGTAAATAAACTTTCAAAATGAAAAAGAAGATCCACAAGTGAGATTGTGTAACCTCACCACGTAAAATAATCACATTTATTTAATTTGTATGACGGAATTCTATTTTGAATTTGAAATTGAAAGCTTAGATGAGTTCAGAAACCGAAAATGACGAGTTTTATTAGTTTGATATGATATTTAGAGCCTTTTGGAGAGTTTAATTAAAATTTGATTCAGTTTAGTAAAATTAAGTTTTGTTTAATTAGTCTTAAATCTTAATTAATTAGCTAAACCTCTAATTAGTAACTAAGCTAATCAACACATATCAATATGAGCCTTAAGAACAATGAATTCATTTTGTATCATATTTGTGCTGGAAAAGTTAGAGAGAGAGAGAGAGAGAGAGAGAGAAGCTAGAGAATTGAAGAATTGAAAAGAGAAGCTCAAGATTTTGCAAGTAATCAACAAATTCAAGACTCTAGTTAAGAGTTTGATCCCTAATTCATGTAATTAAGTCACCTAGCTAATGAATTCATGAAGAATTTGAGATTAAACATAAGAAAATAGCTTCAAAAAGAAGAATATTTAGTTAATCATACATGCATGCATCATTATGTAGTGTTTCATCATTTTGTGCTTGAATTTTGTTATCTATGTTGAATTTGGAAGTTGAATTACACATGCATCTTTGATTCACAAAGTTTTGAAGTTTAATTTTCTTGTTTTGGGAGTTATGGAAAAGAATTTGAAACTAATTCACACATGCATGAAGATTTAAGTCTCAATTTTGAAGAATTCATGAAATTTTGAGCAAAGGGTTTACGAATAGCCAAATATTTATGTTTATTGGAGTGTTTTCATGCTTTAGAGCAAGCCATGCATGATCTTTGCCTTCGAATTTGCATTTGGAGCAATGCATTTAGTTTTAAAAACTTAGAATTTGACCTGACCGCTCAAGCGATGAATCTGTTGCTCGCGTATATATTTTAACCAACCAGTACTTTTGCAGAGTTTTGTAAACCACTTAAGCCACCTATAGTTAGCTCGAGCAAACAAGTCTTCGCTCAAGCAATCAAGCCTTCACTCAAGCCTATTTTGAGACCATCCAGTACTTTTGCAAACCATGCATAATGCTCAAGCGAACAACCATGTTCCAGTATATTTTGAAAAGTTGCATTCTGTTCACATTTTCGTTCTCATGTCTCGTCGAACATTCTTAGGCATGAATTAAGCCTCATGAATGACTTAATAAGCTAGAAATGGACTTAAAGGAATTATATAGAAAAGAATTATTTGATTTAGCTATGTGTTTCAATGTGTGTATGTTCATGTGTTATATATAAGTTGATCCACGAGGAAGTGACAACTAATCTAATCATTGTGAGTAATATCTTAGTAAAGATATTTTCATATAATCTATTCTCTAAATGTTCTATTGTGGTAAGCTTTTTTGAACTTGTGATTTTTGGATATGAATGAGCTTTCTATCTGTTTAAACGATATACTATTTGAAAATGTAATTAGTGAAATATATCTAATAAGAAGGACCTAATGTCATTATGTATATCTGATAAGTCTAAAATATGTTATGTGCCAGACCAAAAGGTCAGCCCATTGTACATCTGAAATGTGTTTGACCAAATGGTTATTATATTGATATGATACAGCTGTAATGAATTGGACCCGAGGTCATTCTAATAAGCTATGTTCTGGTCTATTCTGTACATTTGTCCTCTATTATTGGGTGCAACCCAATATCTGATACCTCTAAAAGGTTCTAAATTTTGTAAGATATGACTCTGTTCTGATTCTAATATAAGAATGATATGTTTCTGTTCTGAATCTTGTTTCTGTTCTAAATCTGGTTTCTGTTCTATATATGATACAAGAATGAATTTGAATCCAATCTGCATGATTATGTATGAGTGTTGAAACTCATTCATTTAGCCCTTTACTTTGATCTTATTCACCCATTTCCTTTATACATATGTAGATGAGTAACAGGATGTCCAGCCTTAGATTTGCCTAGAAGATCACCCGTATTTTTGTGAAGTCAACTGAGGAGTGCCTCTATGTTGAGGCTTTTAGTTTTGTTATGTTTGGTCTTGTTAGACCTCATTTTGTATATAAGCTTTTGGGTTTTGTACTCCTTGTATACCTATTGTATATGCAACCATGTATATATGTATATGTTTTGAAAATAAGTTATTAACGTAAGAGATTTATGTTATTGTCATTTATGCATAGCTGTTTGGACAAATTTATTATTTTATTCTGCTTCAACCCCTATATAATTAATTATATTTTGAAATTCTGCTTGAGGCCGTAGATAATCTCATGATTATTGGCCTGTTATAATCTAAATCTCTAGGGGCGAGTTCGAGTCATAACAGAAATTAAGTAGCCAAGCAAATAAAAAGAGTTTAAAAGAGCTTATGCATTTCTTTTGGAGGAAAATATCACTTGACATAATGAAAGAAGCTCATTAGTTTGAAAATGCAAGTTTGAGTTTGAGGGGTCATTTTTCCCATTTCAAATGGGAGCTTATGCTTGTGCTAATTTTAGCAATCCTTTGCACTTCAAATTGGTGGAAGTGATTCATTAGGTGATCACTTTGTAAGTACATGTATTTGGAATTCTTGTGTGGCAAATCACATCATAGCTCCCTCTTAATCTCCCTATTTGAATCCCTCCCGTTGCACCTCATCTAGTTTCTATCCAACTACTTGGCAACCACTTTACCTCGCTAAGTTCGACTCGACTTTGAACTTGCACTCTCGCACTATGATGTTTTTCTATGCTAAGATTAGGGCCTAGGGACCTCTTCAAGGTTGGTACCACAATCATGGATCATTTATGCAACTTGTGATCCTTGCAAAATCCCTACTTCATTTGTCTTAAACAAGAGATAGTAGAGAGATAAATAGTTTATATAACCAAAACAAAATTAAAATAAAATAAATAAGTTGTATTACATACCCACATGGTTTAGAAACATAACAATAATAACAAGAAAAATAATATGGAATTACTATGCCAAGCTAATTCTGTTTTAATTAGATCTCCCTTCCTCATTTTTTAAGATTGTGTTTGAATTTTAGATTCATGCAGAGATTTGTGGAGATAAAAAAAAAGAGAAGGAAAATTTGATTAAAAATTTATCTTATATTTTATTCACTTTTATCTTTTTATTTCTTTTTTTTCCATAAATTCAATAAATAAACATGGCATTAATGATGCTCAATATCCCTAATTTATTGAGCTCAAAACCTCCCTAAGACAAAGTTGATCATAGTTAAAGTTATCCAAAAATGATGGAGAAGTTTGTTATTATTATTATTATTATTATTATTATTATTATTATAGGAACATTACACAAACTCTCAAAATGAAAAAGAAGATCCAAGATTAAATCAAATTAATAAGCCAAGCAAATAAAGAGTTTTAAAAGAGCTTGTGAGCTTCTTTTATAGAAAAATTAAAGAGGCTTCACTTGACATAATGAAAAAAGCTCATTAGTTTGAAAATGCAAGTTTGAGTTTGAGAGATCACACTATAAGAATCTGCACTTTTAGCGACCACTTTCCGCGACCAATATAAAAGTTGGTCGTTAAAAGTTACCTTTTGGCGAACAAATATTAATTAGTCGCGAATGAACATTATTTTTGGCGACCAAATATGAGTTGGTCGCAGAAGGTCATATTTTGGCGACCAAAAAATGAGTTGGTCGCAGAAAGTGGTATGCTTTTGGCGACCAACTACAAATTTGGTCGCGGAAGGTCACATTTTGGCGACCAAAAAATAAGTTGGTCGCAGAAGATCAAAAATGAGTTGGTTGTGAAATTGGCGACCAAAATTTTAGTCACCAAAAACTTATTTACCCCGAACCAAAAATATTTTAGTTGCCGTATATTGAGTTTTGGCTACTAAAACAATTTAGTCGCCGAATGGAAAATAAATTTTTTTTTTCCTTTGGCGACCAAAAATGGAGTCGCCAAAAACTTATTTTCGGCAACCAAAAAAAAATTAGTCGCCAAATTAGTACTTTTAGCAACTAATATTTTAGTCGCTGTTGATTGAGATTTGGCGACTAAAAAAGTTTGCCAGTGAAGGTACCTTTTCTGCGACTAATCTGGTCTTTTGGTCGCCAAAAATTTGGGAGGAAAATTTAAAACGTGGAGGCGGGAATTGAAATTTTTTTGCGACAAAAAATTTTGGTCGCCAATTCTAAAACGACATCATTTTGTATATTACTTTTAATATACATGACACTTTTAATGAAAGTGTGAAGGAAAAAATCAAATTAATATTTTAATCATACCTAATTTAATTAGGTATGATAATATTTATTTTTTATATTATTTTTCAATTAATACTAAATAATTTTTTTGATTATAATTTTTTTTTTAATCACACCTATATATTTTTAAAATTTTATTTTCATACCTAATATTCTGACATCCTTATTCTGAATAAACAGGGAGCATCGTTCAAACAAAAAAAAATTGGCCCTAATTTCATTCTCACTTGCCCCAACACTAGTTCTCTCCTCAGTTATTCTCTTTCTCGCAGTGGCGCCACAGATGACAACACCTGCGTGGGCGGAACTCCCTCCGGCGTCCAGGTAACCATCCTCCTCTCTTCTCTCTCCCTCTCTCGCTCTCTCCGTCTCTCCCTCAATCTCCAGCTTCGTGCGACTCTACCCTCTTATTACCGCAGCTCTCCCTCTCCATCTTGGTGCAACTCATCTCCCATTACCGCTGGTGAGAGCTCTCCCTCTCATCTTCCGGATGTCCACGCATCGCCGCTTTACCGACCCTACTTTTCGGCCGCCGCCGCAGAGCTACATTCCAATGCTACTCCTCTTTATCTACTGGTACAACTCTTCACTTGTATATAGCATAGATTTATAGATTTGCAGTTTCTTGTAGGATAAAGATGCAAAAAAAAAGGCGTTCATATGTGTATTATTTGTTCGGATTTATGCCGAATCAACAGATTTGATTTTCAATTAATGAGAATTTATTGCCGATGATTTCAATTACAACACAAGCCTACATACTTATTTAAATGCCATAGGAGATTTTGTTTTTGATTGCCAAGCTTAATTGCTTTAGGAGTTGGAATTGTATTATTTGAAGTTTGCTTCTGTATATATATGTATATATGTATGTAGGTGAGGCTGGAACATGAAGAGTGCTACTGTAATTATTATAAAAATGTTTGATGGCTTTTATTTTGAATAAGTGGCATGTTGATGGTCAGTGAGATTTTGCAGGTCTGGTTTATTTGACACTATTTAGTATCAAATGCAAATGAGGATAAGGAAGTCTGTGTAACCAAAAGACCAAAAGTTAGTTGGGAATGATAATTGTTACAGTTTTACTATATTGTTAATTAGAATGTGGTTAGTAGTTGTTAGGTTAGGTTAGGTTAGTTTAGTTAGGATACAACTGATGTATATATACTCTGTTACATTCAAAAAATGAAGACATAAACTTCTATAACTACTGCTAAGATTTCATTTGTGAATACCTAGTACTAATTATTAATGAAAACCATGCTTTGTGCTTTTAAAAATGCAGAACATGTGTCATTTATCAAAGATGTAGCTGCAACTCAACAACCAAAGCATTTGCCTCATCGTTTGAAAATGCTTCAAGTGAGAAGTAAGGTGTTGAATGAACTCTCAACTGCTTAAATTGTGAGGTGGAATCATTGCATTGGACATGTTTCGAAATGAAGATATTTTTATTCTAATAGTTAAAAACGCTATCGCAATACAACCTAGAAAGCAATTGATATACTTTGATTCCTCAACTCAATTAGTAGTACCTCTAGAGTCCTCGTATCCCCCATACTAAGAGCAAAAGAGAAAATGTAAATGTGGTGACCCCGATCCATTATTTATTTATTTTTTATTTTTTTAGTAAATTTGCTGACCATTATTTTTTTTATCAGATATATTGATCATTATTAAAATGCTTCAGAATGTTATAAATTTTGATTTTGTTATAAATTTTATGATGATGAAATTTCCATAAAGATATAAGTTGAGTACGTAGTTGTTGAGATGTAATCATGAATGCTTTTTGAAAGCAAAATGATACAAGTATCTAATAGAAAGTGCTTAACCACTTACGCATCCAATTGCAGCAGTACTTTGCATAGTTCGTATTACTTGTATTAGCTCTGCTTTAAATAAGAGGATGTGCCTGAGGCAGTAGACTATTTAGATAAAATAGAAGAGGGGCCCCACTGTTTATCTTTGACCTCAGAAAAGTTTTAACATTACCCCTTCAATGAATATCCTTTTTTCTTTTGTGGCTGGTTCTGCAGTTATTTATTCATGGTTAGCATCCAACATCAAAGCTTCCAATTTCTACTTGATTATTTTGTAATATGCTATAGTCTATGGTGCTATTCTTTGGCTTTCAGTTTGAAATCGTTAAAGTGATGTGAGACTGTTAGAATATAATAGCAATACTTCTAATTCTATATTCCAGCATATAATTATGTATTAATGTTAAAACATGTTGTCTTAATGCATAAAATTTATGTTTCGTTTCTTCTATTTCACTTTTTACTTGCCTTTGCTTCACCTGTTGATTATTTTTTCCTTTTTCTAAATAAATTTATCCTTTTCATTCATTGTAGGTTGAGAATCTTGTTGAAAGAATGGTAAAATGGTTGAAGGTTGGTGGATTTATATTCTTCAGAGAATCATGTTTCCATCAATCTGGAGATTGTAAGCGAAAGAACAACCTACCCATTACCGGGAGCCTAGCCCAAATGCGACTGCTGCTGCTCAGTTTGTGAGAGCTGAAATGCTTCCAAGTGGCTGTTTCATCTTTTCATCTTTTCATCTTTGTTTTATCTTTATTTTAAATGGAATTTAATTATTGTTTGATGATTTAGTGAAGTTACAAAAAAGGAAATTTGTTAATTATTGTTCCTAAGTTTTTTCTTTTTTAAATGTTATTGTTCCTTAATTGTGGTTGGGTTGAATGAATTTTGTTCGATGTTGGATTGAATGTTTATAAACAAAAATTGATTGGAAAAAAAAAAAAAGAAAAGAAAAGAGATTTGGCGACTAAAAAATTGGTCGGCAAATTCTATACTTTTGCGACTAAAATCATTGGTCGGCAATTCCTTACCTTTTGGCGACTAAATTCTTAGTCGACAATTCCTTGACTTTTGGCGACTAATTTGTTTAGTCGTGGAATGTGACAATTGGTGACTAAGATATTTGGTTGGGAAAATATCACTTTTCGCGACCAAAGTATTTTACCAACAAAATGGATTAGTCGCTTAATGACATATTTAATGACCAAAAATTTAGTCAGCAAATCCGACTTTTTCCCACCAACAAAAATTTTGTTCGCGAATTACTTTTGTCGACCCTCAATTGGCGACCAAAGTAACAACTAAAAAAATTGGTCGCGGATAACTTTTACCGATTAAAAATAAATTTTTAGCGACTAATTTTTTAATCAGTAAAAGTGTTATTTCTTGTAGTGCCATCTTCTCCATTTCAAATGGGAGGTTACGCTTGTGCCAATTTGGCAGTCCCCTACACTTCAAATTGGTGGATGTGATTCATTTGGTGATGACTTTGTAAGCACATGTATTTGGATTTCTTATGTGGCAAGTCACATCATCACTTTCTCTCTATCTCCCTTTTCAAATTGCTCGCTCGGTGAATATCTAACTACTTGGAAACTATTTTACCTCACTAAAGTTTTGCTCGACTTTCAACTTACACTATGACACTATTAGGGGTGTGCGCGGTGCGGGTCGGTACAGTTTGAGAGAAAAATAGAAATCGTATGGTGGGTGGTGGATTGATAAAAGTGTCATTAGAATTTGTCATTTTTCTTATCAAAAACCGACGGTTCGGTTGGAAAATAATGGCGGATTTACCTTAGCGGTTCGGGCGGATTGGCAATTTATAAAAAATATAATTCAAATTACAAAACTTAAATCAAAGAGTAAAAAAAAGACGAGAGATACCGTGATGTTAAGCATCTTGAATTGGAATCCAACTTTATTTTGGATTACTGACATCTTGAATTCTCTTCGAGTAGTAATGTAATACTATATTCTAAGATATAGAACAACAAGCAAACTTAAGTAAAAAAGAATTTTTAGAATCTTATAAAACATGATTTAATAGCGGTGCGGGTCGGTGCGGTTTGGAAGAAAAATAGAAACCGGCGGATTGATAAAAGTGGCACTAAAATTTGCCATTTTTCTTATCAAAAACCGGCGGTTCGATTGGCAAATAATAATGAATTTGCCTTGGCGGTGCGGTTCGGTGCGATTTTAGCGATTTCGACGGTTTCGGCGGTATTATGCACACCCCTAGACACTATCATGTTTGGCTATGATGGAAGTAGGGTTAAGAACCTCTTTGAGGTCGATGCCACAATCATGGATTATCTAATCAACTTACAACCCTACGCAAAACCACCGAGGACCGTGAGTTGGTGGTCAAAGTTGAGGGATTAATTTTTATCAACCCTATCCTCTCATCTTACGAGGTGGGGGTTTATTAATTTTTCCCGAGCTATTTCATTTTGTTCCATCCTTGCTCCTTACAAAGTGGGGGTTTATTAATTTCTCATTTCCATGTGGTTCCAAAGTATTTTCCAAAATTTTCCAAGTGGTTCTAGGTTTTTTCGAAATTTTCCAAGTGGTTCCAAGTGTTTGTTTTCCCTTCATGGACTTTATATTCCAAAATTTGCCAAGTGTTTGTTCGCCCTAAATGGGCTTTATATTCCAAGAATTTGCCTAGTGTTTGTTCGCCCTAAATGGGCTTTATATTCCAAAATTTGCGAAATGTTTGCCAACTTGTTCCAAGTTTTTCGAAGATATTCCAAATTTTTACTAAATGGTTCCAAGCATTTTCCAAGTAATTCCCAAAAAAACAAAACAAAACAAAACGAAACAAAAATTATCCAAAATATCAAGTTTTGCTAAGATTTCAAACAATTTTGCCATGCTTTGCTAATGCCACGGGATTTTTCAAAAGTTCCTAAAAACATCTCAGCTGGAGAGAAATTTAAAGATCATTTTCCATGTTTTCAAAGGGATGCCAAGTGGGTAGGGTGCTAGTTTGTGTAGTGCCATGATGATGCCAATTTTTAAAATGTTACCTCGAAAGGCGTGCCAATACTTGAGCTTGAGTTTAGGATCTACATGTACCTTGAAAGGTCACCCGCGGGTGAAATGAGTTGGCACACGTGTGGGGCACGTAGACCACGTGTAGGCCCACCTTGGAAGTGTGGTCGCACGTTTTCAAGAAGGTGCGACCGCAGAATGAAGGTGCGGCCGCATATTCAGTTGATGCGAGACAAATCGCGTGAACCCAAAGGGTTTAAAATGACTTTTGATGCCTCATTTCATTACACACATTCGAAAAATACTCCCAAACCCTCTCCATCTTCTCCCTTTCTCTTGCCCATGCTTCCTCGTTGTCTCGTGGCTTGGATTCTCTTCGGACTTTTCAAATTCCTCACGTGGTACTCATCGTTTTCATCCAAACAAAACTCAGTTTAACCACTTTTTCGACTATTCAAGGTATTTTGAGCTATACTCTTGCATTTCCAGGCTTTTTCCTTACTTTCCATGCATTTTTGTCTTAATTTACCGAGTTTTGTGAACTTTTGGCGAATATCTTGAACCTTTGCATGCTTTCTTCGAGCTTTCGGGCTTATCCGCCATCTTTCCATGATCATTGTGTTATTTGGACTATTCCCTACCTGACTGCCTTGCATTTCCCGAGTTTTCCGTTTCTGTCACATTTCCACTGGTTTTTCTGACCCTTCTTTTGACATTTTCTAACTTATCGCCACCTTGTTCATGACTTGCTTTCAGATTATGGCAAAACGTGGACATAACTTATGGCTAAACGTGGACATAGACGCGGTATTCACCCACTTTTTGACCTCAAGACTTGCGTGCCTCCAGCCCACATACCACGTTGGATATGCTACGTTTCTAGGAGCGTGATGTGATTAACCCTTGCTCCGTTGTCATGCGTGAGCCTGATGTTCACGTTTTTCATACTTCCTACTGGGTATGTTCCTTATTATGCATTTTCTGTCCCTTTCCTTATTACCTTCAACCCTGTAGATAATCATGTCCTTTTTGGCATTTCTTTGTAGGAGCGCATATGTGCTATGCGTAGCTTCAGTTTCTTTCCTGAGATAGCGTCCTAGTATCTGGGCTCTTCCAAAGACCGTACGTGCACTTCCTAGTGGATGGTTTTGATTTTAGCCCTTCTACATTGCCCTAGGGGACGCTCGGGTCAACCACAATCATCTCACTGCGTTGATGAAGAGGTGGTGGAATATCACCAGCTCGTTCCATTCCCCCACTCCGGAGAGATAACGATGACTCTGATGGACTTCTTCATGCTGACAGGCCTTCCTATTGGTGGTGAGCCTTATTCCCTGGCTAGTAAGGACGATGCACTGATTCATTTCTTGGGTGTGATCCCTCCACACCGAGGAGGCATGGTGCACTACCTCATTTATCAATAAAGGATGTAGCGAGGCATTTTATCTAACAATCACAATGCAAGAACATATATGCATAACAAAAGTGAATCTAACACATCAATTGATATAGACAATTTAAGAGAGAGGCTCAAAGAGTTCAAGAATCAAAACCCACAAAAAAATTGATTTTAGAATGAGATTAAAAAATAAAGTACGACACCAGCAACTCGGGTTTGCAAATTGTAGAAAGAGAGAAACTTGAGTTTCCAAGATAGTGAAAATGAAGGTAGTGAGATGAGCACCAGATGGCATTGACGATGATGGTGTTGCAAGAGAATGATGTTTGCCTTGGCGGAAGAAGGAAGCACGAGAGAGGAAAGAGATATTTTTTCGAAAGTACGATAAAAAAAAATGTGGAATAACATATGAACACTACATCAGGCGATGTCCTGTGACAATGTTAAAATGCACTTTTATTGCTCCAAACTCAGTTTTAGAGAGACTGATGTGGATGTTTTTATATGCAACTAGAATTTGTGCCAGTATTAACACCATAACAAAACATTATAACAATAATAATAATAATATTAAATGGTTAAGGTTAAGCTTGAATTGCACCATCGTGGCAAGGACAGAGAACGAAGTACATCATTACACCCTCCTCACAGTTACAAAATACAAATTCTTCAAAAGGAACAAATCAAATTTAAATAAATGCCCACTCCATTCCTGCTCTACATGTGTTCCTTCCTACTTCCAGTCTCAAGCCAGATATTTACACTCACCATAACCTGTACTCACAAATTAAGCCTCCAATGAATATATGTTATTATTAGCAATGAACAATAGCTGCTGTCTCAAACCAACATATAAGCTACAACTAAAATATCACTGACATTAACACCCACACCCATGCGGATGCTTATTTTGTCAGACTATTACACAAAATTTTCAAGAATTTAATCCTAAAGAGTGTTTTGTTAACACATGAAATATTGTTTGTGAGAATTTTGAAAAGAAAAAAGGAGGAGATATTTTCCATGACATATATCAAACGTTGGGGGACAAAATAGAGGGGAAATGTTTATATGATTATGAGATTAAATTCAATCAGCACACTAGATAACCACCTTTTTTACCATCCACAATTGATTAGCTACCACATCAACTAAATTTAACACAAATACAAGAATACGTACTTTTTTTTCGTATAACCATCTCCCACAACTCTTTCTTTTTCAACTGTTACAATATGCATCTTTCAACTTGGAGCAAGGCGGAGTAGGTTGGGCCACTGTGGTGACCGAAGGGAAGGGAGGGGATCACAACAGTGGGAGGGGAGGGAGGAGCAATGACAATGATGATGAAGGGGGTAATGGCACTAGCAGTCCAAAAATTTCAAGGTAATCGCACTAACTGCCAAGATTTTTGAAGGTCTCAAGCCCAACATTAAATAATGCCTATTGTATTGGATCTTTGTAGTATTGAGGGTTTTGGCGATAATAATTTTATTAGGTTTTCTTGGTGAGAGACTTAGCTAGGCAATAGACTGGCTAAGTTGCCTATATGTTGAGTTGGCTTGGTGAGGAATGGTAGAGGAGAGGGGCAGCAGCAAAGAAGGGAGCAAAACAACTAAAAATAAGAGTCGTCCCATATTTATGTAGAATTCAACTAATATGGCAACTAATCAATGGTGACCCATAAAAAAGAGTTTTATCCGATGGGTCTAATACAATTTGATCTCACACAATAATATTTTTATCACTAAATATAAAATAGTAGATCTCATGGGTATTTTTAATAATAATGTAGCCCCAATGTCTGTGTCTAATGACAAAAAAATTGATAACAGGGCAGTACTCTTTAAAATAATTAAATAAATACTGAAACCACTTTGACTGTGTGTAATTATTGATAGGTCAAAAAATGTGACTAGAAAACGAAGGTTTATGGAGAAACATTACTTAGAACTGGTAGTAATTTGGGAGAGGAGAGGAAAAAAATAGATTAGTACTCACTTGGGTCAGATGTGGCTAAAACACCGGTGCCAGAGAAGTCGCAGTTGAAATTCTGGTGACCCTTGGACTGATAGTAAGCGTTCATGACATAAGCTGCATGGGACCTGACTGTGGTAGGGTCAAAGCATGCCCCACCGGCCTCAATGGGCTGGCAATCCACTCCGTTGCTGCATGCCCAGTTGATGTTTTCCTGCAATGCTGCGTCGCTAGCCTCTGCTCTTGGCACACACCACTGCTTGCCCCCTGTGGATACTGGTGAAGGGCTTGCACCACCACCACCACCACCACCACCCTATACATAGTAATACAAAAATGAGCATAAATAAAGAACGTGTTTGTTACACAATTTTTCCGTTCTTTTTTTTTTTACAAACTGATGTGGCACATCAATTTATAAATTAATTTTGTAAGAAAAAATTGTTTGTATAACATTACTTATAAATAACAGCCATTTACTTAGATCGAATTAACCAGTAATGCAGGAGTTAAACTTCGATTATATAAAAAGTAAAATAATGCTGGGATGATTATATTTAGATAAAAAATGACGTAACGATTTACAAATTAATTAAAATGAAATATTAAAACCATTATTATCATATCATTTTGTATGAAATTTATTTATAAATAATACTATTCAAATATTATTTTCATAAAAAATTATTTGTACAAAATGATAGTCATCCTAACCAACAGAATGTTAGGTTTATATATATAATGCTGCTATATAAATAATAAAAACTTGCATTTTTTTAATATATGTCATTTCAAATTTTAAAATTTATTACTACGTACTACATCAATACAGAAATTTTTGCATAGTTCTTTGGCAAATTACAACTACTCTTTCCTCATTCTTATACATTCCTTTTCAGCTTGACAAGGCAAATCAAAAAAATAATAAAAAAATAAAAATAAAAAAATAGCAACCAAAAAATAAAAGTTTAGATATTTTTTCATCAGTAATTTGTGAGCCGTATGAAATAAAAAATTTAAAAAAAAAAAAGAAGTTACCTTGTCTTTTCTATTAAAATTTATATTTAACTTGTTTACCCACCACATATATTAGTTTTTATAACTTTAACCTTACTACAAAAGAGATAAGTGCAATCATGTCAAACTTTTAGAGCTAAGTGTAATTTCGTCAAATCACATGAGAGATGAGCGTAATTTGCTCAAAAAATTAAGAGAGAATTACAAAAACACTCACAAAAAAATATATATATATCTTGCCAGAAAATAAATTTTGAATTTTATTTTTAAATTTAAACCATCTGCTATTTCCGTTAATTAACCTGACGAAAAAATATGATATTTTAGTAATTCAACAAAAAATTATATTTAGACATTTTATTACACCTATATTAACGACTCATTTATTGGCTTTTTAGTGGTTTTTTTACTTTTTACTAGGGTGTACATGAATCGGATTGGTCTGATTTTAGAGTAAACCAAAAACCGAACCGGTTCCTACAGTTCCAAAAAATTTGGAACTGTTACCGAATGGTTAACCTGTGAAACCGAACCAAAAACTAATCATAGAAACCGGTTTGATTCAATTTGATTTCAAGGTTCTAGAAATTTTATATAATAACACATATGATATATGTTTTATGTTAATAAATAAACAAACAATAATCTTTCTTTTTTTTTTTTTTTATCAGTAAAAAGAAAACTTTATTAATAGAAAACAAGGAACAAGAAGATAATACATCAATAAAGCAAGAGGAAATGTGAGCGTTGGATGCATCATAGCAAGACAAACAATAATTAGTTTAATTAAGCTAGTTCGTTAGAATTTATCAATTTCACAATGAAAACTAGTAAACCTTATAAGAAACATTTTATATTTTAATTTTTACACATGAAAAAATAATAAACAAATATGTCACAGTCTAATCCGGTACGGAACTATAACCAAAGTCTTAGAATCAAAAATTGGACTAATTTGAACAATTCCACCATTTTCAAAATCAAAACCAAATCTAATAAAAACCATATCAAAGTGACAATTTGGACCGGATTGGACCATTTTATCAGTTTCCCCGGTTTTTTTGTACACCTACTTTTTACGAGAAGACGTTCATAAAAGTGGTTGAACTAATAACCAAAAACACTTCTAAAGAGAGTTATGTCCGTATTGGACACCGACACTTATCGGACACTTTCCTGGCATGTGTCTGACACTCATCCAAACGTGCCTTCATTTTTATTTTTTTTTTTAAAAAAACAAAACAAAATAGGCTCGGACACTTGGAAGGATACATGTATCAATTGCTTAAACACATATTTCTATTTATTAGACACACACAAAACTACGTGCCTCCATTTTTTTTTTTTCTTTTTTAAAAAAAAAAAAATAGGCTCAGACACTTTGAAGGGCACATGTGTCAATTGCTTAAACACATATTTCCATTTATCAGACACACACACACACAAAACTAATTATAAGTTCAAACAAAATAACTTAGAATATAATGATAAGAGAAAAATAATATCAATTTATAAAAATTAGTATTATATTGCATTTATTTATTGTCTTAAAATTGTCGTGTTGGCGTGTCCGTGTCCGTGTCGTGTCACGTATCCGTATTTGTGCTTCTTAGTAGTTGAATGATGTGACAATTTAGTGATTTTTTGACTTTTTAACTAAAAATTACTCTTTCCAAACATAGCCTAAGTTTACTGATTAAAATATTATTTTTTTTCAATTTTAATTTTGTCAATTTTAATTAACGAAAACAAGAGGATAGTTATATAAATATGGATAAATTAAATTTTACCACATTCAACTATTGTCCCGTATCATTTTACCCCCTTCAACTAAAAATTGTAACAACTAACCCCCCCCCCCCCATCTACTAATTTTTTTTTTTTTAATTTTGATATTTATAACTAAAATACCCTTTCATCAAGTGGATAAATTACATTTTACGACCCCTTGAATCTCATATCACTTTATCCTCTTGAACAATCACATAATATCACTTTCAATTTGAACTTTCTTGTTTTTTTTTTCATTTTAATTTTTAATTTGTTAAAAAATATTTAAAAAACAAACAACCAAAATATTTTTAAAAATATCTAAAAAAATTCATTAAAGACAATAAATATAAAAATATATCAGTTTGTTGTTTTATTTTTTCATCTTTAGTGATTTTTTTAAAAAAAATCTTTACAAATATATAAAGTTTAGGTGTATCTAAAAATTTAAATTTTTTGACTAAAATATGAAAAAATTGCTAAAAATAAAAATAAAAAACTTTAAATTGTATTTTAAATTAAAAATCAAATATTATTAGTTGAGGGGTAACATTGGTATTGAGTGATAATTAACGAGAATAAAATGTAATGTACTCTTATAATTAAATGGATATTTTTGTTATTAAAAATTTAAATTAAAAAGAATTAATACGTGAAGGTTTAATTGTTACAAATTTTAATTTAAAAAACGAAAATAATTTGGCCAAAGGAATGCTAATCACTAACGGTCAAAAACATTTCAATAATGGTAGATCACGTGGCACTTGGAACGGAACACGAGAAAATAAGATGAGTTGTATCCCATACGAAAGCAAAATTTCCGGAAAGAGACGACAAGATTCAAAATAATAACGATAAAGACAACATATACAATAAAATAAAATAAAATAAAAAAACTAAACATTATAAATAAATAAAAGCAAGGGAATGTTGAAATGACAATTTTCAGACATGGGACAATATTAAAGATAAATTATAAATATATTTTTAAAATTTTTTTAAAATATAAATTATTTTTTAATTTTAAAAATTACATTTTCACTTCTTAAAATTTTTAATTTCATAATAAATAATATTTTTATTAATAAATCATAATAATATTATAAATATATTTTAATTAATAATTTAAGTAATTTTAGGGCTGGTGTAGCATGTTTGAAAAAAGTCAAAAAGTCACTATCCTATTTAAGTCACATCACCTCTCAAACACATCACTTCAAACCCAATCCAAACCCAACTCATATTTCACAAAAAATCAAAAAGTACACTTATTTAGATCATTCCAAACATTATTTAAATTTTATTTTTTAATTAATTTTATTGAATAAAAAATTCTAATAATAAAATATTTATAATTTTTCAAATCTCAATAAATAATCTATTTTTTGCACTCCTCAAGATTTATTTACATAACTAATTTCTTTAAAATGTATAATTTTATTAAAATTCACGTAATTATACAAATTTATATTTAATTTAAAAAAATTTATGAGATCACTGTTATAAGGAATTGTTTGAAATAATCTAAATAGTGTATTTTTGACCTTTTATAAAAAAAAACGTGAAATATAAATTGAATTTGAAATAATATGATAAAGAGATATGATTTAAATAAAATAATATGACTTAAATAAGATAGTAATTTTTTAACTTTTTTAAATTATGCTAAACAAGACCTAAATTTATAAAAACTTACATAATTTCATATAAAAATTACACACAGGGTACTCGAATTTTTTTTCTAACTTTGTAGTCGGTGAGGGAATAAAAAAAGTCGCGGATCACTTTTACTTTTACAGTTGTCGTATCGTGTCCCCATCTAAACTTTTCTCTTTTTTTTAGGAAACTTGCTACCATCATTTTGAACATTAAGGGCGGTTTGAGAATTTCCAAATATTTATACTTTTTTTTTAAAAAAAAAATAATAATTTTCTGATTTATAACAAATTTAAAAAATTCAAATAATCAAAACACAAATTACTAATTTTATCTTTTCTAAAAATTTTTAAAATTATTTTATTTTTTATTCGTAGCAAAATCTAAAAAACAAAAATAAGGCTACAACAAAATCACAATAAAACGAACCCAAACACCTAGCGATGTTTGTTTTGCTCAGCAGGACTTGATTACGAGCACCAACAAAAAAATTTAGTTTACAAATTAATTTTATGAGATTTTTTATTTGTAAATTATTTATTATTTTAAAAATTATCAAGGTTTTCTCTCAATATTAGTGTTTATTAAAATGAAATTATAATGAAATGATCCAATTCATAAAAATATTTATTTATAAATAAAGTAAAAATAAAATTGTCATTCATTACTCTGTTTGGTTTTTTTTTTTTTTAGTTACAAATTAATAATCAAAAAATAGTAACGTAAACTATCCATCTCCCAAATTTTAAATAATTAATTTTTTAAAATTTATTTAATTTTTTTTAAGAAGGTATAATCAACTTTTTTAAACCATAACATAAAGGTTTTAATGTTATTCCTAGATTGCAAACTACATGCAACCAACTGATTAAGCATATATATATATATATATATTATTGTTGTGTATAACTTAAAATTTGAAAAAATTAAACAAAAGCAAATAAATTGAATGCTGTGAAGGAATGTACTGTAATAATGTTAGCGTACCTGTCCTGGTCGCATAATGCCGATATCATATACGGGTGAGAAATCGGGGCGGAACAACCCGAAATTCCTCTCATCAGCTGCACCGGGCTTGAGATTCTCATTGAAGAGAGCAAATATATAGGTCTCGAACAGGCGTCCGGGCATCAAAGGCGTACCCACACCGGAGCTAGCCTTCCTCAAAACATTCAAATTGTGCCACCTGGCATTCTCAACTGTACACTGATACATCCCAGGGTCTCCTTGCGAAGGCCACCCCACCTCTCCCACCGCAATCTCCACATCCCCAAACCCCAACCTCTTCATCGACGAGTACACCGCGTCCAGCAACAGGTCATACACGTTCGTATAGTTCTTACCCGTCACCCGATCTCGAACTCCCGGGTTCGCCTCGAATAGCGCGAACTGGGTGTTATTCGGGTTCCACGAGAAGTACGGGTACGGGTTGACCATAAACGGAGATTTACTCTGCCTGTGGAAGAGAAGCACGGGGGCTAAGACGTCTCGGTCCCACCCGGGTCGGAAGCGGGCCAAGCTGGGTGGATCGGAGCTTAGGAGTATGCCGAGAGAGTGTGCGGTGGTGACCTTAATCGCAGGAGAGAGGCCTTCCTTGACGAGAGCACTGTTGATGGCTCTCATGGCAGGGACGAGGTTAGAGACCATGTTTTGGTCGCCCCAGTGGAGGACTTCGCTGCCGACTAAGATGTAGTGGATTTTGGTGAGAGGGTAGAAGGGCTTGATATTGGTGGTGACCCATCGGCGGGCTGTGCGGGGGTTGGCTAGGGAGGGGATGTCGCCGTTGGGGATGGTGATGGAGAGGAGGATTCCGGTGCCGGAAAATGCTCGGATGATGTCGGGGTTTAGGTCGAAGATCTTGACGCGGTCTATGATGGTTTTGTTTTTGAGGAACTCAGCCACTTGTGGTGCTGCTGGGAGGTTGTTGGCTACGGTTCCGTAGTTGACGCCGATGGAGATCACTCCCACGGTCAAGTGTTGGATGATGATTACAGTTGAAATTAGGAAGATGAGGTTATGGTATGGAGGTTGTTGTGTCACGGATAGCTTCATTGTTGTTGTTGTTGGCTCTGGTTTCTGGACGAATCAAAAAGCAACAGATTCTCAGGAAAATAAACTAATTATGCATAAACTCTGTTGGTGAATAAATACAAATTTGGAACAAGGAAAGAGATGTGTGGTGTCCGTGTGTGCGCGTGGCGTTGTGGTTGTGGTTTAAAAAAAAAAAAAGGTGGAGTTGTACAGAGACCGATAACTACAGTCGGTCGAAAAGAGCAGGCCGTGTGAAGTTGTACCTTCTTGAACGCGGCCTCTTTCTTTGACTCCCGAGGCCCAAGTTTCAAGCTAGCATATCTGTTTGGCTAGCGAGAAAACCATCTTAGCTTTCCTTTTTATGTGACGCCCCGTATTGACACATGAAACAATTATCCGTAAAGAAAATGCGATGATGGAGACGAGAATGGATAGACGGGGAATGGAAACGCGCGTTTGTTTTGGGGGAATTTGAAAATTATTGAGTGCGTTTGGTTTAATTTTAAAATTATAATTTTTTATTTTTGCAGTTATGATTTAAATATGAATTTGTGAGTTGAGTTTTGAAAAGAAAAAATTTGTTTGATTATAAATTTTGAAAAATATTTTGAAATAAGTTTTTCAATTTTGAAAGGAGCTGTTTGGGTCTACTTGATTGTCTGTTTGGACATCCTCCCAGTCTTCCTCCCTGACATCTTTTCGAACGTCTAACCGATTGACCAAAACAGTGCATTTTTTTTTTTTTACAATTATAACTTGTTATTTGAAAAATATATATATATATATATGAATATTTACCAAAAAATCTCATCTCACAAACAAATATTCCAATTAGTTTTAAATTTTTTTTTTATTGATCTGTTAAGTTCTATTAGTGGATAGTTTCTTTCTGTGTGATCCTATTTTTTATTTTGGTAATGTTTTGGTGGACAGCATACCCTTTTATTAATGTGACAGATATGATATAATAATCTTGTAATAGGTATTAATGTGACACTCCAATGATGTGACACTCTAAAAAAATAAAAACTCTTTAGTGTATTTTTTCCTACTGTGACAACGTGGCGAGTATGATGTAACACTTCAAAAAATATAAGAACTCTTTAGTAGAATTTTCCCTAATGTGACAATGTGGCAAGTATGATGTGACACTTCAAAAAAAAAAAAAACCCTTTAGTATATTTTTCTCAAATGTGACAACGTGGTGGATATGATATGACATTTCAAAAAAAAATAAAAACTTTTTAGTATATTTTTCTCAAATGTGACAACGTGTCGGGTATGATGTGACATTTCAAAAAAAAAAAAAAACTCCTTAGTGTACTTTTCTCAAACGTAACAATGTAACAAGTATGATGTGACACTCTAAAAAAAATTAAAAACTCCTTAGTATACTTTTTCCAAACGTGACATGTGACGCTCTAACGTGGCGGGTATGATATGACACTCTAAAAAAATTAAAAACTCTTTAGCATACTTTTTCCAAATGTGACACTCTAACGTGACGGGTATGATGTGACACTAAAAAACTCTTTAGTATACTTTTTTCAAATGTGACACTCCAATGTGGAGAGCAAATGAGTCATTACACATCCAAAAAGACCAAGGGCTTTTGTGGCTAAATAGCCACAAAAGACAAAACAGACTATTTTAGCCACAACAAATAAAACATCACATCCAACTCATAATCATTACACTCTTCTCTCACAAAAAAAGTCAAAAAAGCCAAAAAGTCAAAAAGCCCTTCCCAAACCAAGCTTTTTAGCCCAAGCTAAAATAGTCAAAAAAGCCAAAAAACCAACTCACTTCTCAAACGGAGGCTAAAAAATATGGGATTATATTGATTATAAGTTCAAAATATGGGACTTATTGGTCAATCCCCCCAAAAAATAATATATTTGTTTTAGATATTTTTTAAATATAAAAATTATTTTTTTAAAGATTTTTTATAAAAATAATTTAACAATCACATCACTAAACCATCTTCAACACTATATCATCAAAAGAGTTTTGAATTAAGTTTTAAATTGTGTGTTTGATTGTGAGTTTTGAAATTAATTTTTGAATTGAATTTTGGGTAATTTTGAATTATGTGTTTGGTTATGAATTGCGAAAAGTGATTTAAAAATTTTACCTTTAAAATCATGATTCCAGAGACAAACCAAACACAGTCATTGTTTGTTCTTCGGGCAAATAGAGGGGATGCTCCAACATAGTTGTTATTGGTTCAATCAATGATTCATCACATTTTTGTCTCTTTTTAAAAGACTATGTGCCACGATTCAAACACGATACCCTGAGGTTCGGCGTCGCGACTAAATAAAAACTAAAGTCATAAAAAATTAATAATACAGCGAAGTAAAATAAAAAGGTACCCAAAATTTTATTTAATAATAACAAAACATATATATTGGAGCTTCTATTTAATTACATTGTCAGAGCCTAGATCATGACTATAAAGTGCCTTATGCCTACCCACGCACTGGTCTTGGCATGTCACTTGAAAATGGTAAACAACTATAAGCACATAGCAAAGTGAGAAATATTATACTAAGAACATAAGGGCATAAAATTCACTATGGATAATTATTGGCTAAACAAAGCTTGATATTAAAATACATAATATATAATACGGAAATCATACAAACTGAATAAGTATAACCACGGTACAGAACGGAACAGAACAGATGTATAGGTTCAAGAGATGGCTCGTACGAACTCTAGAGGTGACTCACACAATAGTGTAGCACTTAGTTCCGTACAACACTTTACTCCATACCAGAAATCAGAGTGTCAGTGGATCCATGACAGACAGAGGGTCACAAAGTAACTAATTAAAAGCCAATGGTTATTTAAGTCTCCCAAGGCGTGAGACTTCCGTGATGGTACTTATAAAATAATTACTCAAAACACATTTTAATAAACAATTATATCCATGGGTTTTTCTTATTATATAAAATAAGGTTCATAAATTAAAAATGGCAATATAATTTATAAAACATAATTTACATAAAATAAATTATGGTAACTTAAAACATATGTAAAATATATAATGATAACTTAAAGTATAATATAACTCACCTTAATATTAATTCTTACTACCTTCTTCCTATGCTGGTTTTATGAGCCCCTTTTTCCTCAATCATTTTTCTTGTGAATTCTCTTTTTGTTTTGCTTGTCTTCGATTCACCCCTTATATACGGGAGCTTGACATGATGACTCACCATTTATTTATTAATCTCCTCGATGATTCACTCATCTATCTAGTAGGATTTACTCATTAATATAATAAGCACAATAGGTGTCATTCTGTTCAGGTGACCAACGAATAGAACACCTTTCACCATATTTCACCATGGCCCAACTAATTTAATAATTGCATTATCATCTTTTAAACATGATGATCCCTACTTTAAATTAAATTATATTTTAACACATATAATTGTAAAATTAAATATTCTTTTTTAAGTATCAATTTAACTATTTATATCAATTTAGCATCTAAGTTATGTGTATCTAAAAAATAAAAAGAAAAATTAATCAAAATATTTAAAAAATCACTAAAAATAAAAAAAATACAAAAAATAAAAAAATTCAATTTTCAGAAAATCAATCAAAATCAAACTAGGTGATAGGTTTTTTTTTTCTTATAATTTTTTAGTTTTTTGGGGAAAGAAAATGATATGCAAGTCTTCGTTTTAGATCCAATGATTTGTAATTAATATGACTAATTAATGATTAAGAAAGATATAAGAGAGTGTTATCTCAAATATCCTAATTAATTGACACGTCATTATACACACAAAAATATATAAAAAAGTAAAAAATAATGTTTCAATTTATATCTTCTTCTTTTTTTACTGTTTTAACTTGTTTCCAAACCACCTCAGACTAATAAAGATGAAGCCCACTAAATGTTCTTACTCAAAAATAAATAAACACTAAACAAAATTCAAAATTTAAAATGTTGTATGAGATTTAATTTGAATATAACTGGTATTGTACCAAATTTAAATTTTCATCATATATTTAAATTTTATGTGAAACTAAGTGGACGGGTAAAAAAGTTAGGAAAATGGGGGATACCGATTTTAAATTATATTATAGTTGCCTGAATAAACATAAGAATAGGATAGGAATAATAATTGCTAAGGGTCTTGTAGAAAATGTACTTGCGGTCATTAGGAAATATGATAAGATTATATTAGTTAAACTAGTTATTGGGAAGAATATAGTGAACGTTATTAGTGCATACGCCCCCAAGTAGGATTAGATAATCAAATTAAAAGAGATTTTTGGGACCAAATAGTTGAGATATTACAGGAGATACCCGTAGGAGAGAACCTACTTATAGGTGGTGATTTCAACGACCATGTAAGAATAGATAAACTAAGTTATGAGAGGGTGCATGATGGGTATGGTTTTGGTGATAGAAATGAGGTTGGAGAGAATATTTTAGATTTTGCGTTGGCTTCTAACCTGGCGGTGGCCAATACTATGTATAAAAAGAGAAATGAGCATTTGATAACCTTTAAGAGTGGGTCAATTAGGAACCAAATAAATTACTTTCTAGTAAGAAAAGTAAATTGTCTACAATACAATGACTGTAAGGTGATTCCTGGAGAGAGTCTGACGTCTTAACGTAGAATGTTGGTATTAGATTTATGCTTTAAAGGGTAATACCAAGCTAGGAAGGATAGTGGGTGTCATATATAAGACGAGATGGTGAGATCTAAAAAGGGATAAATTAGAAATATTTAAGAATAGAATGGATAAATAAGGTACTTGAGACTTGGAAGATGATACTAAAACTATGTAGAACTTGATGGCCAGTTGTATGAGGAAAATCTCAAGGGAATTTCTTAGAGAGTCGAAAGAAAATGGACCCAACTCTAAGGAAACTTGATGGTGAAGGGAGAAGGTTCAAACGGTAGTAAAGACGAAAAAAGAGTACTTTAAAAAGTGACAGAATGATAGAATTGAAGAAAACCTTAAGAGTTATAAATTAGGTAATAAGGAGGTACGAAAAATAGTAAGAGAGACTACGTTGAAAGCCTATGATGACCTATACACTAGACTATATAGTAAGGAGGGAGAGAAGAGGATATATGTAACAACCCCAAACTGTGATTAGTCAATAAACCATGATTAAGAATGCCTATAGTAATTAAGAAGAAATTTTGAGTTAATTGCATGTGTTTTGTATTAATTGTGCTTATATTTGTCTGTTGTAGTAATAGTTGTCAGTAATTCTGTTTGAATCTGCGAACACGAAATTGACTAGGTATACATGTGATTTGGGATTTTTAGAATTTTATAGTAGGTTTAATTAGGATTCGATTCAGAACCAAATAATTGGAATAAATTAATTAAAATTGAGTGGGATTAATTACCCTTAAACACAAGTAATTAACCTTAGCTAATTGGACCTATATAAGGCCAATATAACTTCTAGAATACAATCTTATCAGCATTTTGAGCTCAAAACGTGAGAGGGAGAAACAAGGAGAGATTGAATTTAAGCTTGGTGAAGAAGGATTGGGAAGAAATTGAAGGAAATTGGCATGCTAGTTCAAGAATTGACCCTCTAGACTCTAATTGAAGAATGAAGGTAATGATTCAACCCATAAGCTAAGTGTGTGAGTCAATGAGAGTATGAATGCAAGTAAGTTAGGTGGTTTAATACAAGAATGAAGCTAGGATTGAAGAATTTAAGCTCAATACATGCATACATGCCTATATCATTCCATTTTGAAGTTGTTTTCAAAGAATTCTCACATGCATGTTTTTATCTTGGCTATGTATTAAGAATTCAACATGTTTTTGTGCTAAACATCTCAATTAATCATTTTTTGGAATGAAGGATAGCATATAAATTCTTGCATGTGTTATATCTTAAGTTTCAAGTTTGGTTTGCATAATTGACTAGCTTTTGGGCTTTGATTTTGTGAAATGACCTTTAATTCATGAAGTTCTATGAGTTTACAAGTGTTTTCTTAAGTTTTGGCCCAAAAGAATGTGTTTTCATACCTTAAGATCGTGTTTTGAACTTGAAGATGAAATCTGGAAATTCCAAAATTTGGTCGCACCGCTCGAGCTTAAGATTCGAGCTCTCAGAAGTTTTGCAAAGATTGATGGTTGGCTCGAGCGACCAAAAGACTGCTCAAGCGACCGCCCTTTATTTTCAAACTTAGCTCGAGCGACCAAAAGTTGGTTCGAACGTAAAATAAGAGCTCCCAGTACTTTTACAAACTTTGCAGACCGCTTGAGTGACCAAAGCTTTACTTGAGTAAACTATCCTGTTTTTCAAAATTTGGCTAAGTGTTTTAAAGTACAGTTTTGCGTCCTCATTGCATCCTAGGCATTCTTAGGCCATGTTTAAACATAATAATGAGGACGAAAGTTAGAAACACACGCTGCAAAAGAAGAATGATAAGTTAAGCACCTTTGGAACGTGTGTTCAATATGTATCTGTCGCGTGTTTGTGTAGGTCACATGTTAACACCCACCTAATCGATCTATTTGGTTCAAGTGATCTGTTCAGCCTCTGGAGCAATCTGTGAGTGACGACTCTGTAAAGCTATGTTTGAATTTAAGTATTTTCTGAACAATGTGATATGATCTATTTTTGAAATGCTATTTGTGAATCGTAAATGATTGTCCAGTTTTTTGAAATGTATTCGTGGCATCCTTAGCATCAAGTGTTCATGTGGTCCTCGCTCAAGGGTAACAATACCGTGGCTAATATGCACATGGCCCTACTCGGGGGTAATAATACCGTGATCTATGTTCATATAACCCTTACCCGGGGGTAACAATACCGCGGCTTATGTTCACGTGGCCCTCACATAGGGGTAACAATACCATAGCTATATGTGCACAAAGATGTTGACCTTTATGGTCATCGGTACAGACTACACACATGGGTCTTTATGACCAATCTAATCTGTTAGAGCTAATAGATATACCACGTATAACTGCTTATGAATTTTGTATAAGTATGTGAATCTGAATCTGTTTCTGATATGAACTTTGATCTCTGAATTTGTGATGAATATCATTTATAAACCCTTTATTTTGTTGTTATTCAGTAGAATTCAACAATATTACAACCACAACATGATTACAAAATAGGCTTGGATAAAATAAGTCTTATAATTCTTCTAAGGAAGCCATACGTTTTCAAAGGTCTCCGCGGCACCGTCTTCCGAATAGAATTCTTCTACACCTGACATGAAACGCCATGAGCTTGAAATGCTCATTAAACTCACACCCCATTCTTTTTTCTCAATCCAATGCACAATCGCAATTAAGATAAACAACAAGTATGATATTCAAGTCAATAGTTAAAGGAAGTACAATGTTAGGTGTTAGTATGCTAAATCCCTCAAAGAGATTTAGAATTTGACTCGGATTATTCGGTACCTCCTCTTTTTCTGCTTTGCTGACCTTACCCTGAATGTCTATAATGGTTATTTACCACGTAGCGCCAACCAAGAACCTCAAAAGAGATGGTAAAACATGGGTCAACACTAAAGCTGCAAATGAACTGAGGTGTTCACGAACAGGCTCGGCTCGGTTTGGCTCATTAAGGGCTTGGCTCGACTCGACTCGTTTAGTAAACGAGCTGAGCTCGAACTTGAATAAGCTCTGCTCATCAAGCTCAACTTGTTTATCTTTATTTAAATATATATAAATACATTATTTATATATTAAATAATATAAATAATATTTTTAAAAAATTATCAAGCCGAGCCCAGCCAAACTCAAGTTTCATTAATATTAGCGAGCCAAGCTGAATCGAGCTCGAGCCCAATTACTTATCGAGCCGAGCTCAAGCTCAATAAATAAGCTTGATAAGTAAACGAGCCTGTAAACACCCCATTTTGACCGATCCTAAGAATTGGTCGTTTTCTTTTAATTACCCTATGATGACAAAACAAGAAAGTGTTTCTTACAGAATCCTCAATAAGCAAACTTAGAATTTGAGCCCTGTTTCCAACCCTAAACAGCCACAAATTACCTCTCCAAGGGAATATTCTGACCTCACGATTGCGTCCAGAATGGTTCGTTTAGCTAGGATCAACCTTCGCTGCACTTCCGAGGGTTTTACTGAAAAATTCTCCCGAAATCTGAGTTACAGCACAAACATTTGAAATTTCTAGGCCAAATTGTAATTTTCAAAACTCAGGGAATATTCTATTATGTGAGGGAATATTTTGTTAAGTCAAGGAATATTCTATCTATATGAAGAACATTCCATCAAATGTTGACTATGACACTGACGTGGTAGTCTTGCTAACATGGCATGACTAGATTGGTCCTTGCTGATGATGTGGCGTTGACATGTCTTTACCCAAAAAAAAGAAACAAGAATGCTGGTGAAGGGGTTTAAACTTTTAACCTAAGACTCCACATCCTAAGTCTTAACCACTTTGCAAAAGTATCACATTGTGTTATATTTCCCCTCAACTAATAGTTGACCATTTCAAACCAACAGGCAGAGAAGGTGTAGTTTTACATTTTTTTGTGTGTATGGAACACTCCCCTACCCCATTGGCCGACCTATATATCACCAAATACATATCTAATCATCTCCCATTATCAAAAAGAATTTTGTTTGCATCCATAAAAGAGGAATCCAATCTAACCACATTGAAAACTTTGCCCTCTTATCACATTCTTGTCTCCCATCTTCTTGACCTTAACTCTCTCTCATTGCCTATATAGAATGATCAGATTGTAAGAGAGGATAAAGACCACGAAATTAAAGAGAAAAAAGTGAGAAAAAAGAGAGAAAAAAGAGAAAAAATTCAAGCTTTATGCCAAAAACACTTCCAACTTCCATATACACCTTCTATGGCTTATACACACTGAAATTCCACATTTTATACATCCAAAACAACTCCAAAAATTTTGAAATAGCTAAATGTCAGTAATGATTGATCAAAGGAAATAGTAAGTGTTGTTGAAAGTGAGGAAAAATAAGAGTTAGCCACTTTTCCACCACACATACCCAAAACTCCATTCTAGTTTCGAATTAAGGATTGAGAATACACATCCTAAACTTGAGGGTGATCAAGAGGAAGTTTGCAAATCAAGAAGTTCAATATTTCTTTGGAAGGTGAATTTCTAGTCTTTCATTTTCTTATATTTTCTATCTCATATTTATTTTCTTGCTTCTTATTTCATAGTGTTTTGTTATAATTCAAGTGGTTTGTTTATCTCATATTTATTTTCTTGCTTCCTATTTCATAGTGTTTTGTTATAATTCAAGTGGTTTGTTTATTTCATATTTATTTTCTTACTTTATATTTCATAGTGTTTTGTTATAATTCAAGTGGTTTGTTTATCTCATATTTATTTTCTTACTTTATATTTCATAGTGTTTTGTTATAATTCAAGTGGTTTGTTTATCTCATATTTATTTTCTTAGTTTATATTTCATAGTGTTTTGTTATAATTTAAATGGTTTATTTATCTCATATTCATTTTCTTACTTTTTATTTCATAGTGTTTTGTTATAATCCAAGTGATTTGTTTATCTCGTATTTATTTTCTTATTTTATATTTCATAGTGTGTTGTTATAATCAAAGTGGTTTGTTTAGCTTATAATTATTTATTATTATTATTATTATTATTATTATTATTATTATTTGCTTATTTACTTGCTCTTGTTTCATATTAGTTGTATTGTAAGCTAACCGGTAGTGGTTAGTTGAGCCACCTACATATTTTTTGTTTGTTCATTTTCTTGATTTTGCAACAAGACAGGTTTTGCTCGGCCTAATTGGCCGGCTGGCCTATTCCGCAGGCCGGTTAGCTTCTTTTGAACAAGATGGCATAATCTCCCAATGTTGACCAATTTCCGCCGATGGTTCCAAGGAACATTTAGCTTTTATTTTGTTTCTTTTTATTTTGAGTGTTTTGTGAGGTTATGTTTTATTTTATTGCAATATTCCCTCTCTCTCTCTCTCTCTCTCTCTCTCTCTCTCTCTCTCTCTCTCTCATTTGGTTTGTAATAATTTATTCAAAATGTTGTAATAATTTCCCGCCTCACTTTTTTCTATCTCATTCTTTTACTTGCTTTCCTTATTTGTGGATATGCATTATGTTTTTTTTTTTTTTTTTTAAAGTATATCCTTACTATACATCAATGTTTCATGCATCTTGATTTGGTTAATTTTGCATTTGTGGATTTAATCAATTCCTATGTGATTATGTGAACTACCTCATGTTTTTGAGATGATTCACATGTCAAGATCATGCATTTTTACTAACTTTGTTTTGTAGCTGTTCACGGGACGTCGGTAAATATGTAAATTTTTATACTTTAGCATCCCGCTTGTGTGTGTCTTTCTTACTATGTTTAGTATCCTACCATAAGGCTATTTGCTTATTTGATATAATTGTATGAATGCCGGTGGATGAAGGTTGTGTCGCTTAATTTAGAATAATATTGAATTTCATGTTTGTAAACTCAATTTATTTGGGTTGTACATTTTCAAAACTCTTTTCAAAACTACATGAAATCAAGTTGTTCCAAAGTGGGTGACATATTCTATACTTGTATGCTTTACATAGTCATTTTTTAGGATTTATTAAATAATCGGAATATGAACACATAAAGGAAATAAAAATCATATTATGGTTAGTAAAGGCCTATCATTTGATCGGGTGAGCGGGGTGCTCAATTAATGACCTTCCCCCTTCATACCTAAGGTTTCGAGCCAAGCATCCTTGGTTGCGACGAACAATAGCCTTGGCACGAGTCACATGTTTCCTAATTTTTCCAAAATAAATATTAGGTGGCGACTCTGAGATCTAATGGCGCAGTCCATTTCTGGCAAATATTTTTGCAATAAAATAGATTTTCTAAAAGTTGCCAAATGTAGAATCTCGTCTACGTTTCACATTACACTTGTAAGACTAGATCAAAGAGACAGAGGATCCGAACTGTTTAATGCGCATGGATACTCCCCGGGCATGTTACAGAGCAAAGCTTGAGCTCAGCAAAGCTCGGCTCATTTGCAGCCCTAGTCAACACCCAAAACTTCCCTAACCTTGTAACACCAAATATCAATACAAACCTAGGATCTGAATACAACCGATCCATTCAAGAGTTCCGAAACAATTGCTTGCGCAAGAATTAATCTTTGAATAAGGAACACTTGCCACCATTTATTTCACAAAGTTAGTGCATCACTAATTCATAAAAATTACTATGGTGAGAGAAAATCCAACACCACCCTTATTAAGTTTCCCGTTGAGTTAAGTGTGTTATGTTTGGGTTAGAACATGTTATTGAAATAACAACTATTATACAAGTATAAGCATTTTGTGATATAAATTTAAAGAAATACAACCACAAATATACATAGATGATATATCAATTCTTGATCAATTGATAAAGGGCACATTTAACCAACTATAAGAATGAGAATATTAAATATAGCAAATTTCCATATTTGAATCGATTTGAAAATAATTATCAAAGAGGTGCTTTTAATGGTCCAGTTTATAGAGAATTTTGTCTAGTTTCAAAATCAATTTACGGAAGTGGGATAGCCTTTCTAGATTTTTGGTTATAAATGAAATACTCCAGGCTTGTCCAAATTCGTCAATTGCTATGAAAATCAATTTTTCTCTTAAACCACTCATTTGTTTGCACTAAAACCAATTTTATTTGAAAGTAACACTTTAAGGAAGATTTTGATTCATAAATTGACTTAAGGGGATTTTTCTAAATTTTTCTAGAAGTTTTGAAAGTTGACTGTAAATACTGGTTGTTTGTGCTTAAAACTTAAAATAAAAAGAGACAACCATGGGTAATTCTACACTTCTCATGTAATAAAAATATGTCAAATAACATTTCACAATCCTAGAATTTCAATTTGAAGAAGTGTTTTAAAAGATGCACTAAATAAGTTAGAATTGAAGAATTACTTCAATATAGATTAAACACAAGCAAAGGTATTCATCAATACTCAATCACACTTATATGAACACATGAAATCTATATTCTAGGCACATGATATCACGTATTTAGAAGAGGGGAAAAAAAGAGAGAATAGAGTGTTTATGTGGCTTACTTTCTTGCTAGGTGTTGCTAAGAATTGAACAAGACCTCCTCCCTTTCTTCTTTCTCCCCTCCAAGTTCAAACTTTGCTTTCTCTATTTCTTTCTCAACCGTGGGTAGTGGTGGTGTGTGTTTAAATGTGTAAATCATGCTTGAGGAAAGGTTCTATTTATAGGCAAAAAGTGGTGAAAGGTCTTAATTGCCCTTGGTTGGAATTGAATGGAATAGATTTGGATTTAGTTGGAAGGTAATGAAATGGAGGTTGATTAAGAGGTTTAAGTATGATTTAAATCATGATTTAGTCCTTTTTTAGTTTGAATGGAATTAGATTGATGGTTAGTACAAGACATAACTCCATAATTTAGGGCCTTTGTCTAACTTTCTTCCATAAATCCATGAATAGTGTTCTAAAAAGTACATCACAAAATCTCCATGGGGGTGGTCGGCCATGCGCTCCAATTTTGGAGGTTTTCACATTTTTTTTTTGTACAAATACATCTTAAAATATTGTTGATATTATTATAATGAGGTGTGTATATATATATAAAATAGTGAAATTAGGGCTATATTGCAATACTAATGAAGTATGGACTAAATTTATAATTTAAAATACTTATTTCAAGTATAAAATTAATTAAAATAGAGATAGGGAGATAATTCGGATTGCACTACTTCGCTTTTAAAAGAAAAAGTGAATAATAGAGCGAAAACAGCGATAACCGAAAATGAGGGTTTAATTCCCGAGTAAACGAGGGACTCAGAACTTTATTGTAATAATTCAAAAGTTGGGGCCTTAATAGGGTTTACAAAATTTAAGGGCCTCACATTTGCCATGGAACTCAGTGGGATTAGAGCAAAAAAACTCTTTATTTATAAATAAACCTCTAGTCTCTCCCTCAATTGTCTTAGCCGCTTGCTCGGCTCTAAGTATGTCCATGGACTCTCTAAGAGCCCCGGCCATCTCTCGGGCTAGTGCTTCTATAACATCTTGGCCCAGTTGTTCAACTACATTGTTCTGACCCCCTTTTCTTGGAAAGGGATTTCCTCCTAGGCTGAAGTACCCTGACGACCAGCAAGGTCTACCACGGCCTCTGCCACCACTACGTGACATCCTATACGAAGATAAAAACAAGATTATAGTGATTCTGGTTTAGATATGAACCTTTTGATGTTTTGGATCCTAGTTTCATTATCTTACATAGTTGTTCATGTCTTGTTTCCCCTTATTTCTCTTTGAGTTGGCTATTGGGATGTGTTGGTTGCATTTGAAACAGGTTGGTAGCTTATTTTTCAAATTGTTGTTACCCAGGATTTTGCCTTTTCGCTTGAGCGACACTTCTTGTGTTCGAGCGGTCTTTGTGTATTCTCAATATTTTTGCAGGCCTGCAAAATTACTGGAAATTGGCATTCTTCACTCGAGCGAAGCTTCTTACACTTGAGCGGTGGTATTTTGTCTATAAAACTTCTGAGAGTTTGTGTTCTTCGCTTGAGCGAAGCTTTTTGTGCTTAAGCGGTGCAACTTATTGTGTCTGGTCGCTCGAGCGACACATTCTGCGCTCGAGCGAGCTGTGCATATATCAGTTCGTAAAGTCACTTTTCTGAGTCACTTTTTCATCTCTCTCTCTCTAAACATTTCGAAACCCTATTTTCTCTCACTCTCTCTCTAAAACTCATCTATTTCACTCAAATCCACTTAGATCTGTCGATCTTTCACCCGTGTACCTTTGTTAAAAAGATAAAGCTCAACGAGGGCTTCGTTTTAATCAGAGCAAAATTGGTTTTTAGCGTCTTTGAGTTTCCTACCCTCTCTCTCTTGTCTTCTGAATTTGAGGTAGGGATTCTTCACATCTTCTATGAGTTTTAACTTAGTTATTTGCGATTTCTAAACAATATGGTGAATTTGGGGATTTTTGAAACAAATCTAGGATTTTGGGTTAAAGATCAAAAGAGAGGTTTTTACAATGGACTCTTGGAAATGTTTCTGGTGTTGGAAATAAAGTTGAGTTGTGATAAAATGGTTGATTTTTAATACTTGGGATTGATATTGGAAGAAAAAAGGGTTTTGTCCTAATAATGTCAAATGTTGATTTTATATAAATTATGGAATTAGTGTTGGGAATATGAAATTGGATTGGTTTTGATAAGAATGGTGGAGTTAGATATGTATTATCACTCACATCTTAAAAATTTAGAAAGTTTATCTTTAATGAGAATTATGTATCTGTTTAGAAATATCTATTTTGGGTTATCGGTAGAGGATAGTTATGATTGTTGTAGAAATTGCATGAGAATTAGGGGAATTGAAACCATTTTCTTATTCATTTGCATTGAGCATTATCTCACACTTATACATTGGAAATGTTTATCGTTTTAAGAAAAATTGGTAAATCTAAGAAACATGTATTGTCTTATTGAAATAAGTTGGCCTGAATGTCCATGGTAAAAGTCTTAAAAACCGTGCGTATATATGGGTACCGATCTCACAGACGAAATATCCGTAAAATGACAATAGTAGTGCTTGTATAGCCTACGTTTACATGGGTGTCGGTTCACGGTTTCTCACAGACGAAATTTTCGTGAAAGGTTGTATTTGTTTAAGATTCCCAGAGCGTGATTCACTGCCCTGTTTTCTATTGTAAAGGAAATGATTTATGAATCATGATATTAACTTGGCATTGCATAGTTTTGGAAATAGATATAAAATGTTTTGACACACACATTACATATACATTCACCTTGTAGCTTTGTTAAGATTCATATACTGTGTTGAAATATTTCTACTAGGCTTTGGCTCACCCTATATGGGAAAACATTTTAGGTGCTAATGATATGCCTCCGCCAAGACAATAGCTTGGGAGGACTTGGAGCAAGAGCTTCATTTCGTTGATTTTTTTGTATATGTTTTGTACAGGCCAAGGGCCTTTATCTGTATTGGACTTAAATTCCACTTTTATTGTAACTAAGCACTGTCTTGAAAAGTTGTAAGCCTTTAGGGTATTTATTATCTGCTTTACTTTCATATCTCATCTCTTGTTGTAACACATGCTATAGATTCAGGATTAGACTTGTGAATGTATATCTGCATATGTTACTCTTTGTACAAGAAATTGGGATTAATGGAAGATAACTATTTCATCACCGGTTCTTATGTAATTAATATTGGGGATGATTTATAGTAATTATTTTGGGGCATTACAAGGATTAAGCCCACAACATGATTATGCTTCTCACACCATCTCACACGTCACACACGAGTTAAACATAAACCTATACACATGCCTACACCACATAAGACAAACCGCACAAGGACATAATCACATAGAGTACATACGAATTACCCTCCTTAGATGTCAATTTGTCTCACAAACGTTCAAAGAATTCAAATTAGAATGGCATTGATCAAGTGCCCTCCTAACAAGACTCTAAAAATTTTATAGGCACAAGTCACATTTCAAGAGTTTAATCTCATACCCATCTAGTCACATAATCACATAAAGCATGTAAACAAACAAGCGTCCCAATCTAGCATAGTAAACCCATTGTGCTAAAAGCCACATCCCATAAGCTCAAGGTATTCAAACGTAATTACCTCTGATACCAAGTTGTAATACCCCGATATTTTAAGTCGAATTACACTTCCAATTTATAATTAACAACTTGTAAATATATATATATATATATATATATCCAGATATTTCAATATAAATGATAGCACATGAAACTCGTTAAGATTCAATTATCTCTTGCACAAAAAATATCTCTTCCTCGTTGAACTATTTCAATAAAAATTACATATTCTTCCCAAAAGAAATACAATCCAAGCACATGTATAGTTCAAGGAGTTAGGGAAATACATATATAAAATGCTCTAATGGCTTACAACTTTCAAGGCAAGTGCCTTGATTATTTAGTCCCAAAACATAGTAGCCCAGAGCTTTTAAGTGTACAACATCAAATGAGCCTTCGTGCTCCAATAAAAAATATCTACCATTTCTTCATTTAGGTGAAGGCATATCACCAAGTCCTAAAATGTTTGTCAGGATAGGAATGAGCAAGATTGTGTAGTAGAAACACATTTAACAAAGTATATACACGTTTGATTTGAATATGATCATATTATGCACGTGCCATGACAAACTTTTGCTTTCTCTTTTTAAAACATGATGTTCAAATGTATTTTAATAACTTCGTCCAACACGACACAAGGTAGTAAATAAGCACTAGAATCCCAAGACAAGAGTCACCATACATACATACATATGACTATTATACTTCAAAATAATCCCATATTTATCGGCTCACAATACGAAAGGGCGATGGGCACCTAAAACACTTATTTTTTCACATTTACCGGCTCAATATAGCAGACCAATGGACACCTAGAAACTTTTTCCACATTTGTCCAACATCAAGCACAATACAGGGCAATTAGGCACATAGACTCCCCACGTGGGTACCAATACAATCCATAACTTGTTTACCAAAACTTGACTTTACAACCTGGAATACTAAGCCTATGTTTTGGGAAGTGAGTTTTGGGGCTTTTTTTTGACTAAAATAGCTACAAAAAACAAAATGGGTTTTTTATTCCAACAAGACAAAATATTGCATCTAACCCATAATCATTACATTCTTTCTCTCACAAAAAAACCAAAAAAGCCAAAAGTCCTTCCCAAACCAGGCTTTTTAGCCCCAGGCTAAAACAACCAAAAAAACCAAAAAGCCAACCCACTTCCCAAACAAAGCCTAAGATATTTATCCCCTTTCAACATTTCAAACTTCCCAAATAATAAGCTGATATGAATTAAAAACATGCAAATGCAATGTTGTGCGTGAATTTGTAATTTGTTTGATTTGCCTAAAAGTTCAATTCATTCTTTCAAAGAACAATAGAACTCATAATTAAAGAATTTCAATTCCACAATTACGACAACATCCACAACCCACAATTTGTAATCAAGTCTGAACAAGAACCCTAATTCAATCATTACTCATGTTCTAAAAGGATTTTAACTCCATTTCATATTTTCATAATCATTTGGACCAAATCCGTCATTCAAAGAGGTTTTTCCTCATTTGCTTTGTTGCTTGATAATATTGGACAAGAAATTTGTTATAGTTGCATAACAATAGTATTAGATATAGATGAGTTATTTTATTTTGAACATATTTGAGAAATAAGCAAATGGTTTATTGTGCATGATTTATTTTGATAGTCAAGTTTAAAATTTGTATTTTGTAGATTATTTGTTTATAATTTGATAGTCAAGCTTAATATTTTCAAATATATATTTTATAGAAAAAAATTCAAATTTATACTTCCAAACTTATTTTTCTATATATTTTATACAAAAAGTTTTCAATTGCTTCTAAATGGAATTGCAAATAATGAAAAAGAGAATTGGGGCTAGGAACCGGGTCAGGGGTGTCAATATTTTAAAACCCAAACCATCAAGTGAACCAAAAAAGAGGCTGGGTTAAGTGTTAGTATTTCAACCATCAAGTCAACTGGAATTAAACTGCAATGTTATAATTATATTCTAAATATATTAATAATTATGTATAAATAAAATGTAGCTATTGAAATTATAAAAATATATCATTATATTAACAATTTATTTTTAATTTAGGATTTAAAATTATAAATAGACTGAAAAATAAATATATATTGCCAAATACTCATGAAGAGCTAATGTGTGGTTTAGGGGTCTTGACTTGTGACTTTCACTCTCCCACCAATTTTTTAGCTTCAAGCGGATTGGGATCAGGGCGGACAAATCGTTCTCTGTTCGGGTCAGGTTTTAGAGGTTCATAATGGTCCCTGTTTGAGTCTAGATCAGTGAGCAGAGAGTGAAATTTAATCGGGGCAGGTTGACCCGCGTGCCATAGACCCTAAATCCTTGTGTTATTTGGCTCCATAAGATAGAGGGGATTAGGAATACGGTGGGATTAAATAAGAAGATTATTAGTGTAATGGTATTAGGTTGTAGATGTAGGATAAGAGTGTTTATTTGTATACCATCGAATTAGTAATACTATAGATAGTATTTTATTAATATATAAAATTAATATATTTTAATTTTTAATATTATGATTATTATTATTATTATTATACTTTTTAAGTCCACTTAATCTAGAGACACTTAAAAAATATATATAAATTTTACATAAAAATTATTTAAAAATTCACTGAATATAAAAAAAAATCATATATTTATAGTATTTATTAAAAAATTTAAAAATTTCTTTCACAAATAAATTATTTGAAAAAAAATAACATTAAAAATATTTTAATCCATTTTATGTAATATTTTAATTCATTAATCCTATCACTAAATTTCTAATCCCGTATGTTTTCTTTCCATGCTAGTCCAACTAAGAAGGGGGATTACGAGTGTTAATCCCATCACAACCTTTAACAACTAAACACTTTCTATATGATCTCCCTCGCTATTACTCCAATCCCTACGTATAGAGCAAAACAAACATGACCTTATTGTCATCTCTACTGCTATCCTCGATTTTCTCTGTGTTTATACACGTGTGCTTGCTTCAAATTTTGACCTGCCGTGTTATGTAGAGCTATATATGGCCCTGTTTGGCAGAACTTATAAGCAGCTTATTTCAGCTTTGAACTTAATTTAAGCTAAAAACATGTGTTTGGCTTAGTTTATTTCACCAACTTATAGCTTAAATGAAGCTAATTTTCAACTTATTTGGAAAGTGGGTTTGGAGATGCTTAAGTTTATAGCTTAAGAGCGCAGCTGCATAGTTGGTGCTAAAATGACTTAAATTCCCCTCCTAATCTTCATTATTTACAAAAATGCCACTGTATAAACAACAGTTTTCAACACTGTTCACTCCTCTTGGAGAGTGATTGGCGATTTCTGGCGTGTCAAGGTGATTTTTGACGTTGTGCTATCTTTCTCTCTGTCTTTCGATGAAGATGAAGATCTCAATGAAGATGAAGATCTGGGTTGGTGTCGATGACGATAAAGACCTGCAATCTCTCTCTCTCTCTGCGCATGGTTGGGTCGATAGGGTTTGAAAGCGCGATGGTGACGGGGATGACGACACAACGGAATCTAGGTTGCTCGTTGATGAAGATGAAGATCTGGGTTGATCCAGAGTCGTCGTCATCGCGATCTCAAGGCATCGCGATCTGCCGTCGTCGTCGTCGTCGTCTCTCTCTCTCATTTTCTATTTCTCACGAACTAATAAACCATCTCCGGCATTGTCCAGGCGGGTGAACGGTGACAAGCGACGTCACTCTCTCTCTGTCGTTCCAGATCGCGGCGGTGGCTAGGGTTGCAGACCACCGGCGTACAGATGGTTCATGAGGAAGGAAGAGAAGGAAAAAAAAAATAAAAAAAATAATAATTAAAAACAAAAATAAATTTATTTGGTAATTTCTTTACCAATTAAAAACAAAAATAATCAATTAAAATAAATTGCACAATTTAAATAAATTTATTTCAATTAATATCAATAAATAATAATTAAAAACAAAATAATAAAAATAATAATTAAAAACAAAAATAAATTTATCTGGTAATTTCTTTACCAATTAAAAACAAAAATTAAAAACAAAAATAATCAATTAAAATAAATTGCACAATTTAAATAAATTTCTTTCAATTAATATTAATAAATAATAATTAAAAAAATATAAAAAAAAATTTGTAATAATTGATATTAATTGTAATGAATTAATAAATTAAACAAAATTAACAATTGATACTGTGAATGAAAATAATGATTTTTGTAATACTAATTATATTAACTTTTATTAATGAAATAATTTTTGGTATTGTAATAATAATATTAAAAAAAATTGTTCTAATTGATATTGTAATAACCCGACCCTCGTACATGTTTTCTGATCTATTTTCAGTCCTTGTTTTGTGCCTTTAAATGTTTACTGTAAAATTCCATGAGAAATTACGGTTAAATAAGTGAACTCCATGATTAAGACATGTTTAAGGGAGTCTATCTGTTTAACAAGACAAGTATCTGTCATAGAAGAATGTTTGACTCAAGAAAATGGAAGCCTAGAAACTTAATTATCTGAAATTGAGTTCATATATGTGATCAGCATAATTTTTAGGTAATATTAAGCGTTTTTGTGAAATTTCAATTTCAGATGCTTAAACGATTGATTTTCGTCTTTAGTCAATCTATATATATATATATGTATGTCTATGAGAAGCCTCAAGACTTAGGAACTTCATATAACATATTCCCTGGGAGAAAAAGAAGAGAGGCTAAGAACAAGGAAGAGTAGAGAGACATTGAAGCCAAGGTAAGTTGGATTTCCCTAACCCAATCCTCTTCCTCAATTTGAAATAAGAAGCTTTTGATGTTGTATAAAGTCTTGGATGTGTGTGTGTTGAAGACTTGGCATGATAATCCTACCATATGTGTATTTTGGACCCAATACAAGTTGTCTAGTAAAGAGAATCATCTTGTTTCTTTATTTAGCAAATTAGTTCCCATGCTTATGCCATGTTTTTGTATATCTATACTTGTGTGTGTGTGAAGTTAAGAGCCTCAAGAATGAACTTATGTTAATGAGTTTCAATTGTGCCATGTTCTTGTCCAAGTCCAAGTCAATTGGGTTGTGTTCATGAGCTTAATATGTTGTATATTGTACCTTGATTTACATGCTTTTGAACCATGAATTAGCCATGAAAAGCCCCAAGTTAAACCCCTTAAATATGCACCAAGAGTTGATATATTGCAGAATTTCGGACTGGGAAAATGCAGAATCGCCGCACGTGCGAGAGTCATGGCCGCACGTGTAGGAGCCAATCGCCGCACGTGCGAGAGAAGAACAATTTTTGGGTTTTGATTCTGCCTAAAAGGCATGTGCGGGACCTCAAAGCCGCACGTGCGGGGCCAACTGCCGCACGTACGGGGCTCACAGCCGCACGTGCGGCTCAAGCTGAAAAACCCGGATTGCTCCGTTTTGCGTGTAGAACCCTCTAATGTTTTCGAAATATTTATTTGATGCCTTTTCGATATTTATAAATTCATTTGAAGTAAAGCGAAACGGAACGTAATTTGATATGGAAAATGAACTAAAGTGTAAGTTGTGAATGTGTGCAGGGCACACTCTGGGAGGAACAAGCACGTCATCTCAACGCTGTGAGTAATAGTATCATTATCCGCTTTACATATGGCTAATAATTCTCATTAGCATTTTGTTAAGCATGATATGCAACTATGTTAATGTTCCAAGTGTGTATGTCAATGTTTCAAGAATGTTTCAAGTATGTAAAGAAAGAAATGGGAAAGATGAAATACCTTCCTTCTATAAGATTCTGGGCCTACGGCCATTCAATATAAGTTGTTATGATATGAAACAAAGTACTACACGGAACTAAGTGCTACGACGTGAGCCACCTCTAGAATCCGTGTGAGACACCGCTTGAGTTCATACAAGTATGTTTCAAGGGCTTTTAGCCACCATGTTTCAAGGGCTTCGTGCCATTATACGCAAGGGCTTATAGCCATCATGATTATGTTGCAAGATTGGGCCTAAGGCCGTTATGTACTTAGCGCAGAATCAGACTAACTATGTGAACTCTGTACTTTCCCTATGCATTACTCTATTATGTTTCAAGTTAAGCATCATTTTATTTAAGTATTACTATTCACTGAGCTTGGCTTACTCTGTGTTATGTCTGTTTTTGTAGGTAACCTACTAGGTGGTCAGTCCTAGCCATGACACCCGTCTCCTTTTGTCAACCCTCATATGTACAGGCACCTTGCAAGGCCATCTATTTTGTGGTGTCTATTAAGTTAATTGGCCTACTTTGATTACCTATCTAAGGATTAAATGTATATAACTCCAATGGTTTCTTTTTGTCAACGCCTGATGTTAGGGTTGGGACTGTATATGTATATGTATATGTGTATGTGTATGTGTATGTCAGCTAAGGGATATTTGTATTTTTGGGACTTTATCTATTCTATACGGTGCATATGATGTATAAAATCCTGGCATATTAGAAGCAGCTCAATAGAGTTTGTTTGGTTCAATATTCTTTTATAATTTTATGATTCCGATAAGGCCCCATATGTAATATATACAGGGTTATATGTCTGTTTCTGATTGGGTCATGCCCGAACTTTTAGGGGCTAGTTTGGGGTGTGACAGATATTAATGAAAACAAAACAAAATAATAAAAAATGAAAACAATGATTTTTGTAAACAAAATTAACAATTGATACTATTAATGAAAATAATGATTTTTGTAATACTAATTATATCAACTTTTATTAATGAAATATTTTTTTTAAAATTAAAATTGAAAAAAATGATAAAATAATTATTTTTATATCATGTAAGGACAAAAAAGACAATTACATAGCAAAAAGTTATTTTACAGCTTATCAACCAAACACTACTCTGCTGTTTAAATCCACAATCCCACAGCTACACCAAACACGTTAACAGCTTATGTTCACAGCAATAAGTTATAATCTGTTAAGGTATAATCTATAATCATTTTTTCACAACTCTACAAAACGGGCCTATATCATAATAAAATGCTTCAAAATGTGTTTTTATTCAACATTTTCCATTGTAGTGAGAATTTTTGCTTTCATTTTTTATTGTTTGTTTGTATCTCATACTTGTTCTTTTAAAAGGTTCCAAACAGTGTGTTTGGTTTAAGTTTTTTGGATTAAGTTTTTTGAAAATTGACTTTTTTGGTTTTCGTGTTTTTTTGTTTTTAGTGAATATTTTTTAAATTTTAAACATTTTTTTTACTTTTTTAAATGCACCTTACTTACATGTATCTAAAAAGTAAAAAAATTCTGAAAAAATATTTTAAAAAATTAATAAATACATAAAAATACAAAAAATGTACTGAGTTCTTGTATTTTTTTTTGTATTTTTGGTATTTAGTGAATTTTTAAAAGATTTTTTTTACAATTTTTTTACTTTTTAGATATATTTATGTTAGGTATGTCTAAAAAGTAAAAAAATTGTTAAAAATATTAAAAAAATTCAGTAAAAATAAAAAAAAAACAAAAAATAAGAAAATAGAATTTTTTGAAAAATACTTTTTGAAAAGTAGAAACAAGCAAGGTGAATAATTTGCAGAATAACCTCAGCCGAGTTTTTAAGCGCCAAAATAAAAACATTCCTTCATAGAGTACCAAGACACCATTTCCCTCCATTGAAAACTAGGGTTCTTACTTTATTTGATCAGCTTCTCCTCATTTCATCCGTACCCACTCTGTATCGAGTCAATCATCAAATCTACGGAGTTTCATAAGCCCCAGGTCTACTTGAATTCACAGATATGGCCACCCAGTTAGATCCTCACGGCTCAGAATTTTCAGCAGACGAGGTACTCTCTCTCCAATCTCTATGTATAGATTGCATTGATATAGATTTTATCAATTGATTTACTGATCGTGGTTTTTCAACATCTCGGTTGGAGCTTCTCGCTGAAGACGAAATGATCGAAATTGTCCCAAACATGAGAATGGACACTCTCAATTTGATCTGTGTATTTGTCTTAACTTGTACCCTCACTCTCTCTTTATGCACATGTACATCACTCATGTTCATATATGAATTGACAGGGAGATTTTGGCCCTTTCCATCCGCAAATAGCAACTCAAGTACCTTTGTGGCTTGCAGTGGCTTTGAAGAAGAGAGGGAAATGCACAATTCGACCTCTAGAGTGGATGTCAGTTGGTGAGTTTTTCTTGGGCCTAAAATAGTTTTCTTTAGCATTGTTGCTATCTATGATTCCTCACTTCATTTGGGCAACTAAAGACTATGCAATATGTACAACTCATTTTTCTACTTAAATAGAATTTCAATATTTGTATTTTGGGTTGGTGAAATGAATATTGTATTTTAAAAAGCTGTTTCAGTACCCAATGCTTGCTTCTAGTCATATTGATCTTTAACTTGTAGCTAACAAGTTGCTCAAAATTATTAATGATTGGGGGAGAAAGTTAACCCAATGAGGGATTCAACCTAAGCAGTGTTTTAAAAGGCGCGTCTAAGATGTGACTTTCACAGGTCCGATTGCTCTTTTGCCGTTGGAGAGATTTTAGATCCTTCCCTAAACCACCGATTCTCCTAGAGTTTCGAAGTGATACTCATTCTCACTGCTAGGGGTGTGCAAAATACCTAGTAAACCAAAGAATTGAACCAACCCGACATCTTTAGGTTGGTTTGGTTTGGTTTTTGAGTACATTGGTTTGGTTTCAGGTCTTCAAATCGTCAACCTGATAGGAAACCAACTCGAGAACCAAACCTATTTATATATATATTATGTAAAATTCTATTTATATTGACATGTCTTCACTTAATTGGTCTATTATAGTAGACTTGATTGCATTTAATAATTTTTCTCATAAAATAAATCTCATTGGATTTAATTTGTATTGGTTGTGCTTAAGCTTAAGTTGGACTTTACTATACTATTCACAGTTGTTGACATGTATTAAACAATATTTTGTTCTTTATTTGTGTAATGTTTAAATGTTAAAGACTTGTTTATTTTAATTATTTATTATTGATTGTTTTACTTATTTTTTGTGTAGTGGAACCGTGGTTTCAATCCGAACCAACCCGAGCTACATTGGGTTGGTTTATTGCATAATTGGTTTGGTTTGGTCTTGCGTCCAAAAATTTGGAACCGATCATGATTTTGTTGGTTTTAAATTTAGTGCCAACCCGAACCAAACTGGCTCATGAACACCCCTACTCACCACTACCTTCTTAAGTCGAAAGAAATCCGGGCAAGAATCTCATATTTTGGCAGTCGAATATCAATAATAACTTACCTTGCTTTAGTAGAGTGAGGAGTGAACAAACTCAAATATAGTTGTCAAGAGGGGCTTCAAGGAGCTAGTGTTGGTAAATGAACAAACCTGTGAATTCTTGTGGCAGGCATTCTTGAGGTCTTTAGTCTAGTGGCGTTCTTTCGAAACCAAGTTTTAGTGACGAAAGGAAGGCACACGTGCTAGTCATCAGCCCGTCACTTGTTTATCTCATAGTTTCACTTTGAGATCGTGGAGCAACACCAAAAGGAGAGAGCCTTTAGGGTTAGGAAGCGAGAGGAAGAGTGAAGGTCAGGTCACCCCTATTAAATAAGTTTTGAGTGTGGATGAATTGACATCAAATGGAGGAATTTGGTTTTTCTTTTCAACAATAACATGCTAAGAGCATCCCTTTCACAAAAACCTACACTATCTTGCCACTTCAGCAACTTGTGATCTTTGACAAGATCATTACGATCTTGCTCCTGGAATGACTTGTGAGATCGAGAGAGACAAGCTATAGATAGACCCCTCTCTCTTCCCTTGATTAAGGAGTAGGTGGAAGCCATCTCGACTGGTTTAGAATCCCAACATGGAAGAGGGGGCGCACTCTCATGTTTAGAGCATTGTCCGAGCAAGTAGGCAGCACCTACCAAGCAAAGCTTTCTAGAAGAGGGTAGGTTGGTTCATTTTCGGTGCCCGCCCGAGGCGCGCGCTTTAGGTTCAGGTGCGAGGTGCACGCTATATTATATTATTATGCGGGTTATTATTTTGTAATTATTCTATGCCTTAGGGCTCCCTTGTAATTATTAATCTTTATTAATATAAATAGGGGATGATATCCTAATCATTCTCTAAGCTGGTTACTCTCTAAAATCATCATGGTATCAGAGCAAAGCCCTAACACCTAGACCTATCTACCCATACTGTTCCTATTACAAACCAGAGCCATTAGCCACCACCGGAGCCACCAGCCACCACCGGAGCCAGTTCCTCTCTCTCTGTCGCCTCAAGCCGACTCCACCTTGAGGGGCTTCGGCTCAAGCCGAGAAGGACCCACGTAGTTTCGGGTGGGTTGATGCCTGTCTAGGGTTTCGGCTCATCCTTGTTGGTCAAACTCAGCAACAAAGATCACTCTAGGGTTCGAAACTTACCTGGGTTGGTCATCCGCTGGTGTCGACTACTCTTGGTAGCCCCTCTGCCTCAGTTGACTTCCCCCATGCCGTCGTCTCTTGAACAGCTTCAGTCGTCGCTCATCACTTCGTCACTTCGTCGCTCATCTTTAGTCGTCTCTGGTATGCTTCAGTCATCGCTCATCACTTCATCAATTTCTGGTATCACCTCTGTTTGGTTTTACATCCCATATGTCGTGTAGTGCCTCCGTTTGATCTTAAACATATGATTTCTTAATTTTGTTATGCCTTTATAGTGGTCATTGTGTCTGTTCTTCCACCACCACCTTCCAGGTTTGTGATTGCCACTAGTTTTTGTTGCGGGTTCGGTAGTATAATATCTATGGCAGATTCCACCAGTGTGTCCACTACCTCTCAAACACCTAGGAGTGAGAGTCCCATTATACCTACTACCATGCCTGATAACCCCAACCCTAGTCTGAAAATCACTACCTCTCTATTTAATGGTCAGAACTATCTAGCATGGTCTCAGAGTTTGATTATATTTTTGAAGTGCAGAGGGAAGATGGGGTATGTTGATGGCAGGATACAAACACCTAGCACCACTGACTCGGGTTATGACCAATGGGAGATTACCAACTCTTTGATTATGGGTTGGCTTATTCATTCGATGGTTCTAGAAATTGGTGAGGGCTACTTGTCTATGGAGACTGCCCAGGATGTTTGGGATGCTATGGCTGCCACCTATTTCTGCAAAGGGAATTTCTCACAGGCATTTGAGTTGCGCTGCTCTATTGAGAGCTCTATTCAGGGGGAGCAGACTGTTCTTCAGTACTTCACCTTCCTTACCAACGGTTGGAAACGCCTTGATCACCTGCAGGACTATAAACCTGTTTGCACTATTGATTCTGTCGGGTACAAGAAGTTCATCGCACAGGAACGAGTCTTTAAATTTCTGGCAGGCCTAAATGTGGAGTATGATCCGGTTAGGAGTTGAGTTATGGGTATGGACACTCTTCCTTCACTTCAGGAGGCATTTGCCTATGTACAGAATGAGGAGAGTCGCCGGTCTGCTATGATGTCCCCTGTCTCTACTAATCGCTTGGCATTACTGTCTATCCCTCGAGATGGCCTTAGCCTGACTCCCATCCCTCCGTCTGCCGCTAAGGAGTCTGTATTCTGTGATTATTGTAAGAAGCCACAGCATACTCGTGAGACGTGTTGGAAGCTTCATGGGACTCCATCCGGGGGTCGAGGTGATCGGTCTTGTTCTAGAGGTCGGTCAGGCTAGTCTAGAGAACGTGGCTCCTATTCCCGGGCTCATTAGTCTAGTGCCGTTGATACACTTGATTCTAATTTTGCTTCCGTTGGCCAAGCGTCTGATGCTCTCTCTGGCATGACTACTCCTGAGCTTAAGGATGTTCTGCGTCAATTGCTGGACTGCTGGTCTTCTACTGCTCTCAGTACATCTTCCTCGTCATTTGCCCGCTTAGGTAACTTAGCCTCTTCTCCTTGTGTTTTCTTGTCTCATAAGTCTTTGCCTTAGATTATTGATTTCGGTGCCTCAGATCATATGTCTGGCTCCTCTGATCTTTTCTCTCTGATCTTTTCTCTGCCTATAAGCCCTCTTTAGGTCAGGACAAAGTTAGGATTGCAGATGGTATTGTTTCTTCCATTTTTGGGAAAGGTTTAATCCATGTCACTCTTACCATACCTCTATCTTCTGTTCTCCATGTTCCCAATTTTTTTGTTAATCTGTTATCCTTAAGTCGTCTTACTCAGGATTTGAATTGTAGTGTGACGTTTTTTCCTGATCATTGTCTTTTTTAGGACCTTGTCACGAGGAGGACGATTGGCAGTGGTAGTGCAGAAAATGGTCTCTACTTCCTGGATCAACCGGACAAGCTTGCTTATTCTTCCACCACGCGTTCTACTACCCCAGATGATTTATGGCTGTGGCATCGGCGTCTTGGGCATCCTTCTTTTTATTTACTTAAGCATTTATTTCCATCTGGTTTTGCAAATAATAATGTGTCTGAGTTTTTTTGTGAGTCTTGTCAACTTGGAAAACAACACAGCTTCTTTTGCTCCCAGTTTTAATAACAGTTTAGTTCCTTTTTCATTAATACATTTTGATGTTTGGGGTCCCTCTCGTGTTGTCTGTGAAGGGTCATTGATGGTTTGTTACATTTATTGATGATTTTTCTCGTACTACTTGGGTGTATCTCATGAAAGACAAGAGTGAGGTTTTCTCTGTATTCCGCAATTTTCATAAGATGATTTGTACTCAGTTTGGGGCCACTGTCAAACTATTCCGTTTTGATAATGGAGGGGAATACATAGATTCTGGGTTAGGACAATATTTTTCTACTCATGGCATTATCCATCAGACCTTTTGCACTAATACCCCTCAACAAAATGGGGTGGCGGAACGCAAGAATCGCCATCTTCTTGACATGGCTCGGTGCATGTGTTTTTCTATGAGTGTGCCTCGGCCTTATTGGGGCGACGCTGTTCTCACCGTTGCACATCTTATTAATCGTCTTCCTACCCAGGTTTTGCAAAAACAAGCTCCTCTTCAAGTCTTCCTAGGTTCTCAGTCCTTGTTTTCTATTCCTCCCAAAATTTTTGGTTGTGTCTGTTTTGTTCATAATCACTCTCCTACTCGTGGTAAGTTGGACCCTCGCTCCCTCAAATGTGTTTTCCTTGGTTACTCTCCTACTCAAAAGGGGTATAAGTGTTACCACCCTCCTTCTCATAAGTGGTTTGTGTCCATGGATGTTACTTTCTTTGAGTCCCAGTCCTATTTCTTGTCCTCTCCGGTGTCACAGTCCTCATTTCCGGGGGAGCCTCGGTGTGAAGTGAGTCCTGTGATTCCTATGGTGGAACCAGTTGTTCTTGCCCTAACCTCTTCTACTGGAACCAGTCTTGTGATTCCTATGGTGGAACCAGTTGTTCTTGCACCAACCTCTTCTACTGGGACTATAGAACCCAATGTCACCAAGGATAAGGAAGGGCAAGTTTATGTCTGGGACAAAGACAGACAGAAAGTTAACTGGATACAAAGGACCACTTCTGCTCCTCTACTGCCATCTCCTGCTTCTTATGAGAGTCTAGGTAACTTTGAATCTCTTGAATCCATTGATCTTGATGTTCCTATTACCAAGAGGAAGGGTGTGAGATCTTGTACTCAACATCCTATCTCACATTTTGTGTCCTACTCTCATTTGTCATCCTCATATAGAGCGTTTGTGTCAAATGTTTCCTCTGTTAGCATTCCTAACCATTTTCAGGATGCTCTTGCTACCTCTGAGTAGAAATTGGCCATGATTGAGGAAATGAAAGCACTTAGGAAGAATGGCACTTGGGAATTGACTGAGTTACTTATAGGCAAATGACTTGTGGGATGCAAATGGGTGTATACTGTGAAACACAAAGCAGATGGTTCTATTGAGCATTACAAGGCAAGACTTGTGGCAAAAGGGTTCACTCAGACATATGGCATTGATTATTAGGAGACCTTTGCACCCGTGGCTAAGATGAATTCAGTCAGAGTACTTCTCTCTCTAGCAGCTAATCTAGATTGGCCACTTCATCAATTTGATGTCAAGAATGCCTTTCTCCATGGTGACCTTGAAGAAGAGGTATATATGGACATTCCTCCTGGTTTTGAAGATCATCAGACAGAAGGCAAAGTATGCAAGCTTCGGAAGTCATTATATGGTCTCAAACAATCTCCAAGGGCTTAGTTTGAGACATTCACTCAGGCTATGCTTAAATATGGCTTCAAACAGAGTTAGGCAGATCACACCTTGTTTGTGAAACATTCCTCACGTGGTAAGACTACAACACTTATTGTTTATGTAGATGACATAGTTCTTACGGGCGATGATAGTGAGGAAATACCTCTGTTGAAGAAATATTTAGCTAGTGAGTTTGAAATCAAAGACTTGGGAAGCTTGAAGTATTTTATGGGAATTGAAGTTGCTCACTCCAAGGATGAAATAATTATCTCACAAAGAAAATATGTGCTTGACCTGTTGAAGGAAACTGGGATGCTTGGCTGCAAGGCATGTGACACTCCACTGGAACCCAATCAGAAATTGGGGGATGATGAAGGAGGAGAAGCTGTTGATAGGGGGAGCTATCAGCGATTAGTGGGTAAGCTCATTTACCTATCTCACTCCCGTCCTGATAATGTTGTTGCTGTCAGTGTGGTTAGTCAGTTTATGCATGCTCCTCATTAGATTCACTTCGAGGCTGTCATGAGAATCTTGAGATACTTGAAGTCTGCTCCTGGTAAGGGTCTTTATTTTTCAAAGTATGATCATCTTCGTGTGGAAGCCTATACAGATGCTGACTGGGCTGGATCAGTAACTGATAGGAGATCGACTTTAGGGTATTGCACCTTTGTTGGAGGCAACCTAGTTACTTGGAGGAGTAAGAAATAGAATGTAATTGCCAGGTCAAGTGCAAAAGCTGAGTTTAGAGCTATGGCACAAGGGGTGTGTGAGCTTTTATGGATCAAGTTATTGTTGAGTGATCTAGGTATTAATCAGATAAACTCCATGCGGTTATACTGTGACAATAAGGCCGCTATCAACATCGCTCATCCGGTTCAACATGACAGGACAAAACATGTTGAGATTGATCGCCACTTCATTAAACAGAAACTCACTAGTGGTACCATTTGTACTCCTTTTGTGCAGTTTGGTGAATAACTTGCTGACATTCTCACCAAGGGGGTTGGGAATAAGCCATTTCATGACATATTAGGCAAGCTGGGTATGAGAGATATCTTCGCACCAGCTTGAGAGGGAGTGTTAGCATATTATATTATTATGTGGGTCATTAGTTTGTAATTATTCTATGCCTTATGGCTCCCTTGTAATTATTAATCTTTATTAATATAAATAGGGGATGATATCCTAATCATTCCCTAAGCTGGTTACTCTCTAAAATCATCAGCTTCATGCGCTTTATTTAAAATTTTGCTCTCGTCTTATTCTTTGTGTGCTATGAAGCACTAGCCCTTCCATAGTTGTGTCGGACACAGAGACACATATGGGACACGCCACGTGGGGTGTCCCTTTATTTAATTTTTTTAAGGAATACTCTGGGGACACGCCAACTAGTTTTTTTCCCACCTTTCTTTAGTACTTTTGATGGATGTTTGATGTTGAATGTTTATTCTCTTTTGGTTAAATGTAAATACTTAATAAATCACCTATAAAAAAGATATAAATGATAAGTGCTAGTTTAAAAGCTATGAAGCACCAACACGTCCCTAGGGCCTGTGTATAAGTGTTGGACACGCGATGGACACGTGTCCGACACTCTCTCAACGTGTCCTCTTTTTTTTTTTTTTGAATTTTTCAAGTCGAACACGCCATGGACACGCTGTGACACTTTCCGGACACGCATGAGGTGGATCGAAGCCCTAATTGTTGGAGATAGAGAGAGAGATCGAGGGAGGAGAGAAAGAGAAAGAGATCGAGGGAGGAGAGTAGACAAAGAAAGAGATTGAGGGAGGAGAGGAGACAGAGAAAGAGATCGAGGGAGGAGAGGAGAGGAGAGGAGAGGAGAGAAGCCCTAACCTGTTCAGATCAATTGAAGAAGCTGAGGTATTCTTCGTCTACTCTCTTCTTCTTCTTCTCCTTCTCTTCGTCTTCTGTCTCTTTCATCTTCTCCTCCTTCTTCTCCTTCATTTTCTTCGTCTTCTCCTATTCTCTCTCTCTCTGATTTCACTTTCCCCTCTTTTGTTTCTCTTTTTTATTTTTTTCCCCCTTTTGCTGATTCATCCCTTTCTCTCTCTCTCTCTCTCTTTTTTTCCCCTTCTATTTCTCTCTCCTCCTTTATTTTCTTCCATCTCTCTCTCTCTTTTTTTTTTCTTCTTTTTTTTAATCCTTATTTTTGTTAAACCTAAAATTCATAAAATAAATTATTTTTATTTAAAAAAACTCATTTTTTATTAATTTTTTTTAAAAAATATGGTTATTAATTTTATTATTATTGTAATTGTATAAAAATTAATGATTTTCTTTTTATTTTAGACATATAATAAATAAATAAAATTATATATATTAAACATGTTCTCAGCGTGTCGTGTCTCCCATTTTTTAAAAATTTGTGTGTCCCCGTGTCCGTGTCGTGTCTCGTGTCCGTATCTGTGCATCATAGTTTAAAAGCGATTTTTTATTTATTTTTTAAATATCAAATTAGTGTAAGTTTTTGTTAATTTTGATTGTTTGTAGATGTAATATTAATCTACATAACAAATAAAAATATATGAAAAAATATTTTATTGTCATGTACGTGTTCCCATTTTTTTGAGATTATTGTGTCCTGTGTTTGTATCCATGTTCGCATCTGTGTCCATGCTTCTTAGTTTGTGCTTGTAGCCGTAGGGAATTACAACCCCTTTAATATAAAATGCGAACACATGTTTTGAGCCTCAATTTCCAGATCAAGAAATGCCCTAGACATTGAGCAAAAGTTATGGGATTGCAAGATGATTAAGCTATCCAACAATTTGGTTGAATAAGTTATTTTTGAAGTAAGATTATTGGGTAAAATAAGGTTGAATGTTAAAACCATTAAGCTATCAGAGAATTGTGTAAGGTAAGGTTGAATGTTATTTTAAGGATTTTTCAGAATGTTGAATGTTATTTTTATGATTGTTGAAATATCAAATGTTGTTTTATGATTTTTGAAATTCTAGAAATATTTACTTATGTTGAAAACTTTGCATATATTAAAGCTTATCTTCTACAACTTGCGCCTAATTTTACGCCTTACACTTAGGGTCCAGGAGAACTTGGTGCCTGGATGCACCTACCCAGATCTTTTTAAAACACTGAACCTAAGAAGCGTGGATACTTCTAAGAAGCTAGCGTGTCATGTTTGACACCGACACTCCACTCCACTCCACTCGTTGCACTTCCCAACACTTAGACGTATGTGAAACATATTATAAGTTTGAATATAATAACTTGGAATCCAATATAAAACAAAAACAATGTAAAGTTGTATTTATTCTCATTCTTTAGACTTCAAAATTATTATATTTGACTTAAATAATCATATATATGAAATATAAAAATTAGTTATCCTTACACATGATGTATAATAAATATATTATATTTTATATTTTGCACATGTCCCCCGCTTGTCATGTCTTACATTTTTTGAAATATTTTGTATCAATGTTGGTATTGTGTCATGTGTCTATGTCAGTGCTTCTTAGGATTCAACAAAGAGATGAACAATGCCTCGAAGATCTACAAAAAATGGCATTGTTTGTGCTATCCGACCGGTGGTTGCCGACCGAAGGGCACTTTGATGATTTAGTCAGCAATAATGCTACTAAAAGGAAGTGATGGAGATTCAAGAGTGTAGATGCAAAGTTGAGGTATACCCTTTCCTTCATAGAGTGATCTCTCTTTATATGGGTCAATGTCTTGCCCTAATTAGGTTATTTGGTGCACTTTTTGGTTGGACTGAGCTTATTATGCTAGCCTAGTCTAGTCAATCCCATGGTTGTCTTTAAATGTAAATTTTCCTCCCTCAATGGCCCCACAGCTTCCACTTGTTTTGACTAAGTGAGGCATGGAAGCTTTCGGTTGCTCTGATAGACGACCATATGTGGGTGCTAAGTACTGCTACCATAGTCTTTGAGAAACTCTAGTTGGTTGCCTTCATGTGATAGTTGAGTGCCAAGAATTATGCCTAGTTTAGCTAGGGTTGTAGCTGGAATGCCCGTCGAGTGCTAGATCCTTGATCGAAAATATCATTAATAAAGAATGCCTAGTTGAAATAGGTCTTATTCCCAAAGTACCTAGCCAAACCATGCTTTTAATAAAAAAAAAAAAATGCTAGTAAGCTAGGGATTGCATGTACAATGCTTAATGGAACTAGGGCTTACTAAACTCAAATGCCTAGCAAACTAGGGCTTGCATGTACAATGTCTAGTGGAGCTAGGGATTGATTAACTCGAATACTTTGCAAGCTAGGGTTTAAATGTACAATGGCTAGTGCTGCTAGGACTTGCTTGAATGCCTAGCAAACTAGGGCTTCTATGTACAACTCTAGGGCTTACTTGCTCGAATGTCTAGCAATCTAGGGCATACATGTACAATGCCTAGTGGAGCTAGGGCTTACTTGCTCAAATGCATAGCAAGCTAGGGCTGACATAATGCCTAACAAGCTAGTGTTTACACGTGCAATGCCTAGTGGAGCTAGGGCTAATTTAATTCTTTGATCAGCCACCTTCTTGTGGAAGTTCATTCTTGGTCGGCGATGCTCGTGCAAACACTCTTTCATTTTGCAACCACATTCTTGTGGTTGTTCTTTGTTGAGATATGTTTTTGCTCGACAAATTTGTAGTGGACCTACTATCACCTTTTGCAAAAGTTTGTGATTTGCTTCTCGATTTGTTTGAGTCTCATTCAGGGAAAAGTTTTCTATTAAAGCAATTCACCCCAACAGAGACTAGGTTAGTTTTTTGAGATCCTTGAGAGATTAAAATGAAGATAAATGGGGGGATTGTGTTGGTAGTTCAGATCTCTTTGAAGAATTTCTTTACTCTTTATACAAGCCTTAAATTCTCATTACTGATGGATCTTGGAGTGTTATGCTTGTTCAAGTTACTTCTTGTTAGATTTGTTATCCTCTTTGCTATTTTGCATTACTCATGTTTGCCGCTTTACTCTAGAGAGAGAATTGCTGAGCTGCTAGCTAGGTGAACCAATGCTGAGGTGACTCAAACGAGTGACTCGACGGACTAGGTCAGTGATCTTGTTTCTGATGGCTTGGTAAAATGATTGTCGCTGTTTGTTTATCATTATCATCATGTAGCCGAGCAGATTTCATATACATAGCTAGCCCATCTTCCATGAGTTGTAGTGTCCCATGGCTAAGGTGGTATGGTTCGGTGTCCTTTGCTGGTGGGCATCATGATTGGACTTTCGAGCTGATGGATTTGTTTAATTGCTTACGAAGATGCTGAAAGCAAGTGGCCACACATGTACCCCCACCATTGGGCTGTGGCTGTGAATGCTAATTGCACGTGTCATGCTACTGTGCTTAATTAAGCTGCAATGCTTTAATCTCTGTTGCTTAGTTGATTATGTGTGATGATGCATGGTTCTTGTTGCTAAGCAATGTGAATGGGTGCCTGAGAAATCTGAATAGGTGCCATCGAACGGCAAGTGATGAACAATTCAACCAATACGTTCTCCATCGAAGAGATGGCCGAGCAAGACATTACAAAGTGAGATTGTTGAGTTGGATATGTGAGATTGAGTCACTGTTGCAACAAGTCAAGCGCCAGATTGCAACTGTTATCATATTAGACTGAGTTGGGTTTTTTAAGACAGCACTGTTGTTGTGGGAAAGGCATACGTGTCAGGCAAGTTCCCAAGCTAAATAGCATGACGATTCTGTTAATTGTTTCGTCCCATGCTTCTTATTAGTGAAAAGGCCGATGATGATGGACCATTTGTTGGGTTTTATTCGGAGCTGTAGCCTTGTTGACCACAAACTATTTTTGTGTAAGTAGCTTATTGGCCTTCAATGATTTCCTTGTCGACTGAGAGTTCTTGCGAAATCGCACTTGTTGAGAGAGAGCATCTTTGACAAAGAGGTGGCCTTGTAGTGTGTGGGTCTTTGATACCAAACTCTGCTGGTTTTTTGGAGATTGGAGGTGCTACATCAAATAAAGCTTTAGTAATGTGAAGCAGTGAAGCTAGAAGTTTGTGAGGCACTTGTTTTAAAGTTTTAGAACTTGATGGTATTATTTTTCCGAGCAGTAGCGCTCTGATCTCTGACACCGAGTTGGACAGTGTATGGTCTTCATTGTCCAACAATTCTGTAGAGAGAGAAAGTTGTGTGATGTAAAGAGACAACCAACCACCTTTTTTGGCAGCTGTCGCTGCTGAGTGCTTTACCTTAATGTGATTGTGCCCAGGAGTAGGAGTGCATTGCCATGCAATTGTATGACTAAGAAGTGAAAATGTGTATGGCGTAGCAGTGTGTCTAGTTCCCATCATAACTTTCATTGCTGGGACATATAAGATAGAGCTATGTACCATTACTAGATTGGTCATGGCCAACCAACGCTCATTTTGGTTGCATGACTCAGGTTCCGTGGTGTGGCAACTTCCTCGATGTGTATGCCTGCTGATAGGTAAGGCTGGGTCTCTCTCTGCTCGATAATGCCGTGCATGACAATTTCTGTGTTTGAATCATCCCTTCAGAGAAATGGTAGAGAATTCCAATTGGGGGCCAATTTGCAAATGTATTCATGGCCTTGCCGAGCACATATAGACATGAAGTCCAATAAAATGTTTCTCATCCAGTAAAATAATAGAATTCAATATGAGAGAGAAGAGTGAGGGAGAACTTCTTTGTTATTCACGAGAGATGACCCATGTGTTCTTGCATACAGTGAGTATTGTCGACCTTTTCTTCTAAGGTCATGTGACTTATGTATTGTGTATGATTGCCTTGGCTTGATGGAAGATCATGTGTGCTGAGCTTTTGAAAAGAACAATCACAGTAGCTTTACAAGATCATCTCACCTCTATGCCTTGGAATCATGTGTAGAATGGGCTTGTTTTGATGTTTAGAATTGCAGATTTATTTTGTTGTAGTCCATCGTTTCCCACAAATGGTGCCAATTGAGTGAGGGAGGAAATTAACCCACACTAGATGATGAGGGATTCAACAAAGAGATGAGCAGCACCTCAAAGATTTGCAAAACAGGGCATTGTTTGTGCTATCCAACTTGTGGTTTGCTGGCTGGAGGGCATGAAGATGATTTTGTCAGCAATAAAGCTATAGAGAGGAAGTGTTGGAGATACAAGAGAGTGTAGATGCAGATTGAGGCATACCATTGCCTTCTATGACTGAACAATGTCTTTCCCTAATTAGGGGTCTAGTTGAGTCAAGCCACGGTTGTCTTTAAAAGTAAAATTTCATCCTACAATAGACATCTTGGGTTTGATTTTCTTTGGTTCTGTACAAAAGTTGCCCCCCACTTATTTGCCATCAGCTATTGGTGTTTATTTGTCAGTAAGTGTGTTTGTTCCCTGCTTAAGTAGTAGGCTTTTATCTGTCTGGGTTAATTCCTTGCTTCTATCTTTCTATCCCACACTCACTCTCCTTCCCCAAACCCACAGAGCGAGAGAGGATAAGACATCAAAGTTGAGCCATTTTCACTGTCATATCACTTTCGTGGCTCTGAATTGTAATGATCACTCAGTGTCATAGATTCCTGGAATGTCCATTAAGTTTAATTTATTTAAAGTCTAATAGGTTGTAGGAAAATTGATAGAGAAAGGGAGAGAGACTAAATATGTATATTTTGATCTATATTAATTTGTTTACAAGAGTTCTCTTTTATAGAGAGAAATGGGGGATACAATGGATACCATAATGGTAATGGAGCACTAACTATGGTGCACTAACTATAGTGGAGTAGGTATAATGGTAATGGAACACTAACTATGGTGCACTAACTATAGTGGAGTAGGTGTAATGGTAATGGAACACTAACTATGGTGCACTAACTATAGTGGAGTAGGTGTAGGAATTGTTACATTCAACAGCCCCCCTCAAACTCAAGGGGGTTAGGAACTAACCAACTTGAGTTTGGAGAGAGGAACAAAACAGGAAAAATAAGCTGACAAATAAAAGTAGATAGGAGACACTGTATGGTCGTGTCAGACCGTTGTAGAAGACAGTTTATGGGGTCATGTCGGACCGTTGTAGAAGATAGTTTATAGAGTCATATCGGACCGATGTAGAAAACAGTTTATGGGGTCATGTCGGACCGTTGTAGAAAACAGTTTACGGGGTCATGTCGGACCGTTGTAGAAAACAGTTTACTGGGTCATGTCGGACCGTTGTAGAAAACAGTTTACTGGGTTATGTCGGACCGTTGTAGAAAACAGTTTACAGAGTCTTGTCGGACCCATATAGGAGCTAACCGGAATCAATATCGGGACAGTTTACAGAGTCTTGTCGGACCCATATAGGAGCTAACCGGAATCAATGTCGGGACAGTTTACAGAGTCTTGTCGGACCCATATAGAAGCTAACCAGAATCAATGTCGGGACAGTTTACAGAGTCTTGTCGGACCCATATAGGAGCTAACCGGAATCAATGTCGAGACAGTTTACAGAGTCTTGTCGGACCCATATAGAAGCTAACCGGAATCAATGTCGGGACAGTTTACAGAGTCTTGTCGGACCCTTAAAAGGCGTGCCATCAAAAAGCGTGCCATCAAAAGGCGTGCCATCAAAAGATGTGCCCGACAGCCATCAAAAGGCGAGCCATCAAAAGGCGCGCCGATTTGTCGTCTGGCGCCGAGCGGCGCGCGATACGCGTGGCTGTTGTGGCTATTTAACGAAGACGGAGGCTGAGGCTTAGACAGAACAAAACACTTGCTGAAAACCTCTGAAAAACCTCTTCGTTTTTGCTGAGAGAGATACTCTGTAACATTTCTGAGAGATACTCTGTAACACGCTGTTGCTCTGAAAATGGCTTCTTCTTCCCGCCCCGTTACCCAGAACATAGCCTCTTCGTCTCGTGGTCTGACTCTCTTTCCCGACCTCAACGAGGCCACAACTCAGAATATAGCCCTTGAACCTCAACCAAGCCCCCCTGGTTTTGCGCCTTTGAACTTTCCGATGCTGTCTGTGGAGCAAAGAATGGCTGCACAATCGGATATTGAGGCGAATTATTACACATTGAAGTCATGTGTTGAGACAATGACGACGGTCAACAACCTGTCGCACCGGCTTCAGAGTAGAACAAATGAGGTTCAGCAGGTAAAAGCCCAACTGGCTCTGCTCCAGAGCATGTATACGGATGCCCGAGCAGAGATATGTATGCTGAAGGCAGAAAATAAGGAACTGAAGCGGAAGACCACCGTGATGCTCAGATTTGGAGGTCCGCCATATGTGACGGTTGAGGAGCAACGGGAAGGGAACGTGCTCGGTGGCGTGGGAAACACGGAGGCAGCACCGGCAAAGGACGCCCAAGACAAAGGCAAGAAGAAGAGAACAGTTGAAGAGGCGAAAAAATGAGGCTGGTTGATGTGGTGGTTGTAGGTTGGAGATTGTTTGGTTTTTTTTTTTTTTTTTTTGATGTAAAATGGTGATCGGGTTTGATCCCGACAGAAATAAAAAAAAAAAGAGGTTGTGATATGTGGAATGTTTGTGGTGGTGTTTTGGTGTGTTCAATAATAATAATAAAATAAAATAAAATTAAAAAATAGAGAAAGAAAAGAGAGAAACTGCAGCTGATGAGAAAGGGTTGCAACTGATGTTGCAGCTACTGTAGCATTAGCTGCTCTGTCTGTTCTGAGCTGCAGTTGGCTGGCCGTGGGCAAACTGATGGGGCCGAGATGAGAGGGCAGCAGTCATGGCCCCTGTGTGTGTTGTCTTTGCGTGTATAAGAGAGGGAGAGAAGAGGAGAGAAAGATCACTTGAAGTTTATTCTCCTCCCTTCTCTAGAAATGCCCTCAAAAAGAATATCAAAAAACCAACATATAACCAGCCATGGTGGAGGAACAATGTTCCCTCAAGGCGCAGATGCATATATTGATGAACTTGCATCAGTGATTCCAATTGCAGATGGCTCTATCAGAACAGCATTGGATACGGGTTGTGGAGTTGCAAGCTTTTGGACCAAGCTGTTCGGTGGTGGCGGCCAGAACCACCAACAGCAGCTGCAGCTGCAGCAAATGAAGGCTATGCAAGATCTGAAGGTGCCCCAATTCAAGGGCTTGAAACTGCCCTTCACTAATAATACCAAGGACCAGAATCAACATAAGGTTGTGCAGTTCAACTTGCCTGAAGATGATGATCTGATGAGTGATGATGAGTTTGATGATGATTAGGATGACGATGACTTTGATGAAGATGATGATTTGGATGATGAGATGATGGATGGTAACAAGATGATTTGGATGATGTGCGGTGGAGGAAAGTGGACAGACTAACAAGTTGGTGATGTTTAATGTAAATAAAAGAAAAGAGTGGGTAAAAGAAAGTTGGTGGATTGTTGGACAACTGTAACTGACCATGAGGAACCACGGTTGATGGGGTAATCCATGGTGGAGATCTGGATGGCAGCAGGGAGAGTTTGACAGTGAGCCACAAATAGAGCTAATGTTTTGCCAGGTAGCACCAACATCTTGGGCCACAAGAACATAGCCTCTTAATGGCTGGTCATTGGGCTGGCAATATACCGTCAAACTTGGTGATTTTAAGAACTTCTATTTCTCCGAGGCAAATTTTCCCAGTAGCAAAACCTTGACCTTGAGGCCATCGTGGAATGGGATAAGGCAGAGAAAAGGGTTGTGGTTCCAAAGGGTAGAATTCTGAGGCACTGTCCCAGCACAAACACTCACACCCAATTCCAAACATTTTGATTCTCAAAAATTTCGGACAATCAAAGACAAACCCAAAAATTTTCTCAAACTTCAGATTCTCTAGTGTCTGAAATTTGGGCAAAGGGCAAAGAAATTCAGAATAAAAGAGGGAGGAGTAAAAGGTAAACTGGTTCTCTCTCTTTTTTTTTTTTTTTTCTCTCAAGGGTTTTGCTAGTTCAGATAACATATCAAATGGCTCTCACTCCCTGAATAATCAGCAGGAATTGGCGGAGAAAGCAATCTAGTAATAAAACCAACAGTGTGTTCCTGAATATTCCAACCCTGAGTTGGAGAGGCTCCACAAAGAACAGTAGCAGCAGGAATTCACGCTACCACTGGGAGAGAGAGATAGGTTGACTAAACAAAATGATTAGAGCCACAAAGAAAGAGTTAGAAGATGTAGCGGAGTGAAGGTATGGGTATACAACTCCAGCGGGCAGCGAAGGCAAAGTTGCCGGCCGGCTGCCCGCCGGTGAGAAGGAAATACAGGCCTAAATCTTATAGCTCTGATACCATGTAGGAAAATTGATAGAGGAAGGGAGAGAGACTAAATATGTATATTTTGATCTATATTAATTTGTTTACAAGAGTTCTCTTTTATAGAGAGAAATGGGGGATACAATGGATACCATAATGGTAATGGAGCACTAACTACTATGAAGCACGGGTACGGCTGAAATGTTGCCGTACGAGTACCGGGTACGTACCTGGTACGGGTACGTACCTGGTACGGGTACGCGTACCGGTACGGCTGCACGCGTACCGGGTACGGCCAAAGGGGGTCTGGTACGTCTGGTACGTCTGGGTACGGCATGGGTACGGAGGGGTACGCCATGGGTACGTTTCAGGGCAAAAAATACACAAAAAAATATGTAGAGAGAGATAATCAGAGGGAATCGAGAGAGAGACAGAGGAGATTGGAACTGATAAACAGAGGAGACAGAGGAGATTCGAACCTGATAGTTGATCGATCGTCTTCGTCTTCGTCTCTGATGGAACCTGATAGTTGATAGTTGATCGATCTGATAGTTGATCGATCGTCTTCATCGAACCTGATAGTTGATAGTTGATCGATCGTCTTAATCGAACCTGATCGTCTTCGATTCGAACCTGATAGTTGATCGATCGTCTTCATCGATCGTCTTCGTCTCTCTCCTTTCTCTCTCTGTCGCCTCTGCTCTCTTCGTCGCCTCTCTCCTCTTCGTCTCTTTGACTTCCCTGAAAACAAATATATAAGATATATACTAATATAATATAAGATATATAATAATAATATAATATAAGATATATATTATAATTAATCATATATAATATAAGATATATACAATATATATAATATAAGATATATATTATAATTAATCATATATATAATATATAATAATATAATAAAAATTGATCATCTATATAATATATAATAATATAATAAATTTATATATATATAATGTAATTGATTATGTATAAATTAATATATAATAAAATTGATCGTATATAAGATATATAATAAATTTTATAAATTATAATTTTTATCATATATAATAAAAAATATATATATTTATTGGCGTACCGCAGCCGTACCCGTACCCTACTTTTTTGAGATTTTGCCGTATCGGCGTACCCGTACTCGTACCCGTACCGTACTCGTACCCGCACCCGTGCTTCTTAGACTAACTATGGTGCACTAACTATAGTGGAGTAGGTATAATGGTAATGGAACACTAACTATGGTGCACTAACTATAGTGGAGTAGGTGTAATGGTAATGGAACACTAACTATGGTGCACTAACTATAGTGGAGTAGGTGTAGGAATTGTTACATTCAACATAGGTGTTCAGCCACAAAATTGAAATTTGGAAAGAAAAAAACAAAAAATGAAGAACTTTGTTCGTTGGACTGAGAATCTGAAAACAGGATCAAGTTAAAATTTGGGGTGTTCAAAGTTGGCATATTCATGATAAAAAGTTGCAGTCAATTTTTGAATTATTAAAGAATTAAACACCCTGAATTTATATGTATTTTCAAATGTGTTGAATTTCATTAAATCATCTTTCAAATGTTTAATTATTTAGTGTCCTTACAAGTACTATGTTTTTCTTTTCAACATGTTTTTTAGAATCAAAATCTTATATAGACTTAATGGTGATTAAAGCAGCAAAGGTACTGGAAACCAAATGTATCCAAATTGGAACTACATCTGTATTTCATGTTTTATGCTTGGTCGTTTTTGGCTGGGCATGTGGACTTAGATCTCAAATTGTTAGAAATGTTTTTTTATGGTTTGATGCCATTTGTTATTTATGAGTCTATGATACCTGTTTAGTGTTTAGTCATTAGGGTCCTAGGAGAGAAAGGAAGTGGGGGTTAAAGTTGGTGGTGTTGTTTTAGAGCCTATGCCTATGCCTCGAAGGAACTGCTATGAGCATGGTGTTGGATTTGCGACTGTGTTTTTCATACAGCTCCTCAACATGTCATAGATTTTGGCATGATAAATCATACCACAAAATTTTATTTATTTTTTTTGTTTGTGTGGGTGTTGGCAATGATTTTCTACCAAAAGAGTTAACAATACAATTTCTGTGTAAACATTGCATTCTTTCCTAAAAACCAATATATAATAGTAGCATTGAGCCTTTCTTTTCAACCATATGATGGAATTTTTGGGTTGTAAAATTGTTAACTCCTGGGCTATTCTATAGGTTTTAATGATCCATATTGTGATTTAAATATTTCACACATTCTATATATATATATATATTTGAGGTTTCCAAATCACACTTTGTACTTTTGTCACAATTATAGTTTCTTTTACTTGTAGCTTTCGATACTCATTAAATCTAACAACATATTTAAATCAATTGCAACATTTGAGGACATAATTTTATATTTCATCATCATCATCATCATCATCTTCATCTCTTGTTGTTGGTCCACCCCATCCCTCTATATTATTACCTTTCTTATTCTCCTAGGCCACATATTCACTGATGAATATCTTTAGAAGTTGGGCTGTTGGCTATTGGAAAATGAATGTGCTTGAAATCTAATGCATCATAGAATTTATCCCCCCCCCCCCCCCAAAAAAAAAAAAAAAAAAAAAAAAATCTAATGCATCATAGAATTGAAAATGGCTTTAGTACTAATGACACTTGCTGTTTTTTAGATTTATCGAGCAACATTTGTAGGAAAATATGTTGAATGTTGCAATTGGTTACTTGTGTTATGTTGGAATCTTGGAATATCATCCCCTTTATGATGCCAAATGATCCAAGCAATAGAAAATCTGTGAATAAACTCCAGATTGCTAGTTTTCTTTTTATTTTCTGCTCTCTCGACTAGAAAAGTTGACGCAGGTTTTGGAGGCAGAGAGGGACTCTCAAAAGACTTTTCAACCACTACCATTTCATTATGTAGAAATCTCAAGGCTTCTGTTTGACCAGTAAGAAGTTTTACTGAGTGATTGTATTTCTACTATACCTTTGAAGAATACTAACAAGTGATAACATATATATATATTTTTTCTTTGATGTAGTGCTCGTGACGACATTGCTGACATTTATATGGTAAGCTCAAAGATGCTTTTAGTTTTATATCTTTTTTTTTGATATGTAGTCAGGTTGTGTTCACCGTATATATATATATATATATTTTTTATATCTTTGTGCATAGAGAGTCCAAAATTATGTGTAAATATTTCTGATAGGTGAGGTCCCTCATAGAGGACATCAAGGATGTAAGGTTTCACAAAATTGGGACCGGCTTGGAGGTAATCTCCCAGTGAACAGCTGCACTGAAGGTATGTCCTTGTGAATCCATTGTAATTTAGTAGCATGTTAATAGATAATTAATCTAATGCCTCAAATCATCATTTCCAGAATAATGTAGACTGCAATATATGTTTACAACTTTCTCAATCACCATTATCTTACAGCAGTTACTTCAGCCTGGAGGTACTTATGAGTTATATGACCACTATGGAGTCAACTAGGCCTATAGATGGATCGGATCTGACAGGATGTGATCCGACTAAATGTTCGTTCAAAGCCAAATCCGATTGTCCAGATCCGCTAATGACCCATCCGAATCCAATCCGATTTATATGGATATCCGTACCACAAATCCTATCTGATCTGTTTTCCTGGAAGAAAGAACTGAGTTTGATGCAACAACAATTTTTTTTTCCTTCCTCTCAAATCAATAGCCATAAACAATATCCAAATGGGTTTCTGATCTAAATTAGTGGTGGGTTGTCAACAAATTCCAATGAAAATCAAGAAAGGATGAGAATTCCAACCTCAAAATCAGCAAAGTTGAAACTATATTCAGCTTATCTACAGCTCAAGAACTCTCTTCAAAAATCTCATAAAAGATCCTACATAGCAGAAAAATAAAAACAGGAAACAGAAGCCAACCTCTTTAATGTCAATTCGAATTTCAATCCCAAATCTCGCTTTTATCCCTACAATCTATAGGCTCGATAATCAATCTTCAATGTTGATGGAGGCTTGATAATCAAACTTCATTGTTGGAAACACAATGACGCACTCCAGATCTAAAATTGTTACGCAAAAGAGAGTTGAGGAAGACGAGATCAATTACGTATTGCAGTTTCATGGCCGACCAGTGAAAGAGAAATCGCAGATTGAGAATGGTGCAGAAATTTGAGAGAGAGATAGCGTTTACATCTTCTAGGGCTTGTATTCCACATAAAACTGTTATCGGATTTGGAGATCTAATTGGACTGGATCGGATTTATCTGTTCCGTTTAAAATCGGATTATGTGGATTCTGGCTACTTGGGTATTCGGATTCGGATTTCAATATACAGATCAGATTATTCAGGTCGGATTCGGACAAAGTCCAGTCCATTGACAGGTCTAGAGTGAACGATGCGGTCCCAAATCTACCTATAGATGGGGGGCTGGGGTGGTGAGAGAGAATAAATTTTATCATTATCATTTCTAGGCCTTTAAGACCATCTCCAACGCTTCACCAAACCTATCATCAAATTTGAAATTTGGTGAAAAAAGCACTGTTTGGAGCTCCAACGGTTTCACCAAATTGATATCAAATCGAGAATTCACCAAACGTTTCACCAAAGTGAGGACAGGCTCCGCATTTCACCAAAACACTGTGCATGACCGTTGGGGGAGACGAACCGGTCGACCAACCGGTTGACCAACTGGTCGACCACCAAAAGGTTCAAACAGTTCCAAAAAAAAGTTCAAACAGTTAAAAAATAAAAAATAAATTTTTTTTTTCCTTACCGGTTGACCAGCTGGTCGACCGGCCGGTCGACCACCACAGGGTTCAAACAGTTCAAAAAAATTGGTTCAAATAGTTCAAAAAAAAAAAAAAAAAAAAAAAAAAAAAAAAAAAAAAAATCCTCTTACCGGTCGACCAACCGGTTGTCCCCGGAGCAAATTTGATAAAAAGTGAAGCGTTGGAGCCAGTGGTATCAAATTGAGGAAAACATCATTTTTTTCATCAGATTTGATGACAAAAGAAGTTTAGGGTCGGAGATGCTCTAAACTCTTGAATTGACATTGCAGCTTGAACATCTAACAGCAATGGAAGTAAACATAGTGCGACCATTTGTTGTGAGGGCTCTACAGACGTTTTATAAGCTCGATAGTCCAGAGATAATACAAGAATTAGACTTAAGGGCTAATAGGCGGTTCCCAACGGCCAATCACGGACCAAAAGTAAGTTTTCTTCAACTTTTATTGTATTTTATTTTGTGGGGTCCAAGCACCACAAGTTAAGAGTAAAAATATGATCAATTTACACATAAATCATAAGATATGCATAATAGTGGCAGAAGAGTCTCCTGGTTCATTATTTTATGGAAACAAGATTTGTCTGTTGGATAGAACATTTTATTCTAACAAAATTCTCTGTTTTTTCAGCGGCCATTGAAAAGGTAGATGAACAGTGCTCTCAAACAATAAGAGACAATCATCTTTCGTTCTGACTCCAGATTTATGGGAGAGTTTTTTATTCAGCACTAGTAATTGAGGTACTACTAATCTTTAGATTCCAACATAATTCTTAATGTGGAACTTTTAAATTACCATAGCTTCCAATCTGAATCCTCACAGGTAGTGTACTTAGTTTGAAAGGTTATTGTATGAACATGGATGGCGTGGAATTTGTTTCATGTATCAAATAATCATGATAAATGCTGAAGTTTTAGTACAGCTAGATGGCCCTTTGTACCTTATTTAGCTATTTCTATTATTGGCCTAGGTGAAATTATTGTGTTCTTTTAGTGCTAGTTTCTCTTCGATTATCAATGAGAGCTTGGACATTGGCAATTATGCATGCAAACAAAGGGAATATATTTGTATGAAAAGTAAGAAATAACCTGAGAGCAGTCATTTTGTGCAAATTATTCCAAATGTTAGGTATGTATGTATCCAATATATCCCTACCAGATGCCATGGCCCGTATGATATCCAATGTGACTAAACTGAGTGTACTTTTTATAAAAGGTAAGAATAACTTAGGCAGTTGAAGAATAAGATGGTTAAAATTAGTAGCTTACAATAGATGAATATGATAAAAATATCAATACACGTAAAAGAAAAGATAAAAAAGTTCATTTCATGGTATATCACACAATTACAGATATGCTATTGAATATGTGATTATCATAACAGTGATGTCAACTTGAGTCAAAAATTGAAGGCAGGGGAGCCGTGCTTTTCCAAAGTTGACACATTCTTGCCTTTTATAGTGAATGTTTCAAGTAAAGATTCATTGTTGAAACTTATAACGATTAAGTTTAATGGTCATTTTATTTTAGGTGAATAATGTATTAGGATATCTTGTTTGGAAGACCTGTGAAGATACCAACAGTTTCATCAGTCTAAGCATATTTTTAGATTTTGGATCAGACCTTTTAAGCATCAAATGTGGATTCTTAAGCATGAGGCTTGCGTCACGTTTTTGGGGATGCTCACTAGAAATTAATTTTTGATCATTTAAGCTAGACTTGTGTGTGCAACTCTGCATGCACACACGAGGACAGAATTATACAAATCTCTATGACTATATTAGATGGTTACAAACAGTGTACCATTAAAGTTGTTTAAGCTGGGATTCATTGTTGTTCGAATGTTGGGTCTTGATTTTTAGTCATGAAAAATTATGGAAGTCTTCACAAGTTTTGGTCACTTTGAATTATGATTTCAAATGTGAATCTAAACCCTGCACTCTGCACATCCTCCAGTTTGATCAATTTCCTGTAATATGCACATAAATAATTAAACTTTGAATTATGAAATTTGTTGTTCGGTAAGACATTACTTGTTTCAAAAAGAAATAGTAACTGATTTTAGAGCGAATTACACTAATAGTCTCTATAATTTGAAACTTGTGTCACTTTAATCCCTGATCTTTCAATTACGATACATTTGACTCTAAATTTTAAATCTCATTTCAAATAAAGGCAATTAAAGATATTGTTGTTCAAGTTTAAGAACAAAGTTGTTATACAACTTATTTTATGTTGGTTAACTTACATGTTGTTTAAAATATAATGGTCTTTTTTTTAATGAATAATGTTTGAACTTTTTTTGTTATAAAGTTCTGTTTGTTTGGTTTTCATAATCTATTTTCAGAAAATTTTTCTAAGAAATTAAAATTTAAATTGGTGAAAAAAATTAAAAACACATCATTTTTATATAATTTTATTTTTTGGGAGAATAGAAATAATTTTTTTTGATATTTATTTTCCTTAAATTAGTTTTTATTTTTTCAAAATTCAAACATGGCAACCACTTTGATATTATTATTAAATCAATCCATTAAATCAAAAAATTTAAAACTAAAGGCATTTCATATATTCAACATATCAATTATATATTAAAAACCTAATAACCATTCATTACATGATAACCATCAAAAAAAATATCTGTTAATAGCAAATACAACTATCTAGTACATGATAACTATCCAAAATATCAACAAACACAATCACCATATCCAAACACATAATAAAAATTAATTTGCTAAAAAAATAAAAATATACAAATATAAAAAAATTATTATTTTATATAACTTTATCTTTGATGAGTAGAAATAATTTTTTGATATTTATTTTTGTCAAATTAGTTTATATTTGATCAAATTAACAACTTTACTCTTGAAATGAAGCAACAGTGTATTTAATTGTTCTTATTTAACATAAAATTCAAAATTTAAAGTCAAATGTATCACAATTAAAAAATTAAAAACTAAAATAATACAAGTTTCAAACTACAGAAACCTTTAGTATAATTCACTCTTAATTTTAAACTTGTACTAGTTTGTCAGGTCAGAAATTCATAACTAGTTATTTTCAGGTTGGCTCCTAGAACTTACTGCTTTGAGTGTTGTTGTGGAGATTGATCGAAGTTTCAACTTTTCAGAAATTGTTTGTGCGAGTTGTTTGCTTCCTGACCCATGAATAATTTGATATAAAACTATTGTGATGAAGACTGATCTTCTCTTTGTGAGATTACTCTATGGTCTGGTCGGGTCTCCTCGCCAAATAGTGTTAGTTGTATGAATCATTCTTTTTTATTCAATTCTATCAATGGTCATCTAGTTAGTAAAATTAAGAAAATTCATATCTCTATTTACTACATTAGTTCACGTCAATTTAGATCTGTCATTTCCCTAACATTTTCATCTACCGTCATTGTATCGCATTTTTTTACTATTGTCTCTGGTGGTCTCTATTGTATATGACCAAACCATCTCAATCTATTTTCTCTTAACTTATCTTCTATCGGTACTATTCCTATCCATTCACAAATATACTCATTCTTATTTCTGTTGTCCTACAAAATTTATAAAGAATAATGATACATCTCTCTAATGTTGAAACTTTAATTGAGCTTTAATGATGTGACAGATAATAAAAAAAATAAAATAAAATAAAACAAAGGTCAAAATATCATATCACAATGGGTCCATTCACATTAAAAGAGCTTCCAATCATTTTTCATTTATAAATGACCCTATAATACAAGCATGATATATTATTGGCTGAGGGTGGGGCTTTTATAGGTTTTCACTAGCCCGAAAGTAGGAATCGCTCTGTTTTAGTATGAAAGATGATGGGGAGTTTTAATAAAAGAGCTTTAATAAATTTTAAGGGAAGTGGATCCTATTATGATGTGATGTTTTAGTTTTAATTTTATTTTTTTAAATTTTTTTATTTTTTATCACATCATAAGAACTTAATTAGAGTTCTAAAATTAAAAAGATGTATCATTACCTGTTTTATTATGATGTCGCTTGTTAGTGAAGCAACAATGAGCAAATGCTTGACAATTCAGAGTCACAGGTGTTCTGCTACATCCATTTATTATACTGGAATCTGCATGTTGATTAACCTGTGTTTTGCCTTGCGTCCACCTCATTGTTATTTTGGGAAGTTAGTAAAAAGTTAATTTTTAACTTTTTATTAATTTTAGATTACATCATCTCTCATATAATTTATTTATAAAAAATAAAATAAATTTAAAAAAATTAAAAAATTAATCTTTTACCAACTTCTCAAAACAACCTACTGCTGATAAACATTCACCGGTTGGTTATTTGAGAATGACGTTATTTTTTATTATTATTATTTTTTTTTGTCAACTGATAATATATTAGTTGATTAAATTATTGTGTCCATTTGGAAACTGAGCAACAAGTTGCGTTTTGTAACATTCTAAAAAAGCAAGCAGCCTAAAAAAGCAAGTTGATTTGGGGAGAATCTATTTACACACACATATCTCTCTCTCTACACATCCTCCACACACACCTCTCTCCAACACACTCTCTCATTAAGTGTGTGTGGAGAGAGTGTATGGTGTGTGCAAATAGCTCCTCCCGTTGATTTGGGAAGGGAAAAAAATGTAAGTAGTGAATTTACGTAATTGTCCTCTATGAAAGTACATAATTGTTCAAACAACCACATGGATTAAAAAGTAAATTTTTTAAGTTTGATGGGATATTTTGATCATTTTAATGTGATGTGACACCATAAATAAATATTATAAAAAAAAATAAAAAAGTAATTTTTTACCAACTTTTCAAATCACTTTCTAAAAAACTCAAAAAGCTTGATAAAAAATTAAAAATAAATTTTTATCATTTTCTCAAAACATCTCATTATCACACGTTGATATCATTCCATTAACTTAAATTTGAAATTAAACATTCATTATACGCAATAACTTCCCTGTTATCACCAAGCTCGGTACACTAATTGTACGGTGGGTGATTAAAATATACTAAAATCATTATTTAGTTTGAATTTTGGTTGATAGTGACAGACTATGATTTTTGTTTTCTAAGAACATAGAGAAATAATGTTGTTGGCTACATATTTTGTATAAGTCAATTACAGTTCAACACGTGGTAGGATGAGGGCAATACGAGAAGGCAATTCAAATCTTCAATCGTAATCACACACGTGGCAGTTAGTATTGGTTACTATGGATCTGCATAGCATTAAATCAGCAAAGAGATACAAGATGACGTGACTTTAACAGTTACTCATATATTTAAATTCAAAATCAGGAGGGAAGCCTAACTGTAGATATGGCGTAGTGGAGCTAACTATGAGGAAACATGATCAACAATCACGGAGGGATGATTCGACGGTTAGAAATTCAGTTCGACGGTTATCATTGAGAAGTATAAATAGCAGAGAAGGCCACAGAAAAATGCCCCAGACTCGGATCCAAAAAAATCAATTTTTATCTACTTTATTTTCCTTCCAGTTTTTACATTTCTTATTCTTTACATTTCTGTACTTCAAATTCCTGCAATGCACTTCGTTCATAGGAGTAGTTTTCAAGTAGCTTGTTACTGTAAACCTCTACGAGGCTGAATTGGATCATTATAAGTCTTTCATTTTTACTTAATGAAATGCTACAATTGTTCTTCATTTAATCGTTGTTTGCTTAATTCTCCTAAACAAAGCCACCAGTAAAAGTCTTCTTCATTGAGACTGAAAGAACTGAAACACAATCATTTGATAATTGGTTGACAATTAATCTTCTGTAAGGACTGATTGATATTTGCTGGCACGCTTAAAATTACAATAATAACCTTTGAAAGTCAAAAAATCAATATATATAGATTGTGTTTTGATATTAGATTTGAATCTTAATTTATGTAGAAAAAGCAACAAGAAAGGAAAAGTAAATAAAACTTTTTGTTTTTGTTCGCTTATTAACTTTTTTTCATTTCACAAATCCTTTTAATATTTCTAAGATCCAAACACAAACAAGAGACAAGGAGATCAGATTGGTTTTAAAAGAAAAAAATTATTGTTATAACTTAATATTGAATAATGTTAAAATGTTTTATTTAGCAATCTTGTTCCAATGGTACGATATAATTTTTTTAGATTTTTTTCTCATAAAATGTCAAATCAAAATGTTATATGTAAATTTCTAACTATTTTAATTATAGATAAATCTTGTGTTATATTTAACCCAATGTTTACCTTATAAATTGTATATAACAAGTTATATGTCTTATTATTAGAGTGGAAATATGGAAGGTTCAAGGCAAAATATTATTCAATAGCAAAGGCTCCAAGGGTTCAGATAACAACCTTCAATTCAGATCATAGACCGGAGGGAGCCCAGTCTTTTAAAAATACAAATTTGAGTATGCTAACAATCACTCCTTCATAGTTGATTTTAATGTTACTTGTTCGAACGAGTTTTAACTACTCTTTTAATATTATATTAGGGAGATATTTACTTATGGGGTAAATTATAAATATATTTCTTGAGATTTGATTAAAATATGAATCGTTCTTGTGGTTTTGAAAATTACATTCCACCCATTGAGATTTCTAATTTCATAACAAATCGTCACTTTTATTAATAAATCATCAAGTCAATTAACAATTTTTAATGATGTTAAAAATATGTTTTAATTAATAATTTAGGTAGTTTTATTATTGTATAGGAGAGTAATTATAAATTTTATTTTTTTAGTTAATTCTATTAAATAAAAAATTCTAATGAGGAGGTATTTGTAATTTTTCAAACCACAAGGGACAATCTGTATTTTAAGCAAATCTCAGGGAATGTATTTGTAATTTACCCATTTGTTATAATTGAAAATCTCAATTTCACGGTGAAATTAATCCATTATTGAATTAATTTGGATTCATTTCGGCGATTTAAACTATTCATGTTATACAACTATGACCTTTTTTGGCAGAGTTTTAATGCAATTTTTTTTTACTTTTAACCTCTTTTTGGTCACATCATCTTTTTACTTTTTTTATATTTTTTCAAAAAAATCCTAAAAAAAAAAAAAACCAAAAAACTAACTTTAACTTGCTTCCCAAAATAATCCTAAATAAAGAGACTAAGTTCCATACCGGCGTTCCCTAAACATTAGATTTACGGACAACCAATAACAATATGCCACGTCTTTTTGTTTTTTGTTTTTTTTTTTATGCTCAGAACATTTCTAACGCAAGACTCTTAAGATTCATCCTTATAAGCCAAATTTGAAGAAATTAGCTGATCTACCTAAATTGTTGGACTTCCAGTTGAGTAGTAGGGGATTCAAAAACTAACTGATCCACCTAAACTGTTAGACTTTTACTTAAGTAATAAGGGATTCGAACCTTGATAAATAAAGAGAGAATTAAACACCCTTAATAACTAGGATAACCCTTTATACCATGTCATCTTTTTTTTTTTTTTTTTTTTTTCTCTCTCTCTCTTGTCTATCTCTCGATTACCTCCCCATTTCCTTTGAGAGTGTTTGGTGTAAATTATAGGGGTGATTATAATTTATTTAAATTTGGAAATTTGTATTAGACTATTTAGTGCAACTTTTACTTACAGTTTTTTAAATAGAAATAACTTAAATAAATTAAAAAAAACTAATTATTTAAAAACTGGGAAAGGAATACTTCTACTTACAACTTTTTAATTATTAACTTTTAGAGTAAACTACCAATACATCATAATAGTTAGACTTAATTCTCATCAAATTCTATTAAAAATAAGTCTTGGTAAAAATGTCGCTAAAAATAATTTTTTTGTGATAATTTTTTATATACGTCACTAAAAATTGACAATTAATGACCTTTTTTGTCATGATTTTATAAATTATCGCTAAAATTTATAATTAATGATTTTTTTATGATAAATTTTTTTCATAGAACCTATTAAATAATAAGTTCACTTATTAAAATGTACACGCAAGTACTCCTAACTTTTAACTTATAATAATCCAGAGCAAACACCTGTAGTTGAAATAATCCACACCAAACACCTATAGTTTCTGTCCCCGTTTCTCCCCCACCAACACCCACCACCGCCCCTCCCTCCATCATCTCTCTCCCACAGCCATCAACATCGACCACCGACCACCACCGCCTCCTATCTTCCTCCTGCAACAACTTTTCTATTGGTAGTGACGCTAACTGTTCAGAAACATATTTTGATCAAATCAATTGCATGTTTGATTTTATTTCTGAATGAAGTTAGATTCGAATCAAATTTCTGGTTTTGAAATTTACAGAACACACTTCTCAATTAATAAGTCTCTTGGGTTTGATTTTACTTTCTTCTGTTTTTCGTTACTTTTCATTTCGAATTTCCCTTCCAGTCTGCTAATTAATTTTTTATGTGGGTGGAGGCGGCTGGTGCCCGTTGTGAGCTGTTTCACAATTTTTGATTCCATGGCAGTATTTATTCAGGAGTAATGGTAGAGTCTAAAAGTTTTATTAAATTTTTTTTCCAAATATTGTGAGATCTACGTGAGACTTATATGGTGTAAGTCTCAATGAAAGAATCTGTTGTTTGTGTGAATGGAGGTAGATAGTGTGTATAGTGTTTGTGGTAATGGACGGAAAGGAGAAAAAGAAAAGAGAAAGGTTAGGGATTAAGAAAAATTTTTCATGAAAATAATCATGAAAGATTTGTGATTTTTAGATTATCTTGATTAATGTGTGATATTTTATTCTAAGTGTAATCTAAAAGTCACAAATCTTTCATGATAATATTTATGAAAGACTTTTCATGATACTTAACATTGCTGCAAAGAAAATGCTATATGCTTTAAATTTTCTCTATATCACATATTTGGTTATTTATTAAGAGATAAAAGAACAAGAATAAAGGGTATGGCAGCGTTTGGGAGGGAAATAATTATTCTGGGTCTCGCTTGTTGCTTATGTGGTTGATTCCAATTGGTTGTCCGTAAATTAGGGGTTCACGTCTCAGCCGTTTATAATTTAATCTCCTAAATAAAATAATTATTTATGTAAAAAATTAAGTTGATTTAATATCAATTGTCATATTATTAAATCATTTTTATTTATACAGCAAATGTATTTTTAAAAATAAATCGCTCATATGTTAGAATATATATGTGATTTGATCATGTAATTACTTATGTCTGATTAATTCAATTTTTTTTACATGCATGTTTTCTTAAATTGTCATATGAAATGAACGGTTCAAATTATTGATATGATACACATTAGTCCCCACAATGCATCATCTTCACCTTTGAAATTAAGATCTTTAACTTTAACAAATCCAAATTCAATTCTTATTTTTAAAACAGCCAGCCACAAAAGTAACATTGTTAACGATAGTATAGTGAGACCATAATTTTTTTTTTACATAGATTGACAAGAAATTCGACATAGAGATGAGCTTTATACCCCAAAGATCTGCAAAATAAAACATGATTATGCCTCATCTCTATACACACTTCAAGTTATTTTTGTTTCTCTTTCAGAACGAATCTCTAACTTCATCATCAGAGTGTGTTTTCGGCAGAAAACCACTAAGAAAAATCAAAGTTTACTCACTTGGTCCAACCCAAACAATGCCTAAGAATGACCCAATCCAACTACAAGGCCCACCAAACAAATAATTAGGGTAAAGAGCACAACCACCATATAAAGACAACTACCTCTTCAAGAAGAAGGATGCCTCATCTCTACACACACTACATTCTAAGTTATTTTTATTTCCTTCTCAGAACAAATCTGTAACTTCATTATCAGAATATCTCCAGTTGAAAATCACCGATGGAACAACATCAGGGTCGAGACTAGGATTTTATTACCGGAGGGGCCGGAAAAAAAATCACCAAATACACAAACACACATGTATGTACAATATGATATAAATTATATATATGCAGAAAAAAAAAATTAAATACCATAGAAGTAATTTCTAATAGGATGAAGAAGTTTTTTTAGTGCAAAAGAGAAAGAAGGCAAAGATGGGTAAATAATAAGATATGCATTTTTTTATACTAGGGGGTCATTTTATGTATAAAATGATATATATATTTTTAAAGTGCTATGACAAACAGTATTTTTCACAGAAACAGGGAGGCCATGGCCACTCATAGTCTTCTTTTAGTTCCATTTTTGAATCTATGTGTTAAGATTTTATGGTATGACAAGTTTATATAAATATGCCTTTCCTTGATCTATAGCAAGTTGAGCTTGTGGAGCATGTCTTTTCATACTTTATAAAAGAGATGTTGCCAAAGCAATGGAAAAAAAGTCAAGTGACCACCCCATCGTTGCTTCTCCAATTTTGTGCATTCACACATACAGAGAGGGGGAGAGAGAGATAGGTGATAACTCGTGCATTGTGCATGTCCAACTGCTACAGATAAATGGTAACTCGTACATTCGTGAAATTTTAATATAAGACATTTAATTTTGATTTATATATTATTTTTTGTCATATTCATGTTTTACTTTTTTTAGATTTTATTAAATCAACATATTAATACGAGTATCCATACACGTATTTCATAAATAATAATTATTTAATTTAAAATAAAATATTATGTCATTTAATTTGAAAAATTTAAATAAAATTACTCATTACTCATGTAACCAAACAAAGAAATGGAGATGTTGTTAGCTCCAAATCCCATATGATTTCTTACATAATTTATTCACCGATAATGGGAATACGCCTTTTGCTTTGGTGGTTGGGAATTAGGTTGCATGCACTCGTCTACTTTAAACCATACGCACATGATAGAACCTTAATGCCATGTAAATAAAAATATTGTTTGCATAGCACTCTTCGATTAGGTTCAAGAATTAAGACATAAAATATTAAAAAAATAATGTGTAATCTAAATTTAATTATTGTATAATAATTTCATACTTAAAATAAATTTAAATCGCGCACTATTTTTTAAATATTTTTAGGAACAATTGTCAGTAAATCCAAGTTGAGGGGTGCGTTAGGCATCCAAGAATTAATCTTATTTTGGTGAGAAAGACACGCATTAAAAAATCACCAAAAAAGGCATCGATGTTGAAAAGTCGCTGAAAAATTGGTCAGGAAAGTCGCCAGTGGCCAGCAGCAGTAGTGAGTTGAAAAAATAGGTAATATTGATAGGTGAATAGATAGGTGACACATATACAGATAGTAATATCATGAGGTGAAATGCAATGAGATGTCATGCCAAAAAAATGTAAGTTTTCTTTTCGAAACCTCATGCCATGCACTTGTTCAAAATCATAAACCAATCATTCTTTCGTTTTAATAAAATACGGGGAGGTAAATATGACTCTGGCAATTCCTAGGTACGTGTCTGTTAGTAGTCTCGTAGAGCACTACCAAATCCACTTTACCGACTCTTAATCGGAAGGAAATTAGAATTTACTCCGTGCGTGTTTTAGGACTTTCACTATGGACTTGAAACCAACTTAGGTATTTACCCCATTTTATGAATACATTCCCAACGTTCTCAACAGTTCCAAAAGTTCACAATGTATTAAATCACAATGCATTCTCGAAATGTGAATAGATTAAATTCATGAAATCATGGAATGTTCGATGATATGCATGATTTTGTAAATGTTTCAATTTATCTAGTTCACATGCAATTTCTACAACACGTCAATACAACTCTTCACCGGTTGTGAATACAATTATCTCTATCTTTTAATATTACAATTTAGGCAATATATAGAGCATAATTAACATCTTCTCAACAATTCCCAAGATAGAAGTGATTTGCCAAAAATCATAGCTTCATCATTCTCAATATCTAATATTCACAATTCTCAACAAATTTCATCAACATAATCTCAATTTCAACATTTACATTTTCTAGGGTTTGATAAAAAAAAAAAATTGGGAATTTCTCTCTAAAATACAATTTTCTCAAATTTACAATCATAGGTTGGTCATAAGAGAATCAATTTGAAAGTTTGACAAGATCTGAGAATTTCCTCCCTAATTTGTGCATTAATACTCAATGTACCACAACCCTAATTTCTCCAAAATGTTTAATTATCAAAATAACACATAATAAAACTAAATAGCATACACAATGTTACGAAAATTCCTACTTAATAACTAGAAGAGAAGAGAAGCAAAAGCCCCAATTTCTAACATCGTCAGATTTTGATCTTTTCCGGTCAAAACGTAGCTCTCAGAATACTCGTCGTTTTGGCCTCAAGAACTAAGTTCAAAAACTTGATGGATCTTGATGTACTAGAGGAAATGTGAAAGTTTGGTGAGAGAAAAAAGAGAGTTTAGAGAGAGAGAGAGAGAGAGAGGGAGAGAGAGAAATGAGAAAAAGTAAAGGAAAAGGGGGAGAGTGTCTATTTATATTGTATGTACAAAAGGAGGGGTTTTGTGCCCACAAATCTAATAAAAGGTAGCTTTTCATGAGTTCGAGTAGACTGCTCGAGCGGTGAATGAATCCTTCCAGTATCTCAAACTTCTATAGAATAGACCGCTCAAGTGATTAATCTTGCTCCTGAGCAAAGAATGAAGGTTCTCAGTATTCTCAAGTTTCGAAATTCAGTACTGGAAAGGTCAAAAGACCACTCAAGCGATGAAACTTACGCTTGAGTGAACTTTGTAAAAAGTCTAGGTGACCAAACTACCAATGTACATAACTCCCTCATTCGAACCCTATTTCAGGTAAATCCAGTGTAATGCCCTAATGTTTTTAAATCAATTAATAATTAACAATTCTTAATTTAATTACCCAATTCCATGAAAACATACATAATCAAGTAAAATCATGTAAAAAGACAATAGTTTGCAAGATCATAATATCTCTCTCTCTTTCTCTCTCCTTGAACTAATACAAAAGATTACACCTTGTTCCTTTCAAATATAACAATAAAATATCCATAGTTCAAAGAGTTAGAGATCATAAAAAATATAAATAAAATTTCCCTAATAACTTACAACTTTCAAGACAAGTGTCTTGATTACACCAACTCTATTCCAACACAGAAGCTCAGTACTTTTAACGCAAATATCACCAAAATGAGCCTTTGTGCTCAATCCAAAAATCCCCACATCCCCTCATTTGGGTGGAGGTACATCACCAAGTCCTGAAATGTTTATTATGATAGGAATTACCAAAATTGCCCAACAAAAATACATTTAACAAAGCATATAAATATTTGATATGCTTATGCTTATGATCATGCTCATGTAATGCCATGCCAAAATCTCTGCTTTTTCTTTTAAAGGATGATGCTCAATGTACTTTAATAAATCAATCTGTAATGCTTGTGGTTTATAAGTCCTTGGGATGTTTTTAATTTCATTATTTTATCATCGAGATCCTATGGTTGGTGTATCTGGGTGTTGGTTGAGTGATAAATTCGATTTATACTTTGATTAGAATGTTTAATTTTGTTTAAAACTATCAGAAATGTGCCATAGAACCTTAGAATCTTGATTTGGGTATCGACACTGAGCTTCTGGCGACACTTGCATTTCTTCCTTTTTTTTCTCAACATTCTATTTGACAGTGTCACCACTATGATAGTCTGCAGTCAACACTTGCAACTCTATTATTTCTTTTAAAGCATTCTACTTTCTAGTGTCAACACCATCCCTTCCGAGTATTGACACTTGACAGAAACATAAGAACATTTCAGCCACGTTTGGGCCCCACTTTTTGAGATTTTTTACTTTATATTTTATATATTCTTGGGCCCCACAACCTATTTTTACCCCTCCACTATAAATAAAGGAACTTTCTCTCCTTTTCCTCACTTTTCTTCTCTCTTACCGTTACTCTCTCTCTTTTCCATACCTCCATTGTTGAGAGAAGCTTGGGTTTCATCTACTTAGAGGCGAAATCTACCTTTAGTCCTTGAAGGAAAAAGCTAGAACACATAAACGCTACGTTTGGAACTGATTGGATCGTAATTTCGTCATTGTCGAAGTTTGGGTGTTCAACCCTTATCTCTCTTCCTTGAGGTATGAATACTTTTAATCTTGTATATCTATATTTTGATATGAGTATGTGATATTTTCTTAGATATAATGATGTATGAGATAGATGGTTTTAATCAAAGGGGTGTTGATGTTTGAGAATGGGATTTTTACTCAAACTTTTGAAATATTTTGAAAGTTTTGTGTAAAAATGGTCATTTGTTGATGATTCTTTGATTGATAAATGAAATGAAGAAAACCTCTAATTTTTTTTCAAAACCTTATGTTGTGATTTTGACTTTAAAGGAGAGATTTGAGAATAAATTGATACTTCTGATGAAAATGAGTTAATGATGTGTTGATTCATTTGGAAATCTTGAAATGATATGTATCTTGGGAATTATACTGTAATGATGTATGATTATGGAAGCTATTAAAAGCCATAAGATTGTGATTCTCTCTCTCTATGGATTATGATATCTATTCCTTATATATATATATATATATAATTTAAAGGAACCTGAGGCAAAGTGTTGTATTTTGCGAATTCATGCATCACATTGCATTTCATGGTTTTGGACTCATATTATTTTATTATTTAGGATGTATAAATATTAGAAATGGGGTAAATGGCATAGTAATTTGGGTAGAGAGTCGGTTTTGGAAATTTATTAAGTATTGTATCGGTACCCGTAAGGGGAGTCAAGGTACCTAATTGCCCTATCTCGGGCTTGATGCCGGACGAATGTGGGAAAATATTTTCTAGGTGTTCAATTGCCCTTCCGTGCTTGAGGCTGAAGAATGTGGGAAAATGATTGTTTTAGGTGCCCAACTACCCTTCCGTATTGAGCCAGTAAATGTGGGATTATTTTGACATATGAAATCTATATTTATACATATTTGACTTTTACTGTGGGATTTTAGTGCTCATTTACTACCCCTTATTTGGAATTGGTTTGTTTTTGGAATGAAAGTGCAATGATGCATCATTCTTTTGTCAAGAAAAAAAGATAAGGATTTTATGCATGATATTGCATTGGCATGATCATATTTACAGCAAATATTTATATACCCTGTTAAATATATTCCTACTAGGCAATCTTGCTCATTCCTATCATAAATAACATATCAGGTTAAAATGATATAATTCCACCCTGTTGACAAGAAGGTGGAGACTTGTTATGGAGCACGGAAGCTCGTTTTGGATGTTTAACTGTTATAGTTCTGAGCTTATGTGTTTGGGAACATGATTCCATTTTTGTGAAATGAAGACCCATGTCTTGAAAGTTGTAAGCCATTAGGGCATTCTACTTGTATCTTTTCTCTCTCTAGCTCTTTAAATTACTAGTGTTATTATTTGTATTTTGGAAAAATGTTGTATTATGAACTTATAACCGTTTGGGAAGTTCAAGGAGAAAGAGAAGTATTTTGTTATCATCATAATGACTCTATCTATATCTTTATTTAACGGCAACATCTATTGTGAAATGGAAATAAGAATAAATGATTGGTAATTATAAATTGATTAAAATATTGAGGCATTACACAATCTAAAACAAAATACAGGGCAGTAAATAAGTGCTAGAATCCCAAGGCAAGAGTCACAACATATACATACATTTAGGTTTTATATTCTAAAATAGTCATACATTTATCAGCTTACAATACGGAAGGGAGATGAGTACCTAAAACATATGTTCTTCCATATTTGTTGGCTCAATATGGTACGGCCAATGGACACCCAGAAAACACTTCCCACATTCGTCCAACATGAAGCATTAGACAAAGCAATTGGGCACATTGACTCCCCGCACGGGTACCAATACAATACACAACTCATTTCTCAATCTCGACTCAACTACCCGGATCATTACGCTATTTACCCCCTTTTTAACATTCCAAAGATCCAGGATAATTAAAAATCACGAAATGCAATGAGATCCATGAGTTTGCAAATATTTCATTTTTCCTAATGTTCAATTTAATACTATAACCTTAAGTAACGAATCCATAATTGTAAGAATCCCATTTTTAAGTTCAATCAATTTCCATAAACATTAACAATAGTAATGACCTTGCAAAATTAATACCAATCAATTGTTCCTTGAGTATCAACACCAAATCAACTTCAAATTCATGATATAATATCAATTGGTTCAAAAGCCCTCTTTTGAGTTGACATTTAAATTCTAGGGTTTTAAAGAAATTGGGGTATTTCCTCCTTTCTTCCACAAAACCTTCATGTCCTCAAATATTAACTTTCAATGAACCACAACATTCAAAACATTTCAAAAATTTAAGAAGGAACCCCCTTTTTAATACATGTATATCTCATTTAATCAAAATACTAGCTCATCATCATCATAACTAAGAAAATATCACATAAACACATCAAAACATAGATATATTAAGTTAAAAGTACCCATACCTCAAAGATGAAAGTGAATGGGTAAAGACCCAAACTTCGATGGTGGTGAAAAGATCTAATCGGTTCAAAATGTCAATCCCAATGTGCTGTATGTTTTTGCTTCAAGAACTAGGGGTAATTTTTATTTTATTTTTTTCTAAAAGTAGATGAAATCTAGGTTAGAAGGGCTTAGGGGTCGAAAATGGAGGTAAGAGAGAGAAAAAGTGAAAAATATTTGACTAAAAGGTGATTTAAAGAGCTGACTTCGAACAAACTGCTCGAGTGCTCACTCTTGCACTCGAGCGAAGAATGAAAGCTTTCAGTATCTGTAGACACTCCATTTTGACCGACCTTTAGACTTAGGCATTTTCTTTTGATTATTCGATGATGAAAACAAGAATATGATATCTCACTAAATTCTCAGTGGAAAGATGAAATTTAAGCTTTAATTCCAACCTACTTGTTTTGGCCAAATTGTTTTAGACCCGTTTTGACCAAATTATATTACATATTTGGCCCGTTAAAATATATTTTATTAATCCATTCATTTTTATTATTTTATAATTTTACATGTTTTGGTGTGCTTTTATAATATTGACTCTCTGTACATATATTAATGTAATTAATTTATTTTAGATATTTTAAATATTATTATATTATAAAGTTACTATTCACCCTTTGAAATTTCCTAGCCTCCCAAAGTTTTTTTTTTTCTTCTTTTAGACCCACTCTGGCCAAATTATTTCACATATTTGGCCTGCTAAAATGTATTTTACTAGTCCATTTATTTTGTTATTTTACAATTTTACATATTTTTGTGTTTTTTTTAAATATTTTTTTGGGTATTTGTACATATATTTATGCTAATAATACCTTTTATATATTATTATATTATAAAGTGCACAGTAATTTTTACTGTGTATTCTTTGAAAACCTCAGCTCCCCACTAAATTGTATTTCGTTTGCTTGTGGGTTTTTTCTTTCTAAAGGAGGGGTTAAGGGAAGGATTCAGTATGGAAAAAAAAAAAAAAAAAAAAAAAAAAAAAAAATAGAGAGAGAAAAAGAATCAGAATTGAGAGGAAAAAATTGGGAAAGAAAGATCAGAAAAATCAAAAGAAAGAAAAGGACAAAATTTGAGAAGAGAAAAAAGAAAGGAAAAAAGAAGAGAAAAAATATTTTCAAGAGAGAAAAGGAAAAAAAGATCTTAGATATTTTATTTTTCTCAACCAAATTTTTTTTTTCATTCTCTTTATTGCCTCTTTACTAATACACTATCCACAAAACAAAAACACACCATCAAACCTGAAATTCTGAATTTTGAACTGAGAATTGATAACACATTTCACAACCTTGAGGGTAATCAAAAGAAAATTTATAAATCAGAAAATTCGTCATTTCTCCAAAAGGTGAGTTTTCGCAAACTTTCACTTAAATTTAAAAATATAATATAATTTGTTTAAATTCTTTTACTACTTTATTTACTGCTTCATTTATTGCTTTAAAGGGAAGGCTGCATCACCTACATATCTGTTATAATTTACTGTTTTACATAAATTTTTATAATTTATTGCTTTTAATAAACTGTTGTAATTTACTACTTTAAATGGTCGGTCAAAACCACATAATTTGTTAAACTGTGACTCTGTCGGGTGAATAGTGACTGGTGGTGAATAGTAACCCCCGGCGGTGAATAGTATCCCCGACGATAAATAGTACCTTCGGTGATAAATAGTAACCGTGGATGAAAAATGCTCGGTAAGATGAAGAATGACCAAAAGGGTGAATAGTACTTTCGGCGGTGAATATTGCCCTCAGATGAATAGTGCTCCCACAAAAATGAGTTTTCCTGGGCAAGACAGAGTAATCTTCTAGCAACAAACAGAACCATTTCTAGCGATCTATCTTTGAGGCATCTCTCTATTTTCTTTTATTTAGATAGAGTTGTGAGGTTTTTGTTTTGTTGTAATATTTTTCTTCCCCTCCTCCCTTATTCAGATATGTAACTATTCAAGTGATGTAATAATTCCCCACCCCACTTCTTTCTATCCCGTTGTTTTCCATATTCTATAAATATCCATCTTATATTATGATTGTCATCATATCCATGCTTTGTATCTATATTTCATGTATTTAGATTCAGCTCATTTGCACCTGTGAATTTAATTAATTCTTATGTGATTTTGTGCGCTACCTCATGTCTTAAGATGACTCACATGTCATGTTTTAGTAGTTGAATCTCTATTCACATTGTGTGTATGTATTGCGTTAGGATTTTGTATATAAGATCATGCATATTTCCTAACTTCGTTTTGCAGCTGTTCGCAAGACGTCAGTAAATATGTTAGTTTTTATGCTTTAGCATCCCGCTTGTGTGTGTTTTTATTATTATGTCAAGCATCTTACCATACAGCTATTTGCTTAGTTAATATATCTCTATGATTACCGGTGGATGGAGGTTGTCTCGCTCAATTTGGGATGGTATTGATTTTTCATGTTTGTGGGTTCAATTTAATTGTGAGCTATATAAATCTCAAAACCCTTTCAAAATGCATAAAAGCAAACTATTCCAGAATGAACGACATAGCCTACATGTGTTTGCTTGACATAGTAATTTTTAGGATTATTAATAATTGGAATGTGAATACATAAAATAAATAAAAATCATATTATGGTTTAGTACAGACTGATCTTTGATCGGGTGAGTGGGGGTACTCAATTAATGGCCTTGGTACGAGTCACGGGTTTCCCAATTTTTCCAAAAATATTAGGTGGTGACTTTAAAATCTGATGACGGAATCTATTTCTGGCAAATGTTTTACAATAAAATGGATTTTCTATAAAAGTTGTCAAATTTGAACTCTCATTTACGTTTCACATTGCACTTGTGAGACTAGATCGAAGAAATCGAGGGTCCGAACTATTTAACCCGCACGGGTACTCCCCGGGCAATGTTACAGTTCCTGGCAACTCTGCTAGAGATGTTAAGAAGCCTTGACTTGAACTCCATGATATATATTTTTATTATTATTATTTTCAATTATATGTTCATTGCATTGCATGCACTGGTGCACCTAAGTCCCGTGCTCATCACCTGTTATCCCGGACGGCTATTCGGCGGATAGATGAACATGGGCTCTAATATGGTGGGAGCACAAGCCTTGGAATTAGGATCACCACGTACCGCTTGATCCAACGGATTGAGTAGGTATATCGGTATCTTGCTAAGGTACCCCTTTTAGCAACTTCCAAAATTAGGGCAAGATGCTACCCCATGCTAGGATATATATGCCATTTGTGTGAATAGTGAAATCCTAGATCATGTCAAAGGTAAGACAGGATAACCGTACCCTCTATAGGGGTGTTTGTTATTTTTCTTGCTATGTGCAATGTATGGGATCTGGGGTTCTCAAATTCTGAGCAGTGGTTCGAGCATGTCAATTTATGGGGTTCAGTTTTTTCGATGGGGCGTATAATGATCAGTTATGCACATAAAGTCGAAGTGCTATCGGAATTCTAATTGGGGATTTTGTTTTTGGTTTTTACTAGGTAGCCAAAACATTATAGCTTCAAAACGGCCTGATTGTCACGACCTAAATCCGCCCCTATGGGTTTAGCGTCGTAACCAGCTAGTAATTCTCGGATTACCGAAGGCATCTGAACAGAATAACATATAATGTAAGGGGCTGCGAAAGCAAATATATAAAATACATAGTCCATCGAGCTGTGTAGACATACATGGGACAGAAATTTCAAAAAGCTTTATATATTTAGGCGTGACATCATAAATACAGTAATTCATGTCACACTCATACAGATGTAACAAAAGGGGACTTAGCCCAATATAGATATAAGTAGAAAGCTTGTTCATAGACCAACAGAAAACAAGTCTCAAACATGTGCGTCACAAAAGGGAACCTCCTCAGGAGGCACGATAGCTGGCTGACACGACTGAGATGCCAGGTCATCAACTTTGAGCCTTGTCACGCACCTGGTCACCTACATATATAAATAATATAGTGAGTTGGAGCCTAGTGAATAATAACAAAATAAAGATTTTAATGAATGATGTTCGTAACAAATTTAGATTTCAATACTCTTATCAAAATAAAAACATAGGCATCTTTGTATAAAAAATGGAGTCATAGTCATATTCAAATCTTGCGTGGGATATCCATTAGCATTAACATATCTTTTTGGTCAAGCATATCAAGTTCCATAATGGAACCTCCAATACCAAGTAACATATCTCATACATGGGCCACGGTATTATTCCCCCGAGCAAGGGCCTTATGACCATAAGCCACAGTACTATGTCCCCTAGGCGAGGGCCTCTGCTAAGGATACCACTATTACAAGTCAAAGAAAGTTGGACAATCATTTATTCATACAAAGTATAACAGTTTGAAAACTGAGAACATTTCATAAAACAAATCTTATTTCATCATATAGAAAATAAAGAAGATTGAACATAGCTTTACTAAGTTATTACTCACAAATAGCTTTGATAGCAACCAATGGATCAACAGCTCATGGCGCGTGACCTACACAAACATAACAGATATACAGATTGAAACACATGCTTGGATTGTCTTTAACTTATTTCATTTCATTCTTAGTGTGTTTCTAAGTTTTATCCTCATTATTGTGTATTAATTATGGCCTAGGAATGCCTAGGACGCAATGAGGATGCCAAAATGCACTTCAGAACACTTAGTCACAAATGCTGAAAATAGGGGACTCGCTCGAGCGCAACTTCCTTCGTTCAAGCGAATGCTCTAAAATGTGAGTGGTCGCTCGAGCACAGCTTCCGTCGCTCGAGCGGTCTGTAAACTCTGCAAAAGTACTGGTTGTGTGATTTCTTCGCTTGACGATCGCTCGACGATCGCTTGAGCGTGTGACTGCGGTCTTCGCTCAAGCGCAACTCTTGTCGTTCGTGCGGTCTACAAAACATGTGAACTTCTAGGAGCATGCATTTTACACTCGAGCCAACTTTTTGTCGCTCGAACAAAAGTGAAAAATACAAAGTGGTCGCTCGAGCGCAGGTTATGTCGCTCGAGCAGAGAGACAGAATTCTGGAATTTCCAAATTGCTCTTCTTAGATCAAAACTCAAATTCAATATTGAAATTCATGTTCTCTTGGGCCAACAACTCAAGGAAACTTGTGTAATCTTTGAAAACATTGGGAATTCAAAATCATTTCGCAAAATCAAGGTCCAAAATCATGCTAATTGAGCAAAATTAAACTTGAAATTCATGATATACATATGTATGTAATTTCTTCAAATTTAAACCTTTCAAAGCATGCCCAAACAAGGGGAATTGATGGAAAACATGATGAGGTCTCATGATTAAGTCAAAAACATGACATGCATAGAAGAATTACTTGGAATCAACTTCAAATTCATGAGAATTATGCATGCATAAAATGTATGAGTCATATTCCTTCATTTCTAGCTCAATTTTCAAGTTAAACACTTTAATCTCTTGAATTCATGCAATACACTCTAATTCCTTGTTGATTTCACAGGTAATTGAGCTTAAGGTTACAAAATGTGAGTTGAATTCTTACCTAAGGTTGATGTGAAGTGTAAAACTACCTCAAGTTCCAAATTGTCTTCAATGTTCCAACAATTCCTAGCAATTCTCCCATTTTTCTAACTTTTTATCTCAATCTTCTACTCTCTCTCTCTCTCTCTCTCTCTCTCTCTCTCTCTCTCTCTCCCTCCCTCCCACGTTTTGAGCTTAAAGAGTATGAGATGAAGGTGTAAAATGAACTAATGGGGTCAAATTGGCCTTATATAGGCTCAATTAAGAAGGCTTAATTAAGTTAATCAAATTGCCATTAATTATTCTGATTTAATTTGTTCTGAATCGCATTCTAATTAAACCTACCATAAAGTTCTAAAAATTCCAATTGACACATAAACCAAGTCAATTTCATGATCGGGTGCCAATAAGGCTTTCAATTCACAAATAGAAACACAAACAGATATTCCTACGCAAACATATAGAAATGCAAATAATGCAACACACACATGTCATTAATTCAGAATTTCATCGTAATGACGTATTAGACGTCCTTAATCATGGTTTATCAATTAATCATGGGTTGGGGTTGTTACAGTCTTCCCTCCCTTAAAGAGTTTCGTCCTCCAAACTTGTATTACCTTCATGTTGGAAGACTATCGGGTCCAACGGGAACAAGTCAGGGTATCTTTTCATCATAACTTCTTCCGTATCCCAAGTTGCATAGGTCCCTCCGTGGTTCTGCCAATCAACCTTTACCAGTGGTGTAGACGTCCCCGAACGCCCCGGGAGGGTTAGGTCCCGTTCTGTTCATATTGGGGTCACTACAGTTCAAGGACTCAAATGTCACGGTTCTTAATCTTGAACCAAAGAGTCCAAATCCGGCAAATCGTTTTGAGAAAACAGATTTTTGAAAGAAGTGCCAAACATGGACTGCTTTGCCAGATAACAGAGTCGCCACCTAAATATTTTTTAAATGGGAAATTTAGGAAACCCTAACTCGGTGCCAAAGCCACGTGTCCGTCATCACCAAAGTTGGCTCGGGAACTTGGGTACGATTGGGGAAGGTCACATCGTGAGCACCCCCGCTCGCCCGGTCAAAGACCGGCCTTTACTAACCATGATATCTGTTTTTGAAAACATTGTATGCTCTTATTCCGGTTATTAGCCTAGGTTACTATGTGATGCTCGCAGCATATAAGTATAGACTGGGCCGCCTGAATTGGAACAAAACATTTCATGTTTGTTTGTTTGAAAATGGTTTGATGGTGCTACCCGCAGGTAGGCTAAGACGCGGATTTGCCACCCTCAGGTGGGCTTAGAAAACATGATTTTGCCACTATCTAGTGGGCTTAAAACAAACATTCAACGCATTGTCCCAATTCAAGTAACACAACCTCCACCCACAGGCATTCAAGGCAGTAATATCACATAAGCAGTTAGCCTCATGGCAAGCATGCTATCATGGCAACACTCACACGCATGTAAGGATGCTAAAGCATAAAACTCACCGAGTACTCCAAGCCAAAACAAAAATTACATTAGAAATCATGCATGATCCTAGATACACAGGAATGCCTAATGCAACACATGCAAAAATGCAACTATAGCAGGCTCGGCTATTCTAAACATGGCATATGAAATGCTACAGCTATCATGTATTCAATTTGGAATTGAAATACAAATGCAGTTTGTATGATGCGCCGAGCCCGGTGCATGCAAGACAGATGAATGAATGCAAACATGCTATCATACTGTATGCTAATTGAAATATGCCCTAATCTAACCATCATAAGCAGGTAAATAAAAGGGAAGAAAGACGTGGGGTTGGAAGACATACATCACACTCACGCACACTTATTACAGTTATGCCCTCGCGCAGAGGGTCCGAATAAATATTACAGTTCGACATAAAAGAATAATACAGATTTCTATATTAAACTAAGAAAGCTTTAAAATTGGCTCGCAAGCCAGGGGGCTGCCTTGCTTCGTTCCGGATAATGGAGTGATGTATGCTGGGCTGCCATGCGCGGAAATCCACTGGGATGCCCGATTCAGCCTCTGTTCGCAGTGTTTCTCGAAATGCGTGCCCGACTCTGAAAAGTTGCCGATCCTCTATTTTGCTGCAACAGAGAGCAGGAAAAGGGCATAGCAATGTATTTCACAAATATATGCATGCCTCGATCCTCGTGCCACCAATCACGCATACCGATGCATGATGGCCGAGGAGTCGGATTGCACAACTCACTATAGAATGAATGCACATGAATGCTACAACAAAACCTAACTCCATCATGGGTTATTCGGAGTGTCGGTGACTGGGAATTGAGACCCGTTCCGTCACTCGGAGTACGAAACGTGCCTCGTTTCCCGTGCCCGGGCTAACTCCTATCCCGAACACGATGCGATATGCATGAAATGCAACTAAGATACAGCCTAGTATGCAAAATGCTATGAAAATGAGATGTCTCGAAATGCGTGCACACGGGCACGCAAATCGAGAAAATTCATGAATGCAATCTAAGATACAACCTGGTATGCACTATGCTGTGAAAATGAGATGAAAATGAGACGCCTCGAAAAGCGCGCACGCGTGCACGCAAACTGAGGCGATGATATGAAGTGGAAATCGGATAAAACCGAAGTGCCTCGAAATGTGTGCCCACAGGCACGCACACCGAAGCGATGATAAGAAGTGGAAATCGGATAAAACCGAAGTGCCTCGAAATGTGTGCCCACAGGCACGCACACCGAGGCGATGATATGAAGTGGAAATCGGATAAAACCGAAGTGCCTCGAAATGTGTGCCCACAGGCACGCACACCGAAGCGATGATAAGAAGTGGAAATCGGATAAAACTGAAGTGTCCCGAAATGTGTGCCCACAGGCACGCACACCGAAGCGATGATAAGATGAGAATGGAAATGCAAATTGGGCTTATACTGACATGAATGGACCTCAGCCACACTCACATCAGATGCCGTCGGGTAAAAACAGAGGTGCCTCAAAGTGCGTGCCCGCGGGCGCGCAAACCGAGGCATGGCCCGAAGGCATGAAAATGGTACAGAGATGCAATGATGGGCTTATACCAACATGAGAGAGCCTCAGCCTACTCACATAGGAAGCCAAGAATGAAAACGGAGTGCCTCGAAGTGCGCGCCCGTGGCACGCAAACCGAGGTAATGCACTAAAGCACGAAATGACATGAAAATGATATGCAAGCATGCAAACCAATTTTCAGCAGCTACATAAAGGGGAAAACAGCCCCGAATGATACGAAATGACAATCAATGCATGAAATCATCCCGAAACGTGATTCTAAGTACTCGAAATGGCCTACGGCTATGCTAAACATGCAAAATTGATACATGAAAGCAAAAACATAACAAGGCAGCCCAAATATGGCATTTTTTCAATACAAAGCAAGGCTAAACAAGAACCACAAGCATGGCAAATTTAGCACGCAAAAACGGGAAAAAAGAGGGGAATTACAAAGCAAGTGGTATATCCCATGCTCAAACCAGAAAAATCAGTTCTACAAAATTGAGAGGGTCAAAAATAAGCATATATTCAGTTTATGGAAACCCCAAAATCAATATACAAACATGCTAACAATTCCATGCAAAATGGAGCTCAAAAGAGGTTATAACAAGAGACATGCAAAGAATACACACCAAACAACAAAAATTTCTTCATGAAACATGTAGAGGGGGTCAAAATAAGACCCCTTTCAGTTCTGACCAAGAGCTAAAACCAAAAGCACAAAAGCTACAAAACATGCAAGAATTAGGGCCTAAAGTGGATTTCAAAGGGAGGTGGTATATATAATGGCCAAACAAGGTTTAGCCCTTCTACAATGTTGTAGAGGGGCTCAAAATAAGCACAAAACCAGTAGGGGTCGGAGCCCCAAAAACAAATGCAAATAGGCTAAAAATAGCATACAAGATTTGTGACATACAAGCTAGATATTGAAACAAGTGTATCATGGAGACACCAAATGAAGTTGAGCCCTTCTACAATGTTGTAGAGGGGCTCAAAATAAGCCTAAAATCAGTAGGGGTCAAAGCCCAAAAACTGAAAGAAATAGGGTAGAAATAGGAAGCAAAATTATGCTACAAAAAGAGATTTGGAGACTTACCCTTGAAGATCCAATTGTTGCTACCTCTTGGCCTGAATTTGTTGCTTCTTAGCCACTGGAGAACACTTCCTTGCTGCTGGAATGGTAGTGGGGATGGTGGAGCTAAGGGTTGATGAAGGAATTGCCTAGGAACTTGGAAGTTTTTGAGGTTTTTGGCTATGGAAATGGAGGGTTTGAGAGATGAAGTCTTGAGAGCAATTTTTCCAACCTAGGCAAAGGGGCTGTCCAGCCCTTTAAGTAAGCAAGAAAAGGTGTAAAAGGGGAGGGAAATGGAGGCAATCTTTCCCTCCCAAAATATCCCCCGGATGGGGGAGATATTTTGAAAAAATATCTGGACAGCTGGAAGGAGCTGGAAAGCAGGAAGCTGGCCGACCAGGTGGCTTTCTGCAAGGTGGCCGGCCGGCCACCCCACCTGGTCGGCCAGCCACTCAGCCTGGCCGACCGGCCATGGTCAAAAAATGGACAACAAATTTTCTGGCCGACCACCATGCAATAGTGTCCTCCCAGATGTGTAGAACAGGTTCCAAGGTTGGAATTTGGCAACACTGAAGCAGGAGCCACAACATAGAACTTGAAGGAGAGGCTCAAAAATGAAGTTGAAAATTGCTGGCTGACCAGTAGTTTTTAGGGTCCTCCCATGTGCCCTGATCACAGATATGTAGCTTTGGTTGGAAGAAAATGGCCTAGGGTGTTCAACATTAGCCCGGAAGTGAGCAAAACGGGCGCCGGAGGAGCGAAACTGGTTATCTGGGATAATTGCTGGCCTCCCTACCCTCCAGTGATCTTCCTAATGCTGAAACAGAGGTACCTGCCAAAATTGAACAAAAACTAATGAGAAATGAATGCTCGGGGCCCAAACCGCGCGGTTCGGGGTCCCGAAAATGGGCTGTAGGCACCGGAAGTGGTGTTCAACAGCGAAGTGGATATCTGAGACCCCAGGGTTTCTCGGTATGACAAAACAGAGGCATACGCCAAAAACCGGAGAAAACCGATGCGAAATGAATGCTCAGGGGCCAAACCGCGAGGTTCGGGGCCCGAAAATCGGCTATAAGCACCGAAAGTGGCATACGGCCACGAAGTGGGAATCAGGGGCCCCAGTGTTCCTCAGTATGATAAAACAGAGGCACCCGCCAAGAATCAGAGGAAACCGATGCGAAATGAATGCTCGGGGGCCAAACCGCGAGGTTCGGGGCCCGAAAACCGGCTATAAGCACCGAAAGTGGCATACGGCCACGAAGTGGGCATCTGAGGCCCCAGTGTTCCTCGGAATGATAAAACAGAGGTACCTGCCAAAAATCGGAGAAAATCGATGCGAAATGAATGCTCGGGGGCCAAACCGCGAGGTTCGGGGCCCGAAAACCGGCTGTAAGCACCGAAAGTGGCATACGGCCACGAAGTGGGCATCAGGGGCCTCAGTGTGCCTCAGAATGATAAAACAGAGGCACTTGCCAAGAACCGGAGGAATCAGAGACGGTTGGGCAGTCCCGAACCGAGGCACACGTCCTGACGGCTCCAAAAACCGGGAACCGGGCTCCAAAATGGGCAAAATGGCCTACGGCCACAAAATGTAGCGCACGGCCACCGAGAGATGATCTGCTGGACCACTCCCTTCCCTCAGGAAAGAAAACAGAGAAAACCGAGCCTGGTTCGCAAACCGAGACAAGGCACAGAAGAGGATTCGGAAGTTCGGAGGCAGGGCGCACGGCCGCGACTCTGGGGCTTCTGAACGAGCACAGCATGCAACATCACCAAGCGCTCAATCGGTGACGTCTGAGTCTTAAGGTCGGTCAAAAATGGGGTGTCTACAGTTGCCCCTCTTTGACAGAACTCGGAAGTCAAGAATTGACGGGAGTGAATGTCAAAGCCCAAAGACGACCCATTTTTGACAAGGCCGAAGACTTAGACAATCATACAAGATAAACAGAGATATGCGCCCGCAGGCATGCCCGCAGGCAGGGGGCAAAATGCAAAACGATATGCAGAAAGATTTTGATAATTGGACTTACACGCCACGCGAAGCCGGTTTGAAGATTGGACTTATACGCTACGCGAAGCCGGTTTGAAAATTGGACTTACACGCTACGCGAAGCCGGTTTGAAGATTGGACTTACACGCTACGCGAAGCCGGTTATCATTCATGATCATGCAAAGAGAGCTGTAATGAAGCAAGTATTCACGATAGATGCAACAGAGAGTACAATAGATGGAAAATGGTGACATACTCCAACCACGCTGGACTCGTGAGTGGAGGAAGAACAAAGAAAATCAATCAGAAGCGCGTTCCACGCAACCTAAGATAAATTCCAAGCATGCTGAAAATCGCGTGAGGAAGGGGACACTCAAAACACGCTGAAAGTCGTGAGAGGAGGTCCGAAAACAACCGCCCAGGTGCGTACACAACGCAACCCGAGATAAATTCCAAACACGCTGAAATCGCGTAAGGAAGGGGATACTCAAAACACGCTGAAAGTCATGAGAGGAGGTCCGAAAACAACCGCCCAGGTGCGTACACAACGCAACCCGAGATAAATTCCAAACACGCTGAAATCGCATAAGGAAAGAAACACTCTAACCATGCTGAAATCGTGGAAGAGGAATGGGACACTCAAACCACGCTGAAATCGTGAGAAGAGATCAAGACAACAACCGCCCAGGTGCGTACACAACGCAACCTGAGATAAATTCCAAACACGCTGAAATCGCGTAAGGAAAGGGACACTCAAACCACGCTGAAATCGTGAGAGGAGGTCCAAAAACAACCGCCCAGGTGCGTACACAACGCAACCCGAGATAAATTCCAAACACGCTGAAATCGCATAAGGAAAGAAACACTCTAACCACGCTGAAATCGTGAGAAGAGGAACGGGACACTCAAACCACGCTGAAATCGTGAGAAGAGATCAAGACAACAACCGCCCAGGTGCGTACACAACGCAACCTGAGATAAATTCCAAACACGCTGAAATCGCGTAAGGAAAGGGACACTCAAACCACGCTGAAATCGTGAGAGGAGGTCCAAAAACAACCGCCCAGGTGCGTACACAACGCAACCCGAGATAAATTCCAAACACGCTGAAATCGCATAAGGAAAGAAACACTCTAACCACGCTGAAATCGTGAGAAGAGGAACGGGACACTCAAACCACGCTGAAATCGTGAGAAGAGATCAAGACAACAACCGCCCAGGTGCGTACACAACGCAACCTGAGATAAATTCCAAACACGCTGAAATCGCGTAAGGAAAGGGACACTCAAACCACGCTGAAATCGTGAGAGGAGGTCCAAAAACAACCGCCCAGGTGCGTACACAACGCAACCCGAGATAAATTCCAAACACGCTGAAATCGCGTAAGGAAAGGGACACTCAAACCACGCTGAAATCGTGAGAGGAGGTCCAAAAACAACCGCCCAGGTGCGTACACAACGCAACCCGAGATAAAGGTTTTAACCGGGGAGAATAACAATGGTGTAACCAACAGGCGTATCTCAACGTATTTCATACGGAGAGAGGGAAGGTTTTAACCGGGGAGAATAACAATGGTGTAAGTGTGTGTGATTGATACACAAAGTAGGCAAAGCGAGTGTGTGATAGATACACTATTTGAGCAAAGTGTAATTGATATACAAAGGGTGAAGTGAGCAAAGTGTGATGGATACACAAAAGACAAGCACAAAGTGTGATAGATGCACTAAGTGAAAATGTGTGTGATAGATACACAAAATGAATGAAGTGTGATTGATACACTAAAGCAAATGAAGTGTGTTAGATACACTGAGTGAAGCAAATAAAGTGTAATTGATACGCTAAGTGAATGGAGTGTGATTGATACACTAAGTGAATGAAGTGTGATTGATACACAAAGTGAATGATCTCAAACGGAACTTCTTTGAATGAACCGTACATACAATATCGTGCATGACTGAGAAAGAAACTTGATAGATACAATGCATTACAATGCATGATGCTTACGGAAAGCAATAAATGGACAAAGCGCACCTCATGAGGTGAGTGGCGGTGAACCGCTCTACTCTGATGGGGATCTCCCCTCGTGCTCTTCGAACACTTACCTTTAACTCGCAGTACAAAGGCTCTGGAATGCTAACAAGTAACAACATCTGCATGTAGGAGCCACGGCTGCCGCTTGTCTTCCTGATCATACTCACAACTTTCCCTATTCTCCAACGGGGTGACAGACTAGGTTGGTTCAGTATCCAGAATTGAGGTGCACACATGCTATCTCAACCTATGGGGCTTCCATACAGATTTCAAGCCGAGGGCGCGCCTCTGGGTATTTAAACCAGACTTTAGTCTCGGAAATCCCGAACCTTTGCGTTCTAGGCCACGGCCATTCGAACTCTAATTTCCACCGTCGCAGTTGGTCTCCTAGGAACTCATCGCAAACACGGCCAAGATGCCTCTGGCAGGGAATGGTACTCAGAGAGAGCATTTCTGATCGCCATTCTGGCTTGAAGTAGACTTGATCTTGAGCTTGAGGTAGAGGCACACTCATACTTCGGAACATTGGCAAGACCTGAAGAGATACACACGGAATACAGTCTCGGAACTTACTGAAGTTGGAACAAACTCAGATGCCCGACATTTTCCTCTTTTGCTTTTGCTTTGCAGCCCGAAACTCATAGCTTTAGATAGGTCCTGGTTTCACTGTTCTCATATGACCTGGGTTGAACCTTGCGGTTTTTTGAAAGAACAAATTCTGTTTTGCACAAATGTGGAGAACGACACGGCACTCGGAGCACAAAACGATTTTTGAAATTGAGAGTGAGCATAAGTTCTCAACTGGGTATTGAGCCTACGACTGAACACAGTGCACTACGACTCAACAATGGAAAACAAAAGGCACACAACCTAGACATATCGAGTAACACTCGAGACGACTCAAAACAATGATCGAAATAAAACAAAAAGACACGACACTCATACGTGCACAGGGAGCCTGTTTCATCGGGTAGTGTTTCCCACCCTTTCTCATTTGTGGTTCTCACATCACTCGGCCCTCAAGCTCTGCTTTTCACGAAAAACCCTTTTCTCACTTTTTCTCTCATCGCACATCTCTCTATTCTTCAATCTCTCATTTTTCATCCCTCCCCTGGGTGGTTGATAGATAAACAGCAAGTTGTGGGCTCGTGCCCCTAGCATTCTGCTAGATTCTCTTTCTTCCGCTCATAACTAGTGAATTTCTCCCACAGAGGGGTTATGCTACAAATGAGTGTGTAGCGAATCTGCAGCTGACACCGGTTGATGATGCTTTGCTGGGGAGCTTGGACGTGATCAGATCTGTTAAGATGAGGGAGTGGAATATCTTGATCCATTCCCGTTCGTGCTTCGCACTTGGCTTGATACCTTGCTGCTTGGAGGGTGAGAGAGCCTTTCAACCATTTTGTTGCCGCCTTCAGTTGTGCCTTCTTCTGGCAGGTAGAGTGCCCTTCTTGGCAAATGCATTGATAACGGGGAAAAGACAGAACACTTGACTCAACTGTGCCCTTAGTTCATCATTTTGACCATTTTGTTTTTGGCTTTCTACTAAAACAATTTTGACCAAAATGAGAGTTAGATTAACATGCTTGTTCAATTTTTGAGTTGAAATCACGCAAGTCAGGCTATGAGCACTGAAAATTTTCCTTTTTTTGGTCCAAGAAATGTCCAATTTTTGGAAAAGATAGAACGATTTTCGAGAAAATAGTCAACTTCAGTAAAAATTCTCAAAAACTATTTTTGCACACGGCCACTTGCTCAACGAGCATGAAACCTACTCCTGAGATGCACAACCTCGGATCCAAGGGAAAAGTGCCCGTGCTTGAAGAGAGCTGCATGGCAACGGAAAGTTGCCCCTTGTTTGAACGGCACTGCAGCGTATTGAATGGCAACGGAAAGTTGCCCCTTGTTTGAATGGCACTGCAGCGCATTGAATGGCAACGGAAAGTTGCCCCTTGTTTGGATGGCACCGCAGCACATTATGGTCAGTCCTCAGAGCGACGATTGCAACCGTACTCTCGGATACAGAGAAGGCAAGGATGGTCAAAACCATTACATGGACACAATTGAATTTGAATTGTTTTACGGCTGGACTTCAGAATGAAGTTGCCTACGTATCCCAAAGATGGGAATCAAGCCTTACGTAGTTCGGGGTTAAGGTACACTCGGGTATTTAACCTCTCCTTTTTATGCTCTAACTTTTGCCAAGGCGCCTGTTGCAGGTTTTCGACCTTGCGAGCTTTGTTTTTCTTTTCATTTCATTTTCATTTCTTCTCTTTTTTCTTTTTTTTTCTTTTCTTTTTCATCTTTTCTTTTTTTTCTTTTCTTTGCATTTTTTCCTTTTCTCTTTTTTTGTTCTTTTTTGCATTTTTCTTTTTTGTTCTTTTTCTTCTTTTTCTTGCTCTAACTTTTGCCTGGGTCGCCCTTACGGGTTTTCGGCCCAGCGAGCCTCTCGAAGGGTAAAAGTGTAACAAGTCCATGCCAAATGGTTTTGAGATTGAAGCCCTCTATATCCAGGAGAGTGGCTGCTGTATTAACTTGCAGAAAGATCCACATTTGGCTCTTCGAGCACATCGGATATTTTTTGCCCCTAGTTCGAGGGGTGCTTCTGTTCTAGCTTTGCAAGCTTCTTTGATGGGGTCTGACCTTCTTGACCTGACTTTGGTGCCTCTTGTTCAAGGGCTGCTTCCAATCTGGCCACACAGGCCTTACATTGTGGTCGACCGTTGAACATTCTGAATGCAAGTTCAAGGTTTGGAAGCAAAGGGGTTGAGTCTCGAGGCTGAGAGCGATCCTAAGCTGCACAATCTCAAGAGCGATTCCACACATGTCTTCGCAGGACCGCGCAAAACATTTTTCGAAAGTTTTTAAGAAAGCGACAAAACGCTCGCGCTGAAGACAGTGTAGGATCAATCTGGATCAAAGCCAGGGTCCTTCTCAGTACTCACACTAACAAGCATGATTTCATTCATTAAGGGCTTAGCACGCCTCTCTTTCTCTCAATTTGATCAAAGTTTTGCAAATCCCGAGGAATTCCTTCCTCTTTGTTTTCACTGCAGTGTTCAAAAAAGGTTTTGAAAAACTTAGGTCAATACAATGGCTTCAAGGCACAAGAGAGCAGGTGGAATGCGCTGCCATTTCATTCAAATCCCGGCACAACTAGCACACGGCAAAAACAAATGCTAGAGTATGGAAATCACTGCTGTTTCATTCAAAATCTGTTGGCATAACTGGCTCCCTGGCAGAAACAGACTCGAAACAAAACAAAAAGACAAACGCGAAACAAAATGGTGACGCCCGAGGTAACACCCCCGGAATCACCTGACTTCTATACAACAGGACTGACTCGATACAACAAGACAGACCCAAGACAAAAGAGACTGACTCAAAACAAAAAGACAGACTCAAAACAAAGTAACAAAAACTGACCCAATCCCCAAGTTAGAAAGCACAAAACTGGTATTTGCATATTGCTCAGAACAGTGCGTGCCATTCCCACGTCTGGAGTTGATTGAGCGCCGCCCGCAGGTGGTTCATCCCCCATTCACATAACATTATCCCCCAAGTTCACTGACCCAGTGCCGATAGACTTTGCTGAGCTCGGTGGGAGGATGACCTCGTTGTCAAATAGATCCTGTACTTCATGGCGAAGACGGAAACAGTTGTTGGTAGCATGGCCAGTTTGCTGATGGTATGCGCAGTACTGGGTAGCATTATGTGTAGCCGGAAGAGGGTTCGGGAGAGACCGAGGCTCAAGGGGTTTGAGATGGCCTTGTCCAATAAGGATTTGGAAAGCTTTGGATAAAGGCATGTGGAGGGCATGGAAGACCCTCTGACCTCGGGGTTGGTACTTCAAGGTTTGTGGATTTTTACTGGGCGTACCAGCAAAAGGATTGGCAGGTGCTGGCCTGGTTTGCTGATCTCTTCTGAGTGCAAGATTAGAGCTAACAGGATCATTTCTGGTACAACGGCCCTTTTCCCGGTTTGCCCCTTGATTCAAACTGCCCCCAACTTGAGTGGCGAAAATGCCATCCACAGTTTTTGCAACGACTGTGAGCACTTGCTCTTTGTTCAGTCCCTCGGCTTTCAAAGCCTCAACAGCCAACAGAAGATGCTCATGGGGATCCATGTCCGCCCCTATCTTGTTCTTTCCACTCGCCTCCACTTTGCTAAGGGATTGGCCTTCCTCGGATGTAGCTCGCCCCAAGACTGGGGAGCCTTTTGACATGAACTCCCTGGTAGGCGATGTGGTCGATGACGGAGCCAAAACTCCAAAGGCCAGATCTGCCACAGTTCTTTGAAGATCTTCGATCATCCTCATCAGCTCAGAAGTAGTGGGTTCATGGGTTTGGGATGATTGGGGTTCAGATGCACCCATCATGCATAAGTCCGTGCTTTCTGGAATGAACACCTCAGGCTTGGGTAGATGGGCTGGGGTGATGTATATGCTGGGGTCGAAGGTGGATGGTAGTGTATGGATGAGGTTGAGGTGGGGAGGTGATGAGCCAGTACTAACTTGAGGTCCTTTTGGTGGAGCTAAGGTCTTTTCATCAATAAGATCCTGAATCTTATGACGGAGGCGGATGCAACGGTTCGTATCATGACCGTGCTGTTGATGGTAGGCACAGTATTTAGCTGGGTCATACCTTGGTGGAAGAGGATTTGGGAGGGGTTGGGGTTCTAGGAGTTCTAGGTGCCCTTCTTCTTGCAGCTTTTTCAAAGCTTGGGAGAGACTCATGTAAAGAGGATGGAATTTTCGGGCTTGGGGCCGAGCTGAAGTAGTTGGTTTTTGGTCATTGGGGGAAGTGGTGATAGTGTCTACTTCTGAGCATTTCGCAGCTGTGCTACCATCAGTAGTAGCATTGGAACTGCGAGCAACATTCCTCCTCAAAGGCTCATTATCTTCTGCGAAGATCCCTTGTCTGATGGCATCCTCGATTTGAACCCCCATTTCATGAAGGGCTGGAAAGGTAAACAGAGGTAAAACGACCATTTTTTGCAGCAACTCGCCATGCAGATTCCGAACAATCATCCTGATCTGATCTTTGTCGGAAGGCCTTGTAGTCATCATTGAGGCCTTTGCCCTCCATCTCGTCACGAACTCTGAGAAACCCTCCTTCGGCTCCTGGCGGGTGACTTCAAGATCACGAGTTGTGACCTCAATCTGTGTGTTGTAGGAGTATTGAGCAACAAAGGCCTCAGCCAGCTCTTCCCAGTTCTGTTTCACAGAGCTCTCCAATTTTGCATACCAGATTGCGGCTATCCCAGACAGGGTTCGGCCGAATAATGACAATTTCTGGGCTGTGGTCAAACCCACTGGCCTTAAGATATCAGAAAACAGTTGGAGGTGCACCATTGGGTCTTCAGAGCCATCGAACCGATCGATATGTGGCATCTTGAACCGATCTGGTAATGTCACCACTGAGTCGGTAAAACCATCCTCTATATCAGGAATAGAATGGGCCCCCTGAGACTTTTTGAACAATTCCTCAAGCTTGCTCACTTTCAATGCTGTGGGGTCCATCTTGAACTCAAAGGGGGAGTCTGGTAGGTTGGTGGGTGTTTTAGATAGTTGGGGTAGAACTAGGGGCGGAGCTGGCCTGCCTGGAATGTCCGTATCATCCTGGACATTAGCTGTCTCCCCGAGCGTTGGAACTCTGGGTTGGGGAGGAGCCTGGTGTGAAGTAGATACTCCAGTTTGCTGCTCTAGCCTGGCAATTGTCTCTGCCTGTTGGGCTATAATCTCGGCCTGGCTTTTGGCAAATTCCGCTTGACGGGTAGTGTCCTGTTGCATGAGTTTCATACTTTCTTGCATCTGACGCATCGTTGCCTCCATCCCTGACGTGTTCTGCTGATCCATCTAACTGACTGGTGTATCTATCCCTGTAGTAGAAACTGAGGCCTCAGCCTGACTGTTCACTGGTGGGGTGGATAAGGGCCACTGATCTGATAACTGCTGAGCTGGTGATCTGTGCCCGACTGGTCCTTTTCACCCTGCCTCTGATAAAGTAACGCTGATTGCCCTTGAACTGAATCTCTGACCCGACAAAGTCTATCAACACAAGTTCGGTGTACCCGGGGGGTATTGGAGCCCTCTGAAGCTATGGTTCCCAGACTACCCTAGCAAAAGAGAAAATCGACAGCACCTCAGCCTGATTTCACCTGAACAGATACGAACAAAACCGAATGAGTGTGCTCTCTACTGAATTCTGCCCCAAAATTTCGCCTGTAAGCTGATACCCTCAGGTAAAACTGATTCCAGCAAATACTGATGCCCGCAGGCCTGATACCCAAAATACTGAATTTGTGCCCGCGGGCCTGATGCTCAAACTCATAAACTGATACATGCATTCCCTGTGGAGGCACACTCTAACAAGCACATAACAGATAAGTGAGAGCCAAAACACCCCTATGTTGGGGTAGGGTTTCCCTGTCCTATTTTGTCAGGAACTAGGGTTTCACTACGCACGCAGCGGTTTCAAAACAACCTATAAACGGGTAAGCAACCTGTCCTAGTTTGGAATGGTCACTATGGATCCGAATATGCACTAGGTCGCATGGTCAAAAGGGTGCCTCGGTAAAACCGGGGTTTGTGTTCCCATGCTGTCAGAGCCCAGAGCCGATCAGCCTTACGGACATGACTTGACAAGACAAGCCTCCGGCAAATCGTTCGGGAATGGCATATGGCAAACACAGTGTTCCTAGGCGCACCAATGCAAATGCAATGCAAAGAAACACACAAGTGTAGTCAAAAGCAGATATCATGAGTTCGAGTCAAGTTCTCTAAATCCCCAGCAGAGTCGCCAGAAACTGTAGACGTCCCCGAACGCCCCGGGAGGGTTAGGTCCCGTTCTGTTCATATTGGGGTCACTACAGTTCAAGGACTCAAATGTCACGGTTCTTAATCTTGAACCAAAGAGTCCAAATCCGGCAAATCGTTTTGAGAAAACAGATTTTTGAAAGAAGTGCCAAACATGGACTGCTTTGCCAGATAACAGAGTCGCCACCTAAATATTTTTTAAATGGGAAATTTAGGAAACCCTGACTCGGTGCCAAAGGCCACGTGTCCGTCATCACCAAAGTTGGCTCGGGAACTTGGGTACGATTGGGGAAGGTCACATCGTGAGCACCCCCGCTCGCCCGGTCAAAGACCGGCCTCTACTAACCATGATATCTGTTTTTGAAAACATTGTATGCTCTTATTCCGGTTATTAGCCTAGGTTACTATGTGATGCTCGCAGCAATAAGTATAGACTGGGCCGCCTGAATTGGAACAAAACATTTCATGTTTGTTTGTTTGAAAATGGTTTGATGGTGCTACCCGCAGGTAGGCTAAGACGCGGATTTGCCACCCTCAGGTGGGCTTAGAAAACATGATTTTGCCACTATCTGTGGGCTTAAAACAAACATTCAACGCATTGTCCCAATTCAAGTAACACAACCTCCACCCACAGGCATTCAAGGCAGTAATATCACATAAGCATTAGCCTCATGGCAAGCATGCTATCATGGCAACACTCACACGCATGTAAGGATGCTAAAGCATAAAACTCACCGAGTACTCCAAGCCAAAACAAACTACATTAGAAATCATGCATGATCCTAGATACACAGAATGCCTAATGCAACACATGCAAAAATGCAACTATAGCAGGCTCGGCTATTCTAAATGGCATATGAAATGCTACAGCTATCATGTATTCAATTTGGAATTGAAATACAAATGCAGTTTGTATGATGCGCCGAGCCCGGTGCATGCAAGACAGATGAATGAATGCAAACATGCTATCATACTGTATGCTAATTGAAATATGCCCTAATCTAACCATCATAAGCAGGTAAATAAAAGGGAAGAAAGACGTGGGGTTGGAAGACATACATCACACTCACGCACACTTATTACAGTTATGCCCTCGCGCAGAGGGTCCGAATAAATATTACAGTTCGACATAAAAGAATAATACAGATTTCTATATTAAACTAAGAAAGCTTTAAAATTGGCTCGCAAGCCAGGGGCTGCCTTGCTTCGTTCCGGATAATGGAGTGATGTATGCTGGCTGCATGCGCGGAAATCCACTGGGATGCCCGATTCAGCCTCTGTTCGAGTGTTTCTCGAAATGCGTGCCCGACTCTGAAAAGTTGCCGATCCTCTATTTTGCTGCAACAGAGAGCAGGAAAAGGGCATAGCAATGTATTTCACAAATATATGCATGCCTCGATCCTCGTGCCACCAATCACGCATACCGATGCATGATGGCCGAGGAGTCGGATTGCACAACTCACTATAGAATGAATGCACATGAATGCTACAACAAAACCTAACTCCATCATGGGTTATCCGGAGTGTCGGTGACTGGGAATTGAGACCCGTTCCGTCACTCGGAGTACGAAACGTGCCTCGTTTCCCGTGCCCGGGCTAACTCCTATCCCGAACACGATGCGATATGCATGAAATGCAACTAAGATACAGCCTAGTATGCAAAATGCTATGAAAATGAGATGTCTCGAAATGCGTGCACACGGGCACGCAAATCGAGAAAATTCATGAATGCAATCTAAGATACAACCTGGTATGCACTATGCTGTGAAAATGAGATGAAAATGAGACGCCTCGAAAAGCGCGCACGCGTGCACGCAAACTGAGGCGATGATATGAAGTGGAAATCGGATAAAACCGAAGTGCCTCGAAATGTGTGCCCACAGGCACGCACACCGAAGCGATGATAAGAAGTGGAAATCGGATAAAACCGAAGTGCCTCGAAATGTGTGCCCACAGGCACGCACACCGAGGCGATGATATGAAGTGGAAATCGGATAAAACCGAAGTGCCTCGAAATGTGTGCCCACAGGCACGCACACCGAAGCGATGATAAGAAGTGGAAATCGGATAAAACTGAAGTGTCCCGAAATGTGTGCCCACAGGCACGCACACCGAAGCGATGATAAGATGAGAATGGAAATGCAAATTGGGCTTATACTGACATGAATGGACCTCAGCCACACTCACATCAGATGCCGTCGGGTAAAAACAGAGGTGCCTCAAAGTGCGTGCCCGCGGCGCGCAAACCGAGGCATGGCCCGAAGGCATGAAAATGGTACAGAGATGCAATGATGGGCTTATACCAACATGAGAGAGCCTCAGCCTACTCACATAGGAAGCCAATGAATGAAAACGGAGTGCCTCGAAGTGCGCGCCCGTGGGCACGCAAACCGAGGTAATGCACTAAAGCACGAAATGACATGAAAATGATATGCAAGCATGCAAACCAAATTTCAGCAGCTACATAAAGGGGAAAACAGCCCCGAAATGATACGAAATGACAATCAATGCATGAAATCATCCCGAAACGTGATTCTAAGTACTCGAAATGGCCTACGGCTATGCTAAACATGCAAAATTGATACATGAAAGCAAAAACAGTAGCAAGGCAGCCCCAAATATGGCATTTTTTCAATACAAAGCAAGGCTAAACAAGAACCACAAGCATGGCAAATTTAGCACGCAAAAACGGGGAAAAAGAGGGGAATTACAAAGCAAGTGGTATATCCAATGCTCAAACCAGAAAAATCAGTTCTACAAAATTGAAGAGGGGTCAAAAATAAGCATATATTCAGTTTATGGCAACCCCAAAATCAATATACAAACATGCTAACAATTCCATGCAAAATGGAGCTCAAAAGAGGTTATAACAAGAGACATGCAAAGAATACACCAAACAACAAAACTTTCTTCATGAAACATGTAGAGGGGGTCAAAATAAGACCCCTTTCAGTTCTGACCAAGAGCTAAAACCAAAAGCAAAAGGCTACAAAACATGCAAGAATTAGGGCCTAAAGTGGATTTCAAAGGGAGGTGGTATATAGAATGGCCAAACAAGGTTTAGCCCTTCTACAATGTTGTAGAGGGGCTCAAAATAAGCACAAAACCAGTAGGGGTCGGAGCCCCAAAAACAAATGCAAATAGGCTAAAAATAGCATACAAGATTGTGACATACAAGCTAGATATTGAAACAAGTGTATCATGGAGACACCAAATGAAGTTGAGCCCTTCTACAATGTTGTAGAGGGGCTCAAAATAAGCCTAAAATCAGTAGGGGTCAAAGCCCAAAAACTGAAAGGAAATAGGGTAGAAATAGGAAGCAAAATTATGCTACAAAAAGAGATTTGGAGACTTACCCTTGAAGATCCAATTGTTGCTACCTCTTGGCCTGAATTTGTTGCTTCTTAGCCACTGGAGAACACTTCCTTGCTGCTGGAATGGTAGTGGGGATGGTGGAGCTAAGGGTTGATGAAGGAATTGCCTAGGAACTTGGAAGTTTTTGAGGTTTTTGGCTATGGAAATGGAGGGTTTGAGAGATGAAGTCTTGAGAGCAATTTTTCCAACTTAGGCAAAGGGGCTGTCCAGCCCTTTAAGTAAGCAATAGAAGGTGTAAAAGGGGAGGGAAATTGAGGCAATCTTTCCCTCCCAAAATATCCCCCGGATGGGGGAGATATTTTGAAAAAATATCTGGACAGCTGGAAGGAGCTGGAAAGCAGGAAGCTGGCCGGCCAGGTGGCTTTCTGCAAGGTGGCCGGCCGGCCACCCCACCTGGTCGGCCAGCCATTCAGCCTGGCCGGCCGGCCATGGTCAAAAAATGGACAACAAATTTTCTGGCCGACCACCATGCAATAGTGTCCTCCCAGATGTGTAGAACAAGGTTCCAAGGTTGGAATTTGGCAACACTGAAGCAGGAGCCACAACATAGAACTTGAAGGAGAGGCTCAAAAATGAAGTTGAAAATTGCTGGCCGACCAGTAGTTTTTAGGGTCCTCCCATGTGCCCTGATCACAGATATGTAGCTTTGGTTGGAAGAAAATGGGCCTAGGGTGTTCAACATTAGCCCGGAAGTGAGCAAAACGGGCGCCGGAGGAGCGAAACTGGTTATCTGGGATAATTGCTGGCCTCCTACCCTCCAGTGATCTTCCTAATGCTGAAACAGAGGTACCTGCCAAAATTGAACAAAAACTAATGAGAAATGAATGCTCGGGGCCCAAACCGCGTGGTTCGGGGTCCCGAAAATGGGCTGTAGGCGCCGGAAGTGGTGTTCAACAGCGAAGTGGGTATCTGAGACCCCAGGGTTTCTCGGTATGACAAAACAGAGGCATACGCCAAAAACCGGAGAAAACCGATGCGAAATGAATGCTCAGGGGCCAAACCGCGAGGTTCGGGGCCCGAAAACCGGCTATAAGCACCGAAAGTGGCATACGGCCACGAAGTGGGCATCAGGGGCCCCAGTGTTCCTCAGTATGATAAAACAGAGGCACCCGCCAAGAATCAGAGGAAACCGATGCGAAATGAATGCTCGGGGGCCAAACCGCGAGGTTCGGGGCCCGAAAACCGGCTATAAGCACCGAAAGTGGCATACGGCCGCGAAGTGGGCATCTGAGGCCCCAGTGTTCCTCGGAATGATAAAACAGAGGTACCTGCCAAAAATCGGAGAAAACCGATGCGAAATGAATGCTCGGGGCCAAACCGCGAGGTTCGGGGCCCGAAAACCGGCTGTAAGCACCGAAAGTGGCATACGGCCACGAAGTGGGCATCAGGGGCCTCAGTGTGCCTCAGAATGATAAAACATAGGCACTTGCCAAGAACCGGAGGAATCAGAGACGGTTGGGCAGTCCCGTACCGAGGCACACGTCCTGACGGCTCCAAAAACCGGGAACCGGGCTCCAAAATGGGCAAAATGGCCTACGGCCACAAAATGTAGCGCACGGCCACCGAGAGATGATCTGCTGGACCACTCCCTTCCCTCAGGAAAGAAAACAGAGAAAACCGAGCCTAGTTCGCAAACCGAGACAAGGCACAGAAGAGGATTCGGAAGTTCGGAGGCAGGGCGCACGGCCGCGACTCTGGGGCTTCTGAACGAGCACAGCATGCAACATCACCAAGCGCTCAATCGGTGACGTCTGAGTCTTAAGGTCGGTCAAAAATGGGGTGTCTACAAGTGGGATTTTCTTGTTCCTCAGTCTTTTGATTCGGCGATTCACAATATGTATCGGCCTTTCTTCATATGTGTAATCATCTTTCAAAAGTACGTGTGTCGGCTCAACAACATGTAATGGGTCTCTCAAATACTCCCGAAGCATTGAGACATGAATTACGTTGTGCATATTCTCCATAACCAGAGGTAAGACAACCCGATACATCACCGGATTAATCTTCTCAAGGATTTTATATGGCCCAACATATCTCGGTGCCAATCTGCCCTTTACTCCAAACCGTGTTTGCCCTTTCATAAGAGTTACTTTGATGAATACATGATTCCCAACTTCATATTCTTGGTCTCTTCTCCAGACGTCCACATAACTCTTTTTGGCGGCTTTGTGCGGTTTTCAATCTCTATTCAATCAATTTCACATTTTCAGTTGTTTCTTGCACAAGTTTCGATCCTACTAACGGTCTGTCACCTACCTCTACCCAATAGATTGGAGAACAACATTTTCTACCATACAAAGCTTCATAAGGAGACATACCGATAATCGAATGGTAGATGTTGTTGTACACAAACTCGGCCAATGGTAAGTAGGTTTCCCAATTGCCTTGGAAATCTAGGGCACACATTCGAAGCATATCTTCCAAAGTCTGTATCGTTCTTTCTTATTGACCATCCGTCTGTGAGTGATAGGCACTGCTCAGTCTTAACTCAGTTCCCAAAGCCTGTTGTAGACTCTGCCAGAATCTTGAAGTGAACTTAGGATCTCTATCAGATACAATGGATACTAGCACACTGTGTAATCTCACAATCTCATTCACATACATGTTAGCTAATTTATCCACATTGTAAAAAGTTTTAATAGGTAAGAAATGTACGGATTTAGTCAAACGATCAATGATTACCCAAATAGAATCCATACCTCCAGAAGAGCGAGGCAATCCCACAATGAAGTCCATGGTAATGTGCTCCCATTTCCATTCCGATATTGGAAGCGGTTGTAGCAATCTAGCAGGTCATTGATGTTCAGCTTTAACTTGTTGGCAATGCAAACATCTTGCCACAAAATCAGCAATGCTTTTCTTCATTCCCGGCCACCAGAAATTTTGTTTCAAGTCATGGTACATCTTTGTATTCCTCGGATGCATAACAAACTTAGAATTGTGAGCTTCAGTCATAACACGTTTCCTCAAATCAGAACAATCCAGTATACAAAGTCTATTCTGAAATTTCAGCGCACCATTTTCAATCACAAATCCCGACCTTGGTTTTGAGCTAATTTCATCAACAACTCTCTTCAAGAACTCATCTTCAAGTTGTTTCTCCCTAATTTCTTCAATGATTGCCGGCTGAGCAAAAATGGTAGCTAGGATTCCACTATGTTCACATAACACAATTTCAACCTTATTCTTCTCCAAGTCATATATAGCAACTCTCTTTCTGACCGGTGAACAAACATGATAGATTCCTAATAGATTTTCGGCTCAATGCATCTGCAACAGTATTTGCTTTTCCCGAATGGTACAGAATTTGCAAGTCATAATCTTTGATTAACTCAAGCCAACGTTTCTGTCTCATGTTCAGCTCTTTTTGGGTGAAGAAATATTTGAGACTTTTATGGTCAATATACACCTCACAAGTCACTCCATACAGATAATGGCGCCAAATCTTTAATGCAAAAACCAACGTTACCAATTCAAGGTTATGAGTCGGGTAATTCTTTTCGTGTGGGCAAAGTTATCGAGAAGCATACGCAATCACCTTCCCATTCTACATTAACACACAACCCAAACCCTTGTACAAAGCATCATTGTAAATTTGGAACCCATCAGCACCATTAGGTAATGTCAAGATAGGTGCAATTACCAATCTAGTCTTCAATTCTTGGAAGGCCGATTCTCACTGCGTAGTCCAATCAAATGGTACATTTTTTTGTGTCAACTGTGTTAGTGGCATAGCAAGTTTTGAAAAGTCTTTTACAAATCTACGGTAGTAACTTGCAAGCCCTAAAAAGCTTCTGACTTCTAACACATTGCTCAGTTTTGGCCAATCTACAATGGCTTCAATTTTTTGTGGGTCCATTGATACACCATCCTTGTTGATCACATGTCCCAGAAATGCTACGCTGTCAAGCCAAAATTGACATTTAGAAAGTTTTGCATACAACTTTTTCTCTCTCAGAATTTGTAAAGCAATTCTCAGATGACTTTCATGTTCTTTCCTGCTTTTGGAGTAAATCAGTATATCATCAATAAATACAACTATGAATTCATTAAAGAATTGTTTAAAAACCCTATTCATTAGGTCCATAAATGCTGCAGGCGCATTTGTTACCCCAAATGGCATTACTAAAAACTGATAGTGCCCATATCTAGTTCTGAATGCAATTTTCTCTCTGTCCTCTGCTTTAACTTTTAGCTGGTGATACACAAATTTAAGGACTATCTTGGAGAATGCTTATGGTCCCTGGAGTTGGTAAAATAAATCATCTATTCGGGGTAATGGGTACTTGTTCTTGACAGTCACTTTGTTCAACTCCTGATAGTCTATACACAGCCTTAACGATCTATCTTTCTTCTAAACAGACAAAACTGGAGCACCCTATGGTGAAGTGCTCGGGCGAATGAACTTCTTATCTAATAGTTCCTGAAGTTGAATTTTCAATTCTTTCAGTTCGGAAGTTGACATTCTATATGGGGTTTTAGAAATCGGTTGTGTTCTAGGTACAACATCAGTAGTAAACTCAATTTCCCTATCAATTAAATCTCTGGGCAATTCATTTGGAAATATATCAGGAAATTCATTTACTACAGAGATGTTCTCTACAGTAAGACTATCAGAAGTCACAGTCAAAACATAACACATATACCCTTTACATCCCTTCCTAAGCAGTTTAATAGCTTTCATGGTGGAAATCAAGTATGGGGGAGAAACTACCCCATTCCCAGCAAACACAAATTCAAGTAACTCGGGTGGACGAAACACAACAAATTTACTCACATAATCAATAGTTGCACAGTACTTCGTCAACCAATCCATATCCAATATGTAGTCAAAATGATCAATCCCCAAAGGTAATAAATCAACATACAATGTCATATTACCAATCACAATATCACATGCTGGATGAACATATGTAGATACCATCGAACCCCCAGATGGCGTAGATAAAGACAATAAATAATTCATGGGTTCTAAGGGTCTAGTTAATTTCTGAGGAAATGAATGAGACACAAATGAGTGGGTAGAACCAGAATCTATCAAAACATATGCAGTTTGGGAACAAATGGAAATTATACCTGACACCACAGACTTGGTGTTCTGTACATCTCTTGGTAACAATGTGAATACTCTCCCTTGTCTCAATGTTCATTTCTAGCATTACCTCTGGCATTAGTTCTTGCATTTGACCTCGTTACAGAGGTAGACTTGACTAAACTTGTCGTGGGGCGATTGGCATTTTCAGACCCAAGTGGACAATCCTTCATTACATGGCCAAGTTTACCACACCGATAACAGGCACCAGATGCACGGTAACATGCCGCTATGCTTCCTTCCACAATCAGGACAGTTTGGAATAGATCCACTACTTTAACTAGGGCTACTAGAGGATCTCGTGTTTTGCTTCTTTGAAAATGTCCAACCCTTCTTGAAATTAAATCCAAATCTTTTACCCCTTCATTCAGTTGTTGGAGCTTTAGTTTGTTTTTTGGCTGCCAGAATGACCTTTGCCATCAATGCTCTATCAAGTACTTCCACATATGTAGGCAACTTCAGTACGCCTATTCAGTCAAATACATCCAAATCTAATCCTCCCTCAAATTTTCGAGCCTTCTTGTAATCCGTGTCGACAATATGAGGAGCAAATCTGGCCAACTCAGTGAACTTAGCCTCATACTCGGCTACAAACATCTTCCCTTGCTTAAGTTCTTGGAATTCAGAAACCTTTCGGTCCCGGAAGCATTAAAGAAAGTATTTCTCGTAAAAAATCGCGTTGAATTGAGCCCATGTCATGTTCCCATTACTATTTCGGATTAGCAACCACCATTTTTGGGCTTCATCCTGTAGCGTATAAGTGGCCAATAGAACCTTCTGCGTCTCAGAGCAAGGAAATACTTCAAATAGTTTCTCCATTTCAAGTAACCATGTCTCTGCCTTTAAGGGTTCAATACTACCCAAGAAGGTCGGCGGTTTCATCTTCATGAACATCTGTGATAAAGTTCTAAAAATTCCAATTAACGCATAAACCAAGTCAATTTCATGATCGGGTGCCGATAAGGCTTTCAATTCACAAATAGAAACACAAATAGATATTCCTACACAAACAGATAGAAATGCAAATAATGCAACACAAACATGCCATTAATTCAAAATTTCATCGTAATGACGTATTAGACATCCTTAATCATGGTTTATCAGTTAATTATGGGTCGGGGTTATTATAGATGCCTTACCAGAAACATCCATCTCCGCCCAAATCCTAAACCTGTAAGAGTTCTCCTAACCCAGTCAATACCCGCCAACCCTTCTATCAATACTTCCAGGACTGGTAGCCGCACCTTCAATCCCCCTTTACATGACCTTGTCCAAAGCTCTTCAAATCCTTATGGAAAAAGACCATCTTAAACCTCTTGAATCGAAGCTGCTCACATATCCACTCCCAACTAGACATAATCCCACCCAATATTGTGTCTTCTATCAGCAACACAGCCATGATACTGACCATTGTTTTCGCCTTCGCCATGAAATTCAAGACTTGATTGATAACAAGGTCATCATCTCGTCCAAAAAACCCACAAAGTCTACTGACGATGGATCAATGAACTTGGGGATAATACGACTAGTTCTGTGATCGAGAATGGACCACCTGCTGATTGCACAAATTTCATTCTAGACGCGGTGGATGGCACGCACTATACTTAGCAATTTGGGAATACTTTCATTTTATTTTCTAAATTGGGTATTGAGTATGAACCTAATTCTACAAAGTCTGTGGAGCTAGAATCAAGATCGAGTTAGTTTTGTGAGTCAGAATCTGGTGATTTCAGGGGTGATAACCCGTACACCATTATCATGTCTGTCTATCTTTTCACTTTCTTTTGAGTTTGTTTCAATCATTGAGCTAGAAGTTCTGAATGAAAATGCAGTAATTTTCACTTACTTCTCTATGCCTTTAAGTTATTGAATTTACCAAAATTTTCAGAAGTTTTTCCAAACCTTTGATAAAAATGAAGAGGAACAAATTCCTCGGGATTTGTAAAATTTGATTAACTGAGAGGAAGAGAGGCGTGCTAAGCTCTTAATGGATGAGATCATATCTGTTAATGTGGGTATTGCAAAGGATCCTAGCTTGATCTAGATTGGTTTTGCATTGTTTTCAGCGGAGCACTAGCGATTAGTCGCTTTATTAAAATATTTGAAGAAATGTTTTGCGTGGTCCTACGAAGACATGTCCGGAATTGATCCTGAGATTGAACAACATAGGATCACTCTTAACCTAAGACCCGACCTTCTTAGCTTTCAAACCTTGATTCAGAATGTTCAATATTGGAAGCAGCCATTGAACTAGGGGCAAAAATGTCGGATATGATCGAAGAAGGCTTGCAAAGCCGAACTAGAAGCAGCCTTTGAACTAGGGAAAAAAGGTCAGATGTGATCAAAGATTCCAAACTGGCATTTCTCAAGCCAATGGAGATTAGAAAGAAAGTCAAATCCCAGAATTTGAGAGAAGAAGATTTATTGCTGAAGGACAAACGGGTTCCTATCCACGACACTAGGGGCAAATTTAGACCCAATTGGAGGGGCTCCTACATCATCAAGTCTATCTGATCAAGAGAAACAGTCATTCCCATGGATTTAGATGACCTAGAGATCTCACAAGTAATCAACATGGACAAGCTACAAAGTTATTATCCTTGAGAGGCTGCTAGGTCGAAAACCCGGAAGGGCGGCCCAGGCAAAAGTTAGAGCTGAAAAACAAAAAAAAATAGAAAATAAAAACATGAAAAATAAATGAATGAAAAAAAAACAACAACAACAACACTCGCAAGGTCGAAAATCCGAAAAGGCAGCTTTAGCAAAAGTTAGCGCACAAAAGGAGAGTGTTAATACTCGAGTGAGCCTTACCCGTGAACTACGCAAGGCCTAATTGGGATACATAGGCAGTTTCATCCTGAAGTTCGGCCCAACCATTTTCAACTTGCTTGTTTTGTCCATGTTTGACTGGTTTATCCTTATTCAACTGGGCTATCATATCCATGTTTAATTGGGTTATCTTCATTCAGTTCGATTGTCCTATCTTTTCTTTATGGAAGATTCAGTTGCAAGATAGATAAAGTGGTAATACTGTTTATCATGCTCGAGTTATATAATTTGAAGTTATACATCTCAAGGATTGATTTTATGTTGGTCGGGCATAGCAATTTGCGAAAATAGGTTTTGATGATTTTTAATGAAGTCAACTAACTTCGCAAAAATTATTCCATTTTTGAAAAATCAGACCATTCTTTCGACCAAAGAGTGAAAATTTTCAATGTTGGTCAAAAATCAGAGAGTGGAACAAGCATGTTAATCTAATTTTCATGTTGGTCAAAATCTTTTTAGTAGAAAACCAAAAAAATAGTCAAAGTGATGAACTATGGACACAATCGAGTCAAGTTTTCTATCTTTTTTCCGTATTCTTGAAATTCTCCGTTGTCAACTCATTCACCAGAAAGTGCGTAATAGTTGTCTCTAGTAATGTATCGCGCCTACATTCATCACACAAGCGATATTCAAAACCACACCTGCGATCGTCGCGGCCGTGGTGTTTCTAATTGTGCCCGCATTGAAGAATGAAAAACTATAAAATTTGCATAGGCTCAATGGTTTGTCTTTTAGAGTCTTGTTTTAAGTTTCTTTCATTCCAACAAGTGTAAATAGGTGTGTTTGGATTGCTTTTGCTTTCTGGTCAATTGAGGGCTCGATGTCAAATTCGGAACTCTACCGTTAGCTATCTCGCTTCATCTTCACTCTCGGGAAGCCTTTGAAGACTCTGTCTCGACATTGGCAGAGCTTCCGAAAGAAATTACTCTCTGTCGATCGTCAAATGAAGAGTACGATGGAAGTCCAAATCGGGCCATAGAGGTGGCCTGTCGTTTCAGCTCTTTGTTCTACTTTTTCAAGTTACTAATCTTTACTCAAGCGTCCTTGTACATATGCTGGAGTAGAGAAATCTAGTCGTTTAACCGATGCACTTTACTCGTTCTACCCTGCAACCGGTAGAACAAATTAGAGACCGCAATCACCATCTCCACACATGACTTAAAATTTTTAGCATCGATATCAGACTACACTACCATTGTTTGCTTGATTGACAACGCAGGAAAGCTGAGAACAAGACTAATGCCAGGAGCACTCTATCAAGGCTCAAAGGAGCTGGCCTCAGTATTCTCGATTGGAGAATCGTTAAGGTCAGGGAAGTGAGTGAGGGGACAACGAGAAAAGGCCATGTCAAGGGGAGTATAATGCTAAAGGAAAAATTTGCAGAGTAATGGCAAGGGAAGTTTGCAGTTCTCTGCTCTGTCTCTCTTGCAAGCCTCAGTTTAAGAAGAAATTGAGAAGAAAAAGAAGCCAAGAGAAGAGGGATTGCCGAGGCAATCTTTGACAAAACGAGGTCGTCCAACTACTATCGGTTAGGCGCGCCGTGATTGTTGAAATCACACGCTAGACATGGCGCTCGACGAAGACGAACGAGGTAGAGAGAGAGAGAGAGAGACAAAACAAGGGAGAAGTATATATTATGTATATATATATACCATTTACGTATATATTTTGTATGTATATATGTATTCGTATGTCTATGTGTACCGTATATATATCCGTATATATATAATTTGTATGTGTATATTTTATATGTGTATGTAGTACGTATTTTGTATATTGTGTGTATATACTATTTTGTATATTGTTTGTATCCGTATATGTATATATGGTATGTATACAAGTTTTTTTTAGGAAAAAAAACTAAAGAACAAAAAAAAAAATTCAAAAAGAAGTTTTCAAAGGAAGAAAACAAAAAATTCAAAAAGAAATGTTCAAGGAAAATTTTTTCAAAATATTCAAAAAGAAATTTTCAAAGTCAAATATACAAAAAAAAAAAAAATACTCTTTTCAAAAATCAAAAAAAAGGATTCAAAAAAGTCAAAAACATTAAAAAAAAAGATCAAAAATAAATTTTTAAAAATGCATACAAAAATGAAAAAAAAAAAAAAAAAAAAAACTGTATCTTTGTGTTTGGATTCACAGACTTCAATTACAATCTCAGAAAATCAAAAAAATCAAAAACTCGAAGTTAGGAACCTAATATTTTCCCCCATGAGGTGCTTGTCCGAAACACTGCTTCTCGAGATATTTTCTATAACATATTACTTCCCGGAACAAAATGGCTCGATACATTGAGTTCCCGAAAAACTTTTTCAAAATTTGTGCAATCTACAACCCCTCTATCATTTATGCGGTATGCATATTTGTATGCAATACACCCCCTCTATCATTTGTGTTGTGGCACATTTGTATGCAATGCACCCCCTCTATCATTTGTGTTATGACATATTTGTATAGGATGCAACCCCTCTATCATTTGTGCATTATGCACATTTGTATGCAATGCATCCCCCTCTATCATTTGTGTTATGACACATTTGTATGTGATGCACCACCTCTATCATTTGTGCGATATGCACATTTGTATGCGATGCACCCTCTTTTATCATTTGTGCAGTATGCACATTTGTATGCGATGCACCCCCTCTATTACCTCTCTCTATCATTTGTGTTGTGGCACATTTGTATGCGATGCACACCCTCTATCATTTGTGATGTGGCACATTTGTATGTGATACATCCCCTCTATTATTTGTGCAGTATGCACATTTGTATGCGATGCACCCCTCTCTATCATTTGTGCTTTGGCACATTTGTATGTGATGTATTATCTCTGTCATTTGTGCTATATCACATTTGTATGAGATGCACCCCCTTTATACTTTATATTATTTGCGTGAGGCTTGCCTTACCACCTATTACATATTGCATTGCATAAATCATAGAAAAAATAAAGAATTCAACTTTCAATTGTATTAGCATATCATTTGCATGGTTACAACTATCATTGTTGCATTACTTGGCTATAATCTATCCGCATCAACATTTGATTACAACATTTTTCATCAGTTACTACTAGCCCTTTTTTTTTTTTTTTGTGTTATAGGTTCAAACCACTCGATTTATGCTGGCCTCTTTTCGAGATAACGATACTTTCCCTTTCTCGGGTTGTTGACAGTTCAAACCACCATTGGTTAATACTTCCCTTTTCTTGGGTTGTTAGTTGAGACTATCCATCGGTTAACACCTCCTATGTTTTGGATTGTAGGTTAAAATTATTCATCAGTTACATTTCGTTGTCTTATGTGAATGTGTTTAGGTTATATCCCTTGTTATGCTTCATATCATTCGCACAAGGCTTGCCTTGCATATTACCTATTGCATTGCATTGTAGATCATGAATTTTCAAAAAGGGGGAAAAAAAATGGTTTCGTGAAACATGTAAGTCTAACTTTCAATTATATTTTGAGCATGTCATTTGCATTCTGCCTCTGAACTACGTTGGTTTGATTCCTTGCGAAGGGATACGTAGGCAACACTCGAGTTCAACCAAATGTATTTGCATCTTGTTTGTTTGCCCAAGTCTTATGGCCTTGTCAAAAGGGTCGTCTTCGAGCTTTGACATTCACTCATGTCATGAAATGATTTCGAATTTTGTCAAAGAGGGACAACTATAGACACCCCATTCTGACCGGCCCTAAGACGTGGGCACTTTCTTTTAATTATCCAATGATGAAAACAAGAATATGCTATCTCACAAAATTTTCAATGGAAAGATGAAATTTAAGCTTTAATCCCAACCTGCACTTGTTTTGGCCAAATTGTTTTAGACCCATTTTAGCCAAATTATATGACATATTTGGCCCGTTAAATATATTTTATTAGTCCATTCATTTTTATTATTTTATAATTTTACATGTTTTGGTATGTTTTTATAATATTTTGACTATCTGTGCATATATTAATGTATTTAATGTATTTTAGATATTTTATATATTATTATATTATTAAGTTACTATTTAGCCTTTGAAATTCCCCAGCCTCCTAAAGTTTGTTTTTTTGTTTTCTTTTGTTTTAGACCAGTTTTAGCCAAATTATGTTGCATATATGGCTTACTAAAATATATTTTATTAATCCATTTATTTTGTTATTTTATAATTTTACATATTTTTGTGTGTTTTTATATTTTTTGGATATGTGTACATATATTTATGCTAATAATACATTTTATATATTATCATATTATAAAGTACACAGTAATTTTTACTGTGCATTCTTTGAAAACCTCAGCTCCCCACCAAATTGCATTTTGTCTGCTTGTGGGTTTTTTTCTTCTATAAAAGGGTAGGGGAAGATTAGTAGGGAGAGAAGAAAAAAAGAAGAAGAAGAAAAATAATCAGAATTAAAAGGAAAAAAATTGGAGGAAAAAATAAAAATAAAGAGAGAATGAAAAAATGTGAGAAAAAATAAAGAAAGGAAAAAAAGAAGAGAAAAAATATTTTCAAGAGACAAAAGGAAAAAAAAGATCTTAGATATTTTATTTTTCTGAACCAAATTTTTCTTTTCATTCTCTTTATTGCCCTTTTCCAATCCACCATCCGAAAAACAAAAACACACCATTAAAGCTTAAATTTTGAATTTTGGATTAAGAATTGAGAACACATTCCATAACCTTGAGAGTGATCAAAGAAAGTTTGTAAATCAAAAAATTCGTCTTTTCTCCAAAAGGTGAGTTTTTGCAAACTTTCACTTAAATTTAAAAATGTAATATAAGTGGTTTAAATTCTTTTACTACTTTATTTACTGCTTTATTTATTGCTTTAAATGAAAAGCTGCACCACCTACATATATGTTGTAATTTACTGTTTATTTTATATAACCACTTTCCCGCTTTAAAGCGAATGCTGCATCACACACATATCTATTGTAATTTACACTTTACTTTATATAATCACTTTCCCGCTTTAAAGGGAATGCTGCATCACCCACATATCTATTGTAATTTTTTGTTTTACATAAGTTGTTATAATTTATTACTTTAAATAAACTGTTACAATTTACTGTTTTACATGGTCAGTTAAAACCATCTAATTTGTTAAAAATGTGACCTCGCCCGTTGAATAGTGACCGGCGGTGAATAATAACTGTCGGCTGTGAATAGTAACCTCCGGCGATGAATAGTAACTCTGATGATGAATAGTACCTTTGGTGATGAATAGTAAACGCGGACAAAAAATGCCCAGTAAGGTGAAGAATGACCAAGGAGGGTGAATAGTAACTGCCGCAGTGAATAGTACTTCCTGCGGTGAATAGTGCCCCCAGATGAATAGTGCTCCCGCAAAAATAAGTTTTGCGGGGCAAAATAGAGCAATCTTCTAGCAATAAAAAGAACCATTTCCGGCGGTCGATCTCCAAGGCATCTTTATTTTTTCTTTTATTAAGAGAGAGTTGTGAGATTTTTATTTTGTTATAATATTTTTCTCCCCCTCCTCCCTTATTCAGATATGTAATTATTCAAGTGATGTAATAATTCCCCTCCCCACTTCTTTCTATCCCGTTCTTTTATTTTCTTTCCATATTCTGTAAATATGCATCTTATATTATGCTTGTCATTATATCCATACTTTGTATCTATATTTCATGCATTCAGATTCGGCTCATTTGTACCTGTGAATTTAATTAATTCTTATGTGATTTTGTACGTTACCTCATGCCTTAAGATCATGACTCACATGTCATGTTTTAGTAGCCTAATCTTTAGTCACATTTTTTTTATGTATTGCATTAGGATTTTGTATATAAGATCATGCATATTTCCTAATTTTGTTTTGCAACTGTTCACAGGACTTTAGTAATTATGTGAGTTTTTATGCTTTAGCATCCTGCTTGTGTGTGTTTTTCTTATTATGTCAAGCATCTTACCATGCGGCTATTTACTTAGTTGATATATCTCTATGATTACCGGTGGATGGATGTTATGTCGCTCAATTTGGGACGGTATTGATTTTTCATGTTTATGAGCTCAATTTAATTGTGAGCTATACAAATCTCAAAACCCTTTCAAATGCATAAAATCAAACTATTCTAAAATGAACGACATTGTCTATTTGTGTTTGCTTCACATAGTAATTTTTAGGATTATTAATAATTGGAATATGAACATATAAAGTAAATAAAAATCATGTCTTGGTTTAGTATAGGCTGATCTTTGATCAGGTGAGTGGGAGTGCTCAATTAATGACTTTCCCCCCTCATACCTAGGGTTCTGAGCCAAGCATCCTTGGTTACAATGAATAGTGACCTTGGCACGAGTCACGGGTTTCCTAATTTTTCCAAAATATTAGGTGGCGACTCTGAGATTTGATGATACAATCCATTTCTAGCAAATGTTTTATAATAAAATGGATTTTTTTATAAAAGTTGCCAAATCTGGACTCTCATCTACGTTTCACATTGCACTCGTAAGACTAGATTGAAGAAATCGAGGGTCCGAACTGTTTAATGCGCACGTGTACCCCCCGGTGGTGTTATAGTATCTCAAGCCGTGTAAGGAGCAGACTGCTCACAAGCGATAACTCCTACTCTCGAGCGAAAAATTCAAGCTCCCAGAATCTCATACCTCAGGCTAAAGTACTAGATGGTTCAAAAGACCACTCAAGCACTAACTCTTGCGCTCGAGCGAATAGGGTTTGTCAGAAGTGTTACATCAAGGGTCTAAAATGAAGCCCCAACAAGCGATCCAAAGTTTCTAGTCCTACACTAAGATGGTACATTAATCAATGTTCTAAGGTCAACTAAAAGGGTTTTATCTCTAACAATACAGGAATTAGATGTAGTTCCAATTACTGAAAAAGTACAATTGTTACAGGTTCTTATGGTTCTAAAAAAATTAGAACCTTAACCGAACCATTATACCGGACTAGAATCGAACCACAAAAATAGGTGTGGTTCGATTTCAATTGGTTTTACAGTTCTAGGAATTTTATGTAACAATAAATAGGATATATATTTTATGTTAGTAAACAAACCAACAATAATTAGTTTAGTTAACTTGATTGGAGTTTATCAATTTCACAAGGAAGACTAGTGTTCAAATTTTATAAGAAACTTTTCATATTTTAATTTTTACATATAAAAAAATAATAAATAAATATGTCACAGTCCTGTTCGAAACCATAACCAAAGCCTTGGAACCAAGAATTGGATCAATTTCAATGATTCAGCCATTTTTAGAACTAGAACCAAAGCTAATAAAAACCAAACCAAACCAAACCAAACCGGCAGATTTGATCAATTTACCAATTCCATCAATTTTTTTGAACACCCCTAGATATTTCATTTTATCTACTTTTTCTTCTAAAACCCTTAATATCTCTCTCTCTCTCTCTCTCTCTCTCTCTCTCTCATATACAAATTGTCGGTGGTTATTGACTGGGGTCATGGTTGGGTCGATGGCTACAAAAGTGAGATGACGAATGTGGATGGCCAATGCATGGGGTGGAGGAGGGAGCTAGGAAGGGGCTAGAGGGAGTGGCGGTGAGTGTTGGGAAGGAACAGAGAGGAGGCTAGGTGATTGCCGAAGGTAGTGTTAGCAACGATCGAAAAAGAAAAGATATTGGAATGAATTTTAGAGTTTTTTTTCTATTTTGTATTTTGATAATTTGACATAGGAATAAAATGGTACTAAAAAATATTTGTGGGGGGTGGGGTATCCAACAATTTTATAGGTGCATTATGCTTCTGTCTAATCTGAATGACTCCATTAAAACACATTTCTCGCTAAAAGTATTAACAAAAATTGTCTTTATATTGACAAAAATATATACTGAACAAAATTGTTTTTTAATAGTAACATTTCTATAAAATTGTTTGTTGTCAATAAATTAATTTTTTAGTTATCGCCTAAAGAATGCCTTTATTTGTATTGATAGCCCAGTGGAATAGGTCACGCATTGAAATGAAGGAATTTATCTTAAACTCATATGTTTTGAGTTTGTCTCCTAGTATTGTACTTGGACTTAATTGATACACATAATTCATTTGTGGATGGTTGTGACTATCTGATATTTGCATTGTAGAAATACGTATCTCCCTAGGTAGCGTTTGGTTTATTAGAATGAAATGAAGTGAAATAATTATTCCATTACAATATTCATTCATATATTTAGTTAGACTAAGAAAACAATGATAAATGCATCACAAATGGAACTATCTTACACAATTTTAAGGAAATGATCATACCACAAAAAAAGATATGAAATCACCATTCTATTCCATTCTTTCTCATTCCATTGATCCGAATAGAGCGTTGGAGGATTTAAAAAAAGTCATTGTGGGTGTTGATTTCTGACCTCATAATCAATCAGATCTCATTGCCCGCCGAGATTTAGGGAACTCAACTAAAGAGCACATGGAAGAATAGATTAAGCCAAACACCTACACACAAGAAGATAAGAAACATCGCAGTGGCGCGTCCACCCGAAGGCACTCCGACGATCAAGTCAGTCAATTTATCTCTCAAAAATATCGGCACAAATAAATTACTCACAATGAAAAGCATACCTTATGTGACGGTCAGGTCCCTTTCTCTCCTTCCTTTTTCTTTCTCTTTGGTTTTGTCCTCTTTTGTTCCCATTGGGTTTGAAACATTCGGAAGTTATTCCATTTAAAGCACTCATCATTGTTTTGTTTGTCAGTGTTGAACTTCACTGGTTCCGGGAGGTGCGCGGGCAAGTTCAGAGTGCCCGAGAGCGAAGCGGGAACTTTGGGTGGCTGGCCAGGGCCGCACGTGCGGGGCCCTAGGCCGCACGTGTGGAGGAAGGCCGCACGAGCAGCGGAGGAGGCCACACGAGCGGTGGGGGTTGAATCTCATGAGTTTACACACTGTCTAAAATACACAAGCGGAGGAAATGAGCCGCACGAGCGGTGGGGGTGGAATCTCATGAGTTTACACACTGTCTAAAATGCACAAGCGGGGGAAATGAGCCGCACGAGCGGTGGAGGTGGACCGTTAGAGCTATGGGGTTGGCCGCACAAGCGGTGGAGGTGGACCACTAGAGCTGTGGGGTCGGCCGCACAAACGGTGGAGGCCGCCACATGTGCGAGAATGGGCGCCGCACGTACGGCCAACTGGGCAGCCCGAACTCTGTTTTTTTCCCTCTTTTTGGTCCGAATGTATACCTCATTTTACACATTTCCCTCTCACTCTAAACCCTATTTTTCTCCCCCTTCTCTCTAGAAAACCTCCTCAAACACCAAAAACTCCTTGATTCTTGAAATCCATCGGGTTAGATCATCATCATTTCTCTCAATCTTAGAGAGCTAAGGCAAGAGCTTCACTTGGGGTGGTAGAAATCAAGCTCTCTCTCATCCTTGAAGTTAGGGTTTCATCTCATCTTTCATTAACAAGCTTGAGGTAGGGAGTTCTTGAGTTATATATACATGTTTTTCCATTGAGATGTTGATTCAAGGGTTTTATTGAAGTTATTACACAAATTTTGAGTCTTGTGGTCCAAATGTAGAAAGTCTTAAAAGTGGGTTTAAATCCTACCCTTTTTGTCAATCTTAGGGGATTTCTTTTCATTAAAACTTAAGTAAGATGATTTTGTTAGTGTTTTACAAAGGGAATGGGAAACTTTTGTTTTTGAAGGAAACCCTAGAAAAATTGGGATTTTTTGGAGGGATGTGGAGGAATCTATGGGTTTTCTCCATTGTCTTGTTTAAACGAGTAAGTGAAAATAGATTTCTATCATATGTTTGCAAAGAGAATAACTTTCTTGATATATGTGGATTGAGAAATTATTGAAGACAAGTGTTGAATGCATGAACATGTTTTGTGGTGGAAAATAGTAAATTGTTGAGTATTATGGATTGTGTGTGATGGAAAATAATTGCTATTTGTTATTGGCATTAATTGATGGCCTATGGCAATGTAGTGAAATAACATTGCAAGAGAAGAAATGAGAAACGAAATTAATTGACCTTGTTGTAGCATTAATTGAAGATGGAGAAATGTTATGAGACCGTAATTATTACATCGCATTCTCGTTTGATTTATTGTCATTAATGCGCATGAGGTGATTTACTATCATTATTGCACATTCTCATCATGTTTATTTTGAGAATGATTATATTGTAATAAGAACAATGGAAATGTGTTATGGGGTAAATACGCGGTAAGTCCGGATAAGGGGTGTAGTTGAACTTGATAAGTTGGCCTGAGAGTCCATGGTGAAAGACCAGAAAGCCGCACGGATAGGTGTCGAGCCTTCTGATTAATACCAGTAAAAATGACAGTTTGGTAGTACTCGTGGAGTCTACTTGCAGACACCAACTTAGGAATTACCAGTGTCGTATTTACCGCCCCTGTTAATTAAAATTGGAAGTTTTTTTTTGAAATGTGTGGAGATTGCTAACTTTTATTAAAATGAAATTTTCTTTAAGAAAGTATTGCATAGCATGAACATTTTCATTTTATTGAGAATTGCATAACTGTATATACTTTGTTAGAATTCTCTACTGGGCTTTATGCTCATCCCTATGGGACTTTGGTGCAGGTAAAGATGTTGTGATCCCGCCGAGCTAAGGGTGTGGATATGTTTTGGTGAAAAGTAGATCACTCTTTCTTTTGTTGTAATATTTGTAAAGCCTAGGGCTAATTTGGTATGGGTCCGAGAGACCATTTTGTGTAACCGGGCTATTGCCTTGAAATATGTAAGCCCTTAAAAGCATTTTATTATTTTGAGACTAGATGCTTCACATGCTTTAGATTCCTGTATTCTTTTGTTTCGTTGAATGTATACCGCATGTGGAACTTTTGTATTAAGCTCATTTATTAAATATGTGAAGATGGAAGGGTTATTGTTATTGTTTAGCAAATGTTCATTAGTGTGGGTAGTTCATGTGGAATAATTTCAGGGCGTGACACCTTAAACTCATGGGGGTGCCTTACTTTTATAGCCAACAATGCCATCGTCCTCTAGAAGTCTCGTTTCATAGGACTCTGTCTTTTACAGGTGTAGACACCTCATTTTGACCGGCCCTAAGACTTGGGCGCTTTCTTTTGATTACCCGATGATGAAAACAAGAATGTGTTTCTCACAAAATCCTCAATAAGAAAGATGGAATTTAAACTTTTTTTCCTAACCCTATGCCTGTTTTGGCCAAGTGTTTAAGTCTCGTTCAAAACTCTCCTTCGAAACTTTCTTTCTGTGCTTTGTTCCGAATATTTTCGTAATGTTCCAAGACTCATTTTTAAACTTCAAAATGAAATGTTTTCTTAGGAAATTGAGTAAAGAACAGTATGGAAATAGGAGGACAGGATGATAATTTTGCCAAAAAATCCTGTTTCATGCAAAATAGTCAAGTCAAGGCCAATATTTTGGTTGGCCAACCAACAAATTGACTGGCCGGCTAATTTGTCCAAGAACAGGGCAATTTCTGCAGAATTCTTGTTTAATGCGTGTGGGACATGGCACCTTAGATATTTCTGATATATTTGTGCACGAAATGCATACACACTCAGCCTCTATTGCCCAAAGCACTTACCTCTTCAAAAAAGGAGTAACTAAAGCAAGGGTCAAGTGCTTTATCTTTGTCACCCCATGATCCATTGTCTTCCACCTTGTCTGCCACCATCTTCTCCATTAAGTCTTCCACCATTGTCTATAAGAAGAGCATCAGAATGTAGAAGAAGGGGGGCCAGAAAGATTGATTGAAAGGGAGGAGAGATAGATAGAAGGAGAAGTCTTGCTTGAATTGAGAGTTGGTCAAAATTGAGTTGAAAACTTCCATTTGCCTACCATTTAGATACACTGTTATAGCTCATCTTTCATTACCAAAACCATCAAAAAAATACCATCGTAGTCAAATTCAAGAACCTTGATCAAAGAAAGAGTTGTTGTTGTTGAAAGTGAAAAAATCAGTAAGTTAATCAATTTCTCTTACACACACTGTTAAATAATCCAAAACACCATTATAGTTAAAATTCCAAGTTTTTGAATTGAGAATTGAGAACACACTTCATACACTTGAGGGTGACCAATAGAGAGTTTGGAAATCAAGAAGTTCATTTTTTTCCTTGGAATGTGAATTTTCAAATTCTTTCATTTTTTTGTATTTTTTTTTATTTTATATTTAGTTTTCTTTCTCTTTTATATTTAGTTTTCTTGCTTCAAATTTCATATTATAAATTTGTTGTACTCTAATTGAAATTAGTTAGTTGAGCCATCTACATATTCCTCGTTTGTTCTTTTTCGGTGTTGCAACAAAACAGATTTTGCTAAGCCTAATTAGTCGGGTGGCTAATTGATTGGCCAACCGGCTAATTAATCGGCCGGCCGGCTAACTTTTTGATCGGCCGGCCAACTCTTTTTGGACAGAACAAAGTAGTCTTCCGATGATGAGAAGAACAGTTTCTGGTGGTTTTCGAGGCACATGAAGTTTGTGAGGTTTTATTTTGTTGTAATATTCTCTCACTCTCATTTATTTTGTAATTATTCAAGTGTTATAATAATTCCCCGCCCTGCTTCTTTCTATCCCATTCTTTACTTGTTTTCCTTATTTGTGAATATGCATTAGATTTTGCTTTTCATCATATCCATACTTTGCATCCATGTTTCATGCATCTTGATTCGGCTAAATTTGCATTTATGGATTTAATCAATTCTTATGTGATTATGTATGCTACCTCGTGTTTTTGAGATGATTCACATGTTATATATTAGAAGTCGAATCTTTAATTGTATCTCCTGAGTGAATTGCATTAGGATTTTGTATATAAGATCATTCATATTTCGTTAACTTTGTTTTGTAACTGTTTGTGGGATATCGGTAAACATGTAAATTGTTATGCTTTAGCATCCCGCTTTTGTGTTTTTTTTCTTACTATGTTTGGCATCCTACCATGTGGCTATTTGCTTATTTGATATATCTCTATGAACGCCAATGGAAGAAGGTTGTGTTGTTCAATTTGAAATAATATCAATTTTAGTGTTTGTCAACTCAATTTTTTTTAGTTATACATCTTCAAAACTCCTTCAAAAATACATGAAATCAAATTGTTCCAAAATGAATGGCATAATCTATACTTGTATGCTTCACATAGTAAAGTTACATGAAATCAAATTTTAGGATTTCTTAAATAAATCAGAATATGAACATATAAAGTTAATAAAATTCATATAATGGTTTAGTAGAAGTCAATCTTTGATCAAGTGGGGGTGCTCTATTAAAGACCTTCCACTCTCATACCTAAAGTTCTGAACCAAGATATCTTTGGTTACGATGAACAGTGGCCTTGGCATGAGTCACAGGTTTCCTAATTTTTCTAAAATATTAGGTGGCGACTGTGAAATCTGGTGATGCAGTCCATTTCTGGCAAATGTTTTGCAATAAAATGGATTTTCTATAAAAAAAAAATTAAAAAAATTAAAAAAAAAAGTGAAATATGGACTCTCATCTATGTTTCACATTGCACTCGTGAGACTAGATCAAAGAAATCGAGGGTCCGAACTGTTTAGTGCACTCGGGTACCCCTGGGTGATGTTACAACAAAGATATCACTTATCGAAGACTCCTCCTATTTAGATTAGAATCAACTCTTTTAAGAGTCTAACATTACCCAAATAAGTAGTCTAACATAATCTAGGACTCTCGTCCTCTATCCGAGTATCTCAAATTCCTCTTGACAATATCACAATAATCTCAACAACATGGCTCGTCCACGTGATATCTTAGCTAATCACCTCGGCCATATGAACAACCTTAAAAATATGTCCCCACAATCACTTTTATCTAGACTGAGAAAATGAGATGAAAAGAGGAATTACGTATTTAATAAACCAGTTATTAAATATAACTAGGGCTTATTTGGTTGTGTTTGTACTTGCTTTTTTATTTAAAAAATATATATTATTTGACGAACTATTTATGCTAAAAAAATAACACACTTTTTAGAATATATCAAAAAATTATTTTCCAAATTTCAAAAAAAAAAAAATTGTATTAAAATAAAAATAATAGATGTTTTAGAGCTTTTATTAATTAAATTTTAAAAAAAAATTACTTCTAAGCTTGGCATGGATAGGCCCACAAGGACCACAACCCACCATGAGTAAACCCAGGCCCACCATCTAAACCCCATTGTATAACCCGGTTAGTAAAACCCAGCATCACTGGAAGCCAACTGGGAAGGGAAGGCCAATAATATTCGGACACACGGCAGATGCAGGAGAGGCCACGTCAGCAGACAAAGATCTGCAAAGTTATTGTCACAGCACATCACCATTAATGCAACCCATCACCGCATTAATTGCGACAACACCTCTCAGCCGGAATGGCATCCCCTCACCCTGAACAAGACGAACCACGGCGTAAGCTTTCGGCAGGAAGGTCAGAACGGATGAGACGGCGAAATGATTACCAATGGATATAAGCAAGACTTGAAGGCAAGAAGAAGGTTAAGTCTTTCTATCTCTCTCTCTCTCTACATTTTTACCTATCACCTTTTCTAATTCATACGCCGGAGGGTTCGCCGGGGGACTACCCCGTTCCCCGTTGAACTTGCTTGCAGGTTATCCAGTGGGCTTGAGGAGCTTGGATCGGTCTAGCCCATTCACCAGGACGAACTGTATTATCAGTTGGCGCCGTCTGTGGGAACTGGTTTGTCCGTGCGCCAGTTGTGCTCATTGCCGCCGGAGACCCTGTTCCAGTAACCTTTTCACCCCATCCGTCAAGTGTATGGTCACGACTAGATCCATGGCTTCCCACCATAATGCTACAGATCACCAAACCGACCCTCCCAATCCAAACAACCCACCACAATACTTCATCGAGCTCACTAACAGCATCAACCGTATGGCCGAACAAAACCAGGCCTTAATCAACGCTCTGCTCCAACGGAACCTCCCTATTCCTCCACCACCCCCAGATATTCCACCCCATCCAGTACAAACTCCAGGCCATACTGTCCCATAACCCAACCCTCTCAACTCCGGGGGTTTGCAACCTCCTCACCCACATGTAAATCCGCCACCACCACCCCCACACCCATCGGTAATAGCACCAGCCCCCGAGGGCGAGGCCAGCAGTATCCAACACCTGTCTCCCTCTGGTGGTGACAACATTCCCCTTTGGGACGCTGAGCTCCGAGCCATGAAACTTCAGCTTCAAGGGGTCATGCAGAATATCCAGCATAAGCCTTCCGCTACGACAAACTCCCCCTTTGTCGCTTCCATCCGAGACAAACCTCTGCCCGCCAAGTTTAAAATGCCCGCCTTTGACTCCTTCGACGGCACAACCGACCCGGTCGACCATCTGGAGACCTACCGCACCCTCATGATCCTCCATGCCTTCCCTGACGAAATCATGTGCCAAGCCTTTCCCGTGACACTAAAGGGGTCGGCTCGGTTGTGGTTTAGCCAGTTACCACCGGACTCGGTCTCCACATTCCAACATCTCAGTGACTCTTTCCTGAGCCACTTTATCGGAGCCCAGCGCCAGCGGCGCCCAGCAACCCAACTCCTCAACATTCGACAGACCGAGGGGGAATCACTCCGCAGCTTCGTCACTCGCTTCAACACCGAAGCCTTGCAAGTTGTCGAAAATGACGACAAGGTCATCCTCACAGCCTTCATGGCCGGTCTGCGGTCATCTGATTTCCTTTTTTCTCTCTCCAAAAACCCCCCGACCTCCATGGCCGCCCTGCTATCCAAGGCCCAGAAATACATGAATGCCGAGGATTCCCTAGCTGCCCGGCAGGATCCGCTCACCAAACAGCCAACCCCCAGAGACAAACGAAAGGACTCGGAACCCCGAAACACCCAGTACACCAACCAAACACCCCACCATACCGACCGACCCCCCCGTGCCGACAGATCGGCACAAACCCGACCGACCGGTCGGTTCGAGAGATACACGCCCCTTAATTCCCCCATGGAACATGTCCTTCATCAGATCCAACGAGACTACCCTCTCAAGTGGCCACTACCTTCCCGGACCCCCTCCAATCGGAAAGACCAGTCCAAATACTGCCGCTTTCACCAGGATCACGGCCATAACACTGATGATTGTATCAACCTCAAGGACCAGGTAGAGGCCCTCATACGTCAGGGGCGTCTCAGCCGGTTCACAGATACCCACCCCCAGCAGAGGCAAAGGACTGAGACCCGCAGAGATGACCGCCGACGCACCCCGCCCCGGCCGCCAGCCCAACATAACCAAGGCCATGACCAACCTCCGCAACAACCCCGACCACCAGGCCTTCCCCCCCCCCGGTCAGTTGGTGAGATCCGAGTTATTGCAGGCGGACTCGCTTGCGGAGGCCCATCCCGCTCGGCTCAGAGGGCAGAGCTTAGAAAAATACGGCAAGGCTCAGACAAAATAGTCGCCACAGTGGACCGACCCCCCAAACAGCCTAGACAGTGGACAGAGCCCATCACCTTCACGGACGCCGACAGTACAGGCATCCACTACCCTCATGATGATCCCCTTGTCATTTCCGCCATCCTCTCCAACTACAAGGTCAGACGGGTTCTGATCGATAATGGCAGCTCCTCCGACATCATCTTCCTCAACTGCTTCCGCCAACTCACGATTGGGGAAGAAAGCTTGTCTCCACTCCAAACCCCCCTGGTCGGCTTCACTGGCGACCGTGTGACCTCCATTGGTTCCATAGACCGCCCCATCACAATCGGCGAGTACCCGCGGCAGACCACGAAGTTGCTCACCTTCGTTGTAGTTGATTGCCCATCTGCCTACAATATCATCCTCGGCCGAACCGCCCTCAACACCTTCCAAGCCATCACATCCACTTATCATCTCGCCCTCAAATTTCCCACTGATCTCGGGGTCGGAACAGTCAGAGGGGAGCAGACCATGGCCCGAGAATGCTATGTTGCCTCGCTCAAAGAAGCCAAGCTGAAGGAGGCGATGATCATTGAAGGACTTGACGTCCGGGATGAGGACGAGCTGATCAGAGGTGAACCGGTGGAAGAGCTCGTTGAGGTTCCCATTGACCCCACCGACCCACTAAAAGCTGCCAAGATCGGCAGCCAATTGTCCCCCCAAGCAAAAGCCGACCTCACTGCCCTTTTGACCGAGCACAACGACGTCTTTGCTTGGACTCACTCGGACATGCCAGGTATTGACCCCTCCTTCATCACTCATCGCCTCAGCATCGAACCTAATTTCCGACCTTACCGCCAAAAACAGCGTATATTCCACCCGGAACGCAACAATCTCATAGCTGCAGAGGTTGACAAACTCCTCGAGGCTCATTTTATCCGAAATGTGGATTATCCCAAGTGGTTGTCCAATGTGGTTCTAGTCCGCAAGAACAATGGCAAGTGGCGTCTCTGCGTTGACTACTCTGACCTGAACCGAGCTTGTCCCAAAGATAGCTATCCACTCCCCCGCATTGATCTGCTGGTCGACGCCACGGCCGGTCACCAAATGCTCAGCTTCATGGACGCTTTCTCCGGGTACAACCAAATCATGATGCACTCATCCGACCAGGAACACACATCCTTCATCACCGATCGGGGCACCTACCACTACCGTGTCATGCCGTTTGGATTGAAGAACGCGGGGGCCACCTACCAACGGCTAGTCAATGCAGTCTTCCAACACCAGATCGGTCGGAACATGGAGGTGTATGTGGATGACATGCTAGTCAAAAGAAAACTCTCCGCCGACCATCTGACTGACCTACGGGAAACCTTTGCCACCCTTCGCAAGTACCAGATGAAGCTCAATCCAGAGAAATGTGCCTTTGGCGTGGGATCCGGAAAGTTCTTGGGCTTTATGGTCAGTCAGCGCGGAATTGAGGCCAACCCCGAGAAGATCAAGGCCTTGATTGAAATGCAGTCACCCAAAACCGTTAAGGAAGTTCAAAGACTCGCCGACAGAGTGGCGGCTCTCAACCGGTTCATTTCCCGCGCAAACAGATAAGTTGCCTACCATTCTTCAAAGTCCTTCGGCAGACCTTCGAATGGACGACTGAATCCGAAGAGGCTTTCCAACAGTTAAAGCGATGCATGGCAACCAACCCCCCCTTCTTTCGCAGGCTATCCCAGGCGAACCCCTCTTCCTATATTTAGCAGTATCAAACACCGCCGTCAGTGCAGCTCTCCTTAGGGAAGACGGTCAGTCCAACGGCCGGTCTATACATCAGTCGAGCTCTCAGGGGGGCAGAGCAGAACTACCCACTACTGGAAAAGTTGTCCCTGGCCCTGGTCACTGCTTCTAGACGACTCCGCCCTTACTTCCAGGCCCATTCCATAGTGGTCCTCACCGACCAACCCCTGAAGAAAGTCATGCAGCAGCCAGAACTTTTTGGCCGACTTATGCAGTGGTCAGTGGAGCTTAGTCAGTTTGATATCTCCTACCGACCCCGCACAGCAATCAAAGGACAAGCCATCGCCGACTTCATCCTAGAATTCACACACCGCGCCCCAGCCACTACCCCCCCGCCCCAACCGGCTCCACCCGAGCCTGAAGACCCTCATTCTTGGACACTCAATGTTGACGGCTCGTCTCGCCGGGAAGGAAGTGGGGCTGGCCTCATCCTCACCTCCCCTAAGGGCGGTTATTTCAAATGTGCCCTCCGCCTCTTGTTTGCGGCCAGCAACAATAAGGCCGAATATGAAGCATTAATAGCAGGCCTTCGCCTGGCCAAAGACATTGGTGTTAGCCACATCCGCGTCTTCAGCGACTCCCAGCTCATCGTCGGTCAGATCACAAGGGAATTCGACGCCAAGGATGGCACGATGCGGGCTTACAGGGACAAGGCACTCCCCCTTGTTCGCCTCTTCAATACATTCCAGATCAAATACATACCTCGGACAGAAAATTCTAAAGCAGATGAGATGGCCCAGTTGGCCTCTGCCGACCAGTCTGACCTCAACCACGGAGTCCGCCTCGAATACCTAACTCATCCTGCCATCACACACCGACCCGCACGAAGTACAGTTCCTTCAGAATGAACCCATCCCTTGGCGTCCGACATCATCCTATTCCTGACGACAGGAGCTCTCCCAGAAGATAAACAGCAGGCCGCCAAAGTAAGGGCTCGGTCGTCCAATTATCTTCTCAATGATGGCATCCTGACAAACGTGGTTTTCAAAACCATACTGCGTGCCTCAACCCCACACAAGCAACCTACGTCATGCAGGAAATCCATGAGGGAATTTGTGGCAACCACTCGGGCGGCAGGTCCCTAGCACACAAAATACTCCGTACTGGTTACTTTTGGCCAACTCTTAACCAGGACGCGACTGATTTTGTCCTCAAGTGCGATAAGTGTCAGCGCTTTGCCAACATCCCCCATGCGCCGCCTACAGAGTTGATCACACTTTGCAGCCCCTATCCATTCGCCAAATGGGGGATCGACCTGATCGGACCACTTCCCACTGGCCGAGGCCAGACCAAGTTCGCGGTCGTCGCCATTGACTACTTCACCAAGTGGGTAGAGGCTGAACCCTTGGCCACCATTACCGAGCGGAACACCACCAAGTTCATCTGGCAATCCATCGTTTGCAGATTTGGCATCCCTCAGGCCATCGTGTCAGACAACGGCAAGCAATTCGACAACGCTAAGTACAGAAAGTTCTGTGCAGACCTCCAGATTCAACCATGTTTCTCCTCCCCAGGTCATCCCCAAGCCAATGGCCAGGTTGAGGTTACCAATCGGTCTCTTTTGCAGATCATCAAGACTAAGCTGGAGGCTGCTAAAGGGCTCTGGGCTGAGGAACTACCAAATGTACTCTGGGCCTACCGAACCACAGCTCGGACTCCTACCGGGGAAACCCCTTTCCGCCTAACATACGGCGCTGAGGCGGTAATCCCAGTAGAAGTCGGTCTGCCAACCCCCAGGGTTCTACATCCCGACCCAACACTGACTGAAGAGCTCCGTCGCGCGGACCTAGACCTGATTGAAGAACTCAGGGAGACCACTGCGGTCAGATTAGCCTCATACCAGCAAAAAATGAGAACACACTACAATCGCAAGGTCCGACCAAGGGAATTTGCTGTGGGGGACTTAGTGTTGAGAGAAGCAACCCTTGCCACCAAGAATCCGACTGAGGGTAAATTGGCCGCCAAATGGGAGGGACCCTATATTGTGAAAGCCAGACCGCGTCCAGGCACTTACCGACTTCAAGATATGGAGGGTCGCGACCTTCCCCACCCATGGAACGCTGAACACCTGAAACGCTACTTTCAATAAGCTGTTACTTTTGTATTACTCGATTGTTGTACTCTCATTTTGACGCATGATGTAATTCTTGGTCATTGTACTACATTTCTTATAACAACAGTTTTGTCTCCCATCTATCCTCATCGTCCCAATTAAATTTCAGCTTGCAGCACACACTCAAACCTCAGCAGACTGAGCACCAAAGCCTCAGTCAGACTGAGCACTAAAAGCCTCGGCCAGACCGAGCACTTTCAAAAGCCTCAGCCAGACTGAGCACTCAAAAGCCTCAGCCAGACTGAGCACTTACAAAAGCCTCAGCCAGACTGAGCACTCAAAAGCCTCGCCAGACCGAGCACTTTCAAAAGCCTCAGTCCGACCTGAGCACTTACAAAAGCCTCGACCAGACCCAGCACTTTCAAAAGCCTCAGTCCGACCTGAGCACTTACAAAAGCCTCGGCCAGACCGAGCACTTTCAAAAGCCTCAGTCCGACCTGAGCACTTACAAAAGCCTCGGCCAGACCGAGCACTTTCAAAAGCCTCAGTCCAACCTGAGCACTTTCAAAAGCCTCGGCCAGACCGAGCACTTTCAAAAGCCTCAGTCCGACCTGAGCACTTTCAAAAGCCTCAGTCCGACCTGAGCACTTACAAAAGCCTCAGTCCGACCTGAGCACTTACAAAAGCCTCAGTCCACCCTGAGCACTTCCAAAAGCCTCAGTCCAACCTGCACACTTTCAATCGGCCAGACCGAGCTCATTCATTGAATTTCTACGCAAATCCAATCTCACTCTGCATGAAGGAATTTTATTAGCTCACTCTTACTCTGCGTGATGGAATTTTTAATTTAACAAGTTCAAATTCACAAGTTCCAATTCAAATTCACAAGTTCACCCTCTTCAATTTATCAGTCCAATTTTATCAGTCCAATTTCACAGGTCCAAATTCACTTGGCTCACTTAGCTCAAGTTCACTCTGTCATGAAGTTGAATTTTTATCTCAAGCTCACTCTGTCATGAAGTTGAATTTTTTCATAAGTTCATCACTCGTTTTTACTACAAGCCTTTCTCCATTTCAAATCCACCAAACAAATAAACACAGTTAATTACAAGGCATAAATGGAGTTTTATTCATTGGCGAAATGTGTACATCAATTTATTACAATACTTCAAAAACAAAACAAAACAAAAATGTGTATACAAGGACGAACCAAAAATTCTTCAAGCACATTTATTTTCAGATCACTCCCCCTCCTCACTAGAGATGAGATCTGCCTCCTCTATACCCTCGTCCAGGGGGGTCTGGGCCACATCATCCTCTTCAATCACCACCTTGCTAAAGTCAAGCTCTGGGAACAGCTCTTCAGCCTTGCGTTTGAACATTTTCCATCCGCTGTCCCAGTACTCTGACATTTCATGCTTATAGAAGTCCGACTGCTGGAAGCTTGCAATCACCTCAGACTCAGTTCTCCCAGCAGTCGTCTTCGATGGGCCAGACCCCCCAGTCTCCTCCCTTGCTAAGCTGCTGGCAACTGCAGCATCGATCGCCATCTGGAACTCAGGAGACCCTTTGAATTGAGTAACAGCTGTAACACAAAGATCAGGGTAGGCCGCCCTTTCCGAGGCCGCCTTCGCCTTCTCTTCGTTCAGCTCCTTGTGTAGGGCCTCCTTTTCAGCTGCAGCCTTGGCCCTCTCAGCCTCCAGCTCCCTCCTCCAGGCTTCCCCCTCAGTAATCAACTTCCCCTTCTCTGCTTCAAATTGCTTCAACAGGGTTTCCCTCTCCACAGCCACCCTACTCCGCTCTGCCTCCAACTCCTTGTGCAGGCTCTCCCTCTGCTCCACCGCTCTGGCACGCTCGCCCTCCACCTCTTTTTGCAGAGCTTCGGCCTTAGCATCCGCATCATCCCTCTGCCTGACGAGCTCTTCGTTATTGGTCATGGCCTCCTCATGCCGCTCGACCGCGATGGCACAGGCCTTTTGAGACTCCTCCAATTTTTTCTGCTCACCAGTCAACTGGAATTCGAGCGACACAACCCTGCGGCGCGTATCCTCCAAATCCAACTTGACTGATGACAGCTCGGTATGGGCAGTCTTCCATGCAGCACTCTCCTTCTTCAATTTGGTCAGATCTGCCTTGGCCTCTTCAGCTTTGATTTTGGCCGCCGCAGCTTTCCTCAGCAGGGCCCCTGCCAGGGTAGTTACCTCCATTTGGGCGGAGCATAACCCCCTAAACAGGTCGGCCTCATTAAATCCAGAGGCCGCGCGCAGACCTGACTCCTCCACCATCTTCACTAAGCGGTCTGCCCCCGCCCTAGCTGGGCCTCCATCTCCCTCCAGCCTCCCAACCACAGCACGCGCATGGTAGATAGTGGCGCCCAAGCCAACTCCTCTTTCCTGAGGCACAGGGAACCTTTGGGTCTGCTCCCTCCCACTTGGCTCTGCCACAACCAACCCAGCTTCCACTTGCACCACTGGGGTCTTCTCCAACCTCCCACTTGGCTCACCTCCAGCCAGCCCAGCTCCCACTTGTTCTGCTGGGGTCTTCTCCACAACGTCCACCGTTGGACTGGCTATCCTCACTTCTGGGGTGTCTTTTGTCACAAGGACCTCTGCCCCAGCTGAGACGCCCACCCCTTCTGGGATCTGCTCCACCTCTTCCCCCTCTACTTGCTTGGCCAGACCGGCCTCTTCCATCCTCACCTCCTTTCTTCTTTTTTGGGCTGGCTCTTCTTCCCTCCGCCTCAACCTCTTCTTTTTCTTCCCCACGCCCAGTTCCTCCATCTCCTTCAGCGACCTCTCCTTCAGAGGGTCTTTTGGGAGCAATCGTGGGACGAACTCGACCAAATCCTTCTCTCCCAAGGGTTTGGGACGAGGTCGGATCCTCTCCCTCGCCACTGGCTGAGCCGGTCGGTCGACTTGGGACTCCTTGAATTTCTGGGCTTTCACCAGGATGGCCTGATCCTCTGCCTCCTGCACCCTCCTTCTCGCCTCCAGCTCTGATCGGTCGAGGTCTCCACCGCTCGGTTGTGGACCCAACCCAGCTTCAAACAACGCCGACGGCTGAACCAACTCGTCCCACTTGACTTTTTCCTTCTCCTTCCACTCTTTCACCTTCTTTACCCTCTCCTCCGCCGCCCCCTCCCAACTTTAGCTCCACATACTTGGTTGGCACCTTCCATACGGTGCGCACACCGGCCCCTCCAGAGGTGGACACATAGAACCACCGCGGCCTCCAACCTTTGATTGACGTTGGTAAACCAGCCACCAAACCCTTCCCTGCCAACGCCTGAAGGGTGATCCAGGTCTCTTGCTGCCCTGAAGCTTTGTAGAAGCCAAAGAACTCCTCCACCGTCATGGCTACCCCTTCGTTCGCCTTCGGCCAAGCACTTGCGCAAGCCAACAGGATTTTCCATGCATTGGGCATCAGTTGCCCTGGTGCTACCTCCAGGTGGTTGAGCACATCTACCACGATTTGCGGCAGAGGCAACCTCAGCCCACCTTTTAGAGCTTCCTCATAGAGGGAAAACTCTCATTCCCTGGCGTCGGACGGTCTCTCCGTCGATTTTGGCACCAGGAATTCCACCTCCACCGGAATCTGGTACTTCTCGCGGATAGCCCCCAACTCCGCCGCTGTAATGATGGATCTGTCAGCCCTCGAATGCCAGTGGTCTGGTTCCACCTGGCTGATTGGCTGCGCCATTGCTATCACGGTGGAAACATGGGATCGCGCCACCGATTCCTCCGCCCTGCTGGACCTGTACTGAACCGCTAGTTCCTCAGCATCATCTTCTCCCAGTGGATCTACCCTGACAATTGCAGTCTCTTCCTGGGCCATTTCTAAGCTGTGTTCGCGAATAGCTTCTGATGCAGGTGCTAAAAAATCGAAGAAATGTTTCAACGGGGTATCGTGGGCAACGAAGGAACTGATGCTTCGAATGTTTTGAGTTTTTGTAAAGAAGTAGGTGAATCGTATGATACCAAAAGCCCACGGTTTGCCCGTATTCCAAGGATCCAAATTAATGTTCGCCAGTTTGAAAACTTTTCAAATCAGCCGCCAAAACTGTATCATCAATGCCCATAATAATGCCCTGACGTTTCACTCCCGATCTAACGATTGACCTTTTCCCTCCCCTGAAATTCTGCCACGTGTATGGCCCCGATGCACTGACTTCTGCCCTTACCTTGTCTTTTCCACTTCAAATCATCACGTGACACGCTGCCTCTTGAGCCCCGTGCCTTCCCACTCGGTCACCCCCACGGTCGGTCTTCCTCGCGCGGACCCTTCGCGGTCGGCCTCTCCCGCTCGGTCACCCTCACGTCGGCCCCCCCCCCTCTCGGTCGGCCTCGCGGTCCCCTCGTCCCTCTCCCCGCTCCCGCCTCTCCCGCTCGGTCACCCCCGCGTCGACCCCTGCCGCTCGGTCCCCCTGGCGATCGACCTCTCCCGCTCGGTCACCCCCGCGGTCGACCCTGCCTGCTCGGTCGCCCTCACGGTCGGCCTCGTCCACTCGGTCACCCTCGCGGTCGGCCCTTGCCCACTCGGTCGCCCTCACGGTCGGCCCTGCCCGCTCGGTCACCCTCGCGGCCGGCTTTTCCCGCTCGGTCACCCTCACGCTCGGCCTCTCTCGCTCGGTCACCCTCATCTTCCTTATTATTATTCCCTTCGTTGGGCTAAAGCTGCACTCGGGAATGGGGGACTACTGGCATTGATAGGCCCACAAGGACCACAACCCACCATGAGTAAACCCAGGCCCACCATCTAAACCCCATTGCATAACCCGGTTAGTAAAACCCAGCATCACTGGAAACCAACTGGGCAGGGAAGGCCAATAATATTCGGACACACGGCAGATGCAGGAGAGGCCACGTCAGCAGACAAAGATCTGCAAAGTTATTGCCACAGCACATCACCATTAATGCAACCCATCACCGCATTAATTGCGACAACACCTCTCAGCCGGAATGGCATCCCCTCACCCTGAACAAGACGAACCACGGCGTAAGCTTTCGGCAGGAAAGTCAGAACGGATGAGACGGCGAAATGATTACCAATGGATATAAGCAAGACTTGAAGGCAAGAAGAAGGTTAAGTCTTTCTATCTCTCTCTCTCTCTACATTTTTACCTATCACCTTTTCTAATTCATACGTCGGAGGGTTCGCTGGGGGACTACCCCGTTCTCCGTTGAACTTGCTTGCAGGTTATCCAGTGGGCTTGAGGAGCTTGGATCGGTCTAGCCCATTCGCCAGGACGAACTGTATTATCAAAGCTCATCTTTCTTGCAAAAATGGCTAGTTAAAGTTAAATTTATAATAAAAAAATGTTAAAATGTTATATTTTAACAATTTTATTTGAATAGTATAAGTTATTATTTTATTTTCTTTACCAAAAAAATAATAAAATTAAAATGTTAAATGTGAGTGGTATTTTGAGAGAGAAAGATACCTTGTCAAAACTTAGCTATTATTATATCTTATGTCAAATTTAATACGAAGTGTAGTAATGTTAAAATTTGATAAGACTTTTTAATTCTAAAATACATACACTCAAAAAATAGAATTGATACTAGTTTATTTATAACTAAATCACTTTCAATCATATCCAAAAGTACCACAATAGACCATTTTAGGAATAACCAAAAATTACTTTAGTGAACCAAAATAATAACCACAATATATTATACTTAATGTTGGAACATTTTCATAATATATTTATATATATTTAAATATATAATATAGCTATATAAATGATTAAAGAGATGTGACTTTTGGGTTTAAACCAAATGATGTAACCATTGAATTTAAACAAAAATGTGTGTTTTTGGATTTAAACCATGGGGTGTAACCACTGGATTTAAACCAAAAGACATGACTCTTAGATTTAAAGGATGTCACTTTTAAATTTAAAAGACACGACATTTGGTTTAAGGGATACAAACACATGAATTTATAAAGGCGAAATGGGTTGTCATTTGGATAAGAAATTATCCATATGAAATCCATGGAATTTCTCTCAAACATTCATATTGTTATTTTTTTCTATACTTGGTGGATTAGAAAAATTCAAAGGTATTTGGGATGTAATTCCGTTCGTGCATACCGCAGTCAGACATCAGTCTTTAGACTGAGTTTCATTGTATTCTGGAGATGGATTCGCAAGTAACCTGGTGCACACCATATTTGACAGAATTGGTGGGGGCGAATATCGTCTTAAGGAAAGCGATACTGTAATGCGCTTTGGAACAATACTAATTATTTTTTTGTTTTATGTCCTTCCATCACATTTACCAATTTTGCACCAACACTTAAATCATAACTAACACCACAAAGGGTAATCAAACATCACTTAACAAAACTCATAACTAAAATAACAAGTATAATGGGTCATAACCAACACAAATCATAATTAAATATCATAAAAAGTCATAACTGGGCATATACTACAATTTTAGTGCTTGTTTCATTTGAATTTTCGAAAACTACTTCTATATGAGTTTTCAGTAATTCAAACCAAACAAAGACTTAATTTTTTTTTAAGTACATATTTGAATTTATTTATTTTCTTCTTTTGGATGGTTGAATCTTGAAATTTTGAATTTTATGCTAAATTTTAGCTAAGCTCTAACTGTACATTTGATTGTTGTCTAATAAAGATTAATTTTACTATTTATTCCTAAAATATTGTCAAATTATCTACTTAGTTCTAAACTATCAGTTCAGTTTACTAAATCCCTAAAGATTAATTTTAACTAAGCTCTAACTGTACATTTGATTGTTGTCTAATAAAGATTAATTTTACTTTTTATTCCTAAAATATTGTCAAATTATCTACTTAGTTCTCAACTATCGGTTGAATTTACTAAATCCCTAAAGTATATAAACTAAAGTCTACCTAATCCCTTGTTGTTATTAAATTCCTAAAGTGTTTAATTCAAAACTATTTATTTCATGAAAAGAGTACAAAAATAAAATAAAAATTCATAACTATTATAAATTAGTAAAAGATCCTTCCTAGTTATAATTTTATGCTATAAAAATCTTAAATTTTTATTTTGTTTACATTCTTCAGGTGGAACTAACTAGAAAGGTTCTTGAAGTAAATTTCACTTACAACAATAAGGATAATTATCTAAAATTTTTTACTTATCTTATATAATTTTTATCTTCTTACCTTTATCTAATATTATATGCCAAATTTCATTAATTATTTTTAATTAATTATTTTTAAAATTTTCATTAAATTCATTTAAAATTAAAGTTTTATTTTGTTTGATTATTATTTGTAATGCAGTCCGATTATTTCAATTATCTTATTCTACTTCTTCAGTATATCTAATACTAATAGTATAATTTTGTTAACAAAGCTAAGATATCATATTTTGATGCCAATTAAAGCATAACAAAATACTTTTTAAATACAAAATAAAAATGTAAAGTTTTAATAGAATACAATCTTAGCTAGGTAGGATCTTTTACTAATTTATAATATTTATAAATTTATATTTTATTTTTATAATCTTTTCATAAACTACATTTTAAATTAAATATTTTAAAAAATTAATAGATTCAATTCATAATTTATAGGTTAAAGTAGATTTTATTTACATACTTTAGCAGTTAATAGACACAATGATATAAATAGATAATTTGCTAAGAATTTAATAATAAAAAGTGAAATCAACCCGTCTAATAATGGCAATCTAACGAATGCAAAAGCCCTGCATCAATGAGTCCGATTTTCCAAGTGCGTCAATAAAGTACACATTTTTTATTAATTTAAAATATTATAATCTTAAATGAGGTTAGTATATTTTTTAAATTTGTGATTCATTATTTGGATTAATAAATCATATCATATAATATTATATGCCAATGACTTGCACAAATAATACATATATAATTTAAATAAGTAAAAATAAAATTAAAAAATATTACATTTTATATGCTAGTTAAGTAATAAATGTGTTCTTTACTAAATCTAAGATGTGTTAGATTCAAGTCTTGCCTTTATTTATTTTTTAAATTGAGAAATCTAGTTGACACATAGAGAAGCCAAGGTTAAAAGTAGAAACTTTCATTAAAGAATCCTCCACGTGTTCATCTAATTATTTGACAAGTGTCATTTGAGAAAAATGTTCCTATTTATGTCTTTTATTTTCTATATTAACTTACTACTTTAGTGTCTATATATATCTATATAATAAGAAAGTTTTATTTTTTAAATTATCTCGCTCTAACAATTGGTTAGAACGACGATAATCAATCCATTTATGTAATTTACGGTTGGATTTACTTAGGTTAGGTTTGGGAAGTGGATTTAGGGTTAAAATAGTTATAAAAAATAAAATAGACTTTTTAGTCTCAATAAGACAAAATATCACATTCAATCTATAATTATTACATTCTTTCTTTCACAAAAAAGTCAAAAAAGTTAAAAATCCTTTTCAAATCAGGCTTTTTAGCCCCAAACTAAAATAGTCAAAATAACCAAAAAGTCAAAAAATCTATCCACTTCTCAAACCAAGCCGACCAAAATAAATTTTTTGTCCAAAGTAACTTCATAGCACCTTACTCCCATCCTTCATGCCCAATCCATCTCTCTCTCTCTCTCTCTCTCTCTCTCTCTCTCTCTCTTATTTTGTATTTATTGAATTTATTAATTATTTTGCAGTACAAGATGAAATATATTAATTTATTTTAATTAATTATTAAACTATTAAAATTTACCTATATTTATTTTTTAAAAATTTTCAACTGTTAATTTTATTTATTTTTTTGTGTGTGTGCGCGCTTTAGCTACTAACCAATTGTGTGAAAGAAATATTTTCAAAAACCATTCACTCTGTTATGTTTGGAATTTTCAAAAATAATTTTAAATTTTTTAGTCCATATATTTTTATTTTAGTGATTTTTTTAAACATTTTAATCAACTTTTTGTTTTTTACTCTTTAGATCTACTTAATTAAGATATACTTCAAAAGTATAAAATTTGTAAAAAAATTAAAATTAAAAACTTTCAATCAATACAATAAAATACGAAGATATATAGATTTTTTTATATTTTTTTGTATTCAATGAATTTTTGAAAGATTTTTGTACAAATTATATATTTTTTAAGTGTATTCACATTAAGTGGTTATTTGTAATGATCTAAATAAGTGTACTTTTTTAACTTTTTACAAAAAAAATGTGCAAAAAAATAGAGAGATGATATGATCTAAAAAAATAAAAAGATAAATAAGTGCACTTTTTGACGTGAAATGTTTTTTTCAAAAATATTTTACTCATTTTTCATTGTTTAGTTGAACAAAAAGTAAGTAAAACATTTTTTAAGAAAAATATTACCATTATTTTTTCAAAAATGACTTACTCTTAAAATTTTCGTAAGTCAGTTTTTACAAAGTTAATTCTCACTCACTACCTTTTCAACTCATTTATTATTTTCAAATAAATATCTTAACTAATTAAGAAGTCATAAATGACACTTTATTGAATCAAAATTTATCTTTTAGACAATAAAATATTTTTTGTTTCAAGTGTCAACCAAATGCCGAAAAACAAAAACAAAAACATTTTTTATGTGTAAAATCTATTTACAAGAAACATATTTTTTATGTAAAATATTTTACGTCAAGACAAACGGAATCTAAGTTAATCTAAAAACTAAAAAAAAAAATTATAAAAATTTACTAAAAAACAAAAATAATAATTAAAAATTCAAAAAACTATTTTTGAAAACTCAATGTTTTATTATTAGACTAGAATAGGCCTATCAATGTGTCTTGGTGTTATGTAATGGCCTATGAACACAGTTGGTTTGGATGTGCTACAACCAGTAAGAGTTGAGACAATATCTCGTTTGGAAATTTGGCTATTTTAATTAATTTTTTAATTATTTTAGCCTGACAAAAAAAAAATATGTCTGGAATAATTGTTTTTTTTTTTATGTTTTTTTTGTAATTAATTTGATGATTGTGAGAAAAAAAATGAAATAATTATGATTCAAATATGACATTTTATCTAATTAACTATTTTAATCTATTTTATTTTTATTAACTATTTTAATCAAAAATCCATCCAACCCAAGTTTCCAAACACCCCAGTATGCTATTTTGGTTTTAGTTGATAGCTTAGATCCTCAACATGCACCGAGCACCGTTATAGTGTTCTCAACTTTGTTCTCATAGCTTCATTGGAGAACGTGAATGTTGGTCAAAGTTATTATTTGCGTAAATTACTAATAAGTCCTACTTTGGAGATTTATTACCTAATAGGTCTTATTTTGGAGACTTATTACCTATTAAGTCCTATTTATAAATTTATTAAGTGATAAAGATAAATTTATCAGTCTTTTATTTTTATGAATAAATTTATAATGATAAATTTATCAGTCTCTTTGTTTTTATGAATAAATTTTTAGTGATAAATTTATCACTCTCTTATTTTTATAGTGTTAAATTTATTAGTTAGGACCTGTAGGTAAATAAATCTAGTTAATAGGACTAATTGGTAAGTACCCCTTATTATTTAGGTCTGTCACTAATTAAATGGGCACCAATAATTAATTTTACTAGCAACGAATTTAGGAGTGTCATTTTCTATTTGATTATTATTGTATAATATCTTAAATTTTATACTTTGATTTTGCCATTTTCAATTTGTCAAATTGTTAAAAAGGTTAAAAAGAGTTTTTTTATATTTTACTGTTGTTAAAAGGTTAATGTTGCTAATTTGTATAAGTCGTAACTTTTGCTACTATAAATATTATTAAAGGGCTATTTATCACCAAGACATTACACCGGAACTCTTCACTTCCGATGTGATTTTCTATTTAACCTGGTTTGTTCCATTATTTATAAAGTAAAATGGATCTTACACATACACATGATTTTGATTGCATCAATACTTAATAAGTGAAACAACGTAATGAAAAAAAAACAGTGATGAATATAATTTCTCTAAACTTTGTATTGTAATATTGTCCTTAAATTGGATTATTTAATTTACATTACTATAATTGTTAAATCATTGAAATTTATATACATTTATTTTTTAATTTGCATTACGATTAGGGATCTTCGTTTACGTTAAGAGTGCCTTTAAACGCGGGTCATTTGCTAGTATATATGTATATTACAAAAGTACTTGAAGTCATATATTATTCTTTTTTTTTTCTTTTGTTTCCTTCTATTATTTCTTTTTTTCTTTTTTTTCGTTTCTCAAATTTTTATATTTGTTTGAGATTAGTGGATTGATCACTATTTTTGAAATTTAAATAACAAAAATAACTTTGTTTTATTTCTCAAAAAATGAAAAAATTATAACAAAAGTAAAAGTTTTTGTGTTGTAATAATTTTGTTGCTATACATTATTATCCTTTTTCTTTTTGAATAAAGTTATCAATTTTATTTTATTTTTTGAGCCATATCTATTTCCATGGCTATTTTTTTATTATTTATAATACTTTCATGGCAATGAGTTAGTAATTTTAAATATATGAATTTTTTTTATGGGGTTTGCAGCATTCCCTTTGTTATATTTCGTTCCGTGGAAAAGAGGTTTAATTTATTCCAAGTTACAACATAAAAGTTTTTTTAATATCAACTTGTCAAATTCACATTTTACTAGATCTTAACCCAGTCATACATTTAATCCCACCTAGATATGTTTGCAAATGAAATAATTGTCCTTTTAACAATATTATAGTAGTTTAGTACACATATAAATTAGAAGAATAGTGGTGATACAGACCACTAATTTAGGAGTACTTGGTCCCAAACATTATTCTTAGAAGAATCTATAAAAAGATTATTTTTCTCAATATCACGAACAAGATCCAAGAATAAGATTAAGATTAGTGCACAGGTTGAGGATATGCCTCAATGGGAAAAAATCACTTTTAGTTATGTCATCAATACAATAATATAATTATTCATTTATTTGAAAAACACAAGAAATTATCATCAATACAATAAATTATCATCAATACAATAATTGTCATTTAAAAAACACAAGAAATTATCATCAATACAATAATATAATTATTCATTTATTTAAAGAAATGATCTAATTACTAATAAATTTGAGTGCTTGGACCTCCCATTTCTTTGAACCCCCACCTACAAAATTTAAAATCTTAAAAATTTCTAAGAACCTCCTAAATAATACCAAAATTATCCTTCTAAAAATATCATACCCACAAAAATGCACACTCCTTAGCACACTCCCTAACAACCCTTCATCTCCCAAAACCCTTAACAATTGAGCTGACAAATCTTGCTCTCACCATTAAACTCATCAATCTTCTTTTTGCCGTCAAGAGAGTTGTACTGTCGAAAGAGTTGCGTCGTTGATCTCTCTGCCATCGATCTCTGTCACAGCCGATTTGTGATGTCCCAAGCCTTTTTAAAACAATTTAGTATATTTATTTGTAATCTCTCTACTTTTGGTGTCTTTGTTGCTTTTGAGTTCTATGAGTCACGTGTTGTCATCTACTTTCTCTTTACGATTATTCATTCTAGTCCAATTGCATTTTTCAAAGCGTCGATTTGAGTCTTTGGGTGTTGGGCAAGTCTAGGAATGGTGGGTGTACCCTAAGATTGATTTTTGCTTCATTTGAAAGTTGAGTCCGCTTGAGTAGTCCTTTTTCGCTCGAGCGGTAAACCTGTCCACCTTGTTCCTTGTTCCGAAGTCAGGAATACTGGGAGTGTGCTCTCACCGCTCGAGCGAAGGTTTTACTGCTCAAGTGCTCTATTTGCAAAAGAGAGAGATTCTGAAAATTTGAACTCACCGTTCCAGCACAGGTTTCATCGCTTTAGCGATCTGTCTAGAGTCTGTTCTGAAAAATATGTCCAATCACTTAAAAGTTGAGCCACTACATACTTCTTCCTCACTTTTATTCCTCTCTCTCTCTACAATTCACTTTCTCTCTTTTCGTTTCTCTCTCTCTCTCTCTAGAAACACCCACCAAACATCATAAATTCATTGATCTCTCCAAATCCAATTCATTGATCTCTCCAAATCCATTAGAGATTCAACCCTTGTGCGTTCATTAAAGTTGGAAAGCCCATCGAGGGCTACAACGTGTACGGTGGATATCGAATTTCGTCAACATTGATTTTGGGGTTTTTCTCATCTTTTCCCTCTAAAACTTGAGGTAGTGAGTTTCTTTGAGTTATATATATGATTTTAGCATATTCTTGCTTATTTTGATATGATTGTTGAGTAGGAGGTTGGGATTTGAGGTGTTGAATTTTGAAAAATGTTGAAAAGTGATTTTCTTATGATATTATCCAAATTAATTTGTTTTGTGATCTTATGAGCCTCTTGGGAGTGCATGGAAGAAAAATATCTTTGAAAATGAGGAAAACCCTCTTCGTGACCAAACCCTAGATTTTTTGCGAAATTGGTAAAAAGTGGATTATTTGAAAGATTTATGCAATTGTTGGAAATGTTTTCAAGAAAATGATGAACTTTCACATGTTGTGTTGATTGAGATATCCATGGGATGGATGAGTTTTGTTGTTGAGAATTTGATATGGATAGCATGATTTTATATATGCTTGGACCATGAAAGGAAAATGAATATGGTTCGTGAATATGAAAATGTGTCATATGAATATGCCACATGTATGTGGATAAGGATTGCTATTTTACATTGAGAAAATATTGAGTATTACGAGAAAATTTGTACGATGAGAGTATATTTTTGCATTGGCATTTTATTCACTTATATAGCTTTTAATTATCTATTATTATGGCTATGCTTTGGAAAAATGGTTATTGTTTTCAGAAAACAATTGATGACCTTGGAAATGTTTTGGGGTAAATACGTTTAGTAAATCCGGATATAGAGGGTGTAGTTTGGTATTGTTTAAGTTGGTCTAAGTGTCTAGGGTAAAAGACTGAAAACACGTGCGGAATAGGTACCACGTGCCTTCCGATTAAGAGCAGATAAAGTGGGGATTGGTAGTGCTTAATATGCCTATTTGTAGACACTAACCTAAGAATTACTTGAATCGTATTTACCACCCCATATGTTATATCTGAAATTTATTGAGATAATGAGCTTTTCGAAAAAAACATTGCATGTGATTTCAAAAGAATAGAACTTGTGAATTTAAAGCATGACATGACATTGCATTCATATATAATACTAATTAAACATATATACTTTGTTAATATTTTCCTATTGGGTTTTGCGTTCACCCCTAGTGGATTTGTACAAGAAATGATGTGGTGATCCCGCTTAGCTAGAGGCATGGGAAATCTTTTGAGAGAACGAGGCTCTTTTTCTTTTATTTTACTGTTATTTTTGGCAAGGCAAGAGCTTTCTATGTATGGGTTTGATAACCATCTTTTGTGTAACTAGACCTAAGCCTTAGAATTTGTAGTCCATAGGGCATTCTTTTGCATTAGTTCTTTTTACTAATATTGTCACAAGCTATGGATTCAAACTTTAAGAAGATTGAATATGTATTGCATGTGGACTCCTTTTCTAAATCTCTCACATGATATGAAATACAAAAATTGAGATTTGACCAATTGAATTGAAATTGCTCTGATTAAATGGAATAATAAGAATTATTATTATGTCATTTATTTGGCGACGTTACACGATTTCTCACCACGGACCTCTTTTCTCCTTCAATCTCTTCACTACCATGTTCAAACATGTGTTATTGAACGAATTACACATGTTCAGACCTATGTTACTAAACAATTTATACATGTTCAGAACTGTGTTACCAAATATTATAAAAATGTAAAGCCCTATGTGTGTGAACAAGTTTGACTCATCAAAGTTTAACAAACAAAGATAATTATGCATCAACATGCTTGATTAACAAATAATCGCATAACCAAAACATAAGTAAGTATTAAGGTTACATCTAAAGTGCCGAACATATGAATAATAAAGTTTAGATCTAAAGTGTCGAACATATGAATAATGTTTGGTTACACATTATCGGACTAATGCCTTTAATTTGGTCCTATGTTATCTGTTTTTTGACATATGTACGGGAGTTTATTACCAAGAAAAAGTTGAACCGTTTTCACTATTTTTTTTTTTTTTTGCAAAAAACTTATCATTGTAAGGCTAATCTCCTTTGAGCTGTGAATATTGTCCAAATTGTGAACCTCTTCTGAGCTTACATTGTGATGCTCCATTTCATCTCATTGGGGTTGCCAAAATTTTTTTACTTATCACCATTATCGAAAAAGTATATACTGTCGAATAATTGCCACTAGAAGCTGCTGAAAGGCTAGCCGCCAGAGCGTTTTGAAGGTTTTGAGGATTTATAAGTTTTAAGGATTTTGAAGTGTGTGGATAGTGATGGAGGTAGGTGCTCTCATAAACAGATTTAGTGGGTGGGTGATTTTAATTGTGAGATGAAATATCTCAAAATAATCCATGTCTTTTTTAGTAATCTTATTTGAGCTTATTATTGTAATAAAAAAAATGAAAGAAATGAGAGGTCCAAAGTATTACTTATAGCAATTTTATTTGAAATTATTGTTATAATAAAAAAAAATAAGAAATTCAAAGTATTAATTCGGGTGCTAATAGCACTAATATAGAAAAGTAGTTATTTAGAAAAGTAGTTATCTATACTATTATTATAAAGTAAAGTGAAGACTTCCCATAGTGGTGAATGAGCCTCATACCTAAAATCTTTGATCTGAAAAATAATGATCGTGTTTGGTTTGTATTTGGAAAATAATTTTAAAAAAATAATTTTTTGGAAAAAGTTTATAAAATTAAAAATTTTGTTTGCTTGTATGTTTTAAAAATAATTTTATAGTTTTGATTTTTTTTTTTTTTTTTTGGGCAAATTACACAAATAGTCCCTATAGTTTGGGGCTTGTGTCACTTTGGTCCCTAACTTTTCAATTGTGACACATTTGACCCTGAATTTTGAATCTTGTTTCAAATAAGGACAATTGAATATATAATTAGATTTTTCAAGGGTAAAATTGTCAATTTGATAAAATATAAACTAATTTGACAAAAATAAATGTCAAACAATATATTTTTGAAATTTTAAAAATTATTTCTACCTACTAAAAATAAAATTATGTAAAATTGATAAATCTTTCAGACATTTAATTTTTTTTTTTACCAAATTTATTTTTATTATGTGTTTGGATGATGATCATGTAAAATTAATTTTAAAAAATTAATCATGTAATTTTTATTAATTTTACATAATTTTATCATTGGTGGATAAAAATAATTTTAAAAAAATTAAAAATATTTTTTTGACATTTATTTTTGTCAAATTAGTTTATATTTTATCAAATTGACGATTTTACCCTTGAAAAATCTAATAATATTTTTAATTGTCCTTATTTGGAACAAGATTCAAAATTCAGGGTCAAATGTGTCACAATTGAAAAGTCAGGGACCAAAGTGACACAAGTCTCAAACTATAGGGACTATTAGTGTAATTAACCCTTTTTTTTTTTATAGTTGAATAAATAGGTGTGAGAAAAAAATGATTAATTGATATGTAGGATGTAAGAGAAAAGAAGGAGAGAGGAGAGAGAAAACAAGGCCAATATTTTTACCACTTAAACAAGATGATATATATATATATATATATTTTTTTAAATTAAAATTTATATTTTATAAATTTCATAACACACCCATTAACTGGTAGGGGTGAGCATGGTCCGGATTGGACCGGATTGAAATAAAATCAGAATCAATCCGTTATCTACGGATCCTAAAAAATTAAAACCAATCCAATCCATTTAAATCGTGGAACCAATCCGAACCAATCCATTTAAATACGGATTTGATCGGTTTAGGATCACGGATTTACATAATTAAATAACAAAAAAATATATATAACACTTTAATTTCATAAAAATATAAATATAGCACCATATTAGTTTCACAATAGCAATATGTCTTTTTATAATAGCGACAAACTGTTTTAGAATTTAAACAATCATAAGAAAACTAGTTACACCATAAGTATTTAGACCATTACAAATTAACACTAAAAACTAGCAAACAAAAGTAATAAAAGAAGATACTATGCAAGTTTAGGTTTGGATTTAAGTTTTATATGAAATAAGAAAAGATACTATGCATGAGGGTGTATAATAAAAATATATATTATTTGTATACGGTTCGGATTGGTTCCAATCCGGAACCGTAGGGTTCAATCCAGAACCAATCCGTGAATTACGGATTTTTAATTTTCAATCCGGAACCGAATCACATATTCAAAAAACCAATCCAAACCTACTGGATTGGACTGGACTGGATTGGATTACGGATTTCACGGATTCTTTGCTCAGCCCTATTAACTGGTTTGTATTATTGAGACACTGTTTTGTTTGGGATACTCTTTTTAACTTTTTATGAAATATGGATTGGATATGGGTTAAGTTTGAAGTGATGTGGTAGAGAGGTGATGTGACTTAAATAGGATGATGTAACTTAAATAGGATAATGACTTTTTTGACTTTTTTAAGTTATGTCAAACCAAACCTTATTTTCTGTATCCATGCAGGCCTGTCGTGTTGCGTTCTCTACCATACAAGAGAGACAGTCAAACAAAAAAACAAAACAAAACAAAACAAATAGAATAATGTTAGAGAATTAAAATTTTTATTAAATGTCTTGTATAGATGTAGGACTCATACAATGTAAATAATTTCACAACAATATAAAATATTTAGTAAAATTTTTAATAGTACTTTAGAATCTAATATGGGTACTGGAGTGGACCATCACTGTCCTTTTCTCTCGCAACCATACGCCAGCCAAGTCAACACTTTTGTCCTCGGCGAAGGTATGAAAGAAGAATTTCATGGGAGCCAAACTAGTTACGCAATTAAAATTTTGTTTCACATGTATTAAAATAGAATATGTTATTTTAATATATAATTTTATTTAATTCATAATTATTTTATTTATGTGTTTAGTTTGAGTTTTTAAATTAAATTTTTTAAAAATTAAGTTTTTTATTTTTCATATTTTTTTATTTTTAATGAATATATTTATAATTTTAAGTAATTTTTATTTTTTTAAAAAGTAAAAAATTTATGAAAAAATATTTTTAAAATTAATAAATACTTAACAATACGAAAAAATATATTAAATTCTCATTTTTTTTTGTATTATTTGGTATTAGTGAATTTTTAAAAGATTTTTCACAAAAATTTGTGATATTATGTTAGATGTGGTCAAAAATTAAAAAAAAATCAAGTAAAACAAAAAACAAACGAAAAAACAAAAAAGTAAAAATTTTTTGAAAATATTTTTTAAAAATAAAAAACAAGCCAAGTGATTATTTTTTTTATTATATCACTTTAAATTCAATTTATATTTTATACTTTTATAAAAAAAATCAAAAAAATATATTAATTTAGCATTTCTCAAATAACTCCTAATTACATCAAAAATTCTAGACGTCCAAACCTCTTATCAAAGTTTCTATCAAACTATATATATATTGGTAGAAATTTCAACAATAAGAATATCACTAAATTTTAAAACCTCAATTATTTTATCAAAATTTGTACTAAGTCACCATTAATAGAAATTTTAGTAAAATATTTAGAAATTTTAACCTTACTTTAACTATGTTTGATTTATAAATTTAAAAAAAAAATTAAAAAAAAAAAAACAAATCTACGAAACAAACGTTTGAATTATAAGTGAAATGTACATCTGTTTCATCCATATGTTACTTTCTTTTTTTTTCTTTTTCCTTTTTTAAATCTCTAATCCAATCCTTTAAAAAAACCGCACTTTTCACACCATAAGTATAATAATACATTTGTGCTCTTATCCTTTCCGGAGCACCCAAAAAATAATAATAATAAAATAATGCATGTGTGTGTTCTTCTGATGTTCACACCTGTATGTTCTAAGATCTGGTTTGCCTGTTGATTTCTTTATGATGTTTCAGCAACTCCACAGGCCATAAAAGTTTTTCCCTGACCTTTTGGGAGTGGTGAGGAGGAACTCTGCTGAAGGAGAATTTGGAGAGAGGTAAGAGCTGTGGGTCTGATTTCCATGGGGTCTTGCTTCAGTGTTCGAATCAAAGCAGAGAGTCCCCTCCACGCTGGTACGCTATTTTTCCTTTTGTTGTTACTTTCTCTCTTCATATTTTTCATTTCATGCTTAGTGTTTGACGAAAAGCTACATATGCTGTCAAGTTTACAAGCTCCCTCCCTCCCTCTCTCTCTCTCTCTCTCTCTCTCTCTCTCTCTCTCTCTCTCTCTCAAATTGTTTGAGGGTTTGAATAAATTGAGCTTTTCTGAGATGGGTTTTGAGTTTTCTTTGCTAAAAATCTTGTTTTGGGAATTGGGACTTCCGATCTTTTTGGGTTTGTTTTTGGTTGAGCTAGTTTGTTTCATATAAGGATTTGTGCAATGTTTCCAAGTGAATTGAATGATCTCCAACTCTTTGAATATCGTTAACCCAGATCCCTTTTTTGTTTTATAAGATTCTCCGGGATCAAATGGATTTATAAAAAATGTTTTTCAAGTTGATTATGACAACAAATTTGCATTGCCCATCAATGTTTTTAATAACTTCCTTCACAATTTTAGATGCTGTCACTCTTTTTCTTGGGTTTGATAATCCATGGATTTTCTTGGACTGCCGTAAAATCGTCCATGAAACTTGTAATTCTGACTTTGTTGTGTTGTTTTGTTTTTGTTTTTGAGCTTGCAAATGTTAAAGTGCAAGGTAGCCCAATTCAATTTGGTTTGTCCCATGAGAAATTGAATTACGTCATCTTGCATGATTGTTGATTTTTCTCCCCTATTCATGAAATTGGAAATTGTTTTAATAAGCCAAAATTCCTGTCTGGTCTGTAAACATTAAACAATTAACAGAGATTTATACATTTTCCATTGTTTGTGTGTAGTGTTTAACTCAAAATATGGCGGCAAAGACAGAAAGAATTTTAGTAGTTCAAGTAGCAAGGTATCATCTACCTCCCCTCGGACAGAGGGTGAAATCTTGCAATCTTCAAATATGAAGAGTTTTTCGTTTAATGAACTCAAAACAGCCACCAGGAACTTTCGTCCTGATAGTGTGTTGGGAGCAGGCGGTTTTGGCTGTGTATTTAAGGGTTGGATCGATGAGAATACATTTAAAGCTGCCAGGCCTGGGACTGGTACAGTTATTGCTGTGAAGAGACTCAACCAAGAAGGCTTCCAAGGTCACAAGGAATGGTTGGTGAGTACTAATTGCCTTCTTTGGCTTCCACTTTCGGCTATTGGCTGATTAGTTTAGGCAGAATACAAAGACAAGCAAGAAATTTAAAAGTGGAATTACCCTCATGTTTCAAGAGTATATTTTTGGATTTGATGAGCCTAGTCAACTGTGCCAACATATTGTTATCCTGACATCTCTATTCAGTTTTTCTCCTGGTAGTTCTTGCAGTTCATTAGCATCGTTTATTACTTCGAATGAGATAGTTCACTAATTTGCGGCACTTCTCGAACTGTAGGCAGAAATTAATTATTTGGGGCAGCTATATCATCCAAATCTTGTGAAATTGATTGGATACTGCTTAGAGGATGATCACCGGCTTCTAGTATATGAGTTTATGCCCCGGGGCAGCTTGGAAAATCATCTATTCAGGAGTGAGTTTTTAGGGTTTGTTATTTCTTTAGCTGATTTCACATGTTCTCCTGTTGTTTTCTGGGAGGATGAACATTTTTATGTACTTCAATACTTTACATTAAAACATCAGGTGTTGTTTGAACAGGAAGTTCTTACTTCCAACCGCTTTCTTGGAGCCTCCGTATAAAGGTTGCACTTGGTGCTGCCAAGGGACTTGCATATCTTCACAGTCCAGAAGCAAGAGTCATATATCGTGATTTCAAAACTTCTAATATCCTGCTTGATTCTGTATGAGAAATATTCTAATGGTTTAATTGTGTCACTTTAGCAAAAAGTTAAGCTAGTTCTGCTCTCTCATATATTTTCTATTTCTAACTGATAGAACTACAATGCAAAGCTTTCTGATTTTGGGTTGGCAAAAGATGGACCAGCAGATGGTAAAAGCCATGTATCTACAAGGGTCATGGGCACATTTGGATATGCTGCTCCTGAGTACTTGGCAACCGGTATTCTAAATTCTCAGCTGTGTTCTTCTTTTTTTTTCATGTCAAAAGATCTTTCAGGCATGCTATGCTCTTTCTCAAACCATTATATCTTATGATCTTCTTTTATTTTGTGACTCCACACTGCTACTATTAGCAGCACTGATTTCTTTGCTTAGGTTTGTGTCTGTCTTTTTTATTCCAATCTTTGGCCTTTGTCATTTGGAACAAATGGGCAATTATTTTCACATGCTTATATGAAACCCTGTACATCAAAAACTAGTGACCTATGTTGACTTCTAAAGATGGTTAGGTCTGGGTGGTTGTATCTTATTATCCTTGACGTCATCTAACACTTGTCATGGCAACTTTGTTTTGCTTTTCCTATAATTTGATAAATACCTTTTCACCTACAGGTTGGGATTATCAGTATGATGAGTGAGCACCTTTCGTTTTGTGTTTCTATTGCCGTTGCCAATTATATTTTTCCCCTCTGAAGACTTTCATAGAAAGTTCTATCTCCATAACTCTTCCACAAATTGCCTTGATGGCATTGTTATCTTATCTACTATATTATCCATTTCCAACTGTATATGGCTCTGGTTCTTGCTGCAACTAACATGGTAATGTTTATTTCTGGTTCTTCTCAATTTCATTCTCTCTCCACTGATTCTTAGTTCATTCTCTTCTTATGAAGGTCATTTAACTGCCAAAAGTGACGTCTACAGTTTTGGGGTTGTTTTCCTTGAAATGCTGACGGGGAAGCGATCGGTGGACAAGAACCGTCCAACTGGGGAACATAACCTTGTTGAATGGGCAAAACCTTACCTAACTAGTAAACGCCGGATTCTTCGTGTTATGGATTCCCGTATTGAAGGCCAATACTCGTTAAGTGGAGCACTAAGAGCCGCTACCCTTGCAATCAAATGCCTAGCCATTGAACCCAAGTTCAGGCCGACCATGATTGAGGTTGTGAAAGCATTGGAGCATCTTCAGGACTTAAAAGACCAAAATCATCACAGCAACGCAAGCAACAATCCTGATTGTCGCACGAAATGTGCTGATGAAGGTTGCGATGGAAAAGCTGCTTCTTATCCTAGGCCTTCTGCTTCCCCGATTCATGCTTGAAAGATATGAGGGACCAAGTTGCGATCGCAATTGTTACTTAAACAGGAGTAAAACAATGATGTAAGAAAGAAGATTTAAGCTGGAATTCGGACATATATTACACCAAATATTGGCTGATTACTGTACAGTTCTTATATTTAATTTGGCTCATGTATCTATTATTGATGTTTCTTTGAAATGTTGGTGTACTTTTGTTGTATTGTACCTAGAATATGATTATATGGATACTTGAGGAGATTAGGGATGGGGTGTTTTGTGGATAGTTGACCTTAGCTTTATCTTTAGTTGTGGGATAGTGTTATACAGAAACAAAATTTACAAATTGATGTGATATTTATTATATTTGTAAATTGAGCCCTATTTCACATTTTTAAGGTTATATTACTGCATAATTACACCAGTTTGTAAAAAAAAATATTTTGTATATCTGTTGGCACCATAAATAAATATATATTTTTTTGTTATTATTTATAATTGTAGGACACATGGTATTGTGTGTGCACTTAGAGGTTAAAGAAAGTTATGAAAATATGGAGCATATGTGGAAAAGATGATGGAGAATGTTGAGAAATAAGGAGCCTGAAGTGGAGGAGGTGGAGGACATGGAGGGACACATCACGGGAAATTATATTTTCACACACTTAGTTACCTCAATGCATATACTTAATGAAATATTATTTTAATGACAAATCTTGCTTGATTTCATTTTTTCAAAAACACTTTTCAGAAAATTTTATTTTTTTTATTTTTCGTGTTTTTTTGTTTTTACTGAATTTTTTTAATATTTTAAGTAATTTTTTTACTTTTTAGACACACTTAACATAAATACACTTAAAAAGTAAAAAAATTATAAAAAAAATCTTTTAAAAATTCACTAAATGCTAAAAATATAAAAAAAAAAAAAAAAATACAAGAATTAAGTACATTTTTTTGTATTTTTATGTATTTATTAATTTTTTAAAATATTTTTTTACAAATTTTTTATTTTTTAGATACATCAAAGTAAGGTGCATCTAAAAAAGTAAAAAAAAAATGTTTAAAATTTAAAATAATTCACTAAAAACAAAAAAAATACGAAAACTAAAAAACTCAATTTTCAAAAAACTTAATCCAGAAAACTCAAACCAAACACATTGAATTATACTCGAAACTAAAATGACCATACTGGACATTTACCGACACTCATAATATTATATGAAAATATTCTCTATACACATCTTTTAAAAATAAAAAAATAAAAAATTCAATGTACACCTTTTGAGTAAAAAAAAAAAAACTAAACCCTAGTTTTTTCATTGTTGTCACTTTGCTTGCTACACACTCTATACTCCTATATTGCTTGCAAAGCAATACTCTCATAACAACTCTCATATTGCTTTAATCTCTAGGTTTATACTCTATTAGTGATGAAAATGTTAGTTTTTTCGTGCCGAATTTTTTTTTTTCCCTTTCGCGGTTTTCAGTCAGACAATCAGTGCTGAATTATTTCATTATATTTGGACATCAACTACCGAAAGTTTTTTTTATTTTTTTTGGGAACAAATTTGTCGAACTAATCACTTTTATTCGGAAGTTAAGTTTCAAATTAAATGTATAATTTTGGAAAACCAGTGCCAAAATCCCCAAACTGAAAAACATTATAAAAAAAAAAAAAAAAGAAAGAAAGAAAGAAAAAAAAGAAGAGGATTTTATGGAAATAGAGTGCACAGAGATTTGGAAATGGTAAATGCAATAACAAAATGGCAAATGCAATAATAAAATGGAAAGAAGTCTCATCTTCAATAATATTTTAGAAGGTTTTCAATAGTATTTTCAATGGAGGTTCCATAGGGTCTTCAATAGAGGATTTTGTTTTCACTTCACTTTACTTCACGCTGTGGTCTTGAATGCTCTTCACGTGAGTCTACAATGGATCTACAAATCTGGAGGTAGGGTCACTTAACAAGTGCTAGAAATGAAGGTTGATTGGTGTGTACAATGATTATAAGTGAAGGGTATAATTGTAACTTTTAGTATATGGATTGAAAAAATTAATTAATAAGTGTGTGTACTGAGAGAAAATGTGCACTAAGATAATTAAGTGTATGAAAATAGAATTTCCCACACATAACAAGACAAGAATGAAGACGGGAGAATTAGGGGTGAGCATCCAAGCATTGTCTTGGGAAGTTGTAAGCCTTTAAGGCATTTACTATCTGTTTAACTTTTATTTCATAATTCTCATTATAACACATGTTATAGATTCGGAATTAGAACTTATAAATATAGAATCACATGTTTTATCTTTTGTATATCTGAATCATATGAAATGGAAGGACATTATAATCAGAATACTTGTCATTTATTTATTATTGAGAAAAGAGTTTATTACCATTTATTTCAGGGCGTTACAACTTGGTATCAAAGCGTATCGGGTTTGAATACTTTGGATATGTGGGAAGTGGTTTTTACCACAATGGATTTATCTCGCTTGATAGAGATGTTTGTATATTTGATATGCTATGTGATAACATGTTTATGTGACTAAGTGGACATGAAATTTAATTTCTAAGATATTGATTGGGTCTACAAGTTTCTAGAAGTCTTGTTAGAAGAACATTTGATCACCGCTATTTCTAATTAGAATTTTGGCAACATCGCAGGACGATCATTATCTAGAAAGAAAACTCATATGTCATATGTGATTATATGCTTATGTGGACTGAATTAATTGTACTCTGAGGAGTGAGTAGGTAGAGCAGAGACCTACAGGGCGTGTGTATGCTGTTACCACGCTAGATTTAGTACCAATGCCTTCGGTAGTGAGAGGTAACTTCTTATTATGTAATTTTATCGCCAATGTGTTATTTGATACGGGTGTATCCCATTATTTTATGTCGTCTACATTTGAATCGACATTGGGGATAGAAATGGCTCAGTTAACATCTCCACTCAAGGTAGAGTCACCAGTTAGTGGTGAGGTTGTATTGGACCAGGGATATCGGGGTTGTGAGATAGAGGTTGTCAATTGCCGACTTCCTTTTGCATTTACATTGATTGATATGTTGAGTTTTGATGTTATATTGGGTATAAATTGGTTGTCATCTTATCGGGCTGTTATAGACTACTATTGCCAGAGGGTTACTGTATGTACCTCGAGTCATAACTGTTTTTATTTCTTAGGAGACTGGGTTGTTAGAGCTTTGTTGCCAGTGTGTGATCCGCGTGCTCGGAGTGAACTTAGTCTCATTCTTCTACATTCTTGGGTGTTGAGAGTGCTATGGTCCGAGTTGAGTTGCCAAGGGTAGTTTGTGAATACCCAGATATCTTTCCCGAGGATCTCACAAGTTTGCCACCTCACCGTGAGATTGAGTTCTCTATTGATTTAGTGCCTGGCACGGCACCAATTTCTATGGCACCATATAAATTTGCAACCGCCGAGTTGAGTGAGTTGAAGATTTAGTTCCAAGAATTATTAGATAAGGGTTTTATTCACTCTAGTACTTCGCCTTGAGGAGCACCGACTCTCTTTGCTAAGAAGAAGGATGGTGCATTGCAACTTTGTATTGACTACCGAAAGTTGAACCAAGTAACTATTAAGAACAAGTACCCAATACCTCGTATAGATGATTTGTTTGACCAGTTGAAAAGGTCTTGTTGCTTTTTTAAGATAGACATGAGATCGGGTTATCACCAATTGAGAGTGAAGGATGAGGATATCCAGAAGACAACATTTCGTACGCGGTATGGCTATTACGAGTTTCTAGTGATGCCTTTTGGGTTAACCAACGCACCAGCCTTATTTATGGATTTTCTGAATCGAATCTTTCGCGAGTTCCTAGACCATTTTGTGGTTGTCTTTGTTGATGACATCTTGATTTACTCACCCTCAGCGGAGAAGTACGAGAAACACTTGTGAGTTGTACTTGAGTTGTTTAGAGCTCGCAAATTGTATGCTAAGTTCAGGAAATGTGAACTCTAGTTAAAAAAAGTGAAATTCTTAGGCCATGTGGTATTCGAGGAATGAGTGACTGTAGACTCTTCTAAGATAGAAGCAATGTAAGATTGGGAACAACTTAAAAATGCCTTTGAGATTCGTAGTTTCTTGGGGTTGATTGGGTATTTCAGTTGGTTTGTGAAGGATTTCTCTAGATTAGTCTCACCCTTGACTAGACTGACAAAGAAAGGAATTCAGTTTGTGTGGAGTGAGACTTGTGAAAAGTTGTTCCAAGAACTTAAGGTTAGACTTACCACTGCTCCAGTGTTGATTATTCCAGAGAGGGGTTTAGGCTATTTTGTGTATTGTGATGCATCACGGGGAAGGTTTGGGATGTGTCTTGATGCAATAAGGGAATGTAGTAACTTATGGCTCACATCAGTTGAAAACATACGAGAGAAACTATCCTACTTATGATTTAGAGCTAGCAGCAGTGATTTTTGCCTTGAAGATTTGGAGGCATTACTTGTATGGTGAGAGATTTGAGGTCTTTTCCAATCATAAGAGTTTGAAATATCTATTTTCACAGAAAGATTTGAATTTGAGGTAGAGAAAATAGATGGAGTTCATAGATGACTATGATTTTGAGTTGCACTATCATTCGGGAAAGGCCAATGTAGTGGTTGATGCCTTAAGTAGAAAGTCCTTTAGCAATATAGCGAGTATTACCATCTAGGAATGGGAGATTTTGGGTGCCATTGGCGAGTTTGACTTGCATCTTGATGAGTCTTTTGAGTCGGTAGCTTTTTTTACAGTAGTTGCACAACCTACACTGGTGAGCAGAGTTATAGAAGCATAGACGGGTGATCATGAGGTAGAAACCCTCCGGGAGAAGATCTCTAGTGGGAAGGTAGAGAAGGGCTTGAACGTGCATTCTGACTTGATTGTTAGATACCTTGACCGTCTTTTCATGTCAAAGTCTTGTCGAGAGGAAGTACGCTGAGAGTTTCACCATTCACGCCTTGCGATACATCCGAGAGGCACAAAGATGTATCATGACCTTAGTCTTCAGTTTGGTTAGAAGGAAATGAAGAAGGACGTAGCTGTGTTTGTATCGAGGTGCCTTACTTGTCAACAAGTGAAGGTCGAGCATCAGAGGCAGCGGGTTTGTTGCAATCCTTGCCTATAGCTAAGTGGAAGTGGGAGCATGTCACAATGGATTTCGTTGTGGGTCTTTCGAGGACTCAACGAGGTAATGATGCCATTTGGGGAATAGCTGACCGATTAGCTAAGTCAGCGCACTTTGTACCTATGCGTACAAGTGACTCGGTAGATTTTCTTGCTGACCTTTCTATTAGGGACATTGATTGACTTCACGGGGTCCCTGTGACTATTATTTTGGACAGAGATTCGTGTTTCACGGCTCGGTTGTGGTAAAGCCTACAGAATGCTTTGGGCACTAGACTAACTTGTAATACCGCTTCTCATCTCAGACTAACAAGTAGTCAGAGCGTACCATTCATACACTAGAGGATATGCTTCGAGGTTGTGTTCTTGACTTTAAAGGGTCGTGGGAGAGGCATTTGCCTTTAGTGGGGTTTGCCTATAACAATACCTTCAGGCGAGCATTGGCATGACACTTTTTGAGGACTTGTGTGGCTAACTGTGTAGATCTTCTATGTATTAGACCAAAGTGAGTAATGCACCTATGATAGGCCCAGAGTTAGTCCAAGAAACGACAGAGAATGTTGCACTCATTCGTAAGAGGTTGGTCACGGCTTAGTGTCGCCAGAAGAGATATGCCAACCATAGGAGGAGATCGTTGTCCTTTGCGGTAGGGGATCACGTCTTCTTGAAGATATCACCTAAAAAGGATTTGATGAGGTTTGGGAAGAGCGGGAAGTTATCTCCTAGATTTATTGGGTCCTTTGAAATCCTAGAGCGGATTGGGGAGGTAGCTTATCATTTGGTCTTGTCGCCACAGCTTTCCAGGGTTCATGACGTGATTCGCATCTGTATGCTCCAGAAGTATGAGTCGGATCCATAGCACATGTTGAATTGGACCGAGTTAGAGATTGATGAGGATACCTCGTATAAAAAGAGACTGGTTAGAGTTTTTGATACTCGAGACCAAGTCTTGCGTGGCAAGATAATTCCTTCAGTAAAGATGTTGTGAAGACACCATGGGATTGAAGAAGTAACTTGGGAGCATGAGTTGGAAGTCCGTGAGAAGTATCTAGACCTATTTGTTGATGTTTGAGCATGTATTGAAATTTTGTTATGTTAATGTAATATAAACATGGTATATGTTTTGGAAATGTGAATTGTATATTCAGAAATGAGCATGTGTTTATCATGGTAATGAGGATGAATGACCGGTGAGTGGGTTATGGTGATGAATTTGATTTACTATAATTGTTGCAATTGGCTTAAACATGGTTTTGTTATTTGATTTATATTTCAGGGACGAAATTCCTTAATGAGGGGAGGTTATAGTGATTCTAGTTTAGACCCGACCCATTTAATATTCTGGATCTGAGTTTTATTGTTTTATACGATTGCTCATGTCTTATTTCTCCTTATTCCTTATTGAGTTTGGTTATTAGAGTGTCTTGGTTGCGTTTGGAATAGGTCAGAAGTTAGTTTTTCAAAATGGTTTCTGCCCAGATTTTGGCTTCTTCGCTCGAGCGACACTTCTTGTGCTCGAGCGGTCTTTGAGAACTCTCAGTACTTTTGCAGGCCTACAAAGATATAGGGAGTTGGCATTCTACGCTTAAGCGGTACTTCTTGCACTCGAGCGGTATTGGCTCGAGTGGTTATTCTTGAGCTCGAGCAATGGTCCTCTGTCTGTAAAACTTCTAGGAGTTTGTATTCTTTACTCGAGCGGTCACACTTATTATGTCTAGTCGCTCGAGCGACACTTCTTGCGCTGAAGCGGTCTGCGCGTATAGTAGTCCGTAAAAGTCACTTTTTAGATCACTCTTTCACATCTCTCTCTCTCTCTGAACATTCTAAAAACCCTAGATCTAGAGCTTCTCTCTCTAAAACTCACATTCTCTCTACAAATACACCCTCATCCATTGATTTCTCAACCTTAGTCCCTTTGTTAGAAAGGTAAAGCTCATCTAGAGTTTCGTTCTAATCGAAACAAAGTTGGGTTTCGGCGTTTTGAAGTCTCTCCATTCTCTCTCTTGTCTTCTAAGCTTGAGGTAGGGATTTTCCACACTTTCTTATGATTTTTAACTTAGTTATTTGCCATTTCAAAAACAATATTGTGATTTGGGAATTTTTGGACAAATCTAAAGTTTTGGGTTAAAAATCAAAAGAGAGGTTTTCAAATGGGTTCTTGAAAATAGTTGTGGGATTGGAAATAAGGTTGAGTTGTGATAAATGGTTGGTCTTTATACTTGGAATTGATTTTGAAAGAAAAGGGGGTTTTGCCCTAAATATCTCAAATGCTGATTTTGTATAAATAAATGGAATTGATGTTAGAAATGCGAAATTGGATTGATATTGATGAAGATGGTGGAGTTGGGTATGTATTACCACTCACATCTTGGAATTTAAAAAGTCTATCTTTAAGAAAGTTGTTTATCTGTTTAGAGATATCTGTTTTGGGCTATCGGTAAAAGATAACTATGATTGTTGTAGAAATTGCATGAGAATTAAGAGAATTGAAACTATTTTCTCATCCATGACATTAAGCATTGTTGCATATTTACTACATTGAAAATGTGCATTGTTTTTGAGAAAAAATGGGTGGATCTGGGAAGTAAATGTTGTTTCGTTAAAATAAGTTGCCCTGTGTGTCCATGGTAAAAGTCCTAAAACCGCACGTTTACATGGATGCTGATCCCGCAGGCGAAATTTTCATGAAATGGCAATAGTAATGCCTGTATAGTCTACATTTACATGGGTGTCAGTCTACAGTTTCCTACGGATGAAATTTTTGTGAAAGGTTGTATTTGTTTTGACATTCCCGGAGATTGTGATTCACTGCCTTGTTTTCTATTGTAAAGGAAATGGTTTCATAATTGTGATAAACTTGGCATTGTATGGTTTTGGGAAAGTGATATAAAATGTTATGGCATGAGCATTACATATGCATATCACTTTATATCTTTGTTAAGATTCATATACTTTGTTGAATTATTTTTATTAGGCTTTAGCTCACCCTATATGGGAAACCATTTTCAAGTGCTGATGATATGCCTCCACCAAGATCATAGCTTGGGAGGAACTTGGAGCTAAATGCTTCTTTTTTTATTATCTGATGTATTTGTTTTGTACAAGCCAAGGGCTTTTAACTATATTAGATTTTAAATCCATCTTTGTTGTAACCAAGCATTGTTTTCAGAAGTTGTAAGCCTTTAAGGCATTTATTATCTATTTAACTTTTATTTCATAATTCTCGTTATAACACATGCTATAGATTCAGGGTTAGGACTTACGAATGTATAATCGCATGTGTTATCTTTTGTATATCTGAATCATATGAAATGAAAGGACATTATAATCAGAATACTTGTCATTTATTTATTATTGAGAAAAGAGTTTATTATCATTTATTTCGGGGCGTTACAGAGCATGGTCCAAATTGGTTCAGTTTGGGATAAAATCAGGATCAATCCGTTGTCTACGGTTCCATAAAAATTAGAGATAATTCAATCCATTTAAATCGTGGAACCAATCCGAGCCAAACTATTTGAACACGGTTCGGTTTGGAACTACAAATTCACATAATCTATTAACAAAGAAAAATTATATAATATTTTCATTTCAACATTAATCTGCCAAACATAAACGTGCATATTGTTCCACTATTAGTTTAAACAAATATAACATGCAGTTCCACAAGAACAATAGCAGCAGTCATCACTAAATTCCAAAAAAAAAAAAAAACTAAATTGGTTTCACCATTACAAAACTAAAACTAAAAAATAACACAACAATAGAAACAAAGTGGCTGTTGCACACACAGAGAAGAGAAGAGAAGAGAACAGAATGACATGTTATGAATTAGGGTTTTGGTTTTATATATAAGAGGTAGGCTAGTATGTGTCAGAGGTGAATGGTATAAATATAGTCTAAGTTGCATACGGTCCGAATCAGTTTTAATCTGGAATCGTGAAGTGAAATCCGTAACCAATTTGCGAGGAACAATTTTTTAATTTTTTAACTAGAACCGGACCACGAATTCAAAAATCCAATCCAAACCTATCGGATTGGACTGGACCGGTTTGGTTTATGGATTTTACAGATTCCTTACTCAGCCGTAAAGAGAATAGGATAGTTAATATATAGTTTTTTCCTACAACCTTTTGCCTATTAATAGCCTCATATGGCTATATTGTAAAGGCTCCAACACAAATTGAAGAAAGTTGGTTTGTATTTCTCTTGCCATTTTTTTTTTCTATGATAGGAGTAGATGTACCTTAGATTTATTTTTTGCATTTTCATTTTGAAGCAATAGGAATAGAGGTAAATTAGTAGTTACTTTGATTGTTCACTCAATCATCTTTTCCATCTCATTTTCTTCTTTTTCTATTTATTTTTCTCTGCACTTGGAGGCAATTGTTGAAGTCCTCTTCATTGAGGCAAAAACAACCGCCAACACATTTGTCTAATAATTGACTTGAATTTAATTTGTAAAGATTTTTCAATTCTTGCTAGCACGCTCATATTTATGAAATTTTTCTTCATAAAAAAAATAAGCCAAACAATATCATTTTACTTAGATGTGATATGTATTAGATTAATTTTACCAAATATATATACATATATATGTACTGGAATTATGCATATGGGATGAAGCTTTCTTTGGCGTAATGGCTTGGAGTGATTTCCTTTTCCCTTGAGTTCTAGCAGTTGATAAATTAAAATTTTCAAAGGCTTTGATCTCTATGTTGAATTGTTTGCTATTCAATATTGAATTTCTAGCATCTTAAAGCAATTCCAACGGAAAAAGGGTAAAATGGTTTATTTTTTAGTTTGTTACAATGTAAAAAAGTTATTTTTTAATGATATCATTTCAATAATTCACTTGTTATTTTGACACAATTAATTCTCATATCAATTTTTAACCATTAGATCTAGGATGATTCTACTTACACCACTCTTTTACCTTCTTACACCCTCCATCTCATTACACCACTTAAAAAAAAATTAAATTCTCATTACACCTAATATATTACCAAAACAAACCCTATGATAAAAAACTCTTCAAAACCCATCTCTTTACACCCATACTTTGTGTTGGGCCTGTTCGGTAATATAATGCTAAACAATTTGAATTACTCTAGTTCCATGTTACCGGATAAAATTTTGTTTTCCAGTATTATGTTACCATTCAATTGGGTAATTTCAGTTCGCTTCCCAACAAGATCAGTAGAATCCACATTGAAGTGCCTGTTTGGTCACACAATGCGAAACAATTTACAAAAATTCGGTGCTATAATGCTGGAATAAATTGTTTGTTCCAGCCTTTTGTTGCTATACATTTACAGAGCAACTTCCTTCCAAATAATGTAGCAATAATTTGTGCTGGGCCTGTTCGATAATAAAATGCTAGTGAATTTTAATTACTCCAATGTTATGTTGCTGGAAAAAATAGATTTGTCTAGCGTTCTATTGCTATACATTTACAGAATCACTTTGTTCCAAATGATAATTTGGGCTTGTTCGGTAATTTGATACCAAACTTATATTTTTTGTTCGGCAATTTGATACCAGACTTATATTTTTTGTTCTATAATTTACCGGAAATGTATCTTTTATTCTGCAATTTGATACCAGACTTATATTTTTTGTTCGGCACTGTGATGCTGGACTATATTATTTTGTTCAGTTTCGAAACACCGAACAAAAGTCGCAGACCAACCCATAAAATCGAAACAAAAACCTACCAAACTAATAAAAAAAACTCACCATTCCACTTTTTTGATGGTTTTTCACCACCGTTTCTTCATCAATTGTTTTTTTTGATGATCAAAATACTATGATTATCACTTTTTCAAAAGAGATGTGTAAGAGAAAACAAAAGTTGAGAAAGAAAAAATAGGGATTGAAGATCAAGGGGTGTAAGGAGATAATCAAATATATTTAATTTTAGTGTTTTGTCCTTTTAAGTAATTTCACACATGGATAAATTTGGAAGAAAAAAAAATCTCATATAGAGGGTGTAAGGAGGTAAAAGAGTGGTGTAAGTAGAATCACCCTTAGATCTATTTTTTGGGGGTAAGTAAGTTATAAAATAAAACAATGAAATATACAAATTTACAAGAGCATACCCCAAGCTACTACAACTCCCTATAATCCAAACAGATTTCCTACCCCACTTCTAAAACATGGAGGAACTAGTAAAACAGACGCTAACATAATGTGTTGTTGATATATTTTACCCCTAGTAACTTATGCCATCAATAAAGAAGATAAAGAAACTAGGGGCAATAGATTAGCAACACTAACAAAATGGCATCTTACAACAATGATACATAACAAGTAACCAGAACAAATTACCAACACTACCACAACCAGTACATTTAACTATGTATCTATTTATGCCATGTTGCACCTACCATACCATCATAAGATAGACAAGAACTACGGAGAGGATACATGGGCAAATATACAACAAAAGGAAAACATAAAGAAGAAAAAAGCTCCGAAATGCCTAACTATACAACAAATACGTTATCAAGTTAAACACACACCAAAACTAGCTGAATATAATAAACGTCCTTGCAAGTATCCAACTTCAACCATGGATGAACAACATGGAGCCTAGTAACCATCTCACATCCTTATAGTTGTGACATCCATCCATAGCCACTAAACCAAAACCGTGACGGAGGAAAATGTTTACCCCATGAAAAATCCTGATAGAGGCACATGAAGCTCGCAGGGTCACCTATAAATCATTAGATCTACTTCTCATAAAAGTTTATATGATCATAATTTAATTTTGTTGATGTGGTGAAACTAGCTTTGCAAAATTTCAAGTCAAATTTAATACAAGATTTAGCTTAATCGTTTTTTCCGTAATGCATTAACTCACCATATAGAGAAGGATTTTTGAAATATTTGGTCAAAATTTGACCTAGGTAAACCTTACGACTTTTAACATTGTAGTTGCTTATACATAAAGCATATCAACTTTTTACTTAGAATTTATAAAGATTAGAATTTAGAGAAAGGAGGGTTGTTGCATGTAAATGGATAAAATGAAATTTGAGCCACGTTTTGTGAACATTCCTTTTTAGAACATCATTCTGTAAACATGGATAATAATAAATTGGTCGATAAGTCCTATTTTGCTCTTAAAATTACTATTAAGTCCTATTAAGTTTTAATATGGATAATTAAATCTTATTTTCATATTTTCTTTAAATTTTGGGCATTCAATACAAACTTGACACCTGGTCTACTACAATTATTTATTGTGAATTAGACTGTTATGAATATTTTAAGTTGAATCTTAGAGTTGTATGAGTTCGATAAAATTTGTATAGAATGAGACACATGGGATTTTATGATAGTGTGATTTGTAGTCCATCTCCAAATTTCACAAGCTACTTTCATACTCTCTCTATCTTTATTTTGATTTTTTATATGTCAATATTGTATTATTTTAATTTTATTTATTTGATGTCCAAAAGAAAAATGGGCAAAGCACCAATAAATCCCAAATTTGGAATTGTTGCACCATTTAGTCCTACCTTTTATTTTATAGACTGAAAGTCCCGTTTGATTGTTAATTACATAGAAACCCATTTAATTAACACGTGGCTTGCATTTGGTAGGGGGTAAATGTGAATTTTTGGTTGTAGTTACAAAAATGCCCAAAAGCGTACTATAGCCTTTTTTTTGATTTCCCACAATCCCGAACAAAATGGTCAAGATGTAATGAAAATTTCTGGGTTTCCATGTCAATGTTAGTGATTGGGATTATCATCCTGTGTGATTGAATCTTCACATTTGGCAATGTGGAGCCTCCAATAGTCAATACCAATATAACATTGTACCCAACCACAAAAACCCTAGAAAAGTTAAAACACCCTTTTTCAGCGATAACATTTGCAGAGGCGATTCGGCGTGACAACTAAGGGTTCTTGACTGTGGATCGTCAATGAGCACATAACATCGGTGATCTAACACCATCAATGATTCGACGTCGGCGTGGGTGGCATTGTGTGATGGCAGTAGGTATGTTGATCGTTGATGATGATTTGAATATTTATTGGCTAGAATAGTAGGGGATTGGTGTTAGAGAACATCGATTATGTGGGTTTGAAATTTGTATTGTGGGTTGGAGATTTGTATTGTTTTAGTTGTGGATGATGTTATTTATTGCCAATAACGAATATAATAGCTGTATGTGTTTTTGATGGACGAAATGCTGTGATGATGTGTTTACTGTTTGCATAAATTATAATGTTAATGTGTTTTTGTGATGTGACAACACTAGGTGCTGGGAAAAAATGGGTTTCAGGATAATGTTACTTTCTGTAATGGTTGAGTAATAACGTGTGCATGTTGTTGGTTTGGTTTTGTGTGGTATTTTTGTTGGGTATAGGTGTGGGTACTGTTTTTTTGGTGTTAGTGGATGTTGTGTGCATCTATTTGTTTGATTTCATTTTGAATTGGGGATATGGTGTGAACGTTATCAATGGACAGTCACAGTGTAGTTGTGTTGTTGGTGTTAGGGACTGTGATTGTGCAGGGTATAGGTATAAGTGTTGTGGTGGGGGGATTGTAGGAGGGTTTGTGTTTATGGTTTTATTGGTGGTGGGTGTGTGACGTTAATATATGTGATTGGTAATGCAGAAAACGTGGGTGGCGGAGCACTACACTAGTTTTGTGAAGTCAATGGTGGCGTCCAACAATGTGAAGAAGCTAGATTTTGATGGTTCGCTTGTTGCAGTCATGGACTGCCCATAACAGAGCCCCGATACGTAAGTGGTGACTTTTTTCATTGTTCCATGTTACATTATTCCACAAATATACTATATTTGTTCATGTCTTTTTGCGGTTACGTTGCAGATCGGACTATGCTATTTTTGTGTGTTTCATCATAAGGCAATACATCTATGGAGCCGAGGTTGACAGTATGATGGTTGGGTTGACTCCATGTGCTCTACGTGCGGCAATAGTGAAGATGTTCTTAAACGACCTGATAAGAGGACTACGTGCCAGAACAACTTGATGTCACTAGGCCCCAAATTTGAAATAGTAAATGTTTTTAACTTGGGGTAAATGTTTATTTATTTATTTATTAGTTGATAGTTGGATATTCGTTACGTTAATGGTATATCATAGCTATATTTTGATTGAATTGGACACATTTTTAGGTTCTCGGTACCATAGCATTTCATAAGGTGGATGCCGTTGGTTATATTTGTCGGATGCCGGCTTAGTTGTTTTTTTGAGGACATTATGATTTGCGAATAAATGAGACATTATTTTCATGCGAATGTGTGCGTGAACATGAATCCGTCGTTAGTGTGTGTACGTTGTAATTGTTTAGCAGTTTAACATGACATGTAGTACATTGTACATTGTCAATCTCTTGGTGGTAATTCCAAGTGACGTAATGATCATAGACAACAGTGTCGCTAGGGACAATATGAGGTCACTACCGCAAGACACACGACAATTGTTGAGGTACAGTGTGGGCACAAATGTTGCAACATTACGAAGTTTGTAATGTGTTATCCTATTACGGTCATACAACCAGCCGTTCTTTGCAACACTGACTTGTCCCTCGTAGCAATATGTTGTTCATGCATGGTGGCCAACGTGTATGGGTAACTTGGCCGTTGTTGTCTGGTTATGTGCTAATAGTAAGACGCCAAGTGGATGTGTACTGTGATGTTGTATTTGTTGATAATGTAAGGACAAAAAAAAAACTGACATCTACGTACACCAGTGTGGGTCTAAAAATGGATTGGTACAGATGGTGAAATAGTCATAGCTGATGTTGTATATCTGTGAGAACAAAATCAAATTTATTAAACCGAAATGAATTCTGTAACGTCATTGAGAAAAAATCAGAGCACAGCAAATGATGATAACTTTGAACCATCCAACAAAACATATTGGTGTGTGATGTTAGTGTTCCAAAATCAAGACAAATCGAATCCACATTAGGAACAAAACATCCATTACGGAAACATCAAAACTCCAAAACAAAATCACATAATTCTCTCTTCCCCAAAAAATAGTAATGTTAAACCATACCTTATCAACAATCCACCAAAAAATCTTTTTGAAATCAGTACTAAGGGCAAATAAATAAACTACAATCAATAATTCAAACAAATCCAACATACCAAAATATAAAAAGGACTAATTGGTCTAACAAAAAACACTCTGAACTAAATGAAGCAACATTTTCCAATTTGAGATTTATGAATAATTTTTCCAAAAAAAAAATCTACTATATACAAAAGTTTTACCCTCAAAAGTCAATCTGAAATTATAAAATAAAAAATCACGTATAACACACATGCATCCGTTATAAAAAAAAAAATGGGTGGAAAGTGCAATGCAAATGTCTAGGATTATTATCGTCATTCCACAATAAGGTGAGGTTTAACACTCTAACCTCCGGTGAGGTTTTGGTGGGCGCATCTATTTACACACACCAAATACACTCTTTGCACATCCTTCTCACTACACACACCAAAAAAATTAATTCCTAATTATTTTACTCACTGCACACACGGTTCATTCCACATCTACCCTCATACACACACACACACCCCCGACCCTCAAACCCAGCCCTCCCAACGGTGCAAATACACCCATTGAAGCCGAAGCTGCATCTCTCACATTACCGTGTTGAAGACATTACCCCATAGCTCCCTGCTTCACACAGCTTTCATCCCTAAAGCTGCATCTATCAAGACATCCCATTGAAGCATTCCAGCACATTTTCAATCCTCATTCGTATTTAGGTGAGTTTACTTTTCAATCCTCATTCCTATTTAATTTGTAATGTAGATTTTTGTTTTTATCATTTTCAAAACGAACGAAGGCCCACGGAGTGTAAACAAGTTGTTCGGAACTGGGTTTTCGAAAGTAAGGAATTTGTTCGGAAGTAGAAATCCAAAATTAGTGATTTATTTCAACAGTAGGTTTCCGAAAATTTTTCATTATTTCAGCAGTCAACTTCTGAATATTTTAAATTCGGACAACATTCAACTTCCGAAATTAATTTTTTGTTTCGGTTTTCAACTTCCGAACAGTATATATACTTTCGATTTTCAACTTCCGAATAGTTTGTTCTTTTTTTTCTTTTTTTCTTTTTTTGTATATTCTTTTTACATTTGTATAGTCATCAAACATATTAATTTTTGCAGATAATATGGATTTTGAATATCAACAACGTGTCCCACCTACTGCTTCGAATAGACGACGTCGTGAATTGGATGTTGACCATGAACGGGGACAAGGGCATGGGCGAGGACGAGGTCGAGGTCGTGATCCTGTTTCGGTAGAATATGATATCCCCAGTGCCAGTCAAAGTCGAAACCGAAGCCAAAGACGAGTTCAAGGTGATGATATGACTGACGTTGCTGTGGAGGACGCCTCTTTACCCAATTCTCCTACTGTCTAGGAAGAGTACCTTACTCATGCTTTTCCAAGTGGACCGACTGATCCATCAATACTGCGAAGTTTCAATAGTCATGTCGCTGCAACTGTTTGGCACGGGGAGGTAAACATTCTTGACTAAAAGTGAAATTCATTTGTATATGAGTTTTTTTTTTTTTTTTTTTGTGTTGTATGGTAGTTTCTAATGAGATATCATTTGTGTTATAGGAACAAGGACCCCTAAAGTGTCATAATCACTCTTCGAAGATCCTTACATGGCCATGGTGGTCAGTAGACAACAACACCAGATTCAAATCCATTGTTGAGCAGTCTGGGCTATCACAGTTAGCTCGTTGCACTTATCGGTTCGTCAACAAGCTTCTAATCTCCAGTTTTGTTGAGAGATGGTAACCTGAGACGAACACATTTCACATGACAGTTGGTGAGATGACCTTGACTTTGGATGATGTTGGCACTATTCTTAGCCTTCCCATTGTAGGCAGATCAGTCAGCGTACTAGATGTGACGGATCATCATGAGTTACACTACTAGTTTCTGGCTTGGGGATTATTGAACGTGTAGCACATGAAGCGGTTTCTACTGCTGGTGGTAATTCAGTCAGGCTTGAGTGGTTGCGAAGTCAGTTTGCTGGTGTTATAGATTCAGACCCCGATGAGGCTATACAGTGCACTGCTAGAGCTTATTTATTGTTTCTGTTGGGATGTACACTCTTCAGTGACAAGAGTAGCAACAGGGTTCCTGTTGTTTAGCTTGGCTTATTGATGGATTTGGGATCCATTCATACTTACGCCTGGAGTGCTGCTGCATTAACATTTTTATACAGACAGTTGGGGTATGCTAGCCGGTCCGGGGTTAAGCAGATGGATGGTTATATGACTCTTTTGGAGGCGTGGATTTATGAGCACTTCTGAGCATTCCGACCTCACCAGAACATGGGCTACAATGAAGACATGCCACACGTGTACCATTGAGCATCTAGGAGAGAGGCGGGTTCCTCCATTGATCATTTGAAATCTTTTCGAGCAGAGCTTGACAGTTTGGTAGCGACTGATGTAAGTTTACTTGTCCTGAGATAATTTTAACACTTTCCATTTATCTTACCCTTTATATACTTTAATTCAAAAACACTTTACATTTACAGGTTATTTGGGATCCATACCACAGCTGCAGAGACCGGCATCCACGTAACCCGGTTACATTCTACCATGGATGCTTAAAGTACTTAGATGTGGTCGAACCCTATCATATAGATAAAGTTCTGAGGCAGTTTGGCAGGGTTCAAACCATCCCAGATGCACCGCTAGCTCCCAGTCGTGGTGCTCGAGGCAACATATCTGCACGATATACAGTCATGTATAGATACTTGAATAGGATCTGGGAGGCTTGGGATAACCACGTGTTATCTGAGCAGCAGAGGAGCACACCAGTTCGTCAGCCTTGGGAATGTGTACCGGGTTACATGGATTGGTATAAGAATATCACGTACCTATATGTTGAGCACACTGATGAACCACGTGTCCATGACCATCAGGATTTCAGCTAACATGCCGATGTAATATATTATCCTCTTTTATGCATTTGTAACTTACTTTTTATTTTCTGATATGTTCCCTAAAATGTGATATTCTTTTCAAATACAGCGTATTGCACATGTACTGCAGATTGCACATCCTATTGTTGAGGCTGGTTATGAGGAGGGGATTCGACATCCTCATCGACTTTACCAAGCTATCGAGACTATGACGCATGTCCTTGAAGGTCAGCACATTGACGAAGATGGACCTAGTTCTGCTGGACCTAGTTATACTAGAGGTTGCTTTTCATCTCCGACATTGACATACAGTCGTAGGCCTAGGCGTAGGCATACAACTGATTCGTGACATGTTATTTGTTAGTTGATAAATTTTTTGTGGTGTTTTTTGTAAGATGACATTGTTGTAATGCTAACAGTGGTTAATATTTTCTTATTGGAATGGAATGGCAACAATGGTTGATACCATTGAAAATGACATTTTATTATTACAATGGAATGGTAACAATTGTCGTTGATTTTGTAAATGATATTTTGTTATTAGAATGGAATGGTAACAATGGTCGATAACATTCAATCCATGTCACAGAACACATCAACATCAAAAACACATCCATCAATTTCTTCCATAATTCTAACATTGTCAAATGCATACATGTGTCATGCGACATCAACAACATCAAATGTCTCTCGAGTAGCTACAGTATCATGAATAATGTCCTTGAAATGCTGAATGCGGCGCACATATGCATCATCCCAGTCGACAGTGCAAGGGTGCCGGTATTTTCGCCAATTAGTGGCTATAGGAGGAACTGGATGGCCTGGTTGCAAAAAAACCTACACCAAATGTCAATTGAGTTAGTGGTCATACCTCATAACTGCTTGTACATGCACAAATTGATAAGTTTCTGTTATACCTGGGCGAAATGATTTCCGTTGACAAACCCAATGGTAATCTCATGTCTATCAAGTTGAGGTACTGGCACTGTTCTAAGAGGTAAAAAGGTGAGACATTGCTGTAATGACAAATGGTATAACACAAGATTGTAGCACGATGCAACAAGATGCCCCATGTCTGGCATAGTCATCCAATGTGAGTATCCAGGACTATCTTCAAAGTATGACAATATGCTTGTCAATTCTTTAAACCTTTCGTAGGACCCATAAAGTGTAATGTATTCCTCTTTGTGTGTGTGCAGCTCACCCAAAAGATCACGCCTAACTTTAGCCCAATCATCTTCTGTATGACCAATTGAAGCAGCGATGGCCCTGAAACCACAATTCCCATCTGCAGCTACATCCTTGACAAACTTAATGTATGGTTTCAACCTAGAAGGGAAAGCATCAACATATGCACCAGGTTTCATTGTTCTAGTAATGTACACATTCCCTTTCGCATTCACCTTCTCCTTTCCCTTAACAGGTCGTTTCTTCTTGGTTTCCATAGTAGAAGCTAATGTAGTGATTTGAGTGTCCCTAGGTGAGAAGGAATCATGTCCAGATTGCACCAACTCAAATGCACACGGGTCACGACGGGTAGAAACATTGATCTTCTTATGATCCCGAGGACGTGTTTTGGGCTTCACCTCAGGCTCAACAAGAAAAGTGCTTCCCGGACATACAGGGCTTGTTTGGTTTGAATTTGAGAGATGAGTTTCAGAAAAAAAATTTCCAAAAATTGTTTGGTTTGAGATTTTTCTCAAAAAATTTCCAAAATCACTTTCTCTCTCTTACACATCAATCAATCACTTTTTCTCTCTTCTCTCTCCTTCTCAATTACTTTTTCTCTCACACACATCTACTAAATTCTTCCAAAATATCAAATCATCCCAAACTCTCACAAAAAATTTATCTCTCAAAATATACAACCAAACAAACCAAAAATTTTTCTAAAACAACTCTCCCAAATTTTTTTCAAAAACAACTCTCCCAAAAACAAACCAAACAAGCCCACAATCTCTTTCAACTTTTTCAAAAGCTCCAACCGCATGGTTCTATCACTTTCACTGAACTTTTTCACAAATAACTCTACTTCTGCATGACAAGTCACCTTCGTTTTCTTTTCTTTGTTGCATATGGAGATATGAAGTTGCCTCCACTGTGAGTGTATGGTAGCAAGTGGTATAGGACGATCTTGTCTGATGTAGTCAACAATCTCATGGGCACAAGGTAAACCATGAGTGTGGCGAAGGACACATCCATAAGCTTCAGCATCAATACCAATGGAATTAGCTCTCTTACTCTCTACAAGCAAATACTCTAATGCAGAGATAGACACATTACCTTATAGCTCCTTGAATTGAGAAGGTTTAAATTGATGTTGCACAACAGTTAGACTTTTCTCAAATGAAGCCTTGATATCAATGTGTTGCTACTCAAGCAGACTATGTATTTTCTCAAATGATGCCTGAAATGAGACTTGACATGAACCCAATTGTCTTTTAAGTTTTGTATGTGCACTCTCAGCCCTGTTCAATTCAATGTAAGTGAAATTAAAATCAAGTACATGGCACTTATTAATAACATATTAAACAAAAGTAATCTTACCGGTTGGTTGTAATATTGCCACAATGCCTACACGTGTCTGTCCATGCCGCCACAAATTTCTTCTTATAGGGAACCAACCAAGTATCCATGGCGTAGTTGACTGCATCCGGATAACTACTGAATTCCTTAAGTAATGATTTAAGACGCTCATCGTATTGAATTTCAGAAGATGCATACACTAAAGAGTTCCACTCATGGTTGAACTTCTCCCATTTCTGCTGTGTCTCAAACATTTTCTTGCATTTGGTCAATACATTCTTACTGATATGCCAACGACATAATAAATGTCTGCCAGTCGGGAATATCTTCTGTATGGCATTCATCAAGGCTAGCTCTCTGTCAGTAACAATAATTGATGGCAAAACAAAACCATCAATGACATCACGCAATGTAGCTAACGCCCATGCATAGTTATTGGCCCTCTCATACTGTAATTATGCGAAAGCTACAGAGAAAGTCATTTCAATTGATGTCACTCCCACAATTTCAAGAAGAGGAAGACGATATCTATTAGTTTTATATGTGCAATCCATAATTAATATACGTAGGAAAGACCGAAATAAGTCCAAACTAGTAGAATGTGCCCAAAACAAGTCTGTCACAGTCATCGTGGACTCTTTACATCGATGGCGCTTAATGTAATTATACTTGGCCAATTCACCCAATAAGTGTTGCATCTGTGATCTTCTAGCTCTCTATACCACCATGTTTCGATGGCGTACATTGTAAATGATTTTAAGTGTGCTTACATTGAGGGCATCTCGCTATTTCAAGATTACTAGGATTTCTTTTGGCCGAACCATGCTCTTTGACATATCCATTAACAATGCTTTCTCATCCTTTGACAGCCTTCCCGCATATGAATGTCCCTCAAGGTGCTCTGCAGGTGGATGGTTATGCAATCCGCATACTACGGTCAATGTCCATTCATCATGTGTGTTAAACCTGTGAGCCCTCATATCAAAAGGACAACCACACTTTTTCGTACCGGTTATTCTTGATGTATTGTTGCCATCATGTCTTAACTTCTTTGTTGCTCTATATTGGCCACTCTTCTCACAAGCAAAATACATCCTGGGTCTTTTTTTTCCCTCCACCATAGTCTGATATTTTGATTACAATGACCATACCATTTCTCTTTCCAACTTCACGTACCCAGTTGAGCAATTCATCCTTACTTTTAAATACCTACAAAGTCAAATAAATATTATCAAACATTTACATTTGTTGAGCAATTCGAAACATAATCATTATAATTTCATAGAGTGAACCTGTTCAGTTGTGAATTGAGTAGTGTAATCCAACACACTATCTGCGCAAACCTGACTTCCTTGAGTTGACACATATTCCTACATGTTTTGTATAACATTACAAATTTTTAATGGCATTATAAAGATTAATTTGAAATTTAAAACTGTAAATTTGGTACGCAGTTTATAAATTTGGAATATAAAATGGGAAAAAAAAAATTTACTTCATTTGGAAGTACAGTGTTGAACAAAATGCTAATTTTCGGAAGTAGTTTTCCGAAGTAATTTTAAAATTTCGGAAGTTGAATGTTGTAAAATTTAACTTATTTCGGACAACAAATATTTATTTCGGAAGTAGATTTCCGAACATAATGATATAATTTGGCTCTGGTTATCCGAACGACGTTGGAAAAAAAAAAAACAAGACTTTTACATTGCAAAACTCACATTTCCTTTGCTATCTTTCTCATAAACATTTATTTGCTTTTGACAATCTAAATTTTCAGAAGAGAAATCCTCCATAACAATGATGAATGAGGATGAGGTTAGTGTGTAAACTAATGAAAATGGAAAGCTACGAATGGACTTGGAGCTTCAATAACTTCAACAGCTTGAATAACAGATGGATGAACTTGGAGCTAAACAGCTTGAACAACAGATGGATGTGAAGTCTGAATGTGTATTGAGATATTTGAATTTGTATGATGTCTAAAATAGTAATTTCACTTAGGGATAAAATTGTAATAAAAATAAATATCGAGTGCTGCTATTAGCACCTATCAAAATTCTTTAGACCCCCCATTTCTTTGGACCCCAACCTTAAATCCTAAATTTTAATAATATTTTTTTGGACACCCCACTTATTACCAAATCTACCCCTATTCCTAATATTTTTACAATCAAATGCACACCCACCTAATTTTCATACCTCCTTCCTGACTGTTGGTCGACCACTGTGTTCATCTTCGAAAGTGCTTGGGACATTCAAAATGCACACCGACCTAATCAAATGCACACCAATTGAATCCATTTTGCTGCTTGATTCCATTTCGAAAGTGATTGGGACATTCGAAAGTGCTGCTTGATTCCATTCCGAAAGTGTGCTTTGGACCCCCCATTTCGGAAATTCAACACTTTACTGCTGTAAAATTTTCCATCTACCATCAAAGGTATGATTTACTGCTATAAAATTTTTCATCTACCATCAAAGGTATAATTTATATATCTTTTCTCTTCAATTAATCATCACCACACAAACAAAAAAACCATTTACCAACCAAAACCACAACCACACAAAACCCTAATATTATAATGTAATGACCAAGTGTGGATAAGGGCATTTTGTAAAATTGAACAAGTGTGGATATATATATATATCTTAAGAGCTCGTGTGGTTTGAACCTTAGGCCTGGTAACACTTTTTTGATTGGATTTATTGATTTTGGGAATTACAAATCACAATAGGAAATTGTAGATTCAATTATAATCTATTTCCCTATCTCAAATATTTCATTTATTTATTAATTTCAGGGTTTAACAACAATCCATTTGTTTTGAAATAAGGGCTCTACATATCTAATTTCTTTTTTAGATCAGACTTTCAGAGTGAGTTCAATTTTGTTTGGAAAATGAGGATGATGAAGAGGTGAGAAGAAGAGGAAAAAAGAGATATAAGAAAGTATAATAACTATAATTGTAGTTTCTTTGTTTGAAATTCCATATTGTTCTTAAATTTTCTACATATTAAATTCAAACTCTGACATCTATCCTTACCTAAGAAAAGTATATTAACACTGTCATATAATTGTTAAATAGATATAGACATATCAAGTGCATGAAGACATGATATGAGTGTTCAAACATAATCATGCTTTCAAGGGGCTCCTACCGTCCCATTTTGAGTAAATTTAACAATTTGCAAACCTCATACTGTCAACCCCACCAGGCTCTCTAACACTTAATATCACCTTGTGGCAACCATTAGGGGGTACTATAAGAATTCTACCTAACCACTACATTGGAGTGAGTAGTTCCTTCTTCTTGTGTTCATTTGTTTTGTGTTGATCTAAGAGGTTTTGGTTCAAGTGACAAAACTCAGGATCTTTGTAATTGTGTTGTGTGTTCAGTTTTGTGGGTCATATGGTTAACAGGGGATGATAGAATCTTTGAATAGAAAAGTGATGATTTGGAGGGATTATGGGAGAAGATTCACTACTTGGCTTCATTTGGGTTTCAATATCTCCTTCCTTCAAAGGAGATTCCCTTATTTTTTTATTTCTAGAGATTGGAAGGTTTTTCGCAGATAATGATATTTTTCTTTTGTTTTTTCTTTGCTGGGGACTTCTTGTCCTTATGGTTTCCTTTTTATTGTTATTTTTGTATTCCATGTTCTTACTTTTTTATTAATGAATTTTTTTTGTTATTGACAAAAAAAATTATGGTGGGACAATGATATCATGAACCCACCAAGTGGAGATCATATTATTTAAGAAAGTAGAGGGAATGAGGAAACAGTGAACCAATCCCAAATCAAAAAAACTCAACTAATCAATATCTAAGCCAAGTTTGCAAAACCTATTACATATCATCCTAGGAAACCTCAGTAATAGTTGCCAAAAAAAAAAAAACTACAATAAATCCTAATAAAACCCAATAAATCAAAAATCAGAAAATAATGCTAAAGCAAATCCGTAAACTTCAAGTTTATAGTCACATTTTTTTTGTCCATGTATGTTTAGAGGGATGGTATTAAATTTTTTGTCAGTTAGAACTTGAGAACTTGTGCAGGGTTGAGATACTTTGTAGAATGGAGGTATTAATTTAAATTTGATTCTTATTTAAATTTGAATTGTGTGAGCTAATTTAAGTAAGCTAGTTAAGGATATTAATTAAGTCATCTATCTATTAAATTTGATTCTTACTTTGTTGCTAGTTATTATAGTATACTTGATTCTCATTTAAATTTGAATTGTGTGAGCTAATTTAAGTAAGCTAGTTAAGGATATTAATTAAGTCATCTATCTATTCTATCCGCATAACATACCTGCATTTAGCAGTAAAGCCCAAGCTATAGACCAAATAATGCATCTATCTATTTTTTTGTTTTTGATGGCCTTGCTCTTGGCATGTTTCTAATGCATTACATCTAATTGTACTTGGTGGACAGCTATGGTGGAAACTGCTCGAGATCGCCCAACAGCGTCTAGAAGACGTAATGTTATACTTTCTCAAAAAGTGGCTAAGAGACCTTGACGCACTCGTAAGACTAAGGATCAAGGTAATGGAGTTAATGAACATGACATGAATGACATAGGTGCTGCTCTAGCAAAAACGGTTGAGGTTGAAAACGATGGGGGCAATCAATTTAATGTGAGTGACATGGGTGATGATTTGGGGGATGAACCAATAGATATGGGTGATGAACCAACAGACATGGGTGATGATCCAGGTGATGAACCAACAGACATGGGTGACTATGAAGACCAACCAGCAGATACAACTGAAAAAGTTAATGAAGATCTTACTGGACCTTTTCCTGGAGGGCCATATGATCCTTCAATTTTGAAGAGTTTTTCATTGTCACATAGCAGCCAAAATTTGGCATAATGATGTAAGTCATTGTCTTACATTAATTTAATGTTTCAATTTTGTTTCAACTTTACTAATTCTTTTTTTTTTCTTTTTTCTTGTTTTTATTCTATGTTGCAGGAACGTGGAATACTTAAATGCTTAAATCATGGTTTTAAAGTTGGAGAATGGTCATTCAACTTGGAAGATAATGAACAGTCCAAATTTCATGGTTTAATTAAGGATTCGGGGTTGATTTCTTTAGTGAGTTGCTCCTACAAATTTGTAAACAAAGTTGTAGTTTCGGCCTTTGTAGAAAGATGGCAGCCAGAGACAAACACGTTTCATCTACCATTTGGTGAGATGTCACCAACCTTAGATGATGTTAGTGTAATTCTAGGGATTCCAGTGATTGGTAAATCAGTCTCTTGCAAGAAGTTATCAAATGTTAACGCTGCAAATCTGCTAGTTGAGGCTTTCAGAGTAACAATAGATGAGGTGAATATAGCGTTGAAGGTAGCACGGGGCCAGTCTATCAAGGTAGAATAGTTGAGACAACGGTTTGGGTCAGTGTCTGATGCAGACAATGATAATACCATTGAGTGTGCAGCTAGGGCATATTTGTTATACTTGTTAGGTTGTACCTTATTTGCAGACAAGACAGGCACACGTGTTCCGGTAGTGTATTTGTCTTTTCTTATGGATTTGCGGTCGGTTGCTTCTTATGCTTGGGGTGCAGCCGCATTGGCTTTTTTATACCGGCAATTGGGTACTGCCACAAGGTATGCCGTAAAACAGATGGCGGAATACATGACATTGCTGGAAGCTTGGATTTACGAGCATTTTGTTGGTGCTAGACCCCACCCCAATTTGGACTATAAAGAAGATCAGGCTCGTGTCTTTCGTTGGATTTCTCGCACCCAATCTGGTTCGTCAACGTCTATTTTACAAAGGTTGCGAGAGGACCTCGACAGATTAGAGGCCCATGACGTAAGTGTCAATCTTATGTCAATGTATGTACATATTACTTTTTATTATTCAATCTAATTCATAACTTACATATAAAATTTTTACTATTGTAGGTTATTTGGGATCCATACCATGATAACCGTATTGAGCATCCTTTTTTTGTTGTTGCTTACTATAGTGAATGCTTAAAATGTATGCACATTGTTGAACCATACCATCCAGATAGGGTACTGAGACAGTTTGGTAGGGTGCAAATTATTTCCTCACCTCCGCTTGCTCCAGTTCGAGCCTCTAGAGGATCCACTGCAAAACAGTACATCATTGCCTATAAATACTTGGATACGATTTGGGAGAGTTGGGAAAATCACTTGTTGTCTGAGATAGGTCGTAGTGTTCTAGTCTTGCATCCATGGGATTGTGTGCCAGGTTACTTGGACTGGTTTACTTCCATTTCACACGTGCAAGTTCAAAACCCGACACATCATTCTAAGTATAATCCACGCACGGAGACATCAGCTGATTATCGTGAACTTCAATTCGTATGTCAATTTTTACCATTTTCATTTTCATATATATTTTGTTTAAGGCAATTGTTAAGTTTTATTTTATTGTTTGCAGCGCATTGACAGTGCCTTAAGCATTTTACGTTCAATGCTCGAAATTGGATACAATGAAGCAGCTGCCACCCGAGATATGTTACGCAATGCCATGAAGAAGATAACACAAGTCTTGGAGGGCCAACATTCCACTGAAGAACACACACCATCAGAGAACTTGGTGTACACTCATCGCAGGAAGCATGGAGCAACGTCTTAGACTTTAGTATTTGTTGGGTTCAAATGTTTTGAATGTGTATTTTGAAATCTTAGTCTCAAACATGTGTTAGACTTTTTGATGGTGTTAGACTTTTTGATGGTGTTAGACACAAGTATAACAAATGTCAGATAACACTTTAATATATGTTAGACTTTTTGATGGTGCTAGGCTTGTATATGACTTTACCATACCTTTTTGGGCACTCAATGAATTATTTTGATGGTTTAGATGGTTTGAATTGGTTTGATGGTTTAGATGGTTTGAATTGGTTTGATGGTTTAGATGGTTTGATGGTTTGAATTGGTTGGATGGTTTGATAGTTTGTTTCTTTCAAATATTGGTAAGTTTATTGCTTTATGGTCATCACTGAATAAACAAAGATGGAAATAAACATGAATTTTCTGTTCATCACTGACTAACCGAACAAATCCTCCACGTGCAGCACTGTAGAACCGAATAAAACTGACTTATTCAGCACTGTAATACCGAACAGGTAGTCTTAGTTTATCACTGTAATGCCGAACATTTGATGGTTTAGATGGTTTGATGGTTTGAAATCATGTTGCACAATTAACTTGCTTTTCTCAAATGATGATTTTATTTTACTATGTTGCAACTTAAGTAAATTGTGTATCCTTGTCCAATTCGACTCAAAATTTCCTTGACTTGATCCAAGATATCTTTTAAATTTTGCATGTGAACTCTCAACCCTATATATGAAAATAAACTGTTATAAAAATAATGTTATAAAAAACCAAACAACTAGTAAATTTAAATGTTCATATTTACCTATTTGTTGTAGAATTTCCAAAGTGCATAAATGTGTCAGTCCAAGCAGCCACAAATTTCGACTTGTATGCATCCAACCAAGATGAGGTAACATAATGAAGTGCATCTTGATAAGTACTGAACTCACTATATAACAAAGACAGTCGTTGCATGTATATTTCTTCAGACGATGACATAACCAACATATTCCAACTCATTATAAACATTTCCCATTTATCCTTGGTCTCAAACATCTTTTTGTAATTGGCAAGCACATTTTTTCCAATATGCCATCTACACAACAAATTTGTAGTTGCAGGAAACACCGTACATATGGCATTCATAAGGGCCAATTCTCTATCTGTGACAATAACAGAAGGAAGAGTATTTTCATCCATGACACTACGCAAAAGACCAAGTGCCCATGTATAGTTATCCTCCTTCTCATACTGAAGGTATGCAAATGCAACTGAAAAGGTCATGTCTGTTGATGTCACACCTACAATCTCCAGAAGGGGCAACCGATATCGATTGGTCTTATAAGTACAATCCATCAACAATACTTTTGGAAATGCACATAACAAATTCAAACTAGTAGGATGTGCAAAGAACAAATCAGTCACTGTCTCAGTATCTGCACAGCTCCTATGCCACTCAATGTACTTGTTCATCGCTAAATGATCTAATAGTTGTTATTTGAGATTTCCCAGCTTTCTCAGCAACTTTATACCTATGACATGCATTGTAAATTGTCTTCATTGTGGAAGCATTTGCATCATCACGTTGTTTCAATATAACCAATATCTCACTCGGTCGTACCATACTCTTCGACATGTCTATCAACAAAGAGGTTTCCTCATGTGACAACCTTCCAGCATAAGAATGACCCTCAAGATATTCTGCAGCAGAATGATTATGTACACCACAAACAACTATCAAGATCCAGCCATCATTTGTGGCTAATTTTTTGCCCTTTAATAAAAAAGGACATTCACATTTTTTTGTACCAGTCAGTCTTACTTTTTTTGTCTTAGGCCTGCTGTTTTTTCGAGTGTCCCTATAAGATCCACTCCTCTCACAAGCTAAGCTAAGTCTTGGCTTTCTACATCGAATACCACCCCCATCTGATTTCTGCACGACAATAACGAATCCATTTTTTCTTCCAACTTGACGTGCCCATCGAATTAACTTATCTCGACTCTTGAAAATCTGAAATAAATAAATTAATTAAACTAACCGATTATTGCACATAAGAAAGGTATATTACTTGTAAAACAATAAAAGATTCACCTCATGAGTAACAAATTCATTACTATAATCCATTACAAGTTCTGAATCAACCTTACTGCCTCTAATCGAAGCATCACCCTGAAAACACGTGTGAATGTAATTTCAAAATTGAGAAAATGATGTTCATTTTAACAGTCCCGAAACTAATGGTTTTGTTCAGTTCAATAGTGACGAAAATGAAGATGATATTCGGTTGAACAGTACTGACTATCTGCATCAATATTCGGAACCTATGTATTGAACGAAAGGATTATGTTCAGTACTGTATTACCGAACATAATTCTAACAGTCATCAAACCAGTACCGAACAGTTCGAACGAAACAAGAACGAACGAAAACAACCAAAAACGACCGAAAATGACCGAGAATGTTAATACAAGGTAGATAAACTTACCAATGGAACGTCAGTCTCACTAGAATTATTGTCCTCCTCCTCTATTGCTGTATGCAGTGACATAAGTGAAGCAAAACTTTCAAGTCCAATAGTGTTGATGATGGTGATGAAGATAACATATTCAGGATTTAAGATGATTATGAAAAATAATAGATTTAGGGTTTATGTTAGTTGGTTATGAAAAGTAATAGGTTTAGGGTTTACAAATATGGAATACGTATAGTTGGAGTTGGAGTTGGGGGTGGGGGTGGGGGTGGGGGTCCAATATTATAGAGTATTAATTCGGGCAAATTACACAAATAGTCCCTATAGTTTGAGGCTTGTGTCACTTTGGTCCCTGACTTTTCAATTGTGACACATTTGACCCTGAATTTTGAATCTTGTTCCAAATAAGGACAATTGAATATATAATTAGATTTTTCAAGGGTAAAATTGTCAATTTGATAAAATATAAACTAATTTGACAAAAATAAATGTCAAACAAATATTTTTGAATTTTAAAAAATTATTTCTACCTACTAAAAATAAAATTATGTAAAATTGATAAATCTTTTAGACATTTATTTATTTATTTTTACCAAATTAATTTTTATTATGTATTTGGATGATGATCATGTAAAATTAATTTTAAGAAATTAATCATGTAATTTTTATTAATTTTACATAATTTTATCATTGGTGGATAAAAATAATTTTAAAAAAATTAAAAATATTTTTTTGACATTTATTTTTGTCAAATTAGTTTATATTTTATCAAATTGACGATTTTACCCTTGAAAAATCTAATGATATTTTCAATTGTCCTTATTTGGAACAAAATTCAAAATTCAGGGTCAAATGTGTCACAATTGAAAAGTCAGGGATCAAAGTGACACAAGTCCCAAACTATAGGAACTATTAGTGTAATTAACCCGTATTAATTCTTATTGATAGGTGGGTGTTCCATTTAATAATGTCTTTTAATATAATTTTACTTTAGGGTATAATTGTAATAAAAAAAATTATAAAATAGGGGTTCAAAGAATTTTAGCAGGCGCTAATAGTAGCACTCTAAATATCATTAAGTGTGTGTATAGAGACTATTTGGTGTGTGTATATAGATGCTCCCGGTTTTGGTGCGCTCCTTGTTCGACCTGACCTATCCATTTTTCTATCCACGGAGGAGGAGACCGCAGAGCTCTGGTCTCTGGTCACTGGTCACTGGTCACCTTCAATGGCGTTACTTCAGCACGTGTACGTGTGCTATTTGCCCCTCGCACGTGCGCTACGGTCTCGCTCCCTCACTACTATCCCTTCACGCACCATCACTATCCCCTCCTCCTCCTCCTCCTCCTCCTCTCTCAAGAAACTCCCTCACACTGATTCCCACGTTCTCCTCGGCATGTCTGAGCAACAGCTTCAACAGCTCGCCGTCGACTTGGGTCAGGTAAAACCCTCAACTATGAAAATTGACCTAGTTATGCTCTGTTTGGATTCCCCGAAACTAACTGTAGGAAAGCATTGCGCGCACACCCAAAAAATAATTTGAAAAAAAAAAAAAACAATATTTAATTGTTTAATGTTGTAATAATTTAGGAAAAGTATAGGGGGAAACAACTTCATCATCTTCTGTACAAAAGGAAGGTCAAAGAAATTCAGGATTTCAGTCACTGTGAGTGCAATCCAATTTGGTACTCTCTTCTTGTTGGATTTTGATTTAATTTTTTGACAACTATATGGCACATGTTCAATTAATTCTACTGTGACTATTGGTGAACAGTGCCTCAGGCATTTAGAAATGATCTTGAGGAAGCTGGATGGAAGGTTGGGCGGTCACCTGTTCATCGTGCAGTGACTGCAGCTGATGGTACTATCAAGGTAGTAGCAGTTAAACCAGTCTTAAGGAGCTTCTGTGTTGTATGATCCCTTTCAATTTAATTCAAGTGTTTATTTGGATAATGATAATATTTTGTAAAATTAGAACCAGTGTTTAGTGGTGGAGTCAGTATTTTGGTGGGAGGCACAACATTGAATTGATACCTTACCAAGATCTATCACAACCCAACTAAACCAATGTTCATTTAGTGGTGGGAGGATTAAAATTCAACATGATGCCAGAGTTATAGGTTAGAGTTATGCTCGAGTTAACCGATAAATATCTTCTCTCTCTTTTTTTTTTCTTTCTTTTTTTCTTTTTAAATATTGATTTTTTTATATAAAATGTGATCACATCCTTCCATAATAATAGGACGAAATCACATTAAGATACAGACATGAAAAAAGAAAAAAAGAAGAAGAAGAGATAGAGTGATAGAGAGGGCTAGAGAAAGAAATGAGAGAGAATATAGAGAAATAATATAAATTTTTTAAAAGAAGTTTTAGCAAAATTAAACATTTAAAGTTACAAATTGCATGGACTGTGTTGAAAAGAAAAGGAAAGGAAAAGAGGATGTATAAGAATTTAAAGGCATATTTGAAACTTCAAAGAAGCAAATTGAAAATTTTTATAATTAGAGGTGAAAGTACAATTTCTGCAAACTTAAGGAGGGGCATGTGCCTCTCCTGTCCTTAATGTGGCTCCATCACTGCCGATGTTACTTTTTATTTATTTATTTCATTTAAAAAGAAAAAAAAAATGTGATTGAAGTAGACAGCTATTAAGGGAGAAGTAGATTCATTAGTAGGCTATTAAAGAATTTAAGCTTGGCTGCAAGAAAGTTAAAAAGGATGTGAAAATGTAGTAATTTTTCACGGCTGGTATTCATTATGACTTTGATTTTTGAAGCACTAAAAAAGGCTTGAGAAGAACTTTATATGAATGGTCTAGTACCATATGTAGATGTTGATGGATTCCTAAAATGGAAATATTTCTGCTTTACATGTTGATTCTTACCATGAATTTACCATGAATTTGCTGTAGAAAATCATTTCCCTCCCTTTTTATTGGGTTCATGGTTATCTAGGAGGTTGAATCATTTTCTGCTCACCACTTACTGCAGTTATTAATAAAACTGGAGGACAACAGACTAGTTGAAACAGTTGGTATACCAGTTGAAGATGATAAAGGTTCAGTTCGCCTTACTGCATGTATTTCATCACAGGTGATCTTCTAACCAAAGAACTAGCCAGCAGGCCCAACACATCTTTTTTTTTGCTGGGTGGATCTTACGCTGTTTTGGGAAATTGTTGATGTGATTTTTAAGTTAAATAATGTTCTTTTCCTCCCTTTTGCTTTTAATATTTAGGTAGGTTGTCCATTGCGATGCTCATTTTGTGCTACCGGCAAGGGGGGATTCTCAAGGAACCTTCAGAGGCATGAAATTGTTGAGCAGGTTTATGTTACATCTCTAATATGTTCATTTATAGAGTCCATAAACAGGTGTGGTGCTTGAATCATGGTTATTAATTTCGTTTCGTACCGGGTGGTACAGTCCGGATTGTACTGTTCTACATTTACCCCGAGTTTTGTATCGCTTTGTTTTCCACCTTATTCCGGTGGGTTCTAACAATTCTGTCCTAATTCAGTAGTTCCGAACAGTTCTGTCTGGTACAATGACCGATTTTTTTAACATTTCATCTACACATACGTCACATCATTATTATCACTCTTAAATCTTTTGCTCCTAGTACTCTCTCTCTTCTGCCAGAGATCATACTCCCCCTCTAAATAAATGAATAAATAGTACTCCCTCCCTCTCGTTTTGGTTACACATAGACTGTACTCTCTCTCTCTTTTTGAATAAATAAATGTTAAAAAGGTACAGTTAGAATGTAAAATGAAGAAATTATGGTTGAAAGTTAGGAGGAAGAAGAAGAAGAGAGAGAACTTTTGTATATGTATTGAAAATAATCATCCACCTCAATTTTACATTAGTCAAATATATATAAAAAACCTAAAGTAGCAATATGACCATCGTACCCTCAACTTAAGTAAATATTAACAAGAGAACAAAAATAACTAAAATAACTATTCTAACACTCCCCCTCAAGCTGGAGCATAGAGATCGAACATGCCCAGCTTGGCAGACAAACAAAGGCCGAGCCAAAGGTTTGGTGAGAATATGACCCAATTGATCCTCAGAACGAACATAAGGAGTCACAAATTGCTTGCGGAGTAAGAGAGCACGAATAAAATGGCAATCAACTGCGATATGTTTGGTGCGTTCATGAAACACAGGATTATTGGCAATGAAGATAGCAGCCTGATTGTCACAAAACATGCTCATAGGAGTGGAAACAGAAAAGCCAAAATCTTGGAGAAGAGACTGAACCCAGAGCATCTCAGAAGCAGTATGAGCCATGGCGCGATACTCAGCCTCGGCACTAGAACGAGCAACGACAGTTTGTTTCTTGCTACGCCAAGTGACAAGATTACCACCAACAAAGTACAATAGCCCGAGGTGGAACGGCGGTCAGTCAGTCTTATTACAGCCCAATCAGCATCACTGAAGCCAGTGACAGACAAAGAGGAAGATGGGCGATAGAGCAACCCCCGACCGGGAGCACGCTTTAAGTATTGCAAGATACGACACACACAGCCACAAAATGGGGTTGGCGGGGAGCATGCATAAACTGACTGACCACACCCAAAGCATAGGTAATAGCGGGACGAGTGACAGTGAGATATATTAACTTGCCAACCAACCGACGATAACGACCAATTTCAGGAAAGAAGTCGCCAGTGTCACCATCAAGCTTGACACTAGAATCCATGGGAGTATCACTGGGGCGAGTGCCTAAAAGACCAGTCTCAGTAAGAAGATCAAGAACATACTTCCGTTGAGAAAGAAACAAGCCCTGAGAAGAGCGGGCAACTTCAATCCCAAGAAAATACCGAAGATGGCCCAAGTCTTTGATGTGAAATTGTTGTCCCAAATACTGCTTCAAATCAGCAATACCATTGGAGTCACTCTCTGAAATGATGATGTCATCCACATAGACAATAAGAACAATACTCCCAGTAGACGAGTGGCGAACAAAAACAGAGTGATCAAAGGTGGAACGGTGAAAGCCATAGGCAAGCACAACAGCACTGAAGCGATCAAACTAGGCACGAGGGGACTGCTTAAGGCCATACAAGGCCTTCCTCAATCTACAAACAAGATGCGCTTGGCCGGGAACAACATAGCCAGGAGGCTGATCCATATAGACCTCCTCGTGGAGATCACCATGGAGAAAGGCATTCTTGATATCCAGTTGATATAAAGGCCAAGACTGATTAACGGCAACAGAGAGAAGAATTCGAACAGAGTTAAGACGGGCCACAGAAGAAAAGGTCTCCAAGTAATCAACACCATAGGTGTGGGTGTAGCCTTTAGCTACCAGGCGAGCCTTAAGTCGCTCAACAGTTCCATCAGGAAGATACTTAACAGTATAAATCCAACGACAACCCACAATAGATTTGCTAGATGGCAGAGGGGTAAGGTCCCAGGTCTGATTTTGATGAAGAGCATGCATTTCCTCATCCATGGCAGACTTCCAACTAGAGATGGACATAGCCTCCAGATAGGTGCGAGGAATGGAAATACGAGACAAGCTACAAGCAAAAGAGTGAAGACCAGGAGAGAGGCGATCATGAGAAACGAAATGAGCAATAGGATGTTGAGTGCAAGTACGTTTACCTTTGCGGAGTGCAATAGGAAGGTCATCAGATGGTAGAGCAGCAGGTGGAACAGGGGCCTCAGACGAAGGAGATGAACTGGTTGGGCCATAAGACACAATGCGACAAGCTTGAGACCGTTGATAAACCTGCAAAGGAGGGGTAGAAGGGAGAGGAGATGGAGAGGATAGAGGAGTGGATGTGGAAGGAGCATAAGGGGGAAGAGTAGGAGTGAGAGAGGCTGGCTCCCCTCACGAGAAGAGAGAAGATCAGTAGATAACTGTTGCCCAGAGGAAGAAAAAAATGGAGTAGACTCAAAAAAAGTTACATCAGCACTGACAAAGTAGCGACGAGACTCAGGATGATAACACCGGTACCCTTTTTGAGTGCGAGAATAACCTAAGAACACACACTTGCGTGCACGAGGAGATAACTTATCCAACCCAGGGTCAAGAACATGGACAAAGGCCACACATCCAAAAATGCGAGGAGGCAAGGAAAAAGGAGATGTGGTGGGATATAACAGAGAATAGGGAGATGTGTGTACAACACTAGAGGGCATGCGATTGATAAGCAAACAAGCAGTGAGAACGGCATCGCCCCAAAACTGTTTGGGAACATGCATATTAAACATCAGGGTGCGAGCAACATCTAGCAAATGGCGGTGCTTCCGCTCTGCAACACCATTTTGTGGGGATGTATGAGAACAACTAGTTTGATGAATAATACCATGAGCATCACAAAAGGTAGTTACAATAGATTGGACATATTCTAAGGCATTATCAGACCGAAATATCTTAATACGTTTGCCAAATTGAGTAAAGATTTCATTATAAAACTTAGAGATAATGGAAGGCAAATCAGATCTTTGTTTCATTAAAAACAACCAAGTCATCCGAGAGTAATCATCTACAAAAATAACAAAATAAAAGAACCCATTAACAGTGGGAGTTCTAGAAGGACCCCAAATATCTGTATGGACAAGAGCAAAAGACTCAGACACACGACTAACACTACGACGAGGAAAAGAACTACGATGATGCTTCCCAAATTGACAGGCTTCACACTCAATCTGAGAAACATGACTCAAACCCGGAACAGCTAACTTGAGCTTGGCCAAGGAGGGATGACCCAAGCGAAAATGCCACTGAAGAGGAGATACACTAGCACTCAACACAGCAGATGGAGGAGGAGAAGAAGTCTCAGCGTCCAAAAAGTATAAGCCATCCTTCTCATGTCCCGAACCAATCATCCTCTTGGTCTGGAGGTCCTACAAAACACATGAAGTAGGAGAAAAGGTTATCGAACAATGGAGAGCTTGAGTCAATTGGCTAACAGAAAGCAAATTAAATGGAAATTTAGGAACATAAAGACCAAAAGGTAAGGACATGGATAGAGTGGGATGAAGAGGACCTTGACCACAGACAGGCCGAGAAGATCCATCAGCAAGTATAATGGTATGATCAACAGGTCTAAGAGTATCAAAAAGAGAGGAATTACCAGAGACATGAGAACTAGCACCAGAGTCTAGGAGCCAAGGCTGAGAGGACTTAGCCACACATGCAATATTACCTGAACTAGCCATGGTAGCAGTAAGGATGAAGGTAGACTAGGCCGGAGAGACTGGACAAGGGCAGTAAGCTCACTAATTTGAGTAGTGAGTGTCTCATGCGAAGTAACAGGAGAAGCATCCGAGCCAATGGACAACAAGGAAGACTGTGAGGATGGGACATCCATAACCTGATGGACATGATCAGGTTTGCCATACTTCTGCCAACACCAAGGTTCAGTATGACCTTGGGAACCACAATGAGTACACTTGCGATCTCCACGTGTACGAGAACCAGGTCCACTACTACTTCCACCACGGAAACCACCACGTGAGCCACCACTACGAGAACCACCGCCACGAGAGCCCCGTGAACCAGAAGAAGAGCTCCGGGAACCAGAAGAACTATGAAAACCCCCGCGAGTAGACCCATGATCACCACTACTAGAAACCAATGCAGAAGATGATAAAGAAGAGGACCCAGAAGTGGATTGTGCTTGTCCCAATGAAGAGCGTAACAGCCTAGAATAGGCATTGGCAGCTGAAGGTAGAGTGTCACTGGCAAGAATCTGATCTTTGAACCCGCGCAACTCAGGATCTAAGCCAGAAAGTAAAGAAGCCATCATAAACTCCTTCCAATGTTGTTTCTGCTTGTTCACATCAGTAGTGAAAGGTCGATGCTGCAGTAACTGATCCCACAAAGTCTTGAGACTACTATAATAATCAGGGAGAGACCGGCCAGATTGACGCATAGCAAAAATCTGTTCATATAACTCGTAGACCCGAGAGACATTACTTTGATTTGAAAAAGACTCAGCAAGGGAGTCCCAAATGGCCTTAGAGGTATCACAAAATTCCACGGTAGTAGCAACCTGTGGTTCCAGACTATGCCAAATCCAACCCATCACACAAGAATCCGCACAACACCAATCATCATAATCTTTATCATCAGTAGGAGGAGGGAGTTCACTAATAAAGCGGGACTTCTTCTTACCTCGTAAGAAAATTTTGACAGCGTGGGCCCAAGCCAAATAATTAGCACCATTCAATTTTTTTGTAGTAATAGATTTGGGCATGTCATCATCCTTATCCATAGTTATAGCCTTAGCCTCAATCTCAACCATAATGATCAACCACACAAAATTCTCAACACGAGCACGAAAGGGCAAAAGACTTGCAAACAGCCAATACCCACACCAACAATCACCAATATAAACACAGAACTAGCTCAAAAACCAAAAAAACAGGCAAAATAGAGGAGAATACAGGTTTGCCAACTAAGTTTGGACCCAAATTAGACCAACACATCAACTCAATAGTAGCAATCAATAAAGAGAGGACAAATATCCCTTGCTAGAAGGGTTTCAGCCCTTTTATAGGAACCTTCAATAGGTAGAACTGAAGAAAACAAGGTTACTGGACCAGAAACAGGCAATAATCGAACAAAATATCAACCTAACAGTAGTAAAACGACAAATTAAGATCAAGGACCCTTAGAGTGGTGATTTTCGGCTCCTAGGGAAGTGAGCCCAGCAAGAAAAACCAGAAAAAAATAGTCCCAAAGGCAGATTCAAAAAAACAGTCCCAAAAACACGAAATACTTTCAAAAATCGAAAACTCACATCAGGGATGATCAAAAAATTCCACAAAAATCACCATAAATCTCAGGAGGCAATTTCGAGTCTAGGGGTGAAGGACCCGTCCGTACAATGCTTACGTCATGCTGACGTCATCGTACGGCTGATGACATCAGCACGTCTCGGTCACCTCAGATCGATCTTTAGAATCTGTAGAAACCTTTCTAATGAAGAAGAGATTGCTCTGATACCAAGTTAGAATGTAAAATGAAGAAATTAGGGTTGAAAGTTAGGAGGAAGAAGAAGAAGAGAGAGAACTTTTGTATATGTATTGAAAATAATCATCCACCTCAACTTTACATCAGTCAAATATATATAAAAAACCTAAAGTAGCAATATGACCATCGTACCCTCAACTTAAGTAAATATTAACAAGAGAACAAAAATAACTAAAATAACTATTCTAACAGGTACTATCAATTTCTAATGTGCATATTATTAATTAAGACATTGTTCTAAACGTCAATTAGCTAATTATACAAATTGTTTTGTTCATGATGATTTAGATTGCTAAGTACTTTTATATCTTGTAAAATTAGTTATACATTAACAAATTGTATTTTGTTAATAAATAGAATTTTTCTGAAAGGTTTTATAAATTCAAAACAATTCATATATATATAATAATTATAGCAATAAATCGGAAACAGTATGCTGAAATGCACGGGTACCATACCAATGACAAAAATGGTATGTTGACTGGTACGTGATTGATAAGTTTGAATACATTGACATTTACACCAAATGGAAAACCAACCTGCTAATGTTTGATTGAGACAAGATAAACGCCCTTGAGCATAAACAAAACTAGGTTTGTCCTCATGTAACTCTCCTCATTTCTTGAAAGTCCCTTAGTTTATAGAAGATTGTTTCACTGTGTAGTTTGTTTTTGCTTTCAAGGAACATGATAGGTGAATTCAGCTGAATAACTCAATAATGATCTAGTACCATGTTGTGGTTCAACATTTCTATGTGCAGGTTTTGGCTATAGAGGAGCTTTTCAAGCATAGGGTTACAAACATAGTGTTTATGGGAATGGGTGAGCCGATGTTGAACCTAAAAGCAGTTCTTGAAGCACATCGTTGCTTGAATAAGGTGTGTTTACATCTCTTTCATGTACATCATGTAGTTGCTGGACTTTTTTTTAAGGGTTAATTACACTAAGATCCCTTTAACTATTAGCGAATATCACTTTGCCCCTTCATCTATGAACCCGTACATTTTGACCCGTTTCAACTATCAAAATGTTCACTTTGCCCCCCTGCTGACCCTCTCCAGACTGCCTGCAAAAAGGGTTTATTTGTATGATTTTCATAGTTGAAGAGGTGATGTAGGATATCATGTGCATAGCATGTGATAGTTAGTGGAAGGAAATTGTAGCCTATATCTAGAAGAGGCATAACCACTTTGTAACCAACTTTTAGATATCGAACATTGATTGATTGAGATATTTCTCTCTAAATTCTCTCTCATGTTCTTGATTGGGCCCATCATCATTTGGTATCAGAGCCACAGAGCCAAGATTTTTATCCTATTATCTTATAATCTGATTGGTTCATCACCTATGAAACTTATGTACCTGATTTGGACCTTCGACTTGACTTGACAGATTGGATTTGCAGATTCTTCTCGTTCTCTAGAATCGACATTTGAAGTTATCACTGGAGATCGTGGCCCTAATTTGATAATCTTGAAGCAGTCGTCTATCTCGCAACTCACAATTGCACCTGCATCTTTGTTCGAAGCTTGACCTAGAGTTCAGATTCCTTTGTGGAAGCGATCGATCGAGTTCGTGTTTCAGTTTGGGGCTTTTGTTGACTTCGTATTCTTCCAGTTCGAAGCCCTTCTTGAGTTCGAATCTGTCTGAAAACCAAAGATACCTTCACCGATCGCGATTTGGTCTCTTTATCTGAAGTCGAAGTTGAAGATGGAAGAGAAATCTTGGTCGCTTGTTTTGAGTTCACATCTGGTTAGGGTTGATCTTCAATTTTCAGTCTGGAATTCAGTCGAAATTGCGACCTCTAATTCTTGAATTTTTCAAACTCGAACTAGTTGGTGACTTCTGCGAATGGGATTTGACTTGCAACTGGGATTCCTTCACTGTTTGGAGTACGATTGTTCGACTGCTTTGGAGTTTGGGACTTAGCTTCTTAATCTGTAATTGGGCTCTGATTCTACACTGGTATTCTCAATCCCTGTTTCCATTATTGGACTGTTTCGGTCATACAGATTGTTTCCCATTCTTGAATCTGGTCCATTTTGCATCATTTCTTGAACTATTGCACTATTGGGTTGTTGCATTCTTGTTCTTGAACTGTTAGTTGAAGTGGGTTTGTGATTCTTGTGACTTGCACATTTGGGAAATTCAGTAGCTAATCGGGGTTGAGGTCATAGGGGTGGTCGTGGTAGGGGTTATGCCCTAGATTTGGGTAATGACACCGAGGGTAATGGGGTTCCATATCCGAGATATGAATGGCTGAGATGAGACAGCAAATTGCCATTCTAATCGAGATGGTGCAATGTCTCCTTCCTTCTCCTACCAATGGTGGTGATGGTTCCGATGATACCGAGGGTAGTACCCGTTCTTTTGATAATCTTTTTTGGGCTCCGCAAAGGCGTCGAGCGGATGTGGGTAGAATGGATCACAAATGGGAGAACAATATCAAGATTGAGTTTCCCGCCTTTCATGAAAGCCTTAATCCCGACGAATTCATTGATTGGCTCAACACTATTGAGTGGATCTTTGATTATGGTGAGGTTTCCGACGAGAAGAATGTCAAGTTTGTTGCCATTCGATTAAAAGGAAGGGCATCTGCTTTGTGGGAGCAATTTCAACTTAATCGTTGGTGATGTGGCAAAGAGAAAATTCATGATTGGGAGAAGATGAAGAAGAAGTTGAAGGGTCATTTCTTACCCTTCAACTATATTCAAATTGTCTACCAAGCACTTTATGTTCTCAAGCAAGTTGGAAGTGTGGGTGATTACACGAAATCTTTCTATCAACTCATTTCTCGGGTTGATTTAAATGAAAGTGAAGAGCAATGGGTGGCTCATTATGTGAGTGGTTTGAAGCCTTCAATCCAAAATGTTCTTGCCTTGCATACATAGTGTAATGTTTCTGAAGCCTATAATCGAGCTTTAGCTATAGAAAAGCAACCAAGCCATCGTGCTTCCCAAATGGGACAATACTCCCAAGGAGGGTTTCGAGGTGGTTTTAGGCCATGTCCTTCTTCTTCTAGCTTTGTGAAAGCTAGTCCTTCTTCCAAGTTTAGGGGTGCTTTTTCCTCTAAATCTCCTCGTCCTAATGGTGCTTCCAGAACCGAAATCCACCTCAAGGTGGAACTTTCAAGTGCTTCAAGTGTGGAGAACTAGGTCATAGATCTTCCGATTGCTGCAAGAATATGGGTACTAATCGGAACAAGACACTTCTTATTGAAGTTGAGGAACATGGTGACTATGAGAGTGCTCCAATTTATGACACTTCGGACAATATTGAAATTGATGGAGATAGTGATGAAGAGGAGAGTCTTGCTCTTATGTTAAAGAAGACGCTTTTATCACCAAAGCTAGAGAGCCAAGAAGATTGGTTGTGTACCAAAATTTTCTTTACCATTTGCAACATTGGTGGACATGTTTGTAACATGATCATTGAAAGTGGAAGTTGTGAGAACGTGCTTTCTCAAGTGGTGGTGGCTAAATTCGACCTTGCGGTAGAGGACCATCCCCATCCTTAATCCCTATCTTGGTTCAAGAAAGGTAATGAGATCAAGGTAACCAAATGATGTTTGATTTCTTTTTCTATTTGGAAGAAATATTTCGTTGAGGTTTGGTGTGATCTATGATGCACGGACACAGACATAGACACAAACACGGGACACGACACAGACAAGCGGACACGAAAATTTTCAAAAAATAGGGGACATGACATGCTGGGGACACATTTAATATATATAATTTTATTTATTTATTATATATCTAAATTTTTTAAAAAATCATTAGTTCCTATAAAATTACAATAATAATAAATTAATAAACACATTACCTAAATTTTATTAATAAAAATTGATTTTTTTTTCAAATAAAAATAATTTGTTTTATAAATTTTAATAAAAACGTGGATATAATTTTTAAAAAAAAAAAAAGATAATAAAGCAAGGAAAAGAGACCACATCAGGAAAAAGAAAAAAAAAGAAGGGGAGAGAAAAAAAAGAGGAAAGGGAGACAGAAAAAGGAGGAAGGAGACAGAAGAGACAAAATGGAGGAGAGAGATAGAAGAAACGAAATCAGAAGAAAAGAAGACAAAGAAGAATAGAGAAGAAGACGAAGAAGAACAGAGAAGACCAAGCCAAAATAGGTTAGGGTTTCTTCTCTCTCTCTTTCCTTGATTTGTCCCTCTCTTTCCCTCGGTCTGTCTCTCTCTCTCCCCTCGATCTGTCTCTCTTTCTCCTCTCCAACAGGTCTAGGGCTTCTTCGATCCACCTTGCGCATGTCTGAAACGCGTCATCACGGGTCCACCGCGTGTCCGACTGGAAAAATTCCAAAAAAAAAAAGGGGACACGTAAGGAAGAGTGCCGGACACATGTCTACAACGTGTCCGACACTCGTATTTAGGCCTTAGCGACGTGTTCGTGCTTCATAGGGTGTGATGTAGTGCCTATGGATGCTTGTCACATTCTACTTGGACATCCTTGGCAATATGACTGGCAATCTTTGCATGATGGCAAGCAGAACACTTACACCGTTATGAAGAATGATAGCCATTTTATATTGCTTCCAATGAAGGAAAAGGTTGCTTCTAAGCCATCTTCTAGTTCTATCACCTTGCTTGCTTCCAAGGAATATTTGGAAGAAACTCCAGATTTTGGGGTTACATTGGCTTTGGTTCTGGTTGTGCACATGGATGCTACTAAGGAAAATGTTGATGTAACTACTCTTTTGGAAGAGTATGTCGATGTCTTTCCCCAAGAGCTTCCTCCCGATTAGCCTCCTATGCATGACATCCAACATCAAATTGATTTGGTACCCAGGTTGGCGCTTCCAAATAAATTGGCCTATCGCATGTCTCCAAAGGAGAAAAAGGAGTTACAACGGCAAGTAGAAGAGCTTTTGGCTAAAGGTTATATCCGGCCGAGTCTTAGTCCTTGTGGTGTTTTGGCCCTTCTGACACCTAAGAAGGATGGATCATGGCGCAGGTGTGTGGATAGCCGCGCAATCAACAAAATTACCACAAAGTATCGCTTTCTAATTCCAAGATTGGATGATATGTTGGATTGCTTTGCCGGGTCAAAGGTGTTTGCTAAGCTTGATCTTAGAAGCGGTTATCATCAAATCCGCATTAAGCTGGGTGATGAATGGAAAATGGCTTTTAAAACACTTCATGGACTATTTGAGTGGCTTGTGATGCCATTTAGGCTTACCAACGCTCCAAGCACTTTTATGAGGGTGATGACATAAATGTTGCAACTACTTTTGGGTGTTTGTGTAGTGGTTTTACTTTGATGACATCTTGATCTATAGTCGAAGCTTGGAAAAGCATTTGTGCCACCTTTTTGCTAGTCTTTGAACTTTTGAGGCGAGAAAAGTTCTATGCAACACTAACTTTGCCGTTGATCAAGTCATTTTCTTGGGTTATGTTATGTCTTCTCATGGGGTGCTTATGGACACGGAGAAGGTCAAGGCGATTGTGGATTGGCCTACTCCTTCTAGTATCCATGAAGTACGGAGTTTTCATGGGTTGGCTACTTTCTATAGGCGATTTATCAAGAACTTTAGTAGCCTCGCTGCTTTTGTAACTAACATTCTCAAGCTTAAGAATTTTGAATGGAACAAAGAGGCCGCCGATAGCTTCCAACTTTTAAAGAAGGTGTTTACCGAAGCTCCAATTTTGGCACTACCAGACTTTGACAAAACCTTTAAACTTGATCGTGATGCTTCGAGATTAGGCATTGGTGGCGTCCTTAGCCAAGAAGGGCGGCCAATTGCCTTCTTTTGTGAAAAGTTGAACAGGGTAAAGCTCAAGTATTCTGCTTATGATTTGGAATTTTATGCCATCATCCAAGCCATTAAGCATTGGAGCTACTACCTTGCTTATAAGGAGTTCGTGCTCAACATTGACCATGAGGCCCTCAAGTACATCAATAGCCAATCCCATCTCAACAAGAGACATGCCAAATGGGTGGCCTACTTGCAACAATTTACATTCTCTTTGTGACATAAATCGGGGGTTTTTAATAAAGTGGCCAATGGTTTGAGTAGATGAACAACTCTTTTGATTGAGATGAAGAATGAAGTGATGGGTTTTGATGAGTTTCGCACATTCTATGCAAGTGATTTTTACTTCTCCAAGATGTTTGATGCTTTGCGAAGGGGTGATAGGGCTATTTATCCAAGCTACATGATTAGGGATGGCTTCCTCTTCCATGGCCTTAAGCATGTAAGTATTTCTGAATGATCTGTATATTTAACTAGTGGAATACGAAGATTACAACCAATATTTATAGCAATACTAAACCTAATCTATAATAGGAAATAACCCTATACAATCAATCGAATATTCACAATCAACCAATCAACCTACCTAATTGATACATAATACCATAATTACATAATATTCTCACACCTCCGCTAAAACTCTCAATGTTTTAATAGAAAACACTGAGAGTTTGCCAAGAAGAAATTGAAATCGAGCAGTTTTGTGAGTCTTCGTAAAGAAATCAGCAAGTTGCAATGCAGAAGAAACAAAAGGAAGCGAGATGGAGCCAGACTGCAGATGTTGACGAACAAAATGACAATCAGTCTCAATGTGCTTCGTCCGCTCACGAAAGACTGTTATGGGCAATCTGAATAGCATTGCAGTTGTCATAGTAAAGGGAGGTCAGAGAAGATTGAGGGACACCTAAATTAGTTAAGAGACAACGAAACCAAACAATCTCAGCAGTGGCATGAGCCATAGCATGGTACTCAATCTCGGTAGTGGAACATGCAATAACAGTCTGTTTCTTGCTCTTCCAAGAAATCAAGAAATCACCAAGAAACATGCAGAAGCCAGAAGTGGACTTGCGATCAGTGACATTACCAGCCTAATCAAATCAGCATTAGCTACCAAGTCCAAAGAGGAAGTGGAAGACAACAGTAAACCTTGAAAGATAGTACCCCGGAGATAGCGAAGAATTCGAACCAAAGCAACCCAATGTGTAGAACGAGGAGCAGAAACGAACTGACTAACCACATGAACAGCATAGGCAAGATCAAGGCGAATACCCATCAGATAGACTAAGCAACCCATAAGCTCTCTATATAAAGTAGGATCATCTAGAAAAACACCATCAGTAGGGGTGAGCTTCACATTAATCTCAATGGGGCATTAGAAATCTTAGTGTCAGTAAGATCGGCACGATAAATAACCTCATTAGCATACTTGGCCTGAGAGAGAAAGTAGCCCTTGGGAGAAGAAGCTACCTCAATACCAAGAAAATATCGCAAGGGGCCCAGATCCTTCATTTCAAAAGTGCAGAAAAGTTCGAGTCAGTGATGATCATATCATTCACATACAGTAATAAGGCAACAAATCCAGCAAAGGTGTGAAGAAGAAATAAAGCAGAGTCCTGAGCACAAAGATGAAACCCAAGCGCAGTAACAACAGTTTGAAAGCGATCATACCAAGCATGAGGAGACTGCTTCTGACCATACAGAGTACACTGAAGGCGACAAACCTGTCCAAAGGAATGGTGAAGGCCAGGGGGAGGACGCATATAAACTTCCTCGGAGAGATGGCCATTAAGAAAAGCATTCTTAACATCCATCTAATAAAGTGGCCAAGAACGAACAGCAGCGATAGAGATCAAAGTATGGACAGTAGTCTTCTTGACAATAGGAGCAAAGGTCTTCTCATAATCAATACCATGCTCCTGTGAAAAACCTTTGCCAACCAGACGAGCTTTGTAGCGCTCAAGAGAACCATCAGAACGAGTCTAGACTTTGTAGACCCATTTGTAACAGACCAGATTCTTACCAGCAGGCAAAGGTACCAACTCCCAAGTACTAGTTTTCTGTAAAGGAGATAACTCATCCTCCATAGCTTGAATCCAATGGGGATCCTGACAGGCCTCCTTGTAAGACTGAGGTTCTGAAAAAGAATGAATAGCAGAAAAAAAAAAAAAAAAGTACGATAGGAAGCAAAAAAAACATGTATTAGATCAACCCAACCTGTTTGGAGGATGACGTGCTCGAATAGGGTAGCGGTGTGCAGCAGGATCAGAGTCGTCAGAAGTAAGAGGATTAGCAGTAGGAGCAGAGATAACTAGTGGAGGGAGAGCCTAGCGACGTGAATAAACTAACAACGGAGGAGGAGGAGGAGGAGGAGGAGGAGAAGACGGAGCAAGCTGGGGACGGAGGAGAAAAGGGAGTAAGGTCATGGGGAACAGTAGAGATGTACTTATCAAGAGGGACCTCAGGAGGAAATAGATCAATGTGAACCAAATCCTCTTTGAAAAGTGGAGCAGTGGTAAGAGGAAGCTGAAAGTAAGGCATACGTTCGAGAAAAGAAACATAACAGGAGACATAAAGACGACGGGAAATAGGGTCATAACACCGATAGCTTTTCTGAGTAAGACTATAACCTAAAAAGACACAGGACAGACCGGGCACTAAGTTTGGTCTGATCTTTACGGGGAAGAAGGACAAAACAAGCAGACCGAAACACACAAAGGAGGGAGTAATTGGGAAGTTGAGAGAACAGGGCCTTATAAGGAGACCGACTAGAAAGAAGGGGAGTAGGCATGCAATTAAGAAGAAAAGTAGCAGTAAGAATTGCCTCGCCCCAAAACGAAGCTCGAATTGAGGCAGAGAGAAGAAGAGACCTAGTTGTCTCAAGAAGATGACGGTGTTTATGCTCGGCTCGACTATTTTGGGCAGGTGTATCAGTACAAAAAGTTTGGTGAATGGTACCCATATTGGCCAAATACTTACAGAACTCGGTTTTAAAATATTCACCACCCAAGTCAGATCGTAACAATTTAATGGTAGCCCTAAACTGTGTAGTGATCATAGACTGAAATGTACGATAAATTTGGTAGAAGTCAGATTTATGAGTTATAAGATAAATCCAATTATAACGGATGCAATCATCAACAAAAGACACATAGTATGCGGAACCTCCTTTAGTGAGAACAGGAGAGGGTCCCCAGACATCAGTGTATGCACAAGAGAAAATGCCAAAACAGAAACTGAAATACCTTTATTAAAAGGTAAAGCGGACATTTTGGCAAGTTTACACCCCCTGACATTCATCAATTTGACTAGGAGAAACTTTACCCAATAATCCTGACTGAGCTAAAGACCGTAAGCGGTCAACAGACAAATGACCTAAGCGAGAATGCCATAAGTAAAACTGACTCGACTAAGAATCTAACTGAAATGAGAAAAAAGTAACTGGAGAGGTGGATAGAGGGAGATACAAGCTTTTTACCACATAGAGATCTCTAACTCTACGAGCGGTCCCAATCTGCTTCTTGCACACCTGATCCTGCACACAATAGACAGAAGAGGAAAAGATAACATCAAAACTAGAAGTATCAAGTTGACTGATAGATAATAAATTGACTGATAGCTGAGGAACATAAAAAACAGAGCGAATAGTAGCAACAAACATGGCAGAGGATAAGACAGACCCAACAGATAGAACATGCATACCAGACCCATTAGCAATATTAACAGTAATAGGAGAGGGAGGAGGGATACAGTTTTGAAGTAAGGAAAGGTGAGGAGTCATATAATGAGAGGCACTAGAGTTAAAAAGCCAGACAGAAGAGGAGATACTTGTAGAAGACCCAAACAAACCTGAATGAAGAGAGGTGAGAGCAGAGACAGATGAGGATGGCTGGGAGGTGGACAGGAGATGTTGAAGCTGAGCCATCTGGGCACGCAAGGAAGCCAAGTCAAGATCAGAAGCCGGAGTAGATGCAGTATAAAGCAACAGGAGGTCGAAATCGTGTCTGATGCGGCTGAGAAGACTGAGCAGACTGACGTCCCTTATTAGGACAGTTGTACTTCCAATGACCTTTCTAATGGCAAAAAGCACACTTATCAGAGGCTAGTGGCCCCTTCTTGGGCTTCGCATGGCCCTGAAGTTGATGAGGTGGTGGGGTCGACAACAGAGGAGGCTGAGTGGGAGCTAAGAAAATAGATAGAGACAGAGTTTGACTGGCCGTCTTAAGACGGGTTTCCTCGAAAAGAAGCTTATGAACAATAGCATCCACAGAGGGGAGAGGAGACCAATGAAAGATGCCACCACGGATAGCCTCATACAGAAGGAAGAGAGCCGTTAAGAACTGTACTAAACAACCTTGCTCCCGAAACTCAATATAAGCTTCTAGTGCCTTGAGGCTAGATGGTTCTATGAGAGCCAACTGATTCCAGAGACCTGTCATCTCAATGTAGAAGTCCTGAATAGATTGATCCCGCTGACGAGCACTCTGAATAGTTGTTTCCAACTCATACCATTTGGCAAAGTTGGACTGTTGATACACACCTAATAAATAGTCCCACACCTCCTTAGCAGTACTATATTTGGAAAATATCATTCCAATATGGTCATCTACAGAATTATGAAACCAGGTCAGAACTTGGGCATTATCACAATCCCAAGTGTCACAAGAAGTCAGATATCCTTCTTGTGTCTGGTCCAATGGACGAGGAACAGAACCAGAAACATAGCCTCATTTTTTCTATCTAAGAAGGAAATTCTTCATAACACTAGCCCAATAAGCATAATTGGCACTAGTGAGCTTACATCTGATGGCTTGGATTTTGGTATCTGTCATTGTAATAAACCAAAGATAAAAAAGGTCGAAGTACAATAATAATTAACAAGTGGGCCAAACAGGAAAACAAATTTTCTTTCTTTTCGTTTCTTTTTTTTTTTTTTTAAAACAAATAAGAGTATTGATGGGTAAAGAACCAGATTTTCAAACACAGAGACAAAGAGAGAAAGAACTAGGGTCAGAGATGAACCAGATGAAGCCGACGACAATCGCGATGACCAGAGGTAGCCGACGAGTTGCGATGAAGCCGACGAGAACCGAGAGAGACGCAGCAAATGGGGTGCGACAAGGAGTTGCGATTGAACTGAGACTGAGAGGCAGAGGGTTTTGAACCAGATGAAGCAAACCCACTACGACTAGGATTTCAAATCTAAAAGTTAGGGTTTCAAACCAAGCTCTGATACCATGTAAGTATTTCTGAATGATTTGTATATTCAACTTGTGGAATACAAAGATTACAACCAATATTTATAGCAATACTAAGCCTAATCTATAATAGGAAATAACCCTATACAATCAATCGAATATTCACAATCAACCAATCAACCTACCTAATTGATACATAATACCATAATTACATAATATTCTCACAATGTGTGCCTAGTTGTTCCTTGAGGACACATTTGTTGATTGAACATCACAAATTGGGACATTTTGGCAAGTACAAGACCCTTGGGTTACTTCAAGATGCTTATAATTGGCCAGGCGTGATCAAGGATGTGGGCAACCATGTGAAACGGTGTCAAATTTGTCAAAGGAGCAAAGGGACTGCAACTAATGCGGGATTATATATGCCTTTACCGGTGCCGGATGGTCCTTGGCAATGCATTAGTATGGACTTTGTGTTGGCTTTACCTCCTACACAAAGGAGTGATTCTATTATGGCAGTGGTGGACAGTTTCTCCAAGATGGCACATTTTATAGCTTTCAAGAAGACCATGGATGCTACAAATATTGCTAACTCTATTGTGCCCGATAGAGATACTAACTCTTCTTCAAGGATGTCTATAAGTTACATGGGGTGCCTGCCTCTATTGTGTTCGATAAAGATACTAAGTTTCTTGCTCACTTTTGGAGAACTTTGTGGAAAAAATTTGACACCGACTTGAACTTTAGCACTACAATTCATCCTCAAGGCAATGGCCAAACGAAGGTAGTGAACCGAAGTCTTGGCAACTTATTAAGGTGTGTTGCGGAAGATCATCCCAAGAGTTGGGATGGTATTATTTCTTTGGCCGAGTTCGCTTACAATTCATCGATCAACCGCACCATAAATACTTCTCCCTTTGAAGTAGTTTATGAAATGAAACCTTGAAGTGTTATGGACTTGGTTCCGTTGCCTATCTCAAGTAAGGGAAATGTTAAAGCGGAGGACATGGCTATATTCATGAAGAATGTTCATGCCCAAGTGAGGGCCCAAATTGAAAAGTCCAATGCCAAATACAAATTGGCCGTTGATGTGCATAAACGGAAAGTGTTGTTTGAGGTGGGGGATCTTGTGTGGGTTGTGTTGAGCAAAGAAAGGTATTCTCATGGTGCTTACACCAAATAAAGTGATAGGAAGGTGGGTCCTTGTGAAGTGTCGCACAAAGTCAACAACAATGCTTATCAAGTCAAATTGCCGCCTCATTTGGGAATCTCCAACACCTTTAATGTGCAACAACTTGTGCCTTTTTTGCCGGATGATTCTTGTATCAACACCGCTTCTATCATTGTAGATTAGTTTTCTTTGTGGAATTTGTTTGTATTATACTCTCTACTTTTGGTTTCACTTCTAGTGCATTAGTTGTGTTTTGTTTGTCTTCACTTGAGGACAAGTTCTTTTGAGGGGGAGAGTATGATATAGGATATCAAGTGCATAGCATGTGATAGTTAGTTGAAGGAAATTGTAGCCTATATCTAGAAGAGGAATAACCACTTTAACCGACTTTTAGATATTGAACATTGATTGATTGAGATATTTCTTTCTAAATTCTCTCTCATGCTCTTGATTGGGCCCATCATCAAGAGGTCAACATGTGAGGGTTCACAAATGAGGCTGTCTTGGTGTAAATAACCCTTTTTTAAACCTCCTTTTAAGTGCGATATTATTGTTTTTGACGACAAACTTTATTGGTCAAACATTGTTTTTATGAGTAACTATCAGTTCTGCGACACAACTATAATCTATTAAGGTTATTTTTAAAAAATTTAACATATTAATATCTTGGAAGTAAAATATTTATTAATCAATAATCTTTCTCATTTTTTGATAATTTTGTTTTATAGTTTTCATTTAAAATTTGGAAGAGCTGTTTCAGAGTTTCTGTATTGATTGTTGGGATTGCGAGCATGTCTTAATAGAATTTATTGTGCTCACCATTTAGCAAAAGCTGGCTTTCACGAAGTCATGCAAGTTGTCTTGATTTTTAAACTGCTAGAGTGGTAGTTAGTACATTGATGTTTTAGCATTGATTCTCATTTCATACAGTTTATTTTCTACTAGTTGTGATGGTGCAACAATTGTTAGCTTTTGGGTTTTGAATCTTACCTTCTACATGGTGTGTTATTCTTTTTCTTCTTTTTGCCTTCCTTCCCTGTTGCCTCCTCGTCTAAGGATGTGCAAATTGGGCAAAGAATGATAACAATTTCAACAGTTGGGGTTCCAAATACAATAAAAAAGCTGGCTTCTCACAAACTTCAGTCCACATTGGCTGTCAGGTATGTTTTTAATTGAGCAATGCTACATCCACTAAATTTTGGCTCGCCCGAATTTGTGCATGCCGGTCATCCGGGAACAAGGGTGATAGCCATGGTTGACAAGGGTTGCACCGGTCGTCCGGCTTACAAAATTTGGGCGAGCTCAAATTCAATGTATGGATCATTTTTCCTTTTAATTACATCCAAGTTATGTAGGTTAAATGTGAATAATTTTTCCATTTTTCAAGAATCACCTGTGTAGATGAATTATTTGACTTACTCTGCAATTTTTTATTTTATTTTATAATTTTTCTTTATTTTTGAATAATTTCAAGTTAAATTAGGTAACGTATTGCTTTGAGGCAATGTCTGTTTTCTATTTGTATATTGGAGGGTCCTCCTAGAGTGGGAGAGAGATATCCCAAATCACCTTTTTCTTTCATTAAGAAATATCTGACACCTGACTTCTTAGAAGTGGCATAAACCCAATTTCAGATTCTCCACTGAAGTTTGGAGATCCATGTGCTTTTACGATTATGCCCTTGGGTAGAACTTGGTAGGTCATTTTGCACAGTAAAAATAAATCCTTACTAAGACCTTAATTCGGATATCGATCCACAGGGACTAAAAAGCTAAGTTGTTCAAATATTAGAAAATCAATTCTTAATTAATTCGAATCAGATGAATATTTTGATTTTAATCTGAAATTAAGTAAAAACAATTATTAAATAAAAAGAAAGAGTGGGTGGAATTAAGTAGAAAATAGTTTGGGGTTTGAATCCACTTGTAATTTCATAACAAGTAATTAATATATTGAATTCCAGTAAATCAATGATTCGGATAATAGTGTTGTATCGTGGCTACAAGCCCCGATATCATCGTTAAGAGGATGAGCATAATAAAATCGCAAACATGAATCATCTTCAGTTGGCATGAATTGGCTACATGAAATTAGGGTTGTAGCAAGACTCGTCTTCCATAGGTATGACTTGTCTTATGTTACATGGACTCGTCAGATTTGGCGAAGTACCCTTGTTGACACGACACGACACGACACGACACGACACGACACGACATGGGTACAGGATACGGCCGGGATACGACATGGAGAAAGTGAATACGGCAAACGAAGAAGAAAGATGGCAAATACGGCTAAAACTCAGAGATGGAGAGAGAGAGAGAGAGAGAGAGGGCTAAAACTCACCTTTGCGAAGCAAGTCGAGTTGCGAAGCAAGATTGAAGTGCGAACCCTAGTCGCAAACTAGACCGAATTGAAGGAGATCTGAAAACCAACATCGCGAAGTCAATTCCATCTAGAAAATGACCCTAGGGCTTCGATTCCCCTTTGGTCTCTCTCTCTCTCTTCTTCTCTTCTCGCTCTCTCTCTTCTTTTTTGGCTCCGTCTTCTCTTCCTCTCTGTTCTCTTTCTCTGCTTTCTAATTAGATTTATATTATATAATATAAATGATATTAATATAATAATATATAATAGTATTCATATTATATAATATTATTCATTCAAAAAAAATTGTATAATACAATATATCATAAATAATATAATTTTTATGTCTAAAATAAAAATAATTTATTTTCTCATATATAATATAATTTATTTTATATCTAAAATAATTTTTATTTGTTATTCCTTAACTTTTTTTTGACTCATCTTCATATAATAAATATATTTAAAAAAATAACTATCTAACGTCCCCGTCCCCCGTCCCCCATATCCGTATCTAAATTTGGATCCGTATCCACGTATTCTCACCCGCACCCTAGTCCATGTAACGTAGGACTCGTCTCATAGTTGTATATACAAACAAATAAAACAATTGTATTACAATATATTCTCAATCACAGAAATCGAATACATTCATTAGATGAAAACTTTACTTGAATAAATAAACTTTGAAAGTTGTACAATGATTATCCAAACCAAATCAAAACTAAAATAACAATACATTAATACAAGTTACTTGATTAGGGTTTTATCTCAATCCCCGAAGAAGATTAGCCGCTCATGGTTGAGATGAAAAACCTCTTCTCCTTGCCTCTCTCCACTTTTGTATTTATAGACATAGGATACATCTAAATAGTACCCAATAGGCTAGAATTCTCTAAAATAAAAAGGGAAATTTGGATAGAATTATTCTTAGATTTTTTGACTCATCTTGCGGACCTGTTTTGACCTTTAAGAATTCAGAATTGAAAATTTTCTATTTCATACAAAATCATAGCCCTTTGATTTATCTTTCCAATGCCGCTTGAATCACTTCAATCTGATATCGGACGAGAGATATACATCCAAAATACTGAAGGCTGTGCAGAGTGACTCTATAGCGGGATTGCAACAATTCTAACTTTTCTTTCTTCAAATCTCATGAGTTGGGCTTTTATATTGCTTGATTCAATTATTTACATCTTTCGAGCCTTTAAACTTGGGTTGAACCTTGTTGCTCAGGCTTCAAATACTTCAAATTAATGTCAATTTGATTTCATCTCACAAGCTTGAATGACCTACACATACACAAACTTATTAAAACCGTCAAGTAAAAATAATTCAAGGACTAACAATTGTATTTTAGGGGGGCCTAAATGTGTTCATTTTAGCACTTATCACAGCCAACTTACACTTTGTTAGTCCTCTAGCAAAGCAAAAGAAAAATAAAATAAAATAAAATCTATCTAAGCCATTTTCGTAGGGATCATTTAGTGTATAAAACAAACCTTTTAAACCACTGTGAGAATATTATGTAATTATGGTATTATGTATCAATTAGGTAGGTTGATTGGTTGATTGTGAATATTCGATTGATTGTATAGGGTTATTTCCTATTATAGATTAGGTTTAGTATTGCTATAAAATTTTTCTTGTTACCAATTTATGGCTGTATAAGCAATTTACTATTTTACAATTTAGGGTGGTTGGCTGATTTGCTGGATGCAGTGTCTGCAAAGTTATAATACGTGTCCACGTGTAACAGCAACTGGTGATTTATTTTCATCTATCAAGTATGGGTACTTTAAAAAATTTGTTGTATGTGTACCGGGTATGCATATATTAATAATGGCACACATACCAAGTATGCAATGCAAAATACATATCCGGTATTTAAAAAAAAAAATTGATTGTTGTGTTCTCATGGATGGGGCTTGGCTACGACATGTAGGTATTGGCTATTTTTGTAGATCCATTTATGTAATTTTCAAAGAACATGTGGGTACTGAAATAAATATATTATCTGTTTTTAAAAACTGCAAAAGTAAAAGGGTGTTTTTGCAAATATCTCAAATTTTGAAAACCAATTGCCAAGGGGAATGTGCACAAGAGGCTTATATTCACACGATCAAGATTTCACTTTACCAATGTAAAAAATTAGGTTCGTAACATACCACCACACTATCAACAACAATGACACAATGGTTGCCGTTTTTCCTTTTGGCAGCTTAACTCACCTATCAGTATTTGGCACGATAACATTATGCCCATACATAATAAATACTATGGTGTCTTAATCCAGCCTGTAGGTCTCCCCGTCCATAGCTCAAGCCACAAAGCCGCAACCTATCCTGTCCCATATTTGCATAGGTTGCGTCTGATGTCATACTCGATGTGGTAGTTGGCTCGATTCCAAATGATACAACCCCTAGGTACAACTCACTGTTGAAAATCGGCTTGCAAGGACAGGGTGCCCAAGAGACTGATATTCACATGACCAAACTCTCATTTTACCGATGTGGGACAAACTAAGATCATAGCATTTTATGTCTTTAATAGATTTTCTGATAATATTTCCCTCTTTGCTGTTGCACTACTCTCTCTCTAGAGCATGCAATCTTCAGGAGATGTTTTCCCTCTAGTTTTATCTTAAACTCATCAGTCAGTACAAGGCATTTTCTTTCAATGTTTCCATGTTGTGCTTTAAGCTTCCATCAGTTCCTTCGATTATTGATTCATCTTTCTCTTCTTATCCCCTTTCTTTTACATCAGCTTACATGCTCCAAACCAGAAACTTCGGGAAAAAATTGTGCCTAGTGCAAAATCCTATCCTCTGGATGCAATCATGAAGGATTGCAGAGATTACTTCCTCGAGACCAGTCGACGAGTATCTTTTGAGTACACACTTCTAGGTATTTTAATTTGGAACCTATACTTTTTCCCTTTCCTTTCTTTCTCACACGAATGAACAACATAAAAGTGATGTGACTTTTAATGGCAGCTGGAGTCAACGATTCAGTAGAGCATGCAATAGAACTTGCAGAACTACTCCATGAATGGGGACGTGGTTATCATGTGAACCTGATACCTTTTAATCCGATTGAAGGCTCTGAGTACCGGCGTCCATATAAAAAAGCAGTATGTTCATTTTCTCAATTTTCTTTTGCATCAACCCAGTATAGTTAATGCCTTCTCTTTTACCTGTTTGTCAACAATTTTATTCATTCCTCTTCACTCCATTTAATGTCACTGAAATATTTGATTTTAATTTTATTGTGGTCTTTGGCAGGTGCATGCATTTGTAGCCACTCTAGAGTCTCGTAAAATAACTGTGAGTGTGCGGCAAACACGAGGACTTGATGCAAGTGCTGCTTGTGGGCAGCTGAGAAATGAGTTCCAGAAGAGCCCCTTGCTTGCTGGTTCCGACAACCTGCAATCTCAATTAGACATCCCAGTTTCTTGTTGACAGACAAAGTCTCAAGTTCTGTATCCCATTTCCTCTTTTTGTTCCTCCTTTGAAAGCGCACGATAAAAGTGGTTTATAAAAGTACAACACTTACTTGCATAATTTAGTGCAAAAACTATTTATATTTTTATGAGTTTGTAATTATTCTTCCAACTTCACTTTTTTGATATTTTCCCTAAAATTAAAATGGCTATTTCTTAATTTCTTAACGAAATGATCATCTTTCAAATAAATAAATTTTAATAATTTAATCTTCAATATTTTGAACTTTTTGACAAATTAGATACTGCTTGAATATAATATTCATTTTAAAGTGTTTCCCATTCCTTATCTTTCGTGTATAATTATCATTTTTTTTTTTACATTATGAATTTTGGTTCTATTTAGGGTAAATTATACTTTACCCATCAACTTGTATTACTTTACACACTTAAAACTAAAAGTTGTCACACTTAACCTCTCATTTATTATTATTATTATTTTTTAATCTGGGCCATTATGACGAAAATACATTTTTGGCTACAAAATAAATTAGACTTTACCTTTTGAACTATCACCTAATAATATCACTTTATTCACTCAATTGAAAAATGTTATATTTTGTCACCTTAAATTATAAACTTGTATCAACCTTAAAAAAAATAAAAAAATAAATAAAAATAAAAAAATTATGAATTTATATCAATGTAAGTATTTTGTTAAGGACCTGTTTTTTAAGTAGATGAAAAATTAACAGGTGATTTGCACGTATTACATCTCAAATGGAATGTGTAAAATGACATTATTAGTCTTTTTGGTTTAATTTTAAAAAACTATTTTTAAGTTTTTTAATTTTAGTAATTTTTGTCTTTTAGTGAACTTGTTTTTTTATATTTTAATCACTTTTTTAAACGTTTTGAGCTTTGTTTAACTGAGTCAATTATAGTATAAGATTGTGATTATTAATCTTTCGGACATACATTTTCAGTGTTTGGTTGTAATTTTTGTTATTTGGATTAGAATTCAATGGTCATTTGATCCAACAAAATGGTGGATATTTTAATTTGACAACTAATAATCCAAAATAAACATACAATTGGAATTATATATTTTCTATATTCATTGTAAACAAACATGGACACATGGAGATTATATATCTCATTAATCTAATTGGATAACTAACTCTACACTGATTCCATAGATTGTTAGTTCCCTCATTATTAATAGGATTTGGCTCTTCCTCAATCCACCATCAGACTAGAGGGGTACTGTTAGGCTGTTTTGGGCCCATATTCGGGCTAATCTTAATGATTCCAATCGTTCAATTTGTAGAATCCATCGAGTATATCACCCCTACAAAAAATCACAGTGATCAGATATCAATACCCATTTAATCTGATCACATTTCTGTCACAACTTATTTTGAAAAATTATAATTGTCGTTAACAAAAATGTAATATAATGGAATGTCTGTCGATATCCAATCAACGTGATTTTTTGCAATGATGGGGCTCATTTGGAAACTTGGCTATTTTCGTTGGCTTTTTAGTTATTTTAACTTGGCTAAAAAAATTGTGTTTGAGATAATAGTTGACTTTTATTTGTAGTTGATTTGATGGTTGGGAGAAAAAAAATGAAATGATTATAGTTTGGATGTGACATTGTCTTATTGGCTATTTTAACCTATTTTGTCTTAATTGGCTATTTTAGCAAAACCCAACTTCCCAAACACCTCCATGATATACTCAATGAGCTCTACACATTGAACGGTTTGGATCATCGAGATGGACCCGAATTATGGCCCACAACAACCAAACAACACCCTCTAGTCTGATAACGGACTAGAGAGAAGCCATATCCTTATTAATATTAGGGGGAATTGTTGGTTAGTGGATAGGGATGGCAATTCCAACCCGGCCCGACGGGGACCCGATCCCCCGACCCCGATTATAACGGTTTTTCCCCGAAAATTATCCCCATAGGGCCGGGGATGGTATTAAAAATAAAATCCCCGACTGTCTTTGGGCCGGGAACGGGGATAGGTTCCTCGGCCCCGGCCCCGAAATTTCCCTGAAGTTTCCCCGAAGCTTCCCCGCGTACTACCTACTATTAGTTGTATATTATAATTTTATATCTCACTTTACCTATTAGTTGTATATTATAATATTATAATTTTATCTCTCCCTTTACCTATTACTTTCATGTATCTCTGATCTGAACTCTCATTTCCCTCTTTCCCTCTTTCGTTCATCTCTCTCTCACTCTCTCAACCCTCTGTCTCTCGTTCTTCTCTCCATCACTCTCTCTCATCTCAACTCTCCCTCTTCTCTCCAACACGGTGAAGCACCACCGCCGAGCATCGCCGAGCCTCGCACCACCACCGTCGAGCACCGCCGAGCCTCGCACCACCACCGCCGAGCCTCGTACCACCACATCGCAGCTCTCATCCACTCCCTCTCTCTCGACGAGCCTCGACCACCAGATGAGATTTTTTTTTTTTTTTTCAGATCTGTTTCAGATCTCAGATCTGATTCACAATATTTTTTTTTTTTTAGATCTGTTTCAGATCTGATGTTGTTGATTGATGTTGTTGTATTTACGGATCATTGTTGTTTCAGATCTATTTCTGAGTTGTATTTTCTGAAGAAAAAAAAATTTTATCCGGGAAATGCTCGGGGTCGGGGAAACCCGATCCCCGTTGGGGGCGGGGGTGGGGGCAGTGATAGGTTCCCTGTCGGGGATCGGGGCCGGAGGAAATTCTACCATCGGGGATCGGGGACGGGGAGTGCAATCCCCGGCCCCGCCCCGCCCCGTTGCCATTCCTATTAGTGGAGAGTGAAAAAAATATTTACAAAAAAGTGATAAACATTACAAATATTAATAATTAAAATCATAAACTTTTTCAGTTTTTTGCAAATACTCTCCTGAACCCACTGATGGGTAATTCCCCCTTAACAAAATGCACTCCTTGAAAAAACTATAATTCCAAGGATATTAATATAACTATGTATAATACGGACAAAGAAAGGAGTATATTTGGAGTAAAGTGAAGTAGGAAGAGCGGCTCCCTAATTTTAAAGAGATTGTTTATTTTTAAGTATTTTATCAATGAAAAATAAATTGTTTTTTTAAGGGTTTTATTTAATATTGCATGAAATTTAAGAATTTTATAAATAATGCCAAAATATGTATGAGTCTTTGATAATATATATGCAAAATCTCAGGAGAGATGAGTGAAATTTCTCATTTGAATAGATAAGGTAACTAATGGGTAATTTCATCATTTTTAGTATTATAACCCATGAGATCAGCATGACATTAGTAAGACATCAACAAATTCTATTAAATAGCCAAACAGAGGGTAATAGTGGGGAATTTTGATAATAATTTTAAAAGTAAGAGATATTAGTATAATTATTGAAACCATAGCGAAGGTTTTTCTAATTATCAGAAATCTCAAGGGAGACAAGTGTAATTTATCATATTTTTTATAATTTTTTTTCAACCGTTTAGTATTTTAGATTGATAGAAGATTTTAATTTGAAAATTTTAAATTTAATCACAAATTTTACAATTTTATTTAGTTAAAAAAATAATGATATGCACACATCACTCCTAGTATTACTATAATGTTTGCTCGAAAATTATAGTTTACTACATGCCAAACAGCGCTAGTTAGGAGTGTAACATTGGCCGAGGACCGGTCCATTTCTGAAATTTCGCGACCTAGACCCAGGGGTCCTCAGGTTGGGCACGAGTCCAAGCCCAATTTTTTTTTCTTTTTTGAATTTTTTGAGCACAATAGACACAAAATGGATTGAATATAAAATAATAACTTTTTAAAATGAAATAAAATATTATAAATTTATATCATTTCATTAAGTAGATGGTAGAGTAATTGCATCACTATAAGTTACGTATATCCCAACTAGATTGACATCTACAAGCTTAGCAATCATTTGTATTATACTCCATCTCGAAGTAAAAATAAAAATATTACAAATTACATACTAAAGAAAAATTATTGAATAATCATCGGATGAGTTGGACAATTAATACGGATCACCTATTGTGATAACATCCAAATTAGCTTCAATCCTTGCTTTTTTTCTCATCAACATCTTGTCTTCTTCCAGCTGCATACAAACAATCTCTCGTTATCATCAATACTTCAACCATTTCGGGTGTAAGTCTGCAACGGTGATCACTCAACACTCGTCCACTTGCACTAAAAACTGTTTCAGAAACCACTGTGGAAACATGAACGGTTAGTATAACATAGGTCATTGCTACGAGCACAGACAAAATATATATATTTGGAGGAACTACATGCAGGTGGGAGTTAGAGAAAAATTTACAAATACATGGGGGTGCAAGTGTGTATATGGTGGGGTGCAAATAAAAGGCTGTGAGAGTGCAAGTGACACTTGCACCTCTCAATCTGTTGATAATTTTTTTTTCCCAAGTCTCGCGTGCATGTAATTCCCCTTCTTTTTTTTTTTTTTTTGAGTAAGTCAATCATAAAATAAAACAGCAGAATACACATGTTTACAAGGGTATGCCCCAAGAAATGACAACTGTATACAAATTCCAACCCCATCTCCTAAAAATTAGGGGGGGACAACAAAGTAAGCAAAGAAAACTAACATAATGTGTTGTCAATATATTTTTCCCCTAGTTGCTTCTGCTATCAAGAATGAAGACAAAAAAAACTAGAACCTATACATTGACAACATTAACAAAATGACAAATAACAAGCAATACTCAAACCCAAATTTGCTCAAACTACCACCAAAATGACCTCCTAAAACTACGAACACAACAAACAGACAACAGTAGTAAAAACAAGCTTATTCAACCATACCTCACAAATGACCTTGCAACCCCTAGTATCTACCACGACTAGTCAAGCCTCAATTCCCCATAGTAGTGACTCCCTCAATAGAGATGAGCATGGTCCGGATACCGGTTTGGGATGAAATCAAGATCAATTTGTGAACTACGGTTTTATAAAAATTAGAACTAATCTGAATCATTTAAAACATGGAACCTGTAACCAGTGACGTAGCCAGGAATTCAGTACAGAGGGGGTACAAATTAATGATAATTTGGTTCCATTTTTCTAAAAACACTTTTCAGAAAATTCTACTTTCTTGTTTTCCATTTTTTTTGTTTTTACTGATTTTTTTTTTAATATTTTAAGCAATTATTTTTTTACTTTTTAGACATACCTATATAAACATACCTATACCAAAATAAGCAGAAGCAAATGAAGAACATGAAGCAGATGAAGAACATGAATTACGAAATCAAAGATGATTCAAATAAACAGGAAAGCACTTAAATCAAAACCAAAATATACATTTAAAACATTTAAAACAAAATACAGAAAAGAACTTACAATTACAATTGTAGCAACTGCAAGGATCTTAATTAGGTACAAAACAGGTAAATCTCACTCAAAGCTCTCTGGTTTTTCTTACAGACTGAGGGGTTGAAGAAAAAAGAAGAAGATGGTTGAGTGATTACAATTGAATACAATATATAGAAAATAAAACTAACTATGCAACATGTGAATTGGCTGAATGATGAAGGCAGCTGGCAGCATAGAATACTGAACAGAGCTGTCGGTTGCTTTCGGCTGATTAATTGAACAGGTGAGTAGCTTTAACAAAAGTTGATCAGGCGAATAGTGACAATGAATAGTAAAAGTGAACAGTAACTTTTACTATTCATCACTTTCGGTGGAACATGTGAATATTGGAATCAGAATAAAGATAAATTGGCAGCTTTTCTCAAAAGAGTATTGATTGAAGCCAATTTAAATTTATAAGGAATCCAATGTTGATCAGGCATATGGGTCTTGAGCATCTTGGAACTCAGAACGGCCATATGAGACAGGTTGAGTAGTTGATCCTTCAGAAGATTGTGACTGGTCTGAACCATCTTCTGACTTGTCTGAACTGTTTGACTGGGCTTCAGCCTGCTCGGTTATTTGACGGGCTAACTGGAGCATTTCTGCTTTAGACATTTTGGGCTGAACTTTTGATTTAGGCTTAGACTTAGCAGGAGGTGAAATAGGCTTTGACTGGGCCTTAGGTTTGGCCGTTGATTTGGACTTTGACTAAGGCTTGGGCTGAGCCGAGATGGCAGGAGCTTTTGCCTTGGTCTTTGATTTAGATGATTTGGGCTTGGAACCACTAGATGAGGGGCTTCCAAGATTGATTGGAGGAAGACTTGGCTGACTTCCTTGGCTAATTGCAGCAGTTGGGTTCTGCTGGGCTTTGATCATGGAAGGAATTGGAGCACATTGATCAATAGGGAATTCTTCTTGAACAATTTCAATAATTCGGGGCACATTGAATTTGACCCACCATTTGACTGTATGTTAGCGAATGATTATGTTATCATCAATTCCGTAATGCCATTTGAATATCCATGGGAGTTTGTATTTGGATATAAAAATGAGCAGGGATGGGAATTGCCTTTGATGGGTGGTGAATGGATAAACAGCAGAGAAATAATTGATTGTTTCAATAAGATCACCAGGAAGGATGTCTGAAATGGCACCATAATGAGTCCACCATCTCAGAAACCAGGTAGGTAACTCAGACTTGAATTTTTGATCAAAGGAAATGAACCAAGAGTGACTGAATGACTCATTTTGGTATAAGAAAATCTTGAACCAAGCATCAACATAATCATGATAATTATACTGAATAGAGTGGCCAGGTAAATCACGAGGCTGAGAAGGAGGACCCCATTCAGCAAGGGAAACAATGTTGTGAATATAAATGGAATGGTAAAGAACTTTGTAAGCATAAGTTCGGTCTTGAATAGGTTTGATTAAAATTGAATGATGGTTAAGCAGGATATCTTTGTAATAGGCGAGTGTTTTCTCTGGATGTGAAAGGAGAAAATGGCATCCAGAAGTGAAATGGAATTTAACAAGTTCATTGATTGGTTGACTTTTAGGATGACCAGGTTCTTTGTAGAACAAATTAGTAACATGTGATTTGACATACTCACATTGGGATGACCTAACTGGATTAACAGGGAAGGGAGTAACTGAAACAGATTGATTAGAGACAAAGGGGTCAGATGCCAATGCAGATGAATAATTAGGACGGTAAATATTACCAAGAACTTGGTAACGATTGATCATGTCAAGTGAATGAGAGGAGGTAACTGACTCCAAAGGCAGTGGAACAAGAAGCTGATTAGGTTTACTAGTAGATGGGACCAAAGCCTTGGAAGGAGGCTTGGGACGAGACATCTGTGAAATAAGTAAGAAAGATTAGCAACCAGAAAGAAGATCTAAATAATTCTGGTAATAATGTAAATGATTGTAATAATCATGTCGTAAAGTACGACGGGCTTTAATCTGGTGGTAATTGATGTATTGGGCTCTTTTAGTAGTTGGTCTGGCTAATTTAAGGCGATTGATCCGGCGATTAACTTGTTTGAGCAGGGTTTGGTAATGGGTAATTTGGGTTTTAACATAAGAAATATGTGGAGTAGCACTCATCCCTTACCCCCCTGTAAAAATTCCCGGGTGAGAAAATCAGGTAGGAAATTTTGACAACCAGGTATATAGGTAATATCAAAATCAAAAATACTTAAAATAGATTGCCAACGAGCAAAAATCTGTTTACTAGCAAGATTTTGAACATCTTTTCTAAAACATATTTAGCAGATTTGCAATCAACACGAAGTAAAAATTTTTGATTTAAAATATCATCTTGAAATTTGAATGCATCACTAAAACAAAAAAATTTTTCTTTTTTTACAGTACTATAATTTAATTGTGCTTATTCCAGACACCAGAATGATAACGAACAATTTGTTCAGGTGATTGAGGAGTGACTTGCTGAAGTAAAATGCCACCATAACCAACATCAGAAGCATCAGTTTGAATAATTTTGAATGAATTCTCAGTAGGAATACCAAGACAAGGAAGAGATTTAACATATTGTTTGACTTGTTGAACTACAGCAGTACGAGTAGAAGACCAAGGAGGAGGATTATCCTTTAACCTATCAAACAGAGACTGACAGATTTTTCTAAGATCTTTATAGAATTCAGCAATGTAATTGAGAGAACCTAAGAACCTTTGTAATTGAGTTTTATCAAGAATTTCATCAGGAAATTTGGAAGCAAACTCAATAGAGCGACTAATTGGAAGAATAGTATTATGGTGAATATCATAACCTAAAAACCTAACTTTAGTTTGAAATAATTTAATTTTAGGAGCAGAGATGACTAAACCATGACTTTTAATTGTGTAGAAGAATGCAGTTAAATGTTTCCAATGCTCACTAATTGATTTTGAAAAAATTAATATATCATCAATGTAAACAATTGAGAAATGACTAAATGGATTGAATATGTCATTCATTATATTTTGAAATTCACTGGGAGCATTTTTTAAACCAAATGGCATAACATTCCATTCATATTGACCAAAAGGTGTATTAAAAGCAGTCTTGTATCTATCTTTAGGATGAATTTGAATTTGCCAGAAACCACTCTTTAAATCAAATTTACTAAAAATAACAACTTGATTAAGTCTCTTTATTAAATCTTTTTTATTGGGAATAGGATATCTAATCCATTCTAAAACAGCATTTAATGGTTTGTAATTAATAACTAGGCGAGGAACACCTCGTTCTAATTCAGCATTTTTATTAACATAGAAAGCAGGACAAGACCATGGTGATTTACTAGGACTGATAATTCTATTTTTTAATAATTCATTAATTTCTTTTTTACACATTTCTAGTAATTCATGATTCATTTGAATAGGGCGAGATTTAGTAGGTATTTGTCGTTCATTAAAATTTTTAATATATGGCAAAGTAACTACATGCTTTTTCCTATGCCAAAATGCAGTAGGTAAAGATGAACAAACAGTTGATTCAAGTTTTAACTTAAAATCATTGATTTGAGAAATTAGAACTGGGTCAGTTAACTGTTGATCAATTCTTTTATAATTAATTTCTTCTTTAAGAAAATTAATATGTCGGGTTAATCTATTAATCGTATGAGAAATAGAACAGTCTTATAATTGATTTAATTCTAACATTTCAGGTGGAAATAAGAATTTAAATGTGACAGGTTGACCTAAAACATGAGTAGTTATTCCTCCACTAGAAGTGGTAAAAGGATATAACAAAGATATGAATGGTGTGCCTAAAATAATTCTATCAGTCATATTTTTAACTAAAACAAATGTGGTTTTAAAACAAACATTGTTTTGACAAACATGTACTTTAGGTAACTTATATTTAATATGCATTTTACTACCATTAGCAGAGGTTAACTTCTCTTAACATTTTTCATAATATTTAGTGGGAAGTAATCCTTCTTGAATGCAATTTAAATCAGCACCAGTATCAATCAAAGCAACTAATTCTAATTCAAAATCCTCAACTATGATTTTAATTCTTGAGTACCATTTTTGCATATAGATTTTATTGAGTAAATTTAATCGTTTATCTTCAAGGTTAGTAGCTTGAGGTCGATTATCAAATATGAGTTTATCCGGATTAGTATGATCAGGATTAGAATGATGTTCAGATTCCTGAGGTGATTTTGGATTTGGTTGAAAATTATTTAAAAGTTTAAGATTAATGATTTCATTTTCTAATTTATTATCTTTAGTTTGGAGATCTCGGATAGTTTGTTTAATTTGATTGATTTCAGATTGTAAATCCTGAAGGGTAACTTCTTTAGTTTTAGTTTTAAATTTTTCCAAAGTTTTAGATAAACTAATAATAGGTTTATTAAACTTAGGTTTAGTATCTGATTGTAATAATGAAGTTTTTAACTTATCAATATACTGTTGTTTTAATTGAAGATCATCTAATTTACTAATTAAATCAATGAGAGCAGATTCTTCTTGAGTATGTTTGGTAAGAACAGAAATTTGTTTAACTGGTTTACAACAAACATCATTACATCCTAAAGTAATTTGATTATTAGAATCAGAATGATCATTATCAGAAGGGGAATCAGATGTAAATGGAGGAACAGAGGAGGAATCATTATCAGGTTGATTTAATTGAAAGATTTCAAATAACTGAATTTTAGATTCTTCATTAATTTGGAGTTGGTTAATTCTATCTTTGAGTTTTTGTTTTTCTTTACATTTATTAGCATAATGACCTTTTTGACCACAATTATAACAGGTAACATCTTTATTAGATTTCGGATGGGATTTAGATTTATGATATTTCTTTTTGGGTTTAGTATAAAATTTGTCATTGGATTTGGACGGTGAATAAGGTTTTTTGTGTTTATTATAATATTTGGATTGATGTTTGGGATATTTGGAATGTTTGTGTGATTTCCGACGAGAGGGTGCAACAGGAGGTAATCCATATTGTTCACAGAAATTGCCTAATTCATATTTAGCTTTATGTTTATCTTTAGTAGCTTTTTGACTAAGTTTGAGATCAATACACATTTTTAATCCTTCTTTTTGAATAGTGCTAATTATATCACCATATGTTAGATTATCATATTCAATAACACCAGTAGGTGTACTAAGAGCATCTCTAATTTTGTGAGCGAATAAACTAGGTAATCCATTAATGAATTTTTCTTTCCAAAATGATTTAGTACAGTCTTCTCTTAACATAACTCTAGAGGTGAATACATCTTTATACCATCTAAAATCACTTAAAGTAGGACAAGTAAGGTTACTAAGTTGATCATGTATGCGAGAATAAATATTAGTAGGTGTACCGATGAAATGTCGAACAATAGTATAGATTAGTTGATTAATACCATCGGGGTGGCAACATCCTATATTTTCATCAAAAATAGGTAAACCATTATCATCAGTTTGATTAGCATATATTATGGATTCTCTTTGATCTTCAGTTAAATATTTTTCCCACCATGATTTGAGCATACCAGTGAAACCAGTAGCAATTAAAGTAACAATGTCAGGTTGAGTATATTGTGGATAATTAGAAAGATAACTATTGGAGACCATAGATAAATGATTTAATTTTTGAAGGATTTGATCTTCACTAAGACCATCAATATTCCATTCGTATAATTTTTTAGCAGAAACAGAAAATTGATTATTAAGATTATTTTCTTCGAATTGGAGATCAACAGGAGTAGGTTTGGTATACCAATTTTTAGTATTTTGAGGATTAATTTTAGGATAATGAATTTTGGCAAGATGAGTACATTTTAATTGTTTTCCTGATTTCACACTCAGTTTAAGAGACCCTCACATTTTAGATGCATTAACACTCAACATTCAATTACATGGTTCATTCACTAATATGAAAGAAAAAGTTTATAATATTGCTTTAATTTACCGTGTTCATTATAAATGCATGCGAACTAATTTAAATGTTCATGCTTTACATAAAAGTCCCAAAGATAAAACTCTGTTAATCCAAAGTAGTAGTTCCAAAGAATCACATATTAACATACCACAAATGATTGAATGGAAAAATGTTGATTTGCCTGATCAATGGATCACTGTTAATGAAAATTATAAACATAATCAACAACAATCTTCTGAACAAGATATTCAAGACATTCACCAATTCAATGATGGTTCTGTCAGAATTAAATTTAATCGCAGTCAATCCTCTAGACATAGGACATCTAGTGTCCCTACTGACATTGAAACTGAAGATGAAATATTTAATACTCCTTTATTTAGGAAAAATAGTCGTTTAAATCTTGGTCCTACAACCTAACAGAAATTAAAAGGAATTGATAATTCTACAACTTCCCAAATTAGTAAACCTGTTTATTCTGTACAAACACATTTACCTGAAGAAGAAGTTGCTTCCAATAATTCCCCAACTCAAACTGATTTTGATGAATTTACACCACCTGTCAATCCTCAATTAATGACAATTAAAAAAGACTTTACTCCTGATCTTGATAAATTACTTATTGAATTTAAATCTAAAGCCAATCGACCTCAACGACATGCTTACTATGCTAAATATAATTCTATTCAAATGTCCCAAATCTCTCGTGAATGGTATGATTTTATGGTTCAATATGGTTTCGAATTACCTTTGTTAGAATATGTTGAAAAATATTACAAACAACTTAATACAATCACCAAACATAAGTGGAAGACTTCTGCAACCACTACTGTCAGCTCTAGTCATCTTCCTTTAGAGAAAATCATCCTTAATCAACAAGGTTCTGACATCCCTGCTTCACCTTTTAAATTACCTGGTACTGATACTGAAATTAAGAAGGTCATTGAACAAAATAATTATACTAATCAATGTTTAAATACAATTGGTAAACAATTAGATAAGATAGAAACCAATTTAGAATCTGTTCAAACCTCATCCTCTAAACAACCTTTAGATTCACCTTTACTTAATCTACCCAGTAATCGTTCCAAAAGAACTAGTTTAGTAACTAATGACCAATCTACCGTTAAAGCTATTGAAAAATTATTTACTAAATTATCTACAACTAATAAAATCGATACTGCTACACCTTCTAAAGATAAAGGTCTTACTGTTCTAAATCAACAATTTAATATTGATCCAACTTCTACTCAATCTAACACTATACCTAAAAAGTAAAAAAAATGTGAAAAAAACCTTTTAAAAATTCACTAAATACCAAAAATATAAAAAAAAATATATGAGAATTGAGTACATTTTTTTGTATTTTTATGTACTTATTAATTTTTTAAAATATTGTTTCACAAATTTTTTACTTTTTAGATACATCTAAGTAAGATGCATCTAAAAAAGTTTAAAAAATGTTTAAAATTTTAAAAATATTCACTAAAAACAAAAAAACATAAAAATCAAAAAACTCAATTTTCAAAAAACTTAATCCAAAAAATTCAAACCAAACACACTGATTAATTTTTTTTTTCATAATAAACAACAATGAGATATTACTAAACTTAAACATTAAGAGTTCATTTGGATAAATGTGAATTTTAAATTAAAGGATTTGAGATTAAATTTTATACAAATTTTGGAGAGTAACTATTTTATAGGTGGATTGGAAAATTAAAAAAGTAGATACGTTGAGACAGAAATGATATATTTTAGTACAGAAATTCTATAAAACATACTGCAAAAAAAATGTCTATCATATGTCGCAATTATGATCTTCGTGATCTTAGTTATAACACATTATAGTGTTAGATATAATTTAGTTATAATTTCTTATGGTTGTTATTTTAGTTATGACTATATATCAAGTAATAGTTAGTTATGACTTATTTTGATATTAATTATGACCTATTGTAATTTTTTTTATTTTTTTGTTTTATAATTGAAAATGTGTTGCTTGATTATAATTTATATAGTGGTCATTTTAGTTATGAATGGAAAGAAACACATGAAAAATAAATTTTACATGTCAAATGTAATTAACAATCCAATAAATTTTACATGTCAAATATAACTAACAATCCAATAAATTCTATATCTTCATTGAAATTTATTATGTTTGCATGTCAATAATAATAGACATCACCATTATATTGAAATTTTTATAGATAATAATATAGCCTCTTTATTTTCAATCAAAATAACAATTATTGTTCTCATAATTTTAAAAATGTCATTGACATTTTACTTTAAATAATTTTTTTATTTAATATATTTTCTTTATGTTAAAAAAAAAATTCCCCAAAACTCGGGGGGGCACGTGACCCCCCTGAGCCCAGCATGGCTCCGCCCCTGCCTGTAACGCCGCAACTTTCGAGCCGTTAATAAATTAACTCAGCCTTAAATTTAAACTTCTAGGTATTAATAACCTCAACAAAAAAAAAAAAAAAAAAAAAAAAAAAAAAAAGATACAAATTTATCTCCAAAATAATTACACAAATGTATCCAAAATATATCTTATACAAATCTCCAAAATAATAATAATAACATATAGAGATGACCCCAAAACATCTAACTCTAATAATCTCTTTAGAACTTCAAATCCAATCTCCACTAAATTGCTCCGCACCTGAAAAATAAATTAATTCAGGAAATATACAATACGACAAGAATAACAAAGCTCGGACAAAGAATAAATTTAAAGGGAGCCAATAATTTCACAAACGATTCAATCCGAGATACCAAGCAATTTACCAAATTGCACAAATAAGGCAACTCGACATATGATAATTTATCCAGGACCAAATACACGGTCCTACTCAATACATGACCAGTGATCGGCCTCACCCCCCTCATCCAATCACAACCGCTGGTCCAGGCTATTAAACTTGATCCATATACGGAGCATTTCCACGTCATTTAGCGGACAAATCAACATTTTCAACACAGAATAACTGCACAGAGTTCATCAAATGACTAGAGTAATCAAACGAATCAACAACCAATAATTCTGCAGAATTTATCAAATTATCAAAATCATCAAGAGGAGTACAAATTGAAGGTGATTAAAATAACACTGTTTGCAAAGAGATTTAAAGGAAGCATATTGTATACCACTTTAAATCAATCTCCTCCATCGCCAACACTCTAATCTCGATATTTTTCCATGGATCTCCAAAAATAACTCTGATCTCATTTTAATAAAATCTACAACTCTCATATGCTATATCACCGAGGCAAAACAGAATTTCCAGATTCAAAACCAGTTAAAGATTGAAATTAAAAGGACCATTTTAGATTTTTTCCGAGCCTGGCCTTCCTATGGTTCATAGAGAATTTTTATCTAGTTTTCAGAACATTTTTTCGGAAATAGAATAGCTTTTCCCGATTTTTAGTTATTTAAGAAACATTTCAGCGCTGTCCAGATTCGTCAACCGTTGCGAAAATTGTATTTTCTCACAAACCACTTGCTCATTTCTAATGAAACCATTTTTTCTTGAAAGCTAACTCATTAAGGAAGATTTTGACATAAAATTGAGGTCCAAAAGATTTCTCTACATGTTTCTAGAATTTTTGAAAGTTGGCTATAAAATAGATTTTTCTGGCACAGTTCTTGAAATAAAAAAGTTGGTGAGAAAAGAGGTCAACTAGGGAAAATTTTCCACTTCTATTGTGATGAAAACATGCTAAATAATATGTATTAAACTCAAAATTTTAAGGTGAAGGTGTGCCTTAGGAAATTTTGAGAGATTGATATGGAAAAAGGTAGTCTTATAGAAATACAAGAAGAGTAGAATCATGGCTCAACTCCTTTCATTTTTAACACAAGAATACCATCAAAACACATCTGAAAATACCATTCTAAACTTTTAATAACATGTATTTGAAAAAGGAAGATGAAAGAGAGAGTTGTGTTGTGGCTTACTTGAGGCCTGATTGAATTGCTAGCAAAATTTCTTTCTCTCCAATCCTCTAGCATGCTCACCCTCTTCTCTTCTCTCCCTCTCAGCTGAATGAAGTGTTTATGTGTGTGTTCTTGTATGTAAAATGCTAAGGGAGGGGTTGTTTTTATAGAAAAATTGGTGTGAAAGGTCCAAAATGCCATTTGTTGGAATTGAATGGGATGTTTTGGATTTAGTTTGAATCCAATGTAATAGTGGATGATTATAGGCCTTAATTATACAATTAATCATGATCTAGTTAGGATTTGGTTAGGATTGAACTTAGGGTGGAGGTATGGTTCCATGATTTGGGGGTATTTGAATACTTTTTCCATGAATTCATGGGTTTTGTTTGAAAAAGTGCACAATTTTTCTTTTCCTAGGGTGGCTGGCCATGTGCAAGAAATTTTGGGAGATTTTTGTTGATTATATATATATATATATATATATGAAGATATTTTGTGTACAAAATTATTTATTTAAGAAAGGTACAAGTGTGTATATATATGTGTGTAATGGTATTAGTTTGGGGTCAAATGTGATTTAAGAAAAATATGAGGGCTTGGGTTCAATTAAAATATCTATTTCAAGTGTAGAGTTAATAAATTAGTGTTAGGAAAAATAATTCAGTTTGTATTATCTTGCTTTGAATTTAAAGGTAAATAACCGAACGAAAACTGTAAAAACTGGAAGTTAAGCTTTAGAGAGATTAATCTAAAATTTGAGAATTAAATAATTAATATTAGAGTGTTAGAAATAATTTCTAAGCTTCCAGGGTTCGTATGGGTTCGTCCGTGATGCGTTTTCAATTCTAGGGTTTAATTTGTGAATAATCAACGAACTAAGGGCTTTATTATAGTAACTCAAAATTTAGGGACCTAATAGGATTTACTAAAGTTAGGGGTCTCACAGAACCGATACGAACCAAACCATTTAGACATGGATTAGTTCGGTTTGGAACTACGGTTTCACCTAATAAAAATCATATAACATTGTTTTAAAAACATTCAACATGTAACAAACAAATATAAGTTCATCATCTAACAAATAAAACTCCCATTTATTAAAATAAAAAAAGTAACAAAAAATAGTAGCACAACACAGCAATAGCAGCAACCCAAATCACTTTCAAGCAAGGCTTATATTGGTTAAAGCTGCAAAAAAGGTTAATGTTAATTTAAAATAAAAAAGAACATACATGAATCTAATTTAAATGACAAAATGAATATTGGTATTGCATACCTATTTCTATATCCTTCAAATCTAGAGTAATAGGGTGTATGGTATAATGGTAAGGTAGGACAGTAAACGGTCCGGATCGAATTCAACTGGGAACTGTGGAACATAATCCAAAATCGATCCGTAAACAACGAATTCCTAATTTTTCAAACCAATTTGGAACCACAGATTAGAAAAACCAAACCAAATCTACCGAATTGGACCAGACCAGTTTAGATTACAGATTTTTCAGTTCAGCTACTCACCCTTATTCCTTAATGACTCTCGAGCTATGTTGGAAGTGGCCTAAGAACAGTACCAGGATGAGTCACATGAAACTACATAGTCAAAATTCGGAATCCAATCAACTGAGCTAAAAAAGCAGACAATACCTATGGTACTCAAAACAAACACCACCTCATAGTTGCAAAATCATCTGTAATAATAAGCTAAGCCAAAAACACCCCTGCAACTATCCATGCAACCCTCAGTCTCTACCCCTTCTGATCAAGAGCCTCAAATCCCCATAGCAGTGACCCCTCAATCACTCTCAAGCCATGTTAGGCGTGGCTCAAGAACAACACCAGGAAGAGTGACTTGAAGCTGAGGTCACTCACAAGAATCTAATTGGCATCGTTGAACCAATAGACAAGGCCTCACCCAACAATAAGGCCAAGAAACAACATGTACATCATCCAGAACAAAACAAGCTATACAACAACCATGTGCCAACCGAATTAGTTTAACGGACCTCACAACGCCTAGTCGCTATCACGGCTAACCAAAGTTTCCTAATTCCCCATAGCAATGACCCTATAATCACCCATGCTAGAAGTGGCCTAAGGATATATCGTAATATATTTCATTGTACAATAGTTTGTGAAGACGAACGTTATTTTTGCTAGTTGATGTAAAACAAACATAGAAGTAGGTATATATAAATATGAAAATAATTTTGTTGATTAATCAAAAAAAATTAAAAAAATATTTATATAGGGCTATGCGGGACCAATCATCGTCTTTGGGTGGGACTATATCTTTAATTGGCGTTGTTTGAAAAAATAAATCTATAACTCTTTTTTGTTTTAAAACTACATTTAACATATTATATGTTGCATTCCATCTAATTTCTGTGTCTAAAGGTAATTTTCTTTCTTTCAAAGATTCTTGTTAACATAATTTTCTATATATATTAAGTCGTCTAGCAGAATAATTAATTGTAGTAACTGCATTTTTTTATTACTTATACATAATCATCATATTTGACTTATAACTTTTTTAACAATCAAATTTAAAGTATGCATACAAGAACGGACATGAAATAAAACACCACTAAAAGGTAATGGTAAAGTTGGCTTAAGAGTAAATATAGTCTGATCATAATATTTTGCATTATCTTAACTAATTGTAAATATTTTTTTTCCTATAGTCCTTCTAGATAACTCACTCCTAATTGCTACAACAAGTAAGTCGCCATTATATGGAAGTTCTACTAATTTAAATAAAATTATTCTTTTATGTAATTTCCAATCGTTATCTATATAATGTGCAGTAATATATTCTAAACCTTGTTTTGACTTCCACATATCAGATGTTAAACACATTATTCCATTCAAATTATGAAAATTTTTAAATAATTCAATTTTTATCTCTTCATATTTTTTTTTAATAATATGTTTCTAGTAGTATTTCTTGAAAAACCTTGAAACAGAGGTGTATAAGCTCCTTGAACTAATTTAAAATAATTGGGACATTCACTAGTAGTAAAGGTTGTTCTTATTTAACAATATAATTAACTAGCATATATCTTGGGCACGCAGATAATCACATAAAAATCTAGTTAAATTACTAGATGGTATATTTCCTAATTGCATTTGAGTTCTAATATCTATTTGTTGTTGCCTTTGTACATGTTTTGGATAATGCCTCCTTAAATGATTAGTACCACTTGCTAATGAATCACCAAGACTTTTTGCACAAATTTTACATTTTACTTTTAATTCAATGCTACCATCAAGAAGAGTTGTACTTATTCTATCACAATACTCCCAAACAAGAGACTTTTTAGATAATGATGATGCAACAATAGAAGTACGGGTAGGAGAACCAACTAATTCATGTTGATCAATACTAATAAAATTATCAACATTTATATTAATTTAGTACGATCCATATTTATTAACTAACTAAAATAAGTTAATTAAAATAAATTAATTAAAAAATGACTAACTAATAATTATCAATTAAAACAAGTGACAAACTAATAATTAATTAAAAAAAAAAGTAAGTAATATTATCAATTTAAAATAATTTATGTTATCAAATGACTAACTAATAAAATAGTTTCTTCTTATACACTTGCAATTGTCACTTATGAATGAGTATTGAAAATTGAGAGAGTTGAAAGAGAATTGTGTTGTGAAAGAAAGTGAAAAGATGGGGGTATTTATAGCTTTCAAAAATAACGAGGCAACAAAAAAAATTCAAACAGTCAAAAATTCGACCATTAAGAAAGAGAGAGGCATTCAGAGATGTGGGACCGAGTCAGACGGGAAAAAAGGGGCCACAAGCAGGCTAGGTCCAACCAAACTGTAGAATCTTTGTTAGGAAATAATGATTTTTAAAATTTATAGTTTAGGTTTTGGGTGTTCTCAAAACTTTCCTTGTTTTTCTTTGGAAAGCTTGAAATAAGCTTAGGGACTTTGTCTCACGTTGAAAAGAGAGGAAAACATAAAGCACTTAATAAAGTGTTACATGGAATATTCCTTTGAATATGAAATTGTGAAATAGATGATAGTGTGCATGCACTCACAACACGCACGCACACACATGATGTGGGCAGTGGGCTGTGTGGCGTTTGATGACACATTTTGCATTTAACACGAGCGCCATGATGGCGCTTTTCTATTTGCATCGAACAGGTTAGAGTGATGACATAGATCCAACGTGACATGGGTAACGTAGAATATAGTTAGCTCCGCGTGGTAGTGATGTGGCGTTCGTTGGTGATGAGTCAACCAAACGATCGAACGGTTGCGTGTCTAATTTGAAGCAGTTTGATCATAGCCGTTGATTGGATGTGCGCACGGTCGTACGGTTGAGATGACACTCGATTATGATCAGGCACGATTAGTTAAGGCATCTATTCAGTGTGAGATTGATCTGTACCATAGATAGTCGTTCCAATGGTCAGATCTAATCAGATACAATCAAAAGACATGACCATTCGATCAGGTGCATCAAGGTTTATAAGTAGGCAGTGAATTCAGTCATTTCAATCATTCCAAAATCCTTAGAGCATTCCTATAATTCTCTTTCTCTCTCCCTCTTGATTTAGAGTTTTCGATCAAGAGTTTCTTAAGCAAGGTTCTGCTTTTCTTACTGGTAATCAAATTCTGCGGACTTGATTACCAGTGTAATGGTTTTCTTGATTATATCAAGAGTTTTGATTTACTGTCATCAGTGCAGACGCTGGTAGACTTGATCCTTAGATCAGGCTTCATTGTGTCGTGGAGGCGAATTTACTGTAACCCCTTGCACACCTTTTGGTAGGTGCAAATATTGTCTTTATGAAAGCGACTAAGTAATGCGACTTGAAGCACCAAATTTTTATTCTACGTAGATTCAGAAAATTACTCAAGATTTCATGAAGCTTGATTGATTTGATGAAGGAAATTTCTAACGCTAGCAAAAGAAGATGCACTTCCTGCTTACCACTCTCAAAGTGGTAGACATGTTGACTGCCTGCTATCCGGCTGAGCAAGAAGATGAGGCGGTGGAGCAAACCCGTACCAAAACCATATGGGAGAATGACGACTACATTTGTCAAGGACACATTTTATATGCGCTGTTAGACTCTCTATTCGATATGTATCAACATCTGGAAACGGCAAAGCAAATCTAGGATATACTACATTCAAAATACCTCACTGAGGATGCCACCAGTAATAAATTTCTTGTTAGTAATTTTATGCATTTTACAATGATTGATACAAAACCCATTATGGAACAATTCCATGAGATCCAGCATATTCTAAGTCAGTTTTGACAAAAGAATATGAACATGGATGAATCTATTGTAGTTTCATTTATAATAGAGAAACTGCCATCTTCTTGGAAGGATTTTAAGGAAACTCTAAAACACAAAAAGAAAGATCTTACTTTAAAGGAATTGGCTCAACACCTCCGAGTTGAGGAAGAGTTAAGGCTTCTTGAAAGTAAAGATAATCAATTGGCTCAAACTTCCAATATCCACATGGTGGATAATGGCAAGATATTCAACAAAAGGAAGCACAAGAGCAATCCCTAACCTGAAAAAGATGCTAAGAAATCGAAAGGCGCTTGTTGGCACTGTGGCAAGCCATGGCATTTCAGAAATGAATGTCGGTCACATCAAATACCAAGAACAAGTTCATGGCTGTTGTATCCAAGGTGAACATGCTCAAAGATGCTGGTGACTACTGGATTGACTCAGGAGCAACGAGGCACGTCTGCAACGACAAGTGCCTTTTCACTACTTTTGAACAAGTGAGTGATGGAACAGTTCTTTACATGGGCAACTCTTCAACTGCTGCTATCAAAGGCAAATAGACGGTGGATCTAGAGTTCACATCTGAAAAGGTCTTAAGTCTTAATAATGTTTATCATGTACCTAATGTTAGGAAAAACCTTGTATCTAGAAGCCTACTTAATAAGTATGGTTTCAAGTTAGTATTTGAGTTGGACAAATTTTTCTTGTCCAAGGGTAGGATTTTTGTTGAGAAGGGTTACATGTAGCAGGGAATGTTCAAACTTAACGTTATCAATAATACATCTGTTTCTGCTTATATTGTTGATTCTCTTTCTTATGCTCATTTAGGTTATGTTAATACTAGGAAAATGCATGATATAGTCAGTTTAGATTTAATTCCTAAGTATGACATTGATATGTTTGAAAAATGAAAATTTTGCATGTAATATAAAATTACTCGCATTCCATTTCTTAAAGTAGATAGAACCACATCTCTGCTTGAACTTGTACATAGTGATGTATGTGACATGCATAGTACCCCCACTAGAGGTGGTAAGAAATATTTTGTAACATTCATTGATAGTTTTTTTAAGTACTATCATATCTATCTTTTGCATTCAAAAGATGAGGTGCTTGATAAATTCAAAATTTTTAAGACAGAAGTAGAAAATCAGTGTAATGTCAAAATAAAGAGACTTAGGACTGATAGAGACAGTGAATAATATTTTCCAGAATATTGTGAAAATGTTGGTATTATTCATGAGAGGTCTACACCCTACACACCATAGCAAAATGAAGTAGCTAAAAGAAAGAATAGGACATTAACAAAAATGATTAATGCTATGCTTTTTTACTCCAGTTTAAGTTATGGATTTTGGGGTGAAGCCTTGTTCATTGCCTGTCGTATACTCAGTAGTATTCCTCTTAGGGGAAGAAATGTTACTTCGTATGAACTTTGGAAAAACAAGAAACCTAATTTAGGTTACTTGAAAACTTGGGGCTGTAAAGCAATAGTCAAATTGCTTAAACCTAAAAGGAAGAAATTTGGTGAAAAAGGAATTGAATGCATATTCCTTGGCTATGCTATACAGAGCAAAGTATATAGGTTTTTGGTAGTAGAGCCCAATGGTTTAGTAAAAACAACTACCATCATTGAATCACGTGATGTAGTATTTTATGAGAATCGTTTCACAACCATTCTAAGGTTGGATTCTAATAAAGGAAATGAATAAACTCTTTTGATATCTACAGAGGAAAGTGAACGAAATGAACCCATTGAGCCTAATAAACTTAATGAGCCTGTTGAGCTAAGGATGAGTAAGAGGGCTAGGACTGAGAAGTCATTTGGCCCTGACTTCATTGTTTACCTTGTAGAAAGAACTAGGAAAACTTATTGCAAGCAAACAATAATTTCTTTGAACATGGATTCAGATCCATTAACCTTTGAGGAGGCTATGAAGTCTCAATATGTTACTTTATGGAAAGAAGCAATAAATGATAAGATGGATTCTATCATGGGTAACAATATCTGGATATTTGCTGATTTGCCACCTAGATCCAAACCAATTGATGGTAAATGGATTTTCAATAGGAAAATGAAAGTTGATGGCACAATTGACAAATTCAAATCAAGATTAGTTGCTAAGGGCTTTACTCAAAATAAGGGTATTAATTATTTTGATACATATGCTTTGGTGGCTAGAATAGCCACCATTTGAGTGTTGATTGCCTTAGCCTCAATCTACAAGCTTGAAATCCATCAAATGGATATTGAGACTGCTTTCCTAAATGGAAAGTTAGATGAGAAAATCTACATGCAACAACTAGAAGGATTTGTTGTACAGGGTTAAGAACACAAGATATGTAAACTCGTTAAGTCACTATATGGACTGAAACAAGCTTCAAAATAGTGCCATGAGAAATTTGACAAAGTAATACTGTCAAATGGTTTTAGGATACATGAATTTGATAAGTGTGTGCATAGTAAGTTTACTAGAAATAGAGGTGTAATCATATGCCTGTATGTAGATGACATGCTTATTTTTGGTACTGACAATGATGTCATTGAAAGTACTAAAAGTTTCTTGTCGTCTAGCTTTAGTATGAAATATATAGGCTTGGCTGATGTAATTCTAGGTATTAAGATCAAACGAGAGGACAATAATTTGATTTTTACCCAGTTGCACTATATTGAATTTTTTTAAACAAATTTAATCAATATAATTGTACAACCATGTCTATACCTTTTGATTTAAATTTGAAATTGTATCCTAATATTAGAAGAGCTGTTGATCAGCTAGAATACTCAAGAGTGATAGGTAACCTGAAGTATGTCATGACTTGCACTAGACCTGATATTGCATTTGCAGTAGGAAAACTTAGTAGATACACTAGTAATCCTAGTAGTGTGCATTGGCATGTTGTTAACTAAGTACTTTGGTACTTGGGGAAAATGATAGACTATGGAACAGTCTATAATGGCTATCCAACAATGTTAGAAGGATTCACAGATGCCAGTTGGATAACTGACCGTGGAGATCACTCGTCCACGTGTGGTTGGATTTTTACTCTTGGAGGAGGAGCTATTTCCTGGGGTTCTAAGAAGCAAACATGCATAACAGACTCAACCATGGTGTCTGAGTTTGTAGAATTGGCTTCTTACAGCAAAGAGGTAGAGTGGCTAAAGAATCTCTTGTTAGAGATTAAGTTATAGCCAAAACCCATGCCATCAATATCTTTGCATTGTGATAGTGAAACAACTCTATCACGAGCCTATAGCCATGTCTATATATGACTGAGACATAGTTGTGCCAGGCAATTAATCACAGAAGGTGTGATTACCATTGGTTATGTAAAGTCAAGTGAAAACTTGGTTGACCCCTTAACAAAATAACTTGCAAGGGATTTGGTGTAGAAAACATCAAAGGGGATGGGCCTTAAGCCCACTTAACTTAATCACTCCTGGTGGAAACTCGACTCAACGCTTGAAGAAACATCAAGTCTTAAGTTCAATGAGCCCAAGTACACCATATGTCGAGATTGTAAGTACTTAGTTTTATTTTGTTTTCATCCCAAGGTTGAAATGCTTGGTACCTATACTGTGAAAAAAAGAGGATGAGTTAGTAAACTCTTAATAAGCTTACAACTGGGTTGTTAGGGTACTATAAATGATAGAGGCACTCTCAGTAATCTTACCTATGTGAGTGTAGGAGGTGGTACCGCTTCTAATAAGTCTAAGGGCTTGACTTTAGAGCGCTCATAAAACATGATATAGACACAAGGCCAATCCACTTGTCGGTTTGTTTGAATACTTGAGGTAACATGTACCGTGCATGAGATACATCTAGTTAGTCGTATAAGATCGCTAGTTCAAAGACAAGTCTACTATGTCATCTTGACTAACTTTGAGGTGTCTTCACTAAGTGAATGATTCAAATTGTAAGATATGTTCACTTATGCAGAAGGCTGCCAAGTGAACCAAGAATCATCATTTAGTATTTTGAAAATGGTAGGGGAATATTAGGGAATTTTAAAAATGATTTTCAAAATTTATAGTTTTAGATTTGGGTTGTTTTCAAAACTTTCCTTATTTTTCTTGGAAAGCTTGAAATAAGCTTGGAGACTTTATCCCACATTGGAGAGAGAGGAAAATATGGAGCACTTAATAAAGTGTTACATAGAATATTCCTTTGAATATGGAATTGTGGAATGGACGGTAGTGTGCATGCAATCACAACGCAATGATACCATTTACACACGCACACGCGCGTGTGGCGTAGGCAGTAGGTTGTGTGTCGTTTGATGGCGCACTTTGCACTTAGCATAGATGCATCGACACAAGGCACCATGAGGGCACTTTTCTATTTGCATCGGGCTAGTTGGAGCTATGATATGGATCCAATGTGGCATGGGTGACGTGGAATACAGTCAGTTTCGCGTAGCAGTGATGTAGCGTTCGTTGACGATGAGTCAACCAACCAATCAAACGATTACATATCCGATCTAAAGTGGTTTGATCATGTAACGCCCCTAAAATAAATACAAGAATCCAACTCCAAACACTAGTGCAAAGTGATATTAATAAAATAAGAAGCTTTCATTAATTTGAGTTAATATACAAAAGGTGACACGTGCAATATACATTCATAAATCATTCATCCTGAATCTATAGCATGTGTTAGAAGAAGCAATAATGTATGAAAGCTAAATAGGTATTCATATGCCCTAAAGGCTTACATCTTTCCAAGGCAGTGCTTGGTTACAACAAAAATGAGTCATAAGCTTAATACAAATAAATCCCTAGGCTTGTACAAAAAATAAAAACAAAGTAAACAAAAGTGAGCATTTAGCTCCACAATCCATCCAAGCTAAGTCCTTGGCAAAGGCATATCACCACCTGAAAATGTTTTTTCCAAGTAGGGTGAGCCAAAGCCAAGTAGAAACAATCTAACACAATATATGAATCTTAACAAAGATATAAGTATGATATGCATATACAATGCCCATAATAAGATCATTCGTATTCTTACCTGATCATAATATGCCAAGTTTCATATTTCAAGCCATTTTATCTTAATTCATTTCATGACAATTCATTTCACCCCAATCCATGAGTCAAGTCCATTGTTATCCAAATAACCCAATTGAGGCTACAACTCAGTAGTTCTTTAACCAATACAATCATTACAGAAGCATTTCAAATTTGCCATTTTATGAAAATTCATTCGCGAGATTGGCACCCATGTATACGCGCAGTTTTCGAGACTTTCACACTAGATACACAGGCCAACTTAATTCAATGGAGTCCATCACATTTCTTCTCCCGAACATGGAGTACATCATCTTTCTCTTCCCAACATCATACACATACAATGTATTAAAACACAGTCATATTCAATGACAATAAATAAAAGATTAGTTTTAGTTAAACTAATCCTCATGCAATTATTACAATAGACATAGCTATCTTTCACCGATAGCCCAAAACAAATATTTTTAAACAGATATACAATCTCCAAGACAGATAAATTATCCAAATTTCTATAAGTGAGAGATAATACACATCCAACTCCACAATTTATATAAACATTCATCTAATTTCATAATCCTAATACCAATTTCATTATTTATACAAAATAATTACTTGAAACATTTTAGAGTAAAACTTCATTTCATTCCAAATCTAGCCTATGTGTTAAAATCAATAAATTTAACACAACATATCCTCATATCTATACCCACAATCATTTTTAATACCTTCATTTGAAAACCCCTCTTAAGATTTTAAACCAAAACCCTAAGTTTGTCTAAAATCCTCCAATCCCAACATTATTTACACAATCAACAAATAACTAAAGTTAAAAGTAATAGGAGAGTGTAGAAAGTCCCTATCTCAAAGTTAGAAGACAAGCAAAGCAAGGAGAAAACTTTAAAGATACCGAAACCGATTTTTGTTCGGATCAAAATAGAGCTCTTGAGATGCTTTACCTTTTTCCCAAAGACACTAGGGTAGAGAAACCAATGGATCTAGGTGAAAATGTAGAGAGAATGTGAGTTCTATAGAGAGAAGCTCAAGATCTAGGGTTTTGAAATGTTTTAGAGAGAGAAAGAAATGAAAAAGTGATGCAAAAAGTGGCTGTTACAAACTGATATACGCACAGTGCGCTTGAGTGCAAGAGTTGACATTCGAGCGCCTGACACAATAAGTTGTTCTACTCGAGCGCAGGAAGTAAAGCTCGAGCGTAGAATGCACACTCCCAGTAGTTTTGCAGACAACAGACCAACGCTCGAGCGCAAGAAGGACCGCTCGAGTTGAGCCCGCTCGAGCGTAGAATACATTCTTCCAGTAATTTTGTAGACCTGCAAAAGTACTGAGAATTCACAAAACTCGCTCGAGCACACAAAGTGCCGTTCGAGTGGAGGAGTAAAATATTAGGCAACAAAAGTTTTGAAACTAAGCAACCAACATGACCCAAACGCAACAACAACAACCCAATAGCCAAATTTTAAGGAAATATAAGGGAAACAAGATATGGACAACAATACAGAACCATGAAACCCGAGTCCAGAATACAACAAGGGTCGGGTCAAAACCAGAATCGCTATAGATTATAGCCGTTGATTGGAGGTGAGCGCGATCATGCGATTGAGATGGCACCCAATCATGATCAGGTGTGATCAGTCAAGGCATCTATTCGGTGTGAGATTGATCTTCACCATAGATCACCAATCCAACAATCAAATCTGATTAGATGTGATCAAAAGACATGAACATTCAATTAGGTGCATCAAGGTCTATAAATAGCAGTGAATTTAGTCATTTCAATTATTCCAAAATCCTTAGAGCATTCATACAATTCTCTTTTTCTTTCACTCTTGATTAGAGTTTTCGATCAAGAGCTTCTTAAGCAAAGTTTCTACATTTCTTACTGATAATCAAATTTTGTAGACTTGCTTATTAGTGTCTTAGTTTTCTTGATTATATCAAGTGTATTCTGATCTACTATTGTTAGTGTAGACATCGATAGACTTGATCCTTAGATCTGGCTTCATTGTATCGTGGAGGCGAATTTACTGTAACCCCCTGCACACCTTTTGGTGAATGCAAATATTGTCCTTAGGAAAGCGACTAAGTAACGCGACTTGAAGCACCAAATTTCTGTTCTACATAGATAAGATCGTGGCTAAGTTTTGAAGATCCAAAGACCACCAACTGAAGAATTCAAGACTAATTGTTTCAACAATCTTCGGGGTTGTTTGAGATATTCTAAATAAGTGCATTTTTTGACTTTTTATGAAATATGGGTTGGGTATGGATTGAGTTTAAAGTGATGTGGTAGAGAGGTGATATGACTTAAATAGAATAGTGATTTTTTAACTTTTTTAGAAAATGACAAACAAAGCTTTAGATCTAAGCCTAAAGTTTGAGATCGGGCAAGGCTTAGGCCTTGTCAAGCGAGTGGACCATTTCTACACCCCATTAAGGTTTATTTTGACTCAAAAAAAAAAAAAAAAAAAAAAAAAAACTAACTTATTATTAGTTTATTTAAGTCAGGTCATTTTTTTTTTTTCTTTTACATGTCATTTAAAAAAAAAATAAAAAAAAATAAAAAAGGCAACTTCTTTTTTTTTTTTTTTCCCCTACTTCCCTAATTATTTCTCACGTTGGCTTCGGCCTTCGGGAACAAGTACAGACAATCTCTCTCCTCTCTCCGTGATCGGAATTGTGATACAGAGCAGAACCGTTGCTCGAAGCCCTGGTATAAGATGTTCCCACAATTCGGCGCCACTGCAGAGTCACTGAGCAAGGCATCGACCATGGTGTTTCGGATCGGTACGGACGCTCACCTATACGACGATCCCGAAGACGTCAACATTGCTCCACTGCTCGACAGCAAATTCGACCCCGAAAAATGCGAAGCTCTCAAGCGATTGCTCGCTCTCATCGCCCAGGGCTTCGACGTCGCCAATTTCTTCCCCCAGGTCATATACCATTGTTCTTCCTGTTTGATTGCTGAGAAAATGAAAGAAACAGAAAATCAGTTTAATATCTCCATTGTGTTTGTTCGATAAGCAGACTATTTTGTATCAATTCAATTATGAGAATTCAGTTTCTTATTTTCTCAGAGAATTGATCTGCGATCAAGCAGAGACCACTTGTTCAACCGATTAGTAAAATCTAAACTTGTATGATTAGGAGAGTGTAAAATCTGATCCTATTGTTTCGGTATATATTCATGTACAGGAATGAAAATGGATAATACTGTCGGTGAGCCTAATGATTCTGTTATTCAAAGCCTTAAAACAATATATTACATCAAATAACACATCATTAACTGATGATCTAAGCTTCAATCTTTCTTTGAGAATAGGTTACTGATATGGACGTGTCTGTGTTTCTTTGTGGGGCTAGCAGGTTGTTAAAAATGTGGCGTCTCAGTCACTGGAAGTAAAGAAGCTGGTTTATTTGTACCTGCTGCACTATGCTGAAAAGTATGCCGCATACAGTAATCTTTAAACCACCTCTTTTTCAAACCCTTTTCATGAAGCACCCAATGTTTATTTATATACAAGTATGTGTTCATATTTCTATCACATATATTTCTGCCAGTTACTATGCTCCTATGGTCATTTGTGAAATTCATGGGGTTGAATTTCTTATTTCATGAACTGTTCCAAGAAGTAGTAAAGTTTTGTAACCAAGCTGCCTTGACCCAATCGTCAAACTTACAACAGCAGTTTGGAGGAAGCTTGAGTTTGGTTGTTTGCTGGTTGAACTGAATAACTGTTTTTATAATGTGTTTGAATAGAGACATAAAGGTTTTTGTTCGTCAATAGAAGCCAGTATGTATATGGTGGTTTGTCTTAAAATTTAGCATGCTAGTTGAATTTGTATTGCTTACTTCTCTGTTCCTTGTTATTCTAGGCGTCCAAATGAAGCATTGCTATCAATTAACTATTTTCAGAAGGACTTGGGTGATCCAAATCCTTTGGTCCGCGCATGGGCTCTCCGTGCCATGGCAGGGATCCGTCTACATGTAATCGCACCTCTAGTTCTGGTGGCTGTGGGAAAATGTGCTAGAGATCCATCTGTATATGTTAGAAAATGTGCTGCCAATGCCCTCCCCAAGTTGCATGATCTGCGCCTGGAGGACAACATTACGGAAATTGAAGAGGTCAACTTATATAAATTTTTTATTACTTTTTAATGCTACTATTATTATGATCAAAGCATAACATAAGGGTATAACAATCAAAAAAATAAAAATAAAAAATAAAACATTAAATTTTACAGTTTATTGAGATATCTTGGAAAATAAAAGGTGGAATGTTCTATTTTTATGCGTTATTCTTTACCCTTACTTTTTTTTCCACTTGAATAGAGTAAATGATGCTCAAAAGTTCCAGTGATTCAGAACTTTGGGTGTTCCTGTTATTTGGTTGTTTGATTTTTGACTTGAGAATTTTCTTCAGCTGCCATTCACATGGTGTAGGGAGAGCGTTCTTTCTATTTCCCCAATAACACTGTCCATATTTTTTCTATGATTCCAAGATGGTGTGACACATATAACGCGGCTGCATGTGTAATCATTAATTGAAAGTCCAATTATTCATATCTCTCAAATGAGGGTTAGTTTCTGAAACATGTCTTAAATTGTTAGGTTCACTTCACACATCATTCCTTCTTTTGACTTATATACATTCATGTGATTGTTGTGGAGAAGAAGGCATTTGGTGAGATAGCATGTGTTTTTGGTCTTGATTTCCAATATTGTTGTTAAATGATATGGAAGTTGGCCTTTTTCTTGCTGTATCGCATGATTGCAACGCAACTTGAAATGTGCACTAGTTTTGTATAACAAAAAATAGATGTAGAATTTCATGCATTCTATTTTGCATGCACATGTTTTTTCTGTCATTATCAGCTTGCCATCAGTATGTTTTCTCTACAAGCACAGCGTATGCAGATTTCAATGATATCATGATGTATTCATGTGGCACTTTCATTTTTGGAAGTGAGGGCTTGTTATGCTTTTATTCTTCTCCATGCTGAGGCTCTTTTTCTTGAGCTGCAGAACTTTGTTATTTCTGCTTTTATATCTGTCATTATAATATTTGAGGGGCTTCTGTTGTTCATCAATAATGTCCAATGTTTCCTGTGCAGATGGTTGGAATATTGTTGAATGACAATTCTCCTGGAGTAGTTGGACCTGCTGCTGCTGCATTTGCTTCAGTTTGTCCAAATAATCTGTCTCTGATTGGACGAAATTATATAAGATTATGTGAGACTCTTCCTGATGTGGAGGAGTGGGGTCAGATTGTCTTAATTGGGATCCTTTTGCGTTATGTAATTGCAAGGCATGGGCTTGTGAAAGAATCCATTATGCTATCTTCTTGTGCTACTGTGACTTACCATTCTGAAAATGATGATCCAGATACTAACTTTGAATTAAAAGAAAACAGGAGCAACAAAGGAAGTGGCACTTATGAGTCTGAATTAGCAGAAATGGTCTCCAGGAGTTACCTTGAAGGACCAGAGAAATATTTATCACGGTCAAGTCATGCAGACAGGGGTTTCTTTGGATTGGATCTTTCAAGTTTTACCTCTTCCAAAAGCAATTCTGATGTGAAAATCCTGCTGCAGTGTACATTGCCTTTGCTATGGAGTCATAATAGTGCTGTGGTACTTGCAGCTGCAGGGGTGCACTGGATTATGGCACCAAGGGAGGATGTCAAAAGAATTGTTAAACCACTTCTGTTCATTTTGAGATCATCTAATGCCTCAAAATATGTGGTATTTTCCATATTCTTTCTCTGTGTAATGTTTTTTATATGACTTTCAATTTCTTATTTTTTTAAGCATCTTGCCTTATATTTACCTGTATAGTTTTGCACTGTGTTATTAAAAAACGCTAATACCCTAGCGAATTACGTATTGGTATGCACGTTTAGAAACATGGTATACTTCTATTCCAAAACAGTAAATTTGAACCGAAGCGATCCCAAAAGTTGTTTATAATATATTTCCTTAAATGTTACCTTAGGAGGAAAAAAATCAAATATAATGAGTTAAATCTAAGGTGAATTAAGTTTTGACAAGACAAAACATAAAAAATGGGTCATAATGTTCAAAGAAATATTTTGCTACATGAAAAAAAAAAAAACACTACATTTTATTGGATGCTTAATAGTTAAAAAGAAAATTACACTAGAAGGACCTTCAATTGTTAAGTGTAATTAATACATGTCTACCCCTATTTAGGGTTGCAAATGAGCTGAGCAGGGCCGAGCTAAGCTTTGCTGAGCTCGAGCTTGATCGAGCTCGAGCTCGTTAATATTAATGAAACTCAAGCTCGGCTCGGCTCGGTGCGGCTCAGCTCGATAAGATTTTTTAAAATATTATTTATATTATTTAAATAAAAATATTATTAATATTATTTAATATATAAATAATGTATTTTTACTATTATTTATATATATTTATATATTATTTAATATATAAATAATATATTTATTATATAATTTAAATAAAGATAAACGAGCCGAGCTTATTCAAGCTCGAGCTCGGCTCATTTACTAAACGAGCCTAATATTTGAGCTCGAGCTCGAGCTCGGCTTGTAGCTTGTTCATGAACAACTTAGTTCATGAACAGCTTAGTTCATTTGCAGTCCTACCTCTATTGTATCACATTTTAGAGCATGTAGCGTACTACGTTCTTGTTCTCGTTCTTGTTCCATGTACCGGAGCGAACCATGTTCCAAGTAACATAGGTTTTGCAGCGGCATTTGGTGACTTTTGACTAAGGAGAGCATGGGTTTACGTAGTGAGAAAAGAAAGGGAGCTACTATTAGCCCGCACATAATTTCTTAGGATAGCCATTACTTTGGAACCCCATATACCAAAATGGATCCCTACCTTTTTGTCTTTGAGCACCCACCATAATCCCAACATTGCCCTCCCTTTCATTGAGCCCCCCACCTCCGGCCACCCTTCGGCGACCCCCTTCTCCATTGCAACCCTTCCTTGGCTGCCCTTCCCCACCGGTGGCCCCCTGCCCCAGCTCTTTCCTCCACTAGCAACCCCCCTCCCTAGCTTCCCTCCTCCTCTTCCGTCGCCACTCACATCCACCTTAGCCATCTCCGGTGTCACCCCAAACTCCTCCTTTCCCTGCGCAACACCGCCACCCCCCCAACGCCTCTTTTATTGGCGTGCGCATCCCTTGCAGCCCTTTGTCTCCCTCCAACGCTGCCCTGTGAAACCCTAGCCGCGCCTTTGCAAAACCCTAGAATTTAAGAGAGAGAGAGAGAGAGAGAGAGAGAGAGAGGGCTGGAGGGTAAGGGCTGCTGTGGTTGTGGGGTGGGGGATTGTTGTGAGGGTGAGTGGGTGCTGGGGAGAGGTTGACGGATGATGAGCTAGGGTTGAGGGATGGGTTGGGGAGTCTAGAGAGGGATAGAGAGGAGTGAGGTGGTTGGGCGGCGGTGGCCGGAGTTGGGGATGTGCGGAGGAAAGTGGCTAAAGCTGCTGGCAGTGGTCGGAGTTGGTTGTGTGGGTAGGGTTAGGTTTGGGAGGTAAGTGATCATGGCAAAAATGAATTTTGCTATAGGGTGAAATTGTAATAAAATAATATTTGGATAATGGGGGGTCCAAAGTAATTGTGTGGGGGCTAATAGAAGCTGCCGAAAAGAAATGATGGCCTAAAATTTGAACCCAAATAAGAAAAGGAAAAAATGTCCAAATCAAGCATAATGGAGTAGCATGATGTTTGTTATGTAATAATCTTATCAGGATTCTGCCAATTATTAGATAATGCTCTGAATACAGTTTTTATTTCATAGGAGAGTATCAAATTTAGATAAGCCTGTTGTACTGGTAGTTGTTAGTGGGTATGGAAGTTAGACTGTGCTATCTGTGTGATTAAATAACTTGTAGATGCCATATGGCTTTGGAAAAGGAAGAAATCGCTTGGAAAGAATAGGACCCTCACTTGAAACTGGAGCTTTTCACTTTTATTTTATTGTTTAAATTTAAGTGCATGAAGGTGTAAGCATCACAGTTACTGTTAAATAAATTAGACATATGAAAGCTACCAAAATTTTGAAATCAAAAGTGCTCTGATAAGAAATTTATTTTAATTCTATTGCGAAAGAATATTTTCTGATTATTTCTAAACTTAAGGTTGAAAAATGTAAAATATATTCTCTCCCATCTGGTGGCTGTTAATCCATCCTTCCTACTCTGCTATAGGAGCATTGGAACAAGCCTTATTGGAATTCAATTTGCTGCTGATTCTTCCTTTAGCAGCTGGTGCATGAAATGATGAAATGCATATAATTGTAATCCAATATTAAGCTTAGTTTTACTAGTAAGATGTAGGCAATTCTGCAATGTGCATCAAATGTAGACTGGAGATGCTGTCCTATGTGTTAGAATTACTTGGTTGACATTGCTTCCGGCATAGCTAGTATTGAACTTTTAATGGACTCTGGCACATTGCATCAACTTTGAATAGGTGATTCTTTCTGTTCTGCACCTTAAAGATGACTTCACTTGTTGAGAAACGGAGGTGAGAGGAGAAAGTTTCGAGTAAATTGCTCGTTATGGTTTCTGCTGATAACTACTTTTAATTTTCAACTTTACCATACACACTTTCAAGATCAAAAGGATAAATAGCTTTAGTTTACATAGAAATTGTGCTACTGATGATCTAGAACTATTCTACAAGGCCAAAATTTAATTAAAACAAATTTTGAATTTTTAAATGTATTTTATGGTGTAATTTGGCACCCTTACTCTGCAGTGAGTACATTGGTGCTTTGCTTAATAATACTGTTATACGTGTCTAGTCAACAGTTGCATTTTTCATGACTGATGGTTATGACAAATATTACTTCATGTAGTTTTCTTCTATTAAATATCTTTAATATTCAACTAAACTGTTAAGATCAAATGTTGATTTTTCTTAAACCTTTTATTTATTTATTATTTGTTTATTTATAATTTGCCACTCTTAGTCAGCAGTATGTAACACTAAGGGGGTGTTTGGGAATTGAACTTTTTATTGGCTTTTTGACTTCCTATGAAAAAACATGCAAAAAAGTAGGGAGAATGAGTTGACTTTTTGTAGTGATTTTTGGACTTTTTGTCTATTTCAACCATCCCCAAACACTCCCTAAGTGTTTGTTTCAAAATTCAATCAATACATTTTTTAGCATGTATTGCATTCCCAGTGACTAATGGTTATAACCGTCACAAAAAATGTCAGTCTCGTGTCATGTTATGCGTGTTACTGCAAAAGTTATATTATTGCATTGATTAGTTTTGGGGATTATTTGCATTTGCTTTTCTGAATATTAGATTCTTTTTATGTTTCTCTTTGTGGATGTTTGAGGGAGCCTTCTGGGCAAGGAACAAAATTTATACCTTTTCCCACTAGAAGGGCCAAAACGTTGCGTTGTTTCAAACACTAGTGGAATAGTGAAAAATACTAGTGCTTGACCAAAAAAAATTAAGTTGTGTCAACACGAATTTAACTTTACATAAATGTTTTTACAATTTCTTTAAAAAAAAAAATAAAAATAAAAGGAGGTATTTTACTCTATTAGTAATATTAATAATATAATTACTATTAACTAATTAGCTTTTAGACCTTATTTTGTTGGGATCTTACACACTTTTAGAATCATTTACACGTGTGTAATAAAATTGAGTTATTTGACTATACTTAAGAATTTTTGTTTTTTTTAATTTTACACTTCATTTTATGTGAATGGTAATGACCATATAAAAATTATATGTTAAATTAATCAATACTAGGATTTTATACAGTTTGATAGATTTCAATAAATGTTTCCAACTATTTGAAATTCTCTTGTTGCATCCTAAATTTTGCTAAAACATTTCTAAAATATTTTTGAAATGTTTATATTTTCATGCTAATCAAAACAATACATTGAAACAAAAATAATTCTTTGCTTTTGGAAAGTATGGTGAACACTTATGAGGCAATGAACCGCCTAAGGTGGGCTGGGTGAGAGCTGAGTGACCTTAGGACATAAGAGAGAGAGAGAGAGATTGCCATGATACTTGAATGACCATATCTCTTGCAGTTTGAGGTTGCAAAGGTAGTGGGATGTGCTCCTTAGGTACAAAAGGTTGTGGAGTATGCCATGTGCGTTTGTCTTCATTCGAAGTTGTCTTTGTCTGTAGATCTCTCTCTAAAACCGAGGTCCAAGTTGCTTAATGAAGAGTGGGATGAGTGGCTTGACAAACCCCTAAACTCTAGCTACTAAGCCACATAACCCTAGGGACCTTGCTCACAGGTCACATGATAGTGCTATTGAATTGTGTTCCACATCGCCTGCAGTTGCTCCATCTGTGTTGGTTATAAGGCTCCAGATTCCCTCTCCTTAATACCTGGGCTTTAAGGAGAAGTGTGGGTTGAGCTTTTCAATTTGGTATCAGAGCTTGGTTGGGCCTGTGACTGGTGTGCCGTTTGTCCGGCTATTGTATCTTGTGGTCGAGGAGGGTGTGTTGAAATGTGTCCCACATCGCCTGGAATTGTCCCATTTGTGCTGGTTATAAGGCTTCAGTTTTCCTCTCCTTAATACTGGGGTTTTAAGGAGAAGTGTGAGGTGGGTTTTTCAATTTGGTATCAGAGCTTGGTTAGGCCTGTGATTGGTGTGCTGTTTGTCCGGCTACTGTATGTTGTGGTCCAGGAGGGTGTGTTGGAATGTGTCCCACATCGCTTGGAGTTGCCCCCTCTGTGCTGATCATAAGGCTCTAGCACACACTTCTCCTTATAACCAGTACAGAGGGGGCAACTCCAGGCGATGTGGGACACATTCCAACATACGCTCCTGGATCACAACATATAGTAGCCGAACAAACGGCACACGAGTCATAGGCCTAACCAAGTTCTAATACCAAATTAAAAAGCCTAATCCACTCTTCTCCTTAAAACCCAAGTATTCAGGAGAGAGAATCTGGAGCCTTATAATCAGCACAGATGGAGCAACTCTAGGCGATGTGGGACACATTTCAAATTGAAAAGCCCAGTCCACACTTTTCCTTAAAACTCAGGTATTAAGGAGAGAAAAACTAAAGCCTTATAATTAGTACATATGGGGCAATTCCAAGTGATGTGGGATACATTCCAACACACCCTCTTGGACCACAACACAGGCCCAACCAAGCTTTTACCAAATTAAAAAGCCCAGCGCACACTTCTCCTTAAAACCCGGGTATTAAGGAGAGAGAAATTGGAACCTTATAATCAGCACAGAGGGGGCAACTCCAGGCGATGTGGGACACATTCCAACAAGTGCTTAGCCTATGGTGCTCCATGATTGTGGCACCAACCCTGATAGGGTCCCCTAGACCTAGCCCCCAACCTAAGCAGGCGTGAGAGCAGGAGGGTGCCATTGGATGGAAGGGATTACAAGGCATAGGAGAGGCAGGCTAGGGTGGAGAACTACTTAGGTGGAGGCTCACTTGATCAAGTCAGGTCTTACTAAGTATAAGTGTTTTAAGAGTCTTGGTTTTGCATGTATTCTATATATTCTTTGTTGGATTTGCAGTCTCATACCACCAAATTGAGATTTTATATGAATTCATAATGTACAGTGTTTTTGAAAAGATTAGTAAATACTGTATTGTTTTTTTAAAAAAAAAATATTTGTACATATTTTATTTATCAAATATGTAATAGCAAATGTTACATTTATAAATATGATTCATATGTGCATTATTAGAGAAAAATGTGAATTTCATATTATAATACCAAACGAGTTTGCACATGCATTGTGCGTGCCCATCCACAAGTTTATTTAAAAAATGACAATTTTGTTATTTTTTTTTTGGTTGACATTCTAAAAAATAATGCTATGCTTTATGCTGTGTGTGTTAAAAAATAGCCTTTTATTAACTAATAATTATAGCTATTCATGAAATATGAAAGTTGGACCTATTTTTAGGGGTAATTACACCCTAGTGGAATTTATTTATTTATTTTTTTACATATTCATGAAAAAGTTTATAAGTTTAATTATAAAAATTTATAAAGTTCTCATTGATTTGTAATTATTTTTTCAAAAGTCCATTGATGTGATATTTCCCCTTATTTCTATTATAAAAAATGAAGAACAAAAAATTTTGGGCCCAAAGAAGGCCTAAAACAGTAAAGGACAACTAGAAAATAGTTTGAAAAAAGGCCCAAAATTGTAAAACTCAAACCCCGAAATCGATCCACATCCACCCACCAACCAACATAGTTTTCTCAATCCACATAAGTTTGGACGGATGGCGGATGGGAGGCCACCTGACCCAACCCGATTTGCGAGCATCCCTACTTCTAAGTAAGAAACTTGTATGACACTCACTCGTGTTGACGAAGAAGCTTGCTTCCAATTGAAATAGAACCTCTCAAGCATAAAAATTTCAAAGAAACAAAAGAAAAATAAGTCAAATTCATTATAGTATTTTCTATTTACATAATATTTATTTATAGTTAACATAGACAATTTGTAATTGACATTAATTTGAATAATTTATATTTTAACACATATTACAACTAAGCAGAAAAAAATAATTGCTAGAATATAGTTATATATTTAATATATAAAATATATACATGCTTCCATAGGCGCTCCAACCTTTCAAACTTCTATATGCCCTCACTCCCCCGCTCTCGCTCCAGCTGCCATCCCAGCCCTCGCTTTGTGCAACTAAGGGTGGACCATACCTGCACATTTCTTTTCCCTGGAAGATTTCTATCCTCTCTACAGAGTTAATTTGATAACTGTATAAAATTTGTATATATGTTTTGGTGGTCGAATGCATGGATGTTTATATTCTTGTTGGTTGCAAAGGTGGCATGCTGACAAGTATGGTTAAGTGTGTAAACAATTTGTTGTGAACTTTGCCAAATTATAAAAATCATACTTTACATGAACAAACACATAATTATTGTGATTTGTGACGCATTAGTGTTTGGTCCTGGCACCTTTCTTTTCTTCGTCTTTTTTCTTTTGGGATTAAGGATGGTGTTTTTGCCATGGTTTTCACTTTTATTAGTTTGTGTATTTGTATGGGCTGTAGTATATTGGTTGATACTGGCTGGTGCATTAGTGATACCTATTCCAATGCTACCTGAAAATATGTTACCAGTGAGCAGCTGTAACTGGATTGTTCTTGGGCAATTTGGTTACACCTTGGCAATGCTGCATTGCTCAAAACCTTTGTTTTGGTTATTTACTTGCACTTTTATTGACTGTGTGTGCAGGTCCTCTGCAACATTCAAGTGTTTGCTAAAGCGATGCCTTGCCTTTTTTCTCCTTATTTTGAAGACTTCTTTATATGTTCTTCAGATCCATATCAAATAAAAGCTTTGAAACTTGAAATATTGTCTTCCATTGCTATAGATTCATCAATCTCGGTGATTTTTCAAGAGTTCCAGGTATTTTTTTTTTTTTTTTTGGTATGGTTATGTGTCTTTCATTATCTGCAATAATAACAAAGTAATTTCCTTCAACAAGGAAGTTTGTCCTCCTTGAAATCTTTTCTAGAGATGATATAGAACTTCATCATTTTAGAACATTTTGTTAAAAATATTTTCTTTACCTAAAAATTTTGTGAAGTATTGTTACTGCATTTTATGGTTTGGAGTAATGACTGGTCTTTTAGGTTTACGTGCTACTTAGTTTTGTTCTTGGTTAATTTTTATAAGATGCTATATGAAACTGTTTACTGTTTCCCTCATTATGCACCTCTTTTAATCGTTCCTTATCATATGATGGAATGTGTAATTTGAACAGTGTTTGAAATGGAGAATAAGAATGCTTAGAATTATGCAATGTTGGACAAGCACTAGGACAAAGATTGTGGAGGAATGTGGATTGAAGGGGTAAGATTTCGGGATGATAAGCTGCTGCTGAAATGGAAGAACACATATTGGGCAACTTTCCTATTTGCTTCCACAACTATATATTTTTTGATTAAAAAAAAAAAAAAAAAAACTAAAAGCAGAATCTCTTCATGGTACAATTTGTCTTTCATAATAAGAATTTTTTTTGTCCATTAATAAGGTTTTTTTTTTTTTTTCTTCAGAAAAAGTGAAAAGCAGATTCAATAGAAGATTAATCTATATTACTGTGTAACCACTACAGGTGGTTGTATTCTAGCTTGTTTTAAAAGCAGATCCAATGAGTAAAAATTGCTAAAGGCACTCCAGCAGGGAACACGTCTAACTCTTCTTTCTCGCTAACAGTGAGAAGAAACAATATGACTATATTAGGTAGCACGTCTTGGGTTCCACTTGGTATTTGAGAAGGAAAGTCTGAGCTATCTCTAGAGTGACAAGCTGCCATTTTTTTCCTTTTTGGCTTGTGATGGTTGTGTTTCTGCTTGTATTTTTATTGGAATCCATGCCTTTCTACCTACATAGCTTATTTGATTGTTTGACCCCTTTATTAGACACTTCAAGTTTTGCTAAATTAACAAATTTGCCAGTGTCATTGCAGTCAGTTACTTATAAATGAGCTACACGGGGGTTGAGTTGTGAATTGATGCTTATCTGTTAGTGTGTTGCTAGGATTACATCAGAGATCCAGACAGAAGGTTCGCTGCTGATACTGTTGCTGCAATTGGCTTGTGTGGGCGACGACTTCCAAAAGTAGCAAACATGTGTTTGGAAGGGCTATTGGCTCTGACTAGACAGGGTAAGTGACCACTGACCAGCTTTTCTGTTCTAGATGATCCTTAGAAATTCTTTGTTTACTATCTTTTAACATAAATCCCGACATGGCAGAATTGTTAAATAGTGACATTGGGTCTGTCGATGGAGACGCGGGCGTTTTAGTTCAAGCACTAATATCCATTAGAGCAATCATAAATCTTGATCCGCCTTGTCATGAGAAGGTATTTTTCTAGTATCTGCCTTTTCCTGTTTGGCTTCTGTTATGAGTTTCTGCTGTTTCTTCTCTATCAATTTTATCTGCATTCGCATATCTTTGAGATTTGAATGACAAACGACAATAAATAAACACTAGTTTTCTAAAATTTAATTTTATATAGATTTGATTTTTTAATAGTCAAGCAAAAAATTGTTTGTTGATGCCGTATATGCAAAAACTCAAAGCAATACAAACTCAAAGATGGTATTTGTTACAAATTTATGAATGAATTAAGTTTCAAAATGCATGCAATAAGAAGTGAACATTAATTTGTTACATGTACAATATATGAATCTATCCCTATAGAAACTCAAAACAACAAATTAACTTATTGTTGCACACAAACCATCATAAAAAATGCATTGATAAAACATAAAATTGTTACTCCCTCCATCCCATTTTGTTGGTCCACCTTTCCATTTTAGTCTGTCCCAAAATATTTGTCCACTTTCTATTTTGGGATACTAAGGGGTTGTTTGGGATGACCTAAATAAGTGCACTTTTTATCTTTTTACGAAAAGATGTGCAGAAAAGTAGAGAGGTGATGTGATGGAAAAAAGATAAAAAGATGGATTATTTTAGAGAACACATTTTAAAATTCAAATAGAAGGGCAATGGTGGGAAAAATATATCAAAATTTGAATTAAAATGTAATGATTGCATGTCTTCTTAATAAGTTGGATTTTCTATAATGGACAAATAAATTGGGACGGAGGGAGTACAAATTACTGTAATTGAAAAGCATAAGGTAAGGCCCTTTTGATTTTTTTTTCTTTTGTTTTTTAGTTTTCGTTTTTATCATTTTTGACATGGGAGGGGAAGTTTGAAAACACAATCTTTTATACCAATTTCATTAAAAGAAAGTTTTTGGCAAACATTTTTTTAAAATAGTTCCACAAATCCATTTTAGGCAATGTTTTGTTTTTATTTATTTTTTCGAAAATGGAAGACTCTTTTGGAAAATGATACCAAATTGGCCAATTTTTTGAACTCATATTTGAATGGAAAATATATTCTCTCAATTATTTTTCTATTTTTTCCTTGAAGTTAGCATCATGCTTATTTTAAAATTTCCAGGCTACAATTATCCCATAACATAACACAACACAAATTTTTTAAAAAAATACACTACAAATTCTCATAAATACTGAATATATATTTATTATACATAGCTTATGTGTAACCAAAAAAAAAAAGAAAAAAAAAAAGAAAAGAAAAAAAAAGAGCCTTATGAGCACTCTATAAAATATAGGAAGATTGTCATCAATATATATATGTATATATTTACGATGTCGATGCGAAATAGATAAGGAAGTAGACTCAATTTTATTTACTTGAATTGTAAAAGATTTATAAACAATGACAGACGCAACAAAAGAAAAAAAAAAAAAAACTGAAAAAGTATATAAACCTGTAGTCTATGTTACATGGACTTGCCCTACGTTACATGGACTCGCCAGTTAGGGCAGAGTATCCGTGTCGACACGACACGACACGGGTATAAGTACGGAATTCGGTCGGGATACGGAAGTAAGAAAGTGGATATGGCAAGCATGATCGAGTAAGCATACCTGAAGTGCTTGCTAGACTTGATCGAGTTCGAAGTGCGAAGTCATAGTCATAGTTGCAGTCGAAGTGCGATCTCGATCTTGTCTTCCTTACCCCTACCCATGTCGATCTCCTGTTCCTCTCTCTCTCTCTCAATCTCGTCTCCTGTTCTTCTTCTCTCTATCTCTCGTCTCTCGATCTCCTCTTCTCTCTCTTTAACAGGTAAAGCCTCTTTGACTAATTTTGTTTTTTTTGTTTCTTAAACAATATCACACCACTACTCCACTACTTTTATTTAAATATAATGACTCTCTCTCTCTCTCTCTGTCTCACCCCACTGTTATTTAAAGATAATAATGACTCTCTTTCTCACTCCATTACTTTTAAAATAATGACTTTATAAATATAATGATTTTTTTAAAAAATATTTTTATATTGTATTTAATTAATTAAATATTATTTAAAAATATTTTTATGTTGTCTTTAATTAAATATTATTTAGAAATTTATTTGGATAAGTTTTTAACATGATAATTTAATAAATATTTTTTAAAAATAACTATTTACCGTATCCCTGTACCCGTGTCCAAATTTGGATCCGTATCCCTGTATCTTTCATTTTCAGTTTTAAGGTGTCCGACCCCTAGATATGCACCCGCATCCGATACCTGTACCTGAGTCCGTGTAACGTAGCTTGTACTATAAATGTGTATACAAAGCATGGAAGGGAGAGAAATTAGCTAACATTCATCAAAAGAGTTGCAACTGTGGAGAGAGCTATAGTTGAGAAGATGCTAGATGTGTGTAGCATATTATATAAGCGAGAAGGAAATATCATTCATCTCCCATACGAGAGACTATCCATTTTCCCCACTCTCATTAAATGAAAATATGGAGAAAAACAATAAAGGAAAATAAAAAGACAACAAAGAGAGATATAATAGATAAAATAAAATAAATAAATAACAAAAATGACACATGGCAACAGATGAGCTTGTCACATGGCATAATTCCAGAGCATGCCAATAAAAGACACACCTTTACGTATATATTATATGATGTATTGGATTTCCTCTTGGACACTATTTTCACTTGGTGTTTGCAGTGGTTTATTATGCAAGCGTCTACATGCTTTTTTGTTACACTTCTATGCCAGGACTAAGCTGGTACAAAAGCAAAATACGGACACAATTCATATTAATATTTATATATCTATACATGCATATATACCATTTTACTAGTGGAAATTAATAGTTATATATCTTTGTATCATTTTACTAATGGAAGTCAGTATGGTTATTCAGGGAAGTTGATGAAAATGACTTTTTAACAGCTGTAAGTGTGATTTTTGACTAATAGGTAAAAAAATCCATAATATTAATACTTCATAAAAATTTAAACTCCTAATTGTCTTGGTTGTAAATAATTAGTCATTTATATTTATTTCATTATAATAATCTCTCCTTTGTTTTTTGTCCCCTTTTCTTTTTCTTTCTTCTCGGACATAAAAAATAGTATATTCCTTTAGAATCCGGGAATAGACAATTACAGATGCCCTGGACTTTTTTCCCATGTAGCTTGATGGCTTCTTGTTTCTTTGATATACATTCTTACTAATTTATCCACTGGCATATATAAATATATACACACGATGGAACACAGTTTCTCCCTTTCAACGTTTCTTACTGGTCGTGACCTCTATTTCCCCCCAGCTTTTACAGTTTCTGCTTTTGATTTATTGGGAAGGTGCACAATTTTTTTGGTTGTAACTTGTATACAAAAAAATGGAACATCGTAAATATTAATTGAAGTCATGAGTCCAGAAAAAAACAAAAATTTTCTCCAATAAGTATCAAAAGTAGAACACCTGCAGGTATTTTCCTTTTAAAAGTCGATACCCATAAGAAGCATGATTCTGCCAAATTCAGGGGTTATGATTACTTTGACATTATGTTTGTCGGTAGTTTATTTTGTCATCAAAATACTTGTAGATTGGCAAGTCTATGCCCTTTTGTTTATTTATTTATTTTTGTTTATTTTGTTTTATTTTTTTGTTTATTTTTTTCTTTTCTATACATGGGTAGCATCCCCATTTAATGCTTTCTCAATAAACTTTAATTGCAAAAAAATAAAAAATAAAACATGTTTAAAATGTTACCCATCCACACATTTGGTTAGGAATCGAACTTGGCCTTTACTAGTTTCTGCGTAACAAATTAAAAAAAAAAACTCTATAAATAAAGTCGAAGCAAGAAGCCAACAGGCAGTCAGGGCGAAGGATTCCTGAATATCGGTGGACAATGCTACTATTGGAGATGAGTTTTTTTGCTGATTGTAGTATCAAATTTGGGATTTGGTTAGGGAATTATTAAACATCTGACTGTTCTTAAAAAACTCTGTAGAAAAATGTGGCTTTGGAGATTGTCATGAAAATACTGTGTTAGTGTCAGAAAGTTGGGGTAACCAGTGATCTCAACAGAACTCTGGAAATCATTCAAAAATGAATTTTTCAAAAGGAAAACTTGATACATGTGATTCACTGAATTTGGATATTTGCTTTCTTTTTGAGTAATGGCTGCCATAATTCGTATCAAACCAATAGCCATTATACAAGCTAAATCTTCTAATTAATTATTGGGCCAAAGACGATTTTAATTTAATTAATTTATCTCTATCAAGTCTTTATTTTCATCACTCCGAGTTAACCAAAGCTGGTCAGAAAATGACATAATCTGGTTTTTCTCAAACATAATCGGGAAACCTTTTGTTAGAATGCTTTCATTTTCTCTAACCAGCTAGTGATGGAAGCTTTCATTGAATCATGAGCTTAAATCCCATCCCCCTTTCAAAGATGAATCGCAATCTTAGTCAGTGCAATCAATCCTACTTCTATTGAAGGAGAATCTTACTTCACCATTGCATAATATCTAGCAAATTTATCATTCGTGAGCATGTTGGTTCTTTTTTGGGATGTTGGTTATGCTCCCTCCGTCCCATTTTGTTTGTCCATCTTTCCATTTGGGATGTCCCAAAAGGTTTGTCCACTTTAAAAAGTCAAAGCATAAAGTGTGTAAGTTTCCAAAACTATCCCTTATATATACCAAACCAAACCAAGCCTTAAGTTCTATCAAATGGGGTCAGCTGCCTATACCTTATATATAGTTTTAAATATATTTGAAAATGGGAAAAGTTGGAATCTCTAAAATGGACAAATGGGATGGAGGGAGTATATGTTTCTTTTTGTATGAATCTCTTTGGTCACTGCTGCATATGATCAGTGACAAATTGATGTGCATATTGAATTGCCATATATTACATATGATCCATCAGTTAACCCGTTTCTTTAATTTTATTTTATAAAGGTAATTATTCAATTAGTTCGAGGTTTGGAGTTGATCAAGGTGCCTGCTGCCCGTGCTATGATAATTTGGATGGTGGGAGAGTACAACTCCATTGGGGACATTATTCCCAGGATGTTGCCCACAGTACTCAAGTATCTGGCTTGGTGTTTTACTTCAGAAGCAGTTGAAGCAAAACTCCAGATTCTTAATACTGCTATCAAGGTAGGTACTTAATTTTTTAAAGCCCTTCATACCATTTTAGGGTGTCAAGAATCTATGTTCTGTTGGAAAATGAAATTTAGGCCCTTAGAATTCCAGCTCTATCAATGTCTCATCTGTCTTTCTTCCATTTTTGTAGCCTTCAATTTGTACTAGCTTCCTCTTGCTGTGGTGTAACTGTTCTTTGTTTATTTGTCTGAATCTCAACTGGCGTGCATTTATTCTGTCAGCAACAGCATAGTGTTGATGTGCTCTTTTACACGTCCTTTCGTTAGTTCATGCTAGCACCATTGTGTTGTGTACTGAACCATCTTACTGTGAATGGTTATTATAGTTCATCGCACTAGGAAGGCCTACAGCTAAATGCTGCCTAGCTCAAATCATATTGGTTGCATTCTTCATAATCTAGTCATATCTACACATATATATACTAGTGCTTTTGGATCCATCATTTGTGACTATAGCATTCTTTGACTCTCAAGCTAAGTAGTAGACACGGACACGACACGACACGACACCGACACACCAATTCTTTAAAAATGCAGAACACGGCACGTTGAGGACACATAAAAAATTTATATTTTTATAAATTTATTATATGTGAAATATATGAATAGTTTAATTTAAAGATAATGAAAAAAAAAAAAAAAACACTAATTAAAATTAAAGCGCCATATACTCTCCCACCGGGAGGAGTGCTGGTAGTGTGGATTCAACAATGGCATGAATAGGGTTGAGTGCTCCTGCCCCCTTTCTCTTTAGGGCTCCTACTGCGTACCCGTCCGTCCCATCCTATCCATCGAATTAAGTAGACTTAATATATTATGGGATTTTATATAGAATATCAAAACAAAAATGACATTGTCTAAGCCCGGGCTGCCTGTGTACCGATGTGGATCAAGCTACACGCAGTTCTTCCCGCTGCAATCTCTAGGCTGGGTCTTCCGGCTGCTCATCCTTGACATGAAATTTGTGGTAGAAATTAGGCTTTTGGGGCTTGGTTTAGTTCAGGATGGGATTCGCTATCTTGTAGTTCGCTCATCCCCCACTTGGTGGCTTAAGCGAGTTTAGTCACATGAGTGGGTTCATGAGTTTAGGCACAATCAGCCAGTTGCTTAAAGCTGAGCTCAAAAGGGGTAGCTGGTTGTCGGCTTTATTATTCCATAACTTAAACATCAAAATATTATTTACCAAACAATTATAATCTAAAGAATGCAAAACAATTTTAGAATACACATGATTAAAACATATCTAGAATGAATAAATTGCATTCCAAAGAATACATAACATTGTTATTATGAAGAGATTAACCACATAGGTCGTGTTTGGAGGGTTCAAGAAGTGTTTCCAAAGTGGCCGAGAAGTGTTTGTGAAGTGTTCGTTATTATGAATTTACATTTTAAATTTAAGATAAGTTGAAGAAGTGTCGGCCACACATTTAAGAGTATGTGCAGAGTGTCATATGTCATGTCCGACATAACACGGCTCCTCTATAGAAGTGTCCGTGTTTCTTAGCTCTCAAGGCACCTGATGTAAGACGAGATAGAGAGAAGAGAGGGAGAAGAACTCAAATACGGCCACAACCTCTAATCTCAATATATTAATCTCAAAACTAAATATTACAACCCAGAATCCTAATATATATAATCAAAGGCCTAATCTAATTAGGAAGCTATTCTAATATTAAATCAATCTAAATAATACTAATAATAAAACTACCAATAAGTCTTTGAGCCCATGGACTTCACTCTAGGCTTCCAAATCTGATAGTTAGATTTTAACTAGTCAAGTAATGTACCATCAAATCTCCTCCGCTGAAAAGAACTTGACTCCGGTGTGTTAGGAGCAGGTCCAAGAATGCCATCTGATGGAGGAACACGCTAGATCAACTAGGACTTTTTCAATTTGATGGTGCATGAATCAGTGGCACAAGTGAGAGTGTATTTTGTCTTGCGGTCAATGAAAGAGTAGGCGTAAGCATGACCAACATGAACAACATTGTGATCCTATATCCAAGTACGACCTAGGAAAATATGACAAAGTTTGAGAGAAAGAACATCACACATTACGGTCTCATTAAGTTTGCTGAGACCGAATGTCATGGGACATCATTTATCAACCTTGAGCTTCATGTTTGTTATCCATGACACATGGTAAGGGTCCGGGTGTGCTTCAAGTTTCAAACTCAATTCTTTTACAGTTTCCTTGGATACGACATTTGTGCAACTCCCCGTATCAATCACTAATGTGCATACTTGGTCATTACACTTCACCCTTGAATGAAAAATTTGTCCACATTGCAGCTTCTTAGGTTCTTTTATGTTTTCCTTGCCAGTTGCAAGCAATGGCCGAATGATTCTAATCACCCTATCTTGAAATTCCTCATCATTAGATTCAGGATCAAGGGGTTCAACAACCTGTTCATCAAGCTTTGCTTTCTCGAACACTTTTTTGCCTCTACGATGTCTTCATTCTCAACCACAACTGACTTAATTGGCACATTAATCTTGGAAGAAGGGCAGTCTCTAGGTTGATGTCCAAAACCTTGACAATTAAAACACTTGGACTTAGTGGTACCTCCATACGAAGACTCAAAAGGACTAGGAGTAGAACACGGAGGCCGACTAGGAAGTTTGTTGCGGATGGGTTCCACAAAAGTTCTTACTCCTTGTAAGAGTGTCTATTGGAAGCCATATAGGAGTGTTTTCCTTTACCTCTTCTTCCAATTGAAGTGCTACTTGGACAACGCTGACCATATGGTAAAGCCTGCTAGCTTATCCATGAGAGATTTGCAGATTTAGTCCCATATGGTACATAGAAATCATGACATCCTCATTCCATGGAAACTCAGATCTTGTAGCCAAATTGTAGAATAATCGAGTGTTTTCATTCATGAACTTGCTTCCTTGTGTTGACTGAGTAAATTGCAAGTGAGCTCATATTGTAACTTGGTGGGAAAAAGTAACTGTTCATTGCAATTTTCATGTCTTCCCAGTTACATATAGTGGTATAATGTTCCTACTTATATTTTGCCCACAAAATCCTAGTTGTTCTTTTCAATTTTGTTTCAGCAAAAACCAACTTTCTTTCATCTGTCATATGGTACCATGGAACGAAACCCTATGTAACCAATCAAAGAATACCTTTGGATTGTGGTCCCCATTAAAGTTTGGAACTTCTAATTTGGCACTTCTATCAACATCAGTCAAATGATGATCCTTTGGAACTCTTTGGTGTCTGTACTCCAAAGCACAAGGTGGAGGTGCACCCTAAAGTCCACCAGCCGTAACTATCGTTTCCTTTGTCCTCCAAAAATGTGGCAACTAACTTCTCTAAAGTAGTTTGCATCTATTTTATTGTTACTGCCATTTGTTGATGTGATTGCTTCAATTCATGTTGATCTTTGTTTAGGGTATCAACCTTTGGCAATGTTTGTTTTGAGAGATGAACGACGGGATTGGATTAGTAGTAAGGTGGGTCCACAAAAATCATTTTTGTTTTGAAAAATTGCTATGGGATTAAGAGTCCCATGGGACCCTGAAACCCCTCCAAGGAGGGGACTAGCAATCCCATGGGGAGGTGGTATTGAAATCTAAGGTAGTGTCTGGTTCACTGGAATGGAGTGGAATGGAATGATCATTTCATTAAAATGTTCATTCCCATATTTGGTTGACTAAAACAATAATGAAAAATGCATTGTAAATAGAATCTCATGCACATCATTCCGTAGAAGATCCTAAGGAATGACTATTCCATTTCATTTCATCTCATTCTGGTGAACCAAATAGAGCATAAGGGTAATTCTATTTACACCACAATTCTACCTCATTACACCGATTTTCTAATTACACCTTCCTCAAAAATTCAAAATTTTTATTTAATCTCTTTGCGCACTTATTTATTCCACCTGTACGCTCATCCTTGACCTTCTCTCTTCTCTTTACACTCAAAATCTTTCAAACCCTAACTCTTCCATCTCCAACTACTACAATTACTTAAGCCACCTCTGACCACCACTCCGTGAGCCCAGTGCCATGGCTACCACCTCGCAACTCTCCACCTTTGCAATCATCACCCTGTCGCCTCCCATCATGATTACCACTTTCGAAGCCTTCTTCTGCAGATTTCTTTTCAACCTTCTTATGCAGGTTTTGTGTTTTGTTCGGCAAACCAATGCTAAACAAACTTTCTTTGTTCGTTGAGACACGGCCGAACAAACTTGGTTTGTTGTTCGGTTGTGTCTTGCCGAACGGGTTAAAATTGATTAATCAGTCATGTTCAGCTATAGAAGTCCGAACAAACTTAAATTGATCGGCTATCTAAGATTGAACAATCTCAATTTGTTTGGTGAACAAGAGTTGAGTTTCGAACCCAATTTTTTCAAATGACGAAAAGCTACACCAAAATGATTGAAAATACATCTTTTAAACACAAAAGACTTGTATATTATTTATTTATAATGATCATATATTCATTTTAAATATAATTTTTTTTTGTTGTTGTTTATGTGTATATATATTCTTTAAGTTAGATGTATTTAGATTTGTAGATAGATGAGAGAGTAAGAGATGGGAGAAAGGGGGGTGGTGGTTGGTGGAGAGAAGGAATGGTGGCTAGATGGTGGTGGTGGTGGTGGGTGATGGAAAGAAAGATGAAAGGATCTAAAGAGAAATGTGAAGAGGAAGGTTTGAGGATTTTAGTCCTCAATAGTAATTTTACAAATGGACAAGTGTAATAAAGAAAAATTCAAAATGATGGGTGTAATGAGCTAAAAGTGTTGTGTAAGAAGAATTTCTCGAAATCTAATCCCATGGGATTGGAGGTGAAAAGCCTATTTTGCCTCACTTTACAAAAACTTTTTACGTAATTTCATAGATTTACACTCAACCAACTAATATCACTATATAAAAGCATTATTTATCTTACATCTCCAACCTAATATCATGACACTAGTAATCCCCTCACTCAATTCACTCAATCCCACCGTACTAATAATCCTCATTCAAACAAACGGGGGCCTTTGAGTTTAGCTTAGCGTTAGTCAGCAAGGCTAATGACAATTGTGAACAACTGGTTGCTTGGTAGTGATGGGCTTTAGAAAGCTAAGTGGCAGGTTGGGCTTGGATGGATAGATGTGCTGGTTTGGTTTTCTTAACTGGATTGGGTTTATGGTTGAGCTTCAGGTATGGGTTGGTAGTGGTTAAGTTTAAGGGGTAATTACCAACTAGTCCCATTAAGTAGACTTAAATACCATTAAGTCCTATTGACTTTTTGAGAGAGAGAGGGAGGGAGGGAGGGAGGGATGGAGTGTAAACCTTAAATTGTTGGAGAAAATAACCTGTTGAAGTCAAGCTGAAGTCGTTTGGACTCTGAAGAAGGTTGATCATTTGCAATCCTGCATCTATGGTATGTATATCTTCTTATTCGAAGTTGTACGCCTCAGTCATTGATGCATGAAAAGTGCAAAAAACGTGCCTGATGCGAACGCCTCTTAGTTTGAGGCTTACGCATAGCTGGTGCTTTGCCTAAAAATCAATGCACAGGTGCTTTTTCGTCATGTCTTGCCTTAAGAGTGTGCCCCAAGAACACATTAGAAAACTTTGTAATATATTAATATCAAAACTGAATATTACAATGCAAAACCCTAATATATATATAACCAAAGTCCTAATCTAATTAGGAAACTATGTTACTATGAAATCTAACTAAATAATACCAATACAAATTACACTTACAGGATCAAAAAGTTTTCGGGCCCATGGGCTTCACTCGAGGCTTCCAAATCCAATAGTTGGATTCTAACCAATTAAGGGCTGTGCCATGACCACCTGTTGGGAAATAGTACAAGCTGGAAGAGTAAATTGCTTGTTGGGAAACTGTAGGAGTCAGATGCTTCTACCTTAGTAGGGAGAACCTTCTAATTGAGTGGCGTTTCTTGGTAAGAAACGCGATTCCGCTCTCCCAAGTAAGAAACTTGTAAGAAACTCGTTCCCGTCGAGAAAGAAACTCACTCCCAACTGAGATAGAAACCTCTCAAACATATAAATCTCACAGAAACAAAAGAAAAAAAACTTTCTAGTAGTTTATATTTGTACTTAATAAAGACAATTTGTAGTTGACATGAATCTCTAATGTTTATTTATATTACAACTAAGCAACAAAAACTAATTGTTAGAATATTTTTATATATTTATTAAATAAATATATCAACAATGATTCATCCCCCCTTTTCCCCCCACCCCCTTTGACCCCCTCTCTCTCTCATTGGTTACATTTTCTTTTTTTTTTTCTTTTTCTTTTTTTTCCTGCTCCTCCAATCACCACCCGCCACGTGGCAAAGGGGGTGAGGGGGTGACCCCCAAAAGGGGGTCCCAAGCATTATTCTAAATATATACACGTTCCCAACATAAGAAACGTTTATATGCCCTCGTTCCTACCCCTGCCCCCCAGGGGCGGAGGGAGCATGTGACCAGGGGGGTCACGTGTCCCCCCTGGATTTTGGAAATTTTTTTTTTTTTTTCAAACATAAAAAAAAAATTAAATAAAAAATTACAAAAATATTATTAGAGTGAAATGTCAATGACATTTTAAAAATTATGAAAACAATAATGGTTGTTTTGATTGAAAATGAAGAGACTATTATAAATAAACCATATTAGCTATGAAAATTTTTGAATGTAACGACGATGTCATTATTAGTGATATGCAAGTATAAGTAATCTCACTGTAAAGATATGAAATTTATTAGATTGTTAGTTACATTTGACATGTGAGGTTCACTATTTATGCGTTTATTTACCATTAGTGGGTGATGTTACATACCAGTGATGACGTGATATTACCATTATATTGAATTTTTAATCAAATTTTGTATCAAAAAATAATTTATCATTATATAATTTATTTTAAGGCTTATATCCATATTCTTTTTTTGTATTGTCCATGGTACACTAGTTACAAATAATATTTTTTTTCTTGATATTTCCTGAAATCAATCGTAAAAATTTACGTGAAATATTTTTATAAAAATTATTATAATTAGTAAGTGCTCCCTCTAAATTAATTTTCTGGCTCCGCCACTGCCTGCCCCTGCTTCATGCAACTAAGGCTTCTACTATTCCCAAGACCACCTTTGAACAATTGTCATGGTAAAATTGCATTGATAATTGTGAATGTTGATGCCAAAAATTTCTAGGTTTTATTTTGGCTTCAAGCAGTCCTCAAAACAGTCTTTTATGGTGTACGTTTCAAAAGGATTGGTATTGATCTTATACAGCTGAAAATATGAAACTACGGGTTTAAAAAAACAAAAAAATGACAGAAAGAAAATAGTAGAAAACTTCGTATCTAACTTCTTCAGTTACTTTAAAAGGAAAAAATAAATAAATAAGAGAACTCTCCAGTTCACATGAGAGAATAGGGATGTGGTGATAAGTTATTCTTTCCCCGCTTGCATTTATAAATTTATGCATTCTGCTTTTTTAATGAGCATGAGGATGAATGGAAACTATAATTTGTGTTTATGGAAGCAAACAAATGATGCTATTTCCAGCATAATGTCTTATTGAAATTTTCATTGAGAACCAACTTTAATATTCTGTGCACGGTTTTCTGGTCATTGAGGGATGTTCTGTCTATTAGGAATTCAAGTTCATATGAATTGGTTTGAGTGATAAGCTGGAATTTCGTCTGCTGATCGGATTGAAAATGAGTTGAAAAAAACCTCTTATTTATTTCAAAACTCAACATGGATCAAACTAGGGATTTGTTTATTTTTCAATCACCGATTTCTTTATTAATTTTCTGTTATTTAGGCAGCAGAATTTGATTATGCTGCTTCCTGGAGTGGGATAAGTCACAGTTGATGGTAGTCAATTCCAAACTCATAATGCAGTTAAGGATGTTTTGTCTTGTCTTGTCTCTTAAGGATTTAAGTTCATGGAATTGGAACGAGTGATAAGCTGGAATTTTTTCTACTGTTTGGATTGAAAATGAGTTGGAAAAAATCTCTTATTTAGTTCAGAAACCTAACATGGATCAAACTGGGGATTTTTTTTCTTTATTAATTTTTTTCCCCACTGAATTCATTCAGTATTAATTTCCTGTTATTTAGGCAGCAGAATTTGATTATGCTGCTTTTCCCTTCCCTGTTGTTGACATAATGAATATTGACATCATTACAGTTTTACCTTTTTTCAAACCTGTTAGTTTAGCTGAACCTTTCCTTGATTCATCAACCGCTCTTTTTCAGGTCCTGTTATGTGCTAAAGGGGAAGATATGTGGACATTCAAAAGAATCTTAAGCTATGTGCTTGAACTTGCCAAATGTGACTTGAGCTATGATGTCCGCGACAGGGCTCGCACTCTGAAGAAACTTCTATCATGCCATATAGGTTCTCATGATCTGGACAAAGAAGCAAAAGGTCTACCAGAAAATAAGCACCTGCAAACTGTAGTTGCCGACTTCTTTTTTAGGGGACAAACAAAACCATTACCTGAACCCATTAATTATCGATTTTATCTTCCTGGTTCTCTTTCACAGATGGTTCTTCATGCAGCACCAGGGTATGAACCTCTCCCTAACCCGTGTAGTTTGAGCTGCGATGAGCTTGGTTGCAGCTCGAATGATGTTCAAGGAATAAAAGCATTGAGGGAAGAAGCCACCAATAGTGACTCAGTTGGAGTGGATGGTCCAGACACTGTATCTGGATCATTAAATGAGGAAAGCACTTCTGATTATAGTTCTCAAGATTCTAGTACTGGTTCAGGTGACAGTGTTGGTGGTGGTAATGAGATTGGGTCTGTGAGTGAAACTGATGATAATGCTGATCCATTGATTCATTTTTCAGATGTCAGTAATGCTTGTACAAATCAGAATGGAGGTTTGCAGGATAATAATGCTCAGTCTAGATTGGATGATTTTGGGGAATTGATGTCCAAAAAGGCTCTTGAATCTTGGTTGGATGAGCACCCGAGCCAGAATTCATCTGAACTAAGTCATGTCCAGAGATCTTCAGCAAGGATATCTATTGGGGATATTAGTGGCAGAGTCAAACTTAAATCCCATACACTCTTAGATCCTGCCATTGGAAATGGCTTAAATGTGGATTATACTTTTTCGTCTGAGATTTCAAGTGTATCCCCACTGCTTGTATGTGTTGAAGTCTCCTTCAAGAACTGTTCGACGGAGCCTATGTCAAAATTATTATTGGTAGATGAGGAATCTAGCAAAGGTCTAGATTCTGCAGAACAAGCACTGGCATCATCTGGGAGGTAATATTACACTACATGTACTAGTGGGATATGTCACTTATCTCAGTTCTTTTTCTTGGCATCATCATCAAAGTACTTGCTTGTGATGAAATTTGCCATTAGCTCAACTTTTCCTAATAGCAAGATATAATTATTCTGATTTGTTTCTGAAAAAGCAGCAAGCCCCTAAGGTTTTAAAGCTTATTACTCCCAAAATTTTAGCATTAATTATCTCCTCAATTAAATATTTTTATGATCAAGGTCTTTGTTAATTAGGATTATTATCTTCTTAATTAACTCCATGTATAGTTGTCTTTATATTAATTTATTTATGTATCACCTGTTCATAAGTGTGTCTATCTTATTATAGCAAGTTGAAAATGATAACAGTTACCATTATCACTTTTTTTATTACATTCCCCCCCCAAAATTATTGCCTAACATAATTCTATAATCATTGATATCATATAGTTAGTAAATACACTTGTCGGATTTTATATAGATGTATATGTGCAAATTTATGGCATTTATATATAATATATTGCTATATTTGCTTGCTCTTTCTTTGATTTAATGAGTATAAAGTTGTTTTCAGCTAGCATTTTTGGTGGTACCGATCTTTAACATCTGAATTATTCATACTGGCGTGTTCGTGTCGAACATTGACACTCATTAGACACTTCTTGACACGTGTCGGATGCTCCCCCAAACATGTCTTATTATTTTTAACTTCTTTTAGATCCAAATGCTCTTCAGACACTTCGGGGACACGTGTCCATCACTTGGACACATGCACTATTTATGAGTTTTGAATAAAATAACTTACGGTCCAAAGATAAAAGAAAAATGTAGATTTACAAAAAAATAGTATTATGTTGCTATTTGTTATTATTTAGATATATTCATATATGACATGTAGTAAATACATAAAACTATATATTTTGTGCGTGTCCTCCACATGTCGTGTCTTTCTTTACAAAAAAAAAAAAAAAAAAAAAAATTGTCGTGTCGGCGTGTCATGACCCCAACCCACCCCAAACAGGATGGTGCAGTGACCGGCCAGTAGTCCCCGACTATCAAAGGCCTAACTGAACAAAAATCAGGTTGGACTCTTATGATAATTTGGGCAAATCTCATTTTATGTTGTGGAAGCCATTAGTTACTTTACTTGAGCCATTAAATTCTTTTATTTAAATATCCATTCAGAGCAGTGCTTAAGCATATGAAATGAAACATACATCATTCTTAATTACATAATCTTTTAGAAAGAATACAACATGTACAAGGCTAATTACAACTCTATTGACTCTAGCATATACATGAACTTCAAACAGCTAACTTCTTCATGATGCTTCTCTTGCACCTACATACATATAAGGGTGAGGGGTGAGCCATTGCCTAGTGAATAATATTATAGTAAAGTGGTAAATGAATGAATTCCAATTAGATTTGCAAAGCATTGATTTCAATTCATAATTCCAAAATCATTCGAAGATTTTTAATAAGAATACTCCATATTTAAAACATGATAACATGGTACATCCATTAGAGCAAAGCAAAACAACCCATTCTCGGTTGTCAAAGGAAGATCTCAATAACGGCTATGGTACGAAAATAAATGTCCTCCAATGGCTAGGACTCACTAAGGATGCCACTAATAGATTCATCAAATATAGGACATCCATTCATTCGGAAACAAAATAAGGATTTCACAAAATATGACATTATTTGAAGTGGGTTGATTCCTTCAGTGGTGTAGAAATGAGGCCCTTTGTATTCTTGTATAGTTATCTTGTTCTATTTTATGACTTATTCACCCCCAGAAAAGAGGCAATAATAAAGTAAAATGTTATGCCTATGATAGTGTCCCCCATCCCCATCATGCCTTGCCCTTGGTGCACTTATTCCCCAACCCTAACTACGACACCGACTGGGACCATGATGGTCATCCCTGCCCTCCACCTCTTACAGCTTGAGAAAAGAGACATAAGAGGAAAACAAGTTTTTTTATTATGGAATTTCATCAAACATTTAGGCCTCGTTTGGGAACAGGCTAATTTAGTAACTTTTTGGCTATTTGGCTAAAATATGAACTAAAAAAAACTAATATGTTTGGTATGACTTTTTGGCTTTTTACGAAAAGATGTGCAAAAAGTAGAGAGAAAAGAGAATCTTTGACTTTTTGGTATGAGTTATTGGCTTTTTGGCTAATTTAGTAACTTTTTGACTTTTTGGCTAAAAAAGAGGGTTCCCAAACGAGGCCTGTAAACATTCCACAAGCATATATTTATCACATAAGAAAAGGAAAAAAAATATTAGTATAAATATTAAAATTTAGAGAGACCGGGGGGGGGGGGGAATTGAGTAACTATTTTATTGACATATGTTAAAACATATATTTATAAAGTTGAGGTGCATGTGCCCCTCTCGGGCCCATGCTCCCCTTTGCGCCTGGATACATTATTGAGTAACTATTTTTTGAACATATGTTAAATAATATATTTATGAAATTGAGGATTTATCAAAAAAATAATATATTTATGAAGTTGAGGAGGGGGGGCCCTCCTGGGCCCATGCTCCCTCCGCCCCTAGATTCATTAATAAGTGTTTGTTTGAGTATTATTTTTTAGATGCTTCTGTGAGACTACAACCAGATTGTTTACTTTTCTTTGCATCTTCTGTTTTGTTCTTGAAAAAGCTTGTTGATGTCACCCTCATCTTGATACTGCAGTCCCTTGACAACTCACAAGGATGGGCCAACTGTCGTTCCCATGGAAGAGATTAGTTCCCTAGATGCTGGTCAGAGAACAAAAAGAATCCTCCAGGTTTGCTTCCATCACCATCTTTTACCACTGAAGTTGGATTTGTGGTGCAATGGCAAGAAGCATCCTGTTAAATTGCGGCCTGACATTGGATATTTTGTAAAACCTCTTCCTATGGACATTGAACTGTTCACGAGCAAGGAATCTCAACTCCCTGGAATGTTTGAATACATAAGGAGGTTAGTTTATAATCATCATTGTCCCTTTTTCTCTCCACTGATGGGCAATGATCTTCTCTCCCTCTTCATATTTTGTAACTTCCACTTCCATTTGGGTTTTTTTTCTTAATTCCATTGGTGGAAAAACTTAGAAAGTAATGCTTATTTTGTTTGAAGTTTTATATATTACTTCTTGACTTTTAATTAAAATAAGGACCATGAAATTAAAATCCAAAATAATTGAAGCAACAGTTCTCCAAAACCTTTGACTTCATGTGCGTCTTTCAGTTTATTAAATCTAAGCTTGAGTTGGTGGACACTGTTTTACCGTGAATATGGTGGAGGTGATTTCTTTATTTTGTGGGCACCGTTTTACTGTTTAACCATGGGCACTGTTTGTGGACACTCTTTTTATCCTCTTGGCTATTTATTTTTATTGGATTATGGTTTTTGAATTATAATTGTCACTATCTTCTCTTCTCTTCTCTTCTTTTCTATCCTTTCTATTTTTTTTCAATTTTTTTTTTGGCTTGTTGTTGGTAATCTTACATTGGATTTTATTTCATAATTTGTAACAGTTGTACATTCTCTGACCATATTGGGGAGCTGAAAAATGAGAAGGGTGATAGCTCAATACTAAAAGACAAGTTTCTTGCAATTTGCGAGAGCCTAGCATTAAAGATGCTCAGTAATGCAAATCTTTTTCTCGTGTCTGTGGACATGCCCGTTGCTGCCAACCTTGATGATGCATCAGGTTTGCGCTTACGGTTCAGCAGTGAGATCTTGAGCAACTCAAACCCTTGCTTAATCACTGTTACTGTTAAAGGTAAATGCTCTGAACCACTGACTGTGTCTGTCAAAGTCAACTGTGAAGAAACTGTTTTTGGCTTAAATCTGTTGAATAGGATTGTGAATTTCTTAGCTGAGCCTGTTCTGACACAATCATGATTCGGAAGGGTTAATCTCTGGTAGTTATCATGTTTCAGGATGTAACTTTAATTGCACCTTCATAAGTGTGAAACTATGCAGCAGTTCACAGTGCATGTATTTTATTGTAATATACTTTTCTTGATGTGTGGCATGGGAAGTTTTCTTATTTGGATATCATGGCTGCTGTGATTAGTTGTGTGGGAGGGGCGTGTATTTTGCCAAAATTTTGCTATTGGTAGTCTTTTTAATGAGTTATCTGTATTTAGAAGTCGGAATGCTTCATTATTGATTTTTTGAAATAAATTTGAGTGGTGTTTTAATTTTATTTTTATAATCAATGTATTGCTCGGTTTTCTGTTTACAATTGTCATGTTCTTATAAGTCAAAATTTTTTTTATTATTTATTTATTTATTATTAATTAGTGATATTTTGGAGAAAGAACAGCAAGGGCTAAAGAAAGCTGGTAATTTTGTAGTGTTTTTTTGGTTACAACATGGCGTCCCTGTAGTTTTAGAGAAGAGAAAGAGTTAGAGAATGCGTTAGACTTCATTCCCTTTTATATTGATAATTTTGAGCAATTGCAGGAGTGCCATAAGGCATAATTCTGAGCAATCAAGAGAATAAATAAGAATACAATCAATTATTTCCTATTCTAACACTCCCCCTCAAGCTGGTGCGAAGATATCTCTCATGCCCAGCTTGTTGAGAATGCCATGAAAGGATTTGCTCCCTAGTCCCTTGGTGAGAACATCAGCTAGTTAGTATCCAGTCTTCACAAATGGAATACATATGGTGCTACTAGTGAGTTTTTCCTTGATGAAGTGCCGATCAATCTCCACATGCTTAGTTCTATCATGCTGAACTGGATTATGAACTATGTTAATTGCGTCCTTGTTGTCACAGTATAGTCGCATGGAGTTAGTCTAATGAATTCCCAAGTCTCCCAACAATAGTTTAATCCATAGTAACTCACATACACCATGAGCCATAGTCTTGAATTCTGCTTCAGCACTAGATTGAACAACCACATTTTGTTTCTTACTTCACCATGTGACTAGGTTGTCACTAACAAATGTGCAGTATCCAAAAGTTGATCGTCTGTCAGTGACTGATCCTGTCCAATATGTATGAGTAAATGCCTCCACACTGAGATGGCCATGTTTTGAGAAGTAAAGACCCTTTCCAGGAAAAGACTTCAGGTATCTCAGGATTCTCATAACTGCCTCTAAGTGCGAGGTTCTAGGAGCATGCATAAACTGGCTCACCATGCTCACGGCAATGGCAATGTCTAGACATGAGTGGGATAAGTATATGAGCTTGCCCAATAGTCTCTGGTATCTCCCCCTCTCCACTGGCTCTCCCTCTTGATCCTCATTGAGTTTTTGGCCTGGTTCTAGAGGTATATCACACGGTCTACCTCCAAGTAGTCCAGTTTCTCTTAGCAAGTCAAGCACGTACTTTCTCTGATATATAAAAATGCCATCCTTGCTCCTAGCTACTTCAATATCCAAGAAATACTTCAAACTACCCAAGTCTTTTATTTCAAATTCCTTGGCTAAGTATTCCTTCAACCAAGGGATCTTCTCAATGTCATCCCCTGTCATAACAATATCATCAACATAAACAATGAGAGCTGTGGTCTTACCATGTGAGGAGTGTTTCACAAATAAGGTATGATCAGCTTGACTTTGCTTGAACCCATATTTCAGCATAGCTTGAGCAAACCTTTCAAACCAAACCCTAGGGGATTGCTTTAGTCCGTAAAGCGACTTTCGGAGCCTGCATACTTTACCTTTGGACTTAGCATCCGCAAAACCAGAAGGAATATTCATATAGACCTCTTCTGCTAGGTCTTCATGAAGGAAGACATTCTTCACATCAAACTGATGAAGTGGTTAATCTAAATTTGCAGCAAGAGAGAGTAAGATTTTCACAGAGTTTATCTTAGCAACCGGTGCAAATATCTCCTGGTAATCTACCCTATAAGTCTGAGTGAAGCTTTTTGCAACTAATCTTGCTTTGTACTGTTCTATGAAATTATTTGCTTTGTGTTTTACCATGTACACCCACTTACACCCAACTAGATTTTTTCCTCGAGGTAACTCCACTAACTCCCAAGTGCCACTCTTGCTGAGAGCTCTCATCTCTTCTATCATGTCATGTTTCCATTCAGGAATAGAGAGAGCATCCTGAAAAGTGGTAGGTAGACTCACAGAAGACACTTTAGAGAGAAAGGCTTTATATGAGGAAGACAGATTAGAATAAGAGACATGATTAGTAATAGGATACTGAGTACATGATCTAACTCCCTTCCTATTAGCAATGGGAACATCAAGATCTGAAACATCAGGAATAGGAGTACTAGAATTAGAATTACCTGGACTCTTAGGAGATGAGGTTGACTTTGGACACTCATTCGGTGAAGAAGTTGACAGTAGTGGAGGGAGAGTAGACTGTTGCATCCAGGTGACTTGTTGTCTGTCCTTGTCCCTAATATAAACTTTGGTTGTTTCGTTGTCCTCAACAGCTGCTAGCTCATCATCCTCTATCTGTTCAACCATTGGCAGAAGAGAAACAGGTGGAACATGAATCTCTTCACACCAAGGCTTCCTCGGAAAAGATGACTAGGATACCAGGGAAGACGGAAAGTAAGGTTGAGACTCAAAGAATGTGACATCCATGGAGACAAACCATTTGCGAATGGGAGGGTGATGACACTTATAACCCTTTTGGGTGGCAGAATAACCTAGAAAAACACACTTAAGTGACTTAGGATCCAATTTACCACAAGTGGGAGAATGATTATGGACAAAGCAAACACAGCCAAAGGTCTTAGGAGAAATGGAGAACCCGGAAGAGATAGATCCGAACAAAACTTGAAGAGGTGTTTGTTTTTGAAGGACTTGGATAGGAAGACGATTAATCAAATAAGCGGCAGTGAGAACCGCTTCCCCCCAATAGGATCGAGGAACCCGCATCTCAAAGGATAGACAATGGGCAACATCAAGGGGATGACGATTTTTGCGTTCTACAGCACCATTTTGTTGAGGGGTATTAGTGCATGAAGTCTGGTGAATAATGCCATGTGTGGCGAAGTAACTGGCAAGACCAGAGTTAATATATTCCCCTCTATTATCAGAACGTAGAATTTTGACAACTGTCCCAAATTGAGTACAAAACATTTTATGGAAGTTTTGAAACACAGAAAAAACCTCACTTTTATCATTCATCAAATAGACCTAAGTGGCCTTGGAACAATCATCTATAAAGTTAACAAACCATTTTTGACCGGTTAAAGACACAAAACGGGATGGACTCTATACATCAGAATGAATCAAAGAAAAGGGAACTAAACTTTTATTAATAGGAGCAAAAGAGGCTCTGTGTTGTTTTCTAAGTTGACAAGACTCACATTGAAAATTTGACACATTATTTTTCTCAAAAACAGAGGGAAATAAATGCTTAAGTAATAAAAAAGAGAGATGTCCTAAGCGACGGTGCCACAACTAATTGTCTTCCTAGGTGGACGATAACTGAATAGATGAATAAGCCAGCTTGTTTGTCTGATCCAGAATGTATAGCCCATGTTCCTTTCTACCACTGTCAATCCTCTTCCTCGTGATAAGGTCCTGAAAAAGACAATGATTGGGAAAAAATGTCGCGCTACAATTTAAGTCACCGGTAATACGACTCAAAGATAAAAGATTAACACTGAAATTGGGAACATAGATGACAGAAGACAAAGGAAGGGAAGAGGTGACATAGATTAAACCTTTCTTTGACACAGACGAAATGGTACCATCAATAATACGCACTTTTTCCTAACCTGAGGAGGGGTTATACTCTGAAAATAAATTAGAGGAGCTAGACATATGGTCGGAAGCACCGGATTCAATAATCCATGGTATAGTCATATGAGATAGCAATGCACATGGGGAGGAAGCCAAGTTACCTGAATTGGCAAAGGAAGAAAAGGGTGTACCTGTAGCAAAAGTGGAGGCTCGACGGTCTAATAAGTGGCGAAGAGCAATATCAAAATCCGAGGTAGATAACCCCAAAACATCAGCAGCAGAGGAGACAACTGGAGATGAAGATGGCGGCTCAACAGTGTCTGAAAGATGGGCTCGTGCATTGGCCCTGTGGCCTCTAGTACCAAACCGACCCCCTCGAGTACCAGGGCGGTCACCTCGGCCATCAGAGGGAGTGCCATGTAGCTTCCAACAAGTCTTTCGTGTGTGGTGAGATCGATGACAATAGTCACAGTAAAGATTATCCTGCTCAGAGGAAGGACGAGAACCACGAGTCACACGGTTACCATCGCGAGAGAGTGCAGAAACCAAGGCTGAGCGATCAGTAGTAGCAGAAGGAAGCATCGCAAAACGGCGACTTTCCTCATTCTGCACAAAAGCAAAGGCTTCTTGGAGAGAATGAAGCACATCCATGCCAAGTACTCTGCTCTGAACCGGATCATATTCCACATTTAGGCCTTCCAAGAACTTGAAGACCCGTTCTTGCGCCACAAACTTCCGGTAACCAGCAGAATCAGTAGGACATACAAGCTTGTAATCCTGAAGGTGATCAAGCTGTCTGCTTACCTTGTACCGACCTTTTAATGGAGCGACGTAACTCGAAAGCCTGTGAAAAGTTCCCCTTCCTGGAGTAAGTAGTTGCTACGGCCTCCCAAATATCCTGAGCAGTGTCCATAGACAAGTAGCCCTCTCCAATCTCCGGAACCATAGAATGGATCAACCAGCCTATTATTAGAGAATTGGCAATCTCCCACTAGGCATAATGAGGGTTGGTGATACTGGGTGCCTAAACCCGCCCATCAACATATCCCATTTTCCTCTTGCTCTTCAAGAAAATAGTCAGACTCTGCGACCACGCTAGGTAATTCTGACCATTGAATAGAGAGGTGGTAATTCTAAGGCTAGTGTGGAGGGTATCAGTCATAGTAGAAGGGATGACAGAACTCTCGCCCTGAGAGGGCTGAGAGGTAGTAGATTCACTAGTCAAATCTGCAATGGGGGCGCCACTAACTATTCCTTAACCACAATGCCAATCACAAACCCGGAAGATGAGAGTGAAGGAACAAGCACAATAGTAACTAGAAACTCATAAAGAATTAAGAATTATTTTATTATTATTATTATTATTTTTATGTAACTAATGAACCATTACAAGAAAAGAGAGAGAGAGAGAGAGAAGAACACACTAACTACAATCAAGAGAGAGTCGACAATGGGAAAGAGTCGACAGCAACCTAGGAGATGCCGACAGAAGCCAAGGAAGCCAGAGGGGCTGTCGACAGGCCCTAGGGTGCCAGAGAAGTTGCTGACAGACCCCCTAGTGGACTGACGATGGCCGGTGAGGCCCTAGAGTGCCGACAAACCCCCTAGTGGACTGACGATAGCCTGGATGGACTGTGGGATGACAGACGATGGCCTGGGTGAGAGGCTACTGTGGCCGACTGGGCTCCTGGGGAAGAAAGAGCTACCGGCAGACAGGAAGAAGGTATGGGCTAGGGTTTAGGCTCTGATAGCATGTAGTTTTAGAGAAGAGAAAGAGTTAGGGAATGAGTTAGACTTCATTCCTTTTTATATTGATAATTCTGAGCAATTATAGGAGTGCCATAAGGCATAATTCTGAGCAATCAAGAGAATAAAAAAGAATACAATCAATTATTTCCTATTCTAACAGTCCCTAATTCTCTTAAGATGAGATTCACATAACAATGGCGGCACGAGATTTTTTGAAACATTTTAAATACTAAAATGAGGCCTTATTTTATTGTGCCTATTAAAATTGGGTCCTTGGACAATAAATTTTTTAAAAGATTTGTTTTGTTGGGCTTTCGGCAACAAGTGGCCCAATGGTTGAGCTCCTATGGAGACTAATCATTAGGTGCAAGAGTCACTGGCAAACCGTTGTCATCAAGAAAGCCTGTGTAGAATCAAAACCTAAGATGCTTGATTTGTGAGCTGAGCACCTCATCTTACTTTGAAACCCATGCCAATTGGTTGTTTTATAGGGTTGCATTAATTGCTAACACAGACATGGACACGCGACATGACACTGACAAGTCAAATTTCAAAAAATGCAGGATATGACACGCTTGGGACACGTTAAAATTTTATATTTTTATGAAGTTATTATATATCGTATATATGAATAATTATTCAGAGATAATACACAATATGTAATATAATGTGGGTGTTTGGGAAGTGGGTTTTTTTAGTTGTAGGATATTATTGGAGAATTTTTTTTTTTGTGTTTGGGAAGATAGTTGGGTTTTTTTTGTGGTTGGATGTGATGTTTGTGAGCGAAAAAGTGAAATGATTATGGGGGTTTGATGTGATATTTTGTTTGGATTTATTTTTTTTGGTTTTGTAACCAAGTTGCCTTTTAGTGAAAAAAATCAAAAAGCCAGCTTCCCAAACAGCGCCAATACTAATTACATTAAAAAGCTATATATTTCAATGCAAAACAACTATAGAACATTGTAATACATCTTATCCATGTTTCAAATCATTATTATTATGAAGGTATTCATCACATTGACTTGTTCAGATAGTTCAAGAAGTGTCGTTGAAGTGTTCAATATTATGAATTTGATTATTTAATTAAAACATGTTAAAGAAATGTCGGACATGTATTTGGGAGTGCAGGAGTGTCAGACACGACACGCTTCTTCCATATAAGTGTCCGTGCTTCTTGGATTAATTGGTTTGCTATCATATTGCTTGACTACCTGATGTATTGACCTTTTGCACTTGCTATTACTTGTTAATGTTGAAGTGTCCCAGTGGATGAAACACTGCTAATTGAGCTTAAATGCATAATGAGGGTGGGTGACTTTTACTGGGTATGAGATAGGTTGTTACAATCCCCTAGGATTCAAATTCGTTGGTAACATCAAACCTAAAATAAAAGGGAAAAAGGGGGGGGGGGGGGGGGGGGGGGAGTGGAAGCATAATACAGTAAACATTCATAAGAATTATAAGCACATCAAACACAAGTTATTTCCCCAAAAATCAACAGGTCTAGAGCAAAGTATCGCTTTTCATCTATCCTTGCTGATGTCTTGAATTTCTAGAGATGTTAAAGTTCTGTCACTTGTATTTGTAAATCTTTTTAACTGTTTTGTCAGCTGCTCTGTGTTTTCTTTCCTTGTTTAGCTTACAAGGGAAGCAAGTAACGGAATTCAGAGTCATTGACCTGAATTTCTGCCATCTTTGCTATAGGAGACTTTGTTTCACCAATTAGGCACTCCATTATCAACCTTTTTAGTGAGCCAGAATGTGGCAACTCACTATAAATCCATTCCAGTAGCGACTGCATGTCGTCTGCAAAATCTCTCATGTGCCATTGCAGAAGCTTAGGCACCACAATCTTTTTCTTGCTGGTTACTCCCACAGATGCTTCCAAATACTCCACTTTTGCTCTTCCCAGTTCATTCACAATATCATCTGATGTGTACACCCTTAACTGCATTTAACTGTTTCTTTCATTCACTTTATTGAGGACAAGACACAACCAGAACTAGGCATACACAGCTTTTCATTGAAATGAATTAAGAGTAATGCTCTCACCGCTGGTGAAGACATGCTGCCTCGGCAAAGAGCAAATGTCACATTAGGTTCTGGATACCCCAGACCGTAGGCATGCTGTAGTATCATTTCCTTCTCATCTATTGGGCCCTTGTAGATCAGATATAAATATGTCAGGAAGAACTGCAAGACTCAAACTGAGAGGGATCTCATAGTGTTTTTGTTTTTCCGTACTTTTGCTGAATTGTATATGCACTCAGGGCACAGAAATTTGAATAGCAATGATCCTGTTGAAGTAAGGTTACAGTTTTTCTGAATTGTATGGTTTATATTCGTAAGTTTTCTGCACAGCTTGAGATTTCTGGATGCTCAAAACCGACAAGATCATGTAAAAGTTTTTGTTTGTTTGTTTGTTTTTGTTTTGTTTTGTTTTTTTTTCTGTTGCATATTAAAATGCTCGACCTTGGTGCATAGAGATCAGATTGAGGAGCAAGAATTATGTGTACTCACATGTTTAGAGTCAGATGGATGTCTGAGAATGAAGTGCTCAATAGCCAAAGCATTTAGTACTATGCCGCCCACATTAATTGCAGCCTGGGTCAGAAAAGCTCAACCGAGTTTTAGACATGACTTTTTTTTTGTTTCTTTGCGGTCAATTGATATGAGAGTAATTAAAGATATGAGAAATATTATATCAAATAGACCACTAGCCTAATAATAGCTAGAAAGTCAACATTCACCAAGCTTAACAACCAAGCACTAAGCTAAAGCCCAACAACCACTAAACTACATACAAACCCCACAATGGGAGAGAAATAAACCACTACAAAGAACCTCACACCATGAAGTGGTGCTACACAACCACTAGGCCACTAGGCAAAGCACTCAATAGTCATTTTTGATTACTTTGAATCTCAGCTTGTTATAGAAGAGTTTCTTTGAATGTTCAAGGAATCTAGGGTTCGGGGTCTAGCTTTGGTCGTTTAAAGGGAAATTCTATTCTTACATAATCTTTATACACAGTTTTGACCAGAATTAAGTAGCAATGGTATTTATGAAAATTTAAACTACTTTATCAAGGTTTGCCACATTATTTTATATTAATTTTCTATACAAGTTTTCTATTTGTATAACATTATGTTGTGATAAATATTGGCATACCTTGTTCATAAGTGCCAGCAGTTTCTCCTCTGTGGAAGGCAGCCCATGTTGTAGAAAAGCCTGGAATAGAAATTTAACCACTTACATTTGCTCTATAGGATATGTATTTGATTTGCATTCAATGTGGCTTCAGGTATCTTACAGTACATGCATTATACAGGCATTGTAGATGTTGATCCAGAAAGCTAACTTTTGCTTGTAGGTTAAGAAAGTTAGGTCCACATTGCAAAGTGTATGCATCAAAACTCTGCAAGAAAAGAACAAGTAGGTCCTTTATATGTAGCTATAAAAATATTGCCCCGTTTGGTGCAACTTATTGAGGTTGTTTATGACATTTTTTAAAGTTTGGAAATCTATGTCAGAATGTTTGATGCAACTTTTGCTTATATAGTTAATGAGGCAAAAATAATTCAAATGATCTGAAAAAAGTACTAGAAAGATGGAGGAGGAATGCTTTTTTAGCTTTTGTTTTTTGATTATCAACATTCAACTTACAAAAAGTTGCACCAAACAAGGCCCTGACTGCATAGGCTAGGAACTTGTAGTTACCTGAGTTTACCCATTGCTTGAAAACACTCAGAAATATGGCTAATATCCAGTGAACTTCGTGTTATTTGAATGAAATTCTTGTATGGGCCAACATCTCTGATAGGGCCATCGAAATCTAGAAATATGCCATAAGGGTCAATGTTGGATGTGTTATCAAATGAGAATGCAGGAAGTGCTTTGTAGTTGAATGTGGTCTTTGAAATGAAACCTCTTGAGTTCATGCAAGACAGAGGATGATGCTTCGGAACAATAGCCGATCCTTTTCTACCGAGCGATGCCTGATTCAGTTTGAGGAATATGCCTATCAAGCACTTTATCAGTTGTTCTGAGAGTTCATTTGGTTTCTCAATGCCAATTTTTGTGTCTAAATGGTTGTGGTTTCTGATTCTTCTCCTTGAGCATCTTGAAGTTTCAGCAGTTTCCTCTGTTATTAATAATAGCCCAAAACAAAAGGATTAGATGCAGATTTTTGAATTTGGTGATTAAGAATGTGGATTTTGTTGAGAGGAGGTTCCAAATTTGTTGAAATCTGTTGAGTTAGAAAATGGGTCATGAACAAAGTTGTCAATTCTGTAACTATCATACGGTATGGTATGTACTGATACCGTTGTATTTTGGCTTACCGTTCCGGATAGATTAATATTATTTTATATTTTAAGATATTTGTTTAAAAAATTAAATACATTTGATAAAATGTACTATTATTTATAAAAAAAATATTGTACATTCTTAACGGACTAAAATTATCTACTATAAAAGTTAATAATTTACAAACATATTTAAGTTGTACAGGTATGTAAAAATATTTATCACAGTACTTGTATGTGACAAATATAATAATAAATATATATTAAAAACAATCTGAATAAGAAATAACAAATTTGTAATGTGATGTTTGTGTGAGAGTCACTTCATATCACAATCATCTCTGTCAATGCTCTACTTATAGGTCACGAGCATAAACCTAGAAAAGTGAAATACATCTTGCGCACATTGTACAGTATATAACGAGACAGTTCGGGAGCTTTTATTGGCACACACTATTTCCTCTCTTCCCACACACTTAATGATATATTTTTTTTATTACATTTTTATCCTAAAATAAAATTACCAAAATATCCATTTCTTCTTCAACCAAAAACCCTAACCCTAATCACCCCTTCCGTCGCCTCCACCACACCCTTCATCGCCTCTCCCACCAGCCCCCCTCTTCTCGAATCGAAGCCTCTCCTCACCCCATCGCTCATCGCTCACATTCCCCATTCCCTTTTTCTCCCGTTGAAGCCCCCTCCTTGTCATCTGCAACTCTCTCTCTCTCTGCAATCGCCTTCGAACCAAACACATTGATTCGGAAGTACAGTGTCGAACCAATGTGTTTTGTTCGGATGTTGAAGGTCGAACCGATGTGTTTTGTTCGGATGTTGATGGTCAAATCGATGTGTGATTTTCGACCCTGGTTTATCGAACGGTGGGTGTGTCGCGATGGTGGGTCGCCGCTGCGATGGTGGTAGTAGCAGGGACGAGGGGTGGTCGGCAGAGGGGTTGGACAGGTGTTTAGGCTGCGATGGTGGGTGGAGGAAGCGGCGACTGCGAAGGCAGCCATGGTGTCGCCGACGGTGGCTGGTTTAGGGTTAGGGTTTGGAGAATGAAAAAGGTAAGGGAAGGTGGGTGGATTGAGTGTGTTGGAAAGTTGTGTGTATGGGTATAATTGGAATAATAGTGTGTGTAATGAGTAAATATATATATATAATATATATATATTTTTAAAGTGAAAGAATTAAGAAGGATGCTGTATAGAGAGAATGTTGTGCCTGTTTTGGTGCAGTTTAAAAGCTGCTTATTTAGTTTTTAGCTTAATTTAAGCTATTTTGATGTGTTTGGTTTAGCTTATAGCTTATAGTTTTTTGGAAGTCAGAAATGAGCTTATTCTTTGAGTGGGGCAGGAGATGCTTAATTTATAAGTTAGAAATCAGCTTATGTTCATAGTTATAAGTTATAAGCTGTTTAGGCATAAGCTATAAGTACTTTCCCACAGCTCTACCAAATAGGGCCGTTGTGTGTGCAAATAGAAGCTCCCATATGGTACTGAATTGACAACATTAGTTATACGATTTTGTTAAAATTTTTAGAAGACAGTTCGATTTTGATTCTAAATAATCAATAATAGTTGGTTGTGGTTCAAATCAAGACATAAAAAATCATATTGAATTGAACCCTTCTATTTATTTTATTTATTAATTTTAGTAGGTAGCTTAAAGGTATTAAAATTTTAAAAGAGGAGAATCAAATCTTAACTTTCCACTTGGCCAACGGAGTTGTTTCAGATTTGTGTGAATATCATGCTAAAATATTTATATAACTAATATTACAGAAATATTTTACTTCAAATTTAATTTATTAGTAGTAATATTACGGAATCGATCTTACATAAATCGATTTCTATGGTTTAATTCTAATTTCAAATATTCAGGAAACGTAGGGATTTGTTAAGTTCCAAGGCCACTTTACAACCAAACCAATTCAGCCGGTGAACGCTTCCATTCACTCCCTCCAATATATATTACCCTCTCCCCCTCCCTCCCTCTAACTTTTCTCATGAGAAAATGAACCACTGCTTTCTTTTTTTCATCCAGGGCTTTCATTCTTCAAATAAATAATTTAGATTCATTCAACTTCACCTTTGATTGAGAGATTTGAGGAGGGATTTAAAAAAGAAAAAAAAAAAGGTATGTGAGATGTGAATAAAATATACTTATATTTCACTTAATTTCACACACTTTTTCCCTTTCACCTTGCAAATTTCTTCTCAAATCTCTCAACCAAACACAACGTTAAAGTTGGAATCTAAATTGAGCGAATTTAGATTTGGTGATTAGGTGCCCGCCGGATAGACTACATTTCATGTCATAGAGAGAGAGAGAGAGAGAGAGAGAGAGAGAGAGGGTTTTACCATAGGAGGAGTTGATTGAAGAAGGCAGGCTTAGAATATCCATTGGAGAAACAAAAGAAGCACTTCTTTCTCTTAAAACTCTGAACTCCTTGTCATGATGATAATGTTGTTGGAAATCTTGTGATCTGGAAACCAGTGATCTGCAACTGACCACCTCCTTTGGGTGGTTGCTTAGTCCATAGGTGGTGGCTGCTAGCTGTTGTTTGTGTTGTTGTAGTTGTTTCTGTCGAGGATGTGCGTCGAGGAATCCCCAATCCTTGGTTTGCTGGTGGTGGTGGTGATGGTGGTGGTGGTGCTTCTCATGGTACAAGCTTAATTTCAAGTGGTCCACTTTTCTCTCTAACCAAATGATCTCTTCCTCCATCCTAGCCAATTCTGCAAGCAACACTTGAACCTGCCCCACCAATACATTCCAATACTCGTCTGATTTTGGGATTATGTTTTCACCATATTCGACTTTCCATTATTTATGTTTGGTTACCATTTTATTTTAATTGTTTTTGTTTTATGTTTTCAAAAGATTTATATAAATTGTAATTGAAAACACCTTTAGCACATCTGTTTTTTCTTGGAAAAATAGCAAATAAGTCTTATTTCGTTCTTGAGATTCTATAAAATCCTATCAAGTTTCAATATGGACAATTAAGTCATATATTTTTCATAACATATTTTCAAAAAATTCATTACTCCATAATGATGATGTTATCTCAAATTTACCCCTCATTTAATACGAAAATATTTTTAATCTAAGTAATTGAAAAAAATTATGATATTTTATTTAAAAAAAAAAATCAAAAATCACAATGAAAAAATTATCAAAATGTTCTATTTTGTTTTGAAAATTATTATTGAGTTATATCAAATTTCAATATTAGCAAATAAACCTTATTTTTTGTTAATAAATTGTTATACGTAAAAGAAATTCAATTGTTCATAATATCATAGTATATTTTATTTTCATTCTAACAAAAAGGTTCATAAATAATTTTAATTTATTAGAAATTTTATAATCAAATTATTTTTAATTGTTCAAATTAAATGATTTTTCATAAACAAAATATAATTATAAGATTAATAATTTTTACAATTAAAATTTTAAATTTTAATTAAGTTTAAAATTATTTATAAAATTGTTGTTCATATTAAATACGGAGAGGTAAAATTGAAAATAAACACATCATTACGACCAAGAGGATAATTAAGATGAATTTTTGGAAACTTTTTATCACAAATAAGACTTAATTGTCCATACAAAAATTTGATACGACTCATTAATAATCTTAAAAGCAAAATAGGATTTGTTGATCATTTTTCCATTTTTGTTTGAAAAAAATGTAAACAAATTGCAAAATTTACTTAATCTCAGGAACAAAAAGTCAAGCTGTGTATTCATTTTTTTTGAAAATAGCTTTTCATTCTCTTCTCCCCTCTCCCCACGAGACCTATAATGGTCACCACGTCCAGCTATCTGCACCCATTGGCCAAACAACCGCCACCCTCACTCTTCAATCAACCCCTTGACAACTTACCACACACACATATATATCTTTAAAATTTTTGTTTGTTTTGAAAACGTAGATAAATACCAAAAGAGATGGTCTAAACTTGTTATTTATGGATTATCAAGAAAATTTCAAAAATTTTCTTTTCGCTGAAGGTCTTAATTTTTCAAAGGGAAAATAATATCTTATCTTTATATTTAGCTTGTAGTCTCAAAAAAATCTACTAATACTGAACATGTATTTGATTTTTATTTTTAGCAAAAATAAACACAAACGTGATTCTTATTTTTATAAACAAAAAAAAATGCAAAAACTAGAACATTACCAAACACTAACAATAGTTTTAAAAATACAATAATGGTTCGCATGTTTAAGTGGAAAACATTTTTTAGTGTTTGGTACGACGGAAAATGAAAATTAACAAAAAAAAAAAAAAACTTATTTGGGTAAAAAATAATTTCTATTTTAAAAATGTAGAAAATATTGTTTGGACTAAAATTTTAGGATAAATTACATTGTCCTCCGTAAGGTTTGAAAAAAATATAATATGCCCACACTTTTGATATAATTATGCTAACTTCCTTTTTAATAAGGTTAAATAAACTGAGACTAATGCAAATAATTCGAAAATATAAAAATAAATAACGTAAAATATATATTTTCATGTAAAAGAAATGATTACATCTTTTTATCTATATAACTAATAAATTTTTGATAAAAAAGAGGCTATGAATTAAAATATTAAAGGAGCTCAATATAATTATATTAAAACTGTGAAATTAACACTATTTTCTTCAAATCTCAAGAATTACCCAAAATTTTACTAATCTCACAATACTACCACTACTACCCACAACGACTAGCTCCACCACCATAACTACTATTTCACCACCACCTCCACCTCCACCATCGCTACGCTACTATCCAACCATTGCCACCAATACAAGTGCACATGATTTTCAAAATCACAACCATAGAAAAACATTTTCTTTGAAAAAAGTTTTTCAAAAAAAAAAGAAAAGTTTTTATTAAAAAATATTTTCCGCTAAACAGAAAGAAGCGCAAGTGTTATGTTGAATAATGTTTGGGAAAATGTTTTTTTCCCCGAATTCCTCCGCCCCGAATGCCCCTAATGTCCAAAACGACGTCGTTTTGGGTATTAGTTTTTTTTTTTTTCTCCTTCTTCCTCCATTTTCGGACTGAACCAGAGAGGGAGAGGGAGAGGGAGAGGGAGAGAAAGAGAAGAGAGGAGGAGAGAGGGAGAAAGAGAGAGGAGGGGAGGAGAGAAGGCCCCCTCCTGTGCCTCGCCGCCACCGATCGTTGCAGCACTGCGATCGTCGCAGCACCGCGATCGTCACCTCCGGCCCGCCTCCGCCTCGCCTCCGCTTCTGCCTCCGCCCGGTTGATATGGCCCCCTCCAGCCCCACCTTCTCTTCTTCTTCTTCTTCTTCGGGGCATTCGGGGCCCCCATTTTCGTGGTCCCAATCAATGCTCTAATGTTTGAGACTACTAAAGTAACAGCTCTAAAGCTGCACTAATGAGGTGGCATTGATGTGAGTCCCACCTTGATGTGATAGTTTGGCCTTTATTTTTTTTATTTTTTTTATTTTCGTCTTACACTGCAAGCTCATTAGAGCTGGCATTAGTGTTCCAAAATTAGAGCACTGAATCAGGACTCGTGTTATGTTTTGGTACCTTAGAAGGAAGCGATTTGGAAAGACAGGGACATAAGTGGACAGGTCCTTGCAGTGCACAGTGCAAAATTTTGTTGAGTTTGAGTTGTGCATCTAATTCTTCTTCCAATTTCTCGACCTGCAGAGCAAAGAAGGAAATAAGAATGATGTGAGAAACTGCGTACATCCTTAATAGAGAGAGAGAGAGAGAGAGAGAAAGAGAGAGAGAGCAGTGCATGCATGAGGATGAGTAAAATATTAGTTTCAATTTTTGAACTCAAATTTTTTGAAAATTAGATTTTTTTTTCCTATTTTTTTAGTAATTTTTTTTTAAAATTTTAAAATTAAATTTTTTTTTTAGATGCACCTAATCTAAATATATCTAAAAATTAAAATATTTATAAAAAAATATTTTAAAAATAAATAAATACACAAAAATACGAAAATGTACTAAATTTTTATATTTTTGATATTTAATGAATTTTTAAAAGATTTTTGCCACAAATATTGTACTAGTACATTTATGTTAGTTATATCTGAAAACTAAATTTTTTTCTTCAAATATTAAAAAAATTAAGTGAAAGAAAAATACGAAAAATAAAAAAACTTAATTTTATAAAAATGGATTCAAAATTCTAAAACCAAACAATGTGAATATTACTCCATCTGTCTTGTCTTATGTTGTTTGTTCATCTTTCCATTTTGGTCTGTTTCAAATTATTTGTTCACTTTTTATTTTGAAATATCAAATTTTGTCAGATTTTCAAAACTAGCTACTATGAATCATTATAAACGCATTCTAAAATTCAAGTTGAAGGACAGTGGTGAGAAAAACATTTTAAAATTTGGATTAAAGGGTAATAGTTGCATGCCTTTTCCTGGAGGTCTCCTCTTCTTGTCTGCTTCTTCTCCTCCTGACGAAGAGGAGGATCACTCGGCTGAATCATCAACAAGTCTTCAAATTTCATGTTCGCTTCTCAAACTAAAAAGAAAAACAGCAAGTTTAGGACCTCAGAGCAGCAAAGCTGTATCTATAGCTTATAATAAAACTATTTATTCCTATATATATATGTTATAGTGAATGGTGGGTTTGGTTACATTGTACCCAAAAACAAATAATAAAAAAAGAAAAGTGGTTAAGAGAAGAGAGTTGACAACAAAAGGAACTGGTGAATGGATGATGATTATGATGATGACATGACATGATAATATATATATATATATATATATGATGAGCTGGAGGAAGGCTTGGGTTGTGATTGTTTTTGGGTTGACCTATCTGTTTATATATATATATATATGCATGAGACTAACATGAAATTATGATTCATGAACGTGAACTCACACCTACAATAGAAGAACTAAATTAAATTCAACAAGATGGATGGAGGTGGACAGACGTGAAGCCCATGAACAAAACAAAAGCGTATACTTACTTCCCAGCGGTTGGGGGCGAACCCCAAAATTTTACTTTCATTTATTTCATCTACCACCGATTCTAAGAATTAGTGACGGAAATCAATAATTTAAGAGAAAAGTTAGGGATCATGAAATTTTTTTCATAAAAATGATCATGAAAGATTTATGATCCTTGAATTACCTTGATTAATGTGTACTGTTTTATTCTAACTGTAATCCAAGGGTTATAAATTATTTTCATGAAAGGTTTTTCATGGTACCTAGCATTGCTGATAATTTAATATATGGAATATTTATCAATTATAATTTTAAAATTTTTCTTTCTCAATCAATAATAATAATATTTTAAGTTAATATTAAATACAAAAAAATTAATATTCATTAAAAAAAATAAAAAAAAGTCGAGACCGTGTGTCCGTGTTCAGTTTAACTAGAACTCTCAAAAGAAAAATATAAATAAAAAAAATAAAATTAAAAAGTGAGGACGGGGGGCTATCTTTGTTTGGTTGGGTTGTGTGCGACTTTGGGGGGTATGGTTGTGTATCAGTTTAGGGGGTCTATGGGTTGCGTTAGTTTAGCTAGAACTAAAAAACAAGAAAAATTAAACAAGGTTAAGGCCTCGTTTGGGAACAGGCTATTTTAGTAATTTTTTGGCTTTTTACGAAAAGATGTGCAGAAAAGTAGAGAGGTGATGTGACTAGTTTTAGTTGACTTTTTGACTTTTTGGCTAAAATAGCCACTCCCCAAACGAGGCCTAAGTGGTTGAAATTTTCTTAGTTTCAATAATTTAAAAATCTTAAAATGATATCGTTTTGAATGTAAATGATATCATTTTAACATATTTAAATTATTCAGATCACACAAATTTAAATAGTCATAGAATAATGCTTGGGATCTCTTTTTGGGGGTCACCCCTCACCCCTTTTGTCACGTGGCGGGTGGTGATTGAAGGAGCAGGAAAAAAAAGAAAAAGAAAAAAAAAATGTAACCAATGAGAGAGAGAGGGGGTCAAAGGGGGTGGGGAGAAAAGGGGGATGAATCATTGTTGATTTTAAAATTAAAATTGCAAAAGTGAGACTGTGTCAGTGTTTGATTGGTTGGAGGTGTGTCACTTAAAAATAAAAAATCAAAAAGTCAGGGCCACGTCACCCCCTGACTCTTAGTGCCTCCGCCCTAAGAACACAAAAATCGAAGAATGCATAAAAACAAATGAAACAACTTGATTTTACGAGATTTGTTGGCAGAGTGCATTTTTATTTGTTTAAATTTTGAATTTTTTTTGTTTTATTTTTTTAAAAATAAAATAAAATAAACTAAAAATTAGTTTGGTGACAAAGATTAAAAACACTCTTCATTTGATTTTCTCTTTTTTGGAAAAATATTTTTAAAAATTTTGAAAATAGTTTTTGGTGTTTATTGTCAAACTAGTTTCTGTTAATTATTTTTATTTTTATTTTTAAAAAACTCAACCAAATAGGGTGATGTCTTTCAATGTATTATTGTGTTCAATTATGTATTTAGTTGTGTTCTAGACTTATTGTTTCATCAAACACATTGTTGGCATTGTAAGGGAGGCAAGTAAAAAAACAAAAAGAAAATAAAAGAAATAGACTTTTCTATTAGGAAAATAATATGTGGAGCACAAATTTCTTCTAAGTACGAATCTCATCATATTAAAGTTAAGTCTTATCATATTAAAGTTGAGTCTTGACCATACACTATTATTATCAGTACCTAGACATATTGTCAAGAAAAGGGGACATCACACACCTCCCTTGACAATTACTCAAATTACACTCAACCCCACTAATATGAGAAAATGACACTAGCATCCCTTCACATTTGAATTGCATTATGCTAAACCCCATTTCGTTACAATACCATTAGAGATATGGACAAAATATAATGATGCAAGTATTTTTTGAATGTAATATTGCCCTAAAATGGGTCAACCTGGTAAAAACAAGTCAACACTTTCTCTCAGACATTCATTTCTTTTCTCACTAGGCTGCCGCTATATTCATATCCCTATTACTACTATCGATGCCCCATTTCCCCATGTCACAACCTCCCATCTAGCCTACCTAGAATTGCGACTCTAGCCTTTGTGACCTGACCCAATACCACCCTATTACTGCAACCTTACTTTAGCGACTTCTTCAGCTTCGCGAGCTCTGTCCTCTAATCTAACGCTTCCTTGAATGCAACCTGGTCATGGCTAACGTTGCATATTGCCCTGACCAGTGCCACGACTTGCCCTTTGGCAACGCCGTAACCTTGCTCATTCTACTTCAGAGGCATCGTCGCCACATCGTTATATGTTACTGCCATCACTTGTCTATCCATCATTCAATAAATGGGGTTCACGGGACATTTTGGAAATATGGAAGGTTTAAATTATTTTTTTCCATTGAAGGATTTGATAACTTAAATATGTTTTATTTTATTTTAGTTTTTGGTGAAGGGGGGGGGGGGCTAGATTTTTGGAATCTAGATATACATACACATTAATTGGATTTGGGGTTTGATAACTAGATTGAACGGCGGTGGCTATTGAGTTTTGCCATATCTTTTTTTTTTTTGGGTGAAAAATTGGTTTTGTTTTTCTTGTTATGGTTGTTGACTAACCTTATGCAATGTGTGCTCTTCTTTGGATTGGATTCTTGACTTTTGAATTTTTGTTGTTAGATTTTTGTATTTTTGGGTTTTGGCTAGATTTTTTTTTATTGATTTTTGGATAAACATGGAGATAGTGTGACGCCCCAAAAATCGGGAATATCAGAGAATATAAAAATAAATAAATACTGGGTTTATCTAAGATTACAAAATAGGAAACGTCACTAACGAGTCCTTTGATTAATAACCAAGTAAGATCCCAGGAAAGATCGGAGGAGTCAAACTAGCCTCCCTTCAAAGTCCAATCTCCTTAGATAGTAAAGCTACCTTTTTGACAGATCTTATCAAGGTATTAACACAAGGTCTACATAAGTTGACAGAACATAAGGAATAGGTAGTATACAAGATATGTATAGATATATAATAATTACAAAATCAAGTCTTAAATACAACATGGAATCTATCACTTACAATCTTATTTCTAATCCTCCTAGGGTAGCCGTACATCCTCAAATGCTTCAGCTTTGCCTTCGACTGGTCTAATAGTCTTCAATACCTGGCATGAAACTCCATGAGCTTTGAATGCCCAGTAAACGCACACACACCCTGTCCTTTTTTCCCAATTCAATACACCAACGTATTTATAACAAGCAAGTAGTGAAGCATGATATTCGAGTCAATAACAACAATTTCAATAATAGAGGAAAGGAACATGACATTCAAATAGATAACAAAGGCTACAATGTTAGTGGTTAGTATTCTAGAAATCTCCCAAAGAGATTTCATTCTCCCAACCACAAGAATTAGACTCAGATTATTCGGTATGCCCCCTTTTTTGCTGCTTTGCAGGCCTTACACCGGATACCTACCAATGGTTATATACCATGTAGCGCCAACCGAGGACCTCAAAAGAGACGGTAAAATAAGGGCCTTGCCCATAACCTTTCCCAACCTTATCTACCATAAGCACCTAGGGTCCGATTACAACCGATCCATTCAAGGGTTCCGATACAACCACTTGCGCAAGACTTTCCTTCAATTAGGGAACACATACCATCAATCCATAACACGTTACTATCTCTTCATTATTCAAGTGATCGAAAATCCAATATCATCCCAATTAAGTTTCCCATTGAGTTACATGTCTTAAGTTAGTTAGCACAAGTAATTGAAATAAATTTTATAGATATAAGCATCATCAAGGAAAAAAATACATAACCATGATATGTATAATATCATACCAATGCATGATTATATAGAAGTAAGTATATTCATAAAGTCAAGAGCACAAAATATTAATGTAAACAGAATTTTTAGATTTAGAGTCACTTAAAGATCAAGTTAAAAGGACTATTTCAAATTTTTTCAAAATTCGGCCTTCCTATGGTTCGTAGAGAATTTTATCTAGTTTTTAGAATACCTTTCGGAAATGGAATAGCTTTTCCCGATTTTAGATATTTCAGAAATACTCCAGCTCTGTCTAGATTCGTCGACTATTACGAAAATCGAATTTTCTCACAAATCGCTCACTTTTTTTTCAATGAAACCAATTTTCCTTGAAAGATAACTCCTTAAAGAAGAGTTGGACATAAAATTGAGGCCCAGAAAATATTTCTACATTTTTCTAGAATTTTCAAAAGTTGGCTGTAAAATAGATTTTTTTGGGTATAGTTTTTGCAATAAGAAAGTTGGTGAGAAAAGAAGTCAGCTAGGGGAAATTTTTCACTTCTCTTGTAATGAAAACATGCTAAAAAATTTAAGGTGAAGGTGTGGCTTTGGAAATTTTGAGAGATTGATACAGAAAAAGGTAGTCTTATACTGATTAAGAGAAATACAAGAAGGGTAGAATCAAGGCTCAACTCCTTTCATTTTTAACACAAAAGTACCATCAAAACAGATCTGAAATGAATGTTTAAAACTTCTAAGAGCATGTAATTGAAAGGAAAAATAAGAGAGAGTTGTGTTGTGGCTTATTGGAATTGCTAGCAAACTTCTCTTCCTCTCTTATCTTCCACCAAGCTCACCCCCCTCCCTCTCTTCTCTCAGCTGAATATAATGTGTGTGTGTGTGTGTGTGTATTCTTCTATGTAAAATGCTAAGGGAGGGGTTGCTTTTATAGAAAAATTAGTGTGAAAGGTCCAAAATGTCCTTTGGTTGGAATTGAATGGGATGTTTTGGATTTAGTTTGAATCCATTGGAATAGTGAAAGTTTAGAGGCCTTAATTAGGTTCCTAAACATGATCAAGTTAGGGTTTTCCTCATAATCAAACCAACCTAGTTATATATATACATATATATAAAAAAGTTTGTACCAAGTCAAAGATATTTTCCATAATTTATGCAAACTTGTTTAAAAAAAGTACATTCATCATATTTTCAAGGTGATGGCTGGCCATGTGAGGTAGATTTGAGGGAATTTTTTATAGAATTTTTTTGTGTGTACAATTGTTGGAATTAATAAAATATAATGTTTAAAAAAAGATTTTAGGGTACAAGTGTATATATAAATATATAATGGTACTTGTTTGGGGTTAATTTGTGATTTAATAAAAATGTGAGGGCTTTGGGTTTAATTTATGAGTTGGAACATTTATTTTAGTGTAGAATTAAATTAAATTAGGATTAGAGAGTCCAATTCGGTTTGGATTTCTTGTTTCGAATAAAAAGGCAATCAACCGACGGATGTGATAAAAATCGGAAAAACCTAGGGTTTTTAAGTGGTAATTCCATATTTAGGGAGTCAATTAATCAGTATTAAGGTATTAGAAATAATTCCTAAGTTTTTGGTTCAATCAGGGTTTGTATAAGTTCATCCGTGATACGTTTTCGGTTCTAGGGTTAATTCTGCGAATTAACAAGAAACTAAGGGTTTTTATTATAATAATTCAAAAGTAAGGGTCTTGCTAGGATTTACAAAAATTTAGGAGTCTCACAACCTATCCCCCTTAAACAAATTTCGTCCTCGAAATTCAAGTCGTCTCTCCTGTTAACTATTTATCGAGGCTTGATGTGCGAATGACGAGTCTATATCTAGGATGATGTTTGGGATTGATGCGAAGAAATGCTATGAATAAAATATATATTCAAGAATTTTGAACTATGAATATAAAGGTACCCAGACTTGGATTAACAAAAGAGAATTTACACATTCATGCTTGGATTACAAAATTCCTTTTAAGGAGTTCTAACTACTACCCTAGTTTCATTTTCCTACATTAGCCATGGCTCATACAGTGGTTCCACAAGTTCATACGCAGTGTATTGTTCATACTCTAGGTGCACCGCAATGGGATTTTCTTCTTCTTGTATTGCGAATACTCTGCCAATTGGCTGTTGGTTGGTGACCTTTCCAGAGTTTTGATTGTTCTCCATCTTATAATTTTGTTGCTTAACAGTTCCTGGCTTAGTTACCCATGGTTGCTGCTCACTAGTAGCATGTGTATTTGCACCCCGTGCGCTCTCCTTGATTTCTAACCAGCTGGGGACATTCGAACTTTCTATGTCCTATCTGTTGACAATGATAACATTGAATCGGCCGCGCTAGTCCTTCCTGGAAACTTTCCTTCAGATTTTGTTGTTGTGGCTGTTATGATTATGGCCTTGAGTAGGGGTCTGGGGCCGTATTTCCCTTCTGGCTCCTCTGAGGTCCTACAGATGTCTAATCCCTATTCCGTTTATTCTAAATTTTTCTCACATTGGCTACTTCCCTTTCAGATTCTAATGCTGTCTCTAATACCTCGGCATAGGAGTGGAGTCGTTATGGTAGAACTCTCCCCCTGATTGTAAGATCTAGCCCCCATTCGAACATTTTTGCTTTCTGTTCATCATTTGCTACATACCTAGTTGCGTAGCGAGCTAGTTTTTCAAATTTGACGGCGTATTGGGTTACAGTCATATTCCCTTGCTCCAGGTTTTGGAATTCCCTGACTCGTTTTCAACAAACTATACTTGGAAAATATTTATTCAGAAACAATTCCTTAAACTAGTTCCATGACATGTTCGTAATGTCACGGGTATTCTTGATTAGTTCCCACCAATGATCAACCTCATCATCTAGCTCGAATACTGCTAAGGCTATTATGTCGGCATCTTCAATTATCCCCATAGTGTCCAACATTTTCTCTATCTGTCGAAGCTTTCAGCCACTCTCGAGTCTGGTACTCCTGTGAACTTTGGGGGCTTTTGTTTTCTGAATTCCGAAAAGAGTCCAATCCTCTTGTTTTGCCAATTGTTTCTTAGTTGTCCTAGTTCTTCTAGAATTTGATGCCCGAGATTATTAGGGATATTGGTTCCCATGGGTTCGGGCCCATGCTAATTTCTGTGACGGTTTTGGGCATTGTTGCTAGTCTCTGAATAGTCATTAGCTTGCGTATCCACCATTCTGTTCATGGTACAGGATAAGTAGGTTTCTAGATTTCTAGCTAGTGGTAATCTTTCTACTAAACTTGAAATTAAGGTTTAGTTTTCTCATGGTGTGGCGACATATTAAAGCAAGTAACATCCTCCAGATATAGATCAAATTGTCACTTCTTATATTTACAATAGGCAAATAATAACTACCAGAGTTTGGTTAATGTAATGATTACGAAGTGGAGATCGAAGAGCATGAAGGGGTAATAACATCAATTAATACAAGGATCATCCGAAATATGGATAAATGATATAATGGAATGGACGACATCACGGTTTCAGACGTTAGTATGGTCAAGGTTATAGAGGTAGTGCCTAAGCTAAATATTTAACTTGAAATTGCATTGGTCATCTACATTTCAAACTGAATATCCAAGATTCGTCACCAAGTAAAGAAAATGAAATTATTTACAAAAAGCCTTGTGCTAAACAAAATAATCTGGGCTCAAAGGAGGTCATGACTTAATCTTGGAAAAGGATGACATCGAATACAGGTTACAAATACAAGATAAGGATATGATGATTTATACAAGATGTGTAGAACTAATAGTACCCCTACTGCGCAATGTGAGGCCTTGTTCAAAGTTAAAACCACTTCTTGATCTTGAAATACATCCTCATGAGTTAATGTTGCTATGCCCGGAATTTGAAGAAACGCCCTAGGGTAAGTCAAGAAAATTTCTATTTTCGATGTCTTTTAATTGATAGGTAGTGTTATAATAACATAACATAGTTTGGGGCAAGATAGCCTTTAACCGCAGGTCGAAACGCGTGGGTAAGGGTTAAACCTCGGCTCTGATACCAAGTTGTGACACCCAAAAAATCGAGAATATCAGAGAATAAAATAAAAAATAAATACAGGATTTATCTAAGATTACAAAATAGGAAACGTCACTAATGAGTCATTTGATCGATAACCAAGTAAGATCTTAGGAAAGATTAAAGGAGTCAAACTAGCCTCCCTTCAAAGTCCAATAATTTAGATAGCAAAGCTACCTTTTTGACAGATCTTATCAAGATATTAACTCAAGGTCTACATGCGTTGACGGAAAATAAGGAATAGGTAGTATAAAAAATATGTATAGATATATAATAATTACAAAATCAAGTCTTAAATACAACATGGGATCTATCATTTAAAATCTCAAAACATGTTTACAAACTAGTTTCTAATCCTCCTAGGGTAGCCGTACGTCCTCAAATGCTTCAGCTTTGCCTTCGACTGGTCTAATAGTCTTCAATACATGGCATGAAACGCCATGAGCTTTGAATGCCTAGTAAAAGCACACACACCCTGTTCCTTTTTCCTAATTCAATACACCAACGTATTTATAACAAGCAAGTAGTGAAGTATGATATTCGAGTCAACAACAGCAATTTCAATAATAGAGGAAAGGAACATGACATTCAAATAGATAACAAAGGCTACAATGTTAGTGGTTAGTATTCTAGAAATCTCCCAAAGAGATTTTATCTTCCTAACCACAAGAATTGGACTCAGATTATTTGGTATGCCCCTTCTATTGCTGCTTTATAGATCTTACCCCGGATGCCTATCAACGGTTATATACCACATAGTGCTAACCGAGGACCTCAAAGAGATGGTAAAATAAGGGCCTTGCCCATAACCTCTCCCAACGTTATCCATCATAAGCACCTAGGGTCCAAATACAACCGATCCATTCAAGGGTTCTGATAAAACCGCTTGCGCAAGACTTTCGTTCAATTAGGGAACACATCCCATCAATCCATAACATATTATTATCTCTTTATTATTCAAGTGATCAAAAACCCAATACCATCCCAATTAAGTTTCCCATTGAGTTACATGTCTTAAGCTAGTTAGCAAAAGTAATTGAAATAAATTTTCATAGATATAAGCATCATCAAGGAAAAAAATACATAACCATAACATGTATAATATCATACCAATACATGGTTATATAGAAGTAAGCATATTCATAAAGTCAAGAGCACAAAATATCAATGTAAACAGAATTTCCAGATTTAGAGTCACTTAAAGATCAAGTTAAAAGGACTATTTCAGATTTTTCCAAAATTCGGCCTTCTTATGGTTCGTAGAGAATTTTATCTAGTTTTTAGAATACCTTTCGGAAATGGAATAGCTTTTCCCGATTTTAGATATTTTAGAAATACTCCAGCTCTGTCTAGATTCGTCAACTATTACGAAAATCAGATTTTCTCACAAACCGCTCACTCTTTTTCAATGAAACCAATTTTCCTAACTCCTTAAGGAAGAGTTGGACATAAAATTGAGGCCTAGAAAATATTTCTACATTTTTCTAGAATTTTCAAAAGTTGGCTGTAAAACAAATTTTTTCTGGCATAGTTCTTGCAATAAGAAAGTTGGTGAGAAAAGAGGTCACTTAGGGAAAAATTTTCACTTCTCTTGTAATGAAAACATGCTAAATAATATGTATTAAACTCAAAAATTTAAGGTGAACGTGTGGCTTTGGAAATTTTGAGAGATTGATATAGAAAAAGGTAGTCTTATACCGATTAAGAGAAATACAAGAAGGGTAGAATCAAGGCTCAACTCCTTTCATTTTTAATACAAAAGTACCATCAAAACACATCTGAAATGAATGTTTAAAACTTCTAAGAGCATGTATTTGAAAGGAAAAATAAGAGAGAGTTGTGTTGTGGCTTATTGGAATTGCTAGCAAACTTCTCTTCCTCTCCTATCTTCTACCAAGTTCACCCTCCTCCCTCTCTTCTCTCAGCTGAATATAGTGTGTTTGTGTGTGTATTCTTCTATGTAAAATGCTAAGGGAGGGGTTGCTTTTATAGAAAAATTGGTGTGAAAGGTCCAAAATGTCCTTTGGTTGGAATTGAATGGGATGTTTTGGATTTAGTTGAATCCATTGGAATAGTGAAAGTTTAGAGGCCTTAATTAGGTTCCTAAACATGATCTAGTTAGGGTTTTCCTCCTAATCAAACCAACCTAGTTATATATATACATATATATAAAAAAGTTTGTACCAAGTCAAAGATATTTTCCATAACTTATGCAAACTTGTCTCAAAAAGTGCATTCATCATATTTTCAAGGTGATGGCTGGCCATGTGAGGTAGATTTGAGGGACTTTTTTATATATATATATTTTTTGTGTACAATTGTTGGAATTTGTAAAATATAATGTTTAAAAAAAGATTTTAGGGCACAAGTGTATATATAAATATATAATGGTGCTTGTTTGGAGTCAATTTGTGATTTAATAAAAATGTGAGGGCTTTAGGTTTAATTTATGAGTTGGAACATTTATTTTAGTGTAGAATTAAATTAAATTAGGATTAGAGGGTCTAATTCGGTTTGGATTTCTTATTTCGAATAAAAAGGCGATCAACTAACGAATGTTATAATGATCGGAAAGGCCTAGGGTTTTTAAGTGGTAATTCCATATTTAGGGAGTCAATTAATCAATATTAAGGTATTAGAAATGATTCCTAAGTTTCGGGTTCAATCAGGGTTTGTATGAGTTCATCTGTGATACGTTTTCGGTTCTAGGGTTAATTCTGCGAATTAACGGGAAACTAAGGGTCTCACTAGGATTTACAAAAATTTAAGGGTCTCACAGATAGAGGTGGTACGGTGATGGTGGATGATTTTCTCGCCATGGTGGCATTAGATGATTTTTCCATATTTTTTTCTCTTCTTCCTCTGATGGTTCAATGTAGGGGGTTTCCCCTCTTGTGTCTTTGTGGCAAAATGAAAATGGTGGGAGGTTCAATCTAGTTTCTTTCTCTAAAAGCATCATTATCAAGTTCATTAGAGCTTTCTCTTGGCTATTTTATAACACAAAACTATAGAAACATACTCCATCAAACTCAATCATTGGCTAGCTACTTTAGCTGAATATCAAACCACTAGCTACATATAACTAATGAAAGATGACTCAACAAATGAAATAAATAACAGAGAGTTTGTTGGAGAATGTATTTGAAACGATAGTTAGTTAAAATGTAAAAATAGACTTTTAGTTAAAATTTAACTAAAAATTTGACTATTTTGATGGAGATGCTTTAATGGTTGGTTTTTTTTTTTCATTCTATAGTTTCTATTGATGAAGTTAACTTTTATAGCCCATTATGATAGCTTCGTGTCATACCAGATCTACCAATCTCAGTTTTGTTATCCACGGGAGGTGTTCAAAACAGGGGACAAAGTAGAGAAGAAGGATGTCAATGTTGAGTCGGCAAAGAGAACGTTCCAGAGCTGGTTAGGATCTTCGTTCAGGCGCTCTTATGCGAGTGGGAGTTTGAGGGGTGATCTCTGTTCAGATCTATGGATTTGTTTTGGCGCTTTGTTCGGAGGAAAATATGGGTGTTGAAGACGATCTAGATTTGTTTAGGTTTTCATTTTAGTGCTCCTATGCAAGTGAGAGTTGAGGGATGAACTCCGTTCAGTTGTATGGAGGTGTCTTGGTGGCTGTTTCAGTTGATTCGGCATTGGGTCGAAAATATAGGTGTGTCGACCATGGAAGTGGAAGTGGAGGTGGCAGTGGGTTTCTTCGGATGTGGCAATGGGTCTTGATCGTACATGGGTGTGTTCAGCTTCGGCCAAGGCAGCTTTGGCCATGGGTGTTTTCGGTCATGGAAGAGTCGGTCGACGGAGGTGGTAGGCGTGGGAGACACAGAGTTTGTACCTCAGGAGCAGTGGGGTTGTGCCTTGGGTGTTGTGATGAACATGCGTGCTTGTCTTATGACTTGGGGGGATTCAAGATTTTTGTGTTTTTTTAGTTAAATCCTTCTTAACTTCAAGAAAAAATATTGTTTTGAATTTCTTTTTTTTTTTTTTAAATGTGAGGCCGAGAGGTTGGTTGTATGTTTAGGAGTAGCAATAGAAGGGGTATTTTGTATTGTTCGAATCTCTCTCGATATTTTTCATCTTCATGTACCTTTAATTTCATGTTTTTTAATAAAATTTTCACTTTGCTAATTAAAAAAAATAAAAAATAAAAATGGCAGCTTCGTGTCATTTACTCTAACTAATGGGCCAATTGTAATTTGAGTAACGGTCAAGGGTGATCTGTGTAATTTTCCCTTAAGAAAATCATTACAAATATAAATTGGGTGATTTTATTTACACACTACTAGTACTCTCAGTACACACCATTAATAGATTGAATTTATGTTCTAATAATATCCTCCAATGAAATGACCATTAGGGACAACAAGAGGTGTATTATACCCATTCAAAAAGTTTCATATTTAAAAACACAAAATACTCTTCACACACCATCATTCCTATAAGGTTTAGGGTTTTAACATATAAAAATTGTATTTCTTCATCATCTTTACCATTGACATACACTTATGATATAATTCATTATCAATTAGCTCACTTCATTCTCTTCTCTATTATACTTATTTTTTAAACTCAAAACATTATTGCCTTTGAAGATTTAGAGTTTAAGAACATTGAAATCAATTAGTTTTAAAGATTTGTACACCATGGATGACACTGAGATGGTTGCTTCCAATATAAATATTGAAAATGATGATTTGAACATTGAAAATGTTAGTTTATGATTTCGTTTTTTGGTTTTTTATTTATTTCGTTTGTATGTTGGGAAGATGAGTTTGTTTGTTGTGTTCGGATAACCAGAGTTGAACTTTTACACAATGTTTGATTATTTATATTTAAATGAAACAATTTTGTTTGAATTATTAAGATTGACCAAATATTAAATGTTCACACATAAACAATTGAACATTTTAAGGTAGTTTAGTTAAAATAAATTAAACTTTTAATCATTGTTTGGATATAAATTTTTGAACACATTAAGTTTATTCAACTTTGTATTTATGAACATGACTAATTTGATGAATTTGAAACGACGATGAGAGACGAGAGTTCAAGATCGACAATAAAGATCAACATCGGCAAAGATGGAGGCCGAATGAAACACTCCGCTGGTGATTTGAAATGATGAGATGACGAGATGATGAGATGAGACACGACGAGAGTTCAACACCAACTATGGAGATCAACACCGACGATACAATTATGACTTTTTGAGTCTATTTTTTTGTGACTGATTATTTGATAATCGCAAAAAATCAATACTTACATCAAAATCTCGTTTTAATTAACCCTCAATCGTGTTCTTAACTTAAAAAAAAAAAAAAAACCAAGTCGTGTAAAACTTGCCCTATCCCCTTTCACTCTTATTTCCCAAATTTGTCTTCTACAATATGAACTTTGTCTCTCTCAAAATCTCACTCTCTACTCTATCTCTCGCTCGACTCTCTCTTTCGACTCACTACTCTCAATTTTATTGTTCATTTGAAGATTTCGATCAACTGTTAATGAAGGTTTGAAGATTTTGATCGATTATTGATGAAGATTTGAAGATTTCGATCTGCTGTTGATGAAGATTTCGATCGATTCATAATAGGTAAGCCTAATTTCTATGTATGAATCCAACTGTCTGTCTCTATAATCCCTATATCTTTCTCTTAGCTCCCAAATTCCTTCGGGTTATCGCGAAGATCAACATTAGTTTAGAGGAAGTGGATTTCGAAGATCAACATGAAATTTTTCTAATTCAATTTATTTTTATCAAGGCGGTGCAGACTCTAATTTCGAAACATGTTTTTGATTCAAAGATTCATTTTATTTTTTTATTTTTTGAAATTATTAAATCTCGATTTGCTTTGGCTACTTGATCTGAACATTTCTCTAGATTGTTTATTAAATTTCGTTTAGTTTTTGAACCTCTTGTTTGTATGTTGAGAAAATTTAGGAACAAACCAAATGAGACGACTACACACAAATTGTTTGCTAAAAATCAGAGTATAGATGACTACACATAGGCTTTGATGATTTCTTACATTTTTGAGTCTTCTAGATTATCTCATTGTCCAATGGTGCTTCAGTAAGTGATTATTGAGTGATTATGTGATGTTTTACGGTTTAATTTTTTAAAATTTTTTTTTTTCCACTCAAAATGATATACCTATATCTATATATACACATAATATTACCAAAAGAAAAAGGTATATACATGTATATTGATGATGAACAAAGAGAAGTTTGGTTGATTCTTTCTCATCATTTATTTTTCTACTTAATTGTTCTAGTTACAAATTATGATCAACATTATTATGAATATAATTCATTATGTTTCTTTATTGTAATATATATGAATAAAAAAAATGAAAAATGGTTGTAGTTTACAAATTGACCCATTATGAGCTTAATTCCACTCAGTTTTCTATAAAACCATTAAGAACATAAACTTGCACCATCAGTTATTGTTTGTTTATAACATCCAAACACACCAAATGCTTAATGAACTATTTTTTCCCACAGCTTGCTGCCTGTGTAGTTTGATATTTGTCACTTTGACAGTCCCAAAGGTAGAAGTAGCCAACCTAAACTAGTAGACAATCTTATGAATATGGAGGTAACAGCTTTCCAATACTGCTGGTGTCCTACTATTGAATAGAACATACAATTATAAAATACTCTTGGACAGGGCAAAAAAGATAGTAGAAGAATTTCAAAGCTGTCAACATAAAATCAATTTATTACCAGAAATTATGTAGAGATGAAGTAAAAAGAAATTTTTTTATGAAAGATGACAATGCTGAAAGCATATAATATTTTTCAATTTCAATTTAGTTTGATGAAGCTTAGAAGTAATTCAGATCTTGAATTAAACGATGAATTATTTGTTATTGAAATCTTTCTCTTTCGTTTTTGAATTTGAATTTGATTCGTATAGCTAAATGCATGAGTATTGAATATTAGTATGCATAGGAAATACACATCTTTTAAAAATTTTTAATTTGTTCATCAGTTTTTTAACTAGATCAATATTGGCTTGTATTTTCTTATCTTAGTTGATACATTTGTGAGGGCTTTGCACACTTTTCTCTGTCCTTACTTCGCACTAAGTAGGCGACTTTTGATTTGGATCAATTTCTTCTACTATGTAAAATTTACTACTATAGTTCGATTTGGTCTCAAACTGATATTTAGTTCAATTTACTTCTCTTTGTATCCATTCATGTGAATAATAAAATAATGTTAAGTATGTTTAAGTATGGAAAATTTTATAATACACACTTTTGGAAAAAAAGAAGAAGAAGAAGGTGTGTCATATGTTTCAATTATGACTTTTTGTAATATTTGGTTATGATCTATTGTGGTGTTGTCATGGTTTTATATTTTGGTTTTTAATTATTCTTATATGTTCTTCTTGTGTATATTAGTTTAATTATGGTGTTTTGTTCGCTTGAGCAGTTTGTTCTGTAGAGTTAATCTTCTAAGAGTTTGGTTTATTTGATCGAGTCTAGTTATGGTTGCTCGAGCGATGTGTTGTGTCTGACGCTTGAGCGGTGTTTTGTTTGCTCGAGCAGTCTGTCTGTATAAAGTTATGAGAAAAGTCACTTTTTACAGAGTTTTTGATCTCTCTCTCTCTCTCTCTCTCTCTCTCTGCAAATATCCTTTTCCTCTTTTCTCTTATCTCTCTTTGGATTTCCTTCGTAAATCTTCCGATCTATTGCAATCCGAGAATTTCTTGATAGTCGTGCTTTAGGATTAAAGGTAGAGCTTGAGGAGCGAGTCATTTTGATCGGAGAAGTTTGGGTTTTCGTTGTGGTCACTTTTGAGGTGTTCTTCCCTTTTCCTTCTTGCTTTTGAGGTAGGGATTTCTTTAATGTTTTGTGTGATATTTAGCTTCGTTATGTGCTCCTTAAATAAAGTAGCACTTTGAGGGAGTTGGGTTTGATTATTGTATGTTTTGATGTTTAAGGAAAAGGGCTTCCATAAGGTTTTTCTTAGAACTTAATTTGGGTATTTGAAAGGATGAATTATATTGGAGATTGGTGAGTTGGTTTTGAAATGAATGAAAAACCCCAAATCTTTTACCAAAACCCTTGATTTGTGTCATGGTGGAGGAATGAGTTATGTTGTTGGTTTTGTTGAGGGTATCATGGTTTTGGACCACATGGAAATAAATGAGATTCCTTTGAGAAATGTTGAAAATGAGACAAAGTTCATTGTGAAAATGTTGTGGAAATGGTTGGTTATACTTTTGATTTATATAATCTCTAGTTTGGATTATATTAAATAGAGATATCTGTTTTGGCTATTAGTGGAGGATAGCATTGCTTGTCGTAGAAATTACATGCGTTAGACTTATTTATTTTAATGATTTATTTAATTATATTTTAATCAAAATTTATTTGATGATTTATTTGAAGAGAAAATAGAATCAAATTTGTTTTGTCCCATTATTTATCACCTAAACCTTTATCCTAAATGTTGTTAGAATGTATTTAATATTTGATTAAATCAGGAGTTCAAACAGCCCAAAACAAGGTTCCAAACAGCCTAGCACAACAGCAGGCCAAAATTTCAGTGGAGATATTTCAAATTAGTAATGATGGAAGTACAACGGCTATAACGGCTAAAAGGTTCAAAAGGTTCAAGTGGAAGATATTCAAATTTTAATGATGAGTGAAGATATTCAAATTGTAATGATGGAAGTAACAACGGCTATAAACGGTTATAATTCAAATATACAACGCTATAAGTTCATTATATATACCAAAGTCTCTAATGTAAATAAGTTACAAAAAAACTAGAAGATATTCTTTGATCTAAAATCACTCTCATCTATCTCTGAAAAATTTCTGAGGAGTTCTTCATTTTTGTTTACATCCTCTTTCAGAAATTATACACTAAGACGTATAGCATTAAGCTCATCTTTCTTGTGTGAGATTTACAGAAAAATCAAAGCTTCATTTTATATATCTATCTTTGAGAGATATTTATTGTAAGCTTTCTTTGAAAGCAAAAATACCATTTCATCTTATAAAAGTGTTGCAAACACTGTGTTCTTGAAATCTTGAGAGTGATTGTGAATCACCTAAGATTTGCAAGGGTTTGGGTTTGTGAAGTCTGTGTTAAATCTGTGGAGGATTGCTCTATTTGTAAAGAGGTTGCTAGCACCCCTGTGAAGCTAGAAGATAGTGGAAAATCTCAAGTGAAACTTGAGGAGTGGATGTAGGCTTGGTTGAAGCCGAACTACTATAAATCTGTTTGTCTCCTTTTCCCTAATCTCTTTACTTTCCTACTACTGCTATAGCTATCTAATATTCATGTGTTAATCATTTGATTTACCTTGTATGTTAGTTATACTTCATTGTTATTTTACTTGATCATTTACTGCTAAGTTCATCATTGTGCTTGTTAATAATTTGTTGTACTAGTAGTTAATTTTATTGGGGTATTATTAATTTTAATTTGTAGAAACCTAATTCCCCCCCCTCTTAGGTTGCTTTTTAGGTAACAATTGGTATCAAAGCCTGGGGCTCTTGTTTAGATTTAACAATCGTAAGTTTTTGATCCATAGCAACCATGTATTCTACTTACTCTGCTGTAGGACAAGCTGGAAATAGGCCACCTCTCTTTAATGGTAGTAATTACATTCATTGGAAAGAAAAAATGACTTTGTATCTTCAAGCTACCAATTATGCTTTGTGGCTCATTATCACTAAAGGTCATAAAATCCCTAACAAGGTAGTAGACCATATCAGTGTGCCTAAACTTGATGATGAATTTGATGAGCGTGATTATAAACTCCTTCAAGCTAATGCTAAAGCCAAGCTTATTCTTGTGTGTGGACTAGATGCAAATGAGTACAATAGAATTTCTAGATGTATTACTGCTAAAGAGATTTGGGATAAACTTGAAATCACCTATGAAGGAACTAGCCAAATAAAAGAGTCTCGGATTGACATGCTTATTCATGATTATGAATTCTTTACTATGGAATCATATGAATCTATTTCTGAGATGTTTTATAAATTTACCAATATTATTAATGATCTAAAATCTCTTGGTAAATCTTATACTAATGATGAGCTTGTAAGAAAAATACTTAGGTCTTTGCCAATTGAATGGGAAGCTGAGGTTACAGCTATCCAAGAAGCAAAAGACCTAACAAAATTAGGCATTGAAGAACTCCTAGGCTCACTCATGGCTCATGAACTTTTAATGATGGATGGTAGCAAAAATGAAGCCATTTGGGGAGAAAATAATGGAGTAGCCAACCTGTGTCTCATGGCTCTTGGAGAAGAAGAATCCACTCAAGATGAGGTAATTTCTAATTATGTAGAACTTGAAAGTACTTTCAATGAATTACATGACATATTTAGAAACGTTTGTGTTAAGAATTCTGAATTAAAGAAATTAGTTACTTCTCTTTCAAATGATGTGGGTGTTTTAAAAATGGAAAATACTACTTTGAAAAATGACTTTACGTCTATTGCCAATGAGAAAAATATTTTGAAAAACAATATTGAGAATTTAAACAAAACTCTTGCAAATTTTGTAAAAGGAAAAGAAAACCTCAACAAGCTTATTGGAAATAAAAAATGTGTTTTTGACAAAGTAGGCATTGGTTTTGATCCTCCTAAACCTTTTATGAGATTAAATGTTCTTGAGACTAATCCCTATGGACCCAAGAAAGTATGGGTATCAAGAAAGAAATCAAGATATTTTGTAGGTGGAATCTCAAAGAACACCAAGGACTTCGAGAGGAAATCCACAACAAGAGTGTTCAATTTAAAGAGCAAAATCAGCTCCTACAAGAAGAAGAATGATGAAATGAAAATTACCAAGATAAACAATAGAAGTAGTATATGGATGAAGATTCCAAAGAGGTAAATGAAGGTATAACTCCTAACATACCTTTAAGCTTAAAGTTCTATATTCTTTAAGGTGTGATTTGTGTACAATAGGTTGTGTCTAATCATTGCTTCCATGTAACCTAATTGTACTAAGTTTGCTAAGTTATGTTCTGCTAGTTTCTTTCAAACATTCATTGAACTCAAAAATGAGAATTATATTATTTTGATGAATGTCTATTAGAATATTCATTAACATTTTATATCATGTCATCCATTGCTATGAAAAAGAGATAAGAAGTGATAACTTTTTTTTGTGAGCATACTTTTCGCATCTTATATATGACTTCATACTAATATGTTAATTCCTTTTTGAGTCATATCTTTGTAAAATCAATTTTGATGTCATAGCATGTTTTTGAAATGTATACTATCTATATTTTGAATTCTACATTTGTGATCTCAAGAATATGCTCAATATGAACATTTCATACTTATGTGCTTTACATTGGAATATTTGAATGAGTTGTGAAATTCCTTGATTATGATCCACCAACAATGTCTAAATGAAAAGATGTATCATACGTTTGTAGAGACATTGCATCTATCCTATTGAATATCTTTTGAATATGGATTATATTGGCATACATCTCATGAAATGCTTTTGATTGATAAATTGTTGAATTAATTGTTTATAACATTCATGTTGTGTTCCACATTAAGTAAAATGTTTTATCACACGTAAGTATGTGGATTGAATTGATGAAAATGCCTCTTGATAATGTTATGTGATTAAAGAGATTGTTGCATCATTTTTTAATAAAATAAAGAGCATAACACTATTTTCTTATGTATATTATGCTATGTGCTACAACTTGAAAATTCTGAAAAATAGCATTCCAAACTCTTATTTGATCATTGAATTATTTTTCACTTTTTGAGTTTGTAATAAGAAGTGATTTGTGCTGTATTTTTATTGAGTAATAGTGATTGTTCTATGAATGCTATATTTACACAAATCACATTAGAAAAGAGTAGCAACAACTTAGGGGGAGAAATCATTTTGCTAACATACTTGTTAAACCCTTTTGAGATGAACTCCTCATGAAAGAAAATTGAAGATTGAAAAGCTTCCATCTCTTGAACCTAACGTATGCCTCATATACTCTCTTAAGCTTTTGAGGTAAAAATTCTATCTTATATCCTTTGAGCTAATACTGTTATTACTTTGATATGAAAAAGATTGATTATGTTTCATATGATTTGCAATGTACACTCTTTGATGATGCTCTTGCCTAAAAATCATGCATATGCTTAAAATGTGTGCTATATATTGAAATTCATGATTTTTCTTGACATATGGATTGCTATACCTTGAACATGCTTCAATTTTTGGATTTATATTAGCTCCATGAGATTATATTGAGTTTAACCTATTATGAGCAATATTTGGTATTCTACATAATACTTGAGCTATGATTGTTAAATGTTCTAGATTGCATAGTGGTATCCTTGGTAGATTGCATGTTGGTATCATTTTGGCATCCTTATTGGTAACATTTGGCATCTTATTTGATATTATTAAGGAGAACATTTCAGTTATGAGATTTCATTTATCATATCTCCTATTGATTTTGCCAAGTGAAACAAGGGAAAGAATTTAAATTAGATTATTTTTTTTAAAAAAAATCATCTCAAATTCTATTCTATTTTTAATATCACACTTATGAGCTCGCACCTCACATATTTTTTATCTTGTATAAAATCTGTACGCTCTTGCTTGAAAATAGATTGAAATAACATGAATTCTTCATAATGGATAAGCTCATTGATTCATTGTTGCCATATTATTTTGCTACAATAGCATGTGTGTCTCATTCTTGACCTTTGAAATTTCTCCTTATTGCACCCATGGCATTTATCTAAACTTGATGCTACATTGTGATAATACTAGTGCCATCAATTGAAGCAAAAATCCGGTTCAACACTTACGAACAAAACATATTGAAATTCGACATCAGTTTTTAAGAGATCATGTTCAAAAATGGGATATTGTACTTGAATTTGTAAACACCGACAAGCAATTGGCGGATATTTTCACAAAACCCCTAAGCGAGGATTGCTTCAATTTTATTCGTGGCGAGCTTGAAATCCCATTAAGTTTAATTTCTGCTGGTATTATTTTATTTTAATTTATTTATTTTTTATTTTGCTATTAGGCTTAATTTCTTTTATTTTTATTTTTTTTTCTCATTATTATCTTTTGTTTGGGCTTAATTTTCTTATTTTTTTCTACTTTTTAATTTCATTTTTTAGTACTTAAATATAAAAACAAAAACAAATCAAAACACAAATATTTACATAAAAAAAAAACACCCTTCATTTCTTTTTTTTTTTACGGACATACGCCGATCAAAATAAACATATTTACATAAAAAAAAAAAACCCTTCATTTTTTTTTTACGGCCATACACCGATCTTACTTACTCGCCTCTTCTATTATTTTCTTCTTCTTTTTATCACCTTGGGCGACCCTTGACGCCCCTGCTCTCGTGCTTTCATCGAGAGCGACAACTCCCCGTTGACTATCAAAGGCCAAGAATGACGTTGCTCCAAATCGGGCCATGGAGGTGGTTTTTCGTTTAAGCTCTTTATTTTCGGCCTTCAGTGCGCCTATTTCTGCTCGCGCATCCTTTTACATGCACTGGAGTAAAGCGAGTTGGGCGTTGACCTGATGGAGTTCACTCGTCCTGTTCTGCAGTCAGTGAGCCAATTTTGTGACTGCAGTCACCATCTCCATACAGGACGTCAGTGTGAAATGATTGGCTTCAATGTCTGATTGAGTTGCCATTATTTGCTCAATCGACATCATAGGAAGGTTGGGAAGAGTAGAAGCCAGGGTACTTGGCCCAGTAGCGCTTACGGGATCATTCAGGTCCGGAAAGAGCGTAAGCGGACAGGACGAAGCCATGTGGTCACAAAAAGAGCTGTAATCAAAAGAAGGGTAGTTTTTGGTAGTCTTTCTACTTTGCTCAGTCTCTCTATTCTGTCTCTCAAGGAAGAAGCAGATCGAAGAGAGTGATGAAGAAGAGATAGAAGAGAGTGCAGTGAAGAAGAAGAAGGCTGAAGAGAAGAGGCTGAAGAGAAGAAGACAAGGAGGGAGAGATAGCTGAGGCGCGCGGCAATCGATGAGAGCTGCTTTTGTCGACCAATGAAGCAAAAGCCAGGCCGCGTGGCAACCGCGTTGATTAACCGTTGATTTTGTCGGTTCGCCTCGCTTTTGTCGGTCGGCTGACGCAAAAGCAAGGATGCGTGTCCGACGCGATTTTGCGAAAAAAGAGAGAGACGCGGGAGAGTTGTATGTGTATGCATATATCTATATATATTGTATAGCTATTAATTGATTATCTATTTTTTGATACCATTTATCGCTATCATTTTCCTCTTCCTCCTCCAGATTCTAACCCATGATTTCCTTTTGATAATGTCACAGGGGGAGAAAACTTATGATGTTATGTATTATGGTATTATTTTCAAACTAATATGATGTTATCTTAGTCTCATATCATGTCTCTAATTAAAGCTTATTTATTACACATGTGCTAACCTATGTATTTAGAAATGAATTCGGGGAACATGACTTGAGGGGGAGCTTTTCTTACTCCTAAATCAAATCAAAATATCATTGTGTGCCATCATAAAAAAGGGAAGATTGTTAGACTTATTTATTTTGATGATTTATTTAATTATGTTTTAATTTATTTGAAAGAGAAAAATAGAATCCAAAATTTATTTTGATGATTTATTTAATTATATTTTAATCAAAATTTATTTTGATGATTTATTTGAAAGAGAAAAATAGAATCAAAATTTATTTTGTCTCATTATTTCTCACCTAAACCTTTATCCTAAATGTTGTTAGAATGTATTTAATATTTGATTAAATCAGGAGTTCAAACAGCCTAGCACAACAGTAGGCCAAAAGGTTCAAGTGGAAGATATTCAAATTAGTAATGATGGAAGTACAACGGCTATAAACGGCTATAAAGGTTCAAAAGGCCAAAAGGTTCAAAAGGTTCAAGTGGAAGATATTCAAATTTGTAATGATGGAGTGGAAGATATTCAAATTGGTAATGATGGAAGTACAACGGCTATAAACGGTTATAAATTCAAATAAATACAACGGCTATAAGTTTCATTATATATACCAAAGCCTCTAATGTAAACAAGTTACAAAAAAAATTAGAAGATATTCTTTGATCTAAAATCACTCTCATCTATTCTCTGAAAAATTTTCTGAGGAGTGTTCTTCAACTTTTGTTTACATCCTCTTTCAGAAATTATACACTGAGACGTATAGCGTTAAGCTCATCTTTCCTGTGTGAGATTTACAGAAAAATCAAAGCTTCATTTTATATGTCTATCTTTGAGAGATATTTATTATAAGCTTTCTTTGAAAGCAAAAATATCATTTCATCTTGTAAAAGTGTTGCAAACACTGTGTTCTTGAAATATTGAGAGTGATTGTTAATCACCTAAGATTTGCAAGGGTTTGGGTTTGTGAAGTCTGTGTAAAATCCGTGGAGGATTGCTCTATTTGTAAAGAGGTTGCTAGCACCCCTGTGAAGTTAGAAGATAGTGAAAAATCTCAAGTGAAGCTTGAGGAGTGGATGTAGGCTTGGTTGAAGCCGAACCACGGTAAATCTGTTTGTCTCATCTTCCATAATCTCTTTACTTTCCTACTACTGCTATAGCTATCTAATATTCATGTGTTAATCATTTGATTTACCTTGTATGTTAGTTATACTTCATTGTTATTTTGCTTGATCATTTACTGCTAAGTTCATTATTGTGCTTATTAATAATTTGTTGTACTAGTAGTTAATTTATTGGGGTATTATTAATTTTAATTTGTAGAAACCTAATTCACCTCCCCTCTTAGGTTGCTTTTTGGGTAACAACATGTGAACTAGGTTAATTGTAACTCATTCACTCATACATTGCATTTATTCAATTGTCTCACACTTATGCATTGAAAAGTATTATTTTGAGAAAAATAGGTGAATACTGTGGTGAATCTAGTTAGGTGGTGTGGTTGTAGTTATTTATGTTGGCCTTTGTGTCCTTGGTGAAAGTTTAGAAACCCGTACGATTAGGTGTCGATCCTTCTAGGTAGTACTGGTAAAATGGCTTTTGGTAGTGCTTGTATAGCCTATTTCCAGACATGTACCTAGAAATTTCCAATATGTGTATTTACTGCCCTGTTTTCTGTTATAAAGCAATGATTTGTCTATTGTGATTTTGAACTTGGCATAGCATTGTTTGAAAAGGAAAAATGCATGTTTCGGTAATGGCATTCATTTGCATTCACCATATAACTTTGTTAAGCATCATACAAATCATTAAATTTATCTCTATTGGGGTTTAGCTCACCCTATATGGAAACAATTTTCTGGTGTTGATGGTATGCTTTTGCCAAGGGGATAGCTTGGGAGGACATGGGAGTGGGACGCTCACTTTTGTTTTGTGAATGTGTTTTGTACAAGCCAAGGGCTTTTCTTGTATTGGGCTATGACCCACTTTTGTTGTAACCAAGCGAAATCTTGGAAACTTGGTGTCACGACCCGAACCCGCCCCTATGGGTTCTAGCCATAACCGGCCAGTAATCGCGTGATTTACCTATGGCCTCAATTCAAATAAATCAAATCTCAGAGATAAAGGGGCCAAACGGAAGCAATTCAAAACTTTGTCCATGGACGTGCTTAAATGCACACCATAACATTCCAAACATTTATATGTTAATAACTCACATCAAAATATGTACTAACACAAAACGCTTGTACATCCAGGATCATACAAATTTAAGTCAGCCCAAACCCAAGTCTCATATACAAAAGTAGTCCAACGTATTCGCCAATATAACAAAACTTAAACAAGAAAAGCGAAGACAGTCTCGTGCGTGAGACGTTTGGCTGACTCCTCAAAACTTAAACTGTTCCTCACAAGTTCATCGGCTGGTTCTAGACGTCCCTTGCTCACCTACATGTACATGAATGAGCGTGAGCGATATGCCCAGTGAATATATCAAATGAGGTAATAATATAAGTAATCATTGAAACAGTACAACAAACGGCCTTTGCCCAATCATTTATATCCACGGCCTTTGCCCATCATCTATATCCATCATTCGTATCCATCGGCCTTCGGCCCAATCATCCATCCATCATCCGTATCCATCCCTTCGGCCCAATCATCATGTCAATCATTCGTATCCATCGACCTTCGCCCAATCATCATATCGATCAGCCTTTGGCCAATTATTTACATCAATCGGCCTTTGGCCCAATCATTCCATCAATCGGCTTTGGCCCAGTTATTTATATCAATCGCCTTGCCCAATCATTTGCATCAATCGCCTTTGGCCTATTATTATATCAATCGCCTTTGGCCAATATTTATATCAATCGTTGTCCACCATTCAAATTAATAACTTACAAAACTTTACATATGAGTAAACAATTGGACACAGTATAATTTTCAAATATTCTTGTTAAGATATACTCACAGTGATCGCTTGTGGTTCCCCTAGAACTCGACCCTACACATGCATGAATATAAAAGGGTCACTAACAATTTAATCCGTTCAAAATTCACTTTTCCTCTTTAGGCTTATTCTTATCTCTTTAATTCAATTACAATACTCAATGTATGCCTAAGAGTGTTTAGGAGTGAAAGGGAACGGAAAACAGAACACAGAATACATAAACAAAATTTCAGAACAGGGTCCTCGCTCGAGCGTCAACTTCCCCGCTCGAGCGACCCTTAAGGCCTGCAAAAGTACTGGTTGCATCAAAATCACGCTCGAGCGTAACTTTGCTGCTCGAGCGGAAGGCTTGTCTATAAGCTCCCGCTCGAGCGTTAAATATCCAGCTCGAGCAGACATCCAACTCTGCAAAAGTGCTGGGAGCATGAAATTACGCTCGAGCGGCGGTTCCCGGCTCAGCGGGCACCAAAATTCGGAAAACCAGAATTGTTCTTGAGCTTCAATTTCGACGTTCAAGGGCTTCAACTCATGATTTTGGTCCCAAAAACATATAAGCACATCATATTGTATGAGAGTGTAAGAATATTACATCAATTCGTTCAAAATCATCATCTAATTCTCAAACAACTCTCATTTCTTAAGTATGAACAAAACTCCTATATTACAAACTCCATATAAGCTCCATCCCTTCAAAAATCAAACATGCATGTATGTTTTGGCTCCCAATTTGAGTTCAGATGGTACAATTAAGGCTTATGATCATGGAACTTAGGAAAACTATGCATGCATGTGATGTTTGATGCCCAAATTCTCTTGTTCAACATGATTCATGCATGAATATGCAAAACTCTAGCAATTATGCACATGTATGTTCACATAACTTCCAATTTAACAAATTCAACTCAAATTATGCTCTTGATCACAAATAGACTTTGAATTTACAAAATTACAAATTCAAACTCATGAATAAAGGGGTGATTACTCACCTAGGAGCTTAATCCTTACAATTTATGGTAGGTCCTTGAGCTAGCCTTCAAGATCACCTAGCTACAATGATCAAACTTCAAGTTTGAGTTCTTTCACTCTCTAGAGCCGACCCTCTCTCACACTAAGGTATAAAATCAGATTTTTGATCCTCCAAACACCAAATGAGGGTGTATTGCCTCTCCAACAAAACCCACTAACTTCAATATAATATTACTAAAGTAATTGGGCACTAATTTAACAATTAAATCAACTTAATCTGGCCCGAATCAATTTTTCAATTAAATTTCACCGTAGGTTCTAAAAATTATGCCAATCACAATGGCGTAATCGATTTCGGGTTTCGTGGCCGATAAGGCCCTTAATTTAATTTCCAAAGCAGATTATTTAAACAGATATGCCTACGGTGAACAGATAAAACTTCAAAATCACATATATTCACATAATGGCACATAAAATCATTCTAAACACATAATCATATTCAAATTAAGGACCAATTTAGCATATTACGGAACAGGGGTATCACACTTGGAGCCTTTAGGGCATAAACTTCTATTTATTTACTGTTGTTTCTATATATCTGTCACATGCTATAGATTCATAATCTAGGATTGATGAATGTATTAATGCATGTGATGTCTTTTGTAATATTGTAACTAGATTAATGAATGAATGATAGTTCTGGAAATATTTTCGATATTAAATAATTGAGATTAGTAAGCTTTTGCATGTATGTTAGAGAGTTATAAAGCAAATCGAATATCGTCTTACAAACCATGAGTAATTTTTCACTTCTCTTATGATGAAAATATGCTAACTAGTATATAAATAACTCATATTTTTAAAATGAAGGCATGCCTTTGGAAATATTGTGAGAAATTGATAGATAAAGATAGCCTTGTTTCATTTTAAGGAAGAACTCATGCAAGGTGACAACCAAGGCATAACTCTTCTTATTAAACACATTAACACCATATATACACATCTGAAAATAATATTCTAAGCCTCTAATATCATGTATTTGAAAGAGAAAACGAAAGAATGTGTTGTGTTGTGGTTTACTTGTTTGCCTAGGAAAGATGTTGTGCAAGAATTGCTCACTTTTCTTCTTCCTCCTCTTCCGAAGTTGTCACTTTCTCTCCTATTTCCCTCTCCTCAGCCGAAATATAGAGTGTGTGTATGTGTTTGTTGTGCCCAAAGTGTTAAAGGAGGTGATGTATTTATAGGAAAATTGTGGTGAATGGTCCTAATTGCTCTTTGGTTGGAATTGAATGGAATGAACTTGTATTTAGTTGAATTGTAATGAAATGAGAAGTGATTAGGAAGATTAAGTCTAATATACTTGGGATTAACTCTTGCTTAGTTGGTTTGGAAATTGATTGAAAGGTGGGTATACAAGACAAACATCCTTGATTTGGGGTCTTTGATCAAAAGTCTTCCATGAATTCATTGAATTGGTTTGAAAAGTACTACACAAAATCTCCATGGCCATGTGCTTCAATTGACTAGGGTTTTTGAGGGATTTTTGAATTTCTTTTTCTGTACAAATTCATCTTAAAATAGTGTAGATATTTTATGAAAAATATTATTATATTGAATTGTACTTTTTTATATATAAAGAAATGATTTTGAGGCTAATGTGCAATTTTAATGAAGTGTGAGAACATGGGCTCAATTGATGAATTAGGATATCTATTTCAAATGTAGGATTAATTAAATTAGTGATAGGAAAATAATTTGGTTTGAGTTGCTTCGCTACAAATTTAAAAGGAGAATAGTTGAACAAAAATGATGAAAACTGAAAACTAGGGTTTTGAGCAATCAATCTATAATTAGAGTATTAATTAATGAATATTAGAGTGTTTGAAATGGTTATTATGCTATCGGGGTTGATTACGGTTTGCATGATTTTTTCCCGGGATGCATTTTCAATTATAGCGTTTAAAATTCAATTGAATAGATTTTCAGGAGTTCTATTAAAATAAACTCAAGGTTAGGGATTCAAATGTAATTATGAAAATTAGGGTCTTTACAAGATCTCTTCCGATCGATGATGTCAGTGAAGCTATTTTCCTTAGATCTCGAGCGAAAAGAGTTGGATTCGGCGGCGGTGGCATCGCCGAAATCTACGTTGACGACCAACTCTATATCTCTTTCGTCGGAGTTGGTGTTGGCGTTGTTGCAGTCAAGGTAGCCGGAGTGTAACACTTTATACACCTTGTACTAGTAGGATTTCTTTTGACTTTCTTATTATTGTATTTGAAGCATCTTTGATTGATTTTAGAGTATTGATTGGGGAGATATCATAGTGGTAAAGTAGAATTGAACCAAAAACATTGATTCGGATAATTGTTCCATGAATAGACTTCACTCTTTTCTCTTTTTCTCTCTCCACACTTTGAATTTGGATGTAAGGCTAGAATCATTGGAAAGCTTGTTTCCGGAGCTTCAATTTGGACATGAGAACAACCTAAACATATGAGGGAGTTATGCCCGTTTGAAATTTGAGTGCTTGTGTTGGAAGCAAGTCTGCTCGAGCGAACTTTTGACCACTCGAGCAATCTGTGCGGGATTATGAGATTCTGGGAACTTAATTTTACCACTCAAGCCAAGCTTTGACCGCTCGAGCAGTCTGCTAGAAGTCAATCACTTTAAAGTCATTTTTGGCCCAAACTTTTCATTCTCTTCTCCCTTTCCTCCATACCCGAAGCCCTAGACCTCCAAACCTTGATTTTATCTATTTTTCACCAAGAATCCACCATATATCTTGCATTAAAGTTGAAGAACAAGTGAAAATCAACATTTTGACCAATTGAATTCTGGATTTTTCAAAGGAATATCCTTGATGTAGTTTCTCTACTTTTATCTTTGAGGTAGGATTACTTTTAATCTTGTATCTATTTATTTTGAGGATGTTTATGTGGTGTTATTATGACATTGATGCTATAATTTAATGTTTGAGTTTACAAAATTGGGTTTCGTTTCAAAAATAAAGTTTTCTCTACATTTCTTAAGATTTCTATTAATAGCTATGAATTATGAAGATTTTAGTTGATAAATAGCATTTAATATGATTTAGGGGTAAAAGCCCCAAATTTATGAAAACTCTAGTTGTAAAATTTGGGAAAAAGATGAAATTGATTTTAATTCATTACAATTGATGAATGGATTATGATATTTTGAATATGTATTGATTGAGATTTGTGAAATTGGAACCTCTTGAGATTTTCCTTGAATTATGAATATTGCTTCTCATTACTCCATTAAATTACTTGAGTGGTGTACATTACCCTTTACCTAAAGAATGTATGAATACTTGAAAATCTTGGAAATGTTGTTTAAGGGGGTGGTAAATAGTATGTGAGTTCGGGTAGTGAGTCGATTTTTGGAAAGAGTTGTGTGTTGTTGGTACCCGCGCAAAGGAAAATGTAGGTGCCGAATTGCCCTGTCTTGAGCTTATCGTCGGATGAATGTGGGAAAATATTTTTGGATGTCCATTGGTCCTGCCGTATTATAGTCGATAAAAGTGAAAAAACAGATGATCTTGGGTGCCCATTTCCTACCGTATTAATAGCCGACAAATATGGAGATATTTTGGATATAAACCTATGTATATGTATGTGTTGGGACTCTCTTTATGGACCTCATGGCGTATTTACCTTTTGGTGTTGAAATGTGATTTTCATAAAAATTATAATATCTAAGTTTCGTTGCTTAAACCTTTAACATGAGTTGAATAAGAAAATGTTTTAGTTGTGATAATGCCATATGGATTTTCGAATAATTAGATACTTTATTAAAAGTATTTCTACTAGGTATTTAACTTATTCCTATCTAATAATTTTAGGAATCGGTGATGTGTAACCATCCCTATGAGAAGGAGTGGGACTCTTTTATTTTGTTGGGGCACGAAGGCTCATGAATGTGTTATGTGGAAGCTCCAAGCATATGTGTTTTGGGGCCGCATGTCTATTTTGTTGTAACAAGGCATTGCCTCGATGTTTGTACGCCATTAAAGCATTATTATTTTTATTCTCTAGTTTCTTGAACTATGTTAATGTTGTTATAACTAAGATAAGAATATGATATTTGATATGTAGTTTTAATGGAAAAAAAAATGGCTTTTGAGATTAATGTTATTGTGTGGCATGTAAATTTTTTGAATTAATCATGTTACGAGTAATGTTTTAAGTAATGCTTTATAGAAAAATCTTACCAAATTATTATTATTTCATAAATGATGGACCTCTTACTAATAAAAAATATCCACTAGATACACTTCTTAGATTGGATTTATTCATAATTTACTCTAATATTATTTATGTAAATATTCTCTTCCTAAAAAAAAGGGGGGGGACTGCAAAACACTTGAATATTATTTATGTGAATTTTTTTTTTTAATGTATAATAATATTTTATGTGAAGTTTTTTAGGAAAAAATAAAATCTAAAATTACGTATTTGTGAGCGCCGTCTGTGGGAATCGAACCCACGACCACGTGGTTAAAAGCCACGCGCTCTACCAGCTGAGCTAAGACGGCCTTGCTTTGATTCTCCTCTCTCTAAGATTAATTTATAAATGTTATATCGGCTGAAAAAGTATTTTTGATCGACTCCACTCCACACAAACATGTCCCCTATCTTTGCTTACTAAAAATTTAGACGTGGCTTTATTTTATGGTGTAAGTACTCCAACGACAACAATATAGGCACAAAATATTTTACAAATTTATAGGGAAAGTCGCAAAGTGCATATGGTGAGGCTTATAAGTATTTTTTATTTTTTATTATTGTTTGTGTAACTTTTTGTGGAAGTTTTGTGTGCATACAACTCTTATGGGTGGTATTAATATGAACAACTAGTGACGATTTTAGAAATTTTTTTTAGAGTGCTTATTATGGGTACTTTAGGAAATTTTTTTAGTATAGATATTCAATTTTTTTTTTTTTTTTAAAACTTTTCAAACACACACAAATAAATAAATAAATAAAATAAAATTCTAATATATTGATATCATTCTTTCAAAAAATAAAATTTAGATACAAAAATTTGCATAGATATATTTTGTTTTTATCAATAGCATGATAAAAAAAATAAATAAAGAAAGAAAGCTCCTTTAATTTAAATTGACATAAGCTGTGAAACCTCACATTTTATATAATAAAATAATATTTATCAAGATTTTTTTTATAATTATTTGCATTATTTTAAATTTAATAGCCTATATATTTTTATACCGTAAATTTATTATAAAAATATATTTCTAACTTTATATTATTATTCGGTATTGTTTTATGAGTATTATGATGTTTTTACTATATTTTTTTCTATATTTTTCTTAAATCAAATTACACTGAAACTTTGTATTTTTTGTACCAAAATCCCAACATGGTGCCCAAGTTTCTTACCCCGCACCTCCCTTGCTTGGAGCCCTACGCCGGTCTCTTCCTCCCTCACCTCTTTGTTCTCACTCTCCCTACATATCTATCAAGCTATTTATCTATATTTATATATACATATATATTGTTGGTACAAATTTAGTAAATGAGATGGAAAGAGATAAAACAAAAAATAATAAGAATTGTTTCAAGGTTCGTTACAACCTCACTTTCCTTAAAACGATATTCGCCCCCACCAATTATGTCGAATATGGTGTGCACAAGGTTACCTGCGAATCCGCCTTCAGGATACAATGAAATCCAGTCTTAAGATTGATATCTGACTGCATTATGCACGAACGAAATTAGATCCCGAATGCCTTTGGATTTTTCTAATCCACCAAGTATAAATGTTAGAGAGAAATTCCGGAGATGTTCTATGAATTTCATATGGATTACTTCTCCAATTACCAACCCATTCCATCTTTATATAGGCATGGGTTTGTGTCTCTTAGACCAAAGGTCGTGTCCTTTAGATTTAAAACTGACACATTTTAAATCCAAAAGTCATGTCTTTTGATTTAAATCCAATGGTTACACCCCTATGGTTTAAATCCAAAGGACATACATTTTTATTTAAACTCAATGGTTACACACTTTGGTTTAAATTCAAAAGTCACATAGATTTAATAATTCATATAACTATATTATATATTTAAACATATATATGTATATATATATTATGAAAATGTTCCAACAATCCTCCACCATTTTCAAAATATATGAAAATAACAATTTGGATAGATTAGGAAAATCTACACATAAATGAAGATATCTTTCGATTTGAATCATTCACTTAGTGAAATCACATCAAAGTTAATCAAGATGGCATAGTAGACTTGTCTTTGAACTAGTGATCTAATACAATTAACCGGACACAACTCACACACAAATTTTCTTCTCCTTAGGTAATTCAAAAAGCCGATACATGGATTGGCCTTATGTGTATATCATGTTTCATAAGCACTTTAGAGTTAAGTTCTTGGACTCATAGGAAGCGACACCACCTCCTACACTCATATAGATAAGTTTACTAAAAATACCCCCGTAACTATAGTACCCTAACTCGCCATTCTAAACTTATTAAGAGGTAAGTAGTTCAACCTCTTCTTTTGAATCACAGGTCCCAAACACTTTACCTTGGGATGGTTATAAAAAAAAAATAAAAAATTAAGTGCTTGCAATCACAAAATATGGTGTACTTGGGCACATTGAACTCAATGACTTGATGTTTCTTCAAGCGTTGAGTTGAGTTTTCACTAGGAGTGATTATGTTACTTAGGCTCAATACCCATTTACATCAAATCCCTTGCAAGTATTTCTTAGAGAATTCACAATCACTTGGGCAAAATTCTTACATAGCTATGTATTACCACAGTTTATGACGTGATCAATATGTCCGGACTGACAATCACTATCATAACTATCAACTCATATTGATGATGAGTTTGCATATTAAAAAATTCAAGAAAAATCCGTGACAAAAATGCCATATCACTCCATCTCTTTTGCTACAAGAGACTAACAAATTGTAAAAATCATCTCTTTAATTCTAAGAGATAAATTCCCACCAAGAGTAATCTTTATTTACTCTAAGCCATAGTTTTAATATTAAGTGTTCAACTAGGTGCCTTTGTATCATTTTAAATAACTGGATACCCACTTTAACATATAAACTAACTATTCTCAATAATTTGAGAAAGCAAACATAATTTTTGTTAGGACCCTTTGTTGTCAAATTCCATGGATCAAAACCAAGGTTGTAACATGTTATAGCTTTCCAGATTTTCCAAGTTTGGTCTCCCCGCTTGAGTGGGGAAAGTGACCCTCGAGCGGGGATTACAAGGTCACAGTATCTCTGCTTTGCCTGAAAAAGTACTGGATGGTGTGATTTGACGCTCGAGCGTGGAAACTTCCGCTCACGCTCGAGTGTGAAGCCTATATGAATCACAAAATTTTGAAGCCTCCGCTCGAGCGGGCATTCCCACGCTCGAGCGGACTGCGCGAACACAGATTCTATAAATTCGCGTGTTGGGTCTTTTTCTAGGATTACTTTTCCTAGATCTTATTCAAGAGTCCTAGGGTTTTGTTTGAAGTTTTCTTCTGGAGTTTTTTGAGAGTTTGCCTTGATATTGTGAGAGAGTTCTTCACTCATGATCTAAGAGTCATACATCAAGGAGTTTGTTACTTTATAATTCAAGAGAGTTCTCTTCGGTGGATTCCGAATATTCAAATGTAGAGTTTTAAAAGGCGTTTGATTCTGTACGTAGTCGTTAATTCGACAAGTGAAGTTGTGGATTCAACTTCAGGTGGATCAGTTCCGAGACGAAGGCTTGGTGAAAGAGTTACAGAAGATTCGAAGGCAAATTGACTGAGTTGGGTAATTTGTGTATTATCTTTGTAATCTTTCTTTCTTCAGTAGTGGATTGATTAGTGGCGTTTCGCCCGTGGTTTTTGATTACAATTGAAGGTTCTTCAATTGTGGTTTTTTCCACGTAAAAATCGTTTGTGTCGATTTATTGTTTATTCCGAAAAACAAACAATCTAAATCACTTTCGTAAGTGCTTGTTAATTTAGATTGTGTGTTTTTGGATTATTGGGATTTGGAATATTTTAATCTTGATCTAATCACGAATCACTTACGAATTTCAATTGGTATCAGAGCGGGTCACTCTTTGTTTTATCAAAACTATAGGAGTGTGATTTTGTGTGACTAGTATTATGGATTCTATTCGTGAAGGTAACTCGACTCATAGACCTCCTTTACTCGACGGTACAAACTATTCTTATTGGAAAGCTCGTATGAGAGCGTTTTTAAAATCCATCGATGAGAAAGTTTGGCACTGCGTGATCTATGGGTGGAGTGAACCTATTGTCACCATTGATGGTGTAGATATTCCTAAACCCCTTGATAAATAGGACACAACTGATTACCAAAACTCGAGTTGGAACAGTAAGGCTCTCAATTCCCTGTTTTGCTCCGTCACACCTGAAGAATTTCGTCGTATCTGCACGTGTGAGGTAGCAAAAGAGGCTTGGGACATTCTTGAAACGATTCACGAAGGTACTACCTCTGTCAAAAGGTCAAAACTTCAACGTCTCACCTCCGCCTTTGAAACCCTTTTATGCGGGATGATGAGACGTTTGATGATTTCTATGCAAAACTCAGTGATATCATTAATTCCTGTTTCACGCTCGGTGAAAAAATCCCAGAAGCTAAAGTGGTTGGAAAAATTTTGAGGTCTTTACCCGAGAGGTTCCAATCAAAAGTGACAGCCATTGAGGAGGCTCAGAATGTTGATACCCTCAAGCTTGATCAATTGGTTGGAAACTTGCAGACTTATGAAGCCCACCAGATTTCAAAGAAAAAACAAAAAGATAGTGTGGCTTTCACTAGTGCTCATGAGACTGCAAAAACTCCAGAGACTGAATTTGATTTAGAGTCTGAGATGACGGCTATGCTTACAAAACAGTTTAAAAAATTTTTGAAGAAAAAGAAGCCTAATTTCAGAGACCCTATCTCAAAAGACAAGAGTAATGAAAAACCCAAAATTTTTCCACCAAAATTTGCTCAAAAAACTGAAAAGAAGATTGTAAAGGGGCAAGGGGTAAAGTGCTATGAATGTCAAGGGTTTGGTCATATTGCCCTTGAATTCCCTTCGAAAAAGAATCGAAAGAAAGTTTACACTGTGACTTGGGATGATGAAAGTGAGTCGGAACAAGAACCCAAAGAACCTGAATTCGGTGAAGATGGGGATAGTGCTTTCATGGCTTTTTGGTCCTCTTTCGCTCAACCTCTTCCAAAGCCATCGGATTTAGCTCGTGGTCAGAACTTGCATCATGCTCCCACCTTTGATGGGACTAACTACCTGTATTGGAAAATCAGAATGAGGCTTTTCTGAGAGCTTTTGAACCAGAAGGTTGGCAAGCCATTGAAGAAGATACAGAAAGTGCAGACAATCCGGGCAATCAGAGAGCCCTGATTACTATTCGTGGAGCAATTTCCTATGAAGAACAGCAACGAGTTGTCACTGCACAAAGGCTAAAGACATGGGAAATTCTGAGCCAATTCCATGAAAGAGGAGATTCACCTTCCCACCATCCAGCAACTTCCCTGCCTTGTTGCTAGATTGGATGAGGTCAAGGAGAATGAAGAGCAAAAAGAGGATGATGAAACATCTGAAGACAATGATGAGATCAATGGCGATGAACTACAACAAGCTTACGAAAAGCTGTACGAGGAATCTCTGAATTTGTCCAAAATCAACGACAAACTCTCTCTCAAGCTCAAAACATGTGAGAGTGAGAATGTCAGGCTAAAGGAGAACTTGTAGCAGCAAAGCAGAATATCATCAAGATCTCGTGACAGGCAAGACTTATGTGGAAAACTTCTATCCTGTGAAACTGAAAGGAATGAACTTCTGAAGGTGTATTCCACATATGAAGAAAAGCTTGAAAGTCTTGAGATGTCACAAGCTATTGGAAGAGATAGTCTGTCAGAAAGATGAAGAACTTCGTATTGCTAGAGCAACAATCTCCATGTGGAACAAAGGTTCCAAATCTCTAGAAGACATCCTCGGGTCTCAACAAATGGGTTGTGACAAAAGTGGGCTAGGCTATGGTGCAACAGCTCACAAGGGACAGGCCTCTACCTCACATAACCTGAAGACTCAAGCAAAGGAAAGTTGAAGGTAGACCAGGATGATTCCTCTCTTCATCTACCGAAAGTGGGTAAGATCAACAAAAAGGAGGTAAAACCTGTTTTTATTTGTCATCATTGTGGTAGGTATGGCCACATTCGTCCTTATTGCTATGAACTGTTTGGTAAGGTGTCTCAAAAGGGTAGAAATTCGAATACTTTTTGGGTTAGGAGACAACCTTACATGTCTAGGCGGAATACCAAGATTCATGAGGGTGTTCACAACGCCAAGACATTGACCAAGACCAAAAGGATTTGGGTTAGGAAAGATGATTTGACTTGTTTAGTTGTTCACACTGCCTTAAAATCACGTGACTCACACATGTGGTATCTTGATAGTGGCTGCTCTCGTCACATGTCCGGTAACAAATCCTACTTCATCTCTCTTGAAAAATATGAAGGAGGAATTGTTACCTTTGGAGATGGCGGCACTTCTAGAGTCATTGGTAAGTGTTGCTGGTCTTCCCAAACTAGATAATGCTCTACTTGTTGATGGTCTTAAAGCAAATCTTTTAAGCATTAGTCAAATGTGTGATTCCCATCATGAAGTATTGTTTTCTAAAAATAAATGTGAAATTTTGGATAAAAAGGGAAATACTGTCTTACATGGGGTTCGCACATCTGATAACTGCTATGGGATTGTTACAACTAATGATCTCACTTGTCACTCTGCCATCATAAGTAACATTGATTTGTGGCATCAAAGATTAGGTCACATGAATTTCAAAGACCTAACTAAGATAGCCAACAAAGAGCTTGTGAGAGGAGTACCTAAACTGGGTAAGAATTTGAGCCATGTGTGTGGACCATGTCAACTTGGAAAGCAAACTCGTGCCCCTCATAAAAAGGTGAACAGCTTTACAACCAAACGTCCTCTTGAATTGGTTCACATGGATTTAATGGGTCCTACTCGCACTGAAAGCATTGGAGGTAAAAGATACATTTTTCTAACTGTTGATGATTTTACTCGGTTTTCTGGGTAAATTTTTTAAGGGAAAAATCTGATACGTTTGATGCTTTCCAGGCTTTAGTCCTTAAAATCCAAAATGAACAGGGTGTTTCCATTGGGCGTATCATAAGAATCCGAACTGATCATGGTCGTGAATTTGAAAATAGTTCGTTTTCGGATTTTTGTGATATGCATGGAATTAAGCATGAATTTTCTGCACCTATTACTCCACAACAAAATGGAGTGGTTGAGAGGAAGAACAGAGTTGTTCAAGAAATGGCTAGGGTCATGCTCCTTAGTAAGAACTTCCTCCAAAGTTTTGGGCTGAAGCCCTAAATACTGCGTTTATGTCATAAATCGCGTGTATTTAAGGCCCGGCACTTTACAAACTCCATATGAATTGTGGAAGGGTTGAAACCTAATGTAAAATACTTCAAAACTTTTGGGAGTAAGTGTTACATCTTCAAAGATAGGGCCCTTGGGCAAATTTGACTCCCGAAGTGATGAAGGTATTTTTCTAGGGTATTCAACCAACAGTAGGGCTTTTCGAGTCTATAACCTGCGAACTTCATCTTTAATGGAATCTATCAATGTGGTTATAGATGACACAGGTGCACCTACTCCAGCAACAAATGAGGATGACAATGGTGAGTCTCCAATCTTGGATACTGAACCACAAAATCAAGGAGAAGCTGCGGTCCAATCACAAGAAATTGTTACAGCACCATCCTCACAGGTAAGTTCAAGTCCAAAGAGTGCTCAAAGGGACATCACTCCTGTCTTGTCACCAAGTCCTGAGCTTAAACCATCAGCAAGGGTGAAACTGAATCATCCAGCTCAACAGGTGATTGGAAGTGTTCGGATCGAATGAAAACCCGAAGACAGATTCGGGATGAGGTATCACATATGTGTTATGTTTCATTAATTGAACCTAAGAATTTTAAAGAGGCCTTGCTAGATGATAGTTGGGTCAATGCTATGCATGAAGAGTTAGGTCAATTTGAACGTAACAAAGTTTGGACTCTAGTTCCCAGACCTAGAGACATGAATGTGATAGGTACCAAGTGGATCTTTAAAAATAAATCTGATGAGAATGGTACTGTTGTTAGGAATAAAGCTAGGTTGGTTGCTCAAGGCTACACACAAGTAGAGGGTGTTGATTATGACGAGACATTTGCCCCAGTTGCATGTCTCGAATCTATTCGTATTTTGCTTTTTCTTGGCTTTAAATTGTTTCAAATGGATGTGAAAAGTGCCTTTCTGAATGGGTACTTGAAAGAAGAGGCATATGTTGAGCAACCAAAAGGGTTTAAGGACTCTAAATGTCTTAATCATGTCTACAAGTTAGACAAGGCTTTGTATGGGTTGAAACAAGCCCCTCGGGCTTGGTATGATAGACTTACTACCTTTCTTCTTGATAATGATTTTCAAAGGGGTAGTGTGGATAAGACTTTATTTGTGAAACATACTAAGTCTCATATTCTTGTTGCTCAGATATATGTTGATGATATTGTGTTTGGTTCCACTGCTGATCATCTTGTGAAATATTTTTCGGATTGCATGACACATGAGTTTGAGATGAGCATGATGGGAGAGTTGTCTTATTTCTTGGGTCTTCAAATTAAACAGTCTCCTTCGGGTATGTTTGTTTCTCAGTCTAAGTATGCCAAAAATCTTGTGTCCAAGTTTGGTCTTGAGTCTGCCAAACATGCACGTACTCCCATGAGCACCAGTCTTCACCTCTCCAAAGATTCCTCTGGTATTGATGTTGATCCTACCCTTTATAGGAGTATGATAGGGAGTCTTTTGTATCTGACAGCCAGTCGTCCTGATATTTCTTTCAGTGTCGGTGTTTGTGCCCGTTACCAAGCCAGTCCTAAAGAGTCTCACCTTCTTGCGGTCAAACGCATCATCAAATATGTTAATGGGACCTTGGGGTATGGGGTTTGGTTTTCCACTGATACTACAGCTGAAATTACTAGTTTTTCTGATGCCGACTGGGCAGGGTGTGCTGATGATAGGAAAAGTACATCCGGGGGGTGTTTTTACCTTGGGAATAATCTGGTTTCCTGGCATAGTAAAAAGCAAAATGCCATCTCTCTTTCACTGCTGAGGCTGAGTACATTGCTGCAGGGAGTTGTTGTGCACAAATGTTGTGGATGAAGCAAATGCTTCATGATTATGGGATAGAACAAAACACTCTCACTCTTTTTGTGATAACACAAGTGCCATAAACATTTCAAAAAATCCTGTCCAACACTCTCGCACCAAACATTGACATTCGTCATCATTTTATTCGAGAGTTAGTGGAAGAAGGCCTTGTTGTTCTTGAGCATGTTTCCACTGAGCATCAAAAAGCTGATATTTTTACAAAACCCCTTGATCTTCTTCGGTTTGAGTTCCTTAGAAAGACCTTGGGTGTCATGCTCGATCACTAGAGTGTTACTTGTTCCTTGAGTAGGTGTGAGTGTTTGGCTTATTGTGTGCTTGGATGCTATAATCTCATTCATTGATTCTGTTTTCTTGCATCAACTTTATGTACACTACTCATGCTGTTACAAGATCTCATTGTCATTGTTCATAGCTCATTTTGAATGCCCATGCTCATTAAACCTCATGACCTCATTCTGTACACATCCTTGAGATAAATTACTGCAGGGGTTTCCGCACAAGTGATCAAAGTTCTCTATGGACCACTAACAGTGTTTCTTATACTTTTACAGTGGAATTGACCGATACTAGCAATATGATGGGTGATGTTCTGTCTCTTAACCATCTACCATCTGTTTTCACTTCCACGGTTTCTCTCTCAGTTCCTTAAAGTCCGGGCATTAGGAAAAGGCTACATCAGAGGCACCAACCAGGCCATCCTTTATGATTTCATTCTTCTCTGGTTTGGTTTCCATACTCTTGAGTGTGAATGCCACCAGTGAGTGCCCACAAAAAAAAAAAAAAAAAAGGACTCATTGATTGAGGGGGAGCCTCCGCATTTACTCAACAAATACCCCGTGATTCCTAGTGGTTTGACTTTTCTCTGTGATGTTCAGTTACTCTTGTGGAGGTCCAGCCATCCGATCACTAGGATTAACTCTAGCTCAGTGGACTCTCATGGATTGCACACACACACACTTTATTTTGTGAGCTCTCATGTTGGATTTTGAGTTGTACATTCTCATGTAGCTTGATCACTGATTATATTTTATCTGCTTTGCTCATAATTTCCAGTGTCATTGTTTTTTAAAATTGCAACTTTACAGAATTCATGAATTGCAGATTATTTCATCTTAGTATCCATTTTGGCTGAATGTGATCATCTACTTGTGTTCCAAGGCTCACTTCATGTTTTTGAGTATCTTGTTTTTGTTTTGAAAAAAAAAAAAAAAAGTTTTTTTTCCCCGCTCGAGCGGAACTTCCCACGCTCGAGCGCGGTTTTGAGCCTTGCAGTAGTTTGCTCTTTGTTTTTGCAGTTCTGGGAGGGATGATTTTACGCTCGATCTTTAGTTTTCACGCTCGAGCGCGACTTCGCGTGTTTTGTCTCACGCTCGAGTGTTAAAACCTACGCTCGAGCGGACTGGTTTTGTATATCTTTCCCTCCTTCGACCCTTCAAGTCATTTTGCTTCTCAACTCCTCCTCTTCTAGGGTTTTTGGCGATTCCTTGCCTCCCATTCCTTGGTCTGCACATTGGGTGACTTTCTTCTTCACTTCCATCTCAGGTAAATCCCTTCTCTCCTTCTCTTTTACTCTAGTGTCGTCTCTCTGTCCCTCTGTTTTTTTTTTTTTTATTTGGTTTGAGTTTTTTTTACACTCAGTCGATGGGTCTCTATAGTCAATGTTCATCTTCTTTAGGGGTACATGGTACAGTTATAGTTTTTGGTACATGGTAGTACATGGTACAGTTGTTTTACTTCTATCCTTCTTTGGTACAGTTGGATTGTCATATGTTTTGAATGGATAATATATTTGGATATATGTTTTTGGATGGATACTGTTTTCTTTATGATGGACTTATCTTTTGTTATTTAATCCAGTTCCACATATTTTTGGTTGGCTTGTGTGTGGTTGTTTTCTTTCAGGATAATTGTTCAAGCGCATGGATTTGAGATTTGGTTGTGAATGTTGGTTCCTCGTTGGTGGTGTTGATTTTCTTCTTTTGGTTAATAGTTTGGAAAATTGTTTTAGTACTTTTGTGATTTTGTTAGGAAAACTGTTTTAGAATGGTTTTGTCCGGGATTTGACAAAGGGGGAGATTGTTAGGACCCTTTGTTGTCAAATTCCGTGGATCAAAACCAATGTTGTAACATGTTATAGCTTTCCAGATTTTCCAAGTTTGGTCTCCTCGCTCGAGCGGGGAAAGTGACGCTCGAGCGGGGATTACAAGGTCACAGTATCTCTGTTTCGCCTGAAAAAGTACTGGATGGTGTGATTCGACGCTCGAGCGTGGAAACTTCCGCTCGAGCGTGAAGCCTATATGAATCACACAATTTTGAAGCCTCCGCTCAAGCGGGCATTCCCACGCTCGAGCGGACTGCGCGAACACAGATTCTATAAATTCGCGTGTTGGGTCTTTTTCTAGGATTACTTTTCCTAGATCTTATTCAAGAGTCCTAGGGTTTTGTTCTAAGTTTTCTTCTGGAGTTTTTTGAGAGTTTGCCTTGATATTGTGAGAGAGTTCTTCACTCATGATCTAAGAGTCATACATCAAGGAGTTTGTTACTTTATAATTCAAGAGAGTTCTCTTCGGTGGATTCCGAATATTCAAACGTAGAGTTTCAAAAGGCGTTTGATTCTATACGTAGTTGTTAATTCGACAAGTGAAGTTGTGGATTCAACTTCAGGTGGATCAGTTCCGAGACGAAGGCTTGGTGAAAGAGTTACAGAAGATTCGAAGGCAAATTGACTGAGTTGGGTAATTTGTGTATTATCTTTGTAATCTTTCTTTCTTCAGTAGTGGATTGATTAGTGGCGTTTCGCCCGTGGTTTTTGATTACAATTGAAGGTTCTTCAACTGTGGTTTTTTCCACGTAAAAATCGTTTGTGTCAATTTATTGTTTATTCCGAAAAACAAACAATCTAAATCACTTTCGTAAGTGCTTGTTGATTTAGATTGTGTGTTTTTGGATTATTGGGATTTGGAATATTTTAATCTTGATCTAATCACGAATCACTTAGGAATTTCAATTGGTATCAGAGCGGGTCACTCTTTGTTTTATCAAAACTATAGGAGTGTGATTTTGTGTGACTAGTATTATGGATTCTATTTGTGAAGGTAACTCGACTCATAGACCTCCTTTACTCGACGGTACAAACTATTCTTATTGGAAAGCTCGTATGAGAGCGTTTTTAAAATCCATCGATGAGAAAGTTTGGCACTGCGTGATCTATGGGTGGAGTGAACCTATTGTCACCATTGATGGTGTAGATATTCCTAAACCCCTTGATAAATGGGACACAACTAATTACCAAAACTCGAGTTGGAACAGTAAGGCTCTCAATTCCCTGTTTTGCTCCGTCACACCTGAAGAATTTCGTCGTATCTGCACGTGTGAGGTAGCAAAAAAGGCTTGGGACATTCTGGAAACGATTTACGAAGGTACTACCTCTGTCAAAAGGTCAAAACTTCAACGTCTCACCTCCGCCTTTGAAACCCTTTTTATGTGGGATGATGAGACGTTTGATGATTTCTATGCAAAACTCAGTGATATCGTTAATTCCTGTTTCACGCTCGATGAAAAAATCCCAGAAGCTATGTTATGCACAAACGAAATCAGATCCCAAATACCTTTTGATTTTTCTAATCTACCAAGCATAGAGGAAAATAACGATATGAATGTTAGAAATAAATTCCATAGATGTTATATGGATTTCATATGGATTACTTCTTCAATTACAAACCCATTCCGCCTTTATAGAGGCATAGATTTGTGTCCCTTAGACCAAATGTCACATCCTTTATATTCAAAAGTGACACCCTTTAAATCCAAGAGTCATGTCTTTTGATTTAAATCCAATGGTTACACCCCCATGGTTTAAATCCAAAAGACACACCTTTTTCTTTAAACTCAATGGGTACACATTTTGATTTAAATTCAAAAATTACATCTCTTTAATAATTCATATAACTATATTATATATTTAAATATATATAAATATATTATGAAAATGTTCCAACATATACATCTATATATGCATATCATTTCTTATCCTCATCATCCTTCCATATCCATCTCTCTCTCTCTCAATCAACCATATATATGTATATACACACACATATATGCATGAATCTGGATCCTCCGTCGCCCTTTCCTGCGGCGTATCCCTGTCGCCCTCCAAAACGACGTCGTTTTGGAGGATTTTTTTTTTTTCTTTTCTTCTTCTTCTTTCTCTCTCACTGATAACTCTCTCTCTCTCTCTCTCTCTCTCTCTCTCTCTCTCACTGATAACTCTCTCTGTCTCCTCATTTCAGATTGCAAATTAAATCGGAGAGAGGAGCAACAATCATCGACCCAATCATCGACTGCGGCGCATCCCTCTTTGGGTCTGTACCTTAGCTCTCATGGTGGTGGCACAGTACAGTGAGTCACGAACCCTCTTTGGGTCTTCTTCTTCTTCTTCAGAAAAATGATCACATATTGCATTTTTCTTTCAGTTATGGACTGGAAGAGCGTATCAAGCACATGCATACCAGCAAATGGGCCCATGACTATGCAGTTGCTCAGAACAATTTAATGACAAATATATATCTTTTAGAGCTATCTTCTTTTTCTTTCCTTTTTCTTCTTTCCATTAATACCATTTTTGTATATATTCTTTAAATTTTTATTTCAAAAAGCAATTAATAAACATCAGATTTGGGTTGTCATCTTCAAAGGAGATTAAATTTCTTAGGAAGAGGACCACAACCTACTGTGAATGGCAGCTCCAGTGTGTTTTTTTTAAAACATTTTACTAATTTTTTTGTTTCAATGGCAGACCCTCCAGAAAGCAACCCTCCTCAAAGACTTAAATATGAAAAACAATAAAAAACAAAAACAATAGAGAGGCACAGAAGAAGGAATCCGGATCCTCCTTTCCTACCAGACCCACTACCTCTTATAATAATTTTGAACCAAAATTTAAAAATGCAAAATCGTTCCACAGAAAACAAATTTTTTGGGCATTTTCTTTCCAGACTAGAGAACCCCAGAAAATTTTGCATTTTTTTTAATGTCAAGAACGAAATTTGTTTTGTAGATTAGTTTAGATTAGATTAGATTTTGCATTTTTAATTTTCTGGGCATTTTCTTTCCAGATTAGATTAGATTTTGTCAAGAACGAAATCTGTGGAACCAAGCCCTTTGTGTTTCGTTTTGCTGTGCTCTGTTCTGAGAGCACGAAAAATTTGATTCTGGGTTTGATGATGATGATGAAATTTGATTTTATTCTGGGTTTGATGATGATGATGAAATTTGATTTTAGTTCTTGGGTTTGTGGGTAAAAAAAAAAGATGAAGCAAAGAGGCAGGTCTGGAGACCCAGAAACCAGAGGGGAAAATCAAAATAAGAAAGAAGAAGAAGAAGAGGGGTGGCATGGGTTTTCTCAACTTTTCTCTCTCTACTCTCGTATATAAACTTGTGTTCCCGGCGAATTCACAACAACAGATAACGGAGAAACCCTCTTGACCTTCTCGCTCGAAAATTTTTCTGAGAAAATCTCTGAGAAAGTCCGTATGATCAGTCGGAGCGGAGACAACAGAGAGCTTCATTCCAAGGAATGGTTGCTTGATCAATGGTGATTTTGGGTAAAAGCGGAGAGAGAGAAACAGATAAGTTAATGGCGATGAGATCGAAGAGATCGAAGCCTCTGCACAATTTCACGATGCCGTGTTTGAAGTGGGGGAGTCAGAGGTATCTCAGGTGCATGAAGATGAATCCAAATGGCGAAGTCTGTTCTGCCGATCGGAGGTCTTCAGCTTCCGAAGTAGATAAGCGTTTGATCGGAAAGAAAGAAGAAAAAAAAAAAAAAAAAACCCTCCAAAACGACGTCGTTTTGGAGGGCGACAGTGCTGCGCCGCAAGAAAGGGCGACGGAGGATCCGGATTCTATATGCATACATCTCTGCTCTACCTATTAGGAAAATAGATGATTTCTTGCAAGTGTAAATCAATCAAAAGAAATAAAAATATTGCCGAAAAACTAAATCGACGACATAAGAATTTTTACGTGGTTCCCTCAATGTGAGGTGCGTCCACGAAACCGTAGTCCGATTTCATTATCAATCAAGAGTTCACAAACGATTACAAACGAGACACGAATAGTCTCACAAATCACCTTAAGTGAATTCTAAATAATCACAAATAAATTGAGTAAAGATCTCACCAAATAGATAGACAAATATCTTCGAAACAAGTTGTAAAATATCTAAAATAATGACCCAAATCAGCCCACACAGTGACTGCCGAAATGCTCCAAAGTAGTCCTTCAAAGCTAAACCGAAGAGTTGCGAAGCAAAGTAGAAGCGGAAGCAGCAATAACAACTAACAAAGCACAAGTCTTCCAAAAATAATGAACAAAATATTGTTAAGTGTTGTTCATAGCCGAATCAGTACACATACATCCACTTAGATTGTACTACAAGACAAAGCCGCCGAAGTTGGAAATCTCAATCTGTAGCAATATACAAATAAATCTTTTGTATTTTTTTTAAAACCGTAGTTGCCACCAAATATATTTTAATACTCTATTGGACTTCAAAAAAAAAAAAAAAATAGTTATAATATATAGAAAATATATTATAACTAAAACTAAACTAACTTAAATATTATTTTAATAAATCAATTAGATCCTATACTCCACTAAAGAGATATATCCAACAATTCTCCTCCTACCGACTTAGGTGGATTTATCAACCATACTAGCCAAAGTTTGACATTTCAAATGTTTGTCCATTGACAAAGCCTTAGTCAATATATCTGAAATGTTATTATTCGTGTGAACCTTTTCGAGTTGTAACAATTTTGAATTTAACACATCATGAATCCAATGGTATCTCACATCAATGTTTTTTTTTTTTATCAGCAAAGAAAATCCTTTATTGATGAAGAAAACATACATTACATATGAGATAACATCAACAAGGAAGAGAAAGAAAAAAGGACAAGAAAAGAAACCGAGCATAGTGTTGGTGAGAAACCAACACTAGCTTACAAGACCACAAACACTTGAAGCCAAAAACCAAAAACTAGCTAACGAAGCTTATACCCACTGAAAACTCCACCTAAGCTTACTTGAAGCCATCCTTCAACCTTTTAAGACCAAACCCTTCTATTTGGATCTCTCTTTGTCCTTTAACTCTAGTTCAATAATCTTGTTTAGCACATCATCTTCTTTCCCATTGAAATTGATGCCAAGAGATTTACCTAATTGTATAGTGGCTTTAGCTTCATTTCGATCTCAAATGAAAAATATAATTTTTATTTAAATGAATAGCACTTTGACTATCACAATAAAGCACATACCTTTCTTGCTTCAAACCCAATTATTGCAAGAATTTCTTTAACCATAACTCTTTCTTGCAAGCTTCCGTAATGGTGATAAATTTGACTTCGGTAGTTGAGAGAGCAACACATTTTTGCAATTTAGATTGCCATGCCACAACCTTGCAAAAGTCATCAAATACTCCGAAGTAGATTTTCTAGAGTCAAAATCACCGGCCATGTCGGAATCCGTGAACACATCCAGCATCGGCTTACTATTCCCAAAACACAAACACACCTTCAAAGTTCCTCGAAGATACCTTAGAATCCATTTCACTGCTGCCCAATGTTCTTTATTCGGATTAGAGAGAAACATTGATTTGAACTAAGCTTGAAGTGACCCACTAGTGGACAACTAATCGGTTTTGCTTTATCTATGTTGAACCTTTCAAGAACCTTCTCAATGTAGCTTTCTTGAGACAACCAAATCAATTCCTTCTTTCGATTACAAACAATTTTCATACCAAGAATTTGCTTTGCCAGTCTCAAATCTTTCATAGCAAATGACTTGCTCAACTCTAATTTCAACTTCTTCATCATGGACGAATTTTGATCTACAATTAACATGTTATCAACATAAAGCAAAAGATTAATAAATTTTCCATCCAAAAAATTTCTCACAAATACACAATGATCCAACCCATTATTCATCATGAAATAGTCAAATTTTGTATACCATTGCCGTGGCGCGTGGTTGAGGCCATACAAACTTTTCTTCAATTTGTAAACCAAATGTTCTTTCCCTTTTTCCACAAAACCCCTCGGCTGCTCCATGTAAATTCCTTGTTCAAGGTCACCATGAAGAAATACGGTCTTCATATCAAGTTTCTCAACTTTAAGGTTCATACTTGCGGTCATGCCAAGTACAACCCGAATAGAAGACATCTTCACAATTAGCGAGAAAATCTTATCAAAGTCAACACATTTCTTTTGCCCAAAACCTTTCACAACAAGGCGTGCCTTGTACTTTAGATTCTTGCTATCATTCTTCAATTTGAAGAGACCCACTTATTTTTTAGATTTTTCCTCTCCTTAGGCAACTTCACCAAATCATAAGTGTGGTTTTCAAGCAAGGAATTCATTTCATCTTCCATGGTCTTTTTCCAATCATCTTTCTTTGCATGCTCAATTGCTTGTTGGTTGTTCTTGGGCTCCCCTTGATTAGATATCAATACAAATTCATTGGGAGAATACTTTTTCGAAGGTTGTTGGTCCCTTGTAGATTTCCTCAACTCAAGTTGTGGTGGTGATTCTTGAATTGGATGCTTTTCCTCAATTTCAGGCTCAATTTCATTTGGAGTAGCATAATCATCCACATCTTCAAGAGGTGGCTGCACATCTCAACTATTTTTATTATCTATTGAAGATGAAAGAGATGGATCAATGTCAATGAGATCACTAATTTTTAGCCCCAGTTGATTACATTTGCCAAAGTCTTCAATTGTTTGGTCTTCAAGAAACACAATAGCATGACTTTGAATAACTTTCTTGTCGACCAGATTCCACAATCTATAACCAAATTCATCACGCCCATAGCGAAGGAAAATGCATTGTCTTAACTTGCTGTCAACCTTTGACCTCTCATCCTTTAGAATGTGAACAAATGCTCGGCAACCAAACACTCTCAAATTCTTATAAGACACATCTCTACTGGTCCAAACTCTTTCGGGAACGTCACCATTCAAAGGATATGAAAAAACAAATTGATCAAGTTAACCATTGTCTTCATTGGCTCACCCCAAAAGGATCTTGGTAATTTGGCATGTGAAAGCAAACACTTTATTCTTTTTACAATGGTGCGGTTCATCCTCTCGGCAATGCCATTTTGTTGAGAAGTCTTCCTAACTGTCCTTTGATGCCGAATACCTTGGTTGCGACAATACTCATCAAATGGCCCAATGTATTCACCACCATTGTCTAATCAGATATACTTTAATTTCAACCATGTTTCTCTTTCAATTACGGCCTGAAAATTCTTAAATAGATCTAGAACTTGATCTTTAGTTTTTAGTGCAAAAGCCCAAACTTTTCTTAAATAATCATCAATGAAAGTAATAAAATAAAATGCATCACTATGTGTTCTAACTTTCAAAAGACCACACACATTCGAATATACCAACTCCAAAAACATTTTCTTTTCTAGAAGCAATATTTTTATAAAAAGAAACTTTATGTTGTTTATCCGCCAAGCAATGAACACAAGTCTTAAGATGTGTACTTTTCAAACTAGGTAAAAGGTCTTCCTTAAACAAAACTGGCAGCACTTTTTTACTTGTGTGCCCAAGTCGCTTGTGCCACAAATTGGTAGAAGTATCATCATCAAGTGCATTGATAGCATCTCTGTAAATTTTTCTTTGCAAATAAAATGCACCATTGTAGTTTAGTTTTGCTAGCCTTCGTTTGGGTTGGTTGGTTGTAGTGGGGTCGGAGGAATGCCTCTTGTAATCCTGTATATTTCATTCTCTTAATTTTATAACTTACTTACCTAAAAGAAAAGTTCAAGTTCTTCAAACCTTAGATGATTTTTAGTTATTAAAGTTGCTATAAAACTTTGTTATTTTCAAAATTATGGTTTAGGGGAAGAGGAGGCAAGTGATTTTAGTAAAAAAAAAACTCACTAAATTCTCTCAAAGCTTGGACCTTTTTGAGAGGGGGAGGAGGGGATAGGGGCTGCTTTTATAGGCAAACGGGAGCCTTGGGGAACACCTTAGGTTGTGCTAGGGTTGTCTCATCGCTTCCCCTTGTTGCTTTCTTACAAATTCACGCCAATATTCAGTTGCCAAAACTAAAACTGGTATGGGAGGATGTGCGGACACACTAGGCAAGTGCGCTAGTGTGTCCGCACAAGGTATGTACTTACGCACACTACACGTGCGGACTAACATGCGGCCCAAGGGTATTGTGCCATCCATGTATGCACAAGTGTGGGGTTCTATGCCTTTGGCTTGCTTGTCGCCCAAGTAAACTCGAATTGCCTTTCGATTAATGTTTTTGATAAAACTATTCACTAATTTTGGAAATATCATTAACCAAGGTGCAACTGAGCTTCTCCCTCCCCCTCAGGACCAATTAGTTGTTTTTGGCTAAAAACAGGTTCAGGGATAAAATGGTCACGTTTGCAAAAATATGATTTTTGGCTAAAATAGGGTAACACAACAACTTTAAACATCTCAACATTTTTTTAGGGATGAAGTAATTACGATTTCATCATCGGAAAGCTTGTAAACTCTCAAAATTTTAAGGTCAGTCAAAATAGGGTGTCTATATATTGCACTTAGCTTGCATAGGCCCTCAGATGCTATAAGAGTAAGGACAACTGAAGAACAAGAGATCAAGATCCTCATCCTGGGAAGTATTAAGGTCCCTAGGATTTCTTTTAAGGATCAAATTTGAATGTTCTTGGTCAAAAATGCCCTCAAACCCTAACATAACATACGATTATGGAACACTTTTTTTGTCCCCTCTCTTATTGTTCCCTCTCTCTCTCTCTCTCTCCATCCTATGTTGACGCCATCTTTAGATTTTTCAATGGAGACCATACCAACAACGGCGAAATTAAAGACCATGATAGCTTCAGAGAACCTTCATCTTGATCGTTGATATCAAGGTTTGAGTATATGAGGAACTCGATTTCCGATCCACAAGCATGAGTTTTTTAATTCGCTAGTTTTGTGTAGGAATACCAACTATATGTAAATCACGATGAGACTGAACTTTGCCACACTTTGGAGGTGGTTCAAAGAGGTTGTGACGTTTTCAAATTGGTTGTCATAGTCACACCAAGGGTTTTTCATACCTATAAGGTCGGACAAGAGTGTTGTTAGAAGCCAAGTGATACAAAAGCAAGATTTTGTGGAGCAAATGGGTTATGCATTGAAGACATTAGTTACTAATGATTGGAATATGACAATGGTGCCAGTGGCGAAGATAAGGAATTCTAGAAGAAGAAAGAGAAGTTGCAAGATTTTGAGCAATAACTTAGTTATGTATCTCAACAAGCCAGTTCATCATTTTTAGTTATACTCACCTTTGTATGCGTGAAATGTGCATGTAACTAGTTAGAATTTCACTTGAGTAAAATCAATTGTCCATATGTTATATCTTAAACTATTACTACTGTTCAGTTGTGTAGATGTGGTCTGTTATACTATTCCTACAGTTCAGTTGTCCATTTGTGATCTCTCACACTATTTTCTCTCTCTTTACCATATATCATAATTAGTGAAATTTCGTTGACTATCTAAAATCAATAAATTTTTACTCACACCATTCTCTTTCTCTATACCTTCTCTCATACTTATTCACAAACTTTACTAAAACTTCACTTATTTTACTGACTAAAATTTCATTAAGTTCGCAAAATTCCACTGGCTTTGGTCACCTTAAAGGTCTTACCGTTCGAGCTTTACAACATGACTGCTTTTGTAGTTGATGCTTACACCAGAGTTTTAAATTTTAAAACAAAAAGTTGAAATTCCATTATATTGAGAATAGTCCCGAAGAAAATAAAAGTTTGTGTTTTTCCCCACGTCTTTATATTAGAGAAAATTTCATTGATTGAATGTTGAACATAGAGAAATTTCAGTGTTATTATGTTAATTTTACTGTGTTGAATACAATGAAATTTTAAATTTATCAATTTTGAGCCCTCATTTTGAAAAAAAGAACTCAAATTTTGCAGTTTGCCTTCAATTTTGCATTTTTCAATCATTAATTGAAAATTTTCACTATGCTTGTAGTAGCAATCTCATAGGAATTTTACTTTGTTGAAAAAGTTGTTTGAGAGTTGTCGCCAACCGGTGGGGATCGAAAAATCGCCAACAAAAGTTGGCCAACCATCAGAAGTAGTTTGTAGAGGGTGGAAATGGTAGTTGATTTAGTGGTGGCAATAAGGGTAGTTTTGTCCAAAAAAAAGTTGGTGTCCTTGAGCTACAAAGGGCTTGTTTGGTTTGTTTTTCATAAAAAATTTTGGGAAAATTTCTCTACAAACAAATTTTCAAGAGTAATCAAACCAAACAAATTTTTTCAAAAAAAATCTCAAAATTTTGTTTGGTTACCTACTTTCCAAAATCACTTTCTCTCTCATACATATCAAATCATTCACTTTTTTTAAAACTCTCTCCCCAAATCAATTTTCCACAACCATTTCTAAAAAAAGACAAACCAAATAAGTTTTCGTACTTTTTATCTCAAAAACTACTCTGCAAACACAAACCAAACACACCCAAATTGTTTTGGGTAATTCTATTGGCAAACCACAAAATCTCAAACACATATTGTTTGTCATTCGAATATAAACTTTCAAACAAAAGTCAAACATTCGAACATAAACTTCCAAACAAAAATAACGAAATATATATATGAACAATTCATTTTTGTTTGAAAATTTGTCTGAATTGATTTTTATTTGAAAGTTTATATCAAAGCGACACAAATGGTGTACAGAGAATTTTTATGGTGTGCGAATAGAATTTTCCATATGTTTTTTGGTTGATCCTTAACTTGTAAAAACTATTAACTAAGGACCTAGGAAGACCAAAAAAAAAAAAAAAAAAAAAAAATAAATAAAACAAACAATGCCCCATTTTAATTTCCAATGGTCTGTCATCAACCTTTTGTCCAAAATTCGGAGAAAATAGAAGAGGCCCAAAATAAGGTTTGGCCCAATCCGTCAAACACCACATCTGACCCGATCAGCCGAATGGGATGTCTGGTCGATTTTGATATGCTGTTGGGCAGAAACTAGTTTGTATAAACTTCCCACCCGATACGGTTCAAGGTCAAAACAAAAACCAAAACCAAGACCCAAAAAAAAAGCAGCAGCAGGAACAGCAGCTTTGCTCAATCACTCAGCTTCACTTTCTATCGACTTCTATAAACCATTTGCCTTCTAAAATCTATTGTCTTCAAAGGGAGTTGGACAAAATCTGGAAATAAATAATTCCAGCCTATCTTGGGCTGGAGATGACAGTGGTTCAGCCAAAATCATACATATAATCTAAAAATTGAGCATTACAACCAGCCATTCATTAATGAAATTGAACTAGGGAAAATAGTATCCCCTCCTACCTAGCTCAAAAGGCATCAACTATAAATATCACAACAGTACCCTTTCAATTGTAGCAATGAACATGGTTCATGCCAAAATTGAATTTACTAATCACTCACCGAGTATTTGAAATTCAAGAATTGTCACATTGTACTGTTATTATCCAAAGAATCAGAACAATTAAAACATACTTCAAACTCAATATATAGTTATTGCCCTTTACAAAACTGAAATAAACTGTACAAACTAAGCGTACAAAGCTTCATATTCTCTTGCTGTATATGGAGGAGGTAGAATACCTTTTAATTTTACAAAAGTATCTATACAACCAGATGGTGCCTCACCAACAGTTGAATCCAAAACAGAGTCTGGAATCGCCACAAGAGTTTCCTCAAGAAAGAATTTCATTGTCTGCAGATTAAAGAACCATGTCAATAAACTTTTTATGTCCATGACTGATGAAGGATCATAGGCCTGATATGGGCATGTTCCACATAGGTTGTAGCAGATTGGGCATATTTGTTAGTTTCACTGTGTTTGGTAAATTATAATGAAACAACTTGATTATGCAACAGTTTAATCAAAGGAAAAAGTGGGCTACTAAAGGCTACTTGAGAAAAGCACAAATTTTGAACATTAGCATTTGGAGACAAATTGTTCCAAATCCAACCCCTTTGGGTAGCTTCTATGAAATTGAGACAGAATAACAGAGATGTCATTTGAACAACAAATCTGCAGCATTTATCCTATGCTTGTTCAATGAAATGGAATGATCATTTTATCATAATATTATTATTATTTTTTTTGGGTAGGTAATCCATCATAATATTCATGCATACATTTGGTTCACTAAAAAATGATGAAAAATGTATTACAAATGGACTAATCATTCACCATTGTAAAGAAATAGCCATTCCATATAGGAAGAACCATTCCATTCCATTCTAGTACACCAAACACTACATCAGTATTTGACATACCGGGCAATGTCGTAAAACAGCATCAACTTTGCGTTTCCATAAGCCATTTCCAGGCTCTGAATGGAAAAGACCAAGTAGAGGCTGCAATAACGCATAGGGAATATAAGCATAAGTGGGTGCGAGAAACAAATACATATAATACTCCAAATTTAGTAGAAGACTGACTGGTGCATCAGCATTATCCATGACACATACACAAAGTATAACAAAATATTCTCAAAAAAAAAAAAAAAAGTATGAGAAAATTTGGGTTCTTTTTAAGAGAAATTGCCTTTCATATCAAACATTTTTCCTCCATTCTCACAAGGACTAAATTTGGATTTGGACATATCACATAGCTGAATAAGCGCATAAGGCCCACCGAACTTACATTGCAGATGTAGGAAACAATAATTCCATGCAATGTTAATACACACCCACAATAAACAACAAAGGGAAAAAAAAAAAAAAAAAAGCAAACACATTCGAGAGTAAATTACACTTCGCACCCTTGTACTTTGCACCAAATCCTACTTTGGTCCCTACACATGAAATCGTGACAACCATCCCCCTGCACTTCTGGTCAAGTGTCAATGCTCCTCTTCTGTTACTCCATTGTTTAATTCTTTAACAAAATCCAATTAGGTGACAAGCATGTGACTACGAAATGAGGGCAACAGAGAAAAATCATTCCCATTTCCCACCAATACACTTTGTTCCACGTGATAAGCATGTGAGAGTTATGTAATACAATATATATATATATGTTCATATGATGACAATAGGGACAAAGAGGCAAGAAAACAGTGCTTTTGAAATAATAAAAAAAAGAAAGCAGTAGAGAAATCGAAGAGAAACAAAAATGAATAAATGAAAGACTCTGTTACTGTGAGAAAAACAAAGCTTTGTGATTCCAATTTCTGCAAAATTCTAGTTCATCTTCTTAATCTTTCACAATCTGCGTTTTGTTTTAGCATATAAATTTTGAGACGAAATGTGTATAGGCTGGAAATGGGGGTGATTTCCTCCTTTTCCTTCACTTTGTAGTCATATGTTTGTCATTATTGACTTTTGTTAAAGATTTACATGGAGTAACAAAAGTGTTGACTAGAAGCGCAAAGGCTTTATTCTCACAATTTCATATGTAGAGACCATAGTTGTCAAATCGGGATTTGAATCATGAATTGAAATGGCCTCATATCGAATTGTGAACCGAATCGAATTGAATCGTGAATCGCACTTTTTCTAAATTATTTAGAAAAAATATATCTACACCCATGGATGTTAAATATATTTTATGAATATGAAATATTTAGACTTAAATCAATGAAAATGTTGTTTTGAATGATGGTCACATAGTTTAATAAGTAAGAAGTTAACAAAGGTTCTTATAATATAAGATCACCATCTTACCTTTTCCTTTTTTCAGATATTTCTTATTAACCATTCTTAATAAAGATAGTAAGTAAAGACAAACTCTAAATTTCCAAAGTAACAATAATTTAACAACAATATTGATATTTAGACAATAGGCATACATATTTTTTCAAGCACTAATGACCAATTTAAAGCCTAAAACATTTTACGAGGTATAACTGACCTCACTTATGTAATATTCAATTATATTTAATTTAATAAAATAGCAATAGATAATTCATGATGTAAGTTACTTCAATTTTAAAGAAGATATATTATGATTTTTTGAGGAAAAAAAAATGAGAAGGTTAAAAACATGTTAGGTCTGATTGAATCCGATTAGATCTTATTAAAAACTCTATGATCACTAAAATAACAACAAATCATGTATATATATTAGTTATTTTGGTACTAAACGCTATTAGAAGTTGTATTATGTCATTTTTACTAAAAGATGGAGAAAAAAAAAAAAAAGTCAAAAATATATCGGACACGATAGTTCCAAGAGTTGCATGAATCGTAAAAAGTGAATTGAATTATGAATCGATCGTGAATCGTGTGATTCACTATAAATTCACTTCCAAAAGAGATTCACCCATAGATTTGTAACGATTTTGCAAAAATTGCAAATCGAGTCGCGAATCGTAAGATTCTGATAATAGAGGTAGAGACCAAAGTGGGATTTGGTGCAAAGTGTAAAGGTGCCAAGTGTTATTCACCCCACATTCAACCACTACACCAGCTTTTATGTAGGTGAAGCCATTTAAGGACATATCTACTGAAACAGCTCTGTTTCGTACATCACATATAATCTAACTCTCAGTGACATGGCTAAACTAAAGATCTTACTAAACAAAATACAATTGCAACCTACCTTAACCACATCCCGAATGGTTGGTTTATGCCCATACTTCCTCATAATAGAATCCCCATATACCATGTACTTTTCAAGGACCTACAAAAAATAATCCTACACATGGATTTAGTGGTTAATGGATATTAAACAGATACATCCCACAAGAAACCCAGTCTGCTTCAGAACCTGACGGCGTGTAAGATCAGTGCAAGGTTCACCATAAACTGCAGTATCGACATGTCCCAAAGTGTACCAAGGGCTGCCAGAAACACAAAATGGTTTCAAGATTTAAACAAAAATGTTATAAATGTGAATAAAGGAGAAGAAAGAGAAAGGGAGCTATTAAAAATCATATAAGAGCCCAGTCTTATATTAGTCATAATATTGAACCTCTGTGAATCATACAGGTCCAGGAGTATAAATGGAGAACTTTTGTGAAATCCAATAAATGTAATGTAGAACCAAAAATTTCTCCAAATTTTAATGTTTTGCCTTTTCTCAACCACTGGTGTAACGTCAAAAACTAAAATTGGAGAAGTTTAATTACAATTTTGTAATAGTTATCATATGTTGGAATGTCCCCAACTTATTCTATTTGGAATATCCCAACTTATTCTATAACCCAACCAGTCATCATAAATTTTGTAATTAAATGAACTTATTCTATAAATTGAGAGAAAACATGCTAAAAGATGGTTTCATGTACAACAAAAACCAGTAGATGTGATGATCAAGAAGAGATATGATCACTGTAAATAATATGTTTGGGGGAGTGGAAGACCTAAATTGACTTGGGATGTGGTAGTAAACAAATGAAAATAGTTTATTTAATTTTACTCAACATATAGCCATTAACAAAGTGGAATGACAAATAATAATAATAATAATCATGTAGCCAACGTTACTTATTGGGACACAAGGCTAGGTTTGGTCTGGTTGCATACATTATACAAGCATAATATGCAAATGGATATATCTGCATTGGAATGTTTCAACAAGAACTAGTAAATTATTAAGATTTGTTTTAATTTCAATTTATTTCTCAAATTTTTTAATTTCTTAAACCTTCTCAGTTTGGATTAAATATTGCATTGTTGAATTGGTATTTGCCCTTATTGAAACAAATTTGGGACTGCTCTAATCGGAATCAAATTATTTTTTTCTGGCCTAGCTTGTGGAGGACTTCCAACAATGCAAATTATGAGTCACAATCTTCTCAGAATGTATTTTGAAGTGAGCGCAGACCATCTTTTCCATGGAAATGAAGCCCTATTGAGGTGGATTTTTCACATGGATGGCTGCCTTGAAGCAATCTTAGCCACTAATTATTTGAGAAGTCAAGCATGAAAAGGCGCTTCACCAATGATATGTGGAATCTATAGTTCTCAATTTTCTGTTTTCTTGGATTTGTTGAGGATGGTATTAACTTTTGGGTTAGAATATGTCCAAGGGAGTGGCACCTCTCTATGTGATTGTGTATATATAGAGTCACTAGGAATTCTGAAGAGTGAATTCCCTGTTTATAAGCCAAAACATTGGATATTAAGCTCCTCCTGTTCTCTTAAAAAATCTTTTCTAGTCACTGTGGATCCATCGGTATAAATTTTGACAAAATATACATTTTAAAGAGAGATATAGTTGCCCATATCGGTATATCTTTTGTGCACATGGGTCACACCTTCTTTGGTGCTTTTTAATGATATCAATTATTAAAATATAAATAAATAAATAAAATTAAAGCGGATTTTCACTTCATCAATACCTAGAACAGTGCAAATAAATTCTTGTATTGTTATTAAAAAATGTTCAGATACAGATCGTATGGCAAAACTCTGAAATATATTGTGTTCTCGTTATGTAGTTTAGTCATTAAGGGTAGTTTAGGCTTATTATTTGTAATTAGGCTTTTGGGTTTTGGTTGTTGTCGACACCACATTTTGATTGGTCCTAAGACGTATGCGCTCTTTTCTGAACACCCAATGATAAAACCAAGATGTGTTAATTCTATGAGTTCCTCAGCTAGAAACCTGAGAGTTAAGCTTTAAATCCCAACCAAGTACATGTTTTGGTCAAAATGCTTTTCGACCAATTGAAAACCCTTTTCAAAATATGTTTGGTTGCATAGTTCCAAACATTTCCATAATGTGCTAAAGCTCATCTTTTCAAACTTAAAACGTTGTCTCCTTTCAAAACGGACCGAGCAAAGGATATGGTGTGAATGAATGGAGAGGGTGGAATCCTCTTAAATACATGTTTTTCCTTTCAAATCATGCTAACTTTACCTTATTTATCCCATAATGTATATTCCATCTAGTCGGATGGGAATATAGTTGGCCGGATATATAATGGTACGACCTGTTGAATTGTCCGAGAACAGAGCATTTTCAAGAATTTCGGCCTTTTCTGCGAATTTTTCATAAATATCTCAGATATTTATGTCCAAAACTCTATATATAGAGGACGAAAGTTCATTTGATAGGGTTAACAAATTTTCCCAAGGCCTAAGAATAGAATTGAGAGCTTCCTTCCCTCACTTCACCTTCAACCTCCATTTTCTCAGCTTCAAAACTCAAAAACACCATTAAAGCTTCACTCCAAGCTTCTTGTTGAGGATCTTGAACATCCTAAGCTACATCTAAAGGACCTTGAGGGTGCCAAAAAAGAGTTTGAGAACCAAGAAGATTATCATCTTCAAAGAGGTGAACTTTTGAACTTGGTAACATCTTTTCTCTCTTGTTCTTCATTCCTAAGCTTTGAATTCTATTGTAGGCTTGTTGTAATCTTGTAACAAGTCCTCATGGATGTGGTTGGAGGTAGAAAGTAGCCACCCATCCATTGAGTTGATAGTTTTCCTTACTTTTCCATAACTTTAGTACCTTTTCTTGCTTTCTAGAGTAATAATCTCTTGTTGTTGTATATTGGAATCTTATAGGTGTGATTGGAGGTAGATATTAGACATCCATCCACAAGTTTGATTATGTAAAGTAAAGTCTTTCTTGTTCTCACACTTTCTCATCACAGATCTCATCATTCCATCATATTGGTCTATATGTTTCAACCCATGCTCAAGATAAATGAGTGAAAGTGGTTGTTTCATAGGGCTAGAGGGATGATCTTTAAGATTTGATGTTGAGGAAGTGGCTGTCCTTCATATTCATTGATTTTTCTTGGAAGTAAAGTAAGAAGTTTCAGGTCAAAGATGTTGAAAACTCTCTTCTCTATCATTGGTGAACATGGAAAGTGGTGGAAACACCCTTATTTCATGAATAGAAGAGGAGTCTTCAATAGCCTTTGATGGATTTCTTGCTTTAAAGGCAAATCTTCCAGTAAGAAATGATAGACATTAACCTACTCTCTCCAATTGATAGCATGGATTTGAGTACTAACCTGTCTTTATTCACAAAGAAATGATTGTAGGTTCCTATCTATTTCTTAGGCTTGAATTTTGTTTGTTTAAATTCATTTAATTTGAGAAATTGCGATAGAATATCTATTGTACATAACTATTCGTGGGATTGCTAAGGGTTGGGGGCCTATCTACCTCATTCTTAAGTGTTCTCCGGAAAAGGGAGAGATAGAAACGATGAAAACCCCTTGGAAGCTGTGTTTCGCTTTTGTTCTATTCCTTTTCACAAAAAACAATGTTCATTCCGGAGAATTGGATCGGCCGGACCTTTATTTGGCGGCCGAACAAGGCTTATTCCCAAGCAGAGCAAAGCAGAACATGACAGTTTCTGGGGGAGTGTTCTCTTGGCATCTTGAATTACTGTATTGTATATTTAGCATGATTTGTTAGATTTAGCAATAAATTGGCTAAATCAATGAATGTGTTGTAATAATTCCTCCAAACCCTACGTCTTATTCATTCGAATTGTTGTAATACTTCTAACCCCACCTCTTCCTGTCCCTTTTATTTACACGCTTTTTGTGGATGTTGTATATGGCATCATGTTTTATTTATCATACCCACATTGTGCATCCATTTTTTTCATGCATATGGATCCGGCTCATTTGCATCCGGCTCATTTGCATTGATGGATTTTATCGATTCAAAAGGTGGTTCTAGTCGCTATCTCATGTCTTGAAATGATACACATGCCATTTGGTAGTAACCGAATCCCTAGTTACATATCGTGGGTGTATTGCATTAGCTACCTGTATATAGGATCATGCATGTATTTCTAACCCATTCTTCTTGGAGATTATTTTATTTTTATCCCTATACTTTGTCACATTTTTCAAAGACCCCCCCAGACTACTTTTATTTTCACGCGTACCCCTATACTATGTGAATTCCTTTTAATTTTACCCCTGCCGTCTATTTCCGTCAAGGAAGTGGACGGAATGGGTGACGTGGCCCTTTATACTTTCACATGGAGGGAAAATTAAACAACTTGGCTGATCACAATCAAGTTACATACATTAGGGTTGCTTAAAACTCCCTAAATCACAATTAGGGTTTTTAATTTGCTCTCAAAATTCCAAAATCAAAGCTGTGAGTGAACAACAACTGTGACACCACATTGAAATCAAAGGTTGAACGATGGGTTGGGTGCTAAGAGAGAAGAATAACGGTGAAAGAAGACAAACACCTGTATTTGGTATGTATGTTTTTTTGTTTTTTAATGTTTTTTTAAGTTATTTTTTGTTGTTGTTGGAAATCGCATGTGTTTGATGTTAATATTATGTTAGAATGGTCAAATCTTTGTTTATTTGTATGTGACATGGATTTGTTAATGAAATTTGTTTATGTTTGTTTCGGTTTGAACAGTTTTACTTTAAGAAAATCTTTGTTTATGTTTGTTTGAAATTGATGAACACATATGAAATCTTTGTTTTTTTGATTGTTTGTATTTCACATGGATGACTACTTGTTTATTATTTATCTATCCGTAGTGTAATGTAATAGGATTTTATCATTGTGAGTTCCATTGAGTAGTAGTGTTAATAACACATTTCCAATACAAAATGCAGAAGATGGATCTGGGTATTTTACAATCAAAATGCATCATAGAGGTGTGGTGAGGTATATTCCATAGAGGGTTTACAGTGGTAGTATGGTAAGTCATTTTGACTTTTGTCATTCAGATCAAATTTCCATTACAGAGTTGTGTTGCATGGTTAAGGAATTAGGACATAGGCCAAGTAATAACTATTACAGTAAAGGTTAGTGGTTATGGTGGGATGGAGTTACTAAAATCTGATGCTGATGTATTGATGTTGGACACATATGGATGAAAACAGAGTAATAGATGTTTATATAGGACACAATTTAGATGATTATGTAAGTACACAAAGTAGTCAAGTAGGCTCAAGTGTAGAAACAAGTAATGGTAAAGGGGTAATGCTTGATGTTGAATTGGAGGAAGATGAAGATAGTGATACCTATGATCCTCACCAATCAGACTCATCCTTTGATGAGTCTGAAAAATATAATGACAGTGACTATGAGCAAGGTGATGATGATGCTTTATATGATAAACATGTTGACAAAGATGTGGAATTTGGTGGTTTAGGAATTAGTAAGGATGCTATGGGTGATGTGGCTGACAATGATGACCTACAAAGCATGGACAACTTATCTGATGAGCTAAGAAGCCTTCATAGCTCCTCTGATGAAGATAGTCATTGCACTAGTATTAAGTACCCTATTTTCAGTGAGAGTGACATGCATAAACCTACATTCCAACTTGGCATGGAGTTCAAAACAAATGTGTTGTTTAGAGATGCTGTGAAGGAGTATGCTATTAAGTGGGGCAAACAAATCACATTTACTAAGAGTGACAAATAGAGGGTTAGAGCTGAGTGCAAACCTGGTTGTCCTTGGGTTTGCTATACTTCTTTTGTGAAGGGTGAAGGGGTGTTTAGGATCAAAACTTTTGTAGATGAACACACATGCAACAGAACATTTGATGTGCCACATGTGAGTAGTAGATGGATTGTCAATAGGTATTGGGAAAGGATTAGGTTAAACCCTACCTGGCCAATTAAGTCATTGGCAGACACCATTACAACAGAGCACAATGTCAAAGTTGACCTGCAGAAAGTGAGAAGGGCAAAAATTAAGGCGCTCACAATGATTGAGGGTACAACTGAACAATTTGCAATGCTTTGGGGTTATGTAGAAGAGATTAGAAGTAGTAATCCAAGAACAACAATTTCCATGAAGGTGAAAGAAGTTCCAAAAGTTCATGAAGAGGATGAGCAAATGTCCAAGTTTAAGAGATTGTATTTGTGTTGGGGTCCATCGAAGAAGAGTTTCCAAAATGCTTGTAGGCCAGTCATTAGAGTGGATGGTTATTATTTGAAGGGGCCACATGGTGGAGTGTTGTTGACTGCAGTGGGGATAGATGCAAATAATTGTATATTCCCATTTGCCTATGCCATTGTTGAGAAGGAGAAGAAGAAAACATGGTTGTGGTTTCTGAATTTGTTGGGGTAAGACTTGAATATTGTGAATTCTCATTGTTACACTTTCATGAGTGACAAACAGAAAGGCCTAATTAAAGCAGTGGCTGAGCTTGAGCTCTTTCCAAATGCCTCACAGAGGTTCTCTATAAGGCATTTGTACAACAATTTCAAGGGTCAATTTAAGGGTGGGGTATTGAAGGATTTGTTATGGAAGGCAGCCAGGGCAAGCATTGTTGGTGTATTCACCAAAGTTATGAAAGAAATGAAAGGAGTTGATGAACAAGCATACAATTGGTTGGCTGGAAGAGCACCAATCCATTGGAGTAGAAGTCACTTCCATAGTATCCCCAAGTGTGACATTTTGTTGAATAATCTTTGTGAGTGTTTCAATACAAGCATATTGCAGGCTAGGGATCAACCTGTGCTGTCCATGTTAGAGAAGATAAGAGTTTTGTTGATGGAAACAGTTCAAAAAAGAAATAAAGCAATGAAAAGGTACAATAAAAGTATATATGACCTAAGATTCAGAAGATTTTGGAAAAGGTAAAGGTGAGTGCAGCTGGATGGATTCCTAGATGAAATCGGGGTTCCCAATATGAAGTTGTTGGCCCATATGGTGAGCAATATAAGGTGGACTTGAATGAATGGACTTGTGGATGTAGGAAATGGGATCTGTCAGTCCTTCCTTGTGTCCATGTTGTGGCTACTGCAAACTATATGGGTGAAGAACTAGAAAAGTATGTGCATCATTATTATAAAGTTGAAACCTACCTGAGGATTTATGAGAACATGTTGACTCCAATCAATGGTAGACAAATGTGGCCAACAACTCAATATGGTAAAGTGCTACCACCTAATGTGAAGAAGAGAGCTGGGAGGCCAAGACTGAATAAGAGGACACAAACAGATGTCCCAATTGATGCAACTGAATCAAGTAAGCTGGGAAGGAGGGGAACTTAGATGACATGCAAGAATTGTGGCAAGTTGGGACACAACAAGAGGACATGTCAAGTCAAAGGCCAATTCACCTACCTGAAAGATCCTATGAGTTCCAGTCAAGTAATTCATATTTTTTATGCGTTTTGTTAACTTACACATTGCTAACTTTAGTTTTTTAGTTTTTGCAGTCCCAACATGAAGGAAGCGAATGTCAGGCCCAGACTGAAGGGAGCCAAACTCAAAGTCAGGTAAAAGAAAGCCTGGTTGGGAGTCAGGTTATAGAAGCAACTCAAGTTAGGAAGAAGATGGCTGTAAGTTTTGCAAAGGCTCTATTTGTTAATTTACAGATGTCTTCCTTGCATATGTCCTAACAATGATGATGGCTATTGCAGGTAAAAAAGGAGAAAGGTTATGAGAACAAGTGACTCAACTTCATTGCATGCAAGTTAGGATGTGCAAGGGTTTGCAGTAACTTCCAATACTAACATTCTTCTGCAAGCTCAAATGAGATGGAAAGGAAAGAGTGGTACAATGCTGGTGCTGTCAAATCTGTTATGGGTCAAACCAAGAATGCAGCTGACACAAAGTAATGGATGTGAAAGACCACTGTTTTTGTTGTTGTTGTTGTTGTTGTTGTTGTTTTTTTTTTTTTTTTTTTTTTTTTTTTTTTTTTTTTTAATGTTGGAGAAGGTTTTTGCCACTTTTGTTCATGGAACACAATGTAATGGATGTGAATGTTTTTGCTACTTTTGTTCATATTCCATAACCTTCATAGTGGTAGGGGCTTTTTGTACATTTGAAGCCTAGTTTTTGTATTGGCTACCCCTTTCTTAGTATATGTTTTGCACAACATGAATGACAACTGTGTCAACTGATCAACGTTTGAACGATAATTTACTGTATTTCTGCTGTTGTTTCCAAGTCATGATGTTCATTGGTGATGTTCACAATTGTTGATATTCATTGTTCATAGGTGATGTTCATTGTTCATTAAATTTGGAGTGACAATTATGGTCATAGATTGTGTACCTACTTCTGCATGTTTCCTTTGTCTATATCGGAGTCACCAAACACAAAATAATCGAGACAACATTAATAAGTCACCAAGCACACGATTTTCATCTCAAAAACATATTTTCTATTAACAACACTTCACCTATTACATATGATTCATAAACAGGATACAGACTCTAGTCATTCTTACACTACCATACAACTTCAAACTTCACAATATGAACCATATTCCTACAACCAACCATGACAAAACCAAGCAAATCCATAGTTTCCTCTCTCTTCCAGTCCTTCTCTTCAGTTGTGCTTCCATCTTATTCAACTTCTTCAACAGACCAGGAATTATTTGCACTGCCCGATCGCACATGGGTGGGTCTATCCAGGTAAAGTGATTGCAACCACTGTTAGGGCAACTAAGAAATCTCCTCCTAGGATTTATGTCGGTCCATGCTGTGTCTATTAGCCTTCTTCTTCCACAAACATTGCAAAACATCTCGTCTACACCACTTGCGTTCCATCTACCTTGATTTCTTGAGCTTCGATTGTTCCTCATTTCTTCTCTCCCACTGATTTCTTTGATGCTCTGTTTTTATAGGTTAAAGGGAATACAAGAGAAGGTTAGGTTTTGGGGAGAAAGCCCTAATTTTGCCTCCATGTGGAAAGTATAGGGGGTCATGTCACCCATTCCGTCCACTTCCTTGATGGAAATAGACGGCAGAGGTAAAATTGAAAGGAATTCACATAGTATAGGGGTAAAAATGAAATAATCTCTTCTTCTTGCTTATCATGGAGTATTAGAAGAGCATTTTTTCGCTTTAGCATTCTGTGTGTACGTGTTATTTATCATACCCATTGCTATACCATGAGGCTAGATGCTTAATTGAAATATATGTTTGGATGCCAATGGATGGAGGTTGTGCTGCTTACGCTAGAATGTTGCTGAGTATTTTTTTTTTAGGGCCGAGTTGTACAAAATGCTTTCCAAAATGCATGAGATCAAAGCATAACTGGAGACACAGTCTATATTTGTATGCCTCAGATAACAATGTTAGCATTATCAAAATTGGAATACGAATATATGGAGACTATAAAATCACGCCATGACTTAGTAGAAGCATATCTTTTTGATCGGGGTGAGTGGAGTGCACGAGTTATGGGTTTCCTAGTTTTTCCAAAAGACTAGGTGGCGACTCTGAGATTTGGTGATAGCCCATTTTTGGCAAAGGTTTTGCAATAAAATAGATTTTCTATACAAATTACCGGATTTGGACTCTCATTTACGTTTCACATTGAAATTGTGGAACTAGATTAGGAGATCGGGAGTCTAAACTGTTTGGTAACCCCGGAAAGGCATCCCACAGTGGTCTTCTTCTTTTTATTGTACTTTAATCTTTGATTGATTATTGATTTATTACATACAAATATTTTCCCTTCAACTTTGTATCATGGTGTTAGAGCTCTCGTGACCTCTCTCTCTGCATCAGCGCTGGCCTCGCTCTTTTGAATTCTTCTGTTCTCTCTCTTTGGGTAGACCCTTGCAACCCACTTAGAGTTTGACCAAACTGGTTATTTTGGTTGTCTCTTTGTCATTTGTTCTTTTCGGATAAGAGACTGACCTTTATGTTCTGTTGATTGACTTATTGGATATTTTGGGTTGTGATTAATTCGCAGCATCATAGCTGATATCATCGTAGTGCTGTTCGCAGCAGTTTGACTTTGCAGGTTCTGTTCGTCGCAACTTCAATCCAGGTTCAGTTTCGCAGTAGCAGTCCTACTTCAGTTCAACAATTTCAGTTCACAGCCTTGATGAATCAGTCTTGATTGTGATTTTGCCACTTGGTTCTTCCTTGGTCCGTTTCTTCTACTCGTCTTTGTTGGTGGGTGATCCGACTGTGACACCCCAAAGAATGCCAAGCGCTATAACTATATTATTATTCATCCTTGAATATCTTAAATTAAACTAAATATTTCATCACACAAAATACTTAAGGTAAGACCTAGAAATGAGTGGTTAGGAAGCTTTGAATGTGTGAATCTTACTATCAACTAGTCACCTCATGAACGTAGCAAGCAAAGTGCATGTCACATCAAAAGCATTTTTACCTGACATGACCGAATACTTACCTTAATTTGATTACCTTACAATACTCTAGAGATAGAAATACGAATTGATAAAATGGAAACCTTGGAAGATGAATATAATTAGTAAGAAATGTAGAAGTAGAAGACATGCCTTGATAAAACAAACTAAAGAAGAGAAATACTCGAAGATTACTAAGAGTTAGGGAATACCTTAAGTTTAAGATTTGTGAATGCTAGAATGTGCCTATGCACTAGTTGAAGAGCTTAAAGATTCTAGACTAATGTGCTCATCATTTTAATACTATATGTCATTTTGCCAAACAGGATTAGTGTTAGTTAAGTAGGATTAATTAAGCTTAATCATGATTAATTAAGTTAAGCAAGATTAAGTTAAACCTTGATTAATAATAACTAAGATTGATTAATTAAAATAATGACGAGGATTAAGAATTTGGTGAAGCAAACAAGTAGGTGATGGTACTGTAAGTTTTCTGAATGAAACTGTATATTCAATTGTGTGCTAATACAAAGAATACATCTGATTATCTAGTAAATCTAAACCTAAGACTAAAAAGGAAACACTGCCATATATATAAACCTAACCCAATTTTCTCACACCCCCTCTCAAACTCAAGGTGTTGTAACAGAAAACACTGAGAGTTTGCCAAGAAGAAACTGAAACCGAGTAGTGGTGTGAGTCTTTGTAAAAAAAGTCAGCAAGTTACAGAGCCGAAGAGACAAAAGGAAGCGAAATAGAGCCAGATTGCAGATGCTGACAGACAAAGTGACAATCAATCTCAATGTGCTTTGTTCGCTCATGGAAGACAGTGTTATGGGCAATTTGAATAGCACTACAGTTATCACAATAAAGGAAGGTTGGAGAAGACTGAGGGACGCCAAGTCAAAGAAAAGACAAGGAATCCAGACAACTTCAGCAGTCGTGTGAGCCATAGCACAGTACTCAGCTTTGGCAGTAGAACAAGCAACAACAGTTTGTTTCTTACTTTTCCAAGAAATCAAGGAATCGCCAATAAATATACAAAATCCCGAAGTGGACTTACGATCTATAACATCACCATCCCAATCAGCATCAGCATAGGCGACTAAAGCCAAGGAAGAAACAGAGGACAACAACAATCCTTAGAAGATAGCATCGCGAAGATAGCAAAGAATCCAAACCCAAACAGCCCAATGTGTAGAACGACGAGCAAAAACGAATTGACTAACCACATGAACAGCATAGGCAAGATCAGTACGAGTAACTGTCAGATAGATTAAGCAACCCACGAGCTCCCAATATAAAGTAGGATCAAGCAAAGGAATACCATCAGTAGTATTAAATTTCACATTAAGCTTAATGGGGGTATCACAATCTTAGTGCCAGTAAGACCGGCATGGTGAATAACCTCATTTGCATACTTAGCCTGAGACAGAAAGTAACTTTTAGGAGAAGAGGCTACCTCAATACTACGAATATACCTTAAAGGGCCCAGATCCTTCATTTTGAAGGTGCGGAAGAGATGCTGCTTGATTATAGAGATAGCAAAAGAGTCAGAGCCAATGATGATTATATCATCCACATACAGTAATAGGGCAACAAAACCAGCAGATATGTGAAGGAGAAACAGAACAGAATCCTTAGCACAGGAATGAAACCCAAGCTGAGTGACAGCGGCCTGAAAGCGATCATACCAAACACGAGGAGATTGCTTCAAACCATACAAAGCATGCCAAAGACGACAAACCTGTCCAGAAGAATGAGTAAGGCTGGGGGAAGGACGCATATAAACTTCCTCAGTGAGATGACCATTAAGAAAAGCATTCTTAACATCCATCTGATAAAGAGGCCAATGACGAACAGCAGCAACATAAATCAAAGTACGAATAGTAGTCATCTTGGCAATAGGGACAAAGGTCTCCTCATAATCAATACCATACTCTTGAGAGGAACCTTTGGCAACCAGATGAGCTTCGTAGCGCTCAAGAGAACCATCAGAGTGAGTCTTGACTTTATAGATCGATTTGCAACCAACTAGTTTTTTGCCAGCAGGCAACGGAACTAACTCCCAAGTAGTAGTCTTTTGCAAAGCAAACAACTCATCCTCCATAGCTCGAACTCAATTAGGATCCTGACAGGCCTCCTTGTAAGATTGGGATTCTGAAAAAGAGTGAATAGCAGACAAAAAGGTGCAGTATGAAGAAGAAAAACATGTTTTAGCAAAACCAAGTTTGACTACCTGTTTACGGATACGAAGAGGATATTTATGGTTAGCAAGATCAGGGTTGTCAGAAGCAGGGGGATCAGCAGCAGGGGCATAGACAACTGCTGGAGGAGGAGTCTTGCAACAAGAATAGATTAACAACGGAGGAGGAGAAGAAGCAAGTAGGGGAAGACGAGGAGGAGAAGAGGCAACAGACTAATGGAGGTTAGGGGAGAGGGACTCATCAGATGGGTTGGGACAAGAAGAAGATGGAGCAAGCTCATGGGGAACAACATAGATGTACTCATCAAGAGAGACCTCAGAAGGAAATGGATCAATATGAACCAAATCCTCTTTGGAAACTAGGGTAGTGAGAGGAGGAAGTTGAGTGAGACTGTAACCTAAAAAGACATACAGGACAGACCGGGCACTCAGTTTAATCCTATCTTTACGGGGTAAAAGGACAAAACAAGTAGCCCCAAACATACGAAGGAGAGAGTAATTGGGAAGTTGAGAAAACAAAGTCTCATAAGGAGACTAACCAGAGAGAAGAGGAGTAGGCATATGGTTGAGATGAAAAACAATAGTAAGAACTGTCTCACCCCAAAATGGAGCCGGAACAGAGGCAGAGAGAGGAAAGACCTAGCTGTCTCAAGGAGATGACGGTTGTTAGGAATTGACCATTCCTAACCAAGATTGGTGAGACATGAAATAACAAAAAAGGAAGAAAAAACGAATTAAACAAATCACACACACAATAACACAATAATTTACATGGTTCACCCCAAAATAGGGCTACGTCCACGATTGCTGCGGTTTTCACTATGACTAGAAAAATACAACTCTCTTTTAACCTAAAAGAAGCGCCCCCTTATTTATTTATAAGTATAGAATTAGGGTTACACAGAAGTAGATTTACAAAAGTACCCAAAAAATTTCGACCTACCCCCCGTGCACCTCCTCTCCCTTGGGGGATGCCCCCCAAACCCTCCATTGGACCCAATGTTTGAGTGAACAGTACTTATCAGGGTCCACCGACCTAACAGATGTTTACATTCAACGCGACCATTTTGGGCAGGTGTATTAGTACAGGAAGTCTGGTGAATGGTACCTAAATTGGCCAAATACTCATAGAACTCAGTTTTAAAATATTCCCCACCCAAGTCAGACTGTAATAATGTAATAGTAGATAAAAATTGTGTAGTGACCATAGACTAAAAAGTACGGTATATCTGGTAGAAGTCAAGACTTCTGAGTCATAAGATAAACCCAAACATAACGAGTACAGTCATCAACAAATGACATATAGTATTCAGAACCCCCTTTATTGAGAGTAGGAGAAGGATCCCAGACATCAATATGAACTAAAGAAAACGGTGTATCAGATATAGAAGTACTTTTATGGAAAGGTTAGGCCGTCATTTTGGTAAGTTTAAACCCCCCAACACTCGTTAACTTGACTCGGAGAAACTTTATCCAATACACCTAATTGAGCTAACGACTATAGGCGGTCAGTAGATAAATGCCCTAATCTGGAATGCCACAAATAGAAAGAACTTGACAGAGAATTTAATTGAAAAGAGAAAAAGGCAATCGGAGAGGTAGTCATAGGCAGATGCAAGCTCTTCACCACATAGAGGTCTCCAATTCTACGGCCATTCCCAATCTGCCGCTTAGACATTCGATCCTACACATAGCAGATAGAAGAAGAAAAGATAACATCAAAATCGGAGACATCAAGTTGATTGATAGATGATAAACTGACAAATAACTGAGAAACATATAAGATGGAATAGAGACGGTAGACATAGCAGACGGTAAGATAGACCCGACAGATATAACAGACATACCAGACCCATTAGCAGCATTGACAATAATAGAAAAGGAAAGAGTACAATTTTGGAGTAAGGAGAGATGAGGAGTCATATGATGAGAGGCACTAGAGTCAAAAATCCAAATAGACGAAGAGATACCTGAAGAAGACCCAAGCAAACCTGAATGAAGAGAGGAAACAACTGAGGTAGATAGGGAGGGCTAGAAGGTAGAAAATATATGCTGAAACTGAGTAATCGGAGCACTTAAGGAAGCCAACTCAAGATCAAGAACTGGAGTGGATGCAGTATAAGCGGTAGGAGCCTGAAAATTACTCGGACGAGAAGGGCAAAACTAGGTTTGAGACTGCTAAGAAGATGTAGTAGACAAACATCCCTTCTTGGGACAGTGATACTTCTAATGACCCGTCTGATGGCAGAAGGCACACTCATCTGAAGCCAATGACCTTTCGGGGTTGTAGTGTAATAAGCTTGAACACTAGGGTATTAAGTATAATACCAAAGTAGAATCTGAGAACAGTAGTACTATATCACATAACATATCGAGGACTAGAGATAGTCTGAAGGAGAAGAACTAGAGAGCCTGAGACGAACAACCAAATCAAGAACCAGAGAGAGTCTGAAGGAAAACTAGAATCCGAAGTCAAAGTCAAAGACGTATGCGTGCGAACACAATCACGAACCAGACGCAAAGACAGAGAATTGTGATGCTGATGTTCACGAGCTAGAAACCAGAGGGGTCAACCACAAAGGCGAGCTAGAGAAAGAAGACGAGCTGCAAGGAGTCGACGACTAGATGAGTTGAACTGCTGGATGGGTGCAACTACCAGATAGCACGAACAAAGAGGAAATCCAGATGGGTCGACTGAGACGAGGAACAATCACGAGCAAATGGGTCACAAACAGTTAAGTGATGGGTCACACACCCAAGTCGAACCAAAATGAGCCTGAGAGAAGAAAGCACGAATACGAACAAGAGAGCAATGTTGACGGCTCTAGGGTTTCGGATCAGAGAGCGGCTCTGATACCATATAAGTTTTCTGAATGAAACTATATATTCAATTGTGCTAATACAAAGAATACATCTGATTATATAGTAAACCTAACCCTAAGACTAAAAAAGAAACACTGCTATATATATACACCTAAAATACTGCCATAGTAATCCCAACCCTAAGAATAAAAAGGAAACACTGCCATATATATACACCTATACAATCTCTCAGAAAAGAAAACACTGCCATATATATAAATCTAACATAATATTCTCATAGGTACACCTTCCTTTTTGTCCCACCTAGCCCTTGTTTTTGCCACCTTTTTGTCTTACCTTTAAATAGAACCAAATCAAGAATTAAAAGGGAGAAAAATCTGATGGAGAAAGAAAAGGCTAGAATAAAGGAGAAGAAAGGAGAAGAAAAAGAGAGCTTCAAGAAATTCATCAAAATTCACCCTTCAATCCTTCTAAGGTGAGATTTAAACTCTAATTCTTGTAGTGATCCCTCCTAACACCTAAGATTGAGAAGAAATTAGAATTAATTTGAGTTAGTAATGGAGTTATGGAAGAAAGAAAGAAGAAAAGATGAATAAGTTGAAGAACAAGCTAGGTGGCTTAGGTTTTGAACGTTCTAATCTTGATTTTGATATTCTTGATGCATTAGAAGTTTCATCTTCATGTTTTCATTTGATCTCTAAGAAGTTTTGCAAGTTTAATTTCATGTTTTGAAAGCTTAAAAGGATATGGTTTGAGTAAAAGCTAGGGTTCATAAATTCTCTAAGAAATCTTCTTGTTTGATCTTATTTTTTATGTTCTTGATAAAAGAAGCCTTGTTTTCATACTTCCCTATGATTTTCTAGAGTTTTTAAAAGCCTAAATTTTGGACACAAGCAAGAAATTTCGAACAGCCACTTCCGCACATGCGGCCAGACCTTTCAAAAACCATTTTTGGGACTGTACAAAACCACATGTGCGGCCCTAATCCCCGCACATGTGGCACCCCTATTTCAACCCAACTTCAAATGGGCATATATCTCCCCCATCTGGACACGGTTTTAAGCGATTCTTAAGTCTAAATTCAAGCTCTGAAAGTCTATTTTCCAATAGTGGTGGTCTCACATCCAAATGCTAAGTATACAAAATGATGAGTGTAAATTAGTGAAGGCTGCTCACTTTCTTCCTAACCATTTCATGCTGATTCCTCTCCTAGCTTTCCCTTTCATTTCCTATTTCCTTAAACCTTAAACATCTAAACATGATATTTTTCAATGCAAAGCATACAAAATTGTTGTGAAATACTTAGGGCTTCAACGTACGTCTTTGGCACACTTCAATATTCATCAAGCCTTAATCACCTAGGATGTTTCTAGGCATGCATTTGACACTTGATTTAGACTTGGAATAAGCTTACAAAGACCTTCAACAATCTAAGAAAATAATTAAGAAATATTAAGGTAAGTTTAGGCACTTGAATTGAAGTTAGAGCTTGTAAATTGAATTGTGTTCAATGCCTTCTTCATGTTCTATGTAGGTCAAGCATTTGGAGGAAGAAAACACCATTGGTTCAAGAGCCATTTGTGAATAGTAGTGTAGTAAAGTTATGTTTAATAAGCTATGTTTCAAATGCAAAACCTATGTTTTGTTTATGAAAGCTATGCTAATGATTTATCATGAATGAACACCCTATGCTCTTCTATCATGTATGGAGATGAAACCCTTGGAATATATCCTAGTTATTGGGGGACTCATGCCAATAACACCTTGTTATGTCTTAGTCATTAGGGGACTCATGCCGATGACACCTTAATACTCAAGAATCCTTGGAATGTTCATTGCTATGTAAATGCTTGCAAGTTAAGCTTGTTATTATCATGATCAAAGTATGCTATGTTCAAGCTATGATTTATGCTTTGTTTTATAAAAGCTCATCGGTGTTAATACATTTACTACTTCACTATATTACTATTCACTGGGCAATGGCTCACCCCTCTCTCTTATATATATATATATATGTAGGTGATGAAAAGCTCAATTACGAAGAGAAGTTTGATTAGAAACCGGTCTTGTATTCTTGTACTGGTTTTGTAAAGCTTTGTCATAAGTGTTGTACTTTACTTTGTTTTTAGATCATGTAATAATGTAAGATAACAATCCAAGAGGAACGTATCCTTTCATCTGATATAGTTATGCACTGCTCTGAATAGATGTTTCAAATGGATTCAATATAAGCAAATAATGGCTTCCACATTCAAAAATGGAAAGTTTGCCCCAATTATCCTAAGAGTCCAACTTGTTTTGAAAGTTAGGCCTTAGGTAGTCTGCGACTACTGGCCGACCACTGCACTATCCTCTGGGGTAGTGACATCGACCCAGCTGGTATTTGATTCGTTTGGTTGTTGGGCTTAGTTTGGTTCTTGGATTGTGACTTTGGAGTTTGGCTCTTGGGTTGTAGTATTTGGGTTGTTTGGTGCTGGTTTGACCGGACTTTGACTCCTCCCTCTCATTTGGTGCTGGTTTGACCGGACTTTGACTCCTCCCTCTCATCTATGTTTGAGCAGTTTTCATCATTCATGGTTGCCCATCAGGACGTTTCTTCTTAGGCATTTACTATGACCACCATTTCATCAGTTTTGCATAGTTCTTTTACCTCGGGTATTCTCTCTACTACCACATGGGTTTTTTACTCTACTTGTTCTCATCATATGACCCCTGTTTTTGTCTCTTTTCAGCAATTGTGTCTCTCCCTCTTCCCCTATTACTACTACTACTATTGCTAATGGATCCCTTATGACTATTCTATCTCCTCTTCTCTTCGTCCATTCCTCATGTCTTTTATGTTCCTCAACTGTCTCTAAGTCTCCTATCTATTAGTCAATTATTTGATTCGGATTTTTTTTTTACTCTTCTTCTGATTGTATCGTGCAGGATCAGGTGTCCAACAGGCAAATTGGATTTGGGTATAGAGTTGGTGAACTTTATGTCTTGGAGCACTTGCATCTCCTTCCGATATCTCCTTCCACTGCTATGTCCTCTTTTTGTTTAAATGACTAGTCCTCTCATTTTTAGCTTTGGCATTCTCGACTAGGACATTTATCTAGTAAACATTTGAAACTTTTAGTAAAACCTGGTCATTTAGGCATTGTCTCTGTTAGGGACATTTCTGAGTGCAGTGGGTGTAAGTTTGCAAAGATGTTTGCTCTTCCCTTTACTATAAGTATTCTATTTCTTCAGCCCCTTTCAACTGGCACATACCGATTTGTGGGGACCTTCCCCAATTGCTACAAAGGGTGTAACTACATAAATGACATTAGACATCAGTTGTGAAATAACATCTAGATTCAACAATTAAATTAGGTAACATCGTTCTGATTCTATCATACGCTTGGTGTGCAGTTAAAACTCAAATAGACCAAGTTAAACAACAATTTTAAGTGAAATCAGTGGACATAGAAAGGATACTATCAAATAGGCCTGCAAACAAGTCGGATTTGGATTGGATTTGACATAATCTGATCCGATCTGATTAATCATTAATCTGAATTCACAAAATCTGATAATGAACAATCCCATCTGAATCTGCTTTATATGGATATTGGATCCGTAAATCCGATCTGTTTATTTTAAGTCAGTTTGCTTTCTTTGAGTCTGCTCCCTGCAGTGGTAAAATGACTCTCCTTGATCCCTCTCATGGCTTGCTTTGTCTGTGCTTTGCTGATGAACACTTTAGGACAAAGTTCATGGTAGTTTCTACTGATTCCCACTAGCTTTACCACTAGCTTTACCATCATTATAAATTTATGAATATATAAGCATGATTGTGATAGGGAGAGCTACAAAATTGAAATGGGTTTCACTGTTTCCTTCTGGGTGTGTATATAAATATATGAATCAATAAGCATGTAGAAGAGTGTGATAGAATATTATAATCAGATCGGATCGGATTTATCTGGATCTGTGTTCGTTTGAAATCAAATTAGACGGATTCAGATTTAATTGGGTAATCAGATCGGATTTCAACTAAACGGATCGGATATTTCAGATCAGATTCGGGTGAAACCCAATCCGTTGTTGACAGGCCTGCACATTGTGCGTACTTGTTGTAGGCTGCACGTCCAACCATAACACCATGAGCTCCTTCCATTCGGGCCGCATTCACCTATTAGTTAAAATGTCACCAAAAAATAGGTTAAAAGTGAAAATGCAACAAATTCTTTTATGCATCATGAAGCATATTTAATATCAGCATAATGCAAAATATGAAACTCACTCAGCCTAGGAGGGTAGTCCAAATCATGTCCAAAGTTGGAAGAAGGCAAAAATGACTACTCAGCATATACAACAGCATAGAATAAAAGACCTAATCTAGATTCAAACTAAAAAATGAAGAGAATTTTAATCATGTAATCCAACATTTGTACATACAAAATAATAGAATTAATGACATGCAATAGCCAGTATCTTTGAGGGTAAATCTAGAGCTGTAAACATCTCTGATGGCTATAAATATGATTGCAGATCTTAGAACCCTAGTATTGTAACTAGTTTGAATAAGATCTTCGCTAGAGTGCTCTCCAGCAGTTGCATCTTTTGTCACTTGAAAACATGTCCCGATTTTTGTTTATCCTAGAAAGACCATTGCTTTTTTTGTAGATAAATCAGGAGTTCAGGAATCTGATTGTGAGGAATGAATGATAGGGAAAGGCATTAGTTATACAAAGAGGAATTGATAAATGGCTGAATTCTTCAGTGAAAAATGAGGATGAGACTAAAGGTTGAAGTCCCAAGGAAATTGGTGAAAAGTGATCTATCTCTCTCCATTTCTATTCACTTTGGATTTGGATGTACTGACTAATAACTCAATTTTCATGTATAGAAACTTTATGGAGGTAGAGCACAAAGAGAATGAGGTCGACTGTCTCTAGTATACATTTGCATGTATACTGTGGCATTTCCTTGTGTGACAAAAACAGGGTTTGCAATCTCTGAGTTATTTTTAGGCTGTCTGGTCAAGTATTTCAACTTAATATTGACAACAATGACACAAAGAGTGGTTCCTTTGTCAGGCGCTAATAACACCACAAGATGGTGTCTTAACTTGAACGACATTGATGTAACAAGAGTTAGTGGTTGTTTTGTTTAGGTGGCCTGCCACGTGCTATAACTATATTATTATCTATCTTTGAATACCCTAAGCCTTGCGTTATGTTATATGCCAGTTTAAATTAGGACTTTCTAAGAATTAGAAATGAGAAACATGTCTTGATAAAACAAACCTAAGAATAAAATTACTTGAAGATGTGTTTGGAAGTGTATGTTAATATTAGTGAGATTTAATCATGATTAATCAAGCTAAGCAAGATTAAACTTAACCTTGATTGATTGATTAACTAAACTAATGATGGAGATTAAGGAATTGATGAAGCAAGCAAGCAGGTGAAGCAAGCATGCACCTTACCTTTTGGCCTATTCACCCTTTTGTCTTACCTTGTCAAATTAAATGAAAAACAAGAAGAAGAAAATTTGTAGAAGCTAGAATATAGGAGAAGGAAGGAAAAGGTTAGAGAGAATTTGTGTTCTAACCAACCTTTTGTCTTGCCCAGCTAGATAAAATCAAATTAAGAAGATAAAAATCTGCTAGAGAAAGAAAGACAAGAAAGGAGAAGAACGGAGAAGAACGGAGAAGGAAGAAGAGAAGAGAGAAAGGAAGAATAAAAGCAAAGTCAAAGAAATCCAAACCTCAAACCTAGGAATTGACAGAAATTCACTTGAGGGTAAGAAATCCAACTGTCTACCTTATGTTATTGTTGTAATCTAGCAAGAAAATCATCTAGACTAAGATTTGGAGAGATTGAAATGAAAGAAATAGAAGAGAACTTGGAAAAGAAAAGGGGTTTGAAGAATTGGTTAGAAAAAAGCTAAGTTTTGATTTGTTTTAAAGGTTAGGTGCACTACACACATTAATATGTGCTAATTGGGCATTGTTTTTTTTTTATATATAATACCATGTACACATAAAACCTAATATTCTCACACTATATGTATGCAATTTCACCTTATAAGGCTTAGCCACAACACTGTGTTATATTTCAAGTTTGCCAGACCAAAATAGCAGTCACCTCATCAACGCCATTTATGCCTCCATTAATTGTAAGCCTCAAGTCTGGAAAGTCACGCAAGAGGGCGTAGTAGTATTCATATCTGCATAGATGAAATTATCAATTGCACTACAAAAAATAGAAGCAGATCTGTCATGATCTAAAAAATTTATCCTTCATTAATTTGAACATTTCTCTTTTTTCTTTTATTTATTTATTTATTTATTTTTACTCGGTAGCATTGAACCGATAACAATAAAGCCAATTATATGACTACATAATGTATATAATTGGTAGCATGCTTAATAAACAATTAAAGTTCCAAGTAACTACGTACTTCAAGGGAGGGATTTTTCGATTATCGGCTGGGCTAATGCCATTGAGCAATGCCTTTCGCGAATGTATAATAAAATGCCTAGTTGGTGATCGAGAAGAAACCTTGTAAATAAATTCACCTGCAAAAAGACAAGAAAAATGCCATAAAATTCAAATGTGTATATATATTGCATATAAAAATAAAGGAGATTTTGAAAATTGGAATCATAGAAACATACAATGTAAAAAGGTGCGTATCGTAACACAAGTTGCTATTTTTGTGGTAAAAATCATGACTTTTTGTAGTGGAAGTCGAATTTTTTGTGGTGAAAGTTATTATAGTGTGCAACCCTTAAGTTATGAATGGAAAAGGCATGCTTTTGTTGGTAAAAGTTTTACTTTTTGTTGATGAGCAAAAAGTTATATTTTTGTGGTAAAAGTTATACTTTTGTATAAAGTGCATACCAGATGTACCATTTTTAGGGGTGCACATGGTAGCCTTCCCCTAACGTGATAAGTTATACAATGAAACTATAGGACAGAGTGCTTGAGCATTGTTTAAGCGTAGCAACAATAGTGTCAGAGAATCTGTTTGGATTTCTACCAAGTAAATTTAAAAAAAAAAACCCAGTCACCCCAAATGGACGGACCGAAACTGACCAAACTGAGTGAATTTGACCAGCTTTTTCATTACCTTTAGTCTGCTCGGTTTTCTACTCTATAAAAATTCAGTTTTTGGTTTTGTCCTGGTTTTCACAATTAAAAACCGAAATGCACCAAACCAACGGTCGTCCCTATATGTATATATATATCTATTGCATCCAAGATTCTAAAAAGCAGTTGTGGTCGTTGTAACAGCTGCGGCGACGCGGTAGCGGTTGAGGTTGCGAGGTGTAAAGGCTATAGCGTAACGGTTGCGGTAACCGGAACCGTGATTTTTTTTATTTTTTGCACAATTTGAAGAAAACTTACCGATACGCATATATATTTTTTTTCTTCAGAATCACATTTATTGGGGTTTAAAATAAATTGTGATCAATTTTTGTTAATTTTTAAGTATGATCCAATATATTTCATATTTTCAAATCACTATAAAAGGAGCTTTTTATATTTTATTTCAATAGTTAATGATTTGAAGACTAACTGATTTTAAATGTCTACAAACTATGAAGCACGGATACTTCAAATAGGAAGACGTATCCGTATCATATCCGTATCGGATACCGATACTCCTCGGATACTTACGGATACGTATTAGATACTTATTAAAAGTATCGGATACTTAGTTTTGAAGTATCAGATGCTCCAAGTCACATATTATCGGATACTTCTTAATTAATTTTGAAGCGTCAAATGCTCCAAGTCATGTATTACTCCTTTTACGAAATTAGAATTGTATCATTTCTTGCATAACATCATAATATAATATAATTGCGAGGATAAATAGAATATTTTTACAATACTTTGCTTAGTTTTTTTTATTAAAATAACATAGTAAGCTAAAGTAATAGAATTCATCAAATTGACATATCTTCATTGTATCATGCATGTCCCCTACAACTACATAAAATTAAGGATTAATAAGATAATATAACAATAGTAAAATTAAATATCAATCTATAAATAAGCAAATAAACTTGCATAGAATATTTTTGACTAGTGAAAAAGGAAAAAACATAGGGTCAAGTTGTGGATTGTTTTGATATTATAATATCAACATATTAGACTTGATATTGAAATGAAATATTTGCAAGACCTATTGAAAATTTAAAAATTAAACTAGCTAGTGGCTTAAATTAATACCTAATTCTTAAAGATTAGTATTTTGCATTATAAAGTTACTGTGGTTTCTCAACATTCTTGAGCTTATATGTAATTCATTGCTAATAATTTATTTATTTTTTATTTTTTATTTTTTACAAACGTATCCTAACCGTACCTGTATCCTACTTTTTTAAGTTTTGTTGTATCGTCATATCCGTATCGTATCGTATCCGTATCCGTATCCGTATCCGTGCTTTCTAGTCTACAAATTATGTTTTACCAACACTTGAACTAACTTAATAAAAAATATTTATAATTATTAAATGAAAGGATTATAAAATAAAAATTGTGCCATAAATTTTATAAAAAAAAAAAAAATTATAAAGAAAAACAAATTTATATAATATTTTTTATTTGGGTTTGGATCACTTGAGTATTTGTTCTTTTTTTGTAAGCTTTTGTTTTTTTCTTGGGAAAAGGAAGCTATTTAGAATATTGTAAAAGGATGTAACGATGTCTAACGGACCATTACGACCATTTAGTAACACCGAAACGGCCGTTATACATGTGAATTTCCGTCACACCGCTATAGCGGCCGTAACGGGTGGCAATAACCACCACAACTGCTACGTAACGGCATTACGTAACGGTTGCGACCGCTTTTTAAAACCTTGATTGTATCCGATCTGGGCATTTCCCAATAAAAATACACTAAACAATTAAGTAAACCAAACAACTCTCCTCACTCCATAGGTCTATTCATTTTATTTTCTCCAATAACCAAGAAACGTATTCTCTCTACATCAATTCATCTTACTATCTCCAATAAAACAACTCATATGCCTCTCTTCTCTCTATCTCTTCTATTCAAGTTTATTTCTTTCAATTTCCCAGAACCAAAAGATAACAAATCTCTCTTTTCCTTCTTTTCTTCTTGCCAGTTCTTATTTTTTTCCCTCTTCTTTCTTTCAATCAGTGTTTGATTTGACAAGTTTGATGGCAAAGTTGTCGATGAAGTGTCTTTACATCAAAAGGAATGTAGGGATTTTCTGACTTTTGGTGATGCGAAGCATGAAGGAATGAGTGTATGATTATAGATTTCTCATTTTCATCTGTTTTATTTTTTTTTTCCAAATTACATATACAGATACATATGTATTGTGTATCTAAGTGTTGTGTTGGAAGATGAGTTATCTTTTTTTATTCTTCAATTTCCAAACCAATGAAACCAAACGAGCCGAACTCCCCGAATATACACCAGTTCGGCTTGGTGGCTAACTTGGTACAGTTGGCTTCAATGCTCATTTTCAAGAAACCAATCTGTACGGTTCAGTGCAAATTATGCCTTATACATTAACCAAACTAAACCGATTTCAGCTCTAGAAGACATAAATTTACTACGAAGATTAATAGTAAAGTAAAGAGAAAAGATGAGGGATCTTCACATGGGTTTTATAGATTTAGAAAAAGGTTACGATAGGGTGCTTAGAGATATAATATGGTGAGTGTTAGAGAAAAAGGATGTGACCAAAGAGGATATTGATGCGATAAAAGACATACGGGTTGTGATAACAATTAGACCACCTACAAAAAAAGCGAATGGATTTTCAATTATTGTAGAATTGCATTTAGGATCAGAATTGTAAGGTCCACATGTTTGGTGTTAACTGCACCACATTAAAGGCCAGACCAGCACATTGCATATGTCGAAGTCCCAAGTCCTCATTTAATACTAACATCTCACTACCGCAGAAGACAGTACAACAACGCCCATACCAGAGGTCATTACTGTGACAATTACACCATGCATCATCATCAATGATGTTCCACTGTGCCACTTAGAGGTGCCTAGGTGTCACGCGGGCAAAACGGAAGCCTTGCCAAAGGTTGCAGACGAGTGTGGTGCCAGTTTACTCTCCCAACTAGCCCGCCAACGATGTTTGCAAAGGCAAGCAAACACAAGTTAGTAGGTGAGCCACAAGGTTGGAGATGTGCCACAATATAGCAAGCAAATAGCTAAATAAAATAAGCAACAAGAAGCCATAACAATGCACAATCTTGTATCAAAATGAGACTTTTTATTAAGCAAAAGATTGAATTACATATGTTGAACAATGCTCAAAAGTGGTACAAGAGATGCCTCACCACTACTCTAGCTTAAGGTACTTCAAAGGCATAAGTGGTATCGTTCAACACTTGAGATACCCCCACTGTAATATAGCATTTTAAGCCATTTCCAAGTTGGTAGGAGGAAAAATCCTTAGTGTTTGAGGAGCCATAATGAATTTCAAAAAATTCTACAAAATGAGAAAAATTACAAGACTTGGTCCCAAACATCTTTCGTACTAAGGTACTTGCATAAAAATTTACAAGGCAAAAAAATCCATTTGGTCCCTCAAATATTGGCCAAAAGCTGCTGCTGCACAGGTGCGAGGGCTAGCAGACATGGGTGCATGCGCGCAGGCGTGACCGCGTGCCAGTGCGTGCACACTGGCTGCTGGGCAGCAGTCCATGAGCACTTCTTGGGGCTGCTTGGCTGATGCTTTGGCCCTTTGCATGCACTTGCACAAACAACTTGGGCATACTTTGGACTTTCCGGAGGGCACAAATGTACGTGACATCAAGATATTGACCCTTGGAGGGGCACATGCCCAAGCTGATGGGCACGATTGGGAAGATGTTGTAACTGAACTCAGGCTTGAGATAGAAGATCTTAGCGTCCAGGTTGGCATTCTTACTCATGCCATTTGCAATGCACCTGTTGGTCGCTTGGAGTTCACTATGGTGCATGTGCCTGAGCCCCATGCATACGGTGGCGCACGAGAATGCCAAGGAGTTAAGACAACTTCCTCTTTGAAATGGAGCAATGTTTCAAAGCCGTTAAAGCCAAATCAAAGGAGACTAAAATTTCTATGGCGACAATGTATTTGTCTAATGATGCCAAGCTGTGATGGCGGACTAAACATGATGAGATGCAATGAGGCCTATGCACAATTGAGACATGGGAGCAACTCAAGTATGAACTTAAGCTCCAATTCTTGCCTAAAAATATTGAGTACAATGCTCAGCATGCCTTACGAGATCTCAAGCACACCAGCACCATTAGAGACTGTGTGAAGTGGTTCTCTAGGCTTATGTTTGACATTAGAGACATGTTAGAGAAAGACAAGCTCTTCTTTTTTCTTGAGGGATTAAAGCCATGGGCAAGAGTTGAACTTCAAAGGCAACGAGTACAAGATTTAGCCCACGTGCAATCAGCTGCAGGGTGCCTTACCGACTATGCAGAACCGAAGCAATGGTACAATGGTTCTCCACGCAAGAATAAGGGAGGTGGAAAGCCCCAAGACCATGACAAACCCAATAGTGGGGGAGCCAACACTTCCACATCCAAAACCCATTCGGATGGAGGACAGTGGCAACAAAAGAGCTATGGTGACAAGGCAAAAGCCCCTCAACAGTCCACAGGCAAAAGGCGAGGCCCTATTTCATGCTTCTTATGCAACGGGCCACGTAAGTTGTCTGAATGCCAACAAAAGTGTGCCTTGAATGCATTAGCCATTGTCTGACCACGCCTCTCAACCAAGAGACAACAACTGTGAGGAAGAGGACATGTTGTCTAAGCAAAGTGGAAAGGGTTCCAAGGGAAGTGGCTCACTAGTGGGAGCCTTCCACATGATGAATGCCATGGAGATGAAGGCTTCTACAAGAAGAACTAAAAAGAATGTCAAGAGTGGAAAAGTTGGCAAGCATTCAGATCCCAAGCAACTCGTTGAGCCCAAGGATGAGGGCAAGGAGAAGAAGTCTACATTGAGCGGTGAATCATTTGACAAGTTGAACAAGGGCAAGACCTCCACCATAGGCTTGATGTTTGTGAATGTAAAGCTTAATGGGAAGCCCATCCATGACTTGATTGACACGGGACCCACGCACAACTTTGTTGCTGACACTAAAATAGAGAGACTTGGGCTATCTCTTGAGAACGATTCTAGCCGCATCTAGGAGGTTAACTCGGCAACATAACCCATCTATGGGACTGCAAGGTCTATGCACTTGAGGTTAGGTCTTGGGAAGGGAACTTCACTGCAGTGACCATGGATGACTTCCAAGACAACTTTGGTTTGAATTTCTTCAGGAGCACAAAGACGACAATCATGCCTTATTTCAACATGTGTGTGATAGGGGATAAGCCATGTCTTATTCCTATTATGGCAACCAACAATAGCGATCGATTTGTCTCAGCTATGCAACTCAAGAGGGGTGTCATGCATGGTAAGCAAACTTTGGTTGCCACATTGAAGTTGAATGAAACTCTTGAGTCTACTCCCGTTCCTCCAGTAGTAAAAAAGGTGCTAAGGCAATTTACAAAAATTATGCCCAAGAAATTGCCCAAGGAGTTGCCTCCACGTCGAGGTGTGGATCATGCTATTGAGTTGGTGCCAGGAGCGAAGCCACCAACTTGTGCACCATATCAAATGGCTATTCCTGAGTTGAATGAGTTAAGGCGGCAACTTATAGAGCTATTGGATGTAGGCTTCATTAGGCCATCCAAGGCCCCATTTGGTGCACCTATCTTATTCCAGAGAAAGCATAATGATGGTTTTCGTCTATGCATCCACTACCGGGCACTCAACAAACTGATCATCAAGAATAAACATCCCATCCCCTTGAATACAGATTCAATTGACCAACTAAGCAAGGCAAGATACTTCACCAAGCTAGATCTACGGTCAAGGTCTAAGAAGCACGGACATGGATACAGATGTAGACACAGACACAAATGCGGACACGAAACACGACGATTTCAAAAAAATGGAGACACGAACACAAGGAGGACACAGTAAGAAAATATGTTTTCATATATTTTTATTTAATCAAGTAGTGCAGGGGTGGAATTAAATGTGAAGGTAACTTTTCCAAGAAAGTGAAATGTCGACATGCAGAGCTTCTTAGTTAAAGAATCATAACAACAATAACACTTCTGATGAATGTCATATCCCAAGAAAACACACAAGACACAACGAGAACTAAGCTTGGAGCAGTCTCATTTGGGAAGAAGGACAAAGCAAGCAGAACCAAAGACACAAAGGAGAGAATAATTATGAATCTCACCAAATGGCACTCATAAGAAGTACCAGAGAGGAGAAATGAGTATGTGATTGAGAAGACGGACAACTGTAAGCATGGCTTCACCCCAAAACATGAAAGGAACATAAGAGGAAAGGAGGAGTGACCAAGCGATGTCAAGGAGATGACAATGTTTTCTTTCAACCCGACCATTCTATGCAAGAGTATTAGAACAAGATGATTGATAAATTGTGCCATGAATAGCTAAAAACTCAATAAACTCAGAAAGAAAGTACTCCCCCTAAGTCAAAATTGAGAATTTTAATGGTAGTAAAAAATTGAGTGTGAATCATGGAGTGAAAAGTACAATATATTTTATAAAAATCAGATTTATGATTCATTAAATACACCACTCATGTAAACCAACTATAATCATCAACAAAGGAAACATAAAACTAGGAACCACCCTTTGCGACAAATTGGGGAAGGCCCCCATACATCAGCATAAACTAATTGAAAAGGGACAAAAGACACAAAAGTGCTTTTATTGAAAGGAAAAGCAAACAACTTTGCAAACTTACAACAATTGCATTTGGAAATTCCACAACTTGAAATATTACCCTAAATAACCAGACTATACTAAAAGTTTCAAACGATCACTAGATAAATGTCTTAATTTAGAATGCCAAAGATAAAAAGGAAAAGAATTATTGTTTAAACAAAAAGAAGACATGGCAGTGGAAGAAAATTCTACAGGAATATCCAAGCTCTCCAAAACATAAAGTTTATCTACTCTACGCCTGATCCTAATCTACTTCCGGGACACTTGATCCTGCAAAATACATTCAGAAGAAGAAAAGATAACATCAAATCCTAAATGTGACAAATGGCTAATAGAAATAAGACTTAGAGATAATTAAAGAACATAAATGACATTAGAAAGGCCGAAGAAAGGGGAGGAGATAGAACCAATAGAACTGATAGACATGGAAATCCATTAGTAGTAGTAATAGAAAAAGGGGAAGAGGAAGAAATACAATTACTAACGATAGACAAAGCATGAGTCATATGATGAGGGCTAGGAAGCACGGATACGGATATGGGATACAGGTACGATACGATACGGATACAACGATACGGCAAATTTTTAAAGACTAGGATACAGGTACAACGGGGATACGTTCATAAAAAATATTATTTTTACAATTTTTAGTAATGTAGTATGTATAAAAATAAAACCCATAACAACCATAATGCATCACCCATAACAACCATAATGCAATTCAAATTAAGGGGGAAAAAAATTTACCCTCTCAATGATAAATAAATAAATAAATAAATAAAATACCTCACAGTAGCTTAGCTTAGCTGCAAAAGAAAAAAAAGAAATTCAAAGGGGTTAGTACAGTGAGAGGAAGAGAGAGAGAGTGAGATTGAGCGAGAGGGAGAGGGGGAGAGAGCGAGCGACAGAAAAGTGAGAGAGAGCGAGCGAGCGAACAAGCGAGCAAGAGAGAGAGAATGAGAGTGAGAGTGAGTGAGAGAGGATGAACCTTGATCGACTCCTCCTCCTTCTCTTTCTTGCTGCTGTTCGCGAATCGTGATAGAAACGATAGAGCCAGCGACGACTCCTTGCTGCTATTTGAGTTGTTGCTGCTTCAGGGTTGAGAGTGAGCTAGGGTTTGTTTTATTTTTTTGTTTTATTTTAGATAACTTTTTTTATTTTACACTTTGACCCCATTATAAGTTTTTTAAATTATTTTTTCGCCCCATTGTATCCCGAAAGTATCCCTGAAGTATCCTCGCATATCCCAAACGTATCTGAAATTCAAAAAATTAAAATAAAAAAAATAAAAATTGGGATACTTCTTTGCTATATCTGATATGTATCCCGCCGTATTGAATGCGTATCCATATCCGATACGTATCCAACACACGCACGAGGGCCATTTCGGAGTATCCGTGCTTCATAGGATGAGAGCAACCAGAATAAAAACTCCATGTGTGCGGCAGAATACCGAAGAGAAAGGAACCAAGCAAACTTAAGTAAGTGATGGTCAAAATTGAGGCTTAAGGAGAAATATCCTAAGCGGCTACCATGAAAGACTTAAACTGCTTGAATATAGACTACATGGAGAGAGATGGAGCAGTACTAGAAACTGGATTGGCAAGAGCAGCAGAGGGACAAGGTGGCTTCAGTGATGATCAAGAGAATGATTGAGGTTGCAAGAGCTTAGGGCATGCATGTTTCCAATGGCCCTTTTGATGACAAAAATTGCACTCATGCATAGCGACACGGGCTTTGGCTTGCCAATAACCTGAACCAAATGAGAAGGAGTAGGCAGAAGAGGTGGAGCAACAAAAACAGACTAAGGATAGGCACCATGAGCAACTTTGAATTGAGTTTCCTCAACAATAAGCTCTTAAACAACACCATCGACAGATAGTAAGGAAGATCGATGTAAGATGGCTTCGTGAAGTGGCTCAAATTGAACATGGAGAGCCATCATAAATTGAACAAGACATTGTTTTTCCAAATACTTCATGTAAGTTCCAGGAATTGCAGTTCAGCGTGATCCATAAGCGCCAGTTGATACCGGTTAGTAGTCATTTCATTGTAAAAATCCTTAATAGACTTATGTTTTTGTGTGGAGTTGCATATAAACATCTCAAGTTCGCAAATTTGGATTAAAGGTACACATCAGCTTTAGAGTACTTGAAGAAATTCATCCCATTACTTGGTTGTACATAGTTATGGAACCAACTAATCCGAGCATTTTCTTTATCCCATTTTGCAACATCAAATTCAGTTTCTTTGGATTCAATAGGGCAAACAATCAAACCAACAACATATCCCCACATACCCTTGCCTACTAAGAAATCCTTCATAACGCTAGACCAATATGAGTAGTTGGTCCCATTCAATCAAATACTGTAGCATGTAGCTTGTCATCAATCATTTTGCAAAATATCCACAAAGAGTAATGCAAAAAATCAATACTATGTAAGCAATGAAAACCAATGATGCAGTCCATTCAGAAAGAATGGACCAGAGATCAGCCAAAGAGAAGCAGCTAAACTAGAGAGAAATCGAGCCAAAGAGCTAAGTATTTGACGAAACAATCAGAGATATCGACCACAAAAGTCAAGCCACTCAGGGAAGTCACCAATGAGAACATATGAGATTAGAAGTCACCAATGAGGACAAAACGAGAACAGAGAGGTCACAAACAAGACCAAAGGTTGCGACGAGAACAAACAAGAACGAAGAAGTTGTTTGCGATATGTGACCAGGACAAAGAAGTCGACGATGGTTGTCGACCAAGCCAAAGGCGTTGCCGAGGAATCTAGGTGTGTGACTAGAGAGAGAAATCACGACTGATTGATGTACTTCCGGTCTGATATGGACTATCAATGACGGAACCACTAGCGGCTAGGGTTGCCGCTAACCTACTTTGATACCATGAAACAAGTAACCAAAGATATTGTATTTTATTATCACTTAATTAGCAAAAGAGATTACAAGTTAAATAGGCAAACTATGATAACCCTAAAAACCTTATGACATGTACTAAGACTTAAGTTATCCTCATATACTAAATAATATAAGATATCTTAAATCTGACAGAATTACCTCCTGAAAAGAAACAAGTTGGATGTAAGTGGGTGTTCATTGTGAAACATAAAGAAGATGGCTAGTTGAGAGATATAAAATTAGGCTAGTGGAATCGATTATCAAGAGACCTTTTCTCCATTAGCAAAGGTGAATTCCATTAGAGTCATTCTTTTGTTGGCAGCTAACTAGGTTGACCTCAGCAGCTTAACGTAAAAAATGCCTTTTAAAAATGCCTTTCTTCATGGTGACTTGAAAGACGAAGTGTACGTGGATATCCCTCCTGGATTCCCACTTCCCAATAATAGTGGAAAGGTTTGAAAGCTAAAGAAGTCATTGTATGGTTTGAAACAATCACCAAGAGCCTGGTTTAAGAGATTTACCAAAGCTATACTCAGAGTTGGACATCGTCAATGGCAAGTTGACCACACCTTGTTCGTAATACATGCATCACGTGAGAAGATAACTGCACTAATAGTGTATATCAGTGATATTGTATTGGTTGTGGATGATATAGCTGAGATGCAGAAATTAAAGATTTTTTTAGCTAAAGAATTTGAAGTAAAGGAGGACGTTTGGTACGATGGAATGAGCTAGAATGGAATGCCTATTCTAACTTTGTATTCCCTTTCCCTTGTTTGCTAAGCCTCATCTAAGTGGGCTATTCCAACAAAATGTGAGAATGCCTATTCCTTTCTTCAATCTAAGGAATGGTCATTTCATTTCATCACCATAAAATTTTATTATTATTATTATTATTATTATTATTATTATTTGTAGGCACTTTAAAAAAAAAATATTATCATTTAGCTGCCACCACTATATCCTTCTCCTACCACCCACTCCACCACCCTACCACCACCGTTGCCGCCACACCCTATTGCAACCACAACCACCACTAGGGTTGCTGTCGCAACCACCACACCACCATACTACCACCACTGTACTACTGATGTCACCACTACTACCACCACCACTGCCGTCAAAACCACTACCACCACATCCACAACCATAAAACCATCACTATTACCATCAGCAGAACCACCACCGTAAACCACCACTACCTCTGCCACCACAACCACTACCTTACCACCATTACTACAACCTTCATAAACATCACACTACCATTGGCTGCCGCCACTGCCACTATTGTTGCCGCCACAACCACTACCATCGCAACCACAACACCACCTTACCACCACCACTATTGTTGCTGCCAAAACCACTACCATCGCAACCACAACACCACCTTACCACCACCACTAACGCCACAACAACCTACCACCATCCTACTATCATTGCTATCACCACCACCGATGCCGCCTAATGCCACAACCTACAACCATCTTACTATCATTGTTACCACCACCACCGATGCTACCACCGCCACTACCACCATCCTACTATCATTGCTATCACCACCACCGATGCCGCCTAACGCCACAACAACCTACTGTTAGCATATAATATATTAGCCGAAAGTGTTGCATTTTTTATTCACCGAAAGTTGCATTATATTAGGGGATTGTATTATTCTATGCCCTCAGGGCCTATCTTGTCTCTCTTGTAAACCCTAATTTCATCTATAAATAAGGGATGATTTTATATCATATCCTAAGTTGGTTAATCAAAGCTTCATGGTATCAGAGCTTCAGCTCTAGGGTTCGAAACTTACCTAGGTGGATCCTCTGCTGGGTCGATCTTCATCAGCCGGCTTCGGCTTCGTCTTCGTCTTCCGCCTCAGTCGCCGTCGTCCCCTTCTCCTCCATCTATGTCGCCGTCGATCACCTCTCGCCTCTCGCCGTCGATCTCGTCGAGCTCTGTCGCTCGTCTCGCCTCTCGCCTGAGCTCTGTCGCTCGTCTTGCCTCTTGCCTCTGTCGCCGTCGTCTCTGATTAGGTATGACATACCTCTGTTTTGTTTTGTATAACACACCGACTCATATGTATAAATAAATAAATAAAGCAGTATACATATATATTTATATATAAAAAAAAAAAAAAATAAAAAAAAAAAAAAATGATTTCTTAATTTTGTTATGCTCTTATAGTGGTCATTGTGCTTGTTCTTTCACCACCACCTTCCGGGTTTGTGATTACCACTAGTTTTGTTGCGGGTTTGGTAGTATTGTATCCATGACAGATTCCTCCAGTGTGTCCCCTTCTTCTCAAACACCGAGGAGTGAGAGTTCCATTATACCTACTACCGTGACTGAAAACCCCAACCCTAGTATGAAAATCACCACCTCTCTTTAATGGTCAGAACTACCTAACATGGTCTCAAAGTTTGACTATGTTTCTGAAGAGCAAAGGGAAGATGGGGTATGTTGATGGCAAGATACAGGCACCTAGTACCACTGACTCAGGTTATGCCCAATGGGAGATTAACAACTCCTTGATTATGAGTTGGCTTATCCATTCGATGGTTCCAGAACTTGGTGAGGGCTACTTGTCTATGGAGACTGCCCAGGAAGTTTGGGATGCTGTGGCTGTCACCTATTCCCGCAAAGGGAATTTCTCACAGGCATTTGAGTTGCGCCGCTCTATTGAAAGCTCAATTCAGGGGGAGCAGACTGTTCTTCAGTACTTTACTTTCCTCACCAACGGCTGGAAACGCCTTGACCACCTGGAAGACTATAAGCCCGTTTGCCCTGCTGATTCTGTCGGGTACAAGAAGTTCATCGCACGGGAACGGGTCTTTAAATTTCTGGCCGGCCTAAATGTGGAATATGATCCAGTTAGGGGTCGAGTTCTGGGTATGGATACTCTTCCTTCACTTCAGGAGGCATTTGCCTATGTACAGAATGAGGAGAGTCGCCGGTCTGCTATGATGTCTCCTGTCTCTACTGACCGTTCAGCATTACTATCTACTCCTCGAGATGGCCTCAGCCTGCCTCCCATTCCTCCGTCTGCTGCTAAAGAGTCTGTCTTCTGTGATTATTGCAAGAAGCCGCGGCATACTCGTGCCGTTGATCCACTTGATTCTAATTCTGCTTCTGTTGGCCAAACTTCTGATACTGAGTTGGAGGATGCTTTGCGCCAATTGTTGGACCGCCGGTCTTCTCCTGCTCCCAGTACAGCTTCCTCATCCTTTGCCCGCTCAGATAACTTAGCCTCTTCTCCTTGTGCTTTCCTATGTCATAAGTCTTTGCCTTGGATCATTGATTCTGGTGCCTCAGATCATATGTCTGGCTCCTCTGATCTTTTCTCTGTCTATAAGCCCTCTTCAGGTCAGGACAAAGTTAGGATTGCCGATGGTACTGTTTCTTCCATTTCTAGAAAAGGTTTAGTCCACGTCACTCCTACCATACATCTGTCTTCTGTTCTCCATGTTCCCAATTTTTCTGTTAATCTTATCCTTGAGTCGTCTCACCCATGATTTGAATTGTAGTGTGACGTTTTTTCCTAATCATTGTCTTTTTCAAGACCTTGTCACGAGGAGGACGCATTGGGCAGTGTAGTGCAGAAAATGGTCTCTACTTCCTAGATCAACCGGACAAACTTGCTTATTCTTCCACCACATCTTCTACTACCCCCGCTGATTTATGGCTGTGGCATCGGCGTCTTGGGCATCCTTCATTTCATTTACTTAAGCATTTATTTCCTTCTGGTTTTGCCAATCATCATGTGTCTGACTTTCTTTGTGAGTCTTGTCAACTCGGAAAACAGCACAGAGCTTCTTTTGCTCCCAGTTTGAATAAAAATTTAATTCCTTTTTCCTTAATACATTCTGATGTTTGGGGTCCCTCTCGTGTCATATCTGTGAAAGGTCATCGATGGTTTGTTACATTTATTGATGATTTTTCTCGTACTACTTGGGTGTATCTCATGAAAGATAAGAGTGAGGTTTTCTCTGTGTTTCGCACTTTTCATAAGATGATTTGTACTCAGTTTGGGGCCACTGTCAAAATCTTTCGTTCTGATAATGGCGGGGAATACATAGATTCTGGGTTAGGACAATATTTCTCTACTCATGGCATTATCCATCAGACCTCTTGCACCAATACCCTTCAACAAAATGGGGTGGCGGAACGCAAGAATCGACATCTTCTTGACATGGCTCGGTGCATGTGTTTTTCTATGAATGTGCCTCGGCCCTATTGGGGCGACACTATTCTCACCGCTGCCCATCTTATTAATCGTCTCCCTACCCAGGTCTTGCAAAAACAGGCTTCTCTTCACGTCCTCCTAGGTTCTCAGTCCTTGTTTTCTATTCCCCCTAAAATTTTTGGATGTGTCTGTTTTGTTCATAATCACTCTCCCTCTCGTGGTAAGTTGGACCCTCGCTCCCTCAAGTGTGTTTTCCTTGGTTACTCTCCTACTCAAAAGGGGTATAAATGTTACCACCCTTCGTCTCGTAAGTGGTTTGTATCCATGGATGTTACTTTCTTTGAGTCCCAGTCCTATTTCTTGTCCTCTCCGGTGTCACCGTCCTCATTTGCGGGGAAGCCTATGGTGGAAGTGCTATGGTGGAACCAGTTGTTCTTGCACCACCCTCTTCTACTGGGACTATAGAACCCACTGTCACCAAGGATAAGGTCGGGCATGTTTATGTCCGGGACATAGACAGGCAATAAGTTAACTGGATACAAGGGACCACTTCTGCTACTCCACTGCCATCTCCTGCTTCTGATGAGAGTCTAGGTAACTTTGAATCTCTTGAATCCATTGATCTTGATGTTCCTATTGCCAAGAGGAAGGGTGTGAGATCTTGTACTCAACATCCTATCTCACAGTTTGTGTCATACTCTCATTTGTCATCCTCATATAGAACATTTGTGTCCAATATTTCCTCTGTTAGCGTTCCTAACCATTTTCAGGATGCTCTTGCTACCTCTGAGTGGAAACTAGCCATGATTGAGGAAATGAAAGCACTTAGGAAGAATGGCACTTGGGACTTGACTGAGTTACCTACGGGCAAACGACCTGTGGGATGTAAATGGGTATATACTGTGAAACACAAAGCAGATGGGTCTATTGAGCGTTACAAGGCAAGACTTGTGGCGAAAGGGTTTACTCAGACATATGGCATTGATTATCAGGAGACCTTCGCACCCGTGGCTAAGATGAATTCAGTCAGAGTACTTCTCTCTCTAGCAGCTAATCTTGATTGGCCGCTTTATCAGTTTGATGTCAAGAATGCCTTTCTCCATGGTGACCTCGAAGAAGAGGTATATATGGACATTCCTCCTGGTTTTGAGGATCATCAGACAGAAGGCAAAGTATGCAAGCTTCGGAAGTCATTATATGGTCTCAAACAGTCTCCAAGGGCTTGGTTTGAGAGATTCACTCAGGCTATGTTTAAATATGGCTTCAAACAAAGTCAGGCAGATCACACATTGTTTGTGAAACATTCCTCACGTGGTAAGACTACAGCACTTATTGTCTATGCAGATGACATAGTTCTTACAGGCAATGATAGTGAGGAAATACCTCTGTTGAAGAAATATTTAGCTAATGAGTTTGAAATCAAAGACTTGGGAAGCTTGAAGTATTTTCTGGGAATTGAAGTTGCTCGCTCTAAGGATGGGATATTTATCTCACAGAGAAAATATGTGCTTGACCTGTTGAAGGAAACTGGGATGCTTGGCTGCAAGGCATGTGCCACTCCACTGGAACCTAATCAGAAATTGGGGGATGATGAAGGAGGAGAAGTTGTTGATAGGGGGAGCTATCAGCGATTAGTGGGTAAACTCATTTACCTATCTCACTCCTGTCCTGATATTGCTGTTGCTGTCAGTGTGGTTAGTCAGTTTATGCATGCTCCTCATCAGATTCACCTTGAGGCTGTCATGAGAATCTTGAGGTACTTGAAGTCTGCCCCTGGTAAGGGTCTTTATTTTTCAAAGTATAATCATCTTCGTGTGGAAGCCTATACAGATGCTGACTGGGCTGGATCAGTAACTGATAGGAGATCGACTTCAGGGTATTGCACATTTGTTGGAGGCAACCTAGTTACTTGGAGGAGTAAGAAACAGAATGTGGTTGCCAGGTCAAGCGCAGAAGCTGAGTTTAGAGCTATGGCACAAGGTGTGTGTGAACTTTTATGGATCAAGTTATTGTTGAGTGATCTAGGTATTAATCAGAAGAACTCCATGCGGTTATACTATGATAATAAGGCCGCCATCAACATCGCTCACAATCCAGTTCAACATGACAAGACAAAACACGTTGAGATTGATCACCACTTCATTAAGGAGAAACTCACTAGTGGTACCATTTGTACTCCTTTTGTCCAGTCTGGTGAACAACTTGCTGACATTCTCACCAAGGGGGTTGGGAATAAACCATTTCATGACATATTAGGCAAGCTGGGCATGAGAGATATCTTCGCACCAGCTTGAGGGGGAGTGTTAGCATATAATATATTAGCCGAAAGTGTTGCATTTTTTATTCACCGAAAGTTGCATTATATTAGGGGATTGTATTATTCTATGCCCTCAGGGCCTATCTTGTCTCTCTTGTAAACCCTAATTTCATCTATAAATAAGGGATGATTTTATATCATACCCTAAGCTGGTTAATCAAAGTTTCACCTACCACCATCTTACTATCATTGTTACCACCACCATCGATGCTACCACAGCCACTATCACCATCCTACTATATTGCTATCACCACCACCGATGCTGCCACCGCCACTACCACAACTCACACCATCACTTCCACAACTATTAACATTATCATGATCTACATAAATTTTTAATTTATTTGTTACTAGTTTGTTAAAAAAATAAATAAATAATAAAAATTTATTTCATTCCATGATTTTAATAGGTATAACCAAACATGAGAATGAGAATTATCATCCTATTCCTATGTCATTCCATATAGGCAACCAATCAATGGAATGGGGATGTAAAGCTTTGAACACTCCCTATTGAACAGAATCATAGACGAGGGGATAGTGAAAGAGAAACTCTTGTTGATAGGGGTCATTATCAGAGACTTGTTGGTAGACTTATTTATCTTTCACTCACTCAGCCTAACTCAGCACATCCAATTACCGTGGTTAGTCACTATATGCATTCTACTCGTGCGATTCATATGAAGGTTGTGTATAGGATTTTGAGGTACTTGAAGTCAATACTTGGTAGGGGTATGTTGTTTTAGAAAAATGATGATTTGCGGATAGAAGCCTATACTAATGCAAATTGGGTAGGGTCCATCACCGACATGAGATCCACTTTAGGGTACCTACACCTTCATAACATGATGTAGCAAGAAGCAATCTGTGGTTGCCAAGTCAAGTGCAGAAGCATAATTTAGATCAATAACTCATGGAATATGTGAAATGTTGTGGTTGAAGTTACTTTTGAAGGAGTTCGGTTTTGATTAGAAAAGTTCTACAAAATTGTATTGTGACAATAAAGTGCTATTAACATCGCACACAATCTAGTTCAACATGACAGAACAAAACATGTGGAGATTGATAGACATTTCATCAAAGAGAAGCTGAATGAGGATTTGCACCGTGTTTGTCAACATGGGACATCAACTTGCAAATATTTCGACTAAAGGAGTGTTTAGTATGCTATTTTACTCTTTCTTTGACAAGTTGGGCATTCGCAATATTTTTGCCCTAGCTTCATTCTTTTCAGTAAGCGAGCTTACGAACCAGAATTAATTAAATATTTCAGCAAAGAGTGAGAATTATAACACGATTAAAAAGACTTTTTAATTTGTCAAAGGAGCAGTTAAGCTTTTGAAGATTTTAAATCCACTCAATTAAACCCAAGTTTGGCCAATTTGGAAGCAATAATGTTCCCAAGCAGGAATGGTTTCACAGATTAATTTTGAGCGATTCATGTGAACTTTTCACAAGCAGCGTTTCAATGTTTGTTTGCCTTTTGGGTTACTTCATTTACTCTCTTGCTTCCTAGAAAATATTTATTGAAATTAAATTATTCCATTGTTGCCCTTAGAATTTGAAATGGATTCTATTTATTTTTCCCACATGAAATGATCTACGTGCCATTCCATGACATGTCATTTAAGAATGTCATCAAATGTCATTTCATTTATTTTTCTCTTTTTACCATCATATACCATGCTATTCAAAAAATTTATAACACCACCATTGCAGAGTATGTGTTTGTGCCATCTTCCATGTACTTTGAAAAAAAAGAAAAAAAGAAAAAAAAGGACTGGTTTCACATCCATAGGATGTTCAAATGCACTATGAGAACAAAAAAGTGAATGTTCAAGTCTGCTGAGATATAGAAGAAAGAAGATAGCATATATCTTTTTTAACAGCAAATCTGCCATCCATTGATTTTCTCATGGTATAAATTTTATTCTCCAGTAAAAGAGAGATTCAAATTTATTTCCTTAACTTGAATACATTGAAAAATAAAGTAAATAAAAGCAACTTACAGAGCTCATTATATGAATCATGATCATCAACACCAATTCGGCACTTAACGCTGACGGGAGCATCTGAGTTGGCAGCAATCACTGACATAGCCTCAGCAACAAACTTTTCTTGTAAAAAGCAGACATCTATATCAGAGCAAATTGACAAACAAACCCACTGCCGAGAATGGTTGCACAAAATGACATAGTCAGCACAATAATTCAAACCTCTGGATCAAGCATAAGACGCACACCGAAACACCCGTGTCCAGCTACCTTTGGGCTAGGACATCCACAGCTGGAAGATGAACAAGATCTCAGTTGACTGATGAAAAATAAAGAAGTTATAAGATTGGCAAAAACAATAGGACGAACTTAAAATTAATCTCATCGTAGCAGTAAGCATTTGCTAGTTCAGCTGCTTTTGCGAGGTCTTCCAAATTACTTCCCCCAATTTGAAGAACAACAGGGTGTTGTTCCGAAGTATACGCCAAGAATTTGTCCTAAGCAATCCCAACCAAATTATACAAAATCAGAGATCTTTGGAAACTGACATATCAGATGCACCAAAATCTAATCTAATGAGGTGAAGCCATTGCAAATAGACGACAAAGACCAAAATATTAACACCAGAAATGAATGTTAAGGAAGATATAAATGTATAAAGAACATAATAGATTTGTGTAATTCCAGTAATGACATGTCAACAAATTTTGTTCTCTGATATAGATTCAGCTGACCTATGAGCCACTAATAATTATCAGAATAGCAAGCATATATTCATCAAAGAAAGTCTTCCGTATCAAGAAATCAGTATTCATGTTCACTTGAATAAATATGTAAAACAATTTTAAGACTCTTTCAACACATGCCTACTGTCCATTGTAATCTCCAAATGCAAATAAAAATGCTATGTTAGCAGCTAAATTATTTTTACTATGCACATGGTAATTTTACTATGCACTTTTTGTATAATTTGCCTAAAATTATTGTGCAAACAGTAAAAATACTAATCATGCCTTGAATTTCGCCAGACAATTTATTCATCAATAGTAAAACACTATACATGCATTGAAATCTTCTTTCTTTCATTCATGCAGGAGGAGGAACTTCTCTATAAAAGGAGAGAAGAAGAAAGGCAGGAGAGGTTGGCATACGAGAGAGCTCAAGGGAGGAACCGAGCAGAGTGAAAGAATCAGAGGGTGTTCCTCCAATATATTAGAGTAGCCGCACTTATGTGGAACTAACATTTTCTTCTTAGGTTAGAGATGAAACCCTAACAACATAATTGGGGTTTTATTGTAGTTAGTGTTTTTAGTTTTGATTTTGCAAGAACCCTTATTTTCACAAAATGATTTATTTCAATGAGCTTTTTGTGCCACAATTTTTTTAGATCAATTATAAAGCTATATTATATTAAGTCACTTTAATAGCAGCAATTCTATTATTAAGTTATAAAATTAAGGTTTTGTGGTTAGTAGTAATCTTGGACACTATCAATTTAGAGTGTGTTTGGGATGATCTAAATAAGTATACTTTTTGACTTTTTACAAAAAGATGTGCAAAAAAGTAGAGAAGTGATGTGACCCAAAAAAGAATATAAAAAAAAAAAGTGCACTTTTGTAGGGGATGCCAAATATTCCGACCAAAATTCTAGATGTGGACTTTCAATTATAATAACTAACCTAGTTAAGGATTAGCTAGAAGGAAACTACTTAGTTAGAAAATAAAAAATAATAACAATAAATCCATGTTGTCTTGTCATGTGGGGCCCACCCCACATGATGATGTTATCTTCTCAACACTTGGGGAAGAAGGAAATGAGGCATGCACCCTAAGAGCTTAAGAGTGTCATAAGATTGATTAGAGAGATTGACCTAGGAAAGCCATCTAACCAATCACGTTGCATGCAAGAAACTCTATTTATTTATTTTATTAGTTTGTTTATTTAAATATTATTTGCCATTATGATTTAAAAAAGAAAAAAGAAAAAAAAAGGATGATAGACAACCAACTAATATCTTTAAGAGAAATGATGACACTTGAAAGATTGTTGCCCTATAGGATTGCATGCAAACTTTCCTTGATTATTTTATTTCTTTACTTGAAAAACCTATGTAGATAATTAAAATAATGGAAGGCAGATTTCTGTTTTGAGTGCCAATGCTTTGATCCCAAAGAAAGAATGCAATAAAGGAGGAATGGATATATAAGACATACTTCTCGAGTACCTCTCTAGTACCCAACCCATTTAAAGAAAGGATTCCGAAAAGACGGGTAACTTAGTCCCTTTTCTATAAGAGAAAAGAGGATAGAGAGATAAGCCTTGAGCGGTCAGACCACGATTCGCTAAAGATGAAAGATTCGAGATGAGCAACTAAATGAAGGAAAGGCGATACAGAGAGGTGGAAAGGCCCGTCTTTTTCATTAACAAACCTTTTCCCTCCATATTATTTGCCATCATGATTTAAAAAAGAGAAAAAAAAAAACCTATGTAGATAATTAAAATAGTGAAAGACTTGTGCTCAATTGGAGCAAATGCAATCCATTCTTAACAGATTTATTTTATCTTAATTAAAATCCCTCTCTTAAGAAGTGAAATGGTGGAAGTACCCTAGTCAACTATCTTGCATGCAAACCCCATTTTGCTATCATGACATTCTTGGAAAATAAAGATGAGAAAAAGACTTGTCATTTTGATGGACAACCAACCTATGGAGTGGCTCAGAAATCCCAAATTTCTCTGCCAAAATCTTGAAAAAAAAATTATGAAAGATGTCCCTAGTAAGACTCTTACCACCTTTGCCCAATAAGGTAACATGTAGACTTTTCCCCTTAGGTGAATCATCTTCTCAAGAATCCTACCTTAATAAGTGAAATTGTGATAGACACTAGAAGACATGCATAGCTTATCTTTCTTACCTTTATTGAAGAACTTAACTTGTTGAACTTGAGTGTTTGTCATAGATTGACAAGGTGATGGACATGATGAGAGATGTCACTCCAATAAAAAGACATGTAAGGCTTCATCAAAACTATTTTAAATATTTTCTTCTTGCTTGAAGAACCTAACCTAGTGATGAATTAGTGTAAGACCAACCTCCAATTAGGTTACATGCAATCCTTGAAAGGATTATTTAATTCCCCCTCCTTTGCCTATATAAAGAGACCAAACCCCCTCCCCCTCCCCTCACAATTTTTGTGGAGAGCTAGAAGAGAGAGGGAAAGAAAGAAAAGAGAGGGTGAGAAGGAGAGAAGGAAAGAAAGGAAGAAAAGAAGAAGAGTTTAGCATCTTCAATGACTAGTAAGGTAGGAGAACTAGAACACTATCCTTCTACTTAAATAAAATGTATGTGATATATATTATATTTGCATGAGTAGTTTGTGAAGAAACTATGTGATAGTTGTTATAAGGAAGAATGTGAAACATGCATGTACACATGCTTATAACTCCTCTTCATGAATATATATTTCCGTCTATTTTTCCTTCTCAAACTAATGAAAGTAATATGAAATATTTGTGTTTTATATGAGAGTGATAGCAAGAAATGATTTTTATAGCCTTTCATGTGAATAAAAGTGAATACAAAAGTTATTTTTCACAAAACAACTTCCAGCAAAACAGATTTTTATTCCGATTAGACTAAGTTCAAATAAATTCAAGGGAACACTTTTATTAAAATCTGAAGCTACTGGAGTTAGTTTTACATGTCCTCATAGTGTGTAAATCTCAGAATAAATCATTTGACAATGTTTCAAGACCAAAATGTATTTTTTTCTTCGTTGCTGTTAGGAGGCAGCAGCTAGACTGACTTTACCAGGCCACAGTTTACTCTACAAAATGAATTTTTAAGTGATTCAAATTGGGAAAGTTAAGTTTTTGAGTTATCTTTCGAATGCCGCTGGTTTTGTAAATTTTTATTAAGGGGTGGTTTGGGATGTTCTAAATAAGTGCATTTTTTGACTTTTCATAAAAAGATGTATAGAAAAGTAGAGAAAGTGGGTAGAAAAGTAGAGAGGAGATGTTGATAGATGTTGATTGATGTGACCCAAATAAGTATATGTATGCCAAAAAAATGCACGCTTTTAGTGCATGCCAAACAAGCACTATGTATTGAAAGAGAAACAGCCGTTTTCCCAAAATGCGATAAATCTGGACGAGTTACTGTTATTGAATTAATAATTCACCCATTTACAGTGATCAAATGACTTCGAGCCCTCCATAGAAAATGTGCCTAACTGATTTATCTACAACGTATCAAAATTTCTGAATTTTCTGACATCATTTGCTATTTATTTTATGTGTTTATTTGAACTGGCTGATTGCTGGAAATTCCAAAATCTGCTCTTATGTGTTTAAAAGCTTGTTCTCTAAATTTTTTATTATTTGTACCTGTTATAAATGCATGCAAGTGAGGTGGTTAGTGTTAAATACTGAAGATTATCTGTTGTTATATTATGGGATATGGTCGGGTGGTGTAACGATCATGAAATGGCAAGGTTATGAAATGGTATTGAATATGGAAAGGTTGGAACAGTGTTATCAGAGGCGCGACTAAGCGCTCGCCTAAGCGCTAAGCGAGGCGAGGCGACCCTGTAGCGCTTCATACCCACTGAGGCGAGGTGAAATGGTGAAGCGAAGTCGAAGCGCATGAAGCAAGGCTTAGGCGACGAAGCGAGAGGCAATGCGAAGCGACGCTTCACCAGTTTTTGTCTGATTTCAGTTCGAAAGATCTGGGCCCTTCATTTGAATGACTTTTGTGCTATTTGTGGACAAGTGTTGCACTTTATAATTGCTTTCTACTAAATAAGAAGTCAAAACCCTAAGTCGACTTCGTTCCAGTCGACAATTGCTTCGAAGAACCTCGCTGATTACCTGCTTCTTTTTCTTCCTTCTTCCAAACATCGTTCTGACATCATTCCAGTCATTTATCAGAGGCGAGTATGTGACAACCGGGTGCGTAACCTGTCTTACTTTCCTTGTGCGTGCTGGGATTCACCGTGTTAGTGTCGGGGTCTAACTTGAAGTATTAGCAACTGTTGGGTTCATCGCTTTTGAAAATCTCTTTCGCAAATTTTCATCCCTATTTATTTCAATTTCAAGTTTCGCTTGTTTCGGGAGGCTTGAAGTTAAATCCGGGAGTTTTTTGTTTTAGCTGAAAATTTTTTTTGGGTTAAGGGCAGAGCTGCACGTACGGGAGAAGGGGGCACACGTGCGGGAGGTGAGGCCGCACGTGCGGGAAGCATGGGAGACCCAAGGGTGCACACTGCATTATATGCAGGTGCAGGCTGACGTGTGGTTTGGGATTGCCGCACGTGCTGGCATGGGTGCCACATGTGCGGTGGTAGGTGAGTTCGAAAATTTTTGTTTTTCTTCTCTTTGGGCCTAAGTAGGACACGGATACGAGATACGACACGGACACGACACAGACACGCGGACACGTAATTTTTCAAAAAATGGGGGACACGACACGCTAGGGACACGTTTAATATATATAATTTTATTTATATATTATATGTAAAATTAAAAAATATATACTATTTGTATTTATTTTTATTTATTTATTTTATTTATTATATGCAAAATTAAAAATATATACTACTAATTTTATTTATTTATTATATGTAAAATTTAAAAATAAATATATTATTTGTATTTATTTATATTATTTAAGACCAAAAGAAAGGTTAGGGGTTATATTATTTATTTATTTATATTTTTATTATTAGTATATAAATATATATATTATTATTATTAGTATATAAATATATATATTATTTATTTATTATATTATTTATTATTGTGAATTTTAAGTTTAACAAAAATAAAGATAAAAAAAGCAAAAAGAAAAAAGAAAAAAAAAAGAATCAAGGAAATAAGAGAGGAGAGAGAGAGAAACGGGGTGAAATAAAAAACAGTCGAAGTCGAAGAAGAGGGGAAAGTGAAAGGATGAGGTGAAATCAGAGAGAGGGAGAACAGGAGAAGTCGAAGTCGAAGAAGAGGAAGGAGAAGAAGATGGAGACGAAGAGGACGAGGCGAAGAAGAAGAAAAGAGCAGACAAATACCTCAGTTTCTTCATTGATCTGAACAGGTTAGGCTCCTCTCTTCTCCTCCCTCTATCTCTTTCTCTGTCTCTGTTTGTCTCCTCTCATCTCCTCCCTCGATCGTTGTCTTCTCCCTTGATCTCTTTCTCTGTCTCCTCTTCTCCCTCAATCTCTTTCTCTCTTTCAGTTAGGGTTCTCTCTTTCAGTTAGGGTTTCGATCCACCTCAGGCGTGTCCGGAACGTATCACAGCGTGTCCATGGCGTCTCCGACTGCAAAAATTCAAAAAAAAAGAGAGGACACGTTAGAGAGAGTGTCGGACACGTGTCAACCGCGTGTCCGACGCGTGTCCGTGTCCGACGCGTGTCTGACACTCGTACGCTGGCCCTGAGGACGTGTCGGTGCTTCATAGCTTTGGGCTGAAGTGTATCTCACTTTTGTTGTATCTCTCTCTCTCTAAAAACTCTTTTCTCTTCCTTCTCTCTACATTTCCTACACCAAAAAAGATCAAATCCTTGATCTCTTTAAATCCATTAGAGTTTTGCCCATAGTTTTTTCATCAAAGTTTGATAACTTCTTGAAGGCTTCACTTTGTGCAGTGGAGATCGAGTACCTACACCATTGATTTTGGGGTTTCATCTCATCTCTTCTTCAAAACTTGAGGTAGGAATTTTCTTAGAGTTATATATATATTTTTGCAAGTTTGGGTTAAATTCAGGATTTTCTCTTAGATGGCTTTTTTTTTGGTACATCTCTCTTAGATGGCTTTGAAAATTGGTTTTTGGGCTCAAGAAATTGGTGGTTTTGTAAAAAGGGTTCATCTCTTATTTTCTTTAAAAGATTTTCTTGAGGGTTTGAATCACATTGATTTAAGAATGATGTTTTTGGTGAGTTTTTACCAAGAAATGAAGAAATGCATTGTTTGGATGAAAAACCTAGAAATTTGGGGATTTTGGTGGATGTTGAGAACCTATGGATTTACTTGTGCTAAATGAATGATTAAGTGGAAATTTCATGATATTGGATGCAAATGACAATTTTCTTAGTATATGAGAATTAGTGGATTTTTGGAATCTATTGGTTAAGTATATATGTACATAATCATGAAATAACAAATGGTTAAGGACACATGAGATGTGGGATTGTTGCTACACTTGGATAGCTATAAAAATTCATATGTTATATATGTTGAAATGCATTGGAAAGAAAAGTGGAAATTGTGATCACAAGCGGAGAGTTTGTGGGAAAGTTTTGTGAATGGTAGGATGATACATCGTATGGATAATCACTTCATAATACGGTTGATCATTTCATTGCATGGATAATTGTTGCATGGACACTTCAAATTCCTTGCTTCTTGTAAATATTGAATTGGGATTTAAAACTTGCATTGAGAAAGAAACATTGAGAAATGAAATTTATTGAAATGTTTTGGGATAAATACGTTGGTAAGTCCGAATAGGAGGTGTTGATGAAATTGATTAAGTTGGCTTGAGTGTCCGGGGTGAAAGACCCAAAACACGCGCAGAGGAGGTACCACTTCCCTTCTGGTTAGCAACCGGTAAAGTGGGGTTTTGGTTGTGCTAGTTATGCTTACTTGCAAACACCAACCTAGGAATTACCTGAGTCGTATTTACCGCCCCTTTTGAATTAAATTGTAAATTTCGAATTGTTGAGGTTTCAAGTTATCATTGAGCATGATGATTTTCAAAAGATGTAAAAATGTGATTTTTCCTTTAAAAGCATAACATGGCATGTGCATATCATATTGTAGATCTTGTATAAAATGTATGTACTTTGTTAAAAAATTTCTATTGGGTTTTATGCTCACTCCTATGGGATTTTGGTGCAGGAAAGGATATGGCAATTCCGCCAAATAAGGGCGTTAGATCCTCTTTTGTTGTGATGTATTTTTGCTAGCCGAGGGCTATAATTGTATGTGTCCGAGAGACCATTTTTGTATAACCGGGCTTAAGCCTTGGAATTTGTAAGCCTTGAGGGCATTTGTTTATTTTTGGATCTAATGTTCTACATGCTATAGATTCATATATTTGATATCATTGAATGTATAATTTGCATATGGAACTATTTTGTACAAACCGTAATGATTAATGATGTAAAAGTTGAAGAATCACTCCCTTTCTTATAATGAATGCTAGTTGATGTAATTATATGATGTTATAAATTTTCAGGGCGTTACAAAGTACCTGCTTCTTCTCCTTCCTTTCTTGTCTCTGTCTTCTCCTGCTGCTTCTTCTTCTTTTCGTCTTCTTCGAATTCTTTTTTTTTTTTTTGGCAGACCTCATGTTTTTTTTTTTTTTTTTTTTTTTTCGTCTTGAAGAACTCTGTTTCTTAGTCTAACTTGTAGTTCATCTGGATGTGATCGAAATTGGAGTGTGTTTGAACATGTGAGTACCTATTTTTAAATGTAGTGAATATGAATACCTATAAATTTATTAATACTCAGATAAAAATTTGAATATTTTTATTTGGTTTGAATTTTTGCAGATTCACGCCAAAAAGAGAAATAGTTTAGCTCAAAAACATCTAAATGACTTGGTATTTGTCAAGTATAATAGAGCATTGAGACGTCGATACAATTCCCGTGACACTATTGATCCTATCACTTTGATAGATATTGATGAAAGTAACGAGTGGTTGGTTGGGAGGATGGAGGAACTTGTCTTTGAGGATGATACTTTGACATGGGATGATGTTGCTAGAGCTGCTGGAGTTGAGGAAAGTAGCCAAAGAACTAGATCAACAAGGGCAATAGAAAAGGGTCGTTCAACTTTAAAATTAGCAACTAGACCTAGATTACAACTTACTGATGAGGAAGAGTCAATTTCAGATGGGAGAGAGGAAGAAGATGTGGAGGGATATGATGAAGGCAATTATAATGAAGAAGTTCATTTGCTTGATGTTGAAGATGATTTTTAGAACCTTTGGATTGTTGGATATTTTCTGTTGTTTATGGATATTTAGCATTTGGAATGATAAATGCATGATGGTTCTTGAAAATATTTATATTTTTGTCTATACTATTTATTTTAAAAAAATATCGTTTGTGGTCACCTCGATTCGATGAAGCTCTCGCCTCGCCTCGCCTCGTCACCTCGCGCTTAGGCGTTAGGAGACCTTGTCGCCTCAGTTCGCTTTTCACCTTAAAAAACACTGGGTTGGAATGATGTTATTCGGTTGATTCAGGGCGTGGCCTTGGTTTAGAAAATCTTGTACAAGAAGTGTCGCGAAACCCTAAGATGGCATGAGTTGTATTGTGGCTTCTATATGGATTTGGTGGTGGTATAAGGATGGCAATAAGGGTCTCCCACAGGGAGAGTATCCCTAGAAAGTTGTTCCCTTGGGGAAGACCAATGATGTTATGACCTGAATACGTAATTCAGTGCGTAGGCATCCTTGGTATTTACCGGTATATTCTAATATACCAAGGGGAAGTTTGAATAAGCTGCGTGACCATTGCTTAGGGGATGCGTAGAGATGATGTTCCATAGGGAATTGTCTAGATGAACATAGAATATCAAACACTAGGAAAAATAGGACTTGTTGATATTATTCTACTTGACTTCTTGTTGTATGATTATTAATGCTTCCGTTGTGCTATTTGTCTATCGTTAAATTCATATATTATGAGGTTGTTTTCTTGTTTTCCCTATTGAGTGTCACCGCTCCTGGCTTTCTTTGTATTGCCCTCGTGTTTTATGCCAGGTAACGAAGTTAATGAAGAGTACCAAATGATTATTCCTAAAGATGCCTGTGTACAGACATGGTTCACCTAGGAACCAAAATTAGCAAACTCTAAAATAATCTATTGTTTATCCTCATGTAATATTTGCAACTTTTAAATTTGGAATATTGAGATAGACATGGTGTAATATTATTTAAGTATTAGACCTTATGAATGGAATTAAGTAATGATTTTCTAGAACCTTTTATTACTTAAGCACCTTGTTGGCACATAAATTTCAACTAAATTTATGACACGTATAGAGCCTATGATAGGAAGGTTGTAGGTAATCACTTCCTAAAAAAATATCAACATGATCCGTTGAAGTATATAAATAAAACGACGTTGTATCTCAACGACGTTATTCAAGATGCTCAAATGACACCTGGAGCCTACGAAAGATGACACCTGTAGAGCCTACAGCAAGGACACTACATAGGATGAAACCCTAAAGATCAATCTGGTTAATAAGATATACAATTAATCAGATAGCGCTTTTATTCAAAATTCAAATGGTGCTATCATTCGATTTGAAATTCAAATTGAAGATAAAGCATTCCTATCACCTGATGGCCCTCCATAAATATGAAGACCATCACACAAGACGGGGGATCGAAGAAATCAGAAGTGAAAAGATCAGAGAGAGAGAAAGAAATTGAGAGCTAAAAAAATCGTTACAAGAAAGAAGAGGAGAAGCCTAGAGAACTCAAGAGCCTACGCTAATGGCGATGAATAGGTAAAGGGTTCCAAACCCAATAATTGTATTTTGTATTCAAGGGTTCAAAACCCATAACAATTTCAATAAAATATTTATTTTTCTTAAATTGTCTTTTGTTGTTTATTTTGTTCTTCATTAATCGGAGGTTTCATTTGTATAAATGTGCAATTAACGATCTGAAATACAGATCGGAAATAAGAACCTGCTATTCAAACAATCAACACTGTTTAGTCCAAAAAGCTAAACAGTGGACATTTGTAACATAAATTTTGAGATGTGTTGAAACACTTCATGTTTTAAAATTTGTGTCTACACACCTAAATTATGATTAGAAAGTAATTAATTGAGACCCAGAAATTGGGGCGTCACAGATTTGGTTTGGATACAATTGTATAACTTTGAGATTTATTTGTGCAAAATAATGTTTTTGTTCAATTTATATATTCAAGACCATGAATATATGATATACAACGATTTTTCCTAACAGATGAGTCCTTCCAAGTAACATGAATCACACTCCAACAATAGTGTAGTGTAATTTAATGGAGACGATTCATGCTAAGCGAAGATGATTCGTGCTTTCGGGTTTTAATATACAAATCCTATTGACGATGTGTCTAAACCAAGAGCATCACAATTATCCAAATCATTGATTTTCTAAAAACTAATGCAATAACCCCTGATTATGAAGTTAGTGGTGGATTCAAAATCCTAAGATTTTTCTTATTTTATTTTATTTATTTTATTTTCTTATTAAATTAGATTAATTATTTACAAATTAATTTATTGTAAGTATTTTAAGAATTATTTCTGAAACAACATAATTTGATTAGTCCCTGCGGGTCGACGCTATTCTAGGGAGTAGTACTTACTACTTGGTTTTAAGTAAATAATTGAGAAAATACCATTTTGCCATCCAAACTATCACTCAAAAATCAATTCAACCCCTATACTTTCAATTGTATCAATTTTACACTTAAAGAGTATCTAATTTTGGATCAATTTCGACAGCTGTCGTCTACAATTAGACGACACTTGGCCCCAAACTTCATTTAAAACATCATCTTACCACCCAAACTATCCCTATAAATACAAAATCAATTAGATCCCTAATATAGAAAAGAAAAAAATATATATATTTAATAATAATTTTTCATCTAAAAAAGAGAGAAAAATAAATTGTAAATAAAAGAAATTTGAGTATTAATCTTGTTGAGTATTCTTTAGAGAGAAATTGCTAACTTTTGTGTTAAATTATCATTCAATCGATGACACGGACGAGTAGGTACTAATCTCGATTTTGTTGGCAGATCTCAACATATTCATTTTCATCGTTCAATATAATTTTTCAAATGTCAAAAAAAGATGCCAGTCTCATAATAAGTTTAGTCTAAATTTTTACCCACTCAATTTTGAAATTACAATTAGTCGATCAATTCTGTTGAAATTAATTTGGAGAATAAGCCAGCTACAATTGCACGTGCACACACACAGAGTAGCCAAGAAATTTTCAGCTCAATTAGTTTCTTTAGGATCGACTTGAGATAATTTGAGACTTAAAGAGACAATTCTAAATGAAAATTTTTATATTTTTTTAATTATTTTTTTTGCAAAGTATATTATTTAAAATTTATTTTTTATTTTTGGGATAATAAATTATTAATTAAATGTTTAAATTTAATTTTTTTTTATATTTGGAGGTCTGATTGATTTTTGAGGCATAATTTGGCAGTAAAATGAAGTCTGGTGCCAAATTAGAAAATTTTGTTTGATTTTAGATGGTAACTAATGGCGGGGATGAAATTGATCCAAAATATAATATGATTGAAAGTATAGGGGTTAAATTGATTTTTGAGAGATCGTTTAGGAGACAAAATGATATTTCCTCTAAATAATTTTGGTGTGAAAACGACCCATCAAATTTTCATGCCGTAAACCTACATGAGACTACAACTCATCCACTAGGGGTAACTTAGGGGTTTAAAGGCTAGTTGCATATGCTAAATGGCATAGAAAGATTTCATTTTCTTTTCTTTTTAGTTTGCTTTCCTCGAGGACTAGCAAAGTGTGAGTTGGAGTGTGTGATAAGTGCCAAAATGTTACACATTTAGGCCCTCCAAAATACACTTCATGAGTCCATGATCTTGTGTTATTTTGATGCTTTTGTGTTGTTTTATACATTTGTAGACTTTCCAAGTCTTTACACTCAAATGACATGAGTAGGATGAATTTTGCAAAGCTAACATGGATTTTTTGAAGAAAGGATTATCCAATCAAATTTAAGAATAAAACCTTCAATTTTTGCGTTGGAAGTTCTCTGCGCAGCAGTTGGTATTTTGAGCACATCTCCTTCATATGATATCAGAATGAGATGATTCAAACGGCATTGGAAAGCTAACTCAAAGGGCTACAAATCATTATCTCACACTATTTTCTCAATTCAGCTTTATTGAAGGTCAAAAATGGAAGAACATTCAGCGAAAAGAATCTGAAATTCTGCACACAGGACAGATTGCAAACACCAACTTCATTTCAAATCCAAACCATGCAAATCTTGTGTCTAAATTGAAGCTCTAGAAGTTTAGTTTAATATGGAACTAGCCTCATGTCGAAATTCATAGCATGGAGAGAGATATGAACAAAATATTAGACAACTCAATGTGTTCAACAACTAACCACCAAATTTGACTTCCCAAATCTTCCATATTCAACCATGGGTGGTTGTATTTATGAGCAAATCCATAAATATTAGGGAAGAAAGACTTTGTATATGTATTTGCTCTACAAATATAGAGGTTGGGTAGAGAGTTTTCTTCCAAGCTCTCTTCCCAGAGAATTATGGCAATGTCTACAATCATGTGTATGTAGCTAGTCTTCGCATCCTTAGGGTTTAAATCAAGCCTTACTCAAGAAACATTTGAGCTTTTGTAATTAATTCTTAGGTTGTATTATTTTTGGATAATAATTGCACAAAATTTAAAGGTTTTTTTACATGTATTTTTATCTCACATCTTGTGTTTGATTTCTGTGATTTCAAATGCATGGTTATGCAATAGTTTTATTTGTACATATATTGGTATATCCTAAGATAGACCATGCTAATGGAAGATGGACCGTTCCTACGGCAATAGTTTTAGTGTAAGAAGGTTTGTACCAACCGAAGATGGTCTATGCCTAGAGTTTGGGTATATAAATTTTCTAGATGATCATATTAGGACTTATAGCCATAATATATCATATTATCTATTAATTAATCTCCCAAGAACAGTTACAATTGCCTCGTGTTACGCAAGTAGTGGTGGATTTGAACACCCTAAGGAATTCTTCTCAACCAAGCTCCATCATTCTTTTATATTTATTTTTCATTTTTATTAAGTTCACATCATCAACTTTCTTTGATCAAGTAAAAACAATTTTCAATTTTAAGCACATTAGTCAATACCATCCCTTTGGTATGACACCTGTACTCATTCCACTAGATTCTTTACTTTGCATAGTTACGGGTTACTAGTTTTCTACACGATCAGTTGGCCTTGCGATGAGATGGTGCAATGACAAAGCACCATAAAAGGCACTATAGAGAAACAATATGGCCTAACAATCATGGTTTTCACCAAGGTTTTAAAAAGCGGCCGCAACCGTTACGTAATGCCATTACGTAATGGTTGTGGTGGTTACCGCCACTCGTTACGGCCGCTTTTGCAGTGTGATTGAGATTCACATGTGTGTCGGCCGTAGCGGCTGCCGTAGCGGTCGTAACGGTGCCTTAACGACCGTAATGGCCTATTACTCACCGTTACATAACGGTTCCGAACTGCTTTGTTCGAAAAAACACACCAAAAAAAAAAAAAAAAAGTCTGAAAATGGAGGAAGAGAGATAGAGAGAGAAGAGGGAAGATAGAGGAGCAAGAGATAGAGAGAGAAAGAAGAGGAAAGATGAAGAACATGTTATTGATTTGTTGAAACTGTAAGACCTATGCTATTCTATTCAGCTACTACCACTCAACCATTTTGTTTGTGTATGTCTATCTATATATTGTTTGAAAATAATAATAATAATAAGTGTGGTCATTATCTATTTGGCTTGATTAAAATATGTATATATATATATATGTTCTTATTTATTCTCTTGCTTTTGTCATTGTTTATTTTATATATAATAGTTAGTGATTGATTTTTTTGTAAAATATCTAGAAAACATAACACCTATAATTATATATTAATACATATTTTATACATGTCAATTTTTTTTTATTAGTTTCTTTTATTTTTATTTACAGGTTATCCAAAAAGAGAATAAATATTCAAGTGATCTAAACCAAAAAAAAAAAAAATTCTTTATAATTTATTTTTAATTTTTATATAATTACATTAGCATGTATAATTTATTTTATTAAAACTATTCAAGTGATTTATGACATATAAAATCATTAATTATTAAAATAAAATATAAAAAACTCAGTTTATAGTGATTTAAAAATATGAAATATATTGGATCATAATTAAAAATTTACAAAAATTGATCAATATTTATTTTAAACCCCATTGAATATAATTATGGAAAAAAAAAAAATATGCGTATTGGTAAGTTTTTTTTAAATTTTGCGAAAAATAAAAAAATTCACGATTCCAATTACCGCAACTGTTACGCTACGGCCTTTACACCCCGCAACCACAACCGCGCCACCTTCACCGTTACGGCGACTGCAACCGCTTTTCAGAACCTTGGTTTTGACATACTGCCATACTCGTCAATTCTTAAGATCTTTTTATACTAGGAATATTCTTGAGGTTCTTACAGAAGTTTCAAGAAAGGAATGAAGTGTTGCAATATCTGCAAACCGGTTTCGAGGATCAGACACGTGCCGTGATGCGAGGCAAGAGATGGCAAGCAAACACAAAATGGCCAAAAGGTGGCATCGAAGCATGAGGTGGCTAACATGAGGTGCAAGCAAGTATGAGGTGGCATATTTTCTGGAAATGTGACGATGTGCTTGCTTATGCGAAGTATTTATTTGCAGTTTATTTGATCCTTGCAGGCAACTTGCTTTCTCTTTGTCAACAATAGGTAATAGTAGAATTTTTTAAATTTGAGAAGGGGCAACTGCCCCCTCTAGGTTTATGTGGCTCCCCCAGTGTACCGTGATAGATAAAGTTGAAAATTGTTTATAAAATTCAAGCCCACTCATTGGTAGCAAGGTAATTCAATATTTATGGGATTTTATGGAAGTTACAGTAAAATAAATTTTAATTTTTGCAAAATCTTACCAAGCTTCCCTTCTGATTAACAATTGTTTTTGCAGCCAGCATTTCCGTATAGAGCCAAGCATGTTTGGAAATGAGCCGGGCAAGAGTCCTATAATGATTATCTGTCCAATCCATCATTGGAGCAACACTGAAGATCAAGTAAACGCAATAAATTAAGGTCCAATTCCACCTAAAAAACAAGCTCAATTAAAATAAAAAAATTCTCACCTGAACAAAGGAGGAAGATATCGTGCGGCAACCATCACATGTTTTCTATTTAGTTGCCGCTTCTGATTGTAAGCAAATAATTTTCTTGCTTTAGTGGAATTTCCGTAAAATATATTTGATGATAATCTACGATGACTCTTTATGGTAACAGAAATTTTAGGAGTACAAGAAGCAAACAAAATAAGTCTGGTAGACTTCATCATCCCCCTAACTAAATGGTAGCCTGCTCTTTAATGTACCTATCCATTAAATGAAAGTACATCACAAATGAGAAAGACTTGTGACCATGTAGACAGAAATAAAATGTATAGCATTCGTGGTTGATCAATTTCATGTCTACAAACTACGGAAAATGTCAGGTGATGGATGATTGATCAACATTCAAGCATAAAGGGCTATCTTGAGATTCTCTTCAGTATATGAAAATACTTTAGTCTAATGAAGTTAAAAACAGAAACTAGTAGCCACTGGCCAGCGTCCATGACTTCAATTTTTGGAAAGGAGCTTCACCAGTTGATAGTTTCTGGTACCAGATAACACAGCTTTACAAGTGTGAGAAGTTTATGGTAGCAGAAAACAATAGCTCCACTTAAAAGGAAAAATTAAAATAACATTGACTATAACTAACCTATGTCTTGTTGCTGTCATAAAACTACAATCATATCAATTTTCAAATCACTAATTGCAGTTATTGGTGTACTTAAAGATTAAATGCATTCTAACATTTAAATTATGACATGTTCCAAATATCATACATCAATGGAAGTGCCTCATTAGCATTTGGGAAAATTAATTTATGATTAGTTCACGTGGGAGAAGTTTAGGCTGTAAATAATTAAAAAACACGCTCCGAGAAATGGTGTTTTTACAGCACAACACACAGATTATTTCCCTCTTTTTTACTTTTGGGAGACAATTTTCCAAGAAATAAATTGGACTCAACACCAATTTCATCCAAATTCATTAGGTAAATTCTTCCGTAACATTGCTAAGTAATCTTACAATCCCTATTAGTCCACCTAAACGCAACCCTCTTTCTGACATTTAGAGGGAGCCTCATGCGCTGGGTTGCCCTTTTTCAAAAGAGTAGAAATGCAAAATTAAAACCACTATGCTATCACATTAATTGACGGTTGGACAACATCCAGTCAATGAGATCTCCCACAGAGATCTCATAGACTGCTGCTATTATTAAAGGATAATATATAACCAACCAGTCACTCGGAACTCCACTTCTGAAATAGCAAAAGTCTAACCCAAAACTTAGGCACGAAACCTCATAAATTCACATTGATTTAACTTCGCTAGGAGAACCACAGTTGCCTAGATGTGGTGGTAAAGTGCAATCACATTGGAAAATACAAAACAGGTTCAAATATTATCAATAAAAATAATAAATAAATGCCTTCACTTGGAGGTAAAAAACAATAAAGCCTTATTACAAAAAACAAATAAACTGAATGAAGTTATTCACCAAACCCTACAGTACTATCACAGCATTGCCATTGACCCTACCTATTAATTTAGTTCCAACTACAACTAAACAAATTTTATACAGTAGCTTTCCACTACTGATTAATTCAAGCAGAAAATTTGTGGGGAAGCTCCCTAGAAAAACATCTTAGAAGTGTGAAGGACGGCAAGAAGCAAAATTATTCAAGGAATGAAGTTGTTCAAATTTAGCAACAAGGGCAAGGGGAATCCCTAGAGGACTCAAGTGTCAGTGGTTGAAAGGGGAAGGGGCCTCTGTCACTCCATTTCGATCATCGGCTTCAAGATATCCTAGTTGGGAGCCAAGTTGTCAGAGTAGTCCCAACGATGAACCAAGAGAGGCTTCATAAGAAGCTATAGCTGAAGCTTTGATTAACCAGCTTAGGGTATGATATAAAATCATCCCTTATTTATAGATAAAATTAGGGTTTACAAGAGAGACAAGATGGTCCCTGAGGGCATAGAATGATACAAAGACAAGATGTAATGCAATTTTCGGTGAATAGAAAATGCAACACTTTCGGCTAATATATTATATGCTAACACTCCCCCTCAAGCTGGTGCGAAGATATCTCTCATGCCCAGCTTGCCTAATATGTCATGAAATGGTTTATTCCCAACCCCCTTGGTGAAGATGTCAGCAAGTTGTTCACCAGACTGGACAAAAGGAGTACAAATGGTACCACTAGTGAGTTTCTCCTTAATGAAGTGGCGATCAATCTCAACATGTTTTGTCCTGTCATGTTGAACTGGATTGTGAGCGATGTTGATGGCGGCCTTATTATCACAGTATGACCGCATGGAGTCTGCTGGAAATTTGTGTTAATGTATATAATCAGATAGTGGCATGTATAGAATATGATAGTGGTGTTGGTGGCAGATAGTGGCATGTATATAATATGATAGTGGTAGATAGTGGTAATATATAATATGTAAGTGGCATATAATGGGTTATAATGATGTTTGTAATATCTCCTATATAAGGAGTGTCATTTGGTCTTGTAAAATAAGAAGTTTTGAATATAACAGAAATATATTCCTTCTTCCTCATATTTTCTGAGTTCTTCTTCCTCATATTTTCTAAGTTGGTATCAGAGCAACAAAAACACAGCAGCCCTAAAACCGTCATAGCCATGTCGGAAGTCACGTCCGAAACCACTTCAACCCCTGCCGCTGCCATTCCGGTGAAAACGTCCAACTCTCACTCTGTCCAAATCACCACCATCCGCCTAAATGGTGATAATTTTCTCCGCTGGTCACAATCTGTCCGGATGTATATCCGTGGGCAAGGAAAGATCGGTTACATCACTGGTGACAAGAAGGCTCCTGCTGTTAATGATCCGCTGTTCGACAGTTGGGACGCTGAAAACTCCATGGTTATGACATGGTTGGTCAATTCCATGGAGGAGGATATAAGCTCTAATTACATGTGCTATACTACTGCACAAGAGTTGTGGGATAATGTTAGTCAGATGTATTCTGACCTAGGAAATCAATCTCAAGTTTTCGAATTAACTTTGAAGTTGGGAGAGATTCGTCAAGGAGATGATTCCGTCACCAAATATTTCAATTCGTTGAAAAGGTTGTGGCAGGATCTTGACATCTTCAACACATACGAATGGAAATCGGTTGACGACTGCAACCACCACAAGAAAACTGTGGAAGACAGCCGTATTTACAAGTTTCTTGCCGGCCTCAACATTGAGTTCGATGAAGTGCGAGGAAGAATTATTGGCAGACCTCCTCTCCCATCCATTGGCGAAGTATTTGCCGAAGTCAGAAGGGAAGAGAGCCGAAGGAGCGTCATGCTTAAGAAAAAAGGTACTGGTGAGTCAATTGAAATTTCTGCTTTAATTAGCGATGCTGCGGCCAACAAGGCTGCAAATTACCAGCGCAGGTTTGATGATAAGCCACGGGTCTGGTGTGATTTTTGCAACAAGCCTCGCCATACACGCGAAACGTGTTGGAAGATCCATGGCAAACCTGTCAACTGGAAAAGCAGCAAACAAGGAGAGAAGAATCGTGGCTTTCCTACTGCTAATGAAGCCGATTCAGGTCCCTTCAACAAAGAGCAGATTGATCAACTCTTAAAGCTGATAAAATCCAACTCCTCATCCGGTACTCCTAGTGTTTTTTTGGCACAAACAGGTAGAAATCCTAAAGCCTTCTCTTGCCTAAACTTCTCTCCGTGGATCATAGATTCCGGTGCCTCCGATCACATGACTAGTTTTTCCCATTTATTTAGTACCTATTTCCCTTGTTCTGGTCATGACAAAATCAGAATAGCCGATGGTAGTTTTTCACCTATTGCAGGAAAAGGATTTATTAAACTAACTGAGAAAATTAATCTCAATGCTGTTCTTCACGTCCCCAACTTAGCCTGTAACCTTTTGTCTGTCAGTAAACTATCTAAGGATTCTAATTGTCGTGTTACATTTTTTGAATCCCATTGTGAATTTCAGGACCAGAACTCGGGGATGATGATTGGGCGTGCTAGGATGCTTGAAGGTCTTTACTACTTTGATGAAGTACCTGTTAGTAATAAAAAAGCTCAGAGCTTTAATAGTACTAGTTCAATCTCTGTTCGAGAAAAAATAATGCTATGGCACTATAGGCTAGGACATCCTAGTTTTCTTTATCTGAAACATTTATTTCCAGAATTATTTAAAGGGATTGATTGTTCTTCTTTTCATTGTGAAAGTTGCATTTTTGCAAAATTTCATCGCTCTACTTATTTGCCAAAACCTTACCAGGCTTCCAAACCTTTTTATTTGATTCATAGTGATGTTTGGGGCCCTTCTAAAATCACTACTCTTTCTGGTAAAAGATGGTTTGTTACATTTATTGATGACCATACCCGCTTATGTTGGATTTATTTGATGAATAAAAAATCTGACGTGAAAAATTTATTCACAAATTTTTACAATATGATTGAAAACCAATTTCAAACCAAAATTGGTATTTTACATTCTGATAATGGAACAGAATATTTCAATGAGCAGTTGGGTGAGTTTTTGGCAAAAAAGGGGATTTTTCATCAATCTACATGTCGGGATACCCCTCAACAAAATGGCATTGCAGAACGAAAAAATAAACATTTACTTGAAGTAGCACGTGCTATAATGTTTTACATGCATGTTCCTAAATATTTATGGGGTGAAGCAATTTTAACAGCCTCTTATTTGATAAACAGGATGCCTACAAAGGTGTTAACATACAAAACACCTTTTGATTGTCTCAAAACTTTTTTTCCTGACACGAGGTTGTTTTCTGATTTACCCGCCAAAGTTTTTGGATGTACTGCCTATGTTCATGTTCCCAGTCAATTTCGTTCAAAACTTGACCCCCGTGCTATAAAATGTGTTTTTTTGGGTTATTCCTCAAACAAAAAGGGGTATAAGTGTTTCGATCCTCAAACCAAGAAATTTCATGTGAGTATGGATGTGTCATTTGTGGAAACAAAATCCTATTTCCCCAACACTTCTCTTCAGGGGGAGACAAGTGGAGTAGAAGACAATTTTTGGGATATTTCTATCCCGCTCCCCAATGTCATTTATCCTACACAAAAACCACATCTGTCTGATAATGATCACTTAGGAGAACCAAGTTCTATGGTGCCTAGTCAAGAAGATTCTTGTTTAGGGGGAGAAGTACTACAAAATGATCTAAATTCTGAGCTTCAGGTTTATACTAGGAAGCGATTTCATCTGAGGAATAATGACCCGAATGTCCACCCGAGTTCTGGCATCGAAATTTTAGGTAATCCTATTCCTTCTATTTCCGACCTTGATGTTCCTATAGCAATTAGGAAAGGTGTCCGAAATTGCATTAAACATCCTATTGCAAATTACCTCTCCTATCAAAGACTGTCTAAAAACCATAGAGCTTTCACATCTAGGATTTCACACTTGTTTGTTCCAAGGAATATACAGGAAGCATTGGATGATCCGAATTGGAAATTAGCAGTCATGGAGGAGATGAATGCTTTAAGGAGAAGTGGTACTTGGGAGATAGTTGATCTACCCAAAGACAAGAAAACAGTTGGGTGTAAATGGGTGTTTACGATAAAATGTAACGCAGATGGAAGCGTTGAGAGATACAAGGCGAGACTGGTGGCTAAAGGCTTCACTCAAACTTATGGGATCGACTATCAGGAGACGTTTGCTCCTGTTGCTAAAATAAATTCCATCAGAGTACTGTTATCTCTTGCAGTAAATTCAGATTGGCCTCTACATCAACTTGACATTAAAAATGCATTTCTCAATGGTGATCTTGAAGAGGAGGTGTTCATGAGCCTACCGCCGGGATTTGAGCAGAGACTTGGAAGCGAAGTATGCAGATTGAACAAAGTCATTATACGGACTCAAACAATCACCAAGAGCGTGGTTTGAACGCTTTGGGAAGGCAGTTATCAGTTGTGGCTTCTCGCAGAGTCAAGCAGATCACACAATATTTTATAAACATTCAAAAGACAGTAAAATTGCAATTTTGATTGTTTATGTTGATGACATCATTTTAACTGGTAATGATGAAGCAGAGTTAGCAGCCCTCAAAGAGAAACTCGCAAAAGAATTTCACATTAAGGATCTGGGAGCCCTCAAGTATTTCCTCGGAATGGAATTTGCAAGATCCAAGGAAGGTATATTCGTTAATCAGAGAAAATATGTTCTTGATCTCCTTGGAGAAACAGGTATGCTTGGTTGTAAGATGGTGGAGACTCCGATCGAGCCTAACTTGAAGTTACAAGCTGCTAAGGCTGAAGAAGTCAAAGAGAGGGAACAATATCAGCGACTTGTAGGGAAATTGATTTACTTGTCTCATACGCGGCCTGATATTGCCTTTGCAGTCAGCATGGTAAGTCAGTTCATGCACTCACCAGGGGCAGAGCACTTTGAGGCCGTTTATAAGATCTTAAGATATTTGAAAGGAACTCCAGGGAGAGGCTTACTGTTCAAGAAACATGGACATCTTCAAGTTGAAGTATACACAGATGCAGACTGGGCAGGAAGTGTTACAGACAGGAGATCAACATCCGGATACTGCTCCTTTGTAGGTGGGAACCTAGTTACATGGCGGAGTAAAAAACAGAATGTGGTAGCTAGAAGTAGTGCAGAAGCAGAGTTCAGAGCTGTTGCCCATGGAATCTGTGAAGTAATGTGGATTAAAAGAATTCTTGAAGAATTAAAGCTTTCTCACCCGACACCTATGAAGGTCTATTGTGACAACAAAGCAGCTATATCTATAGCTCATAATCCAGTTTTACATGATCGCACAAAACATATAGAAGTGGATAAACATTTCATCAAGGAGAAAATCAATGCTGGCATAATCTGTATGACCTACCTTCCAACAGGTGAACAATTAGCTGATGTGCTAACGAAGGGACTACACAAGAAGCAATTTGATAAGCTGACTAGCAAGCTGGCTATGGAAGATATCTTCAAACCAGCTCGAGGGGGAGTGCTGGAAATTTGTGTTAATGTATATAATCAAATAGTGGCATGTATAGAATATGATAGTGGTGTTGGTGGCAGATAGTGGCATGTATATAATATGATAGTGGTAGATAGTGGTAATATATAATATGTAAGTGGCATATAATGGGTTATAATGATGTTTGTAATATCTCCTATATAAGGAGTGTCATTTGGTCTTGTAAGATAAGAAGTTTTGAATATAACAGAAATATATTCCTTCTTCCTCATATTTTCTGAGTTCTTCTTCCTCATATTTTCTAAGTCCTTCTGATCAATACCTAGATCACTCAACAATAACTTGATCCATAAAAGTTCACACACACCTTGTGCCATAGCTCTAAACTCAGCTTCTGCGCTTGACCTGGCAACCACATTCTGTTTCTTACTCCTCCAAGTAACTAGGTTGCCTCCAACAAATGTGCAATACCTTGAAGTCGATCTCCTATCAGTTACTGATCTAGCCCAATTAGCATCTGTATAGGCTTCCACACGAAGATGATCATACTTTGAAAAATAAAGACCTTTACCAGGAGCAGACTTCAAGTACCTCAAGATTCTCATGACAGCCTCAAGGTGAATCTGATGAGGAGCATGCATAAACTGACTAACCACACTGACAGCAACAGCAATATCAGGACGGGAGTGAGATAGGTAAATGAGCTTACCCACTAATCGCTGATAGCTCCCCCTATCAACAATTTCTCCTCCTTCATCATCCCCCAATTTCTGATTGGGTTCCAGTGGAGTGGCACATGCCTTGCAGCCAAGCATCCCAGTTTCCTTCAACAGGTCAAGCACATATTTTCTTTGTGATATGAATATCTCATCCTTAGAGCGAGCAACTTCAATTCTCAGAAAATACTTCAAACTTCCCAAGTCTTTGATTTCAAACTCATTAGCTAAATATTTCTTCAACAGAGGTATTTCCTCACTATCATTGCCTATAAGAACTATGTCATCTACATAAACAATAAGTGCTGTAGTCTTACCATGTGAGGAATGTTTCACAAACAATGTGTGATCTGCCTGACTTTGTTTGAAGCCATATTTAAACATAGCCTGAGTGAATCTCTCAAACCAAGCCCTTGGAGACTGTTTGAGACCATATAATGACTTCCGAAGCTTGCATACTTTGCCTTCTGTCTGATGATCCTCAAAACCAGGAGGAATGTCCATATATACCTCTTCTTCGAGGTCACCATGGAGAAAGGCATTCTTGACATCAAACTGATAAAGCGGCCAGTCAAGATTAGCTGCTAGAGAGAGAAGTACTCTGACTGAATTCATCTTAGCCACGGGTGCGAAGGTCTCCTGATAATCAATGCCATATGTCTGAGTAAACCCTTTTGCCACAAGTCTTGCCTTGTAACGCTCAATAGACCCATCTACTTTGTGTTTCACAGTATATACCCATTTACATCCCACAGGTCGTTTGCCCGTAGGTAACTCAGTCAATTCCCAAGTGCCATTCTTCCTAAGTGCTTTCATTTCCTCAATCATGGCTAGTTTCCACTCAGAGGTAGCAAGAGCATCCTGAAAATGGTTAGGAACGCTAACAGAGGAAATATTGGACACAAACGCTCTATATGAGGATGACAAATGAGAGTATGACACAAACTGTGAGATAGGATGTTGAGTACAAGATCTCACACCCTTCCTCTTGGCAATAGGAACATCAAGATCAATGGATTCAAGAGATTCAAAGTTACCTAGACTCTCATCAGAAGCAGGAGATGGCAGTGGAGTAGCAGAAGTGGTCCCTTGTATCCAGTGGTCTGTCTATGTCCCGGACATAAACATGCCCGACCTAATCCTTGGTGACAGTGGGTTCTATAGTCCCTGTAGAAGAGGGTGGTGCAAGAACAGCTGGGTCCACCATAGGAAACACAGTAGAAGAGGGTGGTGCAAGAACAATTGGGCCCACCATAGGAAGCACAGGACTCACTTCATACCAAGGCTCCCCCGGAAATGAGGACGGTGACACCGGAGAGGACAAGAAATAGGACTGGGACTCAAAGAAAGTAACATCCATGGACACAAACCACTTACGAGAAGAATGGTGGTAACATTTATACCCCTTTTGAGTAGGAGAGTAACCAAGGAAAACACACTTGAGAGAGCGAGGATCCAACTTACCACGAGAGGGAGAGTGATTATAAACAAAACAAACACAACCAAATATTTTTGGAGGAATAAAAAACAAGGACTGAGAACCGAGGAGGATGTGAAGAGGAGCCTGTTTTTGCAAGACCTGGGTAGGAAGACGATTAATAAGATGGGCAGCGGTGAGAACAGCGTCGCCCCAATAGGGTCGAGGCACATTCATAGAAAAACACATGCACCGAGCCATGTCAAGAAGATGCCGATTCTTGCGTTCCGCCACCCCATTTTGTTGAGGGGTATTGGTGCAAGAGGTCTGATGGATAATGCCATGAGTAGAAAAAAATTGTCCTAACCCAGAATCTATGTATTCCCCGCCATTATCAGAACGAAATAGTTTGACAGTGGCCCCAAACTGAGTACAAATCATCTTATGAAAAGTGCGAAACACAGAAAAAACCTCACTCTTATCTTTCATGAGATACAACCAAGTAGCACGAGAAAAATCATCAATAAATGTAACAAACCATCGATGACCTTTCACAGACATAACACGAGAGGGACCCCAAACATCAGAATGTATTAAGGAAAAAGGAACTAAACTTTATTCAAACTGGGAGCAAAAGAAGCTCTGTGCTGTTTTCCAAGTTGACAAGACTCACAAAGAAAGTCAGACACAAGATGATTTGCGAAACCAGAAGGAAATAAATGCTTAAGTAAATGAAATGAAGGATGCCCAAGACGCCGATGCCACAGCCATAAATCAGCGGGGGTAGTAGAAGACATAGTGGAAGAATAAGCAAGTTTGTCCGGTTGATCTAGGAAGTAGAGACCATTTTCTGCACTACCACTGCCAATCGTCCTCCTCGTGACAAGGTCCTGAAAAAGGCAATGATCAGAAAAAAATGTCACACTACAATTCAAATCTTGGGTGAGACGACTCAAGGATAACAGATTAACAGAAAAATTGGGAACATGGAGAACAGAAGACAGATGTATGGTAGGAGTGACGTGGACTAAACCTTTTCTAGAAATGGAAAAAACAGTACCATCGGCAATCCTAACTTTGTCCTGACCTGAAGAGGGCTTATAGACAGAGAAAAGATCAGAGGAGCCAGACATATGATCTGAGGCACCAGAATCAATGATCCAAGGCAAAGACTTATGACACAGGAAAGCACAAAGAGAAGAGGCTAAGTTACCTGAGCGGGCAAAGGATGAGGAAGCTGTACTGAGAGCATTAGAAGACCGGCGGTCCAACAATTGGCGCAAAGCATCCTCCAGCTCAGTATCAGAAGCTTGGCCAACAGAAGCAGAAGTAGAATCAAGTGTATCAACGGCACTAGACTGATGAGCCCGAGAATAGGAGCCACGTCCTCTAGATTGGCCTGACCAACCGCCTCGAGAACCAGACCGATCACCTCGACCCCCGGATGGAGTCCCATGAAGCTTCCAACACGTCTCACGAGTATGTCGCGGCTTCTTGCAATAATCACAGACTACAGACTCCTTAGCAGCAGACGGAGGAATGGGAGTCAGGCTGAGGCCATCTCGAGGGGTAGACAGTAATGCTGAACGGTCAGTAGAGACAGGGGACATCATAGCAGACCGGCGACTCTCCTCATTCTGTACATAGGCAAATGCCTCCTGTAGTGAAGGAAGAGTGTCCATACCCAGAACTCGACCCCTAACTGGATCATACTCCACATCTAGGCCTGCCAGAAATTTAAAGACCCGTTCCCGTGCGATGAATTTCTTGTACCCGACAGAATCAGCAGGGCAAACGGGCTTATAGTCTTCCAGGTGGTCAAGGCGTTTCTAGCCGTTGGAGAGGAAAGTGAAGTACTGTAGAACAGTCTGCTCCCCCTGAAGTGAGCTCTCAATAGAGCGGCGCAGCTCAAAAGCCTGTGAGAAATTCCCTTTGCGGGAATAGGTGACAGCCACAGCGTCCCAAACGTCTTTGGCAGTTTCCATAGATAAGTAGCCCTCACCAAGTTCTGGAACCATCGAATGGATAAGTCAACTCATAATCAAAGAATGGATAAGTCAACTCATAATCAAAGAGTTGGTAATCTCCCATTGGTCATAATCGAAGTCAGTGGTACTAGGTGCCTGTACCCTGCCATCAACATACCCCATCTTCCCTCTGCTCTTCAAAAACATAGTCAAACTTTGAGACCATGCTAGGTAGTTCTGACCATTAAATAGAGATGTGGTGATTTTCAGACTAGGGTTGGGGTTCTCAGTCATAGTAGTAGGTATAATGGGATTCTCACTCCTTGGTGTTTGAGAAGAAGGAGACACACTGGAGGAATCTGTCATGGATACAATACTACCAAACCCGCAACAAAACTAGTGGCAATCACAATCCCAGAAGGTGGTGGTGAAAGAACAGGCACAATGACCACTATAAGAGCATAACAAAATTAAGAAATCATTTTTTGTTTTTTTTTTTTTTGTTTTTTGTTTTTTGTTTTTTGTTTTTTTTTTGTTTTTTTGTTTTTTGTTTTTTGTTTTTTTTTGTTTTTGTTTTTTTTGTTTTTTTTATATATAGATATATATATTTACTGATTTATATATATATATATATTTACTGATACACATATATTTACATATATATTGACTAATATTTGCTTATAGGAGTACGGTATATTTACTTATATGAGTACGGTGGGGTAGGTCATACCATACACAGAGACGAGCGACTGAGGAGATGAAGACGGCGACTGAGATCGACGAAGACGAAGCCGACGAACTGAAGGCTGACGGCTGAGGACGATGGTGAGGATGACTGAAGGCTGACGACTGAAGATCGATGAGGACGACTGAAGGCTGACGAACTGAGGACGACGGTGAGGCGGAAGACGAAGACAAAGCAGAGTGACGACGGCGACTGAAGATCGACCCAGCAGAGGATCCACCGAGGTAAGTTTTGAACCCTAGAGGAAGGGTGTGCCAAAACCCTAGAGCAGAAGCTCTGATACCATGAAGCTTTGATTAACCAGCTTAGGGTATGATATAAAATCATCCCTTATTTATAGATAAAATTAGGGTTTACAAGAGAGACAAGATGGTCCCTGAGGGCATAGAATAATACAAAGACAAGATGTAATGCAACTTTCGGTGAATAGAAAATGCAACACTTTCGGCTAATATATTATATGCTAACAATAGCGATGGCAGCCAAGTCCTCCAATGTCAGATCCTTTTCAACAAGGATACATTGTCCAAGTGGAGGTATCTAAGGGGAGTTTGAGAGCTCATATTTGCATCCCAGAATCAAACTTTGGTGATGGGTGGAGTAGTTTCGCTGAGGTTGTGAAGAGATTTAACCCTGGTGGGCGTCAAAGACAAGCAACTCAGACAAAGTTGTATGTTAAAGCGGCGGAGATCCCGATGAGGAGTAATACTAGAGATCCCAAAAGTTCTATCAAAATTTCTACCAAGTGTCTCACATGAGTGTGGGACCCACATGGTGTGGGTCTTACACCCATGTGAGACATTTGGTAGAAATTTTGGTAAAACTTTTGGAATCTCTAGCATTTTTCCCTGATGTGGCCTCAAACCTCCCTTACTGTTCTTCCCTAGAGCAAATCTGGCACTTTTGATTTGGAGGTTCAGCATAACTCTTGTAACAAGGTGATCAGTTTCTTGAGTGGTTGTTTGGTTGGTTGTATTGCGAGTGTGTAGGGTGAGGTGGCTCAAGATTGGGAAAACTGTTTGTGAAAAATTCTTATGGAGGTCAGGATTTGACCTGAGCGGGAAGCATTTTATTTATTTGTTTTCCCATCCAAGGCGGCACAGCTCTGTCGAAGAGGTGGTCGGTTGCCGATTAACCATTTTTGCTCAATTGGTGTCATCGAAGGGGACTTGTTGCAGGTCTCGTAATGATCTTAAAGTGTGGATTGAGGTAATGGTTTTGCCAGTTCATTTGTGGGATAATAAGGTCTTCAGAGTAATTGGCAAGCATTATGGTAGTTATCTAGGTATTGGTGATCATACAGAAGGGTGGCTGCATTTTAAGTGGGTTAAACTAAAGGTAAGAAGTGATTGTGGTCTAATTTCGACAAAGATTGCTATTGGATGGGAAGAACAGAGACTCGAGATGTCTTTGTGGTTCATTCAATTCGTAGTGGAGAGTTTGGTTGTGGTAGGCCGCTAGTTGTGAGAAAGTAGGAGGCATGTGCCATGCATAGGGTAGCACATGTGGGGTTAGAGAGGAGAGGTTGGTAAGAATGGGGCATGTCGCAATCCCTGGAGGCCTTATTTCGTTACAAATTTTGAATTAAGTACAACCGGTAGAAGTGGGTGAACCAGAGGGGAGCATGTAGCGGGTCTGTGAAGCATGTGGCAGGTGTGTGAAAGGTTGGGTTGATCTAACCCACAATTAGGTCACACAGAAAGCGGGTCATCCCACCTTTCTTAGACTAAAATAGGTAAGTAACAAGCCCATGATGAGGAGGGTCCATGGCTAGGGTTGGACCTCTCTTGAATGTGGAATCTTTAAGTAGGCCCAACACTAGAGTTCGTCAAGCCGCTACCATCTCTCTAGGAATAGCCCCTTCTTCTTCCAATCTTCCTAACTATAAAGGGCCTCAATTGGGGGGAAAGGAATGTGGAAAGGAAAGACTAGGGGTGCGCTATTTGGCCTTTTATTCTTCAAGCCCTAATGTTGGTGACTATTTTCTAGAAAAGAGGAGAAAAAATCATTCTATGTCTAATGAATTTGGATTGTTGATAAAGGGGCATAGAGCGGTCTCGGTGATTCAGAGAACTGAAGTCAGGACTCAAGTAAATCATACTCCCAGTCCCACAGATGGGGGACGTTGTTGATGGCTCGGGGTGCATGCAAGTGATTGTTTACCCCTTGAACGAGAAGGGTGTACCGGTTGGTTGTTAGGATCTGATGGAGACTCAGAGACTTGTAATGGGCTGAAAACTCATTTTGGGCTTTTGATGGGAAGATTCAGTCTAAGAATGAGCCAACTTAGGCTATATTTGATCTTTACAGTGCAAAAAATTGAGCTTAATGATGATCTTCAGCAGAATAAGATGGAAATTGAACCAATGTTTTGTCTTCCGGTGGCAATGGCTTTTCCTCCATCAAAGCAGGGGGTTAAAGTAGAAATATTGGATCTTAACAAGGAAATGGGTTTTAGCAATATTTTTGGTTTGTCTTGTAAAGGGTTTGCGGATGAAACAATGATACTTTTTGTGACTATTGAAAAGAAGTGGAGCAAGGGCAATAATTTTGTAATCAGGGATGAGAAAGGGAATAATTCCAAGCAAAAACCAGATTGGGAATTGAAAAGGTTAGAATGTTCGATCAATTGTGATAAAAGGTCAATAATCTCATAAATGTAAGGGATCACGAAAATTAAGGAATCTTAATGACCCAAACAAAAAGGTTATTAATGCCTCTAGTTGCAGGTGGAAAGTTGTGTTTCTAGAAAGCGAAGTTGGAGGTAGTTGATTGGGCACTGTTAGGGATTCATGGAGTGCCAGATGGGTGGAGTGGGATGCTTTCGAAGCTATTGGTGCAATGGGGGCAATTTTGGTGATGTGGGAGGGCTGTCTAGATTGGATATGAAAATTGGAACTTTTTCAATCTCTTGATTTCCTCGTTCACTCAAAACGGTTGTGGATGATTTCCAATGAGTGTGCTCAATCGTTTGTGGGACTCAAGGAGATGGTGAGAAACGATTCACATAGGTGGAGTTGTCAATAGTAAACGCTCAATGAAATTTCCCTTGTGCATAGGGAGGAATTCAACGTGATTAGATTCCTAGCAGAGAGGCTAAGATGTGTTCAAATGACGAGGTCAATGTTGGAATTTTTTTATTTCATCGCAGACATGGAGTTGACGGATTTTCCTTTACATGGTGTAACTCAAGTTTAGGCATTCGGTTTGTTATGTTTGTACATGTAAGCTAGGTACTTCAATGTCTTGTTCTTGTTTATGTAGGTTAAGCTTCGGAGAAGGAGAAGAAAGCCCCCTCATTTAAAGAGCCATTTGTGAGTAGTAGTATAGTAAAGTTATGTTTGTTAAAACTATGATTCAAAATACAAACCTATGCTATGTTTATGAAAGTTAAGTTATTGTTTTGTTATAAATGAACATCCTATATTCTTGTATCATATATTAAGATGACATCTTGGATCTTGTTTTGTTATTGGGAAATCAAGCCAATAACCTCTAGCTAACTGAGCTCCTCTTGCCACCTGTTGTGGACTCTTGATGTTCTCGAAGCCCTTAGAATGTTCATCGCTATGTATATGCTTGCAAGTTAAGCTTTGCTTATCATGTACAAATTATGTTATGTTTGAACTATGATCTTGTGCTTGCTTTTATTAAAGCTCATCAATATTTATTCATTTACTACTTTACTATATTACTATTCATTGGGCAATGGCTCACCCCACTCCTTTATATATGTATATATATATATATATGTAGGCGATGAAGAGTCCGAGTACGAAGAGAATTTTAATTAGAAGTTGATCTTGTATGCTTGTGCTGGATTTGTAAAGCTTTGTCATAAGTGTTGTACTTTACTTTATTGTTTAGATCATGTAATAATGAAAGATAACAATCCAAGAAGAATGATGTATGCTTTCATTTCATATAATTATGCACTGCTCTAGATGGATGCTTTAAATGGACTCAATATAAGAAAATAATGGCTTCCGCATTCAATAATGGAAAATTTTGCCCCAATTATCATAGAAGTCCAACTTGTTTTGAAAGTTAGGCCTATAGTAGTCCATGACTACTGGTCAATCACTACACTATCTTGTTTGGGGCAGGATAGGGTCATGACAAATTTGACCCTAGTAGATTGGACCAAAGTGAAGAGCGTGTCAAGAGCATTGTTTTGACTGGAGCAATCGAAATTCAGGTGAACTCGAAATTTGGTGCTTTCTCCCTTTTCTCTCTCAATTCTTGAGGTAGGGATTTTCTTAAATTAAACTTAGTACATGTATTTTAGCAAGATTATGTGCTATTTTGCTAGTTGAAATTGTTGGGAAACTAGGGTTTGGTTAATATTGATGTTAGTGCATAAATTGAGGGAAATTCTCAAATGTTACAAACTTTTCAAACGTTTTACCCATAGTTGAGGTGTGGTGTATGAATTTGAGAAAATCACATTGTGAATGAGAAATCCCCAAATTGGCAAAATGCGAAAGTATGATTGTATATTGAGAAAGTCATGGAATTTGTTGAAATTTATGAATAATTGGATATGTTGAAGAATAAAAGGATTTTTGGAAATCATGTGTTATTGAGAAAGAATTGGGAATTGTTGAATTATGCTCTATATATTGTCTATTTGGAATATTGTAATAGAGATAATTGCTTTGGTAATTGGCGGAGGATTGCATAGACTTGTTGTAGTATTGATGTGGAAATTGGGAAAATTGAAACATTTGGAAACCATGCATAACATTGACATATCCATGACTTCATGATTTTAAATTCTTATTGCATTTGAGAAATGCTTTGTGTTTGGTTTATTGAGAACCTTTGAAAAATGTTGAGAAATAGAGTAAATACTTAGGCAAATCCGATTAGGGGGTGTAGTTGTGATTTGATAATTAAGTTCACTTGAGGTCCATGGTAAGAGTCCTAAAACACGCACAGAGTAGGTTCCAATTTCCTTCCGGTTAATAGCCAATAAAGTGGGTATTTGGTAGTGCTTTACGAGACTACTGGCAAACACGTACTTAGGGATTTCCAGTGTCACAGAATGAGAGAAAATATGTACACAGAATGAAAGTGGGTAACAAAGCAGTTAAATACTTTGTTGAAGCTTTGAAAGCATAGTAATTACTTGTCAACCCATTGCACATTAATCGTTCATAAAACTTGCTTTTCATTCACCCCCAGGCCACTCCCAAGCCACCACACCCCCACCTCTCTCATTCATGCATTTATTCAAATACCTTTCAAGCACCTTTCATTCATGCATTTTTTCAAACACCTTTCATTCATCCCCAGGCCACTCCCAAGCCAGAACACCCCTATTCCCCCACTCGAAACAGTTGCCAAAGATTAAAAAAAAAAAAACTGTGTATAATTTGACTAAGAGTGAGCAAAAAGGAAAGAATAAGAGACCCAAACAAAAATGGAAGAAAAAATAGGAAAAACGATTACCAGAGAGTTTACTGATTCGTGAGGGAAGCGAGTGGGTCACTCATTCGTTGAGTGTTGAGCTTCAGATGAGTATATGATGAGCTACGGACTGAGAGGGGAGGCCAGCGAGAAGCGAGAGCTGACAGACGAGGGTGAGGCCAGCGGGATCTAACTCCTCTCCAGCAGTGCTGGATGTCCAGCCATTCAAAATTGCACGCCTTTGTTATTTGCAAAAGTTTTTGGTTCACTCTCTTATATTGAGTGCTGCTGTCAAAATTTTGTTAGACCTTCGATTTCTTTATATACCATACTAAATCTTCAATTTTAATAATATTTTGTTAGACACCCCATTTATTATCAAATTTACCTATATTCATAATATTTTTACAATCAAATACACACTCACTTAATTTTTCATACCCTTTCCTTCCTCGTCACTTGACCGTTCGTCTCCTTGGTTCCTTCTCCTCTGCACCAACCCAATCTACCTATTTCTTATAGAGTGTTGTTGTTTCATTACTGTTTTTTTTTTAAATTTTTTCTCACAAAGTACTGTTGTTTTGTCTCTTTTTTTTAATTTTATTTTCCTCTCCTCTATTTCTTACAATCTCTTGTTGGTGGTGGAGCCACACACAACATAGCTGGTAGTGGAGCCACATACAACAAAGTTGTTGACTTTTGTTTAGTTCAATAGTGCCGAAAATAAAGATTATATTCGGTTCAACAGTACTAACTATCTGTATTAATGTTTGGAACATATGTATTGAACGAAAGGATCATGTTCAATACTATATTACCGAACATAATCCTAACAGTCGGCAAACCAGTACCGAACAGCTCGAACAAAAGAAGAATGATTGAAAACGACCGAGAATGTTAATGCAAGACAAATAAACTTACTAATGGAACGCCGGTCTCAATAGAATTGTTGTCCTCGTCTTCCATTGCTTTATATGGTGAAATAAGTAATGAAGTATATGTTATACTTAAAGCAAAACTTTATAGTTCAATAGGATTGATGATGGTAATGAAGATAACACATTCAGAGTTTAAAATGATTATGAAAAATAATAGATTTAGGGTTTTTGTTTGTTGGTTATGAAGAGTAATAGGTTTATGGTTTACAAATATGGAATATATATAGTTGGAGTTGGATGTGGAGGTGAGGGTAGGGATGGGTGTCCAATATTATAGAGTATTGGTTCTTATTTGATAGGTGGGTGTTCCATTTAATAATATCTTTTAATGTAATTTTACTTTAGGGTATAATTATAATAAAAAAATTTATAAATTGGGAGGTCCAATGAATTTTGGCAGGTGCTAATTGCAGCACTCTTTATATTAGGGTAAATTACAAATACATCCTTGAGGTTTGCTTAAAATACAGATTGTCTCTTATAGTTTAAAAAATTACAAATATCCCCTTATTAAAATTTTTTATTTGACAAAATTAATTAAAAAAATGAAATTCATAATTTCTCTCTTATATAATAATAAAATTACCTAAATTATTAATTGAAATATATTTTTAATATCATTAAAAACTGTTAATTGACTTGATGATTTATTAATGAAATGGATGATTTGTTATGAAATTAGAAACCTCAGAGGGTGGAATGTAATTTTCAAAACTATAAGTAACAATTTGTATTTTAATCAAATCTTAATGATGCATTTGTAATTTATCCTTTATTTTATTTTTGGTTTTAGGTACTACTCTGCATTCTTATAAAAGTTTATTTTTTTGGTTAAATCACATTACTTATTTATTTTTTATATTTTTTTTTTATAAAAAAATTTAAAAACATATTTATTTAGAGTACCCTAAACACTGTCTTAGTTTAAATATTTATTTATTTTCATGTATATATATTTTTTGTACTTGAGATATTAATAAGTACCGTTATGCAATGGGCAATCCTATTCATTGAGGACTTTTATGGGTAAGTTACACTTGTCACCAATGAAATTTAGAGGGAATAAAATAAGTCACATAAGTTTGATATAATTATACTAAATTTATTTTTAGTTAGATTGAAACGGTCAAAATTAATATAAATAGTATGTAAACATAGTAATAAATAAGAGTAATATACACATTTTAGCATAAAAGAGACAATAATATAATTTTTTATTCACATAATTATTGAATTATCGATGAAAATAGATTAAGTATTATATGAATTAAAATCTTAAAAAAGTTTAATATAATTATGTCTAATTTGCAGAACTTAATGAATTTTCTCAATATGTGAAATTTGTTAAACTTGCAGACTTAATAAATTTTCTTCAAATTTAAAGGAAAGTAAGTGTAATTTACCAAATTTTTATACAAAATTTTGGTACAAAAGTGTTCTTATGCTCCTTTTCAATTCAAAAATTAAAACATCCATTTAAGATTTGAATTATCTCCATTACACAGAAAAGACATTCCATTTCATTATGTGAAAGAGACACTTTAACAAATTAATACTTTAAACTCTAATTAAAAGATATATCACAACTCATAATGAGGACGTGACAATTTATAAATCATGAAATAATTTATAACCACTTAATTTCAATTTCAATGATGTGTAATATATGGAGATCTTTGAATATTGTCCTGCAAAATCTGAAGAGGGATGCTTTTAGCAAATATGTGGATTTGTGTAGAGTTGAGAAGGCTTTGGTGCATCAGAAATCAAGAATCGAATGGCTTGGGCTAGGGAATGACTTGGGCTAGGGGATAAACACACTAGATTCTTTTTTAGGTCTGTTAAGGGCAATGTCAATAGAAATAGAATCAATAGTGTGACTCTTAGTTCTGGGGATAAGTTGACTAAGGCTGAGGATGTGAATACTGCTTTTGTGAATAACTTTTTAGATCTGTCTGGCACACCTTTTAGTGATGGTTATCATGGGTTGGAGAGGGTGTAGGCTCTGGTGAATAGGATCATTTCTCTTCCCCAGTCAGAGATGTTAGCTAGGGAGGTTACTGACCAGGAGATAAAGGATACTTTTTGGTCCCTTAAGGCAAATAAGGCTCTTGGCCCTGATGGCTATCCTGCTAGCTTCTTTAGGAAAGCCTGGGATGTGGTTAGTCAGGATGTGGTGGCTGCTATTAAATCTTTCCTCACTTCTGGGGAGCTCCTCCAGGAAATTAACAACACCATCATTGCTTTGGTGCCTACGGTCCCTAACCCTTCTAAAGTGGGGGGACTATAGGCCTATATCTTGTTGTAATATCATCTATAAATGTATTGCTAAAATCATAGAAAATAGACTTAAGTTGGTCCTCCCCGGTCTTGTTGATAAGAGGTTACCACAAGAGTTCCTCTACCCCTAGATGCACCATGAAAATGGATATTATGAAAGCCTATGATAATGTTAGATGGGCGTTTATGATTGGATGTTCTGAAAGCTATGGGGTTCCCCACATCTTTTATCCACTGGATTCAAGCTTGTATGACCAGTCCATCTTTTTCCATTTGTATTAATGATAGCTTGCCAGGGTACTTTAAAGGGGCTAGGGAGCTTAGATAAGGGGACCTGATGTCCCCTTACTTTTTTGTTTTAGCCATGGATATTTTTTCTAGAGTTTTAAATGAGAAGGCTTCCCTCCCTAATTTCAAATTTCATCAGAGGTGTAAGAAAACTAAGATTGTAAACCTTTGTTTTGCAGATGATCTTATGATTTTCTATAAAGGGGATACCTTCACTGTCCAAGCTATTAAGAATGGCCTTGACGAGTTTCAAGCTATGTTTGGGCTATCTCCTAGCCTTAATAAAAGTCACATTTTTTTCTCTGGGAGTGAAAGAAAGTTAAGGGATGAGATTATGGGTATCATAAATTTTTTTGAAGGTTTTCTTCCTATTAGATATCTTGGGGTTCTGCTCATTTCTATCAAGCTTAGGGTTGTTGACTGTCAGCAACTTGTTGAGAGAACTACCAAGAGAATTAAGAATTGGACTAACAAATGTCTATCTTATGCTGGGAGGTTACAGTTGATCCAGTCTATTATTTTTTCAATGCATGTTTATGGGTCTTCTCTCTTTATTCTTCTCAAAATTGTTGTGAAAGAGATTGAAAGCCTGTTTAGGTCTTTTCTTTGGTCTAGTAGTGAGCTCAAGAAGCAGGGGCTAAGGTCTATTGGGAGAAAATTTGTTCCCCTAAGAAGGAGGGTAGTCTAGGCCTTAAATCTATAGAGGTTTGGAGTAAAGCTGCTTTTGCTAAACATATTTGGTTCCTATTTTTTGGGGGGTAAGGAGTCTATGTGGTGTCAATGGGTCAAATCTTACCTTTTAAAGGGTAGAAGCTTTTGGAAGGTCAAAATCCCATCTGATTTATCCTGGGTTTAGAGGAAATTTTTGGGTCTCAGACCTATTATTTATCGTTACATGAAGTATCTTGTTGGCGATGGTACAAGTATATTTCTCTGGTTTGATAATTGACATCCCCTTGGATCCTTATGGGCAAAGTTTGGGGAGAGAATCATGGATAACACTGCCTTAAATGGGGAGTCTAGAGTGAGTAGGATTGTCTCTAACATGTCTTGGAGATGGCCTTCTTCTTTCACTGTCGATATTTATAATTTGATCCAGTCCACTTCTTTCCTTCCTAAGACTGGCCTTGATAAGCTTATTTGGACTCCTAATGGTTTATTCTCTATAAAATCTGCTTAGAATGCTTGGAGAATTTCTTTTGATAAGGTCTATTGGTCTGATTTGTTATGGAGTGCTGTCACTATTCCAAAAGTTAGTTTTATTACTTGGTTAGCTATTCAAAATAGATTGAATACTAGAGGTAGGCTGAAACTTTTTTGGCATTGCTCCTTTTTCCACTTGTCCTTTATGTTATCATCACTCAGAGGATCTTTCCCACTTGTTTTTTAACTGTCCTTTCTCTGAGAAAGTTTGGCTGTATATTAAAACAAAAATCAATGTGGCTTGCCCTGTGCTGGTGGCCCATATTGCTAAATCTGTTAGGGGTAAGTCTTTGAGTTCTATTATCTCTAGGCTGTCATTAACATGTTCTGTTTACCTTATTTGGCTTGAGAGGAACAATAGAGTTTTTACCAAAGAGAAGGTCCCTAAAGAAGTGGTTGCTTTGAATATTTGTAATATGATTAGGTTTAGAGTATTGTCTCTCAAAAACCTGAAGAAGAATTCTAATGATGCTTGGTTCTTGTCTACTTGGAGACTGCCAACCTCCTTTCTTAAAGAGGTCCCCACTTTATGAAATCTGTGTATGTTGATATCCTTTGTAGGTGCTCCTGGTTGTTACTGCATTTTGCAAGTTTTGAGAAAGGTGTAGTATGGAGAATTGTGGGTTGAGTGTGGTAAGTTTTTTCATAAAGAGGGTTGAGTGTGTATGAGCTACCAAAAGTTTTACTCTTATAATTGGTTGATCTAAGTCGAAATGTTACACTTTGAGGCTCCCTATCTTATGTTTTTAGTCTTTTAGCTTATGATATTGGATACAATAAGGTGTTTTTCATCCTTTTTAGGTTAATATCACTCCGAAGAAAAAATGATTGCAAAAGAGGCAAAAAGAGCGAAATGTCCATGATTAAGTGAATCCACACAAGCGGAATTCACAAATCCGCATGAGTGGATTTCCTTGCAAAAAATTCCCCTCTGACTGGATCCGCACGAATAGAATTCCCAATCGCACGAGGGGATTTGCCTCGATATTTGTGTGCGTGTTTTTGACTCTGAATTGACTAAAGGCTATAAAAAGAGATTTTGGGGGCCTGTTTTGGAATCAAAAACCCTAGAGAAGACGACTAGAAGCTAGAGAAGAAGAGCAAATCATTAATCCATGGCTTTCTCTTCAACATTCGAAGTGTCCAACCTCTTTATGAGAGGCTAAGCTTTCTTCTTAGGATTGAGATGAAACTCTAATCAACTATCATGTAATTTTGTATTTTAATTCTAGTTTTTCTTTGGAATTGGATAATCGTAGTATGATCGTTTTTAGATCTTTCATTCAAATAATCTTTTCATTCGATTTATGTATTCGATTTTTGTGATTAAGAATGCACGATCGTACAACTTTTTTACCTTCTTGTATATACAAATTATGAGACGAGTCATGCTTAGGGGAGGAGAATCGTGCTACAACCTTAGTTTAGTGTAGACGATTTGTGTTGACTGAAGATAATTCGTGCCTACATTTTGAATATACTCATATTCTTGACGATAATATTGGGGCTTGTAGCCACGATATATCATTATTATCTGAGCCATTGATTTACTAGAATTAGGTATTTTAATTATATGATATGAGATTAGTAGTGGATTTGAAATCCTAAGTCTCTTTCCATATTCAGATTACTTTCTTATTTGTGCAATTGTTTTAGTTTTAATTTAAATTCTCATTAGCAAAAACTAAATCATCCTCTCTTCTTCAAATTAAATTAAATATTACCATTCGAATTAATATAACTCAGCCCAAAATCCTCGCGGTACGTTACCTGGACAATCCACTGTTTTATTGAATTAGTGCTTTGTTTAGTTCTTTATCTTTGATTGAAAAATGACTAATCAATTTTTGGCGCCATTGCCGGGGGACTTTTGGCACAGTTGTTTAATTCGATAGTAGTTTTCATTTTAATTTATAATGTAGCATTTTATTTTATTCTTGGTTTACTACTCACTCTTGCTGGTGTCTACTTGTGTAGGTTTTTGTGTGTCTATACAGCTAGTGAACAACCCGCAAATGCTATATAAAAATATAAAAAAAAAAAATTGCAAAAAGCAACCTGCTCTAAAAAATCTAACAGACCCATCTCAACTGCTTGCACAATCTTGTGTCCACCACCTGATAAGTAAAGCATTGTCGTTATCGCTCTGTGAGTTTTCTGTTATCTTTTTGCAATATATTGTCTCTCTTGTGCACAAGTACCACATTAAGTTGTTTGGTGTCAGTTTATGTTTGGGCGTCGGTCTTGTCTTCTTGATTTAACTACTAGACCTTGAGATTGAGCATACAATTCGGATTCTTCGACAAAATTCTAAGTCTAATAGAATAGTTGACCTTGTTCCACTCATGGATCCAATAGAGAATCAGGCTTAGACCATACAGCTAAGGGAGCATTTTACTCCCACAGCATATGCTTCACCATTTTGCATTTGGTCGCCACACATTATGGCCGCCCATTATGAAATCAAGCCCAGCACCATTCAGATGCTCCCATCTTTTTACGGACTTGGTCATGATGACCCATACCGCCATTTAGATGAGTTTCTGGATATATGCTCCACTGTGAAACTCTAACAATTTATAGACGAGGCCCTTAGGTTGAGGTTATTTCCTTTTTCACTTAAGGATAAGGCCAAACATTGGTTAAATACTTTAGAACCAATTCCATTACAACCTGGGCCCAGCTTCAACAAAAATTTCTAGAGAAGTATTTTCTTATAGGTAAGACTAATCAAATTAGGCGAGCCATCACTAATTTTTCCCAACTTGATAGTGAGAAATTTCATGAGACCTGGGAACGATTTAAAGACCTACTTAGGCAATGTCCCCATCACCAAGTACCCAAGTGCAATTAATCCAAACTTTCTATGATGGTTTAACTGATCGAAACCACCAAACAGTAGATGCCTCTTATGGTGGGACATTCATGTCCAATAGTGGTGATGATGATGCATGGACCTTATTGTACAAACTTTTGTGAGAATTCTCTCCAACATGTATCTACATCTAGATTTGAAAGACAACCCTCTTCTAGTACCCCAAAATGAGGGGGTGTCTATGAAGTTAGGACACACTGTTGATGTCTCTGAACAAGTAGCTACCCTATCCTGCAAACTTGACCAACTTTTTTCAGTAGGGCAATTCTGCGTAGCCCTTATAACCTCAATATCAAGAGCCGTGTCTTATTTTTTCTCATACCACTCACCATGTTACTGAATATCCTATGGCTTCATAGTTTCCAGAGTTAGTTGAAGAAACATTTTCTTACGGCTCAAGGCTTTACTAAACTGGGTAATGATCCATATTCCAATACCTATAACCCGGGGTGGTGTAATCATCCTAATTTTTCTTGGAGACCACCAACTCAAGGCAATTCTTTTGCTCCACCACCACCTCCTAGGAAGAATTTTAATAATTTTGCTAACCCACCTCCTTACCGACCACCTATACAACAACTATGTTACCAACTGCCACCTCCTCCACCTCCACGACAGTCTTCTTTTGAGAAGAAGTCCTGTAAGTTCTCCAAGGACTTGAGGGGGTCCCTCAAAAGGTTCACTCTCATTTACAGTCCATCTCCAAGCTCGAGACCCAACTCAGTCAATTAGCTAACACATTCACATTGAGGGAGGAGGGTAAGCTACCAAGCCAACCAGTGACTAATCCTAAGGGTTAGTAAGGAGTAGAGAGTTCTAATGCGAGTGCCACGAGCAAGTTCAGGCTGTGATAACTCTTAGGAATGGTCGCGAGTTAGATACTCGCCTCGAGGTGACCAAAGAGAGTGAAGGAAAGTGTGGTAATCTGGTTTCAAGAGTCAAGTGCGAGGATAGTAGCGCCACCAAGAGAGATGATCTACCCTCTTTATCTTTGAGTGAGCCATCGGCACCATTTGTGCCTAAGGCCCCTTTCCCGCAATGCTTAGAGTCGCCCTTATCTTTCAGAAAAAAAGGGGCATCCATGGAGGCAATGATGGAAATCTTCAAGCAACTCAAAATTAACCTCCCTTTGTTGGAGGCCATCAAACAAGTGCCTTCTTATGATAAGTTTTTGAAGGACCTTTGCACCTAAAAACTCAAAGTCAAAACCCATGTGTCTCAAAAGGTCCTTCTCACTGAGTAAGTCAACTCCATCTTGTTACATAAGACACCACCTAATCTTAAGGACCCTAGTGCACCCACTATCTCTTGCACTATTGGTGATCACTTCATAGATAGAGCTCTCCTTGACTTAGGTGCTAGTGTGAACCTTCTTCCTTATTCTGTGTATAAGGAGTTTGGGTTGGGAGAGTTGAAACCAACAGTGGTAATACTTCAATTAGCCGACCGTTCCCTTAAGGTGCCATGAGGCATGATTGAGGATGTCCTTGTCAAGGTTGACAAATTTTATTTTCCCATCGACTTTCTTGTCCTTGACATGGAACCTGTAGTCACACTTAAGAGGCCAATCTCTATCATCCTTGGTCGACCTTTCTTGGCCACAGCCAATGCAAACATTAACTGTCGGACTAGGGTTATGGAGGTGTCGTTTAGGAACATGCAAGTTAAGCTTAATATCTTTAGTGCTTCCTAACATCGTTCCCGTAAGGATGAATGTTTCATGATTGACATTGTCGATGAGTTAGTTGAGGGTGTTTTACCCTCCGTCCTTGTTGAAGATCCTCTAGAGATCTGCCTTGCCCACTTTGGTTTTGAGGCCTTTGACATTGATCGCTCTATTGAAGAGGTCAATGCTTTACTTGACTCTTCTTCACCTTTCAATTGCCGCCATGGCGGATGGGCTTTGAACCCCTTCCTACCCTCTCTAGCACACTGGCCCCTCCATCCATTGAAGAACTATCTAAACTCGGGCTAAAGCCGCTTCTGGCTACACTCAAGTATGCCTTTTTAGGGTCTAAGGATACCTTACCTATTATCATTACATTTGACTTAATTACCATGCAGGAGAGTCAACTTCTTAGTGTTCTCCAGGCGCACAAGCGTGCCGTAGGTTGGTCGGTAGCTGATTTGAGGGGCATTGATACCTCCGTTTGCATGCATTGTGTTCATCTTGAGGAGAACGCTAAGCCTTCTTGTGAGTTACAACGGCGGTTAAATCCGAATATGAAAGAGGTAGTTAAGAAAAAGGTTGTCAAATTGCTCGATGTGGGTATTATATACCCCATCTTTGATAGCAAGTGGGTTAGTCTCATGCAAGTTGTGCCTAAGAAATCAGGCATCACTGTGGTTGAGAACAAAAAGGGTAAGCTAGTCTCCATACGTACCACCAGTAGGTGGCGTGTGTGCATTGATTATCGTAGGCTCAATTCCATAACTAGGAAGGATCACTTTCCCTTGCATTTTATTGATCAAATCTGAGAGCGGTTAGCAGGGCAGAGCTATTATTGTTTCCTTGATGGCTATTCTGGCTACAATCAAGTTCCTGTGTACCCCAATGACTAGGAAAAGACCACCTTCACATGTCCTTTTGGCATTTTCGCCCATCGCTGAATGCCCTTTGGGCTTTGCAATGCACCCGCGACCTTTCAACGGTGTATGATGACTATCTTCTTTGACATGGTGGAGAAATTCTTAGAGGTCTTCATGGATGACTTCTTCGTGTTTAGGCCGTCTTTTGAGGAATGTCTCCAGAACTTAACCAAAGTCCTTACTCATTGTGTGGAGACAAACCTTGTTTTGAGTTAGGAAGAGAGTCATTTTATGGTTCGGGAGGGTATTGTGTTGGGTCACATTATGTCACCCCATGGTATCGAGGTCGATAAGGCAAAGGTCGACTTGATCTTTGGCTTGCCCCTACCTACTTCTGTGCACCAAGTGCGCTCATTCTTAGGGCACGCGGGTTTTTACCATTAATTTATCAAAGACTTTACTAAGATCTCACACCCTTTATGCACTCTACTGGCCAAGGATACCCCATTTGTCTTTGACAAAGCATGTTTGGTGGCTTTCGAAACACTCTGATTTGTACTCTCTACTGCCTCCATCATGTAATCCCCTTATTGGTCCCTTCTTTTCAAGATTATATTCGATGCATTTGATTATGCACTCAGGGCCGTCTTGGCCCAAAGGGTGAATAAAGTGGCCCATATTATATACTATGCTAGCCGTACGATTTCTGATGCTTAATTAAATTATACTACCACTGAGAAAGAGTTACTGGCTGTTGTCTTTGCACTTGATAAGTTTCGGTCCTACTGTGTTCACTGATTACGCCGCTTTACGTTACCTATTGTCCAAAAAAGAGACCAAAACTAGGTTAATTAGGTGGATTCTACTCCTTCAGGAGTTTGACCTAGAAATTTGGTACAAGAAAGGATCCAAGAATGTCATTGTGGATCATCTATCTCAAATCCTTATTGAGCACACGAGTGACCCCTTAGCTTTGCATGACTCATTTCTGGACGAGCAACTTTTTGCGGTGTCACAAGTGACCCTCCGTGGTTTGCTCACATAGTGAATTACTTGGCGGTTAGGCAAATTCCTAAAACTTGGTCTAAGCAAGACAAAGACCGATTTTTCTCACAAGTCAAGCACTATTTTTGGGAAAACCCGAAATTGTTCAAGTATTGTCCAAATCAAGTGATTCGTCGTTGTGTGCCTGAGAATGAGGCCTATAGCATTCTCATATTTTGTCACTCTCATGTATGTAGTGGCCATTTCAATGAGCAGAAACGACCACCAAGGTTTTACAATGTGGGTTGTGTTGGCCCTTTATCTTCAAAGATGCCCATAACTTCTGCAGAGCTTGTGTTCGTTGTCATCGCATAGAATCTATGTCACAACGGATATGATGCCAATGACCCTTATTTTGATTGTTGAGATTTTTGATGTTTGGGGCATCGATTCTATGGGTCCTTTTCCACTATCTTTTGGATTTGAATACATTTTGATGACTGTGGACTATGTCTCCAAGTGGGTTGAGGCAATGGCAACAAAAAGTTGCGATCAAATTCTTCCATAGAACCATTTTCTGCCATTTTGGGTTCCCACGTTCCATAATTAGTGACGGTTGCAAACATTTTTGCAACCGATTCTTCGAGGCATTGGTGCTCAAATACATGATCACTCATAAAGTTGGCACTCCTTATTACCCCCAGACTAGTGGTCAAGTAGAGGTTTCTAATAGGGAAGTCAAACACATCCTCGAGAAAACTGTGAGGCCTGATAAGAAGGAGTGGTCCACTAGGTTGATGCACTTTGAGCCTATCGCACTGCATACAAGACACCCATCGGGGATGTCTCCGTATAGGATTGTGTTTGGGAAAGCATGCCATCTCCTTGTTGAGTTAGAAGACCGTGCTTTGTGCGCCATTAAAAAGTTCAATTTTGATATGGCAAAGGCTGCTGACCATCGAAAACTCCAACTCAATAAGTTAGAGGAGCTCCGCAATGATGCATATGAGAGCTCCAAAATTTAGAAGGCCAAGACTAAGGCATCTCATGATAAATACATTTTGCGTAAGTCCTTCGAGCCTCACCAAAAAGTGTAGCTCTTCAATGCCAAATTACATTTGTTTCTAGGTAAACTCCGGTCTTGATGGGATGGACCATATGAGGTTATCGAAGTATTTCCATATGGGGTGGTTGGGATTAAAAATCTATAAGATGGTACAACCTTCAAGGTTAATGGCCAATGATTGAAACATTATGTGGATGGTATTGAGGGAGAGGAGATGATTGAAGCCGTCCACTTGACGGACCCGGCGTATCTTCCCTATTAATTGCTTTGTGTCTAGGAGACTCTAAAGGTGCAAGTCCTTTGGTGTTCGCGATGCCCGAACGGCCTCTGGTGGTTTGGTTAGCCACCTACTATGTTTGTGATGAGTTCCTCGGAGACCAACTAAGACGGTGGAAACTAGAGTTCAAATGGCAAAGCCTAGAATGCAAAGACTTGAGACTAAAGTCAAGTTTAAATACCCAGGGATGGGGAGATTGCTTCAAAACCATCTCTGCTTGAAATCTGTATGGCATCACCCATAGGTTGAGGTAGCTTAGGCGCCTCAATTCTGGATATCGAGTCAACCTAGTTTGTCACCTTGTTGGAGAATAGGGAAAGTTGTACACATAGTTAGGGAGAAAAGTAGTACCCGTGGTTTTTGCATGAAGATTATACCTTTATTGAGTATTTTATGATTTGTTAGTGTTTTTTTTAATGTCAAATGCATGATAAAGGTAGAATTTGGGAGTTGTATTTCTGAGTTTTAAAAAAAAATAAAAATAAAAATTCCGCTCATGCAAATTTTAAGGCACATGCAGTTTGCTCTTCCACAAAGTGGGTTGCCTCTGTTTCAATTCGTTCATGCCTTCTCTTTTTCCACCCGTGCGGATTTCTATGTAGATTTTTAAAAAAACAATCAATTTCCACAGTCAAAACCCTAGACCCTCTCTCTTTCTCTTTCCTTCTCTGGCACATACACACTACCACCCACCGCCCCACCACTCTTTATCCCACTCTATTGACACCACTGCAGCTGTTGTCGGAGCACCATCGACTGGATCTTATGCGTTTCCTATTTGCGGAGTATCACCCACCGTTGCCACCTGTTCCTCAATGACACCATACTTTCTGTGTTTTTTTTCCCTTTCATATTACTTTCTCCACTTTGATCTTTTCATTTTCTTTCTATTTTCTTTGTATTATTTTATTTTATTTTATTTTTTATTTTTGGATTTGTATATATATATGTGTGTGTGTGTGTGTGGCTAACTCTCCTAACTCAGGACTTCTTATTTTCTTGTATAGTTTTTTCCATTATGTCTTGGCATATCAGGTTCTCCATTGCAAGTCAGTGTACTCAAACTTTGGGGTGTTTCTCTTGCCTCATCTTCTATTGCTGACTGCTTTGGTGTTATTCTTTCCCTCTCTTATGTTTCCTTGGCTCCTTTATTTCTTTATATTTGCCAGTGAGGGCACTACCATGTTTAGTTGGGCGAATGCTGACTTGTTGCTATATTTCTGCATTCTAGCTTGATGAATGGACTTTTTACTTGATATAGAGTTTATATGTGAATATGGTTGTGCTACACTCTTCATCATGTTGACCATCCTAGTTTACTTATGTCTTGAGTTGAGAGTGCGTGAGTTAGATATTTTTGGATTATTCATGACTTATGCAATATGAATTCATTTCAGTATTATTGCATGAGGATTATTGGTATCACTTGTCACTTTGTGTACTTACATGTTCACATTTGGTTGTGGTTGTTAAAGTTGATAGTTCTGATCATGTGTTGCTTCCAACTGCTTAAGATGAATTGGGGTTTGAGATATGAGCATGGATTCTTGTAAAAAATAAATAAATAAATAAATAAATAATAAAAAAAATGACTAGTTTGAGCGCATAGCCTTTTCAACTCGAGTTATTAAGCCCGTTGGGTGTCTCTACGTTGAGTGCCCTAAGTTCGTCTGGATTGGGAGTCATTGGCCTAACACTCTCTAAATGAGTTCATTAGAAAGCTTAAGGGACTTAAACATTGCATAGTCACGAGAAAAAAAAAAGTTTGGTCTGTAGCCTTTTTAACTCGAGTTATTAAACCCGTTAGGGTGTCTCTACACCTAGTGCCTTAAGTCCGTCTAGATCGGGAGTCATTGGCCTAACACTTGTTACATGGGTTAATTAGAAAGCTTAAAAGATCCAACCATTCAAAAAAGAAAAAAAATAAAAAAAATCAAACCCATGTTTGCTTTCAAAGATTCAAGGCACTTAGTTGTTGGAAGTTAATACATGAGTAAGAGATGTTGTCTTTCCTTCCATACCGAATCTCATTTTATATGAAAGCAACATGTGATGCCTTCCATCCGATTGTGATTCGATGCTGTTTGTTTGCATATTTATGGGCTCATGGATAGTTTCAAAATTTGTCTCACTTGCTTACTTGAAATTTGTCATAAGTGAGAGAGGCTGGTTTTGATGAAAATGGGGTGGTGCCGAGTATTTGTTTATAACTCTCTCCCAAGTTTCAACTCCTTTGATCAAGTTGATGTTTGTTGGTATCATCTTTGGAAGCCCTCACGAGACTTTACTCATCTACTTGGGTAATCTCGTGGTTTAAAAAGCTTGTTGCATATGCTAAATGCAATCGTGATCCCTACGAAAGTGGCTTAGATAGATTTTTCTTTATCCTGCTTTACTCGATGACTAGTAAAGTGTAAGTTGGGTGGTGTGATCTGAGCCGAAATATTACACTTTGAGGCTTCCTATCTTATGTTTTTTGTCTTTTAGCTTATGATATTTGATACAATAAGGCATTTTTCATCATTTTCAGGTTAATATCACTCCGGAGACAAAAGGATCGCAAAATGAGGCAAAAAGAGCGAAAAGTCCATGACTAAAAAATTCCCCTCTGACCGGATTCGCAAGAGCGGAATTCCCAATCCGCACAAGCGGATTTGCCTCGATATGTGTGCTCGTGCTTTTGACTTTGAATTGACTGGAGGATATAAAAAGAGATTTTGGGGACTTGTTTTGGGATCGGAAACCCTAGAGAAGACGGCTAGAAGCTAGAGAAGAAGAGCAAATCATCAATCCATGTCTTTCTTTTCAACATTCGAAGTGTTCAACCTCTCCATGAGCGGATAGGCTTTCTTCTTAGGATTGAGATGAAACTCTAATCAAGTATCATGTAATTTTTAGATCAAAAAAAAAAAGAAAAGAGTATCATGTAATTTTGTATTTTAATTCTAATTTTTCTTTGGAATTGGATAATTGTTGTATGATTGTTTTTAGATCTTTCATTCAAATAATATTTTCATTCGATTTCTGTGATTGAGAATGCATGATCATACAATTGTTTTACCTTCTTGTATATACAAATCGTGAGATGAGTCATGCTTAAGGGAGATGAATCGTGCTACAACCTTAGTTTAGTGTAGACGATTTGTGTTGACTGAAGATGATTCGTGCCTACATTTTGAATAGGAAAATGAAAAATCCCCCTAAAAATACTCCCCCTAATCCCCCTAATTTCCTATTTTGGTAAACTGTTTTCTTTTTTTCTTTTTTTTTCTTTTTTTTTCTTTTTTTTTATACCTGATATGGGAATTCGGGGGATTCGGGGCCCCCGAATTCGAGGTCCCAATCTGCGCCGTTTTGAATATACTCATATTCTTGACGATGATATTGGGGCTTGTAGCCACGATATATCATTATTATCCGAGCTATTGATTTACTAGAATTAGGTATTTTAATTACATGATATGAGATTAGTAGTGGATTTGAAATCCTAAGTCTCTCTCCATATTCAGATTACTTTCTTATTTGCGCAATTGTTTTAGTTTTAATTTAAATTCTCATTAGCAAAAACCAAATCATCCTCTCTTCTTCAATTAAATTAAAAATTAGCATTCGAATTAATATAACTCAGCCCAAAGTCCTCGTGGTTCGATACCTGGACAATCAACTGTTTTATTGAATTAGTGCTTTGTTTAGTTCTTTATTTTTTTATTGAAAAACGATCGATCATTGGTTACCCTAATTGTATGCTTTGCAAGTTGTCAATCTGGCCTCTTCTTAGGGAAAGTGGGTTGAGTATCTGTGAGCATATCAATAGGATGTTGAGGGAGTGATGGTGAGTGAATTGCAGCACCACATTTATTCCTAACTGTTTCTTTTTGCAGGTTTCTATCTGTGCTGGTACCTTGTTTGGGAGTTTGTTGTTGAGGGCCTAGTGATGTGAGGATACATTTTTTTGGATTGGATTCTATATTGCTACTATACCTGTTGTCTTTGTTGAGAGTGGTTGTAATTTTGAGGGTTGAGTGTATCAGCTCTATCTATTGAGTGAGACTTGTTGCAGGTTATTTTCTTTTACCGTCAGATTGGTTCTAAGTTTGGATGTTTGTATCTTTGTTTGGTATTCTCAAGTTATATTAAGTGTTTATGCCTGGTCTGGAGGAGGCATCCTTGAGGATCTGGCTACAGCTAGGGGCCATTCTCCATGGAATTCCCTCTTGGAAAGTCCTAGTTTGATCACGGAAGCTGATGTATCTGGTTTATGTTGCTGCCAAAGTTACTGCTGCTGCCTCAGAAGTTTTGTTGAATTTGGCTGGTGTTGCTGGCTGAAGCTAGCTGCTACTGGAACAATGGTGCTGTCCCTGGTGGCTGCTGCTTGCTGGTTTGCTGCTGCTGCTGCTGGTTGCTGGTCTGCTGCTGTTGCAATGTTGCTGGGAGGTTGTGGCTGGAGCTGGCTGCTGCTGGTGCATTCTCTGTTGGCTGCAGCTGCAGCTGCTGCTGCTGCTGCTGCTTGTCCTGGCTCTGTTCTGGTTTGAGCTGGGCTGCAGTTGCTGCTATGGCTGTGGATGCAGGATGATAGGGCTCTAGTTTCGTCTTGGTCCATCCTATGCTTCTGCAAGTTTTACTTTATTATGTTATTGTATTTGTGCTCCAGTGTTTGGGTTTTTTCTGTTTAGGTGTTGTTTGTTGGTGATGTAAGGCCTCAAGAATGCCCCTTATAAGTTTGTATATTTTATCGTTTTATTTTATGACTTATTCACGCCAAAAAAAAAAAAAGGTTTATAATGGAGACAATCTTAATTCACTATTATGAATTGTAATTTCGAGAGGCATTAAGTAAAAAGTTCTATTTCATAAGATTATTTGAGGGCAGGTTAGACCTGCTCAAAATATTTTATTCCAATAGGTCTTGTTCGTTTATTTTTTTTTTCAAAAATACCCACATATGCAAATATGCGTGTCTAGCTAAAAGAAATATTATTAAGTATTCTAGGTACATCATGTGGCAATACCATCCACCAATCACCAAACACGATGCTTCCATGCCTCAACACAAAATCGTGGGTTCCACCCTTGTACCAATCACAACTCTTCTGTGGCACCACTTGGCCAACCACTATTGTGCGGCTAATGGAGCCCATTTCTAGACTCATTTGGATTATTCGAACCGTTCACTTTTTAAGGTATATCGAGTAGAACATACCAGCAAAGAATCAAGTTGATAAGACATTTGTAACTCTTTCATCAAATTGCATTTGTATATAAAAAAAAATGAATGACAAATGTGATTTAAAATATAAAACTGAATACAAATATATTATGATGAAAGGATAACCGATATCCGATCAATTTGATTTTTTGTAGATATGTTCTGCTCAATATATCTTAAAAAGTGAAAGGTTTAAATAATCAAAATGGATCCCTTGAAATGATCTCCATTGGCCAAACAATAGTGGTTGCGGTATTCCCCACACAACATCCACCCAATCTCCCTAGCTATGCGACAAGAACACTAAATAACTTATCCTAACTAAAGTAAGCACACTTCAAGATGCTGATGTGATATTTACTTTTATTTTTGTTATTTCAAAAAATTTAAATTTTATAACTTTTTTATCCACATTTATTTTTAACAAAATTTATATTCCTAGAATCTACACAACAAGATCTCTCAAACAAGACCAATATTGAATATAAAAATTTATGAAAATCAAATATCAATTTTTTTAGTAGTAAATTTCTAAATTTTTTCTAGTTTTAAAACTAAGAAATTTCTCAATTTTGCACAACAATATTTCATACAGTTGTTTTGTCAATATATATATATATAATTTTATATTTAATATTGATCTTGTTCGATAAATATCACAAGTAGATTCTAAAAATATAAATATTTTTATAAAAAAATAGATGTGTAATATGAAAATTATAATATTTTAAAAGTTAAAATATAAAAAAAGACAAAAATTTGCTACATCATGAAGTTTTTGCATAAGCACATGTCATGTCCTTCGCCCTCTTAATTGAGGGTAAAACCATCTAACAATAAAAATAGTTAGAAAAAAAAAGAACTTAGAATAAGAAACTTTACATGAGACTTATCCTAACAAATCTCACCAAGTACGAGTTGTAAACAATTATTCTTAATTTTAAAATGTCACTATCATGTGAATTTGAATATATTTTCGGCATACCATCCTAAATGAATTTTATGTATAAAAGGTTCTTCTGTTGATGATTAGCGAATGATCTGTGCTTAAAGGTACTTCCTAGCCGTAATGCAAATTAAACAATAAATGTATAAAAATTTCAATGATTTAACAATTATATATTTCTGTAATGTAAATTAAATAATTCAATTTAAGGGTAATATTTCAATATAAAGTTTAGAGAAATTCTATTCATCGCTATTTTTTTCACCACTTTGTTTCATTTGTTATGTATATTGATGCAATTAAAGTCATGTATTTATAGGATCTTCATTGTTTAATAAATAATGGAAAGTGGATAGATTCAGCGAAATGTTTTGGTAATATATAACAGCCCACACTACAGGAAAAACGAGTATTAGCGGCGTTTTAAAAACGCCGCTAAAAGCCTGAAAAACGCTGCAAAATATTACAGCGACGCTTAAATTTTTCGTTGTTGATACGGCCGTCGCAATAGCTTTGCAACGTTTACAAAACGTTGCTGAAACTATTAGACGGCGTTTTTTAAAACGCCGCAAAAATCTTTGACATCCGTCTCAACTTCCGTCCCAAACTAACGGATGACGTCACAATGACGTCATTTAGTGGCGTTTTTCAAAAAAACGCTACTTTTTTTAAAAAAAAAAAAAAAAATTATTATTATTATTATGAAATGAAATATCAATGCCACCCCCCCACCCACCTATATACCAAAGTTAGTGGCGTTTTTCAAAAAACGCCACTTTTGTTTTGTTTTGTTTTTTTTTTTTTGTTTATTATTATTATTATTATGAAATGAAATATCAATTCCACCCCCCACCCCTACCTATGCTGCTGCTGGTGGTACAAAAGAATATGAAAAAAAATACCAAAGTTGGCATTCTCTGTTCATACTACAACTTTGGAAACAAAGTCAAAGAATTTAACTAATTGCACATTTCATACACAAAATACAATCCAGGTTTTCAAAAACAGAATCCCAAAACATTGAAAACAAAGTTCATTAGAATATTTATAACAAAAATACTCAAAACAATCATCAAACAAGCCTTTATCCCATGAAAATTGTGAAACTAAAAAGGATTATAGAACTAGCCGCCAAAGCCTCCCTAATCGCACCTCTAGCCACCTCTTTCCTCCCATGATGTTCCCTTCTTTCATGTTCTTCTGGCACTGCCCAATAAAACTCTTCTTGGATGGTTTCAGTAGGCTTCTCCACCACTTCTCCACTGCCACATTCTTGCTCTCCAGTTTCTTCTCCCTGTATCATATCAAATGATGCTATGCTCTATAAGATGTGGGAATATAACATATGAAAGTGAAATGCAACTGAAATTATCATGTGACCATAACATTATTAGCAGTGTCATTGAAAAAAAAATTTGCATAGAAAAGAAGTTGTGACAATGAAGATGGAGGACTAGAATCTGGAAATGCTCAAAATGAACATGTTAAGAACCAAAAAATGGTTGAATATCACCATTTTCTAGATGTACTGTCGCCCCAAAATGATATTGTCAAACCAATTGAATTGCCTCCCACAGTTTTTATGTTTGAATATCACTCATTCTAGCAGCTAGGGAGTATCGTACTGGTGGAGGGAGTAGGGGGGTCACTGTAGACACCCCATTTTTGACCGACCTTAAGACTCAGACGTCACCGATTGAGCGCTCGGTGATGTTGCATACTGTGCTCGTTCAGAAGTCTCAGAGTCGCGGCCGTGCGCCCTGCTTCCGGACTACCGAACTCTCTTCTGTGCCTTGTCTCGGTTTGCGAACCAGGCTCGATTTTTCTCTGTTTTCTTTCCTGAGGGGAGGGAGTGGTCCCGTAGACTATCTCTCAGTGGCCGTGGGCTACTTTTCATGGCCGTAGGCCATTTTTCCCATTTCGGAGCCCGGTTCCCGGTTTTCGGAGCCGTTAGGCCGTGTGCCTCGGTTCGGGACCGCCCAACCATCTCCGATTTCTCCGGTTTTTGGCATGCATCTCATTTACTCCCATTTAAGGGACACTGGGGGCTCAGAAACCCACTTCGCAGCCGAACACCACTTCCGGTGCCCGGCAGCCCATTTTCGGGATCCCGAACCACGCGGTTTTGGCCCCGAGCATTCATTTTGCATCGATGTCTGTTCATTTTTGGCAGACACCTCTGTTTGGTCCTTCCGAGGGACACTGGGGTCTCTGAGACCCACTTCGCAGCCGAACACCACTTCCGGTGCCCGGCAGCCCATTTTCGGGATCCCGAACCACGCGGTTTTGGCCCCGAGCATTCATTTTGCATCGATGTCTGTTCATTTTTGGCAGACACTTCTGTTTGGTCCTTCCGAGGGACACTGGGGTCTCTGAGACCCACTTCGCAGCCGAACACCACTTCCGGTGCCCGGCAGCCCATTTTCGGGATCCCGAACCACGCGGTTTTGGCCCCGAGCATTCATTTTGCATCGATGTCTGTTCATTTTTGGCAGACACCTCTGTTTGGTCCTTCCGAGGGACACTGGGGTCTCTGAGACCCACTTCGCAGCCGAACACCACTTCCGGTGCCCGGCAGCCCATTTTCGGGATCCCGAACCGCGCGGTTTTGGCCCCGAGCATTCATTTTGCATCGATGTCTGTTCATTTTTGGCAGACACCTCTGTTTGGTCCTTCCAAGGAACACTGGGGTCCCAGATACCCACTTCGTGGCCGTATGCCACTTTCGGTGCTTATAGCCGGTTTTCGGGCCCCGAACCTCGCGGTTTGGCCCCCGAGCATTCATTTCGCATCGGTTTTCTCCGATTTTTGGCAGGTACCTCTGTTTCATCATTCCGAAGAACACTGCGGTCTCAGATGCCCACTTCGTGGCCGAACAAAATCTTTTCTTTTTGCCCTCAAAATATCTAGATATTTTGCCCTCAAAATATCTAGATATTTGAGGCAAGATATTTCAACCCTTTTGGCCCTCCTTTTAAGCCCTCTCTCTTGTCCATTCCAGCAGCTGGCCGAACCTCATTTTGGGAGGAGAAAAAAATCCTTCAAGAACACTTAAGCTTAAACCTCCATTTTCATAGCAAAAAAGCTCCAAACTTCTTCAAGTCTTGCATTATTTCTTCACCAACACCAAGCCTCACCATCTCCACTACCATTCCAGCAGCAAGGAAGGGTTTTTCAAAGGTCAAGAAGCTACAAATCCAAGTCAAGAAGCAAAGAAAGAAAGGTCTTCAAGGGTAAGACTCCAAATCCATCTTTTTGAGCACTTTCTTGATTCATTTTTCTACTCTAATTTCTTGAGAATTTGGGCTCCGACCCCTACTGATTTTGTGCTCATTTTGAGCCCCTCTACAACATTGTAGAAGGGCTCAACCATGTTTGGTGTTTGTATATACTAGTTGCTTCAATATTCATCAAGTATGTCCCATTTTTGCATGCTATTTTTGACCTATTTGCCTTTGTTTTTGGGGCTCCGACCCCTACTGGTTTTGGGCCTATTTTGAGCCCCTCTACAACATTGTAGAAGGGCTCAACCTCATTTGGCCATTCTATATACCACCTCCCTTTGAAATCCACTTTAGGCCCTAATTCTTGCATGTTTTGTTTGACTTGCTTAGCTACTGTTTTGAGCCTCCATCAGGCTTATAAATAGCCTTGTTTTGGTCTCCTTTTCATGTTATGTTGAGGGCCTTAAGCCATTTGGTTAATGTTTTTGGTACTTGCTTTGTAATTCCTCAAAATTACCGTATTCTTGCATGTTTTGTAGCCTTTTGTGCTTATGGTTTTGGCTCTTGGTCAGAGCTAATAGGGGTCTTATTTTGACCCCCTTTACATGTTTCATGAAGAAGGTTTGGTCATTTGGTGTATAGATTGCATGTCTCATGATATAGCCTATTTGGAGCTTATTTTGCATAGAATTTCTAGCATGTTTGTATTATGATTTCGAGGCTGCCATCTTCTGCAAAAGTGCTTATTTTTAGGCCCTCTTCAATGTTGTAGAAGAAAGTTTGTCCATTTGAATTTTCTATATACTACCTCTCATTATATTCCTCTTTTGGCCACTAATCTTGCATGATAATGTTGCCATATCTATGCTTACATTTTGGCCATGTTTGTTACTGAAAAATGCCATTTTTGGGACTGCCTATCTACTGTTTTTGCTGTCATGTGTCAATTGTGCATGTTTAGCATGGCTATAGGCCATTTCGGCACTTAGAATTGCATTTCGGGTTGATTTCATGCGTTGATTGTCGTTTCGCATCATTTCGGGGCTGTTTTCCCCTTTATTTAGTGGCTGAATTTGATTTGCATGCTTGCATATCATTTCCCATGTCATTTCATGCCTTAATGCATTGCCTCGGTTTGCGTGCCCATGGGCACGCACTTCGAGGCACTCCATTTTCATTCATCGGCAGCCTATGTGAGTGCGGTTGAGGCCCTCTCATGTTGGCGTAAGCCCAATCTACATTTTCATGCCATTTCATGCCTGTATGTCACTGCCTCGGTTTGCGTGCCCGTGTGCGCGCATTTCGAGGCACTTCATTTTCATCTCACGGCAGCCTATGTGAGTGTGGTTGAGGTCCTCTCATGTTGGCGTAAGCCCAATTTGCATTTTTATGCTTGTATGCCACCGCCTCAGTTTGCGTGCCCGTGTGCACGCATTTCGAGGCACTTCGGTTTTATCCGATTTGCATTTTCATATCTCCGCCTCAGTTTGCGTGCCCGTGTGCACGCATTTCGAGGCACTCTGTTTTATCCGGTTGGCATTGCGTATGCCTCCGCCTCGATTTGCGTGCCCGTGTGCACGTATTTCGAGACATTCTGTTTTATCCGATTGGCATTGCGGATGCCTCCGCCTCGGTTTGCGTGCCCGTGTGCACGCATTTCGAGACATTCTGTTTTATCCGGTTTGCATTGCGTATGCCTCTGCCTCGGTTTGATACACAAAGGTGTGTTAGATACACTGAGTGAAGCAAATAAAGTGTAATTGATACGCTAAGTGAATGGAGTGTGATTGATACACTAAGTGAATGAAGTGTGATTGATACACAAAGTGAATGATCTCAAACGGAACTTCTTTGAATGAACCGTACATACAATATCGTGCATGACTGAGAAAGAAACTTGATAGATACAATGCATTACAATGCATGATGCTTACGGAAAGCAATAAATGGACAAAGCGGCGCTTTAGAAAGCACCTCATGAGGTGAGTGGCGGTGAACCGCCCTACTCTGATGGGGATCTCCCCTCGTGCTCTTCGAACACTTACCTTTAACTTGCAGTACAAAGGCTCTGGAATGCTAACAAGTAACAACATCTGCATGTAGGAGCCACGACTGCCGCTTGTCTTCCTGATCATACTCACAACTTTCCCTATTCTCCAACGGGGTGACAGACTAGGTTGGTTTAGTATCCAGAATTGAGGTGCACACATGCTATCTCAACCTATGGGGCTTCCATACAGATTTCAAGCCGAGGGCGCGCCTCTGGGTATTTAAACCAGACTTTAGTCTCGGAAATCCCAAACCTTTGCGTTCTAGGCCACGGCCATTCGAACTCTAATTTCCACCGTCGCAGTTGGTCTCCTAGGAACTCATCGCAAACACGGCCAAGATGCCTCTGGCAGGGAATGGTATTCAGAGAGAGCATTTCTGATCGCCATTCTGGCTTGAAGTAGACTTGATCTTGAGCTTGAGGTAGAGGCACACTCATACTTCGGAACATTGGCAAGACCTGAAGAGATACACACGGAATACAGTCTCGGAACTTACTGAAGTTGGAGCAAACTCAGATGCCCGACATTTTCCTCTTTTGCTTTTGCTTTGCAGTCCGGAACCTATATGGCTTCAGATAGATCCTGGTTTTACTGTTCTCACATGACCTGGGTTGAACCTTGCGGTTTTATGAAAGAACAAATTCTGTTTTGCACAAATGTGGAGAACGGCACGGCACTCGGAGCACAAAACGATTTTATTTTTGAAATTGAGAAAAGGATTCTCAACCGGGTATTAAGCCTACGACTGAACACAGTGCACTACGACTCAACAATGGAAAACAAAAGGCACACAACCTAGACATATCGAGTAACACTCGAGACGACTCAAAACAATGATCGAAATAAAACAAAAAGACACGACACTCATACGTGCACAGGGAGCCGGTTTCATCGGGTAGTGTTTCCCACCCTTTCTCATTTGTGGTTCTCACATCACTCGGCCCTCAAGCTCTGCTTTTCACGAAAAAGCCCTTTTCTCACTTTTTCTCTCATCGCACATCTCTCTATTCTTCAATCTCTCATTTTTCATCCCTCCCCTGGGTGGTTGATGGATAAACAGAAAGTTGTGGGCTTTTGCCCCTGGTATTCTACCAGATCTTCTTCTTCTGCATGCAGCTAGTGAATTCCTCCCATAGAGGGGTTGTGCTACAAATGAGTGTGTAGCGAATCTGCAGCTGACACCGGTTGATGATGCTCTGCCGGGGAGCTTGGACGTGATCAGATCTGTCAAGATGAGGGAGTGGAATATCTTGATCCATTCCCGTTTGTGCTTCGCACTTGGCTCGACAGTGTTTTGCTTGGAGGATGAGAGCTTTCTGCCCTTTCTAGCTTCAGTTGTGCCCTCTTCTGGCAGGTAGAGTGCCCCCCCCCCCTTTTTTTTTTTTTTTGGCAAATGCATTGACAATAGGGAAAAGACAGGAAGCCTAACTCAAATGTGCCCCTAGTTCATCATTTCGACCATTTTTTGTTTTTGGCTTTCTACTAAAACAATTTTGACCAAAATGAGAGTTAGATTAACATGCTTGTTCATTTTTGATTTGAAAGCATGCAAGTCAGGCTATGAGCACTGAAAATTTTCCTTTTTTCGGTCCAAGAAATGGTCCAGTTTTGGAAAAGATAGAATGATTTTCGAGAAAATAGTCAACCTCAGTAAAAACTCTCAAAAACTATTTTTGCAAACGGCCACTTGCTCAACGAGCATGAAACCTACTCCTGAGATGCACAACCTCGGATCCAAGGGAAAACTGCCCTGTGCTTGAAGAGAGCTGCATGGCAACGGAAAGTTGCCCCTTGTTTGAACGGCACCGCGGCGCATGGAATGGCAACGGAAAGTTGCCCCTTGTTTGGATGGCACCGCAGCGCGTTGAATGGCAACGAAGAGTTGCCCCTTGTTTGAATGATGCCGCAGCGCATTGTAGTCAGTCCTCGGAGCGACGAACACAACCAGACTCTCGGATACAGAGAAGGCAAGATGACAAAACCATTACATGGACACAATCAATTTGAATTGTTTTACGGCTGGACTTCAGAATGAAGTTGCCTACGTATCCCAAAGATGGGAATCAAGCCTTACGTAGTTCGGGGTTAAGGTACACTCGGGTATTTAACCTCTCCTTTTTATGCTCTAACTTTTGCCAAGGCGCCTGTTGCAGGTTTTCGACCTTGCGAGCTTTGTTTTTCTTTTCTTTTCATTTTCATTTCTTTCTTCTTTTTTTTTTTTTTTTCTTTCTTTTTTTTTTTTTTTTCTTTCTTTTTTTTCTTTCTTTGCATTTTTTTCTTTTCTCTTTTTTTGTTCTTTTTTGCATTTTTCTTTTTTTCTTTTTCTTCTTTTTCTTGCTCTAACTTTTGCCTGGGTCGCCCTTCGGGTTTTCGGCCCAGCGAGCCTCTCAAAGGGTAAAAGTGTAGCTTGGTCCATGCCAAATGGTTGTAGGGTTTTGAAGTCATCCGTATCCAGGAGAGTGGCTGTTGATTTGCAGAAGGATCCATCTTCGGCTCTTCGAGCACATAGGACATTGTCGCCCCTAGTTCGGGGGGGTACTTCTGTTCTAGCTTTGTGAGCTTCTTTTGACGACATCTGATCCTCTTGATCTGACTTTGGTGCCTCTTGCTCGAGGGCTGCTTCAAATCTGGCCACACAGGCCTCATGTTGTAGTTGACCGTTGAACCTTCTGAATTCAAGTTCAAGGTTTGAAAGCAAAGGGGTCGAGTCTCGAGACCGAGAGTGATCCTAAGCTGCACAATCTCAAGAGTGATTCCACACAGGTCTTCGCAAGACCGCGCAAAACATTTTTTTGAAAGTTTTTAAGAAAGCGACAAATCGCTCGCGCTGAAGACAGTGTCGGACCAATCTGGATCAAAGCTAGGGTCCTTCTCAGTACTCACACTAACAAGCATGATTTCATTCATTAAGGGCTTAGCACGCCTCTCTTTCTCTCAATTTGATCAAAGTTTTGCAAATCCTGAGGAATTCCTTCCTCTTTGTTTTCACTGCAGTGTTCAAAAAGTTTTGAAAAACTTAGGTCAATACAATGGCTTCAAGGCACAAGAGAGCAGGTGGAATGCGCTGCCATTTCATTCAAACCCGGCCAACTAACACACGGCAGAAGCAAATAGAGAGGTGAAAATCACTGCTGTTTCATTCAAAATCTGTTGGTACAACTGGCTCCCTGGCAGAAACAGACTCAAAACAAAACAAAAGACAACAAAAAACAAAATGGTGACGTCCGAGGTAACACCCCCGGAATCACCCGACTCCTATACAACAGGACTGACTCGATACAACAAGACAGACCCAAAACAAAAGAGACTGACTAAAACAAAAGACAGACTCAAAACAACAACACAACTGACCCAATACCCAAGTCAGAATGCAAAATTAACAGCACTTGTACATTGCTCAAAACAGTGCATGCCATTCACCACAGCTGGAGTAATCGAGCGCCACCGCAGGTGGTTCATCCCCGATCACATCACATTATCCCCAAGTTCACCGATCCTGCCGATAGACTTTGCAGAGCTTGGCGGGAGGACAACCCGTTGTCAAATAGATCCTGTACTTCATGGCGAAGACGGAAGCAGTCGTCGGTAGTATGGCCAGTTTGCTGATGGTACGCGCAGTACTGGGTAGCATCATGTAGCCGGAAGAGGGTTCGGAGAGGCCGAGGCTCAAGGGTTTGAGATGGCCTTGTCCTACAAGGATTTGGAAAGCTTTGGACAAAGGCATGTGGAGGGCATGGAAGACCCTCCGACCTCGGGGTTGGTACTTCTGGTTTGTGGATTTTTACACCAGCAGAAGATTGGCAGGTGCTGGCCTGGTTTGCTGATCTCTTCCTAGTGCAGGATTGTTTCTTTCTGATACAACGACCCTTTCCCAGTTTTCCCTTTGATTCAACTGCCCCCGACTTGAGTGGCGAAAATGCCGTCCACAGTTTTTGCAACAACTGTGAGCACTTGCTCTTTGTTCAGTCCCTCGGCTTTCAAAGCCTCAACAGCCAACAGAAGATGTTCATGGGGATCCATGTCCGCCCCTATCTTGTTCTTTCCATTCGCCTCCACTTTGCCAAGGGATTGGCATTCCTCAAATGCAGCCGTCCAAGACTGGGATCCTTTTGACATGAACTCCCTGGTAGGCGATGTGGTTGATGATGGAGCCAAAACTCCAAAGGCTAAATCTGTCACATCTTTGAAGATCTATCATTCAGCTCAGAAGTAGTGGGTTCACGGGTTTGAGATGATTGGGGTTCAAGTGCATTCATCGTGCTTAAGCCCATGCTTTCCGGGATAAACATCTCGGGCTTGAGTACATGGGTCGGGGGTATATACTGGGGTTGTAGGTGGGTAGCAGTGTATGGCTGAGGTTGGGATGTGGATGAGGTACTTGGTCCTTGGGGTTTTGAAATGGAGCTATTGTCCGGTTGTCAATGAGATTCTGGATCTCATGACGAAGGCGGTAGCAATCATTGGTGCCATGGCCGCGCTGCTGATGATATACACAGTATTTGCTGGGGTTATGTCTGGCAGGGAGTGGGTTTGGCAAAGGTTGAGGATTAAGGGGTTTGAGATGCCCTCTTTCCATCAGGACTTTGAATGCGCTGGTTAGGCTCATATGGAGGGGAGTGAAAGTTCTGCCCTGAACTCGGGCTGGGCTGGCTGGTTGTGAGGCAGATGTCCCAGATGGGCGCTGCGTTCCAAAACTGGTCTCAGCTTGCATGGCAGTTTCCTGATTCAACGCTGCTACCACGGCCACAAATTCTTCCGAACCCTGTGACATCACGGTCTGCTGAGTCCGAACAAAGGTGATGTGACTGGTGACTGACGGATCAGATGAACCGGTGAGCCCTGACTGGCCTTTCTTTGCCTTGCCTCAGCGAAAGAACACTGGTTGCCCTTGAATTGAATTTCTGACCTAACAAAGTCTATCAGCACTAGTCCAATGTACCTGGGGGATAGTGGAGCCTTCTGAAGCTATGGTTCCAGGACTACCTAGCAAAAGAGAAAACGGACAGCATCTCAGCCCAATTTCACCAGAACAGATATGAGTATAGTTGGATGAGTGTGCCCTTTCCTGGATTCTACCCCCAAATTCTGCCTCAAAACTGAATCTGATATCCGCAGATAACTGATTCTCAAATAACTGACTGATGCCCGCAGGCCTGATACCCAAAATACTGAATTGGTGCCCGCAGGCCTGATGCTCAAACTCGCAAACTGATACATGCATTCCCTGTAGAGGCACACTCTAACAAGCACATAACAGATAAGTGAGAGCCAAAACACCCCTATGTTGGGGTAGGGTTTCCCTGTCCTATTTTGTCAGGAGCTAGGGTTTCACTACGCACGCAGCGGCTTCAAACAACCTATAAACGGGTAAGCAACCTGTCCTAGTTTGGAATGGTCACTATGGATCCGAATATGCACTAGGTCGAATGGTCAAAAAGGGTGCCCCGGTAAAACCGGGGTTTGTGTTCCCATGCTGTCAGAGCCCAGAGCCGATCAGCCTTACGGACATGACTTGACAAGACAAGCCTCCGGCAAATCGTTCGGAATGGCATATGGCAAACACGGTGTCCTAGGCGCACCAATGCAAATGCAATGCAAAGAAACACACAAGTGTAGTCAAAACAGATATCATGAGTTCGAGTCAAGTTCTCTAAATCCCCAGCAGAGTCGCCAGAAACTGTAGACGTCCCCGAACGCCCCGGGAGGGTTAAGTCCCGTTCTGTTCATATTGGGGTCACTACAGTTCAAGGACTCAAATGTCACGGTTCTTAATCTTGAACCAAAGAGTCCAAATCCGGCAAATCGTTTTGAAAACAGATTTTTTGAAAGAAGTGCCAAACATGGACTGCTTTGCCAGATAACAGAGTCGCCACCTAAATATTTTTTAAATGGGAAATTTAGGAAACCCTGACTCGGTGCCAAAGGCCACGTGTCCGTCATCACCAAAGTTGGCTCGGGAACTTGGGTACGATTGGGGAAGGTCACATCGTGAGCACCCCCGCTCGCCCGGTCAAAGACCGGCCTCTACTAACCATGATATCTGTTTTTGAAAACCTTGTGAGTTCTTATTCCGGTTATTAGCCTAGGTTACTATGTGATGCTCGCAGCAAACAAGTATAGACTGGGCCGCCTGAATTGGAACAAAACATTTCATGTTTGTTTGTTTGAAAATGGTTTGATGGTGCTACCCGCAGGTAGGCTAAGACGCGGATTTGCCACCCTCAGGTGGGCTTAGAAAACATGATTTTGCCACTATCTAGTGGGCTTAAAACAAACATTCATGATTGTCCCAATTCAATAACTCAACCTCCACCCACAGGCATTCAAGGCAGTTATATCACATAAGCAATAGCCTCATGGTAAGCATGCTATCATGGCAACACTCACACGCATGCAAGGATGCTAAAGCATAAAACTCACCGAGTACTCCAAGCCAAAACAAAACAGAAACTGATTAGAAATCATGCATGATCCTAAATACAGAATGCCTAATGCAACACATGCAAAATGCAACTATAGCAGGCTCGGCTATTCTAAATGGCATATGGAATGCTACAACTAACACGTATTCAATTTGGAATTGAAATACAAATGCAGTTTGTATGATGCGCCGAGCCCGGTGCGTGCAAAACAGATGAATGATGCAAACATGCTGTCATACTGTATGCTAATTGAAATATGCCCTATATCTAACCATCGTAAGCGGTAAATAAAAGGGAGAAAGAAATGGGGTTGGAAGACATACATCACACTCACCCACACTTATTACAGTTATGCCCTCGCGCAGAGGGTCCGAATAAAATAATACAGTCCGAAATAAAAATACAATCAGTCCGAATATACAGATTTCTAATTAATAAATTAACTAAGAAAGCTTTAAAATGGCTGCAAGCCAGGGGCTGCCTCGCTTCTGATGAATGATGTATGCTGGGCTGCCTCGCGCAGAAATCCACTGGGATGCCCAATTTAGCCTCTGTTTGCAATGTTTTCGAAATGCGTGCCGACTCCGAAAAGTTGCTGATTCCTTATTTGCTGCAACAGAGAGCAGGAAAAGGGCATAGCAATGTATTTCACAAATATATGCATGCCTCGATCCTCGTGCCACCAATCACGCATATCGATGCATGATGGCCGAGGAATCGGATTGCACAACTCAATATAGGGTGCAATGCAGATGAATGCTACAGCAAAACCTAACTCCATCATGGGTAATCCGGAGTGTCGGTGACTTGGGAATTGAGACCCGTTCCGTCACTCGGAGTACGAAACGTGCCTCGTTTCCCGTGCCCGGGCTAACTCCTATCCCGAACACGATGCAATATGCATGATATGCATGAAATGCAACTAAGATACAGCCTAGCATGCTCAATGCTGTGAAAATGAGATGAAAATGAGATGCCTCGAAAAGCGTGCACGCGGGCACGCAAACCGAGGCGATGATGTGAAATGCAAATCGGATAAAACCGAAGTGCCTCGAAATGCGTGCACACGGACGCATACCGAGGCATGATGAAATGCAAATCGGATAAAACCGAAGTGCCTCGAAATGCGTGCCCACAGGCACGTAAACCGAGGCGATGATGAAATGGAAATCGGATAAAACGAAGTGCCTCGAAATGCGTGCACATGGGACGCAACCGAGCGATGATGTGAAATGCAAATCGGATAAAACCGAAGTGCCTCGAAATGCGTGCCCACAGGCACGTAAACCGAGGCGATGAATCGCCTCGGTTTACGTGCCTGTGGGCACGCATTTCGAGGCACTTCGGTTTTATCCGATTTGCATTTCACATCATCGCCTCGGTTGACGTTCCCATGTGCACGCATTTCGAGGCACTTCGATTTTACCCGATTTCCATTTCATCATCGCCTCGGTTTACGTGCCTGTGGGCACGCATTTCGAGGCACTTCGGTTTTATCCGATTTGCATTTCACATCATTGCCTCGGTATGCGTACCCGTGTGCACGCATTTCGAGACCCTTCGGTTTTATCCGATTTGCATTTCACATCATCGCCTCAGTTTGCGTGCACGCGTGCGCGCTTTTCGAGGCGTCTCATTTTCATCTCATTTTCATAGCATTGAGCATGCTAGGCTGTATCTTAGTTGCATTTCATGCATATCATGCATATTGCATCGTGTTCGGGATAGGAGTTAGCCCGGGCACGGGAAACGAGGCACGTTTCGTACTCCGAGTGACGGAACGGGTCTCAATTCCCAAGTCACCGATACTCCGGATAACCCATGATGGAGTTAGGTTTTGTCGTAGCATTCATCTGCATTGCATCCAATATTGAGTTGTGCAATCCAATCCCTCGGCCATCATGCATCGATATGCGTGATTGGTGGCACGAGGATCGAGGCATGCATATATTTGTGAAATACATTGCTATGCCCTTTTCCTGCTCTCTGTTGCAGCAAGATAAGGAATCAGCAACTTTTCGGAGTCCGGCACGCTTTTCAAGAAAAACATTGCAAACAGAGGCTGATTTGGGCATCCCAGTGGATTTCTGCGCCGAGGCAGCCCAGCATACATCATTCAGCAGAAGCAAGGCAGCCCCTGGCTTGCACGCCATTTTAAAGCTTACTTAGCTTAATTTATTAATTAGAAATTTGTATATTTCGGACTGTATTGTATTATTTCATTTCGGACTGTATTATTATTTATTCAGACCCTCTGCGCGAGGGCACAACTGTAATAAGTGTGGGTGAGTGTGATGTATGTCTTCCAACCCCCATTTCTTTCTCCCTTTTATTTATCCGCTTATGTTGGTTAGATATAGGACATATTTCAATTAGCATACAGTATGACAGCATGTTTGCATCATTCATCTGTTTTGCACGCACCGGGCTCGGCGCATCATACAAACTGCATTTGTATTTCAATTCCAAATTGAATACATGATAACTGTTGCATTCCACATGCCATGTTTAGGATAGCCGAGCCTGCTATAGTTTGCATCTTTGCATGTGTTGCATTAGGCATTTCTGCATTCTTAGGATCATGCATGGATTTCTAATCAGTTTTCTGTTTTAGCTTGGAGTACTCGGTGAGTTTTATGCTTTAGCATCCTTGCATGCGTGTGAGTGTTGCCATGATAGCATGCTTGCCATGAGGCTAATTGCTTATGTGATATAACTGCCTTGAATGCCTGTGGGTGAAGGTTGAGTTATTTGAATTGGGACAATGCATTGAATGTTTGTTTTAAGCCCACTAGATAGTGGCAACATCATGTTTTCTAAGCCCACCCGAGGGTGGCAAATCCGCATTTTAGCCTACCTGCGGGTAGCACCATCAAATCATTTTCAAACAAACAAACATGAAATGTTTTGTTCCAATTCAGACGGCCCAGTCTATACTTGTTTGCTGCGAGCATCACATAGTAATCCTAGGCTAATAATCGGAATAAGAACTCACAAAGTTTTCAAAAACAGATATCATGGTTAGTAGAGGCCGGTCTTTGACCGGGCGAGCGGGGGTGCTCACGATGTGACCTTCCCCAATCGTACCCAAGTTCCCGAGCCAACTTTGGTGATGACGGACACGTGGCCTTTGGCAACGAGTCAGGGTTTCCTAAATTTCCCATTTTAAAAAATATTTAGGTGGCGACTCTGTTATCTGGCAAAGCAGTCCATGTTTGGCACTTCTTTCAAAAAATCAGTTTTCTCAAAACGATTTGCCGGATTTGGACTCTTTGGTTCAAGATTAAGAACCGTGACATTTGAGTCCTTGAATTGTAGTGACCCCAATATGAACAGAACGGGACCTAACCCTCCCGGGGCGTTCGGGGACGTCTACAGTCACGCCAAGATCAATGGTTGAGATGTGGCAGGCCTTGCTTGGAATAGGGGTGAGTAGCAGAGTGATGCTGGTGTAGAGAGTTGGGCACCGTGTGCCAGTGGTAATGTGTTTGAACTTTGTAGTGACCAGAACATATACATGTGGCACAGAGCTCCTAATTTATAAGTTGACTTGCTTAATTCTTAGTTTTTGTTTGATTCCTTTTTATTTTTATTTTTTATTTTCTTGGAGATTTTCTTCATAGCTTTGTGAGGCCTGTTATGTTCCTTGAATCTTAATTGCCTCGACTTATATCGGCTGTATGTTTATCAACCTATGCTTGCATCAAGAGAATCACTATGAAGTACCATTAGGCACCTCAATTTTTTGACTTGTATGGCTTTCATTTCACTGGCTTATTGGAAATGTTCACTAGATGCTGCTTTCAGGAAGCCATGTTCAGGGTATAAATTGAAGGAAATTACTGGAAGTAAAATATTTGGTGCTGATAATGAAGATGGAGGACTAGAATCTGGAAATGCTATTTCGAATCCTACTAATAAAACAGGACTACATACTTATCAGGTATTTATTTTATATTGGCTGGATGAAAAATTCATATGAACATACGTAAAATGTCGTGTTGCAATTCCGTCAAATTAGCTGTATTTTTAATGAACACATTTATCAATAAACATGGCATTCAAACTACAAATGCTAATAAATTGATATCAACTCCCAAACAATGAACAAAAAGCTAACACAAAGTTGTTCAATAAAAATCTAAACAAGATCAAAACCAGAACAAACATGTAAACAAATATATTAGAACTTACCTCCAATGAGAAAGTTAGGGTTTCTTTTCTCATAGGGTTGGGTATGGCGACCACCTTCATCCTTTGTGAGGACATATATTTCTGCCTCAAACCTCTTGTATGTTTTCACTGACCCAGGCTTGGCAATCACCTGTGCAGCAGAGGATAGCTAAGTACATCCTCCTAAAATTATTTTCCAGTTTTTTGCTTATAAAACTGGGGGTTAATTTCATACATTTCACATAACATTTTTCGACACCCATCACTGTATCCACACACATCATGATCACCAATAGATAAACATTTTAAAACTAGTGTAAGGTTAAAATAGCTTTCCTTTCAAACATATGAGTTACCTGAAATTTGCATTTCAGACTCATAAATTGACTGAATTATTTATAAGGTTATTTACTGTCAGCAATATGTTCTAGCACAAATACTTTAGTGTGATTTATTGGTGTCATTTACCAGTCCTCGCTGAATAGCTTCCCGTTTTAAGCCACGTAGAAGAAGACCGACATTGTCGCCAGCCTAGTCAAATGTAGAAGTTTCCCATAATTCAATACCCCACCGAGTGCTGTACAAAAGCCTTTGTACTATAAATGGTTTAAAATCAGTTACTTACTTGTCCAAAATCCAAGATTTTCTTGAACATTTCAACACCAGTCATTGTCTTTTTCATTGGAGCACCCTACAGTGGACAGTAAAACATTAGGGCCAACCATTCCCAAGATGCAATTTGACCATAAGATTACAGGACAACTTTCAGACAAGGATCACTACAATATAGAACAATCACAGCCCTTCGGAATGTTGCCTTACTCGGTACATGGGTTGAGGGACAAAAGCCCAAGCATTCTATACATGCATAAAACAAACAAATTTTTATTTACACACTCACCTACATCAACCCTAAAATCTCAACATCCTCTCCAACTTTGATTGTCCCTTGTTCAACACGACCCGTGGCAACAGTTCCACGTCCCTTCACAAATAGAGAGAGTCATTTGATAGAAAATTTTGCAAGAAAAATCTTTTAAAAAAGTAGAGAAAAAATCCTAGTGCAAACCTAGTTACCTGAATTGAGAAAACATCTTCAATGGGCATTAGGAAAGGTTTATCAAGTTGGCGTACAGGGTCAGGGATATATTCATCTACAGCATCCATTAATTTTAAAATGGCCTTCTTCCCTATTTCTTCATTTGTACCCTGCAAAGCAGACAATGCTGAACCTCGGATGATAGGTATTTCATCCCCTGGAAACTTGTAGAAGCTAAGCAGCTCTGCCAGAAATATAAGCTCACATGAAACACTTTCAAATAAAGTTTTGATGTTGCATTATCCAGCAATAGATGAAAACAAACACAATGAACTCAAATGCCAAAACCACGGAGCTTCATTTCTACAAGCTCAAGTAACTCAGGATCATCAATAGCATCAACTTTATTTAGAAAACACACAAGTGATGGCACACCAACCTGCATTGCAGGAGAAAAAGGTCTTTCTATAGAAACTGTGTCAAGGACTAACATGAACACTAAAATCATTTCAGACACTGCCAACAATAGAGACTGACCTGTCGTGCAAGCAGAATATGTTCTTTTGTCTGTGGCATGGGCCTATCGGGAGCAGAGACAACCAGAATACCCCCATCCATTTGGGCAGCTCCAGTAATCATGTTCTACAAATCAATCCATATTATCTAATAAGCAAAGTATTTATTAAAAACTTTTTTAAAGGTGACAGTTTTTAAAGGCGAATGCATAACACGAGCATTTTACCCCATGTGAGGAGAGGCGCCAGCGTCAGGGTATCAAGGCTTAAGCATTTTGAATTTTTATATTTAGTAAATAAATAATGAAATATTTTGAAATGGTAAAAAAATCCTAAAATTAAATATAAAGATCTAAATACATTTCTCCTTGCAGCGTTGAACATTTCACTACAGAAAAGGAGGTTTATTCTCATAGAATGTGAAATTAACACTTAACTTCAGTTACCATGCCTTTCACTTGTGTTTTTTCTTGGTTGGTCATCTACTTGATTTTTCCTATGGAATATAGTTACAAAAGTGCTTCTTATTTTTTAAAATATTTTAACCATGTATTAGACTAAATTTAACATCAACCCAGCACAAGCTCTCCATGTCAGTACTCCTCATGTGCTTATGAGAAAAAGGCATACAAGGTGCACTATTTATACTATGATGTGCAAGCTTTTGGGGAGTGTTGCCTAAAAATCAAAATTTCAACGCATCTTGCCTTAGCATTGCTGCGAGGCAAGCCTCAATAACACCTTTTAAATTTTGCTAAAAAGTGCATGTGTACATAATACTGTACAAAAGAAATATACACAATTAATTGGAACTTTGGGGATCAATACTTCTAAGCTTGCTACAATACTTTGAATTAGATGAGGACAAAATTGGATGCAGCAAGGATAACAAGCTCAATGCAAGTTGACAACACTTGACAACACGTGCCATTTTATTCTCAAAGAAAATTATGTTCAATCAGATTGATTAGGTATGGTGATGCAGCAACAGTAACAACAAAAGAAGCAATAATAATGACAGTAATAGTTACAGTTACAATCATATTAATTATGATGATAAAGCAAATACAGTTATTCTTTTGCAACAAATCCATGTTAATTAAGGCTTACTTTAACATAATCTGCATGTCCTGGGCAATGTACGTGTGCATAATGCCGCTTAGCAGTCTCATACTCCACATGGGCCTGCAACATCAAGTCATTCCTTGTATTTGATATGGATTGATGCTTCAAAAATCTTACAAGGTTTCAAGAAGAAATATGGATGCTAAACAAAATCATATGGCCTAGCATAATGGTGTAAAAAAACAATAACCCACCATTGCAATTGTAATCCCTCTCTTTTTCTCTTCAGGGGCTTTGTCAATTTCATCAAAGGCAACAGCCTTAGCTTTGCCTTCTTCTGCTAGCACCTAAAGGAGGTGCATAACCATTTTAGAACCCAAATTTCACAGCAATACAAATCATCTACAACTTTTAACTCATTATAATAATACAAAATTAGCAGTTCAAAAAAGAAATTAAACAGAAACATCAAATTCATCAAGGCACCAACAAATTTTAACTCATTATAATAATGCATATATGACTTAAGTGTCAAAGATCCTATTCTCAGGTATTTCTCCCATGGATGTCTGTACTTGAATTTGCCATGCCTCGGCTCCCATTTTGCAAAATTAGCCTACACAACAATAATAATAATAATATTAATAAATCATATTATTATTATTGACATTATTATTTAATCAAAGCGCCTCCAAAGGCAACCCAAGTCCGACTGGTGGAGGTTGTATTCTCAGGGATCTTAGAGGTAACATTGTATATGCTTTGTCGAACTTTTATGGCTAGTCCTCGACAAATTCTAAAGTGCAAGTTTACTACTTACCCAGGATTCTTCAGTGCTTTTTGAATTCAAAACACTTTTATATCCCTGCAGAAGTGTTTTGTCATCCTTGGATTCTCCATTGCTTTGCTTTTTGAAGTATTCACTTCCAAATCCTGTAAATTCATTTAGTCTTCCTCTTGTAAATGTTATAGTTCTTAATGAAAAATCAAGAAAGAAATAAAGTTCAAATCATAAGTATATCGGTGGCTTTTGGAATTACAAATGTATATATATATATATATATATATTCCTTTAATGAAGACTAAATAAATAATAAACAAAAGACAAAAACAAACTCGTTGAACTATCTGCATAGAAATGTATAAGGGTAGTCAACTAAGCAAATTCAATTAGTTGGTTCAATGTATGATTTGAGACCTAGATTTAAAAAATGAATTTTAAATAACTTGGTAAACATGATTTTAACAAAATACGTCAATTAATAAACTAACACACTCACATTAAAAAATTAACGTGATTCGGTAATACTTATGTCCTACAAAGAATGAGAGAAATACATTTTAATAATTCATCACTAAGACCTTCAACCACTAATAAGTAAAGAATCCTAACTACAATCACCATAAAATAATCTCTCATAATTTTAGCAGAATCCATAATTACTAACTTCTCATTCCTTCTCATCAACAATCCATGTCAATAATGAACTCTCCTACAATGTTATAAAGTTTAATCTCAAATTCTTTCATTTAAAATCTACCAATCCAAACATAACCTTATTTTATTGAAATTTTACACAAAATCTCCATCAGAATGACTTGACAATGATAGTTTTGTTTTGTAGATGAAAGTTATTTAGATAGCTTCTTGTTTTGTAAATGAAGCAGCTCTTAGAGATGAATACTTACAAACCAGATTCAGGACAAGAATGGAGCAGCTCTTAGAGATGAATACTTACAAACCAGATTCGATCGATCTGGTTCAACGATCTGATCTGATCTAATCTGAAAATGAAAAAATTAGAGAGTAAATCAGCAGATTTGACAATGAGAAAGTAGACCAACAGAGATCGAACTGGTTCAAACTCAAACACCGATTAAGAGAATGAAAATTGTACCTGAGATAGGAGAACAGAGATCGATCTGGTTTGAGAATGATATCGATTTTGGATCTGCGATTTGATGAAGAACAGATCGAGTTTGAGTTCAAGTTCGATGAAGAGACTGATCAAAGCACTCCAGCGACAGATCGACGAATATACAATGCAAAATCTGCAATCGAGCGAGAGAGAGAGAGTGTGTGTGTGCGTCTTTGATTTGGTTCGATGAATATCAGTCGAGGGCTTTGGAAGGGAGAGAGAAAGAGAGAGGGAGAGAGACCGAGCTACGGAAGAGACGGAGAGAAAGTGAGAGACGGAGTATGGACGGTGTCAATATATACACCCAATACGACGTCGTTCAACTGAGCTCTAAGACAACGTTTTGAAGATGTTGTCTTTCATCCATCTATAATGGCGTTTCCCAAAACGCCATAAAAGAAACGTTGCAGTAGGCTATTTTTCCTGTAGTGCCACCAATATTTATAGCTATAAAAGGTACAATTTATACAAGTTAGCACTATTAACCTTTTAACAACAACAAAACGTAAAAAATACAACTCTTTTTAACCTTTTAATAATTTGCAAAATTGAAAATGACAAAATCGAAGTATAAAATTTAAAACACTAAATAATAACTTATACTGTCATGACCCCATTCCGCTCCTATTAGAATGATGTCGTGAGGGCTAGTAATCCGAGATTACCGAAGGCTAACTTATAAAGATTCACACAACAAGGTATACATATGGGGTATATATGTGCGGAAGTAATAAATTTAAATCTAATTGGTTCATAAGAGCTGTGCATAGATTGAAGGAAATGCCACACATCTTAACATTGTTTTACAACTTGAATACAAAACAAAATAAAGTGCACCTTGCATCTTGATCAAAAGGCTTCTCAAGTCAAAACATACAAAAGAGTGAACCAAAAAAAAAAAAAAAAAAAAAAAAAAAACTAAGAAGCATGATCTTCAAGATGGTACAAAACATGAAACAAAACATGTCATCCACAAAGTCTAGGCGACATCGCCTTCTTGATCCTCACCTACATATATATATATATATATATATATATAAGGGAGAGAGGTGAGCTGAAAACTCAGTGAATGATATAAATAATAAAGGTTTGAATGAATGATATCCGAGATTTTGCCAAAACCATACATATCATAACTTGTAACAAAACAAGGGATGAACCAAGTCCATCAATCAAAGTCTTTCAAAGTTTCTTGGGATGTTTACTAACATCTACATAATACCAAGGGATGACACTCATTGACAAAACAAGGGAATAAGTAACTTGAAATCGGTTAAACAAGCCCACCCGTCTGTGGCAAGGGAGATATCTCAAACAAGGGCGCTAGTTGCATTAAAGTCCCCTAGCACTAAGGGCCTTTCAAGAATGTCATCAAAACTATGGGGACGTATTTTGTGAATGACAATACTTGGCTAAGGTGACGCCAAAGTATCAGCCGAGGTGCCACGTGGCTTGGTCATGCGCTGAGATGATCTCGGCTAGGCCGAGGTTGTCTGCCGAGATACTGGAATCTGAGATAAGAATATGAGGGACAAGTGTCCTAGAATAGGGGAGGACCTCAGTCTGGATAGAGATAAGGCTTAAAAAGAGTTTATTTCTATCTAGATGAAGGTCTAGGATGAGCATGGAGCCTGAGTCCATTGAAGTGAGGCTTCTAGGGGGATTAGGTTACTGCTGGTTATAAAAGCGAGGCACCCTCATGGATCTGAGGTAAGTTCTTTCTTGTGAGTTTAAGCATAATTTGCTATCTTTGAGAGATATTGATTATTGACTTGATCGCCGGAGTGCCCCCGGGTGGACGAACCATCGCTAGATTCTCATCTTCTTGTTACAGGTTGTTGGGCTTAATTTATTCTACCGGTGCTCTCTAGTTGAGTTCCCCTTCTGGTTGTGTGGTCGGAAATCAACACTCACAATTTGGCGTCATCTGTGGGAACTTAAGGAGAATAGATGGCCAACGACGAGCAGGAAGAAAAGATTGCAGATGACATTAACAGTGAGAGTTGTGAACATAGAGATCCTAACGTCGGGAAAGAAAACCAAAATGAGGAAGCATAAGATTTGAATCATGGAGAGAAGGACGTCGGCAAAGAGGGGAATACCCTGAAGAAAGCTGGTCGAGATGAGTACTACAATAAGAGCGACCTCCAGGTATGGAAGGATAGATGCCTAAGGAAGGATGGTGAGATGAAAGGAATGGAGAACAAGTTAGTAGACCTATAGTCAGTTGTCAACTTCATGATGCAGAACAACGTGATGCAACCATCGTTCCCGTTGTAGGACATGCTAGTACCAGCGGCCAAGACTGATGCCTAGAAAGGGAGGCAAAAAACAATCCTAGTAGTCCCGCAGCATGGCAAGGAAAAAGAACGCTCACATCGGCCCTTACGGGATGTCGGGCGAGTAGAGTTGGTGAGTCGTAGAGGACACCATGAACCAAGGGAACTTATGCCAAAGAACTTCGGCATATCCAGGGGAATAGACTTTGCTTTGATACAGTGAATGAAGAGAAGTCTAAGAGGATGCATAATGACGCCAGGAGTAGCGCGCCAAAAAGGCTGAAATCTATTGATAGTCGAGCTCCCTACCAAACGAAGAAGGATCTGAGGGACTATCTACAGAGGAAGCAACTCCATGCTGAGGTAACATCCCCTGCCATACCGAGAACGTCGTTTGCAGTGGAGTTAGATAGATTTGAGGCCCCAAAGAGATTCCATATGCCGAGGTTCCAGATTTATGACTGTAAGTCTGATCCGAACTTTCATGTCGGCTTATATTTAAATTTAATGGCTTTGTATAGTGGGAATGAGCAGTTGCTGTGCAAGATGCTCCCCTCATCCTTTGGGGAAATCGCATCGGATTGGTTCCACAAGTTGCCGAAAGGAACTATGAAGAGTTGGGAAGGCCTAGCCGAGATATTTGTGGCTAGGTTTGTAACAAACAAGTTGCAGTGAACATTGGTGAGGGTGAAAGCCTCAGGGCTTATGCCAAACAGTATTGTGAGGTGTTCAACCAAATACCGGTATGTAACCAGGAGCTAGCGGTCCTATCTTTCAAAAATGGTCTGGAGGATGAATGTCCTCTTCGAAAGTCACTTGCAAAAACTCTACCAAAGAGTATGGAAGAGCTCATGGCACGAATTGAGAAATATGCCAGAGCAAAGGAAGACACACATGGAGCAAAGGCACTAAAGTAAGAGAAGAGAAATGGCTCACCGAAGTAAGGCTGAGGTAACACTGGTTTCAACAAGCAGAAACAGGAATGAGGGCTACACAGGCAGTCACCACTGTATTCAGGATCCAGGTCTACAAAGTTCTAGAAAGGATCAGGAACCAACCATATTACAGAGCACCAGAGAAGATCCCTGGTGAGTTTATGGGAATGAGCCTTGGAAAGCATTGTTTTTACCATAATGAAGATGGGCACTCGACTCAAGGATGTAGGGCTTTGAAGACACACTTGGAGGATCTGGTTAGACAGGGTCATTTAAAAGACCTAGTAGATGAAGCCAAAACAAGGGAAGAGAAAGCAAGGCTACCCTAGGCACCGGCAACACCACCTTTACCACCGCCACCACAATAAGCAGATGGACTTCGGGTGATTAATGTGATTCACTCGAAGGTCAATGAGAATGATGTACGAGGGAGACTCAGAGAGTGAGGCTCCTACGTCATGTGTATCAGGTCTAGCAAAAGAGGCCTAGGATAAATGAATACCAAGGACCAATGGTTTCATTTACTGAGGCAGACCTGGATATGGTGCAACATCCACACAACGATGCCCTGGTGATAACTCTGAAGATTGGAGAGTGCCAAGTGAGGCGCATATTGGTTGATCAAGGCAATTCTTGTGACATCATGTATGTTAGATGTTACAAGGAGCTTGGCCTTCACCCAGATGACCTGGAGCAATCCAACAGCCAGATGGTTGGATTCAACAAAACGCCTATGTGGCCTCTAGGAGCCACGAATTTGGAGGTGCAGGCAGGCACGAAGAAGGTAAACACGAAGTTTACAGTAATTGATACCCCCTCCCATTACAATGTAATTTTGGGAAGACCATGGTTGCACGTAATAAGGGCTGTTCCCTCAACACTGCACTAGTTGTTGCGGTTCCCAACTGAGCATGGAATTGAGGAAGTCAGAGGGGATCAGGTGTAGACAAAAAATTGCTCCATGGTAGCAATGAAGTCCACCTGCAACATGCGAGAGGAAGAGACAGTAGAAATTGAAGACGGGGACATGGAGGTCCTAGATGATGTCGGCAAAGAACTAGCCGGCAAGAGTGAGGAAGCTTTGAAGAAGGTTCTGGTAAAAGAAGATAATGAAGAGCGCTTCTTCTGTCTTGGCTCAGGCTTAACTGAGGAGGAGGAAAGGGAGTTAGAGGTGTTCTTGAGGACAAACATAGAAGTGTTTGCCTGGACGCCATACGAGATGCTTGGCATTGACCCCGAGGTCACTTGCCATAGACTCAATGTAGACAGGTCGACTAAGCCTGTCATCCAGCGGGCAAGGAGGCCGACATTAGTACATGTGGAAGTGGTTGAAGAGGAAGTGGACAAACGGCTGGAAGCCCAGGCCATCCGAGAAGTACACTATCCGACTTGGTTGTCCAACATAGTGGTAGTGAAAAAGAACAACAAGTGAAGGGTCTGTGTGGACTTCACTAGCCTGAATAAGGCTTCCCCGAAGAACAGTTTCCCACTGCCTAAGATTGACCAATTAGTAGATGCCACTTCAAGAAATGGAAGGATGAGTTTCTTGGACACAGACAGAGGCTACCACTAGATAGCAATGTATGCCCCAGATGAAGAGAAGACGACATTCATCACCCCGAAAGGACTCTATTGTTACAGAGTGATGCTTTTCGAGTTAAAGAATGCAGGAGCAACCTACCAGTGGTTGGTGACCAGGATGTTTAAGCATCTGATTGGGAAGATAGTAGAAGTCTACATTGATGACATGGTCGTAAAGACCAAGGAGCCTAGGAACCATCTGGCGGATTTGAAGATAGTTTTTGATATCCTTAGAACATATTGGCTCCGACTCAATGCTTCAAAATGTGCATTTGGAGTCTGGTCTAGTAAGTTCTTGGGATACTTGGTCACTAGAAGGGGAATTGAGGCAAGCCCAGATCAAATCAAGGCCATTCTTGACTTAAAGAGCCCGACGTTAGCCAAGTTGGTCCAAATTTTGATTGACAAGGCAGCAACCCTGAATAGATTTATCAGTCGAAGTTTTGATAAGTGTAAACTATTTTTTAGTTTGTTAAAAAAGGCCACGGATTTTTTGGGGATAGAAGAGTGCGAAGTCGCCTTGGTCGACTTGAAGAAATAACTGACAACAGCTCCAGTTCTGTCAAATCCACTACCTGAAGAAGAGTTGTTTCTATACTTGGTAGTTTCAAACCACATAGTGAGTGTAGTGGTAATCCGAGAAGAGGAGAGAGAACAAAAGGCGGTATACTATGTGAGTAAGACCCTAGCAAGTGTAGAAACTAGGTACTTGTCCCAGGAAAAGTTGACACTAGCCCTAGTGATGGCTTCTAAAAAATTGAATCACTATTTCCAAGCCCACAAGATTGTGGTGCTGACTGAGCATGCAGCATAGAGATCTGACGGGTAAAGTAGCCAGATGGGCAGTGGTACTAGGCCAATACGACTTGGAATTCAGGCCTAGAATAGCGATCAAGGGTCAGGTTCTGGCCAACTTTGTGGCTGAGTTCACCCCTGGTGCCACCCCACGTTGGGCTTCGGCGAGCCGAGGTTTAGGATGTCCAGGGGAACCAGAAGAAACGCAACTGGGGCCAAAGGACCCCACTCCAGCAAAACAAAAGAAGAAAGAGAAACCAAAGCCCTGCGATATCTACATTGACAACTTCTTCTGTCTGTTTGTTGATGGAGTTCAAATCGTTAAGGAGCGGGGGCAGGCGTGGTTTTGGTATCGCCAGATCGGCGAATGATTAAGCAATCTATTCGTTTGGGGTTCAAGGCCTCAAACAATGAAGCAGAGTATGAGGCGCTGATTGCTAGACTAAAACTAGCAACAGCCATGGAAACCGATGATGTGGTAGTCTTTTGTGACTCCCAGCTTATTGTGAATCAAGTAGCGGGCGAGTATCCAGCTCGAGATGAAAGAATGATAGCGTATGTCAAGGAGGTTGTCAAGTTACTAACACTGTTTACAGTAGGTTAGCCGAGATGACACCTTAGCTAACCTGGCCAGTGCTATAAAATCAGGTGAGGCAAGGACAATAATGATTGATTATTTGTCAGGCCTAAGTGTAGAGCCTCTGATAACAGAGTACAAAGCAATGTACGTGAAAATAGGTCCTAGCTGGATGGACTCCATAGTTATGTTCCTCAAAGAGGGTAGACTGCTAGAGGACAGAAAGAAGGCACACAAAACCAGGTTGAAGTCGGCCAGGTTTTGCCTGTCAGCAGAAGGCCATCTATACAGAAGATCCTTCATTGGACCTCTACTCCGATGTGTGCATCCTTCTCAGGTAGAAGACTTTGTATATGAAATCCATGAAGCAGTTTATGGAAGCCATGTAGGGGGCATGTCACTTGCCCATAGAGCTATCTCTCAGGGATACTGGTGGCCATACATGCAAAAGGATGCTGAAGCTTATGTCAGGAAGTGTGAGAAGTGTCAAAGGTTTACACCTTTGATACATCAGCTAGCAGCAGATTTGAATCCAGTATCTAGTCCTTGCCCGTTTGCTTAGTGGGGCATAGACCTGGTGGGACCACTGGCCCAGGCAACTGGACAAAGAAAGTTCTTGGTAATAGCCACATACTACTTTACGAAGTGGGTAGAGGCTGAACCTCTTGCGAAGATTCGAGATATTGATGTGAAGAACTTCATCTGGAAGGACATAATAACTAGGTTCGAAATCCCAAGGGCCATTATAGCGGACAATGGCACTCAGTTTGATAGTAAGTTGATTTTAAGAGCTTTTGTGCAAAATACAAGATCAAAAACTATTACTCTACTCCTAGTTTCCCCCAGAGTAATGGTCAGGCAGAAGCATCCAACAAGATCATCTTGGATGGGATCAAAAGGAGGCTGGAAGCAGCCAAGGGAAAGTGGGCAGAAGAATTGCCTAATGTTCTGTGGGCATATCGGACTATACCGAGAAGATCAACTGGAGAGTCTCCTTTTGCCATGGCATATGGCACTGAAGTAGTAATCCCACTTGAGGTTAGCATCCTTGGAATCAGAACCCAGGGATTGGAGAATGGAACCAATGAGGCATTCTTAGCCCGAGATCTGGATCTATTGGAAGAAAGAAGGGAGAGAGCAGCAATTCGGCTGGGGCATACCAACAATAGCTTGCTAGGGCTTACAACAAAAGGTCAACCCAAGAGAGTTCAAGGTAGGGGACCTTGTCCTGAGGAAAGTTATCAGCAACAAGAAGGATCCTAGAGAGGGCAAACTTGGCCCAAACTGGGAGAGACCGTATAGAATCATCTTGGTTGCCGGAAATGGGGCATATCGACTTGAAGACACTGATGACAAAGATTTGCCAAGACCATTGAACACTTGCAATCTAAAGTTTTTCTATCATTAGTTTTTGTTATTTTTGAGATTTATGTCATTACCCGAAGTTTTAATAAAGTGATAGTTTGATTTTGTTTTTACGAATTTGAAAGTTGTGTGATAGGACTGAACAGTCTTATGACGATGTTTCCAATTGAAACATGATAAGTAACTTAGACTTATCATATGGTTGAGTTGAATTATACTTGCCATATGATAGTTGAACAAAGCTAGCGATGTTTTTGAATGAAACATGACAAATAACTTAGACTTATCATATGGTAAAGTTGAATTATACTTACCAAATGATAGAGTTGAACTAAGTTGGCAATGTTTCCGAATGGAACATGACGAATAACTTAGACTTATTATATGGTAGAGTTGAATTAAAACTTGCCATATGATAGAGTTGAACTAAGTTGGCAATGTTTCAGAATGAAACATGATAAGTAACTTAGACTTGCCATGATGGCAGAGTTGAACTAAGTCCAAACTGATTAGATTAACCGAGACACAGAGGTAAAGAACCTCGGCTAAAAATTGTTGGATTCAGACTTCAGCAAAAGTCAAAGATGCATGTTTAATGAGAACATAAGTGATACTTAGGTTCACATTAGAGGGCAGGAAACAGGAATAGGCTTAACACTTGTTGAATTTTTTAAGAATTTACAAGTTAGAGTCAGCCAAGGTAACCAGATAAGGGGTTACCCGAGGTATTTATTAGCCGAGATAACCAAACAGTTTGTCAAAACTTGGAAGGATTAAAAGAATGAAGTATTGACTTAAGGACAACAAGCACAAGTAAAAGAGGTAACACTTGTTGCAGGATACTTAAAGAACTTTTATGAAGTGCCAATCTACCGAGATCACAGCAAACAGTGGACTTCGAGGCAAGTTGGTCTGAGGTGACCAACTAAGGATGTACCTGAGATAAAATATGTCCGAGGTGATACATGGTAGATGTGTTCTAACCTGAAGTGATTGTACAGTTAATGTATACTTGTAATAATTGCAATATTACTCTAAGTATGGAAGCATACAAAGTAGTGAAGGCAAATAAAGCTTGCATGAAGAGAGCATTCAACACTTAGTCAAAAAGAGAACTTGCATTCAGAAGAAAGAACACGATTCACAGACAAAAAGGCACTTCGGCCTGGTAATGAAAAGACTTGTTCAAACTACAAAGCATAGGGCACGTCGGCTACAATAAAGCTAATATTGTTCAATGCAAAATGTACAAAATAATGGAAAAATCCTAAGTACTGGAAACATTGGCATTGATCTCGGATTGCTCAACCTTGGTTGTTGGCATTGTGTCGGCCTCGGTTGGCAATGTTGCCTCTTTCTCCGCCGCTATCTCGGCGTCTATTTCAAGTAGGGTTTGGTCCAAGCTCTTCAAGCCTGTCTGGACCTCGGCCTCAAATGTTGTTCGTTTGGGAGAGGCACCTTTGGAAACCAGGACCTCCTTATCATCATGAGTCAAGTCCAGGACTTGATCATTTAGAGTGGCAGACTTGGCCCCAGTATTAGCTTCTATTTCTTCATTAGCCCTTTTATCGGCTTCCTTCTCGTCGGCCTCATCGTTCGACTCTTTGGGAGTTGGAGGGAAAGGCACTTGGAGCTGGTTGATGTCACACAAGGGGGAATCCATTGGGATAGAGAGTTTGTTGAGGGTTGCTATCCAGTCGAGATAGAATTCCCGGTTACAGGCTTGGTTGACCTGGGCTTTGTGGGCATCACGCACGTTGGCTTGGCCTTTGGCGTAGGCTTTTTCATCGGCCGCCTTGATCTCAGCCTCTTTGGTAGCCAGGGCCTCTTGAAGCTCCACCTTGGATTCGGTAGTTTTGGTCTCGACGTCCTTAATCTCGGACTTGAGTAGCTCGGCAGCGTTAGTCCTCTCTTCAGCCTGGTCTTGTGCTCGTCTGGTAGCCTTGGCCTGATCTAACAGAGTTTTGATCTTGGCCTCTGCGTTATTTAGGGAGGCAAGGTAGCCAGCAACGTCATGACTCTTTTGGACCAACTTTTTCTTGAAAACCTCAGCTTTCATCGCAAAAGAGTGGGTGTGCTGGATGGCCTAGAAGCAAAGAAACGAACAAGTTAGTAAAATGTCTAAAGTATGAAATACTTAAAGTAAAAAGTACAAGTGTTGAGGACTTACCAAAACAGAGTGCTACATCATCAAAGCAAAATTTTCATATTCAGTGATCTCGGCTATATGATTTAGATCCGTAGGCAGAAGAACTGCTGTAGAAAGTGCGGTTTCGACTTTAATGCTGTCAATGGCATTGTCGGCGGCCTTCATTGGTTGGTCTCCAACCATGATTGCAGGGGCCCAGGGATCATCGGCTTTGAAAAATCCTGGGCTTGCTGCACCCTCGGACCTCGGCTTCTTTGACCATGCAGTGTCGGACGGCTCGTCCTCGGTGGGCCTCTTTTCGGCAACAGAGGCGCTTTTCTAGATCTTGGTCAATTCGGAGATCGGCACAATGTCTTCAAACTCGATTTGGGTGACAGAGGCTTTTCCCTTAGCCCTCTTCACCCTTTTTGGTTTGGACTTGGATTGGGATTGAGATGGTAAAGAAGATTGAACTATGACGACCCTTGGCAAGTCAGCCAAGAGATCTTTAACAACGACTTTATTGTGATCCATGTTATTAGCAGCTGCAGGAACGGTGACTCTAGTGCCGAAATGGATTGAAGGAAGGGCAATTGGAGGATTGGTAGGATTGAAAGCCGACGCCTCAGATTCTCGGTGTTTGCGGTTTCGAGTTCTACCGGCTAGAGCGTTTGGTGGAGCACAACGTCGGCATCAGCATTGGGATATCGGGATAAGTTGGGGGGTAGAGGTGGACAGTTGCTCTACTAGTTTTGAAGAGGAGGCTTGGTCTGGTCTTGGGGACGAAGTAGCTGGAGGAGTTGTGGCAGATGGGGGAGTCTTCCTTCGGTGGGAAATGTCGGGTAGAGCTGACTTGTAAGTCAGGATATAGTTGAGCAACAATGGGGCCTTGTGCTTTTCAACTGGTAAACCCAAGAGCCTTTTCAGACCTGGGCTTAGGAAGGTGCTCTGGTAGAAGTCCTTTGACGGTTGGGGAAGAACTGCAAAAAGCGCCAAGTAAACATTAGTACAGATAGATAAGTTAACAAGTCTTAACAGAGATAAGGTCATGGGATGACTCAGTTCTTATCATCGTCCTGTCTAAACACTGCTCGGCGCAGAGGAAAGCGATGAAGATCATCATCAAAAGCAAATTCCCAGTTGCCTGAGACGATCAGGTAGTTATCTCCAGCACCTTTGTTGAGTCAGGGAGGTCAGCTCTGAGTTTGTAGGCGGTGGACCTGGGCTTGAGGTAATATGTGTAACCTTTCTTTGACTTAAGGCCATACATGGTATAACAGTATTGAATGTCGGCTAATGTAATCCTAGATTTTTCTTGTTGTGCTAGTTCGATTATACCATTGATAACCCTATAGGAGTTGATGGCTAGTTGCATGGGGTTAAGCTTGTAGTAGTGAAGAGCTTTCCTAAACAGGGTGTGTAGAGGGAATCGAAGTCCACACTCTATGAATGCAACGACTAGGAAAGGCATGGAATCTCCATCAGGCATGATAGAGTCCTCTTCCCTAGCCAACTTGATTTGAACGTCGGCTGGGATGGAAAACTCTCGATGGAAGTACTCCAGTTTGGTCGAGGTGTCTACTCTCCACCTAAACATATCCATGATCTTGACATAAACTATTTTGTGATGGATTTCAGAGAAAAGACACTGGTAGAAGTTTGACAACATCGACTACACTCAAGAAAGTACTAGGGTAAGGATTGAGAAGATCTAAGGGGAAATTTGTTTCGATTTTCCTAGGTGTATGATTTTTGGCAAATCCTAAACCTAAATCTACAAAGATCAGAGGCAAAGATCTGAAAACAAGCAAGAAAAATAAAAAAGGAACATGATTCAAAATTAAAAAGAATCAAAGGCAAACAAAATTCAAGAATCAAATGAAGCAGAAATATAGAGAGAAACATAGATATGGCAAGAACAGTGCCAGACATTCAAGAATACAAATATGATTAGTGCAATGTAACAATGCTATTGAGCACCCCAGAAATACAATAACAAACTTCGAAGAATGAGGTAAACTCAAGAATGGAAAATGGCTCATACTATTCAGAAAATGAAGTGAAAGTAGAGAAAATAGGGTATGACTATGAATACAAATGCAAATTCTACAACAACATATACAATGTGAAACATATGGCAAGAGGAAGTTATATTGAAGGACATATTCAAAGAGTAGTAAAGAATTGAAGAAGGAAAATAAAAAATTAAAGAACTTACCTAGTAGGGCCAAGGAAACGATGCTGGAGCAATACTCGCCGGAATCAGACGGTAACAGTCACTTGAGCGGAACAATGAGTGCCTTGCCGGAAGTGGTGGATGGTGTAATTGTAGAAGCTTGAGAGAACTCGAAAATGGTAGAATGTAGAGAGAGAAAATCTCGAACAAGAGTTGTAAAAGTGAAGAGACGAGGAGAGAGAGAGAGAGAGAGAGATGAGTTTTTGTCAAAAATACAAAAAGGCGGCAAAACATAATGAAATGCCTGGGATGATGTGCTTGTCAGGTGGCACGTGTTAGGTACGAAGCAACGAGGAAAGGCCACGTGCATGAAATGGTTGAAAAGGCTATACGTGACAGCTCATACGCAGTTAGAACTCTTGAAATTCTTGAAGTAATGAAGCAATAACCACAGCTGAAGGAGTGATTTCGTTTGAGATGCTTAAAGAAATTGATTCTTGATTCTTGGTTCTTAGTCCTTGATAAAATGAGCAGTAGAGTCTTGGTTACTTGAAGCAGACGAGTCATAATCTCAGTCGGAGAGATGAATGGATTATTAGCCGACATGCTATATGAAAAAACGACGTAGGTTCCATTACCTCAGGTTACTGAGGTAATAGAACTTACGGGGTAGTTATGGGGATGTAGTTTGTGAATGACAATACTTGGCTAAGGTGACGCTAAAGTATCAGCCGAGGTGCCACGTGACTTGGTCATGTGCCGAGATGATCTCGACTAGGTCGAGGTTGTCTGCAGAGATGCCAGAATCCGAGATAAGCAGATAAGGGACAAGAGTCCTAGAATAGGAGAGGACCTCAGTCTGGATAGAGATAAGACTCAAGAAGAGTTTATCTCTATCTAGATGAAGGTCCAGGATGAGTATGGAGCCTAAGTCCATTGAAGTGAGGCTTCTAGGGGGATTAGGTCACTACTGGTTATAAAAGCGAGGCACCGTCATGGGTCTAAGGTAAGTTCTTTCTTGTGAGTTTAAACACAATTTGCTATCTTTGAGAGATATTGATTACTGACTTGATCGTCAGAGAGCCCCCGGGTGGATGAACCACCACCGGATTCTTATCTTCTTGTTACAAGTTGTTGGGCTTAATCTATTCTATCGATGCTCTCCAGCTGAGCTCCCTTTTTGGTTGTGTGGTCGGAAATCAACACCCACAAAAACAAACATAATACTTGATACAAAACTAAAGGATAATCATTCATGTTCGCTCAATTATTTTTCCAAAACAAAGCAAAGTTTTTATCAAAACTTTATAATATAACTTTATTAAAAATACCACTCACAATAGCTCTTCGGATGTAGGGCTTAATGCAAGGATCCAAGACCTACAATCACATAGCAAAGTCCACTAAATGCATTTCAAGAAGACAATAAGAGATGCTCAAAGATGGATATGCAATGCACTCTCAAAACAAGTTTCAAAGAAGTGGAATAGATACCGGCATTTCTTTCCAAAACTAAATCAAGACAAAGCAAAACATGTGCTGGGAGTTAAATCATTATTTTTCTTCTTGGAAAAGAATGCTGCGTACCAACCAGGTCTTGAAATGGATACACAGAGATGAGATGGGCCGAAATGGCCTAGCTGGGTGAACTCAGGAGGTCTTGGCCGAGGTTCCACACCTCTTGGCCGAGGTGTAGTTTCCTTGGCCTAGGTATGGGCTGCCTACTGAGATGTTACAAGGTGCCGACAAAGGTGTAATATGGTCGGCCTAGGTGCAAGTGATCATGCAAGGTAGTCCAAGGTGAGATGCAATGCTTGGCCTAGGTGTGAGGTCTAGACAAGAGTGGGCCTTGTGATGTCTGGAAATCTGGGTTTCCTCTTGAAGAACATGAATGCCAAAAATCATAACTTCTTATTCATAATTTGAGATTTCATGATATGAATTTAAAAACATGGACCTGGGTACCCATACTTGGAGATTTCATGAAACAAACACAAAAACATGGAACTTGATATAAACTTTTGGATCAAAACAAGACTTTTCCTCAGGAACACAAGAACATCACTCTCTCTCTCTAAAACAAAGCTTTAAATCACTGCATGGCTCATGAATCATGCTAGATCATGCAATGTGATCAGATTAATATAAAGAACAACAAAAATAGGTCAAGAATCTAACCTCAAAACACAAATCCAATGACAAACGATACGGGTTTCTCAACTGCTAACTAACTTAAACCACTACTGGGACACGTGGCATCATCTGGTCAAATCTTCTCAAAGGGTGCCAGAATGAAAAATGAAAAGACAAGAGTAGGTCAAAGTGTGTATAACAAGTAAGGTGGCATGGCTCTCTGACAAGGCAATGACCCTAGATCAAAACAAAGCTTCGGACAAGTAAGGTTTCCCGAATCTCAGCTAGGAAGGATAACATTTGGCCTAGGTGTGACACACCTCGGGCTAGGTTATACAAGTCAAAGAATAAGATTGTTAGGTGTTGGCTAAGGTGTACAACAAGGCTGCAAGGTTCAAGGATCAAAGGTCTCGGATGCCTAGATGATAAACATCTCGGCCTAGATGATACATATCTTGGCCTAGGTGATGCACACCTCGACCTAGATGATGTACACCTTGGCCTAGATGATGTACATATCGGCCAAGATGCCAGGGTGAAGGTGGAGGTCAACCAAGATGGTTCCAAGATGATCCTAGGTGTTGACGCTCATGGCCTAGGTGTAAGAGGTTTAAGGGTGTGACCTAGGCATGAGATAGCAAAGATAGATAGCCTAGGTTCAACACACAAAGCAAGGAACAAAGCATGCATATAACACTTAAGTAAAACATAATAGCACAAAACCAGACAAGAACCTTTACTTAGGCAAAACAAATCAAAGTCTGCAGATGTAAGCTTAACAAGGCAAAATCATATAAATTCATATGAGCATGACTAAGATAAGAATGAGGGTTGTTATAGTCTACACCCCTTAAAGAAGTTTGGTCCCCAAACTTAAGTTACCTTGCCCCAAAAACAACTTCGGATGTCGGATTTCCATCTCCTCTTCCATTTCCCATGTAGCATCCTTGCCATAATGCTCATTCCATTCAATTTTCACCATCGGTATCGACTTATTCCTCAATTGTTTCACTTGTCTATCAAGAATCCGTATCGACTTCTCCTTGTAACCTAAATCTTCATTAACTGCAATCTCGAAATGATCAATCACATGCAATGGATCCCGAATATACTTCCTCAATATTGAAACATGAAACACATTGTGGACTTGACTTAATTCCGATGGCAAAGCAAGTCGGTAGGCAACGGGGTTAACTCTCTCAAGAATTTCAAATGGCCCGATGTAACGAGGCGCTAACTTACCTTTTTTCCCAAATCATGAAACTCTTTTCATTGGTGAAACTTTCAGGAATACATGTTCCCCAACTTCAAACTCTATTTCTCTTCTTCTTTGGTCGGCATAACTCTTTTGTCAACTTTGAGCGGTTTTGATTCTTTGCTGAATAAGCTTAATCTTCTCGGTTGTCACTTGAACTATATCGGGACTAATCAATGCTTTATCTCCTACTTCGGTCCAACATATCGGTGATCTGTACTTTCTCCTATACAAAGCTTCATACGGCTCCATGCCAATGGTAGCTTGGAAACTATTGTTGTAAGCAAATTCTACTAATGGCAAATGTAATTCCCAACTTCCCTTAAAGTCCAATACACATAACCTGAGCATATCTTCAAGTGTCTGAATCGTTCTCTCTGTTTGCCCATCGGTCTGGGAATGAAAAGCTGTGCTAAATCTCAACTTGGTTCCCAAGGCTCTTTGTAAACTCTGCCAAAATCTAGAAACAAATTTTGGATATCGGTCTGACACAATAGACAGTGACACCCCATGAAGTCTAACAATCTCATTCATATACAACAAAGCAAGTCGGTCGGCATTAAATGTAGTTTTAACAGGCAAAAAGTGTGCTGACTTAGTTAATCTATCAACAATGACCCAAAGCAAGAATATGGCAAATGATATGGGTTTCTCAACTGCTAACTGACTTAAACCACTACTGGGACACGTGGCATTATCTAGTCAAATCTCCTCAAAAGGTGCCAGAATGAAAAGACAAAAGTAGGCCAAAGTGTGTATGACAAGTAAGGTGGCATGGCACTCTGACAAGGCAATGACCTTGGATCAAAACAAAGCTTTGGACAAGTAAGGTTTCCTTGATCTTGGCTAGGAAGGATAACACTAAGCCTAGGTGTGACAAACCTCGGCCTAGGTTGTACAAGTCAAGGAACAAGATTGTTAGGTGTTGGCTAAGGTGTACAACAAGGCTGCAAGGTTCGAGGATCAAAGATCTCGGATGCCTAGATGATACACATTTCGGCCTAGGTGATGCACACCTTGGCCTAAATGATGCACATCTCAACCAAGATGCTAGGGTGAAGGTGGAGGTCAACCAAGATGGTTCCAAGACGATCCTCGGTGTTGAAGTTCATGGCCTAGGTGTAAGAGGTTCAAGGGTGTGACCTAGGCATGAGATAGCAAAGATAGATAGCCACGGTCAACACACAAAGCAAGGAACAAAGCATGCATATAAAACTTAGGCAAAACATAATAGCGCAAAACCAGATAGGAACCTTTACTTAGGCAAAACAAATCAAAGTCAGCAGATGCAAGCTTAACAAGGCAAAGTCATGTAAATTCATATGAGCATGACTAAGACAAGAATGGGGGTTGTTATATGTACCCTATTCAAGCTCTCTAATGTAGATATAAGAATAAAGTTGAGAACACTATAAAGCTGCTATGTGAACGTTGAATATCTATGTTATCAACTGAACCAAAATGGCACATTATCTCGTACTCCTATCCCTTGTAGCACATTCAAGTGCACTATGTTCATAGGCCATTGAATAACATCAACGCACATTGACACATTTACAAAGTAAGAACACTCAAACTATTTTAGTTTATATAATAAAACACAATAGTTTTTTAAAATGTCACTGAATGAAAATGGCACATTATCTCATACTCCTACCACTTGTAGCACATCTAAGTCCACTCTATTCATAGGTATTACATAACACCAAAGCACATTACTTGGCTTACAAAACAATAACACTTAAACTATTCTAGTCTATACTAACCTCAAGAGGTTGGCCTAGTGGCTTGAGACTTGAGATTTAGGGGCCTGCTGTCTCTCAAGTTGATTCCCCTAACCAACATAAAACCCTCGAGGCCACAGACCACAGGAAAACCTATTTCAAAAGACTTGTTTGGGTTATAGGGACTTAGTATGGTGCGCGAAAGCTGGCCCAAGATTACCCTGCATGACAAAAAAATAAAAAATAAAAAATAAAAATTCTAGTCTATACAATAAAATACAATGATTTTTGAAAATGTCTCTCTCACACAATTGGTTAGCAACTAACGCACCAAAAAAACAATTTTAATATTTGAGGATTTTAAAAAAATAAATATAGATAAATTTCAACAATTTAATAATTAATTAATCTAATAAATTAATACATTTCATCTTGCAATGCAAAATAATTAATAAATTGAATAAATGCAAAATAAGAGAGAAATATGGGACGTGAATGATGGGAGAAAGGTATTAGGAAATGGCTTTGGGCGAAAAATTTATTTTGATCCAAGTAAATCCAATTGTCAATTAAATAAATAGGTTAATCTTGGCTGTTCTAATCAATTGTGTGACATAGACATTTTTAAAAAACTATTGTTTTATATATATATATATATATATATATGTATTGTAATTTAGGTGTTTGTGGGAGCCGAGTACGTAAATTTCCTAATTGGCAAACAGAACACATCCAAGCCCATCATTGATGGGCCAAATTTTTTTGGGCCCATTGGGCTTAAATAGCTCGATGTTGAGTTAACCCAGAGAAGTTGAGCCATGTGCTGAGTACGAAATGTTGGTATAATCCACTTTATGTGGACCCAAACTGTCCATTTCCGAAGGTATAGTAGGAGGATGGGCCCTGACATGGCAATGACTGCAAGCTAGATTGAAAGCTACAAGAGAAATATTTGAGTGAGGGATCTCTATAAAAGGAAGGTATTTGAAAGTAGGAAGGTATGTCATAATCCACTGAAGCTTACTAAAATTTAAACACTTCTTCTCTCTCAACGATATACTGACTTACTAGTCGGAGTGCTAATTTCGACACCCTCAACCGGAGTATTTTCTTATTTTAGGTACAGGAGTTAGGATCTTTTGAGGGTTTGTTTGGAGCGAAAGAGTATTGTAAAACCACCCCTTACAATATCTTATTTTGAAGTGGCTTAAGTTATGGCTTATTTGAATGTAACCTAAAAGGTGTAATTGGCTGGTCCTTTTGGAAGCAGATAACAGTAGGATTCAAAGAAGTAGGTTAGAAATTCATGGATTTAGTTGTTCAAAATCAAAGTAACTCCCAAGTTCAAAGATTTGCTTTAGGCATGAGAATACTGCAATTTGGATTTGGTTGTGACTCCTGCTTAGTCCTGGGTAAGAATAGACTTAGAGGGGGCAATCGCCTCCCCTTTGATTTCAAATATATATTTTATTATAATAGTATTAGTTACAATAATCTATGTATTATAGATATTAGCCTTTTCTAAGTTTTTTTTTTTTCTTTAGAAATTTTAAGTGGATGTGACTCTATATCTATGAAACATAAGATCAACACATAATATTAAAAAAAATGGACAAAAATAATAAATGAAATTAATTTCTTATAACTAGTTACAAGTCAAAGTTTCTAAATAATAGATAAGGTATCAACTAATTACTTAATTACGTTAATTGAGAAAGACATTGTAGGAGATTTTAATATTGATTTTATCGTAACAACTCAAGATGTCTCATTTTAATATATAGATTGTTTTACAGATGCTATTTTTTGTAACTACATGTGAAAAAAAAAAAATGCTATTTATATATTTTTTCATGTTGTTTTTACTTTTTATACTAGTAAAAATTGATATTATAATTTATACTTTCTTTTTAAAAATTTTGTTAATACATATATGTGCGCCCCTATATAAAAATCTTGAATCAGTCCCGATCCAGGGAATGGAAAAAGGGAAACTTGCAAGAAGACTTCAAAGTTGTTTAGAAACTTGGAATTGTATATATATATATGGCATTGGTTGCTCAACGGCTTTTGTAACACTTGCGTGAAAAATATAAATTTAAAATAAAAAATGCATTTCTGTGGTTGCTTTATTGAATTCGTAAACAGACTTGTTCTTCTCTCTCAGGTAGGTAAGGTTGGTTTAGAATGGAAAACATTCTTACCAAGTATTCTCCATCTCAACAAATTTCATCAATCACACATAAAAAAAAAAAAATATGCAAACTTTGTATTCATTATTTCCTATTAATTTTACCACCAGCCTTGTAGATTGCAGCTATTTTTGGTGTCAAGAACCTTTTTTTTATATTTTTTTATTTTATTTTATTTTATTTATGTAAAATACTAAGAGTATTGCTATTTAAGATTAAAAAAAAAAAAATTAGACTCAATTTTAAAACCCAGTAATGTGACAATCAATTAAGATATTAAAGGTAACACTTTCTCTTATATTTTTTTCAATCATCAACCAATTATGTCACTTACATATCATTAGGTTTATAAAATGGGTCTAAAAATGAGCTTATATATCATTTTCCAAATAGTAATAACAACTCATAGGATTGTTTTTAGTCTAGGTAGATGTCCAAAAAAATATAAAAGTTTATAATAGTATTTATAAAATTTGGGCACTGTGTCTTTTCGAGTCTAAGGCCGATTCCCGCACAAATATTGCACCAACTCGCTTTGACCACAAAGAGTTGTCACTCAATTTTTTTTAAGGAGAATTAAAAAACCTTTAATAATGAAAACTAAGTTAAGGACTGATCCATCATAACCAGAAAATTCTACAAAAGGAGAAAGTCATTGAATGAAAGTATCTCCTTTTACCCAATCTAAAGACTGATCTCTACTAATTTTATATTCTATGATTTTAGTAGTTAATTATTCACAAATTTCATTATTAAACCTAAAAACCTTTACTAACACTAAGAACTAGATGATTTGAATAAATAATGAATATCACTCATTTTAGGTTGAATAGGTCCGGATATTTCTCACGGTCTTCTAACTTACGTTCCCAAGTTGTTTCCTCAATCCCGTGATGTCGCCACAATACTTCAACTAAGGGAATTGTCTTACCTCGCAAGACTTGGTCTCGAGTATCCAAGACTCTCACCGGTCTCTCTTCATACGAGGCATCCTCATCTACTTCTAAGTCGGTCCAATCCAATACGTGCGATAGGTCTGACTCATACTTCCGAAGCATACAAATATAAAACACTTCATGAACCTCGGAAAATTGTGGTGGCTAGGCCAAGCAATAAGCTGCCTCTCCAATCTGCTCTAGGATCTCAAAAGGCCCAATAAACCTAGGAGACAACTTTCTATTTTCCCCAAACCTCATCAAGCCCGTTTAGGTGATATCTTTAGAAAGACATGATCTCCTACCTCAAAAGATAAAGTCTCTTCCTACGGTCGGCATAACTTTTCTGGTGACTCTGGGCCGTAACCAACCTCTTATGGATAAGTGCAATTTTCTCTGTCGTTTCCCGGACTAACTCTGGACCCAACATTGGTGTATCACCCACCTCAGCCCAACATACATGGATCTACATGGTCGGCCATACAAAGCCTCAAATGGTGCCATGCTAATACTTGACTGGAAGCTATTGTTATAGACAAACTCCATTAAGGACAAGTGCCTCTTCCATGACCCCTTAAAGTCAAGGACACAACCTCGAAGCATATCATCAAGGGTTTAAATAGTACGCGCCGACTGTCCATCGATCTGAGGATGATAGGCAGTACTAAAAGTCAACCTAGTACCTAGGTATTCTGCAGGTTCTGCCACAATCGAGGCGTAAATTGCAGATCTCTATCTGAAACAATAGTCACAGGGACCCCATGAAGTCTCACTATGTACCTAATATAAAGGTCGGCTAGATGATCTACTAAGTCACTCACGCGCATAGGTACAAAGTGCACCGACTTAGTTAACCGGTCAACTACTACCCAAATGCATCACTAACCCATTGAGTCCTCGGAAGTCCCATAACAAAATCCATCGTGACATGCTCCCACTTCCACTCAGCTATAGGCAAGGGTTGCAACAAACTTGCTGGCCTCTGATGTTCGGCCTTCACTTGTTGACAAGTAAGGCACCTCGATACAAATACAACCACGTCCTTCTTCATTCCCCTCCACCAAAACTGGCGACTAAGGTCGTGATACATCTTTGTGCCTCTTGAGTGCACTATAAGGTGTGAGTGGTGAAACTCTCGGAGTACTTCCTCTCGGCAAGACTCCAATACGAAAAGACGGTCAAGGTATCTAACACTCAAGTCAGAATATACACTCAAGCCTTTCTCTACCTTCCCAGTAGAGATCTTCTCCCGCAGGGTTTCTACCTCAAGATCACTCTTCTGCGCTTCTATCACTCGGTTCACAAGTGTAGGTTGTGCAACTACCGAAAACAAAGCTGCAGACTCAATGGACTCACCAAGCTGCAAGTCAAACTCACCAATAGCACCCAACATCTCCCACTCTCGGATGGCAATACAAGCTACACTGCTAAGGGATTTCCTACTCAAGGCATCGACCACTATATTGGCCCTTCTCGGATGATAATGCAACTCGAAGTCATAATCTTCTATAAACTCCATCCACCTCCTCTGCCTCAGATTCAAGTCTTTCTGTGTAAACAGAAATTTCAGACTTTTGTGATTAGAAAACACTTTAAACTTCTCTCCATACAAATAATGCCTCCAAATCTTCAAGGCAAAAATCACTGCTGCTAACTCTAGGTCACGAGTAGGGTAGTTCCTTTCATGTGTTTTCAACTGCTGTAAGCCATAGGCTACTACCTTTCCCTCTTGCATCAAAACACAACCCAAACCTTCCCATGAAGCATCACAATATCCCAAATAGGCCAAACCCCTCTTCGGAATAATCAATACTGGAGCAGTGGTAAGTCTAACCTTAAGCTCTTGAAATGACTTCTCACAAGTCTCACTCCACACAAACTTGATTCCTTTCCTTGTCAGTCTAGTTAGTGGTGAAGTAAATCTAGAGAAATCTTTCACAAATCTATGATAATACTTGGCCAACCCCAAGAAACTACGGATTTCGAAAGCATTCTTAAGTTATTCCCAATCTTGTACTATTGCTATCTTGGATGAATCTACAGTCACCCTTCTCCGGATACCACATGGCCTAAGAACTTTACTTCTTTCAACCAGAATTCACATTTCCCAAACTTAGCATACAGTTGTGGGCTCTAAGAAACTCGAGTATAACTCGTAGGTGTTCCTTGTGTTCCTCTTCGGAGAGTGAGTAAATCAAGATGTCATCAACAAAGACGACTACAAAGTGGTCTAAGAACTCAAAAAAGATTCGGTTCACTAGATCCATAAACACGGTTGGTGCATTGGTTAGATCCATGAACCGCGTACGAAATGCTGTTTTCTGGATATCTTCCTCCCTTACCCTCAACTAGTGATAACCCAATCTTAAGTCTATCTTAGAGAAACAACAAGATCCCTTCAATTGGTCAAAAAAATCATCTATGTGAATGTAGACACCCCATTTTTGACTGCCTTTAAGACTTGGACGCCTCAGGTTGATCACTTGATGATAAAAGTTATGCTGTACAAACGTTCGATTTCTTCAGCAAGAAGAGCTTCTAAATCCCAACCTCACACCCCATTTTTGACCAAAATTATTTTGACCAAAATTATTTTAGACCTTAAAACCCTCTTTTTCAATTTTTTTTTTCAAATGTTTCTACGATGTTCCGAGGCTTGCATTTCGTTTAAAAACTTGCACTTTTTCGTAAATCGAGCAAGGACAAAGTGGAAATAAATGAAAGGGAGGTGAACTCTTTGAAAATCTTTAAAAACATCTTATTTATAGGTTTGGAGTTGAAGAAAATAGGAGGGGATGGAAGAAAACTAGTTGGGAAAATGATTGAGCATGAAACCATTAAGAGAGAATTGAGCAGCCTTCACTAAATCAGGCCTATCTCTTTGTACACTTAGACTTCAGTTATGAGGCCACCACCATTGGATTGTAGACTTTCGAGGCTTCAATTTAGACTCAAGAATGACTTAAAACCAAGTCTGGATGAAGGAGATATGTCCCTTTGAAGTCGGGCCTGAAAGCAGATTTTGTTTGGCCGGCCACTAGTGGCCTGCCGGCTACTATTATTGTCCTGCTGCCCACTTGTGTAAAACGCAGATTTTTTTTGCTAGCTGTCTCCACTGATGCATGCACCACTCCAGCTGTCTCTATACAGATATTTTTGAGATAGACACATGTTTTTCTATATATACTTGACCTTCCCTCTTGGTTTTAAGGTTAGAAAAATTTCCAAAAAGCCAAAGACTTACATAGCACTCTCTCTCTCTCTATCTTGCAACCTACACTCTCTCTCTCTACACTTCCTAAACAAAAAATTTAGCTCTTCTTGCTGTGGTTCTTGAGCTAAAATCTCATCTCTTGAGAGTGAGAACTTGTGGGTTTGTTAACAAAAGAGTTACTCCTCTTCAAGAGGTATAACTTTGACTATCTTTACACTACTTCTTCCTTCTCTTTTCTTGCTATTTCTAGATCATTTTTCAATTACTTTTATGGGCTGAAGCTTGTGGTTTAAGGCCATTAAAGGTAGAGAGGTTAACCACTCTTCTTTGAAGCTTGGTTCCTAGGCCTTTACCCTTGTGCTTCCCATCTCTTTCTCAACTTTTTTTGAGCTTTTTACCACTGAATTTCAGAAGTTTTCAAAGGCTAAAATTGTTGTTTTGAAGTCCCAAAAATGGAGGGGTTAGCCTCCCCTCCTTTGGCTTATTTACTAGCTTAAATTTTCCATTATTTTAGCTTAGTCTTTTAGCTATTTTTACCTAAATTCTAGCATTGTTTTTGCTTACTTTAGGACTGTTTTAAGCTGTTCATGTCATTTATGCTTTATATAGTATGCTTGTAGTGTAATGGTCCTCATAGATTTGGTGTTTTAGGCATTAGACACTAGCCTATTTGAGTTGATAGCATTTATTTCAAGCTTTCCATACTTGTGATCACCTCTAAGCATCTCTGCAATCTCCCTCATTTCTTGACTTTTTCTCTTTGTTTTGAGAGTTGCTTTAAAAGGAATGCTGTTTAAGCTTGAGGGGTGACATTGTGCTTAATGGTTTAATCCCTTTTGGGGTTTCATTACCAACGACATGATCTCCCTCTCATGCCTAAAACAACACTTGGTTTGACACTTCCGTCTTTTAGTGGCCTTAATGCTCATTTTGGACTAAAATGACTAATGGATGGAAAGGTAACTAAAAGAGGTAATCAATGGCTTAAAAGAGGTAACAAGATAATAACATACATTGGTGTTCAATCGGACATTAATTGAATACATGGAGGCTTGAGTCATTTCATACTTGTTAGTGATGAAATTGTTCAAGTCTCCAAGGTCAACCACTTCCCTTGATCAAATCATGATAGGGAGGATGTTTGCGCGTCTTTCATTATGCATTTATTGAAATTGTATCCCTTGGTTCATAAGTCATCACACAATGAATTTGCACCGATTAATGGCTTGCAAATCGAGCCTACCACTCCTTTTAGCTGTTCGATGATAAGGAGGGGTAAGGCAGATAAACATCCCCTCAGAATGCCCTATTTGTGCTCTGTTTGTTGTCTGCTGCAACAGAAGAAACCCAACATTAGTGGCGGTAGGCCACCATTAGTGGGCGGCCAACCACCACTTCTAGCCTACGGGCCACTTTTGTTTTTTCAGCCAGCCAGTTTCCTTTTTCCTGCAGAACAGAGCAGAGGCAGAGGTGAAAAATAATGCAAGTTTCTGGCTGCAAAATAGAAGCATTCTGGTAGCAAAACGGAGAGCATTTTCAGGTGAAAAATCCATTTGCATGCATAAGTCCTTTCATTGATCCTTGGGACCCGTTGAATGGTGGATTTGTAATTAATTAGTTAGTTTCAATTCCCTAATTTTGGTATTGTAATAATTAGCTAGAATAGCTAGTTATGTGTTGAATTTAATTAATTAGCTTGAATAGTTAGTTAGTTAATGTAATGTTGTAATAATTAGTTACCTAGTTAATTAGCTAGTATAATTAATTTATTTCATTTGGGTATTGTAATAGGTAGTTAATTAGCTAGTCCATTTATTCGGACCGTTATGTGCGAGAATAAAAATGTAATAATGTATATGTCTTCCAACCCCACGTTTTCCTCTCTTTTATTTACTTGCTTATAATGGGTAGTTTAGAATATCATGTTTTTTTTATCATTTCCCATATTTGCATCCACTTGTCTTGCATGCATTGAGGCTCGGTTTATCATTCTAACAAGCATTATCGTTTATTACTTCGTTGAATATGTGTTTAAACCACATGCTTTCAAATTGATTCACATTTCATAATTAGTAGCCGAGCCTAATAATTGCATCATTGCATGTGTTGCATTAGTCATGTTGCATTAGTTAGGGGCATGCATGTTTTCTAACTCTTTTGTTTCTTTTGGCTTGTCTTGGAGTACGAGGTGAGCATTTTTTTGCTTTAGCATATCGCATGCGTGTGATTGTTGCCATGTCTAGCATGCTTGCCATAAGGCTAAGTACTTAAATGCTATATCTACTTGAATGCTTGTGGATGAAGGCTAACTGATTAAATTAGGTTAATTTGAGTAATGTGCATATGAGATCACTTTTCAAGTGGTACATATTCGAACCAATTTTCAAAACAAACATGAAATCAAACGTTCCAACTTTTGCAAATTAGTCTATACTTGTGTGCGCATCACATAGTAACAATAGCCTAATAACCGGAACAAGAGCATATAATGTAAATAAGAATCACATCATGATTAGTAGAGGCCAATCTTTGAGCGGGCGAGTGGGGTGATCAATTCATGATCTTCTTCTCTCGTACCTAAGTTCGTGAGCCGAGACAATCTTGGTGATGATGGACACGTGGCCTTTGGCACGAGTCATGGGTTTCCTAAATTTTTCAAAAATATTTAGGTGGCGACTCTGTAATATGGCAAAGCAGTCCATTTTTGGCATTTTGATTCAAAATCAATTCTCTAAAAGATTTGCCGGATTTGGACTCTTTTGTGTTTGTCTATTTCACATTGCACTTGTGAGATCAGATTCAGAACCATAGGAGTCCGAACTGTAGGGCTATCGTATCCGAAAGGAGCATGAAAAGTCAAGCTACAGTTTCTGGCGACTCTACTGGGGAGATTAGAGAACTTGACTTGAACTTTATGATGTGAAATTTTATCTACACTTATATGTTCTTTGCATTTGCATTTGCATTGGTGCGCTTAAGTCATTGTGTTTGCCATCTGCTATTCTTGGACGGTTTGCCGGAGGGTTGCCTAAAAGCTTGCCAAAAGGCTGACCGGTCGTGGGCTCTGCCATGTTGGAAACACAACCTTTGGATCTAGACTACCGCTGTACCATTTGATCCTCCTTTCACTTCTCAGTGTTAGGTGTGAGAGGTATATTAGGTAGTCTTGCTGAGGTACCCCTTTGACCATTTGGCCTAGCTGCATATAGTGAAGCCATAGTGACTGTTCCAAACTAGGACATGATGCTTACTCGAATGCAAGATTACGTGAAACCGCTTGATTGAAGTAGTGAAACCCTAGATCATGCCAAAAACTAGGATAGGGTAACCCTACCCCCCTTATAGGGGTGTTTTGGCTCTTTTTTAACTGGTATGTGCTTCACAGTGAAACTGTACAAGGCTGCTTCATATTAGTGGTATACTTGGTATTAATTTGTGGGGCAGAATTCAGCTAGGCATACATTCATTCAGTTGTGATCATATCTATTCTAGTGAAATTGGGTTGAGGTGCTGTCTGTTTTCTCTTTTGCAAGGTAGTTCTAGAACCATAGCTTTAAAAGGCTCTGATATCCCCTAGGTACTCTGGACTCGTATTGATAGACTTTGTCAGGTTGGAAATTTAGTTCAGAGGCCACCAGTGTTTGCTTTGCTTTCGCCAGTGGCAAGATGAAGAAAGGCCAGGTAGGGTTCACCAGTTCCACTGTTCCGACATTCACAAGTTAGATCACCTTTGTTTAGCTCATCTCGGGTATCTGCTCCTATCATGGCTTAGCCTCCGATATATCTAGAGGATTTACTAATCTATCTTCAGCAAACAGTAGATTTGCTCCAACAGGATATGACCCGACAAACGGAGCTCACTAATAGGTTGCAACAACAATTGCAGCAGTCGACTGCGGCTTCTGCTTCTCATGCACCTAATGTGGTTACTCCTATGCCAGGCACCGCTACCAATATAGCTCAGGATCCATCGAGTGTTCCTATTCCTCCAGTCCAAACTGATCTAGTTCCAGTTCAAATGTCTAGAGCTCCAGTTGAGGCACCTTTCGAGTTTGAGGTTGACCCAACGGCACTCAAGGTCAACAAACTGGAAAAATTGTTCAAAAGAGCACAAAGGGTTAACTCCATCCCAGACATAGAGAACAAATACACTGATTCAACGGTTACATTGCCAGATCAGTTTAAGATGCCGCACATTGACCGTTTCGATGGCTCTGGAGATCCAATGGTGCATCTGTGTCTGTTTTCTAATATCTTGCGACCAATGGGTTTGACTCAAGTTTAGAAGTTGCCATTATTTGGCCGAACCATGTCTGGAATAATTGTCATCTGGTATGCGAAATTAGAGGACTCTGTGAAACAGAGCTGGCAAGAGTTGGCTGAATCCTTCGTTGCCCAATATTCCTATAACACGCAGATCGAGGTCATAACTCATGATCTTGAGGTAACACGTCAGGAACTGAAAGAGGGCTTCTTAGAGTTTGTTATTCGATGGAGGGCAAAGGCGGCTATGATGGCAAACAGACCTCCAGAGAAAGAGCAAGTTCGTATAATTGTGAGAAATCTGCACGAAAGGATATTATAGAAAATGATAGTCCTCCCATTATTCAACTTTAAGGACCTTCATGAAATGGGGGTTCAAATTGAGGATGCCATCAGACAAGGGATCATTATGGAAGATAATGAGCCTTTGAAGAAGAATGTTGTTCACAGTTCCAATGCTACTACCAGTGGTAGCACAACTGTGAAATGCTCAGAAGTAAACCCTGTCACCACTCCCACGAAAAACTCTTCGATTTATAATAGCCAAAACCCAACCACTTCAACTCGGCCCCAAGCCCGAAATTTCCATCCTCTTTACATGAGTCTTTCTTAAGCCTTGAAAAAGCTACCAGAAAAAGGGCACCTAGAGCTTCTAGAACCCTGACCCCTTCCAAATCCTCTTCCACCAAGACATGACCCTACTAAATACTATGCCTATCATCAACAACACGGTCATGATACAAACTGTTGCATCCGCCTCTGTCATAAGATTCAGGATCTTATTGATGAAGATATCATAGCTCTACCAAAAAGACCTTAAGCCACCACTAACCCATTACCTTCATACCTCAGCCTAATCCATACACTGCCATCCAACTACAACCCTAGCATATATATCACCCCGGCCTATTTACCCAAGCCTGAGGTGTTCATTCCAGAAAGCACAGACTTGTGTATGATGGATGCACTTGAACCCCAATCATCTCAAACCCATGAACCCATTACTTTTGAGCTGATGAGCATGATTGAAGATTTGCAGAGAATTGTGGCAGATTTAGCCTTTGAGATTTTGGCTCCTTCATCGACCACATCACATGTTAGAAATTTCATGCCAAAAGGCTCCCCAATCTTGGGGTGAGTTGCAATTGAAAACGGCTAACCTAAAGCTATCTCGAGTCTGGGTGATCACATGTTAACAATGAATGGGCCTCGCTTCGATATAGCCACCCAATCTTTTGGCAAAGCTGAAACAAGTGGCAAGAACAAGATCGGGGCAAGCATTGATCCCTATGAACATCTTCAGTGGGCTATTGAGGCTTTGAATGTCAAAGGGCTGAACAAATAGCAAGTGCTTACTGTTGTTGCAAAAACTGTGGATAACACTTTTGTCACTCAGGTTGAGAGCATTTTGAATTAAGGGGCAAGCTAGGAAAAGGGATGCCATACCAGAAATACCCATTCCGCTCCAATCCTACACTCATAAGAGATCATCAAACCCAGTCAACACCTGCCAACCCCTCTGTCAATCCTGTCAAGATTGGTAACTGCACCTTCAATCCCCTTTACATGACCTTATCCAAAGCTCTTCAAATCCTCATAGGACAAGGCCATCTCAAACCCCTTGACCCTCGGCCTCTCTCTAATCCCCTTCCAGCCAAGTATAATGCTACCAAGTACTGTGCCTTCCATCAACAAACCGGCCATGACACTGACTGTTGTTTTCATCTTCGCCATGAAGTTCAAGATCTGATTAACAATAAGGTCATCACTCCACCGGGTCCTACAAAGTCTATTGATGCTAGATCAATGAACTTGGGAGATAATGTGACTATGTGATTGGGAATGAAACGCCTACTGATGATGCTCATTTTACTCCAGATGTGGTGGATGGCACACACTTTTTAGCACTTTGAAAATGTTGTTTATTTTACTTTCGAACTTGGGTATTGAGTTAGTCTTGTTGTATTGAGTCAGTCTTTGATGTTGGGGTTAGGTGATTTCAGGCATGTTAACTCGGACATCACTTCCCTGTTTGTTTTGTTTGTTCTTTCACTCTTTCTTTTGCGTCTGTTTCTACCATTGAGGCAGAAAATCTGAATGAAATAGCAGTAACTTTCACATACTTCTCTGTGCCTTTAAAATCATTGCATTGACCAAAGTTTTTCAAAACTGTTTCCAAAACTATGGTGAAAACAAAGAGGAAGGAATTCCTCGGGATTTGCAAAAATTTGATCAATTGAGAGGAAGAGAGGCCTACCAAGCCCTTAATAAAAGAGATCATGTCTGTTAATGTGAGTACTGAGGAAGATCTTGGCTTGGTCCAGATTGGTTCTACATTGTCTTCAGAAGAGCACGAGCGACTGGTCGCATTATTAAAAGATTTCAAAACCATTTTTGCGTGACCCTATGAAGACATGCCTAGAATTGATCTTGAGATTGTACAACATAGGATCACTCTCGGCCTCAAGACTCGACTGCTCTGCTTTCAAACCTTGAACCTTGATTCAGAATGATCAACGATCAACCAAAATATGAGGCTTGCATGGTCAGATTGGAGGCAGCCCTTGAACTAGGGGCAATAAGGTCGTATATGATCGAAGGAAGCTTGCATAGCTGGATGAGAAGCAGCCCTTGAACTAGGGGCAAAAAAATGTTAGATGTGATCGAAGATTCAAAACTGGGTCATCTCTCAAACCAATGGAGATTGGCAAGAAAGCCAAATCGCATAATTAGAGAGAAGAAAATTTTTGCTGAAGGACAATCGAGTTCCTATCCACAGCACTAGGGGCAAATTCAGACCCAATTGGATGGGCTCTTACATCATCAAGACTATTTAGTTAGGATCAACAGCCATTCTCGTGGATTCAGATGGCTTAGAGATCTTACAGCTAATCAACATGGACAAGTTAAACTTTTCTGTCCTTGAGAGGCTCGCTGAGCTGAAAACCCGGAAGGGCGATCTAGGCAAAAGTTAGAGCAAGAGAAAAAGAAAAAGAACAAAAATGGAAAAAACAAAAAACAAACAAAAAAAAAAAAAAGAAAAGAAAAAAGAGAAGAAATGAAGAAAAATGAAAAAATGAGAAAAAGAAAAACTAAAGGAAAAATAGAGCTCGCAAGGTTGAAAACCCGAAAGGGCGGTTTTGGAAAAAGTTAGAGCGCAAAAGAAGAGTGTTAATACTCGAGTGCACCTTAACCCCGGAACTACGTACGGCTTGATTCCCATCTTTGGGATACGTAGGCAACTTCATTCTACCACCATTTTCAACCTGCTTATCTCATCCATGTTGGTTGGCTTATCCTTATTCAACTTGGCTATCCTATCCATGTGCAAATTGGCTCATCTTCGTGTTAATCTTTGTTCAAAATCGATTGTCCTATTCCGTTAGAAGATTCAGTTGTAAGAAAAATCAAGTTCAGATCTGCGGTTATGCATCTCAAGAGTTAATTCCTTGTTGGTCGGGTAGTGGCCATTTGCAAACAGTTTTGAGGTTTTTTAGTGAAGCTGACTAATTCTCTTAAATTATTCCATTTTTCCAAAAATGGACCATTTCTTGGACCCAAAAAAGGAAAATTTTCAGTGCTCACAGCTTGACTTACATGATTTCAAATCAGAAAGTCGAACAAGCATGTTAATCTAACTCTCATGTTGGTCAAAATTGTTTTAGCAGAAAGCTAAAAAAAAAAAAAAATGGTCAAAATAATGAACTAGGGGCATAGTTGAGTTAGGTTTTCTGTCTTTTCCCCATTGTCAACATTTGCCCCCCCTCATGAGGTCCACAACTTCTAGCTTATCCATCAACCACACTTAGGAAGGGATAAACAATAAGAGAGATTAAAGAATAGAGAGATGTGTGCTGAGAAAAAAAAGTAAGGAAAGGGCTTTTCAGAGAAAATAGAGATTGAGTGCCAAAGTGATGTGAGAATCACAAATGAGAAAGGATGGGAAACAATACCTAAAGAAGCAGTGGGCTCCCCGTGAACTGAGAGGTTTCCCACTAGTGGTAAACATCCAAGTGTTGTGTTTGTTGTTTTGTTTGTCTCGATTCTTGTTTTGAGTCGTTTTGAGTGTAAATAGACGTGTTTAGGTGGTTTTACTTTGTTTTTCTTTTGTTGAGTCGTGGTGTATTGTGGTCAGTCGTAGGCACAATACCCGGTTAAGAACTCATTCTTAGTTCTAATTTTGAAAACAAATTGTTTTGTACTCAGAGTGCTGTGTTATTCTCAACATGATGTGCAAAACAAGATTCTTTTTTTCATAAACTGTAGGGTCCAACCCCGATCATAAGAGGGAGCAACCAAACAAGGACCTATCTGAAGCTACATAGGTTCTGGACTACAAAGCAAAAGAAAAGAGGGAAAATTGGAGCATCTGAGTTTGTTTCAAACTTCAGGAACTTCTGATATTGCATTCCGGATGCATCTTCTCAGACCTTGTCATTTCTCCAAAGTATGAGTGTACCTCGGCCTCAAGTTCAAGCCTGCTTCAAGTCAGAATGGCGATCAAAGTGCTCTCCCTAAAACACCATTCCTTGCCAGAGGCGTCTTGGTTGTGTTTGTAATGAGTTCCTAGGAGACCAACTGCGACAATGGAAACTAGAGTTCGAATGGCGATGCCTAGAACACAAAGGTTTGGAATTTTTGAGACTAAAGACTAGTTTAAATACCCAGGCGTGTATCCTCGGCTTGAAATATGTATGGCAGCCCCATAGGTTGAGATAGCATGTGTGCACCTCAATTCTAGATATTGAACCAACCTAGTCTGTCACCCCGTTAGAGAATAGGGAAAGTTGTGAATATGATTAGGAAGAAAAACGACATCTGTGGCTTTTACATGCAGAGGTTACCCCTTGTCAACATTTAAGGGCCTTTAAACTGTGAGTTGAAGGTAAGAGTTCGAAGAACATAGGAGGGAGATCCCTATCAGAGTAGAGCAGTTCATCGCCACTCGCCCCATGAGATGCTTTCTAAAGTGCCACTTTGTTTTCTTGTTGTATTCTCTAAACATCATCCACTACATTGCTTGTCACATATCATATTATCTATTGCACTTATTGTATTTATTTGCCTCTTGCATTATCTTGTATCATTTATCCTTTTACACTGAGTAGTGTTTAGGATCATTGTCCCTCGGGGCTTTTCTTAGGACACGTGGAATGCAACCCTGAGTGGTTTTCTTAAGACCTCTTCTTATGATTTCAGCGTGGTTAGAGTGTTCATTTCTTCACATGATTTTACCGTGTTTGGAATTTTTCTCAAGACGCATGGAACGTGACCTTGAGCAGTTTTTTCAGGACCTCTTCTCACAATTTCAGCGTGGTTTAAGTGTTCCCTTCCTCGCACGATTTCAGCGTATTTGGAATTTTTCTCAGAAAGAGTGGAACGCGACCCTGAGCAGTTTTCTTAGGATCTCTTCTCACGATTTCAACGTGGTTTGAGCATTCATTTCCTCACACGATTTCAGCGTGTTTGGAATTTTTCTTAGGACGCGTGGAACGCAACCCTGAGCGGTTTTCTCAGGACCTTTTCTCACGATTTCAGCATGGTTTGAGTGTTTCCTTCCTCATACAATTTCAGCATGTTTGGAATTTTTCTCAAAATACATGGAACGTGACCCTGAGTGGTTTTCTCAGGACCTCTTCTCACGATTTTAGCATGGTTTGAGTGTTCCATTCCTCACACGATTTTAGCGTATTTGGAATTTAGCTCAGGACATGTGAGGCGTGACCTTGAGCGGTAGGACCTCTTCTCATGATTTCAGCGTGGTTTAAGTGATCCCTTCTTTCCTTCCTCACACGATTTCAATGTGTTTGGGATTTGTTCTTCTTCCTCTCACGATTCCAGCGTGGTTGAAGTATGTCACCCTTTTCGTCTACTACATTATCCATCGCATCCATTACATCATACAATTTTTATCGCCTGCATCATTTCCATGTCAAACTTAGTTTGGCATGTGCTTATACCTTTTCCTCGTTGAAACATGGTTCTATCATGTGTAAGTACCCATTATGCGCTGAGGCCAGTATTGAGGGTGTCAACACCTTTTTTGTGTTATACATGGTTTGTTTTGTGTCTAGGCCTTTTCTAGGTAAGATGTGGTTCACCCTGCACCTTTTATTCACTTCATCCATTGCATCCATTGCACTGTACTTTGTTTTGTTACATTCAGCATTCAGCATTATCTTTTCCCAGCAGATCATTCCTCACTTATATCATACCACCCAATTACTTGTACTCTTTCTCTTTCTACAAAAAACACAGTTTTGCATGTGCTCACACCCCTTTCACGTTAAAACATGGTTCTGTTATGTGTAAGCATCCATACTACGCTGAGGCCAGTATTGAGGATGTAGGCACTTAGCCTATGTTAGGCGTCGTTTGACTGTGCCCACTTCTTTTCTATATAAAACGTAGTTTGATTTGCATCTCCATTTCTTCGTGGTATTTGTGTGGTAAGCACTGCTTGTGGTTTGATCATATTATTGCATTGCACTGTATATCATTTGCATCATACCCCTGAACTACGCTGGTGTAGACACCCCATTTTTGACCGACCTTAAGACTTAGACGTCATCGTTTGTGCACTCGATGATTGTGCTTGTTTGTGCTTGTTTTGATGCCCAAAGTTCTTGGCAGAACGCCTTGTCTTTGAGCCTCTAAACCCTTTTTGTTTTGTGCTTGTTTTTGGGACAAACCTTGGTGTCTCTTGCCTGGAAGGAAGAGGGGCCTTGTTGGCCACTTTTGGGCCTTATCGGCCACTTTTCCCTCTTGTTGACCACTTGAAGTGGTCGGTCGGCTAGTTGAGGTGGTCGGTGGCCACCTAAAGTGGCCAACAGCCATTTGTTCCATTTTTCAGATATTTCTTTGCCAGCTGTGCCAGCTGTTGTTCACTGAAGGCCATCTCCATACACGTGTATGGAGGGATAAATACAAGCCTTTGGCTTGAATTTCTACATATAGGGGATGCTCTCTCCCATTTGGAGGGGTTGGATTTTTTTGAGCAAATTTCTCACCCTCTCTCTAGAATTCTCTCTCTCTCTCTCTCTCCTCTTGTTTTGTGCTTGATAGTTAGAATTCTCTACACATTTGCACACTAGCCCTTAACCAAATTGGACCACCTTGGAGCTGAGGCCTCTTGGGACCTATTTTGGGCTGTTGGAAGGTTGTTTGAGCCTAAGAGAGTGGCTGTTTTGTGCTGTGCTTCAAAGGTATAAGACTTACCTCATTTAAGCTCTTTGTACATACTTGTTTTGCCATCTCTTCATACTATTTTGGGCCTAGTTTTCAACTACAAAAAGTTCTAATTTTGGGCCTTAACATGTTGGTTTGAAGTCATTTTGTGTAAAGGGGTAGTTCACCATTCCTGTTGCTTATTTGTGTGAGCCTTTGCACCATCTTTTAGCATATTAAAGTCAAACTTTTTGGGCCTTTAAACCACTGAAATTTAGAGTTATTTCAGTGGTAAAAAGTATGTTTTGAAGTCCAAAAATAGAGGGGTTAGCCTCCCCTCCTTGTGTCTCACTTGCATGTCTAGTTAGCATTATATGGTAGCTTGATTTTGTAGCTTGGATTAGCTTAGTTCAAGCATGTTTTAGGCTCTGTTTTTGCATGTTTCAGCTCTGTTTTGGGTTGGTTGGAGCATTTGTTGCTTGCTTTTTGTACTTGTAGTGCAATTGGGCTTACTAGTCTAGCATGCTTAAGGATTTAGCCTATTATTCTAGCTCGTGTTAGTTTAATTTCAGCATGTTTTAGCTACTATTTTGGCCTACTTTAACTCTGTTTTGGGCTGGTTTAGTCCTTCGAGGCTTGTATTGCATGGCTATAGTGTAATGGTCTTCACTAGCTCATTATTTTAAGGCTTCAAACATGATTTGCATGAGTTGCTTGCATGTTGTAGCATCATTTTGCATGTAATTTCAGTGTATATAGCTCTGTCACATGCTCATATGTTTCACTCTTTCATTGCTTTTGAGAGTTGCTCTTGAGTCTTGTTTGCAATCCTAGATAGCTTAACATGCGAGCATGTTTTTCTAGCATTTTGTACCTTCATTTCAGCATGTTTTGGCTACTGTTTTGACTAGTTTTAGCTCTATTTTGAGCTGGTTTGGTCCTTTGAGGCTTATATTGTGTGGTTGTGCTGTAATCTCTTTCACTAGCTTAATGTTTTAGGCTCTTAACATGACTTGCATGTGTTGTTATCATGTTTTAGTGTCATTTTGCATGTCATTTCAGCACTGAAATATCTGCAACCTCCCTCTATTCTTCACTCTTCACTTTGTTTTGAAAGTGGCTTTGAGCCTCTTGTTAGCTTGAGTGCGGAATTGAGGCTCTCATGCCTAATGGTTTAATTCCTTCGGGAGTTCATTACCAATAGCATGAGGCATTTTTCATGCTCAAGGTACTTGTGGCTTAAGCCCTCTTTCCAATTAGAGGACTCTCGCTTTGGACTTAATCGGTTAAAGGACTAATCGGTAATGTAAAATGTGTAAATAAAACATGGCAAGTAAAACTTAAACAAGATAAGCATATTGTGTTGCATTGCATATGTTTGGATCGGACGTTAATCCAAACACAAGAAAAATGGGACATTTCATACTCAAAGTGATGAAACATGTCATTTTTCTTGGTCACCGTCACCCTTGATCATGCATGATAGGGTGGTGGTTGTTTTGGTCTTGTTTGTGCACTCATTAAGCTTGTACAAGCTTGGTTCTCTAGCCATCATGCATTGAGAACGCTTGGTTGATGGCTTGAGCTACACCCCTTTGAGCTTGAAAGATGATAAGGAGGGTGGCAGTACACACATTTCTTGAAAATGCATTGCTTTGCCTCTGTTGTTCTCTGTTGCAGCAAAAGCAGAAGTCCAAAAATGAGGGTGGCCGACCGGCCACTTGGACTAGCTGATCGGCCAGTTGAGGTGGCCGACAGCCACTTTTTGTGGCCGACCAGCCACCAGTGAATTTTTTGTGCAAATATGTTCCAGTGTTGGAGCAGAGGCAATCTGGAAGTTGGTGTAATTTTCAGAGATCAAATGAGTGCAAACAGAGGCACCCGATGGCAAGGCAAGGGCATTTTCGGGTGGAGCAACCGAGCATGCATGCATCCCTCATCCCTCGAGGCCGTTTAAATTGCTTTAGTAGTTAGTTAGCGTAGCTAATTATTCAATTCAAGTGTTGTATTTTAATTAGCTTAGCATAGCTAGTTATTCAATTGTGTTGTAATAATTAATTAGCTAGAATAGTTAATTAGTTTCGTTTTGTAATAATTATCTTAGCTTAGATTAGCTTAGCTTATTCATTCGGACCCTCCTTCGAGAGGGTATGATGTTGTAATAAGTGTGCGTGCATGTGTGCATGTCTTCCAACCCCACGTCTTTCTCCCTTTTATTTAACCACTTTCGATGGTTAGTTTAGGGACATGTTTCGATTAGCATACCTTATGTTTGCATGTTTACATTCATTCATTTGTCTTGCATGCACTGAGGCTCGGCGCATCATTCAAACTGCATCATTATTTCAATACTTCTTTGAATATGTGTTTCAAAGCATGTTATCAAATTGTATCATATACCATATTAGTAGCCGAGCCTATTAATTGCATTATTGCATGTGTTGCATTAGACATCTTGTATAGTTAGGATCATGCATTGTTTCTAACTAGCTTTTGTTTTGGCTCGAAGTACTTGGTAAGCTTTTACGCTTTAGCATCCTTGCATGAGTGTGATTGCCAAATTGCCATGATTCACATGCTTGCCATGAGGCTATGTGTTTATATGCTAAATTGCATGAATGCCTGTGGATGAAGGTTTGATTGTTTGAATTGGAACAATTCAACGAATGTGAGGTTTAAGCCCACTTTGCAAAGTGGCAAATCATGCTTTAAGTCCACTTGAGGTGGCAAATCCGCGTTTTAGCCCACTTGAGGGTGGCAAATTCAAACCATTTTCGAAAACAAACATGAGTTGTTTTGTTCCAATTCTTGCGATTTCAGTCTATACTTGCTTGTGTGCGTCACATAGTAAAGTTAGCTAATAACCGGATAAGAACACATGAGCTATAAAACAACATATCATGCTTAGTAGAGGTCGATCCTTTGATCGGGCGAGCGGGGGTGCTCATTTCAAGACCTTCCCCTCTCGTACCTAAGTTCCCGAGCCGAGGCAACTTTGGTGATGACGGACACGTGGCCTTTGGCACGAGTTAGGGTTTCCTAAATTTCCCCAAAAATAAAATATTTAGGTGGCAACTCTGTAATCTGGCAAACCAGTCCAAGTTTTGGCTTTATTTGATTAAAAATCTGATTTTTCAAAATGATTTGCCGGATTGGATTCTTTGGTGTTTATCAGTTTCATATTGCACTTTGTGAGATTAGATTCAGAACCATAACAGGAGTCCGAACTGTAGGGCCAATTCGAGCTCTTTGAAAGGGGGCGCAAAGAAAGTCAAGCTATAGCTGGTTTGATTCCTTGCAACGGGATACGTAGGTAACCCTCAGATTCAACCAACTGCATCTGCATTTTGTTTGTTTGCCCAAGTCTTACAGCCTTGTCAAAATGGGTCGTCTCCGGGCTTTGACATTCACTCACATCATTTCATGACTTCGAGTTCTATCAAAGAGGGGCAGTTGTAGACACCCTATTTTTGACCGTCCTTAAGACTTGGGCGCCTCAGGTTGATCACTTGATGATGAAAGTTATGCTGTACAAACGTTCAATTTCTTCAGCAAGAAAAGCTTCAAAATCCCAACCTTATACCCCATTTTTTACCAAAACTATTTTAGACCTTAACAAGCATTGTCGTTTATTACTTGTCTTGCATGCTTCGAGGCTCAGTTTATCATTCTAACAAGCATTATCGTTTATTACTTCGTTGAATACGTGTTTAAACCACATGATGATGAAAGTTATGCTGTACAAACGTTCAATTTCTTCAGCAAGAAAAGCTTCAAAATCCCAACCTTATACCCCATTTTTTACCAAAACTATTTTAGACCTTAACAAGCATTGTCGTTTATTACTTGTCTTGCATGCTTCGAGGCTCAGTTTATCATTCTAACAAGCATTATCGTTTATTACTTCGTTGAATACGTGTTTAAACCACATGCTTTCAAATTGACTCACATGTCATAATTAGTAGCCGAGCCTAATAATTGCATCATTGTATGTGTTGCATTAGTTAGGGGCATGCATATTTTCTAACTCTTTTGTTTCTTTTGGCTTGCCTTAGAGTACGAGGTGAGCATTTTTTTGCTTTGGCATGTCGCATGGGTGTGATTGTTGCTATGTCTAGCATGCTTGCCTTGAGGCTAAGTGCTTAAATGTTATATCTGCTTGAATGCTTGTGGATGAAGGCTAATTGCTTGAATTGAGATAATTTGAGTAATGTGTATATGAGATCACTTTTCAAGTGGTACATATTTGAACCAATTTTCAAAACAAACATGAAATCAAATGTTCTAACTTTTGCAAATTAGTCTATACTTGTGTGCGCATCACATAGTAACAATAGCCTAATAACCGGAACAAGAGCATATAATGTAGATAAGAATCACATCATGATTAGTAGAGGCCGATCTTTGATCGGGGGAGTAGGGTGCTCAATTCATGACCTTCCCCTCTCATACCTAAGTTCCCGAGCCGAGACAATCTTGGTGATGACGGACATGTGGCCTTTGGCACGAGTCATGGGTTTCCTAAATCTTCAAAAAATATTTAGGTGGCGACTCTGTAATCTGGCAAAGCAATCTATTTTTGGCATTTTGATTCAAAATCGATTTTTCAAAAGATTTACCGGATTTAGACTCTTTTGTGTTTATCTATTTCACATTGCACTTGTGAGATCAAATTCAGAACCACGGGAGTCCGAACTATAGGGCTATCGTATCTGAAAGGAGCACAAAAAGTCATGCTACAGCGAGGCATTGGGTACTTGTTTTTAATAGTTACCTGGTTTAACTTCCGGTAATCAATACAAACTGCAAGGCACCATCCTTTTTCTTAGAAAAGAGAGCTGGTGCTCCTCAAGGTGAAGAACTAGGGCGAATGAAACCCTTATCTAGCAATTCTTGGAGTTGAATCTTCAACTCACTTAACTCAGTGAGTGCAAATCTATACGGTGCCATAGAGACCAGTGCCGTGCCAGGCACTAAATCAATAGAGAACTCAATCTCATAGTGAGGGGGTAAACTAGTGAGATCCTTAGGAAAGATGTCCGAGTATTCACAAACTACCCTTGGCAAATCAACTCAGATTTTGTCACACTCATTACCCAAGAAGTTTGCCACAAGACAACTAAGCTCACTCCGCCCTCGCGGATTATACACTGGTGATAAAGTTCTATCTGTTCTGTCCCTCATGAAATAAAAACATTCACCGCTCAAGGTACATACAGTAACCCTCTAAAGGTAACAATCTATGACAACCCGATATGATGACAACCAGTCCATACCCAATATAGCATCAAAACTCGACATATTAATCAACACGAATGCAAAAGGAAGTTGGCATCCGGCAACCTCTATATCACAACCTTGACACGCCTATTCCAAAACAATCTCACCCCCGATAGGTGACTTTACACTGATTGGAGATGCTAACCGAGCCAATTATAACCCCAATGCCGATGCAAATTGTAGCTTGCTTTTCGTGCTCCTTTCGAATACGATAGCCCTACAGTTCGGACTCCTGTGGTTTTGAATCTAATCTCACAAGTGTAATGTGAAACAGATAAACACAAAAGAGATCAAATTCGACAAATCTTTTGGAAAATCGATTTTGAATCAAAATGCCAAAAATGGACTGTTTTGCCAAATTACATAGTCGCTATCTAAATATTTTTGGAAAATTTAGGAAATCCGAGACTCGTGCCAAAGGCCACTTATCTGTCATCACCAAAGTGTCTCAGCTCGGGAACTTAGATACGATAATGAAAGGTCATGAATTGAGCACCCCACTCGCCCTATCAAAGATTGGCCTCTACTAATCATAATGTGATTCTTATTTACATTATATGTTCTTATTCTGATTTATTAGGCTAACTTTACTAGGTGATGCACGCAAGTATAAACTAATTTGCAAAAGTTAGAACATTTGATTTCATGTTTGTTTGAAAAAAAGAAAAAGAAAAGTGTTTTGAATATACGTCACTTAAAATAGTGAGTTTGTATGTACATTAATCACTTTATCCCAATTTTAGCAATTAACATTCATCCATTGGCATTAAAACAAGTATATCAATTAAGCACCTAGCCTCATGGCATTATGCTTGGCATGGCAACAATCACACTTATGCGGTATGCTAAAACAATAACTGCTCACCTAGTACTCCAAGGCAAGCCAAATAAAGAAAAATTATTAGAAAATATGCATGTTCCTATACAATACAATGTGACTAATGCAATGCACACATTTATGCAATTTTTATAGGCTCGGCTATGAGCATGGTATATGATCCAATTCAAGACATGTGATAAATCATGTTTTCAAGCAATGAAATTGAAATTGACATTGGTTAGTATGATGAGCCGAACCCAAATGTACATGAAAAAAGTGTATGCGAACATGGGAATGCTAAGTAAATATGATACTCTATGCTACCATCATAAGCGGGTAAATAAAAGGGAGAAAGAAATAGGAGTTGGGAGATATACACCATTATTACATATTTGCCCTCATGCAAGAGAGTCCGAATAAGTGTCCAAATGTCCGGATTAACTAATTATTACAAATTTGAATAAATGAACTAAATAACTAACTATCTAAGTTAATTAACTACTTATTACAAATTCAAGGGACACTAAGCTAACTATCTAATTTATTACAACAAAGATATTATATCAATACTAATTACATGACAATAATATCCGATGCATTTGCAACAACAATTAATATTTACAACAACAACAACAATAATTACAATAATAAGATAATAATACGAATACAAGTAACAATGAGGCACAATGATTGCATGCACAGTGTCTAGAAGCTGCTCTATCTGCCTAGACTGCTCTGCCTCACCCTCAGCCACTGCCTTCTATTTCTGCAAAAAACTGACTACTTGCCAAACATTGGGAGCCAGCCGACCCCAAATGAGATCCGGCCGGGTCCAAAAAGAGCCGGTTGTGCCCTAATTTTATATCAAAACTGTTTTTGTGCTCTGAGGTGAGAACAGTGCAGACAGAGCCCTTTTAGGCTTTATTTATCCCTTCTGCACTTCTCTGTCATGGGGAACTCAAGAGAAGAATGATTTCGAGTCCAAAACTACTAATAAGCACAATTTGATGGCTTGATAATTTCGAGCACGTTTGGACAAAATTTAATAAATGCAATGGAAAACCACCCTTCCCTCCTATCATGAAGGCTCAAAGAGAAAAGTAGACAAGCACCAAGTCTTATCAACATATCATGGATTGATACATGACAATTCTCGAAACGACGAACTCGGTATAGCATCCGGCCAAATCCAACCAACTCTAAACATTTTCTTTATGTCGGTTTCATTGATTTTAGGCCAATTTTATTAGTCCTTTCCATTCTTTAATCAATTTGTCTAAAGTGATGGTTAAGTCCACTAAATGAGAATAAACGTCAAACGAGAAGTGATCCTAAGCATGAAAGAGAGCCTATGCCATGACGATGAACCTCTGTAGAGATTAAGCCATTGAGCATAGGTTTCTTTCTCATGCTTTGAATAACCGTCGATCGGTTGAAGTGACTCTCAAACAAAAGAAGAGAAGAAAATAGGGAGGTTGCAGAAATGATTGCGGGATCAATTATTAGAATGAGACTCTTCAACATAGAAATTAAACAAATAAAGCTATCAACTCAAACAACTTGGCGTCTAAGGCCTAAACAACTGAAGCTATGAGGACGTACAATAAAACAAGCAAATATTCAAAGCATAAACTAATTTAATAAATTAGAACAGCACAACCCATAAAATAAGTTGAAAATAGTTTGAAAAGCTAGAAAAAGTAAGCAAAGATTAAAGAGAACAAACATAGTAAGCAAGCCTAAGGAAGGATGGCTAACCCCTCCACTTTTTACAACTTCAAATCACATATTTTAGCCAAAATAGCCCAAAAACAGCCCAAAAACAGTGGCTAAAATCATGTTAAAAGAGCACAAAAGATTGGAAAAAACAAAGAGATACAAAACTAGTAAGCAAGACTAAGGAGGGGTGGCTAACCCCTCCACTTTGGGAACTTTTAAATCACATTTTTCAGCCTTTTCAAACTTTGAAAATCAGTATATAAAGACAAGGAAAATAGAGGAAAATAGTAGAAGAAGATTAAAGAAGAATGTGCAAAATTATACATTTTGAAAAGAGAGGTAAGCTCTTAGTTAACAAACTTGATTCTAACACCCTAAAGTTTATGAAATTTAGTTTGAAATCTCAACAAAAAGCTCCAAGAACAAGCTCTAATGGTGTATGTATTGTATATGTATAGCTAAAAGGTGATATGAAGTCAAGGAAGCTTTTGGAAGGAAGATAGATGTTCTATCAATGTCTAAGCCTCTTGGAAGGTTTTTCTAACCTTAAAATCTGAAGTGGGAGGTCCTATTTATAGAATTTGAGCCAATTTGGTCGAAAATATCTTCAAACAAAGCCAGCTGTCCAATTCCCGCCAGCTATGTGTTTGGCGCTATTGAGAGCCGGCCGGCCCCCAAGACACACGACCGAACCCAAAAATGAAAGGCCGGCTCTAAAAGGCACAAATTCACTATTTTTCATTGAAAGCCGGCTGGCTTTAAATGAGCCACAGCCGGATCTAAATGGATCCGGCCGGCTCCAAAAATCTGCATTTTAGGCTCAACTTCAAACGGGCATATCTCCCTCATCCGGACTCAATTTTAGGTGATTCTTGAGTCTAAATGGAAGCCTCGGAAGTCTAATTTCCAATGGTGGTAACCTCACATCTAAATTATAAGTGTACAAAGAGATATACCTAATTTAGTGAAGGCTGCTCATTTCTATCTTAACGGATTGATGCCCAACCTTTTTTTAAACTAGTTTTCGTCCATCTCCTCTTATTTCCTTCAACTCCAAACCTATAAATAAGATTTTTTAAATTATTTTTCAAAGAGTTCATCTCTGTTCCATGTATCTCCACTTTGTCCTTACTCGGTTTACCGAAAAGTGCAATATTTTAAATAAAATGCGAGCCTTAGAAAATCGTAGAAACATTTGGAAAAATATTTTGAAAAAGAGGGTTTTAAGGTTTAAAATAGTTTTGGTCAAAATGGGGTATAAGGTTTGGGATTAGAGCTTGAATTCAAATTTCTTCGCTGAAAATTCAAAAGATTAAACAGTAACTTTCATCATCGGATGTTTGGAATAAAGCGCCCAAGTCTTAAGGGCGGTCAAAAATAAGGTGTCTACACAAATGCAGACGAAATAAAAGAATGGGATGCACCCGTATCAATCAACACATTGGCAATAGAATTGCATAACAAGAAAGTACCTCTCACAATTGAAGGTGCTGGCACTAGGTCTGGCATAATAACAGCATACACATGCCCTGTAGGTCTTTGCTCCACCTCCTCACCTCTCGGAGCATAAGTTTGATGCACTGACTGGGCCAAAGAGGCTCCCTGATTGGCCATCAAGGCCTGCGCTGACTATGCAGACTGGTGGCTCTGTGTCTGCCTCGAACCAGACGTACCAGGTTTGCTACCCAACTGAGGACAAAACCTCCTCACGTGCCCTGACTACCCACACTGATAACAGATGGGTTCCCTTGACTTTGGCTCTGAGAACGAGCCACAGGCGGTGCAGACTGCTGCCTTCCTCCTCCCTGTAGGCAAGCTGGAGACTTGTGACCAAACTGGCCACATTTGTAACAAGAAAAGCCTCCCGGATTACCTCTCTCTGAACCTGAACTTGACATAGGAAAGGCGGACCTAGACTGTGCAACTTGGGACTGTTGTAGAATAGGACCCCCCTGTTTTTTACTATCCTGACTCTCTCTCTAAACCTCATGACTCCTCCTAGAGCCCCTCATCCGCTCCTTCTTAACCTGAATTGCGGTCTCAAGATGAGCTACCGCCTTGCAAGGCATTCGTAGTACCTAATCATCGACCCTGCTACTTTGAAAAGAAGCCCGGTCCTGAATCTTTTCTCGAACTCGATACAACGACATTCTTCTATGTCTACGAGTTCCGCTGCAAATCTAAAGAGGCTTGTGAAAGCTATCTCAAACTCGGCTACTGGCAAACTAAGTTGCTTGAGCTTCAAAAACTGGTCTCTCAACTTCTCCCTAGTAGTGGGAGGCAAGAACTTGTCCTGAAAGGCGTTAACAGAGGCCTCTCAAGTCACCCAAATGCGTTCACGCGCATACTTCTACCATTGACCTGCATCTCCCTTCAATTGGAAAGACGCCAAGGTCACTCTCAAACCGTTGTCTTCGATGCCAAGCATCTCAAACGTCTTCACCATCTGTTCAAACCATTCATCTGCTTTCAAAGGCTTTTTAGGGTCACCCAAAAACTCATCCGGATTAGACTGGAAGAACTCCCTCTTCAAGAAGGATGACCCTGCTTTAGCAACTTGGACCTGGACTTGATTCTCAACCTTGAGAATGTCCATAGATTCCCGTAAAGCTCCAACCATTTCATGGGCCAAAGCGCCCATGGCCTGCTAACCAACTGGTTCAGCCACATTGGCTTGACCAACCCCTTCTTCTTGAGCTGGAATCTTATTCGGTAAAGGCACCTCATGTCTTCTAGGCCTATCACGCCTATCACTACCACATCCACGTCTTGACATCCTAATGAAGGTAATAAAAGAAATTAGCACATTTACAAATGTGTCGAAGCTAACTCACTCGCGACCTAATGCAATGGACAATAGTAATTCACTCCACATAAGCACATAACCACATAAACACATACGAATTTCCTTCCTAGATAATGACCATCCCGCGGCATTGCCAGAGTTCCAATTAGAAACAGCAGTGATCAAGTGCTGTTCTAATGGGACTTCTAGAAACCCGTAGACCCAGTCAATATCTTAGGAATCAAGTCCCCTATCTATATAACCACATTAACATGTTATCATGTAAGCATACTACCCGTATAAATATCTCTGTCAAGCGAGACAAACCCATTATGGTAATAACCACTTCCCATGTACCCAAAGTATTCAAACTCAGTACGCTTTGATACCAAGTTGTAACGCCCCAAAATAATTACAATAATCCATCCATAATGTCAATAAATGTCAATAACAATAAAGTAATTATCTCTCATTAAATCCAATGTTAGTTTACAAAAGTGTGGCATATGCAATTATACATTCATAAGCCTATCCCTAAATCTATAGCATATATCACAGCATGAGATAAGAATTGAAAATAAAACAAATAATAAATGCCCTAAAGGCTTACAATTTTTCAAGATAGTTCTTGGTTACAACAAAAGTGGACTTTAAGTCCAATACATTTTAAGCCCTAGGCTATACAAAATGAATACAACAAAAAGAGAAGCTCTTGCTCTAAATCCTCCCAAGCTACTGCCTTGGCGGATGTATATCATCAACACCTGAAATGTTTTTCCCACATAGGGTGAGCCAAAGCCCAATAAAAATAATCCAACACAATATATGAATTTTAACACAACTATAACGTGAACGCATATGCAATGCTCATACCAAAACATTTTATATCTCTTTCCAAAACCATGCCATGCCACATTAATATCATAATTCATAAATCCTTTCCTTTGCAATAGAAAATAGGGCAGTGAATCACACTCTGGGAATTTCAAAACAATACAACCTTTCTCGAAAATTTCGTCCGGAGGAAACCGTAGGCCGAGAACCATGTAAACGTAGGTTATAAAAGCACTACTATTTGCCATTTTAAGGAAATTTCGTCCACAGGATCGGCACCCATGTATACGCGCGGTTTTCAGGACTTTCACCTTGGACACTCAAGCTAACTTAGTTCAACATTATAATTCATTTCTCCTAGATTCACCCTTTTTCTCATAACGATAAACATTTTCAATGTATAAATGTGAAACAATGCTCAATGCAAATGAATGAGAAAATAGTTTTAATTCTCCTAAATCACATGCAATTTCTACAACAATCCTAGTTATCCTCCACCGATAGCCCAAAGCAGATATTTCTAAAGATAAACTTTCCCAAATCTCAAGAAGTGAGTAATAATACATATCCAAATCCACCCTCCCTATTAATACCAATCTAATTTCATTTATTTATACAAAATAAATATTTGAGACAACTAGGGCAAACACCCCATTTCCTCCAAAACATATTTTGAGTATCTAAATCAAAAATTTTATCACAACTATTTCCACTTCCCAACCATTGTCAATACATCCATTTAAAACCCCTCTTTTGATTTTAAACCAAACCCTAGACTTGTCCAAAATCCTCCAAAATCAAGAGATTTGTTTTATAAAGGCAAATAGCTAGATTAAAAATCATAAAAGAATGTAGAAAATCCCTACCTCAAACTTAGAAGAGGAAGAAGGAAGAAAAACCCAAAAGTTGACAGTGACAAAACGATGATTTGCTCCGATCAAAATGAAGCCCTCGACAAGCTCTAAACTTAATCTCAAAGGATCAAGGTGAGGAGATGTTCCTAAGTGAGTAGATCTGAAGATCTTTGAGCGAAAAAGTGAGTTTAGAGAGAGAGAGAGAGAAGAGGAACTCACAGTTTAGAGAGAGGAAAGAGAAGATAAAGTGAAGAAAAAGGTAAGTGAGGGCCCTATTTATAATGCTAGGTTAAAGTGAAATAAAGTCATGAAGTTAACCCAAAAGAACAAGTCAAAATCCCCAAGAAGTAGGGCCCAAAACCAAACTAAAATCTGAAAAAAAAAAAAAAAAAAAAAAACACGGGGGTCGACCCTTGTGCTGGTGTGTCGACCCTTTAAGAAGAATTGACAAAAAGGACATGCTGGCAGCACAAGGTGTCGACCCTTGGACCCAAGGTGTTGACATTAAATTTTAGCAAACTAAACCCAGATTCTGCAGTATATAAGGATCGACCTTTCCCAGACTGGTGTCGACCCTTGAGGCCAACAAGAAAAGGCAAGTGTTGACAACACCAAAGGTTGGTGTCGACCCTAAATTTCAGTTGTGATCTAGGAACACAGCAGTAAGATGGTGTCGACACCTCCAAAGTTGGTGTCAACCCTAGGAGGAAAACAAGACAAGGAAAATGAGGCAGTGTCGACACCAACAAGGATGGTGTTGACTCCTGAAGCCAAAACCAAACATAAGGAGAAAAGAACGACCGCCACAGATATGGTTTCCTGGATTCAAAAGCAATAAATGGCTCAGGTCTAAGCCCGGATCGCTATATTCTGGTGCATTTGATATTTTTGATGAAAAAAATTCACAGTAGCACTTTAGTCCAAAATAATAAGAGGATTTTTTTACCTATATTTAAATTATAAATGGGTAAAGTACTCCGAAGAAAAATCATAAGGGGATAAACTAAATTTTGTCTTATTTTTTTTATTAATTGATAAAAAATAATATTATATATATACACTACTCTTATAAAAGTGTGAAGAATTTTCATGTTTTCTACTTTTTACATATCCCAAAAATACCTTTCCAAAGTTGTTAAATATCAATAAAATCATAGACAACTACAAACATCTTTTGAAATTCAAATACTTTCAAATATCAAACACCTTAAAATAACCAAACACTTTGAACATTACAATCTACTATCAATCAAACACATTGACCAGTTAAACAATAATAAGCATGAAACTAGAGTTAGATCATGCATCTTACTTCTAGAACTTGTTGATCAGTTCATGACTTGGTCTTCAATTTGCATCAGGTTTGGGCATGTATTGTTGTATTGTTCTTTCTCATCTCTTCCTCAAACCCTCCTTTTTTTGTTTTTTCTTTTTCTTTTTTTCAATTATTTATACATTGTTTGGTTTTGATCATACAATGATATATATATATATATATATATATCATATTCTTGTAAACAATTGATTTATCTGATTTACTAGAACAATGCACGTAAATTTAATATTATTACTAGCAGTAGGTGCAAGTAAATTTTTTTTGTCTCCTCCACTACCTTCTCATGAACAGTGAGTATTCAAATATCAAACACTTTCAAACATCCTAATATGATTATTTTTTTAATAATTTCACTACCATGACCTATTCAATATTTGTCTCATTCAAATCAAGAAAAATATATATAACGAAAATAAATATTTTTGCAATTGATCTACTTATCTATAAGAATTTCAGATTTTAATGTTGAAAATACTTAAAGTTCCCATTATTACTACTCTTTGTTTAATTTTTTAATTTAACTAAACAAACAAAAAAAGAAAAAAAAAATTCTAACTACTCTCCTATGCAACAATAAAATTATCAAAATTGTTCATTGAAAAATATTTCTCATATCATTAAAAATCATTAATTCACTTAATAATTTATTTATAAAAAATTTAATTATTAATATTGCATACAAATTAGAAAATAAATTTTAAATTAAAATATTAAGATGTTTAAAATAAATTTTAAAAAGAAGATTTGACATTACTTTTCTATATATATATATAGAGAGAGAGAGAGAGAGAGAGAGAAAATTGGTGAAAGTCTATCCCAAAGGAGTATAAATCATTAAATTCTAAGTAAAATCTTGATTGGTAGTAAAGATACACAAGAAAAGGTCGCCGGAAAAAGTCACCAGCAACAAAAAACTTGACAGTAACACAATTAATGTTTAAACATTTGAACATATACATAAGAGTAATTTTCCTTCTACTTTATTGTTTTTCAAACTCACATATTAATACATATGAATTGATTGGATTTTCCTGCAAAATAACTAATTTCATCTTTGATCTAACTTCAGTTATTTTATTGGTTGATGTTTGTTCGTTCTTCATTTTTATCAAATAGTTCAATATAAGTACTTCCCCTTCTCAAGTGTAGCTCAAATTAATTTTTTTTCCTCTATATTTTTTTCTTCCAAATTATTAGTCAGAACATGGAAAGAAAATACTCATCTACCAACAAAAAGAGATGGACAATACCAGTGCTATGAACTTGTATGTCAATTTTGATGAATAAATAAAAAAAATGTTCATGATTTGTTACAGTTACTAAAGAAAGGATTTATCACAGATGTAATTTCAGAACGTCGTGCTCGACAAAGCAATTGATATGTTAGATTTACACTAGAACAACAAAAACAATATATTAAAAATATTTCAAATAATAGGAAAAGAAAACGCAATGGCCCAAACATATTTGACAATACAATTTACTCTTTCGAAGGGCATGACGAGACGACTTCAACAAATGGTAAACATACAGAATTAAGTATTATTTTCGACGTCTTTTACTATATAGACTTGATTCTAATGACTGTAGTTTGTTTAATATATATGAAAAACAGGTGATACATCATCGTAAATTGTTTGCTATCTGACACATGAATTTCATAAATTACATAAAATGACACCTTGTACCTTTTGAACGACTAAAAGGTTTGAATATGAACCTCCGAGCTTTTGTTGCTATAAAAGAGAAGTAGTTCTTGCTAGTCCCGAAGTTCTAGAATGTCTAAGAACCTTGTTCATTTCTCAAACTGTAGAGGCTGTTGAATTTCGTAGACATATTCGAGTTTATAATAGCATTTTATAAGGCGCTAAAACTAGCTTCTGGACATACATACATGTTTATCACAAAGCTAGGCAAGATGAATGATAAGGATCGCACATCTAGGAAGATTGTAGCAGAATGAGTACAAAATGATGAAGATTAATATGAAATGAAAAATAGAAATACAACAAATTTTTAAAGTTTCACCGCAAAGAGTATCAAACTAGAAAAGGAATGAATATTGTAAAAATACTTTTATCTTTCAATTTCCTTTACTGAATTTATTTCAAAATAATAATAATAATAATAATAATAATAATAATAATAACACTACAAGAAAAAGCAGAATTGGCGACTAAAATTCAAATTTTCGTCGCTGAAAGTAGCACAATTGGCGACTAAAATGGAATTAGTAGCCAAAAGTGAAGACTTTTGGGGACTAAAACAGTTTAGTAGCCAAATGTATAGTTATTGGCGACTAAAAATCAGTTTAGTCGCTGATTATATGGGTTTTAGCGACTAAAAAAATTTTAGTAGCCAAAAGTGAAGGTTTTTGGCGACTAATATTTTTTAGTAGCCAAAAGTATAGGTTTTGGCGACTAAAAAATAGTTTGGTCGCCGATTATACGTGTTTTACCGACAAAAAAAAATTTCGTAGCCAAAAGTGAAGCTTTTTGGCTACTAAAAAAAATTTAGTAGCTAAAAGTCAACAATTGGCGACTAAAATTTAGTTTAGTCGCCCAAAGTGGAGGGTTTTGGCGACCAAAATTCAGTTTAGTCGCCAAAAGTAGAGGTTTTAGGCGGGAATTAATTCTTTTAGCGACTAAAAAATAATTAGTAGCCAAAAAGTATAGAATTGGCGACTAAAAAATAGATTTAGTCACCAAAAGTGGTCTCCTATTTTTTTTAGTAAATAATTTATTTTTTACATAAATTATATTAAATAAAAATAATTATGTTTATATATATAGTTTTATGTTAATACGGCCCAATATACTATATAAATAATATATGTTGCATATATATTCATGTGGTGTTGTAGTGGCATAGTGGAGAGAGTGTGTTGCTAAAGATTTAGAATGTGAGAGGTTGGTGGTTCGAAACTTTGGAAGAGCAGAGGGAAATTATTTTTTTTCCTGAAATAAGCTTTTGGCGACTAAAATGTGTGGTCGCCAAAAGCTTGAGTATTGGCGACGAAAAAAATAGTCGGCAAATGTATAAATTTTTTAAAAAATAATTCACTATTGGCGATTGAAAATTTAGTCGCCAAATGTATAATTTAAAAAATATAATTGAGCTTTGGCAACCAAAGTTTTAGTCGCTACAGACTTCATTTTTGGCGACTAAAAGTTTTTTAGTCGCCAATACCTTCCCCGACCGTGTTTTCGCGACAAAACCGGCGACAAAAAAATTTAGTCGGGGAAACTAAAAAGTCGACTTTTGGCGACTAAAAATGAACTTTTGGCGACTAAAAATTTAGTGGCCAAAGGTGCTTTTTCTTGTAGTGTAATAATAATAATATTACAATATTAGTTGAATGTTTTATTTCTTCACCTTAAATAATTATAATATTACAATGTTAGTTTGGTATTTTATTTGTTCATCTTTTATTTACAAAATGATTTTTACATACATATAGATAACAAAAGTGAAACAACTTGGTGAATTACATATTTAATAGTAATAAGTCCAACGATGTGATATGGACTACAATTATTTTGTGTGATTGTTTCAATCTACTTGATGAATTTTAATAGTAAAATAGAAACATAAATGCCCCCTTATACGTAGGAATTGATATATTATTTTTTTCAATTGACAAAAAAAAAAAATCCATATATGAAGGACATAGAATCCGGTTGGACTCCTAATCCGACCTATCAATTTTCAACCAAACAATGCACTACTCCATAGAATCGACATAGAGTCATATCCATTGTTTGAATATCACGACACATACAATGCCTAGGTGAAAATTACAATACATAAATTTACGTGTTTTATGTTATTCATACTAGATGTTCACGTGCGCGATGTGTGTAATTTAAATAAAAAATATATACATTTATTATATATATTGTCTAATAATATTAATTTCATTCTACAATCATTTTATTCAACTAAACACTACCTAAAAGTGTAAAAATATATTAACGATCAAATGTTCAAAGATTCAAACACTTTGACTTTTTAGACTTTTAAACATAAACATTAAACATTAACAAAAAATAACAAAATAGTTCAAAAGGTAAAACTATTACAAATAAATAAATAAATAAAATAAAATAAATTCACAAAGAAAAATATAAGAAAAATTACCATGTGCAAAGCACATGCACCTCCACTAGTGTATATATATATCAACTATGAAGTATGGGTTCGAGTACGAATACTGGTATGGGTACATTATGGGTATGCCAATACAGCAGGACTTAAAAAATAGGATAAAGGTACGTCAATAAATTTTTTATTTTTTATAGTTTGACATTCAACCTATAAATCAAAGTTCAATATAAAACTAAAATGAGAAATTACAAAGCCAAAAGTGAAATTATAGTTTAACAATACCAATACCAAAGCAAAATTTATAAGCTATTTTAATGTCATTAAATAAGAAAAATTACAAAATAAAATTTTATTTCAAAAGCAAGCTAAGCAAAATTTAGAAACTTGAAATTTCAATTTTCACTTCTTTCAACTTTATTATTGAATAATACATCTTTCATTTTTGACACATTAATTAAAGGATTTGCAATTTCAAGTAAATTAAAACTCTTTAATAAATTAAACGTATTTTTGCCAATATCTCATAGCTTGGTGTGTCTCTGGTGTACCCATCCTATACACATGGAGTACCCAAATATGAAAGAATATATAAAAAGTATCTAGTACACATTTCGACAACCCAATATACATGCAACCCTATCGATACTCTCGTATCACCTATGATAACATTTTTAGAACACACATGCTTCATATTATATCAAAATAACTACATCAAACTAAAAACTGATTTTATCTATCTATATAAAATAAACTAAACTGAAAATTGAAAACCATTTAAGAAAGTTCAAAAATACATATTTCTAAACAACACCAACAATCCCTACAAGAAAGACCTCATAATGGAAAAGAAACAAATAATTAAAGAAAGAATTCATAATGGAAAATGAATAATCAATCATTGCTTAACGATTGACATCCTGACCTATCATTTCAGAGTGTGATCAATTGAGTTAATCTAGTTAGTTCAAGCATCCTTAATTAATTTATAGCTCTTTTAACTACAATTTATAAATTATTTTATAAATAAATGTTATTTGATAAGTCAATTCAATACTTAAAACTGAATGTATTAACATTCCATTTGGATTGAGGGGTTTGGTAAGAATAAAAAGAAATGGAGAGAATAAAATTTTTCATTACTTGTTTAGATGATTAATGAGCTGAGTAATGGTGAGAAATGAAGAGAAATTGTGAGAAAGACAAATTATTCTAACTTAAGTTTTGTTTCTTACCAAAAGTACTTATTTATTTATTTATTTTTAATTGGCGAAAGTTATTAGTTAGTTGTTAGATTGACACATTAGGAGAGTTGAACCATCACGCTCTCCTTGCAAGCACTTAAGCCTTGTCTCCTATTTTAGTTTCTAAAAGTGGAATCCGAGACCTCCCCTTAAGAGAAACTTGGTGACTAAAGGGCTAGCCACATAGGCTAGAACCCCTTGGTTCAAAAGTAGTGACATTTGGTACTGAGAAACCAAAATTACTCTTTACAAAAAATTTATAATACCTAAACTACCTCTCTAAATACAAAACAAATAAAATAAGAAGACACATGTATCCTCTTTTAATCATCATCTATCCAAACAAGAATATGAGAAACTATAATAATTTATTTTCTTTTCCCACCTAGGTGAGAGATTTTAATTATTTTATTTCATTTCTTATCTCATGATCCAAACAGAGTGTAAGTGAAAATCAATTAAACCCGTTTAATAACCACAAATTGTATCATTAAAAAATTTATCTAATTCTTAAAATGTAAGTTAAAAATCAAGAAAATTATAAGTAATAAAAAAATTTACTTAATTCTGACCGAATTTATGAACACTTATACATAAGTATCAACATACATTATTATAACCTCACAATCGCTGCCATTACTACTACCACCACCACCATCACCACTGTTGTCACTTCCACTACCACTACCCACCACCCTTCCACGACCACTACCTTGATTACCATTGTCATTATTGCCATAAATACCACCATAATTTTACTATTACTACCACAGTCGCCATTGCCATTACCACCACTACTACAACAACTATTTCGACTTTTCATTTCTACAACCTTTCTCACCATTGTAATAACCACCACCATCATTCCACTACCACAATAACCACTGTCATTGCAGCCTGCCGCCACCCCCTATCATCTTCACTACATTACCTTTTCACCATCACTACAACCACTATGTTTCTATCTCCACCACCATTATCATGGCATTATAAGCATCATTGTTGCCTCCACCACCACCAGCAACTCATTATCACAATATAAAATTAAAAATTAATAAATTTTAAATTTAATACATACATATCAAACAAGTTGTTTTAGTTCAACACTTCAAATAGCTGTTTAGCTTTAACAATTCAACAATCAATTTTAATTATCAAACAGCCTTTTAGCTTAATAAATTCAACATTCAGTTTTTAATACTTAATTTTAATTTTTAATTTTATCAAATGCCAAGTCAAAATTTTGATAAGTTATGCTATTTAGTCTATTTTAATTTTTTAAATTTTTTACTGACTGAAATAAATCATATTATTTGGTAACTTTGTTAGATTTTAAATTTTGGTAAAAATAACAAAAGAAAGTTTTTATTTACTAAAATAAGATTATTTTAATAATTAAGTTATTTTACAATTTTTGTTTGTTTCGTATGTGATAAATGGAAAAACTAAAATTTTGATTTATTAAGTTAAAAATTTAAATAAATTAACCTATAAATGTTTGCCAAAGAACAAAGCTGCTACAGGGCCCGAAATACCCAACAGCTCGAATGGCTCGAAATGGTTTCCCTCTGAAATTTTGATGCACGTGGAGCTCACGTGTTCTGTACAAACTAATGAAATGAAACAAAAAACAGAAACAAGAGAGGAGAGAAGAGAGAGAGAGGGAGGTTGCGACGACGACGACGACGACGACGGCGGCGGCGGCGAGAGAGACGACCACGACAACGACCGATCTGGTGTTCACTAACGAGCGTCGCTGACCACCGTCCACCGCTGTTCGTAATCTCCATGCCGAATGTCCTAAACATTTTGTATCTGTACATGTAGGTAAGTAATTGGTTTATTTGAGATGCATTTGTCTCTTACTCATAAATCTCATGAACAGATGAACTGTAGGAACAATATTATCTGTACAGATAAACAGATTATAAACAGATAAACAGATTATCATAAATCTCATTTGTCAGATAAACAAGAACCAGATAAACAGATTATAAACACATAAATCTCATTTGTCTCTTACTCATAAATCTGATAAACAGATTATCTGTGCACTCCAGGAACCAATAACTTATTTTCTTAAACAGATTGAACATCTCGTTATTGGTCAACATTTTTTTTTTCTAAGATGCATTTGTAAGAGGCAATTTATTTGATTTGATCTGTGTATGTTAAAAAAAAAATTTTGGTTGTTCTGGAAGCAAGCCCTCTATTAAATATTTCCATGGTAGTGATGCATGCCAATTGTTTGATGAAAGTCCGCATAGAGAAATTGCCCTGATTTTTTTATGTGTTGGTTGATGAAAGTCCTGATGCTAATCTGTGTCATCTTTCTTGATGCTAATCTATGTAATTAAAGTCCTGAAAGTCCTGATTTTTTATGTGTTGGTTGAGAAATTATGTTTGAAACTAATTTTGTCACTTAGGGTAATTTACCTTATCTCAGTGTTCTTAATTTACCTAATCAACTCATTACTGAGATCATCTCAGTGTAAGAATTAACTCATTACTAAGATCAATGTGTTGAATTAATCTCGGTGTTGTTGAATTAATCTCAGTGTTGAATTCATCTCAGTTGAAGAACCTTAGAAAAATTGAAATGCACATACATGCACTTACACTTTATTTTCTATTTGGTTTGAAGCTACACGAACTACACGCTTCAATGTACATTGATTCAACTAATCCTTCATTGAATGGAAGTGAGGAAGTTGAAGAGGCGAAGAACAATCCGTCATTAAATGAGATTGGTGAAGTTGAAGAACCTAAGAAGGGCATGTGTTTTAGCTCAAAGCAAGAAGTATATTCGTTTAATGCAAAATATGCAAAGCACCTCGAATTTGCTGTAGCTTATAGAACACATAATATTGGACAAGATGGGGAAGTAAAATACTTTAGAATTGAATGTACTCGGGTACGCAAGAGAACAAAACGATCAGAAGTACACCCTCTCGAACCATCTTTGTCATTATTCATTGAATGTAAAGCAAAGGTTAGAGCAACTCTACAAAAGGATGGAAGATTTAAGTTGACCACAGTTGTGCTTGAACATACGCATGACTTGATTCCTAGTGACTCACGACATTTTGCAATGGATAAGAGAATTCTTACCCCTGTGAAGAGAAGACTAGAAATAAACGATGAAGCAGGGATAGGGGTGGCTAGGAATTTTCATTCTATAGTTGTTGAAGCAGGGGGGTATGAGGCATTAACATTTGATGAACGAGATGCAAGGAATCATATTCAGAGTATGAGAAGATTGAGGCTTGGGGTAGGAGATGCTAAATCAGTTGCACTTTATTTTCATAGGATGCAACAACAAAATTCGAACTTCTATTCTGCAATTGACCTCGATGAAGATGGTCGCATGCAAAACTTGTTTTGGGCAGATGCAAGGAGTAGGGTAACTTATAAAGCATTTGGGGATGTGGCTTCATTTGACACAACTTATCTGACAAACAAATATGATATGCCATTTGCTCCGTTTGTAGGAGTTAATCACCATGGGTAGTCAATTTTGCTTGGTTGTGGGCTATTATCTAATGAGAACACTGAAACATTTGTGTGGCTATTCAGAGAATGGTTAAGTTGCATGTCTGACGTTCCTCCAAAAGCTATAATAACAGACCAGTGCAAAGCTATGCAAAATGCCATTGAAGTTGTCTTTCCACAAACTCGACATCGTTGTTGCTTATGGCATATCATGAAGAAAATTCCTGAGAAATTAAGAGGATATGCCCAATATGAATCCATCAAGCTTGCTTTACAAAATGCAGTTTATGATTGTTTTACAAAAGATGAATTTGATGAAGAATGGCAAGAGATGATTGCAAAGTTCAAGCTAGATAATAATGAATGGTTGGGGGTATTATACAGTGAGCGACATAGGTGGATTCCTGCCTATGTAAAAGATGTTTTTTGGGCTGGTATGTCGACTACAGAACGAAGTGAGAGCATGAACGCATTTTTTTGATGGATATGTGAACTCAAAGACAACTTTAAAGCAATTTGTTGAACAATATGATAATGCCTTGAGAAGTAAGGTTGAGAAAGAGATGAAAGCAAACTTTAAATCTCGAAACAAATTGTATGATTGCTTAACAGTATATGAGTTTGAGAAGCAATTTCGTGTAGCCTACATGAATGCAAAATTTAAAGAAGTGCAAGTAGAATTGAAACGACTATTGTATTGTCGTGCGAATCTTGTCAAAGAGGAGGGAAAAATTTGTACTTATCATGTGAAGGAGGCTGTTCTTGTTGGTGAGAAAATGAAGACTGTGGAATTTGTTGTGGAATTTGTTGTGTACTTTAATGCAACTGAATGTGAAGTGCATTGTACGTGTCGGTGGTTTGAGTTTAGGGGCATTATGTGTGCCCATGCAATTACTGTGCTACTTGAGGGGTGTATATATCAAGTGCCAGATAAATACATTGTATCAAGATGGAGAAAAGATATCAAAAGAGGGTACACATGCATTCCAACCACATACACTAAAACCGGGGCTATTCTTAATGTAAAGTTGCATGACAAATACCACAAGATGTTGGATGAAATCATAGAAATTGCTACCAACGATGATGGTAAACACGAAGTGCTTGATCTTGGGTTGATAGAAATCAAGGATAGAGTGACAAAAGATCAATCGCATAGTGCGAGTCATGCACCACCTTCTACTAGTAACGTGCCACCTTCTACTAGTAATGTACTACCTTCTCATAGTTCGTTGAGAAGTTCGTCTGCTCGTAGTACTACAAAAGCAAGCATGTCTCGCAAGATGCTTAGTCCAATGGTTGCTCGCCGAAGAGGACGTCCATATACCAAACGAAAGGTTAGCAAAGTGGATGCAATAGTGAATCGGTTGAAGGGAAAGAGTAAAAAGCCTCCAAAAGCACAGGTAAGTTTTTTTTGTTGTGTGTGACATGGAAATTGTTGAATGTATTTAAGATAAATTATTCACCTATGTGTCTGTGTCTTACTATAGGGACGCACGGTTCCTCAATGTCAGCCTCAGAAGTTAAATTTTCCTGGTACAGATGATATGCAATACAATACTTATCATGACCCGGTATGTATTTGAATTTTTATGTTGTTGGTTGTTTTTCATTTTAATGTCTTTTATGTATAATGAAATTGTGTTACTATGATCATAAGGTGACGCAAACTACACCTTACTATTTTCCTTGCATGGATGGCATGCAACATAGTATGTATGTACCGGTATGTGGTCAATGTTTAAACTAAAATATTTGTTCTTGTTTTAATTGATATATATGTTGAATGGACAATATTTGTAAAGTGTACTTGTTTATTGAATAGGCATAGTTTAGTCAAATGCAAATGGTGGACAATAGTGGAGGCACATCTCATACCCAATTAGGAATGGTGAACAACATCAGTAGTCAAAGTTCGACAATCGCTTCAAATTTTGTTCACTTCAATGTAGATGCAGATCCAAATGTCCCATTTTTTTTTTTAGTTTCGCATTTTACTTTTACTCTTATTTTTTTTTTGGTATGGAATGCTCCTCAGATGAGTTTGTTTGTAGAATACTATGAATGATATTGAATGATGTTTAACTACAAATGATGGCAAATTGTATGTTCATGGTTAACTATGAATGATGGCAAATTGTCTGTGAATCTGATGTTGTTAATGGTGGCAAATTGTACTTCTATGGCAAATTGTACTTCTATGTTAATGGTTAACTATGAATTTGATGTTGTACTTCTATGAATCTGATGTTTAACTATAAATGATGGCAAATTGTATGTTAATGGTAATATTTTATGTTGAATGATGGCAAATTGTATATTGAATGAGCCAGATTTTGAATACTCAATCTGTATGTCTATGAATCTGACTGATTTTGGTTATTTAAATATGTTAAATCTGTTCAATCTGCCAAATTTTGAATTTCAATCTGTTTGTCTATAAAGCTGCCAGATCTTGAATCTCAATCAGTTTGTCTATAAAGCTGCCAGATGTTGAATCTGTTTCTCTATGAATCTACCAGATTTTGAAGCTATTTTTGTATCGATCTGCCTGATTTTCAATCTGTTTGTCCTATGAATCTGCCAGATTTTGAATGCTCAATCTGTTTGTCTATGAATCTGTTTGATTTTGGTTCTTTAATTTTGTTAAATCTGTTGAATCTGCCAGATTTTGAATCTCAATTGTTTGTCTATGAATCTGCCAGATTTTGGTTCTTTAAATCTGTTGAATCTGCCAGTTCAGCAGGTTATGGTTCTTTAAATCTGTTAAACAGTTCAGTAGGTTATGGTTCTTTAAATTTGTTAAAGATTTATCAATCTGTTAAACATTTTCAATCTGTTAAACAGTTCAGCAGGTTATGGTTATTTAAATCTGTTAAAGATGTATCAATATGTTAAGCATTTTAAATCTGTTAAAGATTTATCAAACAGATCCATTCAAACATTACATTCAAATTACATAATAAAATACACAAAATATGTCCATTACATCCATTCAAACACTACATTTGACATGTCCATTACATTCATTTAGATGATAAAGTACAAAAATACACAAAATACAATGACATAAGTCATTGCCTTGAAAATCGTCTTCATCCTTTCAAGCCTTCTATCATGCTCATGAATTGCATTGTCCATCTCACTAAGCCTTCTCCTTAGATCATTAATTTCTTCTGTTCTTATATCTATGGAGGTAACATCGTTGTCATCATCATCTGCAAACCTGAAGTAATTGTAGTGTTCGTTCGTACTCTACAATGTATAAGAATCGGTTAATCAAATCAGACAAATGAAATTTGTAAAAAGTAAAACATTAATTTATATAACAGATACTTACATATTTTGTTGAGCAAACAAAAAACACACGTCCTTCATTTCCATTCTCATTGGTTTGTACAATATGCATGGAAGCTGTTCTTCCACAATAACAGAATCTTGGCTTTAATCTTATGTTCCTATTATTAGTAGAAGATGAAGCCATTTTTTTATCTGCATAAAAAATACCAACAGATTCAACTACCTCATACTGATGGATACGTATCCTACTGATGCATAATTATGTATTCATAGTGATGTGATCCATAAACAGAGTTCAATCTTGATAACAAAGTGGCTTCCTTTAAATTCTTATGAATGTTGAATACTTATGAATGTTGAATGCATAAATTCAATGTTGATAACAAAGTGAATGCATTCATCTCTTTAAAGAGTTCAATCTGTTTTTGTCAAATACTTATGAATTTAAAGTGGCTTTCTTTAAACTCAATCTTCATAACAAAGTGAATGCATTCATATGTTTAAAGAGTTCAATCTGTTTTGTCAAACACTTATGAATGTTCAACTCTTTAAATTCTTCATAGATTCTTAAATGCTTAAACCAAAGTGGCTTCCTATTATCATATAAAAAAAATCTGTTTAATGACAAAAGAGTTCAATCTGTTTTTTGCTTAAACTAATGTTCAACTCCCTAACAATCTGTTTAAAGAGTTCAACGAACAAAAAAAATGATAGAGTTCAAACAAAACCCCAAACAGATTCAAAGGTAATGTTACTTATGACTCTGTTACTTAGAATGATCTTTCAAAGGTATCCATCTCAAACAGATGATAAAGTTGGATAACTATGAATACTTAGAATGATCTATCAAACAGATGATAAAGAGATGGATACTTTGAATGATATCCTCTGTATCCTCTGTAACCATTCTCATGAATTTGTTACTTAGAATGATCTATCAAACAAATGATAAAGTTGGATAAAGAGATGGATACTTAGAATCATCTATCAAACAGATGATAAAGTTGGATAACTATTTGTGGGGATATATTTTCTGAGTACCAACACGTGGCCAAGGTGATGCCGACGTGTCAACCGGGGTACCACGTGTCCTGGTCGTGACGCCGAGGTGATCTCAGCTAGGTTGAGGTTATCTCTGAAGATGTCGGAGTCCGAGATAAGCGGATAAGGGACAAGAGTCCTAGAATGAGGAAGGACCTTAGCCTGGATAAGGATAAAGCTCTTAGGGAGTTTATCTTTATCTATTGGAGAGTCCAAGATAAGCATTGAGCTGAAGTCCATTGAAGCTAGGCTTCTATTGGGACTAGGATTGAGTTGGCTATAAAAGAGGGACACCCCCAATGGGTCGAAGGTACGCAATATATATTCTGAATAGTGAGTTAAGCACTTTGGTTATCTTTGGGAGATATTTAACTAACTTGATCGTCAAAGTGCTCCCGGGTGGACGAACCACTACCGGAATCTCTTCTTTCTCTTACAGGTCATTCAGGCGCCATCTATTCTGCCAGTGCTCTCCAGTTGAATACTGAGTTGGCAGTGTGGTCAGAAATTCACTCACACAATTTGGCACCGTCTGTGGGAAAGAGAGGAGAATAGATGGCCAACGACGGAAAGAGAGAGAAGGTTGGAGACAACACTCCTACTGGGAGTGGGAAACCTATTGACCTTGACGTCGAAGGAGACAACTGCAACGAAGAGACTCGTGATAAGAATCACGAAGGAAAGGACGTCGGCCAGGAGGGCGACGTATAGAAGAAATCAGACCGAAATGAGTACTATAACGAGGATAACCTCCAGGTATGGAAAGATAGATGCCTACGGAGGAACGAAGAGATGGAGGGGATGGCGAACAAATTGGCAGACCTGCAATCGGTCGTCAATTTCATGATGCAAAACAACGTCATGTAGCCACTGTTCCCGCTGCAAGACATGCCGATTCCAGCGGCCAATGCCCAGAAGGGAGGGTAGAAAACAATCCCTGTAGCCCCCCAGCACACCAGGAGTGAACAACACTCTCATCGGCCTTCAAGGGAGGTCGAGCGAGGAGAGTCGAGAAGGGAAGAATCTCGAAGGACACATCGCACCAAGGAAGCAGACCCCAAAGAACATCGGCATGTTCAAAGGCAGGAGTTGTGCTTCGACGCAACTAATGAAGAGAGGTCGAAAAGGGCTCACAACAAAGCTGAGAGTAGTGCACCTAAAAGACTGAAATCATGAGATAGCCGAGCTCTTGGTCGGACCAAGGAGGACCTAAGGGATTACCTACAGAGGAGGCAACAAGATATCGAGGTAACCTCCCCGGTCAAGCCGAGAACGTCATTCTCGGTAGAATTGGACAAATTCGAAGCCCCGAAAAGGTTTAGCATGCCAAGGTTCTAGATCTACGACGGGAAGTCGGACCCCAACTTTCACGTCGGTTTTGTACCTGAACTCGATGACGTTATACACCGGGAACGAACCGTTGCTTTGCAAGGTGTTCCCCTCATCCTTCGGAGAAATTGCATCAGACTGGTTTCACAAGTTGCCGAAAGGAACTGTGAAAACCTAAGAAGGCCTGGCCGAGATGTTTGTAGCCAGGTTCGTGACGAACAAACTACAGCCATTAAGGGTGGATGCCTGATGACTCTAAAAATTGGCGAGGACGAAAGCTTGAGGGCCTATGCCAAAAGGTACTATAAGGTATTCAACCGGATACCAGAATGCAACCAAGAGGTGGCGGTTGTATCATTTAAGAACGGCCTAAAAGATAATTGCCTGCTCCGAAAATCATTGGCAAAAACACTGCCAAAAAGTATGGAGGAATTAATGGCCAGAATAGAAAAGTACGCCAGGGCTGAGGAGGATACGCCGGGAACAAAGGCGCCGAAACCAGAGAAGAAAAACGGCTCCCCGAAGCGAGGCTGAGGTGATGGTGGCTACAACAAACCAGAAATCGAATTAAGGGCTGTTCAGGCAGTCACAACCGTATTCCGAATTCCGATTTTCAAAGTCTTGGAGAAAATCTGAACCCAGCCCTATTTTAGAGCACCAGCAAGGGTACCAGGAGAGTTTATGGGAAGAAGCCATGGTAAGCACTGTGCCTACCACAATGAAGATGGGCATCTGACTCAAGGTTGCAGAGCCTTGAAAGCACACCTAGAAGACCTAGTAAGGCAAGGCCATTTAAGGGACTTGTAGATGAAGCCAGGACAAGGGAAGAGCAGGCAAGACTGCCTCAGGCACCAGCAGCTCCACCTCTCCTAGCACAGCAACCGCAGGTAGACGGACCTCGGGTAATTAATGTAATTCACTTGAAGGTCAACGAAAACGAAATACGGGGGGAGACCCAGAAAGTAAAGCACTTGCAACATGTGTACCAGGTCCGGCAGAAAAGACCTCGGGTTGAGGAGTGCCAGGGACCAGTAGTGTCCTTTACTGAAGTCGACCTGGAGATGGTACAATATCCGCACAACGATGCCTTGGTAGTATCCCTCCAGGTTAGGGAGTGCCAAGTGAAGCGCATCCTAATTGACCAAGGCAGCTCTTGTGACATCTTGTATGTTAGATGTTACAAGGAGCTTAGCCTCCACCCAGACGATATGGAGCAATCCAATGGCCCAATGGTTGGGTTCAATGGAACACTGACGTGGCCACTGGGAGCAGCAAGCTTGGAAGTACAGGCTAGCACCAAGAAGATAAAGACAAAGTTCACCATAATCGACACACCCTCTCCTTACAATGTTATCCTGGGGAGGCCATGGTTGCACGCAATGGGGGCTGTTCCCTCAACATTGCATCAGCTATTGCAGCTCCTAACAGAGCATGGGATAGTGGAGGTCAAAGGGGATCAGCTGCAGGCAAAGAACTGCTCCTTGGCAACAATGAAATCCACCTGCAGCATACGAGAACCAGAAAGGGCAGAGATCGAAGACGAGGACATGGAAGTCCTAGAGGACGTCGGCAAAAAGCCAGCCGAGAAGAGTGAAGAAGCCCTGAAGAAAATCCTTGTCCAACCTAGGGATGAGGAACGCTTTTTTCTTCTGGGCTCGGGCTTAGCCGAGGAAGAGGAAAAAGAACTGGAGGCTTTCTTGAGAGCAAACATTGAGGTATTTGCCTGGACGCCTTACGAGATGCCTAGCATTGACCCTGAGGTCACTTGCCATAAACTGAACGTAGATAGGTCGGCCAAACCTGTAATCCAATGAGCAAGAAGATCGACGTTGATGCATGTTAAGGCGGTGAAAGAGGAAGTAGACAGACTTCTGGAGGCCAGGGCCATTCGAGAGGTAAATTACCCGACATGGCTATCGAATACAGTGGTAGTGAAGAAAAAGAATGGTAAATGGAGGGTCTGCGTGGACTTTACCAGCCTAAACAAGGCCTGTCCCAAAGACAGTTTTCCCTTACCCAAGATTGACCAACTGGTGGATGCCACTTCAGGGTATGGAAGGATGAGCTTCTTGGATGGCTACAGAGGGTACCATCAGATAGCCATGTACCCCCCAGATGAGGAGAAGACTGCATTTATCATCCCAAAAGGGTTGTATTGCTACAGAGTGATGCCTTTTGAGTTGACAAATGCAGGAGCAACTTACCAAAGATTGGTAACCAAGATGTTCAGACACCTAATTGGCCGAACAGTGGAGGTATACATCGATGACATGGTCGTGAAGACCAGGGAACCTAAGGACCATCTGGAAGACTTAAAGGCAGTCTTTGACATCCTAAAAATATATCGGCTCCGACTCAATGCATCAAAGTGTGCATTTGGAGCTGGATCTGGTAAGTTCTTGGGATACTTGGTGACCAGAAGGGGCATTGAGGCCAGCCCAAATCAGATCAAGGCCATCCTAGAACTGAAAAAGCCCAACATCGGCGAAGCAAGTACAGATGTTGACTGGAAGGGCTGCAGCCCTGAATAGGTTCATAAGCAGAAATTCTAACAAATGCAAACCCTTCTTTAGCTTAGTGAAGAAGGCCGCAGACTTCTTATGGACAGAAGAGTGCGAAGTCGCCTTGGCCGACTTGAAAAAGTATTTGACCACGGCTCTAGTTCTCTCAAATACAGAACCCGGAGAGGAGCTGTTCCTGTACTTAGCAGTTTCAGAGCATGCGGTAAGTGCAGTGGTAATCCGAGAAGAAAAAGGGGAGCAAAGGGCTGTTTACTATGTAAGCACAACCCTGGCTAATGCAGAAACCAGGTATTTACCCTTGGAGAAGTTAACACTGGCCTTAGTAATGGCTTCAAAGAAGCTGAACCATTACTTTCAAGCCCACAAAATTGTGGTGCTAACTGAACATCCTTTGAAGTCCCTATTGCAACAGAGAGATCTAACAGGCAGAATAGCCTGGGCCAGTATGACCTGGAATACAGACCCAGAACAACAATCAAAGGCCAAGTTTTGGCCGACTTCGTGGCCGAGTTCACGCCAGGATCTATCATATATCGGGCTTCGTTGAGCCGAGGTGAACGATGTCCTAGCAAGCAAAGAGGAGCCCAGCCGAGGGCGACAGAACAAAGGAATGAAGAAAAACTTAGGCCCTGCAGCATTTACATCGGCGACGCCTTTCGACTGTTCGTTGATGTGAGCTCAAACCGACAAGGAGCGGGGGCAGGGGTAGTACTGGTATCTCCAGATGGACAGATACTAGAACAATCCATTCGTTTGGGGTTCAAGGCCTCAAACAATGAAGCAGAATATGAAGCACTGATTGCAGGACTGAAATTGGCAGTAGAAGTAGAAGCAGATGAGGTGATAGTGTTCTGTGACTCCCAGCTTATAGTAAACCAGACAACGGGCGAGTTTGCAGCCCAAGATGAAAGGATATCGGCTTACGCAAAAGAGATCAGTAGGTTGGTGGCCTTGTTTCAGAATTGCCGACTAGAACAGGTTATCCGAGATGATAACAGTCACGCTGATGCCCTGGCCAACCTGGCTAGTGCAATACAACCTGGAAAGGCAAGGACGATAATGGTTGACTACTTGTCGGGCCCGAGCATCGAACCACTGACCACAGAGCGTGAAGCAATGTGTGTAGACATGGGACCAAGCTGGATGGATGCAATAGTAGCATTCCTGAAAGAAGGAAAACTGCCAGATGATCACAAAGAGGCACACAAGATCAGATTGAAGTCGGCAAGATTCAGTCTGACAGCAGAGGGACATCTCTACAGAAGCTCCTTCACTGGACCCCTTTTGAGGTGTGTACATCCTTTACAAGTTGAAGATTTTTTGTACGAAATACATGAAGAAGTATGTGGAAGCCACGCTGGGGGCAGATCACTTGCTCATAGGGCCATTACCCAGGGTATTGGTGGCCCTACATGCAGAAAGATGCAGAAGCCTATGTCAAGAAGTGTGAAAAGTGCCAAAGGTTTGCACCACTGATACACCAACCAGCAGCAGACCTGAACCCAGTATCTAGTCCTTGGCCGTTCGTCCAATGAGGCATGGATCTTGTTGGAAAACTGCCCAAAGCAACTGGGCAAAAGAAGTACCTGCTGGTAGCAACAGATTACTTCACCAAGTGGATAGAAGCTGAACCCCTTGCCAAGATCCGAGACGTGGATGTGAAAAACTTCATATGGAAGAACATCATCACTAGGTTTGGGATCCTAAGGGCAATAGTTGCAGACAATGGAACACAATTTGACAGTAAGCTAATCAAGAGCTTCTGTGCAAAATTTAGAATCAAGAATTTTTTTCGACCCCAAGTTTTCATCAAAGCAATGGACAAGCAGAAGCGTCCAACAAAGTTATCTTGGATGGGATAAAGAAGAGGCTGCAAGCAGCAAAGGGAAAGTGGGTGGATGAATTGCCTAGTGTACTCTGGGCATATCGGACTATGCCGAGAAGATCAACGGGGGAATCCCCATTTGCCATGGCTTATGGCACAGAAGCAGTAATCCCACTAGAAGTCGGCATCCCAGGGATAAGAACTCAGGGAGTAGAGAATAGGACTAATGATGTATTATTAGCCCGAGATCTGGATCTACTAGAAGAAAGAAGGGAGAAAGCTGCAATTCAACTAGCGGCATACCAGCAGCAGCTTGCCAGGGCTTATAATAAGAAGGTCAACCCAAGGGAGTTTTAAGTCGGTGAACTCGTCTTGAGAAAGGTCGTCGGCAACAAGAAGGATCCCAGAGAGGGCAAGCTTGGCCCGAATTGGGAGGGACCCTATAGAATCATCTTTGTATTGGGCAATGGGGCATATCGGCTTAAAGATAATGAAGGCAAAGAGTTGCCAAGGCCCTGGAATACTTGCAATTTGAAATTTTTCTATCATTAGACTTTTTGTTCTTTATTATTAGCCAAAGTAATAAATAAAGTTTTAGCTTGATTTTTTACACTTGTGATTGATAAGATACTTGACGATGTTTCTGGAATACATACACAATGAGAACCCAAGTGGAACTTAAGTTCACATTAGGGGGCAGAGAGTTGGAAAATGGTTCCTGGAAAGGTAGAAATTACAAGCTAAAATTAGTTTAACACTTGTTGAAATTTGTGAAAAATTTACAAGTTGAAGTTAAACCGAGGTCATATTTAACACTTGTCGAAATTTGTGAAAAATTTACAAGTTGAAGTTAAACCGATGTTATGTTTAACACTTGTTGAAATTTGTGAAAAATTTACAAGTTGAAGTTAAATCGAGGTTATGTTTAACACTTGTCGAAATTTGTGAAAAATTTACAAGTTGAAGTTAAACTGAGGTCATGTTTAACACTTGTTGAAATTTGTGAGAAATTTACAAGTTGAAGTTAAACTGAGGTTATGTTTAACACTTGTTGAAATTTGTGAAAAATTTACAAGTTGAAGTTACAAATTGAAGTTAAAACCGAGGTTGTACTTAAAAGAAAATTGGTCTAAACACTTGTTGAAATTTTTTAGAAAAATTTACAAGTTAAAGACCAAGGTTGTATTAAAAGAAATACTTATGTACTTGCCGAGATAAACCATCAGTTTGTATAAACCGAGGTATATCACCCCGAGGAAATTACATAGATAAGGTGTATGCTTGAAAGCATGCAAAATTATTCTAAGTACAGAATCATACAAGAATCATACAAAGGAAATTGTACTTGCATTCAGAAGAATCAGTTCAAAAAAGAAGAGGGCACTTCGGCCTACCAAAAGAGTAGTTGTTCAGAAATTACAAAAGCGGCACTTCAGCCAGATCCAAGCTTACATTGATTCAAAAAGTAAGACAAAGCAAAAACTAAGACTCTTCAACGGCTATGGCTGGTTGGGTCTGGGGTTCAGAAGACAGCTGAGAGGACATCTCGGCGACCCTCTTAGCCACGAGCTCGGCATCAATTTCTTGAAAAGTTTGGTCGAGGCTCTTGTCGGCAATAAGCGCGTCCGATGTTGCCTTCTCAAGAGGAGCATCTTTGGAGACCTCACCTTCCTCATCTTGAGTCAAGTCTAAGACTTGCTCATTTGGAGTAGGGGGACTTGGCCCCAGCAGCTTCCTTTGATTTCCTCACCAAAGCTTCCTCCTCAGACTCAAAATCGTCTTCGGATTGGCTTGGAGTAGGGGGGAATGGCAGGGGTAGGACATCGGCGTTCTTGAGGGGGGAGTCCTCGGGGACGTTAAGATTTTTTAGAGCAGCCGTCCAACCAAGGGTGAAACTCTTGTTGTATGCCTGCTTCACTTGTTTTTTGTAGTCCTCCTTGACGTCGGCCACCCCCTCTGCATATGCCCTCTCATCGGCGGCCTTGATTTCGGCCTCCTTTGTGGCTAAGGCATCTTGGAGTTCTTTTTGGGCCTCGGCCATCATTTCTTCGGCCTCTTTCTTTTCGGCCTCAAGAACCTTCTTAATGACCTTTGCAGCATCTGTTTTTTCCTCGACCACGTCTTTGGCTTTAATGGCTGCCGCAGCCTGATCTGACAAGGTTTTCATTTTTGCCTCGGCCCTTTTGATGGCCTTCTGCAATCCAGCAGCCTCCCTTATTTTTTCGGCCAACTCCTTTCTCACCTCAAAAGCTTGCATTTGAGAAGGAGTGAGCATGCTGGATCGCCTGAAAGAAGATAAACAGAACAAAAGTTAGTAAAATTCTCTGAGTATGAAGGAATAGAGAAAGAAAAATACCAAGTGTGAAAGACTTACTTGAACAGAATGTTGGAGCATCAGTGTAAAGTTTTCATACTCGCTCATCTCGGCGTTCCGGTTAAGGTCATTTGGAAGCAGCAAAGCCGTGGAGAGGGCGACACCGACTTCGAGGTCGGTCACACTGTCGCCCGCTCTGACCGACTTGTCTTTGATGGTGATCGGGGGGGCCCAAGGGGCACCTGATTTCATTGGCCCCGATGTTGTGGCTGATTCAGACCTCGGCCTTTTTGACCGAGTGGACTGAGACGGTTCAGCCTCAGCGGGCCTCTTCTCGGCGACGGAAGGGGTCTTTTCACTCTCAGCCAATTTTGAAATTAGCAAGGTGTCCTCAATATCAATCTGAGTCACCGTTGCCTTTGGCTGAGCCTTCTTTAGCCTTTTTTGTTTCAACTTTGGTGGAGGCTGGGACCGTGCTGGTTGGGTGTCGATGGTAGATGGGATGTTAGCCAAAAGATCTTCAGCGACTGCTTTCTTGTGGCCCATCTTAGCAGCAAAAACAGTTCGTCGTCGTCGTCGGCGTTGAGATGGTGGGATCAGTTGTGGAGTTGAGGTAGATAGTTGCTCTGCTGGATCAGAGGTTGACCCTTGATATGGCCGAGATGACGAGGTTGCTGGAGGAGTAGTGGCAGACGGAGGAGACTGACTCTTCTTCTTCTTTGGAACGTCAAGAAGAACCGACTTGTAAGTAGAAATGAAATTGAGTAGCAAAGGGGCTCTCCACTTGTGGATGGGAAAATTCAATAGCTTCTTCAAGTACTTGCTGGGGAAGAAAGACTTGTGAAAGCCCTTTGGTGGCTGGGGAAGAACTGCAAAAAGAAGAGCACAAACGTTAGAACAAAGAATTAAAAACTCTAAAAAAGAGAGCAAGGAAAGGTGACACTTGGCTCTTACCATCTCCTTCCCCAAAAACTGTTCGGCTTTAGGGATAAAGGTGGAGGTCATCGTTTGGTTGAAACTCCCAGTTGCCCGAGACGATGAAGTAATCGTCTCCAGTACCCTTGTTTGAGTCTGGGAGGTCGGCAATGAGCTTGTACTTAGTGGACCTCGGCTTGAGGTAATAGATGTGGCCTTTTTCCGATTTTAGGCGACACATAGTGTAGCAGTACTGCATATCGACAAGAGTAACCCTAGCATTCTCTTGTTTGGTGTAGACACCCCATTTTTGACCGTTCTCAAGACTTGGACGTCACCGTTTGAACACTCGGTGATCATCCATGTTTGTGTTCGTTTGGAGTTCCCAGAGGTCTCGGCTACGCGCCTTGCCTCAGGATCTTCGAACCCGACTGTTTAGTGTCTGGTTTTGCACCAAACACTTATTTGTTGCCTTGGAGGGGCAGGGAATGCCTTGTGAGGCATCCCTACACATCACCGGCCGTGGCTAGAGGCCACCGGCTAGTGTTTTGTTGCCATCGGTAATGTATATTGCCGATCGGCATTATTTGTTGCCGGTCGGCAGTTAATTTTGTCAAAATGGCAATTCTGAGCGGCACGCTACTGACTACTTCATCTGCTTTTGTAGATATTTTAAGACAGCTGTCTTGCATTTTGTTCCCCTCCATACACGTGTATGGAGGGATGGCCTTCTTATTAGCTTCCTTGATAAGCTTTACAAGATTGGTTTGCCTATAAGAAGAGGGCTCCTCTCTTGGCATTAGGGTTAGACATTTTAGAGAGAAAAACATTGTTAGAAGCTCTGGTTCTAGGGTTAGAGCTTATATATATTCTATCTCTATATCTCTCTCTCTCTTGAGTGTTCTAGGTGTATTTGTTCATAGTATTGCACACAAACACCTACCATTACACCTTCCCTTGGCTATTGAGGTTCTAAGGGATTGTTTTCAGAGTTTTGGAGCTGGTTTGGAGTTCAAGAAGCTGCTGGAGCTTCATTTGTGAAAGAGGTCTTCAAGGGTAACAATCTTACCCCTTTTTTCCCCTTTCTTGCTTAGCTTTTTAACCTATCTTGCAACTGTTTTTTGGCTTTGCATATAACACATAAAAGTTCTGTTTTTGGGCCCTCTAAATAGTTTGGTTTAGAGTGTTTTGTGGTTTGGAGGTGTTTGACCCCTCTTAAGCCTTGAGGGGCTCCATTTTGTGCTATTTTGAGTGAGCTCCGGGACTTTGGTGTTTGGGCCTCCTCACCACTGAAATCTTGAGGGATTTCAGTGGTAAGGATGGTGCCTTGAAGTCCCAAGAAGGAGAGGGTCACCCCCTCTCCTTATTGTCCTTGAAAAGGGCCATTTTTTGCCTCTTTAATGAGCACCTAGCTAAGCCTCATGATTGACCATGCCTTGGCTGTTATTTATGCTTATTTTGCCATGAAATAGCATTGTTGTATGTTGGTTTTGGTACACCATGTTAGTTTAACATACATGCCATGTAATGCCTTGTTGTTACCTTAACATGCCTTAGGTTGTAAACCATTGTTCTAGCATGTTTTAGGCTTGGCTTTGTGAAGCTTTTGTGCTTATTTTGCTATGTTTGAGGTCTGTCCTTAGTTGTTTGGGTCGAGTTTAGCATGCTTAGTATAGCCCCTTTGCATTTTTGGTTTGTTAGCCTCAAGTGTGTGAATGTATAGCATGCATCCTTGCTTCATTCCAGTGGGTTGGGACCATTTTCCATGTTATTTCAGTCCACTTAGCATGCTTGTATGCTTGCATTTCATAGCTTCTTTGATGCTTCAAATGTTTGTGTTGTATGCTCCATGTTAAGCATTTGTGCATGCCTTATACTTGAGTCACTTAGATGCCATCTAAGTGTTCCTTGGGTGTTGTTTAGGTCTGCATTAGACCTATTTTAAGTCCCCTTGGTCTTGTGAGGCTTGGTTGACTTGGCCTTGGTTTAAGCCTCTTGGCTTGCCTCAAGTTTTGGACCTTGATTGCATGCCATGCTTGTCTTGTTCACTTGGTTTGGCACCATTTTAGCATGATTTCAGAGCTTTCCATTGCATGTTAACGGTCCATGATTATCTCTTTTAAGTGTGCTTAGAAGTTGTTTCAATATGCTTAAGTCTTGAACCATGTATCCATGCATGCTTGTATGTACATTTGCCTTCATGTGCTTAGCATTATGGCCACTGTTTTGGGCCTAATTAGAGCTGCCTAAATCATGTTTAAGTCCATCCTATGCTTGCTTGCATGCTTATCTTGCATGTTTGTTTGCATGCTTACATGTATACTCCTCGTATGCCCATGTCGCATGCTAGTTCATATGCTTAGGTTGCACTCCATCTAGCATGCATGCCTTGTTCCTTGATCTAGTGATAAGAATTGGGCCCTTGTTTGTTGGTTTGCATTGCATTTGACATCAAAATGTGCACACTTGGTCCCTTGGGCCATCACGCATGGAAATGCGCGATTGATGGTCCGAGAACCAAGGAGCATGCCCCTTTGAGTCACTAACATGATAAGGGACATGATTGGTGCATATATGGCTTGAATTGCATTGCCATGCAAAGCTCTGTCCTCTGCTGCTGTCAAATAGGTTCTGCAGGAACTTTTTGCCGATCAACTGCATAGAGTGCCGACCAGCAAACAATTGGTGGCCGATGGATTCATTCTCAGCCGATGAACATCTCCTACGGCCGGTGGCCATTCTCTCCAGCCGGTGGTACTGAACAGTGTTCAGAAAGGCAACCTTGAGATTTTGGCAGTCTTCAGAGGAGTATAGCAGGGAAAACAGAGGCAGATTGCGCATGGCAGTGCACTTCCGAGCAAGACCGAGTATGCATTGCATCAGGCTCTCCTCTCGAGGCGGTTTACTGTTTTCCCTAGATTAGTTAATTTGCTTAGCTAATTAGATGGCCTGTAATATTTAATTAGCTTGTAGGTTAATTATCTGTAATATTTATTTGGATCTCTCCGAGCGAGGGCGAATCTGTAATAAGTGTGGGTGCGTGTGTGTGCATGTCTTCCAATCCCCACTTCTTTCTTCCCTTTTATTTACCCGCTTATGATGGTAGATTAGGGCATGTTTAAATTAGCATACCTTATGATATGCATGCGTGCATCCATACATTTGTCTTGCATGCACCGGGCTCGGTACATCATGCTAACTGCATTTGTACTTCAATTCCAAATTGAATACGTGCATCAATTGATTGCATTTCACATGTCATGTTTAGGTTAGCCGAGCCTACCCTAATTGCATCCTGTATGTGTTGCATTAGTCAATTTGACATGAACTAGGACCATGCATGTTTGCTAACTAGTTTATTGTTTTGGCACAGAGTACGATGTAAGTATTTTCATGCTTTAGCATATCGCATGTGTGTGAATGCTATCATGACAGCATGCTTACCATGTGGCTAGATGCTTATGTGATAAACTGTTTGAATGCATGGGGGTGAAGGTTGGATTGTCTGAGCTGGAAAAACTCGTTGAAATCCGTATTTTAGCCTACTTACGAGTAGCAAATCCCAAAGCGTTTTCCAAAACAAACGGATATGCAATGCTTGTTTCCAAATTAGGCGATTTAGTCTATACTTGTATGCTGTGCGCATCACATAGTAATTCTAGGCTAATTAACTGGAATAAGAGCACATAACGTTTTCAAAAACGGATATCACAGTTAGTAGAGGCCGGTCTTCGGACCGGGCGAGAGGGGGTGCTCATAGCTGACCTTCCCCAATCGTACCCAAGTTCCCGAGCCGAGGCAACTTTGGTGATGACGAACACGTGGCCTTTGGCACCGAGTCAGGGTTTCCTAAATTTCCCTATTAAAAAATATTTAGGTGGCGACTCTGTATCTGGCAAAGCAGTCCATGTTTGGCACTTCTTTTCAAAAATCTGTTGCTCAAAACGATTTGCCGGATTTGGACTCTTTGGTTCAGATTAAGAACCGTGACACAAATCGAGTCCGAACTGTAGCGTGTAGCGGGGTCCCTCGCGGGTGTTACAGTTTCTGACTCTGCTGGGGAGTTTAGAGAGCTTGACTCGAACTCGTGATATCTTGTTTTGATTTCATTTATGTGTCTCTTTGCATTGCATGTGCATTGGTGCGCCTAGGACACCGTGTTTGCCATCTGCCATTCCTGAACGGTTTGCTGGAGGCTTGTCTTGTCAAGGCATGACCATAAGGCTGACCGGTTATGGGCTCTGACAGCATGGGAACACAAACCCCGGTTTTACCGGGGCACCCTTTTTGACCATTTGACCTAGTGCATATTCGGAATCCATAGTGACCATTCCAAACTAGGACAGGTTGCTTACCCGATGTTAGGTTGTTTGAAGCCGCTGCGTAGTGAAACCCTAGCTCCTGACAAAATAGGACAGGGAAACCCTACCCCAACATAGGGTGTTTTGGCTCTCATTTACTTGCTATGTGCTTTTAGCATGTATTTCTACAGGGAATGCATATACCAGTTTGCAAGTCTGGGTATCCGGCCTGCGGGCACCAGTATCAGTATTTTGGGAATCAGTTATATCTGCGGGTATTCGATTCAGTGTTTCAGGACAGTGAGTTTTGGGAAACAGTGGACAGCAGTAGAGTACAGTTGTTCAGCTATACCCGTGTTTGATCTGTTTGGGCTGAAATGCTGCTTGTTTTTCCTTTCAAGGTACAGGGAAAGTCTGATTCAGAACAGTCAGTGTTTCCTTTTGCTGAGGCAAGTTAGATATCCGATCCGTTAGTCGCCATCCAGTATAGCAGACTCAGCATGACGCAGAATTCAGAAGAGATCGTGGTTATGACAGCCGCGTTGGATCAAGGAATCACTCTACAAAGTGAGACCAATGTCGATATGCCGCATCCACCTAGATCGCCTGCTGCGCACACCCGGTCTACCCCCAATTATATCAGGCTCGCGAGCCTACTACATTTGAACTGATGGGATGATAGGTGATCTCCAGAGATCCGTGGCAGATCTCGCCTACGGAATGTCAGCTTCACCACCAGCCGCACCATATGCCGGAGTTTTGTACCCCAGGAGCCCCCTGTTAGGATTGTGATTGAACTTAGCCAACCGGAGATGGCCTCCAGCTATGGTAATGACATATCAACATCAACCCAAACCCTCGATCAGGCTGAGGCCAGAGGAAAAAAATGAAGGCGGATGCCGACCCTATCGAACAACTGCTGTGGGCAGTCGAGGCTTTGAAAGCCGCGGGGATGAACAAGCAACAGATATCTGCAGTTGTGACAAAAGCTGTGGAGGATGCTTTCCCCACCCCACCTGAGGGTAGTTCAAGTCAGTCAGAAAGCCGGGATAGGCCCCGTCATGCCAGAACAGCTCCTCCCGTTCCCAACCCTGTACCCGGGAAGGATCAGAAATCCAAGGCGGCACGCCCGCCGACCCTTCGCTAGTGCGTCTAGCAAGAGTGCTCAACCTTCAAAGTACCTGCCCCGAGGGCGCAGGGTCTTCCATGCTCTCTACATGCCGTTGTCCAAGGCACTCCAGATCCTTGCTGAGAGGGGACACTTAAACCCTTGGAGCCTCGGCCCCTCCCGAAGAATCTCCCTGCTACACATGATGCTGCTTTGTACTGTGCGTACCACCAGCAAACTGGTCATGCTACCGATAATTGCTTCCGCCTCCGTCATGAGGTGGATTTGATTGACAACGAGGTTATCCTCCCGCCCACCTCAGCCAAGTCCGTTACCACCCAGTTATTGGATTTTGAGGACACAGATACTGCAGTATGTAATCAGAGAGTGAACCACCTGCGGGCGGCGCTTGGTGTTTTGGATGTGGCGTCTGGCACGCATTTTGAGCATCTGAATACTAATTTTGTAAATTCTGGCTTGGGTCGAGTCAGTCTTTTGTTTTGTTTTGAGTCTGTCTCATTGTCTTGAGTCAGTCCTTTTGCTTACGGGTCTGTCTTGTTGTAGCGAGTCAGTCCCCTTTGTATAGAATGCCAGTGATTCCGGGGTTGTTGCCTCGAACACCGTTTTGTCTTGTAATTACCCGTTTTTGTTTTTGAATCTGTCTCTGCCGAGGAGCCAGTTATACCAACAAATCTGAATGAAAAAGCTGTGGCTATCTCGTTTTCGTGCTTGCTGTCAGTTGTGCCAGAGGATGTGAATGGAACGACAGTACGTTCTACCTGCTCTTTTGTACCCTGAAAATTATTACAATGACCTAAGTTTTTCAAAAGCTTTTTTAAACACTGCGGTGATAAAAACGAAGAGGAAGGAATTCCTCGGGTTTTTGCAAAATTTTGATCACTTTGAGAGAAGAAGAGGCATGCTAAGCCTTTTTATGAATGAAATCATGCCTGTCAGCGTGAGTACTGAGAAGGATCCTGGTTTGATCCAGACTGGTTCCACACTATCTTCGCGCGCGAGATTTGTCGCTTTCTTAAAAACTTTCAAAAACAAAATGTTTTGCGCGTCCTGTGAAGACTTGTGTGGAATTGCTCTTGAGATTGTGCAGCCTAGGATCGCTCTCAGCCTCGAGATTCAACCTATCTGTTTCGAACCTGGAATCCATTCAAAACGTTCAACAGTTTGCCATGAAAGGCCTGTGCGGCCCGATTTGAAGCAACCCTCGAGCAAGAGGTACCAAATTCAGATCAAGAAGATTAGATCTCACCGGCAGAGGCTCGTGAAGCGACCGTGATGGATCCTTCTGCAAATCAGTACAACAGCCATTCTCCTGGACTCAGATGACTTCAGGATCTCAAAACCATTTGGCATGGACTATGCTACACTTTTACCCTTTGAGAGGCTCGCTGGGCTGAAAACCCGGAAGGGCGACCCAGGCAAAAGTTAGAGCAAGAAAAGAAAAAGAAAAAAAAAAAAAAAAAGCAAAAAAAAAAAAAAAAAAAAAAAAAGAAAGAAAGAAAAATTGAAAAAAAAAGAAAAAAAGAAAAAGCTCGCAAGGTCGAAAACCTGCAACAGGCGCCTTGGCAAAAGTTAGAGCCTAAAAAGTGAAGGTTAATACCCGAGTGTACCTTAACCGGAACTACGTATGGCTTGATTCCCATGTTTGGGATACGTAGGCAACTTCATCCTGAAGTCCAGCCCCCAACGCTTTCATAGCGCCTCAGTCCATGTAATGGTTTTGATCATCCTTGCCTTCTTGCATCCGACAGTTCGGTTGTGACAACCGTGAACTACGTAGGCTTGATTCCCATGTCGGGGATACGTAGGCAACTTCATCCTGAAGTCCAGCCACCATCGCCTTCACAGTGACTGTGTCCATATATTGGTTCAGACCATCGTCTTCGGAGTTTAGTCATCACTGACAAAGACCGTTTATAAAATGCTGCGGCATCATCCAAACAAGGGGCAACTTTCCGTTGCCATGCGTTGCTATGAGTTGCCCCGAGTTGCCGTCCAAAACCAGGGGCAACTTTCCGTTGCCATCCCCCTTCAAGCCAGGGGCAATTTTCCATTGCCTCCATCCGAGGTTGCGCATCTCGAGGGTAGGTTCCGTGCTCGTTTAGCATTGGTTTGCAAAAATAGTTTTTGAAAATTTTTACTGAGGTTGACTATTTTCTCGAAAACTGTTTCATCTTCCAAAACGGACCATTTTCTTGGACCAAGAGAAGGAAAATTTTCAGTGCTCATGGCCTGACTTGCATGATTTTCAAATTAAAAATTTGAACAAGTATGTTAATCCGGCACTCATTTTGGTCAAAACTGTTTTAGAAAGAAGAAAACGAAAAAAAATGGTCAAAGTGATGAACTAGGGGCACAGATGAGTCAGGTATTCTGTCTTTCCCCCGCCGTCCACATATTTGCCAAAAAGGCACCCTATCCGCCGGAAGAGGCTTTCCCTATCCGGAATCCCGACTCGACGTCACTGGAAGAAACAGCCGTAAGCTATAATGCTGTGGGTGAACCCACAATTTCTTATTCACCCATCAATCACCCTGGGGAGGGATGAAAAATGAGAGAATAAAGAATAGAGAGGTGTAAGTTGAGAGAAAAGTGAGCAAGAGGGTTTTGAGAGAAAAACCGAGCCTGAGGGCCGAGTGACGTGAGAATCACAAATCAGAAAGGGTGGGAATAATACCCGGAAGAACTGGCTCCTTGAGATCTGAGGTCTTTTGTTTTTACAAACACGTCCGTGTGTCGTGTCTTTTGATTTGTCTATCTCAACTTTTGTTTTGAGTCTTTTTCGAGTGAGTCTCGTTATGGTTAGGTCACGCACCTTTTGTTTGAGTCTTTCCCGCTCTGTCCAGTTTTAGGCTCGATACCCCGGTTACAGAATCTTTCTTTAAAAGTTAAAATCGTTTATGCTCGGAATGCTGTGCCATTCTCTACATTTTATGCGAAGCAAAAGAAAAGAGAAAATTTGGGGCATCTGAGTGTGCTTCAGTTTCAACCGTTTTAGCTTCCGTAGTCCATCTTGTCAGATTGGACTGTTTGTTCAGTGTTTGCTGTGCAGAATGAACTGAGTGCTGTGTTATGGGTCGTATGCAGATTAATCCCCAACAGAGTATGGGCTGTGTGTTCAGGTTAGACAGTGAGTTGCTTGATTATTCTGCTATTGGCTGGTTGGTTATCCGATCATTCCAGTACAAGTGTTCAATTTTCAGACAACAGATCGACTTCATTTACATTGAGGTGTAATATGACATAACATAATGTAATGCGATGCAATGCATGAGATATACAAATGTAACACTTTTTAGACAAAAAGTTTGTTTCATTTCATCATCTTTTCAAATACATAGTTTTGAAGAAAACAAAAACCCGCCTGCGGCGTACAAGATACTGGAGCTACCAACTAAAAAAAAAGAAAAAAAGAAACAAAAAAAAAAAGAGAAGAGCAAAAGTCTGGGTCGTCATCAGTAGTCTCAGGCCTGGGGATCTGTCCTCGCCCTCTTCCTGGACAAAGGTCCAGGAGCATCGTCATCGGCACCATCATCTGAGCCCGAGTCTGAACCGTCTCCGGTCTCCTCCTCAGATGACCCCGCCTCTGCCTCTGCCTCTGCCTCTGCCTCGGACTCGGACTCGGACTCATCATCCTCATCATCAGGAATGGGTGCCCGAGAGCTACTCCCGACATGAGCACGCCCCCCGGCACGGGAATGTCCAGTGTCTCCACGCCCTCCTCGAGCAGGAATAGAGGGCCCAGCTGGAGCACCACCCACCGGAGGGATCTGGAAAGGAGGCTGAAAAGCATAAAAGGCAAATACATCAGAATACTGTGAGCAGTGAATCAGTACAGAATACAGTGTATGAGTACAGTCTGTGAGTGCCGTGAGCAGTGAATCAGTACAGAATACAGTGTATGAGTACAGTCTGTGAGTGCCGTGAGCAGTGAATCAGTACAGAATACAGTGAGTGAGTACAGTGTATGTATGCTGTGAGGAGTGAATCAGTGCAGAATGCAGTGTATGAGTACATTGTATTAAGTGTTGTATCGTGCATCAGATTATGCGAAGTAGTTTATGTATGGTTTGAGACTGCGGTCAGAAGAACATACCGGAATGCTGTAAAGGGCCAGGAGGTCGAAGGTCCGCTGTAGCATCTCCATCATGGAGGCATTCAGCTCCAGGACTGCCGATGTACTCGGAGGACGCCTGCAAAAGTATCAGATGCATCAGTATTCTGCGGAATATCAAATAAAATGAAATGAAATGCCAATGCAAGATGCGAAATGCAATAATACATACCGGAGGCAAGTCGGGACACCGACCAACTCGTGATCAGCCGGAGGAGGGGTAAAGGGGATCTGGTAGGTCGCCCCACCCTGCCCTCTGTAAGTCAGTGAAGTGGGCAGAGCAGGCCAGCCGGTCCCCCCCTCTCTGAACTCCACCTCTACCACGGACTCGAGCTCTCCTCGACGCTCCCGCTCCAGCAGCTGCGGCGCCGCTGGCCTCTCCCTCTCAGCTCGCCGACCACTGCTCAAGGGTCGCATAATGTAGGTCCGGACGTACTCGGCATAGTCGCCCTCGTCTCTGTGACGCTCCGCGCCCCAGCCAACGGTATACTCTCTCAGGTGCGCGAGGGAAAGCCTCTCTGTATGCCTCATGTGTGTAGGAGGCGGACCCGGAACTATCTGCTCCGGTAAACCCAGGGTCTGACGAAGAAGCGCTCCCCCAGGTACCAAGCCCGACAGACCGGACCCTCCAACAGAATCCGAAGACGGGCAGTCTCCTCTGCGCCCTCATATGATCCCTCACCACGGCCGGCAATGGAGCCCAAGGCTGCCAGGTGATCTGCGGGTACAAATGCAGTTTGTTATCTATCTGTTATCAAAAATACAGTGCGATGCAAAGCTTAAAACAAGCTCTAAAGTTGAACATACCTCCGCGCGGGTGATGGTGTCGAAGTAGCGGCGGAAGAAAATAAAAGACTCCCGGGTCTCCGCACACACCGCACATCAAAGCGATGAGAAAAGGGGACGTCGAGCGGGATCTCCACATCGGGTACTGGGGCAAGCCTGGGAAAGTAGGCATATACCCACAACTGCAGAACAGGTATCAGTATGACTATCGGATAAAACAGAATACAGAATAAAGCAGAAATGGCAGAGCCGTGTGTTGTGCAGTGTATTGTGCAGAGTGTACAGTGTGTGTGCAGTGTACAGTCAGTGTAAAGCAGAGTATATGTGTGCCGCGTGTGCAGTATATAGTCAGTAAGAGGCAGACCGTGGTGTGTGCAGTGTACAGAATACAGAAAATGTAAAGCAGAAAGCAGAAATGTAAAAGGGGAAGAAGATGTACCTCCCAAGCTCGCCAGTATCCGCCAAGAAGCTGTCCGCTGAGGCGGGAAGAAGAGCTCATGTAACATATAAAGTGGCCAAGCCTGCGCCACCCCAGTCGTAGCGGCGGATCCGCCTGACATCCACCAGTGCGCTCAACAGGCATAGAGGCACGGTGTTCGCCCGGTCGGCGAAAAGGGTCGTCCCGAGCAAAAACATGATGAAGCCCGCGCATACTGATCTACCTCCTCTGGGGTCATCTGCGCCTCCTCCGCCAAGGCTGGCTGAGTCCTGAAGTGGCTCTCGAACCACGAGTATCTGACAAACCCTGCCCGAGCAAGGGGTGGCTGAGTGCCGAGCAGGTACAGCTGGGCGGCGTCCCACTCATCCATATCCGTGTCAAAGGGGATCGGATCACCCCCTACCCCGATGCCAGTAAGCATCGAGAAGTCATAAGGGGTCATCGTCATGTCCCCTGCGACGGAGAAGTGGAAGGAGTTGGTGGTATCCCACCACCTCTCCACTAAAGCAGCAAGCAAGGGCCTGCAGGTGGTAAGCTGGGAAAGCCCCCTGCAAAAGATGCCGAAACCCGCCTCGTCGACGATCTGGAGAACCGCGTCTGGCAACTCCACGTACCAGTCTCGGGCGACGACGTTCCCATACCCGCGGATGGTATGGGAGTCCCCCTGTAATCAAAAACAACAATTGCGAAGCAATATTCAAGATGCAGTTTTGAGAAACATACAATATATAGCATGTGTGCATGTTTTTCAGATTCAAACAGACATTGGGTGTCATGTGCTAGCAAAGAACTACAGCATATGATGTGTCAGCGTGTTTGAGTGGTTCAGGGTAAATACAGCATGTGTGCATATTTTTCAGAATTCAAGCAGATACCGGGTGCGGTGTGCTTACAGTGAAGTACAGAGTGTTTGTCAACGTGTTTGAGCAATTCAGGGCTAGTGCATGTGTGTGCGCGTGTAAGTTTCAAGCAGTTATCGATTGCAAGTGTATTCATAGTCAACTATAGTGTACAGTGCATCAGTGCATTCGAACTAAGCAGTTAAAGAACATAATCAACTATAGCAGTTTAAGTGTTCTACATTGTGGAAAATTGAAATCGGGGGAAAAATGTACCTTGGAGGCGCCGTGCGACAAGTGTGACTCTGGCTCACGGAGTAGTAGCTCGGGTGCTACGCCCCTCTCGAAGCTCCGGAACCGGCGTAGTCCAGCGGGGAGCATCACGTGAACCGCTGGCCTGCAGGTCTCCGGATCGAATGGCCGGATGCGAAGTGGCAAGGGCTCGGCCTCGGGATCCATCTCGAGCTTTGGAGAGGACCCGCCCTGTGGAAGGTCGTCCGCCATCTCGAAGAGAATGCGAAAATGGCCGAAAGAAGGAAAAATGGACGAGAATACGAGAAGTCAACAAAAAGTCAACCCCGAGAGGGCCGGAAAAGCCGAGGTGCGGAAAAGGCACAGATATCGAGGAAAACTCAAGGGAAACAAGCCCCGAGTGGTGGAAATAAAAAACGGGACACCGAAACGAAGTTTCGTTCGGTTGAAAATGTCCGAAACACGAAGGAGATCGCGAATCGAACAACGAAATGGGAGCTAGAACGCAAGAAAATGAGAGAATCAAAGGAGGAAAATGCCCTAGGGGGGAGGGGGAAGGATTTTCGAGCAAGAGGAAGTGAAGAAAATAGGGCTAGGAGCCCTATTTTAAAAGACCCGTGGCCAATTGACAAAACTGCCCCAATACAGGAACACTTTGCCGGTCGGCCACATTCTTTGCCGGTCGGCAATATATTGTGCTGATGGAATTGTATGAGGGCCGATGGACAGCCGGTGATGCATTTTGATGGCCGGTGGTTATCCGGTGGTGTCCTACAGTGGTTTTTGAGCCTTCTACATCCTTGTTTGGGTTATATGTGTGGTTCAGGGCCTTCATTGCTCAAAACAGTGCAAGACGGTGCACTTCCGAAGCTCGATCGGCCTCCGTTTTGACCTCGGACCGTGTCTTCTGTGTGTGGCACTCGAATTCATGCAAGGTGTATCCTTTATGTATCCTTTTGGCTCTTACAAAACCTGGAAGTTGCCCCCCATATGCATTTGGCATGCATTCAATTACACCATTTAGCGCATTGGACTGTCTTGCGCATCGCATTTCATTCGCGTTGTCCAACGCATCACGCCGTTTCGCGCGTCTTATTGCATTTGGCATACACTCATTGTTCGCGCTATTTTGCGCACTTCACATGCATTGTCATGCAGATGGTCTGGCGAGACCTTAAACACGCACGGTCCGGCAGGACCAAAAACACGTACGGTCTGGCGAGACCTTAAATCCGCTCAGTTGCATTGTCTTGCATTTCAAAGGACGTGCGTTGTCGTGCACTGGCATCAAGTTGCATTGTCTTGCATTTCGAAGGACGTGCGTGGTCACACACTTGCATCAGCATGCGCTGTCATGCATCTCTAAAAACCGCGCTTAGTTGCGCATTTCAAGTTCACTCGCATTGACATGCATTGCCCCAAAATGGGTCCGGCGGGACTGAAAACACGCCACGGTCCGGCGGGACCAAAAACACGTGCGGTCCGGCGAGACCATAAATCCGCTCGGTCGCATTGTCATGCATCTCAAAAGCCGCGCGTTGTCGCGCATCTCGAGATCATACATCTTCATGTGCACAGTTTGTTTGCATTATCATGCATCTCAAGCCACGCGTTGCCGTGCATCAAAAATCATGCATTGTCATGCGTTTCGAGCGACTTGCGTTGTCGCGCATTCCATGCAACATGCATTTCATGCATCATTTGCATTCCAAAAAACAAACAAATAAAAACATGCATTGTCATGCATACATTTTGCATCCTGGTCTAGGAGACCTTAAATCCTTTAAAGGTGCAATTCCTTTGGTGTTTGTCGTGCCCGAACGACTTTCGGTGGTCTGGTAAAGCCACCCGCCTGTGTTTGCGGTGAGTTCCTAGAAGACCAACTGGGACGGTGGAAACTAGAGTTCGAACGGCTTATGCCTAGAACGCAAAGGTTCGGGATTTCCGAGACTAAAGTTTGGTTTAAATACCCAGGGGTGTATCCTCGGCTTGAAATCTGTATGGAAGCCCCATAGGTTGAGGTAGCATGTCTGCGCCTCAGTTCTGGATACTGAACCAACCTAGTATATCGCCCTGTTGGGAGAATAGGGAAAGCTGCCATCATAGCCATTGCATCATACTGCATTGTCATGCATTTCATTGTAAGTATTGCATTTACATCCATTCCATTGCATATTTGTAGATAGTGCATTGTAGTTTGCATGCATTTGCTGCATCACCTCCACCTATGGCTTGCGCCTTTCCATGTTGAGCTTGGACTGGTATGTCTCTGTACTCTTTACGTCGAAGCATAGTCCTGTGTGACCGTTCTATGTTAGACGTGGCTTGTATGTGTACATGCCTTTCTTAGGCAAAACAAGGTTTGGCCGCGAGCCTTATCCGCTGTAAATACTACACCTGCATCCATTGCATTTCCCCAGCAGACCGCATCTGCACTCCATTGCATATTTGTAGATATTGCATTATAGATTGCATGCATTCACTGCATCACCTTCCGTCTCTGGCTTGCGCCTTTCCATGTTGAGCTTGGTCTGGTATGTGCCCTTACTTTTCACGTTAAAACACAGTTCTACATGTGTACGCGCCTATTCCACGCTGGTATGTTGGTTTGAGGGTTGCGGCACCTTTTCTGTGTTAGACATGGCTCGTATGCGTACATGCCTTTCCTAGGCAAGATTTGGTTTGGCTGCATGCCATATCCATTGTAGATATTACATTGTAGTGTAATTTTTGCATCCAGCATTAGGATCATCATTCTTTCTCCAGCGGGTCGTTACCCCACTTATGTCATTCCACCCAATACTCGTTCTTGTGTTCGTCTACATTACTCATAGTTCAGTAGACCGTTCTATGGTAGACGGACTTGTTACCTCCATCAATCTATTTGACATACGTGTGGTTTCGAATCGCTCATGATTGGATCATGATTCAATTGCTTTGCATATAGTTTGCATTTTTTTTCAATTGCATTGCATTTTCATTTGCATTATTTATACATTGCATTGTATATATTGCATATCATTTAGCATTCACATTGCATTGTCATGCATGTTGCTAACAATATCATACCTGTTAAGTTTGTTTTCTTTACAGGCACGATATTGTATGTACGGTTCATTTGCGGCTGGTGGAACCAGACGAACCGGACAGGTATTGTATCCTCCGCGTGAGACGTATCGAGAATTGCATAATTCTCTTACATCCTTTCTGCATTGTAGTGTAGTTTGGTGTATGCTAGCTTAAAACCGTCGCACGTATGCTTCGTTACAGCTTTTCTTTGCATGATCATAAGTTATGCTCGGCTTCTTGCATTTTCAGTTGCATTTTGCCCCTGCCTTCGGGCGCATACCTTGTTTATCTTGCATGTTTGTCTAAGTCTTCGGCCTTGTCAAAAATGGGTCGTCTCTGGGCTTTGACATTCACTCCCGTCATTGTTATGACTTTCGAGTTCTGTCAAAGAGGGGCAACTGTAGACACCCCATTTTTGACCATCCTCAAGACTTGGACGTCACCGTTTGAACACTCGGTGATCGTCCATGTTTGTGTTCGTTTGGAGTTCCCAGAGGTCTCGGCTACGCGCCTTGCCTCAGGATCTCCGAACCCGACTGTTTAGTGTCTGGTTTTGCACCAAACACTTATTTGTTGCCTTGGAGGGGCAGGGAATGCCTTGTGAGGCATCCCTACACATCACCGGCCGTGGCTAGAGGCCACCGGCTGGTGTTTTGTTGCCATCGGTAATGTATATTGCCGGTCGGCATTATTTGTTGCTGGTCGGCAGTTAATTTTGTCAAAATGGCAATTCTGAGCGGCCGACTACTGTTCATCTGCTTTTGCAGATATTTTAAGACAGCTGTCTTGCATTTTGTTCCCCTCCATACACGTGTATGGAGGGATGGCCTTCTTATTAGCTTCCTTGATAAGCTTTACAAGATTGGTTTGCCTATAAGAAGAGGGCTCCTCTCTTGGCATTAGGGTTAGACATTTTAGAGAGAAAAACATTGTTAGAAGCTCTGGTTCTAGGGTTAGAGCTTATATATATTCTATCTCTATATCTCTCTCTCTTGAGTGTTCTAGGGGTATTTGTTCATAGTATTGCACACAAACACCTACCATTACACCTTCCCTTGGCTATTGAGGTTCTAAGGGATTGTTTTCAGAGTTTTGGAGCTGGTTTGGAGTTCAAGAAGCTGCTGGAGCTTCATTTGTGAAAGAGGTCTTCAAGGGTAACAATCTTACCCCTTTTTTCCCCTTTCTTGCTTAGCTTTTTAACCTATCTTGCAACTATTTTTTGGCTTTGCATATAACACATAAAAGTTCTGTTTTTGGGCCCTCTAAATAGTTGGTTTAGAGTGTTTTGTGGTTTGGAAGTGTTTGACCCCTCTTAAGCCTTGAGGGGCTCCATTTTGTGCTATTTTGAGTGAGCTCCGGGACTTTGGTGTTTGGGCCTCCTCACCACTGAAATCTTGAGGGATTTCAGTGGTAAGGATGGTGCCTTGAAGTCCCAAGAAGGAGAGGGTCACCCCCTCTCCTTATTGTCCTTGAAAAGGGCCATTTTTTGCCTCTTTAATGAGCACCTAGCTAAGCCTCATGATTGACCATGCCTTGGCTGTTATTTATGCTTATTTTGCCATGAAATAGCATTGTTGTATGTTGGTTTTGGTACACCATGTTAGTTTAACATACATGCCATGTAATGCCTTGTTGTTACCTTAACATGCCTTAGGTTGTAAACCATTGTTCTAGCATGTTTTAGGCTTGGCTTTGTGAAGCTTTTGTGCTTATTTTGCTATGTTTGAGGTCTGTCCTTAGTTGTTTGGGTCAACTTTAGCATGCTTAGTATAGCCCCTTTGCATTTTTGGTTTGTTAGCCTCAAGTGTGTGAATGTATAGCATGCATCCTTGCTTCATTCCAGTGGGTTGGGACCATTTTCCATGTTATTTCAGTCCACTTAGCATGCTTGTATGCTTGCATTTCATAGCTTCTTTGATGCTTCAAATGTTTGTGTTGTATGCTCCATGTTAAGCATTTGTGCATGCCTTTATACTTGAGTCACTTAGATGCCATCTAAGTGTTCCTTGGGTGTTGTTTAGGTCTGCATTAGACCTATTTTAAGTCCCCTTGGTCTTGTGAGGCTTGGTTGACTTGGCCTTGGTTTAAGCCTCTTGGCTTGCCTCAAGTTTTGGACCTTGATTGCATGCCATGCTTGTCTTGTTCACTTGGTTTGGCACCATTTTAGCATGATTTCAGAGCTTTCCATTGCATGTTAACGGTCCATGATTATCTCTTTTAAGTGTGCTTAGAAGTTGTTTCAATATGCTTAAGTCTTGAACCATGTATCCATGCACGCTTGTATGTACATTTGCCTTCATGTGCTTAGCATTATGGCCACTGTTTTGGGCCTAATTAGAGCTGCCTAAATCATGTTTAAGTCCATCCTATGCTTGCTTGCATGCTTATCTTGCATGTTTGTTTGCATGCTTACATGTATACCTCGTATGCCCATGTCGCATGCTAGTTCATATGCTTAAGTTGCACTCCATCTAGCATGCATGCCTTGTTCCTTGATCTAGTGATAAGAATTGGGCCCTTGTTTGTTGGTTTGCATTGCATTTGACATCAAAATGTGCACACTTGGTCCCTTGGGCCATCACGCATGGAAATGCGCGATTGATGGTCCGAGAACCAAGGAGCATGCCCCTTTGAGTCACTAACATGATAAGGGACATGATTGGTGCATATATGGCTTGAATTGCATTGCCATGCAAAGCTCTGTCCTCTGCTGCTGTCAAACAGGTTCTGCAGGAACTTTTTGCCGATCAACTGCATAGAGTGCCGACCAGCAAACAATTGGTGGCCGATGGATTCATTCTCAGCCGATGAACATCTCCTACGGCCGGTGGCCATTCTCTCCAGCCGGTGGTACTGAACAGTGTTCAGAAAGGCAACCTTGAGATTTTGGCAGTCTTCAGAGGAGTATAGCAGGGAAAACAGAGGCAGATTGCGCATGGCAGTGCACTTCCGAGCAAGACCGAGTATGCATTGCATCAGGCTCTCCTCCCGAGGCGGTTTACTGTTTTCCCTAGATTAGTTAATTTGCTTAGCTAATTAGATGGCCTGTAATATTTAATTAGCTTGTAGGTTAATTATCTGTAATATTTATTTGGATCTCTCCGAGCGAGGGCGAATCTGTAATAAGTGTGGGTGCGTGTGTGTGCATGTCTTCCAATCCCCACTTCTTTCTTCCCTTTTATTTACCCGCTTATGATGGTAGATTAGGGCATGTTTAAATTAGCATACCTTATGATATGCATGCGTGCATCCATACATTTGTCTTGCATGCACCGGGCTCGGTACATCATGCTAACTGCATTTGTACTTCAATTCCAAATTGAATACGTGCATCAATTGATTGCATTTCACATGTCATGTTTAGGTTAGCCGAGCCTACCCTAATTGCATCCTGTATGTGTTGCATTAGTCAATTTGACATGAACTAGGACCATGCATGTTTGCTAACTAGTTTATTGTTTTGGCACAGAGTACGATGTAAGTATTTTCATGCTTTAGCATATCGCCTGTGTGTGAATGCTATCATGACAGCATGCTTACCATGTGGCTAGATGCTTATGTGATAAACTGTTTGAATGCATGGGGGTGAAGGTTGGATTGTCTGAGCTGGAAAAACTCGTTGAAATCCGTATTTTAGCCTACTTACGAGTAGCAAATCCCAAAGCGTTTTCCAAAACAAACGGATATGCAATGCTTGTTTCCAAATTAGGCGATCTAGTCTATACTTGTATGCTGTGCGCATCACATAGTAATTCTAGGCTAATTAACTGGAATAAGAGCACATAACGATTTCAAAAACGGATATCACGGTTAGTAGAGGCCGGTCTTCGGACCGGGCGAGAGGGGGTGCTCATAGCTGACCTTCCACAATCGTACCCAAGTTCCCGAGCCGAGGCAACTTTGGTGATGACGGACACGTGGCCTTTGGCACCGAGTCAGGGTTTCCTAAATTTCCCTATTAAAAAATATTTAGGTGGCGACTCTGTATCTGGCAAAGCAGTCCATGTTTGGCACTTCTTTTCAAAAATCTGTTGCTCAAAACGATTTGCCGGATTTGGACTCTTTGGTTCAGATTAAGAACCGTGACACAAATCGAGTCCAAACTGTAGCGTGTAGCGGGGTCCCTCGCGGACGTGTTACATTTGGCTAAGGCTATTATTCCGTTGATAACTTGGTAAGAGTTGATGACAAGCTACATTGGGTTCAATTTATAGTAATGAAGGATTTCTTGGAAAAAGGTGTCAAGTGGAAACCTAAGTCCACACTCGATAAAGGCCACTACTGGGAAAGGCATGAGGTTCACATCGGGCATAATGGAATCCTCCTTCCCTGCCAACCTGAGGTGGACGTCGGCAAGGATAGAAAACTCCCGCCTAAAGTATTCTAGCTTGGTCGGGGTATCTACCCTATGCTTCCACATACCCATGATGTCGGCCTGAGGTGAAGGTGTAGGATTTCGGAAGAAAGTGTTTTGTGACAGTTTTTTAAGGACCTCAGCTAAAACCTAAATGTGAGCTGGGGTAAGAATTTGTGGGGATCTTAAGGGGAATGTGTTTCAGTTTTTCCTAAAAATTTGTGGGTTCTACAAGCAAATCCCAAACCTAGATCTACGAAAACGAAGATTGAAGGCACGAATCTGGAAAAGACACAAAAAACAGAAAACAAGAACGTGTTTTAGAATCAAGAACAGTGACGAACTATCAAGAACACTGTGACAAAGTGTGCACAAGGGTGCGAGGCCAAGAACAGTGGCAAAAGTGAACAAATTTGTGAGTAGTGTGTGAATATTCAAGAAAGGATTGGGCAAAAACAGAATCACGAAGCAAACATACTCAAACACGTGGTGCAAATCAAGGTACAGATTAAAAATGATCGAAGACATAAGCAAGTTTGTAAAATACAACAGAGTTCGCAGTGAAATCAAGAACTGAAAACCAGGAGGAATAGTGGCTTACTAGAGAAAGTGAGGCCGGTATGAGGATCGCTGAAGTCAGATGATGGTTACAAAAGCGACGGAGCGGTGAAAATCACACCGGAGGAGATGAACGGAGCAAGTTGCAGAGCTAGAAAAGCTTGAACAAAGATAGATTAGAAAGAGAGAAAAAGTTGGATACTTCAGAAACGATGATGCAAAAAGTGAAGAGACGGAGAGAGAGAATTGATTTTGATCAAAACGAGGAGAATAACGGCAAAATACCATCAATGCGTCTAGGGCGACGTGCTTGTCAGACGGCGCACCCAGACACAAGACGACTTACAGGCGCGTGTTGAGTATGACCCAGTGAAGGGAAGACGCATAGCAAAAACAGTTGATTTATTTTGCGTGACAGCTCATACGCGTGATAAAACTCTTGGAGTTCTTGGTTTAATGAAGCAATGACCTCGGCTGGTAGGAGGATCTTGGCTAAATAAACTCGAAATAAAACTAGGTTATTGGTTCTAAAAGCCTTGATGAGACAGACTACAGGACCTGGTCGTGTGAAGCCGACGCATTATGACCTCGGTAAATGGATGATACAGCAAGATAGCCGATATGCTATACGATATGACGATATAGGTTCCATCACCTCAGGATGCCGAGGTAATAGAACCTAGGGGGCAGTTGTGGGGATATATTTTCTGAGTACCAACACGTGGCCAAGGTGACGCCGACGTGTCAGCCGGGGTACCACGTGTCCTGGTCATGACGCCGAGGTGATCTTGGCTAGGCCGAGGTTATCTCCGAAGATATCGGAGTCCGGGATAAGTGGATAAGGGACAAGAGTCCTAGAATGAGGAAGGACCTCAGTCTGGATAAGGATAAAGCTCTTAGGGAGTTTATCTTTATCTATTGAAGAGTCCAAGATAAGCACTGAGCTGAAGTCCATTGAAGCTAGGCTTCTATTGAGACTAAGATTCAGTTGGCTATAAAAGAGGGGCACCCCCAATGAGTCGAAGGTACGCAATATATATTCTGAATAGTGAGTTAAGCACTTTGGTTATCTTTGGGAGATATTTAACTAACTTGATCGTCGGAGTGCCCCTGGGTGGACGAACCACCACCGGAATCTCTTCTTTCTGTTACAGGTCATTCAGGCACCATCTATTTTGCCAGTGCTCTCCAGTTGAATACTGAGTTGGCAGTGTGGTCAAAAATTCACTTACACACTATTCAAGCACAACCAAATTAAAGCCAAAACCAATTAAAGCAAATCTGAAACCAGAGGATAATAGATTCATGAGAATGGACATAGAGGATAACCAATTAATATATTTTGAACATAAGTCATCACAGATGTGTATTTCAAGCAAAACCAATCACATGTATACAGAGGATAACAATTTTAAATGCAAATCTCAAATCCTAACACATCACAAATTAAAGTCAAATTCCAAACCCTAACACAAATTTCAAGCAAAATCCAAATCCAAACCCAAACACTTCCAATCGGCTAATTTCTACAAAGAATTGAAGCCAAACGTAAACCCTAACTTTGCGATTTCAGATTTACTTCAGTCGTCCTTCGTACTGCTTCAACAGGCAAGTGAGAGAGGCGAGACTGAAGAGATTGAGAGGAGAGAGAGGCGAGAGTGAATGAGAGGGATAAGGCGAGAGATGTGAGAGGAATGAGGCCAGAGAGGTGAGAAGCGTGGGTCAAGAAAAGGAAGAAAAAGAAAAAAAATAAAATAAAATAAAATCCAAAACGACGTCATTTTAAATTTCGAACTAATTCGAGCCAACCAAATTTCGAGCCTTCAAACAATTTTGGCCAAAGAATGGCCTGAAGAACAGGGTAATGCATTTGGAGCCACTTGTCTGGTTTCTAGTTGAAATTGTTATCAGTGGCTGTCTAAGTTTTTACAAACGAAAAAATATCAAGGCCTCATATTACTTTTGTAACTGTCAATGCTTGATTAGCATCAGGAAGAGTGGAGTCGGGAAAGCAAAAATAAAAATAAGAAAATCATCGCCTCCCAAAAATTCTAAATTCAGTACGAGACTGTATGTCAGCAAATTTAACGAAGGCTGCGGTGGGTTGACACATTTGAAGAGTGAGGAGAAATTAACAAAAATAGATAGGGAGAAACTTCTGGATAAGTTGATCAAGAAGTGAAGCAAAATAAAAAATAAAAAAATAAAAAAGATAATTATAAAAAAAAATTCAGGATTTGACTATTCAAATAAAATATATTCTAAATTTTTAATTTTATTAATTTAAATTTAGATCTTTTGATTTATTTTTAATTTAAGCTATTTACCTACTTTCGTTAAAATTGAGAAAACAATAATATTTTGAGTTTAATGATTAAAAAAAAATTTTTGTCGATTTTATTTAACAAAAATTGTCAAATAATTTAAATTAAAAACAAATCAAAAATTTAAAATTTAAATTGTTAAAATTAAACAGTCAGGATTTATTTTTGGAGCAATTACACACAAATCTTAATTTATGAATTTAGGCCTTGTTTGGCAACATTACTTTTTAGCCTAAAAGTCAAGAAATTACTAAAAAAATTAAAAAGCCAACATATACAGAAAAGTCAAAAATTCTCTTTTCTTTCTACTTTTTCACATCTTTTTGTAAAAAATCAAAAAGTCATTCCAAACATACTAATTTTTTTACAACATATTTTAGCTAAAAAGTTAAAAGATTACTAAAAAAGTTTGTTATAAAAAATGATGCCTACTCCATTAAGTTCTAATTAAGATTTTTTGGACTTTTAAGTTTTATTAAATTTTTAATAATCAGAATTGCCTTTCAAACAATAATTGTTTATCATTTATGATTATCTATATAGGAACATGATGATTTGACATTTATTTTGATTTTCAAAACTTTAAAACATCAACTTTTAAATTGAAACAACTAAAAAAAAAATTATTTGAACAAAAAAAAAAACTAATGCTTTGTGAAAAAATTGAACAAAATAATTTTTTTAATGCAAAATTGAAAATTTTGTGTCTATAAAAGACCATGGTAATGAAACATTGATGTGCAAAACTGGAAAAAAAAAATTTAAAATGAAAAAACTGATAATGTTCGTAGTTTTAAAACTAAAAAAAAACTATTAATATTTTCGATTTTATTAGATATTGAATCAAACTAATAAGTAGAAGAATAAAACGTTTAATCTCATACTCTTTTTTTATTTTTATTAGTTAGTGAAACAATTATCTAAAATATTACTATGCAAAATTGATAATGTTTTGAATTTTAAAAATTGAGAAAAACTAATAATATTATCAATTTTACTAAATAAATTTTATTAATTCAAAAAATATTAAATAAGACCTAAATTACTATAATATTTATAAATAGAATTTTAAATAATTAACTTAATTTTATTACGAAGGTGCAACCTAGCTACTGGAGCTACTATCAGCGGGAGGGGAATGATAGGCTAAGAAGGCAATCGTGAACATCAACTGCCTAACAAGGGAAGAGGAATTTTTTTTTTTTGGTTAAAAAAAAAAAATATTTTAATCAGTAATGATGTGGCGGTGAATGTTTTGAAAATTTTAGGCTAAATAATTAATTGGTTTTTTAATTTTAGAGGAAAGGATAATAGAAGATTACATACAACATTTTTTATAAGATAAAAATTACACTGGCCACTTTTAATATTTAGAAAAAATATAATAACTCTTGTGAGGATTTTTTTTTTTTTTTGGGGGGGGTGGGGGTAATAAGTGGGTGGCTTGGCTAATTTGCATGCACACAACTGAACTAATTTTGAGTTATTAAGGCCTGGTTTGGAGTGTTTCAAAAAGTTCAAAAAATCAAAAAATTATAAAAAAAAGTAAAAAAATTATAACTATTCACAAATTAAAAATAAAAAAAAATTAATATATAAAATATTTTAGTCAGACCAACTTTACATAATTTTCGGGACTGAATTGATGGCTTTAGTACCGTGAAAGGAATAAAAAAAATTACATATATATTTACTAAGTTGGACGGTAATGTTGGGTCCTGGGGGCCACCACGGGTCCCGTTTTGATAATCCGAACCGTTTAATGTGTAGAGCTCGTCCAGAATTATATGCCTGTAAAAAATCACGTAGATTGGATATCGCTAACTACATAATCAAATCAGTTTTGTATAAAAAATGGATGGTGTTATAGTTAAGGGTTGTAAAAAAAACTAATCTATAGCTATCTGATCAACGTGATTTTTTACAAAAATATAATATTTGATGAGTTGTACATATTGAACGGTTCTAATTAGCAAAACGGGACCCATGGTGGCCCCCACTGACCAAAGAGCACTGTTTAAATGGTTACCTAAAAAGGAGGTAACCATTTCCTATTACTACACTCACCAAACCAAACCTACCACCGTACAGTCAAAAAGTCAAAATTTTTCTTACACACTAATTTATACAATTTTTTAATATATATTTTTTTATAAAAAGTCAAAATATTAATCCAAATATCAATCTTTTCTTCATCAACATTTTAGTCTAAAAAATTAAAAAATATATTTATTTAAGACATTCCAAATAACCCATAAATTTAGTAATCAGACAAATCTTTAATCACCTTTTGGAGTGATTGACTCTGAGAAAAAGACCCAAGGAATACTAAAAGCAAACAAAATGAGAAATGATAACGTTTTTTTTTTTTTGGGTTCAACATTTTATATGAACAGTTTAAAATTAAATAATAATCTGATATATGGCCCCTACAAGTAACGTAAAAACGGTGATGACTGGTAGACAAATATTTAGGTGGATGGACCCAAAAATTGAGTCCATAGAATTTGACAAAGTTGGTGGAGTTAAGTAATCAACCTTTACAAGTTAACGTGGCGTATAAACCCCCCATTTCCATGTAGCTGTATCAACCCAAGGAAAACAAACACAGAGAGAGAGAGAGAGAGAGAGAGAGAGAAATTATACATAAATATATGCAATACGCAAAGAGCTAGGTAGTTGTAGGCTGATGAGCTGCCTCAAGTCTCACATTACACATCAGTCAATCTACCTCCATCTTTTTCACTTATATCCTCAAGAACCCAAAACTTGACTGCTTGAAAACAGAGAGAAAATTTGAGAGAGGGAGAGAGAGAGACAGAGTGAGAAAGAGAGAACCCTAACAAAATATGGAGTCTGTCGTTTCACAGCTCGAAGGGACTCTTCTGAATGATCCCGACTCCTTCTCCTACTTCATGTTGGTAGCTTTCGAGGCGTCTGGGATAATACGGTTCACCGTCTTGCTCATATTATGGCCGGTGATTCGGCTTTTAGAGGTGTCCGGAATGGCAGATGCTGGGCTCAAGCTAGCCATCTTTGTTGCCACTGCTGGGATTAGGGTTTCTGAGATTGAATCAGTGGCTAGAGCAGTCTTACCTAAGTTTTACATGGATGATATTGATATGGAGGCTTGGAGGGTGTTTAGTTCATATGACAAGAGAGTTGTGGTGACCAAGACGCCTAGGGTCATGGTGGAGAGGTTCCTGAAAGAGCATCTTCGAGCCGATGATGTCATTGGTAGTGAACTCGTGGTGAACCGGTTCGGCCTTGCCACCGGTTTCATCAAGGATGGTACTGGTTCAATCTCCTCTGGCCGTGTCGCAGAACTGTTTGGGGATAAACAACCTAGCATGGGACTAGCAAGGCCTGAATCTGGTTCTTCACTTTTAGCTATATGCAAGGTGAGCTAATAATTATATTCTTAAAGAAAATGGTTGTAAAACTAGATTAACTAACTTTAAAATGCAGGGGCCACTTCACTAACTTGAGATAATTTCTTAGTTTATCTTTGATTTTTCAAAATTATGTTCATACTTGAATTTGATAACCAAACGTTTGTCCTATTTAGGGCTATTTTGGGAAGTTGGTTAGAAGTCAGTTCCAGTTTTTAACCTACTTCTCTCTCTCACAAAAAAATCAAAAAAAAATTAAAAACAATTTTTAACCATATTCCCAAAACACCCCTGAGCCTTCGTTTGGCAATGACTTTTTTAATTGACTTTTTGATTTTTTTGATTTTTTTAGCTTATGACTTTTTTGTTTATTTGGTATTCTTAATTGGCTTTTTTAGCTTTGTAGCTTTGGAATGACGGATTTTTTTTTTTTTTTTTGTTCTTTTGTGATTTTTGGTTTTCTGTGATTTTTTAACTTTTTTTTGTTCTTTTGTGATTTTTGACTTTCTGTGATTTTTTAACACTCTTTTTGTTCTTCTGTGATTTTTTAGCCCAACTCAAAAACCAAACAACCCCTTAGACAACTTTTGAGTACCACAAGGGATCTTTTTGTGAGGTCTCCAGTACACTCTCATAGTAGGTGTTTGGGGTAAACTAAAAAAAGTGTATTTTTTTAGTTTACTCTACTTATTGAGGTCATATCAATTAATATTTATCAACATCTCCTCTTTATTTTTTTAATCACTTTCTCTACTTTTTTATATATATTTTTTTATTTATAAAAAATTAAAAAGTATACTTATTTAGAACATGTCAAATCACCCTCTAATTAGATGATGCGGGTAAGAATTTTAAAATAAAAAAATAATTATACAATTGAGGGTGCATTAAAGATGGAATGACGAAAATTTTAACAGTAGATGAAGATCTTGTGCTTTTGAGATTCATCATATATAATTAAAAGTTGAGGGTAGCGTTTGGTAGAGTTTTTTAAATAGGATTTGAAAATAGAAATTATATTTTGAGTTTGTGAGTTTTGGAATTATGATTTGAGTGTGAAAAATTTGTTTGATGAATGAGTTTTGAAAAGAGTCTTGAAAAGAGTTTTAAATTGAGTAAAATTTTTTTGATGTGACATATGATATTTGATACAAAAACTTACAACTCATAATCAAACACACAACTCAAAATTCTATTAAAGCTCACAAATTTTTTTAAAAAATTCGAAAAATATTTTTTTAATATATAAAAATTAACATGTGTTAATTGCAAAAAAAAAAATAATAATAAAAAAAAATAAAATTTGCATTGTTCCGGTTAACCGGTTTGACAACCAGTGGGACGTCGGTTTGGCCAAATTTCAAAAAAAAAATAAATAAATAATTGAAAATCACACCTGGCACACAGTTTTCTGTAGAGTTTTCTGTTTGTTGTGAAAATATAGTTTGACAACCCTATCCAAACATGATATTAGAATGCATAAGTAAAATTATAATTTAAAAATCCTTCCAAACACAGCCGAGATTGTCCTCTTCTACTTTATGCAAAAAAAAAAGTTGATGCTAACAAGTACTTAAATCTATGACATGATAAATTACCAGGAACAATCCCATCCACCATTCGTCAACAACCAGAAGAACAACCACCAGCAGCAGCTCATCCGGCCACTGCCGGTGATCTTCCACGATGGTCGCCTCGTCAAGCGACCGACACCGTCAACAGCACTCCTAATCATCCTATGGATCCCCCTAGGCATCATACTCGCAACAATACGAATTGTGGTTGGTTTGGTATTGCCAATGCGGGCTATCCCATACATATCCCGACTATTTGGCGGCAAGGTCATCGTCAAAGGGAAGCCACCTCCCTCATCAGTTACCGGCTCCAGATCTGGCGTTCTCTTCGTTTGCACTCATAGAACCCTAATGGATCCTGTGGTCCTCTCCTCCGTCCTCCAACGTAGAGTCCCAGCAGTCACATACTCCATCTCCCGACTCTCGGAGATCCTATCGCCCATACCCACCGTCCGATTAACCAGAATCCGCCACGTCGATGCTGAGAAGATCAAGCGAGAACTATCAAAAGGAGACCTTGTGGTGTGCCCTGAAGGGACTACTTGCAGAGAGCCGTTCCTCTTGAGGTTCAGTGCACTTTTTGCTGAACTAACCGATCAGATTGTGCCGGTGGCAATGAACTACCGGGTTGGCTTCTTCCATGCAACCACCGCTAGGGGTTGGAAGGGTTTGGACCCTATCTTCTTCTTCATGAACCCTAGACCAGTCTATGAGGTGACTTTCCTGAACCAGTTACCGCATGAAGCTACGTGCTCATCCGGTAAGAGTCCCCATGATGTGGCCAACTATGTTCAGAGGATCTTAGCGGCCACGCTAGGGTTTGAGTGCACAGATTTTACCAGAAAGGACAAGTACAGAGTGCTTGCCGGCAATGATGGAGTTGTGTCATATACTTCCAACACCTATGGGATTAAGAAGTTGGTGAATGGATTTAGGAATGTAGTGAGTGCTTTCAAGCCTTTCATTCACTGAACTAAGATTAGGTTTGTCCTTCTCTTCTTCTTTTTCTGCTTGATTGATCCTTTCTTCTGCAAAAAAAGGTGGAGTTTGTATTTTTTTTTTCTTTGTTTTTTCTTTCCTTTATTATTTCCATGGAAGTAATGAATAATGTATTGTGCAAGAAAAAACAATTTTGTCAAGATGACTAATATTATTGGTGCTTATTATTTATGTTAACTATCCAATTTGGATGAAGAATATAATTGTTGATTTTTTTTAACTTCATATTTAAAATTTTGGAAAAGTGATAACTGTTTTTTATTTTTTATTTTACTTCTATGAACTACTCTATTACGTGCAAATGAGTCAAATTGAGTAGAATAATAAGGTGAAATGGACTAGCCCGAGTAGAGGGTGGATCAGGTCAATGTATGTGGAACGTACCTTTCCATTCTTGGAGCATCGCATACGGCTAATTATTCAATAATTCCAAAGTATAGACACGTAGTATTTTATAATATTATGATTGGTGGAAAAAATAGGTAAATGGGACATTGTGTTGAGTGATTGAAAAATATGAGAGGACATATTAAATGATAATTGATTAAGATAGTACGAACACGTGGTACTCCGAGAACATTAAATAATTTCATTCGCATACGCGGGACACGATCTCACATCAGAGCAAGGATCTCTAGAGTGAAATTTCCCTAAAGTTTCCTACAGTACTATATTGTGTGGTTGAAAATTACTGGCAAGTCACATCAGAAAAATTGATGTGACTTGCCAATAAATTTCAACCACACAATGTAACACTCTAGAAAACTTTAGGGAAAAATCACTCTAAAGGATCCCAATTCCTCACATCAAGCATAACAATAAGGGGAGTCCCTAATATCTCTCAACGAACCACAGGGGCCAGTAGGAACACTAATTTAGAAGAACATAAATACATTAAACCAAGTGCACAATTACAATCACTCAGAATCAATAACTCTACGACATTTTCAACAATCTCTTTGGTTTAGGCATCGAAGAGCTCCCTTGACTAAAGCTTGGTTTGGGATGTTACAAAAAATTTAAAAAGTTAAAAAGCTATAAAAAAAAAAAGAGTAAAAAAGTCATCACTATTCATAAATTAAAAATATAAAAAAATTAATATATATAATATTTTAATACAAACCAATTTTATACTGTGAAAGGTAATGGGAAAATATCATGAAAGGAACAAAAAAAAAAAATTACATATATATATTCACTAAGTTGGACGGTAATGTTGGGTCCCGTGGGGGCCCACTACTGGTCTCGTTTTGATAATTCAAACCGTTCGATGTGTAGAACTCATCCAGTACTATATGCTTGCAAAAATCACGTTGATCGGATATCGCTAACTACATGATCAAATCAGTTTTGTATAAAAAATGGATGGTGTTATAGTTAACGGTTGAAAAAAAAACTAATCCGATCAGATAGGTACAGATATCCGATCAACGTGAATTTTTATAAATATATAATACTCGACGAGTTGTACACATTGAACGGTTTCGATTAGCAAAACGGGACCCGTAGTGGGCCCCCACTGGCCAAAGAGCACAGTCCAAATGGTTGCCCGAGAAGGAGGCAACCATTTCCTATTACACCACTCTGCAAACCTTGCTGCCACCGTACAACCTACACTGTCAAAACTTTTCCTACACACTAATTTATATAATTTTTTAATACACATTTTTTTTTTTTCATAAAAAGTCAAAAAATTAACTCAAACATTCATATTTTTTTCTTCAATTTTTTAGTCCAAAAAGATAAAAAAAATACACTTATTTAAGACATCCCAAACAACCCTTAACTTCCCCAGCTGGAATGTTTGAGTTCTTTGTGTTTGCATGCAATGCATCATGGCTTTAGGGTTCTCTGGTCACCATCATTTATTTATTTATTTATTTTTTTTTTTTTTTTAGTAGCAAGCAAATCAAATTTTATTAGATAATGAAAAATAACTTGAAAAGAAGTTACATCATTGTTAAAACTAAACATCCCAACTAGTTTGACATCCAAAGTAAGATTAATCATGTGCGTTTCTAAAATCCCAAAAAAAGTTAGAGAGATTCCAACTCAAAACACCTCAATACATCCAAAATATTGCAACATTACACCCATCCTCCAATACAATTTCTAATCTGCACAACATTGTACAGAAAGTTATTGATAGAGTACTAGAAGTCCATGGATGACGTTTTCAACCAAATTGCAAGTCTGATAATTATAACTTCATGTGGCTCTTTCACCATTGGTTGGATATCATCAAAAAGACATTTATTCCTGTGCTTTTAGATGGACTAAAGAGCCACCAAAGGTATGGCATTCCAAATTTTCCTCTCAGCTTTGGTGAAGCAATTCCCTGCCCACCACTGCAATAGTCCTTCAACTGATTTAGGCACCACCCATCATTCTTAATGTGATATTTCAAATTCTCCTCTCAACTTTCGTGAAGCAATTCCCCGCCCACCACTCCAATAGTCCTTCAACTGATTTAGGCACCACCCATCAAAGTGATAAATTTTACCTCGCACAATTATGTGATTCATTTGGCTCCACCATATCATTGAGTTCAAAACAAGATCATAACTTTTGCTAAAACTATTTGTTGCTTCATGCTCGCTGAACTATTTTGTCTTATAATAATGTTATATAAATAGAAAAATAAGAAAAATTATCTAACATCTTTCTCAATAAAAAATCTCAATACAAATTAAGTCAACCATGCCTTCTCTTTTAATTGGCTAACAAAGTGGGTCAATATTATTTCACCGGTAAAGTTTTTAGCTATGTCATTGATTACGCGCACCACGTCGACAATATAACAAATTACTCCGGAATGGTTCAATAATTATTCAGAAAATGCTATAGTTAATTTATGCATGACTGTGTGGTTAGGTTGTGGCCTATCAAGATATCTTTTAATGTATACTACTATCACATCATTATGATAAAAAAATTAATATTTTTCAATTTGAAAAAGTAGAAGATTTTATATAAAAGTTATGAACGGTTAAGCATCTTTCTTAACTTCGTTAACACATTCCTTAATCTCTAATGCGTTTTTTGCTTTGTGATTTTTTTATTTATTATTATTTTTTTGAGCGGCTATTTCCTTTATAAATTTACAATTGAATAATATTAGGAATCATAAAAAAAAATATATAAAATATTTCATAAAGATTTTTATTATTTGATTAGTGTGATGTTTTATTGTATGTGTAATCTAACGGTGGAAGATTTTTTATGATCATTTTTATGATATTTTTTTCATGATCGCTAACATTACTCTTTATGATTATACCATGATGATTATATATACGTAGCATATTTTGTTTATCACCTTTGTAGATTATTCCGTATTTCTGAAGTATGGACACGTGATAGTCTATAAGGTTTTGATTGATAGAAATGAGTAGGAACCCGTGATTTAGGAATTGTTTGGGGTGTCCTAAATAAGTGTACTTTTTGTCTTTTTAGACTAAAAAGTTGAGGTTGAAAATATGAATGTTTGGGTTAACTTTTTGACTTTTTATAGAAAAATGTGTATTAAAAAATTGTATAAATTAATGTGTAGGGGAACATTAGTATTGGGAGTTGTGCAGCCGTAATTGTTGACTTTTGGTAAATAGTGATAACTTTTTAACTTTTTGAGTAACTTTTTGGCCTTTTGACTTTTTTGAGACTTCCCAAACTTGACTTTATTTTAAGAATAAGGAAATAATATAAGTTAAGTAATTAATAATTAACTTGGAATATGACCACATAATATTCCGAAATTATTGAATAATTTCTCCACAACCTAATGGTCTAACTAAAAGAGATTTTAATCTGATACAATGACGGCTAATAAAATGGCAAGCACACAAACAAATCAATCCCAGTATGTGCCCCGAAATTCAGGGGCACTAAGGCTTCGTTTGGGAACAGGCTAATTTAGTAATTTTTTGGTTATTTGGCTAAAAAGGTAGGTAAAAAAAATTTATATGTTTGGGATGACTTTTTGGCTAATTACGAAAAGATGTGCAAAAAGTAGAGAGAAAAGAGAATCTTTGACTTTTTGGTATGAGTTATTAGATTTTTGGCTAAAAAGGTAACTTTTTGACTTTTTGGCTAAAAAGGTAAGTCCCCAAACGGGCCCTAATGCCCCGAATTTCTATATAAGGCAAAAAAAAAAAAAAAAAAAAGTTACCAAAACTGAAAATTAGGGACATTAGTGCCCAGTTTTTTTAGTGCCACAAAACATTTCTGCAAACAAATATGCTAATTATATCATTATTAGCCATAGAGTTTAACTTATATACGGCTGTCCCGTAACCCGCTAGTTTACTGACAACCAATATGACCTTGCCAGCTGACCCGATTTGTCAACTCCATCAAAAAAAAAGTTCTTCCAATTACTTACATTCAACCTTATGGGATAACTTCTCCCTTTTCCCCTACTGCAAACTGGTCTCTTGCTTCCCTTTTCTCTAGCCACCGCCGACTACCACCACCTCCACCCCAGTCCGCACCACCGACCACCACCTCCATGAATGTCGATCTCCTCTGCCTCGCTTCTCCAAAATCTAGATCATGAGAATCCCCAAAAACCTGGAAAAAAAAAAAAAAATCGAACTCCCATAACTGATTTTAAAGTAGTCAAATTGGGTTTTGAGTTTAAGCACATCTTGGTTGAATTAGATTAGAATTTGTAATATTTATGGCCTATTCATATAATTCCCTTTTAGTGATAGAATACATTTTGTTACCTTCACTATATTGAGATCCAAATCTTCCATTCTAGTTTTTTTCTTTTTCTAACCTCGTGAATTTTGGTGGCTATGATTTGTGGCGTTGATGGCAGTGGTGGTAGGTTTGTGGTGGTTTTGGGTTTGTGATGGTTGCGAAGAAAGGGGAGGAGGAGGGGGAGGTCGGTGGTCATGGTTGGTGTAGAGAGCTCAAGAGAAAGGATAGGGAGGCAGAGCAGAGAGGGTTGGGAAAGGAGAGGGCGATCACATGCGGGAGAGTATAGATAGATGGCTAAAAAATGTTGATGAGATTTTACAACTGACACCGCTCAAAAAACAGATTTACAACTTAGATGACGTGGCATGGTTGGATTGGTTGTCCGGAACTAGAGGGTTTATGGAACAGCCGTATATAAGTTAAACTCTTAATTATAATCAATTAGGTTTAGGGGTTGTTTGGGGTGACTTAAATAAGTGCATTTTTTGTATTTTTGGACTAAAAAATTGAGGAAAAAAATATGGATGTTTGGGTTAACTTTTTGACTTTTTATGAAAAAATGTGTATTAAAAAATTATATAAATTAGTGTGTAGGGAAAAATTAGGATTGAGAGTTGTGCAGCCGTAAGTTTTGACTTTTGGTAAATAGTGATAATTTTTTAATTTTTTTAGTAACTTTTTGACTTTTTTTCAACTTGTCAAACTTGGCCTTAGTCTAGTTGGTCACTATGACTCTCCGAAGGATTTAGGGTGTGTTTGGTTTGGTTATGGGAGATAAATTTTCAAAAAAAATCTTGGAGAAAGAGTTTAGAATTTTTTTTGGTTTGTTTAGTTATATATTTTGGAAATAGTTTTAGAGTATGGGCGTTTAAGATGATTTGATATTTTATTGTAACTGAGTAGATGTATGTGAGAGAAAAAAAAATTGAGAAAGAGAGAGAGGGGAGAGAAAAAGTGATTGATTGATGTGTAGGAGAGAAAAAAGTGATTTTGAAAATTTTTTAAAAAAAATTTCCAACCAAGCAAAATTTTAGAAATTTTTTTTAAAAATTGTATTTTGAGAATTAAATCAAACAAGGCCTTGTCTCCAAGAAAGATATTATGACTTCAACTCTTCTTAAGGATGAGTTGAATTAAGAGGCGAGCATAATATGAAGAAGATAACTCTTATATGTACTAATTTAATGACTGATAATTAATTTTTTAATGATAAAAAAATATAATTATTAATCATTATTAATAAATAATTAATGATATATAAATAAAAATATAATATATAAAATACTTACATAATGATGAGTTAATTTTATATTTACTTATATCAAATAAAAAAAATTCATGAAGGTAATTTGTTATTTTAAATTTGTCGGTAACATATATAATTCTAATAATATTATATATATATATTTTTATATAAAAATTGTAATTGGGAATCATTTTGCATGATGAATTTGGCATGTGGAAGGACAAGCCATACGTTGGCAAACAAAATGGCAGTTATTGGACTTCATAAATGTGGAAGTGGAGAAGCTGCCGCAGCAGCGGTTGTTGTACGTTGAAATGAGTTCATTTTGAAGTTTATTTCGAAAATTTAAAATATTTATATTTTAAAATATATCAAGTAAAATATGTCTGTAAAAAAATTGAGTTAATAGAATATTATTTACCCATTAATCCACTCATATTTGTATCTACAAAAATAAATAATAATTATGATTTAAAGTATTAAAATAAAATGAATACGAATGTGAGTAGATGAATAGGTAAACGATATCCGATTAACTTGATTTTTACAGGCATATTCAACTTAATGTATTCTAAAATGTGAACGGTTCGAATTATCAAAATGAGACCCGAAATGAGTCCATTTTGCTATACAACATCTTCCCCACTTCCCATAAATGTCCTAAACTTTAAAGCCCAATGCAAGTTTTATTTATTTATTTATTTATTTATTTTACTTTTTAGGTGAATATGCAAGTCTTTCTTCAATAATCTGGTGTGGATGCTGTGCCCTTTTTCGAGTATAAGACGGGTTTTCATAGTTGATAACTTTATTGAGGGTTAAGAGAAAGACTTGAAAACTTTTATTTTATGAGATTAATTAGTTAATTATTCATTGCATTGCTTTATCATGGGCTCAAAAAAACCTAACTTCGTTATTTAATATTTTGGACATTATTTGCGAGCTATGTTAATATCAACAAACAAGCAACAAAATTTGCTATTAGTATCATCTCTTTGCACTCCAAGGTGACCTAAGAGGTATATTGATAATCATAGCTGATGTACCATCTTCACTAAACCTACCTTTACATATAGAAAGCTTTAGCACATTTCAAAATAGGACATGATACTTCTCTTTTGAGGATTGTATTGTTGTCTTTTTGTGAGATTTAAGGTTTCGTTTGGAAACATCACTTTTTTAGTCTAAAAGTTAAAAAGTTATTAAACAAACCAACAAACTATACCAAAAAAGTCAGAAATTTCCTTTTATCTCTACTTTTTGTACATCTTTTCGTAAAAAAAAGTCATCCCAAACGTACTATTTTTTTTACTTTATATTTTAGTCAAAAAACTGAAAAGTTACTAAAATAGCTTGTTCCAAAACATAAATCCCAGATCTTTCCAAAGTAGGACATAGAAACCTTAACCCAAATAGACATGAATGCAAATTATGTGCTTACATGGTAGCTTGTCATGAATGGAAATATAATAATGTGATTCTGCAAATCAGTGATCAGAAAGGCAGTGATTTGATTTTGAAAATCTAGGCCCAATTAGGTAGTGATTGTGATTTTGGAAGTCAATGGCATATTAGGAAATAGTTTCCTAATCAATGAATCTGAGTTAAGTTGGCAATATTATCATAGTTATCAATTAGGAATGATTGTCTTCGCAATATGAAATGTAAGTAGAATCCTAATCTATAAGAAAATATATAATCAAGATAAAGCTTCGAAACAAAAAAATGATGAAAAAAAATCTATCTTAAGTAAAGTTTTGGAAATTATGGAAAAAAATTTAATGAATGAAAAATTTTGAGTTATTGACTTGGGAGGAATTTTGATTTTATGAAAAAGTGTTAGACAATGAAGTGATGACCTGTTACGCCCCCAAAATAATTACAATAATCCAACTCCATACAGCAGCACAAAGTGATATAGATACAATAAGAAGCTTCCATTAATCAAAGATAATATACAAAAGGTGACACATGCGATATACATTCATGAATCGTTCATTCTGAATTTACAACATGTGTTACAAAACGTAAATAAAGAATAAAAGCTAAACAGATATCCATATGCCCTAATGACTTACATCTTTCCAAGATTGTGGTTGGTACAACAAAATGAGTTATAAGCTCAGTACAAATAAAGCCCTAGGCTTGAAAAGAAATAAATACAAAATAAATAAAAGTGAGCCTTCAACTCCACAATCCTCTCAATCTAAGTCCTTGGCGAAGGCATGTCACCAGCACCTGAAAATGGTTTTTCCCAAGTAGGGTGAGCCAAAGCCCAGTAGAAACAATCTAACATAATATATGAGTCTTCACAAAGATAAAAGTATAATGTGTATATACAATGCCTGTGATAAAATCATTCATATTCTACAAGATCATAATATGCCAAGTTTTATATCTCCATCTATTTCATCTCAATTCATTTCAAGGCAATTCAACTCACCTCAACTCACGAATCAAATTCATTGTTATCCACACAACCCAACTGAGGCTACAACTTAGTGGTTATCTAATCAATACAACTACTACACAAACACTTTAATTTGTCATTTTACGAAAATTTTGTTCGCGGGAATCGGCACACATGTATACGCGCGGTTTTTGAGACTTTCACCCAAGATACACAAGCCAACTTAATTCAATGGAGTCCATCTCTTTTCTTCTCCCAAATATCATACATATACAATGTATTTAAAACATAGTTATATTCAATTACAACAATTAAGAGGTTAGTTTCAGTTCACTTAATTCTCATGCAATTTGTCTAGCAATCATAGTTATCCTCCATCGATAGCCCAAAACAAATATTTCTAACAGATATACAATCTCTAAGACAGATAAACTATCCAAATTTCCATAGGTGAGAGATAATACACATCTAACTCCACCATTTATATACATTCATCTAATTTCGTATTTCCAATGCTAATTTCATTATTTATACAAAATAATTATTGGAAACATTTTAGGAAAAAACTCCAATCTCTCCCAAATCCAACCCATGTGTCAAAATCAACATATTTAACACAACACATCCTCATCTATACCTATAACCATTTTCAATACCTTCATTTGAAAACCCCTCTTTTGATTTTAAACCAAAACCCTAGGTTTGTCTAAAATCCTCCAAAACCCAACATTATTTACACAACAACAAATAACTAAGTTAAAAATCATAGGAGAGTGTAGAAAGTCCCTACCTCAAAGTGAAAAGACAAACAAAGCAATGGAGGAATTCCAAAGATGCCGAAACCAAGGTCTATTTGGATCAAAACGAAGCCCTTGAGATGCTTTACCTTTTTAACAAAGGCACACGGGTAGAGAATCCAATGGATCTAGGTGAAAATCTAGAGAGAAGATGAGTTCTAGAGTGAGAAGCTCAAGATCTAGGGTTTTAAAAAGTTTTAGAGAGAGAGAGAGAGAGGGATGAAAAAGTGGTGTAAAGAGTGGTTGTTACGAACTAATATATGCACAGTCCGCTCGAGCGTAAGAAGTGATGTTCGAGCGTCAGACACAATAAATTGTTCGGCTGGAGTACAAGGAGTAACGCTTGAGAGCAGAATGCACACTCCTAGTAGTTTTGCAAACAACAGACCAACGCTCGAGCGCAAGAAGGGTCACGTGAGCTGAGCCCACTTGAGTGTAGAAAGATCCACTCGAGCATAGAATACACTCTTCCAATATTTTGTAAGTTCACAAAGCCCGCTCGAGCACAAGAAGTGTCGCTCGAACGGAGGAGCAAAATTCTGGGCATCAAGAGTTTGAAAACTAATCAACCAACCTGCCCCAAACACAATCACAACAATCCAATAGTCAAGCTCAAGTCAGAATAAGGTGGAAAAAACATGAACAACATTCAGAAACCATCAAAACCCGAGTCCAGAAAATCAAATAGGTCAGGTCAAAACCAGAATCGCTATAATCTCTCCCCCTTAAAGAATTTCGTCCCCGAAATTTCAAATCAAGCTTTAAAACTTAGTTAAGACCAACTACAACCATAATGATAGCCATTCAATTCCATTACCATGACCCATTCTCCGGTCATTCAATCCCATCAATATGATAAATGAATTTTCAATACCGAATACACAATTCATGTTTCCAAAACATATACGATGCTTACAATAAACTCGCATTTCCAAAACATAAACAATATATATAATATTTTCACATTTCCAAAACATATACAATGTTTTCATATTTCATTAATATAACAACAATACAATACATGTTCAAACATTAACAAACAAGTTCGGATACTTCTCACAGACTTCCAACTCACATTCCCAAGTTGCTTCAACCCCGTGATATTTCCATAATACCTTTACCAAGGGAATTGTCAAGACCCTCATCGATCTCTCCTCATATGAGGCATCCTCATCTACCTCTAAGTCGGTCCAATCCAACATAGGGAACATATTCGGCTCATGCTTCCTAAGCATGATAATATGAAACACATCATGAACCCTGAAAGCTGTGGTGGCAAAGCCAAACGATAAGCTACCTCTCCAATCCCTCAAGGATCTCAAAAGGCCCAATGAATTGAGGGGACAACTTTCCACTTTTCCCAAATCTCATCAAACCCTTCCTAGGTGATATTTTCAAGAAGACATGATCTCCCAGCTCAAAAAATAAGGGTTTCCTTCTACGATCGGCATAACTTTTTTGGCAACTCTGGGTCGTAACTAACCTTTTACAAATAAGTGCAACTTTTTCCATTGTTTCTTGGACTAACTCTGGACCTAACATAGGTGCATCACCTACCTCAACCCAACACACAGGGGATCTACACGGTTGACCATACAAGACCTTAAACGGTGCCATGCAAATCCTTGATTGGAAACTATTATTATAGGCAAACTCCACTAAGGGAAAATGCCTCTCCTACGACTCCTTAAAGTCAATGACACAACCCTGAAGCATATCCTCAAAGATTTGAATGATACACTCAGATTGCCCATCAGTTTGAGGATAATACGCAGTACTAAAGGTCAATCTCGTGCCCAAGGCACTCTGTAGGCTCTGCCACAACCGAGCGGTGAAACGTGAATCTCTATCTCAAACAATCGTCATAGGGGCCCCATGTAATCTCACTATATCCCTAATGTAAAGGTCGACAAGATAATCTACTAAGTCACTCACACGTATAGGTATAAAGTGCGCCGACTTGGTCAACAGGTCAACTACCACCCAAATTGCATCATTACCCCGTTGAGTCCTCGAAAGGCCCACAACAAAATCCATCGGGATATACTCCCACTTCCATTAAGCTATAGGCAAGGGTTGCAACAAACTCACTGGCCTCAAATGTTCGGCCTTCACTTGTTGACAAGTAAGGCACTTAGACACAAACACAGCCACATCCTTCTTCATTCCCCTCCACGAAAACTGGCGACATAGGTCGTGATACATCTTTGTGCCTCACGGATGCACCTCAAGGCGTAAATGGTGAAACTCTTGGAGTACTTCCTCTCACCAAGACTCTGGCACGAAGAAATGGTCAAGGTATCTAACACTCGAGTCTGAGTACACATTCAAGCCTCTTTCTACCTTCCCAGTAGAAATCTTCTCCCAGAGGAATTCTACCTCAAGGTCACCCTTCTGTGCTTCTAACACTCGGTTCACAAGTGTAGGTTGTGCAACTATAGAAAACAAGACTGCAGACTCAATAGACTAGCCAAGATGCAAGTCAAACTCTCCAATAGAACCCAACATCTCCTATTTCCGGATGGCAATACCAGCTACACTACTAATGGACTTCCTACTCAAGGCATCGGCCACAACATTTGCCTTTCCCGGATAATAATGTAACTCAAAGTCATAGTCTTCTATGAACTCCATCCACCTCCTCTGCCTTAGATTCAAGCCTTTCTGTGTAAACAGATATTTCAGACTCTTATGATTAGAAAACACCTCAAACTTCTCTCTGTACAGATAATACCTCCAAATCTTCAAGGAAAAGATCACTGCCGCTAACTCTAGGTCATGAGTAGGGTAGTTTCTCTCATGTGTTGTCAACTGCCGCGAGCCATGGGCTACTACCTTTCCCTTTTGCATCAAAACACAACCCAAACCTTCCCGTGAAGCATCACAATACACCGAATAGCCCAAACCCCTCTCCAGAATAATCAAAACTGGAGTAGTGGTAAGTCTAACCTCAAGCTCTTGAAAATACTTTTCACATGTCTCACTCCACACAAACTTGATCCCTTTCCTCGTCAATCCAGTCAATGGGGAAACTAATCTAGAGAAGTCCTTCACAAATCTATGATAATACCCAGCCAACCCCAATAAACTACAGATCTCGAAAGCATTCTTAGGTTGTTCCCAATCTTGCATTGCCTCTATCTTGGATGAATCCATAGTCACCCCTTTCCCGGATATCACATGGCCTAAGAACTTAACCTCTCTCAGCCAGAATTCACATTTCCCAAACTTAGCATATAGTTTGTGGGCTCTAAGTAACTCAAGCACCACTCGCAGGTGTTCCTCGTGCTCCTTCTCAGAGAGTGAGTAAATCAAGATGTCGTCCACAAAAACAACCACAAAGCGGTCTAGGAACTCATGGAAGATCTGGTTCATCAAATCCTTAAACACAACTGGTGCATTGGTTAGCCCAAAGGGCATCACTAGAAACTCGTAATGGCCATACCATGTATGGAATGTCGTCTTCGGGATGTCCTCATCCCATACTTTCAACTGGTGATAACTCGATCTCAAGTTTATCTTAGAAAAGCAACAAGACCCCTTCAACTGATCAAATAAATCATCTATATGAGGCATTAGATATTTGTTCTTGGCAGTTACCTGGTTCAACTTCCAGTAATTTATACAAAGTCGCAACGCATGTGTGACCTAAGTTTTAATAATCCATGTGTGACCTAATGAAAACAAGAAAAGTTTTAATAATTCAGTTGAGCAAGAGAATTGTATAAATTGCCTAATGTGCTAATGAGATTGAAATTCTACTAATAAGCTCGAGTGTTAAGAACAATCTCCCAAAAGGTCCAAATAAATTTTGAATTGACCTCGCAAGAATGCTTGGGAGCTTTCAAACAAAATTTCTAAGAAGATTTTTCTGCAGACTTACAAGGATAAATTCTTAAATATGCATGATATTCTACACTATTTTGGAAGTTCTCCTCACATTTGAGTGACCACTTTGGCAAGCACAAGCTATTTTCAAACCTCGTGGTACATTCAAACCTTACAAGGATAGATTTCATCTCCATGACATTTCTGGTTTAAAAAAAAAAAGAAAAAAGAAAAAAAAAGAAAGAAAAGAGAGAGAGAGAGAGAGAGAGAGAGAGAGAGAGAAGAAAAATAAATGAAACGACAAAGAAAAAAAATAAAAAGGGAAAGAAAAAAAAAAGAAAGAGAAGGAAAAAAAAAATCCACCATCAAGATAGAAGCATTCATGGAATGAAATCTAGTTAATTGTGAGGAATGAAAATTTTGCCATCAACATTTAAGGTGAGATATCGTTAACATATGGAGAAAGGAGATGCTACATTTAGGGGATGACCAACCATTCAAAAAGCTATCATGTTCAAGTGCACAATTTAAGAAGACACATAAGCTGAAAACTAAGGAAAAACATGTTAGACTGCTAAGGTAAGGATAATTGTGGATCACATTCATTAAAATTATTGTAACACTACCTTGAGAGTGTCGTTGGATTGAAAACCTGAAAGGGCAACCTCGGCAAATTAGAGCATGGGAAAATGAAAAAATAAAAAATAAAAAAAATAAGAGCTCGCAAGGTCGAAAACTCTAAAAGGGCGACACTGGCAAAAGTTAGAGCAAAAAATGAGAGTGTCAATACCCGAATGAACCCTAATCGGAACTATGCCTGGTCTGATTCTCACTTTGAGATACATAGGCAACCTCTCCTTGAGGTTAGGCCCCATGTCCTCACTTGATTCACATCCTTAGCTTCGCAATCATTCATGAGCTACAATTACCATCATGCATAACATGTTTTGTGCGGGATAAAGAAGAACTAGTTTTGATCAATAGGTGGAATAATTTTCAGCACTTGAACGTATCAATGGAATTTCTAACTTAAGCCTAAAAGGAAATGAAACTTGATTTTTGCAAAATTGAATTTTGAAAGCAATTCTTGAATAATAAGGAAGCATAAAGAAAGCTAGGGGCACAATGAATGATCATTCACTTTGAGTTTTGTCTATTTCTTTGGCATTTGGCTTAGTTGCTAGTCATGTCTTGTCTCATTTCGCGGGTACGTTGTCTTGTGTCATGGGTGCGTCACTTTATTACTTTGGAGCGTAGGCATATTGTCATCTTGTTGCTTTGTATCATGGATGAGTCATCTTGTTGTCTCGTATCATGGGCATGTCATGGTTTACATTCTCTTTAATTGCCTACATCGAGTCTTTGTTGTGTCTCTCAAATAGCACTTAGCTTTCATCATCAGAAGAAGACCAACATTTTCAGTCACCTCAATTGGAGAATCCTTCATCTTGAAAATTATACAACTTGTCAGCTATCAGGGTGCCAAACTTTTGTAAAATTTCTACAAATATCACATCCTTTCTTGGAAAACTATTCAATGTAAAACCCTAAAATGAGCGTATGTGCAAAAAAGAAAAGAGAGATAAAAGAAAAGAGAATGAGACTACAACTCAATGGTTCTACAATCACATCATCAACTTACAAACACTTCAAACTGCCATTTTACGGATATTTCATCCGCGGGATCAGCACCTATGTATAATTTCGGGAGTTTCACCCTGGACACTCCGACCAACTTAATTATAATGGAGTCCATCCCCTTTCTCCTCCCAAACAATCATACATATACAATGTATTTAAACACATAACCACATGGAGTACATCTCATTTCTCCTCCCAAATAATCATACATATACAATGTAGATCAACATAGTCATATTCAATGACAACCAACAAGAGATTAGTTTCAATTCACCTAATCTACATGCAATTTCTACAACAATCAAAGTTATCCTCCACTGATAGCCCAATACAAATATTTCTAAACAAATATACAATCTCAAGATAGATACTTTATTCAAAATTTCCAAAGGTGTAATGTATACTCAATTCCATGTTTACAACACCAATTTCAATTATTTATACAAAATAAATGTGATAATCATTTTAGGGCAAAATCCTCTTTTTCAAAATATCAATCCAAGTACCAAAATCAACCATTTTGCCACAACATGACCTCATTTTCAAACCCCATGTTCATTTATTTCACTTCTATCAAAAACCCATCTTTTTATTTCATCCAAATCCTAGGTTTGTTCAAACGACACCCAAATCCCACCATTGTTACACAATGACAAATAACTAAGCTAAAAACCATATGAAAGCATAGAAAATCCGTACCTCAAGAAAAGAAAACGAGCACAACAAGGATGGAGCTTCAAAGACACCAAAACCAAAGTCTACTCGGATCAAAATGGAGATCTTGAGACGTACTGTCTTTTTAATGAAAGCACAAAGGTGTAGAGATCACTAAAACTAGATGAAAAAGTAGAGAGAGAGAGAGAGAGAGAGAGAGAGAGAGAGAGAGTATTTTAGAGAGAGAGGGTCTCACTTTCGGGTTTTTAGAAGAATAGATCTGAAAAAGTGATGTAAAAAGTCATTTTCGCAATCTGATAAACGCATATTCCGCTTGAGCGTCAGATACATTAAGTTGTTCCGCTCGAGCGCAAGAAGAAGCCCGCTCGAGCGTAGAATACACACATCCAGTACTTTTGTAGACAACAGACAAACCGCTCGAGCGAAAGAAAGTACACTCGAGCGCCCACCCGTTTGAGTGTAGGAAATGCCGCTCGAGTGTAGAAAACACCTTCCCAGTAATTTTGCAGACTCGCAAAGTACAGAGAGTTTGCAAATCCCGCTCGAGCGCGAGAGGTGCCGCTCGAGCAGAGGAGCAAAATTTACAAAGCCCACTCGAGCGCAAGAATGGCCTCTCGAGCGGAGGAGCAAAAATCTGGGCAACAAAGGTTTGGAAAAATAAGCAACCAACCTGTTTCAAATGCACAACTACAATCTGAAAGTCAATTCTAAAGAGATACAAGGGGAACAAGAGGTAAACAACAATATGAAAACATTAAACTCGAGTCCAGAATACAACAAGTGACGGGTCAAAACCAGAATCACTATAGCATGCTATTAATGAAAAATGATTTATGTTAATGGATATGATAATGTTGTTCGGATAATAAAAAGTGGGACGTGACAATGTGCGCACACGCAACGATGGTGCGTACTTACAAACCACATATGCACTCACATCTAACATGCGCATGCGCATTTTGCCTTGCTACATGTGCCATGCATATATGCACAAGTATGTGACCCTATGCTTTTGGCCTGCTTGTGGCACAAGTAAGCTTGGATTGTATTCTGATCAATCTTTCTGATAAAATGTGTCACTAATTTTGGAAAATACAATCAATCAAAACACAATCGAAGTTTCCGGGGTTAAGAAGTTTTTGACTAAAAATAGGTCTACGGGTAAACTTGTCATTTTTGTAAAAAGTTGATTTTTGGTCAAAATAGGTTTGTATAGCAACTGTAAACAGCCTTTAAACATTCCAACGATGAAGTAAGTACCGTTTCATCATTGGGAGGCTAGTAAGTGCTCGAAATCTTAAAATCAGTCAAAATGGGGTGTCTACAATGCCCGACAGCTTGTACCCTCGGTCTGGTTCCATGAGTGCAATGTGAAATTAAATGGGAGTCCAATTTTGGAAATTCCATAGAAAATCCACTAATTACAAAGAATGCAAAAAATGGACTACATCACCAGACTCATAGTTGCCACCGAATCTTTTGGAAGAAAACTGGAAAACCCATGACTTGTGCCAAAAGGCCATGATCCGTCATAACCAAAGTGTCTCAGCTCAGGAACTTAGGTATGAGTGGGGAAGTTCATAAATTGAATACCCCCACTCACCTGATCAAAGACTGGCCTCTACTAGTCTATAACTTAAGAATTATTAACATGATATATCCATATAACCCAGTTGTTATTGTTGATATCTTTACTATGTGAGACAAACAAATATAGATCAAACTTATTTTGGGATGCTCTAATCTCTTGCTATTTTGAAAAGAGTTTGACAAGCAAAAATCTCATGAAAAATCGAGACATCCATCACGCGAAGAGATCAGAACCATTCGAACTTTGGCAATGAGACCTCTACACAATGAGCAATTATAGAGATATAGCAAATAAGCACATAGCCTCATGGTAGCATGCTAGACATAATAAGATGCAATCTCAAACAAAATGCAAAGATGAAAGAAACTCATCTAGTACTTCTCCGCACCATGCCAAGAGTGTAAATGGTTAGAAAACAATACATGATACTAGATATTGAACTAAATGATATGTAGAGAAAGGATTTAAATATGCTCATTGGGTACTCTAGCCAAGCGGAAAAAAAAAAAAAAAAAAGAGTCTAAAATAATAAATGCATGATTCTAGATACGGTATCTAATGTAAAATCCGCACAATTCTCATTGAAAATAATTCAAATGGCAATTTTCACAAGCTCACTAATCAAACAATTCTATAGTCGAATCCAATGAATTGTGCAACTAAACCCTTCCCTTCTAAAAGTTGGACATTCAAGTATTGACAGGTGTCAATGGATGATGAAATTTGAATGAGATGGGGCCGAAATTCAAGGTGACATTTTCTACGCATCCCAATGATGGGAATCAGGCCATTCGTAGTTCACGGTCAGATTCACTTGGGTATTAACTCTCCTTTTGTGCTCTAATTTTTGCCAAGATCGCTCTTTTTGAGTTTTCAATCTTGCGATTATTTATTTATTTATTTATTTTTCTTCTTCTTCTTCTTTTATTATTATTATATATTCTCTAAATTTTGCTTAGATCGCCTTTTTGGGGTTTTTGACCTAACGAGCTCTCATAGGGTCAATATATTGTGTGAATTTCATCCCATTTAGATTCATTGTAATGATAGTTTTGTTTCATCATGGTGGCTTGACTCTTGTTTGATTTGGATATCCTTCTTGGATCATGGTGTCAACTTCACGCCTTCATTGTTTTCAATGAGAGGGTGCTCTTTACTTTCTGGTGAAGAATGAAAAATTGCCCCCAGTTTGATAAATATTTAACATTCTGGTTATGGATTTCGTTTCGGGGTATAGAGGATTTTTTGTGTTGCACAGTCTTTGAATCAATTCCATGCATGCCTTTATAGGATCATGAAAAAGATGTTTCTTTGAATTTTTTTTAAAAGAGCGACTAAGCACTTTATGTCCCGAAAAGATAGCATGGATCCGATCTAGATCTGATGAGGATTTCCCTTCGTTATCCAAATTTATTAATATTATTCCATCCATTCCAAGTTTGGTTTATCTTTCTTTTTCTCATTCAATTAGATCTTTTTGAAGCTTTGAAAAATCATCTATTTTTTTATTTATTTTAAATCTTGGGATTTAACACAATCGACTATCACTAACTTTATTATTGGTAGAAAAATTAGAGGGGCGGAGTGGAATCTCAACATCCAAATTTGACTCGAAAGGAAACAAATAGATCAAAAACAAAATGAGAAAAGATTCAATTTGATTATGTTGAAAAGAATGACGCGTCAGAATCTAACAGGCCAGAATTTTTACTCACTTGACTCACCTTGACTTATTTTGTTATTACCAAATCCATGAGCAATTTTTAGTAGGCCAGTTTGTTAATTGGCATTCCATTGCATCCACTACGCGCCTGGTGACATCCTCTTCCAATGCTCCTTTATTCGGCATTGTCTCAAAATGTAAGTTTTCCAAGCCATAGTGGTTAGTCTCAGTACTTAAGCCATTTTGAAATCAGCACATGTCAATTTGCCTTGCCCGTTCTTTCCTTTTTACTTTTCCTCTTCGAACAAGGTCCCCAAAAACCAGTCCTCGCCTGCCCCTGCTCGATTTTCTTTTTTTTTATTCTTCCGGTAGCACCTCATAGCAATGAACTTCAAGGTATAATGGACTTCAGCCAACCCAGCATCCCTCCATTTTAACAATTCTCTTTCATTATAACAGTCAAGGATTAGCAGTTTCCGTTTCCATGTGCCCCAAATGGACTCATGGATGTTAGCTGTCTCCTAATCTTCTATTTCTGAATAGCCTACTAGGTATGCCTTAATCTCTTCTTCTTGCTTTTTATCTCTTCCTTTTCTCTTAGTGCTGTTGTCTTTTTCAAACTCGTTTCCCCATCCTTGGTTCTCCGTATGTTGGGACACATCAGGATGATCAAGATGGTTCAGAAGGTTTTCCTTGATAGCCGCCACTTCCAGGAAGTTGCCATCCATAAATTCTGGCAACACCACTTCCGATTTTGGTTCACTAGCAGGTATAATGAACCTACTAAGGTTGTATGTCTCCATGGATTGATGTTGCTCTTCTACTACAGAGACTTCTGGTATCTCTCCAGTTGGTTTTGTTGTAGCAAACAAGAACTCCACCCATTCATCTTCTATAAATCTGCCTTCTCTCTTTAGTAACACCATCTGTTTCAATTATTTTAGTTCTGCAATCAATCCTTCTATTCGGGTTGCAAAGACTGCTATGAAATCAGGGTTATCCTCTTGCAATCCTTCGCGGAGGATGTTTATTCCCATTTTCTCAGGTATAGGCACTAGTGGTTTGGGTAGGTTGGCAAGTATGACGTATTGGCTAGGATTGAAGATAGGGGTGGTCTGTATGAAGTTAATGCTTGAAGAAGGTGTGGCTTTGTCTTGGTTGGTGGTTATACTTGGTTTTAGAGGTGTTATGATTTGGTTGTCAATGAGATCTTGGATTTTATGGCGGAGATGGGAACATTGGTCAGTTTCATGGCCAGTTTGTTGGTGGAAGACACAGTACAAGGTAGGGTCATAACCGGCTGACAAAAGGTCTAGCAGATGTTCCAAATCAAGACATTTCAAATGCCCCTTGTCCTCGAGGACTTGTAGAGCTCTCGACAAGGACATGCGAAGTGGATGAAAAGTTCTTTGAGTGGCGACTTGGCACGGTCCTTCGCAGAATTGCGTAGTTAGTGCTTGCATGATCATGGCTTTTCAACTTGCAACAACATCACTGAGGTTGTTTTGTGATTGGAGCGGTGGTGACGCGACTATATAAGCTTGTAGCTCATTTTGGATTTGGATCAAAACATCCATAGTCATAATCAAAGCATCCATGGACGTATGGATCAGGTTGGTCATTTCTGAGGTTTACATCTTCAAGGTTTTGGGCTTGAGATCTTGAAGGGTTCTAGGCTTGGTTTTGCGAATCTTCCTCTCCGGCAACTTGAGTGATGTAAATACAGGCTTTCCAGAAACCATATCCTTAATACGAGATAAGCGACAAAGTCTGGCCCACTTAGCTTTGGAAACTTCCATTTCTAGGAGCAATGTTTACGACAAACCTACTGATAGGCAAATGAACCTAGCCAATTTTGTTTAACACTTACCATTGGATCCTCATAATCATCATCATCACCCATTAGGTGACAGTTGCCTAGTCAAGGAAATTTTGAGGAATTTTAAGAATTCCTACCAGAGTGATCAACATAAACAATTGCCTTTCCACTACTTTTTTTTTTCACCAAAAAATGCCTCAATTTATTTTCAAAAGTGCGTGATCAAATTTCAACTTTTTTTTTTTTTTTGAAAATAAAGTCATGTTTTCTTTTCTTTTTTCTATTCAAATTTCAAAATTTTTACCTTTTTTTTTTTTTGTTTTTTCAAAAGTTTTGAGATGTTTGGATTTTGTTTCAAGGAATCAATCAAACAATCATCCTTTAGCCAAATATCTTACAGAGGAACTAGAATTTATTCAAAATGAATGACTTGGTCATCACTTATTCGTCTAACATTTTTCTATAAAATTAAGATTCCCTCAAAGTTAGTAGTCTAAAGATTTTTTTACTTGATGAAAAGACCTTTTCATAATTTTCACAATCTACTCAAATTTTATTTTCAAAAATTTTCCAAGAAATTTCATATTTTATTCCAATAAATCAATCAAACAATTATCTTATAGTCAAATGTCTTTTAAAGAAATTCAAAGTTTCATTTCAAAGTGGAAGACTTGGTCATTACCTCCTTATCTAATACTTTTTCATAAAATCAAAATTCTCTCTAAAGTCAATAATTTAAATATTTTCCTCTACTTGAAAACTTTTCATAATTTCCAAAATTCTACTCGGATTTTTTTTTTTTTTCAAATTTTTTTCCTCCCAAGGAGTTTTAGATTTTATTCCAAGTCTCTAATCAAACAATTGTCTCCTAATTGAATATCTTTTAGGGGAATTGAAATTTTAGTCAAAATGAAAAATTTTGCCACTACTTCCTTATCTACCATTTTTCATAAAATTTGAAATTGCCCCTAAAGTTAATGACTTAAAGATTCTTAGTCAATCAAATACCTTCCATAATTTCCAAGACTCTACTTAAGCAGGAAATTTTTTTTTTTTTTTGATCACATGCTTTCTTAGGGATTTAAATTTTGGAAAGACAATCATTCTTTTTTTTTTCTTTTAATTAATTACTAAGGTAGGAATTTAGATTGAAACACAAATCCTTTAATTTGAGAAACCACCCCCCTAATTTATCATTCATTGACATAATCAAAATCAAATCAAATCATTGCCAGATATGACCCCTCAAATTTTTGGAATTGAATCACTACCCAGAATAACTCAAATTGCCTTAGAATCAAATCACTACATAATCAGAATCCCCAGATTTTGGAATGAAGTCATTGCCTTTCTTATTGTTGATCCCGGAATCAAAATCAAATTATTTCCATTCAAGACAAGATACCACATCAGCACATAATTTGCATTCATGCCTATTTGGGGGGTAGGGTTGCCCTGTCCTAATTTGAAAATAGGATCTAAGATTCACTAAATCATACAAAAATGCAACAGTACATTCCTAAAAAAGAGGGTATCCTGTCCTAGTTTGGAAGGTGCTAATGCTCTCTATATGCAAAAGGTAAGTTCGGTCACAAAAGGTTAATTAGTTATTACTATCAATATACCTCTTATCCCACAAAGAAATGATCAAACAATATTAATAGCATAATCTAACGTTTACTTTATTGACAAAATATAACCCGCAAATAGTGTCCGGGATATTATGCAAGAAAATAGGTTTCCTTAGTCTAAAATGATGCAATGCAATTAACAATTAACCACTAATTTCATAAAATAAAAATTTTCAAGTCAAGCTAACTTAACTCTCCAATGAAGTCACCAACTGTGAGCACTGTGCCTTTTTCCAGTTTATGGCATGCATCCCATACTGACTTGTTTTGACACAAAGAGTCGCCACTTAATTTTTAAAGGGGAATTAAGAAACCTTTAATAATGAAAACTAAGTAAAGGCCTAGTCTATCATAACAAAGAAAATTCCAACTTCAGGAGTTTAGGTACAAATGGAGAAGGCCATTTACATGGAAGTAGCCCCTTTTGCCTAATCCAAAGATAGGTCTCTATTCACTTTCAATTTTATGATTTCAGTGGTTTATTACTCACATAAATTCATTATTAGACCTAAAACCCTTAACTAACCTAAAACTATGTGATTTCAATGAAACCAGTGTCATTTATTTTATTTGCAAGAATAAAGCCACATCTTTGACTAAAATAAAGATTTTCCGTAAAAAATAAATTTTAAGTAAGATATGGCCATAAATTTGAACTAAGATGAACAACACTGATAAAACATTCAAAACAAAAAAACATTTTTGCATATAAAGAGCATATAGACTTGCATAATTGAAAAACAATGCAAATAGCAAGAGCATGCCAAAGAGGAAGAGAGGAACTTACTTGAACACCCACTTACGCGTGTTACATGCAAGACATAAATAAAATGACCTAATCATACAACTAACACATACAAAATGCAATCCTAAGTCCAATTTGAGGCTACTAACATGATTACTATGCAAGGAAAACAACTAACACGGAAAAAGCAAAAAATAAGTTAATACTACATGATGATCAAATCGAGCTTGTGCATGAACATTACATGATTAAATAAGACCTAAAAGCATGTTGTTCGAACAAGATAGAGAGAAAAACATGCAAAAATAATTGAAAAGATGGCAAAACTAATAAAGTACATGAATGGGATGATAAGCTAACAACCTAGCATGAATAAAAACTAATAAATAGAGCAAAATAGGTGCTGAAATAAAAAGGAGGATGAGGTTTACCAGTTGGTTTTCTTAGACCGAAGAATATACCAAGAAAAGTGAAAGAAAACTTTCTTGCAAGCCTCCCTCAAGCTAGGATTTCGAGTTAGGGCTGAAGTTCTTATGTCCTTAGGTGTTTTAAGAGGTTTAAAGTTGCTATAGGGGTGTGTATTTCAAAGCTAAGGAAGAATGAGAGAGAAAGTGGGTGGTTATGCTCTAAAAAACTCACAAAAGTTGAAAATTGCTTAACCCCTTCAAAGGAAGGGGAAGGGGCTCTTTATAGGCTTGAGGGGGCATGGAGAGCAACTCAGAGCAACCCCCATCGCTTCCTCTACCGCATCCCTTTAAAAATGCACGAAGATTGAGTTTCCAAAAATAACTCTGTTCTACTTTGATGTGCGAACGCACCATTCTTATGTGCATGCGCAACGATTATATGCACGCACAAATAAGTAGTGCACACGCAAGGCATGTGCGTACGCACCCTTTGCCATGGTACACATGTCATCCTTGCATGCACTCCATGATATTGGCTTCCTTGCGGCACAAGTAAGTCTGTATTGCCTCATGATCAATGTTTTTGATAAAATTGATCACTAATTTTGAAAAATATGTTTGATTAGAGCATAATCGAGCTTCTCTCTCTTTCTCGGGGGTTAAAAAGTTGATTTTCGGTTAAAAACAGGTTTAGGGGTAAAATGATCATTACATGAAGTTGATTTTTGGCCAAAACGGGTTTATACATCAACTCTAGGCATCCTTTGAACATTCTAAAGATGAAGTAATTTACCATTTCATCATTGGAAGGCTTGCAAGTGCCGCAGTCAAAATGAAGTGTCTACACCTAGTCTCTCTTGTATTTCTCCAAAAGTTTTGAACCCGAAAACAACTTTTTTTTTCTTTCTTTTATACCTTGCAGACACTAGAAACAAGTTCAGAAAGTTGTGCACACGTCTCGAGGTAGGCCATATGTGAGGGAATGTCACCGTACTTGCAGTGATTGGTGTCGTACGTACAAGGGATGAGGTCGCACGTGTGGTTCAAGGCAGATAAGAAAATGTTACTTTTTCTTTGTGTCACACATGCAGGAATAGGTGCCGCATGTGCGGTGGGGGCTTCATTGGCCTGTTTTTGCTCTTTGGTCTAGATTAACCTGATTCACATGAATTGTATTTAAATGTAGAGTAATGCTAGGGATACCAAATGTTTTACCAAATGTCTTACATGGGGCGGGTCCCACATAAGTGTGGGGTTCACATCCATGTGAGACATTTGGTAAAACATCTGGTAGAAAATTTAGGACCTCTAGCATTTTTCTTAACTGTATCAAGTGTAGGGGGTTCAAGGTTAGATGGGTGATTAGAGAGGCAAAACTATGCTAATGGTCCACTGATGATAGAAGTGGCTTGAGAATGAACAGCAGCAGCTATTTGGGAATTGGAGAGTGTGTAGCTGGGTGAGGGTGAAGCAAGTGGCTCAAGAAGAAGTGTATGGCAGTACCAAATTGGGCAGCATCTCTCCCAAATCCCCAAAATTTCTCTTGTTAAACCTTAGGAAATGGGTCCTATTTATAGGCTTTTCCATGGTGCCAAGAAGACACCAAGTGGCCAAATAGAGAGAAGACTTGTGTCCCAGAGGATCACATGGAATATTCTGCCTTGAGCCACCAGGCTGAAAGTGTCACGTGTCCCTCTGCATGTACTGTGTACTATCTGTTTGCCTCCGCAACTACCTTTTTGAACCTCAGCAAGTGCACTTGCAATAGTGAACCTCGCCGCTGCACTTGCTCTCTCAGTTCTACTTGGCTAGCACATGCATTCTCAGGACTTCATTAGTCTGTATTGACTACATTCATGGTCACCTCAGCGAAGCCTCCACGCTTAGCCACCTAACCACAAATTCCCCAGCTTCCCAGGGCAAAGGCCACAACCAAGTTTGCTATCAGCCATGCTGTGCCTTAATACCAAGCCTGAGAGGGCTTCCTTAGTCCTGTCTATGCAACTAAGGCAAGTCCATGACCTGGGTAATGGAAAGGGAGTCTCTTATGTTTGGGCTACCCTGCTCCCATCTTCGCGGGGTTGCCGCGGTAGACTGGTATTTCTGTGGCTGCTATCAGCTCCAACCAATAAGCCTTGGGACCTGCTATCGGCGCCAAGCATCGACCTCTATTTGCAGAGGGAAGCCTCTCTCAAAGGCTACTATCACCTTGGGAGGGTATTCCCTCTGCAACTTAGTTGCTACGGTAGTAGTTGCTGTGGTACTCTTTTCCCGCGGCAAGTTCAGGCGGCATAACCGAATATATTAGAGATGGCGGTGCCAACAGAATGCCTCCGCAACTTAGGCGTTGCAAGTATTGCCTCAGCAACTTAGTTGCCTCGGTCTTCTCTTTCCCTCGGCAACTCCAGATGATCGTGACACTGACATTACTTGGAATGGCGGCGGGGCCAAAGATACTTGGACTAGCGGCGCTGAGACAAAGTGCCTCAGCAACTCTGCCGCTGCACATGTTCCCTCGGCAACTTTCAGTGGCAGTGGAACCGAAGTTAATAGGAATCGCGGCGCTGAGACAAAGTGCCTCAGCAACTCTGTCGCTACACATGTCCCTTCGGCAACTTCACCGCCGCAGGTGTTGCCTCTGCAACTTGACTTGGGCATTTTTCTCACTGAGTCCATCTGGAGCCTTGGTGGGTCGGACCTGCCTCGGCCCACCTGTTGGCCCACTTCCCTTGGGCTTTGGCCCACGCCCCTCTCTTATCCCTGGTCGCCTTCTAAGGGCGATCTTAGTGCTTGAGTCCATACTTAGTTTGGGGTTCAATTTCTGACCCTCTACATCAAGTTATCACCATAATAGACTCAAAAGTACAGGTAAAAAGGGGCCTAAATGTGTACATTTTGGCAACTATCAGCTGTAAAAATTAAAAAAAAAAAAATAAGTAAAAAAAGTCTATATGAAAAATTAATCATGTCTTATTGGCCTTGTTTGATTAACATGATTAATGGTGAGAAGATTAATAATTTAATGAATTAGTATGGGATTAGTTATCTAATTAAATTAGTGAGATAGTCATTTATTATGTATTCATTTTTTATTTTTATTTTATTATGATCCCCAGCCCTTTTCAATATTAAAATTTTGTTAATTTTGTCAGATTGAATATCTATCATTCATCTAATCTAAATAATAAAATTTATAATCAAACATGAAATTGTGAGTTTATAAATTAACAACATCAATTTCAATCTTATATTTTAATCTTTCTAATCAAACATGTAATCTTATATTATGTTGGACAATCTTCACTGTATTTAAAAGATTTAATTCTATTGTGTACAAAACAACAACTAGAATTTAAAGAAATAAAGAAAAGGAGAGAATTTGTTTGATTACAAAAATCAAACTTGAAATAAAAATAAATAAATAAAAACAGATTTTATTTTGTTACAAAAAACAAAATTAAAATCTGATTTAAACATATAAAAATAACACTGAAAATAAATTAAATAACTTACTTGATTTAATTTTCTTTGAATAATTTTCCGATCAAGTCCAGTGTTTGACACTGTGTCCTTAAGACAGATTCGTCCTCTCCACGGTGCTTTCAAAATGTGGACGTCTATCTCCCAGGATAAAATGATCTACTACAAACAATAGCAGCACTACAAATTGTTTGCCTAACGAACACACTAAGTGTTTATACTCTCTCTGACAAGAAAATAATGCAGCAACATGAAGAGAATGTTTTCAGAATTATGAAGAACGAAAATTAGAGTTACAAAATCCAAATGAGGGCTGTCATATTTATAGATGGATTGGTGGCTCTTGGTTTTGAATTAAACAGGTACTGTACCTGTTCAATTTGAATTAAACAGATACAAACAGGTTAGGCACTGTTTGGTTTGAAATTCAAACAGATTTAAATCTGTTGGGTTCAAAAACGGGAAGGGCCCTGTTTGGATGAACAATAAATCCAAACCAGTTTAATTCTGTTTGAAAACGGGAAGGGCCTTGTTTGGATGAACATTAAAACCAAACCAATTTAATTTGAATTCTTTCAAATGTTTTTGGCCCAAAAAGATTAGTATTGGGCCGAACAAGCCCAACCTCACACCACGCATCCGCGCCCAGCCCAGCCCAGCCCGCCCGCCCGACCGGACGGACGGCGGCGGCGGCGCGCGCGTGTGGTGGTTTTTGGGTCCAATGGGTCTAGCCCATTTTATCCATAACCTCTCCCTCTAAAACATTTGGGTACCCCTTGGGGCACACCCCAAGTACCAAACCCATGCCTTATAAACCTTCTCAAATCCTCCCACCAAATCAATGTGGGACAAGCTTTATTCAAACCTTTAAGGAATTTCCACCAAAACTCCATTTCCATGGAGCATACTTTGGCTTCAATTTCCCATTCACTCGGTAATGGTTTTGAGCAACCAAATATACCACGTGAATCACAACGCGGCATAGAACGCGTTACCACTTAGACCCGTGTAAATCGATGCACGGGGCCCACCTAAAAATTAGACCGAACTTAGGACAAAATTCTGGTTTTACCCAAAATTTATAACCATTTCCAACAATCCCCCACATGAATGGAATTTGATGACAACGGAAATGCAACAATATGCAGATTTATCGAAAGAGTATAAGTCGAAAATATCTTGCATCAGGATAGGTAGTTTTCGGCCTTGAACCTTCCCTAGCGATAACCTGTCGGACTTACTGGCTAACCAATGGACGCGATGCCTTGAATTGTTCAGCCGTTTGTGTAAGCCAAGACAATAGATTTCACACAAAATATCTTCTGACACATCGTGGTTCTCACTGTTGTGTTCATTTTGGCCTTGAACGCACCTGGTTTTCATGAGTATTTCTAGAGAATGTAGCCTCTTTCATTCTCATAGAACCGGCCCCAGTTCAACACTCATATAGGTGATTCTTATTGTGAGTATCTCCTCATACTCGTCTTGATTTTATGCTTTAATCAAGATATAAGTAATCATTAAAAGCGAAACTTATCCTTATGCCCCTGCAGACAACATATGTTGCAGATATCACTCTCACCATAGGAATGGGTAGGGAAAATTAATCCCTTGGTGATTTCTGGCGAGCCATACATAACTTAGTTGTCCCTTTGAACTTAGTTCTTGGGATCTCCAGTCATATAAGTAGGGTTACCATTATGACGACTCTTATGTAATAGGCTTTAATCCCATTCCCTTCGATGAACTATACACTAGCTCTTTTGTAAAACCTTTTGTTAACGGATCCGCAATATTCTCTTTAGATTTTATATAATCTATTGAGATTATTCCGTTTGACAACAATTGCCTTACGGTATTATGTCGACGACGAATATGTCGTGACTTACCGTTATACATATGATTCTGTGGCCTACCTATTGCAGATTGACTATCACAATGAATGCAAATAGCTGGCACAGGTTTTGGCCACATTGGAATGTCTTCTAAGAAGTGACGAAGCCATTCTGCTTCTTCACCTGCTTTATCTAAAGCAATGAACTCGGATTCCATTGTGGATCATGCGATACAAGTTTGTTTCGTGGACTTCCAAGAAACAGCAGCGCCTCCTAGAGTAAAGACATATCCACTAGTGGATTTTGAATCTTTAGTATCCGATATCCAATTGGCATCACAATAACCTTCAAGTACTGCTGGATATCGAGTAAAGTTCAAACCATGATCACGGGTGAATCTTAGATATCTAAGAACCCGAATGATCGCTTTCCAATGGTCTTCTCCGGGGTTACTAGTGTACCTACTCAATTTACTGATAGCGTAAGCTATATCAGGACGAGTACAATTCATTAGGTACATTAGGCTTCCAATAATTTGGGAGTATTTTAACTGAGACACTGCATCACCTTTATTTTTCGATAAATAAAGACTGATGTCTACAGGTGTTCTAGCTAAATTCAAATCATCCTTGATAAATTTATCAAGAATTTTCTCAATATAATGAGATTGAGATAATGCATATCCGTCAGATGTTTTAGTAATTTTCATTCCTAAAATAACATCTGCGACCCCCATATCTTTCATATCAAATCTTTGTTAAGCATGTGCTTAGTTGATTTGATCATGTTTTAACTGCTTCCAATGATAAGCATGTCATCCACATAAAGACAAACTATGACATATCCTTGGTCAGTGTTTTTAACATAGACGCATTTGTCACATTCGTTTATCTTAAACCCATTAGTAAGCATTGCATGATCAAATTTTTCATGCCATTGCTTAGGTGCTTGTTTTAATCCATAAAAGGATTTGACAAGTCGACAAACTTTCTTTTCTTGCCCTGATACAACAAACCCTTCGGGTTGCTCCATATAGATCTCTTCATTTAGATCACCGTTTAAGAAAGCTGTTTTAACATCCATTTGATGTATTTCTAAATTAAACAACGCTGCTATAGCAATAAGCATACGAATGGATGTTATTCTTGTCACAGGGGAATATGTGTCAAAATAGTCCAGACCTTCCTTTTGCCTGTAACCTTTAACTACAAGTCTTGCTTTATACTTGTCAATTGTACCATCTGCTTTCATTTTTCTCTTGAATATCCATTTATATCCAAGAGGTTTAGAACCTGGTGGAAGATCCACCAATTCCCAAGTATGATTTTGCATAATGGATTTAATTTCATTATTAACAGCCTCTTTCCACAAAGGTGCTTCAGGACCAGTCATTGCTGCCTTAAAGCTTTGAGGTTCATTTTCTAACAAGTATGTCAGAAAATCTGGACCAAAGGATTTTGATGTTCTCGCTCTCTTACTTCTTCTTGGTTCATCATCAGTTAAATCCTGTTGGTTGAGACCATTACTAGTCTCTTGTGTTTGATTGTCATTAGTCTCTTGACTTTGTGTACAATCATAAGTTCTTTTCTGTGAACTTAATTCCTGTCCTTTCTTGTAAGAAAAGACATGTTCAAAAAACACAGCATTCCTTGACTCTATAATAGTGTTCACATTTATATCAGGTATTTCTGATTTATAAGTCAGAAACCGATATGCACTACTATTCTGAGCATAATCAATAAACACACAATTTACTGTTTTTGGTCCAAACTTAGTCTTTTTAGGAACAGGAACTTCCACTTTTGCCAAACACCCCACACTTTTAAGTATTTGTAGGAAGGTGGTCGACCTTTCCACTATTCATAAGGAATGCTTTCGGTTTTCTTGTGGGGTATTCTATTAAGAATATAATTAGCAGACAATATTGTTTTCCCCCACAAGTTCTGTGGTAAGCCTGAATTTAGTAACATGACATTCATCATTTGTTGTCTATGATGTACTTGATTCATAAATTTCAAATCCAAAAACCAAAATAATTATGACTACACAAATCAAGAATAATGTTTTGACAAAATCAGATCCTCCTAAAAAATTTGCCTAAGAAACGAACAATTCAAAAACCCAATTGATTGTATACATTCTTGCAACTCATTTATAAATAAATGTCACTGTCATAAAAATATTTGTGACAGAAGAAGAAAATTAAATTATCTCAACTAATGCAAGAGATACACCCCATATTAATAAAATGGTTTATGGTTTAACAATTCTACTACGCAAGTAAAATAATTTTAATGACATCTCATGCATAATTCAAAATAAACAAAATCAACATAAAAGATTTCTTAAATTACTTCCAATTAAACGGAACGATATAATTACATACATCTTCATGTTTAAATTTCTCTGGTGTTTAAACACCCATTCAAAATTGATTAAAATATTCAAATTAACTGCTTATGTCCAAAGTCAACATATTAATTTATCATCCAAATACATGCAATTATTTTTTAAGAAATAACTGAGTTGATATCAACACATGCATATCAAACGCATCTACTAAAAATAATAAATTAATCAAAATAAATTAATCATGCATGATTCCATAACTTACATTATGAAATAAAAGGATTCTCAACTCATAAATAAAATCCAACGCATTTTAAACTTTAAACTTCAAAATGAAAAACATACCTTCATTTAATAAGTTTGATTTGTACATAAATAAACTAATTAAATATGCATTCAAATGTCCTTGTGAATTATATATTTTCCACTCATGTGCAGAAACTATAAGTCACGTATAAAATTAACAAATTGTGACCGAGTCACAAAGTTACATGATTAACAAAATTAATTTTCTAGTTACTAAAACCAGAAAATAAATTACAATAAAAAATAATTTTATTTTCCTTGTTACTAAAACTAGTAAAATAAAATACCGAAATAATATCTGATTACAAAAAATCAGAAAAACAAACTACAAATTAATTTCTAGTTACTAAAACCAAAAAATAAATGATAACACAAAATCATTTTATTTTTCTTGTTACTAAAACTAGAAAATACTGTAATTTTATTTTCCTTGTTACTGAAACTAGAAAATAAAATACCACAAAACTATCTGATTACAAAAATAAAAAAAAACACAAAATAACTTTATTTTTCTTTGTTACTAAAACTAGAATATAAAATAATTTTATTTTCCTTGTTACTAAAACTAGAAAAATAAAATACTGAAATAATATCTGATTACAAAAATCAGAAAAACACAAAATAATTTTCTAGTTACCAAAACCAGAAAATATATTCTAGTTACTAAAATTAGAAAATAAATTCTAGTTACTAAAACCAGAAAATAAATGATAACAACAAAATAATTTTATTTTCCTTGTTACTAAAACTAGAAAAATAAAATACCAAAATAATTTTCTGTAACACTAAATAATATTCTGCAATTGTTAATAACACCAGTATATTACTACTAGTTGTCAAAGAAAAGAGACAGTATATTACTACTATCTGTCAAATAGCATAAACCACTATTTGTTTTTCCAACCAGAATATTACTTTGGAAACACAGAAAATTAAATACAATGAAGATACCAAAAATATTCTGTCTTAAGATTGTTGGACAATCTTCACTGTATTTAAAAGATTTAATTCTATTGTGTACAAAACAACTACTAGAATTTAAAGAAATAAAGAAAATGAGAGAATTTGTTTGATTACAAAAATCAAACTTGAAATAAAAATAAATAAATAAAAACAGATTTTATTTTGTTACAAAAAACAAAATTAAAATCTGATTTAAACATATAAAAATAACACTGAAAATAAATTAAATAATTTATTTGATTTAATTTTCTTTGAATAATTTTCTGATCAAGTCCAGTGTTTGACACTGTGTCCTTAAGACAGATTCGTCCTCTCCACGGTGCTTTCAAAATGTGGACGTCTATCTCCCAGGATAAAATGATCTACTACAAACAATAGCAGCACTACAAATTGTTTGCCTAACGAACACACTAAGTGTTTATACTCTCTCTGACAAGAAAATAATGCAGCAACATGAAGAGAATGTTTTCAGAATTATGAAGAACGAAAATTAGAGTTACAAAATCCAAATGAGGGCTGTCATATTTATAGATGGATTGGTGGCTCTTGGTTTTGAATTAAACAGGTACTGTACCTGTTCAATTTGAATTAAACAGATACAAACAGGTTAGGCACTGTTTGGTTTGAAATTCAAACAGATTTAAATCTGTTGGGTTCAAAAACGGAAGGGCCCTGTTTGGATGAACAATAAATCCAAACCAGTTTAATTCTGTTTGAAAACGGGAAGGGCCTTGTTTGGATGAACATTAAAACCAAACCAATTTAATTTGAATTCTTTCAAATGTTTTTGGCCCAAAAAGATTAGTATTGGGCCGAACAAGCCCAACCTCACACCACGCACCCGCGCCCAGCCCAGCCCGTCCGACCGGACGGTTGGCGGCGCGCGTGTGGTGGTTTTTGGGTCCAATGGGTCTAGCCCATTTTGTCCATAACCTCTCCCTCTAAAACATTTGGGTACCCCTTGGGGCACACCCCAAGTACCAAACCCATGCCTTATAAACCCTCTCAAATCCTCCCACCAAATCAACGTTGGACAAGCTTTATTCAAACCTTTAAGGAATTTCCACCAAAACTCTATTTCCATGGAGCATACTTTGGCTTCAATTTCCCATTCACTCGGTAATGGTTTTGAGCAACCAAATATACCACGTGAATCACAACGCGGCATAGAACGCGTTACCACTTAGACCCGTGTAAATCGATGCACGGGACCCACCAAAAAATTAGACCGAATTTAAGACAAAATTCTAATTTTACCCAAAATTTATAACCATTTCCACCATATTATAATGTTGTGCCAATACTATAATTTGCCAGCGTCAACACAAAAAACAACACCCATAACAGTGTCCTATCGTTCTTGTTAGTATGGTACTCTACAGACTACAGCGTGCCAAATTTAGCCTAACGGAAGCAAAATGTCAAATTTTAAATATAAATCAAAAGTTTAAGCCTTCTTAAATCGTAAATTTTTAATTTTATCAATTGAAATTTTAATCTTTTAATTTATTTTAATCTAAATTATTTGTCTATTTTTGTTAAGCAAAATTAATGAAAAAAAAATATTTTAGTTATTAAACTCAATATATATATATATATAAATGTCTAATATACCATTTTTATTGAGTTTAATAATTAAAATATTAATTTTTCCATCGATTTTACTTAACAATAATAAACAAATGGTTTATATTGAAAACAAATTAAAAATTTAAGATTTAAATTGACAAAATTAAAAATTCAGGTTTATTTTGTCATTCCCTTTGTCCCAAAATATTAGTTTCTTATTCCATTTTTCATTATCCCAAAATATTAGTCCCTTTTCAAAAATATAGGATTAAAATAACATGAATTCTCTATTTTGTCATTCTTTTAAATTCATGAAGAGTTAATTACCGAAAAATCCTATATACAAATATTATGGTAACTCAGGTCATATTTAAAATTTTTTAAACTAATAAGTCATATTTAGTAAACTAAAAATATTATCAATTTTTCATAATTTTTAAAACTAAGAACATTATTAATTTTGCATAGTAATGTTCTAGACAATTATTTCACCAACTGATGAAAAAAAAAGTGCATGAGATTAAATGTTTATGCCATTTTATTTATTGGTTTGATTCAATTATCCAATAAAACTGAGGACATTAACAATTTGTTCTAATTTTAAAACTGAGAACATTATCATTTTTTTTTAAAGTTTTTTTTTTTTCAATTTTGCACATCAAAATGTTTTATAATCATTCTCATTTATAGATACAAAATTTTCAGTTTTGCATAAAAGATAATTCAATTTTTTCAATTTAAAAAAAAAATATTTTTGAACATAATTTTTTTCAAATTTTTTCAATTTAAAAGTTGATGGAGTATAAGTTCATAAATTATATTTGAAGGCCCAAAAAATATTAATTATGACTTAATAGAGTATAAGTTCATAAATTAGGACTTGTATTTTAATGTTCTATTTATTAATTATGACAATTGATATTTTTAAGAAAAAGTCAAAGGATAGTTTTAAAATTTTAACAATTATGAAATGTAATAATTAAAAAAAAATGAATGTTCTAAAAAGAATTAATATTTTGATACCGAGAGAGTGCATACCTCAAAGTTTGAAATTTTTTCTTCTAATTTTGACTAAATTTTTTATTACACTCACAAAATTGTCGCATCAATTAAACTAATACCAAGTTGGGCATCATAAAATGTTGCCCACGTGCTACCAAATTTCACTATTCTAAAATATGTATTTTATTTGTTTTATTTGATGTAATTTTGAATTAAATTAATAATTTGTTGTTTCTTTAAAATATTAATTGTTATCCAAAAGACAACCTAAGAGGAGGGTAAATTAGGTTTTTATAAATAAAATAATAATACCCTAATAAAAATTATGATTAGCACAATAGATAAATATAGTTAATGAAATAAAAATAATTAAAGCAAGTGTTCTAACAACTATGTCAATTAATAATTTTAGCACAATAAAAATTTGAAATATACCTATGGCAATTTAAATAAAATAAAGAGATAAAGAAAGAGGCAAACAAATTTATAGTGGTTCGGTTTCAATTCGGCCTACGTCCACTCCTCAAACTTCACTTGAGATTTTCCACTATTCTCTAATTTCACAGGGTGCTAGCAACCTTTTCACAGATGGAGCAATTATCCACAGATTTTACATAGACTTTCTAAGTCAAGATCACTAAGTGTACTACACTCTTACAAGGTTAAAAAGAATGTGTTTTTACTTTCACAGAAAGCTACAAGAATTATCTCTCAAAGATAGATATAAAAATGAAGACTCTGATTTTTCTGTAATCCTCACACAGGAAAGATGGGTTTAAAACTATACGACTTAATATATAATTTCTGAGAGAGGATGTAAACAAAAATTGAAGAACACTTCTCAAAAAAATTTTCAAAGAATAGATGAAAGTGATTTTAGATCAAAGAATATTTTATGGTTTCTGTAACTTGTTTGTAGTTGCTGTCTCTTGATCACATCAGATGCTTTGATATATATATTGAAACTTATAGCCGTTTATAGCCATTTATAGCCGTTGTATTCATTTGAATTTATAGCTGTTTATAGCCGTTGTATTCATTTGAATATCTTCAACTCCATTATTACTAATTTGAATATCTTCCATTTGAACCTTTTAGCCTACTGCTGTGATGGGCTATTTGAACCTTTTGATCTGCTGCTGTGCTAGGCTGTTTGAACCTTTTGGCCTGCTGCTGTGCTGGACTGTTTGAACCTTTGTTTTGGGCTGTTTGAACCTCTGGTTTGGACATTATTTTTGGGTTAAAATGAACTCCTGATTTAAGCAAATATTAAATACATTCAAACAATATTTAGGATAAAAGTTTAAGTGAGAAATAATGGGACAAAATAAATTTTGATTCTATTTTTCTCTTTCAAATAAATTAAAACATAATTAAATAAATCATCAAAATAAATTTTGGATTCTATTTTCCTTTTTCAAATAAATTAAAATATAATTAAATAAATCATCAAAATAAATTTTGGATTCTATTTTTCTTTTTCAAATAAATTAAAACATAATTAAATAAATCATCAAAACAAATTAGTCTAACAATCTCCCCCTTTTTAATGATGGTACACAATTATGTTTTGATTTGATTTGGGAGTAAGAAAGGCTCCACCTCAAGTCATGCTCCCTGAATTCATTTATAAATACATAGGTTAGCTCATGTGTAATAACGAAGCTTTAATCAACGACATGACATAAGATTAAGATATCAAACTATAAATACATAACATCAGATTAGTTTGAAAATAATACCATAATACATAATATCATAATATATAACATCATAATACATAACATCATAACAAAATAATACCATAATATAACATCATATAATTTCTTCCCCTGTGACATTATCAAAAGGAAATCATGGGTCAGAATCTGGAGGAGGAGGAGGAGAATGTTAGTGATAAATGGCATCTATACAATTCAAAACATATATATACATATATATACGATTCGCGCGCCTCTCTTTTTTCCTTCAAAAATCACGTCGGACACGTGTCATCGCTTTTGTGTCAGCCGATCGACAAAAGCGAGACGGGTCAATCAACGGCCTCGGCTCTCTCTCCCTCTTGTCTTCTTCTCCTCCGTCTTCTTCTTAATCACTCTCTTATCCTTTTTCTTTCTCATTCGCTTCCATCTCGTTCTTCTTCTACGTGAGAGAGATAGAACAGAGAGACTGAGCAGAGTAGAAAGGCTACCAAAAACGACCCTCTTGTCGATTACATCTCTCTCTTCTACTTCATGGCCTCGTCTCGTCCTCTTACTCTCTTTCCGGACCTGAATGACCCCGTTAGCGTCGTTGGGCCAAGTGCCCCGGCTCCTACTCTTCCCAACCTTCCTATGATGTTGATTGAGCAAATAATGGTAGCTCAATCAGACATTGAAGCCAATCATTTCATACTGACGCCCTGTATGGAGACGGTGAATGTAGTCACAAAATTGGCTCACCGACTGCAGAACAGGACGAGTGAGCTCTACCAGGTCAACGCCCAACTCTCGTTGCTCCAACGCATGTACAAGGATGCGCGAGCAGAGATTTGCGCACTAAAGGCCGAAAATAAAAAGTTTAAACGGAAGACCACCTCCATGGCCCGATTTGGAGCAACGTCGTTCTTGGCCTTTGATAGTCAGTAGGGAGTCGTTGCTCTCGATGAAAGCACAGGGGCAAGGCCTTCAAGGGTCGCCCAAGGTGATAAAAACAGGAAGAAAACGATAGAAGATGCGAGTAAGTAAGATCGGCGTATGTCCGTAAAAAAAAAGGTTTTTTTTTTTAATGTAAATATGTTTATTTTGATTAGCATATGGCCGTAAAAAAATGAATGGTATTTTTTTTTTTTAATGTAAATATTTGTATTTTGATTTGTTGTTGTTTTTATGTTTAAGTACTGAAAAATGAAATTAAAAAGCAGAGAAAAAAAAAGAAAATTAAGCCCAAACAAAAAATAATAATGAGAAAAAAAAATTAAAAAAAATAAATTAAAATAAAATAATACCAGCAGAAATTAAACTTAATGGGACATTGGTATTACTGGAATGGTAATGCAAAAAAAATACCATGAGAGTTTAAAAAAATCAACGTATGTAAAGTTAATTTTATCTCAAGATGCAGAATCCAAAAAAAATTATACAGTTCAGAATAGCAAACTGTTAAGGAGAATAAATGTATGAAGGACTTGTGAGCATTCAACTAATATAAATGTTTCAATATCAATGTAGCAATGCACATATATCATTTTAACAAAAATTCAAGTTTCACAGTCATAACAAAACTTTTTGAGTAGAAATCAACATTCCAAGCTCGCTACGAATAAAATTGAAGCGATCCTCGCTTAGGGGTTTTGTGAAAATATCCGCCAATTGCTTGTCGGTGTTTACAAATTCAAGTACAATATCCCTTTTTTGAACATGATCTCTTAAAAAATGATGTCGAATTTCAATATGTTTTGTTTATGAGTGTTGAACCGGATTTTTGCTTAAATTGATGGCACTAATATTATTACATTTAATAGGGATATGATCATAATGCAAATCAAAGTCCTCCAATTGTTGTTTCATCCAAAGTATTTGGGCACAACAACTTCCGGAAGCTATATATTCAGCTTCGGCCGTTGATAAAGCAACAGAATTTTGTTTTTTGCTAAACCAAGATACTAATGAGTTACCAAGAAAGTGACAAGTGCCACTGGTGCTTTTTCTATCAAGTTTGCATCCGGCAAAGTCGGCATCCGAGTAACTAATTAAATCAAATGCAACACCTCTAGGATAAAACAGTCCCAAATTTTGAGTGCCAACAAGATATCTAAAAATTCTTTTAACAGCACTGAGATGTGATTCCTTAAGATTTGATTGATATCTAGCACACATACAAACACTAAACATAATATCGGTCTACTTGCAGTTAAATAAAGAAGTGAGCCGATCATACCTCGATATTTGTTTGATCAATGGACTTACCTTTTTCATCATTGTCTAGCTTAATGGATGTGCTCATAGGTGTTCCAGCTATTTTTGAGTCATACATACCAAACTTTTTGAGTAGTTCTTTTGTGTACTTAGCTTGGTTGATAAAAATTCCTTCCTTACATTGTTTGATTTGAAGCCCAAGGAAATAATTTAGCTCCCCCATCATGCTCATCTCAAACTCACCTTGCATACACTTAGCAAATTCCTTACACAAGGTTTCATTAGTAGCACCAAATATAATGTCATCCACATATATTTGCACAATAAGTAAATCATCATTTTTAGTTTTAACAAAAAGTGTTGTGTCAATCGTTCCTCTAGAAAAATTATTTTCAATCAAAAATTTACTTAATCGTTCATACCATGCACGAGGTGCTTGTTTCAAACCATATAAAGCTTTTGATAGTTTAAAAACATGATTTGGAAAAGCATGATCTTCAAAACCTGGGGGTTGTTTAACATAAACTTCCTCATTTATAAAACCATTAAGAAATGCACTTTTTACATCCATTTGATAAAGTTTGAAATCTCTAAAACATGCAAATGCAAGTAACATGCGAATGGCTTCTAATCTAGCAACCGGAGCAAAGGTTTCATCGAAATCAATACCTTCTTCTTGATTGTATCCTTGTGCAACAAGTCTAGCCTTGTTTCTTATAATTGTGCCGGATTCATCAAGCTTGTTTCGAAAGATCCATTTGGTACCGATAATGGTATGATCTTTAGGTTTTGGCACAAGTTCCCACACTTTGTTTCTCTCAAATTGGTTAAGCTCTTCATGCATAGCTATCATCCAATGTTCATCGAATTCGGCTTCTTGAAAGTTTTTAGGCTCAATCTGTGAGAGAAAAGCCAAGTTACTACAAATGTTTCTAAGTGAAGAGCGAGTTTCAATACCTTTTGTAGGGTCACCTAGGATTAAATCCTTAGGGTGATTATGAACAAACTTCCATTCTCTTGGCAAATCATCATTGTTTCCTCCTTCTTCTTGAGGTGGGAGAATAGGTTGTTCAATCTCTTTGTTCAACTTACATGGTTGGTTCTCTTCTTTGTAGATACTTGAATCTTCCACATTTGGTTCCAAATCTATATTATCACTAACAATTTGCTTTTGAGCAGAGATGTTAGTTTCATCAAATGCCACATGTATAGATTCTTCCACAAAGAGTTCTTTTATTAAAAACACGATAAGCTTTGCTAGTTAAGGAATAGCCAAGAAAAATTGCTTCATCAGATTTTGAATCAAATTTACCTAAGTTATCCTTACCATTATTATGCACAAAACATTTACAACCAAAAACATGCAAGTGACTAATGTTGGGCTTTCTATCATGCCAAAGTTCATAAGGAGTCTTTTTGAGAATAGGTCTAATTAATGCACGATTTAAAATATAGCATGCGGTGTGAACGGTTCGGCCCAAAAAATTTAGGAAGATTATTTTCGCAAAGCATTGTTCTACTCATCTCTTCTAAAGTTCTATTCTTCCTTTCTACTACACCATTTTGTTGAGGGGTTCTAGGTGCTGAAAAATTATGTCCAATACCATGCTCATCACAAAACAATTCAAATTTCTCATTTTCAAGTTCTCTACCATGGTCGGTTCGAATATTAGTAATAAGAAACCTTTTTCATTTTGAATTCTACGACAGAGTTTTGTGAAAGAAGAAAATGTTTCATCTTTGTGTGCTAAAAATAACCCATGTAAATCTTGAATAATCATCAACAATAACAAGACAATAATGTTTACCACCTAGACTAGATGTCCTTGAGGGACCAAATAAATCCATATGCAATAGTTGTAAAGGTCTAGTTGTGGAAATATGAGATTTTGATTTAAATGATGTTTTAGTTTGTTTTCCTTGTTGACAAGCACTACAAAGATGATCTTTTTCAAATTTAATTTTTGGAAGTCCAATGACCAAATCCTTTCTCAAAAGTTTAGCAATTAAATCCATATGAGCATGACCAAGTCTTCTATGCCATAACCAACTATTTTCATTATTAACATATAAACATTTAACATCACTAGCATAGAGATCATTAAGATGAAAAACATAAACATTATCATGCGATTACCAACGAATAAAGCTTTATGATCATTTGTGCTTTCAATTGTGCAATGTGATTTATCAAAAATAACTCGATTACCTTTATCACATAATTGACTAATACTAAGTAGGTTATGCTTAAGTCCATCAACAAGTAAAACATTTTCAATAGAAGGGTTAGGAGAAATACCGATGCTACCAATACCGATGATTTTTCCTTTCTTGTTGTCTCCAAAAGTAACAAATCCTCCATCTTTCATGATAGTTTAGTAAAGAATGATTTATCTCCGGTCATGTGTTGGAACATCCACTATCAAGGTACCACTTCCCTTCTTTAGCTTTGGACTTAAAGCAAACCTACAAGATGACAATCAAGTGTTGGTTTTTGGTACCCATAGTTTCTTGGGTCCTTCTTGGTTAGTTTTGTTAGATCCCTTAATAATCCAAATCTTTTTAATTCCCATGTTCATATTCTTTTTGAATGGACAATAAGATATATAATGGCCTTTCTTTCTACAATAATGACAAGTAATATGAGGGTGTGTCATGAGAGGTGCCTTTTCAAAAATTGTATTGAGATTCTTTTGTTTCTTAATAGGGTCATATCCAATACCCGCTTTATCAAAAACACATCTTTGATTTCCAAGAAGCATGTTGAGATTATCTCTACCTTTTACAAAATTTTCAAGTGTTTTTGTTAAATCATCAACATTGTTTTTTAAAGTAGTTTTCTCATTAGAGATAGTATCAAAATCATTTTTCAAAAATTTTTTCTTTCTTTAATTCTTCTACATTAATAGATAAAGATGCAACAGATTTCTTCAACACATTATTTTTGGCATAAACTTTTCTAAATTCATCTTGTAGTTCATGGAATGCACTTTCAAGTTCTTCATAAAGAGTAGTTACCTCATCTTGAGTAGAGTAGAGTCTTCAAGAGCCATGAGACATAAGTTGGCTACTTCATTTTCAATTTCATCACTTGAGCTTTCATCTTCACTTTCTTCCCAAGTTGCTACCATGGCCTTTTTGTTTCTTTTATAGTCTTTTCCATGATTCTTCAATTTTGGACAATCCATCTTCATATGTCCAGGATTTTTGCACTCATAGCAAATAATAGTCTTTCTTGTTATCTTTGTTGTACTCTTTCTTGAAAGGTCTTCTTCCTCCATAATTGTTTTTCTTGAAGTGCTTTTTGAGATTTCTACTAAATGGCATAGCTTTCATCCTCACTGGAGTTTTCATGTTCTTCTTCATTTGATGAGGCTTTGAATGCAATTCCACTTTTTTTTTGTTTTCAACATCCTCATGTCCTTTCATGGTGATCTCATGAGTCATAAGGGAACCCATAAGCTCATCCAATCCAAGTGTGGAGAGATTTTTGGCTTCTATAATGGCCGTGACCTTTGCTTCCCAATTCTTTGGTAAACACCTAAGAATTTTTCTCACCAACTCACTGTTAGTATAAGTTTTGCCAAGAGATTTCAAAGAGTTTACAATTTCAGTAAATCTAGTAAACATACTTGAAATAGATTCATCAGAGTTCATTTTAAACAATTCATAACTATGAAACAAGCATATCAATACGAGATTCCTTCACTTGGTTTGTACCTTCATACGTTACCTCAAGTTTGTCCCAAATTTCTTTTACCGAATCACAACTTGAAATTCTATTATACTCCTTAGAGTCTAATCCACAAACAAGGGTGAGTTTGGCTTTGACATTGGCTTGTAATAATTTATTATCTCTCTCATCACATTCATTTTCAGTTTTAGGTACACTAATATTGTCTACTAATTTAGTAAAATTTTTTGGATCTTTGGTGACAATAATCCACATGGCATAATCAGTGACTTGTAGGTATATGGTCATTTTATCCTTCCAATGACTATAGTTATTTCCATCAAACAACTGTGGCCTATTTGTGGCTTGTCCTTTAGCTAAGGTTACCATGGATCGAAACTCCCAGATGGTTAAATTTAAAACAAGAGTCTAGGCTCTGATACCAATTGTTACCCAAAAGACAACCTAAGAAGGGGGGTGAATTAGGTTTTTACAAATAAAATGATAATATCCTAATAAAAATTATGACTAGCACAATAGATAAATATAGTTAATGAAATAAAAATAATTAAAACAAGTGTACTAACAATTATGTCAATTAATAATTTTAGCACAATAAAAATATGAAATATAGCCATGGCAATTTAAATAAAATAAAGAGAAAAGGGAGAGAGAAGCAAACAAATTTATAGTAGTTCGGTTTCAACTCGGCCTACGTCCATTCCTCAAGCTTCACTTGAGATTTTCCACTATTCTCTAGCTTCACAAGGTACTAGCAACCTTTTCACATATGAAGCAATCCTCCACAGATTTTACATAGACCTTTTAAGTCAAAAACACTGAATGTACTACACTTTTACAAGGTTGAAAAGAAGGTGTTTTTACTTTCACAGAAAGCTACAAAAATTATCTCTCAAAATTAGATAAAAAGATGAAGACTCTGATTTTTCTGTAATCATCACATAGGAAAGATGGGTTTAAAGCTACACGACTTAATGTATAATTTCTGAGAGAGGATGTAAACAAAAATTGAAGAACACTTCTCAGAAAATTTTTCAGAAAATAGATGAAAGTGATTTTAGATTAAAGAATATTTTTTGGTTTCTGTAACTTGTTTGTAATTATTGTCTCTTCTTCACATCAGAGACTTTGATATATATAATGAAACTTATACCTGTTTATAGCCGCTGTATTCATTTGAATTTATAGCCGTTTATAGCCGTTGTATTCATTTGAATATCTTCCACTCCATCATTACTAATTTGAATATCTTACATTTGAACCTTTTGGCCTGCTGCTATGCTGGGTTGTTTGAATCTTTTGGCCTGCTGTTGTGATGGGCTGTTTGAACATTTGTTTTGGACTGTTTGAACCTCTGGTTTGGGCATTATTTTTGGGTTGAAATGAACTCCTGATTTAAGCAAATATTAAATACATTCAAACAATATTTAGAATAAAAGTTTACGTGAGAAATAATGGGATAAAATAAAATTTGAATCTATTTTTCTTTTTCAAATAAATAAAAACATAATTAAATAAATCATTAAAATAAATTTTAGATTTAAAATATAATTAAATAAATTATCAAAATAAATTTTGGATTCTATTTTTTTTTTCAAATAAATTGAAATATAATTAAATGAATCATCAAAATAAATTTTGGATTCTATTTTTCTCTTTCAAATAAATTAAAACATAATTAAATAAATCATCAAAATAAATTAGTCTAACATTAATTATTGCATTAAAATTATATTTAAATACATCTATATATATACATATAAGAATCGTTTAGTTGCTGGAGATTCGTATTTTCTTTTTGATTTTGTCCTTTCATTTTGAATAATTTATTAATGGTGGCCTATATGTTGATTGAAGGTTTTTTTTCGTAATTATACAAACATTTTTGGTCAATTATGTAATAGATTTTTTCATAATATGCAAACATTTTTAGTCAATTATGAAATAGATTTTTTTAGTCAATTATGAAATAGATTTTTAGTCAAACATTTTTAGTCAATTATGAAATAGATTTTTTTCGTAATTACGTAAATATTTTTTATCAATTATGAAATATAAACCTTTTATTTTTTCATAAACTATAAATACACCTATAAAGTTTGTTTAAAATATGAATTGGTCCTATAATTTTAGAAATTACAGCTATTATTTGTTATAAATTTTAATTAACACAATACTTAAGAAAAAAAAAATATATTCTTCTATGCAATAATAAATTATCAAGATTGTTTATTAAAAAATATTTTTCATATCATTAAAAATTGTTAATTGACTTAATGATTTATTTATTAACAAAATGGTTAACTGAAAAATATTTTTCATATCATTAAAAATTATTAATTTACTTAATGATTTACTTATTAATAAAATTGATCATTTGTTATGCGAGTATAATTTATATACTAATAAAATTAGTCATTTGTATATATATATATGTATTTTTTCTTCTGCTTCTTTATTAGTTCAATAACTTATCTTGGTAGTTTTTTTTTAGAAGAGAGAATTATCTTAGTATTTGCTTTATATTTATCTATTGAGAAAAATTACACACCATAATATATATTTTTTATTTATAAATTCAGAAGAAATGTTAAATACTTATAAATTTACTAAAAATGATATAGTAATAAAATTGGAATTGACATCTTTGAGTATATAACAAATTAAAAAATGATACATATCATGTCACATAATTTTATCATATATCTAATAATTTATTCTATTCAATTTCATAAAATAATATTTTAATTTTTAAAAATTATCAAAATATAAAATTTAAACATACTGTAATAATAACTCATGCCTTGCACATACCTATGTAAATATATATATATATATTATATATCACATCACATCACGTTGACATTATATTTATTATTGAAATGAATTCCTGAAACAATAGTATTTGAGTACTTATAATATTATTGGAGATGGGATAAGTGATAGATTTATGCCCACTCCACATATACAAACCCCGGATGAGGCTTCCCTCCCCTCCTTTATCGGATTAGAAGGTATTGTTGGATCTATAGAGACTCATTACGGGTCTCATTTCAATAATTCGAACCGTTGAATATGTAGAACTCGTCGGGTACTATATGTTTGTAAAAAATCATATTGATCGGATATCGATAACTATGTGATAAAATCAGATTTTTGTCAGCCGTTTACTTTTCACCGTCCGTTTTTTTATTTTATGCAAAACAAATTTGATTACATAGCTATCGATATTCAATCAATATAATTTTTTATAGGCATATAGTACTCGACGAGTTTTATACATTAATCGGTTTAAATTATCGAAACAGGACCCGTGATGAACTCTCACGGGCTCAACAGTATCCTCCAGTCCGATGAAGGACTGGAGGGAAGCCTCATCCAACCTACAAACCCTATTCATATAGACAAGTTGCAAAAGTTTTGTTTAAGAAGTAACTTTGATAATGTCTACAAGTAATTGAAGTCCAATTGTCTGTAACTTCGACCATGTCTAAGCAATTTCATTCTGGTTCACCTTATTTTTGTGTGTGTTTTTTTTTTATTTATTATTTATTGTAGATCAGCTTATTTTTATTGAACAATACTACTCAGAAAAATTATGAGAAAAATGCATTTAAAAATTACAATCATTTCAAGTATGCCCAAATCTCGTGTACTTTAAATTTATATTCATACATTTTTTTTTGGGAGGGGGGGAATAAAATTTCATGATCCATGACATTTTCCCATTTTATTAACTAGTTTACGAAAAAGAAAAAGTCCAACAAAGAGTTGGTTTGAACTTTGACGACAAGAACGTAATTATGTGACATGTCCATGTAACTTGATCCTGAATATAGATGTTGAAAATAAGTAAGTAAATTGAGAAAGAAGAAAAAAATGCTTGTTTAATGCATTCATGCTTACAGTTTGGTCTCCAATAATATATATATATATATATATATAAATATATTGGCTAGACAGTCAGTCCCTAATTGATTTGGTCATGGGGTTTCAAATAGGTAGTTTCTTGATGTTTCAAATAGTAGAAATTATCCTTTTTGGCCTTATTGGATTAACATGATTAATAGTTAAAGGAATAATAATTTCATAAATTAGTGTATAATTAATTATTCAATTAAATTAGTGAGATAATAATTTATTATGTATTCAATTTTTTTTTTTCATATTTGAAATTATAATTCCCAACCCCTCTCAATATTAAAAATTTGCCATCATCGTAGGATTAAAAATTGATTTGCTCTATGTTTTAGTTGCATCTTCTTGTTTAGTAGGGTAGGGGGCTTGCATACCCCTTATATTCTTGTATATTCTTTTGTTTTATATAATGTTCTATTTACTCAAAAAAAGAAAAAGAAAAAAAAGAAAGGACTAATAATTCCAATCCTATATTATAATTCTACTAATCAAACATGCCCTTAGTTTCTTGATGTTCAAGTGCCGGTGACAATTGTGTACCAACCCTAAGTTACCATTAGGTTTAAGACATTAATAATAGAGATTCAATTAATTAAAATATCAGTAATGTTATGGAAAAAGTGGTGACACATTCGATAAGATTTCTAATCCACAAAAAGTTTTGTTAGTTGAGGTCTTTGAAATTTCAAATTCTAAAAGAATAACTAAAAAATTATGATATAAATTGTCGAAAATAACCTTCCAACCCTAAAGTCACTATTTTCTAGATTTCTCTCTCTCTCTCTCTCTCTCTCTCTCTCTCTCTCTCTGTTTTTTTCTTTCTTTCTTTTGACATACATCGCCAATGGTGAATCACATCTCCACCGCCATCATTGTTGCCAATTTATTCATCTAGATTGTTTATGCATTGTCACTTTCATTCAACTTTGTGACATCTTGCAATGACGATAGTTGCATGACATTATTTATGTATAACCTTCACCATTACATTACTGCCACTGCCTCTGCCTCTACCATCGAAGCTTCTTTATTGGTTCATCGTCTTCCTCTATGATCTGGATTTGTCTTTATTTTTCTTTCTCTTTCTATTTCTTTGCTCTTCTTCATTCATCTCTCTATCCATATTTATCTTTTGTTCTTTATCTATCTGTTAAAATATATATATATTTGCAGTCTCAATACAAAATTTCATCATCATAGTGAAATTTCACTCATAATTTTGCTATGTGAAGCTTGTTTAGTAAAATACAAAGAAATTTCACTCAGAGATTTTCACTAAGTGGAATTTTACTGTATGAAGTTTATCTAGTAAAATTTCACTGAAATGCATAGACAAATTTCTAGTTGCACAGTGAACTTTAATTTTTTGGACCCAGCAAAATTTTAATTAAAGGTTAAATTTTTCGAAAATGAGAATCAAACGCAAAAATTGAGTACCTAATTCTAAACTCATGCGTCAAAATTCCAATTGAGAGTTCTAAACATGGAAACTTTTGAATATATTTGTTTTAAATCGAAACTTTACTTTGCCAAGAAAGTCATCAGATGGTTGTAAGAAACATTGTTGGAGAGTCACTAAAAAACAATACTGGCGATTGGTGAGAGATCATTGGAAATCACAGTCGATGACCGGAGGTTGTCGGTCATCGATGGTTGAAGGTGGTGGTAGCTGACGTGATGAGGGTATTGTAATTAAACTAGGGGTAATTTTGTTTATAAAATGCTTAGTGTCCTTCAATTAACAAAAACTTTTTTAGTTGTCCTTTAACTAGTAATATCTTTTCGCTAGGGATCTGGAAAAAATAAAACCCAATGTTATATAAATAAATTTATTGTATTTTGTTTAGAAAATGTTTAGCGTCCTTCAATTGACAAAAACTTTTTTTAATTGTCCTTTAACTAGTAATATCTTTTCGCAAGGCATCTAAAAATAAAAATAAAAAAATCACTGTTATATAAATAAATTTATCGCACAAAATAATGTGGTTGTTTATATTTCAAACTAACATGCACCACTGTGGCTTGTTAAAAAACAAAAAATTCACTTTATCAGCACATGCCCTTAAGGTACATGTTAAGAAGTTTAAAGAGAGTAATGCTGACAAATGCTTTTAGAGCACTTTTTAGGAAGTAATTAGTATCATATATTTAAGTTTAATGCATTTTTAATTAATTATATTGCAATTAATGATAATTAATTACATTTAATACAACATTTTAGAAACTTTTTACTTGTTAATGTTTTTTGTGATAAATTACAAATACACCTCATGAGATTTATCAAAAATACAAATTCCTCTTCACATTTGAGAAATTACATCACACCTCTTGAGGTTTCCAATCACGTAACAAATGGTTCGATCTGTTAATTAACCATTAAGTCATACTAATAACAATTTTTAAAAAAAGAAAATAACCTTTATGAAATTAAAGACATTTTTTTTTTTTCTATCTCATCTTCCTTATTCTCCATTTTCTTTTTAACTAGTACTACCATTTTGCACAACTAACGCACCACCCTTTTCTCTTGATCAACACTACCGTTATTATTATCTACAAGCATTTGATACACCGCCGATGAGGGTTGGAGAATATTGTGGTGATGTAAAAAGAGAAATTTGGAGGATAGATGAAAATGAGGCTAGTATGTTAATTTCATTTTGGTATGAGAGGGTGTTTGGGTCATTTTATGTATTTAATAGGTTAGTTGAAGAACAAATTCTAACAGGGGATATTTATAATTTTTAGAACTTCATGAGTGAATCCATGTTTTTGACAAACCTAGGAAGGGTAATTCTACTTACACCACCAAATGGACTCCTTACACCCACTCTCTCTCTCTCTCTCTCTCTCTCTCTTTGCAAAAAAAAAAAAAAAATATAACACCCCAAAAACATAACAACTAACCACCTCTTGACATGCAATGTAAAAGTGGAAAATTTCAAGATATTAACATTTCATTTACTCTCTTTAACAGTACAAAAGATGTCATATGCATATATACATTCGTAAATCGTAGATCATGAATCGATAGCATATGACATGTATGAATATCTTGAAAGAAAAGGAAATACAAATAAGTTTATGCCCTAACGGCTACATATTTCCAAGAAGATGCTTGGTTATAACAAAAGTGGGTCAAGTCCAAAACAAAAAGCCCGATGCTTGTACAAAAGGTATTTACAATAAAAGAAAAACAAAAATGAGCCTTCAGCTCCTCAATCCTCCTAAACTAAATTCTTGGCGGAGGCATACCATCAACACCTGAAAGTTGATTTTTACATAGGATGAACTAAAACTCAGTAGAGAATACTTGAACACACAGTATGATGCTTACCAAAGTTATATAGTGAATGCATATGCATGTCATTTACCAAAACATTAAACTTCATATTTCAAAACCATGCAATGCCATGATTACAAATCAATTCGTAAAACAATATTTTTAAATCAGAAAATAGGGTAATAGATACATAACACTAGGAATTTCTAGGTACGTGTCTGCTAATAGGCTATAGAAGCACTACCAAAGTCCTTTTACTGGTAGTAATCGGAAGGATCGGCACCTAACTGCGTGGATTTCAGAACTTTCACTAAGGACACATAAGCCAACATAGATAATACCACAACTACTTCCCCTAGCTAGATTCACCAAGCTATTCACCAATTTTTCTCAAAACGATACAATTTCAATGTATGAATATAAAACAATGTTCAATGCAAGATGTATGAGTAGTTGGTTTCAATTAGCCTAATCCTCATACAATTTCTATGATAATCAAAACTATCCTTCATTGATATCCTAAAACAGATATCTCTATAAAAAAGATAAATTTCCAACAACAGTTATAATTTCATAATCTCAACATGGGAGTGATAATACATATCCAACTCCACCTTCATCATCAATAAATACATCCATTTTATCTTTTCAAAAACTCAACATCTTTCTCTTTATTCTTAGGTCAAAACCAATGTTTTCCAACAAAACATCTATTCCTTTCAAAAACACATTTGTAGACACCTCATTTTGACTGGCCCTAAGACTTGGGCACTTTCTTTTGATTACTCGATGATGAAAACCAGAATGTGTTTCTTACAAAATTCTCAGTAAGAAAGATGGAATTTGTGCTTCATTTCCAAACCTAAGACTGTTTTGGCCAAGTGTTCAAATCCCGTTCAAAACTCTCTTTCGAAACTTTCTTTCCGCGTTATGTTCTGAATATTTTAGTAGTGCTCCAAGACTTACTTTTAAACTTCAAAATGAAACATTTTCTCAAGAAATTGAGCAAAGAATAGTGTGGAAATAAGAGGAAAGGATGAGAATTTTATCGAAAAATCCTGTTTCATGCAAAGCAATCAGCCCTGGCCATTATTTTGGCCGACGGGCCAAGAAAGTGGCAGGCCAGCTAGTTTTTTGACTAGGTGGATCATCTTTTGGCCAGCTTGCCAAGAAATTGGTTGGCCGACTAGTTTGCCAAGAAGTAGGGTAGTTTTGACAGAATTCTTGCTAGAAGTGAGTGGAACTTGCCATTCCAGATATTTCTTGGTACATACATGCATGAGATACACGCTTCCTCACCCTCCATTATCTTCATTGGTCACCACTGTCAAAATGAGGTTTGTTCTCTTCCATAAGGATGAATTCATTTCAACCACCCGTCAACCTTGTCTCCTACCTCCTTGACATAGCAATCCTCTCTGATTGCTTATAGAGATAGGGAGAATCAATAATGAAAAAGGAAGAGAATTGAATTGAGAGACAAAGAGAGGGATATAAAGAGAGAAAGAGAGAACTTGAAGCTTTGAACCAAAACTTGCATTTCTTCAAAACATACACTGAAATTCCATATTCCATGTATCAAAACCATCCCATAAATTCTGAAATAGCCTAATTCTAGTAGCTTTGATAAAAAAAGAGTGAGTGTTCTTGAATTTGAGTGAAAAACAGAGAGTTTGAACAACTCCCCCACAAACACTGTTATATCACCCAAAAACATCATTCCAACTTGAATTTCGAATTTTCAATCTAAGAATTGAGGAAATACTTCCTAAGCTTGAGATTGATCAAAAGGAATTTTGAAAATTAAATCTTTCCTTGGAAGGTAAACTTTGCATACATTTCATTTTCTTTTCTATTTCTTGTATTTTTTTCATTTTCTTTTCTTATATTCCTTTTCTTGCTTCAATTCCATGTTATAAACCTGTTGTAAGCTAAGTGGAAGTGGTTAGTTGAGCTATTTGTACATTTCCTGTTTCTTTTTCTGGTATTTAGGCAAAACAGAGCACTTGGCCTAGCCTTATTGGCCGGCCAACTCATCTTTTGGTTGGCCAGCCAATATTGTCCAAGATAGAACCCAACAGCCTCCGGCGATGAGCAGAATAGTTTTCGACGGTCTTTGAGGCCCCCTACAGCTTCTATTTTTATTGTTTTTAGTTTAATTAGAGAGTGTATGTGAGGATTGCATTTTTGTTGTAATATTTTACCTCTCCGCCTATTTGGATTTGTAATATTTCAAAGCGATGTAATAATTCTCCATCCTCGCTTCTTTCTATCCCATTTTTTCAATTACTTTCCCTATCTGTAAATATGTAATACATCATGCTTGTTATCATATCCATGCCTTGCATCCATGTCATATGCCTTAAGATCCGGTTAAAATTGTATTTGTGATTTAATTGCTTATGTTATGTGATTTTGTGCGCTACCTCATGTTTTAAGATGATTCACATGTCATACGATCATGCAATTGCATTTCATGAGTGAGTTGCATTAGGATCTTGTATATACGATCATGCATGTTTACTAATTTTGTTTTTGTGCCTATTTGCGGGACGCCAGTAAGTCTGTAAGTTTTTGTGCTTTAACATTCTGCTTGTGTGTGATTTTTCTACTATGTTTAGCATCCTACCATGTGGCTACGTGCTTATTTGATATAACTGTATGAATGTCAGTGGGCAAAGGTTGTGTTATTTAATTTGTAATAAAATTCATTTTCATGATTGCACCATACAAAACAATGAAATCAAATTGCTCCAAATTGAACGACATAGTCTATATTTGTTTGCACTCGTGAGACTAGATCAAAGAAATCGAGGGCATGAACTATTTAATGCATGCGGGTAAGCCCTAGGTGGTGTTACAACATTTAAAGGAGAAATTTCTAATATTTCAACACAACTCAATAATACACCCATTTCCACAACATTTCCCATTAATCCATTTGAAAACCCCTCTTTTATATCCCCAAAACCAAACCATAAATCAAACCCACAATTCCTAAATTATAATACTTTTCAAGGAACACATAACGAGGCTAAGAATCATACAAGAGGTTGAAGAAATCCCCCACCTCAAGAGTAGAAGAAGAGGAGAACAAGACCCAACTTTTGACGTAGTAAAAAATAACAACTTTCCCGATTACAATGTACACATCTATGAGCTCTACACTTTTCTCTAAAGCACTGTGGTGGCAAGATCAATAGATTTGGGTGTATTTGGAGTGTTTAGACAAGAACTAGAGAAAGAGAGTGAATGAACTTGGTAAAGTTAATTTTTAGAGAGAGAGAAGGATCAAAAAGTGATTGAAAAGATATTTTTCCTGTACTGATATATGCACAAACCGCTCGAGCGACCAAAACACCGCTTGAGTGTCAGACACAAGGAATTTCTTAAGAGAACAACTCAAGGCTCGAGTGCACAATGACCCCTTTCCAGTAGTTCAAACTTGCAAAATACCGTTCGAGAATCAGACATAGAATACCACTCGAGTGACCAACCCTTGGCTTGAGCGAAAAACACCCTTCTCCGAGAAGTTCAGACTGTAAACACATATACTAGAAGGAACCAAAGACTGCTCGAGTGAACCTGAAGAGAAACATACAGAAACTCTTTTGAAAAACTAACTCCCAACCTGTTCACCACACAACCGAATAACTCCAAACGACCAATCCACACTATTACAAGGCGACAAGGAGTATAAATAACAACCATGGTCACTGGATCCCGATCCAAGAATACAAAAGGATCGGGTTTTAACCCGAGTCGCTATAATCTTCCCGTTAGGAAATTTCGTCCTAAAAATTTGACTGATACAACAACCACCTAATAAATCATTTACAACAATGATAACTCATGTTAATAAATAGTCGATAGACATAGCAATCCATTCCAAAATACTATGATTACATTCCTCCAAAACATTCATAATGTTTATATAATACAACCCAAGTGAAATCTAGTACACAAGATTTAAACATCCACAAACAGATTCAAGTACTTCTCACAGACTTTAGTTTCACGCTCCCAAGTTGCCTCTTTGACCCCATGGTGTCGCCACAACACCTTAACCAATAGGACAGTCTTGTCCCTTAAGACATGATCCCGAGTATCTAACACTCAAACTGGTGTCTCTCCATACGAGGCATCCTCATCTACCTCTAAATCGATCCAATCCAACATGTGTGAAGGATCAAGCTTGTACTTTCGGAGCATACAAATATGAAATACGTCATGAACCTTAGAAAGTTGGGGCGGCAAAGCCAAATGATAAGCTACCTCCCCAATTCGCTCTAGAATCTCAAAGGGCCCAATGAACCCGGGAGACAACTTCTCACTCTTCCCAAATCTCATCAAACCCCGTCTTGGCGAGATTTTAAGAAACACGTGATCCCCTACCTTAGAAGATAAGGGTCTCTTCCTTCGGTCGACATAGCTCTTCTGACGACTTTGAATTAAAACCAACCTCTTACAGATAAATGTGACTTTCTTCGTCGTTTCCTAGACTAAATCCATAGGTGTGTCACCCACCTCGGCCCAATACACAGGAAATCTACACGATCGGCCATACAGGGCCTCAAAAGGTGCCATACTAATACTCGCCTGAAAGCTATTATTATAGGAAAACTCTACCAAACGCAAATGCCTCTCCCACGACCCCTTAAAATCGAGAATGCAAGCCCAAAACATGTCCTCTAAAATTTGAATGGTGTGCTTGGACTACCCGTCAGTCTGAGGATAATAGGTGATGCTAAAAGTCAACTTAGTGCCCAAAGCACCCTATAGGCTCTGCCACAGCCGAGTAGTAAAATGTGGATCCCTATATAGTTACCAGGATCCCGTGATGTCACACTATGTCTCTAACATACATATCGACAAGGTAGTCTACCGAGTCACTTGTGTGCATAAGTATAAAGTGTGTAACCCACACGACATCATTACCTCGTTGAGTCATCAGAAGACCCACCACAAATCTATCATGACACGCTCTCACCTCCACTCGACTATAAGTAAGGATTGTAACAAACTCGCTCGTCGTTGATGCTCAGTTTCACTTGTTGACAAGTAAGGAACCTCGAAACAAACAAGGCTACATCTCTATTCATCTCCCTCCACCAAAACTGGCGGCAAAGGTCGTGATACATTTTCGTGCCTCCTGGGTGTACCGTAAGGCGTGAATGGTGGAATTCTCAGAGTACCTCTTCTCTACAAGACTCTAGCAAAAAAAAAGTGGTCTAGATATCTCACACTCGAATCTAAATGAACATTCAAACCCTTCTCTACCTTCCCACTAGAGATCTTTCCTCGAATAATCTCTATTTCGTGATCATATAGTTATGCCTCTATTACTCGGCTAACTAAAGTAGGTTGTGCAACTATGGTAAATAAAGTGGCCAACTCAACGGACTCACCAAGTTGTAAGTCAAACTTGCCAATAGCGCCCAACATGCTCTACTCCCAGACATCAATACTCGCTACTCTGCTAATAGATTTCCTATTCAAAGCATCAACCATTACATTGACCTTCCCCAAATGATAATGCAACTCAAAATCGTAATCCTTCGTAAATTCCATCCACCCCCTTTGCCTCAAATTCATGTCATTCTATAAGAATAGACATTTCAAACTCTTCTGATCGGAAAACGCCTCAAATCTCTTCTTGTACAAGTAATGCCTCTAGATTTTTAAGGCAAAGATCACTGCCGCTAGCTCTAAGTCGTGCGTATGATAATTTCTCTCATGGATTTTCAATTGCTACAAACCTTAGGCTACAAATTTCCCTTCTTGCATCAATACACAACCCAAACCTTCCCGAGACACATCATAATAGATCAAATAATCCAAACCCCTCTCCAGAATAATCAAAACTGGAGTATTGGCGAGTGTAATCTTAAGCTCTTGGAACGACTTTTCGCAAGCCTCATTGCACACGAACCTAACTCCTTTCCTTGTCAACCTAGTTAACCGTGAAGCCAATCTAGAGAAATCTTTCACAAAACGTCGGTAATACCCGACTAAGCCCAAGAAACTTCGAATCTCAAAGGCGTTCTTAGGTTGTTCCCAATCTTGTACTGCGTCTATCTTAGATAAATCTATAGTCACCCCTTTCTTGGAGACCACATGGACTAGAAACTTAACTTTATTGAGCCAAAACTCACACTTCCCAAACTTAGCGTATACACGGTGTGCTTTAAGCAACTAAAGTATAACCTGCAAGTGTTTGTCGTGTTCCTCCTTGGTGGGTGAGTAGACTAAGATGCCGTCGACGAAGACGACAACGAACTGATCTAGGAACTCACGAAAGACTCAATTCATCAAGTCCACAAATGAATTCGTTGAATTGGTCAGCCCAAAAGGCATCACTAAACTCCTAATGGCCATACCGTGTACAAAATGCCATTTTCTAAATATCTTCCTTCTTCACCCTCAACTGGTGATACCCCGATCTCAAATCAGTCTTCGAAAAGCAATGCAACCCCTTCAACTGGTCAAACAGATCATCTATTCGTGATAATGGATACTTGTTCTTAACAGTTACTTGGTTTAACTTTCGGTAATTGATGCACAGTAGCAATGTGCCATCTTTCTTCTTTGCAAAGAGAGTTGGTGCTCTCCAAGGTGAGGTACTAAAGTGAATGAAGCCTTTATCTAATAAATCTTGGAGCTGTACCTTTAACTTTTATAACTTGTCTGGTGCGAATCTATATGGTGCCATGAAAATCAAAACCGTGACTGGTGTTAAATTAATAGAGAACTCAAACTCTCTATGTGGTGGCAACTCTGTGAGATCCTCCAAAAAGACATCCGGGTACTCGAATTAATCTTGGCAATTCACCCCGGACTATGCCACCCTCATTAGCTATCGAGATGGCAAAAAAGAAACTCAACTCTCATCGATGCTTGAGGTCATGTAACGGAGGAATAAGACTATCACCCTAGTCATACATAAATAAATCCTAGAGCTATACCTTCAACTCATATAACTCGTCTGGCGTGAATCTATATAGTGCCATGAAAATCGAAATCGTGCCTGGCGCTAAATCGATAGAGAACTCAAACTCTTTATGTGATGGCAACTTTGTGAGATCCTCCAAAAAGGCATCCGGGTACTCGAACTACTCTTGGCAATTCACCCCGGACTATGCCATCCACATCAGCTATCGAGATGGAAAAATGGAAACTCAACTCTCCTCGACCCTTGAGATCATATAACGGAGAAGACTATCACCTTAGTCATACATAAAGTAAAAACACTATTTGGATAGTGTACATACCAACACCCTCTTACCATGGCAATCTATAGAAGCTTGAAAATAAGTCAACCAACCTATATCTAGAATTACATCAAAAGCATGCATGTCAAGAACAATAAAATCAAAATAGAGTCAATGATTTTCAACCTTAATTTCACAGGAGCGAAATACTCGACCCAATGCCACTTTACCCCCAGTAGATGTCTCAACAAACAGAGGAGACTCTAACTGATCAAACTCCAACCTCAAAGTGAATGCAAAAGAAGACAAAATGAATGAATGAGATGCACCAGTATCAATCAACACAGTAGCTAAGGAATTGAATAGCAAAAAGTTACCTCTTACAACAGGAGGTACCGACAACTACTCCGGCGTGGTCACAACATACACTATAGCGATTTCGGTTTTGACCAGACTCTTGTTCTATCTCGGACTCGGGTTTCATGGTTTTATATTATTGTTCACATCTTGCTTCCCTTGTATCTCCTTAAATTTGGCTATTGGATTGTTGTGCTTGCATTTGAGACAAGTTGGTTGCTTAGTTTCCAAACTCTTGTTGCCTAGAATTTTGCTCCCCCACTCAAGCGGCACTTCTTGTGCTCGAGCGGCCTTTGTGAACCCTCAGTACTTTTGCAGGTCTACAAAACTACTAGGAGAGTGTATTCTACGCTCAAGCGGTTCTTTCTGTGCTCGAGCGTTGGTCTGTTGTCTGCAAAACTACTGGGAATGTGTATTCTACGCTTGAGCAGAACAACTTATTGTGTCTAATGCTCGAGTGTCAATTCTTGTGCTTGAGCGAACTGTGCGTATATCAGCTCGTAGCAGCCTCCTTCTACATCACTTTTTTTTTTATCTCTTTTCCTTCCAAAACCCTAGATCTAGAGTCTCTCTCTCTAAAACTCACTTTCTTTCTGCATTTTCACCTAGATCTGTTGGTTTTTCTACCCTAGTGTCTTTGGGAAAAAGGTAGATCATCTCAAGAGCTCTATTTTGATTTGAATAAAAGTTAGTTTCGACATCTTTGAAGTTTTCTCCTTGCTTTGCTCGTCTTCTAACTTTGAGGTAGGGACTTTCTACACTCTCCTATGAATTTTAACTTAGTTATTTGTGATTGTGTAAATAATATTAGGATATGGAGGATTTTAAACAAACCTAGGGTTTCGATTTGAAATCAAAAGAGGAGTTTTTAATGAAGGTATTGAGAATGGTTGTGGGTGTAGATACGAGGATGTGTTGTGTTAAATTTGTTGATTTAGATACAAGGATTGGATTTGGAAGGAAATAGAAGTTTTGCCCTAAAATGTTAAAATTAATTATTTTGTATAAATTATTGTAATTAGTATTGGAAATGTGAAATTGGATAGATGTTTATATAAATGGTAGAGTTGGATGCTTGTTATCTCTCACATATGGAAATTTGGATAGTTTATCTGTTTTGGAGGTTGTATATCTGTTTAGAAACATCTATTTTGGACTATCAGTGGAGGATAGCTATGACTGTTGTAGAAATTGAATGAGAATTAGGTGAATTTAAACTAATCTTGTATCGGTTGTCATTGAATATGACTGTGTTTTTAATACATTGTATATGTATGATGTTTGGGAAAGAAATGGGATGGACTCTGTTGAATTAAGTTGGCTTGTGTATCCAGGGTAAAACTCCCGAAAACCGCGCATATATACATGGGTGCCGATTTCTGTAGACGAAATTTCTGTAAAATGGCAAATTTGAAGTGTTTGTGTAATGATTGTATTGGTTAGAGAACCATTGAGTTGTAGCCTCAGTTGGATTGTCTAGATAACAATGGACTTAACTTATAGATTAAGGTGAAATGAATTGTCGTGAAATGAATTAAGATAAAATGGCTTGAGATACGAAACTTGGCATATGATGATCTTGTGACAACACAAATGATTTTATCATGAGCATTGTGTATGCATATCATACTTATATCTTTGTTAAGATTCATATATTGTGCTAGATTGTCTCTATTAGGCTTTGGTTCACCCTATTTGGGAAAAACATTTTCAGGTGCTGGTGATATGCCTCCACCAAGGACTTAGCTTGGGAGGACTGTGGAGCTGAAGGCTCAATTCCTGCTTATTTTGTATTTACTTTTCACAAGCCAAGGGTTTTATTTGTATTGAGCTTATGACTCGTTTTGTTGTAACCAAGCATGCTCTTGGAAAAATGTAAGCCATTAAGGCATATGAATATCTGTTTAGCTTTCATTTCTTGTTACCTCTTTTATCACATGCTGTAGATTTAGAATGAACGATTTATGAATATATATCGCATGTGTCACCTTTTGTATATTAACTTTGATTCATGAAAGCTTCTTATTTTATTTATATCACATTGTACTAGTGTTTGGGGTTGGTTTATTGTAATTATTTTGGGGGCGTTACATACACATGTCCCGAAGGCCTCTAATCAACTTGCTCACCCCTCAGAGCATAGGCCTGAAGAATTGACTGAGCCAAAATGGCTCCGTGGTTAGCCCTCAAGGCTTGAATAGACTGAGTTGGCTGATAGGTCTGTGTCTGCCTCAAACTAGACGCACTAGATATGCCACTTGACTGAGGACAAAACCTCCTCAAATGCCCAGACTGCCCACACTGATAATAGGTAGGCAGCTGCCCTCTCCCTTGGCCCTAACTCCGAGAATGAGTTGAAGGCAATGCAGATTGTTGCCCTCTTCCTCTCTGTGGGCAAGCTAGAGACTTGTGGCCTGACTGACCATAATTAAAGCATGTGAACCTACCTTGGTCACTTCTCTTCAAACCTAAACTCGACACAAGAAAAGTGGACATAGACTACAAAGCCCGGGACTGTTGCGAGGTAGAACCCTGTTGCCTCTTGTTGTCTCTCGCATCCTCCTGAGACTTTTGTCCTCTCCGCCCAGAGCCTCTCATTTGCTCTTCCTTTATTTGAATCACCACCTTTAAATGGGCCGCCGATTCGACAAGGCGCCCATAGTCCCGAATCATAGACCCAACCACCCTGAAAAGGAGTCTGGTTCTCAATCTCTTCTCAAACTCGATACAACGACGTTCCTCTATTCCTACAAGTTTCGGTGCAAACCTCAAAAGGCTAGTGAATGCCGCTTCAAACTCGGCCACAGGGGTGCTCAATAACTTGAGCTTTAGAAACTGCTCTCTTAACTTCTCCCTCGCTGTAGGTGGTAAAAACTTGCCCTGTAAGGCAGTAACAAAAACCTCCCAAGTCACCCCAATACGACCTCTCGCAAACTTCCACTATTGACTCGTGTCACCCTTCAGCTAAAAAGTTGCCAAGGTCACCCTCAAATCGTCGTCTTCGATGCCAAGCATCTCAAACATCTTCACCATCTGCTCAAGGCACTCATTAGCTTTCAATGGCTCTTTTGGATCCCTAATAAACTCATCCAAATTCGACCGGAAGAACTCTCTGTTCAAAAAGGATAGCCTTGTTTCCGTAACATGAACCTGGACTTAATTCTCAGCTTTGAGAATGTTCATGGATTCTTGCAATGCTTCTGCCATTTCGTTGGCCAAGGCACCTATGGCTTGCTGACTAGCTGGCCCAAACCACGTTTGCTGGACCAACTCCCTCCTTTTGCGCCGAAATTTCATCCAAAATCGGCATTTCCTGCCGCTTAGGCTTGCCACGCCTACCACCACCATGTCCACGTCTTGACATACTTTTAAAGGTAATACAAAATTTAGCACATTCACAATGTGCCATAACAAATTCACACATGTCCTAAAAGAAAGGCTACAAAAAATCTCACTCCGCCTAAGCACGGAATCACGTATTCACAAATGAATTTATTTTCTAGATAATGACCTTTCCGTGACATTACCGGAGTTCCTGTTAGAATAAGCAGTGATCAAGTACTCTTCTAATGGGACTTCTAAGAATTTGTAAACACAACCAATATCTTAAACTGAATTCCATACTCATTTAATCACATAGACATGTTATCACATAGCACGCCAGGTATATGTCTATTATTATCTAGCGAGACAAACCCATTGTGTTAATAACCACTTTCCACGAGCCTAAAGTATTCAAACCTGATAAGCTATGATACCAAGTTGTAACGCCCTAAAAATATAACAACTAACCACCTCTTGACATACAATGTAAAATAAAAAAATTACAAAATATTAACCTTTCATTAATTCTCTTTAACAGTATAAAAGATGTCATATGCATGTATATATTCATAAATCCTAGATCCTGAATCTATAGCATATGACATGTATGAATATCTTGAAACAAAAAGAAATACAAATAAGTTTTATGCCCTAGTGGCTATATATTGCCAAGATGATGCTTGGTTACAACAAAAGTAGGTCAAGCCCAAAACAAGTAAAATCTAAGGTTTGTACAAAAGGTATTTATAATAAAAGAAAAACAAAAATGAGCCTTCAGTTCCACGATTCTCCCAAGCTAAGTCTTTGGCGGAGGCATACCATCAGCACCTGAAAGTTGGTATCCACTTAGGGTGAGCTAAAGCCTAGTAGAGAATACATGAACACATAGTATGATGCTTAACAAAGTCATATGGTGAATGTATATGCATTCCATTTACCAAAACATTACACTTCCTCTTTCAAAACCATGCAATGCCATGATTACAACTCAATTCGTAAAACAGTGTTTTTTAAATCAGAAAACAGGGCAATGGATATACAACATGGAGAATCTCTAGGTACGTGTCTGCCAATAGGCTATACAACCACTACCAAAGTCATTTTAACGGTATTGACCACAAGGATTAACACCCAACCGTGCAGGTTTCTGAACTTTCACCAAGGACACATAGGCCAACATAGATAATACCATAACCATACGCCTTAACTAGATTCACCAAGGTATTTACCCATTTTTCTCAAAACGATACAATTTGAATATATATATATATATATATATTAAACAATGTTCAATGTAAGATGTATGAGTAGTTGATTTCAATTAACATAATTCTCATGCAATTTCTACAACAATCGAAGCTATCCTCCATTGATAGCCCAAAACAGATATCTCTATACAAAAGATAAATTTCCAACAACATTTATAATTTCATAATCTCAACATGGGAGTGATAATACATATCCAACTATACTTTCATTAACAATAAATGCATCTATTTTATCTTTTCAAAAACTCAACGTCTTTCCTTTTATTCTTAGGTCAAAACCAATATTTTCCAACAAAACATCTATTCCTTTCAAAAACACATTTAAAGGAGAAATTTTCAATATTTCAACATAACTTAACAATATACTCATTTCCACAACATTTTCCATGAATCCATTTGAAAACCCCTCTTTTATATTCTCAAAACCAAACCCTAAATCAAACCCACAACTCCCAAATCAAAATACTTTTTGAGGAACACATAACGAAACTATGAATCATACAAGAAGGTTACAGAAATCCTTACCTCAAGAGTAGAAGAAGAGAACAAGACCCAACTTTTGACTGAGTTGAAAATGAAAACTTTTTCAATTAGAATGTACACCTCTATGAGCTCTACACTTTTCTCCAAAGCACTATGGCGGTGCGATCAACGAATTTGGGTGTATGTGGGGTGTTTAGACAAGAACTAGAGAGAGAGAGAGATCAACGGATTTGGGTGTATTTGAGGTGTTTAGACAAGAACTAGAGAGAGAGAGAGAGAGAGAAGAGAGAAGAGAGAAATTTTTTTGTAAAGTTAACTTTTAAAGAGAGAGAGAGAGAGATCAAAAAGTGACTGAAAAGATCTTTTTCCCGTACTGATATACACACAGACCACTCAAGCGACCAAAATACTACTCGAGCGTCAGACACAAGGAATTGCTCAAGTGAACAACTCAAGGCTCGAGTGCACAATGACCCATTTCTAGTAGTTCACACCTGCAAAATACTGCTCGAGCGTCAGACACAGAATACCACTTGAGTAACCAGGCCTTGGCTCGAACAAAGAACACCCCCTCTCAAAAGTCTAGATTGTAAACACAGATACTAAAAGGAACCAAAGACCACTCGAGCGAACCTAAAGAGAAACATGCAGAAACTCTTTTGAAAAACTAACTCCCAACCTATTCACAACATAATCAAATAACTCCAAATGACCAATCCACACTACAACAAGGCAACAAGGAGTATAAACAACAACCAAGTTCATCGGATCCCGGTCCAAGAATACAAAAGGGTATGGTTTTTACCCGAGTTAATATAAAAACTTTATTGATGATATTTCATACATACATATGGGAAATACATCAATAAAGAGAAGGGAGTGCAACAAGCACCATTGTAGAAATCCCTAATCCCAACTAGGTTGGCACTAAAGAGCCTATACAATCATATGCTAACACTAGCCTCAAGATTGGTGAGAAACCAACAAGGAACAAGGTACAAAAAAAACAAACAACTCCCAAGTCTCAAACATGTGCAGAGCACCCCAAAATGTTCACCATGTGGAAACATGCATTATTCCACAAAATTCATTATTAACCCTAATCCTCTACTAATCCTAACCAACTAGATAACTTTTCAAATAGGTTAGTGTGAGAAGCTCTACCATCTCTCTAGAAATTCCTAAATTTCTAGGGCTTCAATATCTCATTGATAACGATGGTACAGTCTCTATCTTCAGAAGTGGTTTCTTCTAGGGCTATAGATGAAGCGAGGGTTTTGGTTCTACTTGAGAATTTGGGTTTAGGGCAAGATGAATTGGTGGGTTTTTCTAAGGAGGATGGATCTTCGAGTAATCTTAACAGTGTGAACATGGGGGGTGAAGGCAATCTCTGCCCTAGTGCGAGATCTTTTGCTGTGTCCATGGAGGGTCTACGATCGGAGATTTTAGCTATGGGTTCACAGGGTGCTGCTTCAGCGTTCAACCTACTCCAGTCTAGATGGTCGGACATAGTTGAGATGAAAGGGGGAGAGAAGGCTATCATTGATAGTTTCAAAGACATTCATAATAGCCTGGTTGTGGCTAGGGCTAGGAATCTGGTATCTAAACTTAATCAACCACCCAACGAGATTTCTTCAAACAACATTGAGGGAAAATTAGATTTGAGTGCAGATATTCCATGGGCTTAGGGGGCTCAAAGTTCTAGGGGTCAACACAGGAGAGGTAGATCGGGATTTTCTACTACCAGTAGGGGAGGCCGAGGAGGTCGGGGTTAGGGCCCTCACCCAGGTGGACCGAATGAATTTTTAGCAGTAGTGGGGGAGGGGACAACACCTAAAACTGTTGAAAAGAGCTAGGCATTTGTTGTTGCATCTAATCAGAGGTCCTCTGTGAAGTTAAGGTACTTTCCTCCCTCTGTAGTGGACAGTGGCATAGTTATTGATCTCCCTAAAAGGGATGTTATTGAAAAATAGGAAGCCACTCTCGTGGGCCATTTTTTGGCAAAAAATATGAATATTGCATACATTAGGGCACAAGCCTCTAATTTATGGAAAAATAAGGGTTTGAAGTTGGTGCTGTCTACTGCTAATGGGTTTGTCTTCTTTATGTTTGATACAATTGATAGTAGTACTGCTGTTTTAGAGGATGGCCCTTGGTTCATTGGTGGACATTTTATTGTGCTCAAGAAATGGCATAGCATGATGAAATTATCTAAGGACCAACTGGATAAAATACCCATTTGGGTTAAACTATTTAATGTTCCTATGGAGCATTGGGATAATGATGGTCTGAGTAGGATAGCTAGTGCTATTGGTGAGCCTCTCTACATGGATAGATTAATTGCTCATGGAGATAGGGTATCATTTGCAAAAGTTTGTGTAGAGATTGGAGTTGATTCCATTTTGTCCACTGATTTCCTTATAAAATGTGAGGGTAAAAGTATTGAGGTGAGGGTGGAGTATCTGTGGAAGCCTTCCAAATGTACTAAATGTAAGGTTTTTGGTCATGCTGATGATAGATGTATCAGAACTCAAGTGGAAAATATTGTTCAGAGTTCTATAGAGCAACAAGTTCAAAATAGTGATGAGGAATGGAAGACAATTGTGGCTAAAGGTAAAAAGAAGGTGGGGAACCCTCAATTGAGGTCTCTGATATAGCAAGGCAAGATGGGGGTCAGGTTGATTGTGGGGTTCAAGATGTCCCAGTTATTGGTATATTATCCAAGATTGAGATAGCTGCCTTAATTGAGGTCACTGATGTTGCAAGGCAACATGGAGGTCAGGATGTTTGTGAGGTTCAAGAGGTTCCAATTACTAGTTCATCATCAGAGATTGTGAAAGCTGGGTTTGAGGAGCCCGAATCTATATTGGATCCTTCAGAATCTGATCCTGAAATCCAAGAAAATCTTTAAGCTTGGAGGAGGAAGTGGCTGACAGAGTGATGTTGACTCAAAGGATGCTGAGAAGTGCTGCTAAACCTACTGCTCCAAAGGCTACTGGTTCTTCTAGTAGCCGTAGGAAGAAAAAGAGGTAAATCCTAACTTCATGTGCTATCCCCATAGTGATGTGTGTGTGATCTTTTTGTATATATTTCTTTATGTCTACAAAGATTTGTGCTTGGAATGTTAGGGGTCTAAATGACCCTAGTAAGCAAAGAGAAGTTGCTAAGTTTTTGAAGAAGGAGGACATTAATATTGTTGGTTTGCTTGAAACTAAAGTGATTGATAGTAATCATGTTAGAATTCTTAACCATGTTTTGCATGATTGGGTAAGTTTGGCTAACTATGAGCATGCTATTTTGGGGAGGATTTGGGTTTGTTGGAATCTTGCTTTTTGTACTGTTGATGTCCTGGATAGCTCTGATCAACACATGTGGTGTAAAATTAAAGTTTTAAATGGGGATATTCACTTTTTTGCCTGTTTTATGTATGCTCAAAATACGTATGGCTTGAGGAGGCCTCTATTTAATAAGTTAGAGGTTTTGGCCCCATTGTATAGGGACTCTCCTTGTATTCTCTTAGGGGATTTCAATGCTATTAGGTTCCCATATGAGAAAGCGGGAGGGGACCATAGTTGGTTGTCTTGTAAAAATGAATTCAATTTGTTTATTAATCAATCTGAGCTTGATGACTTGAACTATGGGGGTTGCCAGTTTACTTGGGCTAACAAACAGTATGATGATAGATTTATTTCATCTAAGATTGATAGGGCGTTGGTTAATGGGTTGTGGCTCAATAGTTTGCCTCACTCCCATGCTTATTTCCATCCTTTTGGGACCTCTGATCACTCTCCTTGTGTTGTTACTATGCCTTTGAAAATTCATAGGGTGTGTAAGCCATTTAAATTTTTTAACATGTGGGCTGATCATTCGGATTTTATACCTGTGGTTAGGGGTGTTTGGTGTAAGTATGTCAAAGGTTCTCCCTTGTTTAGGATTTGCAGTAAGCTTAGGTCTTTAAAGCTTGAGCTAAAAGCTCTCAATAAGAAGCATTTTAGTGATATCTCGGTGAGAACTTCTTGGGCCAAAGAGGATCTAGATAGAGTTCAGCTTCAACTTGATAAAAATCTAGGTGACTCTAATCTTCAATCCCTTGAGAGGGATCTTTGTGCTAATTTTGCTAAACTTTGCAAAGAGGAGGAGCCATTTACTACCTAGAAATCGAGAATTCAATGGCTTAGCTTGGGTGATAGTAATAGTCGGTTCTTTTTCCATTCTATTAATAATAATAGAAACCGTAGCAGGATTAGTAGTGTTATGCTGGATGATGGGAGCATTATTGTTGATCCGCATGATGTCAAATCTGCTTTTGTTTCTTATTTTGAGGGGTTTTTGGGGAAGCCATTTGTTGATAGGTACAGTGGTGGGTCTAGAGTCCAGGAGCTTATTAAGAGGAAGCTCTCGCCTGGTTAGGCGGAGGAGTTGACTGCTGATGTTTTGGAGTGTGAGATTGAGAGTGTTTTTCGGTCTCTCAATAGTAATAAGGCTTCTGGGCCTGATGGTTATCCAGCTAGTTTTTTTAAGAGTTCCTGGGATGTGGTTGGTAGGGACGTTATTCAGGTTATTAAGTCGTTCTTCCATTCTAGTGAACTTCTTAAAGAGGTTAATAGTACCTCTATTGCTCTTGTTCCAAAGGTTCCAAATCCTAGCAAGGTGCGTGACTATAGACCTATTTCTTGTTGTAACACGGTGTATAAGTGTATTGCTAAAATTTTGACAAATAGGATTAAGAAGGTCCTCCCTGATGTTATTGATCCAGTCCAGTCTGCTTTTGTTCAAGGGAGGAGGATTTCGGATAATATTTTCCTTTCCCAGGAATTGATGAGAGGTTATCATAGAGGTTCTGGGTCTCTTAGGTGTGCAATGAAGGTTGATATCATGAAAGCCTATGATAATATGAGGTGGGATTTCATTTTTGATACTCTTGCTGGTATGGGTTTCCCTAGTAGGATGATTGGTTAGATTAGGGCTTACATTACTAGTCCTTCTTTCTCGATCTATATTAATGGGGAGCTTTGTGGCTATTTTCGGGGTGTTAGAGGGCTTAGACAAGGGGACCCTATTTCCCTTTACCTGTTTGTTATTGTTATGGAGGTTTTAGCTAGGTTGTTGGCTGAGAAAGCTGAGAGTCCTGATTTTAAGTTCCACTAGAGGTGTGAGAAGAACAAAATTATTAATCTTTGTTTTGCTGATGACCTCATGATCTTTTGTAAAGGGGACATTAGTTCTATGTCTCTTATCAAGGAGGCTCTTGATGAATTCCAAGGGCTCTCTGGTCTATCCCCCAGCCCTCCTAAGAGTCATATGTTTTTTGCGGGGATGGATTGTCACGTAAGGGGTGAGTTACTCTCCATTATGGATTTTAAAGAGGGGAATCTTCCTGTGAGGTATTTGGGGGTTCCTCTTATCTCAACTAAGCTGCGTAAAATAGATTGTGATCAATTGGTGGCTAGGATTACCAAGAGGATTCAATTGTGGACCAATAAAGTGTTGTCTTATGCAAGGAGAGCCCAATTGATTAAATCTATCTTGTTCTCTATGCAGGTTTTATTGGGTTTCATTATTCATTCTCCCTAAGAAAGTGGTAAGGGAGATTGAATCTTGTTTGAGGGCTTTCATTTGGAATGGTCTTGATTTGAAAAAGACTGGAGCAAAAGTTGCTTGGGTGCATCGTTGTGTTCCTCGGAATGAGGGTGGTCTAGGGTTTAAATCTATTAAGGTGTGGAATAAAGCTGTTATTGCCAAGCATGTTTGATTTTTGCTGTTGGGGGGTGAACAATCCATGGGGTGTCAATGGGTTAAGTCTTACTTGTTAAAGGGTAGAAGTTTTTGGTGCCTCAAAGTTCCTAGTGACCCTTCCTGGGTCTGGAGAAAGCTTCTTGATTTGAGGAGTATTATTGCTCCCCTGAATAAATATAATGTTGGTAATGGGAAGGCAACTTTCTTGTGGTTTGACAACTGGCTCCCTCTTGGGCCTCTTTTTAATAGATTTGGAGAAAGAGTTATTTCTGACTCTGGGATCCAAAAGTTTGCTAAAGTGGAGTCTGTTATCTATGGCTCTAGGTGAAAATGGCCTGTGTTTCATACTTGGGAGTTGAATAAGATTAAGGCTGCTGTCCTGGCAGATATGAAGCCTTCTTTGGTGAATGATAAGGTGGTGTGGCTACCATCTTCTGATGGGCAATTCTCCATTAAGTCTTCTTGGGACAAGTGGAGGACCCATGGTTCTAGAGTTGCTTGGGCTAAGATCCTGTGGTTCAAGTTTCATATTCCTAGAATAAGTACTGTGGTTTGGGTTGCTATCCATAATAGACTAAACACTCTTGATAGGCTTGTTGTCTTTGGTTCTAGCAACTCTACTATTTGCTGTCTCTGTAGGGTTGGGCCTGAGGATCATAATCACTTGTTCTTTAAATGTCCATTCTCTTACAGAGTCTGGAATGTTATGCAGGGTATGTGCAATTTGATTGTTTCTTATCTTGACTGGATAGATTTGGTGGATTGGTTAACCAGGAATATCAAGGGCAAATCTTTGGCTGCCACTATTTCTAAACTTGTGTTTAGTTGTTCTGTTTATTGTATTTGGAATGAGAGAAATTGTAGGATTTTCAAATGCTCAAAATCCACTGAGGTGGCTGTGCAAGCTAGTATTAGAAGCCTTGTGAGAAACAGGATCTTGTCCATCTCAAGTTTCAAAGAGGAGGTGACAAATGCTTGGTTTATGGTGAAGTGGTCCCTCCCAAGCTCTGTCTTGAAATCAAGTCAAGGTTAGCTTGGGGTGGTCTGGTTTTATTTGTGTTGTTTCTGACTGGGTGTTAATTGTAGGTCTCTTTGGTTGGAGTGTGGGTGAGGTTACTTCATAAATGTTTGAGTGAGATTGTGAGTTTGTGGGTTGAGTGGCTGCAGCAAATTAATCTTTATCTCACAGTTTGTTGTGCAGGTTTTTAGCTGGCCCTTGTTGTGTAGGGAAGTTGGGTTGAGTGGTGGTGAGTTCCTATATTAGGGCTATGTGTGAGGAGGGTTTTATATGCTATTGTGGGTTGAGTGTGGTGAGTTCCAATAATTTTCTAATTATTTTTGGTGCAGGCACTCAGCTGGTCTATCTTAGGGGAGTTATTCTTTGTGAGTTGAGTGATTAAGGCATATATTGTTGAATAGTTTTTGTGTTGTGTCTCATACATTATAGTTAATTGCTGTGTGTAGTGTTTGAGTGTTCTTGAGTGTTGAGTGAAGGCTAGCAGCATCTTGTGAGTTTTTGCAATTAACTATTGTTGAATTGTCATACTGATTTGGTGATTGCTTGGCTCTTTTAGGATCATTTGTCTGAATGATGGCCTTGGGCAAGTAGCCCAGTTTGGTAGATATTGTCCCAATTTGTTGAATGTTAGCTTCTGGGTGCTGCTGCTATTGTTTTTTCTACTATTTTTGGAGTTGTGGCCTGCTGCTATGGTGTGGACTGCTGCTATGTTGTGGCTTGCTACTATCTTGGGTGTTGCTATTGCTATGTTGTTTGTTCTACAATCTGAAATTTTAATATATTAGCTTATTTATGATGGGCTCTATTGGTTATTTTGTAGTCCCAGGTCTTGTTTTGGCTTTGTACATGGCCTTTTTGTGTTAGTTGGTTTTCTTTTGTGTTTGTTTTGGGATCTGTTTTTTTGTCCAGCTATCTCTTGGCATTTCCTTTGGGCTAGTTTTGTGTTGACCCTGTTCTTGCCCCTCATTTGTTCATGTGGTGTTTGAATAGGTTTTTGTCTTCTTGTTGCTTTAGTTTGTTGTTTTCTGTATCTTATATAGTTGGTTAGCTCTTGAGATATGCCTCTTGTAGTTTGTATTTATTTGTCCTTTTTAATTTATGACTTATTCACCAAAAAAAAAAAAAAAAGATGATTTAAATAAAAGATAAACGTCATTTATTTTTTATTAAAGAATAAAGCCATTTTTTTTAAAAATAATGATCTTTCTAACAAAAATTTATTTTATGATTCATGGCTATAAACATAACTAAAAATAAACAATGTTTGTAAATATTCAAAACAAACAATGTTGCACAAACAAACAAACTAAAAAAAAAAAAAAAAACCACATAAACTTGGATTATGGAAAAACAATGCAACCAAACAAGCATACATGCTATGACGGACAAGAAGACTTACCTGGATGCCCACTTCAAGCATCTTACTATGCAAAGTATGATTAAATAAAATACACATGACCCTAAACATGTGACTAAACACACAAATGATGATCCCAAGTCTAGTTCAATGTTACTAAAATGATTATTATGCAAGTATAGTAACTAACAAATAAAAGAGTAAAATGCAAACTATTTATATGATGATTCAAATCGGGCTTAATGCATGATTCCTACATAGTTAAGCAAGCCTAAACATGTTCTAAGGAAAATAAATAAAACTTGCAAAAATAGGTGAAAAAATGAGAAAAACCAACAAACTAGATGATAAGATGATGAATGGATACCCTAGCTATGATTAACTATTGAAAGGAAGACCAAAAGAGGTACTGAAATATAAAAAAGAAAAGAGTTTACCTGCTGGTTTGATTAAACCAAAGAACATGCAAAAAAAATGAGTTTTCTTACTTGATTGCTTCCCTCAAGCTTAGGTTCTGATTTTGTTCAATGTTCTTCAAGCCATGGATGATTTTAGGTTGTTAGAGTTGCTATGGAGGGTATATTTTCATAGGCTAGGGTTTGAGAGAAGAGAATGCAAGGAATTTCAATCAAAAACTCATAATTTCGATTAAAAAGTTCAACCCCTTGAAAAGGGAGAAGATGAGATGTACTTATAGGCAAAGAGGAGCCTTAGTGTGATATCCCTATTCCATAATATGTTAATTGGTCCTTAATATGAGTATGACTATGTGTTTAATATGATTTTGTGTGCCATTATGTGAAAATATGTGGTTTTGAATTTCTATCTGTTCACCGTAGGAATATCTGTTTGATTTTCTACTTTGGAAATTAAATTGAAGGCCTTATCGGCCACAGAACCCGAAATTGATTGCGCCATTGTGATAGGCATAATTTTTAGAGCCTACGGTGAAATTTAATTGAAAATTGATTCAGATCAGAATTAATTGATGAATTAGTGCCCAATTATTTAATATTGATAAATTGATTTAGTGGGACCTTTATAAAAAGGGCAATACACACTCAATTCCTCTCTTTGTTTCACCTTTTGGTTGATTTAGCTCTCTAGAGGGGGAGAGACCCGAAATTAGAGAGAGAGAGGGGAGAAAATCTATGTTTTGGTCTTGAAGCTTGGAAGTCTTGAAGTTAAACTCAAGAATTGACCATAGATTGGGAAGATTGGGCTTCTAGGTAAGCAATTAATTTTGAATTCATGAGTTTAACGTGTAATTTTACGTATTCAAAGTTGATTAATGACCAAGAGTAAGAATTGAAATGAAATTGAGTTGTATTTGTTGAATTTAAAGTCAATAGATGCATGCATGTAGGAAATTACTATGAATTTCCATATTTGAGCACAATGTGTATGATCCATGTTGGATTTTTGGTTTAAGTCCATGTATTTGATCATCTCTTCACCAATTAAGTTGAGGATATTGTGTATATTTCACATGCTAGTGCAAATCATAGAAGTTTGAGTCTTGTATGTTTGAATCTAGTGAGTTGGTGATGAGTTTGAGTTAATTTGAGACATGCATGTGATTAAATTGTGAAATTGAGCTTCATTGTATTGTAATTTGGTGTTTATACAATGTTAGAATATGTATATGTGAAATTTGAGCTATTATATGCATGTAATGTTGATTGGAAGGTCGAATTGAGCTCAAAGAACAATTCTGGGTTTTCCAGAATTTTGATGTCCGCTCGAGCGGGGAAACCGCCGCTCGAGCGTGAAATTCGTGCTCCCAGTATTTTTGCAGACTTGGATGTCCGCTCGAGCGGGTAAGTTCACGCTCGAGCGGGGAGCTATGTAGACAGACCTTCAGCTCGAGCGCCAGACTTCACGCTCGAGCGTAATTTTGATGCATCCAGTACTTTTGTAGACCTCATGGGTCCCCTCGAGCGGGGAAGGCCACGCTCGAGCGGGGACCCTGTTTTCTGAAATTTTGAAAAGGCATTATGTGTTTCGTTTTCTGTTCTCTTTCACTTCCAAGTACTCTTAGGCATGCATTGAGCATTGTAATTGAGTTAAAGAGATAAGAATGAAGCCTAAAGAGGAAAATGTGAATTTAGAACGGATCGAATTGTTTGTGACCCTTTTGTGTTCATGGAATGTGTAGGGTCGAGCTCCAGGGCAAACCAACCAACCGATCACTGTGAGTAATATCTTAACAGAGATATCTGAAATATGTTGTTGTCTAATTGCTTACTTCTATTTAAGTTTTATAAGTTCACTGATTCAATTGGTGGACAGTGTTGCTATACCAATAGATGGGCCAGAGGCCGTTTTGACATGAATGAATGGGCCGGAGGCCGTTTTGACATGAATGGATGGGCTGGAGGCCGTTTTGACATGAATGAATGGGCCGAAGGCCGTTTTGACATGAACGAATGGGCCAGAGGCCGTTTTGACATGAATGAATAGGCCAGAGGCCGTTTTGACATGAATAAACGGGCCAAAGGCCGTTTTGACACGAATGAATGAATGGGCCAAAGGCTGTTTTGACACGAATGAATGAATGGGCCAGAGGCGGTTTTGACATGAAAATATGAATTGGGCCCAAGGCCGTTTGAAGCATGTTGTTCTATATACCGTTTGTATAACTCCTTTATTTGATATTATTCACTAGGCTTTTGCTCACGCTCATTCATGTGTTTGTAGGTGAGCCAAGAGAAGTCCAAACCCAGCCCCAGTGAAGTCTATAAGGAACAACAAAGGTTTTGAAAAGTCAGCCCTTGCGTCTCACGCACGAGACCCGTCTTCACCTTTTTGTCATTCTGTTTTATTTTGTCATATGGGCGAAGTCTTTGAATATGTTGTATATAGTTTTGTTCAGCTGACTTAGACATATATGATCCTGTATGTACAGAGCTTTGTGTAGTACATATTTTGATGTGAGTTATTAATGTGCATATGTATGGTTTGTTATGATGTGCCATGTAAGCAAAGCTCTATGGACAAAGTTTTAAATTGCTTCCGTTAGGCCGCCATTAACTCTGTTAAAATACGTTTGGTTTGGTTTGAGGCCGTAGGTAATCTTATGATTACTGACTGGTTATGTCCTTAACCCTTGGGGGCGGGTTCGGGTCATGACACTTAGGGATCAATAAAGATCTCCCTAGGGACTTCCCATCGCTAACTTATGGCCCCCCCTGGTTAATTTGCAATATAGTCTAAGAAAAACAAAAATCTGGGTCTATCAAATCGAAGTGCAGTCGCACAAGGCATGTGCAGCCACATATCCTTGACAAACTTTCATATTTCAAGAATAAATTTATCATCTAACATCAGATTGAGGTGAATCAAAAGGCGTTGTAAAGCTAATTCAAAGGGCTACAATTTTGTGCGACATTGAAACTTCCAAATTCCAAATTTTTCTGAACCAACAAACGGTAATTTTGGCAAAAAAATAGTTTTTGACACGAAAATGACAATATAGCAACTCTAACAACTTCAAGCATATCTAACGTTGAAATTATGATATCTTTCATCATCGGGAAGAATTTCAAGTGCCTAAGTCTTAATGGTCGGTCAAAATGAGGTGTCTATAGTTGCCCTTCTTTGACAGAACTCAAGTAATCATGGGTACCGAGAGGGAGTGTCAAAACTTCGAGACCAACCCATTTGACAAGGCCATAAGACTTAAGGTAATGCCATTCATTCATGCAAATGATTGAACCCGCAGGTTGCCTACATATCCTTATTACAAGGAATCAGATCAGTGTAGTTCAGGGGTAGGTGTGATGCAATAATTCATTCGTGCGTGAGTCAGGTACGACAAGCATTTAATCATTCATCAATCATGTAACAACTGGTTATTCCAAAAAGGGTGAGAAGACAATACCTGCCATATCCACTTTAACATTCGAAGTGATTTTAGTCAAATCTGTTTCCAAGTTCTCACTATGTGTGTATTCTACAAATACACAAAGAAAGCAAACTCGAAGCAATAATACACATCGCAGTGTGGTTAGAAATATTCCAGATTATGATGCCACATCGTGCCAGTTCCATGAGTTAAATAACGTCAAAACTTTACCAAATACATACTAAGATAGAAGATATGCAATGCTTCCAGAAAGATGTACTACGACATGCAATGATATGTACTACGATATGCCATGATTTAGGAGATTCATCACTTACCAAATATGTACTACAACATGAAATATGCACCAATTGCTAGACTTGTACTATAACAGGAGATTACCAAATCAAATATGTACCACGACATCAATTTCTAAATATGTGCTACGACGTTACGACATTAATTTCAAGATATGAGATATGTACTACAACATGAATTTCCAAATATGTACAATGACATGAATTTCTAAATATGTGCTATGACATGAGATTCCAGATATGTGCTACGACATGAAATATGTACCATGACACGAGTTTTCAAATATGTGCTACGACATGACTAGATATGTTCTATGACATACAAGGTTAACAACCAAATGTATTCTACGGCACACAAGGTTATATGTTCTATGACATATTATCAAGCAGACATGTTTTACGATATACAAGGTTAACAACCAGATGTATTCTATGACACACAAGGTTAACACCAATAATGACCAGACACGTTCTACGATGTATAAGTTTACAATGATAAAGACCAGATGCATTCTACGACACATAAGGTTAACAACCAGATATATTCTATGACGCACAAGGTTAACATCTAGATATGTTCTTCGACATATTGACAACCAAATATGTTCTACGACATATAAGGTGGATCGCCCAATATGATCTTCGATATACAAGGTAAGGTTATATGTTCTACGACATACTGTCAACCAGATATGTTCTACGACATATAAGGTTAACAACTAGATACATTCTATGACACACAAAGTTATATGCTCCATGACATATTAGGTTAATAACAAGTTTGTTTTGTTCCATGACAAAATTATCAGATTGACTACGACACAAATAGCTATGAAAACAGCTACCATACACATGCTACGATGTGAAAGAATTATAACCAAGCAGACAAAGATGTTCATACCTCTAGTGTTCAATCCTTGTTCATACTACCCACTATTTGTAACATTCTACAAGCTCATGGAATGGAAATCAGTGTGCCACAGATCGACGATGAATGACATGCTAATATGGCCACTAGCGAGTCAAACTCATGTTTCTTTTATGCACCAGAGTGTTGTGAATTTATCCAATTCTTAGAGCAAGGATGGATTTCCAATGATCATGGACCTGATACTTTCAGCTTGTCTGTGAATTTCATATAAGGAATTATTTTGAACTTCAGAATTTGAGCAAGAAAATTATATTTGTAACATTAACCATAACATTCTATCAAACTAACAAAATTGACATTGACAAACATGCCAAGGACAAACTCGACAAGGGAAAATGACTCGACATATTTCAAACTGCATAAAGCGATCTGTAATATTTTGTAAAATAGATAGCCTCTGTTGTGAATTGACATATCTCATTCTACTCCATCTTCCAAAATGGTTGCACTTGCTAACATCGCACCTTCAAATTAGTGATCACCGCAATGATCTGTAAATGTGGTACTTTTGCTTTCTTTGATTTCACTTCTGCTCTCTTTTTAGTTTGATGGAAATTTCTCACTTTTCACTTGCCTCACACCTTGGGTTATTGAAAGAATAATGAAATCGACTCATGCATTGAAATGAATTGAAGGAAAATAAAATGAAATATGGATTTGGTATTCTATGGTTATATAAAAATGTGAATGTTTTATCCTTGGCATTGTATATGCACTTTGCACTTATATCTTCGTTAAATATCATAAATTGTGCTAATTATTCCAACTGGGCTGTGGCTCACCCTATTTGGGGAAAACTATTTTCCGGTAATGATAGCATGCCTCTGTCGAGGCAATAGCTTGGAGGGACTTTGGGAGCAAGAGCTTCTCTATTTTGATTGTATATTTTGTAAAGCCAACGTATAAATTTGTATGAGCTAGTCTCTCTTTTGTTGTAACCAAGTCAAGGCTTGGAAAGGTGTAAGCCAATATGGCATTTATTTACGCTAAACTCGTTTGTATCATCAACTTTATGTAATGAAAGGACTATTTACTCTGATTTATGCAGTTATTAACATATCTTTGGGTTGTATTTATTGTATTATTTTGGGGGCGTTACACATGCAGAACTACACATATATTACATCTATAAATAAAGGAAAGTCCTCTCATCATACATATGTTGAATGTAACATCAATTATATTTAAATAAAATGCTCGTAGGCTTACATCTTTATATAAAAATGGAGGGTTTAACCATTTCTACAACAATGGCATTTCGCCAACAATATAAGGCCCCCCGGCCAACAATTAAAGATGATCGCCAATCTTGAACCACTGTTCAACTTGTACCTGAAAAATGATTAGCAACGTGGGATAAACATAAAGTTCAGTAGAGATACCAACATGATCTTAAACAATAACAACATACAAATATCTATGATCATGAATAAACCATGACATACAATATAAATAATGTGACAATTTAATATTCAAAATATACTTATATGAGTGCATTGTCTACTTATATAAGTACATTCAAAATAATGTGACAATTTATATGATTAGCAACGTAGGATGAACATAAAGTCTAGTAGAGATTTGAACATGATCCTAAACAATATCAACATACAGATATCTATAATCATGAATAAACCATGACGTACAATATAAATAATGTGACAATTTAATATTAAAAAATATACTTATATAAGTACATTGTCTCCAAAAACGTCCATTTGGACACCACAAAGTGTAAAACCATTTGTTTTCTTTCCAGTTATCCAGTTTAGTTCCAAAAGCAATTTTTCACAAAACAACCTTATTTATTTAGATCTCCATGTTAATATAAAAGAATTCTGTCTCCACATTTGTTTTGAAAGTACGTTCACATATACGAGTCATAACCCAATCCCATAATAGGATATCGAGAAATATATATTTCTAAATATAAATAACCGAACGTAATACATACTTCTATTTCTATCGGCCTATAGCACGGATGGCAAATGATACAATCCACATAACAGATAACGCTTTACCAGCCTCACTCGGAGGGGAATGACCCCAAGGTCGCACTTTACAGAGCACAAACCGGAAGAGAGAGGAACCTGTCTCAAGGCGCCATGCTTTATCGGCCTCCCGGAGAGAAACGGACCTTAATTTCACACAATATCATAACAAGGTAGACACATGAATGTTATGCTAGTATAAAATATACACAAACTATTCAATAACAACAATGCCATCCTCCACCGATGACCAAGGACAAAACCTCTAATAGTTAGGTACAAGACTCTTATGAACTAAACTCCACAAAAAGTTCCACAATTCCAAAACATTAACATGTTCAACGAAACCATTTTACAACTAACCATTTTCGTCTTTCGTTTCACAAAAGTGACGCACACCTCATTTTGTTTTTAAAATCAAACTCGTTGTTCCAAATACTCAACACTTCCAATCCTTAACCAAATTCCCTTTTTTCTTTAACAATATCCAAATTGTTCTACACAACAACCTACTAACACAATGCAACAATAACCAAACAAACACTACTAATTCATCTTTAGCAACCAAGGCACTAATTCATTCACCTAAAGCATTTGTTAAATCTCATAAGCATTAATTCAATCTCATAACACATAACTCAATTATTACCCAACTTTATCCCTTTTTGTTTATTAATTATTAATAATAATTTAGGGCTTTTCGCCACAATCAACATAGACATGATTAACTACCTCCTAACATACCAAATCAACCAACAATCATACAATTCCAACTCCCAAAACTCAAAATCCCAAATCGCCTTTCATGTTTTTGGAAAAACCCTTAATAAACATATTTTTAAATACAATAAAACTACCACTTGTCTATTTATAAATAGGTATTGAAGATGAGCAAAAGAATCCTTACCTCTTGAAGCAAAGAGGAGACAACCAAAAAACCACCGGCGACAAAACGACGATTTTCTTAGATTAAATGGAAGCCCTCGTCGAGCTCTACGTTTTGGTATATGGAACTAGGGGTTAAAGATGTTTAGAAATAGATGAAATCAAGGTTAAAGAGCTTGAAAACTCAAAAATGGTGGAAAGAGAGAGAAAAGTAAGTGAAAAGTGAAAAAATTTGACTCAAAAAGTGACTTTTAAAGATCTGATTCTAGACAGACTGCTCGAGTGGTCAAAAGTGGGCTCGAGTGGTGAATCGAGACTTCTAGTATCTCAGTCAATTTTGAAAAATAGAGCTGGAAGGGTCTATGGACCCGCTCGAGCGGTGAAAGTTGTGCTCGAGCGAACTATAAACATAGCACAGATTCACAAACTTCAAATAGGCATAACTCTCTCGTCCGGACTCCATTTAAAGGTTGTTTGTGTGTCCAAATTGAAGACTTGGAAGTAAGCTTTCCAATGGTTTTAGCCTCACATCAAGATTTAAAGTGTGGAGAGAGAAAATGATAACAGAGTGGAGACTACTCAATAACTACTATTCGAATTTTGAGCTTTTAATCCAATCTCGCCCAACCACTATGGTATCACCTTAACGAAGGCTCAAATATCGACTAAGAAGGTTCTCAACTATGGTAATCAAAAAGTAAAATATAATTCCATTATACCAAGAAGTATGGAGTGCTACAACCTCTCCACCTTAGGAAATTTCATCCCCAAAATTAAAATGCATTGAAACACAAGGCAACCCAATTACAAAAGGAAACACAACCACCAACCCAAGTCTAGATCCATTCTTGGGATAATTTCCTGGATCTTGGTCCAACATCTTAGGGCCCCAAAGACACCCGAACAACAAGAATACAAGAAAGGGGTCATGAATGATTCTTCAACCCACACAACTCGTTGGGGTCTACGAGATGAGAAAACAAACAATGGACACTACGTGCAACCCAAAGACGTCAACCACATCCCCACCACTAACAAACACACCAAGACACCATTGAACACTTAACACTTGAGCACTCAGGAAAGGAAAACCACCCTCACAACAAAACTATTGGTTAACTCTCATAAAAGAAGAGGACTTACTATGTAAACATGGCCCAAAAGACAATGCTCTAACATAATAAGCCCCAACAATGCCAAACCCTTCTCAAAACAAAACACCTAAACACACGACTAGCAATCCAAGCTAGGTCACTACACAACCCAACCATGAAAGGTGACATAATTCACAACACATCCATGTTTTTTTTTTTTTTTTTTTTTTTTGGGGTCCATACATTCGCACATTGAAGCATCACAAAGTTATTTTTGGTAACTCAATTTTCGTTCAAAATTGGTGGGAACAGCAGAGGGGGAAGCGATGAAACACTAGAAGGGTTCCAGAAACTTTCCCTAGCTTTATAAATAGAGCCTCTCCCTTGCCTTTGAAGGAAGTTAAGAACTTGGAGCCTTTTAGCACACTTTGAGAGCAAACACCATCCTTCCCTCTCTCCCACTACCTTAGCCATGAAAATACGTTACCTACAACAGCCAAACAACTCTAAAAAACCACTAAGGACTGAATCATATCAACCTTAACTTGGAACCGAAGCCTAAGGGAGGCTTGTAGTTAAAGGACTCAATTTCTCTTACTTTTTTTCGCATTTATTCTTTGGTTTCCCAAAACAAAAAGGTAACTATATGTTCTTTTCACATTTTAGTCCCTTTTCTGATTTGATTTTGGTATCCAAGCATGCTAGGTTGTTAGTTTGGTAATTCCATCATGCAGCTTCTGAGTTCCTCTCATTTTCTCACCTCCTCTTGTATATTTTCTTTATTTTAATCAAAATAGCATATTTTTAGGCTTTATTTAATCATGTAAAGATCATGCATAAGCCCGGTTTGATCATCATGTAATATTAGTTTTTTTTTTCTTGCTTAATAATCATGTTCGTAGCCTCAAACCAAGCTTAGGATTGCATTTTGTATGTGTTAAGACGCATGAAGTGGGTATTTGGGTAAATCTTCTTATCCTTCTTAGCATGTGTGTATTTCTTGCATTGTCATTTCCAATTATGCAAGTTTCTAGGCCCTTCTATGCAAAATTGTATGTTTTGTATGCTTTTTGTGAATATTGTGTATCGTAGTTTATGTTTAAGGCCATGGATTGTCAAAAATTCCTTTTTCTTAATAATATAAGAAAATCATTTTTATTTTATTTTATAAATATGGTCTTATTCATTTAATCTAAAATACATGATATCCACTTGTGGGAGCCAGATAATTGGAATAATCAGAAGCGTACTCTGGAAGACAGATATTACACAGCTCTATCCTGCACGATAAGGATGCCGAATAAAATAGTTGGGCCGAATAGATACTGAACTATGGAGCCGAGTAAATAAGAGGATAATGAGTGACAAGTGGGCCTTGCCATGGGGCCTAGGAAACAGGTATAAATAAAGGAACGACAGACTAAGAAAGGCAGGTGAGAATTATTATGCTTAACTTAGAATACAAGCATTCTTGAGTGTAGAGACTTACTTATCCGTCGGAGTGCTAATTCCAGCACCCTCGACCGGAGTGTTTATCCCATTTCAGGTGACTATCAACGGATCTCGAGCGCTCCCTAGGATCAGAAGAGTATTTCCAAACTACTTCTCCACAATTGGCGCCGTCTGTGGGAATACTCAAGCACATCCATGGTGAGCGTGACAGAAGACCCTCCGATAGTCACTGTCGACCCTATACCACAAGATGAAACCACTCCAACAAACTTGCTTGGAACAGAGACTATCGCCGCAAGACGTGCCTTGAATTTCGCCTCACCCTCGACTTCGGAGCACGAGACAATGCAGGCGATCATGGAACAAGCAAAGCAAAATGAACAGAGGTTGGAGAACATGATCGCTGAAAACGAACGTCTTCGTGAAGATTTGGCCTTGGAAATGGCGAAGTCTAAGCAAGCTGCACGCCTAAATCCGGAACGATCTCCGAAGGCAGGTGGTCGACAACCTCAAGCACGACAAGACACTGATAGCAACTCTGACTCATTATCCCTGGAGCCCAAGAAGAAGGGATGACGTGAAGCCACTAGTTCTTCCGAAGAAAGTCCCCGAACAATGCACAAGTGAAAAAGGAACAGTTCGGACGAAGACCAACACGATCCCTTCGTACGACGGATTGCAAAGGCTACGCTACCTAAGAAATTCAAAGCACCATTGTTCAACTTGTACGACGACAAATCAGATCCCACCAACCACATCCGCCACTACAAGCAGGCCATGACTCTGCATGCAGACGACGAGGCCCTCATGTGCCGAATATTTCCCAGCAGTTTGGGACCATTGGCGGTCAGGTGATATTATAAATTGGAGGCGGCTTCGATTAAAACCTTCCACCAACTATAGAAATCCTTCAGGGCCAGATTCATCACCAACGAAGTCCAGCAGAAGCAAGCCGACTCTCTCTGGGCAATGCAAATCCTGCCAGGAGAAACACTAAGAGCATATTCGGCGCGATATTGGGAATGCTTTAATCTTGTTGATGACACTTGCAACGACTCCATGGCCATCACTGCCTTCAAAATGGGATTACACCCAGATAGTGCCTTTCGCAGCTCCTTGACTAGAAGACCCCCCAAAACAGTTTGGGGGTTGATGAAGAAAGTAGAGGAATACTGCAAAGTGGAAGATGATGCCTTGAGGGTTAAAGCCGGACACGTGGCCAACAAAACGGCCCCTCTCGAAATCGCTCAGCCAATAAGTTCTGCACCACCTCAAAGCCCTAAACCACGACAGGGGGCTAAACGAGACAAGAGATGGGATTCTCGCCGATCCAACGATCAATGCTCACACCAAGCAAATGAGCAACTGCAGGTCGATAGCAGGTGCACAAAGTGCGCTGACAAGAAATATACGGAGCTGTCGGAGCCAATCAGCTTGATTATGTCCAAAATCCAACATCTTCCGTTCTTCAAATGGCCCTCCAAGATGGTGGGACCTCCTGACATGAGAAGACGGGACAGGCGTTGTGAATATCACAAAGATCACGGTCATGACACGGACAGTTGCTATGCCTTGAAAGACCACCTTGAGGAATTGGTGCAAGATGGTCGGCTCCAGCAACACATTCGGAAGAGCACAATCAAAACTGTCACCCTTCGGTAGGAGTCACCTCCCCTCGGTGTTATACATATGATATACAGCCTTCCATCGCCACGTACCATACACGCAATTCATTCAGCCCCCCAAAAGCAACGTACGCAAATGAAACAACCCCACGAAGCTCTGAGCATTACCTTCGAGGATTCCGATCTTATCAACATAACGCTCCCCCAAATTGATCCATTGGTCATTGAACTATACGTGAACCAATTTACCGTTGAACGCGTCCTCATAGACCAGGGGAGCACTTCGGAGGTCATGTATTACGAGACCTTTATCAAACTCGGCTTCAACGAATCAGACCTGTCTCCGGCTCCTCATCCATTATTCGGCTGCAACGCGAATCCTGAATACCCGTTGGGGAAAATCACGTTACCCGTTCGGGCGGGCTCCCAAACAGTGGACGTGGAATTCTTGGTCGTTAAGCTCCTTTCGTCATATAACCTCATCATGGGGCGAACTTGGTTGCATACTATTCAGGCCATGCCAAGCACCTATCATCAGTTGCTACGCTTCCCAACCGAACATGGCGTTGAGCAAATTCGTGGTTCCCGGCAATCCGCACAAGCATGCTATCTCCTTTCTGGAAAGACATCAACGGAGACGCAAGTTAGCTCCACTGAAGTGTCGAATCGTGACAGTCTTGACGATGTCGGACTGCTCCCTGACGAAAAGCCATGGAAGCTCTAGGCGATACCAACAGCAGTTTCCCAGGACGTATGCATAACGCGTCCAGCTGCGCCTTTACATGCCGGGAAAGTTGCTCCTGAAGGTATTTCCGGATGATAGGAGGCCGGTTGATGGAAAATTAGGCACGCGGCCCTGCTCCTCACGCACTTGCGCAAATTATATCATCAAACCTGACCTGTAGGGAATGATATTGGTTCTGAATGGCTCATCATGTACACTTTCCACTTCTGTAATGCAAAGATTCCTGTTTACTCACTGTGCAATTCGGTTTAAAAGTGTTCCAAAGTCTCTGGATTCGGAGCCCCATCGGCGCATGACGTCTTTTGGGTCGATAAAGCCTCCAGATTCGGAGCGCCCTTTGTGAATATCACGATTGGCCACACCAAGTCTTCGGATTCGGAGCCCCATCGGCGCATGACGTCTTTTGGGCTGATAAAGCCTCCGGATTCGGAGCGCCCTTCGTGGATGTCACGATTGGCCAAATCAAGTCTTCGGATTTCGAGCCCCATCGGCGCATGACATCTGTGGGCCGATAAAGCCTCCGGATTCGGAGCGCCCTTCGTGGATATCACGATTGGCCACACCAAGTCTCCGGATTCAGAGCCCCATCGGCGCATGATGTCTTTTGGGCCGATAAAGCCTCCGAATTTGGAGCGCCCTTCGTGGATGTCACGATTGGCCACACCAAGTCTCCGGATTCGGAGCCCTATCGGCGCATGACGTCTGTGGGCTGATAAAGCCTCCGGATTCGGAGCGCCCTTCGTGGATGTCACGATTGGCCACACCAAGTCTCTGGATTCGGAGCCCCATCGGCGCATGACGTCTTTTGGGCCGATAAAGCCTCCGGATTCGGAGCGACCTTCGTGGATGTCACGATTGGCCACACCAAGTCTTCGGATTCGGAGCCCCATCGGCGCATGACATCTGTGGGCCGATAAGGCCTCTGGATTCGGAGCGCCCTTCGTGGATGTCACGATTGGCCACACCAAGTCTTCGGATTCAGAGCCCCATCGGCACATGACGTCTGTGGGCCGATAAAGCCTCCGGATTCGGAGCGCCCTTCATGGATGTCACGATTGGCCACACCAAGTCTCCGGATTTGGAGCCCCATTGACGCATGACGTCTTTTGGGCAGATAAAGCCTCCAGATTCGGAGCGCCCTTCGTGGATGTCACGATTGGCCACTCCAAATTCGGAGTCCTATCGGCGAACGACGTCTTTAGGCCGATAAAGCCTCCAAATTCGGCTAACCAAATAGTGCCACCGAGCGGCGCGCAAGGGCCAAATAATATTCCGAATTCGGAGCACCCTCTAGAATTAAAACATTTACACATCGAAGCAGGGATATGTAGGTTGAACCCAAACAACCGCATGAACAAGACAAAACATTCCAGCATTCAAAAATTCAGAATGAGATAAACTTTTAGAATGAAACATTTTATTCGATCAAACAGTAATTACAAGAAACGCAATCCGTGTTCAAAGCATTACAATGTCTATATGGCGTCGCGTTGGTACTAGCGACAGCCCCGAATCAACGCCCGCTGATCAAAGAGCACTCGTAACTTGAAATGCTTTGATCTGACCGCGCTTGGATCCACGATTCACAATGACGATACAATCACCCCTCAGGCGGGGACCTTTGACACCATAGACAATGTCAAGGCCAAGATCCAAGACAAGAAAGGAATTCCCCACGAAAGCAGTAATGCTCAACGGTCGCGGCGCTACGTCGGCCTCATCTCTCGGTCGCGATTGCGAAGAGCTTCACCTATGCTGTTTCTCCCTTCGAGGTGATCTGCTTTGACGACTTAGAGGCTGACGTTTTTCCCATTTTTTCAATGCCCTACCTCCCACGCGAATGGGTTCTCTGCTGTGATTCATTGTAATGTCAAGCTCAGCCAGAGTCTGAGCTTCTCCTCTGCTACTGAAGAAAAACTCCATTCGACATTCACATTCATCTAACCCCACGCAACAAAATCATTTTAAATCGAGTCTGAGCACAGTAAGCGAAGTCACTAGAGCGAAAAGACCAAGGCAATTTATTTCTAAAATCCTTGCAGCGGCCCTGAGGCGATTTCATTAACATTGAATTCCAAAAGACGGACGCCGAGCGATATTGGGCGTAGCCACTCTATGTACCATTCTTTGGCCTTTATGTTTTTAAGTTAAAATGGCCTAATTATATAAATGGCAATTATAGATGGGGTGACTGTCTTCGGATTCGGAGCCCTTGATGCACGGCACCTCTGGGCTGGCTAAGTTTCCAAATTCGGAATCTCATCGACGCAATTGACCTTGCGTGACACGCCAAAAATATATTTAGCGAAGAATGCCCATGGCAGTCCGGCATGTAACCGTTCGGAATTAGAGCGCCTAGTTGATTCAAGCCGGTCAATGTTTATACAATGAAACACATGCAAACACGTGTGTATCGAATGAAATTTACAAAGAAACATTTAAAATAGAATGTTTTATTCAATTAGGCAATGATTACATAGTTATGAACGTGACCTGCACTCGAACGTTACATTGAATATTTTTATACAGCGTCGCCCTCATCCTCGCTTTGCTCGACTTCAAAGGCGGAAAACGGAAAATGGTTATGTTGGCACAGTGGTAATGCCGAATCGACCCCTGCTGCTTGGAGAGCTTCCTCGGCCTGAAGCGCCTTAATCCAACCATTCTTAAATCCATGATTTTCGCATCGGCAAACTTCCTCGGCGAGCTTCCCCTTGGTCTTCTGTATCCCTACTTTCAGGCCATCGTGGAAGCCTTTTTCATAAGCCCTCCCCTTCGCAGATTCCAACGCGAACATGCTCGCCGTATCGCGATCGGCGAGCGCGGTATTGATAAGCTGCTGGGTGACCCTTTCTTCCACGATTGGGTTAGCCTGTCCGACGGGTTGTGCCTAAATGGCCTTGACCTTCCTTAGCTCACGCTTGGCCACTTCCGCGCGAGCCTCCAAACTTCAGATGCGTTCATCCCTCTTCTCTATTTCTCAACGGGAAGCACGGAGACGCATGCCAATTTCGTAGGCGGTATAGAGCCCCTTCACCGCACCGTGAATGCCTTCACGAAACACTTCGAAGTCCTGTCGACCTACCATCGACTGCTGGACCTCGAGAGGAAAAATCTGTCCAGCAAATTCGACTGCCACACTTGAATCTCGAACGATCGAGTCTGCTTCTGTCATGGGCCTATTCTCCACAAAGACTGCAAAACTCAATGGGCGTGGGTTCTCACCGGGCTCCCTTCCAGAATGGGGTTGCGGGGATTTGCCCTGTGGCTCCTTGTCCCTTCTGGGCGACCTACTTCGATGACGAGGAGATTGACGCCTCTCCCGACGCCTCGAAATCCTACCTCCCGAGCGCAAAGGTTCGCCCCTTCGATTCATGTCTCCTCCCAGCTCAGCTAGCGTCCTCGCTTCCCCTTTGCTGTTAAAAAAGAGTCTATTCGACATTCGCGCTTGTTTATCCTTCGTCAAAGACCTGGACTGAGTTGCTCACTGAGCACTTAAATAGGACCTTCATTCATTAATTCCCTACGAGGGCAGCGCCTGTAAGGCAATATCATTAATATCAAAACCTCAACAGCCTGAGGCCGACCGAGTCGTGCCCTCATCAAATACTGATATAGGCAGTCTTAACTTCCGCAAGGGTAAATTCATGAATATTGTACTATTCGGCGTTTCAAATTCATGAACCAGGTGGGGCAAGGGCAGATTCATCAATCTATTCGGCTTGAGTGCCGCAGCTGCTTCATAAATATCAACGTGTTCTACTCGGCTGATGAAGCTCATGCTCTGGTTGGGGCAAGGGCAGATTTATTAATCTGATTGGCCAAGCATTTAAACCCAATGCCGATCGATTTATGCCACAGCCATTCCATGAACGTGTTCTACTCGGCTGATGAAGCTCATGCTCTGGCTAGGGCAAGGGCAGATTTATTAATCTGATCGGCCAAGCATTTAAACCCAATGCCGATCGATTTATGCCACATCCATTCCATGAACGTGTTCTACTCGGCTGATGAAGCTCATGCTCTGGCTAGGGCAAGGGCAGATTTATTAATCTGATCGGCCAAGCATTTAAACCCAATGCCGATTGATTTATGCCACATTCATTCCATGAACGTGTCCTATTCGGCGTTTCAAATTCATGAAGCAGTTGGGGCAAGAACAGATTCATCAATCTATTCGGCTTGAGTGTTGCAGCTGCTTCACGAAGACACTCATCAATATTGTACTATTCGGCGTTTCAAATTCATGAACCAGCTGGGGCAAGGGCAGACTCATCAATCTATTCGGCTTGAGTGCCGCAGCCACTTCATGAATCAATTTATGAGTCCTATTCGGCACAAAGAGTCGATTTGTTCGGATAAATTGAAATTAAGCTAATATAATGGCCAAGATTACACTGTTATCGAAAATAGTGGAAGGCAAAACCCTTCATTAATAGCAAAAACTGTGTACAAGTAACAGTGAAACGAGAAGGAAATTTTCATTAATAAATCGAGCTCAGATAGTAACTAATTTATACATGAAAATTACCTTGAATCCACTAAACAAAAACGTACATTGAAATTAAAGATACCAAATAAAACTAGAATGTCTCCCAGATCAATCCTCGGGATCAGACTCAAGTGGCTCAACGTCCACTTGCTCGTATGGAATTGGCAAGGCCAATGTAACTCCAGCGGCAGCAAGGGCTTTGTGCCACCCATGTTTGAATCCCCGATTCTCGAATTTGGGGACCTCATCTACGTATTCCTTCAAGGCGGCGCTCTTCCCAGCTTCTAGCGCCGTAGAAGCTACAGATTCGGCTTTTTCCTTGGCCGCCTTCAATTCTTCTAACTCGGCCTCTGCCTTGGAAAGCGCCTCCTGGGCTAACTTGAGCGACTCCTAGCTCGCGTTCGCCCTATCCTCGGCCTTGGATCTGAGCTGGTTAGCAGTCCAAGCCCTCTCCTTTTCAGCCTCGGCTCGAGCACTTTCCATTGCGGCCCTCATCACCTCGAACTCAGCCCTGCTTCTTTCGCCTTCAGCTTCAAACTTTAAACGACCAATTCTTTCAATGGCATCACGCTGCCGGCGGCCTAGTTCGGCTATCCTTTCAACCGTCTGCAAAATAAGTTGGGACCACCACATCAAGCAACATCGTATGCAAACCAAACCAAACGAGCAAAAAAGAAAACATCGTATACATACCAGAAGGGCCGACTGGGCAGCGAACGCTATAGCTACCAAATCCGGCTCTTCTCGAAAGGTGGCCTTGTCAGCCGGTAGCGAAACCGAGGCGGCCAAGCTCAACGCCACGGCTGGATCCTTCATGGCAGATGCGTCAGAGGGGATTGGCGTGTCTTTAATCTTTGGTTGAACAACGAAGGGGACAACCACGTCGGATTCCTCTAAGCGAGGCCGTTTGTCAGCAGGGCTATCCTCTGAGCCGGCCTCTCCCTCGGCAGAACGTTTTTCGCCCCACCCTTCTGAAACCAGCTGTTCTTTCGTAACTTGCTTTTCAGCCCCGTCCGTCTCGGCCACAACCACATGCGCCGTCTCTTCTCTAGTAACCGGTTGAAGAGATTCGACCAGGGCAGGCTCAGAACGAGCGGCCTCGGCTTTCTTTCAAGCGGCCATCCGCTCGGCATTTCTCTTTCTCGCCATCTGCGTGAGATTCTCCCCAGCCATGCCTTCTGAAAAAGTGCCGGGAAGGTCTTCTAAGTTTGTAAAAATATCTCCGAAGGAAAACTCCGCCCGACCCAAAGTGGACGATGAGTTAGGCTGGTTAAGACCGGTTGCCTGAAACGCTGATTTCAGAGCTTCGTCGACCTCTTCGGCCTCGGTGACAAACTCCCTCGTTAATTCGACATCTACTTTAACAACCGACTCTAAGCCTTGCTCCGAATCAGAAGCATCGAGACCAATTTGCCTAAGGGTCTTGAAACTAGGGAAGAAAAGAGCCGTAACGTGTTGTTCGCCGGCTGGGATCGGGATGTCGTCTGCGGCCGAGAACGAAGTGTAGGTAGGCTTGTACCGCAGGAGAATATGGGCAGCCTTCCCTTGCTTCTGTACGTTTGGACGACCAAAGTACTTTAGTGTAGCTTTGATTTCCGCAAGGACTGCGTCGTCAGCCGAGGTCAAAATCCTCTTCAACTTATTGCCTGCAAGAACAAAGGGTAAGTTTTGGAGAAAAAAGCCGCATAAAAGAAAGATCAACAAACAAGGAGTTACACGGCAACCTGGTTCAAACCTCCGTCTGGGAATAGGGTCTAGGCGATCTTCGCCTTCGCCGAACTCCCAGTTGCCTCGGACATTGACCATTACATCGTCAACTCGTTTGCCAGAGTTGGCAAGCATCGTTACCAAGTGATGGTTGGTGTCCTTGGCCCTGAGAAAGTAGCGCCCGAGCCGACTGGAGGATTTGGCTAAAACATAGCAATGCTGAATCGCCGGAATGCCAAGGTTGATCTTGAGACACTGGTTCAACTCTACAATTCCCATTACGATTCGAAAAAAATTCACATTGGGTTACGAAGGAATCAGACTCCGATAACGGAGGACGGCCCTGAGAAAAGGGTGTAGGGGAAAGCGAACTCCGCCCTCCGCAATAGACAGAAGAGGGAAGACGATTGTATTTTGGTCGTCCCTCTCCATATCAAGGGTATTGTCCGTTACCAGAGAAAGATGGACATCCTTAGGGATAGAAAAATGTCTTCGGAACCTAGAAATTCGACCCTCGGAAAGGAGGTCTTTCAAATGCTTAGCCATTCTAGTAAGGACCCAATGATACTCTAAATCAAAAATAAAAGCGGAAAATAGGATTGCAAGGAGAAGAGAAAAAAAATTATGAAAAGCAAAGGAGACAAGAAGAGAACGGATAGGAGTTGTAGAAAATGCATCAAAGAAGAGATACCAACTGGCAGTCCAGGAGGTTCAAATATTCGAAAAAGCATGTTTTCGAAGGGACCTAAGTTTCAAATCGTAATAAATGCGAGAGAAGCACGAATGGGGCGGGGGAGCGTTACAGTGATCAAAAAACACGTACGCATTCTGACACGCATCGGGAAAAGGAATAACCGCTGAATTTTTGACTTCTAGCCAAACACGCCAACTAACTGATGCTAGCGAGGTGTTTGGGGGGCAATTGTGGGAGTCGGATAATTGGAATAATCAGACGCGTACTCTAGAAGATAGATATTACACGGCTCTATCCTGCACGATAAGGATGCCGAATAAAATAGGTGGGCCGAATAGATATTGAACTATGGAGCCGAGTAAATAAGAGGATAATGAGTGACAAGTGGGCCTTGCCATGAGGCCCAGGAAACAGGTATAAATAAAGGAACGACAGACTAAGAAAGGCAGGTGAGAATTACTATGCTTAACTTAGAATACAAGCATTCTTGAGTGTAGAGACTTACTTATCCGTCGGAGTGCTAATTCCGGCACCCCCGACCGGAGTGTTTATCCCATTTCAGGTGACTATCAGTGGATCTCGAGCGCTCCCCAGGATCAGAAGAGTATTTCCAAACCACTTCTCCACATTTCTTTTTCGTCAAATCACAAAGTTTAGGTTAGTAAAGGATTTTGAGGTCTAAAATGAATCTACGTGAATAATTAACCACTAAAATCATAAAATAGAGAGTGAGTAGAGGCCAATCTTCGGATTGGGCAAAATGGTGTGCTTCCATGTAAATAGCATTCTCCTTTTGTACCTAGGTTCTTGAATCTGGAATATTTTTGGTTAACTAGGCCTTAACTTAGTTTGCATCGTTAAAGGTTTCTTAATTTCCCTTTAAAAATTAAGTGGCGACTCTATGTCAATAAAGCAAGTCGATATGAGAAGCATTGCCTTAGACTTGAAAAAGGCACGACACCCATAGTTGACGACTCTGCTAGGGAATGAAGTTAGCTTGACTTGAAAATTTTAATTTTATGAGATTAGTGGTTAATTGTTAATTGCATTGCATCATTTTAGAACTAAGGAAACCTGCCTTATTGCATAATATCCCGGACACTATTCACAGGTTATGTCATGTCAATAAGGCAAGCGTCAAATTATGTTATTAGTATTGTTTGATCATTTCCTCGTGGAATGAGAGATATATTGATAGTAATAACTGATGTACCCTTTCGTGACTAAACCTAGCTTTTGCATGTAGAGAGCATTAGCACGTTTCAAATTAGGACATGATGCCCACCCTTCCAAGATTGCAATGTTGCATTTTTGTATGATTTAGTGAATCTTAGATCTTACTTCCAAAATTAGGACAGGGCAACCCTACCCTCAAATAGGCATGAATGCAAATTATGTGCTTATATGGTATTTTGTCTTGAATGGAAATGGTTCAATTTGATTCCGAGATCAACAATTAGAAAGACAGTGATTTGATTCTAGAGTAATCTAAGTTATCTGGGGCAGTGACTCAATTCCAAAAATTTAGGGGAATGATTGGGATTCTAATTAAGATTCTATGGAAAATTTGGGGATAGTTTCCTAAATTAAAGGATTTTAGTTTGAATTTTGAATTCCTACCTTAGTAATCAATTAAGAATGATTGTCTTTTTAAAGTTTAAATCCCCCAAGAAAATATGTGATCAAAAGACAATTTCTAAAAAAAAAGCATTCTAACCTAACTAGGGCCTTTAAAATTATGGAAGGTATTTGATTGAATAAGAATCTTTAGGTCATTGACTTTGGGGAGGGAGGAGATTTTCAAATTTTATTAAAAAATGGTAGGCAAGGAAGTGGTGGCCAAATCTTTCATTTTGAAATAAAATTCTAATTCCCTTAAAAGGTATTTGACTAGAAGACAATTGTTTGATTAGATGCTAGGAGTAAAATCGAAAGTTCCTTGGGAGGAAATAATTTTGGAAAATTCTGAGTAGAATTTTAGAAATTATGGAAAGTTCTTGATTAAAAGGAAATCTTTAAGTTATTGACTTTAGAAGGAATTTTGATTCTATGGAAAAATGTTGGACAAGGAGGTGATGATCAAGTCTTTCATTTTGAAATTCCTTAGAAGGCATTTGACTAGAAGATGATTGTTTGATTGATTTCTTGGAATAAAATCTAAAATTCTCTGAAAGATTTTTAAAATAAAATTTTAGTAGAGTTCGGAAATTATGAAAAGTTCTTTTCATCAAGTAAAAGAAATATTGGGCTACTAACTTTAAAGAAACCTTAATTTTATGAAAAATGATAGGCAATGAGGTGATGGCCAAGTCTTCCATTTTAAATCAAATTCTAGTTCCTCTATAAGGTATTTGGCTAAAGGATATTTGCTTTCCTGATTCCGTGGAATAAGGTCTGAACTCCTCAATTTAAAAAATAAAAATAAAAAATGGAGGGAAGCTTTGAAATTTGAAAAAGAAAAAGGGAGGAGGGGGGGGGGGTCTACTTTGAAAAATGATTTTTGAAAAAAAGAGGAAGAAAGAGTTGTAACTTGATCATATGATTTGGAATAAAATAAGGCACTCTTTTGGTAAGCAATAAAATAATGAAAATGCAATTATTCAAGCTGATCATTCTAGTAGGAACCCTTACGCTGTGTTTGGTTGGGGGATTTGGGAAAGAATTTAGAAACAGAAAGGGAAAAGGTGTGTGAAGCTAGATGAAATGTAGGTATATTTTGTTCACATTTCACCTTCCTTTTCCTTTTCCCTTCACAAATTCTCCAACCAAACACAACGTTAGAAAATTCCCCAGAATTTCCTTGATTGGGCAACTACCATCTAATAGATGATGATGATGATTATGAGGATCCAATGGTAAGTGTTAAACAAAATTGACTAGGTTTATTCACTTATTTTCAAGGTTGTTGCAAACATCGCTTCTAGAAAAGAAGTTTCCCAAGCTAAGTGAGCTAGACTCAGTCGTCTGTCTCGTACTCAAGATATAGTTGACGAAAGCCCGTGTTAGTCTCTCTCAAGCCATCAAAAAGGAAGACATGCAAATCTAAGCTCAAGCCCAGCAAAACAGTTTAGCCCAATTCAGAATTAGTGGACTCGGAACAGGCTGGCCTGTATTGGTCAGGTCTTACTAGCCCAGAACACTTCAGTTTCCCAAGTCCAAAACTCGAAATCTTAATGGCCCAGACCCAAGAATTGGCAAACTTGATCTGCGCACCTCAAAGGTCTGTAGACACCCTATCCGTGACTGTGGATGGCCAGGCCCAGACTTTGAATCAACTACAAGCTCAGGTACCTACACCACTGTAACCACCACCAGAACCACAACAAGTCCCGAGGAAGGAAGTGCCGGTCATTCTCATCCCACCCCTAGATCAAACAAAGGATGAGACCAAGATCGAGTTACTGAATATCAACGTCAATACGGATAGGATAGCCAAATTGGTTTTAGCCATAAAAAAGACCAAGGGTCCTGACTGCATTCCGGACCTAGACGCTGGCTTAGGGGAGGTGGCTGTCTGTCTTAAAAAATTCAAAATGCCACACATAGATAGGTATGAGGGCTCTGGGATCCTATGGTCCATGTCAGACATTTGGTTGACATCTTGAGGTCCATGGGACTTACCCGCCAACAAACCTATCTCTGTTTGCCCGCACTTTATGTGGAGTGGCTGCTAATTGGTATGCCAAACTCGATAATGAGATCAAGTGGAAGTGGGACGAGTTGGTCGAGGCGTTTATTGCTCAATACTTTTATAATACCCAGCTCGAAATGACCATAAAGGAGCTTGAAACCACTAAGAAAGAGCCCAGTGAGAACTACAACGATTTTTTCACAAGATGGAGGGCCAAGGCAGCAAGAATGACCAATTGGCCCGATGAGAAAGATCAAGTAAGGACCATCGTCAAGAATCTGCACCAACCATTGCTCGGCATCATGTTGCCTTTGCCTTTGTTTAGCTTCTAAGAAATGTTCAACATTGGAAATCAAATACAAGATGAGATCAACTAGGGCATCATTAAAGTAAAAACCTCCACTCAACCTGGAAAGAAGCCCTTCACTAGAAATACTGCTTCCATATCCTCCAATCCCAATCCCAATCCCACTTAAATCCATGCCATAGGAACCTAGGCCGTTGCAGACCCCTTTGCTAGGACCACCCAAGCTACCCAAACCACTCCCGTTTAAAGAACCTTCCACCCACTTCATATGTCCTTGTCTAAAGCCATGCAAATCCTCATAGACAAGGGACACCTCAAACTTGTCAGTCATAGGACCCTCTTAGATCCTTTACCCGCAAGCCATGACACTAATAAATACTGCGCTTTCCACCAACAAGCTGGCCATGAAACTGACTAATGTGTTCGTCTCCATTATGAGATCCAAGATCTCATCGACAACAAGATCATAGCACCCCCATAAAAGCCAAATGTGACCACCAGCCCTATTCTAGAACATAAAAAAACTGTTCCCCCACCGCCTAATATCAATGCCATACAAACCACCTTGACAACCTTCAACCCTGGCCAATACATCACGTCAGCCAACCTACCCAAGCCAGTGGTGCCTATACCTAAGGAAGTAAAAGTGGTTCTCATCCAAAAGGAGCAACAAGTCAATAAGCCTGACCCATATTCGATTTTCATAATGCAAACAAACCCAATGTGGGATCTTGTGATGCAAACGGAAGTGATAACCCTACCAAAAGAGAAGGTGAACCAACCAGGGTTGCCAAAAGAATTGGAAGGCTTTACGAAGATAAGTGGTTGGATTTCGTGTTAGGCAAAGTCGAATTGTTTGAAGAAATACCGACAAAAGAGAAAATAGAGGCATATGACCCTAACAAGTATATTGTGCCCGCTAACGAACCAAAGATGGAAGTGGTGCTCCCCAACTTTTTGGACATAGATTTTTTAAGATAATCTTCCTAGCCACCCCGATGATTTTGATGGATATGTTGAAAATCAAGGGTACCAAAGCAATTTTGAGGAAAAAGAAAGTGACAGGAACAGGAAAAAGACAAAAGATGAAGGTGAACAGACATGAAATCAAATAAGGGCTAAAAAATGAGAATACCAGGAGTTAGAGAAATATAAGGCAAGCCAGATCAGGGCAAGGATTGAAAAGGCATGGATTAGGAAGACGCATAAGCTATATGTACACAATGAGGTTGCCATACAACAATGGTATGAAGCTAAAGAGGCTGAAATTCACTACACCCTCGTATTTACATCTATGTAGCACTATAGAAAAACTCAAGAAAAGGAAAAGCATACAAAATGGACAATGATTAGTTTTTAGGAGCCTTATTCGAAGAAAAAGAGTAAAAGGGGAAGGAGTGGGCAGAGCAAATGTGACATAGGCTGATTTGAAAATGGCTTGAGTAGTGAGACTAACCACTATAGCTTGAGCGAAACTTACAATTTGAGACGATGATGAAAAGGAGCTCACAAAAGAGAATGCCACTAGGAACGTAGTGGATACAATGAAATGCCAAATTAATGAATCTACCTATTGTAAATTTGTTTTGCTCATGGATCCTGTAGTAATAAAATAAGTCAAGAACTCGAGTGAGTCAGAAATTTGGCTTGTCAATTTCTGAAGCCTCAGTGTTATCAAAGTAGTCAAGTTAAGCCTTTTCTTTTTTTGTTTTTGATTTGTTAGTTTTACTTCGAGTCGAAATTGGATGTCAGGATTTCATCCCTGTTCTTATCAATAATAAAGCTAGTGATTTGGGATACCTTACAATGTCAAATATTGATTATGCTAAATCCCAAGATTTCTAAGAGAGAGAGAGAGATAGAGAGATAGAGAGAGAAAAGAAGAGAGGAAAAAATGATGATGATTTTTCAAAACGTCAAAAAGATCTAATTGAATGAGAAAATGGAAGGTAAGCCAAACTTGAAATGAATGAAATAACATTAATAAATCAGGCAATGAAGGGAAAACCTTATCTGGAACATAAAGCACTAAGTTTCCCTTTCAAAAATGATTCAAAGAAACATTTTTCATGATCCTATCATGGCAAGCCTGTGTAACATGCCCGTGAGGGACCTCAACGGGTTACAGTTCGGACTCAATTTTGTCGCGGTTCTTAATCTGAACCAAAGAGTCCAAATCTGGCAAATCGTTTTGAGAAAACAGATTTTCGGAAGAAGTGCCAAACATGGACTGCTTCGCCAGATACAGAGTCGCCACCTAAATATTTTTTAATGGGGGAATTTAGGAAACCCTGACTCGGTGCCAAAGGCCACGTGTCCGTCATCACCAAAGTTGCCTCGGCTCGGGAACTTGGGTACGATTGGGGAAGGTCAGCTATGAGCACCCCCTCTCGCCCGATCCGAAGATCGGCCTCTACTAACCGTGATATCCAATTTTGAAAACGTTATGCGTTCTTATTCCGGTTATTAGCCTAGAATTACTATGTTATGCGCACAGCAAAACAAATATAGACCAGATCGCCTAATTTGGAACAAAGCATTGTATATCCGTTTGTTTGGAAAACGCTTTGGAATTTGCTACTCGCAAGTAGGCTAAAATACGGATTTCAATGAATTATTCCAATTCAAACAATCCAACCTTCACCCACAGGCATTCAGGCAGTTTATATCACATAAGCATCTAGCCACATGGTAAGCATGCTATTATGTTAACATTCACACTCATGCAGTATGCTAAAGCATAAAAGAGCTCACCTAGTACTCCGTGCCGAAACAAGAACATGTTAGCAATTATGCATGATCCAAGTCCATGTTAAATGGCTAATGCAACGCATACGAAATGTCATTAGAGTAGGCTCGGCTAGTCTATAAATGACATGTGAAAATGCACAAATAGCATGTATTCAAGTTAGATTTGAAATACTTTATGCAGTTAGCATGATGCGCCGAGCCCGGTGCATGCAATACTGATGAATGATGCACGCATGCATAGCATAAGGTATGCTAAAGTAAATATGCCCTAATACTAACCATCAAAAGTAGGTAAGTAAAAGGGAGAAAGAAGTGGGGGTTGGAAGACATGCATACACACACCCACACTTATTACAAATTTGCCCTCGCACGGAGGGACCAAAAGAATAATACAATTTAACTAACCAACTAGCTAATTAAATATTTCAAATCAATTAAATTAGCTAAGCAAATTAACTAATTTATTTAAGCAATAAATAACGGCCTCGGGAAGAGGATCCAATGCATGCGCGCTCGGTTCCGCTCGGAAAGCCAATGCCATACACAAGTTGCCTCTGTTTTGACTGTTATCCTTCTCTAAAGACTTCACAAATCTCAGAACTGCTTCTATACACACTGTGGAACACCACCGGCTGAAGGGATTGGTCACCGGCCATGTGTGATGGTCACTGGCCACAAAATGATCCATCGGCCAACAATGGATGGCCGGTCGGCACTGAAGATGGCCGGCCGGCCAAATCTTCCTGCAGAATCCTGTTTGACAGCAGCAGAGGACAGAACTTGGCATGGCAATGCATTTCAAGCAATGTATGCACCAACCACACTCCTTATCATGTTTATGACTCAAAGGAGGATGGGCCTTGATTCTCGGACCACCAATCACGCATTTCCATGCATGATGGCCCAAAGAATCAAGTGTGCATCTTGATATAGAATGCAATGCACATAAACAAACCAATGGAACTCAACCTCTATCACAAGCATTTCAAGAGGCGAAGCATGCATGCAAATGGAATGCAACCTAGACATGGAGGCTAAGTATGCAAGATGAGCATGCAAGGCATGTAACAACCATGCTAGTGACAAACATGTAACAACATGTAAAGTGGACTAAGCATAGGAGCAATGCAAAGCAGCTTAACTAATGAAATGCATGCCAAATGCATCATGATTTCAAGCAAGCAATAACATGTAATAGGCCAAGTGTGCAACAATGTACAAGGCAAGCATGCTATAACACATGAAGAATGGACTTAGACTAATTTAGGCGGCCCTTAAACAAGCCTAAAACAGTGGCCAATGCTATGGAAGTGAGGTCCAACACATAACACACATGCACATGTTAATAGGCCAACACTTACGCACATAAGAGCAACTTTTAAGCACACTTAAAAGAGACCAAACATGGACTAATGGCATACATTGAAAGCTCTGAATATGCATGAAATGGAGGTGCCAAACCTACCAATTAACACAAGCAAAGCATGCTAGCATGGCCAAAACTCAAGGCAAGCTAAAAGGGCATGGGACCACACTTAGCAAGACCAAACATGGCATGAATTAAATGACTAAAAACAGAGTTTTAGCATATTAAAACAAAGCCTAAAGATCACTTAGATGACATCTAAATGACTTAAATTCAAGGGCATGCACAATGACCAAACATGGAGCATAAGGCACAACCTCATAAGGCATCAAATGAGCATCAAAGGCAAGCATACAAGCATGTCATAAGGACTGAAATGATGCCATAAGTGGTGCCAAACCACTAAAATAAATCAAATAATGCATGCTCAACACTCCACATACTTAAAGCCTACAAGCTAGCAATGCAAAGGAGCTATGCAATACATGTTATGATTGATCAAAACAACCAAAAACAGACCTTAAACATGGCAAAACAAGCATAAAAGCTTCACAAAGCTAGGCCAAAAGCATGCTTGAACAAGGGTTAAAACCTAGATGCATGTTAAGACTACAATATGGCATTACATGACATGTATGCTAAACAAGCAAGGTGTGTCCAAACCAACTCAAAGATGAGGTAAAACATGGCAAAATACCACCAAATACCTACTGAAATATGGCCAACATGATCTCAAAATGGTGCTCAACACATGAGGCTTAAATGGCCCTTTTCAAGGACAACAAGGAGAGGGGGTGGCCCTCTCCTTTCTAGGACCTCAAGGCACCATCCTCACCTCTGAAATCCCTCAAGATTTCAGTGGTGAGGAGGCCCAAACACAATGGTCCCGGAGCTCAACCGAAATGGCACAAAATGGAGCCTTTCAAGACTTAAGAGGGGTCAAACAACCCCAAAGCTTGAAACACCCTTAAGCAACTATTTAGAGGGCTAAAAAACAGAACTTTTATATGTTATATGTTAAGCTCAAAACAGATGCAAGGTAGGCAAAATGCTTTGCAAAAATGGGAATAAAGGGACAAGTGTCTTACCCTTGTAGACTCCTTCAAGGATGGAGTTCCAGCTGCTTTCCTTAGCTCAAAACCAGCTCAAAACCTCTGAAAATAGCTCCTTAGTACCTCAGTAGCTCAAGGAAGGTGTAACTCTAGGTGTTTGTGTGCAAAAATAAGACTAAAACACCTTAAGGCAAAAAGAGGGGGAGATAGAGATAGGAATAGATACAACTATGCTAACCCTAAAAACCAGAGCCCTTCTCTCTATTTTTGCTAACCCTAAACCAAAGAGAGGAGGCTCCCTCTTATAGAGCTCAATCTTGTAAGCTTACAAGAGAAGCTAAACAAGAGGGAGATCCCTCCATACACTATGGAGGGGAGCCAAGTGCATGCTAGCTGCACAAAAAATATCTGCAAAAGCAGATGCACAGTAGTCGGCTGGCCAAAAATGCAATTGACTAAAAAAAGATAGCCGGCCGGCCATCTATAGTGCCGGCCGGCCAAACATTTGGCCGGTGGCAACAAAACACAGCCGGTGGCCTCAAGCCATGGCCGGTGGAGTGTGGGGATGGCCCACAAGCCATTCCCTGCCCCTCCAAGGCAAAACACAAGTGTTTGGTGCAAAACCAGACACGAAACAGTCGAGTCGAGAGATCCTGAGGCAAGACGCGTAGCCGAGACTTCCGGGAACTCAAGACGAACACAAAAACATGGATAATCACCGAGTGTTCAAGCGGTGACGTCCAAGTCTTGAGGACGGTCAAAAATGGGGTGTCTACAGCCTGGAATCGACCTAAAGATGGTGCCGCACAAAAACACCAAGTCCATAGCAAGAATAATAATCACTAATCAAACTGGGGAAAATTTCCATTCCCTAGCACAAAGGAAATAGAACCCTCTCATCAAGGCATGAAGTTGGCTCCACTTCGGAAATAGGATCCAAGAAAGACATTAAAGTCAAGCAGGAGACAAATCATCATAGCAGGAAAAATCTGAATAGGATGAAATCCACACAATGTATTGACCTTGTGAGAGCTCGTTAGGTCAAAAACTCCAAAAACGAGACCTAAGCAAAATTTAGAGTAAAAAAAAAAAAAAAAACATAAAAGAAATAAAAAAATAAAAATAAATAGCGGTCTTGGCAAAAGTTAGAGCACAAAAGGAGAGTGTCAATACCCGAATGAACCTGAGCCTAAACTACGAATGGCCTGATTCCCATCCTCGGGATACGTAGGTAATTTCACCCTAAAGTTCGGCCTCGTGTCATTCAAATTTCATCATCCACCAGCGCCTGTCGGTACTTGAATCTCCAATAGTTAGAAGAAAGGGTCTAGTTGTTGTGGCCATTGGATTGCCTAATTAGTGAATTTGCAAAAATTGTTATCTGGGTTGTTTTCAGTGAAGAGATTAGGGGATTTGTGTTCCCTTCCAATAGATAGAACACAAACACTTTTCAAAGCAAAAAGAAATGAACTTCAATACTCTATTTTATTGATGACAATTTCAAACATGACAAATGAAGGCAAAAGCTAACTAATTCTCTTTCAATAAAAATCTTTAGAAGCCAAAAAAAAAATGGGACTTAAACTGGAGGCACTGTGAGCCAAGTCAAAATCACTCAATCCTTGTCCTCTTGAATGTCCTCTCCTTGTGTGTCTCGACCTACCAGATCTTGCGCTTGAGCCACTCAACAAATGTCTGCGATAGTCTACAATTAAAGCTTTCCTCAGCAACCATGAGGACTCTATTTTGCCAAGCCTTAGCATTGGCTTTCAAATGAGAAGCTCGAAAGGCAAAGGAATGAGGGTATAAATGAGAACCTAAATGAACTACCTGTTCACGCCCGAGCTACCGAAGGATCCGATGAGGGAAATAATGGACCATATGAGTCAGGCCGACCACCTCTGCACTTGGGAATAAGGGCATCTCTCGAGTCATGACGGGATGTGATAACTAAGAGAAATGCCAAGCTATGTCTCTGTGAGTTTGGGAGCTCATCTTGCCATACCACTCTTCAACGAAGCCCATCTCCACCAACCAGGTCCAAGAATGGTACGAGATCGTCGAGTAATGGGTAGAAACCATCTGCACCTTCAATTTATCCATCAGCCATATCTAGGGAAAAGAGAGAAAAATAAAAGAGAGTCAAAAAAATAGAGAGGTGTGAGATAAGTGGAAAAAGTGAGTTGGGGTGTGCTAAAAATAGAAAAAATAGGTAAAAGAATAGAGAGGCTTGAGATAAGAAATCAAGTGAGATGGGTGGTGTGGACTCGACTTTCTTCGCGCCCCCCCTTTTGGAGTGGCTCGAATTGGTCCTACAGTTTGGACTCCTGTCACGGTTTTGAATCTAATCTCACAAAGTGCAATGTGAGACTGATAAACACCAAAGAATCCAAATCCAGCAATTCGTTTTGGAAAATTGATTTTGAATTAAATAATGCCAAAACTGGACTGCTTTGCCAGATTACAGAGTCGCCACCTAAATATTTTATTTTTGGGAATTTTAGGAAACCCTGACTCGTGCCAAAGGCCACGTGCCCGTCATCACCAAAGTTGCCTCGGCTTGGGAACTAGGGTACGAGAGGGGAAGGTCCTGAAATGAGCACCCCCGCTCGCCCGATCAAAGATCGGCCTCTACTATCATAATATGTTGTTTTATAAACCTCATGTGTTCTTGTTCCGTTTGTTAATCTAACTTTACTATGTGATGCACACACATGCAAGTATAGACTAAAATCGCAAGAATTGGAACGAATTCAACTCATGTTTGCTTTCGAAAAATGGTTTGAAGTTGCCACCCTCAAGTGGGCTAAAGCGCGAATTTTCCACCCTCAAATGGGCTTAAAAAAGCTCACATTCGTCGAATTGTTCCAATTCAAGCAATCAAGCCTTCATCTACAGGCATTCATGCAGATTAACAAATAAGCACATAGCCTCATGGCAAGCATGCTATCATGGCAACACTCACGCTCATGCAAGTATGCTAAAGCGTAAAACTTACAGTGTACTCTGAGCCAAAACAAAAGCTAGTTAGAAATATGCATGATCCTAACTATGCAAAATGCCTAATGCAACACATACAATAATGCAATTAATAGGCTCAACTATCTAAGATGGCATATGAATGCAACAATTTGATAACATGCTGTTAAACACGTATTCAAATAGGTATTGAAAGACAATGCAGTTTGAATGATGCGCTGAGCCCGGTGCATGCAAGACAAATGAATGATGCAAACATGCAAGCATAAGTTATGCTAATTGAAAATGATCCCTAATCTAACCATCGAAAGCGGGTAAATAAAAGGGAGAAAGACATGGGGTTGAAAGACATGCACACACGCACGCACACTTATAACAACATTGTGCCCTCTTGAAGGAGGGTCTGAATGAATAATAGCTAAGCTACTCTAGGCTAAGCTAATCAAATTAATCTAATTAAACTAATTAGACTAATTATTACAAACCAAACGAATAACTAGTAAACTAATTACTAATTATTACAACACAACATAAAGAAATAGCTAAGCTAAAGCTACTTAATTATTACAACAATCAATACAAATTAACCAAGTAATTAACATATTAAACTATGCTGCTACTGCTCTGCTCCGGGAAATAGAAGATGCATGCACTCAATTTTTCGCCCCGAAAAGCCCACCGGTTTGCTCTTGAGAGGCTCTATTTGCGGGGTTACTCCAAGAACTTTCTGCTCCACCTTACCAAACCAATGCTGAAGACTACACCAGTGGCCAGCCGGCCATGAGAGATTACTGCCGGCCATCTGCTGGCCAAAGGTGTGCCTCTGCCAGCCAAGGATGAAGCACTGTCGGCCATTAGTGAGCCACTGCCGGCCACTGGTGTGTTGAATCACCACACTGCAACAGAGCACAAATAGAGGAAAAGGGAGGGTTTTCCAAGGATATGTTTGTACTATGCCCTTTCTCATTATCTCAAAACATCAAAGAGTGGCATTCTTGGATCCAAAACCACCAATCAAGCATTTTCAATGCATGATGGCCAAAGATCCAAGTTGCACAATTTCAATAAATGCACAACAACAAAACTCAAAGGACCACCACCCTATCATGCATGATCAAGGGTGATGGAGACTAAGGAGATTGGCTCATTTCATCACTTTGAGTATGAAATGGACCAATCTACCTTGTGTTCAATATAACGTCCTATTGAACACATGCAATGCAAACACAACATGCTTATCTTGGTCATGTTTTACTTGTCCAATTTTGTTTACACATTTTAGCATTACCAAACCATTCTTTAGTCAATTTGTACAAGATGAGTGTCCTCTAATGAGAGAGTGGTCAACCAAAGGATGGTTTAAGATATGAGAGAGATCATGTCTTTAGTTAGGAGGAACCCTCAAAAGAGGGTTAAAACCATTGAGCACAAGCTCTATCTCAAGCTTAAACATAACCCTAAGGTTAACCAAACCTCAAAGCAAATGAAAAAGTGAAGAAATAAGGGAGGTTGCAGATATTTCAGTGCTGAAATGGCATGAAATATGATATTACAACATGCAAGCAACTCATGCACAACATGTTCAAAAGCCAAAAACACTAAACTAGCGAAGATCACAACACTATAAGCATGCAACACAGAGCTCAACTGACTAAATCAGCTCTGGACAGACCTAAAACATGCCAAAACAGTGGCTAAAACATGCTGAAATTGAAGCATAAAAAGCTAGAAAAACATGCTCACATGTTAGCCCACAAACAAGACTCAAGGCACAACTCTCAAAAGCAATGAAAGAATGAAATAAGTGAGAGTGTGACAGAGCTATATACACTGAAATCACATGCAAAATGATGCTATAACATGCAAACCACTCAAGCAAAACATGTTAAAGGCCTTAAACACTAAGCTAGTGATGGCATTTGCACTACAACCATGCAAGACAAGGCTCGTATGACCAAGACAGCCCAAAATAGAACTAAATCATGCTAAATCAGTAGCAAAAACATACTGAGATCAAGTCACAAAGAGGTAGAAAAACATGCTCACATGTTAGGCTATCTACACTTGCAAACAAGACACAAGGAGGGGAGGCTACCTCCTCCTATTTTGGACCTCAAAACATGGTTTTTACCACTGAAAATTCTCTGAGTTTCAGTGGTTAAAAGGCCAAAAGAGAGTTGTTTTAAAAGCTTTGAAAGATGGCACAACAACTTAGCAAGCAAGCTACAAGAAGGGTGGACCACCCTCAAACTCAAAATAGCCTCAAACCACTATTTTTAAGCCTCAAAACCAAGGTTTTGTAGTTGAAAACCAGGCCAAAAATAGTTTGCAAAGGTGGCAAAACAAGTGTGCAAAATAAGCTTAAATGGGGTAAGTTCAATATCTTTGAAGCAAAGTACACAATAGGCACAAATCTGAGCTTAAACCACCTTCTAGAGCTCAAAGGAGGCTCCAAGAGAGCTTCAAGCAACCTCAGCCCAAGGATGAACCACTTTGGTTAAGGGTTGATAGGTTAAAGTTTTGAAGTATGCAAGCTCTACACAAAAGCTCATAGAGAGAAAATGTAGAAGAGAATTAGAGAGAGTGCTCCCAAAATTTTTCTTCCTCAAATTTCTAAACCTTGAAAAACAATAGAGAAGGCTCTCTATATATAGAAAGAATAGGCTTCAGGTCAAAAATATCCCCAAATGGACAGCTGGAATAGTTGGAACACAAATATCTGCAGAAATCTTACTGTTTGCATCAATGGCCTGATGGCCAGCACATGTCCATTCTTGGCCGGCAAGGATCACTCTTGGACGACACCTGGCCGGCATAGGCCATTCATGGCCGGCACATGGATAGAAAAGCCCATCCATGGCCAGCAACCTCCACCTCTGGTTGGCCAGAAAAATATGCTTTTTGGGCTTAACTTCAAATGGGAATATCTCCTTCATCTGGACTCCTTTGTAGGTTATTCGTGAGCCTAAATTGAAGCCCTGAAAGTATTCTTTCCACTGATGAGAGCCTCACATTAAAATTCCAAGTGTGAAAAAAGTTATGCTCATTTTAGTGAAGACTGCTCAGTTTCGATCCTACCTAATTCATGCCCAACTGTTCTCCAACTTGGTTTCTTCTCTCCACTCCAATTTTCTTCAACCCCAACCTTTAAATAAGATGTTTTAAAGATTTTCCAAAGAGTTTCATTCTCTCTTCCATTCTTCATCCACTTTGTCCTTGCTCTGTTTACCGAAAGCGTAACATTTAATAAATGCGAGCCTCGAAACATCGTAGAAACTTTTTTCAAAATGTTTGAAAGAGAAAGTTTTAAGGTCTAAAAATCATTTTGGTTAAAATAGTTTTGGTCCAAAAAGGGGTGTGAGGTTGGGATTTGACGCTCTCCTTGTCAAAGAAATCGAACCTTTGCACAAGATAGCCTGCACCATCGAGTAAACAATTAGTGACGCCCAAGTCTTAAGAGTGGTAAAAAATGAGGTGTCTACAGATGGTACCTGAAGCAATAATGGACTCCTACCAAACTCTGTGGTCCTACCCGCATGGACTTTATCTAAACTAATCAAGGTTTCCGCCAATACCAACCTGACCAAGCTTTTTTCGTCCCTAACCTGCTTGGCCTTATCGACCAAAAGAGGGTTGGCTACCCTATTACTCGTCACTACTAAGAATTGCACAAGAAGACAAATGCTCAAAGCGGCACACCTATGCTCCTGAAACTTTCGGTCCCCCGGATCTCGCCTATTGGTGAACTTATCAATTAAAGCAGTGATCGATAGTTCACCCTTCTGAATACAAGTCTTGGTTTCACTAGGAGGCAATATGCAAATCTCACTAAATAGTTTGGGATAGCTTGTAAAAAGAGTTGGTCACACCAAATTGACCTCTGGAGGGCACTTGAGTATAACCCCAAATTCTTTGAAAGTGAGACAAAGCTCTTGGTGTCCGAATCGAAAGACATGGATGGTCAGGTCCTAAAGCCAAACTGTGGCATTGATGAAAGGCAAATCAACCTCCAACCTACTAAGAGAAAACATGGAATTCATACCATAGCCATGAAAATTGACGTGCTCGACACCATCTAGACTATCTATCCAAGCCGATAAACCATCTTGGGAAGACATGGTGCTAAACCAATAATGACATTTGGGACCAAGGGTTGATTGAAAAGGCTTGAATAAAGAAATCAGTGTGCAAGGTAGGGTATTTATAGGCCAAAATAGAGCAACGGCGGCCTAGAAGACAAAACCCTAACATCTAGATACCCCAGTCAGTCGTGCGTGCTTGCATGACTTGTACGTGCACACATTCACAGTACGTGCGCACAAGAATGGCACATGTGCACATTGTATACAAGCAAGAGAGTTTGGCCAATTTAGGAGCAGGGTGTAGACGGGCCCGAACGTCCCGGGAAGAATCCCGTTTTGTTCATTGGGCTCACTACAGTTCGGACTCAATGTCACGGTTCTGAATCTAAACTCACAAAGTGCAATGCAAGATCAATAAATCACCAAAGAGTCCAAATCCGACAAATCGTTTTGAAAAACTGATTTTTAGAAAGAAGTGCCAAATATGGACTGCTTTGCCAGATACAGAGTCGCCACCTAAATATTTTATTTGGGAGAATTTAGGAAACCTTGACTCGTGCCTAAGGCCACGTGTCCGTCATCACCAAAGTTGCCTTGGCTCAGGAACTTGGGTACGAGAGGGGAAGGTCATGCAATGAGCACCCTCGCTCGCCCGATCAAAGATCGGCCTTTACTAACATGATATCTTGTTTTTGAAAACACATGTGCTCTTATTCCGGTTATTTAACCTAGAATTACTATGTGATGCGCACAGCATACAAGTATAGACTGGATTACCTAAGTTGGAACAAAGCATTGCATATTCATTTTGAAAACGGTTTGCTACTCATGCGGATTTTTCCCGGGACGTTCGGGCCCATCTACGGTGATTTTTCCTAAGTAGGCTAAAATGCGGATTTTTCCACCCTCAAGTGGGCTTAAAAAACATGGTGATTTGCCACTCTCAAGTGGGCTTAAAACTCGCAATCGATGAATTGTTCCAATTTAAATTATCCAACCTTCACCCACAGGCATTCAGGCAGGTATATCACATAAGCAGTTAGCCTCATGGCAAGCATGCTATCATGGCAGTCATTCACACACATGCAAGGATGCTAAAGCATAGACACTCACCGAGTACTCCAAGCCAAAACAGAAACTAGTTAGTAATCAATGCATGATCTTAGTTCATGTTAAGATGGCTAATGCAACACATGCAAAATGTAATTAAGATAGGCTTGGCTATTCTAAGATGGCATATGAGATGCTACAGATAACATGTATTCAACTCGGAATTGAAATACAATGCAATTAGTATGATGTGTTGAGCCCGGTGCATGCAAGACAGATGAATGAATGCAAACATGCGAAGCATAAGGATGCTAATTGAAACATGCCCTAAAACTAACCATCGTAAGCGGGTAAATAAAAAGGAGAAAGAAATGGGGGTTGTAAGACATACATCACACACACGGACACTTATTTACAACATTGCCCTCTCGGAGGAGGGTCCGAATAAATAATACAGAACCAGCTAGCCAATCTAAGCTAATCTAATTAAACTAGTTATTACACAATGAAATGAATAACAAGCTACAGCTAATTATTACACAACTCTAATTAATTAACAAATTAACTAAGTAATTTAAATAAGCATGTAAACTAAATGAAATAGGCTGCCTCAGCTCTGCTTTGAATGACAAGGAATGCATGCATGCTTGAATTGCTTTGTTTGGAAATCCCTCGTGACGCCCCGATTTGCCTCTGTTTGCAATTGACCTCAGAACACTGCACAAGGCTCCAAAAGGCTGAAACTCCACCTTGGGAATCTGTAGGACGGCTGCCGACCAAACTATTGGCCTTGGAGACCACCTGCCGACCACTTTTGTGGTGAAAAACCAGAAAAAGTGGTCGGCCAGGCACTAAACCTGGTTGGCCGACCAGTTTCTGCCCCTAGTTTCTGGTTTTCTGCAACAGAAGGCAAGAGAGAGAGATGGCAAAGTATTCGCAACACATGTGTGCACGACCACTCTCCCCATCATTGCATAAGCTCAAGGGAGTGTAGTCCTCGACCCTCGGCCCACCAATCACGCATTTCGATGCATGATGGCTGAGGAGCCGAATTGCACGACTCAATGTGAAATGAATGCACATACAAGTACCTAAAGCCAACAACTCCATCATGAGTAGTTCAAGAATGTCGGCGACCGGGAATCGAGGCACGTTTCGTCACTTTGAGTATGAGACGTCCCTCGTTTCCCGTGTTTGGACTAACTCCTATCCCAAACACAATGCAACAAACATGGCATGCACAAATGCAACTCTAGCATGCAATTCTAATGCAATGCAACTAAGTGATGCAAACATGCAAGAGATAACATGCAAATGTGCAACTAGCATACACAATGCTATAAGCTACATGGCATGCACAATGCTCATGACACTAGCATACACAATGCACATGGAACTAATATACACGATGAGATGAACAAGACATGCACAATGTAATGATCAATCATGTGACAACGTGGCATACTCAATGCTATGAACTACAATGGCATACTCGATGCAAAATGGACTTAAACCAAAATGAATGGGCTTCAACCACACCCAAATCAGTGGCCAAAGATGATGAAAACAAGGCTCCAAAACTCATGCAAACATGCCCAATGCAATGGCCCCAAGCCTAACGCATAAAACACAACTTTCCAAATGTATTGAAAAGGATGAAATATGGAGTGCAAGGACACATGTTCCAACTCTGAAATGGCATACAAAATGACTCCAAATGATGTAAACAACTCACACAATGCATGTTGAATGGCTCAAGCACCGAAACTAGTGAAGTGTATTACACTATAGGCATGCAAGGCAATGCTCAAATGGCCAAACCAACTCCAAACAGACCCTATGTAGGCCAGAATAGGAGCAAAAGTGAACTAAGATGATGGCTTGAAAGGCACAAAAATGAAACTCATGCAATGGCTCATAAATGGGGTATAATGATGCAACTCTCAAGCACATTGAAAGAGTGACAAACATGAGAATATGGCCAAGAAATAAGCTCTGAAATAACATTCCTCATAATGCCAAAACATGCAAATACCTCAAGTTAAGCATGCAAGGGACCTCAAAAACTCAAAGCTAGGCAAGGCTATTACATTACAAGCATGCAAGGCAAGCATCATTTGACCAAGAAGCCTCAAAACAGAGCTAAAGCAGCCCAAAATATGAACAAAAACAGTTTGGATCATGGCCAAAATATGCTAGAATAGAGGGCCAAAACATCATGCAATTCAAGCTAGTAAACATGATTTACACTACAAGCATATGAAGCATACGAGAGGCTACCAAACCAGCCAAAAACAAAATCATGGCATGCCAAATGATGGCCAAAAACCCACCGAGACATGACCAATACATGCAAGAATGAGGTGCTACTTTGATAAGCCATGAAAGGGATAATTCTACACATGCAAGAGGCAAACACAAGGCGACCAAACCAGCCATAGACAGAGTCTAGGCAGGTCCCAAAAGGCACTAAAAAGGGCCTGAACCAAGACTTGGAAGTATGAAAGTATGTGCTCCTTTGAAAGGCAAAAAATACAAACAAACAAAGCCAAAAGAGAGAGGGTCTCCCCTCTCTGATTTACGCCCTCAAAACCACATGCCGACCACTAAAAATCCACTAGATTTCAGTGGCTAAAAGGCCAAGCAAAGATCAACACAAAGGTCTCATGGCATGGCACAAAATAAGGCTAAATAGAGTATGCAAGAGGGTAGATGACCCTCAACACCAAAAGAGCCTTAAACAAACATGAAAAACACTTAAATATGAAGCTTTTTTTAGTTGACAACAAAGCCTAAATATGCATGCAAGTATGGCTAAGAGAATGATCAAGATAGAGCTTAAAAAGAGGGAAAAGGAGTTACCCTTGAAGCTCAGCAAAACCAGCAAGTTTTGGGACCAAAAACCAACTCTTCAACCTCTGGAAATACCCTCCAAGAATCTCAGATCAATGGTGGAGGTGTATGGCTATGAGGTGTGGTGCAATAGGTCAAGAACAACACACTTTTGAACCCAAAATGTAGAGATATAGAGAGAGATATATATATTTTTGCCTTAGCCAATCTCAGAACCTTTGCAAAGGAGAGGGAGGGCCTCTCTTATAGAGGTTTGAAGCTAAAGCTTCCTCAAGAAGCTAAAAGCTTGGATGCAAATCCTCCATACACGTGTATGGAGGATACAGTTTGTGCCTTCCAGCTGGCACAGTTGGCATCCACACAATCTGACAAAACAGCCAGAAACCAGCCGACCAGAAAAGGTGGTCGGCCGACTACTTTCCTTGGTCGGCTGACCAGGGCAAGTGGTCTCCCAGAAAAAAGGTGGTCGGCCAGGGGTAATGGTGGTCTCCACACTGAAAGCAAGCCAATTGTGGGGTGGGAAACCAGAAAATGTGGCCCAAAAACCAAGAAAACCAGCTTCCCAACCAGAAAATTGGCTGGCAGGGAGAAAAGTGGTTTCTAAGGAAAAAGATGGTCTCCCACCCTTGTACCACCTTCCAAACAAGGAAAACAAGGTTCGTGCCAAGAACGAACCAACACGGATGCAAAACGAGAGTTCGGGAGGCAAGACGCGCGGCTCGGGGCCTCGAAAACTGGCTGTTGAGCACGAAAAGTGGCGTATGACCACAAAAGTGGTTTCCCAGACCACAGTGTCCCTCTAGATAGAGGAAACAAGGTGTGTTCTGAAAACTGTGCCAAACGGAGAATGTTAAGTGGTCCCGAACCGAGGCGCACGACGACGGCTCTGAAAACCGAAAACTAGTCTCCAAACGGGAACCAGTGGCCTACGACCATGAGAAGTAATCTACGACCATTGAGAGATGGTCCACAAGACCTCTCCCTCCCTCCGAGAAGAGAAAACAAAACTTGGTCCGCAGATCGAGTCAAAGTACAAAGAGTCCCGAGGTCCGGAGGTGAGGCTCTTAGCCAAGAACTCTAAAACCTCGAAACGAGTACAACATGCGCAATCACCGAGCGCTCAATCAATGATGTCTGAGTCTTAAGGTCGGTCAAAAATGGGGTGTCTATACAGGGCATGCTGAAGATAGTAGGGACATTCTGGCGTCTTTATTTGAGTCTTTTTAGGTTGTTTATGTTGTTTGTTCAAGCATTTTTTAGTTGTAATTTTATTATTCCATCTTTCTAATTTTGTTCAAAAGAGTCTATGTCAGATCCTTGAAATAAACACAGCAGGCCAACCATTCAAAAGAAACACATGAATTTTAACAAAAAAGCATTTGATTTCATTACATAAACCATGTACAAAAGTTTTTTTTACAAAATATGGGGCATCCCTCAAGGGCATCCTATACAATGTTTCTAAAAAATTAAAAAAATTAAAAAAAAATACAAAGGGAAAAGGAAAAATAAAATAAAATAAAATGTGAAGACTTAGTCAACCCCCTCGAGGGCACCTTGAAGCACTCTGAGAGGGACCTTTCTCATCCTCATCCTTGTTATCATCACCCCTGCTGCCAAAGTCAGCCTAATCCTCGTTTGAATCACTCCCTCCCGTATGCCTAGAAGGGCCAGCACCATATCAAGAAACATAAAAGGTTCAAAATTAGAAAGAAATATGCCAGATCCTCAAAACAATTGGAATCACTAGAATGAAGGATACCATACTCTGGACACGAGTGCCACTCTCATATCCTCGAACCATCTCCATCAGGCCCACAATCGTCCTGTAGTAAGTCTCCACATATGCCTGGGGACCCTGTGACAGAAAGAGGGACATAGATCAGTACTGATGAAAGGTAAAGGTAAACCGAAGAGACAAATAGATACCTGCACAACCCCGAGAGGAAGATGGTAGGGTACTATGGCTGGCTCTAGGATGGGCAATGCTACTGTACCCTCTCCCATCATCATCGAGATAGTAGAAGGCATCACCAACAAGCCCTCTACCATTGTAGCATCCACACCTTAGTCCGATATCGCACCAGGAGCCAGAGTAGGAACATGGCCTCGCCTTCAACCTCAACCAGCTGGAAAAATGGCAAGATCCAAGGCAACTCCTACCAACTGTCCTCCTAAATGGACTCGAACGTACTCTATATAGTCTTTCTCTACTAGTAGCATCGCGGACAAGGAGGAGCTCCTCCTTGTTGAAAGAGTCCCCCATTTACATGCTAGCTAGGGAAAACATGGGGATTCGTGGGTCAATCATACCCAGAGACTAGCAGCAGACCTGCCCAGCCAAGTACCAGACATGACAAAATAACCCCTCCAACAAGAGTCGATGGCGTGTAGCTATTTGGAGGACCAAATACCAAGCCTTACCAATAGGAGGAACACCCGTCCAGGAAAGCCACATGATCTGAAAAGAGATAGTGCAATAATCAGTATACCAGTAGAAGAATCATTAGAATAAGTCAGAATACGAGAAAAACGGTAAAACTCACATGTTCATAGGTGGTGGTGTCAAGCATCTAATGGTACTCAACAACAGTAGAGAAAAGAAAAGGGTGAAGATAATCCCTGTGGCCCCTCTGGTACTAGATAGCGCAGGAAAAGACATCTAGTGAGATACCACATACCCCAGGACCCACCGCGGGGAAGTACTCATAAAATCACATAAGTGGATAGGCATAAGGAATGGATGAATCAGATAAACAGATGACAGACAAATGGGAAAAGGGACAGATGAGTAATATATAAAAAGAAAATAAAAAAAAAGAGATGGAAAGCGGTATACCTCCCATAGGTGCTAGTATTCGCTTGGCCCAGTGCCTCAGTTACGCAAGACGACACTCGCATAACCGTACATAGTGGCTAGAGCAGCATCACCCTAATCATACTTACCAATTTGATCTATATGCATCATGAAAGCTAAAAGGCGGAGCTAGACTCTATTAGACCTATTTGTGAATAGAATGCTCCCGAATAGGTATGACAAGATGCCCCTAGTGTAATAGGCAATCTGAACATGGAAAATAGGACGGCAGTGATGGAAGCAGGTGTCGAACAACTAGTATGGAACCAACCTGCCCTCGTGAGGTAGAGCAAAAGCATAGAAATACATCAGGGCATCATCCTGGTAGGCCAAATCAGCTTCAATCAGTATAGGGAGGTCGCTAACTGGAAGACTGAATAGCATCGTGAAGTCCTCCGATGTCATGGTCTCACTAGTGTTAGGGAAGTGGAACGTGTATGTGGTGTCCCATTACCTCTCCATGAGGGCCGCATGTAGACACCCCATTTTTGACCGTCCTTAAGACTTGGGCGCCCCTGATTGATCACTCAATGATGAAAGTGATGCTTTACAAACGTTCAATTTCTTCAGCAAGAAGAGCTCTAAATCCCAACCTCAATTTCTTCAGTTAGGATAGTTTAAGCTTGAGATAGAGGGTCATGCTTAATGGTTTAATCCTCGTTTGAGGGTTCATTATCAACGGCATGACACCTCTCTCTTGCCTTAAACTACCCCTTGTTTGACACTTCCTTCTTTTTAGAGGACTTACTCACCAATGGACTTAATTGGTTAAAGAATGGAAGGGTAATCTAAAATGAGTAAATAAAAATGGAAACTAAAATTGTGCAAAATAAGATTTTGGTTGTGTTTTTGGTGTGTTCAATCGGATGTTAATTGAACACAAGGAAATTTGGGACATTTCATACTTGAGGTGATGAAATGTGCCAAGTTTTCTAGGTCTCCATTGCCCTTGATCATGCATGATAGGGTCATGGTTTTTGGTCTTGTTTGTGCATTTATTAAACTTGTACAAATTGGTTCCTTAGCCATCATGCAATGAAATTGCTTGATTGATGGTTCGAGGACCAAGTGTATCACTCCTTTGAGCTTGTTTTGATGATAATGAGGGATACACAGTACAAACAACTTGTGAGAATACCCTCTTTTTGCCTTATTTGCTCTCTATTGCAGCATGGAATTGAGCATCACCAGTGGTCGACTGGCCACTGTTACTGGCCGGTAGGCCATCACTGTTGGACGACAACCCCTCAATGGTGGCCAGCTGGCCACCACTTTTGGCCTACCGGCCACCAATGAATTTTGAGCAGTGTGCTTGTGAAGCATGGCAGAGTTGATTTAGAGCAAGAAAACAGTGTAAGTGTTGTGCAACAGAGGCTTCCGAGGGCAAATAGTGGACGTTTTTTGGGTGGAAACCGAGCATGCATGGGCCTCCCTCGTTTCCCGAGAATAGTTAATTAGTTTAATTAGCATTTAGCCATTTATTTGTTGTACTTAATTAGTTGTAGCTAATTTGTTTGTTTTGTACTTATTTAATTAGTTTAGATTAATTAAGTTAGTTTGTGTTGTAATATTTAATTAGCTTAGCCTAGTTGAATTCCTAATTAAATTAGCTTAGAAGTTAGTTAATTTAATTAATTCAAGTTTTGTAATAATTAGTTAAGTAGTTTAGCTAATTTCTTTTGGCTTGTAATAGTTAGCTTAATTAGCTTTAGCTTAATTAGTTAGCTAGTTAGCTAGTTTATTCATTCGGACTCTCCTTCGTGAGAGTGTAATGTAATAACGTGTATGTCTTCCAAACCCACGTCTTTCTCCCTTTTATTTATCCGCTTTTGATGGTTAGATTAGGCACATCATGTTTCAGTTAGCATATCGCATGCTTGCATCCATTTATTTGGCTTGCATGCACCGAGGCTCGGCACATCATTCTAACTGCATTGTCATTTCAATACCTCGTTGAATACGTGTTTAAACGTATGATATCAAATTGTTGCAAATCACATGTTAAGTAGCCAAGCCTATTTTAGTTGCATTTTGCATGTGTTGCATTAGCCATCTTATATAGTTAGGAATCATGCATTTTTTTCTAACTCTTTTGGTTTATCTTGGCTTGGAGTACTAAGTGAGTTTTTAGTGCTTTAGCATACTTGCATGAATGTGAGTGATTGCCATGACTAGCATGCTTGCCATGAGGCTAATTGCTTTCTTGTTAAACTATTTGAGTGCCTGTGGATGAAGGCTTGTTGCTTCAATTGGAATGATTCAATGAATGTACGTTGAAGCCCACTTTGTCAAGTAGAAAATTTGTAAACTTTAAGCCCACTTTGTTAAGTGGCAAATTCAAACCCTTTTCGAAAACAAACATGAAATTGAATTGTTCCAATTAAAGCAAACTAGTCTATACTTGTGTGTGTGCGTATCATATAGTAATGCTAGCCTAATAACTGGAACAAGAGCATATAATGTTGATAAAAATCATATCACGATTAGTAGAGACCGATCTTTGATCAGGGCGAGCGGGGGTGCTCAATTCATGACCTTCCCCTTTCGTACCAAAGTTCCTGAGCTGAGGCAACTTTGGTGATGACGGACACGTGGCTTTTGGCACGAGTCATGGGTTTCCTAAATTTCCCCAAAATAAAATATTTACATGGAGACTTTATACCTAGCAAAGCAGTCCCATTTTGGCATTTTTTTTATTCAAAATCAATTTCCAAACGATTTGCTAGATTTGGACTCTTTGGTGTTTATCAATTTCACATTGTACTTGTGAGATTAGATTTAGAACTGCGGGAATCCGAACTGTAAGGCTTTCTTTCAAACCTTCCAAAAGGGGGCGCGAAAAAGTCGAGCTACACCGCCAACAAGCTATAGCGCACTCAGGTGTCACCTAAGGATGCACAAAAGGGGCCAAGGCCATAACCATCCACCAGAGTCCTAATGGTCATGGGTAGATCTGGATACCACTCGGCTACTCCAAACGTGGAGCCAAATCTGTAGACACCCCATTTTTGACTGCCCTTAAAGACTTGGGCGCCACCGATTGATCACCCAATGATGAATGCACACGCTTGTCAAATGCTCGATTTCCTCAACGGGAAGCCTCGGATTTAAGCCACAACAAGCCTACAAACCTTGCACCTTTTTTGGACCAAAAACAACAATTTTCCAAGCTTGACCAAGCCTGACCACCCAGAGGCCCACAAACCCACTATGGCCGGCTAGCCACAAATTAGTGTATGACCATCCCCTTTAGTGGCCGGCCGGCCACTTGTGTCAAAAAACTAGATCTTTTTGATAAATGTACCAGCTGTCTCCACAGATACATGCACTACACTAGCTGTTTCTATATGGATATTTCCGAGAGCCCAATATGTTTTTCTATATATACTTGACCCCCTCTCATAAAATTTGGTTAGAAAAATTTGGAGAAGGAATCTCTCTCTACCTTGCAACCTATACATACCTTACCTAGACTTCTTAAACAAATTTTTTCTTGAGCTTGCATCTTAGCTCTTGAGTGTGTGAAATTTGTGGTTTAAAATTCAAAAGGTCGCTCCTCTTCGAGAGGTACAACTCCAAGCTTCTTTTCCATATTTATTTACTATCATTTATTACTATTTTTGTACTGTTTCTCACCTGTGTTTATGGGCTGAAACTTGTGGTTTAAGGCCATTAAAGGTAGAGGGGTTGGCCACCATTCTTTGAACCTCGCTTCCTAGGTTTTTACCCTTGTTTTTCCCATCCTTTCATCAACTTTTTTTGAGCTTTTTACCATTAATTTTCAGAGGTTTTCAAAGGCTAAAACAAGTGGTTTTGAAGTCCAAAAAATGAAGGGGTTAGCCATCCCCCCTTTGGCTTCTTTACTAGCTTAATTTCTCCATTATTTTAGCTTACTCTTTTAGCTTTTTGTACATTAATTTCAGTAATATTTTTAGGTGATTTAGGACTGTTTTAGGTTGTTTATTTCATTTATGCTTTGTATAGCAAGGTTGTAGTGTAATGGTCCTCATAGGTTTGGTGTTTTAGGCATTAGACACCAACCTATTTGAGTTGATAGCATTTATTTCATGCTTTTTATACTTGTGTTCACCTCTAATCACCTCTGCACTCCCCCTCTTTTCTTAGCACTATATTTGTTTTGATAGTTGCTTTAAAATGAGTGTTGTTTAAGCTTAAGATGTGACCTTGTCCTTAATGGTTTAATCTCTTCGGAGGTTCATTACCAACGGCATGATCTCTCTCTCATGCCTAAAATAACCCTTGGTTTGATACTCCTGTCCATTAGTGGACTTAATCTTCATTTTTGGACTCAATCGATTAATGAATGGAAAGGTAATTAAATGGAGTAACAAAATTGGGGCTAAAATGAAGCAAGATAATAAAATCAACTTGGGTTCAATCGGATGTTAATTGAACCCATAGAGTCTTGAGTCATTTCATACTTATTAGTGATGAAAATGATTCAAGGTTCCAAGGTCAACCACTTCCCTTGATCAAAGCCATGATAGGGAGAGGCTTTTGTGTGTCTTCATCATCATTTATTGAGATTGTATCCCTTGGTCCATAAGTCATCACACAATCAGTTTGCGTCGATTGATGGCTTGCACATCAAACCTACCCCTCCTTTGATTTGTTTAATGAGAAGGAGAGGCAGGGTGGATAGACATCACCTGGAAACACTCTATTTCTGCTCTGTTCCTTTTCTGCTGTAGCAGGGCAATACCAACAATAGTGGCTGGCTGGTCACCTCTTTTGTACAGTCGTCCACTTTTATTGGCCGACCGGCCACCTTTTTCAGCCAGCCAGTGTTCATTTTCCTAAAAAAAAGAGCAGAAGCAATGGCAAAACAGAGGCATTTTCTGCAGATAGAACAGTTATGGCAGGAAAACAGAGGCATTTCTAGGAGGATGATCGCATTGGCATGTATGGTTCTTTAACTGCTGCTCGGGTTTAATTAGTGTTAAATTAATTAGTGAGTTACTTCCCCAAAATTTTGTAAATAACTTAGTTAATTAATCTTGTGTTGTAATTAATTAGTTAATCTTCATTTGTAATAATTAGCTAGTGTAGTTAATTTATTTGATTTAGTTTGTAATAATTAGTTAATTTGTACTAATTAGCTAGGACATTTATTCGGACCCTCTTGTGCGAGAGCAAATATGTAATAATGCGTGTATGTCTTCTAACCCCCATTTCTTTCTCTTTTTTATTTCCTTACTTACGATGAATAGCGTAGAACATCATGCTCCTTTTAGCATTTTCCATGATTTGCATCCATTTATCTTGCATGCATAAGGTTTGGTTCATCATTCTAACGGCATTGTCATTTATTACTTTCTTGAATACGTGCTTCACCGCATGCTATCAAAGTGATTCACATGACATATTAGACAACCAAACCTATTAGTTGCATTTTGTATGTGTTACATTAGTCATTTGCATAGTTAGGATCATGTATTTTCTAACCCTATTATTTCTTTTGACTCACCTCGGAGTACTAGGTGAGCACTTATTGCTTTAGCATATTGCATGGGTGTGATTGTTTCCATGTCAAGCATGATTACCATGAGGCTAAGTGCTTAATTGATATAACTCTTGAATGCCTATGGATGAAGGCTAATTGCTTGAATTGGAATAATTTGATGAATGTGCATATGAGATCAATTTTCAAGTGGTACATATTCAAAACCTTTTGAAAACAAACATGAAATGAAAGAGTTCCAATTTTTGCAAATTCGTCTATACTTGTGTGCGTCACATAGTAAAAATAGCCTAATAATCGGAACAAGAGCATATAATGTAAATAAGAATCACATCATGATTAGTAGAGGCCAATCTTTGATCAGGCGAGTGGGGTGCTCAATTCATGACCTTCTCCTCTTGTACCTAAGTTCCAGAACCAAGGCACTTTGGTGATGACAAATAAGTGGCCTTTGGCACGAGTCTCGAGTTTCTTAAATTTCTCAAAAATATTTAGGTGGCGACTCTGACATCTGGCAAAGTAGTCCATTTTTGGCATTTTGATTCAAAATTGATTTTCGAAAAGATTTGCTGGATTTGGACTCATTTGTGTTTATCTATTTCACATTGCACTTGTGAAATTAGATTCAAAACCATGGGAGTCCGAACTATAGGGCTATCGTATCTGAAAGGAGCACAAAAAGCAAGCTACAGTTTTTGGCGACTCTGCTAAGGAATTTAGAGAACTTGACTCGAACTTCATGATGTGAAATTTTATCTACAGTTATATGTTCTTTGCATTGCATTTGCGTTTGTGCGCTTAAGTCACTGTGTTTGTCATCTGCTATTCTTGGACGGTTTACTAGAGGCTTGCCCAAAAGCTTACCAAAAGGCTGACCGGTAGTGGGCTCTGCCATGTTGGGAACACAACCCTTGGATCTGGACTACTGTTGTACCGTTTGATTCTCCTTTTCACTTCTCGATGTTAAGTGTGAGAGGTATATTAGGTAGTCTTGCTGAGGTACCCCTATTTTGACCATTTGGCCTAGTTGCATATAGAAAAGCCATAGAGACTGTTCCAAACTAGGACATGATGCTCACTCGAATGTAGGATTGCGTGAAACCGCTTGATTGAAATAGTGAATCCTAGTTCATGATGAAATTAGAACAGGGTAACCCTACCCTCTCATAGGAGTGTTTTGGCTCTCTCTTAACTGGTATGTGCTTTACAATGAAACTGTACAGGAATGTGCATATAAGTTACAAGGTTGGTATCTGTTTTAGAGAAGAATTCATGGGGAGTACATGCCTACAACTTTGATCATGTCTGTGTTGATAACATCTTAGCTGAGGTGTTGTGCGATTTCTGATTGCTACTCTTTTACTTTATTTCTTTTGCTTGGTAGTTTAAACCATAGTTCATAAAGTTCAGTTATCCCCCAAGTACTCTAGACCTGAGTCAGAAGACTTTGCAAGACCGGCGAGCTTGTTCAGGGACAACTCGTGTTTACCTCATTCTTACCGGTTACAAGACGAAGGAGAATCAGATAGGGTTCGCCAGTCCAATTCTTACAGCAATCACCTCTCAGCTCACCTGTGTTCAGTTTGATTCAAGAGCAGTCATCCACTTCCAGTCCGATTCAAGACCAGTCACTTATTTCAATGGCACAGTATCCCCCGGCCAATATGGAGGAACTGATACTCCATCTGCAACAAATAGTTGAGACCCTACAGCATGATGTGGCCCGTCAGGCTGAGGTCATGACTAGGCTATAGCAACAGCCACCATAGCCGACCATGTCTGCATCCCGTGTGCCCACCACAGCTATCCCTGCACTCGGTGCCATCGCTAATCTTGCCAATGTTCAAGAAAACCATGGCAATCTAGCAGAACCTATCCTGGCGCAAGCTTCCAAAAACCTGGTTTGTCAGACTGAGGCACCATTCGAGTTCGAGGTTGATCCAACGGCGCTTAAAGTCACTAAATTGGAGAAACTATTCAAAAGAGCACAAGGGGTTAACTTCATCCTAGACATAGAGGATTGATACACTGATTCTACGATTACATTGCCAGATTGGTTTAAGATGCCGCACATTGATCATTTTGACGGTTCCGGGGATCCAATGGTTCACTTGCGGCTGTTTTCAGATATCCTGCGGCTGATGGGCTTAACTAGACTACAAAAGCTGTCTCTTTTTGGTCACACCATATCGGGTATAGTAGCTATTTGATACGCCAAGCTGGAAGATTCTGTAAAGTAGAATTGGGAGGAGTTGGCCGAAGCCTTCATTGCTCAGTACTCTTACAATACGCAGATTGAGGTCACAACTCGTGATCTTGAGGTAACCAGTCAAGAGTCGAAGGAGGGTTTCTCTGAATTTGTAACAAGATGGAGAGCTAAAGCCTCGATGATGATCATGAGGCCTTCCAAAAAGGACCAGATCAAAATGGTCATCCGAAATTTGCATGGCAAGATGTTACAGAAAATGATTGTGCTCCTGTTATTTACGTTTATAGAACTTCATGAAATAGGAGTGCAAATCGAGGATGCCATGAAGTAGGGGCTTATTACTGACAATAAGGAGCCGACTAAGAGGCCATTCGTTCCAATGCTACCAGTGGTAGCACAACTGCGAGGCCATCGGATGTAAGTGTTGTCACCACCACAAAAACTGCCGACATCTTTGCCAGCTATACATGACCTTATCCATAGCCATGCAGGTGCTTGTCAAGAAAGGGCACCTAAAACCCTTGGAACCTTGCCCACTGCCTGACCCTCTTCCACCCAAGCATAACCTCGCAAAATACTGTGCTTTTCACCAACAGCACCGTCATGACGCCGACCAATGCTTTCAATTGCGTCATGAGATTCAGGACCTCATTGACAACAAGGTTATCACTCCACCTTAGAAACTGAATATAACCACAAATCCACTTCCAGGTCATAATCAAGTCCCCCCACCTCGAAACCTAAACCTTATCCATACACTGGCCACCTCTTATGACCCCAGCGTATATATTACCCCCTTCCACCTATTGAAACTGGTGTTGTTCCTTCTTGAGGGCACAGACTTGTGCTTGATGGACGCATCTAATCTACAAGCTAAGCTTCACAGGTCAGTGGTGATGACTCTTGTAGCATGAGGGATATCGACCTCGGAAGGAGATACTAGTCTGTTATCGGGGTGTCCCAGGGACTTTTGTGAAAAAACATATGATCCGAGTTGCTATATCGCGCCAACCATGCAAACTAGGCCCAAGGTGGTGCTACTAACATAGGTGGATCTTAATGTGGTTAGGGAGGATAGTCCGAGCCAAGGGTTGGACGACCTAGCAAATCTTGAAAAAGATCTAGACAACTTGCAGTTCTTCGATGAGCATGATCAGGGAGATGTATAGATCACGTGGTTTGACATGAATGGATTGATCAATAATACTGGATGGCTGAGTGATAAGGAAGAAGAAATTGGGATGAAACCAGAGGGAAAGAAAACAGAGGTAGCTGTAGTGGCCGGGAAGGCTGATGAGAAAGGAAAAGTGCCATAGGGCACATGTGTGGGAAACCCAACCCAAGAAGTGGGAGTTATGAACACTACAGATACTTTTAAGTGGAGCAAGACTCACTCACTACTCAACTGCCTTTGTTTACTAAAATTAGTTTTTGTTTCTGCAATGAATTACTGATTGAGCAGAAGAAGAAAAATCAAAATACAGAATATGACATCATTATCCCAGTTGATAGCATGGGTTTTGGTGAGTTTCCCTGCATCTGAAGAATTCTCTAAGTTGGATTTAAATATTTCTTTGTGAAGCCATTCCAAAACAAAATTTGGGTAGTTATAGTAATATCTAGAGTATCTCCACCACTTTTTTTTTGAATTCATTCCAGACAAACATTGGGTGGTTATATGTGTATACACTAACTATACTATAACCTTTCATTAAAAGCAAATCAAAAAACTAACCAGTTAGGCTTGTGCTTGGTTGGAATAGTGTACATGAAAATATTTTTTTTTTCTTTTCTATTTTGTTGTTAATTGTTCAATTTATAAGAAAATTTATATACAAAAATTATTTAAATCTTCCCTGGATATATTATTACCTATACTTTTTATGGAAAGAATTCGAGAAAAGTTTCTTTCAAAGAAATTGTTATGGTGAGACCCCCATTTTTTTGGGGATGCAAAGAAGAAAAAAAAATTTGAATTTTCTCTTTCCTTACCTTTCTCATCAATTGAGTGAAGCATTACCAAATTTCATCAACAACATGAGCACTAGGCAAGCGAAGTTCTCCTGAACCAGGTGCTTTGGCTTATGCTCCCATTTAGGTATTATTCTCCTGAACCAAGTGCTAGTGGTAGAAATGAGGTCAAGAGACATGTGCATATATTTAGTTCTTATGAGAAGGTAAAGCTCTTACGTATCAAGGTAGGTAGATGTACACCATAACTCATGACAATGCTAAATTCGGTAGGTTTATGATTTGTTTGACTAGAGTGTTTACATATATTTCAATGTAAGGAATTTTATTTAAGTTTTTTTATTTTATGAAATGTTTAGTTCATATAAGAAGGTAAAGTTCTTGTAAGTGAATAAACATGAATCAATGTAGGTTGATGTACACCATAAATTGAGTATTTACATATATTTCAAATGTGTCATATGTGACTTGAGCTTTTAATTTTCTGAAAGTCGAGCGTTCATGCTACATTCATTCTAGGTGCTTTGACTTTCTAATAATTTAATCTCATTATGTTTGTGTATAATCTAGGTGTCTATATTTATATGCATGTAGGTTAGTGTCATTGCCTTTTTAATTTTGGGTAGTGATATGACCCTTCATAGTTCATGGGGATGCTCTGAACTTATAGATTCTTTAGCCAAAGCTTATTGTGGTTCTTATTTTTCTCTTCCTTTTTGATTTTAGTAATTTGTGTTTGTCATGTGTTCTGGTTTTTGCAGCTAACTTTTGCAGCTTGTTGGGTCGTGCGCTGCTATCTGTTACATGGCCATTTGGGTTAGATACACAGACGTGCACTTAATCTTTGGTGTTTCTATGACTTTAGAGCATGTGTGGCTCAACAGGGAAAGCTGAATAATCAGTTGAAGCAGTAGCTCTGGAAGATCTAGGTATGCTATTCTAGTCTGTATCTCTCTACCAATGATAGGAATTGCCACTTCTTTTGTAACTGACTTTAGATACTCAGTATGATAGTTTTATCTGTTTCTCATTCTTTAGATGTTCTAGCCAATTCTTATTTAAGTTTTGAAACCTGATGTCGTTGATGAATATTTTTTTAGATTGTGAATGCTTCATTCATTTGCTTGCCTAGTTCTCATGTTATAGGGCTGTAAACAAGCGAAGTTCTTATGGTCATTTGCTTTGTTGTCATCCATGAACTTGTTCAAGTGCTCAGTAATGACATCATTCTTTGTTTTGCGGGAGAAACAAAATTCCAAGAAGGAAATTGATTAGCTTGAGTTGAAGTCTTGTTTTTACAAGCGTCAGTTCGCCATGAGCATTCACTAGCATACCTAATAAACCAGGTATCCCATGGCTTAAACACACTAACCAACACTTAGCTGCATGCATGGAAGCTGCCTATAATTATAATACATCTTTGCATTATTAGCCAAGCAAGTTGACTCAAATCTTGTTGACCTTTGATCCATTTTGCTTTGTTGTCACTTCTTTTAGGTCTCTAATTCTAAGTGGCTTTTTGAATGCAAATATAATTTATTAGAAGACCTTTACAAAGTGCTTGCCTACTACTAGATGTTTGTGACTTTGTGTAGCTGTGTATATATATACACATAAATTTTCCTATGTGTATGGTGATCTCATGTGCTCTTTCTTCATGTTGATTCCTTTTCATTTTTAATTTAAATGTAGTGCCTCTGTTCAGCTTCTTGCTTAATCGTGATGTTTTAGAGATTGTTTACGCTAATCATAGTATATTTGTTTTATTTTTTATTTCTTTTCAGAGAGGAGGTAATAATTGTAACACAACACTCAGAAAATGGCAAACATAGTTGGGTCTTATATCAAAGTTAAAAGTAACTATTGAGTTGAAATCTCATCCCCACTGTGATTCATTCCTTCCTATATGATTCATTCCTTCATACATAGCACCATGTTTTGAGATTAATGAACCACCTTTTCATCTTCTAAAGTTCATGACCCTTTCCCATTGTCAAGCATAAGGTTTTTATTTTTAGTTGCTCAGTTACTTCAATTGGTATTGATTTTTAATAACCTTAGGCCATGTTTGATTCACAAGACTAATAGTGAGGTACTGAAGTGTTGTTGGTCCTTCGTAGATTATCACTACATTCTTTTTTTCCGTATCTGCAAATTCTCTAATAATTTTAAACTTATTTTTTGACAAGGCCGTCTGTTTTGTTATGACTATGTGTAGGGAGATTCAAAACATTTATTGTTGGCTCACCTTTTTGACAAACCTTGCTTTCTAGGATTGCTTGCGATAAACATAATTATAGTTTATTTTGTTTAATTACTTTAAACTTCTATTAGTAAATAGATTGTATTAAATTTTTGCAGCAATGTGGTGATGGCATACAAGCAGTCAATAGGTCTATCCAAAGATGCCACTAGATTCTTGAACTATTTGTGCATAAAATTGATCACATGGAATAATAGTTTGCTATGCATACATGTCATAGTTTGCCGGATATAGAAATAATGGAGATAGATATCGAGTTGGACTTTGGATGTCGAGACTAGTGTACATTCCAACTTTATAGCAAGGATGCGGTAATAAAATCAGCTGCCCTTGATTATTGAAATATTGCACTACTTGAACAATTCTAACATGAAAAATTGATGGGAAATTGATGCGAAAACCGTGCTCCTTAGATAGCCAATTACTTAATGTTAACTAAATCAATCAGTTCTCTAGTCACCTCTATGTAAAACTAGATCCTTTCTCAATCAAGTCATACTCACAGCCCTAACCTATGTTATCTTTTGCCTTCCTCTTGTCATTTGGCACCCTCAACTTAGAATGAACGACTTATTTGTTTCTATGCTATAATTGGTCCGATTTTGTCTTTTGTACGACAAGAACAGTCTCTACAAAAATAATAAGTTTATTTATATGCTTCTAGCAGTTTCTGAATTAATTTGTGTTTTTATTTTTCAGGTCAAAAATTTCTTGGAGTGATGTAAAACATGGTCAAAGAATTCAAGAATTCAAGAACTTAGTTTTTTTCAAGTTTTTTCATTTTTTAATATATGTAATCACAGTTAAAAACTTTTTATTAATTCCTTTGTATATACTTTTGAACATTTAACTTTCATTTATGAAATATATGACGTTATTCCATTCAATATATGGTTGTGATTCAAAATATAGTATATAGTGTGTATTACATTCTTCAAATGCATATACAAAAATAATGTTATCACATGTTTTATTAATTATTAATTACACTTAAAAGATGTGATCTAACTGTTATTAATCACACTTAAAAGATGTGATCTAAATATTATTAATTACACTTAAAAGATGTGATCTAAATGTTATTAATCACACTTAAAAGATATGATCTAAATATATCACACTAAAACTGTGTGATCTAAATGTTATTAATCATACTTAAAAGGTGTGATTAAAAATGACTCTTTTTAATCACACTCTCAAAGATCACACTTTAATAAAACTTAAAAGGTGTGATTAAATAACATACATCATACAAAAAAAGTGTGATCTTTATCTGTTTTTGTAGTAGTGAAAGTTTGAAAGAGAAAGAGTTGAGGATAGCCTGAAAATCGCAACCATGTGTTGCCCCGAGGGGGGCACTTGTACTGTAAAAATGATCCAAGTAAAGCCAGACAATTGTTTGTTAGCAGTTGATAGCGAGTGATGGGATGACAATGATTTTCAAATAATACATGATATGCTGAGGAGATAGACCATCTTACCTGAAGTGGACGGTTCTTTAAGCTGCCACACCTGGATCAAGCAAAGCCATCAGGAAAGGACAAGGTGGTCGAGAAACAGAAGGAGGAGGAGGAGTTAGTTTTGAAGCAGCTTGAGAAAATCCAAGCTGATATCTCTATTTGGGGACTCCTCATGGCACCACGGGTGCATCGGCAGGCAGTGTTGTCGGTAATGGACAAGGCTAAATTGTCTATTGATACTACGCCCGAGGAACTTGTGGGCCTGGTCTTTCCAGGTGGTGCCAAGCCAATGCTCACTTTCTCTGACAAAGAGCTGCCACCGGAAGGATCGGCTAACAACAAATTGTTATACATTTCTGTGAAATGCAGGGAGAAGTGGGTGCCAGTGGTGTTGGTAGATACTGGTTCTACCATTAATGTATGTCCTTCCCGTACTACCTATGTGGTTGGCCTCAAACCGGCAGACTTTATCCCCACAGCCCAAATCATACGAGCGTATGACAATCCAAGTAGAGAAGTCATGGAAATCGTGAAAGTGCGAGTCTAGGTGGGCCCGTGATTCACTCTGGCAGAAGCCCGGGTAGTATAAACCATTCTGGCCGTGGACAAAGGCATGTATGTCAGTGCCTAGTCCATCTACTTTATGAACAATCTGCGACATGTTCTGGGAATAGGGCTTGGAAAGAGTGAGCAGAAGGTGTTGCACCACTAGCAGAGGTGCCTCATAACCCGCATGCCTTTGGATTGGGTTGTGTACCAGCCAAAGAGGACTGGTTAAGAAAGGGAGAAGAAATGAAGAGCAGAGCTAAGGCCAAGAGAGTTACGAAGCATTATGAGCTCATCCACAGGCCAATCCGAGGGATGCTAAACGGCAGTTTTGTTCGAGAGGGAGAGGATTTCCCTTTTTGTGGCTTCTCTAAGCCTTGGGTCAATTCGTCGAAAAAATGCGTCCTCGGATACAAGATCTTCTTTGATCTACAACTGCAGAATAGTGATGAGGAAGGGGCTGAGCCAAGCATCAAAGCTAACCAGAGCACAGAAGAGAACTCAAACAACAGCGAGACTGAAGTAGGGGTAGCACTGGAACCTCCTTACAATCCCACGGTTGACCTAGAAAACTTGGGGGATAACTTTACTGTATCCATGATCAGGGAAGAACCGGGTGTGGATCGAACCAGTGGTATTTTGGATGCATCAAAGGCGCCATGTCTTACTTGGTAGCTGGAGGAAGGCTTTCTTTCCAGTTCTGAATCAGGTGATGAGCTAGAATCTGATTCCACCGAGTTTGTGGAGTCGAAATCAGATTCAAGTTAGTCTGGAAGGTTTGAGTCTGGCATTCCTGAGGGTGGTAACCCGGATGCCAAGGTCCTGTCGAGGTCCTCTTTTTCTTTTGCTTTTGAGTTTATTATAACCAAAGAGCCGAAACTTATGAATGAAAACACTGTAGATTCTGTGTACTTCTCTGTGCCGCTGATTTATTGCATTGATCAAGATTTTCAAAATTTTAATAAAAACGAAGAAGAAAAAATTCCTCTGGCATTGAAAAACTTGATTAATCGAGAAGAGAAGAGGTATGCTGAGCCTTGTTCTGATGAAATCATTACCATTAATGTGGGTACTGAGAAGGATCCACGCTTGGTCCAAATCGGGTCCACGTTGTCTTCAGAGGAACGTGAGCGTTTAATCACTTTATTAAGAGATTTCAAAGATGTTTTCGCATGGTTTTACGAAGACATGTCTGGAATCGACTCTGAGATTGTACATCACAGAATTCGTCCAGATTGGGCACTAAAAATTAAGGAAGAGGTCACCAAGCAGATTGATACAAGATTCTTGTTAGTATCCAAGTATCCGACCTGGTTGGCCAATATCATCCCAGTGCCGAAGAAGGATGGCAGAATCCAAGTTTGTGTCGACTTTCGAGATTTGAATAGAGCCAGTCCGAAGGATGACTTTCCACTGCCACATATTGATGAGTTGGTAGACTTCACCACTGGCAATGCATTGCTATCATTTATGGATGGGTTTTCTGGGTATAACCAGATCCTAATGGCACCTGAGGACAGAGAAAACACCGCATTCACCACACTGTGGGGGACCTACTGTTACAGAGTCATGCATTTCGGGTTGAAAAATGCTGGGGCTATCTATCAGAGGGTTGCGACCACCATTCTACATGACATGATCCACAGAGAGGTTGAGGTGTATGTAGACGACATGATCATCAAGTCTAAAGAGCGAGAAGGTTACTACACCGCACTGGAAAAGTTCTTTCAACGGATCAGGGAATACAGATTGAGGTTAAACCCATAGAAGTGTACCTTCGACGTAACGACAGGAAAAATGCTGGGATTTCTGATCACATAGAGGGAAATTGAAGTAGATCCTTCTAAAATCAAGGCCATCTTAGAAATGCCACCATCGAGGACTGAAAATGAGGTGTGCGACTTTCTGGGTAAAGTACAATTCATAAGAGGGTTTTTTTCAAAACTAACCTTGACTTGTGAACCACTATTTGGTCTCCTAAAGAATGGGAATAAGTTTCTATGGGATGATCGATGTCAGTTTGCCTTTGAACAAGTCAAGCAGTACCTCCAGAATCCACCTATACTATTACCATCGGAGCCAGAGAAGCCTTTGATTATGTACTTTTCGGTAACAGATACGACCATGGGGTGCATGGTCACTTAGGAATCTAAAAATAGGGTAGAGAAAGCCATCTACTACTTGAACAAGAAGATGCTAGACTATGAGACCCGCTATACTTCCTTGGAGAAAGCTTGCTTAGCCTTTGTATGGGCTACCAAGAAGTTGAGGAACTACTTATTAGCTCACTCTGTAATCCTGGTTTCAAGAGTAGATCCCATCAAATATCTCTTTGAGAAACCAGCACTTACAGGTAGGCTAGCCCGTTGGCTACTTCTTCTCTCCGAATTTGATCTCAAGTATGTTACACGCAAATTCGTTAAAGGGAGGGCAGTAGCGGAATTCTTGGCAGGCCACCCGGTAGAAAGAGATGAGGCAGTGGAATACTTGTTCCCAAATGAAGACATTCTGCATGTAGAAAAGGAAACGTGGATGATGTACTTTGATGGATCGTCCAATCAATATGGTTATGGGATACTGTAGACACCCCATTTTGACCGGCCCTAAGACTTGGGCACTTTATTTTGACCAGTCTCAGCAGAAAAATCAAAGTGAAGCTTTAATCCCAAATCTTAACTATTTTGGTCAAATTATTTTATAATACTAATATTTTATATATTTTTGTATAATTTTATGTGTGTGTATATATGTTTAGGTGTGTTTTATATAAATTGATAAATATTTTATAAACAAAAGAAAATGATAAAAAGAAAAAAACAATATAAATAGAAAACAAAAAAAAAAAAAGAAAAGAAGAAAATAGTGGGGCAGTTTTAAACAAAAAAAAAAGAAAAAAAAAAGAAAAAGAAAGATGAGTGGAATAGGTGGAGAGTATTTTATTGAGAGATAACATTGAGAAAGAAAAAAAAAGTGGGGTCTGTGTTTGTTTTCGGTGGAAGATAAGAGGAGAGGGCAGGTGAAGATTGAAAGAAAAAAAGGAAAGCATTTTCAAAAAGAGAAGTGAGTGGGTGGGAGATGAGCTGTGAGGGAGAATAATGGACAAAAAAAAAAAGACAGACTCTAATCACTTACTCAACACATGCACTAGCTCTCTCTCTTCTCTCTCTAGGACATACCATACCAGACTCACTCTCTGCTATAACACACCCAGCATCTATACATACATCGGGCTCTCTCTCTCGGCTTAGAGGGAGAAATGTGAGAGAAAGGAGATACTACACAGAGAGGATACACACACACGGTTAAAGAGAGAGAAGGAGACCATGAACACACACAACACACAACACCTATGCACACCACCTATGTGTCACAGCCAAGCTAACACACATGCATACACACACCCACGAGATTGAGAGGCACCAAACCCAGCACACAGCACACCCAGTGCACAACATACAGCACACCCAGTGCACAATACACACGCACGGCAGCACAGACACAACACACACCATTCACACACACTCACAGACCCAACACACCACTCAACACACACCCACACACCCACACACGGCACTGCTACACACCCAGCACCCACCGCTACCATCACCATCCACACACACATCACAGCCATGCACAACACACTCTCACCACACCACCACTGCCATCACTCACACACGGCAGCAACACACACACACACCACCATCTCGGTCATCTTCGTCTTCCACCACCGCTGCATACGACACACCATTCACACACAGGGATGGAACTGATTCCTCTCCCTCTCTCTCAGCAATTTGAGTTGGAAAATGAAGAGAAAACACATGCAAGTGGCCTTCTCTCCCTCTCGACCTGAGCTGAAGGAGAGGAAGATGGATAAAAAAAAAAAAAAGCTTTTCTCAGGGACTGACCCAGCTCTCTTCGTCTTCAATCGAAGCTCCGCAGCTGCCAAATCCAAAGGCCACCGTGACTGTTGGCTATGCAAGTTGTGACCCAAGCTACCATGAGTGTTACAGGCGTTGCTACCGACGACGCTATTACAGACAATGCCGCTACAGATACCATCATACAATGACCCAAGCTGCTGCCCACCATTCCTCCTCCTCACTCACCTCGGTTGCTCCAACGGCTCATCAAACCCACCAGCCAACGTACCTCACTCCACCGTCGATATGACGGAGGTTGAAGCAGCGACAACTGATAACAACCGCCTCCACTACTCGACTCAGCTCCGGCGACGATGGTTTCGGCAGAGAAGAACTGGCCGGGATGGCCTAAGAGCTGTGTGTTTGGCTTCATCGTACCTGTCCTCAAAATCGGCAGCATTATCGGCAAAGAGGGGGACCTTAATCAGAAATGTTGAAGGATCTCTCTCTCGCTGGTTTATAAAAAAAGAGAGATAACTCTTTCAACTCTCTCTCTCTCTCTCTCTCAGGTTTTCTTTGTGTCTTGCTTCTGCCCTACTTTGTGCCTTGACTGCGTGGTTAACCCCAGAGTGCCAGGATAAAATTTCCAAAACAATTCATGCATAGAGCTCATCAATTTCTGAATGGAAGTAGTTATTCATGTCTCTGTTTTCCTTTTTCATTTATGTGTGTGTTCGTGTGAATATTGTCCCTGTAAAGAATGCTTGCATGATAAAAGTAGTGGATTGATCTTCATTGAAGAATAAAAGATTGTGAGGGATGGAATATTTGACTAATATTCTACATGTATGTTGAACAAGTTAATTTGCTTTTGAACTTTCTAATGTGGTGTAATGCTATGTATCTTATGCAGCGAGGATCCATTTAATTCAACATAGTCAGGGGTTGACATGAAGAGAGCTGGATCCTCATGGAAGCAGCTAGGGTTGTTAAGGATTAACCATATCTTTTGCGAAGAAATGGATGTGTGGATTGTTTGGCTAATGGAAGACTCACCAGACTAGTAGATTCGAACAGCGGAGATGAGAGAATCTGTTGGACGTAACACCCCGCCTCCATAGAACATGAGTGGGGCCTCCATTGAAGATGAATTGACATGGGCTGAGGTGTACAGGCCTGCGAAATTGAAGACATTTGGATCTTTGTTAGTTGATGAATATGCCAGTGATGAAGTGCTTTATTTTATTTTTATTTTGAGTGTTTGTGAGATTTTTATTTTATTCATCTCACTCGGATTTGTAATGTTTAAAGTATTGTAATAATCCCCCACCCCGCTTCTTTATATCCCATTCTTTAATCGTTTTCTTTACCTGTACATATGTATATATTTGACATGCCATGCATATCCATGCTTTACATTCATGTCTCATGCATTAAGATTCGGCTATATTTACATGTGTGGATTTAATCAATTCTTCTGTGATTCTATGCGCTACCTCATGTTCTTGAGATGATTCACATGCCATATCTTAGAAGCCGAATCTTTAGTTGCATCTCATGAGTGAATTGCATTAGGATTCTGTATATAAGATCATGCATATTTTACTAACTTTGTTTTGTAGTTGTTCGAGGGACATCGGTAAATCTGTGAGTTTTTATGCTTTAGCATCTCATTTGTGTGTGATTTTCTTATTATGTTTAGCATCCTACCATGTGGCTATTTGCTTAAGTGATAAACTGTATGAATGCCTGTGGATGAAGGCTTGTTGTTTGAATTGAAATAATTCATAAATGTACGTTTTAGGCCCACTTTGTAGTGGCAAATTCACAAACTTTAAGCCCACTTTGTCAAGTGGCAAAATCAAACCTTTTCAAAACAAACATGAAATTGAATTGTTCCAATTTGAGCAAACTAGTCTATACTTGTATGCTTCACATAGTAAATTTTAGGATTTATTCAATAATCAGAACATGAACATATAAAGAAAATAAAAAGTCATATCATGGTTTAATAGAGGCCGATCTTTTGATCGGGTGAGTGGGGGTGCTCTTCCCCTCTCATACCTAAGGTTCCGAGCCAAGCATCCTTGGTTACGACGAACAGTGGCCTTGGCACTGAGTCATGGGTTTCCTAATTTCCCAAAAATATTAGGTGGCGACTCTGAGATCTGATGACGCAGTCCATTTTTGACAAATTTGCAATAAAATAGATTTTCAATAAAAGTTGCCAAATCTGGACTCTCATCTATGTTTCACATTGCACTCATGAGAATAGATCAAAGAGATCTCGGGAGTCCAAACTATTTAACGTGCGCGGGTACCCCCCGGGCATGTTACAGTTTCTGGCGACTCTGCTGGGGAGTTATGAAACCTTGACTCGAACTCCATGATATGACTTTTATTTTCAATTATATGTTTATTGCATTGCATGCATTGGTGCACTTAAAGTTCCTGTGTTGCCAGATACTGGTGGAACACAGGCATACTTTTTGTGACACTAACCTATCTCTACGTTACGTTAGAGGCCTTTTGTTGTAACCTTTTGAGATTTGTCAAAAGGGTAGCTTTGCTATCTAGCTCTGCTATCTAGGTTCTCAGACTCCGAAGAGAGGCTTTTGATTCTTCTCTGATTTCCTGGGATCTTTATTGGTTATGACCCAAAGGACTCTTTGGTAACGTCACCTTGACTTAACCCTTAAGTAAAGCCAACCTTGTACATATAGTGAGCTATATACCTTTCAAATTAGGACAGGATGCTTTCATTTCTGGGATGTATGATACCGCTTGTGTGAATAGTGAAACCCTAGATCATTCCAAACTAGGACAGGATAACCCTACCCTCTTTAGGGGTGTTTGTTCTCTTTCCTGTTATGTGTTATGTGCAATGTATTGGATCTATACAGGGGTTCTCAAATTAGAATGAGTGGTTCAGGCATTTCAGTTTGTAGGGTTCAGCGTGTTTTTAGTGAGGGCATAATTGAAGTTCCGTTTTGTTTCTGTAATTGGGGAGTGTTCACCTGTTGATTGCACGAGCTTTATTTTGAATGTTGTGGCTGGCCACCTTTGACTAGCAAAATTGAGAATGTTTTATTCTGAGTTTGAATTGAGTATTGAGTCTAAGTTTGACTTCACCAAGTTTAGAGTTAGAGTCAGGCTCGAGTCAGCTAATGAGTCAGAGTCTGTTGATTTCGATAGTGCTAACCTAGACATTTTCCTGTCTAGGTCCTCTTTGTCATTTTCTTGAGTATGTTGTCAAAAGTCTGTTTGCCATTGTTTGAGTCATAGTCTCTTTTCAATAAACAGAAAAAAAAAAAAAAAATGCCATAGAGTCTGCCTGCTTCTCTGTGCCTTAATTCATCGCATTGGCCAAAGTTTTTTCAAAACTCTGATAAAAACGAAGAGGAAGAATTTCCTCGGGATTTGCAAATTTTGATCAACTGAGAGGAAGAGAGGTGTGCAAAGCCTTTGATGAATAAAATATTTTTGTTAATGTGGAACTGAGAAGGATCCTGGCTTGGTCCAAACATTGGTTCTATCTTATCTTCGTAAAAGTACGAGTGATTAGTCACTTTGTGAAAAGATTTCAAAAACTATTTTTGCGTGGTCCCTACGAGACATGCCTGGAATTGATTATACAGCATAGGATCCCTCTTGATTCGAGGTCCGACCTCCTTAGCTCCTTAGCTTTCAAACCTTGATTTGAAGTATTCAATGATCATTCAAAGTGTAAGGCTTGCGTAGCCGAATTGGAAATAGCCGTTGAACTAGGGGCCATGATGTGATTCAAATGGAGGCAGCCCTTCAACTAAGGGCAATAAGGTCGAATATGATTTAGATTGGAAATAACCCTTGAACTAGGGGCAATGATGTGATCCAGATTGGAAACAGACCTTGAAGTCAGGGCAGAGAATGTGATTTCGATTTGAAACAGCCCTTGAACTAGGGGCAAAAGTGTGAGGCTTGCATAGCTGAAATGGAGGTAGCCCTTGAACTAGGGGCAATAAAGTATCACCCTTGAGAGGTTCGCTGGACCGAAAACTCGGAAGGGCGACCCAGGCAAAAGTTAGAGCACAAAAAAAAAAAAAAAAAAAAAAAAAAAAAAAAAAAAGAGGAAAATAAAAAGAAAAATGAAAAGCTCGCAAGGTTGAAAACCCGAAGGGCGGCTTTGGCAAAAGTTAGAGCGTAAAAGGAGAGTGTCAATACCCGAGTGAACCTTAGCCAAAACTATGAGGCCTGTGATTCAGATTGGAAGCAACCCTTGAACTAGGGCAAGAAGGTCAGATGTGATTTAGATTTGGAGCAGCCCTTGAACTAGGGGCAAAAGGTTGGATGTGATCAAAGAGTTAAATTGAATCGTTTCCCAATGAAGACCGCCCAGAAAGGCAAAACCTAGAATTTGAGAGAATGAATTTTATTATTGAAAGACAGTCGAGTTCCTATCCACTACACTAGGGGCAACACTAGGGGCAAATTCAGACCCAATTAGTCTAATCTCTACATCATCATAGCTACCGGTCAAGTGTAGCAGTTGTTCTTATAGTTGGCCTAGAGATTCCACTATCAACATGGACAAGTTAAAATGAAAGTAACCCTTGAGAGGCTCGCTGGGCGGAAAACCCGGAAGGGTGACCCAGGCAAAAGTTAGAGCAGAAAAAAAAAATGATGAAAAAAAAATGAAAATGAAAAAAAAATGAATGAAAATGAAAGCTCGCAAGGTTGAAAACCCGAAAGGTGGCTTTGGCAAAAAGTTAGAGCACAAAAGGAGAGTGTCAATACCCGAGTGACCCTCAGCCAGAACTACGATGGCCTGATTCCTATCTTTGGGATACGTAGGTAGCTTCATCTTGAAGTTCGGCCCAAATAATTTTTCAACTCATTCATTTTGTCCATGTTTGATTGGTGTATCTTTAGTCGAATTGGTTGTCCTATTCGTGTTTGATTGGTGTATCTTCATTCTGCTCAGCTCAATTGGTTTGATTTAACTTGGTTCAGTTCGGTTCAATTCGGTTTGGCGGTTCGGTTCGATTCGGTCCGGTCCAGTTTTGCTCGACTTCATTCGGTTCGGATTGGCTTGGTTCGGTTTGCTTCATTCGGATATCACCATTGATTATCTGGCTTGGGACTATGCACCCCAATGGTTGATTCCATGTTAGTTGGGTAGTGGCCATTTGCAAAAATAGGTTTTGATTAATTTGAATGAAACTGACTAATTTTTCTCGAAAATTGTTCCATTTTTGCAAAACTTGGACCATTCTTTGGATTTGAAAAAGGAAAATTTTCAGTGCTCACAACTTAGCTTACATGATTTCAAAACAGAAAATGGAATAAGTATGTTAATCTAACTCTCATGTTGATCAAAACATGTTTACAAAAAAATCAAGAGACAAAAAAAGGGTGAAGGCAATGAACTAGGGGCATAGTCGAGTTAGAGATTCTGTCTTCTCCACCGCTCGAGTCAACTATTCAGTGCATATAAGTGTGTATTCATACCAGTCAGTGTATATAAGTGTGTATTCATACAAATCAGGGTATTCATACCAGTCAGTGTATATAAGAGTGTTCCTTTCATACCAGTCGGTGCATTTATACTAGTCAGTGTATATAAGTGTGTTTGGATTAATTTGCTTCTTTTTTTTCAGTTCGTTAGGTCATTTGTTGATTTAGGTCAGTAAAGAGTGAATGTCTAATTCAGAGTTCAAAAATTCAATCATTCTCAAATTCAATCAAACAAAATTGTTTTCAAGCTCAAAGTGATATGCCAGTCATGCCAGTGATGAGCAAAAAAAAGAAACTGATTTTATTGAAGTCAGGGGAGGACATCCTCGATCACAGAGACACAAAACAAAAAAAAAAAAAAAAACAACAACAACAACAACAAAACAACAAAAAAAAAAAAAACAAAAAGAGAGAGTAGCATTTTCTCAGTTTTCCAGCAGTAGCTCGACGGCGAAGATTACAACCGGCTTCATTTGCACACAACTTCGTTGCCCGACTTTGCCATCAGCTCCCTCGTTTCATCTTTACTTCTTCAAAGCTCTTGAAGACTCTGCATCGGCCTTGGCAGAGCTTTCGAAGGAGATTATTCCTCGCTGGCCATCAATTTGGTTATGCGAAGGAACTCTAAATTGAGCCACAGAGGTGGCCTATCGTTTCAACTCATTGATTTGTTTTCTTCAATCCGCTAACTTCCCCTCGAGAATCTTTGTACATATGTTGAAGTAAAGAAAGTTGTGCATTCAATCGATGCACCTCACACGTTCTGTTTCTGGCAGCCACCGGACAAGTTGGAGACCGCAGTCACGTCTCCGCCACATGACCTCAGCGTATACGTGTTTTGCTTCGATGTCAGACTGTGCCGCATGATTTGTTCAACTGATATCGCTGGAAAGTTAAAAACGGAGAAGAAGGAGGATCTCGTGTTAAGGTTCAGGGAGATCGTAATTGGTCATCTCTATCGTAGACTCATTTAGGTCTGGAAAAAGAGTGAGAGAACTTGTGAAGGTGGCCATGGCAGAGAAGAGTAATGCAAAAGAAAAAGTTACAGAGTGGTGGCAGAGAATTGCAGGCTTTTCTCTGCCTCTCTCTTTCACACGGCCTCAACTTAGAAGAGGATGAAGCCAAAGAACAGACAAGAGGGAGGAAGGCTCGAGACGATCATGACAATCGGTGCAAGATTGGATAGCCTGTCGGTCAGGCCGCCGCGATTGTTGATATCGCGCGATAGAACACGACGCTCAAAGAAGATGAAGGAAGAGAGAGTGACACAAAAATAGGAAGAGAGTAAGACAAAACAGAAAGAGAGGCGGGAAAGTTTTGTTATATATGTATATGTATTGTATAGCTATGTATATATATATATATATATATTTGTTTGAACATTTGGTCACAGGTGTGGCTTGGGTTCAGTGGTTTGGCCTAGTGGGTTGAGGATTCGTAGACCCTAAGCCCGAGGTCAAGGGTTTGACCCCACAACAAATGTTTCTTTGGTTTGTTTTGATTTTGTGTGTATATGTCTCGTATATGTATATATATTTGTTTGCATATCTTGTCACAAGAGTGGCGTGGTTCAGTGGTCGAGGACTCGAAGACCAGGCCGAAGGTCAGGGGTTCGAAACCCCGTATCCCCACATCCATGCATTTTGTGTTTTTCCTTTCTTTTTTGCGTGTTTTACGTACGTGTGCTGACGTCAGCAAACGGAATATGCCTTCTCAGTAACGGCATCTTCCCGCTGACGGTTGCAAACGGAATATTCCCCATCTGTGTATATATCCGTATATGTTTGTGTATAGGTTCATATATGTCTGTGTCGTATATACCTGTATATATACAGTATATGTCTGTGTATATATCTGTATATATCTGTCTGTATATTGTCTATATATGCATATGTGTATACCATATGTACATATATGTGTGTATTGATATGTAAATATCTGTGTATTAGCCTGCCTGTGTTTGCAATGAGTTCCTATGAAACCAACTGCGACGGTGGAAACTAGAGTTCGAATGGCGATGCCTAGAACGCAAAAGGTTTGGAATTTCCGAGACTAAAGTATGGTTTAAAAACCCAGGGGTGTATCCCCGGCTTGAAATCTGTATGGCAGCCCCATAGGTTGAGATAGCTTGTATGCGCCTCAACTCTGGAAACTGAACTAACCTAGTCTGCCACCCTGTTGGAGAATAGGGAAAGTTGCAAACATAGCCAAGTAGAAATGTGGCTTGCTTCGTGTGTTTTACACAAAGCTTGCCACCCATGTTGCCATCTTCATAGCTTTATCATCACTCCATGATATTACATTGCATTGCACAAATCATGAACCATCTCAATCGGCTTCGCGTAAGCGTCTAAGTCCAATTTTCAAACCGGCTTCGCGTAGCGTATAAGTCCAATCTTCAAACCGGCTTCGCGTAGCGTATAAGTCCAATTTTCAAACCGGCTTCGCGTAGCGTATAAGTCCAATCTTCAAACCGGCTTCACGTAGCGTATAAGTCTAATTTTCAAACTGGCTTCGCGTAGCGTAGAAGTCCAATTTTCAAACCGGCTTCGCGTAGCGTATAAGTCCAATCTTCAAACCGGCTTCGCGTAGCGTATAAGTCCAATCTTCAAACCGGCTTCGCGTAGCGTATAAGTCCAATTACAACCGGCTTCGCGTAGCGTATAAGTCCAATTACAACCGGCTTCGCGTAGCGTATAAGTCCAATTTCCAAACTAGCTTCGCGCAGCGTATAAGTCCAATCTTCAAACCGGCTTCGCGTAGTGTATAAGTCCAATCTTCAAACCGGCTTCGCGTAAGTGTATAAGTCCAATCTTCAAACCGACTTCGCGTAAGCATATAAGTCCAATCTTCAAACCGGCTTCGCGTAGCGTATAAGTCCAATTACAACCGGCTTCGCGTAGCGTATAAGTCCAATTTCCAAACCGGCTTCGCGTAGCGTATAAGTCCAATCTTCAAACTGGCTTCGCGTAAGCGTATAAGTCCAATCTTCAAACCGGCTTCGCGTAAGCATATAAGTCCAATTTTCAAACCGGCTTCGCGTAGCGTATAAGTCCAATTATCAAAATCGGTTAACAACAGCAGGTGCGCCTGCCTGTTTACACCACCTCGGTTAAAATACAGTCAGGTGCGCCTGTCTGTTTACACCACCCCTTCTCCTTTCGCGTAAGACGCGTTAGGTCGTTGATTCACTCGGTTAAAAACATTAGGTGCGCCTGTTGTTTACACCATCTTTCCTCCTTTCGCGTGAGACGCGTTAGGTCGTTGATTCACTCGATTAAAAACATCAGGTGCGCCTAATGTTTACACCATCCTTCCTCTTTTCGTGTGAAACGTGTTAGGTTGTTGATTACTCTTAGTTGAGGTCATCCCTCTCTTGCATGATTATAAGTTTTTCAAAAACAACCGGCTTCGCGAAGCGTGTAAGTCCAACTTTCAAATTGCATTTTAAGCATGTCACTTGCATTCTGCCCCTGAACTACGCTGGTTTGATTCCTTGCAAAGGGATACGTAGGCAACCTTTGGGTTCAACCACTTGCATTACATCTTGTTTGTTTGCCCAAGTCTTACGGCCTTGTCAAAAGGGTCGTCTTCGGGCTTTGACATTCACTCACGTCACTTCATGACTTCGAGCTCTGTCAAAGAGGGGCAACTGTAGACACCCCATTTTGACCGGCCCTAAGACTTGGGCACTTTATTTTGACCACTCTCAGCAGAAAAATCAAAGTGAAGCTTTAATCCCAAATCTTAACTATTTTGGTCAAATTATTTTATAATACTAATATTTTATATATTTTTGTATAATTTTATGTGTGTGTATATATATGTTTAGGTGTGTTTTATATAAATTGATAAATATTTTATAAACAAAAGAAAATGATAAAAAGAAAAAAAATATAAATAGAAAATAAAAAAAAAGAAAAGAAGAAAATAGTGGGGCGGTTTCAAAAAAAAAAAAAAAAAAAAAGATGAGTGGAATAGGTGGAGAGTGTTTTATTGAGAGATAACATTGAGAAAGAAAAAAAAAGTGGGGTCTGTGTTTGTTTTCGGTGGAAGATAAGAGGAGAGGGCAGGTGAAGATTGAAAGAAAAAAAGGAGAGCATTTTCAAAAGAGAAGTGAGTGGGTGGGAGATGAGCTGTGAGGGAGAATAATGGACAAAAAAAAAAAAAAAAAAACAGACTCTAATCACTTACTCAACACATGCACTAGCTCTCTCTCTTCTCTCTCTAGGACACACCATACCAGACTCACTCTCTGCTATAACACACCCAGCATCTATACATACATCGGGCTCTCTCTCTCGGCTTAGAGGGAGAAATGTGAGAGAAATGAGATACTACACAGAGAGGATACACACACACGGTTAGAGAGAGAGAAGGAGACCATGAACACACACAACACACAACACCCATGCACACCACCTATGTGTCACAGCCAAGCTCACACACATGCATACACACACCCACGGGATTGAGAGGCACCAAACCCAGCACACAACACACCCAGTGCATAATACACACACACGGCAGCACAGACACAACACACACCATTCACACACACTCACAGACCCAACACACCACTCAAGACACACCCATACACCCACACACGACACTGCTACACACCCAGCACCTACCGCTACCATCACCATCCACACACACATCACAGCCATGCACAACACACTCTCACCACACCACCACTGCCATCACTCACACACGGCAGCAACACACACATACACACCACCATCTTGGTCTTCTTCGTCTTCCACCACCGCGGCACACGACACACCATTCACACACAGGGATGGAACTGATTCCTCTCCCTCTCTCTCGGCAGTTTGAGTTGGAAAATGAAGAGAAAACACATGCAAGTGGCCTTCTCTCCCTCTCGACCTGAGCTGAAGGAGAGGAAGATGGATAAAAAAAAAAAAAAAGCTTTTCTCAGGGACTGACCCAGCTCTCTTCGTCTTCAATCGGAGCTCCGCAGCTGCCAAATCCAAAGGCCACCATGACTGCTGGCTGTGCAAGTTGTAACCAAAGCTGCCATGAGTGTTACAGACACTGCTACCGATGACGCTATTGCAGACAACGCCGCTACAGATACCATCATACAATGACCCAAGTTGCTGCCTACCATTCCTCCTCCTCACTCACCTCGGTTGCTCCAATGGCTCATCAAACCCACCAGCCAATGTACCTCACTCCACCGCCGATACGACGGAGGTTGAAGCAGCGGCAACTGATAACAACCGCCTCCACTACTCGACTCAGCTCCGGCGACGATGGTTTCGGCAGAGAAGAACTGGCCGGGATGGCCTGGGAGCTGTGTGTTTCGCTTCATCGTACCTGTCCTCAAAATCGGCAGCATTATCGGCAAAGAGGGGGACCTCAATCAGAAATGTTGAAGGGTCTCTCTCTCGCTGGTTTATAAAAAAAAGAGAGATAACTCTTTCAACTCTCTCTCTCTCTCTCTCTCTCTCTCTCTCTCTCTCTCTCTTAGGTTTTCTTTGTGTCTTGCTTCTGCCCTACTTTGCGCCTTGACTGCGTGGTTAACCCCAGAGTGCCAGGATAAAATTTCCAAAACAATTCATGCATAGAGCTCATTAATTTCTGAATGGAAGTAGTTATTCATGTCTCTGTTTTCCTTTTTCATTTATGTGTGTGTTCGTGTGAATATTGTCCCTGTAAAGAATGCTTGCATGATAAAAGTAGTGGATTGATCTTCATTGAAGAATAAAAGATTGTGAGGGATGGAATATTTGACTAATATTCTACATGTATGTTGAACAAGTTAATTTGCTTTTGAACTTTCTAATGTGGTCGTAATGCTATGTATCTTATGCAGCGAGGATCCATTTGAATTCAACATAGTCAGGGGTTGACATGAAGAGAGCTGGAGCCTCATGGAAGCAGCTAGGGTTGTAAGGATTAACAATATCTTTCGCGAAGAAAATGGATGTGTGGATTGTTTGGCTAATGGAAGACTCACCAGACCAGTAGATTCGAAACAGCGGGGAATGAGAGAATCTGTTGGACGTAACACCCCCCCGCCTCCAACTAGAACATGAGTGGGGCCTCCATTGAAGATGAATTGACATGGGCTGAGGTGTGCAGGCCTGCGAAATTGAAGACATTTGGATCTTTGTTAGTTGATGAATATGCCAGTGATGAAGTGCTTTATTTTATTTTTATTTTGAGTGTTTGTGAGATTTTTATTTTATTCATCTCACTTGGATTTGTAATGTTTAAAGTATTGTAATAATCCCCCACCCCGCTTCTTTATATCCCATTCTTTAATCGTTTTCTTTACCTGTACATATGTATATATTTGACATGCCATGCATATCCATGCTTTACATTCATGTCTCATGCATTAAGATTCGGCTACATTTACATGTGTGGATTTAATCAATTCTTCTGTGATTCTATGCGCTACCTCATGTTATTGAGATGATTCACATGCCATATCTTAGAAGCCGAATCTTTAGTTGCATCTCATGAGTGAATTGCATTAGGATTATGTATATAAGATCATGCATATTTTACTAACTTTGTTTTGTAGTTGTTCGAGGGACGTCGGTAAATCTGAGTTTTTATGCTTTAGCATCTCATTTGTGTGTGATTTTCTTATTATGTTTAGCATCCTACCATGTGGCTATTTGCTTAAGTGATAAACTGTATGAATGCCTGTGGATGAAGGCTTGTTGTTTGAATTGGAATAATTCAATAAATGTACGTTTTAAGCCCACTTTGTAGTGGCAAATTCACAAACTTTAAGCCCACTTTGTCAAGTGGCAAAATCAAACCCTTTTCAAAACAAACATGAAATTGAATTGTTCCAATTTGAGCAAACTAGTCTATACTTATATGCTGCACATAGTAAATTTTAGGATTTATTCAATAATCAAAACATGAACATATAAAGAAAATAAAAAGTCATATCATGGTTTAGTAGAGACCGATCTTTTGATCGGGTGAGTGGGGGTGCTCATTATTGACCTTCCCCTCTCATACCTAAGGTTCCGAGCCAAGCATCCTTGGTTACGACGAACAGTGGCCTTGGCACTGAGTCATGGGTTTCCTAATTTCCTAAAAATATTAGGTGGCGACTCTAAGATCTGATGATGCAGTCCATTTTTGACAAATTTGCAATAAAATGGATTTTCAATAAAAGTTGTCAAATTTGGACTCTCATCTATGTTTCACATTGCACTCGTGAGAATAGATCAAAGAGATCTCGGGAGTCCGAACTATTTAACGCGCGCGGGTACCCCTCGGGCATGTTACAGATACGTGTGTTGCTGATAACACTCGATGACTCCCATATACCCTTAGCGTTCAAACTCCGGTTCAAAGTGTATGACAATGAAGCAGAATACGAAACGTGTATTGCTGGTTTGGAAGCTGCCCTAGGACTAGGGGCAATAAGGTTGGATGTCATTGGAGACTCAAACTTGGTTGTTACTCAAGCAAACCGAGATTGGAAAGTCAAAGTAGAGAAAATGAAGGTTTATCATTAGACCCTGGATACGTTGATTCTGAGGTTTGAAAAACTAACATTTACGCATCTGCTTAGAGAGAACAATTGGTTTGCCGACGCGCTAGCAACTCTATCTTCTATGGTACACATCCCGCTTGGAGTCAAGATGTGCCCAATTATCATCGAACTGAAATACACACCAGCTTATGAGACTCTCGCTGGGATAGATGAGGTTCAGGACAGAAACCCCTGGTATTATGACATTTGGAATTTTCTGGAAAAAGAGACGCATCCACCAGGGACAAATGCCAAGAACAAACAATGAATATGGCGTCTAGCCGTCCAGTTCATCATCTGTGGGGATAAGCTGTACAAAAGGGGTCATCTGGGAATGCACAAGCTGTGTGTTGAAGAAGATGAGTAAAAGCGCCTCATGGAAGCCATCCACGGGGGCAAGTGTGGGGCACATATGAACGGTGTGATGCTAGCCCGAAAGATCCTCAGGCAAGGCTCAACTATGGAGGAAGATTGTATTGGTTTTGTGCGGTGATGCCACAAATGTCAAATTCATGCCAATCGCATGGATATCCCGCCGTCAAAGCTCTACAACATGACTTCGCCATGGCCTTTCTCAATCTAGGGAATTGATGTTATTGGTGTTGTCTCGCCAATGGGCTCGAATGGACATGAGTTTATTCTGGTGGCGATTGACTATTTTACGAAGTGGGTGGAAGCTCAATCCTATGTCGTACTGAAGGCATCGCATGTAGCTAAGTTTATTAGAAACAACATCATCTACCGGTATGGGGTTCCGAACGCGATCATATCGGATAATGCTTCACACTTCAAGAAAGAGGTGGTGGATTTACTTTAGAAGTATAATATGGCTTTTCACAAGTCATCGACGTATAGACCACAGACCAACAGAGTTGTTGAGGCTGCAAACAAGAATATTAAGAACATCTTGCGGAAGATGGTGGAAACATACAGGGACTGGTAGGATAAAATGCCATTCGCGCTTTGGGGATACAGAACATCAATCCGAATATCTATAAGGGCAACCCTTTATTCTCTCGTCTATGGGATGAAAGTTGTTCTACCCATCAAGATTGGAGTACCGTAGCTGCGAGTTATGGCCGAGTGTTAGATTGTGGAGGCAGACTAGCAACAAAGTAGATTTGAGAAGTTAATGTTGTTTGATGAAAGAAGACTAAGGGCATTGTATCATGTCTAGGGCTACCAGTGCAGAATTGCTAGGGCTTTTAACAAGAAGTTGAAGTCTAGAAACCTCAAGGAGGGAGATATGGTGCTAAAGAACAACCGAGCTCCCATTTATGACCCTAGGGGCAAGTTCAGACCTAATTGGACTGGTCCTTATATCATCAAGTCTATCTGGTCAGGAGGGGCGATCATCCTTATGGACCTAGATGGCCTGGAGTTTTCGCAGCCGATCAGCATGGACAAGTTGAAAAAATATTATCCTTGAGAGGCTCGCTAGGCCAAAAACCTAAAAGGGTGACTTAAGCAAATGTTAGAGCATAAAAAATTAGAAATAAAGAAAAAACTGAGCTCGCAAGGTCAAAAACCTGAAAGGGCGGCTTTGGCAAAAGTTAGAGCGTAAAAAGAGAGAGTTAATACTCAAGTGAACCAGAACTAAACTATGTATGGCCTGATTCCCATCTTTGGGATACGTAGGCAACTTCATCCTGAAGTTCAGCCATAACCATCTCCAACTCAACTGTCCTGTTCATTATGTTTGATCAGGTCGTCTTTGTCCACTATCTTCTAGCTCAGTTGTGCTGTTTTAGTGATGCAGAAAAGGCCAGTTCGAATATAGAGCAGTGCTGGTGAATCCAGTTATGAGCAGTCGTGATGTGTTGATTCGGGGCTGTGCATCTTCAAGACTGACTCTATGTGTGTTAGGTAGTGATCACTTTCGAAAATAGTTTTGAAAAGTTTTGATAAAAGTTGATTTTGTTCAAGATTTTACTTTTTTACAACTTAGACCATTTTGGGACGAAAAGGAAAATTTTTATTGCTCACAATGTTAATTCCATTGATTTCAACACGGGCACATTCTCCAACTCTCTGATTTAAAATTGAAGTTGCTTTTACATCATAAAATTTGAAAAGAAAAGTCAAAGCAATAAACTAGAGGTATAGATGAGTCAGGTGCTCCTGCATCCTCTGCTCGTGCTTGTGGAAGCCTCTGTAGCTAAAGTTGGCCCAACCTGTGCCTTCTCCTTGAGCCAAGCTAAGCACTCACTGGAAAGGGCATAACTGAAACTAGAGGCAGGGGCCAGAAACTCTCATGTCCTCCAAAAAGTGAGGTACAGGGTTAGGTTTGAAGCACGAATGGGGAATGGAGCTGGGTATTCTATCCCTTCTTCTGGCCGACTTTAATCATGTCCAAACTGGCATCTAAACCGGAAGGGGAAATAGAAAATGCTATGTGTGAGGCCAATCAACTGTATGCCTGGTTGTCGAGTCATGTTGTAGCTCATCTCAGCCAAGTTAAGCCAAGGGCAACGCCAGGCTATGTCAGCTGCGAATCTACCGCACATCCGGTTGCACCACCATCCCTCTGAGGGAAAGTCCACTAGCCGCTGGCGAAAGAAGTAAGCTCGAGCTGAATACTCGGGGCAAGGGTCCACTACTTTCAGCTTATCCATTAACTATATCTGGAAAGGGATGAAAAATAAGAGAGATTAAAGAATAGAGAGATGTATGCGGAAAGAAAAGTAAAGAAAAGGGCTTTGAGAGAAAAATAGAGCGTGAGTGCCGAGTGATGTAAGAAACATAAATAAGAAAAGATGGGAAATAAATACTTGAAGAAGCAGTGGACTCCCCGCGAACAGAGTGGTCTCTCGCCAATGAAAAGCATCCAAACCCATCAGGGTCTTAGCCAGTACCAAACCAATGCAGCTCTGGCCTCTTTTCAAGCATTGAGCCACTTCGATCAACCGAATGCTGGCTCTACCACAACTAGAGGCAAGAAGAAATTGTGCGAGCATATATAAACAGAGGGCATGTTGCCGAAAGCCTCGCCAAAGAAGGTCGCCTCTGTCGCTGATGTCAGAAGACTGGTGAATCAACCTGGTATATCTAGCCCCCCGTCATGAGCAAAAGACCGAGCTTCGTGCAAAGTAAGTCTGCACAACTAATCCAAAGCCTGGGCATGGCCAAAACGGGACTGAGGCATGATCTCCTCGTCGCGCCAGGATTCCATTAGTGCTTGAAATTCTTAAAAAGTCGAACACATTTCTTATACCCCAAAGCGAAATACATGTGTAATTGGGTCCCAACATCGGACCGTACCATAGAGAAATGGAAAACAAAGTGAAATACGACTCAATGAAAAAAGTGCATTTATGCCAAAACCTCAGAAATTCACCTTTTCCGTGCCATCCAAAGTGGCTATCCAACCCGTGAGCTTCTCACCAAGGAATATCTCTATTTGTGGAAGAAATAGCAACAAAAATGAGGTTCTGGCGAAGAATTTGCAAAATAAGGCCTTTTGCAGAAGATAAGGCTGTGAGTGGATGCTAGTTGTGGAGCCACAACAACTGGCCAGCTGGCCACTTTTACTAGCCGACTGTCCACTTTAGTGGCTGGCCGTCCACTTTTGTGGCCTGGCAGTTGGGCAGTTTGGTTGTGTCCTGGTCTTTGTGTTTTAGGTCTTGTTTTGAGTCTTTTGTTTTTAGCAAGTGTAAATAGTTGTGTTTAAGTTGTTGTATTTTGTATTTTGGTCATTGGTTGGCTCATTATCCGATTAAGAACATCACTCCAATACAAGCATTCTCGGTTTCAAATTCAATTCCATTTTCTACGCAAGTGTGGTGCTCATGATGCAAAATATAGTTTTTTTTTATATATATATATAAAACTGTGAGGTTCTACCCCGATCATGGTTTTTGCAAAAGAGAATACAAGTCTTTTCAAAAACAAAAGTAAAAACCTATCTGAAGCTATATATGTGCTAAGCTATCAAAACAAAAAGAAACTAAGCAAAAAGTACAAAAATCAGCACCAGTCGCATCAAGCTCAAGAGGCCCTCTTCGTCCTCTTTCTTGGAGGGGACTCAGGAGCGATATCTCTATCGGCACCGCTATCAGAATCAGACTCTAAGCTAGAATCAGTATCGCTATCTCCATTCCCGGAACTTAGAACCGGTATCAGCATCCTCATCGCTCTCTGACCCCGAGCCAGTATCATCATCCTCGCTCTCAGATGGCTCAGAACGTTGGCTCACCGCCTTCTCGGTGCCGCTAGTCTCAGTATCATCCCCACTCAAAACTAGCTCTGAAGAAAGGGAGGTCTCCTTAGACTCAAGGCTCCTGCCCTGAGCACCCCTGCCCCTGCCTCGACCTTGTTGATTATCTCGGCCGCGTGTTGGGGCCTGTCTACCTCCCCTTCCTATCACTAGAGAAGGTGCCGCCGATGCTTCCGTTGCTGCTGGTGCCCTCAGTGCAGGTGGGATCTGAAAAACAAGCATTAGCATATCAGATACAGTGTATGTATTATCGCAGAATGTAGTATGTGGAATTAGTGTAGTATGCAGAATGTGTGTCATGCAAAAGGCAAACTCAACCTGAGTACAATGTGTCAGTGTAGTTTGAGGAAGTGTCAAAATGCATATCAGTGTATTAGTGGGAATATGACAGTGTGGGGCACGACAGTGTGAGTTAGCGGTGACATGCATGCGAAGAAAGAGGGAGAATACCTGAATACCATGGAGAACAAGCCACATCTCTCTCCTCTTCACCATGCCGACTAGAGAAGCAACCAGCTAGAGGAGGCCCTCCGTGTACTCTGTGGGCACCTGCAAGTGAATTTGAATACTCAATATCTGAAAAAGGGAAAGCGTGGGATACAAGTTGTAAAGTGGGGTCCATACCTGAGGTGCGCTTGGAGCTCTGACATACTCGTGTCTTGTCTCTGGTGGCTCTATCAGAATCTGATAAGTTGTCCTGCCCGGTCACCAGTAGGTAAGAACGGTAGGAATTGCCAGCCAGCCAGCAGCCTACACAGCAAGAGGAGCCTCTCCAGTACCAGTCTCGGCCTCCTGAGTAGCCTCTCAGGCCAAGGGAGCACCTGCTGCAACACCCACGCGAACTTCGGTCAAGGGCGGCATAAGATGAGTCCAGATGAAGGCCGTGTAATCTCCGTTCCCTTGGAAGTAGTCGGCGTGCAGTCCTACCATATACTAAATAATAGCCTCAGTTGAGAGGCTATCAGCTGTCCTCATGGATGTTAGGGGTGGCATAGGAGCAACCAGGGCGGGCAAGCCCAGTGTTTGGCGTACAAACCGCTTTCCCAAGAACCAAGCCCGATAGAATAGGCCCTCTAAAAGGATCCGATACCGGGAGGTTGCTCAAGATCCAACATACTGGTCTCTAACTCCGGCCGGCATCATCGCCTATGGCTGCAAGGTGATCTACAAATAGAAAATTTACAAGTTATTAGTTGTTGTCAGTTGTCAAAATATGGATCAGAACAGTAGTAATGGAAATAAAGCAGAAATAATTGTAAGTTTCAGATTACCTCATGGGCTACCACCATATCGAAGTATTGGCAATAGTAGGCGAAGGTCATGTCCTCACAGCTCCGACGCTCACAGCTCCGACGGCAGCACCTGACTTCATACCGCCGCGCGTAGGGGACAACTGAAGCAATCTCGTCCATCGGCTTTGGGAAAAGGGCTGCGAAATAGGTGTAAACCCACAGTTACAAGAAAAGATTAGTAGTTTGAATCCATATGTGCAAGCAAATATCAAACAGAAAGTGCAAAGCAGAAAGCACAATGCATGAACATATATAAAAACAGAAAATGCAAAGCAGAAAGCATAAGAAGCAAATAGAAACTGAAAGGACAGATGTATACCTCACAGGTTCTCCAATAGCCTCCAATCTTGTTCCCCTTCATGCGGGAACTGGAGCTCATGTAGCCGTAGAGGGTGGCGAGGCTGGCTCCACCCCAGTCGTAAAATCGGACCCGGGGCAAGGTTGCAAGTGTGCTCAACAAGTATAAGCCCACTGTGTTCCACCTGTTCGCAAAGATATATCAAGAAGCCCTAGGTATACTGCTCTTCTCTTGAGTCTCAGGTTGACTCCCGCGAAAGCGCTCAAGAAACTAGCTGTATGTGACCATAGTTGGCCTGTACAGAGGCGTGCTCGCTCTAAGCAGGTAGATCCATACTGTCTTCTATTGGCCCACATCCATGTCAAAGGGGATCGGATCACCCCATACGCCCAAGCCGGTGATCATCGAGAAGTCGTAAGGGGTCATCGTCATTTTCCCAGTGGACGAGAAGTGGAAGGAGTTGGTGGTATCCCACCACCTCTCCACTAATGCTCCGCGTAGGGCCCAGCTGGCCATGTGGCGTGAGAGCCCGGTGCAGAATAAGCCAAAGCCTGCCTTGTCGACCAACTCACGGACCTGGATGGGAAGCTCACGGTACCACTCCCTAGCTGTCACGGTCCCATAGCCTCTCCAAGAGCGAGAGTCCTCCTGTGACAAGAAAAGAATGAATCAAATGAAAGAAAAGTCAGCTGACAAATAGTGATGAAAAGCAAAACAGGCAGTACATGAAAGCAAAGTTTGTACTTCAGTAGCACCGTGGGAAAGGTGGGAGTCGGGCTCCCACAACAAAACATCCTTCGGCACACCACTGACGAAATCATCAAACCGTAACATGCCGCCGAGAGCCATCGTATGCATCTGGGGGTGGTAAGTGGCCAGATCAAATGGCCTCAGCCTCAGCGGTAGCAACTCGGGCCCTGGAACAAAGACCACTTCGACCTCTGTAGGGGGTGAAAGTATAGATGGAACCTTGGGAGGGGCGTTATCACGAGGAATGTTGTCTACCATCTAAAAAGTGGGGTGAAAACTGGAGAAAAATGGAGAAAATGCGGAAAAAGAGGAAAAACTTGGAAAAAGTCAACCCTAGGACAGAGAAAATGGGAGAAAAAGTCAAAATCCGGGAAAGTTCATAAAACCCAAGAAAAACTCGAGGGAAATAAGCCCAAAGTGTTGAAAACTCAAAAAAATCAACGAAAACAAAATCTGATCGGTTCAAAGTGTAGAGGATCAAAGAGGTTTTACGAATAAAGTTTGCGTGGGGCATTGGAAAACACGTACAAAGCTCCAATGTAGAGAGAGAAAACACCTAGAGGGAGAGCGAGAGTGATTTCGGAGGTGTATGTATGAGGAAATGAGGTTTGGTGGTGTATTTAAAGATACCCGAGCCAAAATGTCCATTTTGCCCCGAAATTATCATTAGTGGCTGGTCGTACACTATTAGTGGCCAGCAGGCCCCTTTTGTGGCCCAGTGCTGGTTTGTGCTGCTCTCATCCCCAAACAGTGTATGGAAGGTTCTGTTTTGGGTCCATAAAGAAGAATTGAGGTATTTGAAATGGATTTGATTTTCGGGGATCTCGAACCTGTGTTCCAGTTGCGCCGTTCCAATGCCTGATGTACTTCGGCACGCGAACGTGCCCCAATTTCAAATATGAACAAGTTATATCCTTTTGACCATTTTGCAAAGCCTCCAAGGATTAAGTTGGAGGTTGCCGTCGAACATCGCTTTTGTCCATTTTGTCAAGATTTACATATCTGTTGCATAGAACTCTTACGTTACATGTGCGCATTGCATCGTAACTGATATGCTTATTCGGTGTGCATAGAACATGCTTTCAATTATCTTGCATAGAACACGCATTGTATCTTATGTTGGTTGTCTATTATGTTGCACAAAACATGCGTTGTCATTGTACTGAGTTTCAATTATGTCGCCTTGTGTCGTGTGCATGTGCAGTACTTTTAAAGCACTGCTTTGTTTATTTATTGTGCATCTATCGCACCCTCTCACATTGTGCATCTATCGCACATCATCATTTCGCGCATCTATCGCACATCATCATTTTGTGCATCTATCGCACTATGTCTTCATTTCGTGCATCTATCGCACTATGTCTTCATTTTGTGCATCTATCGCACAATGTCCTCATTTCATGCATCTATTGCACAACGTCCTCATTCCGTGCATCTATCAAGCGTCCTCATTTCTTATATCTATCGCACTCTCTCACATTGTGCATCTATCGCGCAATCACATCGTGCATCTATCGCACTACCATTATACTCTTTACATGTATCGCATCATAGCATTTCCTCTTCCCACGTTTTTTAAACGTGATTAGAGTATCTCCGGGTGTGCGAACGCACACCCCTGAGCGGGTTTTTCTCTTTCTCTTCACATGTCTTTAGCATGATTATAGTGCGTCTTTCCTCCTTTTATGTGAAACGCATTTGGGATTGAATTTTGCTTATTTGTTTGGATTATATGTTGTTATCCTGTTATTGCGTTCTCTTTCCTGATCACGAAGTTTCAAAAACCTGACTTCGCGAAGTGTGTAAGTCCAGTTTTCGACTGTGCATATCATTTGCATCTTATCCCTGAACTACACTGGTTTGATTCCTTGAAAAGGGATATGTAGGCAGCTTTCGGGCTCAACCAATTTAATTTATGTCTTGAATGTTTGCCCAAGTCTTACGGCCTTGTCAAAATGGGTTGTCTCTGGGCTTTGATATTCACTCACGTCATTTCATGAATTTGACCTCTGTCAAAGAGGGGTAACTGTAGACACCCAATTTTTGACTGTCCTTGAAGACTTGGGCGCCACCGATTGATCACCCAATGATGAATGCACACACTTGTCAAATGCTCGATTTCCTCAGCAGGAAACCTTAGATTTAAGCCTCAATAAGCCTACAAACCTTGCACCTTTTTTGGACCAAAAATAGTAGTTTTCCAAGCCTGAACACCCAGAGGCCCACAGACCCACTAGTTCCCGGTCGGCCACAAATTAGTGTATGGTCGTCCCCTTTAGTGGCCGGCCGGCCACTTGTGTCAAAAAACCAGATCTTTTTGCCAGCTATGCCAGCTGTCTCCACAGGTGCATGCACTGCACCAGCTGTTTCTGTATGGATATTTCTGAGAGTCTAACATGTTTTTCTTTTTACTACTTGACCCCCTCTCATAAAATTAGGTTAGAAAAATTTGGAGAAGGAAAATTCTTAGAAAATTTTTCTCTTTCTACCTTGTAACCTATACATACCTTACCTAGACTTCTTAAACAAATTTTTGAGGTCTCTTTGCTGTGGTTCTTGAGCTTCCATCTTAGCTCTTGAGGGTGTGAAATTGGTGGTTTATAATTCAAAGGGTCACTCCTCTTCAAAAGGTACAACTCCAAGCTTCTTTCCCCTATTTATTTACCATCATTTATTGTTGTTTTTTTTACTATTTTTCACCTGTGTTTATGGGTTGCAACTTGTGGTTTAAGGCCATTAAAGGTAGAGGGGTTGACCACCCTTCTTTGAACCATGCTTCCTAGGCTTTTACCCTTGTGTTTCCCATCTTTGCATCAACTTTTTTTTAGCTTTTTACCACTGATTTTTAGAGGTTTTCAGAGGCTAAAACAAGTGGCTTTGAAGTCCCAAAAATGGAGGGGTTAGTCACCCCTCATTTGGCTTGTTTACTAGCTTAATTTCTCCATTATTTTATCTCACTCTTTTAGCATTTTGTACATTAATTTTAGTACTATTTTTAGGTATTTTAGGACTCTTTTAGGTTGTTTCTTTCATTTATGCTTTGTATAGCATGCTTGTAGTGTAATAGTCCTCATAGGTTTGGTGTTTTAGGCATTACACACCAACCTATTTGAGTTGATAGCATTTATTTCATACTTTTCATACTTGTGTTCAACTCCAATCACCTCTCCACTCCAGCTCTTTTCTTGGCATTTTATTTGTTTTGACAGTTGTTTCAAAATGAGTGTTGTTTAAGCTTGAGAGGTGACCTTGTGCTTAATGGTTTAATCTCTTTGGAGGTTCATTACCAATGACATGATCTCTTTCTCATGCCTAAAACAACCCTCGGTTTGACACTCCTCTCCATTAGTGGACTTAATCTTCATTTTTGGACTCAATCGATTAATGAATGGAAAGGTAATTAATTGAGGTAATAAAATTGGGGCCAAAATGAAGCAAGATAATAGAATCAACTTGGGTTTAATTGGACGTTAATTGAACCATGAAGTCTTGAGTCATTTCATACTTATTAGTGATGAAAATGATTCAAGGTTCCAAGGTCAACCACTTCCCTTGATCAAAGCCCTGATAGGGAGAGGTTTTTGTGTGTTTTCATCATCATTTATCGAGATTGTATCCCTTGGTCCATAAGTCATCACGCAATGAGTTTCAATTGATGACTTGCGCATGAAGCCTATCCCTTCTTTGATCTATTTAATGAGAAAGATAGGCATGGTGGACAGATATCTCCTGGAAACACTCTGTTTCTGCTATGTTCCTTTTCTGCTGCAACAGGGCAATAGCAACAATAGTGGCCGACTGGCCACCTCTTCTATATGGTCATCCACTTTTACTGGTCGGCCGGCCACCTTTTTCAGCCAAGCAGTGTTCATTTTCCTACAAAAGAGAGCAGAAGCAATGGCAAAACAGAGCATTTTCTGCCAATAGAACAGTTCTGGCAGCAAAACAGGGACATTTTCAGGAGGATGATCGCATTGGCACCGCCACTCGGATTTAATTAGTGTTAAATTAATTAGTGAGTTACTTCCCTAGAATTTTGTAAATAGCTTAGTTAATTAATCTTGTGTTGTAATTAATTAGTTAATCTTCATCTGTAGTAATTAGCTAGTGTAGTTAATGTATTTCATTTGATTTGTTGTAGTTAGTTAATTCGTAGTAATTAGCTAGGACATTTATTCGGACCCTCCTGCACGAGGGCAAATATGTAATAATGCGTTCATGTCTTCCAACCCCCATTTCTTTCTCCCTTTTATTTCCTTGCTTATGATGAATAGCGTAGAACATCATGTTCCTTTTAGCATTTTCCATGATTTGCATCTATTTGTCTTGCATGCATAAGGTTCGGTTCATCATTCTAACGGCATTGCCATTTATTACTTCCTTGAATACGTGCTTCACTGCATGCTATTAAAGTGATTCACATGACATATTAGATAACTGAACCAATTAGTTGCATTTTTATATGTGTTGCATTAGTCATTTGTGTAGTTAGTATCATGCATTTTTCTAACCCTTTTATTTCTTTTGACTCACCACGGAGTACTAGGTGAGCACTTATTGCATTAGCCTATTGCATGAGTGTGATTGTTGCCATGTCAAGCATGATTACCATGAGGGTAAGTGCTTAATTGATATAACTCTTGAATGCCTGTGGAAGAAGGCTAATTGCTTGAATTGGAATAACTTGATGAATGTGCATATGAGATCACTTTTTCAAGTGGAACATATTCGAAACATTTTCAAAACAAACATGAAATCAAAGAGTTTCAATTTTTGTAAATTCATCTATACTTGTGTGTGTCACATAGTACAAATAGCCTAATAATCGGAACAAGAGCATATAATATAAATAAGAATCACATCATGATTAGTAAAGGCGAATCTTTGATCCGGCGAGTGGGGTTCTCAATTCATGACCTTCCCCTTTCATACTTAAGTTCCCGAACCAAGGCACTTTGGTGATGACGGATAAGTGGCCTTTAGCACAAGTCTTGGGTTTCCTAAATTTTCAAAAATATTTAGGTGGCAACTCTAAAATCTGGCAAAGTAGTCCATTTTTGGCATTTTGATTCAAAATCGATTTTCCAAAAGATTTGTCAGATTTGGACTCATTTGTGTTTATCTAATTCACATTGCACTTGTGAAATCAGATTCGAAACCATGGAAGTCCGAACTGTAGGGTTATCGTATCCAAAAAGAGCACGAAAAGTAAGCTACAGCTTCCAGCGAACAAAATTTCCGTGAAAGGTTGTATTGGATTTGGAGATTTACCCATTTTATTTATTATTGTGGAGAAGTGGTTTGAGGATATTTCAGGATCCAGTCAGACGTCCTTATTCCTCTGATTGCTACCTGAAAAAGGGATGACCACTCAAGTCGGGGGTGCCGGAATTAGCACTTCAACGGACAAGTTAGTATGCTCTCAAGTTTACTTCTCTCTCAAGTTATTTCTTGTTTTGTCTATTCTCACATACCTAGGGTGGGGCCCACTCTTAATTTCGCACTTGATTGCTTACTCGGCCTTTCGGTTGCGTACTGGTTCCCATTCGGCTTTCCATATGGTCGATCTGTATATTCGGTTTCAAGAGCCCTAAAATTATAGCCGAATTGACTTTGGCTAGATGTCTTCAAATACCTTGGCCTTCCTCAATATATAACTATTCGGCCCCCACAATTGCCCTCCAAACATCTAACTAATAACACCAATTAGTCGGCATGTTTGGTTTTAATATATGGAAAGTAAAAAATACGGCGTCTGCACTCCTTCCAATACCGAAGCATCAGAACGACCGTGGTTTAGAAATCATTACAATTTCGCGCCCCTTCGTATCAGTTGTTCATTTAATGCGATATGAAACCACGCTGTCCCTTCGAATATTTTTTGAATTTGCAAAGCTCTTTCAAATTCACGACCTGTGTAACTTCTATCTGCTCCCCATTGTCCTTTTGTCTCTACCCTGTAAGTTCTTCTCTTCTTTTCATTTCATTTCTTCCTCATTCCAACTCCCATTTTCTTGTTTGTTTTTAGTTTAGCGTATTTTCTATTCTGATTCAGATGGCGAAACATTTGAAAGCTCTTCTTTCTGTAGGCCATGTTGCCGTTTTTCGATGCCACTTTTTCATTCTAGATGATGCCCATCTGTCATTTGTGGCAAATAGCGTACTCGACATGAAGAGGACCGATGAGAGTACGATTATCTTTCCTCTCCTATCAATTGCTGAGGGCGGAGTTTGTTTCCCCTTTCATCCATTTTTTAGGGCTGTCCTTCGTCACTGGGATCTACTTCCTTTACAACCTAACATAAACTTTTATCAAATCATAATGGGAATAGTAGAATTAAATCACCGACTTAGGATTAATCTAGGAATCCCTGCTATTCGGCATTGTTATGCCTTGGCGAAATCATCTGGTCGGCAAAGACGCTACTTTCTCAGGGCCAAGGACACTGATCACCATCTAGTGACTATGCTTGCCAGCTCTGGTAAGCATGTTGAAGATGTCATGGTCGTTGTCCGAGGCAACTGGGAATTCGACGAAGGTGAAGATCACCTAGATCCTGTGCCTAGACAAAAAGGCGAACCAGGTGGCCGTATAGTCCCATTTCTATGCGCATTTGTTATACGTTTATTCGGCATAGATTGCATGTACTTACCGTTTTATTTGTGCAGGTAACAATCTGAAAAAAGTACTTATCTCGGCCGACGACGCTATGCTTGAGCAAATCAAAACTGCGCTCTAATTCTTTGGTCGTCCAAACCTCTAAAAGCAAGGGAGGGCCGCCTACGTGCTATTGCGATACGAACCAACGTACGCTACTTTTTCAACTGTGGATCACATTCTGATTCCAAAGGGTGAATAGCAGCTTACGGCACTCATTTTTCCAAATTTCAAGAGCCTTAGGGATATTGGTCTTGAAGTTTCAAATTCAGAGCAGGTCACCGAGCAGGTTGACGAACAAGTCGTTGAACAGCCGAATCAGTCCAACTTGGACAGATCTAAGAATCTAGGGGAGGAGGTTGACGCAGCTCTTAATTTGGCCTTTGAGGAAGCCGACTTCAACCTTCCATCCACTTCAGGCCGAGTTGACACATCGTTAGAAGATAATATTTTCATCGGTTTAGGAGACCTTCCCAACACAGATCTTGAGAACATGGCTCGGGAGTTGCTCGCACAGATGGCTAGAAGAAAAAATGCCAAGAAGATGGCAGCCCAAAGGAGGGCTGAAGCTGCTAGATTTGAACCCTCACCACCTGCTCCTGTTGGGGCTGAGTCTTCTCTGCCAGCTTTTGTTGAGGAAACAGAGCAAATTGTTATGGCCAAAATGGAGCAAATTGTCATTGAACAATCGGACGATCTGGTGGCCGAACAGGGGGAGAGAAACGACTCGCCAAGCACGAGGCCGACTTTTATGAAAACTTCATTGATAAACAGTCGTGCATAGAAGAGTCACAGGACTTGGCTGTGCCGTTTATCATACAACCTAAAATAAAGAATGTATTGGTTGCTTTCGATGCGTCGGCTTTGAAGGACACCGCTATGGCCCTAAGTGTGGCCTCGTCGATTTCTCTGCCGACTGACAGGGCAGCGTTCCGTGCAGAGCCAGATGTGGAGTCGATAGCACTAGCCACTCAATCGGCGATATTGGTACGTAACTAACTTGAAAAAATATTTTGTTCCTTTTTATGCCGGCTATCTTATTAATCTTTTGTTTCAAGCGGTGGGCAGGATCACAGAAATCGGCCACTGTTACTATGACGTTATCGAGCAAATCAACTTGCTCAAAGCCAAAGTTGAAATTGAAAAAGGCAAGGCTAAAGAGGCGTTAGCCGAATTGGCGGAAGAACAAGCGAGGGCCAGTGCCGAGGAAGAGAAGGTCAAATGCTCCGATCAGCTCAGGCTGGCCGCCGAAGAGAGGGTAAACGTGAGTGATGATGTACTCAAGTTGGCCAATGAGGTGATTGCCAAACTGGAAGCCAATTTGGAAGAATCGAAGAAGGTAAAAGAAACGCCGACTCCAAGATCTCCAAGGCGTTCGAAGCCAGAGAAACCGCGGCCTTGGAAAAATACGTGGATGAAGTACCCAAGAATCGAGGCTTCAAACACGGCTGGTTCAAAGCCTTGGCTGCCGCTAACGTGACATTAGAGCAGCCAATTCCATACGAGCAGCTAGAGCTTGAGCCGTTGGAGTCTAATCCTGAAGGATGTGTAGACACCCCATTTTTGACCGACCTTAAGACTCAGACATCATCGATTGACCGCTCGGTGATTGTGCATGTTGTGCTCGTTTCGAGTTTCCGGAGTTTCGGCTGGGTGCCTTGCCTCTGGGCCTCTAAACTCTTTGTGCTTTGGCTTGGTTTGTGGAACGAACCTTGTTTCTCTTCCCTAGAGGGAGGGACTGGTTTGTAGACCACCTTTTTGTGGTCGTAGAGCACTTTTCCCACTTGGAGACTGGTTTCCGATTTTCGGAGTCTTTGGCCGCGCGCCTTGTCTCGGGACCACTTAATGTTCTCCGTTTGGCGTGCTTTTTGAATCACTCCTTGTTGCTTCTGCCTAGAGGGACACTGTGGTCCGGGAGACCACTTTTGATGCCCGTAGACTAGTTTTCGAGGCTTTCGGCTGCGCGCTTTGCCTCCTGAACTTTCATCTTGCGTCCGTTTTGGTTTGTTTTTCGTTCAAACCTTGTTTTCCTTGTTTGGAAGGTGGTACAAGGGTGGGAGACCAGTTCTTTCCCTTGGAGACCACTTTTCTTCCCGCCAGCCAATTTTCTGGTCAGAAAATTGGTTTTCTTGGTCTTTGGGCCACCTTTTCTGGTCGGCCACCACACCATTGGCTTGCTTTCAGTGTGAAGACTCTCTCCCACCATGGCCGACAAGTTTATTTCTTGGGAGACCACTTGTAGTGGTCGGCCGACCACTTTAAGTAGCTAGATGACCACTTCAAGTGGTCGGCTGCTTTTCATCACCTTTTTGGAGATATTTTCATCCTGTTGGCATAGCTGGAAGGCACTAAAGCCATCCTCCATACACGTGTATGGAGGGATGGCCTTGGACCCTAAGCTTGTCCAACAAGCTTCAGTTTGGTTCTCTATAAGAGAGAACCTCCCCCCTCCCCCTCCAGGTTCATTTTTTTGGGCTTGGAAGATATAGATACACTTTTGTCTCTATCTTGCTCTTGTTCTTCATTTTGTGCCTTAAAAGTGTAGTTTTACCACACTTTAACACACAAACACACACTCAAACACCATCCTTTTGTTGCTGAGGCTCCTTGAGGTTTGTTTTGGAGTTTTTGGGTTGGTTTGAGTCCAAGAAAGTTGCTGGAGTTGTGGTTTTGAAGGTGTTCTACAAGGGTGAGTCAACTAGCCCTTTAATCCTTTGTTTTGCTTAAGCTTTTAGACCTATTTTCATGGTGTTTTAGACTTGACTTCCTACTGCAAAAAGTTCTATTTTTTAGTCCTTAAAATGTTTGTTTAAGGTCACTTTTGTGTTGGGGGTGGTCTACCTTCTCTTAGGCCTTGTTAGGCCTTGTTTTGAGCCATCCCTTTAGGCTCTTGTTTTAGCCTTTGCATGGCCTTCTCACCACTGAAATCTAGAGGATTTTCAATGGTGGAGAGGTGGTTTTGAGGTCCCAAATAGGAGAGGGTCATCCCCTCTCCTTGTGTCTTATACGTTTGCTTTGAATGCCTCATGTTTGAGCATGTTTATTAAGCTTGTGTTGGCTTGTTCTTAGCATTTATTTGGGGTTATTTTGAGATGGTATATCACTGTTTTTGGTTGTCTTGAGCACTTCATGCATGCCTAATGCACTTGTAGTGTAAATCTTACAAACTAGTCTTGTATGCTTCACGAAGTAGCATGTCATTCTAGCTTATTTTGAGTCCATTTCAGCATGTTTTTAGTGTTGTTTTGCCATGCCTTAGGTTTGTTTTGGTTTGGTTTGATGGCCCTATGGATGCTCCATGCACTTGTAGTGCAATTCCATGAACTAGCCTAATGTGTGCCATGCTTTAGACTATCATTCTAGCATGTTTTTCGCTTAACTCTAAGAAGTTTTTGTCCATGTTTTACCATGCTTAAGCTCTGATTTGTGTTGTTTTGGTCATGCATGCCATGCTTTGTATAGCTATAGTGCATTCTAGCTTGTTAGCTTTGTGTATCAAGTCCACTAGCATGCATTACTTGGACTATTTTCATGATTTGGCATCATTTGAAATGTGATTTCAGTCCATGTTTCTTGCTCATGCACTTGCATTTTTCACTTATTCAATGCGTTGGAGGGTTTGCCCTATATGCCTTAACATGAGTCATTGTGTATGCCTTCATGCCTAAGCTTGCGAGCTATCATTTCAATTTGTTTTGGGGGTTATTTTTCCCTAATATAACTCTAATTTTTGTTGGTTAAGTCATCTCATGCTTGGTCATGGTAGGTGTAGTGTAATCCACCTTATTTGCCTTGCATATTCCATGCCTTATGCCCTTTATGCTAGCTTGTTTTGGCTTCCTTCCATACATGTTTTAGTATCATTTTGACATGTTCTAGGACTGTTTTGGGTTGCCTTGACCATATGCCACATGAATTGCATAGTTGTAATGCAATTGGCCTTGCTAGCCTTGTGTTTTGATGCCTCATGCATGTTATCTTTGAGCTATTTTGATGATTTGGCATCATTTAATACTTGATTTCAGAGCATGTAGCATTGTCATATTCTCATGCATATCACTCTTTAATTGTGGTTTAGGAGTTGTGCATTGTTGCCTTGTTTGGGCCTAGCATGTATGCCATCTTGCCTAGACCTTTGGGCCCCCATCTTAGCTTGTTTTGGTCTTTGTTTAGACCTACTTGAGCTCTGTCCATGGTTGGTTCATGCATTTATGCCATGTATTGCATGCCCCCTTTGTAGTCCTCTTTGCTAGCTTTAATGCTTAGAGACCCTAGCATGCTATACTTGTTTTGATTAAATGATTTGGCATTATTTCTTACTTAATTTCAGAGCATTTGGTGTTGTCACACCTCCATTTTTGTCACTCTTTGAGCACTCTTGAGAGTTGTGCTCTTATGCCTAGTTGATGGGCCTTTGCATTGTGCATGCATTTACCTTGCATTTCATGCCTTGATTTTAGCATTATGGCCACTGTTTTGGGCATGGCTAAGGTCTGTCCACATCCGGTGTAAGTCCATTTAGCATGTTTATTAGTATGTTGCTTGCATGCTTATGTTGTTCATCGCATTGTGTATGCCATGTTCTTGTTCGCATTGTGTATGCCATAATCACATTGCATTGAGTATGCCATGTTATTCATTGCATTGAGTATGCCATGTTGCATTGCATGTTGTTGCATACTTGTCCCTAGCATTGCATGTTTGCATGCTTGACATTGTATTGCATTGTGTTATGCATGTTATTTGTTGCATTTTGTTTGGAATAGGTGTTAGTCCAAACACGAGAAATGAGGGACGTTTCATACTTGAAGTGATGAAACGTGCCTCAATTCTCGGTCGCCGACACTCTTGATCATACATGATATAGTTCTAGGCTTTATGTGTTTATGTGTGCATTCATTTTACATTGAATCGTGCAATTTGACTTCTCGGCCATCATGCATCGAGATTCGTGATTGGTGGCCCGAGGGTTGAGAACCACACTCCCTTGAGCTTATGAAATGATAGGGAGGGTGGTTGTGCACACATATCTTGCAAATATATTGCCATGTCCTTTCTTGCTTTCTGTTGCAGCAAAGTGGAAAAGTGCAGCAAAACTGGTCAGCCGACCAGAAGAATTGGCTGGCCGACCACTTTTCTGGTTTGCAGCAATAGAAAGTGGTCGGCCAGTGGCTGGAACCATGAGGCTAACTGTTTATTTGATATAACTGCCTGAATGCCTGTGGGTGAAGGTTGGATTTCTTGAATTGGAACAATTCATTGAAATCCGCATTTTTAGCCTACTTGCGAGTAGCAAACTTCAAACCGTTTTCAAACAAACGAACATGCAATGTTTTGTTCCAACTTAGGCGATCTAGTCTATACTTGTATGCTATGCGCATCACCTAGTAATTCTAGGTTAATAACCGGAATAAGAACATATGTGTTTTCAAAAACAAAATATCATGCTTAGTATAGGCCGATCTTTGATCGGGCGAGCGGGGGTGCTCATTGCATGACCTTCCCCTCTCGTACCCAAGTTCCCAAGGCAAGGCAACTTTGGTGATGACGGACACGTGGCCTTAGGCATGAGTCAGGGTTTCCTAAATTCCCCCAAAATAAAATATTTAGGTGGTGACTTTGTATCTGGCAAAGCAGTCCATGTTTGGCACTTCTTTATTAAAATCAGTTTTCGAAAACGATTTTCCGAATTTGGACTCTTTGGTGATTTATCAATCTTACATTGCACTTTGTGAGATCAGATTAAGAACCGTGACATTGAGTCCGAACTTGTAGTAGCTAGAAAACAAAACGGATTTGCGCCCTCGCAGCGCGGAGCCGGGAGTTCTCGGGGGCGGTCTACAGTTTCTAGCGACTCCGCTGGGGATTTAGAGAACTTGATTCGAACTCATGATATATTGTTTTGACTACACTTATGTGTCTGTTTGCATTGCATGTGCATTGGTGCGCCTAGGACGTCGTGTTTGCCGTATGCTATTCCTGAACGGTTTGCCAGAGGCTTGCTTGGAAAAGCGTGCCATAAGGCTAACTAGTTGCGGGCTCTGCCACGACGGGAACACAAACTCCGATTTTTACCGGGGCACCCCTTTTGACCATTCGACCTAGTGCATATCGGAATCCATAGTGACCATTCCAAGCTAGGACAGGTTGCTTACCCGATTGTAGGTTGTTTTGAAACCGCTGCGTGCGTAGTGAAACCCTAGCTCCTGACAAAATAGGACAGGGAAACCCTACCCCAACATAGGGGTGTTTTAGCTTTCACTTGTTTGCTATATGCTTTTAGAGTGTGCCTCTACAAGAACGCATGTATCAGTTTGCAAGTTTGGGTATCAGGCCCGAGGGCGTCAGTATTCGGGAATCAGTTTTACCTGAGGGTATCAGTTTACAGGCAGAATTTTGGGCAGAATTCAGTAGAGAGCACAGTTATTCAGCTATGCTTATGTCTGTTCTGGCGAATTTAAGCTGAGATGTTGTATGTTTTCTCTTTTCTCTTTTGCAAGGTAGTCGTGGAACTGTAGCTTTAGAGGGCTCCAATATCCCCCGGGTACATTGGACTTGTACTAATAGACTTTATCGGGTCAAAGATTCAATTCAGAGCAGCCAGTGTTTTCCTTCGCTGAGGCAAGGCAGAGAAAGGCCAGTTAAGGCTCACCGATTCATCTGATCCGTTAGTCACCAGTCACATCACCTCAGTTCAGTTCAGCAGACTCATGATGACGCAGAGTTCAGAAGAAATTGTGGTCATGACAGCGATATTAAACCAGGGAATCGCCATGCAGGGTGAGACCAATGCTGAAATGCAGCGCCCATCTGGGGCACCTACCACACATCCAGTCTTGGAACCCTAATCATTTCAAACCCGTGAGCCCACTACTTTTGAGCTGATGGGAATGATCGGCGATCTTCAGAGAACTGTGGCTGATCTAGCCTTTGGACTATCGGCTCCGCCGTCAACCACATCACATGCCAGAAATTTCATACCAGAAGACTCCCCACTCCTGGGGCGAATTTTAATTGAAATTGGCCAACCTGAAGCCATCCTAAGTTTGGGCAATGACATGTCAACAACAACAGGGCTCCGCTCTGATGTAGCAACCCAAACCTTCGACCAAGCTGAGGCAAGTGGAAAGAACAAGGTAGGGGAAGACATTGATCCCTATGAACACCTCCTGTGGGTTGTTGAGGCTTTGAAAGCCGAAGGACTGAACAAACAGCAAGTGCTCGCAGTTGTTGCAAAAACTGTGGAGGACACTTTCATCACTCAGAATGAGAGCAGTTTGAATCAAGGGAAAAACTGGGGGAGGGGCCGTCGTACCAGAACCGATCCTGTGAGCTCTAAGTCTACACCCGGAAGAGATCAGAAAACCAAGTCAGCACCTGCTAACCCCTTTGCTAGTGCGCCCAGCAAAAATCCACAAACCTCGAAGTATCTACCTCGAGGTTGCAGGGTCTTCCATGCCCTCTATATGCCTTTGTCCAAGGCTCTTCAAATCCTTCTTGAAAAGGGCATCTCAAACCTCTTGAGCCTCGACCTCTCCCTGGTCGTCTTCCACCCGGTCATGATCCTACCCAGTACTGTGCCTACCATCAACAAACCGGTCATAGCATCGACAATTGCTTTCGTCTTCGCCACGAAGTACAGGATTTGTTTGATAACGAGGTCATCATCCCACCAAGCTCAGCAAAGTCTATCGTTATTAGATCAGTGAACCTGGGGGATAGTGTGATGTGATCGAGGGATGAACCACCTACGGGCGGCGCTCAGTTTACTCCAGATGTGGCGTATGGCACGCACTGTTTTGAGTATTTACGAATGCAGTTTATTTTACATTCTGACTTGGGTATTGAGTCAATTTTGTTATGTTGTTTAGAGTCTGTCTCGTTGTTTTGAGTCAGTTTTTTTGTACTGAGTCAGTTGGGTCTGTCTTGTTGTATCGAGTCAGTCATGTTTTGTTGGAGTCAGGTGATTTCGGGGGTGTTACCTCGGATATCACTTGCTTGTTTTGTGTTTGTCTTTTACACTATTTTGAGTCTGTTTCTGCCTTGGAGCTAGTTGCACCAGAAGATCTGAATGAAACAGCGGTGGTTTTCATGCTTTTATGTTTGTTTCTGTCTTGAACCTGTTGTGCCAGCAAGTTTGAAAGAAATGGCAATACATTTCACTCGCTCTTCTGTACCTTGAAATTATTCAATTGACCTAAGTTTTTCAAAACTTTTTGAACATTGTGATGAAAACGAAGAGGGAGGAATTCCTCGGGATTTGCAAAAATTTGATCAATTTGAGAGAACGAGAGGTGTACTAAGCCCTTAATGAAAGAGATCATGCTTGTCAATGTGAGTACTGAGAAGGATCCTGGCTTGATCCAGATTGGTTCTACATTGTCTTCAGCGCGAGCGACTAGTCGCTTTCTTAAAAGATTTCAAAAGAAATGTTTTGTGCCGTCCTGCGAAGACCTTTGTGGAATCGCTCTTGAGATTGTGCAGCTTATGATCGCTCTCAGCCTCGAGACTCGGCCCCTTTTGCTTTCAAACCTTGAACTTGGATTCAAAATGTTCAAAGGTCAATCAAGATGTGAGGCCAGATTTGAAGCAGCCCACGAACTAGGGGCAAGAAAGTCAGATCAAGAAGATCAGATGTCATCAACAGAAGCTTGCGAAGCTAGATCAGAAGCACCCCTCGGACTAGGGGCAAAAAATATTAGACGTGCTCGAAGAGCCAAAGATGGATCATTCTGCAAATCAATGAAGACTGGCAAGAATGCCAAATCCCCAGAAGGGAGGAAAGAAGAAAGTATTGCTGAAGGACAACTGAGTTCCTATCCACAACACTAGGGGCAAATTCAACCCCCATTGGATGAACTTCTGCATCATCAACGAACAGTAGCCATTCTCCTGGATTCAGATGGCTTCGAGATCTCAAAACCATTTGACATGAACAAAGCTACACTTTTACCCTTGAGAGGCTCACTGAGCCGAAAACCTGGAAGGGCGACCCCGGCAAAAGTTAGAGCAAGAAAAAGAACAAAAAAGAAAGAAAAAAAATGCAAAGAATGAAGAAAAGATGAAAAAAGAAAAGAAAAGATTGAAAAGAAAAGAAGAACATAGCTCGCAAGGTTGAAAACCCAGAAGGGCGGCCTTGGCAAAAGTTAAAGCGCAAAAGGAGAGGTTAATACCCGAGTGTACCTTAACCTGGAACTACGTCAGGCTTGATTCCCATGTTTGGGATGCGTAGGCAACTTCTTTCTGAAGTCCAGCCATAAACACTTCCAATTCAACTATGTCCATGTAATGGTTCTGATCATCCGAGAGTTCGGTTGTGATCGTCACTATGAAAACTGGTTACAGTGTGCTGCGGTGCTATTCAAACAAGGGGCAACTTTCCATTGCCGTGCAGTACCATTTAGGCAAGGGGCAATTTTCCATTGTTTTGGATCTGAGGTTGTACATCTCAAGAGTAAATTCTGTGCTGGTTGAGGAGTGGCCATTTGTAAAAATAGTTTTTTTTTGAGAATTTTTACTGAGGTTGACTAATTCTCTCGAAAATTATTCCATCTTTTCCAAAACTGGACCATTTCTTGGACCCAAAAAAGGAAAATTTTCAGTGCTCACAACCTGACTTGCATGATTTTGAATTAGAAAATCGAACAAGCATGTTAATCTAACTCTCATATTGGTCAAAATTGTTTTAGTAGAAAGCCAAAACAAAAAATGGTCAAAATGATGATCTAGGGGCACAATTGAGTCAGGCTTCCTGTCTTTTCCCCGCTGTCAATGCACTTACCAGAAAGGGCAGCATAGTTGCCAGAAAAGGGCACAACTGAAGCTAACAACAAAGGGCTGAAAGCCCTCTCACCCTCCAAGCAGCGAGATATCAAGCTAAGTGCGAAGCACGAACTGAAATGGATCAAGATGTTCCACTCCCTCATCTGGACAGATTTGATCACATCCAAACCGGCCAAGCGCATCGTCAACCGATGTCAATCGAAGATCTGCTGTGCATCTGGTCGCACCGCAACCCCTCTGTGGGAAAGTTCACTGTTGTGAGCAGAAGAAGAATCTAGCAGAATGCTAGGGGCAAGAGCCCGCAACTTCCCGTTTATCCATCAACCACCCAGGGGAGGGATAAAAAATGAGAGATTGAAGAATAGAGAGATGCGCGTTGAGAGAAAAAGTGAGAAAAGGACTTTTTCATAAAAAAAACAGAGCCTAAGGGCCGAGTGATGTGAGAAACACAAATAAGAAAAGGGTGGGAAATAATACCCGAAGAAACTAGCTCCTCGCGAACTGAGAAGTATCTCGTCTTTGTAACACATCTGAGTGTTGTGTGTGTGTGTTTTTGTTTGTCTCGGCTCTTGTTTTGAGTCGTTTTGAGTGTTACTCGATGTGTTTAGGTTGCTTACCTTGTCTTTCCCTTTGTTGAGTCGTTTTGGTTGTGGTCAGTCGTAGGCTCAATACCCGGTTAAGAACTCATCTCTTAATTTCAAAAAAAAAAAAAATCGTTTTGTGCTCAGAGTGCTGTGCCATTCTCCACATTTGTGTAAAACATGATTTGTTCTTTCATAAAACCGCAGGGTTCAACCCAGGTCATGTGAGAACAATAAAACCAGGACCTATCTGAAGCTATGTAAGTTCCGGGCTGCAACGCAAAAGAAAAGAGGGAAAATTCGGAGCATCTGAGTTTGTTTCAACTTCTGTAAGTTCCGCCACTACATCATGTGTGTTTAGAATGAGCTGTGCGTTCAAAATAAACTGAGTACTGTGTTCAGAATGAGCTGTGTACCAAATAAACCGAGTACTGTGTTATGAGCTGTGTGTTTGGAATGAGCAGTTTCCTGTACGAGTTGTGTGTTCAAAGTGAAGCAAATACTGTGTTGACTGCTTCAAGCCAGAATGACAATCAGAAGTGCTCTCCCTGAGTACCATTCCCTGTCGGAGCTATCTTGGCTATGTTTGCAATTAGGGAAAGTTGTGAATATGATCAAGAAGGAAAACGACATTTGTGGTTTCTACATACAGAAGTTATCCCTTGTCGGCATTTCAGAACCTTTGTACTGCGAGTTGAAGGTAAGTGTTTGAAGAACATAAGGGAAGTCCCCGTCAAAGTAGAGCGGTTCATCGCCACTCACCCCGTGAGGTGCTTTTTAAAGTGCTGCTTTATTTGATTATTGCATTCTCTAAGCATCATGCACTGCATTGCTTGTATCATATCATCACACTTATTGCATTTATTTGCATATTGTGTTATCTCGAATCATTTATCCTTTCACGCTGTGCAGCGTTTAGGATCGTTGTCCTCCGGAGCTATCTCAGGACGCGTAAAGCGCGGCCCTGGGCTTGTTTTATCTCAAGTTGCATTGTGCGCGCACCTGGGCGGTTGTTTTCGGTCCTTTTCTCACGATTTCACCGTGGTTAGAATGTCCTTTTCCTCGCACGTTTTCAGCGTGTTTGGAATTCGTTTTAGGTTGCATTGTCATGCACACCTCTTCACTTGCGTTGTTACGCATATTCCATTTGCATTGTTATGCACGCTCTTTCTTATTCCGAAACACGGGGATATGTCCCTATGTTTCTCCTTCTTATTCTGAAACACGGGGATATGTCCCTATGTTTCTCCTTCTTTCCGAGACACGGGGATATGTCCCTATGTTTCTCCTTCTTTCCGAGACATGGGGATATGTCCCTATGTTTCTCCTTTTTGCCGAGACACGGGGATATGTCCCTATGTTTCTCCTTCTTTCCGAAACACCGGGATATGTCCCTATGTTTCTCCCTCTCCTCTTTTCCTCACACGTTTTTCAGCGTGTTTGGAATTTATCTCAGGTTGTGTCGTGCACACACCTGGGCGGGTTGTTTTCGGATCTCCTTTCACGATTTCAGCGTGGTTTGAGTGTCCCTTTTCCTCACATGATTTCAGCGTGTTTGGAATTTATCTCAGGTTGTGTCGTGCACACACCTGGGCTGGGCAGGTTGTTTTTAGACCTCTTCTCACGATTTCAGCATGGTTAGAGTGTTCTTTTCCTCACACGATTTCAGCGTGTTTGGAATTTATCTCAGGTTGTGTCGAGCACACACCTGGGCGGGTTGATTTCAGCGTGTTTGGAATTTATCTCATTTTTGACCGCTCTTAAGACTTGGGCGCTACTGATGGTTTACTTGGTGGTGAAAGTTGTGCAGTGCCAAAGGGTCGATTTCTTCAGCAAGGAGAGCGTCAAATCCCAATCTCACACCCCATTTTTGGACCAAAAGATTTTAGATCTTAAAATCCTCTCTTTCAAGACACTTTTGAAAAAGTTTCTACGATGTTCCGTCGCTCGCATTTTGTTAAATGTTGCGCTTTTCGGTAAACCGAGCAAGGACAAAGCGGAAATGAATGAAAGAGAGATGAAATCTTTGAAAAATTTTTCAAAACACCTTGTTTAGGGGTTTGTAGTTGAGGAAAAGAAGAGAAGAGGAAAGAAACCCAGTTGGGGAAGGAGTTGGGCCTGCATCGTTAAGAGAGAGCCGGGCAACCCTCGGTAAATCAGGCTTATCCATTCGTACACTTGGATTTCAGCTATGAGGCCACCACCATTGGAAAGAAGACTTCTGGGGCTTCATTTTGCACTCAAGAATCTCCTTAAGCCGAGGCCAGATCAAGGAGATATGATTGGTTGAAGTTGGGCATCATTTTGGTTGGACCGAAACGAAGCAGCCTTCACTAAAAGAGGGATATCTCTTAACAAAGTCGGAATTTTGATGCAAGGCTGCCACCATTGGAAAGATTACTTCCGGGGCTTCAATTTGCACACAAGAATGATCTGAAAAGGCATCCAGATGAAGGAGCTAGGCTTACTTCAAGTCGGGGACTAGGACTGATTTTTGCTGCCGGCCTCTATGGGAGTGTGCCGGCCATGAATGGCCAATGCCGTCCAAAAGTGATCCATGCCGGCCAACAATAGTGTGCTACCGGCCAACAATGGTAAAGGTGCTGGCCAGTGATGAAAAGATCAGTTTTGGACAGATATTTTATCTCCAGTTGGCACAGCTGTCTCTGTTGAGATATTTTTGACCCAAACCTCCATTTTTGCTATATAATAAAGCCTTATATCTCATTTTCAAGGGTTAGAACTTCTTGAGCAAGTTTGAGAGCTTCTCTCACTATACTCCCTCTCTCTCTACAATTTTCAGAGCATAATCTCTGCCTCTCTCTCTAGAGTTCACTCTCTCTTGCCCTTTTGTGCTAGAAGACTTGCATACAACCATCTTCAACCTATCAACCCTTAAGAAGACTTGATCACCATTGGGCTGAGGTCCTTTGGAACCTGTTTTGGGCTGCTATTTTGCTGTTTGGCTTCAAGGGTAAGCACTTGTCCCTCTAAAGCTTTGTTTTGCATGCTTGTTTCACTACCTTTGCAAACTGTTTTTGGCTTGGTTTTGAACTAAAGAAAACTCTATTTTTCAGTCCTAAAAATGATGGTTTAAGCCTTGTTTGGCTAGGGGGTTGTCTCTCCCTTTTGTTCCTTAGCTTGTATAGCTTTTGAGCCATCTTTCAAAGCTTTTCAAACAACTTATTTTTGGCCTTAAAACCACTGAATTCCAGAGGAATTTCAGTGGTAGAAAACTTGTTTTGAGGCTCAAAATAGGTGGGGGTTGTCCCCCCTCCTCTTCTCTTGTTTACTTGTGTTGATGGCCAACCAAATGAGCATGTGTTTTTACTTCTTTATGGCTTTGTTTAGGCTCATTTTTGTGACTTTTCAGACCTACCATAACTCTGTTTTTGGCTGTCTTGGTCACCTCTTGCATGCTTATTGCACTTGTAGTGTAAATCCTCTTTGCTAGCCTTACATGCTTGATGTTGTAGCCTATTATTTTAGCATGTATTGGCTCCATTCCAGCACATTTTTGACAATGTTTTAACATGCTTGAGGTCTGTTTGAAGTGGTCTTGGTCATGTATGGCTTGCCTTGTAGGGCTATAGTGTAAATGGCTTCACTAGTCTTGAGTTTTGAGGCCACTACCATGCTATACTTGTGATGTTTGCATGCCTTGGCATCATTTGGCATGGTATTTCAGAGCTTATATCTTTGTCATACTCTCATGTTTATCACTCTTTAATTGTGTTTAAGAGTTGTGCCATTATGCTTTGTTGGTGAGCTAATACATGAGCATATCTTTGTTGCCATCTATGCTGTGAGCCTAGCATGTTTTTGCCACTATTTTGACCTGCCTTAGATTTGTTTTGAATGGTTAGGGTCATTTGAGCATTGCTTAGCATGGTTGTAGTGTAAAGGGCCTTGCCTAGCTTTGGGTTTTGAGGCCTTTAACATGTTATGCATGTGATGTTTGCATAGTATGGCACCATTTAGCAAGTAATTTCAGTGCATTTAGTTTAGTCACACTCTCATGTACTTCACTTCTTCATCATGTTGGAGGGTTGGTTCTTTATGCCTTAAATGTGAGCCATTATGCATGCCATCTTGCCTAGCTTTTTGGGTCACCATTTCAGTGTGTATTTGGTCCTATTTTTCCATGATATAACTCTAATTTTTGTTGGTGAAGTCATCTCATGCTTGGTTTTGGTAGGTGTGGTGTAATCCTCCATATTGGCCTTGTATACTCCATGCTTCATGCCTTCATGCTAGCTTGTTTTGGGTCTGGTCCATACATGTTTTAGCATCATTTTGACATGCTCTAGGACTATTTTGGGTTGCCTTGGCCATATGGTTCATGTATTGCATAGCTATAGTGCAATTGGCCGTGCTAGCCTTGAGTTTTGAGCACCATAGCATGCTTCATTTGTGACATATGCATGATTTGGCATCATTTCACATGTTATTTCAGAGCATATAGCATTGCCATGTTCCCATTTCTTTCACCCTTTGAGTGCCTCTAAGAGTCATGCATTATTGCCTTGTTTGTGGCCTAGCTTGTATGCATGCTTGTCTAGACTTGTGAGCTCTCATCTCAGCGTGTTTTGGTCTTTGTTTTGACCTATTTAAGCTCTGTCCATGGCTGGTTCAGTCATTTGTGCCATGTATCGCATGCCTCTTGTATAGTCCCCTTTACTAACTTTCATGCTTAAGGACTCTTGCATGCCATACTTGTGTTGTTTGAATGATTTGGCATCATTTCATACATTATTTCAGAGCATGTAGTGTTGTCACACTTCCATGTTTATCACTTCTTGATCACGTTTGAGGGTTGTGCATTGTGCTCTCATGCTTAGTTGATGAGCCATTGCATGTGCATGCATTATCTTGCTTTTCACACCATCATCTTAGCACCATTGGCCACTGTTTTGGGCATGATTGAGGTCTGTCCATATTCGGTTTAAGTCCATATAGCATGTTGTTTGCATGTTGTTGCATTGCATTGCATTGTGTTAGCATGTTGTTTGCATGTTGTTACATTGCATTGTTGTTTGCATGCTTATGTTGCATTGCATTGTGTTCAACCTGGTGTTGTGTTTGAACACAAGGTGGATTAACTCATTTCATACTTGAAGTGATAAAATGAGCCAATCTTCCTTTGGTCTCCATTGCCTTTGATTTCTCATGATAAGGAGGTGGTCTTGGTGTCTTGTTTGTCATGCATTTTATCGTACTATTTTGCGCATCGTACTGTTTTGTGCACCTTACTTGCATTGTGCATGCATTTTATCGCGCTATCTTGCGCACCTCACCTGCACTTGTTGGTGCATTGCATTTTATCGCGCTATCTTGCGCACCTCACCTGCACTTGTTAGTGCATTGCATTACATTCGCGCTATCTTGCGCACCTCATCTGCACTTATTAGTGCATTGCATCATTCGCCCTATCTTACGCATCTTATCTGCACTTGTTAGTGCATCGCATTGTTATGCGTCACACTTAGGTTGCATTGTCATGCACCCCTTTCTGCATTGTTATGTGGACACTTAGGTTGCATTGTCATGCACCCCTTTCACTTGCATTGTCATGCACACTCTTTACTTGCATTGTCACGCACGTTCTACTTGCATTGTTATGCACTTTTTACTTGCATTGCTACGCACCTTTCCATCGGCATTGTGTATGCACGCGTTTATCTCGCATTGGAATTGTACCTTGATGTAACGTGGAACGTGTGTTTCTAACATATATTGTACCTGTTGAGTGTCTTTCTTATGCAGGCACGATATTGTATGTACGGTTCATTCAGACAAGTTCCGGTTCAGTTTGACTGATACCTTCCTCCTCTCGCGTTCGGCGCGCGTTTGGATACCTTTCTCCTCTCACGTTTGACATGCATTTGAATGACTGTGCTTTCTTGCACAGTCCTTTCCTCTCTCGCGTGTGATACGCTGAGAGGTTTTCCCTTTCCTCTCTCTCGTGTGATACGTTGAGAGGTTTACCTTTCCTCTCTTGCGTGTGATACGCTGAGAGGTTTTCCCTTTCCTCTCTCATGTGTGATACGCTGAGAAATGTTGCCCTTTCCTTCTCTTGCATGTGATACGCTGAGAAATCTTGCTCTTTCCTCTCCTGTGTGTGATACGTTGAGAGATGTTGCCCTTTCCTCTCCTGTGTGTGATACGCTGAGAGATGTTGTGTTTGAGACTCTGGGTATTCTCTATAGTCGCTTTTAGCCTTCTCTGCGTGAGACGTAGCGAGAATTGTATAATTCTCTTACATCATTTCTGCATGAGATGTGGTTTGGTTCATATTCATTCGCTTTCTTAAACTGTTGCATTTATTTTGCATATTTGCTTCATTACAGCTTTCTTTGCATAGACATAAGTTAGGTTTAGCATTGTGCATGTCATTTGCATTTTGCTCCTGCCTGCGGGCGCATCTCTTTGTTATCTTGCCTGTTTGTCTAAGTCTTCGGCCTTGTCAAAAATGGGTCGTCTCTGGGTTTTGACATTCACTCCCGTCACTTCTTGACTTCCGAGTTCTGTCAAAGGGGGGCAACTGTAGACACCCCATTTTTGACTGACCTTAAGACTCAGAGGTCATCGATTGAGTGCTCGGTGATTGTGCATGTTGTGCTCGTTTTGAGTTTCAGGAGTTTCGGCTGGGTGCCTTGCCTCCAGGCCCCTAAACTCTTTGTGCTTTGGCTCGGTTTGCGGACCGAACCTTGTTTCTCTTTCCTAGAGGGAGGGACTGGTCTGTAGACCACCTTTTTATGGTCGTAGACCACTTTTCCCGCTTGGAGACTGGTTTCCGGTTTTCGGAGTCTTCGACCGCGCGCCTTGTCTCGGGACCGCTTAATGTTCTCCGTTTGGCGTGGTTTTTGAATCACACCTTGTTGGCTCTGCCTAGAGGGACACTGTGGTCCGGGAGACCACTTTTGTGGTCGCAGACTACTTTTGATGCCCGTAGACTAGTTTTCGAGGCTTTCGGCTGTGCGCTTTGCCTCCCGAATTTTCGTCTTGCATCCGTTTTGATTTGTTTTTGGTACAAACCTTGTTTTCCTTGTTTGGAAGGTGGTACAAGGGTGGGAGACCAGTTCTTCCCCATGGAGACCACTTTTCTTCCCGCCAGCCAGTTTTCTAGTCAGGAAACTGGTTTGCTTGGTCTTTGGGCCACCTTTTCTGGTCGGCCACCACACCATTGGCTTGCTTTCAGTGTGTAGACTCTCTCCTACCATGGCCGACCAGTTTATTTCTTGGGAGACCACTTGTAGGGGTCGGCCGACCACTTCAAGTGGTCAGCTGTTTTTCATCACCTTTTTGGAGATATTTTCATCCAACTGGCACAGTTGGAAGGCACTAAAGCCATCCTCCATACACGTGTATGGAGGGATGGCCTTGGACCCTAAGCTTGTCCAACAAGCTTGAGTTTGGTTCTCTATAAGAGAGAACCTCCCCCCTTCTCCTCCAGGTTCAATTTTTTTGGGCTTGGAAGATATAGATACACTTTTGTTTCTATCTTGCTCTTGTTCTTCATTTTGTGCCTTAAAAGTGTAGTTTTACCACACTTTAACACACAAACACACACTCAAACACCATCCTTTTGTTACTGAGGCTTCTTGAGGTTTGTTTTAGAGTTTTTGGGTTGGTTTGAGTCCAAGAAAGCTGCTGGAGTTGTGGTTTTGAAGGTGTTCTACAAGGGTGAGTCTACTAGCCCTTTAATCCTTTGTTTTGCTTAAGCTTTTAGACCTATTTGCATGGTGTTTTAGACTTCACTTCCTACTGCAAAAAGTTCTATTTTTCAGTCCTTAAAATGTTTGTTTAAGGTCACTTTTGTGTTGGGGGTGGTATACCCCCTCTTAGGCCTTGTTAGGCCTTGTTTTGAGCCATCCCTTTAGGCTCTTGTTTTAGCCTTTGCATGGCCTTCTCACCACTGAAATCCAAAGGATTTTTAGTGGTGGAGAGGTGGTTTTGAGGTCCCAAATAGGAGAGGGTCATCCCCTCTCCTTGTGTCTTATACGTTTGCTTTAAATGCCACATGTTTGAGCATGTTTATTAAGCTTGTGTTGGCTTGTTCTTAGCATGTATTTGGGGTTATTTTGAGATGGCATACCACTGTTTTTGGTTGTCTTGCACACCTCATGCATGCCTAATACACTTGTAGTGTAAATCTTACAAACTAGTCTTGTATGCTTCACGAAGTAGCATGTCATTCTAGCTTATTTTGAGTCCATTTCAGCATGTTTTTAGTGTTTTTTTTTCCATGCCTTAGGTCTGTTTTGGCTTGGTTTGATGGTCCTATGCATGCTCCATGCACTTGTAGTGTAATTCCATGAACTAGCCTAATGTGTGCCATGCCTTAGACTATCATTCTAGCATGTTTTTCGCTTAACTCTAAGAAGTTTTTGTCCATGTTTTACCATGCTTAAGCTCTGATTTGTGTTGTTTTGGTCATGCATGCCATGCTTTGTATAGCTATAGTGCATTCTAGCTTGTTAGCTTTGTGTATCAAGTCCACTAGCATGCATTACTTGGACTATTTTCATGATTTGGCATCATTTGAAATGTGATTTCAGTCCATGTTTCTTGTTCATGCACTTGCATTTTTCACTTATTCAATGCGTTGGAGGGTTTGCCCTTTATGCCTTAACATGAGTCATTGCGTATGCCTTCATGCCTAAGCTTGCGAGCTATCATTTCAATGTGTTTTGGGGGTTATTTTTCCCTGATATAACTCTAATTTTTTTTGGTTAAGTCATCTCATGCTTGGTCTTGGTAGGTGTAGTGTAATCCACCTTATTTGCCTTGCATATTCCATGCCTTATGCCCTTCATGCTAGCTTGTTTTGGCTTCCTTCCATACATGTTTTAGTATCATTTTGACATGTTCTAGGACTGTTTTGGGTTGCCTTGACCATATGCCTCATGAATTTCATAGTTGTAGTGCAATTGGTCTTGCTAGCCTTGTGTTTTAATGCCTCATGCATGTTATCTTTGAGCTATTTGGATGATTTGGCATAATTTAATACTTGATTTCAGAGCATGTAGCATTGTCATATTCTCATGCATATCACTCTTTAATTGTGGTTTAGGAGTTGTGCATTATTGCCTTGTTTGGGCCTAGCATGTATGCCATCTTGCCTAGACCTTTGGGCCCCCATCTCAGCATGTTTTGGTCTTTGTTTAGACCTACTTGAGCTCTGTCCATGGTTGGTTCATGCATTTATGCCATGTATTGCATGCCCCCTTTGTAGTCCTCTTTGCTAGCTTTAATGCTAAGAGACCCTAGCATGCTATACTTGTTTTGATTAAATGATTTGGCATCATTTCTTACTTAATTTCAGAGCATTTGGTGTTGTCACACCTCCATTTTTGTCACTCTTTGAGCACTCTTGAGAGTTGTGCTCTTATGCCTAGTTGATGGGCCTTTGCATTGTGCATGCATTTACCTTGCATTTCATGCCTTCATTTTAGCATTATGGCCATTGTTTTGGGCATGGCTAAGGTCTGTCCACATCCGGTGTAAGTCCATTTAGCATGTTTATTAGTATGTTGCTTGCATGCTTATGTTGTTCATCACATTGTGTATGCCATGTTCTTTGCATTGTGTATGCCATGTTCTTGTTCGCATTGTGTATGCCATAATCACATTGCATTGAGTATGCCATGTTGCATTGCATGTTGTTGCATACTTGTCACTAGCATTGCATGTTTGCATGCTTGACATTGTATTGCATTGTGTTATGCATGTTATTTGTTGCATTTTGTTTGGAATAGGTGTTAGTCCAAACACGAGAAATGAGGGACGTTTCGTACTTGAAGTGATGAAACGTGCCTCAATTCTCAGTCGTCGACGCTCTTGATCATACATGATACAGTTCTAGGCTTTATGTGTTTATGTGTGCATTCATTTTACATTGAATCGTGCAATTTGACTTCTCGGCCATCATGCATCGAGATGCGTGATTGGTGGCCCGAGGGTCGAGAACCACACTCCCTTGAGCTTATGAAATGATAGGGAGGGTGGTTGTGCACACATATCTTGCAAATACATTGCCATGCCCTTTCTTGCTCTTTGTTGCAACAAAGTGGAAAAGTGCAGCAAAACTGGTCGGACGACCAGAAGAACTGGCTGGCCAACCACTTTTCTGGTTTGCAGCAATAGAAAGTGGTCGGCCAGTGGCTGGAAGCATCCCTAGGTGGTCGGCCATGTTCCCACAGGTCCCCAAGATGAAGTTGAAGCTTTGAGGAGCTTGGTGCAAGTTTCTGAGGTCAAATGCAAACAGAGGCAAGTTGGGGCATCGCGACGGATTTCCGAACGAGGCGACCGAGCATGCATATACTTCCCGCCTTGAGACTCCTGATTTACTGCTTTACTTAGCTAATTTTCTTAACTAGTTTATGCTTTAGTTTTGTACCTAATTAGTTAATGCGTTTAACTATTCAATTTGTGTTGTAATAGCTTAATTAATTAGCTTGTTAGTTAATTAGTTTTGCGATGTAATAATTAGTTTAATTAGCTTAGATTAGCTAGTTAGCTTCTTATTCGGACCCTCCGTCGAAAGGGCCAACTGTTGTAATAAGCGTGCGTGTGTGTGATGCATGTCTTCCAACCTCCATTTCTTTCTCCCTTTTACTTAACCGCTTATGATGGTTAGTTTTAGGGCATATTTTCAATTAGCATCCTTATGTTTGCATGCATGCATCCATTCATCTGTATTGCATGCACCGAGCTCGGCGCATCATACTAACTGCATTGTACTTCAATACATTTACTTGAATACTTGTTCAAACAGCATGTTATCCAAGTTGCATTTCATATGCCATTCTAGAATAGCCGAGCCTATTTTAGTTGCATTCTTGCATGTGTTGCATTAGCCATCGTAACATGAACTAGGGTCATGCATGATTTCTAACTAGTTCTTTGTTTTGACTCGGAGTACATTGTGAGTGTTTACGCTTTAGCATACTGCATGTGTGTTAATGTTGCCATGAAAGCATGCTTGCCATGAGGCTAACTGCTTATTTGATATTACTGCCTAAATGCTTGTGGGTGATGGTTGGATTGCTTGAATTGGAACAATTCATTGAAATCCGCATTTTTAGCCTACTTGCGAGTAGCAAACTTCAAACTGTTTTCAAACAAACGAACATGCAATGTTTTGTTCCAACTTAGGCGATCTAGTCTATACTTGTATGCTGTGCGCATCACATAGTAATTCTAGGTTAATAACCGGAATAGGAACACATGTATTTTCAAAAACAAAATATCATGCTTAGTACAGGCCGATCTTTGATCGGGCGAGTGGGGGTGCTCATTACATGACCTTCCCCTCTCATACCCAAGTTCCCGAGCCGAGATAACTTTGGTGATGACGGACACGTGGCCTTAGGCACGAGTCAGGGTTTCCTAAATTCCCCCAAAATAAAATATTTAGGTGGCGACTTTGTATCTGGCAAAGCAGTCCATGTTTGGCACTTCTTTATTAAAATCAGTTTTCCAAAACGATTTGCCGGATTTGGACTCTTTGGTGATTTATCAATCTTACATTGCACTTTGTGAGATCAGATTAAGAACTGTGACATTGAGTCCGAACTTGTAGCAGCTAGAGAACAAAACGGATTTGCGCCCTTGCAGCGCGGAGCCGGGAGTTCTCGGGAGCGGTCTACAGTTGCCACCCTCAAGTGGGCTAAAACGCGGATTTGCCACCTCAAGTGGGCTTAAAACATGATCTACCACTTCGCAAAGTGGGGTTAAAACACACATTCGTCGAATTGTTCCAATTCAAGCAACCAAGCCTTCATCTATAGGCGTTCATGCAGTTTAGCAAATAAGCACATGGCCTCATGACAAGCGTACGAATCATGGCAATATGGCAATCACACTCATGCAAGTATGCTAAAGCGTAAAACTTACCGAGTACTCCAAGCCAAAACAAAAACTAGTTAGAAAAAATGCATGATCCTAACTATACAAGATACCTAATGCAACACATGCAATATGAAATTAATAGGCTCGGCTACCTAATCACGGTATTTGCAACTTGATAACATGCTTTGAAACATGTATTCAAAGAAGTGTATTGAAATAACGATGCAGTTTGAATGATGCGCCGAGCCTTGGTGCATGCAAGACAAATGAATGATGCAAACATGCAAGCATAAGGTATGCTAATTGAAACGTGTCCCTAATCTAACCATCAAAAGCGGATAAATAAAAGGGAGAAAGACGCGGGGTTGGAAGACATGCACATACGCACGCACACTTATTACAACATTATGCCGTCGCGAAGGAGAGTCTGAATGAATAAGAGCTAAGCTAATCTCAGCTAAGCTAGGCTAACTAATCTAATTAAACTAATTAGACTAATTATTACAAATCAATCGAATAACTAGCAAACTAATTACTAATTATTACAACACTTAACTAATTAGCAACTAATTAATTAAAACAACATGCATACTAACTAATCATGCAAAGGATTAAACTACACTGCCACAGCTTTGCTTCGGGAAGAGGAGGATGCATGCACTTGGTTTTCACCCTGAAAAGCCCTCCGATTTTGCTCTTGAGAGGCTTTGTTTGCAGGGTTGAGTACACTTCAAAACCTTCTGCTCCACCTTACCAAACCAATGCTGAGGATTGCACCAGTGGCCTGCCGGCCATGGTTGACTGCTGCCAGCCCCCTGCCGGCAAAAAATGTGCCTTGCCGGCCAAGAGTGAACCACTGCCGGCCACCAATGAGCCACTGTCGGCCACTGGTGTTCTGAATCACCACACTACAACAGAGCACAAATAGAGGAAAAAGGAGGGTTTTCCAAGGGTATGTTTGTACTGTACCCCTCCTTATTATCTCAAAACATCAAAGGAGTGGCACTCTTGGATCCAAAACCATCAACCAAGCATTTTCAATGCATGATGGCCAAAGATCCAAGTTGCACAATTTCAATAAATGCACAAAACAAGACTCAAGACCACTATTTTGTCATGAATGATCAATGGCAATGGAGACAAAGGAAATTGGCTCATTTCATCACTTTGAGTATGAAATGCTCCAATCTTCCTTGTGTTCAATATAACGTCCGATTGAACACGTGCAATGCAACACAACATGCTTATCTTGCTCAAGTTTTACTTGCTCATTCTGTTTACTCATTTTAATTACCGATCCATTCTTTAACCGGTTAAGTCCAAGGTGAGTGTCCTCTAATGAGAGAGATGTCAACCAAGGGATGATTTAAAACATGAGAGAGATCATGTCGTTGGTTAGTAGAAACCCTCAAAAGAGGATTACAACCATTAACCACAAATCTCAATCCCAAGCTTAAACACAACCCTAAGGCTAACCAACCCACAAAGCAAATGAAAAAGTGATGAAATGAGAGAGGTTGCAGATATTGTATGTGCTGAAATTGCATGCAAAATGATACTACAACATATAAGCAACTCATGCAAGGCATGTTTAAAAGCCAAAAACACCAAACTAGTGAAGATCACTACACTATAAGCATGCAATACAAAGCTCCAAAGGTACAAACACTCCAAAACAGTCCTAAAATAGCCTAAGAGGAGTCCTAAAACATGCTTGAAGTAAGCTAAAAATAGCTAGAATAGGAGGCCAACACATAGCACAAACTAAACTATTAAGCATAATTGCACTACAAGCATACAAAGCAAGCCTCAAGTGACCAAACCAGCTCAAAACATAGCTAAAATTACCTGAAAAAGTAGCAAAAACATGCTGAGTTTAAGGTACAAAATGCTAGAAAATCATGCTCACATGTTAAGCTATCCAGGCTTACAAACAAGACACAAGGAGGAGAGGCTACCCCCTCCCATTTTGGACCTCAAAACAGAGTTTTTACCACTGAAAATCCCCTGGAATTCAGTGGTTAAAAGAGCCAAAAAAGTTGTTTGAGAAAGCTTTGAAAGTTGGTACAACAACTTAATAATCAAGCAACAAGAAGGATAGACTACCCCTAACTCCAATCAAACCTCGAACCACTATTTTAGACCACAAAAACAGAGATTTTCAGAGGTGAAAACCAACCTCAAAACAGCATCCAAAGATGGCAAAACATGTATTTAAATTAGGCTTAAAACACAAGTGTTCTACCTCTTGAAGACAAGATGCAATTTAGGCACCAAAATCAAACCAAACCAAGCCAATATCCTCTTCTAGAGCTCAAATAGGACCTCAAGCAACCTCAACTCAATGGTGATCAAGTTTGATCAAGGGCTTATATACAAGAGTGTAGAGAATTTAAGCTATAAGGCATAAAATATTTAGAGAGAGAGGATTCTAGAGAGAGAGAGAGAGAATTTTTGTCTTCAAAAATTTCCAACCCCTTCACATGCAAGAGGGGGCCTGTATATATAGAAGATGCAAAGTCCCTTTAAAGATATCCAGCCATACACGTGCAAGAAGATGGCTCAATCTGTGCAAACAGCTGACACAAAATATCAGAAAATATCTACTGATACATTGGTGGCCGGCCGACCATCAGTGATGGCCGGCAGGGGCTCATTGATGGCCGGCAAGGCACATCAATGGGCGGTAGGACAAAATCAATGGCTGGTAGTGCCCAAACATGGCTGGCAGTGCATCAAAAACATCATATTGAAAGGACCTAAACGTGGTCCAAAAATGAGACAGAATTGATGTAGGGTTTGAAAAGCTCAAACCTGTGGCGTTCCGCCACAGATTTCAAGCACTCGGTGAGCAATCAAACTCATCACTAGATATACCTGTAAGAACATCCAAGTCTTGAGGACGGTAAAAAATGGGTTGTCTACAGTTGCCCCTCTTTGACAGAACTTAGAGTCATAAAAAGACGTGAGTGAATGTCAATGCCTAGAGATGACCCATTTTGACAAGGCCGCAAGACTTAGACACACATTCAAGATAACAATACATAGTGGCGCCCGTAGGCTGGGGCAAAATGCAAATGATATGCACAATGCAAGCACATAACTTATGATCATGCAATGACACTGTAAGGAAGCATTTACATGCAAGTGTTATGCAAGGAAAATGCCACATTTTAAGCAAACCGGTGAGGTACAGTAATCTCATACATGAGAAGAAGTAAGCAAATAAACATGCCACGCGTGAGAATCACAAGCCTAACCGCATTTCATGCAGAAAGGATGTAAGAAAATTTCGCAAACTTAACTGCGCCTCACGCAGAAAAGGCTACGAGCGACTGTCGGGCGCACCCGAAGTCTCAAACAAGATTCCAACGCGCTGCATGCATAAGGAAAAAAAGGATGAGGTGAACACCGGGACTTGCCCACGTGTTTCTAAAGTGTAGCGTCCTAACGCGTCGCACGCGAGAGGACAAAAAGGATGGGTGCAAACACTGGAGGGTGGTATAAACATCGGAGCATGTCCCAATGTTTCTAACCAAAATAAGGTGGTATAAGCATCGAAACACGTTCCAAACGCTTCTAACCGGGGAGTGGTATAAACATCGGACACACGTCCCAATGTTTCTAACCAAAGAGGTGGTATAAGCGTTGGAACACGTTCCAAATGCTTCTAACCGGCGAGTGGTATAAACATCGGGCACATGTCCCAATGTTTCTAACCAAAGAGGTGGTGTAAGCGTTGGAACACGTTCCAAATGCTTCTAATCGGGGAGTGGTATAAACATCGGGCACACGTCCCAATGTTTCTAACCAAAGAGGTGGTATAAGCGTTGGAACACATTCCAAACGCTTCTAACTGAGAGGGTGGTATAAACATCGGGCACACGTCCCAATGATTCTAACCAAAGAGGAGTCAGTGTAAACACCGAGCATACCCGAATGTTTCTAACCAACAAGGTGTCAGTGTAAACACCGGGCGTACCCAAGTGTTTCTAACCAAAGAGGCATCGATGTAAACACCGGGCGTACCTGAATGTTTCTAACCAACAAGGAGTCCAAGGGACAAGAATGATCTTACCCGGAATTCTCTGAACAAACCATACATATAATATCGTGCTTGCATAAGAAAGAAACTTAACAGGTACAACGCAATACAAATGCATGTTTCATGCGAGACGAATAACCGCGACACAATATTAGAGGTATGTTTTATGCACAACATGCAAGAAACAAAACAAAAGCATATTCTATGTCGTGCGAGCGAAAGCATGTTCTATGCAAAATAATCAACAATGCATATTCAATGCAACACCTGCATAAGCTATGCAAACATGGAGATGCATGTTCTATGCAACAATTCAAAATGCATGTTCTATGCAACGACAAAGAAATGCAGATTCTATGCAACGACAAAAACGTGTTTGATAAAGACAACTCAAAGGCAACTTTCGATTTACCTCTTGGAAGAGTTGCAATATGTTAAAATGGATACACCTTGTCTATGTTGATGAACGACGACCATCGAGCACTGGAAACGCAATTCTGAGCTTCCGCGAAGACATTTTAAATCAAACTCTGCACACCTCCTTGCATTTCTTGGAATCCAAGGACACAAAACAGAGCTAGGGATGCAGGGGAGGCCTATGGAAACCTGCCGGCCACTAGTGTGCCCTGCCGGCATCGATGTGCCACTGCCGGCCATTGATGGCAGATTTGGGCAATTTGGACTTTTCACTCTTGGGTCTTTAAGTACACAACTCCAAACTTCATTTCCCCACAAACCCTTGCACGAAAATCACTTCCCTCTCTCTCTAGGTGCTCCTTCTCTCTAGATCTACGCTTTCTACGCATTTTCCAACACCCTATACAAACTTTATTCGCTAAATCCTCCTAGTTCTCTTCACTTTGAACTGATCAGAATTTGATTTCAACGCTTCTTTCCTCATTCCCACCATTCTAGGCTCATTCCCCTCAAGTTTCTCTCAAGGTTTGTGCACTTTTCTCGGCTTTGACTTCCTTTGACTTTTCCTCTCTCCTAGGGTTGACTTTTTCTAGGTTTCACCATTTTTTCTTCATTTTTCCTCGTTTTTTGCTCATATTTCAGATGGCAGATGATGTTCCCCATGACGGGGCTCTCCCCGAGCTTGCTCCAGTAGATTTTGATGCAGACTTTGAGGCCGAGCCAGAGGCCGAGCCGGAGCTATTACAGCTGAGCATACGCCCCTTCGATCCAGCGAGGTACCATCCTCAGACTCACATAGTACCCACCACAGGAGGCATCAAATCCTTTACTGACTTTGCTAAGCACGTGCCAGATAACCTCCTACTAAGAGAGCCAGTGTCTCATCTGTCGGCCATCACCGTAGAGGTACGAAAACTGCTTTTCTGCAGTATTACCTTTAATTGTTTACATTTCTTGCACTGTTTCGATCTAATTGCATCTCATGCATTGCCTTGATCCAACTGTATCTCATACATCACTGCTTTATATCTGACTGTGCTTTCATTGCCTGATCTGATTGCATCTCATGCATTATCACAGGACAGATCCCGCTCCTTCAGAGGCTATGGTACGAGAACCGCTCGAGATTGGTATGGTGAGCTCCTAGTTGGGGTTCGCGATATTATTGATGAGACAAGCTTCGATATCTTCTGCTCCAGCTTGACTCGAGTCGTAGTGAGCCGTCCTCTCTTAGGGGCTCTCATGGAGAGGTGGTGGGACACCACTAACTCCTTCCACTTTTCTACCACAGGGAAGATGACGATGACCCCTTACGACTTTGCCATGATCACTAGCTTGGGCGTAGGGTGTGATCTGATCCCTCTCAACCCTAATATGGGGGAGTGGGGGGCAGCATGGGTCGCACTGCTAGGGGCACATCCACCGACACTACACTTGTACCCTAAAATCTTTTTTTAACATTATATTTTACAATTTCCAAGATTTATACACACAAAAAAAAAATATAAAACAAATCCATCAATTCACCATCACATGGCTAGCCATCATACCTCCTAGGCTATAATCATTGTACTTTAGTACAAACAAATCCCATGAAATCTTGGAGCAATAATGACTTTGGTACCTATAAAGATTTGTTTGTGTGTGTACTTCTAACTAGAAGGTATTTAAATTAGCCCTAAACCTAACTAGATCATAATTAAATACATAATTAAGGTTCTAATCCTCCCTCATTCCATTACATTTAAACTAAATCAAGGCACTATTCAATTGAATTGGAACCAATGGGCATTTGGGACTTTTCACACCAAATTCTCTATAAATAAACCACTCATCCCCATTTGTTGAGCACATATACACACCCACACACACACTCACACGATATTCAAGTGAGAGAAGAGAGGGAGGAGGGTGAGCTTGGTGGAAGATAGTAGAAGAAGTTTGCTAGCACTTCCAACAACTCTCAAGTAAGCTACAACACAACTCTCTCTTCCATTTTCCTTTTTCAAATACATGTTATTAGAAGTTTAAAATGGTATTTTCAGATGTGTTATAATGGTATTCTTGTGTCAAAAATGAAAGGAGTTGAGCCTTGATTCTACCATTCTTCTATTTCTCTTAAACGGTATAAGACTACATTTTTCCCTATCAATCTCTCAAAATTTTCAAAGGCACACCTTCATCTTAAATTTCTGAATTTAATACATATTATTTAGCATGTTTTCATCACAAGATAAGTGGAAAATTTCCCCTAACTGACCCCTTTTCTCACCAACTTTCTATTTTCAAGAACTGTGCTAGAAAAATCTGTTTTACAGCCACCTTACAAAAATTGTAGAAAAATGTATACAAATATTCTTGACCTCCATTTTATGTCAAAATATTTCTTAAAGAGTTATCTTTCAAGGAAAAATGGTTTCATTGAAAATGAGTGAGCGGTTTGTGAGATAATCTGATTTCTGTAACGGTCGACGAATCTGGACAAAGGTGGAGTATTTCTGTAATAACTACAAATTTGGAAAAGCTATTCCATTTCCGAAAAATGTTCTAAAAATTAGATAAAATTACCTACGAACCATAGGAAGGTCAGGCTCTGGAAAAAAAATCAGAAATGGCCCTTTTGTGTATAATCTTTAGGTAGTACTGAATTTGAAAATTTTGTTTTCATTAGTGTTTTATGCTCTTATGTTCATGAATATGGTTATTAATTTATGATCGTGTCTTGGTATGATATTACACGTGCCAAAAGGTTTATGTATTTTATTTTAATCCTTCGAAGGTGCTCACACTTATGCAAATCTGGAAATTATATTCTTGTGCGAAGTTATCCCCTTAACTTCATGAATATGACTAGAGCTACTTGTGTCTATCTTCATATGTGGATCTCATGTGTTGTCACTTTATTTCCTTCTATTTGTACTATTTAGTTGTTCATACTTGTGCAATAGATGTTGTCTCAAGAGCATGTCCTAACTCTGACTTAAATTATCTAACTCAAACAAGAAACTTAATGGGTGGTAATGGGTTGCGAATTTTTGGACAAGATTACTAAGATATTGATTAGTTGATAAGATGCGTTCCCTATTTGGAAGTTAAAATCTTGCGGAAGTGGTTTTCGGAACCCTTAAACAAAGCGGTTGTATTCAGACCCTAGGTATTTGGTGTAAGGAGGGATTTGGGCAAGGCCCATTATTCATCTCTTTTGAGGCCCTGCAGTTGGCGCTACACGGTATATAACCGTTGGTAGGCATCCGAGGTTAGTTCTGCAACAAAGCAGCAAAAGAGGGGGCATACCAAATAATCCGCATCTAATTCTTGTGGTTGGGAGGATGAAGTCTCTTTGGGGGATTTCTAGATTTCTAACATCTAACCTTGTAATCCCTTATTATTGAATGATTATCATGCTTCATTACTTGCTTGTTATAATTGTGATGGTGTATTGGATTGGGAAAAAAGGGATGGGGTGTGTGTGCGTTTACTGGGCATTCAAAGCTCATGGCGTTTCATGCCAGATATCGAAGAAACGTACGAAGCCAACGAAGAGTCAAAGACATTTGAAGACTTAAGTTTTCCTTAAAGAAAGTTTGGAACCAATTCGCTCATTAGTCCAATTGTGCCTTTATTTATTCTTTTTGGATTGTAATAGTAATGGAACTCATTTTGTAAATTTAAAATTTGAGGCGCTGTAATTATTATTTACCTTGTAATCCTATGCCTATCTCTGTGTTGCTTATGAGACCTTACGTCAATGCCTTTTAAGATCTATCAAAAGGGTAGTGCGCTACCTAAGAAAGCTGGACTTAGAAGGGAGTCTAACTTGACTCCTCCAGCGATCTGGGATCTTACTCGGTTATTGGCCATAGGACTCATTAGTGCCGTTTCCTAGACTCCTAACCTTAGACAAACCCTGTATTTAATTGATAATATATTCTCTGAAGTTCGCAATTTTTGGGGCGTCACAGAGACGACGACGCTAGCTTGGATTCTGCTAGTGGTGAGGCTGAGAAGGGTTTCCAATTTAGACTCTAATTCAGAGTCGGACAGTGGCGCCTATGGAGACAGTGCTTCAGAGTCCGCTCTGCCAAGGAAGAAGACAAAGAGGGCCTCTCGAGCTTGAGATAGCTGGCGCTGATCTATCTATGTTTTGACTTTGCTTCTTTTTGCTAGTAGTATTGGCACTTTGTATAGTTCAGATGAGTTTTATTTCTTTAAAAACTTGTACTCTTTTGCAAAAAGTGACCATGATTGGAATGAAAATAGCTTTTGATTAGAAAGTGTTGCATTTTACATTTTGAGCATCACATAGCATCTCATAGCATAAAAGAGATTGATTGGCCTTGATTGAACTGCACATTCGATTAGCATTGTCTTAATCAGGTAATGAACCGGCCAACAACTGAAAAGACAAATAGAGTAAAACAACTCGATAAACAAAACAACAACTCGACAATAGATACAAATACAGCTTGATAAGCAAAACAAAGACTTGATAAACAACACACATACAACTCAATAAGCAAAATCAAACGGATACAACTCAAATAAACATGCTCAAGTCCAAAGAGACTCAAAACAAGACCTCAAAAGACGCGAATAGCAGAATACAGCTGCTGCATGCAACTGGATCTTCACAAAGGAGGATAGTGGGCAGAAAATGGAGGCTGCTGGCTATGAAGGATGGCCTGCCGGCCATCTATTCTGTTTGCCGGCCATCAATGTGCCCCTGACGGCCATTTATGAGCCTCTGCCGGCCATCAATGAGCCTTGCCGGCCATCAATGTACAGAACCTCCGAAACGTTGACACCTGGCCTCCACTCACTGCCTTATCTTCTACAAAAGTTCCAGCTTCATGGTTTCTTCATTCCAGCTCTATTTTTGCCACAAATGGAGCCATTCTTTGCCGAAAAACTCTCGAATTGGATTGTAGCTTTAGATGGCTCGGAGAAGGTGAACTTCCGAGGTTTCAGGATAAATGCACTATTCTCGCTAAGTCATACCCCGCTGTGTTTTCCGTTCCTCCACGCCGTAGCTAGATGTTGGAACCCGGTTACACACGTTTTCAGCATTGGGGGGCAAGAGATATGTCCAACAATTGAAGAATTCCAAGTTTTGATGGAATCCCGGCGTGACGAGGAAATCTTACCCCGGTCCCGTTTTGGTCACATCCCGGCTCCAGGAAGAATGTGTGGGATTACTTTACACGATGCTCGATCTTTGGTTCGCAATAGGGAGTTGGACATCCCAAATCTCATTCATCGATTTTCTGACGCCGGCAACCGTGGCGGTCATCTTTGGCAAGGTTTTCGGCAACATGCCCTTTGCTTGTGTATGTTGGCTCATTTCCTGCTTGCCCCTGCCTTCGGAGGGTCTAGCATTCGCTTGATCAAGGTAGCTTAAGGCTTGAAAGAGGGCAAGAGCTGCATTGGCTTGACACTAGCCGAAACTTTGATGGGCTTGGATGCTTTCCATCGTCGGGAGACAACCAAGTTCGCAGGAAGTGCACTACTCTTACAGGTAATGTTTCCCACCCTTCTCACATGTGTTTCTCACATCACTCAGCCCTCAAGCTCTATTTTTCTCTCAAAACCCTTTTCTTACTTTTCTCTCCACATACACCTCTCTATTCTTTAATCTGTCTTATTTTTCATCCCTCCCCAGACATGGCTCTTGGACAGGTTGAAAGTAGTGGACTTTTGCCCTGCATATTCAGCATGAGGCTATTTCTTTCGCCAACAGCTAGTTGATTTCCTAAATGAGAGATGGTGGTGCCATTGGATGTGCAACAGGTCTGCTGCTGACATCGCTTGGTGTTGCCCCTAGTTTGATCTGCCCGAGATGAGCTACAGTATGTCTCGACAGCTTGGCATTCAGTTGATTGGCTTGACACATTGTGTCTTCTACTTTCCATTCCGGTTCAGGCGTCAGTTCGGACATGACCAGACTTGCCCAGAAGAGGGGGTAGAGTACCCAGCTCCATTTCCAATCTGAGGTTCACAACTAGCTCGATATCCCACTGCTTGGGGTTCAAGAGAACTTCTGGCTCCCGCTCCCAATTTCAGTGGCGTCCTTTCTGGCGAATGCATAGCTTGGCTTGAAGATGAGGTGCAAACCGAGCCTATTTTAGCATCTGAAGCTTCCACAAGCTCTAGGAGGGGACGCAAGAACACCTGACTCATCAATGCCCCAAGTTTATTACTTTAATCTGTACTTTCAAATTTTCCTTTTAAATGTAATAAAAAGTAACTTTGATTTGTATCAAGAGGTAGAGAACTCTGTATTGAAATCAATGAAATTGAAGGTTGTGGGCACTGAAAATTTTCCGTTTGGTCAAAAAATGGTCTAAGTTGTAAGAAGATTAATTTGAACAAAATCAACTTTTATTAAAACTTTTCAAAACCATTTTCGATAGGGATCACAACTGGACACACTCGGAATCTATCCTTGAGATGTACAACCCCAAATCCAGCAAATGGAAAGTTACCCCTTGTCTGAAGAGCACTACACTGTAACCAGCTCTCATAGTGAAGATCACAACCGAACTCTTGGATGTAGAAAGGACAAAGATGACCAAAACAATCTCATGGACACAGTTGATTTGGAAGTGTTTATGGCTGGACTTCAGGATGAAGTTGCCTACATATCCCGAAGATGGAAATCAAGCCTTACGTAGTTCGGTTCAGGTTCACTCATGAATTAACACTCTCCTTTTGCGCTCTAACTTTTGCCAAGGCTGCCCTTTCTGGGTATTCAACCTTGCGAGCTCAATTTTTCTTTTTTCTAATTTTTTGTACTCTAACTTTTGCCTAGCTCGCCCTTTCAGGTTTTCGGCCTAGCGAGCCTCTCAAGGGTAATATTTCTTCAACTTGTCCATGTTGATTGGTTGGGAGAATTTGAAGCCATCTAAGTCCATAAGAATGACAGCTCCACCCGACCAAATAGATTTGATGATGTAAGAACCAGTCCAATTAGGTCTGAACTTGCTGCTACGGTCGTGGATGGGAGATCGGTTATCTTTGAGAACTAAATCCCCTTCTTTTAGATTCCTGGACTTAACTTTCTTGTTGAAAGCCCTGGCAATTCTGTGTTGATAACTTTGGACGTGGTACAGTGCTTTCAGCCTTCTCTCGTCGAACAACATTAGTTCCTCAAACCTGCTCTGCTGCCAATCCACTTATGCTATCTGGCACTCAGCCATAACTCGCAGTGACGGAACTTCAACTTTAATTGGCAGAACAACTTCCATCCCATAAACCAGAGAATACAAAGTTGCCCCAGTAGAAGTTCGGATTAATGTCCGGTAGCCCCAAAGAGAAAAAGGCAACTTATCTGGCTAGTCCCTGTAGGTTTCCACCATCTTCTGTAGAATGTGTTTGATGTTCTTGTTGGTGGCCTCAACAGCTCCATTGGTTTGCGGCCGGTATGTGGATGACTTATGAAAAGCCATATTGTATTTCTCCAACAAGTCGATCACTTCTTTCTTAAAGTGGGAACCATTGTCCGAGATGATCTCATTTGGGACCCCATAGCAATAGATGATATTATTCCTGATGAACTTGGCTACGTGTGACGCTTTCAGCACTGCGTAGGATTGGGCCTCGACCCACTTTGTAAAGTAGTCTATTGCCACCAGGATGTAGTCATGCCCATTTGACCCCTTTGGAGTAACTGCCCCAATAACATCAATTCCCCAGACTGAAAATGGTCATGGTAAAGTCATGTTGTACAGCTTCAACGGCGGGATGTTCATGCGATTTGCATGAATTTGGCATTTGTGGCATCGCTGAAGAAAACCAACACAATCCTCCTCTATGGTTGACTAGTAGTAACCCTACCTGAGAATTTTCTGAGCTAGCATCACTCCGCTCATGTGCGATCCGCACTTTCCTCCATGGATGACCTCTATTAGGCGCTTCGACTCTTCTTCATCAGCACACAGTTTATGCATTCCCAAATGGCCTCGTTTGTATAATTTACCCCCACAGATGATAAACTGAGCAGCCATTCGTCGTATTTCCCTCTTATCTTTGGCATTTGCCCCTAGTGGATAAGCCTCATTTTCTAAGAAGTTCCAGATATCATGATACCAGGGATTCTGATCTTGCACTTCATCTATCGCGGCGATCAGCTCGTAGGCCGGCACATACCTCTGTTCAATAATGATCGGACGCATCTGGACTCCCAAAGGGATGTCTATCATGGAAGATAGAGTTGATAAAGTGTCAACGAACTTGTTGTTCTCTCTTAACAGATGCGTGAAGGTTAGCTTCTCAAACTTGGGAATCAGAACATCCAGGGTTTGGTGATAGATTTCCATCCTTTCTTCCTTAACCTTTCAGTCTCCTTTTGCTTGAGACACAACCAGGTTCGAGTCCCCAATGACATCCAACCATTTTGCCCCTAGTTCTAGGGCAACTTCTAAGCCTACGATATATGCTTCGTATTCTGCTTCATTGTTTGATACCTTGAACTGGAGTTTGAAATCTAAAGGTATGTGGGAATTGTCGGGTGCTATCAGCAACACCCCTATCCCATACCCGTAATAGTTAGACGCTCTGTCAAAGTACATAGTCCAAATCTCTTCTTCGAGCTACAGAATGGCCTCATTTGGGAATAGATACTCTACTGCTTCATCACCCTCCACTGGGTGAGCGGCTAGGAACTCCGCTACCGTTCTCCTTTTCATAGACTTGCGAGTCATGTACTTTAAATCAAATTCGTAGAGAAAAAGCAACCAACGGGCTAGCCTACCCGTAAGCGCTAGTTTCTCGAAGAGATATTTGATGGCATCTAATCTCGAAACCAGAATTGCGAAGTGAGCTAACAGGTAGTGCCTCAACTTCCTCGTAGCCCATACCAAGGCCAAGCAAGCCTTTTCTAGCGGAGTGTAACGGGTCTCGTATTCCAGCATCTTCTTGCTCAGGTAATAGATGGCATTCTCCACTCTATCCTTAGATTCTTGTGCAAGCATGCAGCCCATTGTCGTGTCGGTAACTGATAGATACAAAATCAACGGCTTCCCCGGCTCTGGCGGTGACAACACGAGTGGGTTCTCTAGATACTGCTTGATTTGCTCAAAAGCAACCTAGCATCGGTCATCCCATTGGAATTTCTTTCCTTTCTTTAGGAGACCAAATAGTGGTTCACAAGTCAAGGTTAATTTTGCAATAAACCGTCTTATGAATTGCACTTTTCAAAGAAAGCCTCGCACCTCCTTTTTAGTCCTTGGTGGTGGCATTTCTAGGATGGCCTTGATTTTGGAGGGATCGACCTCAATGCCCCTCTGTGTGATTAAGAACCCCAGCATCTTCCCTGTTGTAACACCAAAAGTGCATTTCTGTGGGTTCAGTCTCAACCGATATTCTCTGATCCGTTGGAAAATTTTCTTCAAGGCGGTGTAGTGGCCCTCTCTTTCCTTGGACTTGACAATCATATCGTCCACATACACCTCAACCTCTTTGTGGATCATATCATGCAAGATCATGGTTGCAGCCCGTTGATAAGTTGCCCCAGCATTTTTTAGACCGAACGACATCACTCTGTAGTAGTAGGTTCCCCACGACATAGTGAAGGCAGTCTTCTCTCTATCCTCGGGTGCAATCATGATCTGGTTGTACCTGGAAAACCCATCCATAAAGGAGAGCAACGCATGGCCTGCGGTGAAGTCCACCAACTCGTCGATGTGCGGTAGAGGAAAGTCGTCCTTCGGACTAGCTTTATTCAGATCTCTGAAATCCACACACACCCGAATTCTGCCATCTTTCTTTGGCACCAGAACAATGTTGACCAACCAAGTAGGATACTCAGATACTAGCAAGAACCCTGCATCTATCTGCTTGGTGACCTCTTCCTTGATTTTCAGAGCCCAATCCGGGCGTATTCTCCAAAGCTTCTGCTTGATGGGTCGGGCCTCAGGGTCAAAAGGGATCCAGTGCTGTACAATCTCAAGATCGATTCCAGGCATGTCTTTGTAGGACCACACAAAAACCTCTTTGAAATCTTTTAATAAAGCGACTAAGTGCTCGCGTTCCTCCAAAGACAACATGGACCCGATCTAAACCAGACGTGGATTGTTCTTAGTGCCCACATTAATTGAAATGATTTCATCAACCAGGGGTTTTACAAACCTCTCCTCCTCTCAGTCAATCAAATGTTTTAAAACCAGATGAATTCCTTCCTCGTCGTTTTCATCAAAATTTTGAAAGTCATGATCCACACAATATACAAGTGGCACAGAAAAGTACTTAGAAACAGCAATGGTACCATTCTCATTCACAACTTCCAGCTCATCCAATTCCTCGGTTACAACCAACTCAAAAGAAAAGGAAAAAGACGACTTGGACAAAACAACGGCATCCGAGTTATCAACCCCAGGAATACCAGACTCCAACTTAAAAGAACTAGAATCTGATTCCGACTCCACAGACTTTGTAGAATCAGATTCCGGTTCACTACCTGATTCAAAACTGCTGGACAAAAAGTCCTCCCCGAACTGCCAAACGAGGGAAGGTGCGATAGATGCATCCAGAATACCACCAAAAGGGTCCACAGCTGATTGAGCTCCAATCATGGAAATAATGAAGTCATCCCCTAGGCTCTCCGGTTTGATCTGAGGATCCGAAAGGAGACAGGCCAGCGTTGCTCCTATCTCAAGTTCTATGCCATCGGACTCATCCTCTGCACTCTGTTCAACCTCAGCTGGTAGGTCAGTCTAAAGTTGTAGATCGAAGAAGATCTCAAAGCCAAACAAACGCCGCTTTTTAGAGTTCAGTCATGGCTCAGGAAAGTCACAGAATGGGAAATCTTCCCCCTCCCAGACAAAGTGGCCATTCAGGGTTCCTTGAATAGGTTTATGCACCAGCTCATAGTGCTTCCCAGTTTGCTTAGCTTTGGCCCTTCTTGCCATTTCCTTTCCCTTTCTTATCCAAACCTCTTTGGTAGGTGTGTAACCTAGACCAAAGGTATGAGGGTTATGTGGCACTTTGGCCAACACAGCAACGCCCTTCCGACCGCTCCTTCCCAATCCCATTCCGGGTACATGTTGCAGCTTATTCATGAGGTAGACGGATTGAGCACTAACATATAGCCCCTCATCAATAGCCAGAATATCTTGCACTACCCGGGCCTCGGCCAAGGTGAATCCAGACAAAAAGACATACTCCTCGCCATGCACAATTTCCAGTACTAGTGTAGTAACTTCCGGCAGAGGATGTATAGAAGAATTCCGAAAAACAATAGCTACCCCCTTCCCATGGGGGTACTTCAGCATCTAATGCAAAGTGGAAGAGACAGCTTTCACTTGGTGCAGCCACGACCGCCCAAGGAGTAAATTAAAGGTGGCCGGAACATCCAAGACGTGGAACCCAATGTCCTGTTGTGTCGGGCCAACCTGCGTTCTAATCCGAACTGTCCCCATCACTTCTTGACTTGTATTGTCATAAGCCCGAATTACTTGGGTCGTTGGTGCAAAGTCTACTGGCTTCAAATAGATAGCATAGGCCGTACGCGACGGACACACATTAATTGCAAACCCGGTATCAACCAAAATGACTGGTATCCACTTCTCTTTACATTCAACAGAGATGTATAGTGGTTTGTTGTGCTCAGAGCCCTCAGGCAGCAATTCCTTATCTATAAAGGTCAAAGTTGGCGAAGCCCCTCTCGGGAAAACCAGTCCCACTAACTGCTCGGGGGTCGTGTCAATAGAGAGCTTAGCCTTATCTATTACTGATAGGACGGCTTGTTTGTGCACCCGTGAAGCCATGAATAGTCCCCAAATGGAGATATCCACCTGAATCTTTTTCAACTGCTTCAATACAGCTTCTTCTTCTAGCAGTTTGTCTTTCTGCTTCTTAGCTTCCTTATATTTCCTAAATGCTTCAGGTTGGTCCAGGTGTGGGGGCTTAAAGTAACGCCCACTCTTGGTCATGTGATCGACTTCCTCGGAATACCATGTATTATCTGGCAGATTCTATCCCTAATCTTCATCGGTGTGGGCAAGATGTAAGTCATCATCTTTCCACCACATTCCTCTGGCAATCGACAAGCAACTGTCCGGTTCCGTTGTAAGCACTCATGTATCTGCAACACAGTCAATCCCCGTAGGGCCTTTAGCTTTTCTAGCCTTCTGATCATTTTCAATTCTTTCATGTTCGAACCGCTTCAACGCAACCTCCTATTCTGTATCGACTCTACTAATGCTACCCAATTCTTGAGCAAAATTCTTAGTACCAATGCTCTCCGGCAACTTTCCCTTGTCATCGACCATTCCGGCCGTTGCAGAAATTCTCGTTTCCAGCTGTTCCTGATTTGGTTGAGGCCCCTCATCAACATCCGGTCCATCACTGAGCCACCCTGTATTATCTGTTGATCCGTTCATATCAAACCAGCCAATTTGTACATCTCCCAGGTCTTGTTCATCGAAGAACTGCAGATTACTGATATCCTCCTCAAGCTCGGCTAAGTCATCCAGTCCCTGGCTTGGTCCGTCCTCCCGGACTACATTGACCTCCATTCCAATTAGCAATTCCACCCCTGGTCTGGCCTGACTTGTTGGCACAATGTAGCCACACGGGTTGTATGTCTCTTCAATTAAGCTCACGGAGCCCTCAGGCATGCCTTCTTCTACCGCAGCCACCACCGCAGGTTCGGGTTGGGATATGGACGCGCTCATCATGCACAAGACTGTGCTTTCTAGGATGAACAGTGCCAACTTAGGTAGGTAGGAGGGGTGATGTATATGTTGGGGTCGTATGGGACGGCCAGTGTTTGGATAAGGTTTACTTGCCTGGGTGGATGAGCTTGGTTATGTGGTGGGAGAGGATTTGTAGTGACATTAGGCTTTTGGGGAGGCGCTATCACTTTATTGTCAATGAGATCCTAAATCTCGTGACATAATCTAAAGCATAGGTCGGTATCATGACCATGCTGTTGGTGGAAGGCGCAGTATTTGGCTGGGTTGTGTGTAGGAATGAGGGGATTGGGCAATGGGCGTGACTCTAGGGGCTTCAGATGCCCTTTTCTGATCAGGACCCTCAAGGCTGCAGATAAAGACATATAGAGTGGGGTAAAAACCCTCTCGCCTCGGGGTTGGTGCTTTGCAGGTTGTGGGGTAGTTTCGGATGTTCCAGCAAAAGGGGTGGTTGTTTTCAGTGTGGTGGTGACCATACCAACATCAGAAGTCCTTGCAGCTGCATTACTACTCGTAGCCGCATTAGAATTGCATGTAAAAGCCCTCTTGGACTGCTCTTTTTCATGGTTTATTAGACCTTGTTTCATTGCATCCTCTATCTGCACCCCTGTTTCATGAAGGTCAGCAAATGTACGTAAAGGTAAGACTATTATCTTCTGTAGCAGCCTCGATTGTAGATTAAGGACGACCATTCTGATCTGGTCCTTTTCAACTGGCCGGGTAGTCATCATGGAGGCCTTGGCCCTTCACCGAGTGACAAAATTGGAGAAGCCCTCCTTCGGCTCTTAACGAGCTGCCTCGAGATCACGAGTTGTGACCTTAATTTGAGTGTTATAAGAGTATTGAGCAATAAAGGCCTCGACCATCTCTTCTCAACTCCTCTTCACAGAATCCGCAAGTTTAGCATACCAAATGGCCGCGATACCTGACAAGGTCCGGCCGAAGAGGGATAAATTTTGTGGTCTAGTCAGGCCCATCGGCCGCAGAATATCTGAAAATAGTCGCAAGTGGACCATGGGATTGTAGACACCCCATTTTTGACCGTCCTCAAGACTTGGTTGTGCTTGCAGGTACATCCAGCCACAAGTTCGATTGCTTGTCAGGTACTCGACTTTCGCGGCGGAACGTCACAGGTTTGAGCTTTCCAAACCCTGTATCCTTTCTGCCCCATTTTTGGACCATGTGTTGGTCCTTTCAACATGTTTCTCACACTGCACTGCCGGCCACTCTCTGCCACTGCCGGCCTTGCTTTTGTCCATGCCTGCTATTGATGAAGCCTGCCGGCCACTACTGATGGCCAGCAGAACCCTTTCTCCCAGCAGATTTCACTCCAGATCTTTTGAGCCAGCTGGTTTCCACTCATCTCTCCTCCATACTCCATACACGTGTATGGAGGGATGAAGCTCTTTGCAAGCTTGTTTAACAAGCTTTGCATTGCCTCTCTTCTATATAAGGAGAGGCTCCTCCTTCATTTCAGAGGTTCAGAAAATTGAGGCTTGAGAGATAGATATACATTTGTATCTATTCTTCCTTGTTTGCTCCTGTTTTGTGTCTCAAGGTGTAGTTTTGTCTTACTTTAACACACAAACACACACTCAAACACCATACTCTTCGAGTTGAGGTCCCTTGAGGTTGTTTTTGGAGTTCTTGGACTGGTTTAAGCTTGAAAAACCTGCTGGAGTTGCAGCTTTGAAGAAGGTCTTCAAGGGTGAGTTTCTAACCTTTAAATCCCCCATTTTTGCTTAAGCTTTTAGCCCCTTTTGCATGCCGTTTTGAGCTTAACTTCCTACTACAAAAAGTTCTAAATTTTTGTGCTTAAAAAGTTTGTTTAAGGTCACTTTTTTGTTGGGGGCTGTTTACCCCCTCTTAGGTCTTTTTTGGCCTCGCTTTTGTCCCTTTTTTTGAGCCTTTGGGACCACCTTGTTTTGGCCTTCTCACCACTAAAACTCAGAGGAATTTTAGTAGTGGGAAGGGTGTTTTGGGTCCCAAAAGGGAGAGGGTCATCCCCTCTCCTTATGTCTTCAATGTTTGCTTTGAATGCCTCATGTGTGAGCATGTTTCTCAAGCTTATGTTGGCCATATCTTAGCATGTATTTGGGCTTATTTTAACATGGCATGCCACTGTTTTTACTTGGTTTTGTCACTTCATGCATGTATAATACACTTGTAGTGTAAATCACACAAACTAGTCTTGTATGCTTCATGAAGTAACATGTCATTCTAGTTTGTTTTGTCTCCATTTCAGTAGGTTTTTTGTGTTGTTTTAGCATGCCATGACTCTGTTTTGGGTGGGTTTGATAGCCCCTTGCATGCTCCATGCACTTGTAGTGCATTTTCATGAATTGGCCTAACATGCATCATGCTTTAACATGTCATTCTAGCATGTTTTTGGCTTAACTTCATGAAGCTTTTGTCCATGTCTTAACATGCTTTAGCTTTGATTTAGGTTTCTTTGGCCATGCATGACTTGCTTTGTATAGCCATGGTTCAATTTATCTTGTTAGCTTTGTGCACCAAGTCCATTAGAATGCTTTATTTGCACTATTTGAATGATTTGGCATCATTTATTATCTGATTTCAGTCCATGTTTCATGTTCATGCACTTGCATTTATCACTCATTCAATGCCTTGGAGGTTTGGCTCTTTATGCCTCAAGAATGAAGTATTGTGCATGCCATCAAGCCTAGGCCTTTGGGCCATCATATCAGTGCATTTTTGGTCTTGTTGTATCATGATGTAACTCTGTTTTATGTTTTCCAAGTCATGCCATGTTTGGTTTTAATAGGTATAGTGTAATACCCCTTTGTAGCCTTGCATGCTTCATGCTTTCGGCCTTTTGTTCTAGCTTCTATTGGCTATGTCCAAGCATGTTTTTAGACTCACCTTGACCTGCCTTGGGACTATTTTGATACCCTTGCCCCTTTGGGGGTTTGCTTTGTATAGTCATGGCTTAAGTCCCGTTGCTAATTTCGAGCTTTGAGCTTTCTTGCATGCTATGCTTGTCTTGCTAGGGTGGTTTGGCACCACTCCATACATGATTTCAGAGCTTATGGTGCTGTCACATATCCATGCTTCTCACTCTTTAAGTGTGCTTAAGAGTTGCATCTTTGTGCCTTAATCCTTGAGACAATTGGCATACATGCTTGTTTTGCCTTTTTCATGTTTTTCATACCATCATTTTAGCACTAATGGCCACTGATTTGGGCATGACTGAGGTCTACCCTTTTGGTTTAAGTCCATTGAGTATGTGATGTGTATTGCATTAAGTATGCCATATTGTTCATTGCACGTAGTATACCATCCTACATTACATTGTGCATGCCACGTGGTTATTTGCATTGTGTATGCCAAGTTATTTTGCCTTGCATTGAGTATGCATGCCCCTAACATTGCTAATTTGTCCTTGTAGCATTGCATTGTGCATGCATGCATTGGCATTGTTCGCATATCATTAGCTTTGTTAAGTTAATCATATCACATAGCATTGAGTATGCCATGTAGTTGCATGTTTGCATGCTTAAGTCATATCGCATGTTTTCCATGCTTGAATTGCATTGTTGTTTGGATTGAGTATTAATCTGAGCACGAGAAACGAGAGACATTTCATACTTTAAGTGATGAAACATGCCTCAATTCTCGGTCGTCGACGCTCTTGATGACGCATGATAGAGTTTTAGGCATTTATTTGTTTATTTGTGCATTCATCTTACATTGAATTTGGACAAGTTGGATCTTTGGCCATCATGCATCGGGATGCATGATTGATGGTCTTGGATCCGACTATGCCTCTCCCTTGATGTTTTGATCGGGATGCATGATTGATGTTTTGGGGTGGCATAGTGCGTACATACCCTTGGGAGACCCTCCATTTTCTCTATTTTGTGCTCTGCTGCAGCTTGGTGTCACAGGACACCAGTGGCCGGCACCCTCTTGTTATTGGCCGACAGTCCTTCATTCTTGGATGGCAGTACCTACTCTTGGCCGGCAGGGGGATCGGCAGAAGCTCCTCATGGCCGGCAGGCCACTGGTGCACTCCTCAGCGTTGTTTGGTAAGATCCAGCAGCTAGTTCTCAAGGACACCCTGCAGACAGAGCCTCAAGAGAGCAACTGGAGAGCTTTTCGGGACGGCAAACGAGCATGCATCCTCTTCTCCTTCAACTAGCACTGGAACAGCATTGTTTGTTGCTTACTTGTTAGTTAGCATTTGGATTTGTAATTTAATTAGTTAATTTGTTAATTAATTAAGTTTTGTAATAATTAGTTGTAGCTAGTTAGTCATTCGGTTATTTAATAATTAATTAGCTTGTTAGTTAGTTAATTAGTCGGTTTGTATCATTCATTCGGACCCTCCATCGCGAGGGCGAATTTTGTAATAAGTGTGCGTGCATGTGTGCATGTTTTCCAACCCCACGTCTTTCTCCCTTTTACTTATCTGCTTTCAATGGTTAGTTTTAGGGCATGTTTCAATTAGCATACTTATGCTTTGCATGCGTGCATCATTCATTTGTCTTGCATGCACCGGGCTCAGCGCATCATACTAATTGCATTGTATTTCAATACCAAGTTGAATACATGTATCAATTGTTGCATTTCATATGCCATCTTAGAATAGCCGAGCCTATTTTAGATGCATCTTTGCCTGTGTCGCATTAGCCATCTTAACATGAACTAGGATCATGCATTGATTTCTAACTAGTTCTCTATTTTGGCTCGGAGTACACTGTGAGTGTTTATGCTTCAGCATGCTGCATGTGTGTTATTGATTGCCATGATAGCATGCTTGCCATGAGGCTAGCTGCTTAGTTGATATAACTGTCTGAATGCTTGTGGGTGAAGGTTGGATTACTTGAATTGGAACAATTCATCAAATCCCTGTTTTAGCCTACTTGCGAGTAGCGAACTTTAAACCATTTTCAAACAAACAAATGTGCAATGCTTTGTTCCAACTTAGGCGATCTAGTCTATACTTGAATGTTGTGCATATCACATAGTAATTCTAGGTTTAATAACCGGAATAAGAACACATGTGTTTTCAAAAACAGGATATCATGTTAGTAAAGGTCGATCTTTGATCGGGCGAGCGGGGGTGCTCATTGCATGACCTTCCCCTCTCGTACCCAAGTTCCCGAGCCGAGGCAACTTTGGTGATGATGGACACGTGGCCTTAGGCACAAGTCAGGGTTTCCTAAATTCCCCAAAAACAAAATATTTTGGTGGTGACTCTGTATCTGGCAAAGCAGTCCATGTTTGGCACTTCTTTACAAAAATCAGTTTTCCAAAATGATTTGCCAGATTTGGACACTTTGGTGATTTATTGGTCTTGCATTGCACTTTGCGAGATCAGATTCAGAACCGTGAAATTGAGTCCGAACTGTAGTAAGCCCAAATGAACAAAACGGGATTTCGCGCCATTTCGCGCACAGAGCCCGGGATGTTCGGTCGTGTCTACAATTTCTGGCGACTCTGCTGGGGAGTTAGAGAACTTGACTCAAACTCATGATATCTTGTTTTGATTACACTTATGTGTCTCTTTGCATTGCATTTGCATTGGTGCGCCTAGGACACCATGTTTGCCGTATGCTATTCCTGAACGGTTTGCCGGAGGCTCGCTTTGAAAAGTATGCCATAAGGCTGACCAGTTGCGGGCTCTGCCATGACCGGAACACAAACCTCGGTTTTTACCGGGGTACCCTTTTGACCATTCGACCTAGTGCATATCAGAATTCATAGTGACTATTCCAAACTAGGACAGGTTGCTTACCCGATTGTAGGTTGTTTGAAACCGCTGCGTACATAGTGAAACCCTAGCTCCTGACAAGATAGGACAGGGAAACCCTACCCCAACATAGGGGTGTTTTGGCTCTCATTTACTTGCTATGTGCTTTTAGAGTGCACCTCTATAGGAATGCACGTATCAGTTTGCAAGTATGGGTATCAGGCCTGAGGGCATCAGTATTTTGGGGGAATCAGTTTTACTTGAGGGTATCAGTTTACAGGTAGAATTTTGGACAGAATTCAGTAATGAGTACAGTCATTCAGCTATGTTCATGTCTGTATTGGTGAAATTGGGCTGAGATACTGCCGGTTTTCTCTTTTACAAGGTAGTCTTGGAACTGTAGCTTCAGAAGGCTCCAATATCGCCCAAGGTTCATTAGATTTGTGCTGATAGACTTTGTCAGGTCAGAGATTCAGTTCAAGAGCAGCTAGTATTTTCCTTCGCTGAGGCAAGGCAGGGAAAGACCAATCAAGGCTCACTAGTTCATCTGATCCGTTAGTCACCAGTCACATCACCTCTGTTCAGTTCAGCAGACTCGTGATGACGCAAAATTCAGAAGAAATTGTGGTCATGGAAGCAGCATTAAACCAAGGAATCGCCGTACAGGGTGAGACCGATATTGAAATGCAACGCCCGCCCAGGTCACCTGCCGTACATCCAATCTGGGAACCCCAATTATTCCAAACCCATGAGCCCACCACTTTTAAGCTGATGGCAATGATCAGCGATCTTCAAAGGTCTGTGGCTGATCTAGCCTTCGGAATGTTGGCTTCGCCATCGATCATATCACATGCCGGGTACTTCATGCCGGAAGAGCCTCCACTATTGGGGCGAATTGTAATTGAACTCAGTCAACCCGAAACCATCCCAAGTTCCGGCAATGACATGTCGACAATAACAGGACTTCGCACTGATGTAGCAACCCAAACCTTCAACCAAGCTGAGGCGAGTAGTAAGAACAAGGTGGAGGCAGACACTGATCCCTATGAACAACTTCTGCAAGCTGTTGAGGCTTTAAAAGCCAGGGGACTGAACAAACAGCAAGTGCTCGCAGTTGCTGCAAAAACTATGGATGACACTTTCGTTACTCAGAACGAGGGCAGTTCGAGCCAAGGGGAAAATCGGGAGAAGGGTCGTCGTACTAGAACTGTTCCTCCCAATCCTAATTCTACACCCAGGAAAGATCAGCAGACCAAGCCAGCACCTGCTGACCCCTTTGCCAGTGTATCCAGCAAAAATCCAAAAACCTCGAAGTATTTACCCCGAGGTCGCAGGGTCTTCCATGCCCTCTATATGCCTTTGTCCAAGGCTCTTCAAATCCTTGCTGAAAAGGGGCATCTCAAACCGCTCGAGCCTCGGCCTCTCCCTAGTCATCTTCCACCTAGTCATAACGCTACCAAGTACTGTGCGTACCATCAACAAACTGGTCATAACACCGACAATTGCTTCCGTCTTCGCCACGAAGTACAGGATTTGTTTGACAACAGGATCGTCCTCCCACCAAGCTCAGCAAAGTCTGTCGTCATTGGATCAGTGAACCTGGAGGATAATGTGATGTGATCAGGGAATGAACCACCTGCAGGCGGTGCTCAGTTTACTTCAGATGTGGCGTATGACACGCACTATTTTGAGCATTTGCGAATGCTAGTTTTTGTACTTTCTGACTTGGGTATTCAGTCAGTTTTGTTGTCTTGTATATAGTCAGTCTTTTTGTACTAAGTCAGTCAGGTCTGTCTTGTTGTATCGAGTCAGTCCTGTTTTGTTAGAGTCGGGTGATTTCGGGGGTGTTACCTTGGACATCACTTGCTTGTTTTGTGTTTGTCTTTTCGCTTTCTTTTGAGTCTGTTTTTGCCTTGGAGCCAGTTGTGCCAACAAATTTTGAATGGAACAGGAGTGATTTTCACACTCTTGTGTTTGCTTCTGCCTTGTGCCAGTTGTGCCAGAAGTTCTGATAAGATGGCAGTATTCGACTAAAAACTGTGTCTTTTCTGTGTCTTGAAATCATTGCATTGACCTAAGTTTTTCAAAACTTTTTGAACAATGTATTGAAAACAAAGAGGACGGAATTCCTCGGGTTTTGCAAAATTTGATCAATTGAGAGAAAGAAAGGCGTGCTAAGCCCTTAATGAATGAAATCATGTTTGTTAACGTGAGTATTGCGAAGGATCCTAGCTTGGTCCGGATTGGTTCTACACTATCTTCAGCGCGAGCGATTAGTCGCTTTCTTAAAAGATTTCAAAAAATGTTTTGCGTGGTCCTGCGAAGACTTGTGTGAAATCGCCCTTGAGATTGTGCAGCCTAGGATCGCTCTCAGCCTCGAGACTCAACCCCCTTACTTTCAAACCTTGAACTTGGATTCAGAATGTTCAACCGTCAACTACAATGTAAGGCCTATGTGGCCGGATCAGAAGCAGCCCATGAATTAGGGGCGAGAATATCAGATGTGATCAAAAGAAAGCTTGTAAAGCTGGATCAGGAGCACCCCTCGAACTAGGGGCAAAAATGTCCGATGCGCTCGAAGAGCCGAAGATGCATCATTCTGCAAATCAATGAAGATCGGCAAGAATGCCAAATCCCAGAAGGGAGGAAAGAAGAAAGTATTGCTGAAGGACAACCAAGTTCCTATCCACAATACCAGGGGCAAATTTAACCCCCATAGGATGGACTTCAACATCATCAGTAAATAGCAGCCATTCTCCTGGATTCAGATGGCCTCGAGATCCTGAAACCATTTGACATGGACAAAGCTACACTTTTACCCTTGAGAGGCTCGCTGGGCCGAAAACCCGGAAGGGCGACCCAGGCAAAAGTTAGAGTAAGAAAAAGAAGAAAAAGAACAAAAAACAAAAAACGCAAAGAATGAAGAAGAAAAGAAAAGAAAAAAAAAAGAAGATGAAAAGAGGTGAAAAGAAATGAAAAGAATTGAAAAGAAAAGAAAAGCATATCTCGCAAGGTTGAAAACCCGGAAGGGCGGCCTTGGCAAAAGTTAGAGCGCAAAAGGAGAGGTTAATACCCGAGTGTACCTTAACCGGAACTACGTAAGGCTTGATTCCCAAGTTTGGGATACGTAGGCAACTTCATTCTGAAGTCCAACCATAAACACTTCCAAATCGATTGTGTCCATGTAATGGTTCTGATCAACTTTGCCTTCTCTGTATCCGAGAGTTCAGTGGTGATCGTCACTTTGAGAACTGGTTACAGTGTGCTTTGGTACTATTCAAGCAAGGGGCAACTTTCCGTTGCCATGCAGTGCCATTTAGACAAGGGGCAATTTTCCATTGTTTTTTATCTGAGGTTGTGCATCTCAAGATTAAATTCTGTGTTGGTCGAGCAGTGGCTATTTACAAAAATAGTTTTTGAGAATTTTTACTGAGGTTGACTAATTCCCTTGAAAATTATTCCATTTTTCCAAAGCTGGACCATTTCTTGGACCCCAAAAGGGAAAATTTTCAGTGCTCATAGCCTGACTTGCATGATTTCAAATCAGAAAAATCGAACAAGTATGCTAATCTAACTCTTATTTTGGTCAAAATTGTTTTAGTAGAAAGCCAAAACAAAAAATGGTCAAAATGATGAACTAGGGGTACAGTTGAGTCAGGTGTTCTGTCTTTTTCCCATCGTCAACCAACCTGCCAGAAAGGGCACTCTACCTGCCAGAAAAGGGCACAACTGAAGCTAACAGCAAAATGCCGAAAGCTATCTCATCCTCCGAGCAACGAGGTATCAAGCCAAGTGCAAAGCACGAACTGGAATGGATCTAGATATTCCACTCCCTCGTCTGGACATATCTGATCACGTCCAAACTCCCCAGCAGAGCATCATCAGCCGATGTCAGCTGCAGATTGGCTACACATCCAGTTGTAGCGCAACCCCTCTGTGGGGGAAGTTCACTGTTGTGAGCAAAAGAATGAGAATCTAGCAGAGTGCTATGGGCAAAAGCCCACAACTTCCTGTTTATCCATCAACCACCCAGGGGAGGGATGAAAAATGAGAGATTGAAGAATAGAGAGATTGTGCGCTGAGCGAAAAAGTGAGAAAAGGGCTTTTTCAGAAAACTAGAGATTGAGTGCCAAGTGATGTGAGAATCACAAATGAGAAAGGGTGGGAAACAATACCCAGAGAAACAGGCTCCCTGTGTACGTCTAAGTGTCGTGTCTTTTGTTTTGTCTCGATTCTTGTTTTGAGTCGTTTCGAGTGTTTCTCGATGTGTTTAGGTTGTTTACCTTTTGTCTTTCTTTATTGAGTCATTTTGCGCTGTGTTCAGTCGTAGGCTCAATACCCAGTTAAGAACTCATTTCTTAATTTCAAAATAAATTGTTTTGTGCCAGGAGTGCTGTGCCGTTCTCCACATTTGTGCAAAACAGGATTTGTTCTTCCATAAAATCGCAAGGTTCAACCTAGGTCATGTAAAAACGGTAGAACCAGGACCTATCTGAAGCTATGCAAGTTCCGGGCTGCGAAGCAAAAGAAAAGAGGGAAAATTTGGAGCATCCGAGTTTGTTTCAACTTTTGCATGTTCCGTTTTCGCATCCCGTCTGTTCATATTGAATTGTTTGTTCAGAATGTGCCGTGTGCAGAATAAACTGAGTACTGTGTTATGAACTATGTGTTCAGAGTGAGCAGCGTGTTCAGAATGCGCCATGTGCAGAATAAACTGAGTACTGTGTTATGAGCTGTGTGTTCAGAGTGGGCAGTGTGTTCAGAATGCGCCGTGTGCAGAATAAACTAGGTACTGTGTTATGAGCTACATGTTCAGAATGAGCAGTGTGCTGTACGAGCTGTGTGTTCGAAGTGAACAAAATATTGTGCCAACTGTTTCAATGCCAAAATGGCGATTAGAAGTGCTCTCCCAGAGTACCAATTCCTGCCAGAGGCATCCTGGCTGTGTTTGCGATGAGTTCCTAGGAGGTCAACTGCGACGGTGGAAACTAGAGTTCGAATGGCTGATGCCTAGAACGCAAAGGTTTGGAATTTCCGAGACTAAAGTCTGGTTTGAATACCCAGGGGTGTATCCCCGGCTTGAAATCTGTATGGAAGCCCCATAGGTCTAGGTAGCGGGTTTGCACCTCGATTCTGGATACTGAATCAACCTAGTCTGTCACCCCATTGGAGAGTAGGGAAAGTTGTGAGTATGATCAGGAAGAAAAGCGGCATCCGTGGTTTCCCCAGCAGACGATGCTCCTTATCAGCATTTCAGGACCTTTGTACTGTGAGTTGAAAGTAAGAGTTCGAAGAACACAAGGGGAGATCTCCATCAGAGTAGAGCGGTTCACCGCCCCTCACCCCATGAGGTGCTTTCTAAAGCGCCACTTTGTCCGTTTATTGCATTCCTTTAGTATCACGCATTGTATTGCATTCTACCTATCAAGTTACTTTCTAATTCATGCACAGTATTGTGTGTGTTGTTCATTCAGACAAGTTTCGATTCAGTTTGACTGATACATTTCCTCTCTCGCGTGTGATACACTGAGAGGTTTACCTTTCCTCTCTCGCATGTGATACGCTGAAAAGTTTCTCTTTCCTCTCTCGCGTGTGATCTGCTGAGAAGTTTTTCTTTCCTCTCTCGCGTGTGATCTGCTGAGAAGTTTTTCTTTCCTCTCTCGCGTGTGATCCGTTGAGAGATTTTACCTTCCCTCTCTTGCGTGATACGCTGAGAGATGCTTCATTTCCTCTCTCGCGTGTGATACGCTGAGAGGTTTACCTTTCTTCTTTTGCGTGTGATACGCTGAGAAGTTTCTCTTCCCTCTCTCGCGTGTGATACGCTGAGAGATTTTCCCTTTCCTCTCTCGCATGTGATACGCTGAGAGGTTTACCTTTCTTCTGTTGCATGTGATACGCTGAGAAGTTTCTTTTCCCTCTCTCACGTGTGATATGCTGAGAGATTTTCCCTTTCCTCTCCCGCGAGTGATACGATGAGAGGTGTGCCTTTCCTCTTGTTGCATTGTTTTGCTTTCTCCTTCCTTCGGGAAACACGGGGATACGTCTGTAGACGCGCTCCGAACGTCCCGGGAGGATGAATCCCGTTTTGTTCATCTGCGGGGCTTACTACAGTTCAGGACTCAAATTGTCACGGTACTTAATCTGAATCAAAGAGTCCAAATCCGGCAAATCGTTTTGAGAAAAACAAATCTTTGAAAGAAGTGCCAAACATGGACTGCTTTGACAGATACAAAGTCGCCACCTAAATATTTTTTAATGGGGGAATTTAGGAAACCCTGACTCGGTGCCAAAGGCTACGTGTCCGTCATCACCAAAGGTGCCTCGGCTCGGGAACTTGGGTACGATTGGGGAAGGTCAGCTATGAGCACCCCCTCTCGCCCGATCAAAGATCGGCCTCTACTAACCGTGATATCTTGTTTTGAAAACATTATGCGTTCTTATTCCGGTTATTAGCCTAGAATTACTATGTTATGCGCACAGTAAAAAGTATAGACTAGATCGCCTAATTTGGAATGAAGCATTGCATATCCGTTTGTTTGGAAAACGCTTTGGAATTTGCTACTCGCAAGTAGGCTAAAATACGGATTTCAATGAGTTGTTCCAACTCAAACAATCCAACCTTCACCCACAGGCATTCAGGCAGTTTAATCAAATAAGCATCTAGCCGCATGGTAAGCATGTTAACATGGCAACACTCACACTCATGCAAGGATGCTAAGACATAAATGCTTACCGAGTACTCCAAGCCAAAACAGAAACTAGTTAGTAATCATATGCATGATCCTAGTTCGTGTTAAGATGGCTAATGCAACGCATACAGAATGTCACTAGAATAGGCTCGGCTAATCTAAGGATGACATGTGAAAATGCATAAGTAGCATGTATTCAAGTTAGATTTGAAATACTTATGCAATTAGCATGATGCGCCGAGCCCGGTGCATGCAATACTGATGAATAATGCACGCATGCATAGCATGAGGTATGCTAATTTAAGTATGTCCTAATACTAACCATCAAAGCAGGTAAGTAAAAGGGAGAAAGAAGTGGGGGTTGGAAGACATGCACACACGCACCCACACTTATTACAAATTTGCCGTCGCTCGGACGGACCGAAAGAATAATACAATTTAATTAACCTACAAGCTAATTAAATATTATAGACCAATTGAACTAGCTAAGCAAATTAACTAATCTAATTTAAGCAATAAGCAGCCTCGGGAAGAGGGTCCAATGCATGCGCGCTCGGTTCTGCTCGGAAGGCCACTGCTATGCACAAGATGCCTCTGCTTTGGTTGTTCTGCTCCTCTGAAGACTACACAAGTCCCAAGATATGCTCTCTGCACACTGTGGAACACCACCGGCTGAGGGAATTGGTCACCGGCCACAAATTGAGTTATCGGCCACTGATGGATGGCCGGTCGGCACTGAAGATGGCCGGCCAGCCAAATCTTCCTGCAGAATCTGTGTTGACAGCAACAGAGGGCAAAACAAAGCATGGCAATGCATTTCAAGCAATGTATGCACCAACCACACCCCTTATCATGTGTATGACTCAAAGGAGGATGGGCCTCGATTCTCGGACCACCAATCGCGCATTTCCATGCATGATGGTCCAAAGAATCAAGTGTGCATTTTGATACGGAATGCAATGCACATAATCAAACGAAGGGGCTCAACCTCTATCATACTCAACTCAAGAGGCAAAGCATGCATGCCAATGCAATGCAATCCTAAGCATGTGAACTAATATGCAACATGGCAATGCAATGTGTACATGCAAGTATGCAAGCAAACATACAAGGTGAGCATGCAAACAAGCAAAGGGGATGGACTTAAACTAATTTAGGCAGCCCTCAAACAAGCCTAAAACAGTGGCCAATGCTATGGAAATGAGGGCCAACACACACACACACACACACGTACATGTTGATGGCCAACACTTAAGCATAAAGGAACAACTTCTAAGCACACTTAAAAGGAGGCAACATGGACAATTAGCATGCAATGTAGCTCTGAAAAACATGTAGGAAATGATGCCAAATTAACCTACTAATGCAAGCGAAGCATGCAACCAAGCCCAAGGACCTAAAGCATGATCATATGACACATGAAGCAAATGACCAAAATGGATCAAAATAGTCCTAAATCATGTTAAGGCAGGCCCCAAAAACCACTTAGATGGCATCTAAATGATCTACACATGGAGGCATGCACAAATGCTTAAACATGGAGCATACAACACAACCTCTTAAAGTATTAAAGGAGTGATAAAATGCAAGCATGTGACATGAAACAAGGACTGAAATGTCATGAGAATGGTTCCAAACCATTAGAAAGATGCAAGGATGGCAATGCTCATGGTCAATGCATCAAGGCATACAAAGGGGATTACATGGTAGCTATGCAAAGCAAAACATGAATGACCCGAATGACCAAAAACAGACCTCAAACACATCAAAACATGCATATAAGCTTCACAAAGCTTGGCCAAAATACATGAGCATGGTAGTCTAAATGCTATGCATGTATTAACGCAAATCATGGCATTACAAGGCATGTATGCTAAGCAAGCATGGTGTACCTAAACCAACTAAAAACAGTGCTAAATCATGATATAATAAGCACAAAAAAATAGCTAAGGCATGGTCAACATACACTTAATTAGATGCTCCCTCAAGAGGCAAAAATGTCCCTTTCAAGGGCAACAAGGAGAGGGGGTGGCCCTCTCCTTCTTGGGACCTCAAGGCACCATCCTCACCTCTGAAATCCCTCAAGATTTCAGTGGTGAGGAGGCCCAAACACAATGGTCCCGGAGGTCAACCAAAATGGCACAAAACAAAGGCCAAACAAGCCTTAAGAGGGGTCAAACAACCCCAAACCTTAAAACACCCTTAAACAACTATTTAGAGTAGGAAAAAATAAGACTTTTATATGTTATATGCTAAGCTCAAAAATAGATGCAAGATAGTCAAAAAAGCTTTGCAAAAATGGGGTATTTAAAGGAGTAAGTGCTCACCCTTGTAGACCCTCTTCAAGAATGGAAGACCAGCAGCTTCTTTGGCTCAAACTAGCTCCAAAACTTCAAAAACAACCTTCAAGGGCCTCAGCTCCAAGAGGATAGTGTAATAGTGGGTGTTTGTGTGCAAAAATGAGACTAAACACACACACTAAGCTCAAGAGAGAGAGATATAGAGATAGAAGAGATACAAACTCAAAACCCTAATATTAGAGCTCTCCTTAGCTTTTTTGTCTCCTTTTTTGTCCACCTAATGGAGGAAGAAGAGGCTCCCTCTTATAGAGCTCAATCTTGCAAGCTTACAAGATAAGTTAGCTAAGAGGGAGATCCCTCCATACACGTGTATGGAGGGGAGCAAAGTGCATGCCAGCTGCATGAAAATATCTGCAAAAGCAAATGCACAGTAGTCGACCGGCCAAAAATGCAATTGACCAAAAAAAGACAGCCGACCGGCCATCTACAGTGCCGGTCGGCCAAACATTTGGCCGGTGGCAACAAAACACAGTCAGTGGCCTCAAGCCATGGCCGGTGGAGTGTGGGGATGGCCCACAAGCCATTCCCTGCCCCTCCAAGGCAAAACACAAGTGTTTGGTGCAAAACCAAACACAAAACAGTCGAGTCGAGAGATCCTGAGGCAAGGCGCGTAGCCAAGACCTCCGGGAACTCAAGACGAACACAAACAAGGATGATCACCGGGTGTTCAAGCGGTGACGTCCAAGTCTTGAGGACGGTCAAAAATGGGGTGTCTACAACATCCCTATGTTTTCATTTCCTTCGAGAAACACAGGGATACGTCCCTATGTTTCCCTTTCCTTCGGGAAACACGGGGATATGTCCTTGTGTTTCTCCCTCTGTCCCCTTCCTCACACGATTTCAGCGTGTTTGGAATTTGTTTACCTCTTCTCACGATTTCAGCATGGTTAGAGTTTGTTCCTTCCTCACACGATTTCAGTGTGTTTGGAATTTGTTTACCTCTTCTCACGATTTCAGCGTGGTTAGAGTTTGTTCCTTCCTCACACGATTTCAGCGTGTTTGGAATTTGTTTACCTCTTCTCACGATTTCAGCGTGGTTAGAGTTTGTTACTTCCTTACACGATTTCAGTGTGTTTGGAATTTGTTTACCTCTTCTTACGATTTCAGCGTGGTTAGAGTTTGTTCCTTCCTCGCACGATTTCAGCGTGTTTGGAATTTGTTTACCTCTTCTCACGATTTCAATGTGGTTAGAGTTTGTTCCTTCATCACACAATTTTAGCGTGTTTGGAATTTGTTTACCTCTTCTCACGATTTCAGCGTGGTTAGAGTTTGTTCCTTCCTCACACGATTTCAGCGTGTTTGGAATTTATCTCAGGTTGTGTCGTGCACGCTCTTGATTGTTTGTTTTTGGACCTCCTCTCACGATTTCAGCGTGGTTTGAGTGTCCCTTTCCTCACACGATTTTAGCGTGTTTGGAATTCATCTCAGGTTGCGTCGTGTACGCGCCTGGGCAGGTTGTTTTGGACCTCGTCTCACGATTTCAGCGTGGTTTGAGTGTCCCATTCCTCACACGATTTCGGTGTGTTTGGAATTTATCTCAGGTTGTGTTGTGTACGCGCCTGATTGTTTGTTTTTCCTCTTCTCATGATTCCAGCATGGTTGGAGTATGTCGCCCCTTTGTATCTGTGTACTGCATTTCATTCGCGCTATTTTGCGCACCTTTCCTGCACCTGTTAGTGCATTGTTCGCGCTATTTTGCGCACCTTTCCTGCACCTGTTAGTGCATTGTTCGCGCTATTTTGCGCATCGTACTGTTTTGTGCAATGCATTGTTCGCGCTATTTTGCGCACCTTTCCTGCCCCTGTTAGTGCATTGTTCGCGCTATTTTGTGCATCGCACTGTTTTGTGCATTGCATTGTTTGCGCTATTTTGCACACCTTTCCTGCACCTGTTAGTGCATTGTTCGTGCTATTTTGCGCACCTTTCCTGCACCTGTTAGTGCATTGTTCGAGCTATTTTGCGCATCACACTGTTTTGTGCATTGCATTGTTCGCGCTATTTTGCGCACCTTTCCTGCACTTATTAGTGCATTGTTCGCGCTATTTTGCGCACCTTTCCTGCAACTGTTAGTGCATCATTCGTGATGTTTTGCGCATCGCACTATTTTGTGCATTGCATCATTCGCGCTATTTTGCGCATTGTGCTGTTTTGCGCATTGCACTGTTTTGTGCATTGCATTTCATTCGCGCTATCTTGCGCACCTCATCGCACTGTTTTGTGCATTGCATCATTCGCTATCTTGCGCATTTCACCTGCACTCGCTAGTGCACTGCATTTTGTTCGCGCTATCTTGCACACCTTACCTGTACTTGTTAATGCATTGCATTGTTACGTACACTTCACTTGCATTGTTATGCTTGTTTTCACCACATTGTTATGCATCACACTTAGGTTGCATTGTCTTGCATCCCTTCCGCATTGTTATGCATCACGCTTAGGTTGCATTGTCTTGCATCCCTTCTGCATTGTTATGCGTCACACTTAGGTTGCATTGTCTCGCATCCCCACCGCATTGTCTCGTACCCTTAGGTCGCATTGTCTTGCACCCTTCCACCCGCATTGTCTCGCACCCTTAGGTTGCATTGTCATGCACCCCTCCACTTGCGTTGTCACGCACTTTTCACTTGCATTGCTATGCATGTTTCTAACGATATTGTACCTGTTGAGTTTCTTTCTTTTGCAGGCACGATATTGTATGTATGGTTCATTTGAAACTGGCACGACCAAATGAACCAGACGGTATTGTATGTACTCCGCGTGAGACGTAGCGAGAATTGTATAATTCTCTTACATCCTTTCTGCATGTAATGTAGTTTGGTTTGAATTCGCTTGCTTAAACTGTTGCATTTATTGTGTATAATTGCTTCATTACAGCTTTCTTTGCATAATCATAAGTTATGTTCGGCGTTGTGCATGTCATTTGCATTTTGGCCCAGCCTGCGGGCGTATCTCTGTTTGGTTATATTGAATGTTTGCCTGAGTCTTCGGCCTTGTCAAAAATGGGTCATCTCTGGGCTTTGACATTCACTCCCGTCACTTTGTGACTTTCGAGTTCTGTCAAAGAGGGGCAACTGTAGACACACCATTTTGGACCATCCTCAAGACTTGGTTGTGCTTGCAGGTACATCCAGCCACAAGTTTGATTGCTCGTCGGGTACTCTACTTTCACGGCGGAACGTCACAAGTTTGAGCTTTCCAAACCCTGTATCCTTTCTGCCCCATTTTTGGACCATGTGTTGGTCCTTTCAACATGTTTCTCACAGTGCACTGCCGGCCACTCTCTGCCACTGGCGGCCTTGCTTTTGTCCATGCCTGCTATTGATGAAGCCTGCCGGCCATCAATGAGGCACTGCCGACCACTACTGATGGCCGGCAAAACCCTTTGTCTCAGCAGCTTTCACTCCAGATCTTTTGAGCCAGTTGGTTTCCACTCATCTCTATGGAGGGATGAAGCTCTTTTCAAGCTTGTTTAACAAGCTTTGCATTGCCTCTCTTCTATATAAGGAGAGGCTCCTCCTTCATTTCAGAGGTTCAGAAAATTGAGGCTTGAGAGATAGATATACATTTGTATCTATTCTTCCTTGTTTGCTCTTGTTTTGTGTCTCAAAGTGTAGTTTTGTCTTACTTTAACACACAAACACACACTCAAACACCATACTCTTGGAGCTGAGGTCCCTTGAGGTTGTTTTTGGAGTTCTTGGACTGGTTTAAGCTTGAAAAACCTGTTGGAGTTGTAGCTTTGAAGAAGGTCTTCAAGGGTGAGTTTCTAACCTTTAAATCCCCCATTTTTGCTTAAGCTTTTAGCCCCTTTTGCATGCTGTTTTGAGCTTAACTTCCTACTACAAAAAGTTCTAAATTTTTGTGCTTAAAAAGTTTGTTTAAGGTCACTTTTTTGTTGGGGGCTGTTTACCCCCTCTTAGGCCTTTTTTGGCCTTGCTTGAGCCTTTGGGACCACCTTGTTTTGGCCTTCTCACCACTGAAACTCAGAGGAATTTCAGTGGTGGGAAGGGTGTTTGAGGTCCCAAAAGGGAGAGGGTCATCCCCTCTCCTTATGTCTTCAATGTTTGCTTTGAATGCCTCATGTGTGAACATGTTTGTCAAGCTTATGTTGGCCATATCTTAGCATGTATTTGGGCTTATTTTAACATGGCATGCCACAATTTTTACTTGGTTTTGTCACTCCATGCATGTATAATATACTTGTAATGTAAATCACACAAACTAGTCTTGTATGCTTCATGAAGTAACATGTCATTCTAGTTTGTTTTGTCTCCATTTCAGTAGGTTTTTTGTGTTGTTTTAGCATGTCATGACTCTATTTTGGGTGGGTTTGATAGCCCTTTGCATGCTCCATGCACTTGTAGTGCATTTCCATGAATTGGCCTAACATGCATCATGCTTTAACATGTCATTCTAGCATGTTTTTGGCTTAACTTCATGAAGTTTTTGTCCATGTTTTAACATGATTTAGCTCTGATTTAGGTTGCTTTGGCCATGCATGACTTGCTTTGTATAGCCATGGTTCAATTTAGCTTGTTAGCTTTGTGCACCAAGTCCATTAGCATACTTTATTTAGACTATTTGAATGATTTGGCATCATTTATTATCTGATTTTAGTCCATGTTTCATGTTCATGCACTTGCATTTATCACTCATTCAATGCCTTGGAGGTTTGGCTCTTTATGCCTCAAGAATGAAGTATTGTGCATGCCATCAAGCCTAGGCCTTTGGGCCATCATATCAGTGCATTTTTGGTCTTGTCGTATCATGATGTAACTCTGTTTTATGTTGTCCAAGTCATGCCATGTTTGGTTTTAATAGGTATAGTGTAATACCCCTTTGTAGCCTTGCATGCTTCATGCTTTCGGCCTTTTGTTCTAGCTTCTATTGGCTAGGTCCAAACATGTTTTTAGACTCACCTTGACCTGCCTTGGGACTGTTTTGATACCCTTGCCCCTTTGGGGGTTTGCTTTGTATAGTCATGGCTTAAGTCTCGTTGCTAATCTCGAGCTTTGAGCTTTCTTGCATGCTATGTTTGTCTTACTAGGGTGGTTTGGCACCACTCCATACATGATTTCAGAGCTTATGGTGCTATCACATATCCATGCTTGTCACTCTTTAAGTGTGCTTAAGAGTTACATCTTTGTGCCTTAATCCTTGAGCCAATTGGCATACATGCTTGTTTTGCCTTTTTCATGTTTTTTATGCCATCATTTTAGCACTAATGGCCATTGATTTGGGCATGACTGAGGTCTACCCTTTTGGTTTAAGTCCATTGAGTATGTGATGTGTATTGCATTAAGTATGCCATATTGTTCATTGCACGTAGTATGCCATCCTACATTGCATTGTGCATGCCACGTGGTTATTTGCATTGTGTATGCCAAGTTATTTTGCCTTGCATTGAGTATGCACGCCCCTAACATTGCTAATTTGTCCTTGTAGCATTGCATTGTGCATGCATGCATTGGCATTGTTCGCATATCATTAGCTTTGTTAAGTTAATCATATCACATAGCATTGAGTATGCCATGTAGTTGCATGTTTGCATGCTTAAGTCATATCGCATGTTTGCCATGCTTGAATTGCATTGTTGTTTGGATTGAGTATTAATCTGAGCACGAGAAACGAGAAACATTTCATACTTCAAGTGATGAAAAATGTCTCAATTCTCGGTCGTCGACGCTCTTGATGATGCATGATAGAGTTTTAGGCACTTATTTGTTTATTTGTGCATTCATCTTACATTGAATTTGCACAAGTTGGATCTTTGGCCATCATGCATCAGGATGCGTGATTGATGGTCTTGGATCCGACTATGCCTCTCCCTTGATGTTTTGAGGTGATATGGGGTGGCATAGTGCGTACATACCCTTGGGAGACCCTCCATTTTCTCTATTTTGTGCTCTACTGTATCTTGGTGTCACAGCACACCAATGGCCAGCACCCTCTTGTTGTTGGCCGGAAGTCCTTCATTCTTGGCCGGCTGGGCGGCCAGCAGAAGCTCCTCATGGTCGACAGGCCACTGGTGCACTCCTCAGCACTGTTTTGGTAAGATCCAGTAGGTAGTTCTCAAGGACACCCTGCAGACAGAGCCTCAAAAGAGCAACTGGAGAGTTTTTCGGGATGGCAATCGAGCATGCATCCTCTTCTCCTTCAACCAACGCTGGAACAGCATACTGCATGTGCGTTATTGATTGCCATGATATCATGCTTGCCATGAGGCTAACTGCTTAGTTGATATAACTGCCTAAATGCCTGTGGGTGAAGGTTGGATTACTTGAATTGGAACAATTCATCAAATCCCTGTTTTAGCCTACTTGCGAGTAGCGAACTTTAAACCATTTTCAAACAAACAAATGTGCAATGCTTTATTCCAACTTAGGCGATCTAGTCTATACTTGAATGCTGTGCGCATCACATAGTAATTCTAGGTTTAATAACCGGAATAAGAACACATGTGTTTTCAAAAACAGGATATCATGTTAGTAAAGGCCGATCTTTGATCGGGCGAGCGGGGGTGCTCATTGCATGACCTTCCCCTCTCGTACCCAAGTTCCCGAACCGAGGCAACTTTGGTGATGACGGACACGTGGCCTTAGGCATGAGTCAGGGTTTCCTAAATTCCCCAAAACAAAATATTTAGGTGGCGACTCTGTATTTGGCAAAGCAGTCCATGTTTGGCACTTCTTTACAAAAATCAGTTTTCCAAAACAATTTGCCGGATTTGGACACTTTGGTGATTTATCGGTCTTGCATTGCACTTTGCGAGATCAGATTCAGAACCGTGACATTGAGTCCGAACTGTAGAAATCCCAAATGAACAAAACGGGATTTCGCGTGCAGAGCCCGGGACGTTCGGGCGCGTCTACAGTTTCTGGCGACTCTGCTGGGGAGTTAGAGAACTTGACTCGAACTCATGATATCTTGTTTTGATTACACTTATGTATCTCTTTGCATTGCATTTGCATTGGTGCGCCTAGGACACCGTGTTTGCCGTATGCTATTCTTGAACGGTTTGCCAGAGGCTCACTTTGAAAAGCGTGCCATAAGGTTGACCGGTTGCAGGCTCTGCCACGACGGGAACACAAACCTCGATTTTTACCGAGGCACCCTTTTGATCATTCGACCTAGTGCATATCGGAATTCATAGTGACTATTCCAAACTAGGATAGGTTGCTTACCCGATTGTAGGTTGTTTGAAACCGCTGCGTATATAGTGAAACCCTAGCTCCTGACAAGATAGGACAGGGAAACCCTACCCCAACATAGGGGTGTTTTGGCTCTCATTTACCTGTTATGTGCTTTTAGAGTACGCCTCTACAGGAATGCACGTATCAGTTTGCAAGTACGGGTATCAGGCCTGAGGGCATCAGTATTTTAGGGGAATCAGTTTTACCTGAGGGTATCAGTTTACAGGCAGAATTTTGGGCAGAATTCAGTAATGAGTACAGTCATTCTCCGAGCAGTTGAGGCCTATATGTGGCATTTTAAACCTATCTGGCAAGGTCACCGCTGCATCGGTATAGCCATCATCTATATCCGGGATTAAATTGACACCTTGAGCTCATTTAAAAAGCTTCTCAAGCTTGCTCACTTTCAGAGCGGTAGGGTTAACCTCAAACTCAAACGATGCCTCCGTTAGGTAGATCGGTGCTTTGGAAGTCTGGGGAGGGACTGGCTCTGCCGAAATGTCCCCATTCTCCTGGACATTAGTTGTATCCCCAGGTATCGGAAGCCTAACTGGGGGTGAATGCGAAGCAGAAGCTATTGCTTGTTGTGGTTGTTCTTGCTGTTGAAGCCTAGCGATTAACTCAGCCTGCTGGGATGCAATTTCCGCTTGGCAAGCAGCGTCTAGCTGTATTGCCTCAATGGTCTGTTGAAGTTGACGGAACATATCCTCCATGTTGACTGAGAGGTGCTAATCTATCAAAACCGGTGTGTAACCTCTTTCTGAAGTGGAAGCAGAAAACTGGGTTCGACTGAGCACAGGTGAAGTAGTCAGTAACTGCTGGATTGGCGATTGCTGAACTAGTGAGCTATGCCTAGCTCTCCTCCGTCTGGTAACTGGAGGTAGCGAAGCAAACATTGGTTGTCCTCCAATAAGATCCTCAGATCGGTAAATCCTCCTAACTCTGGTCCAGAGTGCTTGGGGGGTAATTGCCTCGTCTGAAGCAATTGTGAAATACTACCTTGCAAAAAGAAAATAAAGCAAAAGAAACAAAAATCAGAAAACACACAGCACCTCGGCTTAGACAGAGACAACACACAGTTGAAATCATAAGCTGGACGATTGTACTCAAACATTGATTTCTGCCCCAAATTTTCTACCTCAAAACTGATATCCAGACTTGCGACTGATACATACATTCCTGTAGAGTTTCACTCTAAAAGCACATATCAAGCAAGTGAGAGCCAAAACACCCCTATGATGGGGTAGGGTTATCCTGTCCTAATCTCATCAGGTGCTAGGGATTCACTACGCAAACAAGCGGTTTGATACAATCCTGCATTCAGGTGAGCAACCTGTCCTAGTTTGGAACAGTCTCTATGGCTTCCGATATGCAACTAGGCCGATTGGTCAAAAAGGGTACCTCAGCAAGACCACCTAATATACCTCTTGCTCCTAACACCAAGAAGTGAAAGAAGGATCAAACGGTACAACGGTAGTCCAGATCCAAGGCTTGTGTTCCCATCGTGGCAAAGCCCGCAACCGGTCAGCCTTATGGCACGTTTTTCCAAGCAAGCCTCCAGTAAACAGCTCAGGAATAGCATATGGCAAACACTGTGAGTCAGGCTCATCGATGCAAATGCAATGCAAAGAAACACAAAAGTGTAGATACAACAACATATCACGAGTTCGAGTCAAGTTCTCTAAATCCCCAGCGGAGTTGCCAGAACTGTAGCTCGACTTTTTCACGCCCCCTTTCGGAGAGCTCGAATTGGTCCTATAGTTCAGACTCCTGTCACAGTTCTGAATCTAATCTCACAAAGTGCAATGTGAAACTGATAAACGCCAAAGAGTCCAATCCGGCAAATCATTTTGGAAAATCAATTTTGAATCAAATAATGCCAAAACTGGACTGCTTTGCCAGATTACAGAGTCGCCACTTAAATATTTTATTTTTAGGAAATTTAGGAAACCCTGACTCGTGCCAAAGGCCACGTGTCCGTCATCACCAAAGTTGCCTCGGCCCGGAAACTTGGGTACGAGAGGGAAAGGTCCTGAAATGAGCACCCCTGCTCGCCTGATCAAAGATCGGCCTCTACTATCATGATATGTTGTCTTATAAACCTCATGCGTTCTTATTCCGGTTATTAGCTAACTTTACTATGTGACGCACACAAGCAAGTATAGACTAAAATCGCAAGAATTGGAATGAATTCAACTCATGTTTGTTTTTTAAAATGGTTTGAAGTTGCCACCCTCAAGTGGGCTAAAACGCGGATTTTCCACCTTAAGTGGGCTTAAAACATGATCTGCCACTTCGCAAAGTGGGCTTAAAACACACGTTCGTTGAATTGTTCCAATTCAAGCAACCAAGCCTTCATCCACAGGCATTCATGCAGTTTAGCAAATAAGCACATAGCCTCATGACAAGCATGTGAATCATGGCAATATGGCAATCACACTCATGCAAGTATGCTAAAGCGTAAAACTTACCGAGTACTCCAAGTCAAAACAAAAACTAGTTAGAAAAAATGCATGATCCTAACTATACAAGATGCCTAATGCAACACATGCAATATGAAATTAATAGGCTCGGCTACCTAATTATGGTATTTGTAACTTGATAACATGCTTTGAAACACGTATTCAAAGAAGTGTATTGAAATAACGATGCAGTTTGAATGATGCACTGAGCCTCGGTGCATGCAAGACAAATGAATGATGCAAACATGCAAGCATGAGGTATGCTAATTAAAACGTGTCCCTAATCTAACCATCAAAAGCCGATAAATAAAAAGGAGAAATACGCGGGGTTGGAAGACATGCACACACGCACGCACACTTATTACAACATTATGCCCTCGCAAAGGAGGATCCGAATGAATAAGAGCTAAGCTAATCTAAGCTAAGCTAGGCTAACTAATCTAATTAAACTAATTAGACTAATTATTACAAATCAATCGAATAACTAGTAAACTAATTACTAATTATTACAACACTTAACTAATTAGCAACTAATTAATTAAAACAACATGCACACTAACTAATCATGCAAAGGATTAAACTAGCCACAGCTCTGCTTCGGGAAGTGGAGGATGCATGCACTTGGTTTTCGCCCTGAAAAGCCCTTCGGTTTTGCTCTTGAGAGGCTCTGTTTGCAGGGTTAAGTACACTTTAAAACCTTCTGCTCCACCTTACCAAACCAATGCTAAGGATTGCACCAGTGGCCTGCCGGCCATGGTTGATTGCTTCCGGTCCCCTGTCGGCCAAAAATGTGCCTTGCCGGCCAAGAGTGAACCACTGCTGGCCACCAATGAGCCACTGCCGACCACTGGTGTTCTGAATCACCACACTGCAACAGAGCACAAACAGAGGAAAATGGAGGGTTTTCCAAGGGTATGTTTGTACTGTACCCCTCCTTATCATCTCAAAATATCAAAGGAGTGGCACTCTTGGATCCAAAACCACCAACCAGGCATTTTCAATGCATGATGGCCAAAGATCCAAGTTGCACAATTTCAATAAATGCACAAAACAAGACTCGAGACCACTACCTAGTCATGAATGATCAAAGGCAATGGAGACAAAGGAAATTGGCTCATTTCATCACTTTGAGTATGAAATGGTCCAATCTTCCTTGTGTTCAATATAACGTCCAATTCAACACATGCAATGCAACACAACATGCTTATCTTGCTCAAGTTTTACCTGCTCATTTTGTTTACTCATTTTAATTACCGATCTATTTTTTAACCGGTTAAGTCCAAGGTGAGTGTCCTCTAATGAGAGAAATGTCAACCAAGGGATGATTTAAAACATGAAAGAGATCATGCCGTTGGTTAGTAGAAACCCTCAAAAGAGGATTAAAACCATTAACCACAAATCTCAATCCCAAGCTTAAACAACCCTAAGGCTAACCAACCCACAAAGCAAATGAAAAAGTGATGAAATGAGAGAGGTTGCAGATATTGTATGTGCTGAAATTGCATGCAAAATGATACTACAACATATATAAGCAACTCATGCAAAGCATGTTTAAAAGCCAAAAACACCAAACTAGTGAAGATCACTACACTACAAGCATACAATACAAGCTCCAAAGGTACAAACACTCCAAAACAGTCCTAAAATAGCCTAAGAGGAGTCTAAACATGCTTGAAGTAAGCTAAAAATAGCTAAGAATAGGAGGCCAACACATAGCACAAACTAAACTATTAAGCACAATTGCACTACAAGCATACAAAGCAAGCCTCGAGTGACCAAACCAGCTCAAAACAGAGCTAAAACTAGCCAAAAAAGTAGCAAAAACATGTTGAGTTTAAGGTACAAAATGCTAGAAAATCATGCTCACATGTTAAGCTATCTAGGCTTACACAACACACACAAGGAGGGAGGCTACCCCCTCCCATTTTGGACCTCAAAACATAGTTTTTTACCACTAAAAATCCCCTAGAATTCAATGGTTAAAAGAGCCAAAAAAGTTGTTTTAGAAAGCTTTGAAAGTTGGTACAACAACTTAATAATCAAGTAACAAGAAAGGTAGACTACCCCTAACTCCAATCAAACCTCAAATCACCATTTTAGACCACAAAAATAGAGATTTTCAAAGGTCAAAACCAGCCTCAAAACAGCATGCAAAGATGGCAAAACATGTATTTAAATTAGGCATAAAACACAAGTGTTCTACCTCTTGAAGACAAGATGCAATTTAGGCACCAAAATCAAACCAAACCAAGCCAATATCCTCTTCTAGAGCTCAAATAGGACCTCAAGCAACCTCAACTCAATGGTGATCAAGTTTGATCAAGGGCTTATATACAAGAGTGTAGAGAATTTAAGCTATAAGGCACAAAATATTTAGAGAGACAGGATTCTAGAGAGAGAGAGAGAGAATTTTTGTCTTCAAAAATTTCCAACCCCCTCACATGCAAGAGGGGGCCTCTATATATAGAAGATGCAAAATCCATCCCCCTCCAAAAATTTCCAACCCCCTCCAACCAGGCTCAAAGAGGGGGCCTCAAAGAGATCCATCCATACACGTGCAAGAAGATGGCTCAATCTGTGCAAACAGCTAGCACAAAATATCAGAAAATATCTACAGATACACTGGTGGCCAGCCGGCCATCAGTGATGGTCGGCAGGGGCTCATTGATGGCCTGCAAGGCACATCAATGGCTGGTAGGACAAAATCCATGGCCGACAGTGCCCAAACATGGCCGACAGTGCATCAAAAACATCATGTTGAAAGGACCTAAACATGGTCCAAAAATGAGACAGAATTAATGCAGGGTTTGGAAAGCTCAAACCTGTGGCGTTCCGCCGCGGATTTCGAGCACTCAACGAGCAATCAAACTCATCACTGGATATACCTGCAAGAATATCCAAGTCTTGAGGTCGGTCAAAAATGGGGTGTCTACATAATGGTCCAACGATATCGAGTCCCCATTGGGCGAACAGCCAAGGTCTAGTGATAGAGTTTAACTCCTCAGCAGGCAGATGAGTTAATGGGGAAAACTTTTGGCATTGTTCACATTTCTTGACATAATTCTCGGCATCAGTTCGCATCGTCGGCCAATAATACCCTTGTGTTACGGTTCAGTGGGCCAATGAGCATCCTCCAGAATAGGGCACCACATCTACCTTCATGTATCTCAGCCAAGAGTTCCTCAACTTTATCTGGGTGAACACATTCTAAGTACGGCCCAGAAAGGGATTTTTTGTAGATCTTTCCATGCTGATCCAAGTAGTATCTGAGGGCTTTGTTTCGCAGTTTGTGGGCTTCTTTCTTATCCATTGGGAGTTGTTCTGAGGATAGGAATGCAGTGATAGGGTTCATCCAACACGGTCCTGGTTCAATGATGTTAATCTGAACTGGTTCAAAAGAGGTAATGCTCGGCCCAAGGATGAATCCTACTTCGATTGTCCATTTGATTTCTGAGTTGATGGTAGAGGCTAGGCAAGCAAGGGCATCGGCATGCATGTTCTGATCCCAGGTTATTTGGATCAATTCATGGTGGTCGAATTTCCCGAGCAAGGAATTCACCATTTTTATGTAGGCTGTCATGCGATCATTTTTAGCTGCATACTCCCTTTTCAACTGGTTGATGACTAATTTGGAGCCACAGAAAACAAGCAACCGTCGCCTACCAAGGTGAAGTGCGTTCTGAAGGCCGGTTATCAAGGCTTCATATTCGGCATCATTATTTGATGCATCAAAGCCCAGTTTGACCGCCTACTTGATTATTGCCCCTTTGGGGGTCATGATTACTACGCCTGCCCCACTGCCACTTTGGTTGGATGGCCCATCACAATACATCTGCCAAATGTCTCTAACATATATTCTCCAGATGGGTTTAGGTTGCACTTGATCGGATTTGAAGTCGACAAGGCATCCTGTGAATTCAGCTACAAAGTCGGCGAGCACTTGCCCCTTAATGGCAGTTCTAGGCAAAAATTGGATATCATACTGGCTGAGTTCCAGAGCCCATTTCGAAACGCGCCCTAATGCTTCCGCACTATAGAGCGCTGACCAGAGAGGATAGTCCGTTAGTACCCCTAAAGTGTGCCCCTAAAAAGAATGCATCAGTTTTCTTGCAGCCATGACGAGAGCAAGGATGAGCTTTTCCAGTGGTAAATAACGTGTTTTGGCATCGGCCATTACTTTGCTTATATAGTAAACTGGTCGCTGCTTCCCGAGTTTTTCCCTTAAAAGTACGGCGCTGACTGCCCGGTTAGATACCGCTAGGTACAAAATGAGCGGATCGCCTGCCGAGGGGGTTGCCAAGAGCAGTACTGATCGGAGATAAGTTTTCAAGCCGTCCAAAGCGGCCTGGCACTCGGGGGTCCATTCAAAAGCTTTGCCTTGCGGAAGTGTGTGAAAGAATTGTCGGCAGCGATCTATAGAACGGCTGATAAACCTGTTAAGCGCAACGGCCATTCCCATCAGCATCTGAACCTCTTTGACCAATCGAGGAGAGCCGAGTTCTAAAATTACTATGATTTGCCTCGGGTTGGCCTCTATTCCACGGTGGTTTACAATGTAGTCAAGGAATTTACCGGATCCGATGCCGAATGCACACTTTGAGGCGTTCAATTTCATTTTGTACTTTCGAAGAATGCCGAACGTATCTGTCAAGTCGGGTAGATGGGCGTGCTTTTCCTTGGATTTGATCACCATGTCGTCGATGTATACTTCCATGCTGCGGTCGAGCTGTTCCTTGAACATGGCAGTAACTAGTCTCTGGTAAGTTGCCCCCGCATTCTTCAGCCCGAAAGGCATGACCTTGTAGCAATAGGTTCCTCTTAGGGTGAGGAATGCGGTCTTTTCCTAATCCTCCGGATGCATGGCAATTTGGTGATAGCCTCTGTAGGCGTCTAAGAAACTCATGCGTTGATGATGTACCGTTGCATCTACGAGTTGGTCTATTCTGGGGAGGGGAAAACAATCCTTCGGACAAGCTTTGTTCAAATCTGTGAAATCCACACAAACATGCCAAGATCCATTCTTCTTCTTTACAACCACGGTATTGGACAACCATGTAGGATAGGTTACTTCGCATATTGCCCCGGCATTGAGCAATCGGTCAACTTCTTCAATAACGGCTGAAACATGCTCCGCGGCTGACTGTCGACTTTTCTGAATGATTGGCTTACATTTTGGATCAACGTTTAAGTGGTGCTGGGCCATAAATGGATCCACCCCTGGCATCTCGTATGGTGTCCACATAAACACGTCGAGGTTGCCGAGTAAGAAGGATACAAGCTCGTGTTTGTCAACTTCGTTCAAGGAAGTGCCGATCATGAAGAACTTGTCAAGACTTCCATTAATTTCGATCTGATCCAGATCTTCAGTTGCCTTTTCACTGGGGATTGTCCCAATGTCCTCGAGGCTCTCCCGATCTGGTACTTTAATTGAATTCACTTTCATTTCCTTTGGTCTCTTTGCAGCAGCAACAATGTAGCATGCCTATGCCGATTTCTAAGAACCCCAAATTTGTTCAATGCCATACTCAGTCAGAAAATGAAGTAATTGATAATAGGTGCTTGGCACAGCTTGCATGGTATGCAACCAAGTTCTTCCCATGATGAGATTGTGTGGTGACGGAAGTTTGACGGCCAGAAATTCTACATCTATTGATCTAGTGCCCACCCGAACTGGTAGTGTGATCTTGCCAAAAGGATACTCGGGATTAGCATTGAAGTCAAATAATGAGTAATCGGCCGGCAACAAATCTGAGTCAGTGACGCTGAGTGTAACAAACGTCTTGTAATACATTATTTCCGAAGTGCTTCCTTGATCGATGAGAACACGTTCGATGGTGAATCTATTCACATGTAGCTCGATGACGAGGGGATCGGCATGGGAGAGAGTTACTCCAACTAAGTTGGTGTCGTCGAAACTAATGCTCCCAGTTTCATGGGGGTCATTTTGCTGGTGTGATTGGCTTATGCAGGCTAGGTTGTAACTGAATTGTATGTACCTTGGCTATCGATGGCAAGCTGTATATCATGTGAATTACACCAAGTGGAGGTGAATCCGGCCATAAGGCTACCATGTTTGATGGATTATTCTTTCGGATGTATTGCGCCAGCCGGCCGTCTTGTACCAGCTCCTCCAGGTGGTCCTTCAGTGCATAACAACTATCGGTGTCATGACCATGGTCCTTGTGGTATTCACACTGCTTATCCCTTCTCCTTGTATTGGGAGGTCCCATCATTTTGGACGGCCATTTAAAGAACGAAAGGTACTGGACTTTTAACAAAATCTTGCTAATCGGCTCTGCTAGTTTTATGTACTTCTTGTCCGAGCATCTTGCGCGCCTGTTATCCACTTGATATTGTTCATTTGATCGGTGCAAACACTGATCGCTTGATCGGCGTGACTCACACCTTTTGTCTCGTTTAGCCCGATTTTGCAGTTCAGGGCTCCTTGACAGCACGACGCTTACCAGCTGAACGATACCAGACGGAGCCATCTTAACGGCTTTCTGTCCGGCCATGACCCGCAGGTTATTGTTTTCCACCTTACAATATTCTTCGACTTTCTTCATTAACACCCAAACTATTTTGGGGGGCCGTCTGGTCAACGAACTGCAGAGGGGACTATCAGGATGTAGTCCCATTTTAAAGGCAGTGATGGCCATGGAGTCATTGTTGGCATCATCTACCAAGTTAAAACAATCCCAATAGCATGCCGAATATTCACGAAGGGTTACTTCTGGTTTAATTTGCATTGCCTAGAGAGAGTCAGCTTGCTTTGGCTGGATTTTGTTGGTGATGAATCTTGCCCTGAAGGATTTTTGGAGTTGATGAAAGCTTTTTATCAATGCCGGCTCCAGTTTATAATACCATCTGACGGCCAATGGTCCCAGACTGCTTGGAAACATTCAACACATGAGGGCTTCATCGTTGGCATGTAGTGTCATCGCTTGTTTATAATGACGAATATGATCAGTGGGGTCTGATTTTCCAACATACATGGTGAATGATGGTGCTTTGAACTTCTTGGGCAGCACAGCCCTTGCGATGCGTCACACAAAAAGGTCATGCTTGTCTTCTTCATCCGAATCATCACTTTTTTTCCCTCGCTTGTGCCATACGTACAGACTTCCTTTGGATGAGCTGGATACATCGACTCGTCCCTTCTTTCTATGTTCCTGGGATGGTAAGTCAAAATCACTGTCACTATCGTGTTTCCGAAGTCGATGTCATTTATCATCCTTCTTTCCTGGGGGTCAACCCGATCATGGTATGCGGCCTGCTGGGATTTGGCTAGCTCCAAGGCCAATTCCTGGCGCAAGCGCTCGTTCTCAGCCATCATGTTTTCTAGATGTTGTTCATTTTGCTTTGCTTGATCCATGATTGTCTACATCATCTCTTGCACCGAAGTTGAGGGTGAGGTCTGAGCTATTGAGTCGAAGTTCAAGGCCCGTCGCATGGTGATATTCTCCAGTCCAAGCATGTTTCTTGGAGTGTTGTCATCTCTTGGCGTAACGTCGTCAGCAACTAAAGGAGGATCATCTATTATACCCACCATGGATGCGCTTGAGTATTCCCATAGACGGCGCAAATTGTGGAGAAGTGGTTTGGGGATACTCCAGGATCTAGTAAGACGTCCTTGATCCTCTAATTGCTACCTGAAAAATGGATGAACACTCTGGTCGGGGGTGCCGGAATTAACACTCCGACGGACAAGTTAGTATGCTCTCAAGTTATTTCTTGTTTTGTCTATTCTCACATACCTCTCTTTGGTTGGTGTTCCTCTTTTTATATTACCCTTTGGGCCCAAGGGTCGAGCCCACTCTTAATCTCGCACTTGATTGCTTACTCGGCCTTTCGGTTGCATGCCGGTTCCCATTCGGCTTTTCATATGGCCAATCTGTATATTCGGCTTCAAGAGCCCTTAGATTATAACCGAATTGACTTTGGCCAGATGTCTTCAAATATCTTGGCCTTCCTCAATATATAACTATTCGGCCCCCACAATTATCATTTTGGTTTTGGAAAGAAATGATTTTAAAACGGTCTTAGCAATGTAATTGATGTTGGTTAACGATGTATTCATATTGGAATTGGCAATGAAATTGCTAGTTGGTATTGAGATACCTGGATTGACTTGTAGGAATGGATTTTATATCAAACTAATGTATTGAATTTGGAAAATGTTTTGAATAAATGAAAGGTTTTGAAGACTGGAAAGAAAGGGTTTTTATTGAGAAAGCAAGTGAGTTTGATAATGAATTTGGGCATATTATATATGTATGTATTGCATTCATGATCATTTGCACTGGTGGGGCATATTTAGTTTTTGAAATATTTCCTATTGGGTTTTATGCTCACCCTATGTGGCTAAAAATGTTTTTCAGGTATGCTTATGTGGATGTGGATTGAAATAGTGAAGTTGTGTTCGGAACCGTATAAGGTGGTTCCTTTATTTGTAAGCCCTGGGCCATTTATGTTACTGTTGGCCATGTGCCATTCTTGTAAGGTTTACACCCTTTGTATATGATGTAAGTCTTTGGACATTTTAATTTGATTATAACATCTTTGTATGTTTTAGTTACAGAGCATCCATTCAACTTAGATGTTGTATCTAAGAATGTATAAAATTGGAATAACACATGTACTGTGTGCCTATATTACATACATCTGCATGAGTGTTGTTAGTTATCGTCTATCGTTGGGTGGTTTACTCACGTAGGCCGGACCTCGTAAATCCGGGACATGACATACATGACCTCCCCTCATGGTTTAGGGTTAGAAAAATTCTCCAAGTGCCTATAGCTTGCTCAACACACTACCTCTCTCTCTCTTGCAATATACATACACTATACATACACTTCCTAACCTAAACTTGAGGCCTCTTGCTGAGATTCTTGACCACAAATTTCAGCTCTTGAGAGTATTCAACTTGTGGTTTGTGAATTAGAAGAGCATCCTCTCTTTAAAGGGTAATCTTTAAGCTTTTGTACCATCATTTTCTATCTCTTTTCTTTGTTTCTTCACACTATTTTTCAAAGTGTTTTTAAGCTTAAAAATGTGATTTAAGTCACAAAAAAGAAGAGGGGCTAGCCACCCTTCTTTGGCTTGCATACTAGGCTTCTTTCCTTCCATTTTTGTTCAAGTTTTCTACCATTTTCAAAATGATTTTCAGCACTGTTTTGTGCTATTTAGGGGTTGTTTAGTGTGTTTATTTAGTTTATGCTTTGAATACTATGCTTGTGTTGTTGTAAGTCCTCGTGGATTTGGGTGTTAGGCCATAGCCACCAATCTATTTGAGTTGATAGCTTTCTTTACATAGTTTTCATGTAAATATTCACACTTGTAATAATCATATTTGCATAATCATCTCTGCAATCTCTCTCATTTCTTTATTTCTTTGATTAAGAGTTCTATCAAATAAAGGATTGTTGCTTAAGGCATAAGAAAAAGACCTTCCATACTTAATGGTTTAATCTCTTTGGAAGTTCATTACCAAGGCATTACATCTCTCTTATGCTAAGCACAACCTCTTGTTTGATATTTCTCTTTATCACTGGTGCATTCACTTCTAAGGGACTAACTTTCTAGTTTAGACCCTCGGAAATCATAACGGAAGGTTTCATTATAGCTTGTTATCAGGTTTGGATTTCTGGTCATTATAGCCCTTTCGGGTTTGACTCTGAATTCATTATCACTTATAAATGAGTTTGATTCTTCCTTTATAATTTTTCTCGTGGAAAAGGGCTTGAAAAGCTCATTTCTCGGGTTAAGTCATTGCTTGATACTCTTTATTGCTTTTTAGACTTAATGGATATAATTATTACTTTTGGACAAAAAAAAATAAAGAAAAGATAAGAATTGGAAAGGTAATATAAAAAAAATGGCTGATTAAATTGGAGTAAAAAAGGTAATAAAATTGAGTTAGGTTCAATCGAACGTTATATTGAACCCATTGCGTCGTGGACCATTGCATACTTTTTAGTGATGTTCAATGATTCATGAAGCAATGTCCATCACTTTTCTTGAGGTAACTCCATGATAGAAAGGAGGTGTTGTTCGTCTTTTGTTTAATTTTATTGAGCTTTTGTCCTATCGGTTCATAGATCATCACGTAACAAATTTGCGACAATTGGCGATTTGTGAATTGAATCTACTCATCTCTTGATCATCTTCATGATAGGGAAGGGCAAAGAGGATAAACATCTCCTGGAAACACTTTATTTTTTGCTCTGTTTCAACTCTGTGGCAATAGGGCATTTCCTAGAAAAGAGTGGCCGGCCGACCACCATTCTGTACGACCGACCACTTCTCAAGGCCGGCTGGCCACCTATTTTGTATAAGCAGTGGCATTTTTATAGCAGAACTTGAGGCCAAAACAAAATAAATTTTTGACTGCAAACAGAGCAGATTCTGGCAGCAAATAGAGAGGTTTCCGAGAGGATGTTCTCGATTACGCTCATGTGGCTCCTCACCTCCCGTTCAATTAAATTAGCACTATAATATAAGTATGTCGTTATTAATTAGTTGGCATCATTCGAATGTGTAATAGTTAGTTAATTTAGTTAACTCATTCGGTGTTTGTAATAATTAGTTTAATTAGGACATTCATTCGGACCCTCTTGCACGAGGGCAAATTTATAACACTTGTAATATTTTATGTCTTCCAACCCCCATTCTTTCTTCCTTTTATTTACTTGCTTACTATGGTTGCATGTACTATCATATTTTTGGCTTCATATCATTACCATGACTTGCACCCATTTTTGCATACATTAGGGTTTGGCTCATCATACTTAATAAACATCGATTATTTCTTGCTTGAATACATGTGTTACCATATGCCTTGAATTGATCCATATGTCATGTTAAGAAGCCGAATCCGATAGTTTCATTTTATATGTGTTGCATTAGTCACTTTGCATATTAGAGCATACATTTTTCTAATTATTTCCATTCCTTTGGCTTGCCTCGGTTGAGTAATAGGTGAGCATTTTTGCTTTAGCATATTTCATGTGTGTTTGTGTTGCCATATCAAGCGTACTATCATGAGGCTAAGTGCTTATTTGGAAGAACTCTTTGAATGCTTGTGGATGAAGGTAATTTTGCTTAAATTGGGATGATTTTGATTAATGTACATATGAGCTCGTTTTTTCAAGTAGCACATATTCAAAATTCTTTTCAAACAAACATGAAATCAAAGCATTCCAAAGTGGGTGACTTAGTCTATACTTGTGTACCTCACATAATAAGTTAGCATTAACAATCAAAACAAGAGCATATAGTGTTGATAAGAATCACATCATGATTAGTAGAGACTGATCTTTGATCGGGTGAGGGGGGTGCTCAATTCATGGCCTTCCCCTCTCATACCTAAGTTCTTGAGCTAAGACACTTTGGTTGTGATGGACAAGTGGCCTTTGGCACAAGTCACGGTTTCCTAAATTTTCCAAAAAATATTTAGGTGGCGACTCTGAAATCTGGCAATGTAATCCATTTCTGGCATCTCTGATGATAAATGGATTTTCTAAAGATTTGCCAGATTTGAACTCTCATTCATTTTTTTTGTTTCACATTGCACTTGTGAAACCAGATTCAGAACCACAGGAGTCCGAACTATAGGGCTATCGTATCCAAGGAGACTAAACCCATTTGAGAAGCACGAAAAGCAAGCTACACATATGCATACATCTAGACATATATAGTTATAATCTCAACACCACAGCATCACCACCACCACTCTTATTACCACTATCGCCGCTGCCGCCACCACTACTCCTAACACTACCACCATTGCCACTATCACCAACACCACCACTGCAGCTACTACCACCACCACCACCACAACACCACCACTATAGCTACTACTACTTCTGCTACCCTGTTACCACCACTCCTACCACTGCCACCGCAACCATTACGCCACCAATACAGCTACTATCACTGCCACCACTCCTCCACAATAGCCTCTGTCGCCACCACCACAACCATTATAATCACACCACCACTATAGCTACTGTCATCACCACTACTACCACTACCACCACCACCACCACCATCGCCACCACCACCGACACTATCATTATCACAACTTCCATCACCATTGTCATTGTTACATAAGTACTACTAGGGGTGTTCACATCGGTAGATTTGGTTCGATTTAGTACTAAATTTAGAACTAACTCAATCATGATCAGTTCCAAACTTTTGGACCTAAAACCAAACCGATCATGTGCTAAATCAACCCAACCCAACCCATACCAATGTAGCTCAAATTGGTTCGAATTGGAACCACAGTTCCACCATATTAAAAATAAGTGAATCAATCAATAATAAATAATTAAAATAAAAGTCTTTAATATTTAGACATAACACAAACAAAATATTATTTAATGCAAGCTAATACAAAGTAAATACAACTCAAACGGAAACATAACCAATATAAATTAAATCCCTTAATACAACCAATATAAATTAAAATCAACTGCAAAATCCAACTCAAGTTTCTAATACTTCCTTCGTTCACCTAATAATTCTTATATGTGGGCAATTATTAGGTACAATCAAATCCATTGTACTAGACCAATTAGGTGAAAATATGTCACTATAAATAAAATTTTAATATGTAAACACATAAATAGGTTCGATTCTCGAGTTAGTAATCATTTCACTGCTACCACTGCACTACAACCACAGTCGCCACTACATTATGACCACGTCTTGATCACCATTATAACTACCCTTTACCGCCACAATCATCATGCCACCACTAAAGTTACTGCTACTGCCATCACCCCTCCATCACCACTACCACCACCACCACTATCACTACCACACCCTCCGTGACCATTGTCATCGTTACATAAGCACTACCATCATTTCACTATCATCACCACACCACTCCATTACCACAATCGAAATCGCCACTGCATTATGACCACCTCTTGATCACCATTACAGCTACCTTTCACCTCCACAATCATTATCACCATTACCGTAACCACCATTATCATTACACTATCACAATGACCACCATCATTACACTATTGCCACCCTTTTTACCTCCAACACATTATCTTTCCACCTTTACTACAATCAATGTCTTTACCTCCAAACCATTGCCATTAACGTCGCCACCGCCGCTATTACAATATAAAATTTAGAAGTTCAATTTAAAAATAATAAATTTGATCTTATATACAGATCAAATAATATAGTTAAATCAACACTTAATTTTTTATCAAATAATTTTCTAACTTAAAAAAATTTAACATTCATTTTTAGTATTCAATTTTCAACTTTTAACTCTCAATTTTCAATTTTATCAAATATCACCTTACGTTCAAAGTGAATGTGGTTTGTAACTTTATATTTTTTGGTAACTTTTATTTGGGAAATGCTGGGGTGTATACCATATGCACCCTATAATAAAATGTGTAGCCTTTATCATATAATTTTGTAACATTAACCACAAAATGCATAACATTGCCACAAGTTGGCGTAATAAAAAATATCATAACTAAGCTACAAACTTTTACAACATCAATCACAAAATTTAAGATATTTTATTCCGTCAATTTGTTAGGAAATTAAATATTTTATGGTTGATATTACAAAATTTTATAATAAAGTGCATGTGATATGGCACCCTTTTTATTTACAAGTAAGTCTTGGCTATCAATATAAATGCATTGAATAATAATATAAAAATAAGAAATATATATAATTTAGATATTGAATGGTGTGATTTTATTGACACTTATTATTCTAAAACAAAGTATTTATTAAAATTATATTTAATTTCATAAATATCACCATTAAACCATTGGTTTTTTTCTTTTAAATTTCTATACAAATAGAAATTTCCAAATAGATTATATATTATTCTGTCTCTCTCTATAAGAAACCCTAGCCGCTCTCTCTTTCTCTTCTCTTTAGGGGAAAGGGTGGTACTTTTAACCTTCATCTCCCCTCCGTTTCTTTTCCTACTTTTTCTATCACCATACTAGCCACTATTGCTTCTCTTTTCTCCATTATCAGCTTGCCACCAAGGAAGCTTTCAGATCTTAGATCATATATGATTTATGATCGAGATTCAATGCTATTAAACACAGTGTTATATGCTAGGCGACCACCTCAGATCAAGAATATTTTATTTTGTAACATAGAGGCAAGGATTAAGGTACTAAAGCTACCAGTTGCGACGATGAATAGATCATGAAGGTGATTAGTATTGTTTGCTTGATAGTAATTGTTTTTTTTTTTTCTTTTTTTCTTTTTTTTCTTTTTTTTTTTTTTTTTTTTTGTATTGTGATAATATCTTTATATGTAGAGGTTTCCTCCTTTCATGAAAGTTTTCTTCTCCCTACGTAGAGGTTTGTTTTTCTCCTATGTAGAGACTCGTATCCTCCTTACGTTGAGATTCTTATCCCTTTGGAATCTACTTGTACTTTGATGTACTGTATTAGATGACTTATTGTCAGATGTAAAATATATAAAGTCTTATACTTTTCTTAAAAATTAAATATATATATAATATATATATATGTATTATTCCATATGGAGAAGTTATGAATGTCAAATGATGTAATTCCTTGGTCAGGAAGGGTGGTTTGGATTAAAAAAATGCTATAAATACAAAAGTAATTTGCAAAATAATAAAAATATGTTTGTTGAATTTTCCTTTGCTTGTGTAATTTGCAATGAGTTTCGCACTACAAACAATAAGAATACTTTGTGACTAGCTCGGATTTCAGCTACACAATCTTGAGTTTTTATTTTATTTTGGGTGAATTACATTAATCGTCTCCATAGTTTGGAATTCGTATCATTTTGATTTCTAACTTTTCAATTGTGACACATTTGACTCTAAATTTTGAATCTTGTTCCCAATAAGGACAATTGAAGATACCATTACTTAATTTCAAGGGCAAAGTCATCAATTTGATAAAAGATAAACTAATTTGACAAAAATAAATGTCAAAAAAATATTTTTGAATTTTTAAAAATTATTTCAACCCACCAAAGATAAAATTATGTAAAATTGATAAATCTTTTAGATACTTATTTATTTATTTTACCAAATTAATTTTTATTATGTGTTTGGATGGTGATCATGTAATGGGTGGTTGTTAGGCTTTTAATATGTAATCGATATATTTAATATGTTAAATGTTTTTAGTTTTGGATTTTTTGATTTAATAGATTGGTTTAATAATGATATCAAAGTTGTCGTCATATTTGATTTTTCAAAAAATAGAAACTAATTTAATGAAAATAAAAGTAATCACCCATTATATGATCATAATCCAAACACACAATAAAAATTAATTTGATAAAATAAATAAATAAATGTCTAAAATATTTATCAATTTTACATAATTTTATCTTTACTAGGTAGAAATAATTTTTAAAAATTCAAAAATATTTTTTTGACATTTGTTTTTGTCAAATTAGTTTATATTTTATCAAATTGACGACTTTGCCCTTGAAATTGAGTAATGATATCTTCAATTATCCTTATTTTGAACAAAATTCAAAATTCAGAGTCAAATGTATTACAATTGAAAGTCGGGAACCAAAATAACACAAGGTCAAAATTATAGGAACCGTTAGTGTAATTCGCCATTTTATCTTTAGTGAGTGTTTGGGGTTTACTTATTTGGTATTTTTTTTAGGCTTGTTTTTCGTCTTTAGAGAATTTTTTTTTAAAATTTTAAAAAGTTTTAGGATTCTAAATTATACTTAACGAGACGAACCGAAAAATTAAAAATTTTAAAGAAAATTCTAAAATAGTAGACTCTTTTTGCTTATTTTTAGTTTTTTCAATTTTTTGGAAAATTTTCAAATGTTTTACCTGTTTGATTTGTCCATACAAGACAGATTGGATAAGTAAAAAAAATAAAAAAATAAAAAAATAATAAATAATAAATAATAAATAATAAATAATAAAAAAATTAACATAATTTTGAAAAAAAGAGTCATTAAAAATCAGAAAAATAAAAAATAAAAAAAGAGGAAACTTTTTTAGGTGTAATTTTATCTCAAATGTCACCGAAAATAACGTCAAAAGTTTCTTTTTTTTTGTACCCGAGAAACAAATTCTTTTCATTTTAGAATTGAATCATTCTGGTTTGGGTTTTTCTCGTTGTGTGAATACACAGAAAGTATCCTTAAATACTATGGCTGGGATTAGCAATATCACCGAGTGATTGTGCCCGCAGCACCACACTCACTGTTATGCATCTAATAGGGTTCATTCTGAGTTCTACTTTGATAAATTCTTCATTTTGTAAGATTTATTGAATAGAATATATTAATCAAAAATTAAATTAATCAAATATGATTAATTCTTTCATCAAATTATGTTTGTATAGAAGGGAAAAAAATGATAAATATAATTTTTAAGTATAAAATTTAATACAAATATTATTTGATGAAAAGTTACCAATGTACGAATCATCAAAACAGGACCAAAACCCAAAAGAGTGACCTAAAGCACATAACCCACCCTTCATCCTTTTAGTCATCTCGCCTACATTCAATAATAAAATATAGAGAAAGATTATGATATACACCCTTTAAAAGGTATATATGATATGTATTTTATAATTAAAAATAATAATAACATAACTTTATGCTTTTTAAGTTATATCTAAAAAAAATAAAAAATAAAAAATAATTTATAACCAAGCAATACATGAGGCATAACAAAAAATTTCATGAGTTATAACTAAAAAAGATCATGACTAAAGAAGAAAATTGGTCATAATTAAAAAAGAAAATAATATAATTTAGGAGTATATATAGTAAGGAGTGTATATAGTAAAATTTTCCTAAAAAATAATTCTCATGTTTTTATACATTTTATCCTAATTAAACATGTTAGAAGTACACCCATAGATAAGGAAAATGTGTGAGACTCTCGCAAATTTTTCACAATTCAACCCACAATGATATAATTTGACAAGTGTTAATTTTTGATTGATTAAACACTCAATGATATAAGACTCATTCTTCTTACCACATCATTAGAAATGTATTTATGAGTGTAAAATATGAGTCTCATTCTTGCATATATAATCTCGTCCCCTTTCATATAATCCCAATTCAATTTTATGGATTACTAATTCTAAAGTGCCGAAAAAATATTAATTGCCTATGAAAGATGACCTTAAGAAATGCTATTTTGCTTGACTAGTTTAATTGGTTATTTGTTTCACCAGAAATTTTATGGTAAACACCTCTTAAGGGTGTAATAAATACACATTTAGTTGCGATCTTTGTATTATTAGTTATGATTTATTATATTGTTAATTATGATATATTATGATATAAGTTATGACATTATTTTGGTTATAATCTAAAAGTTGTTTAGTTATATTTCATGTAATGTTTATTTATAATTTGTTTATTTATTTATTTATTTATTTATTTATTTATTTATTTTTTAAGTCATAATTCATATAATATTAAGTTATACCATTTGTGATGATCAAACTCACAAATGACATAGTAGGACCCTTGTTTCTCAATCAAGCAAATCAAACACTCAAATCTTGTCCGAAGCAAGACCACATATTTTCTTACTTTTAAGCTTAGAATCTGTTTGGAATGATTTAAGTAAGAATAATTTTTAATTTTTTGTGAAAAGATGTCCAAAAAAAATAGAAAGATGATGTGACTCAAATAAGTACAATTATCTAAATAAGTACACTTATTTTAGTTTATGTCAAATAGTGCCTTAGTTTAGGAATAAACTATTTCAATAATTTTTTAATTTTTTGGCTAAAATATGAGGTGAGAAAAATTATATTTGAAATGATTTTGTAGTTTTTCACCCAAAAACATGTAAAAAAGTAGTGATGAAATAAATTTTGATTTTTACACAATTTTTTGATTTTTAAACTTTTTTAATGACTTTTTTTTTTACTCTTTTAGTGGCTTTTGAACTTTTTGACTATTTTTTTTATATAATTCATTATAATAATTTTAACGTCCCAAAATTGGAACATTAAGAAAAATTAAATAAACAAAATGAGTTAATAAATTAAAAACTTAACATCTTAATAGAAAATTCCAACTCTTGTACATAACCAAAGGTTCAAACAACATTAAATAAACACTTTAAAATATCCAAATACAATATTAAACGAAATTATAAAGACCTTAATAATTAATACATAAGTTAATAAAATTTATTTGGCACTAGTCATGGCTAAGACTCTATGTTAGCGTTAATTTCATTTTCAGCTTCCATTCCTTCTAGAGATGGCAATGGATAACCTACCATGTGGGTATCTATGGAGATCCAACCCAAATACATGGGTTTTTTCCTTTTCTCTTGTCTGTCAGGTAAGGTAAGTGATATGCTTTAAATCTCCACCGGGATGGGTACCCACTAATTTTCCCATTTTTTTTTTTTAGGTACATCGAAAAATAATTTCTCCATATGTTTTCACTACTCTGTTTACAATTAGAGTTCTAATTCTCACACTCTCTCATCCTCTCACTACAGTAATGGCGATTCGCAATGGCGATAATCTAGCGACGATAAGATTGTGACTATCAATAAAAAATGTGCAATTAATCATAACCAAAACATAGCAATTGAAGACAAAAATGTACAAAATTTCAATTAAAGTGATCATTAGTTAAGATAAAAATTGAGAAATTCAATCTAAGGTTACTATCAAATCAGAGAGAAATCCAATAAAACAATTGCAGGAGATATTGAAACAAGAAAATTCATTCTATAAATGCAAATAAATTTTTTTTTAAAAAAAGAAAAAGAAGAAGAAGATGAAAACGAGAGCAACAACTCACCTTTATATTATCGAAGATCAATTACTAGAGAAGAGAAGGAGATACATAAAATTAAAAAAAAAAAAAAGATGGAATTTTTTTTGTATGAATAGAATTTTTCTAAATAAATTTAAAAAATTCTAAATATACATAAAATTTGACAAGAATAATATGACAATGTTAATTAATGTGTATTTGATTTTGTTGTTGAGCTAAATAAAATAAAATAAGATTAAATGTACATTTAGCTTTGGTTATGAATCTTAAAAAAAAAAAAAATGAGGTCAAGTTGGATTGGGAAATATCCAAACTCATTAGGAAATGCGGAGGGTAGTACCCAAGCGGAATGGGGAATGGGGAAAAATAATTATTGGGGAACGGGGATGTGGAATTAATATCCACGACGGGTGGGCGCGGGTCGGTTGCGGCCATAGAACTTCCAATCCGTCATCCATTCGCCAGATTGGCGGATTGGAAAAAATCAATCTGCATCCATCCGCCAATCCGGCGGATGTGGATTGAGCGGATTGGCAGATTGGCGGATGGATGCGAATTGGTTTAGTGGTTTAAAATTTTATAAATTTTCAACATAATTCAACTTATGTACTTCCTCAAAAAATAAAAAATAAAAAAATATTACAGTCAATGACTTAAAAAAATATTACAATCACTGTATGTCTCATCCAAAGAAAGAAAGTTTGAAACTTTAGAATATTACAATAACTGCATACATCATCCACACATTACAATCACAGCATACCTCATCCACATAAAGTATTACAATATGTGGTTCTTAAAATACACAAACAATTCAAACCACCCAAACTATAAACATAGCAGTAGTAGAGATTGTATGCCTCTGTATTGTTACATTTATATCTGTTTTTGAAAATAAAAATCAATTAGTATATATCATCTTTTTATTTATTTTTTTTAGAGTTAGATTTAAAAACTAAAAAATATAGATAAATAATACATTTATTTTTTTTTTAATTCAAAAAATATATTCAAATTGAAAACTCTTTTTCAACATAATATATTCAACAAAATATTTAAACTCTTTTTCAATTAAAAACACAAACAGAATATCTAATCAAATTGAAAACACAAAATCTTACAAATTACTAAAGGTGCTCGTAGTTTAGCAGTTCGGTTGTGGCCAAAGAAACCTCAAATCTACTATCCATCCAAAACTAGGCGGATTGAAAAAAATCAATCTGCAACCGTCCGCTCATCATTACGCATCTGTCCAAAATGTGGCAGATCGGTTTGGTTCAGTCGGTTTGGGCGGATCGGTATATCCGTGGCCCACCCCTAATATCCACCCATTAACCCCCATTGCCATCCCTAATTCCTTCCTCATCAAAAACTGGCATAAAATTCTAGGGTAACAAAACATGTGCCATGAGTTTCGCAACATAGTAAGTAAACACAATAAACCTAACTTTCTTTTTTTAAATTAAAAAAAAAAAAAGATATTGTAAACATGATACAACAATATAATTGCAAAGATAAATTACAACCATTAAAATAATTTTAACAATTTTAATAAATTGACACTCAAAATCTCACCAAATTTAACTTACCAACCACTAAGTCAAGGGTACGGTTAATTTAAAATCCCTCCTTGGTCAAATATTCAAATGTTACCAACCGTAACTACCAAGGATGCCTACGTCCAGAGTTACATATTCAAGCAGTGACATCCATGGTCTGCCCCAAGGGAACGATCTGCCAGGGGTATGTAACTTCTTTGTGTACCACCTATACATCCACGCTTATTCCAAAACCGAATCCGATAAGAGTTCAAATAAGTCTCGTGCTATCTTAGGATTTCACAACACAAATTATATAAAAATTCTCAAAATCAGTGCTCACATTGAAAAATTTGTATTAACCGCCAACCATTAATTTCGCAAACTATTTAAAACCAGGATTCACCCTGAACAACCAGTATTAACCGTTAATTTTGTACACTTCGTTGATCATTTTAATTAATTTACTTAATAATTACAAATTAGATCACAATCGATATCATACCATTTTAATATAATTTTCAATAGAAAATATTAACCCATACATTCTACAATAATCCATCAATATTTATAAATTATTGTAAACAGTTAAATCAAGCCATGATGTGAAATACTAATTTTAAATACTAAAATAAATCACAACAACACACATGTATGAACTATTAATTTACAAGATCTAATTAAATAGATTATTACAACACTTATTTTCAATTCTAATAAATAATTAAATTGGTAATCTTGACTTTTTAATATTTTGCCCAAAATTTTCATAACACAATCTTTGTGGTTAAAATTACAATTAAATTATTTAGACAATTCTAAAGTTCATATAATTCTCTGGAATGTTCAAAAAATATATTATGATCATTTTTCAAAAACAATTTTGCAAAAATGAGTTAAATAATTTTTTAAAATTACAAGAAATTACATAACACAGATTCGTCACATTTACTTAAAATGATTTCACACTGAAATTCATAAATTAAATTCATAATCTAAAACTTGAGTATGAAACTAGACTTCTCAGATTTCATTTTTAACTCAGAAAATACTAGATTTGGTCTAATATAGGATTTTTAGTGATTTTGCAAATATGAAGCAGAATCTGTCTAAAAATTCAGATTTAATTAAAATTTCTTATAAATTTGTACAAAGCTAGAATAATTGATACAAAAATTTTTGAATGAACTACACATAATTATTAACAAATTTTTAGAAGAAATCAGCTCAAAAGTTTAAATATAAAATTGTGTAAAAATTCTAATAAATTTAAAAATCATATCACACTACAAGAAAAGTGAGCTTAAAAGATGGTAGCATTTGCGACGGCACACTTGTTGTCTCAAAAAGTGACTTTTTGCAACAGTACAACTTGCTGTTGCGAAAAAAGTGAGTTTTTGCGACGGCACAACTTCTTGTTGCTAAAAAGATGAGTTTCACAACTTCGTGATGCTAAAAAGGTGAGTTTTTGCGACGGCACAATTTGCTGTCGCGGAAAAATAGAGTATTTGCGGTGGCAGAAAATGCTATCACAAAAAAAGAGAGTATTTGTGACGGAAGATATTACTGTCGCAAAAAAATAGAGTTTTTACGATGGTACCAGCTGCAGTCGCAAAAAATAAAAGAAGAGTTTTTTGCCACTGTCATAGGCTTCGTTCCCAAAAAAAAAAAAAAAAGAAAAGTAAAAAATATATATATATTGTGGCTTTGAGACGACTTCATATATATACAGTCACAAAATGGTTTGAATATGTGCAACGGTATTTTTCTGGTGCAAAAAAAATTAAAAAAAACGACATCGCCTTATTCTTTTGATATAACATTTATCTTTTCGCCCATTTTTTCATCTTTCTGTCTCTCTCTCTCACTCACTCATCACTTTTCTCTGTTTGTCTGTCTATCTGTCTCTCTCTCTCTTTCTCTCTATGTTTCTTGCTCATCTCTCCTCTTTATCTCTCTCTTCTCTCTTGCTCATCTCTCTTCTCTCTATCTCTCTCGCTCATCTCTTTTCTCTCTATCTCTCTTATCTCTCTTCTTTCTCTGTCTGTCTCGCTTATCTCTCTGTCTATCTCGCTCATCTCTCTGTCTGCCTCGCTCATCTCTCTGTCTCTCTCGCTCATCTCTCTCCTCACGGTATTTTCTCTCGCTTATCTTTCTTCTCTCTCTGTTTCTCTCTTTTTCTGTGTCTCTATCTCGTTCATCATTTTTCGCTCTCTTTCTCTCTCTCTCTCTCTGTCTATCTCTTGCTCATCTCTTGTTTCTCTTTTTTTTTTGTCTCTCTCTCTATCTCTTTCTCTCTCTGTCTCTCTTTCTCTCGCGCATCACTCTTCTCTCTTTCTCTTTCTGTCTACATGTCTGCTTGTCTGTCTGTCTGTCTGTCTCTCTCTGTGTTTCTGTCTTTCTCTCTCTCTCTCTTTCTCCCCCCATTGTGTTCATCCTGCTCACTCCCTCCTTCTCCTCTTCTCTATTTACCGAGCTCCTTCTCGATTTATCGATCCACTACAAGAAAATCCACTTTTAGCGACCACTTTCTTTCTCTCTCTTTTGCTCAGCACTCTTTCTCTGTCTCTCTCTATCTTTTTTCTCTATCTGTCTCTCACTCATCACTCTTTCTCTCACGACCAGCTCCTTTACCATATTCACCATTATTGCAAATGCCATTCTATTACCACCACTACTAGCAATGTTGTCACTCCACATCTACGACTACCATTACTACTACCATCGCTACCACTTCATTACCACCACCACCACTATTGCCACTACTACTACCATTACCTCTCCACCACCACCGCTACTCCATTTCCTCTACCACTACTACAACTTCACCACTAATTTCCTTTGCCATCACCATCACCACCACCATCACCTCTTATCCACCACCTTCGCCACTACTGCTGTTCCCTCTCATCTACCACAAAAAATTAGTTCCTGATTTTTACTAACAAAAAAAAATGGGCCGCAGAAAAATATTTTTCATTGACCACAAAAAATTAACTTTATTTTAACAAAAAATATTTTTCATTAAAATATTACCCCTACTTCTACCAAATAAAAAAAATAATATTTTTTTTCATTAAAATAAAAATTAAAAAAAAATTCAACCTTAGTAACTAAAAAAATATAAAAAAAATAAAAAAAATCCCATAAATATGATCAATATAGTGTGATCAATATATATTCTCAGAAATAGTCCACAATCCCCAATTTTTCCAAGAAAAATGCTTCCTACCCCCACTTTGAGGTCGACCCTCAGTGAGGTGTCACTCCGGGATTGGTAAAAAAAAACAGTTTTTTTTTTTTTTTTGGGTCTCAGACAGTGGGGGCGCGCCACCTCACTGGGGATGCGACCCCCACTGGGGGTATAAGGCAAAACTGTTTTTCCAATAGTCCAAAATCCCCAATTTTTTCAAAGAATAATGCTTGGGACCCCCTTTTGGGGGTCACTCCTTTGCCACGTGGCGGGTGGTGATTGGAGGAACAGAAAAAAAAAAAGAAAAAAAAAAAAAAAGAGACCAATAAGAGAGAGAGAGGGGGTCAAAGATGACCCCCAAAAGGGTGTACCAAGCATTATTCATTTCCTTAAGCCCTTTGGCGCCTTTAATTTCTTTTTCCCTCTTCTCTCTCTCTCTCTCTCTCTCCCCATCTCTATCTTCATATCCATCTTCGCGCTATTCATCTCACTCTCATTCCGACTCCTCCACAGGCAAGAGCTCGAATCTGCAGAGCATCAATGTCGAAGCACGATATAATATAAGGAACCAGGGATTCTAGAGAGCTCCAATTTGCTGAGCAAGTTGTTGTGATTGTAAACCCTAACATTGGTGTGTATTCTCTTGTCTCTCTCTCTTTCACACTTTATTTATTTATATTTTATTTTTTTATCTTCAAGGCTTGAATCTCATGCTTTAGGTCGATGACCCTATGTGATCTCCAACTTCGCTCCTAATCTCCAAATTCAACTCCCTCAAGTAAAAGCTCTCCCTCCTTTATTTCATGGTTTATATATGTGTTTGCTTGATTTACTCTTGGAATCTCTTCTTTTCACCTTCATTTTTGTTCTACATCTGTTCTTTATCTTTTACTACATTCACTAAAATTGATTGAATTCACTGTTACTGTTTGTGTATATATATATTTGTCAATTTGTGGTGATTTGTGATTTTGTGTTTTTGATTTAGGGTTTTCATCATTTCATTATAAAAAAAATTCGTTTAATTCCTTTGAAGATTTAATTTTTTGTGGTAGAGGAGAGGGAGCAGCAGTAGTGGTGAAGGTGGTGGATAAAAGGTAATGTTGGTATTGACGAAGGATAACTTCGAGAAAGAGATAGGTCAAGATCAAGGTGCTCTCGTCGAGTTCTAGGCTCCTTGGTATGTAACTCAAAATTTTCATCACCACCACTACTAATCTCCTTTGTAGTAAACGTTTATTAGAATCCAGATTGATTTGTTAATCAATGTAGTAGTATTATTACCTAATAGTTAGTTGAAGGACTCTTTGAATATTTGTTTGAATTTTGTGGTGATGTTGATTGTGCTTGATTCAATATATTTGTTTTTCTCATAATATAGATAGATCTTAGTAGTATTGGAACTTCTGAGCTAAGGCTATGTTTCAATAACAATAATCTTGAGGGGAATGTGAATCGCATTAATGTATAGGGTTAATTATAGTATAGTAAGACCCTCTCATCTATGAAATTCGTGCAAGTATACCTCTTTTGGACCGGTCTGCAGGGGAAAGTAATTTTTTTCTTTTTTAGAGGGTCAAAATATACGGTCTCATAGATGAGAGGGGTAAATTGATATTTGCTAATAATTGAGGGGTCTTTGTGTAAATAACCCTTAATGTATATGGCACTGTCCATGGTAAAGGGAAAATATTGTTAAGAGACCAACTCGGTTTTTTTACTTAGCTGGTGGTTATTATCTTCTATTTATTTCCAATTTCTCTACTATAAGATTTTTCATTTTTATTGGACATTAATTAGGCTTCTTTATTGAACCTATTCAATCTGATGTTATTCTTTTTGCCGAATTCCACTGCATGTAAGTGGTATTATATTGTTGTTGCTATTTATAATGCAATGCATTTTTTATGTCATGCCTGTTCGGTTAGGTTATCTGATGATGGAACCTATAATTTCAGATTTGTGTTCCATGGCAAGTGTGGGCACTGTAAAAAGCTTGCACCAGAGTTTGAGAAACTTGGTACAAGTTTCAAGAAAGCAAAATCTATTTTGATTGGAAAGGTTAGGCTTTAGATCTTAGAACAAATTTTCCCAAGTTTGAAGATTTAATTTTTTCAATGCTTGTTGCATGAAAAATATATCATGATGTTCAATGCACGAACTAATTATTAAATGAAACCAAAGTCTTTAGATCTTAGAACAAATTTTTCCAAGTTTAAAGATTTGATTTTTGCAATGCCTGTTGTATGCAAATATACGATGATGTTCAATGCACGGACTAATTACTATAGAAACCAAACCAAACCAAAGTAATTCTTATGTCCCTAAATCGATTAATTCATCATTCCATTTTCAATGCCGATTTTCAACCCAACCCTGATTTTCTTCAAAGAACAATTCCCCATTTCAAGGTATTAAAATTGGGTTCTACATTGTTTGGTTTATAATTTCATGAATTGCACTGCATTTCCATGACAATTCAATACTTTGTGCTGGTGTGAATGTGGAAATTAATGACCTTGGTTACTTATCTATGTCAAAGTTCACTGCAATTAAGCTAATTGAACCAATCTTCCATTTGGGCACACATTGTATGATAACGAGGAACTAGGGCATGTTCAAGCGAGGTGGTCATTTGTGAACAAGGATGAAAACCTTCTAACAAGCTTGCAGAACGTTAATTTAGAGAGTTCCATGAGAACTCAGGCATTTGTTTTCTTTTGAACTGAATTGCTTTAGGGTTTTCAATATTGTGGTTTTTGAATTGTGTGTTTATATATATACATGTGTGTGTATATATATACCTGATTATAGAGAATAGTTCTTATATGATTATTGTTCAATCCAATTAAATGTTTGGCTGGGTTGGGATTATATTATGAAATGGAATCATATCGGTAAGAATTTATTCTTGTTCTTTAGTAGTTATATTAAATCAATTTTTAAATTCCAATTAAATGAGAATTTGTTTATGGTGTGAGTGTTATGGCTGGAAATTATCAAAGAGATTATTTATTTATATCTAGTGTTTGAAATTGAAGCTTCAAATGCTGAATTTGTTATGTAGCAGTAGGTAATCAGTGAATACAAATTGGAATATTACTTAAAAGCAACAATTTCTTTGCAAGTTCTGGAAAATTGTGTATAATTGCTGAAATTTATTTTAGGCATCGAAAATTGACAACTAATTGCTATAACTTGAGCTATGTTTCATTAATTTGCTAGGAATAGACTGTTTTTTATGTTGAAACAAGTTTGCAAGTATCAAAATGAAGCTTAGAAACTTGGAAAGAGAGTGAAAACGGTGTTTGAATTCAAAACCTGCGTGGAATAGGTAGCACTGTCAAGCCAAGGGAAAACGAATGGCAGGATTGGTTTTGAGTTTTCGGTGGTTTTCTTTTTGGATTTGACCATGACTCTATTAATTCTATGAGATTTTTATTTTATTATTTATTTTTTTTACATCGATTTCGTATTTCATAAAGTAACTGAATTTGTTGTTCTTTCCATGCATGCGTTCGTTTTGCGTTTTCATTGGTTTTCTTTCTGTATCTGAATCTGAAAGGTATTTCATTACTTTATGTGATTTGTTTTGTTAGTCTTGCTATTTGTTTTTCTTTACATTTTTAGGATTTATTTTATTCACATTAATGACCTAGCTTTTTTTATGGAATGCACATTTAGAAAATGTAATCCCCTATTTATAAGACAGAGAGTTACAATTAATGTTTAAGTATCTAATAGAATAGAGTCCCAAGACTACTTCAGTAGAGAGTCTTAGAGGGGATGAAGAAGCAGATAGGATCAAATACGCAATGATACAATATTAACAGGACATACTCAGTTCTATGTCTTTACATTGCTGGTTCCAATACATATATATGTATATATAATTTTTTGAAAGCAAGTGTTCACTTCTTTGTTCCAATTGCCTAATTTTCTTAGTATCTACTATTTCTAAATTACTATTGCATATAAAACTATGTCATCACATTCTGACCATGTGATCTAAATTAGCCTACTCCAATTGCCAAATTTTCTTAGTATCTATTATTTCTATACATTCCTTTTCTATTTTCCTAACTCCCTCTATCTTTGGATATTTATAGACTAGAACTGAAGGCTTCCATTCTCTAGGGGTCTATCAATCATTAAAGAAGTTACTGAAGCATGAGGGTGTTTTAGGATTCTACAAGTAAGTTTTGATTAAATTTCATTGTTCACCTTTTGATATATTTCCTAGACAATGTTACTTATGAAAAAAAAAAAAAACCTGACAATGTTGTTTAAACTCATGTTTTTATTCTCTCTTTTAGAGGAAATAGAGCTAGTGTCCTTCGGATTGTTCCCTATGTAGCATTACATTTCATGACATATGAGTAGTATCGCGTTTGGATCTTGAACAACTACTCTACCTTGGGAACAAGACCCACTATAGATCTTTTAGCTGGTTCAGTAGCCGGAGGAACAACAGTTTTATGTACATATCCCTTAGATTTGGCTCATACTTAACTTGCTTATCAGGTAAGTAGCTCATGTATTTATATTTGGATTTTTTTTTTCTTTCCTTTTTATCACAAATGTTGACTATGTGTGACACTTAAAAGCATTAATCTAATTTTAGGAATACATTTTTTTATTAGCTCTAGTGTTTTACATTGTGATGTTTCATTGATGCATATGTAGATTTTTCAGTATATGTACAATATGTCGTCTCAATGATCAACTGTCTAAATATGTTGTAAAAGGGTTAGTGTGATGAAAAAAGGATTAGCACGGAATTAGTTCCTTAAGAAACTTAGAATTCAAGGTGATGACGCCCTAAAATCACCAAACAGCGTCGAATTAGTACGAAACTTGGCATGCACGACCGCCTTGGCACGAGAGATTTGTGGGAGAAGACAGGATTCGAATCGGGTTCCTGGTTTGAAAGTTAGAGCCGAATTTTGGTCTAGGCAAACTAGTTCCTTAAGAAACTTAGAATTCGAGGTATTGACGTCCCAAAATCACCAAACGGCATCAGATTAGCACGAAACTTGGCACACATGACCGCCTAGGCACGAGAGACTTGTGGGAGAAGACGAGACTCGAATCGGGTTCCCGGTTTGGGAGTTAGAGCTGGATTTCGGTCTAGGCAAACTAGTTCCTTAAGAAACTTAGAATTTGAGGTGTTGATGCCTCAAAATCACCAAACGGAGTTGAATTAGCACGAAACTTGGCACACACGACCGCTTAAGCACAGGAGACTTGTGGGAGAAGACAGGACTCCAATCGAGTTTCCGATTTTGGAGTTAGAGTCGGATTTCAGTCTAGGCAAACTAATTCCTTAAAAAACATAGAATTCGAGGTGTTGAGATCCCAAAATCACCAAACAGCGTCGGATTAGCACGAAACTTGACACACTCGACCGCCTAGGCATGAGAGACTTGTGGGAGAAGATGAGACTTGAATCGGGTTTCCAATTTGGGAGTTAGAGCCGGATTTCGGTCTAGGCAAACTAGTTCCTTAAGAAACTTAGAATTCGAGGTGTTGACGCCCCAAAATCACCAAACGAAGTTGGATTAGCATGAAACTTGGCACACATGACCACTTAGGCACGAGAGACTTGTGGGAGAAAACAAGACTCGAATCGAATTCCCGGTTTAGGAGATAGAGCCGGATTTTGGTCTAGACAAACTAGTTCCTGAAGAAATTTAGAATTCGAGGTGTTGACACCCCAAAATCACCAAACGGCGTCGGATTAGCATGAAACTTGGCACACATGACCGGCTTGGCACGAGAGACTTATGGGAGAAGACGGGACTCAAATCGGGTTCCCGATTTGGGAGTTAGAGTCGGATTTCGATCTAGGAAAAATTATTTACTTAATTATATTTGTAATTGTATAGTAGTTAAATTTTTATGTTTTTTGTAATTAACATATTAACACACAATTATATTGTCATTAATTATTTTTGCTTTTTGTTTTCAGATATTTCCTGAGTAGGAGTTTGCTTCTTGTGGAATGCTGTAGACACTCCATTTTTTACGGCCTTTTAAGACTTGGATGATCTTGCAGGTACATCCGGTGGCGAGTTTGATTGCCCACCAAGTGCTTGAAGTTCGCGGCGAAATGCCACAGGTTTGAATTTTCCAAACCCTGCATCCTTTTTGCCTCATCTTTGGACCATGCTTAGGTTCTTTCAGATTAAGATTGGTGATGGCCTGCCAGCCAGTTTTGAGGGCTGTCGGCCATGACTTTTAGCCTGCCGGCCATCAATGAACCCTTGCCGACCATCACTGATGGCCGGCCGACCAGCAGTGTTTCAGCAGATATTTTGTAATATTTTGTGCCAGCTGTTTGCATAGATTGAAGCATCTTCCAACACGTGTGTGGCTGGATCTTTATGAGGGGATTTTGTATTTTCTATATATAGAAGCCCTCTCTTGCATGTGGAGGGGTTAAAAAATTTTGAAGACAAAAAAATTCTCTCTCTATAGAATTCCTCTCTCTCTTATTATTTTGTGTCTTAAGTCTAATTTCTCTACACTTTTGCACATCAACTCTAAACCAAACACTCTCACCTTGGAGCTGAGGTCTCTTGAGATCCTTCTTGAGCTCTAGAAGTAGATTTTGGCTTGATTTGGTTTGACTTTGGTGCCTAAATTGCATCTTGTCTTCAAGAGGTAGAACACTTGTGTTTTGAGCTTTATTTAAATATTTGTTTTGTTATCTTTACATAATATTTTAAGGCTGGTTTTGACCTCTAAAATCTCTATTTTTATGGTTTAAAATGGTGGTTTCAGGTTTATTTAGAGTTAGGGGTGGTCCACCCTTCTTGTTGCTTGATTGTTAAGTTGTTGTGCCATCTTTCAAAGCTTTTAAATCAAACTTTTTGGCCCTCTTAACCACTAAAAATTAGAGTTATTTCAGTGGCAAAAACTTTGTTTTGAAGTTCAAAATTGAAGGGGTTAGCCTCTCCTCCTTGTGTCTTGTTTATATGCATAGATAGCTTAACATGTGACCATGTTTTTCTAGCATTTTGTGACTTCATCTCAGCATGTTTTTGCTACTGTTTTGACTTGTTTTACCTCTGTTTGGGGCTGGTTAAGTCCCTTGAGCTTTGCCTTGCATGGTTGTAGTGCAATTTCCTTCATTAGTTTGATGTTTTAATGCTTTGATCATCATTCTTGTGAGTTGAAAGCATGTTTTAGTGCTTTTTGCATCCTAATTTCAGCACATACAATCTCTGCAACCTCCCTCATTTCATCACTTTTTCATTTGCTTTAAGGGTTGGCTAACCTTCGGGTTGTGTTTAAGCGTGGGATTAAGATTTTTGCTTAATGGTTTTAATCCTCTTTTGGGGATTTCTACTTACCAAAGGCATGACCTCTCTCTTGCCTTGAGTCATCCCTTGGTTGACATCTCTCTCATTAGAGGACACTCACCTTGGACTTAACCGGTTAAAGAATGGATCGGTAACTAAAATGAGTAAACAAAAGTGATAAGTAAAACTTGAGCAAGATAAACATATTGTGTTGCATTGCATGTGTTCAATCGGACGTTATATTGAACACAAGGAAGATTGAAGCATTTCATACTCAAAGTGATGAAATGAGCCAATCTCCTTGGTCTCTATTGCCTTTGATCACACATGATAAGGTGATAGTCTTGAGTCTTTTTTTTTTTTTTTTTTTTTTTTTTGCATACAATGAAATTGTACTCCTTGGTTCCTTGGCCATCATGCATTTAAAATGTTTGGTTGGTGGTTTTGGATCCAAGTGTCCCACTCCTTTGAGGTTTTGAGATGATAAGGAGGGGCATAGTACAAATAAACCTCTAGAAAAACCTTCATTTTGCTCTATTTGTGCTCTGCTGTAGTGTGATGACTCAGAGCATCAGTAGCCGGCAGCGCCTCATTTTTGGCCGGCAGCACACCTTTTTGGCCGGCAGGGGGCCGGCAGCAACCTCCTATGGCCGGCAAGTCTTTGGTGTAATCCTCAGTAAGGAATTGGTAAGGTGGAGCAGAAGGGTTTTGTAGTGTGTTCAACCTTGCAAATAGAGCCTCTTAAGAGCAAAATGAAGGGCTTTTCGAGGTGAGAACTGCGTGCATGCATCTTCTACTTCCCGAAGCAGAGTAGTAGCAGCATAGTTTAATATGTTAATTACTTAGTTAATTTGTATTGATTGTTGTAATAATTTAGTAGCTTAGCTTAGCTATTTCTTTATTTTGTTTGTAATAATTAGTCTAATTAGTTTAAATTAGATTAGTTTAATTAGCTTAGCTTAGATTAGCTTAGCTCATATTCATTCGGACCCTCCTTCGCAACGGCATAATGTTGTAATAAGTGTGCGTGCGTGTGTGCATGTCTTCTAACCCCGCGTCTTTTTCCCTTTTATTTAATCACTTTTGATGGTTAGATTAGGGACATTTTCAATTGGCATACCTTATGCTTGCATGTTTGCATGCATTCATTTGTCTTGCATGCACCGAGGCTCGGCGCATCATTCAAACTGCATTGAAATTTCAATACACTTATTTGAATACGTGTTTAATCGCATGTTGTTCAAATTGATCCATATGCTGTATTAGTAGTCGAGCCTATTAATTGCATTATTGCATGTGTTGCATTAGGCATCTTAACATAGTTAGGATCATGCATTTTTCTAACTAGTTTTTGTTATAGCTCAGAGTACTCGGTAAGTCATTATGCTTTAGCATACTTGCATGAGTGTGATTGCCATATTGCCATGATTCACATGCTTGCCATGAGGCTATGTACTTAATTGCTAAATTGCATGAATACTTGTGGATGAAGGCTTGTTGTTTGAATTAGAACGATTCGACAAATGTGAGTTTTAAAGCCCACTTTGTTATGGCAAAATCATGTTTTAAGCCCACTATGCTTGGTGGCAAATCCCCATCTTTAAGCCCACTTGAGGGTGGCAAATTCAAACCATTTTCGCAAACAAACATGAATTGAGTTGTTTCAATTCTTGCAATTTTAGTCTAGATTTACTTGTGCACATCACATAGTAAAGGTAGCTAATAACCGGAATAAGAACGCATAATGTTTGTAAAACATCATATCATGATTAGTAGAGGTCGATCTTTGATCGGGCAAGCGGGGGTGCTCATTTTAGGACCTTCCCCTCTCATACCTAAGTTCCCGAGCTGAGGCAACTTTGGTGATGATGGACACGTGGCCTTTGGCACGAGTCAGGGTTTCCTAAATTTTCCCAAAAACAAAATATTTAGATAGCGACTCTGTATCTGGCAAAGCAATCCAATTTTAGCATTATTTGATTGAAAATTGATTTTCCAAAAATGTTTGCCGGATTTGGACTCTTTGGTGATCATCAGTTTCACATTGCACTTTGTGAGATTAGATTTAGAACCACAGGTAGAGTCTAAACTGTGAGGCCTTTTTTTCAAACCCTTTCTGAAAGGCGGGGGTACGGAAAAATGCGAGCCACAATTTCTGGTGACTCTGCTGGGGATTTAGTGAACTTGACTCGAACTCATGATATGTTGTTTTATCTATACTTATGTGTTTCTTTGCATTTGCATTTGTATCGGTGCGCTTAAGTCACAGTGTTTGACATTTGCTATTCCTGAACGGTTTACTGGAGGCTTGCTTAGAAAAGCGTGCCAAAAGGCTGACCGGTTGCGGGCTCTGCCACGATGGGAACACAACCCTTGGGTCTGGATTACCGCTGTACCGTTTGATCCTCCTTTCACTTCTCGGTGTTAGGTGTGAAAGGTATATTAGGTAGTCTTGCTGAGGTACCCTTTTTGACCAATCGACCTAGTTGCATATCAAAAACCATAGAGACTGTTCCAAACTAGAACAAGTTGTTCACCCGAATACAGGATTGTATAAAACCACTTGTTTGCGTAGTGAATCCCTAGCTCCTGACGAAATTAGGACAGGGTAACCTTACCCCACCATAGGGGTGTTTTGGCTCTCACTTGCTTGATACGTGCTTTTAGAGTGAAACTCTGCAGGAATGTATGTATCAGTTGCAAGTCTGGGTATCAGTTTGAGGGTATCAGGTTTAAGGCAGAAATTTAAGGTAGAAATTAGTGTTTGAGTATGGTCATCTAGCTTAAGATAGCAACTGTGTGTTGTCTCTATCTGAGCCGAGGTACTTTGAGTTTTCTGATTTTTGTCTCTTTTGCTTTATTCTCTTTTTGCAAGGTAGTGTTTCACAATTGCTTCAAACGAGGAAGTTACCCCCCAAGCACTCTCGACTTAAGTAAGGTGACTTTACCGATCTGGGGATCTTGTAAGAGGACAACCAGTTAGAAGAAAGAGGAGAATCAGGCATAACTCATCGGTTCAACAGTTACTTTCATTCAGCGATGTCTAGTTTTCTGCTTCCACTTCGAAAAGAGAGTACACACCAGTTCCGATAGATCAGCACCCCTTAGTCAATATGGAAGAAATGCTCCGCCAACTCCAACAGACTATTGAAAATATGCAGCTGGATGCTGCCCGCCAAGCGGAAGTCACCGCCCGCCAAGCAGAAATTGCAGCCCAGCAGGCTAAGTTGATCAGTAGGCTCTAGCAGCAACAACATCCACAACAAGCAGCAGCTTCTGCTTCATATCTACCCCTAGTCAGGGTTCCAATACCTGGGGTTACAACTAATGTCTAGGAAAATGCGGACATTCTAGCTGAGCCAGTTCCACCCCAGACTTCCAAAGCACCGGTTTACCTAACAGAAGCGCCGTTTGAGTTTGAGGTCTACCCTGCCACACTGAAAGTGAGCAAGCTAGAAAAGCTCTTTAAATGAGCTTAGGGTGTTAATTCGATCCCAGATATAGAGGATGGCTATACCAATTCGGCAGTGACATTGCTAGATAGGTTTAAAATGCTGCATATTGACCGCTTTGATGGCTTGGGTGATCCCATGGTTCACTTGCGACTATTTTCAGACATTCTGCGGCCGATGGGCTTGTTTAGATTGTAGAATTATCCCTCTTCGGCTGGACCCTGTCAGGTATCACGGCCATTTGGTATGCTAAACTTGAAGATTCTGTAAAGAGGAGCTGGGAAGAGATGGCTGAGGCCTTTATTGCTCAATACTCCTATAACACACAAATCGAGGTCACAACTTGTGATCTCGAAGCAACTCACCAAGAGCCGAATGAGGGCTTCTCCGATTTTGTTACTCGATGGAGGGCTAAGGCCTCCATGATGACCACTCGGCCTGCTGAAAAGGATCAGATCATAATGGTCGTCCGTAATCTGCAACCATGGTTATTATAGAAGATGATAGTCATACATCTTTCCACTTTTGCTGACCTTCATGAAATCGGGGTGCAGATAGAGGATGCAATGAAGTAGGGTCTAACAGACCACGAGAAAGAGCAGCCTAAGAGGGCTTTCACACACAGTTCTAATGCGGCTATGAGTAGTAGTGTAGCTGCAAGGCCTTCTGATGTTGGTACGGTCACCACCACACCAAAAACTGCCAATCCCTTTGTCGGTACATCCGATACAATCTCACAAACTGCGAAACACCAACCCCGAGGCCAAAGGGTCTTTACCCCTTTATTCATGTCCTTATCCACAGCCCTGAGAGTCCTGATCAAAAAGGGGCACCTGAAGCCGTTAGGACAACACCCGTTGCCCAATCCCCTCCCTCCTACACACAACCCGGCCAAATACTATGCCTTCCACCAACAGCATGGTCATGACACCGACCAATGCTTCAGATTACGTCATGAGATTCAGGATCTCATTGACAATAAAATGATAGCGCCTCCTCAAAAGCCTAACGTCACTACAAATCCCCTCCCACCACATGACCAACCCCCTCTACCCAGGCAAGTAAATCTTATCCATACACTGGCCGTCCTTTACGACCCCAGTATATATATCACCCCCTCCCACCTACCTAAGCTGGCGGTATTCATCCCAGAGAGCATAGACTTGTGCATGATGAACGCGTCCATATCCTAACCCAGACCTGTGGTGATGACTGTGGTAGAGGAAGGTGGAGTAACTTTGGTGGAGAATGGAAATGTTAGTTCAGCGCTTGAGGACTCCGTGGACTCATCTGAAGAGGAATACAACCCTTGTCGCTACATCGTGCCAACCAATCAGGTTAAACTAGTGATGGAGTTGCCAACAGGGCTGGAGGTTAGTGTGGTCTGGGAGGATGGACCAAGCCAGGGTTTGGATGACTTAGCCGACTTTGAGGAGGACATCAGCAATCTACAGTTCTTCGATGAACAAGATTTGGAAAGTGTACAGATTGGCTGGTTTGATATGAACGGATCAGTGAATAACGTACTAAGAATTTTGCTCAAGAATTGAGTAGTGTTAGTACAGCTAATACAGAGCAAGAGGCCGCATTGAAGCGGTTTGAATAGGAAAGAACTAAGAATAGTCAGAAAGTTGAAAAAGCCAAAGGCCCTGCGGGGACTGTTTGTGATGTGGATTCCGGAATACTTATAACAGAACTGGACAGTTGCTTGTCGGTTGTTGGAGGAATATGGTGGGAAGATGATGATTTGCATCTTAACCATACTGATGAAGATTGGGGACAGAATCTACCAGACGATACCTGGTATTCGGAGGAAGTGGATCACATGACTAGAAGCGGGCGATACTTCAAGCCCCCATACCTGGACTAACCAGAAGCATCGGGAAAGGATAAGGAAGCTGAGAAACAGAGGGAGAAACTGTTAGAAGAAGAAGTTGTACTGAAGAAACTGAAGAAGATTCAGGCGGACATATCTATTTGGCGGTTGCTCATGGCTTCGCGCGTACATCGGCAAGCAGTATTGTCTGCAATGGATAAGGCCAAGCTATCTATCGACACAACTCCAGAACAGTTAGTGAGGCTGGTCTTCCCGGGAGGTGCTTCGCCGACTTTGACCTTCACGGGTAAGGAATTACCGCCACAGGGCTCTGAACATAACAAACCGCTATATATCTCAGTTGAATGTAAAGAGAAGTGGGTGCCCACTGTACTGGTTGATACTGGGTCTGCGATTAATGTTTGTCCGTTGCGCACGACCTATGCTATTGGCTTGAAGCCATCAGACTTTGTACCTACGACTCAGGTGATCCGGGCTTATGACAACACAAGTCAAGAGGTGATAGGGACAGTTCAGATCAGAACGCAGGTTGACCCGACACAACAAGACATTGAGTTTCACGTCCTGGATGTTCCGGCTACCTCAACTTGTTACTTGGGTGACCGTGGCTACACCAAGTAAAGGCTATTTCTTCCACCTTAAATCAGATGTTGAAGTACCCCCATGGAAAGGGGGTAGCCATTGTTTTTGGAAATTCTTCTATACATCCTTCGCCGGAGGTCATTACACTGGTACTGGAAATTGTACACGGCAATGAGGATGTTTTCATGTCTGGTTTTACCTTGGCTGAGGCCTGAATGGTGCAAGATATCTTAGCTATTGATGAGGGATTGTACGTCAATGCTCAATCAGTCTACCTCATGAATAAGCTACAACACCTACCCGGGATGGGATTAGGAAGGAGTGGCCGGAAGGGCGTTGCTGCATTGGCTGAAGTGCCACATAACCCTCATACCTTTGGTCTAGGTTACACGCCTACCAAAGAGGACTGGGTAAGAAAAGGGAAAGAAATGGCAGAAAGAGCCAAGGCAAGGCAAAGTGGGAAGCACTATGAGCTGGTGCATAGGCCAATCCAAGGAACTCTAAACGACCGCTTTGTCCGGGAGAGGGAAGATTTCCCATTTTGCGGCTTTCCTGAGCCACGGTTGAACTCTGAGAAGTGGCGTTTGCCCGGCTTTGAGATTTTCTTCGACCTACAGTTACAAGGAGATGAAGCCATAGAAGAACAGATTGTCTTACTAGCTGGGGCTGAACAAAGTACAGAGGATAAGTCCAATGGCAGTGAATTTGAGATAGGAGCAGCATTGACGTGTCTCCTTTCAAATCCTCAGATCAAACCGGAGAGCTTGGGAGATGACTTCACCGTTTCCATGATCGGAGATCAATCAACTGTGGACCCTTCCGGTGGTATTCTGGATTCATCTATCGCACCCTCCCTCGTTTGGCATCTAGAGGAGGGCTTTTTGTCTACCAGTTCTGAATCAAGTAGTGAGCTGGAATCTGATTCTACAGAGTTTGTGGAGTTGGAATCAGATTCCAGTTCTTCTAAGTCGGAGTCCGGTATTCCTGGGGTTGATAACCCGAATGCCGTAGTTTGTCCAGGTCGTCTTTTTCGTTTTCTTTTGAGAGCTGGAACCTTTGAATGAGAATGGTACCACTGTTGTTTCTGAGTACTTCTCTGTGCCACTTGTGTATTGCATTGATTATGACTTTCAAAATTTTGATGAAAACGACGAGGAAGGAATTTCATTGATCGAGATGAGGAGAGGTTTGTAAAACTCCTTATTGATGAAATCATTTCAATTAATGTGAGTACTAAGAAGGATTCACGTCTAGTCCAGATTGGGTCGACGTTGTCTTCGGAGGAACGCGAGCGCTTAGTCGTTTTGTTAAAATCTTTTAAAGATGTTTTTGAGTGGTTCTACAAAGACATGCCTAGAATCGATCCTGAGATTGTACAGCATCGAATCCCTCTTGACCTCGAGGCCCGACCCATCAAGCACAAGCTTTAGAGAATACGTTCGGATTGGGCTTTGAAAATCAAAGAGGAGGTCACCAAGTAGATAGACGCTTGGTTTTTGCTAGTATCTGAGTATCCTACTTGGTTGGCCAACATTGTTCCGGTGTCGAAGAAAGATGGCAGAATTCGAGTGTGTGTGGATTTCAGAGATCTGAACAAAGCCAGTCCGAAGGACAACTTTCCTCTACTGCACATCAACGAGTTGGTGGACTTTACCGCAGGCCATGCGTTGCTCTCCTTTATGGATGGATTTTTTGGGTACAACCAGATCTTGATGGCACCCCGAGGATAAGGAGAAAACTGCCTTCACCACGCCATGGGGAACCTACTGCTACAAGGTGATGCCGTTCAGTCTGAAAAATGCTAGGGCTACTTATCAACGGGCTGCAACCACGATCTTGCATGATATGATCCATAAAGAGGTTGAGGTGTACGTGGACGACATGATTGTCAAATCCAAGGAAAGAGAGGGCCACTACATCGCCTGGAAGAAATTCTTCCAACAGATCAAGGAATATCGGTTGCGATTGAATCCACTGAAATGCACTTTTGGTGTCACAGCAGGGAAAATGCTGGGGTTCTTGATTACACATAGGGGCATTGAGGTCGATCCTTCTAAAATTAAGACCATCCTAGAAATGCCACCACCAAGGACTAAAAAGGAGGTGCGAGGATTTCTAGGTAAAGTGCTATTCATAAGACGGTTTATTGCAAAACTAACTTTGACTTGTGAACCACTATTTGGTCTCCTGAAGAAAGGACAGAAATTCCAATGGGATGACCGATGCCAGTTTGCTTTTGAGCAGATCAAACAGTACCTCCAGAACCCACCCGTGTTGTCACCGCCAGAGTCGAGGAAACCGTTGATTTTGTATCTGCCAGTAACAGGCACGACAATGGGCTGGATGCTTGCACAGGAATCTGAGGATAGAGTGGAGAAAGCCATCTATTACCTGAGCAAGAAGATGCTGGAATATGAGATCTGTTACACCCCGTTGGAGAAGGCTTGCTTAGCCTTGGTATGGGCTACCAGGAAGTTGTGGCACTACCTGTTAGCTCACTCTGTAATTCTAGTTTCGAGATTAGATCCCATCAAATATCTCTTCGAGAAACCAGCACTTACGGGTAGGCTAGCCCGTTTGTTGCTTCTTCTCTCCGAATTTGATTTAAAGTATGTCACACGCAAGTCTGTCAATGGGAGAGCAGTAGCTGAGTTCCTGGCAGATCACCCAGTGGAAGGGGACGAAGCAGTGGAATACTTATTCCCGGATGAGGCCATTCTGTAGGTCAAGGAAGAGATTTGGACCATGTACTTTGACGGAGCGTCTAATCAGTACGGTTATGGGATAGGGGTGTTGCTGATAGCACCCGACAATTCCCATATACCCTTAGCTTTCAAACTCCAGTTTAAAGTATCTAACAACGAAGCAAACTATGAGGCATGTATCGCTGGATTGGAAGTCGCCCTGGAACTAAGGGCAAAACGGTTGGACGTCATTGGGCACTCGAACCTGGTTGTGTCTCAAGTAAAAGGAGACTGGAAGGTAAAGGAAGAAATGATGAAAATCTATCACCAAACCCTGGAAGTTCTGATTCCTAGGTTCGAGAAGCTAACCTTCACGCATTTGTTAAGAGAGAACAACAGGTTCACTGACATCTTATCAACTATATCTTCCATGATAGACATCCTTTTGGGAGTCCAGATGCGTCCGATCATTATTGAACTGAGGTATGTGCCGGCCTACGAGTTGATCGCCACGATAGATGAAGTGCAAGATCAAAACCCCTGGTATCATGATATATGGAACTTCTTAGAAAAGAAGTCTTATCCACTAGGGGCAAATACCAAAGATAAAAGGGTAACACGACGAATGGCTACTCAATTTATCATCTGCGGGCGTAAATTGTATAAACGAGGCCATCTGGGAATGCAAAAGCTGTGTGTTGATGCAGAAGAGTCAAAGTGCCTAATAGAGGCCATCCACAGAGGAGAGTGTGGATCGCACATGAAGAGAGTAATGCTAGCCCGGAAGATTCTCAGGCAGGGTTATTACTGGTCAACCATGGAGGAGGATTGTATTGGTTTTGTTCGGCGATGCCACAAAAGCCAAATTCATACAAATCGCATGAATATCCTGCCATCGAAGCTATACAACATGACTTCACCATGGCCATTTTTAGTCTGGGGAATTGATGTTATTGGGGCAGTTACGCCGAAGGGCTCGAATGAGGCATGAGTATATCCTGGTAGCAATAGACTACTTTATAAAGTGGGTCGAGGCCCAATCCTATGCAGTGCTGAAAGCGTCGCACGTAGCCAAGTTCATCAAGAATAACATCATTTGTCGTTATGGGGTCCCGAATGAGATCATTTCAGACAATGGTTCCCACTTCAAGAAAGAAGTGATCGACTTGTTGGAGAAATACAACGTGACTTTTCATAAGTCATCCACATATCGGCCACAAACCAATGAAGTTGTTGAGGCTACCAACAAGAACATCAAGTACATTCTACAGAAGATGGTGGAAACCTACAGGGACTGACCAAACAAGTTGCCGTTTTCTCTCTGGGGCTATAGAACATCAATTCGGACATCTACTAGGGCAACTCCGTATTCTCTAGTTTATAGGATGGAAGCTGTTCTGCCGATGAAATAGAGGTGCCATCGCTGCGGGTTATGGCTGAGTGCCGGATAGCAGAAGCGGATTAGCAGCAGAGCAGGTTTGAAGAACTGATGTTGTTCTACGAGAGGAGGCTGAAAGCACTGTACCTCGTCCAAGGATATCAACGCAGAATCGCCAGGGCTTTTAACAAGAAAGTTAGGTCCAGGAATCTTAAGGAAGGAGATTTGGTGCTGAAAGACAACCGAGCTCCCATCCATGACCCTAGGGACAAGTTCAGAGCCAATTGGACTGTTCCTTACATCATCAAATCTATTTGGTCCGGTGGAGATGTTATTCTTATAGACCTAGATGGCCTAGAATTCTCCCAACCAATCAACATGGACAAGTTGAAGAAATATTATCCTTAAGTGGCTCGCTAGGCCGAAAACCCGAAAAGGTGACCTAGGCAAAAGTTAGAGCACAAAAAATTGAAAAAAGGAAAAACTGAGCTCACAAGGTTGAAAACCCAGAAAGAGCAGCCTTGGCAAAATTTGGAGCGCAAAAGGAGAGTGTCAATACCCGAGTGAACCTGAACCGAACTATGTAAGGCTTGATTCCCGTCTTTGGGATACGTAGGCAACTTCATTCTGAAGTCTAGCCATAAACACTTCCAAATCAGCTGTGTCCATGAGATTGTTCTAGTCATCTTGGTCTTCTCTGTATCCAAGAGTTCGGTTGTGGTCTTCACTATGAGAGCTGGTTATAGTATAGTGCAGTGCTATTCAAACAAGGGACAACTTTCCATTTGCAGGATTCGGGGTTGTACTTCTCAAGGATGGACTCCGGGTGTGTCAAGTTGTGATCCTCATCGAAAATGGTTTTGAAAAGTTTTAATAAAAGTTGATTTTGTTCAAATTAATCTTTTTACAACTTAGACCATTTTTGGACCAAAAGAAAAAATTTTGGTGCCCACAACTTCAATTTCATTGATTTCAATACAAAGTTCTCTAACTCTTGATTCAAATCAAAGTTGCTTTTATTACATTCGAAAGGAAAACTTGAAAGTATAGATCAAAGCAATAAATTTGGGGCATGGATGAGTCAGGTGTTCCTGCGTCCCCTCCCAGAGCTTGTGGAAGCTTCTGATGCTAAAGTAGGCCCGGCCTGCGCCTCATCCTCGAGCCAAGCTATGCATTTTCCAGAAAGAGTGCCACTGAAATTGGGAGCAGGAGCCAGAAGTTCTCTTGTCCTCCATGCAGTGGGATATCGAGCTAGTTGTGAACCTCGGATTGGAAATGAAGCTGGGTACTCTACTCCTTCTTCTAGGCAAATCTGGTCGTGTCCGAACTGACTCCTGAACTGGAATAGAAAATAGAATATGTAGTATGTCAAGCCAACCAGCTGAATGTCGGGTTGCCGAGCCATGCTGTAGCTCATCTCGGGCAGATCAAACCAGGGGCAACGCCAAGCAATGTCAGTAGCGGACCTGTTGCACATCCAATGGCACCACCACCCCTCGTTCGGGAAATCAACTAGCCGTTGGGCTAAAGAAATAGCCTCGTGCTGAATATGCAGGGCAAGAGTCCACTACCTTTAACCTGTCCATGAGCCATATCTGGGGAGGGATGAAAAATAAGAGAGATTAAAGAATAGAGAGGTGTATGTGGAGAGAAAAAGTGAGAAAGGGTTTTGAGGGAAAAACAAAGCATAAGTGCCGAGAGATGTAAGAAACACATATGAGAAGGGTGGGAAACATTACCTGCAAAAGTAGTGGACTTCTTGCAAATTTGGTTGTCTCCTGCCTATAGAAGGCATCCAAGCCCATCAAAGTCTCGACCAGTGTCAAGCCAATGCAGCTCTTGCCCTCTTTCAAGCCTTGGGCTACTTCGATCAAGCGAATGCCAGACCCTCCGAAGCCACGGGCAAGCAGAAAATGAGCCAACATACACAAGCAAAGGGTATGTTGCCAAAAACTTTGCCAAAGACGGTCGCCACGGTCGCCGGCGTCAGAAAATTGATGAATAAGGCTTGGAATATCTAACTCTCCGTTGCGAAACAAAGATCGGGCATCGCGTAAAGTGAGCCCACACATCCTTCCTAAAGCCTGGATGTGACTAAAATGGGACTAGGGCAAGATTTCCTTGTCACGTCGAGATTCCATCAAAACTCGGAATTCTTCAATTATCGGACATATCTTTTGTCCCCTGAAACTAAACACGTGTGTAATCGGGTTCCAACATCTAGCCGCAGCATGGAGGAACGGAAAACATAACGGGGTATGACTTAGCGGGAATAGTGCATTATGCCGAAACCCCAGAAATTCAACTTTTCCAAGCCATCTAAAGTCGCAATCCAATTTGAGAGTTTTTCGGCAGAGAATGGCTCCATTTGTGGCAAAAGCAGAGCTGGAATGAAGAAACCACGAAGCTGGAGCTTTTGTAGAAGATGAGGCAGTGAGTGGACGCCAGGTGTCAACATTTTGGAGGTTCTACACATTGATGGCCGGCAAAGCTCGTTGATGGCCGACAGAGGCTCATTAATGGCCGGCAGGGGCACATTGATGGCTGGCATGAGGAATTCCTGGCCAGCAGTCCACCCCACATGGCCGACAGCCTTCCTTTTGTGCTTGCTACCCTCCTTTATGAAGACTCAATTGCATGTAGTAGTATTGTTCTGTTGTTTGTGTGTTCCGAGGTTTTGTTTTAGTCCCTTTGGGCTTGAGCATGTTTATTTGAGTTGTGTTCACCTTGTTTTGCTTATTGAGTTGTGTTCGCCTTGTTTTGCTTATTGAGTTGTATTTGTGTTGGTTATCAAGTTTTTTTTTTTGCTTATCGAGTTGTATTTGTGTTGATTAGCCTGTCGAGTTTTTGTGTTGTTTATCGAGTTTTTTTACCCTATTTGTTATTTTAGTTGTTGGTCGGTTCATTACCAATACAATGTGCAGTTTTCGATCAAGATCAATTTCGTTTTTTATGCTATACGATGTTATGCGATGCTCAAAATGCAAAATATAACACTTTTTCATCAAAAGCTGTTTTCATTCCGATCATGGTCACTTTTTACAAAAGAGTACAAGTTTTTAAAGAAATAAAACTTGTTTGAAGCCGTACAAAGTGCTAACACTACTAGCAAAAAGAAACTAAGTCAAAATATAAATAGATCAGTGCCAGCTATCTCAGGCTCGAGAGGCCTTCTTCGTCCTCTTCCTCGGCGGAGCGAACTCTATAGCATTGTCTCCATTGGCACCACCATCCGAATCTGAATCAGAGTCTGAATCGGAGCCCTTCTCAGCCTTCGTAGCCTCACCACTAGCAGAATTCGAGCCAGCGTCGTCGTCTCCGTCCTCAGATGACTCTGACTGTGGACTCGCTGCCTCCTCATCCTCGCTCATCTCGTCATCATCATCGTCCAGGACGGGCTCTAAAGGGTCACTCTCGTCACGGGTACCCCTAGCTCTGCCTCAACTGCGTGCTAGAGCCTGTCTCTTTCTCATCTCTGCTGCTGGAGGAGGTACTGAAGATCCTACTATGGCTGCCGCTACTGCTGTCGGTAAAGGTGGGACTTGAAAAGGCAGTTGGTATATGTCAGCCACAGTACGTGTATCAAATGCAAGTATGGTTCACCATATATGAATACAATATGAGAATGCAGTGTGTCAGATGTGATCTATACATGCAGTGTATCAGTGCAAGGTGAAGAAGTGTTCAGTTGAAATGTCAGTTTCAATATATCAACAGAAATATGATGACCGAAATGCAAGAAAATTGAAAAATTACCTGAATGCCATGGGAGCCGAGTATCGCCTCCCTCCTCAAAATCATGCCCTCAAATGAGGTCAACATCTCAAGTAATCCCTCAACGTACCCTGCAGGGGCCTGCAAATGCAATTTGGAATGATCAGTGTCTGGAAAGAATGAATGTCTGAATATCTAAGTAAGAATGGAAAAAAATGAAAACTGTAGTGCGTACTGGAGGAGAATCAGGCGCCCTGACATATCTGTGACCAGCAACTGGAGGCTCAATCGGAATCCTATAAGCCTCTCCAGTGTATCGCCAACCTGTCAACTCGGTCGAAAGCTCCGGCCAACCAGCCTTCTGCTCTGCCTAGGAAGTCCCTCTGCCATGGGCAGTGCTCGCCCGACTCGCTCTGCGTCTCACCCTTACGGCAGGAGCTCTCACTCCCTCACCCCCACGAACGCCGATTAGAGGCGGCATTAGGTGTGTATGGATAAAGGTCGCATAATTGCCCTCTATACGGAAATATTCTGCCTCCAACTCTACCATGAACTGGATCACCTCGTCGGCAGATAGACTATGTGTCACTCTCATGGACGCTAGAGGTGCCATCTGTATAAATAGGGCTGGCTGGCCCAAAGTCTGGCGCACGAAATGCTCGCCTAAGAACTAGGCACGGCAAATCGGGCCCTCGAGAAGAATGTGATGGTGGGTGATGACCCGAGCTGTATCATACTGGGCTCGAACCCCTGACGGTATCATGGCCCAAGGCTGCCATGTGATCTGAAATAGAAAGTAAGCAGATTATTAGTCGCTGTCAATCGTCAATGTGTGGATTAAAACCATTGAAAAGTAGGATGACTTTGTTTCGGGTTACCTCGTGCGCCGCGACCATGTGAAAATACTGGCAGAAAAACATGAAGGTTTCCTGGGTCCTACGGTGGAGCTGGTCATCGTATACCTGAGAAAATAGGACTGTCGCTAGAACCTCCTCTACAGGCTCTGGAGCAAGAGCCGGGAAGTACGCGTACACCAATAGCTACATAGAAAGTGTGATGATATGCGATCAATACAGTACATGAATAGATATAGAAAATGCAAAGCAGAAAGCGTATAGTGTATGAATAGATATAGAAAATGCAAAGCAAAAAGCATACAGTGCATAAACAGGTATAGAAAATGCAAAGCAGAAAATACATGTGTTGAACAGGTGTAAAGCGAAGGGAATTAAGCTGTGTACCTCCTAAGCCCGCTAGTAGCCTCCAATCAAGTGCCCACTCCTGTGGGAAGTCGAGCTCATATATCCATACAAGGTGGTGAGGCCAGCTCCGCCCCAATCATAGAACTGAACTCGATGGAGCACTACCAAGGCACTCAGCAAATACAGACCTACGATGTTCCACTTGTTCAAAAACAAGGTGGTACTAAAGAGGAACATGAGGAAACCTCTGGCATACTGCTCTATCTCCTCGACCATCTCGGGCTCAGTCCCCCTGAATTGCTCCTCAAACTAGCTATATTAAACCATGCCTGCCCGGAGTGTCGGTGGATGCGCCCCAAGCAGCTCGACCCATGCTGCCTCTCACTCCCCCATATCAGGATCGAGAGGGATCAGATCACCTCATATGCCTAAGCCGGTGATCATGGCAAAGTTGTAAGGGGTCATCGTTATCTCCCCTGTGGTGGAAAAATGGAAGGAGTTGGTGGTATCCCATCACCTCTCCACCAGAGCCTCTAAGAGAGAACGGCTCACTATAACCCGAGTCAAGCTGGAGCAAAATAGACCAAAGCCTGTCTCATCAATGATGTCGCGAACTCTAGCTGGGAGCTCGCCATACCAATCTCGAGCGGTCATCGTGCCATAGCCCTTGAAGGCGCGAGACCCGTCCTGTGGCAATGCATAAGGTGCAATCAGATCAAGGTAATGTATGAGATGTAATCAAATCAAGGCAGTGCATGAGATGGAATCAGATTAAAACAGTGCAAGAAATGTAAATAGTTAAGGGCAGTAATGCAGAAAAATAGTTTTTGTACCTCAACGGCGATGGCTGATAAATGAGGCACTGGCTCCCTCAACAGGAGGTCCTCTAGTGCGTTCTCAACAAAGTCAGTAAAGGATCTGATACCTTCTGCAGTGGGCACTATGTGTGTTTGAGGATGGTACCTCGCTGGATCAAAGGGCCGTATACTCAATGGTAATGGCTCTAGCTCGGGCTCGGCCTTGGCCTCGAAGTCTACTGGAGGAAGCTCGGGAGGAGTCCCATAATGGGGAACATCGTCCGCCATCTGAAAATAGGCGCGAGATGGGTGAAAAATGAGGAAGAGTGAAGAAAAACGGAAAAACTTTGAAAAAGTCAACCATATGAGAGAGAAAAAGTCAAAGAAAGTCAAACCCGGGAAAAATGCACAAAACTGGGGAGAAACTCGAGGGGAATGAGCCTAGAATGGTGGAAATGAGGAAGGAAGCGTCGAAATTAAATTCCAATCGGTTCAAAGTGAAGAGAACTAGGAGGATTTATCGAATAAAGTTTGTGTGGGGTGTTGGAAAACACGTAGAAAACGCGGATCTAGAGAGAAGAAGCACCTAGAGAGAGAGGGAGGTGATTTTCGAGCAAGGGCTTTTGAGGAAATGAAGTTTGGAGTAGTGTACTTAAAGGCCCAAATGTGAAAAGTCGATGTTGCCCAAAACTGCCATCGATGGCCCGCATGGCACACTGGTGGCCGACAGGTGGCCGACGGCTCCCTCTGGTGGCCGGCAGGTTCCCAAAAGTCTCCCCTGTATCCCTGGCTCTATTTTGTGTCCTTGGCTTCCAAGAAGTGCAGGGGCTGTTCAGTGTTTGATTTAGAATGTCTTTACAAAAGCGCAGAATTGCATTTCCAGTGCACGATGGTTGTCTCTCATCAACATAGACAAGGTGTATCCTTTCAAACGTATTGTAACTTTTCCGAGTGGTAAATCGGAAGTTGTTCTTGAAATTGGGTTTAACGATTATACTTTCATCATTGCATAAAATGTCCATTGTCCGATGTCGCATAGAACATGCATTTGCTACATTTGCATAGAATATGCATTTTGTTATTACATTAAACATGCATTTCGCCATTGCATTTGCTGCATTTGTTAATCTTGTATAGAATATACATTTTGTACTATTGCATAGTTACGTAGAATATGCATTTTGGTGTCGTATGGAATATGCTCCTGTTTTCAATTTTGCATAGAAAATGCTCGTCTCGTGCATAGAATATGCTTTCGATTCCGCATAGAATATGCCATCACATTTATATATCGGTTGTTTTGCATGGAATATGCATTCTTACTATATCACACTTGTTAAGTGTCTTTCTTTACATGCACAATATTATATATACGGTTCATTTAGAGGAGTTCCAGGTGAGACCGCTCCTGTCCTTTGATCTGACTCCTTGTTTTGGTTAGAAGCATTTGGACGAGTTCCGGTGTTTACACCACTCCTTGCTTTGGTTAGAAGCATTCGGACGAGTTCTGGTGTTTACACCACTCCTTGTTTTGGTTAAAAGCATTCGGACGAGTTCCGGTGTTTACACCACTCCTTTTCTCCTCTTGCGTGTGACGCGTTAGGATGCTTCAGTTAGGGACATTTGGCTGCGCCCCGGTGTTCTCATTACCCCTTTCTCCTTTCGCGTGTGGCGCGTTAGGACGCTTTCGGTTAGAAACGTTCAGGTATGCCCGGTGTTTACACCGCTCTCTTCTCCTTTCGCGTGCGACACGTTAGGACACTTTTGATTAGAAACATTCGAGTGTGCCCAATGTTTACACCACTCTCTTCTCCTTCCGCGTGCAACGCGTTAGGATCTTGTTTGACACCTCGGGTGTGCCCGATAGATTGTGTTATTCTTTGCCTTTCCTGCGTGATGCATAGTTGAGCTTGCATAATTTTCTTACATCCTTTCTGCATGAAAGGTGGTTTGGTTCATGTTTATTCACTTCTTTTCATGTAATGAGATTACTGTAGCATTTCTTTACATAACATTTGCATTTAAATGTTTCATTATGCAGCTTCATTGCATGATCATAAGTTATGTTCTTGCATCATGCATGTTATTTGCATCTTGCCCTGGCAGCCTGTGGGCGCAACCTTTTGTTGCTGTCTTGATTTTCTGTCCAAGTCTTATGGCCTTGTCAAAATAGGTCGTCTCTGGGCTTTGACATTCACTCATGTAATTTCACGACTTCGAGTTCTGTCAAAGAGGGGCAACTGTAGACAACCTATTTTTTTATGGCCTTTTAAGACTTGGATGATCTTACAGGTACATCCGGTGGTGAGTCTGATTGCTCACCAAGTGCTTGAAGTCCGCGGCAAAATGCCACAGGTTTGAGTTTTCCAAACCCTGCATCCTTTTTGCCTCATCTTTGGACCATGCTTAGGTCCTTTTAGATTGAGATTGGTGATGGTCTGCCGGCCAGTTTTGAGGGCTACCGGCCATGGCTTTTGGCTTCCCGACCATTGATGTGCCTGGCCGGCCACCAATGAACCCTTGTCGGCCATCACTGATGGGCGGCCGACCAACAGTGTTTCAGTAGATATTTTATGATATTTTGTGCCAGCTGTTTGCATAGATTGAAGCATCTTCCAACATGTGTGTGGCTGGATCTTGATGAGGGGATTTTGTATTTTCTATATATAGAAGCCCTCTCTTGCATGTGGAGGGGTTAGAAAATTTTGAAGACAAAAAAATTCTCTCTTTCTAGAATTCCTCTCTCTCTCTCTTATTATTTTGTGTCTTAAGTCTAGTTTCTCTACACTTTTGCACATCAACCCTAAACCAAACACTCTCACCTTGGAGCTAAGGTCTCTTGATGTCCTTCTTGAGCTCTAGAAGTGGATTTTGGCTTGATTTGGTTTGACTTTGGTGCCTGAATTGCATCTGGTCTTCAAGAGGTAAAACACTTGTGTTTTGAGCTTTATTTAAATACTTGTTTTGCCATCTTTACATACTGCTTTAAGGCTGGTTTTGAACTCTAAAATCTCTATTTTTATGGTTTAAAATGGTGGTTTGAGGTTTATTTGGAGTTAGGGGTGGTCCACCCTTCTTGTTGCTTGATTGTTAAGTTGTTGTGCCATCTTTCAAAACTTTTAACTCAAATTTTTTGGCCCTCTTAACCATTGAAAATCAGAGTTATTTCAGTGACAAAAACTTTGTTTTGAAGTTCAAAATTGGAGGGGTTAGCCTCCCCTCCTTGTGTCTTGTTTACATGCGTAGATAGCTTAACATGTGACCATGTTTTTCTAGCATTTTGTGACTTCATCTCAGCATATTTTTGCTACTGTTTTGACTTGTTTTACCTCTGTTTGGGGCTGGTTAAGTCCCTTGAGCTTTTCCTTGCATGGTTGTAGTGCAATTTCCTTCATTAGTTTGATGTTTTAATGCTTTGATCATCATTCTTGTCAGTTGAAAGCATCTTTTAGTGCTTTTTGCATCCTAATTTCAGCACATACAATCTCTGCAACCTCATTTCATCACTTTTTCATTTTCTTTGAGGGTTGGCTAACCTTCGGGTTGTGTTTAAGCTTGAGATTGAGATTTGTGCTTAATGGTTTTAATCCTCTTTTGGGGATTTCTACTAACCAAAGGCATGCTCTCCCTCTTGCCTTAAGTCATCCCTTGGTTGACACTTCTCTCATTAGAGGACACTCACCTTGGACTTAACTGATTAAAGAATAGATCGTTAACTAAAATGAATAAACAAAAGTGATAAGTAAAACTTGAGCAAGATAAGCATATTGTGTTGTGTTGCATTGCATGTGTTCAATCGGACGTTATATTGAACACAAGGAATATTGGAGCATTTCATACTCAAAGTGATAAAATAAGCCAATCTCCTTGGTCTCCATTGCCTTTGATCACACATGATAAGGTGATGGCCTTGAGTCTTCTTCTTCTTCTTCTTCTTCTTCTTCTTCTTCTTCTTCTTCTTCTTCTTCTTCTTTTTTTTTTTTTTTTTTTTTTTTTTTGCATACAATGAAATTGTACTCTTTGGCTCCTTGGCCATCATGCATTTAAAATGTTTGGTTGGTGGTTTTGGATCCAAGTGTGCTACTCTTTTGAGGTTTTTAGATGATAAGGAGGGGCACAGTACAAATAAACCTTTAGAAAAACCTTCATTTTGCTCTGTTTGTGCTCTGCTGTAGTGTGATGACTCAGAGCATCAGTGGCCGGCAGTGCCTCATTTTTAGCCAGCAGCACACCTTTTTGGCCGGCAGGGAGCCGGTAGCAACCTCCTATGGCCGGCACGTCGTTTGTGTAATCCTCAGCAAAGAATTGGCAAGGTGGAGCAGAAGGGTTTTGTAGTGTGTTCAACCCTGCAAACAGAGCCTCTTAAGAGAAAAACGGAGGGCTTTTCAGGGCGAGAACCATGTGCATGCATCTTCTACTTCCCGAAGCAGAGTAGTAGCAGTATAGTTTAATATGTTAATTACTTAGTTAATTTGCATTGATTGTTGTAATAATTAAGTAGCTTAGCTTAGCTATTTCTTTATTTTGTTTTGTAATAATTAGTCTAATTAGTTTAAATTAGATTAGTTTAATTAGCTTAGCTTAGATTAGCTTAGCTCTTATTCATTCGGACCCTCCTTTGCGAGGGCATAATGTTGTAACAAGTGTGCGTGCGTGCGTGTGTTCATGTCTTCCAACCCCGCATCTTTCTCTCTTTTATTTAATCACTTTTGATGGTTAGATTAGGGACATTTTCAATTAGCATACCTTATGCTTGCATGTTTGCATCTATTCATTTGTCTTGCATGCACCGAGGCTCGGCACATCATTCAAACTGCATTGAAATTTCAATACACTTCTTTGAATATGTGTTTAATCGCATGTTGTTCAAATTGATCCATATGCCGTATTAGTAGCCGAGCCTATTTGCATTAGGTATCTTAACATAGTTAGGAACATGCATTTTTCTAACTAGTTTTTGTTTTGACTCGGAGTACTCGGTAAGTCTTTATGTTTTAGCATACTTGCAGGAGTATGATTGCCATATTGCCATGACTTGCATGCTTACCATGAGGCTATGTGCTTAATTGCTAAATTGCATGAATGCCTGTGGATGAAGGCTTGTTGTTTGAATTGGAACAATTCAACAAATGTGAGTTTTAAAGCCCACTTTGTTGTGGAAAAATCATGTTTTAAGCCCACTATGTTTGGTGGCAAATCTGCATCTTTAAGCCCACTTGAGGGTGGCAAATTCAAACCATTTTCGCAAACAAACATGAATTGAGTTGTTCCATTTCTTGCAATTTTAGTCTATATTTGCTTGTGCGCATCACATAGTAAAGGTAGCTAATAACCGGAAAAAGAATGCATAATGTTTATTAAATATCATATCATGATTAGTAAAAGTCGATCTTTGATTGGACGAGCGGGGGTGCTCATTTTAGGACCTTCCCCTCTCATACCTAAGTTCCCGATCCGAGGCAACTTTGGTGATGACGGACACGTGGTTTTGGCACGAGTTAGGGTTTCCTAAATTTCCCCAAAAACAAAATATTTAGGTGGCAACTCTGTATCTGGAAAAGCAGTCCAATTTTGACATTATTTGATTGAAAAGGTTTGCCGGATTTGGACTCTTTGGTGATTATCAGTTTCACATTGCACTTTGTGAGATTAGATTCAGAACCACAGGTAGAGTTCGAACTGTGAGGCCTTCTTTTCAAACCCTTTCCGAAAGGTGGGGGTGCGGAAAAAGGCGAGCCCAAAATGCATGTCCATGAAGAATGTGACAACTTTTGTTTTTGTTATCCATGGAGAATGATGGGAAAAGCTTTTTTTTTTTTTTTTTTATTATGTTATTTTGAATTGTGAAACAACATTAGTATTTACATTATATATGTATTATGGAACATTATGTACTGCGGGGTAATTTTGCTGATATGTAATTATAATGCAAAAATATTTTTATTATGGAGAAATTGTTCTTATTTTTATGCAGTAATTTTTATATTTTTATGCAATTATGGTTTCTTTTTCAATTTTTTTCATTTAATACAATTTTTTTTTTTTTTTTTTTTTTTTTTGGCGACGGCACCACATCATTGCAAAAAACATTAGAACTAAAATGCAAATTTTTTTTTTTTTGGCGACATAGGTAATGTCGTTGCAAAAGAAATTGGCGACAAAGGTCATGCTGTCGCAACAAAAAAAATTTCTCGATAGCATTTTTTTGCCGTCTCAAATAAAACTTTTAGCGACGGTACAATGTTGTCGTCGTAAAAGATCTCAATTTTTTTACATATTATAGGTGATAGTAAAATGCTGTCGCAAAATGCAACATTTGTCATCTAAAAAAAAAAGACGACGGCGTTATGCAGTCGCTAAAAGGTTTTAGCAACGTCCTCTGCTGTGACCCCTCTTTTACTGTCGCTAAAAGTCATTTACCGTCGCTAAAATTTTTTTGAGACGTCATTAAGAGTGCCGTCACAAAAAATTAAAATTTTTGTAGTGTCATCAAACCAAATAGAATCTCCAATCATCTACTTTAACGTCACATATATATACAAGCTCAGCATATCCAATTTACAACCTAAGCGCGCTCTCTCTTTAACATCACCTATATATAAGCTCAGCATATCCAATTCACAACCTAAGCGCGCTCTCTCTCATCATCACAAATCTTTCAAAATCTACCTGTTTTCATTATAGCCTTTTTATAGCCTACGATGCAAAGAGACAAGTGGTGGGTGACTAAGCCCCCACCGGCCACATCACCTTTTATATATATATATATATATAATTAGATAATGAATTTATATAATTGTGTATTTGTGTAGATTTCTTAAAATCAATTAAGGTTTTGAACTAAGATATTTAGTAAAGATAATTATTAAGTTGAATCCTTATCAAAAAATAATTACAAACGATAAATATTGAATACCCATAAAATTATTATTTTTAATAATATTTTGTTAGTGACTAAATTGGAATGGTTTAAAAACTAATTTATACACTAATTTATTTATTAAATAGTCTTTAGATAAAATTAATTTATTATTCACGTCTTATAATGTATTTTTAAGAATAATTAAATACGGATTCTCATAAACTATTCATCTTAAAAAAAAAAAAAAAAAAAATTCGTCCTCGAAATTAATACATATTAGATTTGAAAAGTTAAGGATAGTTCACGTGTATCATATCTTCTCGTTCATATGTTGACTCTTCTATCCCACGATGTCGCTAGAGAACTTGAACCAATGGTATAGTTTACCTCGTAAATTCACAACGATATAGAATTTTGACATGTTTTTCCTTGAATATCACATCCTCATTAAGATTAATCTATTCCTAGTTGATGACATCAGAAGGGTGCAACTTGCATTTCCGTAGCATAGAGATGTGAAAAACATTATGTACCCCAACCAGTTGAGATGGTAGAGCCAAACGATACACCACTTCTCCTATTCTACTCAAAATTTCAAAGGTCCAATAAAGCGAGGTGATAGCTTTCCCTTCTTTCTGAAACGAACAATTCCTCGATGAGGTTGGATCTTTAAGAACACATGATCTCCAACTTTAAATGTCAATTGTCTTCTCCTCTGATTCACATAATTTTTTTTTACCTACTCTAGGTGATTTCAATTTCTTTATCTAATTAATTTCACATTCGATGTAGTTTAGGGTAGCTTGTCCTACTTCTATCCAATAGATCGGTGATCGTCATAGTCATCTGTACAATGCTTTGTAAGGTGCTATACCCATACTTGCTTAAAAACTATTGTTGCAAGCTAATTTGAAAACTGGTAAATGTTTCTCCCAATTACCCTTAAAATCTATCACACAAGCTCGAATCATGTCTTCCAAAATCTAAATTATTCTTTCATATTGACCGTCAATTTGAGAGTGAAAGACTATACTAAAACACAATTTTTCCAATAATCGACTTTGTGATTCAAGTGTCTCTGTTGGTCCTATTGGTAGGAAATGTGCCTTCTTAGTTAATCAATCAACCACAACCCAAATGGCATCATGGCCTTGCGACGACCGGGGTAATCCCATTACAAAATCCATTGTTATGTATTCCTATTTCTATTTAGGTATTAGCAAAGGCTGGAGCTTCTCTGTTAGCTTCTGATGTTTTGTCTTCACTTGCTGACATGTTAAGCACTTAGATACGAATTGAGCAACATCCTTCTTCATTCCACTCCACTGCTGCTTGAGATCTCGGTACATATTATTCCCTCCCCCCACCCTCTCTCTCTCTTTCTCGAATGAACCACAAAAACTGAATGGTGAAACTCTTTAAGTTTTTTTTATTTTTCATTTTTTATTCTAAATTGTTTAATGTTTGGCACAAAAATTCGACCTAGATACCTCAAACTACTATCTAAATGGAGCGCCCAATCAGGTAAGGGTTCTCCTAACATTAATCGTGCCTTAATAAAGTCGGTCTTTTGATCAAATCTTTGGGTTTCTAGCACTTTGGTAAGAAGTTAGGGTGTTGCGACTATTGCTAACCAACTAGCTTTTCCATTTTGAGTTCCTGGTTGTAACCTAAACTTATTCATTTTACTCATCATTTCCCATTCTTTAATTGCTATTATGGCCATGATTTCTCTCGTCTTTCGACTTAGTGTGTCAGCTAGTGAATTGATAATCTTCAAGATATTCCATCCAATGTCTCTGCCTCATGTTCAAATCCCTTTATGTGAACAAATACTTCATTTTATTTTATTTTCTTTTTTTGGTCGATAAAGATTTTCAAACTTTTTGTCATAAAGGTAGTGTCTCCAAGTCTTAAGTGCATAGACTATAGCCACTAACTCCAAATCGTGGATGCGGTTTTTTTTTTAATTATTTTTTTATCCAATAATTCTTTCAATTGCGCCTTCAATTCTCAAAGTTTTGCTAGTGCCATACAATGTGGTGCCATGGATATTGGTGACATCCTAGGTTTTAGTTCAATTGTAAAATCAAACTCATGTTTTGAAAGTAATTCCAATAGTTTGTCAAGAAAAACGTCTGCATATTTGCACATCACGAGAGGAAGTCCCAAATCCTTTCGATCTTCATCATATTAAGTTGAATTGACCAACCATCTAGCTAGTTGCTCATTCCTCTCTTATTTATGACACGTCGAGAATAAAGAATCTTGTCTATCCCCCTTAAATTGGAAATGTGTACCATTAGATGAGTATGATGTCACTGCCTTATGATACCAATTCATAATTACTCGATGGACTGACAACTAGTTTATTTATTTACTTTTAGAATTATGTTAAAGTTTGACATTTCAATGACTTTTAGGTTACAGGTCAAAGATTTTTAAATCACATGACTTAAACAAGAAATCTACTCAGATCAATGTATATGATGGTAATGCTACACTCATGACTTTTTCGCATTGCTTTGACTTTAAGCCCAAGCTTAGTGCACATGCAATAGAGATAAAAGAATACAAAGTGATAGGATAAAATAATACTATGTAGCTATAACAATAGCATCAATTAACACAAGGATTCAAATGGAACTTGAATAAAAGGTACAATGGAATGAATGACATGGTGGTTTTAGACTTTTATGGGGTCAAAGTTATGGAGGTAGTAACCAAACTAGATATTTGACTTGAAACTGCGTTAGCTATCTGCGTTTCAAACTAAACATCCAAGATTTGTCACTCAGCAAAGATTGAAAGAACGCAATTGGTTTATAACAAAACATTATACTAGATACAATAATCAAGACTTAAAAATTGCCAAATGATTATCTTCTACCAAATTGGATAGGTTCAATTACGATAAGGTAGTGATGATTTTACATTCGAATGTATGATGTCAAACTAGGGATACAACTAAGGATTAAGTTAAGATCGTTATCATGACTAGCATGTGACTTGCAAGAAAAATATAAATCATATAAGCCTATTCCTTGAATTCGTGACTCTACGCTTTAATTGAGATTAAATATCTTCACACCATTCCTTGGTATTCTAACCTAAAACTCTTCCTTGGGTTGGAGCCAAATTTTCATCCAATTATCTAATTCCTTCTAGTAAGTATATCATCCTTCAAATCGAAAGGGTTTGCTTCGTATGGTAGGGAGAAAAACACTAGATATAGCCACAAGTAATTTATACCAAAAATGTAGGCTCTAAGGATTCCCAAGGTCTCAAGGAGTTCTCAACCTTAAGCTCTGATACCAAATTATGACATCCCAAATTTTTGAAACATCAAGGGAACTTAAATAAACAAAATGACTTAATAAATTAAAATTTTGACATCTTAATAGGAAATTCCAACTCTTGTACATAACCAAAGGTTCAAACAACATTAAATAAAAACTTTAAATTATCCAAATACAATATCAAACGAAATTCTAATACATAAGATAATAAAATTTATTCGGCTCTAGTCATGGCTTCAAGTCAGCCAAGGCTCTATGTTAGCATCAACTTCATTTTCAGCTTCCATTATTTCCTCATCAAAATCTGACATAAAACGCTAGGGCAACAAAACATATGACATGAGTTTTGCAACACATACAAACCAAACTTTCTTTTTAAGAGAAAAATAACGAGATTGTAAATATGATACAACAATATAATTCCAAATATAAATTACAACCATTAAAATAATTTCAACAATTTTAATAAATTAGGTGACACTTGAAATCTCACCAAAGAGATTTAACTTACCAATCACTAAGTCATGGCCACGGTTAATTTGAAATCCCCCATTTGTCAAATATTCAAGTGTTACCAACCGTAACTACTAGGGATGTCCACGTTCAGAGTTATATACCCAAGCAGTGGCATCCGTGATCTACCCTAAGGAAACTGTCTGCAAAGGGTACGGAGCCTCTCTATGTGCCACCTATACATCTACCCTTATTCCAAAACCAAATCCAATAAGGGTTCAAATAAGTCTCATCCTATCTTAGGATTTTGCGACACAAATTATATAAAAATTGTCAAAATCAGGGTTTACCTTGAAAAATTGGTATTAACCGTCAACCATTAATTTCTTACACTATTTAAAACGATTACTCACAACAACCAGTATTAACCGTTAATTTCGTACACTTCATTGATAATTTTAATTAATTTTCATAATAATCACTAATAATTACAAATTAGATCACAATCAATATTATACTGTTTTAATACATTTTTCGACAGAAAATATTGCCACATATGTTCTACAATAATCCATCAATGTTTACAAATTATTGTAAATAGTTAAATCAAGAGTGTGAACTAATAATTTTAAATACTAAAATAAATCACAACAACGCATATGCATGAACTATTAATTGACAATATCAAATTAAATAGATTATCACAACAATTATTTTTAGTTCTAATAAATAATTGAATAGTAATCTTGATTCTTTAATATTCTGCCTAGAATTTCAAAACACAATCTTTGTGGTTAAAATTACAATTAAATTATTTAGACAAATCTAAAATTCATGTAATTCTCTGGAATGTTCAACAAATATATTATGGTTATTGTTTAGAAAGAATGTCCCAAAAAAAAGTAATTCTAAAAAATTACAAGAAATTACATAATATAGATTCGTCACATTTTCTTAAAATAATTTCACACTGAAATTTATAAATCAAATCCATAATCTAAAAGTTGAGTATGAAACTATACTTCTCAAATTTCATTTTTAACTGAGAAAATACCAAATTTGGTATAATATAGAAGTTTTAGTGATTTTCCAAACATGAAGCAGAATCTATCTAAAAATTCAAATTTAATAAAAATTTCATATAAATTCGTACAAAGCTAGAATAATTGATACAAAAATTTGTTGATGAACTATACATCATTATTAAGAACATTTTAGAAGAAATCATCTTGAAATGTTGAGTATAAAATTGTCTAAAAATTCGTACAAAATTTTGACAGATTTAAGAACTATATGATCAAACCAAATAGAATCTCTAATCATCTATTTAACATCACAAATTACAGATGTAAGCCTAAATCCAAGATTGTATCATGATTTTAAAACTACTAATGTATAAATAATTTTTAAACATCTGGCTCCGTTTGGGAAGAAAAAAGTTGGGCTTTTTTGGCTAAAATAGCCATAAAAAACAAAATAGATTTTTTAGCCCAATAAGACAAAATATCATATCCAACCCATAATTATTACATTCTTTCTCTTACAAAAATGTCAAAAAAACCAAAAGCCCTTCCCAAACGAGACTTTTTAGCCTCAGGCTAAAATAGTCAAAAAAGCAAAAAAGTCAAAAAGCCAACCTACTTCCCAAACGAACCCAATATATATTATAAATTTATATGCAATAGAAACAAATTCTATCTAAAAATTTTAGTCATTTTAATATATGAATATAATATGGAAATTTAAACAAATAAAAGAATGAGGAGATTTTCTTACTTAACAATGAGTTTGAAATGATGTGACAAAATGGAAGGGAGATTCTAACCTTTCTTTTTCTCATCTTCTTCTCTCCCAACTCTAACTTTGCTGTCAAAAAGTTTTTTTTTTCCTTTTTGTTAGCTTTCACTCTCTTTGATGATTTAAGAAACAAAACTAATATAGACCCCTATTTGGGGTGACCCCCACCACCCCTACATACACATAGGGGTCAAAGAGAAAAAACAAAAAAAATTAGACCAATCAACATTCACTGGAGGTGGTGGGGGTCTTACTTAGGGCTGGTTTGACAACCTTAGAAAAAGTCAAAAAGTTACCAAAAAAGTTAAAAAGTTATCACTATTCACCAAAAAAAAAATTAAAAAATTAATATACAAATATTAATACAAATAAACTTTTTGGCCTAATCTAAGTACTGACGTGATGAACTAGTCAGTGAAAGAAAACAAAAAAAAAAATTCCATGTGTATATTCACTAAATTGGATGGTAAAGTTAGGCCTGTGGGGGCCCACCATGGGTCCCGTTTTGATAATCTGAACTGTACAATATGTAGAACTCGTCTAGTACTATATGCTTGTAAAAAACCACGTCTATCGGATATCGCTAACTACATGATCCAATCAGTTTTGTATAAAAATGGATGGTATTATAGTTAACAGTTAACAAAAAAATTAACACGATCAGATAGCTATCGATATCCAATCAACGTGATTTTTTACAAGCATATAGTACTCGACGAGTTATACACATTGAAGGGTTCTGATTGGAAAAATGGGACCCGTGGTGGGCCCCACGGGCCAAATAACACCATCCAGTCAAAGCCCGAGAAGGAGACAATATTTTCTCATCTACACAACCAACCAACTCCATTGCCAATCCATACGGTCTTCTACCCTATCTTTTCCTACACACTTATTTATACAATTTTTTAATACACATTTTTTCATAAAAAGTCAAAAAGTTAACTCAAACATCTATATTTTTTTTCTCAACTTTTTAGTCTAAAAAGACCAAAAGTGCACTTATTTAGGACACCCCAAACAACCCCTTATTTTTGTTTAAGAAAAGCGAGAGTTGCATGCACCTATCAAACATGATAGAGACCCCCACTCTCTCCCACTCTCACTACCCCATACACGTGAGGGTTAGTTATTAGAGAAGGAAAAAAATAAAAAATAAAAAATAAATAAAATAAATAAATAAATTTCTAACTAATTACAACTCACTGGGATCCTGGGGTCACCCCTAGCGCGGGTCGGAGTGTTTTTCATGCATCTATATACATGCTGAGCGTATCCAATACACAACCTAAGCTCTCTCATCATCACAATTCTTTCAACATCTACTTGTTTTCATTAGGGCATCCACAATGGATGGCTAAAAAAGTGTATTAAGGTGTGTTATATGACAAAAAGTAATAGAAGTGGGGCCCAAAAATATTTGTTAAGATGTGTTAAGAGTTTGTTAATTTGAGCGAGTGAGTGGTGGTGCAATGGATGTGTTAAGGGGTGTGTTAAAGTGTGTTATATATATATATATATGTGTGTGTGTGTGTGTGTGTGTATATAATAAATAAAATAAATAAATAATTTAGTTTAATCAAAAATTTCAAGCCCAAAATTAAATTTCAAGTCCAAAAAAAAATCCCAACAAGTTAAAAATAAAAATAAAAAATTTCCGTTGACCGGTCAACTGGTAAGACCAAAAACACGACCCTTGCTAGCGAAAACCATCGCTACAGATAACAAATAAGTTAACACACACCACTAACACACACGTTAACCCATCCACTGCAACACCAAACAATACCCTCAACTAGTCAAAAGTTGGCACCTGACACTAACACACAACTTAGTGTGTCCATTGTGGATGCTCTTATAGCCTATTAGCCTACCAAGCAAATAGACAAGGGTGACTAAGCGCCTACCGGCCACCTCACCTTTTTTTTTTATTTTATAAATAAGATAATAAATTTATATAATTATGTATTTGTATAGTTTCTTAAAATTAATTAATTAAGATTTTTAATTAAGGTATTTAATAAGAATAATTATTAAGTTGAATATTTGTCAAAAATAATTACAAATAACAAATATTGAATATTTACAAAATTATTATTTTTAACAATATTTTCATTAGTGACTAAATTAGAATGGTTTAAACTAATTTGTAGACTAATATATTTATTAAATAATTTTTAGATAAAATTAATTTATTATTCACATTTTATAATGTATTTTTAAAAATAATTAAATACGGATTCTCATAATAATAACTATGGTACACACCCTTGAAGGGTATACCGTATGCATCTTATAAATAAAAAAAATGATATAATTTTATACTTTTTAAATTATAATAAAAAAATAACAAAAGTTATAACCAAATAATATGAAACATAATAAGCCCCTGTTTGGAAAGATATGTTGGGTTGAATTTGGGACTATTTTAGTTACAGAAAAATAAAATAGACTTTTTAGCTTAATAAGACAAAATATCACATCCAACCTACAATCGTTACATTTTTTCTCTCACAAAAAATAAAAAAAGCAAAAAAAAAAACTCATTTCAAACGAGACTTTTTAGCCTCAGGTTAAAATAGTAAAAAACGAAAAAACCAACTCACTTCTCAAACGAACCCTAAAAAATCTGATGAGTCATAATTCAAAAAAAATCATAATTTAATTAAAAAAAAAATCAGTCATAACAAAAAAAAAATTAATATAAATTGAGTACTTTTAAACCTTGTTTGGGAATTAACATTTTAGTCAACTCACTTCACATCTTATAACGTAGGTTTTCTATTTTTTTTTTATACTATTCTATAAAAAATTAAAAAATTATTAAAATAATTCGTTTCCAAACAAAACTATAGTAGAGAGTGCAGATGGTAAATTTCCTAACAATAAATTCAACTAATCGATGGGGAAAAAATATTCATGAAACAAACCATAATTATATAACGAACTAAAGAGGACTAAAATACTATATGATATAATTATTTTATATATATATAAAAAATATTTACAGAACATTATACGATTAATGTAACAACAATGATTCAGAATATTAAGTTTGGTACTCTAATGAAGCATTAATGACATGACAATGAATAAAAAAAATTAAATAAAAACAAATTAAGACCAAAATATCATATCACTATGGATAGAACCCATTGCCAACTCATTAAAATTAGATTTAGAGTTTCAAAACACTTTTCTTAATGTAAATATGACCCACACGTTTTTTCCGCGACACAATTGGGAAAATAAAATGATGGTCAAACAAAGCCTTAAATTCTGTCTCTCTGCAATGGCTATCTGCCGTCCCTTCCAGCGGCGAAAGACAGAGGAGAAGAAGGGCCAGCTTCAATATCAACATCAACATCACCATCACCATGATCATGACCATTACAATCCGACGAACACAAGCTCGTCTTCTCAAAATAGGGCGACGAAGGGTATGAATGCACGAAATCCTCAATCTCAACACCACCACCACCACCACCATTGCTACTAGTGCCTGCGACTCCCTTCTTCCCATCATATTCATCGGGCGGTGTCAGCACCTCCGGCAGCGTCACCTCCCCTTCTAGATACCTCACCACCTGCCTCATAGTGGGTCTCTTCGCTGGCAAATTGTTTGAACACATCAACCCAAGCTTGAGCACCACCACCACCTCACTCTCATCGTACTCACCTCCCAATCTGGAGTCAACAACCTCAAGAAGATCCCCCTCCTTCCACCCATCCCAAACCCAATCCACCAAAATAAGCTCCTCTGGCAAAGCCTTAACCTCAATTGGTCTCCTTCCACACACAACTTCTAGCAACAACGCTCCGAACGCGAACACATCGGAGCTCGTCGTAGGCTTACCCGTCCTCGTCAGCTCCGGCGCAAGGTACCCCAGTGTCCCCACCACTTTGGTTGTGCCTGGGTTCGACCCGTGCTTGTACAGCTTCGCTAGCCCAAAATCTCCGACCCTGGCATTCAATTCTGAATCTAGCAGTACATTCCCTGCTTTAATGTCTCTGTGAATCACTGTCTCTTCCCATCCTTCATGCAAGTATAGCAACCCAGAGGCTACCCCTTTTATGATCTTCAACCTCTGCTCCCAACTCAAAATCGTTTTGGGTTCATCAAAAAGGTACTTATCTAAGCTTCCATTGGGCATGAAATCATAGACAAGCAACAGATCGCCTCCCCTTCGGCACCACCCCAACAACTGGACCAAGTTCCGGTGTCGAAGCCGCCCAATACTAGCAATCTCCGACGAGAATTCACGCAATCCCTGTTTCGATTCGTGCGATATCCTCTTAACCGCGACTTGGATTTTTGAATCTGGCAGTGTCCCTTGATAAACTCGGCCAAATCCCCCAAACCCAAGTAGCGATCTGTCTCTGAACCCACTCGTCGCTTTCTTGAGCTCTCTGTAGGAGAATCGATGTGGGCCGATATTGACCTCCCAATCTTCAACTATCTCCGCGTTCTTGATCTTTATGATGAGATAAAACGCGATTCCAATTGCACATACAATGACAGCAGCAGTAGATACAGAAACCCCAGTGATTAAGGCCTTGTTGTGGTTCTTTTCCCAAATAGAAGGAAGTGAAGATAAATTGAGAGACTGAGCTTGTCCATTGATCTTGAAGCTCCACCCTTGTATGTAATGATAGCTTGCAAGCTGCCCTGTAGAAGCAGAGAAGCCCACGTACATGGCGTCGTAGTCGTAGTCTTCGAAAATCCGAGAGAGATCGATCGGATATGACAAAATTGGAGATTTGGGTTTTGTCGAAGAGAGTGAAAGCGTGACATTCACTTCTTTTCTGGTGGAGTCGTAGTCGATCCAAGCCTGAATTGTTTTCCCACTCATGAGATTTAATTCTTTTGGGGCAGAATTGCCTTGGACAAAGCAGCTAGCATTAACAGACGCATTCGATGTTAAGCCATTGATGTCGATACCAACATGATTGTTATTGATGTCTTTGTAGTCGATGTCTTGTACGGTGTCAAATTCGACAGCAAACAAATGGTTAGAGAACTTGCCATTGTTGGTCTCATTGAAAAGACCCAAGTGCCGACCCGAAAGAGCTCCGTGAAAATCATTTGTGGGTGAGATGGAAAAAGCCAAACCATGGCCACCAGTGCCTGTGAATTTTGGAATGATAGCGAAAGCAAAGGCGGTAGAGAAAGAGAAAACAGTTCCTCTGGTTGTGGAGTTCTTGAACTTGATAGGAGTTGGGTAGAACGCGTGACCGATCAACCCGTTAGAGTCGTTGGTCAGCTTGAGGACGCCATTCTTCTCAATTTCTGCAGCATCGGTTAGGGTTAGGTTGTTCTTGTCAAGTGTCTTAAACCCTTGATAAACAAACTCATCCAACTGAGACAGAACTGGGTTTGTTGAGATAATAACGAAGAAGACCCAGAAATATTTTTGTTTTTTCGCCATTAGAGAGGTCAGAGCTCAGCTTGTTTCTGGATCAGAAGACGTTTAGATATGATCTTGTGATCCGAATAATTCTTGTGGTGGGCATGTTTACATGTTTGTTTGTCTGGTTGAAGTGGAACGTAAGTGGAAAGAGAGAGAGAAAAAGTAAGAGAGAGGATGAGTGGTGATTTTCACGTGCGAGTAAGTACGAGAGAGAATAAAGTGGTGATTTTCACGTTCGAGTAAGTACGATAAGACTAGGATGCAAATGGGTGGACTGTACAGTCCGTCCATTGATTGGAGGCTCACATACCGACCATTTGATTTGTAAGATGGTATGCAACGAAACGCTTGATTAGTGCATTCTGGTAGGCTACAAATAAATTGAGTTGATCATGAATAAATTTGAACTCAGCTCATTAATGTTGGTTCAAACTTGGTTCACTTACTAAATAAATAAGTTTGAACTTAAATTTTAAACTCGTATAATATACGGGTCAAGTTTGAGCTTAATAATGCTTGAATCAATTAGGTTTGTGAGCTTAAATAAATAAATATATATATACATATCTATATGTATTATATATATTATACATGTCAAAACATTTTGAACATTTTATTTTTATTTATATAATATTTTATGTTATATATATATATATATATATTATATTGCTTGTGCCTGGACTTGTCCTCAGAAATTGTGCTGCCAATGCCATTGCCAACAACTCTATTTTATAAACAGTGAGCCTTTAGCATGCTTCTTTCTTCAGCGATGTGGGACTTTTGGCGTAATTGACGAAACGACGGCGTTTGACAAGTAATGTTTCAAACAATTTGAAGTCCCACATCATTTACACAATGTATTTCAAAGATAGAGAGATCTCTATTTAAGTGTAGTAGGTGCTAGCCTTTGGTGGGTTTCGCTTGGCTAACGAGCCATAACAAGTTGAGACCGAGTTAGATAAATTTTAGGCGAGGCGAGCTCGAACTCACATATTTGGGTTCGCTCCGAGCTCGAACATAGTGAAACTCAGCTCAACTCGACTTGGCTCAGCTCGATTGCAGTCATAATTCTGGGTGTTGATCTGGATGAATTATTAGGAAAGGAAGAAGACGCATCCCTCCAGTTGGAGGTTCGATTATGGGGAAATGGTGTTCTTAATGAGACACATATATGAAAAAGAATAGGGCTCGAGACCCAAAAGGTTTATCAAATTTTTTTATTAAATATCTCACATAAACGTGAGATTAGTATGAACTCATATGTTATAGGCCTCACACTTATATAAAATATTAATAAAAAATTTGATAAAATTTTTAAGATTTCTAACATTTTTTTATAAAAAATTTGGTTCGTAATTTTTTATTTTATTTTATGGTATAAAATATGTGTAGTATATATATATATTTTTTAAGGAGAGTAGTGGTATTCTAATTTAAAAATCTTTTTTCAAACTCAATAATGTAACAGTTTATTAGAATATTTAAGATATCTCTTCCATGTATTTTTTAATTATTAATCAATCATCCTTTTACACATTTCTTGTTCTTAAAAATAAGTCCAGAAGTGGACTTTTATATCATTTTTTTTTTTAATTTCAGAGACAAATGTTTTAAAATGAAAAGAATGGATCGACCTAATTTTTTTCATAAATTATACACACTCAGGTTCTTACAAAATGAATGATTCAGATCATTGAAACAGGTTTCAATAATCCAAGTCGTTCATTTTATAGAATCCTGAGGATATAAATCATCCAGAAGAAGAACAAAAATAAAAAATAAAAATAGATGAGACCGATAAGTGTAATATTTTTATTTTAATGCGTTTCTTTTCAAAAAATATATATATATTTGAAAAAAAAAAAACACATTTATCATCATTTTTGGAGGTAAGAACAATAAAATGAAAAACTTATGATTCTCAGGTTAATTTAATTTAATTTAAATTTTTTTTAATGGATAATACACAAATAAGACCCTACATATTGAACTTTTACTGATCATCGAAAATGGACTCGTGGCGATAGCCAAGTTTAGATTTGAATTTGAGAGAAGCCAAACCCAATTGAGAATACATGATCACATGATTTAATTACATTTATCTTATATCTAATTATGTGGTTATCAATATCTAATGAATCATTTTCTTACACGAACGATGTACTTAACACGAACAACAAGATTTATAATTTGAATTATTGAAATAGGTTTTATGTAGGTGATCAATTGTCTTGTACTGCCATTAAAATTTTTCATTACGTCATTCATTAGAGTACCACATGAATAATACCACATGGGAGCACTATGTAGAGTACCACTCCTTCTATTGACTTATAGTGATTCGAGCTTAGACCCGATCCATTTATTGCTTTGAAATCCGGGAAACCATATCGGTAGTGGTTGTTCTTCCTTTTTCTCTTGTTGGATTATGGCTTGAGGATTAACACCATCCTTGGTGGTGTTGACACTGCCCTCTTTTCTTTGTTTTGTTCTGCTACGAGGGTCAACACCAATCTTGGTGGTGTCGACACCACCTTGTTGTTGTGCCCTTAGTGTAGCTACTAAAATTTGGAGTCGACTCCAGTCTTGGTCGACACTTACCCTGTTATTGGCCTTTGGGGTCGACACCAGTCTTGGTTGGGTCGACCCTTCCATCGCTGCTCTATCTTAGGTTACATATTGAAATATAGGGTCAACACCTTGAGTTCTTAGGATCGACCCTTGTAACACCCCGAAGCAAATACAATAACCATTTATGACAACAAGTAAATAACAACATAAATCAAAGTATAAAATCCTTCTATTACATAGGATTCAAATGTACAAAAGGATGACACATGCGGATATACACTCATAAGTACTAACTCTAAATCCATAGCTTGTGTCAACAATAACAATTATGTGAAATAGAAGTTAAAAAGATAATTGAAATGCCCTGTAGGCTACAGTTTTCCAAGACTATACTTGGTTACATCAAAATAGATTTAAATCCAATACATATAAAGCCCTAGGCTCGTACAAAATAATAACAAGTAAACAAAAATGAAGCCTTTGCTTAAATCCTCCCAAGCTATTGCCTTGGCGGAGACATTTTACCAGCACCTGAAAATGATTTTCCATATAGGGTGAGACAAAGCCCAATATAAATAATCTAACACAATAAATGAATCTCAATAAAGATATAAGGGTGAAATGCATATACAATTCCTATGTCAAAATAATTTACATTTTTTTTTTCAAAAATCATGACATGCTCAGTTTATATCTCAATTCTCAAATCATGCCTTTTACAATAGAAAACAAGGGGAAACTCTCAACCGATACAACCTTTCACAGATATTTTATCCGCGGGAAACCGTCAAACAGCATCTATGTAAACATAGTCTATACAAGCACTTGTAGACGTCCCCGAACGCATCCCGGGAGGGTTAAGGTCCCGTTCCGTTCGTATTGGGTCACTACAGTTCGGACTCAAATTGTCACGGTTCTTAATCTCGAACCAAAGAGTCCAATTCTGGCAAATCGTTTTGAAGAAAAACAGATTTTTTGAAAAGTAGTGCCAAACATGGACTGCTTTGCCATATTACAGAGTCGCTACCTAAATATTTTTTAATGGGGGAATTTAGGAAACCCTGACTCGGTGCCGAAGGCCACGTGTCCGTCATCACCAAATGCCTTGGCTCGGGAGCTTGGGTACGATCGGGGAAGGTCAGCTATGAGCACCCCCTTTTGCCCGGTCCGAAGACCGGCCTCTACTAACCGTGATATCTGATTTTGAAAACATTACATGCTCTTATTCCGGTTATTAGCCTAGATTTACTACGTTATGCGCACAGCAAACAAGTATAGACTAGGTTGCCTAATTCGGAAATAATCATTGCATATCCGTTTTGTCTCGAAAAACGTGTTGGTTTTGCTACTCGCAAGTAGGCTAAAATACGGATTTCAATGAGTTATTCCAACTCAAGCAATCCAACCTCCACCCACAGGCATTCAAACAGTTTAACTCACATAAGCACTTAGCCGCATGGTAAGCATACTGTCATAGCAACATTCACACGCGTATGGTATGCTAAAGCGTAAATACTTACATCGTACTCCGTGCCAAAACAAGAAACTAGTTAGCAGACATGCATGTCCCTAGCTCATGTTAAGATGACTAATGCGACGCATACAGAGTGCAATTAGACAGGCTCGGCTATCCTAAACATGGCATGTGAAATGCGCGAGTAGCACGTATTCAAGTTAGATTTGAAATACAATGCAGTTTGTATGACGTACCAAGCCCGATGCATGTAAACAAATGCATGGATGCACGCATGCATTGCATAAGTATGCTAATTTAAATGTGCCCTAATCTACCAACATAAGCGGGTAAATAAAAGGGAAGAGAGAAATGGGGATTGGAAGACATACACCCACTCACACACACTTATTACAAAATTTGCCCTCACTCGGAGGGACCGAAAGAATATACAAATTAACTAACTACGCAAGCTAATTAAAATATTACAAATCAACTAAATTAATTAAATAAAATAATTAATCTAATTAAACAGTAAATCGCCTCGGGATGAGGACCGGATGCAACACGCGCTCGGGACTGGTTCGGAACCGCACTGCCATGCACGGATTGCCTCTGTTTCCTCTGCTCTCCTCCTCAGAAAATTACCAAAGTCCCAGGAGTCCTCTCAGGGCACTGGGATCACCACCGGCTGGGATAGGACACCACGGCAGTGGGTTGAGCTTACGGCACTGAATTTATCTATCTGGCTGCAAATTGACTGCCGGTCGGCACTAAACACTGCCAGCGGCACAAAATACCTGCAGAACCTGCAACTCACAGCAGCAGAGGGCAAAACTTGCATGGCAATGCAATTCAAGATATTTATGCACTATACACACCCCTTATCATGTTTTGACTCAAGGGGCATGTGTCTCGATTCCCGGACCACCAATCGCGCATTTCCATGCATGATGGCCCTAAGAACCAAGAATGCAATTTTGATTTCAAATGTATGCAAACCAAGCAAACCAAAGTCCCAATCCCCATCACCAACTCAAGGGACAAGGAATGCATGTTGATACAATGCAACCTAGTCATGTTATCTATCATGCAACATGGGTAATGCAATGCATTCATGCAAGCATACAAGCAAGCATGCAAGGTAAGCATGCAAACCAAATAGAAGGTGGACTTAAATATGAATTGGGCAGCCCCTAATAGGCCCAAAAGCAGTGGTCAAAGTGCCCAAAATGAAGGTTAAAATACACACACACATGCATGCAATTATGATCCAACACTTAGACACAAACATGGCAACTCTCAAGCACACTTGAAATGAGTTAAACATGGACAATTAGCATGCATATAAAACTCTGAAAATCATGCAAAACATGATGCCAAATCATGCAACAAAGCAAGCTAAACATGCAACAAATGGCCCAAGTCTTCAAAGCAAGTCTATGAAGCATTAAACCACACCTATGCAAGGCAATTATGGCATGCATTAATCAACCCAAAATAGATTTTTAGCATGTCGAATTAGGCCCAAAGGACCACTTAGATGGCATCTAAGAGGCTTGAAATCAAAGGCATGTATTAAGGTCAAAACATGGAGCATTCAACACATGCTTTTAAAGTATTAAAGAGGCCACTAAGGCAAGCATACAAGCACACCAAAGGGACTGAAATAGCATGCTAGGTGGTTCCAAACTACCAAATGAGGTAAGTAATACATGTTACACATGCATACTCAAAGGCTAGCAAGCCTAAAATGCAAAGGGCCATATAATGCATGCCAAGATCAACCCAAATGACTATGGACAGAGCTAAAACATGGCAAAATAAGCACAAAACATTCACAAATCTAAGCCTAAAGCATGCTCAAATTAGGACTAACAACCTAAGCATTTTAAGGGACCAAAGAGGCATTACAAAGCAACTATGCAAAACATGCAAGGAGTGCTAAAACCAACTTAGAAACATGTTATATCATGGCAATATAAGCATGAAAAACAAACCAAACATGCTCAACACACACTTAAGCACAAGCTCCCTCAAGAAGCCAAATCTTGCCCTTTTCAAGGACATCAAGGAGAGGGGTGGTCCTCTCCTTCTTGAGACTCTAAGCATCATCTTCACCACTGAAATCCCTCAAGATTTCAGTGGTGAAGAGATCCTAATACCAAAGTCTCGGATCTCTCACAAAATAGAACAAAAAGGGCCCTTTTTCAAGACCTAAGGGTGGTCAAACTTGCCCAAACCACCAAACACTCTTAATAAACAATAAAGAGATTTAAAAAACAGAACTTTTATGTGTTAATCACTAAGCACAAAAACAGTTCTAAGCTAGGTAAAAACAAGGTGCAAAAATGGGGTAAAAAGAGAGTTAGTGGCTTACCCTTGGAGCCTCTTCAACAAAGATGATGTGTTGGCTTCCTTGAGCTTCAAACCAGCCAAAACTTCAAGAATAAGCTCTGATTTTGGAGGACACCAAGGAAAGGTGGAAGACTAGGTGTTTTAGTGCAATAATGTGAACCAAAACACCTAGAATACCCAAGAAAAGAGAGAGATAGGATGTGTATCTACTCTAACCCTAGAAACCAGAGCTTGGTTCTCTCTAAAATGGCTAAAATTTTTGTAACCCTAAGCCAAGAAGAGGATGGTCCTCTTATAGGCAAGCCAAGCTTGCAAAGCTTACAAGCTAAGCTAAATAAGAGGGTCATCCCTCCATACACGTGTATAGAGGGGAACCAAAACTATACAGCTGTCTGAAAATATCTCAAAAAGCAACTGCACAGTGTCCGGCCGGCAAAGAGTGTCATTTTGACAAAACTTAGTGCCGGTCGGCACAAAAGAGTGCCGGTCGGCACAATAAAGTGCCGATGGCAACACCAGCCAGCCGGTGGCCTCTAGCCACAGCCGGTGGTATGTGGGGATGCCTCACAAAGCATTCCCTGCCCTTCCAAGGCAAAACACAAGTGTTTGGTGCAAAACCAAACACAAAACGGTCGAGTTCGGAAGTCCTGAGGCAAGGCGCGCGAGCCGAGAACTCCGGGAACTCCAAACGAACGCAAACATGGATAATCACCGAGTGTTCCAGCGGTGACGTCCAGGTCTTGAGGACGGTCAAAAATGGGGTGTCTACAGTTGCCCCTCTTTGACAGAACTCGAAAGTCATAACAATGACGGGAGAGAATGTCAAAGCCCAGAGACGACCCATTTTTGACAAGGCCGAAGACTTGGACAAACATACAAAGCGCAAATGGTTGAACTCGCAAGCTACCTACGTATCCCTTAGGAATCAAACCAGCGTAGTTCAGGCACAGGCATACAAGCCGCAGATAAGGTATGCGCCCGTAGGCGGGGGCAAGATGCAACTAACGATGCAAAAGGCCGAGCATAACTTATGATCATGCAAAGAAAGCTGTAACGAAGCACACATGCGACAGTTATAAGCTAGCATACGCCAAACTACACTACAATGCAGAAAGGATGTAAGAGAATTATACAATTCTCGATACGTCTCACACGGAGGATACAATACCTGTGCGGCTCGTCCGGTTGCACCGGCCTCAAATGAGCCGTACATACAATATCGTGCCTGCAAAGAAAGCAAACTTAACAGGTACAATATTGTTAGCAATATGCATGATAATGCAAATGATGAATGCAAAATGATATGCAAAATATACAAAACTATGTATAAAAAAGTGCAAATGATAATGCAATGCAATTGAAACTATATGCAAACTACGCGCAGGGCAATTGAATCATGATTCAATCATGAGCGGTTCGAAACCACACGAATGTCAAATAGATTGATGGAGGTAACAAGTCCGTCTCCCATAGAACGATGTCTGATCTATGAGTACTTCGCACGGACACAAGAACAAGTATTGGGTGGAATGACATAAGTGGGGAAACGACCCGCTGAGGAGGGAATAATGATCCTAATGCCGGACGCAATAATTACACTATAATGCAATGGAAATGGATACAATGGATATGGCACGCGGGCCAAACCGAATCTTGCCTAGGAAAGGATGTACGCACACGAACCGCGTCTAAACACAGGAAATGTGCCGCAACCCTCAAACCAAGCTCATCAAGGAATAGGCGCGTACACAAAAATGTGCTTCGACGTGAAAAGTAGGGGCACATACCAGACCAAGCTCAACCTGGAAAGGCGCAAGCCATGGATGGAAGTGATGCAATGGATGCATGCAATGGAATGGACATGGCACGCAGGCCAAACCAAATCTTGCCTAGGAAAGGCATGTACATATACGAACTGCGTCTAACACAGGAGATGTGCCGCAACCCTCAAACCAAGCTCATCAAGGAATAGGCGCGTACACAAAAAATGTGCTTCGACGTGAAAAGTAGGGGCACATACCAGACCAAGCTCAACCTGGAAAGGCGCAAGCCGTGGATGGAGGTGATGCAATGGATGCATGCAAACTAAAATGCACTAGAAATGGATATTTACAGAAAATGCATGACATATACACTATACTACAATGATATGCATGACATATGCATGTGTTTTTTTTGAAATGCATGACATATGCAATATTTTACAATGATGCATGACAATGCATTATATGCAACGACTACGGTTTGCAGCTTTCCCTATCTACCAACAAGGCGATAATAGTTGGTTCAGTATCTAGAATTGACGTAAACACGCCGCCTCAACCTATGGGGCTTCCATACGGATTTCAAGCCGAGGGTACACCCCCTGGGTATTTAAACCAGACTTTAGTCTCGGAAATTCCGAACCTTGCGTTCTAGGCATAAGCCGTTCAAACTCTAGTTTTCACCGTCCCAGTTGGTCTTCTAGGAACTCACCGCAAACACAGACAGGTGGCTTTACCAGACCACCGAAAGTCGTTCGGGCACGACAAAAACCAAAGGAATTGCACCTTCAGAGGATTTAAGGTCTCCTAGACCGGGATGCAAAATGTATGCATTTGAAATGCACATGATGCATGATTTTGAAATGCGCGCCAACGCACGGCTTTTGAGATGCATAACAATGCAAAGGGGTTTAAGGTCTCGCCAGACCGTGCGTGTTTCGGTCCCGCCGGACCATGCGTGCACAGGACGTGTGATGCGTAAGATAGCGCGATGAATGCATGCATGCAAAATGCAATGAGATGCGCAAAATAGCGCGATGCGTTTAGACAAACGCGAGTGCACACAGTGCAATATGATGCATGCAAATGCGATGGGGTGCACCTTAATGCACCGAAGGTCTTGCACCTCCCGAGAATTTAAGGTCTCCTAGACCGCGCGTGTTTAAGGTCTCGCCAGACCGTGGGCTAAACGATGCACAACGCGCGTGAGACACGCATGCCAATGCAAATGAGGTATGCACGTCGATGCGAATGAGAAATGAAAGTCGATGAGGTACGCGTGCCCCAAAAGATGCAAGACAATGCAAAAAGGGGGTGCGCCAAACGGCGCGATGCGCAAACATAGCGCGATGCGTTAGACAACGCAAGTGCACAAAACAGTGCGATATGAGGTATGCAAATGCGATGGGTGCACCCCAATGCACCGAAGGTCTGCACCTCCCGAGGATTAAGGTCTCCAGACCGCGCGTGTTTAAGTCTCGCCAGACCGGATGTGGGGCAACTGTGCGAATGTGACACGCGTGCCACAAGGGATGCAAAACAATGCAAGTGGGAGTGAAATGAATCATGAGGCACGCATACCTCATTGGTGTGAAATGAAATTCAAAACGAGGTACGCGTACCTCAATGATGGAAAACGAAATGCGAAACGAGGCATGCGTACCTCGAGATATAATGAAATGCAAAATGAGGCACGCATACCTCATCAGATGGAAAAAGGAATGCAAAACGAGGCACGCGTACCTCGAAATGCGATGAAATACAATATGAGGCACGCATACCTCATCGGATGGAAAATGGAATGCAAAACGAGGCACGCGTACCTCGAAATGCGATGAAGTGCAAGATGAGGCACGCATACCTCATCGGATGGAAAATAGTGCAAGACGAGACACGCGTACCTCGAAATGCGATGAAATGCAAGATGAGGCACGCATACCTCATCGGATGGAAAATAATGCAAGTCGCGAGGGACGTGCGAGACGGCGCGAGGCGGCGCACCGGAGAGTGTGATGAATGCGTGCAACACACACGGGGGAACTTTTAAATCTTATGAAAGACAAAAGGATACAAAAGGATACAGTCATCGCATGAATTTGAGTGCCACACACAGAAGACACTGTCTGAGGTCAAAACGGAGGCCGGTTGAGCGTCGGAGATGCACTTTCTTGAGCTATGAAGACCCAAAACCCCTCATCTAGCCTAAACAAGGCCTTGGGAACACCACCGGCTGGGTGGGGAGGTCACCGGCTGCCGCCGGCTGCCTAAACTTATCCACCGGCACAATAATGTGCCGACCGGCACAAAATAGTGCCGACCGGCAGAAAATGCCTGATCGGGGGCAGTTCTGCCATTTCGCCTCGGGTTTTATAAAATAGGGCTTCTAAACCCTATTCTTCACTTCCTCTTCCGCCGAAAACACCCTCTCTCTCTCTCTAGAGCTTTGTTCTCTCACTTTTTCGCCGTTTCTTTGCATTTACGCGTGTTTTCTGTCGTTCGATTCGCGAAGTTCATCGCGTTTCGGACATTTCCAACCGATCGAAATCTCATTTCGGTGTCTCCTTCGCTACTTTCGCCTTTTCAGGACTTATTCCCCTCGATTTTCTCTACATTTCCGTGTATTTTCATCTCCCGACCTTCCCGGCCATTTCCGGCTCGCTCGGAGTTGACTTTTTTCGGTTGACTTTTCACATTCTTGCTCGTTTTCCTTTTCCGGCTATTTTCTCATCTCCATTGCCATGGCTGACGACATTCCACATGTCGGGACTCCCCCGGATCACGAGATGGATCCCGGGGTTGAGCTTCTCCCGTTGAGCGAGCGCCCATTTGATCCGGCGACCTACCGGCCGGCTATTCACATTCTACCACCCGATGGACTTCGCCACTTCCGCGGTTTCGACCGAGCGCTGGACCCGGCTTCTCCTGCGAGCCGACCTCGCACCTGTCCTTCGGCGCTTCCGAGGTAACATCTCTACTTTTTTTTATTTTCTGGCAATGTAGAATTTTCTATCGACTGCCGTAGCTAACTGCACCCGTTAACTGCTTAATTCTGACATGCCGTATATTGTAGTTGATTGTAGATAACTTCACAACTGATATCTGCTTAGGACCGGCACACATGCACACACACTGCACTAGCCTGAATCACCCAAACACACGGCACATATTGCACTTTTGACATGAACTCACCAACACCCGGTGCTTATTTGAATCTGAAAACTCGCACGCATGCTAGACTTGCACTGAATCACACAAACACGCAGACGCATCACACATTGGTAATTCACTGAAACATACCGGGACCTGGCATCCGTTTGAACTTTGAAAAACACGCACACATGCTATGTTTACACTGATCCCCATGGGAGTACTGACACATCACAGGCCGTAGTCCACCTACTGGTGCACTGAAACCTGACATTTGCTTGCATCTGAAAAACGTGCAACGTGCACCAAGTTTACACTGGACCACTCAAAACACACTGACGCATCACGCGCCGTAGTTTACTGTAAGCACACCGGTACCCGGTTTCTGTTTGAATCTGAAAGACTTGCACGCATGCTAGATTTGTACTGACTTTAACTGTTTCTTCGAAACTGTACATTTCATATTGCTTTGCAACTATTTGCTTGAAAACAGGGAGATTCCCATGCCATCCGCGGGTATGGGAATGTCGCGGCTCGAGATTGGTACTTGGAGCTTCCCGAGGCGGTTCGACGCATCGTGGACGATGCGGGTTTCAGTTCCTTTTGCAGGGGACTTTCCAGGCTCTCCGCCTGCAGACCTCTCCTTGCCGCCTTGGCAGAGAGGTGGTGGGACACCACCGACTCTTTCCACCTATCCGCAGCGGGAGACATGACGATGACTCCCTACGACTTTTCGGTGCTCACCGGCATCGGGGTAGGGGGTGATCCGATCCCCTTCGACACCGACATGGACGAGTGGATCGCCGCTCAGATCTACTTGCTTGGTGAGGCGCCACCTCTAGCTCGTCCAGGCTTTGTCCGCTACTCCTGGTTTGAGGTGCAGTTCAGAGTGCAGCCTGCGTTGGTGGCGGCGGCTCCGATGACCGAGGCGGCTGTAGAGCAGTACGCACGCGGCTTTCTGATGTTTTTGTTAGGGACGACCCTCTTCGCCGACCGGGCGAACACCGTGCCTCTCTGCCTTCTCAGCGCACTGGTGGACGTCCGGGACCTCCTGCGATATGACTGGGGCGGCGCCGCTTGGCCACCCTCTACGGCTACATGAGCTCAGTCTCTCGTGGCAGCGGGCAGTTGCTCGGGGGCTACTGGCGGGCTCGGGAGGTATGTCTTCTTCTCTGCTTTATATTTCTGCTCTACATACTTTCTGTATTCTGTACTGTACACACTGTAGTCTGCTTTACATTTGCTGTATACTGTACACACGGCACACACATACTCTGCTTTACACTTGCTGCATACTGTACACACGGCACACACATACTCTGCTTTACACTGACTGTATACTGTACACACGGCACACACATACTTTACTTTACACTGCCTGTACACTGCTCACACTGTACACACATACTCTGCTTTTACATTGCACAACACACGGCTCTGCTATTTCTGCTTTTTATTCTGTATTCTGCTTTATCTGATAAATGCACTGGTATTTATCTTGCAGTTGTGGGTTTACGCCTACTTCCCTAGGCTCGCTCCTGTACCCGATGTAGAGACCCCTCTGGTCGTTCCTTTCTCACGCCGCTTCGACGGGAGGTGCGTGCGGAGGCCCCGGGAGACCTTCAGCTTCTTCCGCCGCTACTTTGACACCATCACCCCTGCCGAGGTATGTTTTACTTGCAGTTCATTTAAGCTTCGTCTTTTCACTGTATATTAGCAATAACAGTAGGTAACACACTGTATTTCAATTTCAGATCACCTGGCAGCCTTGGGCTCCACTGCCAGCCGTGGCGGGATCGGTTTGCTGGCGCCGTCGATACCTCGCGTTACCGGATTTTGCTGGAGGGCCCGGTCTGTCGGGCTTGGTACCTAGGCGAGCGCTTCTTGCGTCAGACCTTAGGGTTACCTGAGCAGATAGTCCCGGTACACCCTCCCGAGCATATGCGGGATACGGAGAGGTTCACCGCCGAGCAGATGGCGGACTACACCATCGGCTGGGAGGCAGACGGCTTCAGAGGCGAGGGCGATTACTCAGAGTACGTCCGGACCTTCATCATGCGGCCGCTGAGTGGTGGTCGCCGAGCTGAGAGAGAGAGACCTGCGGCGGGCGGCCGGAGCAGGAGTAGGAGGAGGAGCGCCGAGGAGGGCTCGAGTTCGCGGCAGGGGCGGGGTTCAGAGGGGACGGGGGGCCGGTTGGCCTGCTCTGCCCACTATGCTGACATACAGAGGGCAGGGTGGGGAGACCTTTCAGATCCCCTTTGCTCCTCCCCCGGCTGGTCATGAGTTAGCCGGTATTCCCGACTTGCCTCCGGTATGTATCACTTCATTTCGTATCTTGCATTGTCATTCCATTTCAGTTTATTCGATATTCCACAGAATACTGATGCATCTGATACTTTTGCAGGCATCCTCCGAGTACACCCGGCAGTCCGTGGAGTTGAATGCCTCCATGATGGGGATGCTGCAGCGGACCTTCGACATCTTGGCTCTTTACAGCATTCCGGTATGTCTTCTCTGACTGTTTCATACAATCTGATGTACTGCGCAAAACCTGATAACTGCTCACGGCACTCACACACTGTATTCATACACTGCATTCTGCACTGATAAACTGCTCACGGTGTTCACATACACTGTACTCATACACTGCATTCTGCACTGATTCATCTGTTCTCAGTATTCACATACACTGTACTCATACACTACTTCTGCACTGATTAACTGCTCACGGCATTCACATACACTGTACTCATACACTGCATTCTACACTGATTCACTGCTCAATATACTGATGCATTTGTCTTTTCATGCTGTTTCAGCCTCCCTTCCAGATTCCCCCGGTGGGTGGCGCTCCAGCTGGACCTCCCATTTCTACTCGGGATGGCAGAGCATATCCTCGTACCAGAGGGGGGCGCGTTCATGTCGGGAGTAGCTCGCGGGCTCCAGTTCCAGATGACGAGTCTGAGGAGGAGGCGGAGTCATCCGAGGAGGAGGCCGGGGGCAGCTCGGGCTCGGCTCGGATAGTGACACTTCTGGTGATGCTCCTGGACTTCTGCCCAGGAAGAGGGCGAGGACAGATCCCCCGGCGCGAGGCCATTGATGATGCTGATGACCCAGACTTTTGCTGTTTTTTTCTTATTTCTTTTCTTATTCTTTTCTCTTTTGTTGGTAGATAGAGTATTTTGTACTGCCGCAGGCAGATTTTGTTTCCAAAACTTATGTACTTGAAAAGATGATATGAAATGAAACAAACTTTTTGTCTAAAAAAGTATTTACATTCGTGTATATTTCATACCCTGCACTGCATTGCATCATATTACACCTCAAATGTAAATGATATTGATCTGTTGTCTGAAAATTGAGCATTTGCACTATGATAATCGGATAACCAACCAATTAACAGCAAACAACTCATACAAACCACTACTCAAACTGGACACACAACCCATACTCTGCTGGGGATTAGTCTGCATGCAGCCCATAACACAGCACTCGGTCCATTCTGCACACAGCAAACCCTGAACAAATAACCCAATCTGACAAGACGGATCACAAAACTGAAACGGTTGAAGTTGAAACTCACTCGGATGTCCCAAATTTCCTTTTCTTTCTCTTGCTTCGCACGAATGTAGAGAATGGCACAGCATCCTGAGCACAAACGATTAATCTTTGGAAGAGGGGTTTCACAACCGGGGTATCGAGCCTACAACTGAACACAGTGGAAAGGACTCAAGTGAAGAAAATAAAAGGCACACGACCTAAACACAACGAGATACACTCGGAAAAGACTCAAAGCTAAATTGAGACCGACAAATCAAAGGACGACACACGGACGTGCTTGAAAACAAAAGACCTTGAGGAGCCAATTCCTACGGGCAGGTTTCCCACCCTTTCTGATTTGTGTGATTCTCACACCACTCGGCCCTCAAGCTCGGTTTTTCTCTCAAAACCCTCTTGTTCACTTTTCTCTCGACTTACACCTCTCTATTCTTTATTCTCTCATTTTTCATCCCTCCCCAGGGTGATTGATGGATGAATAGGAAGCGGTGGATTCATGCCGAATACAGCTAGCTCACGGCTATTTCTTCTGATAGATAAAGTGCTTTCCTGGCAGGCGTGTTGATGACAAGGGAGAGACAGAACACCTGACTCAAACTGTGCCCCTAGTTCATTACTTTGACCATTTTTTGTTTTCTTTCTAAAACAGTTTTGATCAAAATGAACGTCAGATTAACATGCTTGTTCAATTTTTGATTTGAAAATCATGCGAATCAGGCTGTGCGCACTGAAAATTCTCCTTTTGGGTCCAAACATGGTCCTATTTTGAAAAATGAAATAGTTTTCGAGAAAATAAGTCAACTTCAGTGAAAATTTTCAAAAACTATTTTGCAAACAGTGAACGCTCAACGAGCGTAGAACTTACCCTCGAGATATGCAACCTCGGATCGGAGGCAATGGGAAATTGCCCCTGGCTTAAAGGGGGATAAGGCAACGGAAAGTTGCCCCTAGTTTGGGCGGTAACTCAGGGCAACTTATGGCACTGTATGGCAACGGAAGTTGCCCCTTGCTTGGATGATGCCGCGGCACATTGTAAGCCAGTCCTTGTTGATGACGATCGGACCCTCAGTCGCGGAGGAGCCGAAGACGGTTTGAATCAATATATGGACACAGTCACCTGGAAGGTGTTGGCGGTTTGGGCTTTAAGAGGAAGTTAATCACGTAGCTCCCGGTTGCTTGTAATTGAGACTCTGGATTCGGAGGAGGCAAAGGTGATCAAAACCATGACATGGACTGAGACGCTATGGAAGCGTTGGGGGCTGGACTTCAAGATGAAGTTGCCTACGTATCCCAAACATGGGAATCAAGCCTTACGTAGTTCCGGTTAAGGTACACTCGGGTATTTTAACCTTCACTTTTCAGGCTCTAACTTTTGCCAAGGCGCCCAATGCGGGTTTTCGACCTTGCGAGCTATTTTTTCTTCTTTTTTTTTCTTTTCTTTTTTTTTCTTTCTCATTTCTTTTTTCTTTGCTATTTTTGGTTCTTTTTTTTCTTTTTTTTTCTTTTTTTTTTTTTTTGCTTCTTTTTGTATTTTTTCTTTTTTGTCTTTTCTTTTCTTTGCTCTAACTTTTGCCTGGACCGCCCTTCCGGGTTTTCGGCCCAACGAGCCTCTCAATGGGTAAAAGTGTAGCAAACCCATGCCAAATGGTTTTTGAAATGGAAGCCCTCTGTATCCGGGAGAGCGGCTGTTGGGTTGATTTGCAGGAAAAGTCCATCACGGTTGCTTCTCGAGCTTTGCTTGGTGGGATCTGATCTCCCTGATCTGACTTTGAGGCCTCTTGCTCGAGGGCTGCTTCAAAATGGGCCACACAGGCGTTTCATGGCACTGTTGAATGTTCTGAACGGATTCCGGTTCACAACAGATAAATCGAATCTTGAGGCCGAGAGCGATCCTGGGCTACACAATCTCAAGAGCGATTCCACACAAGTCTTCGCGAGACTGCGCAAAATATTTTTTTTTGAAAGTTTTTAAGAAAGCGACAAATCGCTCGTGCTGAAGATAGTGTGGAACCAGTCTGGATCAGGCCAGGGTCCTTCTCAGTACTCACGCCGACAAGCATAAATTCACTCATGAAAAGCTTAGCATGCGTTCCTTTTCTCAAAATGATCAAAATTTTACAAAACCCGAGGAATTACTTCCTCTTCGTTTTCATCACCGCAGTGTTCGAAAAGGGTTTTATGAAAAGCTTAGGTCATCATAACGATGTTTAAGGCACAAGAGAGCAGGCGGTATGTGCTGTCGTTCCATTCACACCCTCTGGCGCGGCTAACTCGAATAGCAACAATTACGACACATGATGGCCACGGCTGTTTCATTCAGATTTGTTGGCATAACTGGCTCCCTGACAGAAACAGACTCAAAAAGCAAAAACAACTGTTTATAAGATAAACGGTGTTTGAGGCAACAACCCCGAAATCACCATGGTACTCTATACAAGAGGGACTGACTCATTACAATTAGACAGACCCTTAAGCAAAAGGAATGTCTCAAAACAATGAGACAGGCTCAAGACAAAACAGAAGACTGACTCGACACCCAAGTCAGAATTTACAGAAATTAATAGGTGCCCAAAAATGCGTGCCAAACGCCACATCCAAAAATGCGCCAAGCATTGCCCACAGGCGGTTCACCTTCTGATTACATACTCGCAGTATCTGTGTCCTCAAAATCCAAGAACTCCGTAGTGACTGACTTGGCCGAGGTGGGTGGGAGGATAACCTCGTTGTCAATCAGATCCTGCACCTCGTGACGGAGGCGAAAACAATTGTCAGTGGCATGGCCTGTCTGCTGATGGTACGCACAGTACAGAGAAGCATCATGTGCGGCAGGGAGATTCTTCGGTAGGGGCCGGGGCTCCAAGGGTTTGAGATGCCCCTTTTTGGCCAAAATCAACAGTGCCCTAGACAGAGGCATGTAAAGAGGGTGGAAGACCCTGTGCCCTCGGGGCAGATACTTCGGGGCCTGAGCACTCTTGCTAGATGCACTAGCGAACGGATCGGCGGGAGCGGCCTTGGATTTCTGATCCTTCCCGGATGCAAGGTTGGGAGCGGGAAGAACTGTTTTGGCATGACGGGGCCTATCCCGATTCTCTGATTGACTGGAACTGCCCTCAGGCGGAGTGGGGAAAGCACCCTCCACAGCTTTTGACATAACTGCGGATATCTGTTGCTTGTTCATCCCCTGGCTTTCAAAGCCTCTACTGCCCACAGCAGTTGTTCGATAGGGTCGGCATCTGTCTTCATCTTGCCTTTATCTCTGGCCTCGGCCTGATCTAGAGTTTGGTTTGCTGCGTCGTTACCATAACTGGAGGTCATCTCCGGTTGGTTGAGTTCAATCACAATTCGTCCCAGTAGCGGGGGCTCCTGGGGTACAAAGCCTCCGACGTATGGTGCGGCTGGCGGCGAAACTGTCATTCCATAGGCGAGATCCGTCACGGATCTTTGAAGATCACCTATCATCCCCATTAGTTCAAACGTAGTGGGCTCGCGAGCCTGATATAGCTGAGGGGCCCAAACGGGTGCGCGGCCGGCGATCTGGGCGGATGCGGCATGTCAACGGTAGTCTCATCATGTAGGGTGATTCCTTGATCCAACGCGGCCGTCATGACCACGATTTCTTCTGAATTCTGCGTCATGCTAAGTCCTGCCGCAGCAAGGGGAAGACACTAACTGTTCTGGATCGCTCTCTGAATCTCTGAACTGAAACGGAAAACAAGCAGTATTTCAGCCCCAACAGATCAACACGGATGTAGCCGGACAACTGTACTCTACTACTGATCACTGTTCCCCAGAATCACTATTCAAAGCTGAACTGATACCCGCAGATACAACTGATTCTCAACAACTGTTACCGGTGCCCTCGGGCCGGATACCCAAACTTGCAAACTGATATATGCGTTCCCTGCAGAGATACACTCTAAAAGCACATACAGTAAAGAGAGCCAATACACCCCTATGTTGGGGTAGGGTTTCCCTGTCCTATTTTGTCAGGAGCTAGGGTTTCACTACGCACACAGCGGTTTCAAACAACCTATATCGGGTAAGCAACCTGTCCTAGTTTGGAATGGTCACTATGGATTTCGATATGCACTAGGTCGAATGGTCAGAAGGGTGCCCCGGTAAAACCGGGGCCGAACGCATCCCGGGAGGGTTAAGGTCCCGTTCCGTTCGTATTGGGTCACTACAGTTCGGACTCAAATTGTCACGGTTCTTAATCTCGAACCAAAGAGTCCAATTCTGGCAAATCGTTTTGAAGAAAAACAGATTTTTTGAAAAGTAGTGCCAAACATGGACTGCTTTGCCAGATTACAGAGTCGCCACCTAAATATTTTTTAATGGAGGAATTTAGGAAACCCTGACTCGGTGCCGAAGGCCACGTGTCCGTCATCACCAAATGCCTTGGCTCGGGAGCTTGGGTACGATCGGGGAAGGTCAGCTATGAGCACCCCCTTTCGCCCGGTCCGAAGACCGGCCTCTACTAACCGTGATATCTGATTTTGAAAACATTACATGCTCTTATTCCGGTTATTAGCCTAGATTTACTACGTTATGCGCACAACAAATAAGTATAGACTAGGTTGCCTAATTCGGAAATAATCATTGCATATTCGTTTTGTCTCGAAAAACGTGTTGGTTTTGCTACTCGCAAGTAGGCTAAAATACGGATTTCAATGAGTTATTCCAACTCAAGCAATCCAACCTCCACCCACAGGCATTCAAACAGTTTAACTCACATAAGTACTTAGCCGCATGGTAAGCATACTGTCATGGCAACATTCACACGCGTGTGGTATGCTAAAGTGTAAATACTTACATCGTACTCCGTGCCAAAATAAGAAACTAGTTAGCAGACATGCATGTCCCTAGCTCATGTTAAGATGACTAATGCGACGCATACAGAGTGCAATTAGACAGGCTCGGCTATCCTAAACATGGCATGTGAAATGCGCGAGTAGCACGTATTCAAGTTAGATTTGAAATACAATGCAGTTTGTATGACGTACCGAGCCCGATGCATGTAAACAAATGCATGGATGCACGCATGCATTGCATAAGGTATGCTAATTTAAATGTGCCCTAATCTACCAACATAAGCGGGTAAATAAAAGGAAGAGAGAAATGGGGATTGGAAGACATACACCCACTCACACACACTTATTACAAATTTGCCCTCACTCGGAGGGACCGAAAGAATATACAAATTAACTAACTACGCAAGCTAATTAAATATTACAAATCAACTAAATTAATTAAATAAAATAATTAATCTAATTAAACAGTAAATCGCCTCGGGATGAGGACCGGATGCAACACGCGCTCGGGACTGGTTCGGAACGGCACTGCCATGCACGGATTGCCTCTGTTTCCTCTGCTCCTCCTTAGAAAATTACCAAAGTCCCAGGAGTGCCTCTCAGGGCACTGGGGATCACCACCGGCTGGGATAGGACACACCGGCAGTGGGTTGAGCTCATCGGCACTGAATTTATCTATCGGCTGCAAATTGACTGTCGGTCGGCACTAAACACTGCCGGCCGGCACAAAATACCTGCAGAACCTGCAACTCACAGCAGCAGAGGGAAAAACTTGCATGGCAATGCAATTCAAGATATTTATGCACTATACACACCCCTTATCATGTTTTTGACTCAAGGGGGCATGTATCTCGATTCCCGGATCACCAATCGCGCATTTCCATGCATGATGGCCCTAAGAACCAAGAATGCAATTTTGATTTCAAATGTATGCAAACCAAGCAAACCAAAGTCCCAATCCCCATCACCAACTCAAGGGACAAGGAATGCATGTTGATACAATGCAACCTAGTCATGTTATCTATCATGCAACATGGGTAATGCAATGCATTCATGCAAGCATACAAGCAAGCATGCAAGGTAAGCATGCAAACCAAATAAAAGGTGGACTTAAATATGAATTGGGCAGCCCCTAATAGGCCCAAAAGCAGTGGTCAAAGTGCCCAAAATGAAGGTTAAATACACACACACATGCATGCAATTATGATCCAACACTTAGACACAAACATGGCAACTCTCAAGCACACTTGAAATGAGTTAAACATGGACAATTAGCATGCATATAAAACTCTGAAAATCATGCAAAACATGATGCCAAATCATGCAACAAAGCAAGCTAAACATGCAACAAATGGCCCAAGTCTTCAAAGCAAGTCTATGAAGCATTAAACCACACCTATGCAAGGCAATTATGGCATACATTAATCAACCCAAAACAGATTTTTAGCATGTCGAATTAGGCCCAAAGGACCACTTAGATGGCATCTAAGAGGCTTGAAATCAAAGGCATGTATTAAGGTCAAAACATGGAGCATTCAACACATGCTTTTAAAGCATTAAAGAGGCCACTAAGGCAAGCATACAAGCACACCAAAGGGACTGAAATAGCATGCTAGGTGGTTCCAAACTACCAAAATGATGTAGGTAAGTAATACATGTTACACATGCATACTCAAAGGCTAGCAAGCCTAAAATGCAAAGGGGCCATATAATGCATGCCATCAACCCAAATGACTATGGACAGAGCTAAAACATGGCAAAATAAGCACAAAACATTCACAAATCTAAGCCTAAAGCATGCTCAAATTAGGACTAACAACCTAAGCATTTTAAGGGACCAAAGAGGCATTACAAAGCAACTATGCAAAACATGCAAGGAGTGCTAAAACCAACTTAGAAACATGTTATATCATGGCAATATAAGCATGAAAACAAACCAAACATGCTCAACACACACTTAAGCACAAGCTCCCTCAAGAAGTCAAATCTTGCCCTTTTCAAGGACATCAAGGAGAGGGGGTGGTCCTCTCCTTCTTGAGACTCTAAGGCATCATCTTCACCACTGAAATCCCTCAAGATTTCAGTGGTGAAGAGATCCTAATACCAAAGTCTCGGATCTCTCACAAAATAGAACAAAAAGGGCCCTTTTCAAGACCTAAGGGTGGTCAAACTTGCCCAAACCACCAAACACTCTTAATAAACAATAAAGAGGCTTAAAAAATAGAACTTTTATGTGTTAATCACTAAGCACAAAAACAGTTCTAAGCTAGGTAAAAACAAGGTGCAAAAATGGGGTAAAAAGAGAGTTAGTGTCTTACCCTTGGAGCCTCTTCAACAAAGATGATGTGTTGGCTTCCTTGAGCTTCAAACCAGCCAAAACTTCAAGAATAAGCTCTGATTTTGGAGGACACCAAGGAAAGGTGGAAGACTAGGTGTTTTAGTGCAATAATGTGAACCAAAACACCTAGAATACCCAAGAGAAAGAGAGAGATAGGATGTGTATCTATTCTAACCCTAGAAACCAGAGCTTGGTTCTCTCTAAAATGGCTAAAATTTTTGTAACCCTAAGCCAAGAAGAGGAGTGGTCCTCTTATAGGCAAGCCAAGCTTGCAAAGCTTACAAGCTAAGCTAAATAAGAGGGTCATCCCTCCATACACGTGTATGGAGGGGAACCAAAACTATACAGCTGTCTGAAAATATCTCAAAAAGTAACTGCACAGTGTCCGGCCGGCAAAGAGTGTCATTTTGACAAAACTTAGTGCCGGTCGGCACAAAAGAGTGCCGGTCGGCACAATAAAGTGCCGATGGCAACACCAGCCAGCCGGTGGCCTCTAGCCACAGCCGGTGGTATGTGGGGATGCCTCACAAAGCATTCCCTGCCCTTCCAAGGCAAAACACAAGTGTTTGGTGCAAAACCAAACACAAAACGGGTCGAGTTCGGAAGTCCTGAGGCAAGGCGCGCGAGCCGAGAACTCCGAGAACTCCAAACGAACGCAAACATGGATAATCACCGAGTGTTCCAGCGGTGACGTCCAGGTCTTGAGGACGGTCAAAAATGGGGTGTCTACAGCACTACTATTGCCATTTTACATATATTTCGTCCGCAGGAATCGGCATCCATGTATATGCACATTTTTCGGGACTTTCACCCTGGACACATAAGCCAACTTGATTTGGTGATACACACCTCTTTCCAACATTCACTCAATTTTCTCAAATTCATATACATTTGCAATGTATTAAATGAGCAACAATGTTTAATGCACATGGATGATAAATTAGTTTCAATTCACCTAATTCTTATGCAATTTCTACAACAATCATAGCTATCCTCCACCGATAACCCAAAATAGATATTTCTAAACAGATATAAAATCTCCAATACAGATAAACTTTTCAAAATTTAAGATGTGAGCGATAATACATATCCAACTCCATCATCCACATTAATATCCATCCGATTTCACAATTCCATCATCAATTGCATTTATTTATACAAAATAAATACTTGGGACATTTAGGACAAAACCCATTTTCTTCCAAAATCCAACCTAAGGGTCAAAATCAACAATTTGTTCACAACTCAACCTCATTTCCATTCTTACAACCATTTTCCATACAACCATTCGAAAACCTCTATTCTGATTTCAAACCAAAATCCTAAAATCTTCCAAAATCACAATATTATTTATGAAAAACAAATAACTAAGTTAAAAAAAAACATAAAAGAGTATAGAAAATCCCTATCTCGAAGCTAGAAGGTGAGAGTGAAAGAGATGACACTTCAACAATGCCGAAAATCCAACTCTATTCAGATGAAAAAAAAGCTCTAGATGAGCTCTACATTTTTGACAAAGGGAGTAGGATGAAGAAATGGCAGATCTTGGTGTATTTGTAAAGAAAGAGTAAGTTTTAGAGTAAGAGGGTCTCAACTTAGGGTTTTGAAATGTTTTAGAGAGAGAAAGAGATAAAAAGTGATGTAAAATGGCCTTTTCACAAATTGATATACGCATAGCTCGCTCAAGCACAAGAGTTGTTGCTCGAGTGACTAGACACAATAAGTTGTTCCGCTCGAGTGCAAGAAGCTTCGCTCGGGTACAGAATACACACTCCCAGAAGTTTTACAAACAGAAAACCGTCGATCGAGCGCAAGAAGTCTCGCTCAAGCGAAGAACGCTACCACCCCAGTATCTCTGTAGGCTTGCAAACTTACTAGGAGCTCACAAAGCTCGCTCGAGTGTAAAAAGCTTCACTCGAGCAAAGAGGCCAAATTCTGGACAACAATAGTTTGAACCAACTAGCAACCAACCTATTCCAAATACAACCAAGACACTCCAACATTCAAACTCAATGAGAAATAAGGACAAACACTATACGACTATCTAAACAAGACAAATGAAACCCAGATTCAAAACATCGACAGATCAGGTCTAAACCAGGAACGCTATAACCCTTCCCTTGCTGTTTTGTTATGGGTTACATTCTGAAATATAGGGTCGACACCACTGTCTCCTAGGGTCGACCCTCGTCTGCTGCAAAACATTAGTGTCTTAACTTTTCTTCTTGAGGGTTGACATTACTATAGCGAGGGTCAATCTCTGTGAGTTATTTCTAGATTTTTTGTTTGGTTTTGGGCCATACTTTTTGGGGGTTTGACTTATACTTTCCTTTGACTTTAGGGATATTATTCTACCACTATAAATAGACCCCAAACACACTTTTCTCACTCACTTTTCCTCTCTCTCTCTCTCTCTCTCTCTCTTCTCTCTGTAAATCGTGGCTTCTCTCTTTTCTCTCAAAACTCAACTTTTCTCATATAGATCTTTAGATCTACTCACTTAGAGATACTTTCTCACCTTGGTCCTTTGAAATAGATTGTAGATCGTCTCAAGGGCTTCCTTTTGATTCGAGTGGCTTGTGATTTTGTTGACGTTGAGTTTTTTCGAGTTCTTCTCTTCTACCTTCTAAGCTTGAGGTACGGATTCTCCACACTTCCTTATGAGTTTTAACTTAGCTATTTGTTTTTATAAAACCACTTTGTGAAAGAAATAGAATTTTGAACAATCATGGGTTTTGGTTCGAAATCAAAATGAGGGGTTTTCAAATGGTTTATTATGAATGGTTGTGGATAGATGTGTACAAATGAGATATGATGAAATGATGGGTTTTATCTTGGAAAATGGTTTATAAAGGAAAACGGGATTTTTCCCTAGAAATTCCAAATGTTGATTTGGTATTGATAAATGGAAAAGATGTTGAAATTATGAAATTGGGTTGATGTTGATGAGAATGGTAGAGTTGGGTATGTATTACCACTCACATCTTGGAATTTGGAAAGTTTATCTTTATGAAAATTATTTATTGTCTAGAGATATCTGTTTTGGGCTATCAGTGGAGGATAGCTATGACTGTTGTAGAAATTGCATGGGAATTAAGGGAATTTAAACTATTTTCTCATCCATTTGCATTGGGTATTGTTGCATATTATCACTTTGAAAATGTATGTTGTTTTGAGAAAATGGTGAATACTTAGTGAATCTGGGTAGGGGGTGTGGTTACAATGTTAAGTTGGCCTGTGTGTCCTTGGTGAAAGACCAGAAACTTGCACGGATAGGTGTCGAGCCTTCCGGTTAATACCGGTAAAAATGACAAATTGATAGTACTTGTATAGTCTACCTGTAGGCACGTACCTAGAGATTCACAGAGTTGAATTCACAGTTCGATTTTCTATTAAAAGGGAAATGTTTTGTGAATGGTGATATTAACTTAGCATTGCATGGTTTGAAAGAGATATAAAATGTTTTGTCATTGGCATTGCATATGCATTTCACCCTTATATCTTTGTCAAGATTCATATACTATGTTGGATTATTTCTACTAGGCTTTGGCTCACTCTATGTGGGAAAACCATTTTCAAGTGCTGATGATATGCCTCCACCAAGGCAATAGCTTGGGAGGACTTGGAAGCAGGAGCTTCGTTTTGTGTATTTTTGTTGTATTTATTTGTTCCTAGGGCTTTAACTGTATTGGATTTTCCATCCATTTTGTTGTAACCAAGCACTGCCTTGGAAAACTGTAAGCCTTTAGGGCATTTATTTTGCTTGATGTTCATTCTATTGTGTAACATATGCTATAGATTTAGGAATAGGCTTATGAATGTATATCAGCATATGTTACTCTGTTGTAAGCTCAACTGGTAATTAATGGAAGATAATTGCCTTCTTATTGTTGTTATTTATTAATATTGTAGTTGGGTTATTATGTTTATTTTGGGGTGTTACATGACTAATCACGAATAATAACTAGGTACTGCTAGAGTATTATGTGTTGCTTATATGGTTGCGCCTAAACCAGTAACTTAGCAAAAAAGCGTATGGGTGAGACATGTTAATCACTACAACAAAAAAGGGTTTTTGCGGCACCAAATGCACATCGTGGAAACAATTCTACGACACGCAAGGTAAAGCCGTGTTATGACCAATCATGGAAAGTCATTCACTTCAACAGTATGTCGTAGTACGTCGTTAAAAACCCTTTAACAGCGGATCTTGTGCGTCGTGTTTGACTTTTCTACAACTACTTTTGCACGCCGTTAATTCAAGGGACAAACCACGACGTTCATTACTAGTCGTTGAATATTTAATATAATGACCTATTTTGCCTGCCGTAAATAGCCCAAGTTTCATAGCATTTTTTGCATGTCGTAGAATATGTATATTTAAAAAAAATAAAAAAATAGCAAGTTTTATTTCACCTGCTTTGTATAATCTCAGAAAACATTACAAACAAGCTTCACAAATATATATATATATATATATATATATATGTGTGTGTGTGTGTTGTGTTGTGTTGTGCGCGCGCCGCTCATTAATCAAATACCAAAATATTGTTTCAAACATCCATAAAAAACTATCCATAAGTTCTAAATATCCAAAAACTATCTATACATTCCAAACCATCTAAAAACTATGTTTCTAAACATAAAAAATTATCCCTAAGTTCGAAACCAACCAAAATGTTCTAATCATCCAAAAAAAAAAACTATCATTAAGTTCTAAACCATACAAAATTTACCCAAATATCTTCTTGTGAGTGCACTATACATAAATTATGAATATTCAACAATTGTCTATACATTCCAAACATTCAAAAACTATATCCTTAAGCTCTAAATTGTCCAAAAAGTTCTAAACTATCCAAAAACTATATTCTAAACAAAATCCTAAACTATCCAAAGATTAGAGAAATCCATTCAGCAATGTCATATCAAAAACTATCCATAGATGTTAGAATTTCTACTCAAAGTCTAAGCTGATGAAATGGATTGGTCAAGCAACAATGCTTCCAACAGTATCCTCAAGCACAAACATCTCATGATCACGCATACCAGTAGGGTCTCTGTAACGACCCCGACTTGTGAATAACTGTTAAACCATGATTAAGAATGCCTAATAAGTAATTAAGGCGAAATTCTGAATAAATTGCATATATGGTCTTATCGGCATCTGATCATCAAATTGACTTCTCAACAGTCCACCAAATATAGTAGACCATACACCTCTATGAAAAAAAGCATACACACATGACTCTAGCTCAAAGTTATATAACAAAAAAAAATTTATGGCGGAATTGCTTCATATCCGTCAAGAACTTATCAAAACTAAGGCTTGGAAAGGATAATAATAAATAAAAACAAAAACACAATCAACCCAGCCACTTCCAACACCTAATCTCAAATACAAGCTCTAATGTTATGGAAGTTAAAAATAAAGTTGCTCATTGAGAATTCCTTGAAAAGTGGTTTGGCTTTCACCCAAAAAGACTCATAAAATTTTTGTTCCTTTGTGTTCTATTGAATTGATAAGTTTCTTGTTATGCTAGTAATTTTTTTTTTTAATTTCATTTTGACAATTCAGTATCTGGCTCATTAGACCGAGACTAATCTCACCATTCACTAATAGGGTCTATCAAAATTAAGGCAAATCTCCATATAAAGTGGCCTTAAGAAATTATTGATAGACCTGTATTAGAGTCCAACCACAAGGGTCTGGATAAAGATCTGAGCCATTCCACCACTTCCCCCACAAACCCTTGAATACCATAATATAAGGCCTTTTGCTCATTTTCCTCCATTGGAGTTGTGAGAATGTCTTCTCCTTCTTGGCTATTGCACAAAATATATGGACTGACGACAACGAATATGACGAGCAAGAAAACCCTGATGTGAATTTGGGTATTGAAATTCTTCATTTCCAATCCCAATCAAATGAAAAGAATGAAGAAAAAAAAAAAGATTGAAAGAGAGCAAAATGAACTAAGGGTGGCTTGCGAACATGTTAAATAACAAGAAGCCAATAATTTTCCCAAGAAACAAACAACACCCACAAACAAAGAAACCAGCTAGTGTTAGAAACTGTAATTTTCCAGGAAAACCCAGAAAGAAAAGGGATGGAAAAGGTAAAAGCATTATCAATAACCTTTGAGTCTATAACAGAGAAGGAGGAAAAGCAAGAGTAGTTGTGAGAGGGGTGAGAGTGAGAGGAGGCAAAAAAAAGGAAACACACTTATTTTCTTCCGAAGAAACTCCTCCTCGGCATTATATATGAATGTAAATTGAATCAAATGCAATGTTCTAACTTCAAAGATTTTGAAAAAAATCTAAACAATGATATCATGGAAATACCCACTCACCTCATGCTTAATTTTAGGAATGCCAGGGAAAAATTCCCCTTCCCAGTCATCACTACATCCTTTGCCAATATTGGCAAGGCAAGTCTGTGGACTCGCCATAATCTGCATAAAGAATGAAGCAACATAAAATGCACATAAGGAAGGAAAATATATACAAAACCAAAAATACCAAAGGCACGCATATTGAAAATATCATCAAGAGTTAGCTTCTTTACCACTGCAAGGGAGACGTGTAGACAAAGAATATACATTCAAAGATGTACAACCATTTGACATCAGTAAATTTCTAATTTGGCAAAACTAAAGTTGTAGAAAGAGAAAAAATGAACTACCATAAAGAAATTATCAAAAGGAAAAAAAAATACCATGAAGACAACATTGCGTATCTGTGATAAGTGAGAGGCATGCACCAATTGTTCCATAATTTCTCCTGAAGGTAGATTGTGTCACGACCCAACCCCAGGGGCTTAGGACTGGAATCGTAACTTACTAATTCTAGTTGTACAAATTAAGTGGCACAAGCAGAAACGAAATAAAAGTAAGAAAATAAATAAATAGATAATTAACTTCATTAATTACCCTCCTATTAAATAAAAAGGAAATATATCCATTGGACTTTTATTATTTTATTATGTGGAGAAAAATGTTAGGGGGAAAAAAAAAAAAAATGTAATAGGTCGGCATCCAATTTCTGTGCGGGTCCCATTATACGAGATTATAGTTCTTCTTTACATCTCATCACCTGAAAAAAGTAACATCTATAAATACACAGCAAAGTGAGAAATATTATGCCAAGAGTATAGGGGACACAAAATAACCATAGATAGTTATTTAAGCTAAAACATTAGCATAACTTAATTTGAATAAACAAATTATTTACATTAATATAACTTAATTTGAATAACAAATTATTTAAGTGGAAAAAATTGAAATACAGAAATTATGTAAATAAATAACCATAACCATGCTACAGAACAGAATAGAACAGAACAGAGGTCACTGGAGAGAAAATCAGAATAGAGGTCAATGGATCCATAACAAACAGAGGGTTACAAAGTGACCAATCAGAAGCCAATGGTTTATTTAAATCACAATAATCATTAAAATTTAAACAAATATATCCATGGGTTTCAATTTAAGCAAACAGAATTCAAAAAATAATTAATGTAATCAAAATATTAATAGAATTTATAAAACACAAATTGCGTAAAATAAATTATGGTAACTCAAAACATACGTAAAATATATCATGGTGAGTGAAGATATAATATAACTCACCTTAATATTAATTCCTACTATTTCCCTCCTATTTATGTTGGCTTTTCGAGGCCTCTTCCTTACCACTTCTCCTTCTAATTTTTATTTATTTTTGCTTCCAATTCACCCTTTTTATACCCGAGCTTTTAATGGTGACTCACCCCGTAATTAATCACCCTAGTGGACTCACCTTTTTCCGCGCCCCGCCTTTCGGAAAGGGTTTGAAAAAAAGGCCTCACAGTTCGGACTCTCGCCGTTCTGAATCTAGTATCACAAGTGCAATGTGAAACTGAAAAACACCAAAAAGTCCAAATCCGGCAAATCTTTTTGGAAAATTGATTTTAAATCAAATAATGCCAAAATTGGACTGCTTTGTCAGATACAGAGTCGCCACCTAAATATTTTATTTTTGGGAAAATTTAGGAAACCCTGACTCGTGCCAAAGGCCACGTGTCCGTCATCACCAAAGTTCCCTTCGCTCGGGAACTTAGGTACGAGAGGGGAAGGTCCTGAAATGAGCACCCCCGCTCGCCCGATCAAAGATCGGCCTCTACTAACCATGATATGATATTTTATAAACATTATGTGTTCTTATTCCGGTTATTAAACTAGCTTTACTAAGTGACGCACACAAGCAAGTATAGACTAGTTTGCTGAATTTGGAATAATTCAACTCATTTTTGTTTTCGAAAATAGTTTGAATTTGCCACCCTTAAGTGGGCTTAAAGATGCGGATTTGCCACCAAACATAGTGGGCTTAAAACATGATTTGCCACAACAAAGTGGGCTTAAAACGTACATTTGTTGAATTGTTTCAATTCAAACAATAAGCCTTCATCCACAGGCATTCATGTAGTTTAGCAAGTAGGCACATAGCCTTATGGCAAGCATGTGAAGCATGGCAACCATGTGAAACATGGCAACATGGCAATCACACTCATGCAAGTATGCTAAACCATAAAACTCACCAAGTACTCCAAGCCAAAACAGAAACTAGTTAGAAAAATGCATGATCCTAACTATGCAAGATGCCTAATGCAACACATACAATATGTAATTAATAGACTTGGCTACTAATATGGCATATGAATCGATTTGAACAACATGCGATTAAACACGTATTCAAAGAGGTATTGAAATGATGATGCAGTTTGAATGATGCGCCGAGCCTCGATGAATGCAAGACAAATGAATGGATGCAAACATGCAAGCATAAGGTATGCTAATCGAAATATGATCCCTAATCTAACCATCGAAAGCGATTAAATAAAAGGGAGAAAGACGTGAGGTTGGAAGATATACACACACATACACATACTTATTATAACATTATGCCCTCGCGAAGGAGGGTCCGAATGAATAAGAGCTAACCAACTAGCTACGCTAATCAAGTAACCAATTATTACAAACCGAAAACTAATTAACTATTCTAGTTAACCAATTATTACAAACCAAAAACGAATAACTAGTTAAACTAACTAATTATTTACAACACTTAATTAGCTAAAACTAATTAATTACAACATGCATCTAAGCTAGATATTAATTAAACTAACTAGCTAATCCCGAGAAGCAAGGAATCCATGCATACTAGATCCTTCACCTGAAAAAGCCACTACTTTGCTGTTGCAAGCCTCTGTTTGCACATTTGAAAACCAACAGTGCTGCTAACTCCCAGAGTGCCTCTGCTCCACCTTACCAACACACTGAGCAACTTTCTTCATTGATGGTCGGTCGGCTACTACTGGTGGCCGTCAGCCATTGCTGGTGGCCGATCGGCCACCCCTGCCCTAAACTTCATTTTGCTGCAACAGAGAGCAAATAGAGGCAAAGCAGTGTATTCTCAAGGGTTATCTGTACTATTACTCTCCTTATCATCACACAAGCTCAAAGGAGTGTAACTCTTGGCTCTCAAACCACCAATCAAGCAATTTCCATGCATGATGGCCAAAGAACCAAGTTTGTACAAGTTCAATAAATGCACAAACAAGACCAAAAGAACCAGTGATGGTGACCAAGGAAAGTGGCACATTTCATCACTTTGAGTATGAAATGTTTCATTTTCCTTGTGTTCGAATTAACGTCTGATTCGAACACATGCAATGTAACACGAAAGATGCTTATCTTGCCTCTTTTACTTGTCCAATTTTTTGTTTACTCATTTTAGTTACCGAAACCATTCTTTAGTCAATTAGTCCATTGGTAAGTGTTTTCTAAAGCGAAAGAAGTGTCGACCAAATGGTAGTTCAAGGCATGAGGGAAGCTTCACGCCGTTGGTAATGAACCCTCAAAAGAGGATTAAACCATTAAGCATGAGCCTCAACCTCAAGCTTAAACAACCCTAAGGTTGAAATAACCTTCAAAACAAATGAAAAAGTGAAGAAATAAGGGAGGTTGTAGAGATTGCATGTGCTGAAAATGAGTACAAAACAACACTAAAACATGCTATCAATTCAAACTAACGATGATTAAAGCATTAAAACATCAAGCTAGTGAAGGAATCAACACTACAACTATACAATACAAGGCTCAAATGACCTAAACAGCCAAAAATAGAATTGAAACAAGTCAAAATAAAGGCAAAAACATGCTGGGCTAAAGCTAAATTAAGCTAGAAAAACATGCTAACACATAGAGCTAACTAAGCATGCAAGCAAGATACAAGGATGGGAGGCTAACCCCTCCAATTTTGGACTTCAAAACATGTTTTCCACCACTGAAAAACCTCTGAAATTCAGTGGTTAAAAAGCCAAAAAAGTTGGTTTGAAAGTGTTGAATAATAGCACAAAAGCTTAACAAGCAAAGAGACAAGAATGGTGGACTACCCCTTAACACAAAATAGCCTCAAACAACCATTTTTAGGTCATAAAAACAGAGGTTTATACAATTGAAAACTAGGCCAAAAAACAGTTGGAAAAGATGGCAAAGCAAGTGTGCAAAACAAGCCAGCAAAGCAAGTAATATATCTCTTGGAGCCAAAGTACAAAATAGGCACAAATGAGGCACCAAATCAAGCCAAGACCACATTCTAGAGCTCAAAAAGGGTCCCAAGTAACCTCAGCCCAAAGATAAGCAACTTTGGTTAAGGGTTGATAGGCAAACTAGAAGTATATCTTTACTTGTATGCACAAAAGGGCAAGATAGAGAAATCTAGAGAGAGAGAGGATTGTAGAGAGGGAGGCTCCCAAAATTTTTCCAACCTTGAAAACAATAGAGAATGGCCTCTATATATAGAAATACAAGAGCTCAGATCGAAAATATCTGAAATAGGGACAGCTGGAGTAGTGTGAAACAGCTGGAGAAAAAGATCTGCACAAAATATCTGATTTTTGCACCCATGGCCGGTCGGCCATCACTAGTGGCCGACAAGGGTCACTCTTGGCTGAGACATGGCCATCAAACTCCATTTGTGGCCGACACATGGCCGTCAAGCTTTACTAGTGGCTGGAAAGCAAAAATTGGTTTCTAGCCCCAACTTCAATTAGGCATATCTCCTTCATCCGGACTCCTTTGTAGGTCATTCTCGAGTCTAAATTGAAGCCCCAGAAGTCTTCTTTCCAATGGTGGAAGCCTCACATCAAAATGTCAAGTGTGCAAAAGCATACGCTCATTTTAATAAAGACTGCTCATTTCCAGCTCAATCAGATTGATGCCTAACTTCAACCAGCCATATCTCCCTTATTCAGACTCGGCTTTAGGAGATTCATGAGTGAAAAATGAAGCCCCAGAAGTCCACTTTCCAATGGTGGTGGCCTCATAGCTAAAATCCAAGCGAACAAAATTATAGGCCTAATTTAGCGAGGGCTACTTGACTCTCTCTTAACGGTTCATACCCAACTTCTTCCCCAACTTGGTTTCCTCCCTCTCCTCCACTTTTCTTCAAATCCAAACCTATAAATAAGGAGTTTTGAAATATTTTTCAAAGAGTTCACCTCTCTTTCATTTATTTTCACTTTGTCCTTGCTCAGTTTACCGAAGAGCGCAACATTTAACGAAATGCGAGCCTCGAAACATCATAGAAACTTTTTTTCAAAAATGTTTTGAAAGAGAGGGTTTTAAGGTCTAAAATCATTTTGGTTAAAATCTTTTTGGTCCAAAAATGGGGTGTGAGGTTGGGATTTGGAGCTCCTCTTGCTGAAGAAATCGAACCTTTGCACTGCACAATTTCCATCATCAAGTAAGCAATCAGTGACGCCCAGGTCTTAAGGGCGGTCAAAAATGGGGTGTCTACACTTGCTGATTCATTTTATCTATTCCTTAGGCTTAACAGATGGCCCATTTCACAGAGTTCCAACTCATTTGCACACCTTTCATTAGATTTCCCATTTGGCCCAATTGTTATCAGAATTTGATAGTTGTGTTAATTTAGCCCCAAATAATATATCAATCACATATGTGATAACTTAATGCCAAATTAAATTACATTTTAACACGTATAGTTATGTAGTTAGATATATTATTTTATTCTTCTTCTTCTTCTTCTTATTTATTTATTTATTTATTTAACTTTTTGGTGTCATTTTACTTTGGCCCAATCCTTAAAATAATTATATATCATTTTTTTAAATAATATATTATCACATACAACCATTATTATATATATATATATATATATATATATATATTTATGTGGTATTTAATTAAAAATTTAGGGTGTCATAATTCTCCCTTCCTAAATAGAAGTTTGTTCTCAAACTTGATGTACCTTAGTTTACGAAGAGGTGTGGGTATTTGCTCGCATTTGACTTTTAGTTTCCCACGTCGCTTATTTGATTTGATGATTTCTCCATAAGAATTTTACAAGAGGTATAGTCTTGTTCTGGAGAACCTGATCACGACGATCGAGAATCTGCATTGGTTGTTCTTCATAAGAGAGATCCTCTTGAACTTCCAGGTTCTCATAATCGACAACAAGCTCTGGGTCTCAGAGATACCGTCTAAGCATCGAAACGTGAAACACATTGTGGACATTGGACAGTTTAGGTGGCAGTGCAAGGCGATATGCCACCGAACCAATCCTTTCCAGTATCTCGAATGCCCCGATGTAACGTGGGTTTAACTTGCCTCGATTTCCAAATCGGAAAACCCCCTCTTGTTGGTGAGATCTTTAGGAACACATGATCTCTTATTTGAAATTTCAAGTCCCGTCTCCGTGTATATGCATAGGTTTTCTGGCGGCTTCGGGTAGTGTGGATTCACTGTTGGATGAGTTGAATTTGATCACTTGTCATCTGTACGATTTCAGGGCCTAATAACCTCCTGTCTCTGACTTTTGCCCAATACAGAGGTGATCGACACCTTCTTCAATACAGTGCTTTGTACGGTGCCATTCCAATGCTTGCTTGGTAGCTGTTGTTATAGGCGAATTCCACTAAAGGTAGATGCTCATCCCGATTATCTTTGAGGTCTAACACTCACACACGTAACATAGCCTCCAAGGTCTAGATTGTTCTTTCAGATTGCCCATCAGTTTGCGGGTGATAAGCAGTACTAAACTTCAATGTAGTCCCCAAAGCCATTGCAATTTATTCCAAAAGTGAGACAGAAAGCGGGGGTTTCGGTCAGATATGGTTAAAACTGGGGTACCGTGCAAACGAATGATTTCCTTTATATATAGAGTGGCGAATTTAGTAAGGGAGTACGTGATTTTGATTGGTAGAAAATGCGCCGACTTCATCAATTGATCTACTATAACTCATATTACATCATTCTTCGAGATTGACTGTGGTAGCCCAACCATGAAGTCCATAGTAATGTGTTCCTATTTCCATTCAGGAATAAGGAGTGGTTGCAGCATTCCTATTGGTCTCTGATGTTCTGCTTTAACCCGTTGACAATGCAGGCATTTGGAGAGGTGGCTTGCTATATCTCTTTTCATTCCTGTCCATCAGTAATGTTCATTCAGATTATGATATATCTTTGTATTGCTAGGGTGGACTGCAAACCTCGAGCCATGAGTTTCTAATAATATCTTTTTCTTGAGCTCTAGAAAGTCGGGTACGCAAACTTGATTTCAAAATTTTAGTATCCCATTGCTTATAGTGAAGTCAGGATCAGGCATACTTCTGTGCTTCTCATATTTTTTCTTCAAAAATCTATCTTCACATTGGCGTGTTCTAATTTCTTCAATCAAGGTAGATTTTACGGTTATGTTGGTGAGTAATCCATTGATTTGGCAGGAAATGAGAGTACATGCCAGACTTTTGGTTGTCTTTTGGCTCAGTATGTCTGCCAACCATGTTAGCTTTACCTGGATGGTGATGGATCTCTACATCGTAGTCTTTCATAAATTCTAGCCACCCCTGTTGCCTCATATTCAGTTCTTTATGTGTAAACAGATATTTAAGACTCTTATGATCAATGTAAATCTCACAGGTTGCACCGTAGAGATAATGACGCCGGATTTTGAGGGCGAAGATTACCGCAACTAATTCTAGATCATAAGTTGAGTAGTTCTTCTCGTGAGTCTTTAGTTGACGTGAGGCATATACAATGACTTTTTTATTTTGCATAAGGACGCAACCCAAACTATTGTATGAGGCATCGCTATAAATTACGAACCCTTCTGTTCCTATAGGAAGTGCTAGTATAAGAGTTGTTACAAGTCTATTTTTCAACTCTTGGAAGCAACGTTCCTGTTTGTCATTCTATTCAAAGGGTGTGTTCTTTTGAGTTAGTTGGGTCAAGGCTGATGCTATCTTTGAGAAATCTTGCACGAAGCGTTGGTAATGGCCAGCTAGACCTAAGAAACTTTGAATTTCTGACACAGTAGTAGGTCGTGGCCAATCCAAGATTGCTACAACTTTTTGGGGGTCAACCGAGATGCCATCTTTGTTAATGACGTGATCGATGAAGTGTACACTAGTGATCTAGAATTCGCATTTCTTCAACTTGGCATAAAGTTTGTGATCACGTAATGTGTGTAGAACCATTCGCAAGTGCTGCTCATGGTCTCTCGGTGATTTGGAGTCCTCAATGAAGATAATGACGAACTCGTCAAGATAGGGTTTGAACACTCGGTTCATGAGGTCCATGAAGGCCGCTGGAGTATTTGTGACGCCAAATGACATGACGAGAAACTTGTAGTGCCTGTAACGGGTTCTGAAGGTAGTCTTTTCGATACTTTCCGTTTTGACTTTTAGTTGATGGTAGCCAGAACGCAAGTCGATTTTCGAGAATACTTGGGCGCCTTGTAGTTGATCGAACAAGTCATTAATTCATGGCAGAGGGTACCGATTCTTGATGGTGACCTTGTTCAACTCTCGGTAATCGATGCATAACCTCATCGTGCCATTCTTTTTCTTTACGAACAATACTGGAGCTCCCCAGGGTGAGGTACTAGGTTGAATGAAGCCTTTGTCTAGTAGTTTCTGAAGTTGGGTCTTTAGTTCTTTCAATTCTGTCATCGACATACGGTAAGGAGCTTTCGATATCAATTGTGTACCAGGTTGGGTTTCAATGGTGAATTCGATTTTCCGGTCAACTGGGGTACTAGGTAGGTCTTCAAGAAAGACATCTAGGAATTCTCTAACCATGGGAATCGCATCAGCGGTGGGGGCCTCTTTTTGTGTATCGATTACAAAACAGATATAATTATAACAACCCTTTCTTAGAAGTTGTTAGGCTGTCATGGAAGATATAAGACAGGGATGGGTGAAATTCCGGTTCCATCAAAGGCAAGCTCGACTTGGTTTGGTAGCCGGAAGGAGACCTTTTTGGCTTTACAATCGATAGAGGCGTGGTTGGTAGTCAGCCAATGCATCCCTAAGATCACATCAAAGTTCCCAATGTGGAGGGAAATCAAGTCTACGTATAAAGTTTTTCCTTTTAAGGATATAGTACATGGTTTGTACACATTAGTACTAAGGACAAAATTACCAAAAGGAAATGACACAGACAATATATATCCTAAGGGTTCGGGTGTTGATGCCAATTTGGCAGCAAAGTGTAGTGCAACAAAAGAATGAGTTGAACGAGAGTTAATGAGAACATGAGTTAAATGACCACAGACAGAAAGTGTACCTAACATATCATTTTCGGTAACTTCTTGTTTTCCAGGTACCAAGGCAAAAGCCCTTCCTTGGCATTTTTGGTCCTTCCTCCCTCTAGATCTTGCGGGTTTTTTGACTGGTCCAGAGGGGCCGGCTGTAGGATTGGTAAGCTTTGGACAATCCTTCAGCAAGTGGCCAACTTGACCGTATTTAAAGCATGCTCCTGTGTCTCAATAGCATTGTCCCCATTGAGCCTTCCCATAAGTAAGACAAGTTGGAATAGTGCCACCTTGGGGGTTAGTAGGACCTTGATTGCCTGAACTGGTTGTGCCTGTATTTATCCTCTTGGGAAGCGCAACACCAAATCTTCTATTGGCTCTTTTCTAAAATCGCTTCTTTTGGCTTAGTTCCCCGGAACGGGAGGCTTTAATCCATTTTTCCATGATGTATGCTCAATCCACCACTTCCACATAGGTTGGTAGTTTCAAAACTTCAAGCCTATCCTTGATTTCAACATCCAATCATGCTTCGAATTTCCTTACTTTTTGAGCTTCGGTGGGGATGACATATGTCGCAAATTGAGCGAGTTGTGTAAACTTGCTCTCGTATTCAGCCACCGTCATGATTCCTTGCTTTAGATGTATGAATTCTGACGCCTTTTGTTCCCACAGCGAATCTAGAAAGTATTTTTCATAAAATACTTTCAAGAATCTTGCCCTAGTCATGATTTCTTCTTTATCTAGGGTGAGAAGCCACCATTCCTGCGCATTATCTTTGAAAGTGAAAATGAAGAAAGTTACCTTTTGTGTCTTTCGGTGCGGGGTAAGGTGCAAAAAATCTTTTCCATGTCTTTAACCCAAGCGTCTGCTACCATTAGATCTGGACCACCGGTAAATGTGGTGGGTTTTAGATCCTGGAATTGTTTTATTGTAATCGACTCTTCTCGCCGTTCTAACATCCCATTGTTTATGTTGGTTTGTAGTGCTTGCAAAAAAGCTGATAACTACTCTTTCCATGATTATTTCCATTGATTCAGTTCCGTTGACAGATGACTCACTTCCGTTACCATTATTGGCCATTCTACAAAGTAATAAATGAGGCTTTACATTCATAACGTAGCGTATATATCGCAACATATATATACAATACTAACTTTACTATTTTTACAAATATAATATTACATCCTTGTCACAAAAATAAAAACTTGTGTTAGTGTCTAACCCCTTTGGTACCAAAAAAAAAAAAAAGGAATCAGAACTCATCATGGTTAGCTTATAAAAGAATTTTCTTCTACAAAATTTAGATTGGTGGGTCAAACAATCATAGGAAGTACTGTTGTATAAAAAACTCAACCTCCCATCCTAATTGTACCACATCAAAACAAACCCACGCTGCCTGGACTATATAAATGGGGACAAACTGTAGGTATCCCCAGAATGCTCGATCAACGATCCATCCAGGTATCTCGATGTATGATAAGTCATTACTAAAACCAACATTCTGAATATTAATAATTTCCAAAGGGTTAGGGATATTGGGGAATATGTAGTCTTCGGGATAAACATTTCCCATTCTTTCAGTAAAATCTGAGGGCAAAGGGCCAATTATATAGTGAGGGTAGTCATATCCTGGGGTAAGGCCGAGTATGCAGATGGGTCAGAGATAACGTTCGTGTGTGTAGGCACGACTCTGCCTCCACGATAAGTATGCTACCTCATTAGGATCAACCCGTACATATATTGGCCGACCTATCAATTGGGCAAGGCTTGGATGTAGTCGCCTAACTATGCCTTCCAAGTCTTCCCATCCTTCTAGTGAAGCGGCGGCATGGTACTCTACTAAAATGTCCTCCAAATTTATAGCCTCAAGCTCCTCCCAAAATGCCCCATTAAGATTAAACTCGGACATTCCTACATTACCAGAATTAGTCATAGTACAAACGTGAGATTTTACATAAAAAGACTAATGCCGCAGGTAAATATTTATTTCTTTAATTTATTATTTATTTATTATTTCTAACCATTGTTTTGATACCACCACACACCCCTAGGGGCTTAGGGGTAGAATCGCAACTTACGAATTCTAATTGCACAAATTAAGTGGCATAAGCAGAAACAAAATAAAAGTAAGAAAATAATTAAATAGATAATTAACTTCATTAATTACCCTCCTATTGAAATAAAAAGGAAATACATCCATTGGGTTTTTATTATTTTATTATGCAGTGACATAATATTAGGGAAAAAAAAAAAGAAAAAAACAAAATGTAATAGGTTAGCATTCAATTTTTGTGCGGGTCCCACTATACGAGGTTATAGTTCTTCTTTATATCTCATCATCTGAAAGGAGTAACATCTATAAGCACACAGCAAAGTGAGAAATATTATGCCAAGAGTATAGGGGAACACAAAATAACCATGGATAGTTATTTAAGTTAAAACATTAATGTAACTTAATTTGAATAAAAAGTTATCTACATTAACATAACTTAATTTAAATAAACAAAGTATTTAATTGGCAGAAACTAAAATACATAAATTATGTAAATAAATAACCATAACCACGGTACAAAACATAAAAGAACATAGATCGTTAGAGTGACAGTCAGAACATAGGTCAATAGATCTATGACAAATAGAGGGCCACAATGTGACCAATCAGAAGCTAATGGTTTACTGAAGTCCCCCAAGGCATGGGACTCCCGTGGTAGCACTTACAGAAAATAATTGTTTATAAAATCATTATAAAATAATTATTAAAATTTAAACAAACATGTACATGGGTTTCAATTTAAGAAAATAGAGCTCATAAAATAATTGACGTAATCAAAATATTAATATAATTTACAAAACACAAATTACGTAAAATAAATTATGATAACTCAAAATATACGTAAAATATATTATGATAACTTAAGGTATAATATAACTCCCTTAATATTAATTTCTATTATTTCCCTCCAATTTACGTCGGACTTTCGAGGCCCCTTCCTTACCGTTTCTCCTTCTAATTTTTTTTTTTGCTTCCAATTCACCCTTTTTATACCCGAGCTTTTAGTGGTGACTCACCCTGCAATTAATCACCCTACTTGCTAATTCATTTTATCTATTCCTTAGGCTTAACAGATGGCCCATTTCACATAGTTCCAACTCATTTGCACACCTTTCATTATATTTCCAATTTGGCCCAATTGTTGTCATAATTTTATAATTGTGTTAATTTGACCCCAAATAATATATTAATCATATATTTAATAACCTAATGCCAAATTAAATTACAGTTTAGTAGGTATAGTGATGTAATTAGATATATTATTATTAATATTAATTATTAATTAATTAATTTATTTAACTTTTTGGTGTCATTTTACTTTGGCCCAATTCTTAAAATAATTATATATCACTTTTTCAAATAATATATTATCACAAAAAACTATAATTATATGTGTGTGTGTGGTATTTAATTAAATATTTAGGGTGTTCTAGATTGTTTTTAAATCCCATGCTTCCAGTTGTACAAAATTTGTAGCCCATTTTGCAACCAACCTGTAGAAGAAGAAGAAAAAAAGAAAAGAAAAGAAAGAAATGAATTTGTTGTTGTTACTGAAAAAAAAAGAAAAAAAGAAAAAACAGAGCATAAACAAAACAACCATCTACAGAGCAAGTGGTACTAAAAAAGCAACTGAAATTTTTTTTTTTATATAGTAATGGCTATTGGGTAGGCTTTAAAATGACAAATGCTGACAAAAACACACCTTTAAAAAGAGTGAGTCAGACTCATGTTTGTACAATCTTTCAAAAATTGGTTTGGCTATAATTCATCTTTTTATTTTTTTTTCATCGCATCACCTCTCTACTTTTCTGTACATCTTTTCATAAAAAGACAAAAAATACACTTTTTTAGAACACTCCAAACCAACCCTGAGCTATCTAGAACTTGCTAACTTAGCACTCCCAACTTGGCATTGTTTTCCACAGCAAAAGTGACCAAACTGGAAGGAAAACTTCCTTCCATGCAATTTAGGATATGTATAAGGTTGACCTTAGACCACCGGAACGAGGTTGTCCACCATTTTTTCCCAAATGTGTGTCATACCTCATCATCACAGCTTCCACATGCTCTACTCTAATAAGAGAGGAAAAAAAAAAACCCCCAAGGCCTATCATCTAGAATAACTAATAGGCCAATAGACACTACTATACTAATACAAAAGTAAATTAATTTCCATTCACTTATAAGCCTATCTAATCAAGATGCAAAAATGATTAAAACTGATGAAATGGTAACACTGCATTAACCATAGAGAAAATAACAAAAGCCCAAAAATATAGAGAAAATTTGATAAATATTGATCATTGGCAAAAAATGCACAAAAATTATTAACAAAAAAATGGAACAATATACAGAATAGAACTACATATATTGTGTTTCTAATAATGTGGATATATTAACATTAACATCAAAGACATCATTTTTTTTCCCCTTTTGGGATAAGTTAAAGATATCTCATGGATAGTTAAACAAAGATCACTGCTTTGCATAATACAAATCAATGTATTCAATCATATTGAATTTTGAATATCCAAGTTCTTCAAATTGATCCAAAAATGACAATTTGGAACATTGAAAAGCAAGAAAAGACCAAGATATTCATAAAACAGAATCACATAGTTCCCAAGACATTCACAAGCAAAATTACTGGAATTGAGTACTCTGCTTCATCAAATGTAGAGTCCTAATCAATTAGAAGAACGAAAATTCCAACTCAATCACCATAACACTAGATAAAAATCATCAAGAACTTCCCAGCCTTCATTTTTCTTCACCTTATACAAACTACCTCTGTACCCAAAAGCATAAAAGGAATTTGAAACCATCAGTCACCAAATAATTAACAATAAAATAATAATTATACCAAGTTGAACGATTATATGTGCAATTAGATCCACAACCCTTATCTATCTATTCTAATATATAAAGCCTACAGCTGAGTTGGAGTAAATTTGTCACGATTTTTAGTTTTTCTAAAATACCCTCATAACTCATCAAATTCTGTAACTTCTTGCCTCATATAACTAAATATAACTATCCAAATCAAAGTCACATCAAATCTTGTTACTTCCTGCTATTTTAAGAGCACAACCATCCGTGCACGCACAAGGCTAGTCCCATTAACCCATACCATACCCACAAATAATTGATAGCACATGAAATCCAATCATTATTCTTCTAATTTACAATATTAATCGAATTAGGGATGAATTCTAGAAATCAAAACACCAAAAGCAATGAATATAACAATAGAACACTTAACCAGACTAGTAAATTTCACAAACAACAAGTGCGATCAAAACGAAAAGCAAGAATTAAGTTTTTTTTTTTCTTTTCTTTTGTATATTACCCAAAATTGTATCAAAATCAGTGATGTAGACAGGCTCTTATGGTTATCAAAAAGATCAATTACGGAACGAGAGAGAAAGAGAGAGTGCAGTATATCATATATACAAAAACCCATATGGCCATTGAGGAGATTTATACATAAAGAAAGAAAGTTCAATCCTTTTGAAACTGAAACTACGAAAACCCATCAAATACATGGAAGTTCACGCACATACGGACACCTTACTCTGGCAACAAATTGGTAACGATGAGCAAGACACACACAAGCATATATGCACATATATATATAGAGAGAGAAAGAGAGAGAGAGAGAGAGAAAGGGTTGAGATAGACAGAGAACGTAGTACCTTCTTCGCTTTGCTCCTTCCTTCAACTCTCCATCTCTCTGCGATGAGACGATTCGGACCCTTCTCTTCTCCCTGCGATTTTGCGCCTTTGAACCCTTCTCTTCTCTATGCCTAACTCGTTCTATGTTCCTTTTGATGAGAAGTCAAAGGGTTGGAAAGTCGTATTTTGATATATTTATTTTGTTTTTGAAATATATTTTTTTGGTGTTTGGTACTTAGAGTTTTTTTTTTTTTTTTTTTTTTTTTGGCGCCTATTTTTTTCAATCATAACATTCACAACTATCATTGTATGTCGTGTAAAGCATAATATTTTTAATGGCTGATTTTTTGTGCGCTATTGAAAGTGTAATATTTTTAATGGCTCGCGTATGCGTGTCGTATATAGTTGATGTATTAACGACATGCATATGCATGTCATAAAAAGTTTTTATTATTTATGGCTAACATTGCAAGTCATAAAAAACTCATCGCTATTAACATTCACGACCTACACAATAGACATGTCATGGTTGGGAAATTATTTACGACATGTAAAAAAAAGAAAGTCATGAAAGTGAGAAACCATGGCTTGCATTTACTGTATGTCGTTGATGTAAAGCTGTAAAAACCTAATTTTGTTGTAATGAATTCACTTTTGTTAGGTAATTAGGAGAGAAATATCTGTCTAGTTGGTGTGTGTTCAGATTTCTCATTCAGTCATGCTACATACCACTAAATTTCTACCACTAACACCATCACTAATGATGTGGCAAGTCAAAAAAAAAAAACTAAGACACAAAACACATGTGGCAGTGGGTGGGACCCACTGCCACATCCCTAGTGCAACCACTAATTAGTGGTCTGCATCATTTTTCTTTCTCATTTGTTAAGAACACAATGTAAGCAATATCACATGGTATTTTAAATTATTTAATAAATTTTCACTAATCACAAAATATATTGGGACTTGAGATACGAAATTATATATAATTCCATTTTGGATTGTATAATCTAGTCCGACCCTTTAGGCAATTACAATTTTGTTATGTAGCTCCTTATGGATGTATAATTATTGTAAAAGATTAGATTAATTTGATAATTATTATTATATAATTTTGTCATTTTTATGTTCAAAAAAAAGATTGTCTATTTCCAAAAATATATTTTCTCTCTATCAAAAAGATAGAGAGATTTTTTAATTTTTTTTTATTTCTAGTACTTACTTACCAATTAGTCCAAGTTAATTTTTTTATAACTCATTTAGTCCAACAGTCATTCAAAAAACTAAAAATCTCAATTATAGATTAGCACAAAAAATAAAAATTAAATCTACATTTTAGGAGAAAATCATACTAGTTTGAATACTTACCTCATTTATCTATATAAAATCTTGGAAGATAATAAATATTTTATTTAAAATCTTACTCTTTATATATATATATATATATGCATATTGTGAGTTTCTTATAAACAGGAAAGTTAAAAATGTAAACGTTCCTATAAATAAAATAGACTATAGCTTGTGTATAACAATGGCAAAAAAACGATTGTCCCTCGCCATTCGTCGTGAGACCACCATCATCTTTATCACCGGTCTATAACTAGCCTCCTCTTCCAAATGACTTTTCATGGTAAGACCTTATTCCAAAATAATGGTGAAGAAACAACTATAGTGATTTTTTGACGTTTTGGCAAAAATTAAAAGTTGCCAAACGAGGCCTAAAACAGAATGGTTTTTGAGAACGACTAAGATTAATTCATATATGTACTTAACATTGAATTTACTTGGATCAAAATAAATTTCCTCTCTACAATAATTTCCTAACACCTTCCTCCCATTATTCATGCCCCATATATCTCCATCTCGAAGCACAACTTATTGGGCCCCATTTCGAAGCCAATTTTAATAATCCAAAGTGTTTAATTTTTAAACTATATCGATTAGAATATACCTACAAAAAAAGTTGATCGGATATCAATAACCTTGTAATCAAAACACATCTGTATTTAATTTTATATTTCAAATTACACTTATCATTCATCTATTTAGATATAGATATTATTTGATGAAAGAACTACGGATATCTAATCAACTTAAATTTTTGCAAGTACATTCTACTCTATATACTCTAAAAAGTTAATGGTTTGGATTATTGAAATGATCCCCAGAATGGGCCCAATAAACTGTGCATTAGTGGCTGTTGCGCACTATATGAAACAACCACCCCAAATCTCTCTCTCTCTCTCTCTCTTATTTTCCAATTGTTGGATTCACTAATCGTTTTTCATTTTTGGATAAAATATATTAATTTATTGAATCAATTAATTATTGATTCGTAGAAATTAATCTATGTTTATTTTCATAAAATCCTCTAATCTTAAAATTATTCTTTTGATACTTTAGTTACTAACCAAGTGTTTGAGAGAGACATTTTCAAAAAACATTGTGGTTTATTATATAGTCTAAAATAGCTTGAGTGTTTTTGCTTTGTAAGCTTGTCAATGTATTTTGATGTTATGTAATGGCCTATGAACACAGTGGGCTTGGATGTGCTACAAGTGGTAGAAATATGAGATAAGTTGGTAGCTTGGATATTTGACGTTCACTTAGTGGATTTGTTGTGTTCTCAACTTTATTCACATAGCTTATTAGAGAGCTTCGATGTTGTATATGTTATTGTTCAGCTGTGCCACTAATTAAGTTGGCATAGTAATGTTTAATTTGGGAGTGTCATTTTCTGTTTGATTACTATTGTATAATATCTTAAATTTTACACTTTCATTGGACCATTTTAATTTGTCAAATTATTAAAAAGTTAAAAAGAGTTATATTATTTTTTACATTTCACTATTGCTAAAAGATTAGTATAGCTAATTTGTAGAAGTTGTAGTTTTTATAGCTATAAATATTAAAGGACAATATATCACAAAAACATTATACTAGAACTATTCATTTGCTATATGATTTTATATTTAGCTTGGTTAGTTATATTATTTATTATATAATATGAATTGTGGGAGCCGAATAAATAGAGGAACGAAATCTGGTATACCCGAGGAGCCGGGAATTGAACGGCTCCATTCGGCTCAACTGGGACGCCGACTACGTACTTAAGGCCGAATAGACTTGAGAAGGCATATCAGGACAAAAGAAAGAATATTAAATAAAAAGTAGACTCTGGCCCCGAAGCCCAGAGAATGGATATAAATACAAGAGCTTCAGATTTGTAAAGGTATGTAAGAATCACTTCTAAAAACTTAGTGAACAAGCTTTCTTGAGTAGAAGAACTGACTTGTCCGTCGGAGTGCTAATTCCGGCACCCCCGACCGGAGTATTTGTATCTTTGCAGGTGACTAGCTGAGGATCATTGGCGTCTTCCAGGATTCGAAGAGTATTTCCAAACCATCTCCCCACAATTGGCGCCGTCTGTGGGAATACTCAAATATATCTATGAAAGACGTGACTGACGATCCTCCGATAGCCACCGACGAGACCGCACAGAGAGACGACTTCACTCCGGCAAATACGCTCGGAAAGGAAACTGTCGCGCAGCGACGCGCCTCGAACTCCAACTCACCAATGACTTAAACGAAGGAGACGATGCAAGCGATCGTAGAACAAGCCAGACAGATCCAACAGAGTTTGGACAACATCATCGCTGAGAACGAACGCCTTCGCCGCGATTTGGCCTTAGAAAAAGTAAAGTCCGAACAGGCAGGGCTCAAAGTTCCTGAGCGATTCCCAAGGGCAGGTCCTCAACGACCTCGAGGTCGCCGCGCCTTAACCGATTACCTTGATACGGTGACAGAGGACTCACGTCGCCAAAGGCGTCCCGATTGACACCGTACATATGATATACAGCCTGCCGATAGCCCCGACTGTACATGCAATCCAGTCACTTCCGTGCCGCAGCATCAGCTCACCAAAAAAGACCCCGGCTCTGAGAAGCGCCAGCATCACTTCGACGACTCTGATTTGAGCGGCGTAACACTCCCCAGTAGTCCTCTGGTTGTCGCACTGCGCGTAAACAGATTCACCGTCGAACGCGTCCTTATCGACCAGGGAAGCACTTCGGAGGTTATGTACTATAAAACCTTCGTCAAACTCGGGTTCAACGATTCGGATCTGTCCGCTCCTTTCCACTATTCGGCTTCAACGCCAACCCGGAGTACCCATTGGGAAAGATCAGTCTACCCGTTCGAGCTGGCTCCAGAACGGTGGACGTGGAATTCTTGGTCGTCAGGTTACCGTCCCGTACAATCTCATCATGGGGCGATCATGGTTGCATACCCTGCAGGCCGTCCCAAGCACCTACCACCAGCTGCTACGTTTCCCAACGGAATACGGCGTTGAGCAGATCCGTGGCTCTCAACAGTCAGCGAAAACATGTTATCTTCTCGCCGCCAAGACGCCGAAGGAACTGCAAGTAAATTCCATCGAAGTGCCCAGTCGAGAGGTTCTGGATGACGTCGGGCGTCAACCAAACGAAAAGGCCACGGAAGGTTTAGACCGGGTTGACATTGATGGAAGCCCGGAAAAGTTTTTTATGATCGGCGCCTCTCTGAGCCAGGTCGACAGACAGCAGCTGATCACTTTCTTACTCGGCAACCTCGACGTCTTTGCGTGGACTCCATACGAGATGCCGGGAATAGACCCGTCAGTCTCACAACACCATCTAAATGTCGACCCCCGGTGCAAGCCGATCATTCAGAAAGGCCGGCGATCCTCCGCAGAACACACCGCCGCCGTTGTAGAAGAAGTTGACAAACTGCTTGACGCCGGGGCAATCAGAGAAGTCACCTACCCCACGTGGCTCTCCAACACAGTGGTGGTGAAAAAGAAAAATGGAACTTGGCGAGTGTGCGTCGATTTCACGGATCTGAACAAAGCTTGCCCCAAAGACTGCTTCCCCTTACCAAGAATTGACCAACTCGTCGATGCGACGGCACGCCACCGGCGCATGAGTTTCCTCGATGCCTACAGGGGCTACCATCAGATCGCCATGAATCCGGATGATCAGGACAAAACTGCATTCCTCACTCCAAGAGGAACCTACTGCTACAGGGTTATGCCTTTTGGACTGAAGAATGCAGGGGCAACTTACCAAAGACTGGTCACCACGATGTTCAAAGAACAGCTCGGACACACTATGGAAGTATACATCGACGACATGGTGGTCAAATCCAAAGAAGAGCAAAACCATATAGCCGATCTGGAAAAGACATTCAACCCTACGCAAATACAGAATGAAGCTAAACGCTTCCAAATGCGCATTCGGATCGGCTCCGGCAAATTCCTGGGTTATATCGTCAACCACCGAGGAATCGAAGCCAACCCGAGGCAAGTCACAGCAATTTTGGAACTGAGTTCCCCCCGTTCTGTGAAAGAAGTCCAAAAGTTGATGGGAATGGCTGCTGCACTCAACAGGTTCATCAGCCGATCTACAGACCGCTGCAGACAATTCTTTCAAACACTACGTCTGGGCAGAGCTTTCGAATGGTCCGCCGAATGCGAAGCAGCTTTTAACGGGCTGAAGACCTACCTCCGGACAGTACCTCTTCTAACAACACCCGCCACCGGTGACCCCCTCATCTATATCTGGCAGTCTCCGACAGGGCTGTCAGCGCCGTATTATTAAAAGAGGAGGAAGGGCAGCAACAGCCAGTGTATTATGTGAGCAAGGCAATGGTGGACGCCGAAACACGCTACCTACCGCTGGAAAAACTCGTCCTAGCCTTGGTCATGGCAGCAAGAAAACTGATGCATTACTTCCAAGCACACAGCATTAGGGTGCTAACAGACTATCCCCTTCGATCAGTACTACGGAATGCAGAAGCATCAGGGCGTGTTTCGAAGTGGGCTCTCGAACTCGGCCAATACGACATTCAGTTTTTACCCAAAACTGCAATCAAGGGGCAGGTGCTTGCCGACTTTGTTGCCGAATTCACAGGAGGGCTTGCCGACCTCAAGCCTGATGACGTCCAGCCAAAGGCCGAAGATCGGTCAAAGCCAGATTGGAGAATTTATGTTGGGGACATTTGGCAATTATACTGTGATGGATCATCTAACCAACGGGGCAGCGCGCGCGCGCGGCGTAGTAATTATGTCTCCAGACGGCGCAGTAATTGAGCAGGCCGTCAAGCTCGGCTTCGAAGCATCAAATAACGAAGCCGAATACGAAGCCCTTTTAGCCGGACTGCGGAACGCGCATCTGCTCGGCGCGCGGCGGCTGTTGGTGTTTTGCGACTCAAAATTGGTAATCAACCAGCTAAAGGGGGAGTACGCGGCAAGAGACGAGCGTATGGCGGCCTATATGAAAACGGCTAACTCCTTGCTGACAAAATTCGACCATCATGAACTAAACCAAATAACACGCGATCAAAATACACACGCGGATGCCCTGGCCTGCTTAGCCTCCGCCATCAACTCCGAGCTCAAGCGTACCATCGAAGTAGGTTTCGTCCCGGAACCAAGTATCGGCCCTCCGGAGGAAACCCACATCAACATTATAGAATCCGCTCCAAGTTGGAAGGACCCCATTGCTGCATTCCTTTCTTCTGAGCAACTCCCAGAGGACAAAAAAGAAGCACACAAACTGCGAAACAAGGCCCTGCGGTACTACTTAGATCCACAAGGAGGGCTTTACAAAAAGTCCCTCTCTGGACCATACTTGGAATGCGTGCACCCGGACAGAGTAGAGGAGCTGCTCACTGAGATACATGATGGCAGCTGTGGTGCCCATTCGGGGGGACGCTCCCTGGCCCATCGGGCGATAACACAGGGATATTATTGGCCGACGATGAGAGCCGACGCAGAAAATTATGTCAAGAAATGCGAACAATGCCAAAAGTTCTCCCCACTAACCATCAGCCGGCAGAAGCTTTGAATTCTATCACAAGCCCCTGGCCGTTTGCTCAGTGGGGACTCGATATCGTAGGACCATTGCCAAGGGCCCCAGGGAACAAGCGATTTCTAATCGTAGCAACCGATTACTTCACAAAGTGGGTCGAAGCGGAGGCTCTAACCCATATACGGGATTCCGACATTAAGCGCTTCGTGTGGAGGAACATCATTACACGATTCGGCATCCACGAGCATTGATCTCGGATAATGGTACTCAGTTCGATTGTGGCGTATACCGAGAATTGTGCAGCAAATATGGTATTGAGCCTTACTTCTCTACGCCAGCCTACCCCCAAAGTAACGGTCAAGCGGAAGCTTCAAACAAATCCATCTTGAACGGCATCAAAAAGAGGCTGGAAAATGCCAAAGGCAGATGGGTTGAAGAGTTGCCGAGTGTACTGTGGGCCCATCGAACAACGCCAAGACGATCTAGGAGAAACGCCGTTTGCCTTATGCTTCGGAACCCAGGCAATCTTACCCCTAGGGATCGGCTTGCCAACTTTGAGATCGCAAGCCTTCGACACAGGCCGAAATGACATGATGCTCGCCTGGACCTGGTTCTGATCGAAGAACGAGAGACCGCGCCTTAGCATCCATGGCACGCTATCAGCAGCAGCTCGCCAAGTCATACAATCTTCGAGTTCAGTTGCGCCGCTACAATCCAGGAGAACTGGTCCTAAAGAAGGTACTGCCAGCCGACCGGAGGCCAGCCGATGGAAAGCTTGGTCCGAACTGGGACGGCCCCTATCAGATAGATTCCGTGCAGGCGTAGGGGCATATCGGCTCTCGACATGTCAGGAAGAAGCCTGCCACGGCCGTGGAATTCAACACATCTACGTAAATTTTATCAATGACCCGACCTGTGGGCTTGATACTTGTACACATGTCGTTGTAATGCAAGGTTTCGTGTTTTTACATGTTTGCGCTCAACATTAGGGCCAAACGAAAGTCTCCGGATTCGGAGCGCCCTTCGTGGATGTCACGATTGGCCAAAATAAGTCTCCGGATTCGGAGCGCCCTTTGGTGCACGACATTAGGGCCGAATAAGTCTCCGGATTCGGAGCGCCCTTTGGTGCACGACACCTTAGGGCCGAATAAGTCTCCGGATTCGGAGCGCCCTTCGTGGATGTCACGATTGGCCAAAATAAGTCTCCGGATTCGGAGCCCCTTTGGTGCACGACACCTTAGGGCCGAATAAGTCTCCGGATTCGGAGCGCCCTTCGTGGATGTCACGATTGGCCAAAATAAGTCTCCGGATTCGGAGCCCCTTTGGTGCACGACACCTTAGGGCCGAATAAAGTCTCCGGATTCGGAGCGCCCTTCGTGGATGTCACGATTGGCCAAAATAAGTCTCCGGATTCGGAGCCCCTTTGGTGCACGACATTAGGGCCGAATAAGTCTCCGGATTCGGAGCGCCCTTCGTGGATGTCACGATTGGCCAAAATAAGTCTCCGGATTCGGAGCCCCTTTGGTGCACGACATTAGGGCCGAATAAGTCTCCGGATTCGGAGCGCCCTTCGTGGATGTCACGATTGGCCAAAAAGTCTCCGGATTCGGAGCCCTTTGGTGCACGACACCTTAGGGCCGAATAAGTCTCCGGATTCGGAGCGCCCTTCGTGGATGTCACGATTGGCCAAAATAAGTCTCCGGATTCGGAGCGCCCTTTGGCATGACCCTTAGGGCCGAATAAGTCTCCGGATTCGGAGCGCCCTTTGGTGCACGACCTTGGCCGAATAAGTCTCCGGATTCGGAGCGCCCTTTGGGTCACGATTGGCCAAATAAGTCTCCGGATTCGGAGCCCCTTTGGGCACGACCTTAGGGCCGAATAAGTCTCCGGATTCGGAGCGCCCTTCGTGGATGTCACGATTGGCCAAATAAGTCTCCGGATTCGGAGCGCCCTTTGGTGCATGACATTAGGGCCGAATAGTCTCCGGATTCGGAGCGCCCTTCGTGGATGTCACGATTGGCCAAAATAAGTCTCCGGATTCGGAGCGCCCTTTGGGCATGACCCTTAGGGCCGAATAAGTCTCCGGATTCGGAGCCCCTTTGGTGCACGACACCTTGGCCGAATAAGTCTCCGGATTCGGAGCGCCCTTCGTGGATGTCACGATTGGCCAAATAAGTCTCCGGATTCGGAGCCCCTTTGGTGCACGACACCTTAGGGCCGAATAAGTCTCCGGATTCGGAGCGCCCTTGTGCACGACTTGGGCCAATAAGTCTCCGGATTCGGAGCGCCCTTCGTGGATGTCACGATTGGCCAAAATAAGTCTCCGGATTCGGAGCGCCCTTTGGGCATGACCCTTAGGGCCGAATAAGTCTCCGGATTCGGAGCCCCTTTGGTGCACGACACCTTGGGCCGAATAAGTCTCCGGATTCGGAGCGCCCTTCGTGGATGTCACGATTGGCCAAAAAAGTCTCCGGATTCGGAGCCCCTTTGGTGCACGACCCTTAGGGCCGAATAAGTCTCCGGATTCGGAGCCCCTTTGGTGCACGACACCTTAGGGCCGAATAAGTCTCCGGATTCGGAGCGCCCTTCGTGGATGTCACGATTGGCCAAAAAAGTCTCCGGATTCGGAGCCCCTTTGCACGACACCTTAGGGCCGAATAAGTCTCCGGATTCGGAGCGCCCTTCGTGGATGTCACGATTGGCCAAATAAGTCTCCGGATTCGGAGCGCCCTTGGGCATGACCCTTAGGGCCGAATAAGTCTCCGGATTCGGAGCCCCTTTGGTGCACGACACCTTAGGGCCGAATAAGTCTCCGGATTCGGAGCGCCCTTCGTGGATGTCACGATTGGCCAAAATAAGTCTCCGGATTCGGAGCCCCTTTGGTGCACGACACCTTAGGGCCGAATAAGTCTCCGGATTCGGAGCCCCTTTGGTGCACGATTGGCCAAATAAGTCTCCGGATTCGGAGCCCCTTTGGTGCACGACACCTTAGGGCCGAATAAGTCTCCGGATTCGGAGCGCCCTTCGTGGATGTCACGATTGGCCAAAATAAGTCTCCGGATTCGGAGCGCCCTTCGTGGATGTCACGATTGGCCAAATAAGTCTCCGGATTCGGAGCCCCTTTGGTGCACGACACCTTAGGGCCGAATAAGTCTCCGGATTCGGAGCCCCTTTGGTGCACGACACCTTGGGCCAAATAAGTCTCCGGATTCGGAGCGCCCTTCGTGGATGTCACGATTGGCCAAAAAAGTCTCCGGATTCGGAGCCCCTTTGGTGCACGACACCTTAGGGCCGAATAAGTCTCCGGATTCGGAGCGCCCTTCGTGGAGTCACGATTGGCCAAAATAAGTCTCCGGATTCGGAGCGCCCTTTGGGATGACCCTTAGGGCCGAATGTCTCCGGATTCGGAGCCCCTTTGGTGCACGACACCTTGGGCCGAATAAGTCTCCGGATTCGGAGCGCCCTTCGTGGATGTCACGATTGGCCAAAATAAGTCTCCGGATTCGGAGCCCCTTTGGTGCACGACACCTTAGGCCGAATAAGTCTCCGGATTCGGAGCCCCTTGGGCACGACCCTTAGGGCCGAATAAGTCTCCGGATTCGGAGCCCCCTTTGGTGCACGACACCTTGGGCCAAATAAGTCCCGGATTCGGAGCGCCTTCGTGGATGTCACGATTGGCCAAAATAAGTCTCCGGATTCGGAGCGCCCTTTGGTGCACGACACCTTAGGGCCGAATAAGTCTCGGATTCGGAGCCCCTTTGGGCAAGACACCTTAGGGCCGAATAAGTCTCCGGATTCGGAGCGCCCTTCGTGGATGTACGATTGGCCAAATAAGTCTCCGGATTCGGAGCCCCTTTGGTGCACGACACCTTAGGGCCGAATAAGTCTCCGGATTCGGAGCCCCTTTGGTGCACGACACCTTGGGCCAATAAGTCTCCGGATTCGGAGCGCCCTTCGTGGATGTCACGATTGGCCAAAATAAGTCTCCGGATTCGGAGCCCCTTTGGTGCACGACACCTTAGGGCCGAATAAGTCTCCGGATTCGGAGCCCCTTTGGTGCACGACACCTTAGGGCCAATAAGTCTCCGGATTCGGAGCGCCCTTCGTGGATGTCACGATTGGCCAAATAAGTCTCCGGATTCGGAGCCCCTTTGGTGACGACACCTTAGGGCCGAATAAGTCTCCGGATTCGGAGCGCCCTTCGTGGATGTCACGATAGGCCAAAATAAGTCTCCGGATTCGGAGCGCCCTTCGTGGATGTCACGATTGGCCAAAATAAGTCTCCGGATTCGGAGCCCCCTTTGGTGCACGACACCTTAGGGCCGAATAAGTCTCCGGATTCGGAGCCCCCTTTGGTGCACGACACCTTGGGGCCAAATAAGTCTCTGGATTCGGAGCGCCCTTCGTGGATGTCACGATTAGCCAAAATAAGTCTCCGGATTCAGAGCCCCCTTTGGTGCACGACACCTTAGGGCCGAATAAGTCTCCGGATTCGGAGCGCCCTTCGTGGATGTCACGATTGGCCAAAATAAGTCTCCGGATTCGGAGCGCCCTATGGGGCATGACCCTTTAGGGCCGAATGTCTCCGGATTCGGAGCCCCCCTTGGTGCACGACACATTCGGCCCGAATAAGTCTCCGGATTCGGAGCGCCCTTCGTGGATGTTACGATTGGCCAAAATAAGTCTCTGGATTCGGAGCCCCCTTTGGTGCCCGACACCTTAGGGCCGAATTAATCTCCGGATTCGGAGCCCCCTTTGGTGCACGACACCTTAGGGCCGAATAAGTCTCCGGATTCGGAGCCCCCTTTGGTGCACGACACCTTGGGGCCAAATAAGTCTCCGGATTCGGAGCGCCCTTCGTGGATGTCACGATTGGCCAAAATAAGTCTCCAGATTCGGAGCTGCCTTTGGTACACGACACCTTAGGGCCGAATAAGTCTGCGGATTCGGAGCCCCCTTTGGCGCACGACACCTTAGGGCCGAATAAGTCTCCGGATTCGGAGCGCCCTTCGTGGATGTTATGATTGGCCAAAATAAGTCTCCGGATTTGGAGCCCCCTTTGGTGCACGACACCTTAGGGCCGAATAAGTCTCCGGATTCGGAGCCCCCTTTGGTGCACGACACCTTGGGGCCAAATAAGTCTCCGGATTCGGAGCGCCCTTCGTGGATGTCATGATTGGCCAAAATAAGTCTCCGGATTCGGAGCCCCCTTTGGTGCACGACACCTTAGGGCCGAATAAGTCTCCGGATTCGGAGCGCCCTTCGTGGATGTCACGATTGGCCAAAATAAGTCTCCGGATTCGGAGCCCCCTTTGGTGCACGAAACCTTCGGGCCGAATAAGTCTCCGGATTCGGAGCGCCCTTCGTGGATGCCACGATTGGCCAAAATAAGTCTCCGGATTCGGAGCCCCCTTTTGGCGCACTACACATTAGGGCCGAATAAGTCTATCGATTCGGAGCGCCCTTTGGGGCATGACCCCTTAGGGCCGAATAAGTCTCCGGACTCGGAGCGCCCTTTGGGGCATGACCCTTTAGGGCCGAATAAATCTCCGGATTCGGAGTGCCCTTCGTGGCTGTCACGATTGGCCCTGGCCAAGGCAAGGGCAGATTTATCAATCTAGTCGGCCCTGTTTCACTCGGCCACCCTTTCAAGATGCCTCGGCCAGCCCACGAGTATGAACCACTTAGGCTCTTCACGCTCGCGCCCTGGCCAAGGCAAGGGCAGATTTATTAATCTAGTCGGCCCCATTTTACCCTGCCACCTTTTCAGAGATGCTCGGCAGCCCACGAGTATGAACGTTAGGCTCTTCACGCTCGCGCCCTGGCCAAGGCAAGGGCAGATTTATAATCTAGTTGGCCCCGTTTCACTCGGCCACCTTTTTTCAGAGATGCCTCGGCCAGCCACGAGTATGAACCGTTAGGCTCTTCACGCTCGCGCCCTGACCAAGGCAAGGGCAGATTTATTAATCTAGTCGGCCCCGTTTTACCCTGCCACCTTTTCAGAGATGCCTCGGCCAGCCCACGAGTATGAACCGTTAGGCTCTTCACGCTCGCGCCCTGGCCAAGGCAAGGGCAGATTTATAAATCTAGTTGGCCCCGTTTCACTCGGCCACCTTTTTCAGAGATGCCTCGGCCAGCCCACGAGTATGAACCGTTAGGCTCTTCACGCTCGCGCCCTGGCCAAAGCAAGGGCAGATTTAACAAATATCACCATAAAATTACGGAAACATCAGCACATTGAGCAGAACTCATAACATTTTATAACTACAAAAAATATCGACTTCATTTCTGTATCATAACTGTTATAATATCAACCCCGCATGAAAAACATGAAAAATGTCCGATAAACAAATACAAAATAACAAAAACAAACGGAAAAAACTTTCCCGAAATCATAACAATTGGTTATCGTAAAGATCAACCCTCGGAATCAGTTCTCCAACGGATCGATGTCCACTTGCTCAATATGGTATTGGCATATTCAGCGAAGCTCCAGCTGCAGCAAGGGCCTTGTGCCAACCATGTGTTTGAAGCCCCGATTCTTAAACCGAGAGACCTGTCCACATATTCGGCGAGTCCAGCCTCTTGCCCGGCTTCGAAACATTTTGAGTCGGCAATCTCCTTGCGCCGCCTTCATTTCAGCCAACTCAGCCTCCAGGCCGGCAACTGCCTTTTGGGACAAGCCAAGTGCAGCTTCCATATCGTCGGCCTTCTTCTCGGCCTCCGCTCTCAGCCTATCCGCATGACGAGCTCTCCTACCTCGTCCTCTGCCCGAGAAGCTTCCTGGTTCGCTCTGAGAAATTCGTCCTCGGCCCTTTTCCTCTGAACCTCAACTTCCTTTCGTAATTGACCAATCTGCTTAACGGCGTCGAGATGACGGCGGCCTACATCGGCTATCCTACCAACGGTCTGCAAAAGAAAAATTTCAGAAAACATAACGCGCACAATGTTTGGGTGAAGGAAAAGTCAGAATACGCACCAAAAGGGCCGACTGTGCGGCTAACATTGTCGCATTCAAATCCGGTTCCAACTGGAAAGCCTCCATATCAGATGGCAACGACAAAGACGTTGCCACGCCGAACGCAACCTCTGGGTCTTTACGCGCCGAGGCATCCGAAGGAACCGGCATGTTTCTTACCATCGGTCGAATCACAAAGGGCACAACCTCGCTCGATCCCCCCATTCGAGGACGTTTGCCGCCGTGATCTTCTAAGCCGACCTCACGATCCCTAGCGCGTTTCTCTGCCTTTCCCTCAACATCCTGAACGGCTTTCCCAACCAATGCGGATTCGGCATTCTTATCTGTTGCCGCCTCCTCAACAACTCCTAAGGACTTTGATTCGGTAACTGGGAGAGAATGTTGAGATTCACTGGTGGGCAGTTCGGTCGAAAGGCCCTCCGCTCTTCGCCGTGCAGCTAACCTCTCCGCATTCGCCTTCTTAGCAAGCTTTGTCAGGCTTAACCCAGCCATGTTAGTGGATCCCGAGAGGAGAAGGTTGTCTGTACGTTGAGGAACGTCGTCAACAGAAAGGTTCCCCCGCCCCGATGTAGAGGGAGGATCGACAGAATCCAATACCTCTTCAGATTCGACCTCGGACTGATCTGATTCGGCAGTATCGGATACTTCAGTATTGTCCGAATCGGACCCTTCAAAACCTACCTGTCTCAAGTTTTTGAAGTCGGAAAAAATACGAGCAACAAGAAAATCTTCCCCCTCCGGAATCGGTATGTTTTCCGCAGCCGAAAAGGTCGTATATGTAGGCTCGTAGCAAAGCAGAACGTGAGCCGCTCTTCCCTGCTTGTGAAGACTGCGATGGCCGAAATAACTAAGAGCAATCCTAATATCCGAAAGAACGGCGTCGTCAGTTGAAGCTCGAACTTTTTTCAAATCGCTCCCTGCAAAAGACAAGCCGTAAGACTCAAGAAAACAGGGTATGGCAGATATGAGCATACAACACAAGCAAGAGAGCATTCGGCGACCTGGTTCGCCCCTACGTCTAGGAATAGGATCAACACGGTCCTCCCCTTCGCCGAACTCCCAGTTGCCGCGGACAACGACCATAACATCATCAACTCGTTTCCCAAAACTGGAAAGCATAGTGATTAACTGATGGTCTGTATCCTTAGCTCTGAGGAAGTAACGCCCGTGCCGACCAGAGGACTTGGCCAAAGCATAACAATGCCGAATGGCAGGGATGCCAAGGTTAATTCCAAGGCAACGGTTCAGCGCTACGACCCCCATTATAATTCTAAAGAAATTCACATTGGGTTGGGAAGGGATCAAATCCCAATGGCGAAGAACAGCCCTCAGAAACGGGTGAAGGGGAAAGCGGATTCCACCCTCTGCGATTGACAAGAGGGGAAAGACAATCGTGGTTTCGTCCTCCATCTCCATGTTAAGAGTGCCGTCCGCCACAAACGACAAGTGGACATCGTCAGGAACAGAAAAATGGCGTCTAAAGCCAACAATTCGATCTGACGAAAGGAGGTCTTTCAAATGTTTCGCCATAACCTACTGTCTATGAGAACATGCGACGGAATAAACAAACTAGGAAAAGCTTCAGAGCAAGGGAGAAGAAAACTTACAAAAATGAAGACAGTGTCACATCCGGAAGAATTGCAAGAACGATTCGAAGAGCAACCCAGCAATCAGCGTCATAGAACACGGATTCAAAAGGACATCAGATTCTAAATCATAATAAATAGGCGTGTACGAAGGGTTGGGGAGTTGAGGCGATGATTAAAGGGGGAGAAATTAAACGTCCGCGTGATAAGTCTGATCCCCGAACTTCGGTTCAGAGTATTTGAAAATTGGAACCAAGCATTTCACCCAACTGTCATTGACAGAACGCTTGGGGGGCAATTGTGGGAGCCGAATAAATAGAGGAACGAAATCTGGTATACCCGAGGAGCCGGGAATTGAACGGCTCCATTCGGCTCAACTGGGACGCCGACTACGTACTTAAGGCCGAATAGACTTGAGAAGGCATATCAGGACAAAAGAAAGAATATTAAATAAAAAGTAGACTCTGGCCCCGAGGCCCAGAGAATGGATATAAATACAAGAGCTTCAGATTTGTAAAGGTATGTAAGAATCACTTCTAAAAACTTAGTGAACAAGCTTTCTTGAGTAGAAGAACTGACTTGTCCGTCGGAGTGCTAATTCCGGCACCCCCGACCGGAGTATTTGTATCTTTGCAGGTGACTAGCTGAGGATCATTGGCGTCTTCCAGGATTCGAAGAGTATTTCCAAACCATCTCCCCACATGAATCATACACATACACATGACTTTAATTGTATCAATATACTTAAGAAGTCAAATAAAGTGTTGAAAAAAATAATAATGAATAGCATTTCACTAAACTTTATATTGAAATATTGTCCTTAAATGAGATTATTTAATTTGCATTACTGAAATATATAATCGTTAAATCATTGAAATTTTTACTCATTTATTTTTTAATTTGCATTACGGTTAGAGAGCATCATTTGCGTTGGGAGTACTTTTAGGCATGGGTCATTCACCCAGTATATATATAATATATATATATATAACAATAAATGCTTATAAAGGTAAAAATGTCCATAAAATCTCAAATATGAGAATTAGGATTTGGTGGATCAAATCTTCAAATAATATGATTTATTAGCATACAAGAATATATTTTGGACTAAGGCCATGTTTATTTGGCGGATTAGGTGAGATGAGATTGTGAGTATGGTGGGATTGAGTGATGAGATTAGTAATATAGTGGAATTAAGTTGAAGATGTAAGATAAAGAGTGTTTATTTGTACACCACTGTAGACCCGACTTTCTTTGCGCGCCCCCCTTTCGGAGAGAGCGCAAATTTGGTCTTACTACAGTTCGGACTCCTGTCACGGTTCTAAATCTAATCTCACAAAGTGCAATGTGAGACTGATAAACACCAAAGAGTCCAAATTTGAGAATTGGTTTTGGAAAATCAATTTTGAATGAAAAAACGCTAAACATGGACTGCTTTGCCAGATTATAGAGTCGCCATCTAAATATTTTAGTTTTGGAAAATTTAGGAAACCCTGACTCGTGCCAAAGGCCATGTGTCCGTCATCACCAAAGTTGCCTCGGCTCGAGAACTTAGGTACGAGAGGAGAAGGTCCTGAAATGAGCACCCCCGCTCGGCCGATCAAAGATCGGCCTCTACTACCATGATATGTTGTTTTATAAACCTCATGTGTTCTTATTCTGATTATTAGCTAACTTTACTATGTGACGCGCGCAGCATATAAGTATAGACTAAATCACGAGAATTGGAACAAAACAACTCATGTTTGTTTTCGAAAATGGTTTGAAAGTGCTAATCACAAGTAGGCTAAAGCGCGGATTTGCCACCCTCAAGGTGGGCTTGAAAACATGATTTTGCCACTTCGCAAAGTGGGCTTAAAACTCACAATCATCGAGTTGTTCCAATTCAAGCAATCAAGCCTTCACCCACATACATTCATACAGTTAATCACTTAAGCAAATAGCCTCATGGCAAGCATTCTATCATGGCAACACTCACACCCATGCAAGTATGCTAAAGCGCAAAAACTTACAGTGTACTACGAGCCAAAACAGAAAACTAGTTAGAAATCATGCATGATCCTAACTATACAAGATGCCTAATGCAACACATGCAAAAATACAACTAAATAGACTCGGCTATTTAAGATGTCATATGAATGCAACAATTTGATACATGTATTCAAATAGGTATTGAAATACGATATAGTTTGAATGATGCGCCGAGCCCGGTGCATGCAATACAAATGAATGATGCAAACATGCAAGCATAAGGTATGCTAATCAAAACGTGCCCTAAAACTAACCATCGAAAGAGGTTAAGTAAAAGGGAGAAAGAAGTGGGGTTGAAAGACATGCACACACACACACGCACACTTATTACAACAATATGCCCTCGCGAAGGAGGGTCCGAATAAATAAGCTAACTAGCTACGCTAAATAAGCTACTTATTACAAAATAATTAATTAACTAACTCAGCTAATTAATTATTACAAACCAATTGAAATTGAATAACTAGCTAATCTAAGCTAATTAGAATATTACAAAGATGAATTGAATTAGCTAAACACATTAACTAATTAATTACAAAACCAGTAAATTAACTAGCTAAGTAAAGCAGTAAAATGGCCTTGGGGAAGGGAGACATGCATGCTCGGTGTGCTTCGCCCGAAAATGCATTGCCTTGCCATGAGTTGCCTCTGTTTGCACTCATTGTGATCTCAAAACACTACACAAACTTCCAGATGGCTTCTGCCCCAAAATAGGAACACTTTGGACAATTTCTCCTTCAGGTGGCTGGCCGGCCACCTCAACTGGTTAGTAGGCTACCTCAACTGGCCGGCCAGCCAGTGTAAGTGGTCGGTAGGCTAGTGCAAGTGGTTGGCCGGCCACTTCTCTTTCCAGAATTCTGCCTTTGCTGCAACAGAGAGCAACAGAGCCAAGACAATGTATTTGGCAGGAAATGTGTGTACTACCACCCTCCTCATCATGTCTCAAGCTCAAAGGAGTGTGGTACTTGGCTCTCAAGCCATCAATCAAGCATCTCAATGCATGATGGCTCGAAAACCAAGCTTGTACAAACTTAGTGAATGCGCACATAAGACTTAAAGTGCCTCCATCCCATCATGCATGATCAAGGGTGTTGGCGACCAAGAAATGCGACACGTTTCATCACTTTGAGTATGAAACGTCTCACATTTCTTGTGTTTGGATTAACGTCCGATCCAAACACATGCAATGCAACACACATATGTTATCTTGGCATGTTTTACTTTGCTCAATTCTTGTTTACTCATTTACATTACCAAACCATTCCTTAATTGGTTAAGTTCAATGTGCAAGTCCTCTACGGAGAGGAGGTCAACCAAAAGAATGGTTTAAGGCATAGGAGAGACCATGCCTTTCACTAGGAGGAACCCTCAAAAGAGGGTTAAAGTCATTTAAGCACAAGCCTCAATCCTAAGCATTAAACACAACCTCAAGACTAACCAATCCTCAAAACAAATGAAAAGATGAAGAAGGGAGGGAGGTGGCAGAATTTCAGTGCTAAAATGGCATGAAACACAAGATTCTAACATGTAAACAACTCATGTACAACATATTAGACACTTAAGCATTAAAACTAGTGAAGAGCTTTACACTAGAATCATGTAATATTGAACTCAAACAGCCAAACCAGCTTTGGACAGAGCTCAAACATGTCAAAATAAAGGCCAAAACATGCTGAGATGGAAGTCCATGAGGCAATAAAATCATGTTCAAGTATTGGCTCACAAACAAGGCATAAGGCACAACTCACAAAAGCTATGAAAGAGTGGAATATGTGAGAATATGACTATGCTATATACACTAAAATCATGTGAGAAATGAGGCTAAGGCATGCAAGCAACTCAAGCAAAGAATGCTAGGGACTTTGAAACTCAAAGCTAGTCAAGGGTCTTTACACTACAACCATGCACAACAAGTCTCACATGGCCAAGACCACTCAAAACAGAGCTAAAGCATGCTAAAATAATGGCAAAAACATGCCGAGGTAGAGCTAACACAAGCTAGGATGATAGGCTAAAGCATGAAACATGTTAGGCCAACAAGCATGATTACACTACAAGTGCAAGAAGCAAGCAAGAGTTGACCAAACCAGCCAAAAATAGAGTTATAGCATGTCAAAAAAGTCACAAAAACATGCTGAGATCAAGTCAATAGATGGTAGAAAAACATGCTCAACTATTAAGCCATCTATGCATACAAACAAGATACAAGGAGAGGGGACCACCCCCTCCTATTTTGAGCCTCAAAACCAACTTTCCACCACTAAAATTCCTCTGAGTTTCAGTGGTTAGAAGGCCAAACAAAGGTTACTACAAAGGCTAAGGAAGGTGGCTCAAAAGGCTCTACAAGCCAAAGAGCCAAGGGAGGTGACCACCCTCCTAACCAAACAAGACTCAAACCAACATTTTAAAGCCTTAAAATCAGAGTTTTTAAGAGGTTAAAACAAGCCTTAAAATAGCATGCAAAGGTGGTCAAGCACTTAACTAGAACAAAGCTTAAAAGGGTGAAACTCTTACCCTTGAAGCACAACAACTATTCAACAACAATTCTGAGCCAAAACCAAGTCTAAAACCTCAAATCAAGCTTCAATGGACCTCAGCTCCAAAGTAAAGGTGTTTGACTAGGTGTCTTAGTGCAAATATGTGAAGAAAATGCACTTTCAAGCTCAATATAGCACAATAGAGAGAAAGAGAGAGAGAGAGAGAGGGAGAAGGAAATTTTAGCTCTAAAATTTTGTAACCCCTCTAAAGAGGGAGGGACCTCCCCTTATATAGAGTAAGCAAGCAAAAAGCTTGCTTCATCTCTCCATACACGTGTATGGAGGATGAACTTCAGTGAGCCACAACTGGCTGAAAAGATCTGAAAATATCTAAAAAGGAGAAAAATTGGCCGCCGGCCAGTTAAAGTGGCCGGCCGGCCACTTCCCCTAGCCGGCCGACCACTTCAAGTGGCCTACAAGAGAGAAAAGTGGCCGGCAAGCCCTTCCCCTCCTCCAGGCAAGAGGGATCAAGGTTTGGCTAAAAAACAAGGCCAAAACACAAAGTGTTAAGAGGCTCAAAGACAAGGCACTCAGCCAAGACCTTCGGGCGCTCAAAACAAGCACAAACATGCACAATCATCGCGCGCACAAACGATGACGTCTGAGTCTTAAGGTCGGTCAAAAATGGGGTGTCTACAACCACTAAATTATTGAAATAGGTTTGATGTGGGCCCACATTACCCCAACTAGACCTTTTAATATTGATTTTGTGAGAAATCAAAATATCATGTGACATTGTTCACATGATATTTTGTAGATAAATAAAGAATCACAAAACATATTATGTAGGTGATCAATTGTCTTGTACTATCAGTAAAATTTTTCATTACGTCATTCATTAGAGCACCATGTAAATAATGCCATATGAGAGCACTATGTAGAGTACCATACCTTCTATTGACTAATCACGAATAATAACTGGGTACTAGTAGAGCATCATGTGTCATGGCTTAAATGGTCGCACCTAAATCAATAGTGTAGCAAAAAAGCGTATGGATGAAACATGTTAATTCACTTTTGTTAGTGTGGGGAAATGGGTTGGAAATACTCTTCGGATCCTGGGAGACGCAGATGATCCTCTGGCAGTCACCTGCAAAGACACAAGTACTCCGGTCGGGGGTGCCGGAATTAGCACTCCGACGGACAAGTCAGTCTTCCTCAAGAAAGCTTGTTTACTAAGTTATTAAAAGTGATTTTCTTACATACCTTTTCTAGTTCGTTGCCTCTATATTTATACTTGTTCTTTTTGTGATCCTCGGGACCAGAGCCTACTTTTTCAATCATTATTACTTTCCATTATTCGGCCCTAGGGATCCTTCCCTATTCGGCCTCCATGTCTATGCGGGATGTACGCCGACTAGAGTACAGCTTTTAAGATATATCTCCCCCATCCTTGCTATTTATTCGGCCACCACAATTGCCCCCCGAACTCCCTGTTGACGGTCAGTAAATCGGCGTGTTTGGTTCGGAATTTGAGGAATTTAGTGTCAGGCGGCTTCGCGCGCCCCAACATGTCAGGAAGCACGCGCTTTTGCTCATCATTGCGCTTTCCCGCTCTATTCATGTATACCTCAGCATTTATTGCGATTTGAAACTTTGGCCCTTTCGAATCCATATTTCGTCGATCTTTTTGAGACTTTTGGATTGCCAGTGCATATCCCTCCGTGACTCGCGTCTTCTGCAGCTTCTCCCCCTTCCTTTGTCTCATCTGTTCTTCGTAAGTTTTCTTATTCTTCTTTGTATCCTATTTTTCTATTTGCTATTTTAGCTTCGGCGAATACTTAGCTCCTTGCTAGGATGGCCAAACATTTGAAAGACCTCCTTTCTGAGGGTCGCGTCTCCGGCTTCCGGCAGCATTTTTCCATTCCTGACGATGTCCATTTATCCCTTGTAACGGACAATGCTCTTGATATGGAGAGGGAAGATCAGAACACGATCGTATTCCCTCTTTTATCCATTGCGGAGGGCGGTGTCCGTTTTCCCTTACACCCGCTCCTTAGGGCCGTTCTTCGATATTGGGGTTTGATTCCCTCTCAACCCAACGTAAATTTCTTTCGAATCATTATGGGGATCTTAGAGTTGAACCGACGCCTTAGGATTAACCTTGGGATCCCGGCCATTCGGCATTGTTACTCCCAGCCAAATCTCCGGTCGGCTGGGGCGATACTTTCTCAGGGCCAAAGATACCGACCATCACTTGGTGACTATGCTTGCCAGTTCTGGCAAACGGGTTGACGACGTGATGGTCAACGTTCGAGGTAATTGGGAGTTCGCTGAAGGAGAGGACGCCTGGACCCTATTCCCAGACATAAGGGCGACCAGGTTGCCACGCGATGTCCTGTTTGTTGGTCTGCTCTTATTCGGCTTTTTTCTTCTGAATCGCTTTTCGTTTTCCGCAGGTAATAGGTTGAAGAAGATTCTGACTTCGGTTGACGACGCGGTTCTTGGGGAAGTCAAGACTGCACTCAGGTATTTCGGTCGTCCAAACGTACAACGGCAGGGGAGAGCCGCCCATATTCTCCTTCGGTACGAACCCACTTATACTACTTTCTCGGCCGCAGATAACATTCCGATTCCAGTCGGCGATCAGCAGCTCTCGGCGCTTATCTTCCCCAGCTTCAAAAACCTTAGGCAGATCGGTCTCGTAGCTCCTGATTCGGGAGAAGAAGCCGAGCCCGCGTTGAAGTGGTCGCCGATCCGGAGGGGGGTCTACTGAGAGAATAGTGAAGGCGACGAGGTTATACGCTCGGCATTTGAGGCCACCGAGCCATCCGCCTCGGGACGAACAGACTTCTCTTCCGGGGATATTTTTGCAAATTTGGGGGATCTACCCGGCGATTTCTTTGAGGGTATGGCGAAGGAAAGCCTGACGCAGATGGCCCGCAAAAGAAATGCGGAGCGCATGGCCGCCCGAAAGAAGGCTGAATGTGCCGTATTAGATCCCAGCTCGATCAAGCCGTCCGTACCCGATTCGGAGGAGATAGTGGTCATTGCGTCCGATACGGAAAAAGAGGTGGGGGACAAATTGATGAGAAACGGCCGATTCCGGAGCAAGGCCAAAAACGCGGTGCCGAAGGGGAAGCGAGTTCAGAAGCTGGCTCTGCTAGCAAACGGCCTCGGCTTGAAGAAACGGACGCGATCGCTCCGTTCGTTATTCAGCCAAAAATCAGGGATATGCCGATTTTATCCGACGCTTCAGCCGCCGAGGATCCGGCCGTGGCTCTGAGCTTGGCGGCTTCGATTTCTCTGCCGGCTGACAACAAAGCCTTTGGTGCCGTGCCTGACATTATGGCCGTTGCCCTAACTGCTCAATCGGCACTCCTGGTAGGTCATCTTTATTTCGCCTTCTTTGTTGAACGCGTCTAATCATACCGAGTTGTTTTGCAGACGGTCGGAAGGATCACCGACTTGGGTCGCCGTCTTCGTGATGCTCTCGGGAGAATTGACCATTTGCAAACAGAGGTGCAGGGTCAAAAAAGCAGGGCCGAGTTCGAAATTATGAGGGCTGAAATGGAGAGCGCGAGGGCCGAAGCGGAGAAAGAGAGGGCTCGTGTGGCCGAACAGCTTCGTATTGATGCTGAGGGTAGAGCGAATGCGAGCGCGGAGTCGCTCAAACTTTCCAAGGAGGCACTTGCTGAGGCGGAAGCTCAGTTAGAGGAGCTTAAGGCGGCTCGCGAGAAAGCTGAATCGGAGGCCTTCGAAGCAGGGAGGGGGGCCGCTCTATCAGAATATGTTGAAGAAGTGTCCAAGTTTGAGAATCGCGGGTTCAAACATGGCTGGCTCAGGGCCCTTGCCGCCGCTGAGGTTACATTGGACTTGCCGATACCTTATGAACAGGTGGATGTTGAGCCACTTGAATCTGATACCGACGAGTGATCTGGGGGCCGTTTATTAGGAAGCCGTCTTTTTGTTTTTGTTTTTCCTTCTTTTGGATAATGCTTTGTTGATCCAGGGTAGTTTTCATGTATAAATTGATTAACATCTGTGAGCAATTTATTGATGAAAATTTTCCTTGTAATTTTTTGCTTTACCGCCGCACGCTTTGTATAAAGGAGTTCTGTGGTTTAACTTTAATGAATGAATGCTGTGTTCATCAATGCATTTGGTAATATATTGTGGGGAAACCCTGAATTTGGTCCGAGTGATTTTATTTGGAACTATTGTTTATCTTTAGCTTTCTGCAGATCAATGCATATTCCATCAAAATCACCATTTGCAATTTCACTGCCTACTGATATTCGGCCCTTATATTGACGAATGATCTTCGGCCCTTATATTGACGAATCGGCCCTTGCCCCAGGGGGTTTATGATAAGGACTTCTGGATCGATTCGTGAGCCGGCTGGGGTAGTTTGGCCGTATACAGGGATGAATCTGCCCTTGCCCCAGGGGGTTACTATGCTAAACAAGCCGTATATTGCATATTGTTTATCCAAACTTTAGTTTTCTGCAGATTCAATACATGTTCCAGCAAATCACCATTTGCAATTTCACTGCCTACTGATCTTCGGCCCTTATATTGACGAATCGGCCCTTGCCCCAGGGGGTTTATGATAAGGACTTCTGGATCGATTCGTGAGCCGGCTGGGGTAGTTTGGCCGTATACAGGGATGAATCTGCCCTTGCCCCAGGGGGTTACTATGCTAAACAAGCCGTATATTGCATATTGTTTATCCAAACTTTAGTTTTCGCAGATTCAATACATGTTCCAGAAATCACCATTTGCAATTTCACTGCCTACTGATCTTCGGCCTTAACTTAGTCGGCGTCAGTCGATGGGTGTCGCGATTAATGAACTTGCCTCGATCGTGCTGCCTGTGCGAGCGTTAAATGACAAAGGGATAGCTTTTAAGAGTCTGGTATCTTATCTGATTAAGACTCCTGAGAGAATATCAATTGTACGAATGTCCAACAAACTCTTCTTTAACAGCAAAGGGGAAGCCAAGACATTGGCTGAGCTTGGTGGTGACATGAGGCAAAGTGAACACCGTGGTGCGCCCTTGCGAGCTGGGAGCAAGAGTGCTATGGGTCGACAGAGGCGTCTGTCTCCTAGACGTCGTAGTAGGTCGCCCAGACGGGATAGGCAGTCCCTAGGGAAATCGCCACACGCCCAAGTTGATAGGAGACCAGACGCGAATCCGCGCCCATTAGTTTCGCAGTATTTGTGAGAATAAACCTATGACAGAAGCGGACTCGATCGTTCGAGATCCAGACGTGGCTGTCGAATTTGCTCGACAAATATTTCCTCCGGAAGTGCAGCAGTCAATGGTCGGTCGCAGGACTACGAAGTATTTCGCGAGGGCATTCATGGGGCGGTGAAAGGGCTCTATACGGCTTATGAAGTCGAATGCGATTGCGCGCCGCCCGTCGAGAAATGGAGAAGAAGGAAGAGCGTATCCGTAGTTTAGAGGCTCGCGTGGAGGCGGCTGAACGTGAGTTAAGAGAGATCAGAGCGGCTCAGCCGAAACCGGCTGGGCAGGTGAATCCGAATCCAATCGTGGAGAGAGGGTTACCAGTCGGCTTATAAGTGCTGCCATTGCCGATCGAGAACGGCCAGCATGTTCGCATTGGAGTCCGCCAAGGGGAGGTCTTATGAAAAAGGTTTTCATGAGGGCGTTTGGTTGGAATCAAAGACTAAGGAGACGCTTGCCGAAGAGGTTTGCCGATGTGAAAATCGTGGGTTCAGGCACGGTTGGATCAAGGCATCTCAAGTCGCCGAATCTCTTCGCTTGTCAGGCATTGATGCGGCGTCACCTCTCTATCGCAATGAGATTTTCCGTTTTCTGCTTTCGAGGTTGAAAAGAGTGAGGATGAGGGCGATGCCGTCTGACTTTAATTATTGTAAAGTTCGAACGCTGGTCGCGTTTGCTATTATGTAATTTCTTGGTTGGTCGTATATATATATAAAAGAAGAAAACGCTTTGTTGACTTGACTGCATTTGACGTGTTAAATTGATACTTTGATTTGTTGTGCGTGGTCGGAATGCATGCAATGGCCGTTTACCTTTTATCTTTTAATAAAGCCATTGCGGCGTATGTCGTTGAAATTTTGAAGAAGTCTGGCCGGTTGGCCTTGCGCAGCCTGTGCGCGTGCGTTTTTGCCAACCGTTGGGTTAACTAGGTCGTGGAGAATGTTGACCGACGCTTGTCTCGGGATTTAACATTGATAAAATCGCCTCGGGATTTGGGCCTCGAGATCGCGGCCTTTATTGAGAATAAAAGCGGTAGGAGTGCCTCATGCAATCAAACATTTATCGCGTGGATGGTCAAGTGTTGTCACCATCAGGTGTGATGATAGTCACAGGGGCTGAGATTCCGGCAGAACCTGGCGCTCACACGGTTTGCGTCGGGGGATTCTCCGATGTAGGAGGTGGACCGCTGAAAGGAGAAACTGGAAACACGTCAATCTCCAGGTCGTTGAAGCAGATCGCCCCGAAAGAAGACACGACGTCCGTTGCCCCTAACCTCTCTTGTCTTGGATCTTGGCCTTGACATTGTCGATGGTGTCAGAGGCCCCGACATGCCGATTCGGGCGCGGCTAGATCGATGCGTGATTTGTCTTAGAAGTTAGAGATAGATATTGTAATGTTTTGAACGCGGATTGCGTCTATGTAACAACTTTTAAATCAAATAAAAAGTATTATTTTATATGATTGAGTCTCACTTTGAAGAAAATCTGTTGTTTTAGTTATGCCAGATGGACGTTCCTAATTCCAACTTGTAACGATTAGGCAGGTCATTTCGTATGGCTTAACAGCTTGCTATAAGTCTATTAGGCAGGTCATTTCGTATGGCTTAACAGCTTGCTACCGGAACGTTTGTGTAGCTTAGATATTTTTCCTTCGTTCAGGAATCGGCCCTCGCTTCAGGCGGAACGTGGATTAAACCCTAATGGGTCGTCCTCGTGGGCCGAATAATACATGCCTTGTCTGGCGAACAGTACTTATTCGGCCCTAAGGTGTCATGCACCAAAGGGGGCTCCGAATCCGGAGACTTATTCGGCCTTAAGGTGTCATGCACCAAAGGGCGCTCCGAATCCGGAGACTTATTTTGGCCAATCGTGATATCCACGAAGGGCGCTGCGAATTCGGAGGCTTGTTCGGCCCTAAGGTGTCATGCACCAAAGGGGGCTCTGAATCCGGAGACTTATTTTGGCCAATCGTGATATCCACGAAGGGCGCTCCGAATTCGGAGGCTTGTTCGGCCCTAAGGTGTCAGGCACCAAACGGGGCTCCGAATCCGGAGACTTATTTTGGCCAATCGTGATATCCACGAAGGGCGCTCCGAATTCGGAGACTTGTTCGGCCCTAAGGTGTCATGCACCAAAGGGGGCTCCGAATCCGGAGACTTGTTCGGCCCTAAGGTGTCATGCACCAAAGGGGGCTCCGAATCCGGAGACTTATTTTGGCCAATCGTGATATCCACGAAGGGCGCTCCGAATTCGGAGACTTGTTCGGCCCTAAGGTGTCATGCACCAAAGGGGGCTCCGAATCCGGAGACTTATTCGGCCAAGGTGTCATGCACCAAAGGGGGCTCCGAATCCGGAGACTTATTTTGGCCAATCGTGATATCCACGAAGGGCGCTCCGAATTCGGAGACTTGTTCGGCCCTAAGGTGTCATGCACCAAAGGGGGCTCCGAATCCGGAGACTTGTTCGGCCCTAAGGTGTCATGCACCAAAGGGGGCTCCGAATCCGGAGACTTGTTCGGCCCTAAGGTGTCATGCACCAAAGGGGGCTCCGAATCCGGAGACTTATTTTGGCCAATCGTGATATCCACGAAGGGCGCTCCGAATTCGGAGACTTGTTCGGCCCTAAGGTGTCATGCACCAAAGGGGGCTCCGAATCCGGAGACTTATTCGGCCCTAAGGTGTCATGCACCAAAGGGGGCTCCGAATCCGGAGACTTATTTTGGCCAATCGTGATATCCACGAAGGGCGCTCCGAATTCGGGCTTGTTCGGCCAATGTCATGCACCAAAGGGGGCTCCGAATCCGGAGACTTGTTCGGCCCTAAGGTGTCATGCACCAAAGGGGGCTCCGAATCCGGAGACTTATTTTGGCCAATCGTGATATCCACGAAGGGCGCTCCGAATTCGGAGACTTGTTCGGCCCTAAGGTGTCATGCACCAAAGGGGGCTCCGAATCCGGAGACTTATTCGGCCCTAAGGTGTCATGCACCAAAGGGGGCTCCGAATCCGGAGACTTATTTTGGCCAATTGTGATTTCCACGAAGGGCGCTCCGAATTCGGAGACTTGTTCGGCCCTAAGGTGTCATGCACCAAAGGGGGCTCCGAATCCGGAGACTTATTTTGGCCAATCGTGATTTCCACGAAGGGCGCTCCGAATTCGGAGACTTGTTCGGCCCTAAGGTGTCATGCACCAAAGGGGGCTCCGAATCCGGAGACTTTGGCCAATCATGCACCAAAGGGGGCTCCGAATCGGAGACTTTTCGGCCTAAGGTGTATGCACCGAAGGGGCTCCGAATCGGAGACTTGTTCGGCCTAAGGTGTCATGCACCAAAGGGGGCTCCGAATCCGGAGACTTATTCGGCCCTAAGTTGCCTGGAGTGAAAGAAAGTTGATGTTTCATTAAAACGTGGCATCAGTACAAGCATCGGATCCCACAAGTCGGGTCCGTAAACGGATCTCCCTAAGATCTATGTTGGCAGGAATTGCGGTGAGCCACGGATTTCTTCAACGCCGCGGTCTGTTGGGAAGCACATAAGCTGATGGTAGGTGCTTGGGACAGCCTTCATGAGGTGCAACCAGGGACGTCCCATGATGGCGTTGTATGGTGACGGAAGCTTAACAACCAAGAATTCCACGTCAACCGTTTTTGAGCCCGCTCAAACAGGGAGCACGACCTTCCCCAATGGGTACTCTGGATTCGCGTTGAAGCCGAACAGTGGTTGAGAGGACGGGGATAGGTCCGACGCGTTGAGACCGAGTTTAACAAAAGTTCTGTAGTACAAAATTTCCGAAGTGCTGCCTGGATCTACGAGAATGCGTTCAACGCTGAACTGTCGTACGCGTAATTTGACGACCAAAGATCGACGTGGCTGGCCTTCGTTCCAACGAGGTCGGAGTCATCGAACTTAATTGTCTGAGTTTCCTGGGCTTGCCAGTTGACAAGTATTCTTTTGGAGGATCGGGTGTGATTGGATTGTATGCACGGTCGGGGATGCCGGTAAATTGTAGATTATGTGGATCACACCAAGCGGGGGTGAATCCTGTCTCAGGGCTAATGCTTTGGTTGGCTTCCCCTTGCCCACGTATTGTTGCAGTCGACCATCTTGTACTAGTTCCTCCAGATGATCCTTTAGCGCATAACAACTCTCGGTTTCGTGGCCGTGATCTTTGTGGTATTCGCATCGTCTGTCCTCCTCCGTGTGTCGGGAGGCCCCACCATCTTTGATGGCCACTTGAAAAATGGAAGGTGCTGGACTTTGGTCATTATTGCTGCGATCGGCTCTGTTAACTCCGTATATTTTTTGTCGGTTCGCCTTGAGCGTCTGCTATCGACTTGTAATTGTTCGTTCATTCGGTGGGAGCACTGATCGCTCGATCGGCGGGAGTCCCGCCTCTTATCCCGCTTGGCTCGTTGCCGGGGCTAGGGCTCGGTGGCGGTACGGAGCTTATTGGTCGAGCGATTTCGGGGAGGGCTGTTTTTCTGGAGGTTTGTCCGGCTTTTATTCTTATGGCATCATCTTCGACCTTACAGTATTCTTCAACCTTCTTCATTAGTGCCCAAACTGTTTTGGGGGGCCTTCTGGTCAGGGAACTGCGCAGAGCACTGTCAGGATGTAAACCCATTTTGAAGGCGGTGATGGCCATGGAGTCGTTGCAAGCGTCGTCAACAAGATTGAAGCACTCCCAATATCGCGCCGAATACGCTCTGAGCGTCTCTCCTGACTGGATCTGCATAGCCCAGAGGGAGTCGGCCTGTTTCGGTTGTACCTCGTTGGTGATAAACCTGGCCCTGAAGGATTTCTGCAGTTGTCGGAAGCTTTTAACCGAAGCTGGCTCCAACTTGTAATACCACCTGACGGCTAGTGGACCTAGGCTGCTAGGGAATATTCGGCACATGAGGGCTTCATTGTCTACGTGCAGCGTCATGGCCTGTTTGTAATGACGGATATGATCAGTGGGGTCTGATTTTCCGTCGTAAAGAGTGAATGACGGGGCTTTGAATTTCTTGGGCAGGGATGCCCTTGCGATCCGTCGAACGAAAGGATCGTGCTGGTCTTCCTCGTTTGAGCTGATTCTCCTGCGCTTGTTCCTTGTTCGCAGATCTTTTTCGGAGGAGCTGGAGGTTTCGGAATATCCCCTTGTGTCGAGCTCCGTGGATGATGAGTTGGAGTCGCTACTGGTATCTTTTGGTCGGGCCCGAGGTCTTTGTCTGTCCGCCTTCGGAGGTCGCTCTGGTTCCTCGCGCATGGCCTCTTTCGATTTTGCTACCTCCAGGGCCAAATCCTGACGGAGTCGTTCGTTCTCAGCGATCATGTTCTCGAGCCTCTGTTCATTCTGCTTTGCTTGTTCTATAATAGCCTGCATTGTTTCTTGCGCTGAGGTCGTTGGCGAATCGAAGTTCAGGGCGCGTCGTGCCGCGATGGTCTCTTTTCCGAGCATGTTAGCTGGGGTGAGGTCGTCTACCTGTGTGGTCGTGTCGGTGGCTATCGGAGGATCTTCGGTCACGTCTTCCATGGATGTATTCGAGTATTCCCACAGACGACGCCAGTTGTGGGGAAATGGGTTGGAAATACTCTTCGGATCCTGGGAGACGCAGATGATCCTCTGGCAGTCACCTGCAAAGACACAAGTACTCCGGTCGGGGGTGCCGGAATTAGCACTCCGACGGACAAGTCAGTCTTCCTCAAGAAAGCTTGTTTACTAAGTTATTAAAGTGATTTTCTTACATACCTTTTCTAGTTCGTTGCCTCTATATTTATACTTGTTCTTTTTGTGATCCTCGGGACCAAGAGCCTACTTTTTCAATCATTATTACTTTCCATTATTCGGCCCTAGGGATCCTTCCCTATTCGGCCCTCCATGTCTATGCAGGGATGTACGCGACTAGAGTACAGCTTTTAAGATATATCTCCCCCATCCTTGCTATTTATTCGGCCACCACAGTTAGGTTTGAGAGAAATGTTTGTTTAGCTAGTATAGGTTGAGATTTCTCATTTGTTAAGAACACCACGTAAGCAATATCACATGATATTCCAAATTATTTAATAAATTTTCACTAATCACAAAATATATTAAGACTTATGTAGCTCTTGTGTCCTCTAAACTATTGGAGAGTGTATTTAATTCCTTTATTTTCATTTTGGAAGTCTTTGGAGTTGTTGTATCTTGGTTTTAGAGGTGTACAATTCGATCTAGACTTGTTCAGATTGTTCGTTCGCGCTTGTTTATGTTGAAAAGATCTGTGGGAACTTGGAAAATTTGTTCTGGTGTCGACACTAGCCTTCCTGAGGGTCAACACCATCTTACTGCCTTGTTCTTAGTGTCTTTGCTGGTTTATAGGGTCTACATCAGGGGTTTTGAGGGTCGACCCTTCCCTTATTGTTTTGTTCTTGGTTGCATTATGAAATATAGGATCAACACCCCTGGTTCCACGGGTCGACCCTTGTCCTCTGCATATATTAGTGTCTCAATTTTTTTTTTCCTGAGGATCGATACCACTGTCATAAGGGTCGACCCCTGTGAGCTAACTTTCAGATTTTTGGTTCGGTTTTGGGCTCTGCTTTTTGGGGGTTTGACTTAGTCTTTCCTTTGACTTTAGGGCTATTATTCTACCACTATAAATAGACCCCAAACACACTTTTCTCATTCATTTCTCTCTCTCTCTCTCTCTCTCTCTCTCTCTCTCTCTCTCTCTTCCCTTTTTAAACCATGGATCTCTCTCTCTCTCTTTTAGAAACTCAACTTTCTTACATAGATCTCTAGATCTACTTGGTTAGAGACATCTTTTCACCTTGATCCTTTGAGAAAGGTTGTAGATCTCATCAAGGGCTTTCTTTTGATCCAAGAATTTCGTGGTTTCATCGATTTTGAGTTTTTCTGAGTTTTCCTCTTCGCTTCAAGAGGTAGGGTCTATTTCTTAAACTCAATATGAGTATGGTAGCATATTTGTGACCTATTTTTTTTATTATTATTTATATTTGGCAGTCATTTGGTATGATCTTTACTCTAGTTATTTCTTATTTCAAAGGATCTATTAATTTGGGTGTTTGGATTAAACTTGGGGTTTAGATTTGAAATGTAAAAGGGAGGTTTTTATTTATTTTTAAATAAGTTATTGAGACAGGTTATGATTTTGTATTAGTAGTTGAGATATGTTGACGTGGTGGCTTCTTTTACTCAAAAGTGATTTTGAAAGAAAAAGATGTTTTGTTCGAAAACCATGGGTTTTGGCTTGTGTTGGAAAATAACGAAAAATGATGCTGGTCTTGTAAAAGAATAGGAAGGAAATGGTTGTGAAATTTTGAAAATGGTTGTTGTTACTCTTTTGAAAAATATATCTATATTGGTATCTTTTGCTTATTGCATTAGAGATAACTATTTTGGCTACCAGTGGAGGATAGCATTGTCGTGTATTAGAAATTGCATGTGGATTAGACCATTTGAAATCATTCATATCATGGAGCATGTAATGGATTTTGGAAATTGAAACTGTATGTTTTGGAAAGAGATTTTTGAAATTCTTAGATTATGTTTTGGAACATTTGCATTGTTTTGGAAAAATAATATTTTGAGTTACATGTATTGTACTATTGAAAGGGTAAATCTGGGAAGGAGTGTTGTTACATCAAATAATTTGGTCTGTGTGTCCAGGGTGAAAGTCCCAAATACCGCAGGTATACATAGGTGTCGATCCCGTGAACGAAATTTCCGTGAAATGGCAATAATAGTGCTTGTATAGCCTACGTTTACATCGGTGCCGATTTACGGTTTCCTATGGATGAAATTTCCATGAAAGGTGTATTTGTTTTAGACATTCACCTATTTTAATTACTATTATGTTGGTTTGGAACAGGATGTTTGGAAAGTGGTTTTAACAACGTATTTGCTGTTGTCTAGTGATGTATTCGCATTTGATTTAGCTATGTATTTGCTGGTTGGTATTAAGATACCTGGATTGGTTTTTGGAAAAGGATTTTATATCAAACGGATGATTTGAACTCAAAAAACGTTTTGATTAAACGTAATGTTTTGGTAATTGGAAAGAAATGATTTTTTTTTTTTTTTGGTTGAGAAATCAAATAGATTTGAACATGCATTTGGGCATACTATATGTATGTATTGCATCATAATCATTTATGCTGGTGGAGCATGTTTAGTTTTTGAAATATTCTCTACTAGGCTTTATGTTCACCCTACGTGGCTGAAAATGTTTTTCAGGTGTACATGTGTAGATGTGGGCTGAGATGTGAAGTTGTGTTTGGAACTGTGTAGGGTGGTTCTGTTATTTGTAGGCCAAGGACCCTTTATGTTATTTATTGGCCGTGCGTCATTCTTGTAAGGGTTACACCCTTGTGTATGATGTAAGCCGCAGGGCGTTTAATTTGATTTGAGAACATTTGTACATGGTTTAGGTACGAAACATCCATTTGACTTAGATGTTGCATCTAGGAATGTATAAAATCAGATAAACACATTTATTGTGTGTCTATATTATATTAATTTGCATGAGAGTTGTTATCTACTGTTCATCGTTGGGTGGTTTACTCACGTGAGCCGGATCGTGTAAATCCGGGATGTGACAACTTGGTATCAGAGCTAACCGGGTTTAAAAACCTTGGGCTCGTAGGAAGTGGTTAGCCATAGTGGGTTTATCATGCTTGGTGAGGACATTTGTATGTTGTGTGCTAAGTGATAACATGATTATGTGTTGCATTTTTTGTGGGTATGGTGTTGAGACTCATAGATATTATTCGGTGTCTAGTCGACTAACTTGGAGGTCTTGTTGAAAACGCGCTCGATCAATGTTGTTTCTAATGGGATATTTAAGCGAGTGCTGAAATGAATAACTATCTTTGTAGACTTAGCATGATTATGTGTTATGTGTTATGTGGTAGGTGATGTGTGATTTGAGTGGAGTCTCAATGTGGTTGTTTGAATAATAGTTGTGTGATTGTGTTAGTATTTTGGGAAAGGGTACCAGTGTTATGTACCCTAGGTTGTGCGTATTCTCTCTTTTATAGAGACGTCTAGAAAGAAGAAGTGGACTCGGAGTGGATAACACGGTGTGTGCTATATCAGTTATGTATTAGCGTTGGTTATGAGTTAACGTAGGTTGCCTTGGTGGTGGTTGGTACATCTTTGAGAGACAGTGGTGCTTCGAGCCTTTGTGCTTGGTTGTTAGGCGAAGTTGTTGTACTCGTTGAAGTGACGTCGTGTAGGTTCAGTCTTGGTTGTTAGTCTGTGGACTAGTACGTGTTAGAGTTAGTTATGACCTTGGGGGAGGGGTGGTCAAAAGTGTGAGCTGTAGTGTGAGTGTGTTCCCCAATGGAGTGAGTTGTTCTAAGTTTTGTAACTCGTGGAAGGGGTTTTGGTGGTGTTGGAGTTTCTAAAACACGAAGAGTTAGGATTGCCCTTGTAGATGTGGGCAGTGTCGGTGTATAATTTTGACTATGGTGTTTGTAACGACCCCAAAATCCGTATAAAAAATGACCTTTATGCACTTGTGGATTAATGTTCTTCAATTTAATGATATCTGTTTGAATTGAGGAATGATTTGTTGAGTTACGACTTTAAAATTTAAATTACTGACCTTCATGGGTTCAGAAATCAAAATTGAGTATCTGCATATGTTAATGGGAATTTTTAGAGTTACTTGGGAAAATTAATTAGAAATTTATTTTGTCTGATTCGTTAAGGTATGTTTGGTTGGTTAATTTTGCATTGTAAATTGAAGGCCTTAGAGGCTTCAGAAACCGGAACAGAGGACAAATTTATGATCAGCATAATTTTTAGAGTCATCTGGGAAGTTTAATTGAAATTTAATTTTGTGCGATTCGTAAGGGCGTGTTTGGTTCTCCTTATTATGATAAGCTTATGTGTGTATTATATATGCATAGATATATGAGTTGTTGAACTCATCACTTTGGGTCAAAATATCTAAGGGAGAGAGAAAGAGAACCGTGAGAGAGAGAGAGAGAGAAGGAGAGGCAAAGCATCTCTAAGAGAAAACTCAACATCCATGGGGAATTTGAGGATGACTGAAGAGAATAGAAGAGAGAGGAGGAAGATCAACCATGAAGCTTGGAAAATTGAAGAGATCAAGGGGGAAAAACCAAGATTTAAGATAAGGTATGTGGCTCTAACAATCATCTTTGTAGATAATTCATCTACTACATGAAATCAAAGATTAATTTGGAAGTTTGATATGTAAATGAACAAGTGTGTTGGGTTATGAATGGATTGGGTTGAATTCAATGAATTAAACCTTGCTTTCCTTAAATTTGCTTAAATTGAGTTTAATCTTAAGGGTGATTCACGGAATAACAAGGTTTGGTATGAGAATCACCTATGTGTAAGTTATATTTACATGATTTGGGCATATATAATGGAAGTTTGGATATATAGAAAAAGATGAGATTCTATTTGAATGATGTTAGTTGATTTTGTTTTGGAAGGAATTCTATATGTTTTTGAGTGAATAAAGTTGAAATCAAGCTTAAAAATGGAAAGAACAAGTGTTAGAGCAAATATCATTTTCAGACTGCAAAAATTGCCCAGAGCCGCACGTGCGGCAGCTCTTCCTGCACGTGTGGCAGTCCCCTTCCAGCACCAAAGTTGATTCTGCTAAAAAAACACGTGGTCCCGCAAGTGCGGCCAGGTTTCCCACACGTGCGGGACAGCCTGTTTCAGCCAACTTCAAATAAGCATATCGTTTGCATCCGGACTCCATTTTGAGTGATTCTTGAGCCTAAATTCAAGCCCCGGAAGTCTAGTTTCTAATGGTGGTGGTCTCACTCCCAAATTCTAAGTATACAAATAGATATGCCCAAAATAGTAAAAGTTGTTCACTTTCTGTATACCGTTTTATACCATTCCTTTGTCTAAACCATCTTCCTAATGATTCCTCCTATTTTCTGAGGCATGGATTATAACCTACTAAGGACTAAGCAGTTTATAACCGATATGACTAATTGATTAAAGAGCAAAGAAAGGAATCGGGTATGTGCTTATGTTATGCTATGTGTATTGTATCTGTAGGTCAAGACGAAGACATCGTCCCATTGCTACCAGAACCTATCATTGTGAGTAATAGTAGTGTAATGATATGTTTTACCTACTTCGTATAAATGTGATCTACATATATTGTTATTGGTGATGGGCATATACCATTGACGTTGTGCCTTGATTTAATTAATGAACATAATTGAATAATGGCATTGATATGGACCTAAGGTCGTTCTGTCTCTGTTAATAAAAGTGGGCCTGAGGCCGTTATGATGTGAATTGATTATGATTCTTGGCCAGAGGCCAAGGGAGGTAGTGTACATGTCGATGTTCTACCTACCCTCCAATGTGTGGACAGCTGTTGTTATGTGGGCCCGAGGCCGTTCTGTATTACATGTGGGCCTAAGGTCATTCTGTATCATACATGGGCCCAAGGCTGTTATGTATTACATGTCGGCCTAAGGCCGTTCCGTATTACGTATGGGCCTGAGGTCGTTTTGAAATATGATAATGGATAAGACTATGGTTGGTTTATGTATATTATGTTCTCCAAGGCTATGCTCGTTTACTTAACCTTCTTACATTGCTATTATTCACTGAGCCTTGCTCACTTCGTTTTTATGTATATTTATGTAGGTGAGCCATCAGGGACCAACACTAGAGTTGTATTGAAGTTCACCTGTCTGTCAAGCCACCGGGTTATGCCTCTGCGTTGAGGCTTCAATTTTGTATTGGAAATTTTGTGGCTCATTAAGTCTTATGTAAGTGTGTGTGAGATCTATATATAAATTCTGTGATTGTACATGTAAATATGGAAGTGTATTTAAATGCTTAAATCTATTTAAGTCAGCATGTATGCACAAGCTCAATGGATGTTATCTTATATTGATATTTGCTTCCGCTAAGGCTCCATATTTAAATAAATATATATAAATTCTGTTTTGAGGCCTATGTACAGGCCGTTAGAGTGTCTAGAATGCATTTAAGTTGCATGTAAAAGATATGATGTGTATTTTGAAAGCAATATGTGAGCTCATATAATAAGTTAAGTATTGGGATTAAGAATAAGAATTCTTATGGATTTTGGGGTAATAAAAGGAGATCCATATGTATGGTTTCACTGACTGAGTTTTGTGACAAAGGAGAATTTGATGATTGTCATGAAATGAGAATGGGTTACATGATGAGTATGATATTGAGGTTAAGGTTATGAAGGATGTGGGATATTGTTGTTATCAGAATAATATTGGTGAATGTAATCATGTTTGTGGAAAATATGATGTGAATAGAGAGTAAATGTAGTTTTCGTATGGATTACATGTGAAATTAAACCATGAGGAATTTTGGGGAATTGAGGATATAGTTGATTAATAAGGTGTATGGGATTATGGAAATTTAGAAATGTGATGATTAATACTGAGTATGAGACTTGAGAGGTAGGGAATGGTTTGATATAAGAAGTAGAGGTGAAGAAAACACCCCACCCATATCTTTGTATGCTTGTGTGTGTTATGCTTAAGAATGTGATACCATGTGCTATGGTGCAGTAAGTGGATGATACCCTATGTGTTAACGGTCTGTACCTTATGACCCTAGATGTAGGGTTGAAATGAAAGTTAAGTCTTGGTAGAAGCAACTGGATAAAGTAGAAGGAATATTTCCAAATATGATAATCGATGTTGTTAACATGCCTAAGCAAGTTAGTTGTGACTTGTAATGAATGGAACGACTAGTTGAATTTGATGTGGTGCTCAGCCTACTTTTAATCTGGTTTAAGCCTTGTTGAGTTGGGGGGGGGGTTGCCTCATTTTTTACTCTTTGGCTTGTGAAGCCTTTTATGCCTCTTTTCAATCTTTTAAAACCACCTTTTCTTGGCCTTTTAACCACTGAATTCCAGAGGAATTTCAGTGGTAAAAACTTGGTTTTGAGGTCCAAAATAGGAGGGGGTGGCCTCCCCTCTTTGTGTTTTGTTTGCATGCATAGATGGCCTAGCATGTGAGCATGTTTTTCTATCTATTTGTGACTTGATCTCAGCATGTTTTTGCCACTGATTTAGCATGCTTTAGCTCTGTTTTGAGCATTCTTGGTCATATGAGTCTTGTTATGCATGGTTGTAGTGTAAATGGCTTCACTAGCTTTGTGTTTCAAAGCCTCTAACATGTTTTGCATGTATTGATTGCATGTTGTAGTGTCATTTAGCATGAGATTTCAGTGTTTATATGTCTGTCACACTCTCACATATCCCACTCTTTTATTGCTTTTGAGAGTTGTGCTTTGAGCCTTGTTTACGAGCCAATAAATGAGCATGTTTCTCTTGCCTTCTATGCTACCATCTCAGCATGTTTTAGCCACTGTTTTGGCATGTTTAAGCTCTGTCCAGAGTTGGTTTGGTCATTTGTGCTGGATATTGCATGCCTCTAGTGTAGTGCTCTTCACTAGTTTATCGCTTTTGGCCTTTGAGCATGTCTTGCATGTGTTGCTTGCATGTTGTAGCACTATTTTTCATGCCATTTCAGCACTGTAAATTCTACAACCTCCCTCATTTCTTCACTTTTCATTTGTTTTGAGGGTTGGTTAACCTTAAGGTTGTGTTTAAGCACCTTAAGGTTGTGTTTAAGCTTGAGATTGAGACTTGTGCTCGATGGTTTTAGCTCTCTTTTGAGGGTTTCTACTAACCAAAGGCATGATCTCTCTCATGTCTTACGCTATCTTTTGGTTGACCCGTCTCTTATTAGAGGACACTCATCTTGGACAAATTGACTAAAGAATGGCTTGGTAATGTTAAAATGTGTAAACAAGAATTAGACAAGTAAAACATGACCAAGATAAGCATGTTGTGTTTGCATTGCATTGTATTCAATCGGACGTTATATTGAACACAAGGTAGATTGGTCCATTTCATACTTAAAGTGATGAAATGAGCCAATCTCCTTTGTCTCCATCATCGTTGATCATGCATGATAGGGTGGTGGTCTAGAGTTTTGTTTTGTGCATTAATTGAAAGTGTACAACTTGGATCTTTGGCCATTATGCATTGACAATGCTTGATTGGTGGTTTTGGATCCTAGAATGCCACTCCTTTGATGTTTTGAGATGATAAGGAGGGGCATGGTACAAACATATCCTTGGAAAATCCTCTCTTTTCCTCTATCTATGCTCTGTTGCAGTGTGGCAATTCAGCACACCAGTGGCCGGCACTGGCACATTGATGGCCGACAGTGCTTCATCATTGGCCGGCAGTGCCTCTTTTTGGCCGGCAGATGGCTGGCAGCAAGCTCTCATGGCTGGCAGGCTGTAGACACCCCATTTTTGACCGTCCTCAAGACTCGGTTGTGCTTGCAGGTACATCCAGCCACAAGTTCGATTGCTCATCGGGTATTCGACTTTCGCGGCGGAACGTCACAGGTTTGAGCTTTCCAAACCCTGTATCCTTTCTGCCCCATTCTTGGACCATGACTTGGTCCTTTCAGAATGTGTTTCTTGGTGCACTGCTGGCCACCTTTTGGACCTGTTGGCCTTCACTTTGTTGCTTCCGGCCATTGATTGAGCCTGCCGGCCATCAATGAGCCACTGTCAGCCATCACTGATGGCTGGCAGAACCCCTGTCTCAGCAGGTTTCACTCTAGATCTTTTGAGCCAGCTGGAATCCTTTCATCTCCCCTCCATACACGTGTATGGAGGGATGAAGCTCTTGCCAAGCTTCTAGAAGAAGCTTTGCATTGTTTTCCCTCTATATAAGGGGAGAGCCTCTCTCCTTAGGGGAGGTTCAGCCATTTTAGAAGAGATATAGCTCTCTCTCTCTCTCTCTCTATATTTCTTACTCTCTCTCTATATTGTTGCGGTTTAGTCCATTTTTCTTGCACTTTTACACTACAACACATAGAGATACACCACCACCATTGGACTGAGGTTCTTGGGAAGGTTACTTGAGCTCTGAAAGTGAGTTTTTGGCCCCTGAGGTTGCTGGTTTCGAAGTTGGTCTTCAGGGGTAAGCTTCTTCTCTTTTTTAGCACTTTCTTGTACCTCATTTTGGCCATACTTTCATATTGTTTTAGGCCTTGCTTTCAACTGAAAAAAGTCTTATTTTTAAGTGCTTTTGAAGTTTGTTTAAGGTTTTTTTGGTGTTGGGGTGTACAACCCTCTTGTATGCTTTGTTTAGCCTTGTTTTGAGCCATGCTTTAAGGCCTTCAAGCTAGCCTTGGTTTGGCCTTCTAACCACTGAAATCCAGTGGATTTTCAGTGGTAGATATGTGGCTTTGAGGTCTCAAATCAGAGGGAGTGACCCCCTCTCTTTTGGTTTTTGTTTGCTTACATTTTTGGCCTTCCAAAGGAGCATGCCTCTCTGTACTTTTGAGGCTTGGTTCAGGCCTTTTTTTGTGACTTTTAGGACCTGCCTTGGCTCTGTCCATGGCTGGTTTGGTCACCTTTTGCGTGCATCTTGTATGTGTAGTGTAATCCCATTAGTAGCTCATCAAAGTAGCATGTTTGCCTAGCTTGTGTTGAGTCCATTTCAGTAGGTTTTTGGTGATGTTTTACCATGCCTTAGATCTGTTTTGGGTTGATTTTGTCACTCCATGCATGTATGATACACTTGTAGTGTAAATCTCATAAACTAGTTTTATATGCTTCTTGCTTTAGCATGTTTGCCTAGCTTGTGTTAAGTCCATTTCAGCATGTTTTTGGTGATGGTTTGCCATGTCATGACTCTGTCCATAGCTGGTTTGGTCATCCTTTGCATGCTCCATATACTTGCAGAACAAATCTTGCTTACTAGCTTTATGTGCATGATGTTTTGACTCATCATCCTAGCATATTTTGGCTTTGCTCCAGCATGATTTTATTCTTGTTTTGGGCTGTTCTAGGACTGTTTTGGGCTGCCATGGCCATATCACTCATGCTTTGTATAGCTATAGTGTAAATGCTTAGGCTAGCCTTGGGTTTTGAGGCCCCTACCATGCCATACATGTGATGTTTGCATGCTTTGCCATCATTCTAAATGTTATTTCAGCCCATGAAATGTAGTCATACACTTTCATTTGACATGCTTTTAATGCCCTGGAGGCTTGGCTCTTTATGCCTCAAGAATGAACTTTTGTGCATGCCATTAAGCCTAAGCCTTTGCCTCATCATATTAGTGCATTTTTGGTCTTGTTATACCATGATGTAACTCTGTTTTATGCTGTCCAAGTCATGCCATGTTTGGTTTCAATAGGTGTAGTGCATTGCCTCTTTTGTAGCCTTGTATGCTCCTTGTTTCTGGCCTTGTGTTCGAGCTTGTGTTGGCTAGCTTCGAGCTTGTTTTTGGCCTTGTTTGGACCTGTCTTGGGACTATTTTAGGTTCCCTTAGCCCCTTGGGGCTTACTTTGTATGGCCATGGCTTAAGTCCCTTTGCTAGTTCCTAGCTTTTGAGCTTCATGCCAGCCATGCTTGTGTTATGTGTGTGATTTGGCATAATTCCTAACATCATTTCAGAGCATGTAGTATTGTCATACTTGCATGCTTTTCACTCCTCAAGTGTGCTTAAGAGTTGCATCTTTATGCCTTAATTCTGCGCCCATTAGCATGCATGCTTGTCTAGCATTTTATGTTATCATTTCAACACATATTGGCCACCGATTTGGGCATAGCTGAGGTCTGCCTATCTTGGTTTAAGTCCATCCTTGCATGTTGTTGCATGCTTGTCTTGCATATTGTTGTATGCTCGCTTCATCTTTGCATGTTGTCGCATGCTAGTTCCATTACATGTTGTTGCATGTTTATTGCACCGCATTTTGCATGCTTAAGTCATATTGCATGATTGCATGTTCAAGTTAGCATTGTGTATGCCATCCTTGCATTGCATTGTTGTTTGGATTAAGTGTTAATTCGAGCACGAGAAACGAGGGACGTTTCATACTTCAAGTGATGAAACGTGTCTCAATTCTCGGTCGGCGACGCTCTTGATTATCCATGATAGAGTTCCAGGCTTTATGTGTTTATTTGTGCATTCATTTCATATTGATTTGCACAAGTTGGATCTTTGGCCATCATGCATCGGGATGCGTGATTGATGGTCGTGGATCCGACTATGCCTCCCCCTTGATGTTTCGAGGTGATATGGGGTGGCATAGTGCGTACATACCCTTGGGAGACCCTCCATTTTTCTCTATTTTGTGCTCTACTGTAGCTTGGTGTCCCAGCACATCAGTGGCCTGCAGTGCCTTGCAGATGGTCGGCAGTCCTTCATTCTAGGCCGACAATGTGCCATCTTTGGTCTGCAGGTGGTTGGCAGCATCTCTCCATGGCCGGCAGGCCACTGATGCACTCCCCAGACTGGTTTTGGTAAGGTTCAGCAGCAAGTCCTCAAGGACACCCTGCAGACAGAGCCTCTAGAGAGCAACCGGAGAGCTTACCGGGACGGGAACCGAGCATGCATGTTCACCTTCTTCAACTTGCCGAGGCAGCTTTGTTTAATTGCTTACTTGTTAGTTAGCATTTGATTTTGTAATTTAATTAGTTAATTTGTTAATTAATTAAAGTTTTGTAATAATTAGTTGTAGCTAGTTATTCATTCGGTTATGTAATAATTAATTAGCTTGTTAGTTGGTTAGTTAGTTGATTTGTATTATTTATTCGGACCCTCCGTCGAAAGGGCCAATTTTGTAATAAGTGTGCGTGCGTGTGTGCATGTCTTCCAACCTCCATTTCTTTCTCCCTTTTACTTAACCGCTTTCAATGGTTAGTTCTAGGTCATGTTTCAATTAGCATCGTTATGCTTGCATGTTTGCATCCATTCATCTGTCTAGCATCCTTATGCTTTGCATGTTTGCATACATTCATCTATCTTGCATGTACCAGGCTCGGCGCATCATACTAATCGCATTGTACTTCAATTCCAATTTGAATACATGTATCAATTATAGCATTCACATGCCATTTTAGAATAGCCGAGCCTATTTCTAGTTGCATTTTGCATGTGTTGCATTAGCCATCTTAACATGAACTAGGATCATGCATTGATTACTAACTAGTTTCTGTTTTGGCTCGGAGTACACTGTAAGTGTTTATGCTTTAGCATCTTGCATGTGTGTTATTGATTACCATGAAAGCATGCTTGCCATGATTCTAACTGCTTAATTGATATAAACTGCCTGAATGCCTGTGGGTGAAGGTTGGATTACTTGAATTGGAACGATTCATTGAAATCCGTGTTTTAGCCTACTCGCGGGTAGCAAACATCAAACCATTTCCAAACAAACGGATATGCGATGCTTTATTCCAAATCAGGCGATCTAGTGTGATACCCCTGTTCCGTAGTATGCTAATTGGTCCTTAACTTGAGTATGATTATGTGTTTAGCATGATTTTATGTGCCATTTTGTGAATATATGTGATTTTGAAGTTCTATCTGTTCACCGTAGGAATATCTGTTTGAATAATTTGCTTTGGAAATTAAATTGGAGGCCTTATCAACCACGGAACCCAAAATCGATTACGCCATTGTGATTGGCATAATTTTTAGAACCTACGGTGAAATTTAATTGAAAATTTGATTCGGGCCAGATTAAGTTGATTAAATTGTTAAATTAATGCCCAATTACTTTAGTAATATTATATTGAATTAGTGGGTTATGTTGTAAAGGGGCACTACACCCTCAATTCTCCTCCCTTGTTGCATTTTGGCTGAGTTTGAGCTCTAAAATATAGAGAGGGCCGGTTAGAGTGAGGGAGAGAGAAACCATTGAAGATTTGCTCTAGAAGCTTGAGTAATTTGAAGGCTAGCTCAAGAATTGACCTTAGCTTGTGAAGATTAAAGCTTTTTGGTGAGTAACTCATGAGTTTAATGTGTAAATTGTGTATTCAAAGTTGGTTAATGACCAAGAGTAAGGCTTGAAGAGGAATTGAGTCATTTATGTGGAATTGAGGGTCAATGTGTGCATGCATGTATGTAATTACTTGGAATTTGCATGTTTGAGCACCAAATGTATGATCCATGAAAGTTTCTAGTGGAAATCCATGTTTTTGACCATCACTTTATCATAAGAGATGAGAATGAGGGTTATGTGTCACATGTATGTACAATTTATGAAGATAGGAGCTTTGAATACATGAATATGCTAGAATGAAAATGAGTTTGGAATAATTTGAGCCATGCATGTGATTATTTTGTGAAATTGAGCTCCATGAGGATGTGTTTTGGTGTTTATATCATGTTAGTACAAGTATATATGAAATTGGAGCCATAATATGCAAGAAGTGTGGTTGAAATGTCGAATTTGAGCTCAAGAACACAACCTGGGAAAACCCAGAAATTTGATGTTCGCTCGAGCGGGAAACCGCCGCTTGAGGTGAATTTCCGGGCTAGTATTTTCTGCAAACCTTGATGTCCGCTCGAGCGGGGAAGTTCACGCTCGAGCGGAGAGCTATGTTGATGAACTTCCGCTCGAGCGTCCAAGTTTAAGCTCGAGCGTATAGATGACACATCCAGTACTTTTTGCAGACAGAGTGTCCGCTCGAGCGGGGATATTCACGCTCGAGCGGGAAGCCATGTAGAGAGGCCTTCCGCTCGAGCTCCAGAATGAACGCTCGAGCGTAAATTTCACCTATCTAGTACTTTTGCAGGCCTCAAGGGTCCGCTCGAGCGGGGAAGCCCATGCTCGAGTGGGGACCCTGTTTTCTGAAATTTTGTATGCTCGTTCTGTGTTTCGTTTTCCGTTCCCTTTTCATTTCTAAGCACTCTTAGGCATACATTGAGCATTGTAATTGAATTAAAGAGATAAGAATGAAGCCTAAAGAGGAATATGTGAATTAAGGAACGGATTGAATTGTTAATGACCCTTTTGTGTTCATGGAATGTGTAGGGTCAAGCTCTAGGGCGAATCCACAAGCCGATCACTGTGAGTAATATCGATATTCGAATGCTTGTGAATGTCCAATTGTCTATTCCCTTAAAAGCTTTATGAGTTGCTAATTGGGATTGTGGACAAAAGTCTAACATGAATAAATGAATGGACCGAAGGTCGTTTTGATAAACGTAAATGGACCAAAGGTCGTTTTGATAGAATTGAATGGACCGAAGGTCGTTTTGATAAACATAAATGGACCGAAGGTCGTTTTGATAGAATTGAATGGACCGAAGGTCGTTTTGGTAGAAATGAATGGACCGAAGGTCGTTTTGGTAGAAATGAATGGACCGAAGGTCGTTTTGACATATATGAATGGACCAAAGGTCGTTTTGACATGAATGAGTGGGCCGAAGGCCGTTTTGACATGAATGATCGGGCCGAAGGCCGTTTTGACATAAATGAGTGGGCCGAAGGCCGTTTTGACATGAATGGAAATTTGAATGGGCCAAAGGCCAGAATGTTGAAACTACAAGTCACTTGATTTGAAATTCGTATAGTTATATATCTGTTAAATAGAAATATGAATTGGGCCCAAGGCCGTTTGGAACCTGTTGTTCTACATTGTTATGTAACTTTTGTATGTGATATTATTCACTGGGCTATCGCTCACACTCATTCGTGTGCTTGTAGGTGAGCCGAGAGAAGTCCAAACCCAGCCCCAGTAAGTCTGCCATGAACAACACGAGTTTTGGAGAGTCAGCCTTGCGTCTCACGCACGAGACCCATCCTTGCCATTTGTTATGCATTTACGTTTTGTCCTGTTGGCAAGGACTTTGTGTATATTTGTATATAGTCTGATGGGTTGGCTCAGTTTTGATGATCCTGTTGTAAAGAAGTTTATGCTACTGTACTTTTGATGTGGGTTATTAACGTATATGAGTATGGTTTGTCTGATGTGCATATAAGTACGGCTCTATGGACAAAGTTTTAAATTTTTGCTTCCGTTTGGTCCCTTTACTCTGACGAGTTATGTCTGTTTTGGTCTGAGGCCGTAGGTAATCACAGGATTACTGGCCGGTTATGCCCTTAACCCATAGGGGCGGGTTCGGGTCATGACAGAGTGGTATCAGAGCACGAGTTAATAACTCAAACACTTGTCCAAAAGAGCAATACGCGTCTAGATAAGATCTAGGATGCATTCATGTGATAAATGTGAATTTGGAGGCATTGATAATATGCTTAAGTATTTTGATACGAACTGTGAAAGCATCAAGAATATGCTTAAGTGTTTTGATTTGAGTAATTATGTGCTATAAGTTGTAATTTACTTGCATTGCAATTATTTGAATATGTGTGCTCTTAGTGTATACATATTTGTGAACCTTTTGTATGAAATGTAATGCAAGTTTAATCAGATAGTGAGAACCAGAGGTGATGAGATAGAGGAGTCCTCTACTGCCAGAATAGACAGAATGGAAAGATTGATCCAAGAAATGGCAGAAGCTTTGAGACAGCAACAGGAGTGGCAACAACAGTGGCAGCAACCACACTCGCCACCTCCACCTCCGGCACTGCCCGTGCCAGATAATCAAAATGATGATCGGATAATAGCTCTCACCAAGGAATTCAAGAAAATGAAACCACCACAGTTCCACAGGGGATTAGATCCGTTGAAAGCCGAAGCGTGGGTCCTCGGCATTGAGAAATTATTTGAAGTGTTCCCCTGTTCAGAGACTTAGAAAGTGCTCCTAGCTACTTTTATGCTAGAAGACGAAGCAAGAAGATGGTGGATGTTGATGCGAGAAAATCATAAAGATGTGGATTGGGTAAAATTTCTGGAGATCTTTTATGACAAGTACTTCCCGCAATGCGTTCGGGATAGGAAAGTAGCCGAGTTCATGTAACTCAAGCAAGATAGCATGACAGTGGCTGAGTATGAGGCCAAGTTCATTGAATTGGCCAGGTTTGCACCACACGTGATTGACACCGATTATAAGAAGGCAAGACATTTTGAAGGTGGGCTCCGAAGTGACATCCTAGAGAGAGTGAATGTCCTGAAGTTGGAGACCTACATTGGGGTGCTTGACAGAGCCATCATATCAAAGGCTAACATAGCTAGACAAGCTAAGCCAACAACAGAATGGAAAGGCAACAAAAGGGAAGGCTTCTTTTCGAAGAAGAAATTTCTAAAAAAGCAAAACACGGGCTCCTCAACTACTTCAAGTTCTTCCCGAGACACAGCTCCCATGTGCAACATTTGTAGCAAAAGGCATCGTGGAGTCTGTTACCGTGCATCAGGAGCCTGTTTCAAATGTGGGAAGCAAGGGCACATAGCCCGAGAATGTAATCAGAACAGTGGGAAACTAGCAGCTAGTTCAACTGCATCAGTTCCAAAGCCGGGAAACATTTTGAGGTCCGCTATTACCGGGGATACCGTGAGACAGGGGAGAGTTTTTGCGCTTGTTCCGGGCAATACACGGAATGCCAATGCCGTTGTCTCAGGTACTATTTCAATATGTAATCGGGATGCCTTTGTATTAATTGATTCTGGATCAACACACTCATTTGTGACATATACATTTGCATCTAGACTGAAAAGACCCCTAGAGTTGTTACCATATTTGTTGTATGTGTCTGCTCCATCGGGGGAATCTGTGTTATGTGACTATATATATCGGTTTTGTGACATGCATATTGAGGATGCTACCTTATATGTAGATTTATTGCCCTTGAACTTTAGACATTTTGATGTAATTTTGGGCATGGATTGGTTGACCAAGTATTGTGCCACCATAGATTGTGTGACAAAAAGGGTTGTATTTAACCACCAGAACAAAAAGAAATTGTGTTGTGGGTAATGGGGTAGTGCCTCCACCTTATTTGATATCTGCAATGAAAGCATGTAAACTGATCAGGAAGGGGTGCCAGGGTTATTGTGCTATGTGTTGACTGAACAATCTGTGAACGTTGAATTGAATGATATTCCTATTGTTAGAGAATTCCCAGATGTGTTTCCAAATGAATTACCAGGGAATTGGTAGACAGGGAGATAGAGTTTACTATTGAGACTGTGCCAGGCACCCAGCCTATTTCTAAGACTCCTTACAGAATGGCTACTGCCGAGATGAAAGAATTGAAAGAACAGTTGCAAGACCTGCTTAACAAGGGGTTTATCCGACCTAGCACTTCGCCTTGGGGCGCACCGGTGTTATTTGTGAAAAAGAAGGATGGTACCTTGCGCCTGTGCATCGATTATCAGGAGTTGAAAACAAGGTAACGATAAAGAAAAGTATCCCTTACCCGTATTGATGATTTATTTGACCAGTTGCAGGGATCACAGGTGTTTTCTAAGATTGATTTGAGATCCGGGTATCATCAGCTGAAAGTTAAGGCAGGGATGTTGAGAAAACACATTCAGAACGAGGTATGGTCATTTTGAGTTTCTTGTTATGCCATTTGGAGTGACTAATGCTCCGGCAACATTTATGGACCTAATGAATAGAATTTTTAAAACCTACCTTGATGAGTTTGTTGTGGTCTTCATCGATGATATTTTGATATACTCTAAAGATAGACTTGAACATGAACATCATTTGAGGACTCTTTTACAAATACTTCGGGAAAGGAAATTATTTGCTAAACTAAAGAAATGTGAGTTTTGGTTGGATGAAGTTGTTTTCTTAGGGCATGTGATCAACAAGGAAGGAATTTCAGTGGACCCGCAGAAAATAGAGGCAATTGTGAATTGGCCTACACCGACTAATGTGACAGAGGTTCGCAGTTTTATGGGCTTAGCTGGGTACTACCGGAGGTTTGTGAAGGACTTTTCGAAATTAGCCGTGCCTCTTACCCAATTGACACGTAAAGGGCAACCGTTTGAATGGAATGATGAAAGAGAATCTGCTTTTCAAGAACTAAAAACAAGATTGACCACTGCACCAATTTTTGACACTACCTTTAGGTACGGAAAATTTTGTAATCTTCAGTGATGCGTCTTATAAAGGTTTGGGTTGTGTGTTAATGCAGAGCAGAAAAGTTATTGCCTACGCCTCCCGACAGTTGAGGCCACATGAGAAGAATTATCCAACGCACGACCTGGAACTAGCCGCGGTTGTTTTTGCTTTGAAAATATGGCGGCATTATTTGTATGGGGCAAAGTGTGAAGTCTACACAGATCACAAGAGCCTAAAATACTTCTTTACACAGAAAGAACTGAATATGTGATAGGGGAGATGGCTTGAATTGATCAAAGACTATGATCTTGAGATTCAGTACCACCTCGGGAAAGCCAATACAGTTGTTGATGCCTTGAGCAGAAAATCAACAGGGAGTATGGCTTGTTTGCTTACAGAACAAAGGGAAATTTTGCAAGACTTTGAGAAGTCTGAAATTGAAGTAATAGTACGTGAGCAGGGTGGATTGATAGCCGCTATTACCGCCGAGTCGGCCATTGTTGATGAAATCAAACAGAAACAGAAAGAGGATGAGTTCCTCAGAAAGGTGATTGATGAATTTGAGACAAGTCCGAAAGCAGAGTTTGGCATTAAGAATGAAGTGTTGAAATTCCGAAACCGACTACGTGTCCCTAATATCTTGGAACTAAAGAAGAGGGTCCTAGATGAAGCCCACAAATCCGTATTTGCTATGCATCCGGGTAACAATAAAATGTATCGGGACTTGAAACAAACCTATTGGTGGCCTAAAATGAAGAAAGAGATTGCAGAATATGTGTCCAAGTGCCTTCAGTGTCAGCAAGTTAAGGCTGAACATCAGAAACCAGGCGGTCTACTTCAACCTCTCCCTATTCCTGAATGGAAGTGGGAACATGTGACTATGGATTTCGTTGTTGGCCTACCTCGAACTTCTCGAGGTATGGATTCTGTTTGGGTTGTAGTTGATAGACTGACTAAATTTGCACATTTTCTGCCTATCAAAGCTACATTTACTGCTTATAGATTGGCTACTATTTATGTTGATGAAATTGTCCGTTTACACGGAGTTCCGGTATCTATTTTATTGGATAGAGATCCGAAATTTGTATCTAGATTGTGGAAAAGTTTGCAGGAAGCTATGGGAACAGAACTAAGGTTCAGTACTGCATTCCATCCACAGACAGATGGGCAGTCAGAACGAACGATACAAACTTTGGAAGATATGCTTCGCTTGTGTGCTTTGGATTTTCAGGGGAGTTGGGAAGATTATTTGCCACTTGTAGAATTTGCTTATAATAACAGCTTCCACTCCAGCATCGGTATGGCACCATACGAGCCTTTGTATGGTAGGAGGTGTAGATCACCTATTTGTTGGACAGAGGTCGGGGATAGAGCTTTGCTTGGGCCTAAAATTGTGCAAGACACTTCTGAAAAGATCAAAACTATTCGGCAAAGGCTCAAAATAGCTCAAGACCGACAGAAGAATTATGCAGACGTTCGAAGAAGACCTTTTGAGTATGAGGTTGGTGACCATGTGTTCATCTGTGTTTCCCCAATGAAGGGCCAAGTCAGATTTGGGAAAAAGGGCAAGTTGTCGCCCCGTTACATTGGGCCGTTTTAGATTTTGGAGAGGCTTGGTCCAGTTGCCTATAGAGTTGCCTTGCCACCGGGATTCGAGCAAATCCATAATGTGTTTCATGTGTCGATGTTGAGGGGTTACCTTCGAGACCCGTTACATGTGATTGATTATCACCGGGTTGCTATTGATGAAAATATGGAATATGCTGAGTGGCCGGAAAGAATTGTCGACCGACAAGTGAAAGGATTGAGAAACAAATCCATCCCAATGGTGAAAGTGGAATGGAAGGAACACTATGGGACAGATGTCACGTGGGAAAAAGATGAGGAAATGCGACTACGCTATCCACATTTGTTTCCCGACGAAGGTAAATTAAGTTTGGAGGACCAAACTTCCTAAAGAGGGGAAGACTGTGATACCCCTATTCCGTAGTATGCTAATTGGTCCTTAACTTGAGTATGATTATGTGTTTAGCATGATTTGTGTGCCATTTTGTGAATATATGTGATTTTGAAGTTCTATCTGTTCACTGTAGGAATATCTGTTTGAATAATTTGCTTTGGAAATTAAATTGGAGGCCTTATCGGCCACGAACCCGAAATTGATTACGCCATTGTGATTGGCATAATTTTTAGAACCTACGGTGAAATTTAATTGAAAAATTGATTCGGGCCAGATTAAGTTGATTAAATTGTTAAATTAGTGCCCAATTACTTTAGTAATATTATATTGAATTAGTGGGTTATGTTGTAAAGGGGCACTACACCCAATTCTCCTCCCTTGTTGTATTTTGGCTGAGTTTGAGCTCTAAATATAGAAGGGGCCGGTTAGAGTGAGGGAGAGAGAAACCATTGAAGATTTGCTCTAGAAGCTTGAGTAATTTGAAGGCTAGCTCAAGAATTGACCTTAGCTTGTGAAGATTAAAGCTTCTTGGTGAGTAACTCATGAGTTTAATGTGTAATTTGTGTATTCAAAGTTGGTTAATGACCAAGAGTAAGGCTTGAAGAGGAATTGAGTTGTTTATGTGGAATTGAAGGTCAATGTGTGCATGCATGTATGTAATTACTTGGAATTTGCATGTTTGAGCACCAAATGTATGATCCATGAAAGTTTCTAGTGGAAATCCATGTTTTTGACCATCATTTTATCATAAGAGATGAGAATGAGGGTTATGTGTCACATGCATGTACAATTTATGAAGATAGGAGCTTTGAATACATGAATATGTTAGAATGAAAATGAGTTTGGAATAATTTGAGCCATGCATGTGATTATTTTGTGAAATTGAGCTCCATGAGGATGTGTTTTGGTGTTTATATCATGTTAGTACAAGTATATATGAAATTGGAGCCATAATATGCAAGAAATGTGGTTGAAATGTCGAATTTGAGCTCAAGAACACAACCTGGGAAAACCCAGAAATTTGATGTCCGCTCGAGCGGGGAAACCGCCGCTCGAGCGTGAATTTCGTGCTCCCAGTATTTTCTGCAAACCTTGATGTCCGCTCGAGCGGGGAAGTTCACGCTCGAGCGGAGAGCTATGTTGATGAACTTCCGCTCGAGCGTCCAAGTTTAAGCTCGAGCGTATAAATGACACATCCAGTACTTTTTGCAGACAGGGTGTCCGCTCGAGCGGGGATATTCACGCTCGAGCGGGGAGCCATGTAGAGAGGCCTTCCGCTCGAGCTCCAGAATGAACGCTCGAGCGTAAATTTCACCTATCCAGTACTTTTGCAGGCCTCAAGGGTCCGCTCGAGCGGGGAAGTCCACGCTCGAGCGGGGACCCTGTTTCCTGAAATTTTGTATGCTCGTTCTGTGTTTCGTTTTCCGTTCCCTTTTCATTTCTAAGCACTCTTAGGCATACATTGAGCATTGTAATTGAATTAAAGAGATAAGAATGAAGCCTAAAGAGGAATATGTGAATTAAGGAACGGATTGAATTGTTAATGACCCTTTTGTGTTCATGGAATGTGTAGGGTCAAGCTAGGGCGAATCCACAAGCCGATCACTGTGAGTAATATCGATATTCGATGCTTGTGAATGTCCAATTGTCTATTCCCTTAAAAGCTTTATGAGTTGCTAATTGGGATTGTGGACAAAAGTCTAACATGAATAAATGAATGGACCGAAGGTCGTTTTGATAAACGTAAATGGACCAAAGGTCGTTTTGATAGAATTGAATGGACCGAAGGTCGTTTTGATAAACATAAATGGACCGAAGGTCGTTTTGATAGAATTGAATGGACCGAAGGTCGTTTTGGTAGAAATGAATGGACCGAAGGTCGTTTTGTAGAATGAATGGACCGAAGGTCGTTTTGACATATATGAATGGACCAAAGGTCGTTTTGACATGAATGAGTGGGCCGAAGGCCGTTTTGACATGAATGAGTGGGCCGAAGGCTGTTTTGACATGAATGAGTGGGCCGAAGGCCGTTTTGACATGAATGATCGGGCCGAAAGCCGTTTTGACATAAATGAGTGGGCCGAAGGCCGTTTTGACATGAATGGAAATTTGAATGGGCCAAAGGCCAGAATGTTGAAACTACAAGTCACTTGATTTGAAATTCGTATAGTTATATATCTGTTAAATAGAAATATGAATTGGGCCCAAGGCTGTTTGGAACCTGTTGTTCTACATTGTTATGTAACTTTTGTATGTGATATTATTCACTGGGCTATCGCTCACACTCATTCGTGTGCTTGTAGGTGAGCCGAGAGAAGTCCAAACCCAGCCCCAGTGAAGTCTGCCATGAACAACACGAGTTTTGGAGAGTCAGCCTTGCATCTCACGCACGAGACCCATCCTTGCCATTTTGTCCTGTATTTACGTTTTGTCCTGTTGGCAAGGACTTTGTGTATATTTGTATATAGTCTGTTATGGGTTGGCTCAGTTTTGATGATCCTGTTTGTAAAGAAGTTTATGCTACTGTACTTTTGATGTGGGTTATTAACGTATATGAGTATGGTTTGTCTGATGTGCATATAAGTACGGCTCTATGGACAAAGTTTTAAATTTTTGCTTCCGTTTGGTCCCTTTACTCTGACGAGTTATGTCTGTTTTGGTTTGAGGCTGTAGGTAATCACAGGATTACTGGCCGGTTATGCCCTTAACCCATAGGGGCGGGTTCGGGTCATGACATCTAGTCTATACTTGTTTGCTGTGCGCATCACATAGTAAGACTAGCTAATTAACCGGAATAGGAGCACATGTGTTTTAAAAAACAGGATATCATGTTTACTAGTGGCTGATCTTTGATCGGGCGAGCAGGGGTGCTCATAGATGACCTTCCCCAATCGTACCCAGTTCCTGAGCCGAGGCAACTTTGGTGATGACGGACACGTGGCCTTAGGCAATGAGTTAGGGTTTCCTAAATTTTCACAAAAATAAAATATTTAGGTGGCGACTCTGTATCTGGCAAAGCAGTCCATGTTTGGCACTTCTTTCTTAAAAATTAGTTTTCCAAAACGATTTGCCGGATTTGGACTCTTTGGTGATTTATCAATCTCACATTGCACATTGTGAGATCAGATTAAGAACCGTGACAATTTGAGTCCGAACTATAGCATAAGGCCCTCAGGGCGCGTCTATAGTTTCTGGCGACTCTGCTGGGGACTTAGAGAGCTTGACTCGAACTCATGATATCCTGTTTTGACTACACTTATGTGTCTCTTTGCATTGCATTTGCATTGGTGCGCCTAGGACACCGTGTTTGCCATATGCTATTCCTAAACGGTTTGCCGGAGGCTCGCTTTGAGAAGCGTGCCATAAGGCTGACCAGATGCGGGCTCTGCCATGACGGGAACACAAACCTCGATTTTTACCGGGGCACCCTTTTTGACCATTCGACCTAGTGCATATTCGGAATCCATAGTGACTATTCCAAACTAGGATAGGTTGCTTACCCGATTGTAGGTTGTTTGAAACTGCTGCGTGCGTAGTGAAACCCTAGCTCCTGACAAGATAGGACAGGGAAACCCTACCCTAACATAGGGGTGTTTTGGCTCTCATTTGCTTGCTATGTGCTTTTAGAGTTGGCCTCTACAGGAATGCGCATATCAGTTTGCAAGTCTGGGTATTAGGCCTGTGGGCATCTGTATTTTGAGAATCAGTTATATCCGCAGGTATCAGATTCAGTTTTGGGGCAGTGATTTGGAAACAGTGATCAGCGGTTGAGGACAATTCTTTCAGCTTGTGTGTGACAACTGTGTGTTGTATTTATTTAAGTTGTTATGCTGTCCGTTTTTCTGTTCATTATTTCCTTATTATGCTTTATTTATCTTTTTGCAAGGTAGTTTAGCACAATTGCATCCGGCCAGGCAGATATTCCCCGAGCACTCTGGGTTAGAGGTCGTAGACTTAATCGATCTGAGGATCTGATAGACGGACAAGCAGTGTTCCTTTCTTTACCCTCGGTTGCTAGACGGAAGTCAAAAAGGCGCAGTGTATCAGTACAGCGGTCGCCAGATCAGTGGTCTACCCCATTAGTGAGCAGTCAGATTGAGGTCTCAGTTTCTATTGTAGGGACAGATATACCGGTTATTCAGATAGATCCATACAATATGGCAAGCTTAGAGGAGATGGTGCGCCAACTCCAGAAGAGCATGAAAACTATGCAGCAGGACGCTGCCCGTCAAGCAGAATCTACCAAACAACAGGCCACGGTCGTGACCCAACAAACAGAATTAATCACTAGGCTACAGCAGCAAACTGGAGCATCTGCTTCACACCAGGTTCCTCCCCTACCAAGAGTTCCCATACTCGGGGAGACAACTAACGTCCAGGATGATATGGACATTCCAATCGGGCCAGCTCCGCCCCCGGTTCTACCCAAGCTGTCCAAAACACCTACCAACCTACCGGATTCTCCCTTTGAGTTTGAGATGCACCCCACAGCACTGAAAGTAAGCAAGCTTGAAAAGCTGTTCAAGAAGTCTCAAGGGGTTCATTCCATTCCAGATATTGAGGATGGGTACACTGACTCGGCCGTGACGCTGCCGGACCATTTTAAGATGCCACATATTGACCGCTTTGATGGGTCGGGGGACCCTATGGTGCATTTGCGGCTGTTTTCAGACATTCTAAGGCCGATGGGCCTCTCTAGATTATAGAAGCTTTCCTTGTTTGGCCGGACCTTGTCAGGTGTAGCGGCCATTTGGTATGCAAAATTGGAAGATTCCGTCAAGAGGAGTTGGGAGGAGATGGCTGAGGCCTTCATAGCTCAATACTCATATAATACACAGATCGAGATTACGACCCGTGATTTTGAGACAACCAGGCAGGAGCCGAAGGAGAGTTTCTCTGATTTTGTGACCCGGTGGAGGGCCAAGGCTTCGATGATGACCGTCAGGCCTATTGACAAAGACCAAATACGGATGGTTGTGCGCAACCTCCAACTCAAGCTTATGCAAAAGATGATCGTTCTCCCCTTCCCCACCTTTGTAGACCTATACGAGATAGGGGTGCAGATCGAGGATGCTATGAAACAGGGTCTGATTAACCAAGACCAAGAGCAGCCCAAGAGGGCATTCAACCGCAGTTCGAATGCAGGCACAAGCAGTGCTGCAGCTGGTAGATCTTCAAATGTGAGTATGGTTACCACCACCAATACCCTGAGAACCCTTGCAGCTACGCCATTCGCCGGTGCGTCCGAAAGTAGCTCACAAACAACCAAGTATTTATCCCGAAGTCAAAGAACCTTCACCCCACTATACATGCCCTCATCCAAAGCTCTGGGGGTTTTAATCAGGAAAGGGCACTTAAAGCCCCTAGAGCCGCTGGCGCTACCAGACAGACTTCCTGCTTCCCATAACCCGGCCAAGTACTACGCCTATCACCAACAGCATGGTCATGACACCGACCAGTGCTTTCGATTACGTCATAAGATTCAGGATCCCATTGACAACAGGGTGATCATGCACCCGGAAAAACCAAATGTCACAACCAACCCTCTCCCACCACATAACCAAGCTCCACCTCCCAAACACATCAATTTCATCCAAACTGGGGTTATGTCATACGACCCTAGCATATATATCACCCCTTCTCACCTACCCAAGCCGGAGGTGTTCATTCCTGACTTGTGTATGTTGGATATCTCCCAAACTCAACCAGAAACGGTGGTGGTAACTATCGGAGATGGAACTGGGTCAACTGTGAGAACAGACGAGGATGAGCAGTTGGAGCCTGAGGGGTCTGCGAGTTTCAAGTACAACCTGAGAGGTTACATTACATCAGTAGGCCAGGCTAGGCCGAATGTGGAATTGCTAGTAGGGGCAGAGATTTGTGTAGTGCGAGAGGATGGACCAAATCAAGGGCTAGATGACCTAGCGGATCTGGAAGAAGACCTGGTAAATCTGCAGTTCTTTGAAGAGTAGGATTCAGGGGACGTGACAGTCTATTGGTTTGATGAGTCAGTAGAAACTACTGCATGGCTTGACGATCAACCAGATGTTGTGGAATAACCTCAGTTAGAGCAGAGTCCGCCAGGGACGAAGACATCAATAATGGCCGAAAGGGCCGGGAATCAGAATGCACCGTCGGAGGGCACTGGTGATAATAATTTTGCTTAGGACCAGAGCATTTCGAGTATAGAGGACATTGAACAGCAAGCCGCATTGAAACAGTTCGAGCGAGAAAGGACCGAGGATTCCGAAAGAGTCAGGAAAGCTAAAGCCCCTGAGGGGACAGAACGTGTTGTGAGCACGGGAACGGAAGGTGCTGTGGGCACAGAAATGGTTGTAACGGAGCCGGACAGGTGTCTGTCAGCCGCCGATGACATGTGGTGGGAAGATGACGACCTATGTCTTGTCCACACAGATGAGGATTGGGGGAATAACCAGCCGGATGATACCTGGTATGTGGGCGAAGTAGACCACATGACTAGGAGCAGGCGGTATTTTAAGCCCCCGCACTTAGATCAACCAGACGCGTCCGGGAAGGACAAGGAGGTGGAGAAACAAAAAGAAAAGCTACTCGAAGAAGAGGCTCTGCTGAAACAATTGAAGAAGATACAGGCAGACATTTCCATCTGGGGACTGCTTATGGCTTCACGAGTTCATAGACAGGCTGTCCTTTCGGCAATGGACAAGGCCAAACTCTCAATAGATACCACACCTGAACAGCTGGTAGGGCTGGTCTTTCCGGGAGGAGCTTCACTGACGTTGACCTTTTCTAACAAGGAACTACCGCCTGAGGGCTCGGATCACAATAAACCGCTCTATATCTCTGTGGAGTGTAGGAACAAATGGATACCGGTGGTTCTTGTTGACATGGGATCCACCATCAACGTGTGCCCGTTAAGGACAGCATATGCAATTGGGTTGAAGCCCGCAGACTTTGTGCCAACCATCCAAGTGATAAGGGCATATGACAATACAAGCAGAGAAGTGAAGGGGCCTGTGCAGATTCAGATCCAAGTTGGTCCAGGATAACACGATGTTGACTTTCATGTCTTGGACGTTCCCGCAACCTTCAATCTACTCCTAAGGCAGCCATGGCTGCACCAGGTGAGGGTGGTCTCTTCCACCGTGCATCAGATGTTGAAATATCCCCACGGGAAAGGGGTAGCTATTGTTTTTGGGAATTTGTCAATTCATCCGCCACCAGAAGTGTCCACGCCGGTTTTGGAAATCGAGCATGGCACGGAGGATGTGTTCTTATCAGGATTCACCTTAGCCGAGGCCCAGGTCGTTCGGAACATCTTAGCTATCGATGAGGGATTGTATGTCAGTGCACAGTCAGTGTACCTCATGAACAAACTCCAGCACATCCCCGGGATGGGACTAGGAAGAAGTGGTCGGAAAGGCATTACAGTATCGGCCGAAGTACCGCACAACTCGCATACCTTTGGCTTAGGCTATCTGCCTACCAAAGAGGACTGGGTAAGGAAAGGCAAAGAAATGGCTGGAAGAGCCAGAGCCAAGCAGACCGGGAAACATTTTGAGTTAATGCACCAACCCATCTAGGGTACCCTAAATGGACGCTTCGTCCGGGAGAGGGAAGACTTTCCATTCTGTGGCTTCCCGGAGCCATGGTTGAACAGAAAAAGAGGCGCATGCTGGGATTTGAAATCTTCTTCGACTTGCAGTTATCCGGGGACGATGTCGCCGAGGAACAGACAGGTCCATCAGCTGAGGTCAAGCAGTGTAAGGAAGTGGATTCCGAGAACACCAAGATTGAAATGGGGGTAGCACTGGCTTGTCTATTTTCAGATCCTCCGATCATACATGAGTGCTTGGCGAATCACCTCTCAGTGTCTATGATCAGGAATGAAACGGTTGCAAGCCCACCTTCAAACATTTTGGATGCATCCGTCGCACCCTCCCTCATCTGGCAGTACGAGGAGGGATTCTTATCGAGCAGTATCGAGTCAGGTAGTGAGCCGGAATCTGATTCCACTGACTCTGTAGAGTCGAAATCAGGTTCCAGCTCGTCTGAGTCTGAGTCCGGTATTCTTGGGGGTGATAACCCAGATGCCACAGTCCTGTCTAGGTCGTATTTTTCTTTCTCTTTTGAGTCTGTTGTAACAGAAGAATCAGATGGACTGGATGAAGTGATTAATGAGAATGGAAAAGCTGTGGCTTCTGAGTACTTTTTCTATGCCTTTGATTTATTGTATTAATCAGGACTTTCAAAATTTCGATGAAAACGACGAGGAAGAAATTCCTCCGGTTTTGAAATATTTGCTTGAACAAGAGCAGGAGAGGTTTGTAAAACCGCTGGTTGATGAAATCACCCAAATTATGTTGGTACTGAGAAGGACCCGCGGCTGGTTCAGATCGGGTCCACGTTGTCTTCAGAGGAGCGCGAGCGCTTAGTCGCTTTATTAAAAGATTTCAAAGATGCCTTCACATGGTCCTATGAAGACATGCCTAGAATCGATCCTGAGATTGTACAGCACCGGATCCCTCTCGACCCAGAGGCCCAACCTGTCAAGCAGAAACTTAGAAGAATTCGGCCTATCAAGATCAAAGAAGAGGTCACCAAGCAAATTGACATAGGGTTCCTGCTGGTATCCGAATACCCAACTTGGTTGGCCAACATAGTTCCAGTGCCAAAAAAGGACGGCAGAATTCGGGTATGTGTGGATTTCAGGGATCTGAACAAAGCCAGTCCAAAGGACGACTTTCCTCTGCTGCATATCGATGAGTTACTGGATTTTACTGTGGGGCATGCATTGCTTTTGTTTATGGATGGCTTTTCGGGCTACAACCAGATTGTAATGGCACTTGAAGACCGAGAGAAGACTGCTTTTACCACCCCGTGGGGGACCTATTGTTATAGGGTAATGCCGTTTGGGCTGAAAAACGCTAGAGCTACATATCAACGGGCTGCAACCACGATATTGCATGACATAATCCACAAAGAGGTTGAGGTGTACATGGACGACATGATTGTCAAGTCCAAAGAAAGAGAGGGCCACTACACCGCCTTGCAAAAGTTCTTCCAAAGGATCAGAGAATTCCGGTTGCGGCTGAATCCTCAGAAATGTACATTTGGTGTTACAGCAGGAAAAATGCTGGGATTCTTGGTCACGCAAAGGGGCATCGAAGTCGACCCTTCCAAAATCAAGGCCATCTTAGAAATGCCACCACCAAGGACTGAAAAGGAGGTGCGAGGCTTTCTGGGTAAAGTGCAATTCATAAGACGGTTTATCTCAAAATTAACCTTAACTTGTGAACCACTCTTTGGTCTCCTGAAGAAAGGAACGAAGTTCCAATGGGACGGCCGATGCCAAGCTGCTTTTGAACAGATTAAGCAATACTTACAGAACCCACCGTGTTGTCACCATGAGCCGGGGAAACCGTTGATTTGTATCTTTCAGTGACTGAAACTACAATGGGCTGCATGCTTGCACAAGAGTCTGAGGACAAAGTGGAAGGGCCATTACTATCTGAGCAAGAAAATGCTGGATACGAGACCGCTACACTCCGCTGGAGAAGGCTTGTTGGCCTTGGTATGGGCTACCAGGAAGCTGCGGCACTACCTGTTAGCTCACTCTGTAATGTTGGTTTCAAGATTAGATCCCATCAAATATCTCTTCGAGAAACCGGCACTTACGGGTAGGCTAGCCCGTTGGTTGCTTCTGCTTTCCGAATTCGATCTGAAGTATGTGACGCGCAAGTCAGTAAAGGGGAGAGCGGTAGCAGAGTTCCTTGCCGATCACCCAGTTGAAGGGGATGAAGCAGTTGAGTACCTATTCCCAGACGAGGCCATTTTGCATGTCGAAGACGAAACTTGGACGATGTACTTTGACGGAGCGTCAAACCAATATGGGTATGGGATAGGGGTGTTGCTGATAGCGCCCGACAATTCCCGCATCCCTCTAGCATTCAAACTCCGTTTCAAAGTATCGAACAATGAAGCAGAATACGAGGCATGCATTGCTGGTTTAGAAGCTGCCCTAGAACTAGGGGCAAAACGGTTGGATGTCATCGGGACTCGAACCTTGTTGTATCTCAGGCTAAAGGAGATTGGAAAGTCAAAGAAGAAAAGATAGATGAGAATATACCACCAGACCTTGGACTTGTTGATCCTCGGTTTGAGAAGCTGAACTTCGCTCATCTTTAAGAGAGAACAACAGGTTCGCAGATTCACTAGCAACTCTATCTTCCATGATAGACATCCCTTTTGGAGTCCGGATGCGTCCGATCATCATTGACCAGAAATTTGTGCCGGCCTACGAGTTGATTGCTGTCATAGAAGAGGTTCAAGATGAGAACCCCTGGTATTACGATGTGGAACTTCTTGGAGAAAGAGCGTATCCACCAGGGGCAAACGCCAAAGATAAGAGGGCAATACGAAGAATGGCTGCTAGTTCATCATCTGCGGGGGTAAACTGTACAAGAGAGGTCATCTGGGAATGCATAAGTTGTGTGTTGATGCTGAAGAATAGAAGCGCCTGATGGAGGCCATCCAGGAGAAGAGTGCGGGAGCGCACATGAACGGGGTGATGCTAGCCCGGAAAATCCTTAGACAAGGTTACTACTGGTCCACCATGGAGGAGGATTGTATTAGTTTTGTCCGGCGATGCCACAAATGTCAGATCCATGCAAATCGCATGAACATTCCGCCGTCTAAGCTGTACAACATGACTTCGCCATGGCCATTTTCAGTCTGGCGGATAGATGTGATTGGAGCTGTCACTCTGCAAGGGTCCAATGGGCATGAGTTCATTCTGGTAGTGATAGACTATTTTACAAAGTGGGTTGAGGCCCAATCTTATGCGGTATTGAAGGCATCACATGTCCAAAGTTCATCAGGAACAACATCATCTGTCGCTACGGGGTCCCGAATGAGATCATTTCAGATAATGGTTCCCACTTCAAGAAGGAAGTGTATTGACTTGTTGGACAAGTACAACGTGGCTTTTCACAAGTCATCTACATACCGGCCACAGACCAACGGAGCAGTTGAGGCCGCCAACAAGAACATCAAGCATATTTGCAGAAGATGGTGGAAACCTACCGGGACTGGCCAGATAAGCTGCCATTTGCTCTGTGGGGCTACCGGACTTCAATTCGAACTTCTACTGGAGCGACTCCGTATTCTTGGTCTACGGAATGGAGGCGTTTTGCCTATCGAAGTTGAGGTTCCATCTTTGCGAGTATTGGCTGAGTGTCAGATAGCTGAGGCAGATTGCAGCAGCAGAGCAGGTTCGAAGAACTCATGCTGTTTGATGAGAGAAGGCTGAAAGCACTGTACCATGTTCAGGGTTATCAACGCAGAATCGCCAGGGCTTTCAACAAGAAGGTTAAGTCCAGGAATTTGAAAGAAGGGGATTTAGTGCTCAAAGACAACCGAGCTCCCATTCACGACCCTAGGGGCAAGTTCAGACCCAATTGGACTGGCCCTTACATCATCAAGTCTATTTGGTCAGGTGAAGCTGTCGTTCTGATGGACCTAGATGGCCTAGAGTTCTCCCAACCGATCAACATGGACAAGTTGAAGAAATATTACCCCTGAGTGGCTCGCTAGGCCGAAAACCTGAAAGGGCGACCTAGGCAAAAGTTAGAGCACAAAAATTTTGAAACTATAAAAACTGAGCTCGCAAGGTTGAAAACCCGCAAAGGGCGGCCTTGGCAAAAGTTAGAGTGCAAAAGGAGAGAGTTAATACTCGAGTGAACCTAAGCCGAACTACGCAAGGCTTGATTCCCATCTTTGGGTTACGTAGGCAACTTCATCCTGAAGTCCAGCCATAAACACTTCCCTGATCAACTTTGTCCATGTGATCATGTTTGGTCATCTTTCCTCATTCAACATTCAAGAGCTCGGTTGTGATCTCTAGTGCAGTGCTATTCAGACTAGGGGCAACTTTCCAGTTGCTAGGATCCGGGGTTGTACATCTCAGTGATAGATCTCGAGCATGTCTAGTTTTGATCCATATCGAAAAATGGTTTTGAAAAGTTTTAATAAAAGTTGATTTTGTTCAAATTAATCTTTTTACAACTCAGACCATTTTTGGACCAAACGGAAAATTTTCAGTACCCACAACCATCAATTTCATTGATTTCAATACAGAGTTCTCCTACTCTTGAATACAAATTGAAGTTGCTTTTTATTACATTCAAAAGAAAACTTGAAAGTACTGATAAAGCAAAATAAATCGGGGCATAGTCAGGTGTTCCTGCGTCCCCTCCCAGAGCTTGTGGAAGCCTCTGACGCCAAAGGGCCCTACCTGTGCCTCTTCATTGAGCCAATCTAGGCACTCATCAGAAAGGGTGCAGCTGAAAGAGCAGGAGCCAGAAGCTCTCTTGTCCTCCAGGCTGTGGCATACCGAGCTAGCTGCGTGCCTCGGACCGGAAATGTAGCAGGGTACTCTATCCCCTCCTCCGGGCAAGTCTGATCATGTCCAAAGACGAATCGGAATGGAAAATAGAACACGCAGTGTGTCAGGCCAACCAACTGGATCCCGGGCTGACGGGTCATGCTATAACTCATCGATGGTAGATTGAGCCAAGGGCAGCGCCAAGCAATGTTAGTAGCGGATAAGCTACACATCCAGTTGAACCACCATCCCTCATCCGGGGCATCGACTAGACATCGCTGGAAGAAATTAGCTGCGAGTTGAGTATGCTGGACATGAGTCCACAACCTTCAATTTATCCATCAACCACACCTGGGGAGGGATGAAAAATGAGAGATTAAAGAATAGAGAGGTGTACGATGAGAGAAAAGTAAGAAAAGGGTTTTGAGAAAAAAACCAAGCCTGAGGGCCGAGTGATGTGAGAAACATATGCAAAGGGTGGGAAACATTACCTGCAATAGTAGTGGGCTCCCTGCCAATCTAGCCGTCTCCCGGCGATGAAAAGCGTCCAAGCCCATCAATGTCTCAGCTAGCGTCATGGCAATGTTCTTTTGCCCTCCTTAAGCCCTCAGCAACTTCAATCAAACGAGTGCTAAACCCACCGGAGCCTGGGGCAAGCAAGAAATGAGATAACATGCACAAGCAAAGCGCATGTCGCCGATAACCCTGCCAATGATGGTCACCGCGGTCACCGGCATCAGAAAACTAACAAACCAAGCTCGGAATGTCTAACTCTCTATCATGAATCAATGATCGAGCATCATGCAAAGTGAGCCCACACATCCGCTCCAATGCTTGGACGTAGCCGAAGCGGAATTGGGCAAGATTTCTTCATCGCGCTCGGATTCCATCAAAGCTTGAAAGTCTTCAAAAGTGGGACACATCTCTTGCCCGCCAAAGCTAAAGACGTGTGTCACCGGATTCCAAAACCTTGCCGCGGCATGAAGAAACGGAAAACGCAGCGGGGTGCGACTCAACGTGAATAGTGCACTTATGCCAAAACCTCAGAAATTAAGCTTTTCCGAGCCATCTAAGTTGGCAATCCAATTTGTGAGGTTTTGAGCAAGGAATGCTTCCATTTGGTGCAAATTTGAGCTGAAATGAAGAGAATCCCGAAGCTGGAACTCATATAGAAGATAAGGCAGTGAGTGGAGGACAGATGTGCCGTTTCGGAGAGTCTGCCATCGATGGCCGGCAGTGGCTCATCAGTGGGGCAGTGGCACACTGATGGCCGGCAGGCCTTTATGTGGCCGCAGTCTCTCCCTCATGCTCACTGGCCTTTTGGTGAAGACCCAGTTGTTTGCTGCTACAAGAAGTCCTGTTACCTAGGTCTTTTAAGGTCTTGTTTTGTCCTGTTGGACTCTGTCGTGTCTCGTTTAAGACGTATTAGTTTCTTTTTCTGTGTCAGGTTGTAATCATCTTCCTTTCATTTATTGAGTTGTCGTAATTTTCTTATCGAGTTGTAAACTTGTTAAGGCTTTATTTTGCTTATTGAGTTGTTTTATTGTTAGTCGGTTCACTACCTGATTAGTGCAATTCGAGTGTTTCGTTTTCAAAACGAAAGTTCGAACTCATTTACATTGTTGTGTAAAGTGATGCGATGTGATGCATAGAATGTACAAATGAAACACTTTTTCAACAAAATGTTGTTTTCATTCCATCATAGATTCTTTTTACAAAAGAGCACTAGTTTTAAAGAAAAGTAAATCTACCTGACGCAGTACAATGTGCAAAACTACTAGTAAAAAGGAAAATAAAGCAAAAAGAAAAGCAACGTCTGAATCAGCAAAATGTCTGGATCGGCGCCAGTCGCCTCAAGACTGAAGGGTCCTCCTCGTCCTCTTCCTCGACCGAGAGGACTCTGGAACATTGCCACCGTCAGCACCTGACTCTGAACTCGAGCCATCCCCAGCTCCGTCTCCATCCTGAGACGATTCTGACCGCGGACTCACTGTCTTCTCGTCAGACTCATCATCATCTAGGGTAGGCCCCCGTGAACTAGTCCCTCGTCCCGCTCCTGCTCCTGCTGAGGTACCTGATGGGCCTAGCGTCAAGAAAGGAATCTGAAAAAGGGCAATCCACCAAAATGCATTAGTAATCAAGATATATCGGATGCCGAGAGTAATGTGCTGTGAGCAGTGAATGATTTGCAGTGAATGTGTACCGTGAGCGGTGTATGGGAGCAATGTACCAGATCAGTGTAGTGTGCAACTGTGTAAATGATGGCGTGTCGAGAAAAGATTGTGTGGCATGAAGTATGGTTTGAAAGAACCCACCGGAATACTGTAAATACTGAGCAGGTCCATGCCGTATGCAGCATCCCCATCACCGAAGCCGTCATCTCCAGAGACTGACGAGTGTACTCAATGGGAGCCTGCAAAAATGTTGAAGTCATTAGTATTCTGCGGGATATCAAATGAAATCGAATGACTGTACAGAATGAAAAGTATAGCACATACCGGGGTCGAGCCGTAAACTCCGACAAGCTCATGGCCAGCTGGAGGAGGAGCGAAGGGAATCTGATAAGTCTCTCCAGCCCACCCTCGGCATGTCATAGTAGCAGGCAACATGGGCCATGCAGTCCCCTGTCTCCCCTCAGGACCTCTCCTCTTACGAGACCTGGTCGCTCCGCCTCTCCCTCTCGCGGCTAGAGCTCTTGCTCCTTCTCATCCTCAGACACTAGTCAAAGGTGGCATCAGATGCTTCTGAATAAAGGCTGCGTAGTCACCCTCGGCGCGGAAGAAATTCGTCTCCAGCCCTACCATGAACTGAATCACCTGGTCGGCGGACAACATGTGTGTCTCCCTCATCGATGGTGGAGGTGCCATCGGTACAAATGGAGCAGGCAATCCCAAGGTCTGACGCACGAAGCGCTCACTCAAAAACCAGGCGCGGTAGATCGGCCCCTCGAAGAGAATGTGGAACTGAGACATGGTCCGAGCAGTGTGGTACTGATCTCGGAGTCCTGACGGGATCGTATCCCATAGCTGCCACGTGATTTGAGAAAAGAGAATAAACAAGATGATCAGTTGTCAAATAACGAATGAGGGTGCATCAGGTTAATTGAAATAATCTTATTGCAGACTTACCTCGCACACCGTGACCGCGTCAAAATACTGTCGGAAGAACATGAAGCTCTCTCGGGTCCTACGACGGAGCTGGCCGTCGTATACATCAGAAAATGGGACTGTCGCCGGGGTCTCCTCCACAGGCTCTGGAGCAAGCATCGAGAAGTATGCGTATACCCACAGTTGTTAGAAAGACGTGATCAGTACAATGTATGAACAGATTGTTGAACATGCAGAAAGCAGAATGCGGTACAGTGCATAACGGATGCAGGCCTAGAGCAGACATTAGATTCGGTGTGTGTAGTGTATGGTATGTAGTGTGCAGCATGTATGGTGTACAGAAAATGCAAAGCAGAAAGCATACAGTGCAAGAGCAGATACAGAAAATACAGAAAGTACAAGTGTCAAACAAAGCAAAAGTACAAATGCTGAGTAAAGCAATGAAAAGGAAAAACTAGGTCGTGTACCTCCCAAGCTCGCCAGTAGCCGCCAATCAACCTCCCATACATCCGAGAGGTGGAGCTCATGTATCCATAAAGAGTGGTGAGGCCGGCCACGCCCCAATCATAGAAACGGGCTCGCTGGAGCACCACTAAAGCACCCAAGAAGTATAAACCCACGGTATTCCACCTGTTCGAAAACAAGGTGGTACCAAAAAGGAACAAGAGGAAGCCCCTGGCGTACTGCTCTGCCTCCTCAGTATCGGGATCCTCCCCTCTGTATTGCTCCTCGAACCAAGTGTATCTAACCATGCCTGCTCGAAGAGTGGGTGGACGTGCTCCAAGTAGCACATACCATGCGGCCACCCATTCCCCCATGTTGGGATCAAGGGGAATCGGATCACCTCTACGCCCAGGCCGGTGATCATGGCGAAGTCGAGAGGAGTCATCGTCATCTCTTCCACAGTGGAGAAGTGGAAGGAGTTGGTGGTGTCCCACCACCTCTCTACAAGAGCCCCTAGGAGAGGGCGACTCGCTGTAACCTGCGTCAAGCTGCAGCAAAATACGCCAAAGCCGGTCCTGTCGATGATCCGGCGGACCCTCGAGGGAAGCACATCGTACCAATCCCAAGCGGTCGTAGCGCCATAACCCCTAAAGGAGCGGGATCCATCCTGCAATAGTAAATACAGTTCAAATCAGATCAGCAGTGTGTTGAAAATACAGCTCAAGACAGATCAGCGATGTATTGAAAATACAGTTCAGATCAGATCAGTGATGCATTGAAAATACAGTTGCGTGCAAATCAGTGGTGTATCGAAGATACAGTTGAATTTAGAATAGTGACGCTTGAGGTGCGCTCGTATACAGTACGTATAGGGTAGTGATGTGCGAAGTACAGTTCAATGCAGAGCAATAATGTATGAAATACAGTCAGGTCAAAGCATGTGATGCGATCAGAACGAAACAGTGCAGGAAATGCAAGTAATTGAAAGTAATATTGCAGAAAATCAGAGTTGGTACCTCCACAGCAATGGCCGACAAGTGAGACATCGGCTCCCTCAGCAAGAGGTCGTCTGGCACGTCCTCATCAAAATCGGTAAAAGTGTGGATGCCTCCCTGTAGACGCGCCCCGGGTGAGGGCCTCCGTGCTACAGTTCGGACTCAAATTGTCACGGTTCTTAATCTGAACCAAAGAGTCCAAATCCGGCAAATCATTTTGAGAAAAACAGATTTTGTAAAGAAGTGCCAAACATGGACTGCTTTGCCAGATACAGAGTCGCCACCTAAATATTTTTCATGGGGGAATTTAGGAAACCCTGACTCGTTTGCCTAAGGCCATGTGTCCGTCATCACCAAAGTTGCCTCGGCTCGGGAACTTGGGTACGATTGGGGAAGGTCAGCTATGAGCACCCTCTCTCGCCTAATCCGAAGATCGGCCTCTACTAATCATGATATCTTGTTTTGAAAACGTTATGTGCTCTTATTCCGATTAATTAGCTAATCTTACTATGTGATGCGCACAACACAAAAGTATAGACTAGATCACCTAATTTGGAACAAAGCATTGCACATCCGTTTGTTTAGAAAATGATTTGAGATTTGCTACTCGCAAGTAGGCTAAAACACGGATTTCAATGAGTTGTCCCAACTCAAACAATCCAACCTTCACCCATAGGCATTCAGGTAGTTAATCAAATAAGCATTTAACCACATGGTAAGCATGCTGTCATGTTAACATTCACACTCATGCAAGATGCTAAAGCATGAATACTTACATCGTACTCCGAGCCAAAACAAAGAACATGTTAGCAATTATGCATGATCCAAGTCCATGTTAAGTGGCTAATGCAACGCATACAGAATGTCACTAGAATAGGCTCGGCTAATCCTAGGATGGCATGTGGGATGCAACAAGTAGCACAATTCAAGTTAGATGTGGAATACAATGCAGTTAGCATGATGTGCCGAGCCCGGTGCATGCAATACTGATGAATGATGCACGCATGCATAGCATAAGGATGCTAAATTAAACATGTCCTAATACTAACCATCAAAGCAGGTAAGTAAAAGGGAGAAAGAAGTGGGGGTTGGAAGACATGCACACAAGCACCCACACTTATTACAAATATGCCTTCACCCGGGGGGACCGAAAGAATAATACAGATTTAACTAACCTTCAAGCTAATTAAATATTACAGACCAATTAAACTAGTTAAGCAAATTAACTAATCTAATAAAACAGTTAACAGCCTCGGGAAGAGGGCCCAATGCAATACGCACTTGGCTCTGCTCGGAAGTCCACTGCTATGCACAAGTTGCCTCTATCCACACTGTTTTCCTTCTCTAATCATTGCAAAATTCCCAAGGTGCACTCTATGAACCCTGTGGGACACCACTGGCCAAGGGAAATGGTCACCGGCCAAAGGAAATGATCACCGGCCATCAATTGTTGGTCGGTCGGCACTAAAGATGGCCGGCCGGCCAAAACTTCCTACAGAATCCTGTTTTGACAGCAGCAGAGGGCAAAACAAGGCATAGCAATGCATTTCAAGCAAATGTGTGCACCAACACATCCCTTATCATGTTTGTGACTTAAAGGGACATGGTTCTCGATTCTCGGACCACCAATTGCGCATTTCGATGTGTGATGGCCCAAGAAACCAAGTTATGCACTTTGATTTCAAATGAAATGCACATAAACAAGCAAGGAGCTCAACCTCTATCATGCTCAATTCAAGAGGCTAAGCATGCATGTCGATGCAATGCAACCTAAACATGCAATCTAAACATGCAACATGAGCATGCAAATGTACATGCAAAGATGCAACTAACAAGCATGCAAAGTGTAATGTCAACATGCACACATGCAAGGCATATAACATGTTAGACAACTTAGCAAGAAATGCATGCTAAATGCAACACCATTTAAGCATGCGACGACATGTCATGAACCAAGTATCTAAACACACAATCATGCATGCGAACATGGTTCCACACTTAAGCAATAAAGGAGGGACTCTTAAGCACACTCAAAGGGATATAATCATGGACACATGACATGCATTGTAAGCTCTGAAAATCATGTAGAGAATGATGCCAAATCAACCTACCAATGCAAACAAAGCATGCAACCGAGCCCAAGGACTTAAACCATGATCATGTAACACATGAAGCAAATGACCAAAGTGGACCAAAACAGTCCCAAATCATGCAAAAGTAAGCCCCAAAAACCACTTAGATGGCATCTAAATGATCTAATCCTAGAGGCATACACAATGGCACAAACATGGAGCAAGAAACACCAACCTTTTAAAGCATGAAAGGGGCATCAAATGCAAGCATACAAGCATACCATGAGGACTGAAATGACATGACAAGTGATTCCAAACCACTGAAATGATGCAAGGATGGCATGCTAGAGGGGTCAATGCTTAAGGCATACAAGAGAGGTTACATGGTAGCTATACAAAGCAAAGCATGGTCAACCCAAATGACCAAAAACAGACCTTTAGCATGCTAAAACAAGCATAAAAGCTTCACAAAGTTAAGCCAAAAACATGCTAGAAACAAGGCTCAAAGCATAAAGCATGTTAAGGCAAATCATGGCATTACAAGACATGTATGCAAGGCAAGCATGGTGTGTCTAAACCAAGTAAAAACAGAGCTATATTATGACATAATAAGCACAAATAATAGCTAGGACATGGCCAACATGAACCTAAATTAGATGCTCACTCATGAGGCAAAAATGGCCCTTTTCAAGGACAACAAGGAGAGGAGGTGGCCCTCTCCTTCTTAGGACCTTAAGGCACCATCCTCACCACTGAAATCCCTTAAGATTTCAGTGGTGAGAAGGCCCAAACAAGGTGGTCCTGGAGCTCACCAAAATAGCACAAAAATAGGGCCTAACAAGGCCTATGAGGGGTCAAACACCTCCAAATAACAAAACACTCTTGAACAACTATTTAAAGAACTAAAAATCAAGACTTTTATTAGTTATATACAAAGTCTAAAAACAGTTGCAAGATAGGCTAAAAGACTATGCAAAAATGGGGAATAAAGGGTGAAGTTCTTACCCTTGTAGACCCTCTTCACAAACAATGCTCCAGCTGGTTCTTTGAGCTCAAAACCAGTCAAGAACTTCAAGAACAGCCCTCTGGCCCCTCAGAAACCAAGAGAAGGTGTAACTCTATGTGTTTGTGTGCAATAGTAAGACACAAACACACTTAGAGCAAAAGAGAGGGAGAAATAGAGATAGAATACACACACTATGTAAACCCTAATTTCAGAGCTCTCTCTGGAAATTTTTTGTCAACCCTAATGGAGGGAGAAGAGGCTCCCTCTTATAGACAATCCCTCTTGCAAAGCTTCTCAAGTAAGCTAGTCAAGAGGGAAATCCCTCTATACACGTGTATGGAGGGGAGCAAAGGTATAGGCCAGCTAGCACAGCTGGCATAAAAATATCTGCAAAAGCAGATGCACAGTGGTCAACCGGCCAAAAATGCAATTTGACCAAAATAGATGGTCGGTCGACTACAAAAGGTGCCGGTCGGCCAAACATTTGGCCGGTGGCAACAAACCAGTGGTCGGTGGCCTCAAGCCATGGCCGGTGATGTGTGGGGATGGCCAACAAGCCATTCCCTGCCCCTCAAAGGCAAAACACAAGTGTTTGGTGCAAAACCAGACACAAAACAGCCGAGCTGAGAGATCCTGAGGCAAGGCGCGTAGCTGAGACCTCCGGGAACTCAAGACGAACACAAACATGGATGATCACCGAGTGTTCAAGCGGTGACATCCAAGTCTTGAGGACGGTCAAAAATGGGGTGTCTACACTCCCGCCACTGGAATAATGTGAGTCTCCAGATGATACCTCACGGGGTTGAAGCGACGTACGCTCAATGGTAAAGACTGAGGCTCAACCTCCGGCTCAGCCGCAAAGTCTGCCGCCAACTCTACTAGAGGGAGTACGGGGAAGCCCTCATCATGTGGGACATTGTCAGCCATCTGAGATAGATGCAAAAATAATCAAAAATGAGCAAATGATGAAATTTTGAACAAATCAAACCCTCAGAGAGGGAAAATTCAAGAAAAGTTGAAAACCCGGGGAAAGTGAACTAACCTCGAGAGAAGTTCAGGGGAAATGATCCTCGAATGCGGGAAATGATGAAAGAGGCCTCAGATGCAATTTCTGATCAGTTCAAATCAAAGAAAACCAAGAAGTTTTAACAATTCAAGATTGTTTAGGGTGTTGGGAAACGCGTAGAACGCGCGAATCTAGAGAGAAGGCACACCTAGAGGGCAAGGAAAATGATTTCTATGCAAGGATTTGTGAGGAAATGGGTTAATTTTGGGCCTATTTAAAGACCCATGGCCGAAAAGACCATTTTGCCCGAATCTGCCACCGATGGCCGGCAGGGGCACATCGATGGCCGGTACGACTCTATCGATGGCCGGCAGTGGCCAATAATGGCCGGTAGCAGTCGGCGGCTCTCCCTGATGGCCAGCAGTCCTCCACCAGCTTCCTTTTCCTATTTGATCTTGGTATGTGTCCTTGGGTTCCAACAATCTTGAGGAATGCTCAAAATTTGATTCAAAACGCCTCCGTGGAAACCCGGGAATCATGTCCTCAATATACGATGGTCGTCGCCCATCAACGCGCACACGGTGTATCCTTTTTGACGCATCACAAACCTTCCGGGAAGTAAACCAGAAGTCCCCTTTCAAGATGTCTTCATTAAGCATGTTTGTTTTTGTTGTTGTGGTCACCTAGCATTCGCTTATTAAATTAAACACCCATTGTTTATAGTTGCATTGTCTTGCATCTAGTTTATATTTGCATCATCTTGCATCTAGTTTAATTTGCATTGTCTTGCATCTAGTTTATAGTTCCATTGTCTTGCATCTAGTTTATATTTGCATCATCTTGCATCTAGTTTAATTTGCATTCTCTTACATCTAGTTTATAGTTGCATTGTCTTGCATCTAGTTTATATTTGCATCGTCTTGCATCTAGTTTAATTTGCATTGTCTTGCATCTAGTTTATAGTTGCATTGTCTTGCATCTAGTTTATATTTGCATCATCTTGCATCTAGTTTAATTTGCATTGTCTTGCATCTAGTTTATAGTTGCATTGTCTTGCATCTAGTTTATATTTGCATCGTCTTGCATCTAGTTTAATTTGCATTGTCTTGCATCTTGTTTAATTTGCATTATTTTGCATCTAGTTCATATTTGCATTGTCTTGCATCTAGTTTATAGTTGCATTGTCTTGCATCTAGTTTAATTTGCATTATTTTGCATCTAGTTCATATTTGCATTGTCTTGCATCTAGTTTATAGTTGCATTGTCTTGCATCCAGTTTAAACCTGCATTGTTTTGCATCTTATCAAACCTGCATTGTTTTGCATCTCGCATTACCCCTTACTTAACTTGCACTGTTACGGAGGTTATGTGCACTGTTACGCACTTATCATCTTAACTTGCGCTGTTACGCACTTATTATTCTAACTTGTGCTGTTACGCAGGTTATATGCGCTGTTACGCACCTATTATTCTAACTTGCGCTGTTACGCAGGTTATGTGCGCTGTTACGCACTTATTATTCTAACTTGCGCTGTTACGCAGGTTATGTGCGCTGTTATGCACTTATCATCTTAACTTGCATTATTATGCAGGTTATGTGCACTGTTACGCATTTATTTTCTTTAACTTGCGTTGTTACGTAGGTTATGTGCCCTGTTGCGCACTTATCTGTCTTACTTGCACTGTTACGCATGTCATATCTTTAACTTGCGCTGTCACGCACGTTTTATTTCTTCTACTTGCGCTGTCATGCATATTTTACTTGTTTCACTTACGTTGTTACGCATGTCTTACTTGCGCTGTTACGCATGTCTACTTGTTTCACTTGCACTGTTACGCATGTTTTACTTGCACTGTTACGCATGTCTTCTTCTTTCACTTGCGCTGTTACGCATGTCTTACTTGCACTGTTACGTATGTTTACTTGTTTCACTTGCGCTGTTATGCATGTCTTACTTGCGCTGTTACGCATGTCTTCTTCTTTCACTTGCGCTGTTACGCATGTTTTATTTGCGTTGTTTCGCATTCTTATAATCTGTGTTGTCTCGCATGTTTTATTTGCGTTGTTTCGCATTCCTATAACCTGCGTTGTCTCGCATGTTTTATTTGCGTTGTTTCGCATTCTTATAACCTGCGTTGTCTCGCATGTTTTATTTGCATTGTTTCGCATTTCTATAATCTGTGTTGTCTCGCATGTTTTATTTGCGTTGTTACGCACATATCTCTATCTTGCGCTGTTACACATATCTTCTTTGCGCTGTTACACATGTTCCACCCGCGTTGTCTCTCGCCCTTAGGATTGCATTGTCTTGCAACCCTTCACATGCGTTGTCACGCACTTTTCACTTGCATTGTTATTCATGATTCTACCGATATTGTACATGTTGAGTTTCTTTCTTTTACAGGCACGATATTGTATGTACGGTTCATTTGGAAGTTGGCACGACCAGACGAACTGGACGGTATTGTATTCACTCCGCGTGAGACATAGTGAGAATTGCATAATTTTCTTACATTCTTTCTGTTGAAATATGTAGGACTATTATTCACTTGCTTAAAATGTCGCATTTATTGTATATAATTGCTTCGTTACAGCTCTCTTTGCATAATCATAAGTTATGCTATCGCATCTTGCATGTCATTTGCATTTTGCCCCATCCTACGGGGGCATCTCTGCATGCTCATATTGAATGTCTGCCTGAGTCTTCAGCCTTGTTAAAAATAGGTCGTCTCTGGGCTTTGACACTCACTCCCGTTACTTTGTGACTTTCAAGTTCTGTCAAAGAGGGGCAACTGTAGACAACCCATTTTTGACCGTCCTTAAGACTCGGTTGTGCTTGCAGGTACATCCAGCCACAAGTTCGATTGCTCATCGAGTATTCGACTTTCGCGGCGGAACGTCACAGGTTTGAGCTTTCCAAACCCTGTATCCTTTCTGCCCCATTCTTGGACCATGACTTGGTCCTTTCAGAATGTGTTTCTTGGTGCACTGCCGGCTACCTTTTGGCCCTGCCAACCTTCACTTTGTTGCTGCCGGCCATTGATTGAGCCTGCCGGCCATCAATGAGCCACTGCTGGCCATCACTGATGGCCGATAGAACCCCTATCTCAGCAGGTTTCACTCCAGATCTTTTGAGCCAGCTGGAATCCTTTCATCTCCCCTCCATACACGTGTATGGAGGGATGAAGCTCTTGCTAAGCTTCTTGAAGAAACTTTGCATTGTTTTCCCTCTATATAAGGGGAGAGCCTCTCTCCTTAGGGGAGGTTCAACTATTTTACAAGAGATATAGCTCTCTCTCTCTTTCTCTCTCTCTCTCTATATATATATATATTTCTTACTCTCTCTCTATATTGTTGTGGTTTAGTCCATTTTTCTTGCACTTTTACACTACAACACATAGAGATACACCATCACCATTGGACTGAGGTTCTTGGGAAGGTTACTTGAGCTCTAAAAGTGAGTTTTTGGCCTCTGAGGTTGCTGGTTTTGAAGTTGGTCTTCAAGGGTGAGCTTCTTCCCTTTTTTAGCACTTTCTTATACCTCATTTTGGCCATACTTGCATATTGTTTTAGGCCTTTCTTTCAACTGAAAAAAGTCTTATTTTTAAGTGCTTTTGAAGTTTGTTTAAGGTCTTTTTGGTGTTAGGGGTGTAATACCCTCTTGTATGCTTTGTTTAGCCTTGTTTTGAGCCATGCTTTAAGGCCTTCGAGCTAGCCTTGGTTTGGCCTTCTAACCACTGAAATGCAGTGGATTTTCAGTGGTAGACATATGGTTTTGAGGTCTCAAATCAGAGGGGGTGACCCCCTCTCTTTTTGTTTTTGTTTGCTTGCATTTTTGGCCTTCCAAAGGAACATGCCTCTCTGTACTTTTGAGGCTTGGTTTAGGCCTTTTTTTGTGACTTTTAGGACCTGCCTTGGCTCTGTCCATGGCTGGTTTGGTCACCTTTTGCATGCATCTTGTATGTGTAGTGTAATCCCATTAGTAGCTCATCAAAGTAGCATGTTTGCCTAGCTTGTGTTGAGTCCATTTCAGCAGGTTTTTGGTGATGTTTTACCATGCCTTAGATTTGTTTTGGGTTGGTTTTGTCACTCCATGAATGTATGATACACTTGTAGTGTAAATCTCATAAACTAGCTCTATATGCTTCTTGCTTTAGCATGTTTGCCTAGCTTGTGTTGAGTCCATTTCAGCATGTTTTTGGTGATGGTTTGCCATGTCATGACTCTGTCCATAGCTGGTTTGGTCATCCTTTGCATGCTCCATATACTTGTAGAACAAATCTTGCTTACTAGCTTTATGTGCATGATGTTTTGACTCATCATCCTAGCATATTTTGGCTTTGCTCCAGCAAGATTTTATTCTTGTTTTGGGCTTTTCTAGGACTTTTTTGGGCTGCCATGGCCATATCACTCATGCTTTGTATAGCTATAGTGTAAATGCTTAGGCTAGCCTTGGGTTTTGAGGCCCATACCATGTCATACATGTGATGTTTGCATGCTTTGCCATCATTCTAAATGTTATTTCAGTCCATGAAATGTAGTCATACACTTGCATTTGACATGCTTTTAATGCCTTGGAGGCTTGGCTGTTTATGCCTCAAGAATGAACTTTTGTGCATGCTATTAAGCCTAAGCCTTTGGCTCATCATATCAGTGCATTTTTGGTCTTGTTATACCATGATGTAACTCTGTTTTATGCTGTCCAAGTCATGCCATGTTTGGCTTCAATAGGTGTAGTGCATTTGCCTCTTTTGTAGCCTTGCATGCTCCTTGTTTTTGGCCTTGTGTTCTAGCTTGTGTTGGCTAGCTTCGAGCTTGTTTTTGGTCTTGTTTGGACCTGTCTTGGGACTGTTTTAGGTTCCCTTAGCCCTTTGGGGCTTACTATGTATGGCCATGGCTTAAGTCCCTTTGCTAGTTCCTAGCTTTTGAGCTTCATGCCTGCCATGCTTGTGTTATGTGTGTGATTTGGCATCATTCCTAACATCATTTCAGAGCATGTAGTATTGTCATGCTTGCATGCTTTTCACTCCTCAAGTGTGCTTAAGAGTTGCATCTTTATGCCTTAATTCTGCGGCCCATTGGCATGCATGCTTGTCTAGCATTTTGTGTTATCATTTCAACACATATTGGCCACTGATTTGGGCATAGCTGAGGTCTGCCTATCTTGGTTTAAGTCCATCCTTCCATGTTGTTGCATGCTTGTCTTGCATATTGTTATATGCTCGCTCCATCTTTGCATGTTGTCGCATGCTAGTTCCATTACATGTTGTTGCATGTTTATTGCACCGCATTTTGCATGCTTAAGTCATATTGCATGATTGCATGTTCAACTTAGCATTGTGTATGCCATCCTTGCATTGCATTGTTGTTTGGATTAAGTGTTAATCTGAGCACGAGAAACGAGGGACGTTTCATACTTCAAGTAATGAAACGTGTCTCAATTCTCGGTCGCCGACGCTCTTGATTATCCATGATAGAGTTCCAGGCTTTATGTGTTTATTTGTACATTCATTTCATATTAATTTGCACAAGTTGGATCTTTGGCCATCATGCATCGGGATGCGTGATTGATGGTCGTGGATCCGACTATGCCTCCCCCTTGATGTTTCGAGGTGATATGGGGTGGCATAGTGCGTACATACCCTTAGGAGACCCTTCTTTTTCTCTATTTTGTGCTCTGCTGCAGCTTAGTGTCCCAGCACATCAGTGGCCGGCAGTGCCTTGCAGATGGCCGGGAGTCCTTCATTCTTGGCCGACAGTGTGCCATCTTTGGTCCGCAGGTGGTCGACAGCATCTCTCCATGGCCGGCAGGCCACTGATGCACTCCCCAGACTGGTTTTGGTAAGGTTCAGCAGCAAGTCCTCAAGGACACCCTGCAGACAGAGCCTCTAGAGAGCAACCGGAGAGCTTACCGGGACGGGAACCGAGGATGCATGTTCACCTTCTTCAACTTGCCGAGGCAGCTTTGTTTATTTGCTTACTTGTTAGTTAGCATTTGATTTTGTAATTTAATTAGTTAATTTGTTAATTAATTAAAGTTTTGTAATAATTAGTTGTAGCTAGTTATTCATTCGGTTATGTAATAATTAATTAGCTTGTTAGTTGGTTAGTTAGTTGATTATTATTTATTTGGACCCTCCGTCGAGAGGGCCAATTTTGTAATAAGTGTGCGTGCGTATGTGCATGTCTTCCAACCTCCATTTCTTTCTCCCTTTTACTTAACTGCTTTCAATGGTTAGTTCTAGGTCATGTTTCAATTAGCATCCTTATGCTTGCATGTTTGCATCCATTCATCTGTCTAGCATCCTTATGCTTTGCATGTTTGCATACATTCATCTATCTTGCATGCACCGGGCTCGGCCCCTCATACTAACCGCATTGTACTTCAATTCCAATTTGAATACATGTATCAATTATAGCATTCACATGCCATTTCAGAATAGCCGAGCCTATTTCTAGTTGCATTTTGCATGTGTTGCATTAGCCATCTTAACATGAACTAGGATCATGCATTGATTACTAACTAGTTTCTGTTTTGGCTCGGAGTACACTGTAAGTGTTTATGCTTTAGCATCTTGCATGTGTGTTATTGATTACCATGAAAGCATGTTTGCCATGATTCTAACTGCTTAATTGATATAAACTGCCTAAATGCCTGTGGGTGAAGGTTGGATTACTTGAATTGGAACGATTCATTGAAATTCGTGGTTTAGCCTACTCGCGAGTAGCAAACTTCAAACCATTTCCAAACAAACGGATATGCCATGCTTTGTTCCAAATTAGACGATCTAGTCTATACTTGTTTGCTGTGCACATCACATAGTAAGACTAGCTAATTAACCGGAATAAGAGCACATGTGTTTTTTCAAAAAGAAGATATTATGTTTAGTAGTGGCCGATCTTTGATCGAGCGAGCGGGGGTGCTCATAGATGACCTTCCCCAATCGTACCCAAGTTCCCGAGCCGAGGCAACTTTGGTGATGACGGACACGTGGCCTTAGGCAACGAGTCAGGGTTTCCTAAATTTTCACAAAAATAAAATATTTAGGTGGCGACTCTGTATCTGGCAAAGCAGTCCATGTTTGGCACTTCTTTCTTAAAAATCAGTTTTCCAAAACGATTTGCCGGATTTGGACTCTTTGGTGATTTATCAATCTCACATTGCACATTGTGAGATCAGATTAAGAACCGTGACAATTTGAGTCTGAACTGTAGCATGAGGCCCTCAGGGCGCGTCTACACAGGCCACTGGTGCATTCCTCATCAGTGAATTGGTAAGGTGGAGCAGAAATTTCTTGGAGCAGCCTTGCAAACAGAGCCTCTCAAGAGCAAACCGGTGGGCTTTTTGGGGCGAAAACTGAATGCATGCATATCTACTTTCCAAAGCAGAGCTGAGGCAGTGTGGTTTAATGCTTTACATGTTTAGTTAGCATTTGTATTGTAATTTAATTAATTAGTTGGCTAATTAGTTAAGTGTTGTAATAATTAAGTAGCTTAGCTTAGCTTAGCTATTTCTTTATTTTGTTTTGTAATAATTAGTCTAATTAGTTTAATTAGATTAGTTAGATTAGCTTAGCTTAGTGTAGCTTAGTTTATTTATTCGGACCCTCCTTCGCTTATTTATTCGGACCCTCCTTCGAGAGGGCACAATGTTGTAATAAGTGTGTGTGTGTGTGTGTGTGTGTGTGTGTGTGTGTGTGTGTGTGTGTGTGCATGTCTTCCAACCCCACTTCTTTCTCCCTTTTATTTAACCGCTTTCGATGGTTAGTTTTAGGGCATGTTTTGATTAGCATACCTTATGCTTTGCATGTTTGCATCCATTCATTTGTATTGCATGCACCAATCTCGGCGCATCATTTAAACTGCATCGTATTTCAATACTTATTTGAATACGTATATCAAATCGTTGCATTCATATGCCATCTTTGATAGCCGAGCCTATTTAGTTGTATTATTGCATATGTTGCATTAGGCATTCTCGCATAGTTAGGATCATGCATATTTCTAACTAGCTTTTGTTTTGGCTCGGAGTACACTGTAAGTTTTACACTTTAGCATGCTTGCATGAGTGTGAGTGTTGCCATGATAGCATGCTTGCCATGAGGCTATTTCCTTAAGTGATTAACTGCATGAATGCCTGTGGGTGAAGGCTTTGTTGCTTGAATTGGGACAATTCGACGAATGAATGTTTTAAGCCCACCTGAGGGTGGCAAATCCGCGTTTTAGCCCAATTGAGAGTGGCACCTTCAAACCATTTTCGACAGCAAACATGAATTGTTTTGTTCCAATTCTCGCGATTTTTGTCTATACTTGTGTGTGCGTCACATAGTAAAATTAGCTAATAATCTGGATAAGAACACATGAGGTTTATAAAACAGCATATCATGCTTAGTAGATGCTGATCTTTGATCGGGCGAGCGGGGGTGCTCATTTCAGGACCTTCCCCTCTCGTATCCAAGTTCCCGAGCCGAGGCAACTTTGGTGATGACGGACACGTGGCCTTAGGCACGAGTCAGGATTTCCTAAATTTTTCAAAAATAAAATATTTAGATAGCGACTCTGTAATCTGGCAAAGCAGTCCAGTTTTAGCATTATTTGATTCAAAATCTGATTTTCCAAAATAATTTGCCGGATTGGACTCTTTGGTGTTTATCAGTCTCACATTGCACTTTGTGAGATTAGATTCAGAACCGTGATAGGAGTCCGAACTGTAGGAGACCAATTCGCGCCTCTCCGAAAGGGGAGCGCGCGAAGAAAGTCGGGTCTACAGTTTTTGGCGACTCTGCTGGGGATTTAGAGAACTTGACTCAAACTCATGATATGTTGTTTTATCTACATTTATGTGTTTCTTTGCATTGCATTTGCATAGGTGCACCTAAGTCACAGTGTTTGCCATCTGTTATTCCTAAACGGTTTGTCGGAGGCTTGCTTGGAAAAGCCTACCATAAGGCTGACCAGTTACGGGATTTGCCACGATGGGAACACAAACCTTGGATCTGGACTACCGCTGCACCATTTGATCCTCTTTTCACTTCTCCGTGTTTAGAGCGAGGTATATTAGGTGGTCTTGCTGAGGCACCCCTTTTGACCAATTGACCTAGTTGCATATCGGAAGCCATAGAGACTATTCCAAACTAGGACAGGTTGCTCACCCGAATGCAGGATTGTATAAAACCGCATGCGTGCGTAGTTAATCCCTAGTTCCTAACGAAACTAGGATATGGAAACCCTACCCCACCATAGGGGTGTTTTGGCTCTCACTTGCTTGATATGTGCTGTTAGGGTGTGTCTCTATAGGAATGTATGTATCAGTTGCAAGTTTGGGTATCAGTTTGAGAATATCAGTTTTGAGGCAGAAATTTCGGGGGCAGAAATCAGTGTTTGAGTACAGATTGTCCAGCTTATGATTTCAACTGTGTGTTGTCTTTATCTAAGCCGAGGTGCTATGCCTTTGCTGATTGTTGTTTCCTTTTTGCTTTATTTTTCTTTTTGCAAGGTAGTATTTTCACCATTGCTTCCAATGAGGCAGTTACCCCCCAAGCACTCTGGACCAGAGTAAGGAGGCTTTATCGATCTGGGGATCTTGTAAGAGGACAACCGGTGTTTGCTTCGCTACCCCCAGTTACAAGACGGAGGAGAGTTCGGCATGATTCACTAGTTCGTCAGTGATCTGTGCTCAGTGAAGTCCAGTTTTCTGCTTTTACCTCAGAGAGGGAATATACACTGGTTCTGTCAAATCAACACCCCTTAATCAATATGGAAGATATGATGCATCAACTCCAACAAACCATCGAGGCCATGCAGTGGGATGCTAGTTGTCAAGCGGAAGTTTCCTCTCGTCAAACAGAGGTTGTAGCCCAGCAGGCTGAGCTGATTTCCAGGCTTCAACAACAACAATAACCACAACAAGCAGCAGCATCTGCTTCGCACCCACCCCCACCTAAGGTTCCAATACCCGGGGATGCAGCTAATGTCCAGGAGAATACGGACATTCCAGCAGGGCCAATCCCACCTCAGACTTCCAAAGCATCGGCCTATCCAACGGACACACCGTTCAAGTTTGAGGTTGATCCAACCGCTCTAAAAGTAAGCAAGCTTGAGAAGCTGTTTAAGCGAGCTTAGGGAGTCAACTCGATCCCAGATATAGAGGACGGCTACATAGATTCGGCGATGACATTGCCGGATAGATTTAAAATGCCTCACATAGGCCGCTTCGACGGCTCGGGCGATCCTATGGCCCACTTGATCCTATTTTCAGATTTTCTGCGCCCGATGGGCTTGACTAGACTGCAAAAGCTATCCCTTTTTGGTCGGACCCTGTCGGGTATTGCGGCCGTCGGGTATGCTAAACTAGAGGATTCAGTGAAGAGGAGTTGGGAAGAGATGGCCAAGGCCTTTCTCGCCCAATATTCTTACAATACTCAAATCGAGGTCACAACTCGTGATCTCGAGGCCACTAGGCAAGAGCCCAGGGAGGGCTTCTCTGACTTCGTCACCCGGTGGAGGGCCAAGGCCTCCATGATGACCACTAGGCCAGCTGAGAAAGACCAAATAAGAATGGTCGTGCGCAATCTGCAACCGAAGCTGCTGCAGAAGATGATTGTCTTACCCCTCCCTACCTTTGCTGATCTTCATGAGATAGGGGTACAGATAGAAGATGCTATGAAACAGGGTCTGATTGACCAGGAGAAAGAGCAGCCTAAGAGGGCCTTTACCCGCAGTTCGAATGCAGCTATGAGTAGCAATGCAGCTGCGAGGGCCTCTGACATTGGTATGGTCGCCACCACACCAAAAACAGCTACACCCTTTACCGGCACATCTGAAGCCACCTCACAACCTGCAAAGTACCCACCCTGGGGCCAAAGGGTTTTCACCCCACTTTACATGTCTTTGTCTACGGCCTTGAGGGTCTTGATTAGAAAAAGGGCATCTGAAGCCCCTGGAACCACGCCCATTGCCAAATCCCCTCCCTCCTACACACAACCCAGCCAAGTATTGTGCCTTCCATCAGCAGCATGGGCATGATGCCGTCCTCTTCTTTAGACTTCGTCATGAGATTCAAGATCTTATTAACAACAAAGTGATAGCACCTCTTGAGAAGCCAAATGTCATTACAAATCCCCTCCCACCACATAACCAACCCCCTCCTCCACCTAGGCAAGTAAACCTGATCCAAACAATGGTCGTCCCAGACGACCCCAGCATATACATCACTCCCTTTCACCTGCCTAAACCGGCACTGTTCATCCCAGAAAGCACAGACTTGTGCATGATGAGCACGTCCATATCCCAACCTCAACCCGTGGTGGTGGCTGTGATAGAAGAGGGCATGCCTGATGGCTTTGCGAGCTTAACTGAAGAAGCATACAACCCTTGCCGCTTTATTGCGCCAGCTGATCAGGCCAAGCCGAGGGTGGAATTGCCGATGGGGATAGAGGCAAATGTAGTCCAGGAGGACAGGCTAAGTCAGGGGCTGGATGATTTAGCAGAGCTTGAGGAGGACATCGCTAATCTGTAATTTTTCAACGAGCAGGATCTGGGGGATGTGTACATCAATTGGTTTGACCTGAATGGATCAACGGATAATGCAGGGTGGCTTAGTGATGAGCCAGACATTGATGAAGGTCTCAACAGAAATAGGGACCGTCAGAAACAGGAACGTCTGCAATGGCCGAAACAGTCGACGACAAAGGGAAGTTGCCGGAGAGCACCGGTATAAAGAATTTTGCTTGGGAATTGAGCAGCATTTGTACAGCTGATACAGAACAAGAGGCCGCACTGAAGCAGTTCGATCAAGAAAGGATCGAGACTGATCAGAGGGCTAGAAGAGCCAAAGCCCCTGCGGGGACAGAATGTGTTGTGAACACTGAAACAACTACAGCAGAATCGGACAGTTGTTTGTCAGCTACCGAGGGAATGTGGTGGGAAAATGATGATTTGCGTCTGGCCCATACTGATGAGGATTGGGGACAGAATTTGCCGGATGATGTGTGGTATACCGAAGAAGTAGACCACATGACTCGGAGTGGGCAGTACTTTAAGCCCCCACATCCGGACCAACAAGAGGCATCAGGGAAAGACAAGGAAACAGAGAAGCAGAAGGACAAACTGTTGGAGGAGGAAGCTGTACTGAAGCAGCTGAAAAAGATTCAAGCAGACATCTCCATCTAGGGATTGCTCATGGCCTCACGGGTGCATAGACAAGCCATCCTATCAGCAATGGATAAGGCTAAGCTCTCTATTGATACAAACCTCGACCAGTTGGTGGGACTGGTGTTCCCAGGTGGCGCTTCACCGACTTTGACATTAACAGATATAGAATTGCCGCCTGAGGGCTCTGAGCACAACAAACCGTTATACATCTCTGTGGAGTGTAAAGAGAAGTGGATACCAGTTGTCTTAGTTGATACAGGATTTGCAATTAATGTATGTTTGTTGTGTACGGCCTATGCTATCGGGTTGAAGCCCGCAGATTTCGTACCAATAGCCTAGGTGATTCGGGCTTATGACAATACCAATCGGGAAGTGATGGGGACAATGCGGATCAGAACTCAGGTTGGCCCAGCCTAACAGGACATCGAGTTTCATGTTTTGGATATTCCAGCCACCTTCAACTTACTCCTTGGACGGCTGTGGCTGTACCAAGTGAAAGCTATCTCTTCCACCCTGCACTAGATGTTGAAATACCCCCATGGGAAGGGGGTAGCAATTGTTTTTGGGAACTCTTCCATACATTTGCCACCGAAGGTTACTACGCTGATCTTGGAAATTGCACACGGCGAGGAGGATGTCTTCCTATCTGGGTTCACCTTGGCTGAGGCTCGGGTAGTGTAGGATATTCTAGCTGTTGATGAGGCACTGTATATCAGTCCGCAATCTGTTTACCTCATGAATAAGCTTCAACATGTATGCAGAATGGGATTGGGAAGGAGCGGCCGGAAGGGCATCGCTGCATTGGCTAAAGTGCCACACAACTCTCATACCTTTGGTCTAGGTTATATGCCTACCAAAGAGGATTGGGTAAGAAAGGAAAAGGAGATGGCTGGAAGAGCCAAGGCTAAATAAGCTAGGAAGCACTATGAGTTAGTGTATAGACCTATCCAAGGAACCCTGAATGGCTGATTTGTCCGAGAGGGGAAAGATTTTCCATTTTACGGCTTTCCGGAGCCATGGCTGAATTTAGAGAAGCGGCGTTTGCCCGACTTTGAGATCTTTTTTGACTTACAGTTGCAAGGGAATGAAGTTGCATAAGAGCAGACTGACCCACCAGCTGTGGCTGAACAGTGCATAGAGGATGCGTCCGATGGCACAGAACTTGAAATGAGAGCAGTTCTGGCTTGTCTCCTCTCAAGTCCTCAGATCACATCAGGGAGCTCAAGGGATGACTTCTCTGTTTCCATGATTGGAGATCAACCGGCCGTGGACCCTTCTTCCGACATTCTGGATGCATCTATCACACCCTCCCTCGTTTGGCAGTACGAGAAAGGCTTTCTGTCCAACAGTTGTAAGTCAGGTAGTGAACCAGAATCTGATTCCACAGAGTTTGTGGAGTCAGAATCAGATTCTAGTTCTTCTCAGTCAGAGTCCAGTATTCCTGGGATTGATAACCCAGATGCCGTTGTTTTGTCCAGGTTGTCTTTTTTATTTTCTTTTGAGTCGGTTGTAACCGAAAAATCAGATGAACTGGAAATTGTTAATGAGAATGGTACCACTACTGCAATTGAGTACTTTTCTGTGCCTTTAGTATATTACATTAATCAGGACTTTCAAAACTTTGATAAAAACGACGAGGAAGGAATTCCTCCGGTTTTGAAACATTTGATTGATCGAGAGCAGGAGAGGTTTGTAAAACCTTTGGTTGATGAAATCACTTTAATTAATGTTGGTACTGAGAAAAATCCGTGTCTGGTCCAGATCGGGTCCACATTCTCTTCAGAAGAACGCGAGCGCTTAGTCACTTTATTAAAAGATTTCAAAGATGTTTTCGCGTGGTCCTACGAAGACATGCCTGGAATCGATCCTGAGATTATACAACACCAGATCCCTCTTGACGCTGAGGCCCGACCTATCAAGTAAAAGCTTCGGAGAATACGCCCAGATTGGGCTCTGAAAATCAAGGAAGAGGTCACCAAGCAGATAGATGCAGGGTTTCTGTTAGTATCTGAGTATCCTACTTGGTTGGCCAACATTGTTCTGGTGTCGAAGAAAGATGGTAGAATTCGGGTGTGTGTCGATTTCAGAGATCTGAACAAAGCTAGTCCGAAGGACGACTTTCCTCTACCTCACATCGCCGAATTGGTGGACTTCACCGCAGGGCATGCATTGCTCTCTTTTATGGATGGGTTTTCTGGGTACAACCAGATCTTGGTGGCACCCGCGGATAGGGAGAAGACTGCCTTCACCACGCCGTGGGGAACCTACTGCTACAGGGTGATGCCGTTCGGTTTGAAGAATCCTGGGGCTACTTATTAACGGGCTGCGACCACGATCTTGCATGATATGATCCACAAAGAGGTAGAGGTGTACGTGGACGACATGATTGTCAAGTCCAACGAAAAAGAAGGCCACTACACCGCCTTGAAGAAATTTTTCCAGCGGATCAGAGAGTATCGGTTGCAACTGAATCCTTAGAAATGTACTTTTGGTGTCACAACAGGGAAAATGCTGGGGTTCTTGATTACATAAAGGGGCATTGAGGTCAATCCTTCCAAGATTAAGGCCATCTTAGAAATGCCACCACCAAGGACTAAAAAAGAGGTGCGAGGCTTTCTGGGTAAAGTGCAATTCATAAGACGGTTTATTGCAAAATTAACCTTAACTTGTGAACCACTATTTGGTCTCCTGAAAAAAGGAAAAAAATTCCAATGGAACAATTGATGCCAAGTTGCTTTCGAGCAGATAAAGCAGTATCTATAGAACCCACCCGTATTGTCACCGCCAAAGCCGGGGAAACCGTTGATTTTGTATCTGTCAGTAACAAACATGACGATGGGCTATGTGATTGCATAGGAATCTGAGGATAAAATGGAGAAGACTATCTATTACCTGAGCAAGAAGATGCTGGAATATGAGACCCGTTACACTCCGCTGAAGAAGGCTTGTTTGGCCTTGGTATGGGCTACCAGGAAGTTGAGGCACTACCTGTTAGCTCACTCCATAATACTGGTTTCGAGATTAGATCCCATCAAATATCTCTTCGAGAAACCAGTGCTTACGGGTAGGCTAGCCTGTTGGTTGCTTCTTCTCTTCGAATTTGATTTGAAGTACATGACTCGCAAGTCTGTGAAAGGGAGAGCGGTAGCGGAGTTCCTAGCCGATCACCCAGTGGAGGGAGATGAAGCAGTAGAGTATCTGTTCCTAGATAAGGCTATTTTGCAGGTTAAAGAAGAGATTTGGACTATGTACTTTGACAGAGCGTCAAACCAATACGAGTATGGGATAGGGGTGTTACTGATAGCGCCCGACAATTCCTACATACCCTTAGCTTTCAAACTCCAGTTCAAGGTATCAAACAATGAAGCAGAATACGAGGCGTGTATCACTGGCTTAGAAGCCACCCTAGAACTAGGGGCAAAACGGTTGGACGTCATTGGGGACTCGAACCTGGTTGTGTCTCAAGCGAAAAGAGATTGGAAGGTTAAGGAAGAAAGAATGAAAATCTATCATCAAACCCTGGACGTTCTGATTCCCAGGTTTGAGAAATTAACCTTCACGCATCTGTTAGGAGACAGCAACAGGTTCCCTGACGCTTTATCAACTCTATCTTCCATGATAGACATCCCTTTCGGAGTCCGGATGCGTCTAATCATTATTGAACAGAGATATGTGCCGGCCTACGAGCTGATTGCCACAATAGATGAAGTACAAGATCAGAACCCCTGGTACTTTGACGTCTAGAACTTCTTGGAAAAGGAGGCTTACCCACTAGGGGCAAACGCCAAAGATAAAAGGGTGATACGGCGAATGGCTGCTCAGTTTATCATCTGCGGGGGTAAATTGTACAAATGGGGCCATCTGGGAATGCATAAACTGTGTGTTGATGCTGAAGAATTGAAGCGCTTAATGGAGGCCATCCACAGGGGAGAGTGCGGATCGTACATGAGCGGAGTAATGCTAGCTCAGAAGATTCTTAGACAAGGTTACTACTGGTCAACCATGGAGAAGGATTGTATTGGTTTTGTTCGGCGATGCCACAAACGCCAGATTCATGCCAATCGCATGAATATCCCGCCGTCGAAGCTGTACAACATGACTTCACCGTGGCCGTTTTTAGTTTGGGGAATTGATGTTATTGGGGCAGTTACTCCGAAGGGGTCAAACGGGCATGAGTACATCCTGGTGGCAATAGACTACTTTACAAAGTGGATTGAGGCCCAATCCTATGCAGTGCTGAAAGCATCACATGTAGCCAAGTTCATCAAGAATAATATCATTTGTCGCTATGGGGTCCCGAATGAGATCATTTTGGACAATGGTTCCCACTTCAAGAAAGAAGTGATCGACTTGTTAGAAAAATACAATGTGGCTTTTCATAAGTCGTCCACATATTGGCCGCAAACCAACAGAGCTGTTGAGGTCGCCAACAAGAACATCAAGCACATTTTATAAAAGATTGTGGAAACCTACAGGGACTGGCCAGATAAGCTGCCATTTGCTCTTTGGGGCTACAGAACATCAATTCGAATATCTACTAGGGCAACTCCGTATTCTCTGGTTTATGGAATGAAGGCTGTTCTGCCGATTGAAGTTGAAGTTCCGTCGCTGCAAGTTATGGCTGAGTGCTAGATAGCAGAAGTGGATTGGCAGTAGAGCAGGTTTGAGGAACTTATGCTGTTCGACGAGAGGAGGCTGAAAGCACTGTACCATGTCCAAGGTTATCAACGAAGGATTTCTGGGGCTTTCAGCAAGAAAGTTAAGTCCAGGAATCTGAAAGAAGGGGATTTGGTGCTCAAAGACAACCAAGCTCCGATCCATGACCCTAGCGGCAAGTTTAGACCTAATTGGACTGGTCCTTACATCATCAAATCTATTTGGTCGGGTGGAGCTGTCATTCTTATGGACTTAGATGGCCTCAAGTTCTCCCAACCAATCAACATGGACAAGTTGAAGAAATACTACCCTTGAGTGGCTTGCTAGGTCGAAAACCCGAAAGGGCGACCTAGGCAAAAGTTAGAGCACAAAAAATTTGAAAAAATAAAAACTGAGCTCCCAAGGTTGAAAACCCAGAAAGGGCAGCCTTGGAAAAAGTTAGAGCGTAAAATGACAGTGTTAAAACCCGAGTGAACCCGAACCGAACTACGTAAGGCTTGATTCCCATCTTTGGGATACGTAGGCAACTTCATTTTGAAGTCCAGCCATAAACACTTCCACATCGACTATGTCCATGTGATTGTTTTGGTCATCTTTGTCTTTTCTGCATCCAGGAGTTCGGTTGTGATCTTAGCTATCAGAGCTGGTTACAGTACAGTGCAGTGCTCTTCAAACGAGGGGCAACTTTCCAGTTATCAGATTTGGTGTTGTACATCTCAGGGATAGATTTCGGGTGTGTCTAGTTGTGATCCTTATCGAAAATGGTTTTGAAAAGTTTTAATAAAACTTGATTTTGTTCAAATTAATCTTTTTTACAACTTAGACCATTTTTGGACCAAAAGGAAAATTTTCAGTACCCACAACCTTCAATTTCATTGATATCAATACAGAGTTCTCCGACTCTTGATACAAATCGAAGTTGCTTTTTTATTACATTCAAAAAAAACTTGAAAGTACAGATTAAATCAATAAACTTGGGGCATAGTTGAGTCAGGTGTTCCTGCGCCCCCTCCCAGAGCTTGTCGAAGCTTCAGATGTCAAAGTAGGTCCAGTTTGTGCCTCATCTTCAAGCCAAGCTATGCATTCGCCAGAAAGGGCACAACTGAAATTGGGAGCGGGGGCCAGAAGATCTCTTGTCCTCTATGCAGTGGAATACCAAGCTAGCTGTGAGCCTCGAATTGGAAATGAAGCTGGGTACTCTATCCCCTCTTCTGGGCAAGTTTGGTCGTGGCCGAATTGACGTTAGAACCGAAATGGAAAATAGAAGACACAGTGTGTCAAGCCAATCAATTGAATGCCAGGCTGCCGGAACATGTTGTAGCTCATCTCAGGTAGATCAAACCAGGGGCAATGCTAGGCAACGTCAACAGCAGACCTGCTGTACATCCATTGGCACCGCCATCCCTCATTTGGGAAATCAACTAGCCGTGGGTGGAAGAAATAGCCGCGTGCTAAATATGCGGGGCAAGCGTCCACTACTTTCAACTTCTCCATGAACCATACTAGGGGAGGGATGAAAAATAAGAGAGATTAAATAATAGAGAGGTGTACGTGGAAAGAAAAGTGAAAAATGGTTTTGAGAGAAAAACAGAGCCTGTGGGCCGAGTGATGTGAGAAATATATGTGAGAAGGGTGGGAAACATAACCTGCAAGAGTAGTGGACTTCCTGCGAATCTAGTCGTCTCCCGGTGATGGAAAGCATCCAAGCCCATCAAAGTCTCGACTAGTGTCAAGCTAATGCAGCTCTTGCCCTCCTTCAAGCCTCGGGTAACTTTAATCAAGCGAATACTAGACCCTCCGAAGCTAGGGGCAAGCAGGAAATGAGCCAACATGCACAAGCAAAACGCATGTTGCCGAAAACTTTGCCAAAGACGATCGCCGTGGTCACCGGCATCAGAAAATCGATGAATCAAGCTTGGAATATCCAACTCCCCATTGTGAACTAAGGATCGAGCATCATGCAAAGTGAGCCCGCACATCCTTCCTAAAGCTTGGTTGTGGCCAAAACAGAATTGGGGTAGGATCTCCTCGTCACGCTGAGATTCCATCAAAGCTTGGAATTCTTCGATTGTAGGGCATATCTCTTGCCCGCCAAAGTTGAAAACATGTGTAACCGGATTCCAACATCTAGCTGCGGCATGGAGGAATGGAAAACACAGTGGGGTACGGCTTAGCAGGAATAGTGCATTTATCCTGAAACCCCGGAAATTCAACTTTTCCGAGCCATCTAAAGTTGCAATCCAATTTGAGAGTTTCTCGGCAAAAAATGGCTCCATTTGGGGCAAAAACATAGCTGAAATGAAGAAATCATGAAGCTGGAACTTTTGTAGAAGATAAGGCAGTGAGTAGAGGCCAGGTGTTAACGTTTCGGAGGTTCTGCTCATCGATGGTCGGCAGTGGCTTATTGATGGCCGGCAGGGGCTCATTAATGGCTGACAGGACCGCATTGGTGGCCGACAGAGGGAAATGATGGTCGGCAGGCCATCCTCCATGGCCAGCAGCCTCCTTTCAGGCTCACTAACCTTCTTTGTGGAGATTCAGTTGTTTACTGCAGTGGAATTCTATTATTCGTACCTTTTGAGGTCTTGTTTTGGTCCTTTTGGGCTTGAGTATGTTTATTTAAGTTGTAATCATTTGGTTTTGTTTATTGAGTTATATTTTTGTTGTTTATTGATTTATTGCAATTTGCTTATTGAGTTGTATTTACATTGATTAGCCTGTCAAGGCCTGGTGTTGTTTATCGAGTTGTTTTGTTCTTTCAGTTGTTAGTTGGTTCACTACCTGATTAAGACAATGCAATTTGAATGTGCAGTTTTCAAAAGAATCAATCTCATTTTCATGTTGTGCGATGTTATGCGATGCTCAGAATATAGAATGCAACACTTGTTAATCAAAAGCTAAGTTTTCATTCCAATCATGGTCACTTTTTGCAAAGAGTGCAAGTTTTAAGAAAATAAAACTGCCTAAGGCTGTACAATGTGCTAACGCTACTAGCAAAAAGAAAATAAAGCAAAAAAGCATCTAAATCAGTGCCAACTATCTCAAGCTCGAGAGGCCCTCTTCGTCTTCTTCCTCGGCGGAGCGGACTCTGGAGCACTATCACCAACGGCACCGCTGTCTGAATCTGGATCAGAGCCTGAACTGGAACTCTCCTTAGCCTCTCTAGCCTCACCGCTAGCGGAATCCAAGCCGGCGTCGTCGTCTCCAGCCTCAGATGACTCTAACTGTGGACTCGCTGCCTCATCTTCCTCCTCGCTTGTCTCGTCATCATCATCGCCCAGAATGGGCTCTGAAGGGGCACTCTCGCTGCGGATGCCCCTGGCTCCACCTCGGCTACATGCCTGAGCTTGTCTCCCTCTCCTCTCTACTGCTGGAGGAGGTACTGAAGGTCCTGCTGTGGCTCCTGCTGGGGCATCCAGTGGAACTGGAGTCTAGAAAGGGGTCTGAAAAGGGCAGTTTGTCAGAATACATTAGTTGTGGTGTATATTAGGTGGTGTACATCAGATACAGGGTATTGATGCAGTGTATGTGTACAGCATATGGGAGCAGTGTATCTATGTAGTGTTTTGATGCAATGAATCAGATCAGTGTAGTGTGGAACAGTTAAAATGCTAATGCGTCAACAGAGAATTTTGTGGCATGAAGTACAAACTAAAGGAACTTACCGGAATCCTGTAGAGGCTGAGCAGGTTCATGCTCGTCTATACCATCCCCATCAGAGAAGCTGCTAGCTCGAGAGCCTACCCGGTGTACTCTATGGATGCCTGTAAATGTGTTGAGATGATCAGTGGTCTATAAAGCATAATTGAAATGAACTAAATGCGCAAAATGTAAAGTATGGGACATACCGGGGTTGGGCCTCGAACTCCGACAAACTCGTGACCAGCTGGTGCGGGCTCAATGGAAATCTGATAAGTCTCTGCAGAACGTCCCCAACAAGTCAATGTAGTAGGCAGCTCTGGCCATCCCACTCTTTATCTCTCCCCGGAATCTCTCTTGCCACGGGACCTAGTCGCTCTGGCCCCTCTGCCTCTCTCTCTCGTAGCTGGAGCTCTAGCTCCCTCACCTCCGCGGACGCCGGTCAGAGGCGACATCAGATATGTCTAGACGAAGGTCGCATAGTCGCCCTTCACACGGAAGTAATCCACCTCCAGCCCTACCATAAACTGGATCACCTCCTCAGCAAAAAGTCTGTGTGTCTCTCTCATGGATACTGAAGATGCCACCGGTATGAATGGGGCAGGCAGTCCTAAAGTCTGGCATGTGAAACGCTTGCCCAAGAACTAGGCGCGACAGATCGGGCCCTCGAGAAGGACATGGTGGCGAGTGATGACCCTAGCTGTGTCATACTGGGCTCGAAGCCCCGATGGTATCGCGTCCCACGGCTGCCATGTGATCTGAGAATAAGAAAATGAACAGATGGTTAGTCGCCGTTAATTGATTAATGGGTATATCAAGATTGATTAAAAGCAGAATAACTTTGTTTTGGGTTACCTCATGTGCTGCAACCATGTCAAAGTACTCGCGGAAAAACATGAAGTTTTCCTAGGTCCTACGGCGGAGCTGGCCGTCGTATACTTGAGAAAACAGGACTGTCGCCGGAGTCTCCTCTATGGGCTCTGGAGCAAGAGCTGGGAAGTATGCGTACACCCACAGCTGCAAGGAAAATGTGATCAATACAGTGAATAAGCAGATATAGAACATGCAAAGCAAAAAGCATACAGTGTATGAGCAAACGCAGAAAATGCAGAGCAGAAAGTATATGTGTTGAACAAATGTAAAGCAAGAAATGCTGAGCAGGAAATGTAAAACGAAAAGGAGTAACTAAGTTGTGTACCTCCCAAGCCTACCAAGAGCCACCGATCAAGCTCCCACTCATGCGAGAGGTCGAGCTCATGTATCTATACAAAGTGGTGAGGTCGGCTCCGCCCCAGTCTTAGAACTGAACTCGATGTAGTACTACCAATGCGCTCAGCAAGTATAGGCCCACAATATACTGCTCCTTGAACCAGCTATACCAGACCATGCCCGCCCAGAGTGTCGATGGGAATGCGGCCCATGCTGCCTCCCACTCTCCCATATCAGGGTCGAGAGGGATCGGATCGCCCCCTACTCCTAAGCCGGTGAACATGGCGAAGTCATAAGGGGTTATCGTCATCTCCCCCGTCGTGGAGAAATGGAAGGAGTTGGTGGTGTCCCACCACCTCTCCACTAAAGCCCCTAAGAGAGGCCGGCTCGCTACGGCCCACGTCAGGCTACAGTAGAAGAGACTGAAGCTTGTCTCGTCAATAATGTCGCGGACTCAAACTGGGAGCTTGCCGTACCAGTCTCGAGCGGTCGTCGTACCGTAGCCTCTGAAAGAGCGAGACCCGTCCTGTGGTAATGCATGAGACGTAATCAGATCGAGCAATGAAAGTACAGTTGAATACAAAGCAGTGATGATAGTACAGTTAGAGCAAGGCAGTCTATGCAATCAGATCAAAACAGTGCAAGAAATGCAAACAGTTAAAGGTAATACTGCAGAAAATAGTGTTTGTACCTCTACGGCGATAGCCGACAAATGAGATGCTGGCTCTCTCAGTAAAAGGTCATCTGGCGCATCCTCAGCTAATTCGATGAAGGCCTTGATGCCTCCTGCAGTAGGCACTATATGAGTCTCGGGGTGGTACCTCGCTAGATCGAAAGGGCGTATGCTTGGCTGTAATGGCTCCGGCTCAGCCTCTGACTCGGCCGCAAAGTCTGCCTCAAACTCTACCGGAGGAAGCATGAGGATAGCCTTGTCATATGGGATATCATTTGCCATCTGAAATAGATGCAAGAGAAGCAAAAAAGAGGAAAAATGAAGAAAATGGTGAAACTTTGAAAAAGTCAATCCTAGGAGAGGGGAAGAAGTCAAAGAAAGCCAAAACCCGGAAAAGTGTACTAACCTTGGGAGAAACTCGAGGGTAATGAGCCTAGAATGGTGGAAATGACGAAAGAAGCGTCGAAATCAAATTCTGATTGGTTCAAAGTGAAGAGAACTAGAGGGTTTTAGTGAAGAAAATATTTTTAGGGTGTTGGAAAACGCGTAGAATGCATGGATCTAGAGAGAAGGAGCACCTAGAGAGCAAGGGAGAAGAATTTCATGCAAGGGTTTGTGAGGAAAAGAAGTGCCTTCACTTGTTTTTAAAGACCCAAGTGTAAAAAGTCAAATTTGCCCCAATCTGCCATCAATGGCTAGCAGTGGCACATCGATGGCCGGCACTAGTATATTGGTGGCCGGCAGGGGGCTGGCAGCCTCCCCTGATGGTCGGCTGGCTTCCATAAGCTTCGTATGCCTCTGTTTATTTGATTTGTGTCCTTGGATTTTGAGAAGTACAAGGTATGCTCAGTGTTTGACTCAGAATGTCTTCACGGACGCTCAGAATCGCATTTCCAATGCACGGTGGTCATCGCTCATCAACACGAATAGGGTGTATCCTTTTTAACATGTTACAACTCTTCCGAGAGGTAAATTGGAGGTTGCCTTTGAGTCGTCTTTAGCACACTCACTTTTGTCGTTGCATAGAATGCGCATTGCTTTTATTGTTGCATGGAGCATGCATTTTGCATTGTTGCATAGAACATGCATTATCATGTTTACATAGAGTATGCATGTTGCATTGAATATGCGTCATTGATTATGTTGCGTTGAATATGCGTCATTGATTATGTTGCATTGAATATGCCTCTATTTTGTTTCTTGTATGTTGTGCACAGAAGCATGCCTCTAATATTTGTGTTACAGTTAGTCATCTTGCATGGAATATGCATTTGTATTGCATTGTACCTGTTGAGTTTCTTTCTTATTGCAAGCACGATATTGTACGTATGGTTCATTCAAAGCTGGTGCAACCAGACGATATTGTATGTACGGTTCATTCAGAGGGATTTCGGGTAAAGATCATTCCTGTCCTTTGAACACTCCCTTGTTGGTTAGAAACATTCGGGTACGCCCGGTGTTTACACTGACACCCCTTTGGTTAGAAGCGTTTGGGATGTGTGTCCAACGCTTATACCTCGTTTTGGTTAGAAACACTTGAGTACGCCCGGTGTTTATACCACCCTGTTGGTTTGAAACATTGGGACGTGTGCCTGATGTTTATACCACTTCCTTTGGCTAGAAACACTTGGGACGTGTGCCCGGTGTTTATCCCCCCTTGTTGGTTAGAAGCATTGGGTTGTGTGCCCGATGTTTATACCACCCCTTCGATTAGAAGCGTTTGGGACGTGTGTCCAGTGCTTATACCACCCCTTTGGTTAGAAGCATTGGGTTGTGTGCCCGATGTTTATATCACCCCTTCGGTTAGAAGCGTTTGGGACGTGTATCCGACGCTTATACCACCCCTTCCGGTTAAAAGCATTTGGATCGTGTGTCCGACGCTTATACCACCCTTCCGGTTAGAAGTGTTTGGAACGTCTTTCGACGCTTATACTACCTTGTTTTGGTTAGAAACATTGGAACTTGCTCTGATGTTTATACCACCCTCCAGTGTTTGCACCACTCCCTTTTCCCTCTCGCGTGTGGCGCGTTAGGGCGCTTTGGTTAAATGCATCTGGACAAATTTTGATGCTTATACCGCTCGTTGGTTCAATTGCATAATAGTTGGATGTGTTTCACTTGTTATTATTGTTCTCTGTGGCTCGGAACCTTAGGGTGTGTCCTTAGGTTCGCACCACTTCTCTCCTCGCATGTGCCACGCATTGAGATCTTGTTTTCTGCCTCGGGTTCGCTCGATGTCGGTTGTTGCTCTTTACCTTTCCTGCGTGAGGCACAGTTAAGATTGCATAATTTTCTTACATCCTTTCTGCATGAGATGTGGTTTGGTTCATGTTAACTTGCTTATGTACGAGTTTACTATAGCATTTCTTTGCATAACATTTGCATCTAGATGTTTCATTACAGCCCTCATTGTATGATCATAAGTTATGTTCGTCATCATGCATATCATTTGCATTTTGCCCCAGCCTGCGGGCACATCTATATTGTTATCTTGAATGTCTATCTAAGTCTTGCGGCCTTGTCAAAAATGGGTCATCTCTAGGCTTTGACATTCACTCACGTCATCTTCATGACTCTGAGTTCTGTCAAAGAGGGGCAACTGTAGACACCCCATTTTTGACTGTCCTTAAGACTTAGATGTTCTTGCAGGTACATCCGGTGACAAGTTTGATTGCTCGTCGAGCGCTCGAACTCTGCGGCGGAACGCCACAGGTTTGAGCTTTCCAAACCCTACATCAGTTTTATCTCATTTTTGGACCGTGTTTTGGTCCTTTTGGCATGTTGCTTTTGGAGCACTGCTGGCCATGGGCTTTGGCCTGCCGGCCATTGATGTGCCCTGCCAGCCATCAATGAGCCCCTGCCGGCCATCACTAATGGCCGGTCGGCCACCAATTTTTCAGTAGATATTTTGTGATATTTTGTGCCAGCTATTTGCACAGATTGGAGCATCTGCTTGCATGTGGATGGTTGGATCTTTTCAAGAGGATTTTGTATCTTCTATATATAGAAGTCATCCTCTTGCATGCAAAGGGTTACAAAAATTTTGTGAGCAAAATTTCTCTCTCTCTCTCTCTAGAATTCTCTCTCTCTCTCTCTCTCTCTCTCTCTCCCTATTTTGTGCTTAAAAGTGGGAATTCTCTACACATTTGCACTAGCACCGTTAGCCAAACACCTTCATCTTGGAGCTAAGGTTCTTGGAGGCCTTGTTTGAGCTCCTAAGGTTGGTTTTAGCTCAGAGTTGTGGCTGTTTTGTTGCTGTGCTTCAAAAGTAAAGCCTACCCCCCTTTAAGCTTTGTTTTAATTGATTGCTTGGCCATCTCTTCATACTGCTTTGACCTGGTTTTTCAACCATAAAAAACTCTATTTTTAAGGTTTTAAAATAGTGGTTTAAGCCTTGTTGAGTTAGGAGGGGGGGTTGCCTTCTCTTTTGCTCTTTGGCTTGTGAAGCCTTTTGTGCCGCTTTTTAAGCTTCTAAAACCACCTTTTATTGGCCTTTTAACCACTGAATTCCAGAGGAATTTCAGTGGTAAAAACTTGGTTTTGAGGTCCAAAATATGAGGGGGTGGCCTCCCCTCCTTGTGTTTCGTTTGCATGCGTAAATGGCCTAGCATGTGAGCATGTTTTTCTACCTCTTTGTGACTTGATCTCAGCATGTTTTTGCCACTGATTTAGCATGCTTTAGCTTTGTTTTGAGCCTTCTTGGTCATATGAGTCTTGCTATGCATGGTTGTAATGCAAATGGCTTCACTAGCTTTGTGTTTCAAGGCCTCTAACATGTTTTGCATGTATTGATTGCATGTTGTAGCATCATTTAGCATGAGATTTCAGTGTTTATATCTTTGTCACACTCTCACGTATCTCACTCTTTTATTGCTTTTGAGAGTTGTGCTTTGAGCCTTGTTTACGAGCCAATAAATGAGCATGTTTTTCTTGCCTTCTATGCTACCATCTCAGCATGTTTTAGCCACTGTTTTGGCATGTTTAAGCTCTGTCCAGAGCTGGTTTGGTCATTTGTGCTGGATATTGCATGCCTCTAGTGTAGTGCTCTTCACTAGTTTATCACTTTTGGCCTTTGAGCATGTCTTGCATGTGTTGCTTGCATGTTGTAGCACTATTTTTCATGCCATTTCAGCACTGAAAATTATGCAACCTCCCTAATTTCTTCACTTTTCATTTGTTTTGAGGGTTGGTTAACCTTAAGGTTGTGTTTAAACTTGAGATTGAGACTTGTGCTCAATGGTTTTAGCTCTCTTTTGAGGGTTTCTACTAACCAAATGCATGATCTCTCTCATGTCTTAAGCCATCTTTTGGTTGACCCCTCTCTTATTAGAGGACACTCATCTTGGACAAATTAACTAAAGAATGGCTTGGTAATGTTAAAATGTGTAAACAAGAATTGGACAAGTAAAACATGACCAAGATAAGCATGTTGTGTTTGCATTGCATTGTGTTCAATCGGACGTTATATTGAACACAAGGTAGATTGGTCCATTTCATACTTAAAGTGATGAAATGAGCCAATCTCCTTTGTCTCCGTCACCCTTGATCATGCATGATAGGGTGGTGGTCTAGAGTCTTGTTTTGTGCATTCATTGAAAGTGTACAACTTGGATCTTTGGCCATCATGCATTGACAATGCTTGATTGGTGGTTTTGGATCCAAGAATGCCACTCCTTTGATGTGTTGAGATGATAAGGAGGGGCATGGTACAAACATATCCTTAGAAAACCCTCCCTTTTCCTCTGTCTGTGCTCTGTTGCAGTGTGGCTATTTAGCACACCAGTTGTCATGACCCGAACCTGCCCCTATAGATTAAGGTCATAACCGGCCAGTAATCATGAGATTACCTACGTCCCCAAACCAAAACAAACATATAGCAACAGAGTGAAGGGGCCAAAACGGAAGCAAACTTAAAATTTTTGTCCAATGAGCTATGCTTACATGGCATGTCAAAATATTTCACATATACTTAATAATAACTCACACCACGTATCAGTAGTTAACATCTTGTATGCCCAGGATCATTCAAACACATAGTCAGCAATGCCAAAAGCTTATACACATAAATGGTCTATCATGACCAATTGAAGTAGCAAAAGAAATACAAAAGATCATAAACAAAGCCTCTTGCGTGAGGCACCTGGGCTGACTTCACAAAACTCAGGTTCCTTTCTTAAATTCCACTAAGGCTAGGGTTGAACGTCCCTTTGCTCACCTACATACATATAGATAAGAGTGAGCTAACGCCCAGTGAATAATATCAAAATAAAGAGGTTAACAAATGAGGTTCGTTCATAAATGAATCATACTTATAATGTACACATTTGAACCACTATTCTCATTCACACTAGATTTACAAATCTCAACAAAGCAAAACAACCTTGGGTCCAACACATTATATCCACATGCAAAATGACCTCAGGTCTAATTCTTATATCAAACAATATGACCTCGGGTCCATCTATACGAAAGGACCTTTGGTCCAGCCAACTCTTCATTCAAAACAACCTTTGGTCCAATTCAAACATATCAAACGGCCTCAAGCCCATTCTCTTTATATTCATATCCATGCGTATTTCATATTCATGATCATGATCCCTTTCATTCAAATGGCCTTTGGCCCATCACGGTATTCAAACATATCAAATGACATATTCAAACGGCCTTTGGCCCAATCGTTCATATCCGACAGCCTTTGGCCCAATCATTCACATCCAACGGCCTTTGGCCAAGTCGTTCATGTCAAACGACCTTAGGCCCAATTCAGATATATCAAACATATCAAGCAGCCTTATACAAAATTAGGCATATAGAATACTCATTCATATTTCAAATAAACAAATCCATGAAACTTATACAGAAGTAGCATTCGGAAAGTAACATACTTGAAAATATCTTTACTAAGATATTAGTCACAGTGTTCTGCCGGTGGATTAATCCTTGTGCTTGACCTTACATAATACATAACACATATCGGGTCACAAACGATTCAATCCATTCTTAACTCATACATTCCTCTTAGGCCCCTTTCATATTTTCTTAGTCCATTTACAATGCTCAATGTATGCCTAAGAGTGCTTAGGAGTGAAAGAGAATGGAAACAAAACATAAAATCATCTTTACAAAATTTCTGAAACAGGGCTCCCCGCTCGAGCGTGATTTCCGCCGCTCGAGCGGACCCCTTTGGTCTGCAAAAGTGCTGGTTACCTCATTAATACGCTCGAGCGTGACCTCGGATGCTCGAGCTGAATGTCAAACTATGGCTTGACGCTCGAGCGTGAATCTTCCCGCTCGAGCAGACACCAATGTCTGCAAAAGTTCTAGGAACCAACATTCCACGCTCGAGCGAACATGCCAAATTCTGGAATTTCCAGAATTGGTTTTGAAGTTCAAATTCGACATTCAAAGGCCCAAAACTCATGTTCTTGGTTCAAAAATGTGGAAACACATTATATATCATAAGGATGTAAGCAATATGAGGCCAATTATTCAAAATCATGATTTAATTCTCAAATCTTTAAACATTCTTCTTGACATGGTCAAGACTCATGCACCCTAACTTCATACAAACTCCATATCTCTATGGATCATTCATGCATGTGCAATATAGACCCCAATACCATTTCAAATGACACAAGTGATGCTTATTCTCATTAAACTCAACAAAACCATGCTTGCATGCATGATTTAACATTCATTTTCCCATATTCAACTTGTTACATGTTTGATTATGCAAAATCGTGGCTATTCTATACATGCATGTACATATAGGCTCCCAATTCATCATAATCAACACAACTCATGCACTTGATTGCCGTCTAACTTTGAATTCACAAAATTACAAACTCAAACTTATGAATTTAGGCTCAATTACTCACCTATGAGCTCCAATCTTCCAAATTCTAGTTAATCCTTGAGTTAAACTCAAAGATCTTCAAGCTTCTTGAGCAATTCTCTAACTTGAGCTCCCTCTCTCTCTCTAACCGGCACTCTCTCTCTCTCTCTAGAGTGTATTCTCAGCAAAAATGAGCTTAAAATCATGATATGAAGTTATATAGGCCCTTATATAGGATGACCTAATCAAATTTTGATTAAGGTTAATCAGTAGTACTTAATTAATCGTTTCGAATCTAATTATTTTGATCCAAATCAATTTCTAATTAAATTTCACCATAGGCTCTAAAAATTACGCTAATCACAATGGCGTGATCAATTTTGGCTTCGGTGGTCGATAAGGCCTTCAATATTCAGTTCAAAGCATAGATTCTAACAGATTTTCCTACGGTGAACAGATACAAAGCCAAAATCACCTACAATCATGCAATTGACACCCAAATTCAAATTAAGCACATAATTACAGACATAATCATGATTAATTAACATAGCACAGGACAAGGTTATCACACCAGTGGCCGGCACTGGCACATTGATGACCGGCAGTGCTTCATCATTAGCCAGTAGTGCCTCTCTTTGGCCAGCAGATGGCCGGCAGGAAGCTCTCATGGCCGGCAGGCCACTGGTGCATTCCTCAGCAGTGAATTGGTAAGGTTGAGCAGAAATTTCTTGGAGCAGCCCTGCAAACAGAGCCTCTCAAGAGCAAACCGGTGGGCTTTTCAGGGCGAAAACCGAATGCATGCATATCTACTTTCCAAAGCAGAGCTGAGGCAATGTGGTTTAATGCTTTACATGTTTAGTTAGCATTTGTATTGTAATTTAATTAATTAGTTTGCTAATTAGTTAAGTGTTGTAATAATTAAGTAGCTTAACTTAGCTATTTCTTTATTTTGTTTTGTAATAATTAGTCTAGTTAGTTTAATTAGATTAGCTTAGCTTAGCTTAGTGTAGCTTAGCTTATTTATTCGGACCCCTCTTCGAGAGGGCACAATGTTGTAATAAGTGTGTGTGTGTGCATGTCTTCCAACTCCACTTCTTTCTCCCTTTTATTTAACCGCTTTCGATGGTTAGTTTTAGGGCACATTTTGATTAGCATACCTTATGCTTTGCATGTTTGCATCCATTCATTTGTATTGCATGCACCGGGCTCGGCACATCATTCAAACTGCATCGTATTTCAATACTTATTTGAATACGCGTATCACATCGTTGCATTCATATGCCATCTTAGATAGCCAAGCCTATTTAGTTGCATTATTGCATATGTTGCATCAGGCATTCTCGCATAGTTAGGATCATGCATATTTCTAACTAGCTTTTGTTTTGGCTCGGAGTACACTGTAAGTTTTACGCTTTAGCATGCTTGCATGAGTGTGAGTGTTGCCATGATAGCATGCTTGCCATGAGGCTATTTGCTTAAGTGATTAACTGTATGAATGCCTGTGGGTGAAGGCTTTGTTGCTTGAATTGGGACAATTCGAGGAATGAATGTTTTAAGTCCACTTTGCGAAGTGGCAAATCATGTTTTAAGCCCACCTGAGGGTGGCAAATCCGCATTTTAGCCCACTTGAGAGTGGCACCTTCAAACCATTTTCGAAAGTAAGCATGAATTGTTTTGTTCCAATTCTCGCGATTTTAGTCTATACTTGTGTGTGTGTCACATAGTAAAATTAGCTAATAATCCGGATAAGAACACATGAGATTTATAAAACAACATATCATGCTTAGTATAGGCCGATCTTTGATCGGGCAAGCGGGGGTTTCAGGACCTTCCCCTCTCGTACCCAAGTTCCCGAGCCGAGGCAACTTTGGTGATGACGAACACGTGGCCTTAGGCACAAGTCAGGGTTTCCGAAATTTCCCAAAAATAAAATATTTAGGTGACGACTCTGTAATCTGGCAAAGCAGTCCAGTTTTGGCATTATTTGATTCAAAATCTGATTTTCCAAAATGATTTGCTGGATTGGACGCTTTGGTGTTTATCAGTCTCACATTGCACTTTGTGAGATTAGATTCAGAACCGTGACAGAAGTCCGAACTGTAGGAGACCAATTCGCGCCTCTCTGAAAGGGAGGCGCGCGAAGAAAGTCGGGTCTACAGTGAGAAGGAGATCTGTATTAAATAGAAACCTCATGGGGTGTCAGTGTAATTTATCATTAAATTTAATTGATGTTGTCGTTTTGATGATGTTGTTTAGAGTGTGTTTTGTTGTGTCTAATAGATGTAACATTACATATAGTACTCCATCAAGGACATGAATAAATGAAGAAGAAGAAGAATCATCGACACTACACATGGGACGTGAAGATGCATTGTTAGGAAAGTAGGATGCAGTTATGGAAATGACAAAAAAGCCCAAAAAGAATATTTAAAAAATGGGAAAAAAACAAACTCAAAAATAAATTTTTAATGAAAAAAGCACAATCCGCAAACCGCCCACACATTCATAAACACTATCTGCACAAACCGCAACCCACACTACGGGCGATTGCAGGTTCAATTTTTCCCAAACCCCAAACATACAGGTGGGTCCAAACCGCAAATTGAATCGTCAAAAATCAATCCACGGGCACCCCTAGTATAATCTAGTCCGACCCTTTAGGCCATTACAATTTTGTTATGTAACTCCTTGTGGGTATATAATTATTGTAAAAACTTAGATTGATTGGATAATTATAATTATATAATTTTGATATTTTTATGTTCAAAAGAAAGATTGTCTATTTCAAAAAATATATTTGCTCTCTATTAAAAACAAATAATAATAAAAAAGAAAAAAAACAAGGGAGATTTTTTCAAAAATTTTATTTCTAATACTTATGTACTAGTTAGTTTAAGTTAATTTCTTAGAACTCATTTAGTCCCACAGCCATTAAAAAAACCAAAAATCTCAATTATAGAATTAGCACAAAAAATAAAAATTTAATCTACATTTTAGGAAAATATCATACTAGTTTATATACTTACCGCATTTAGATTAGAATCTATATATTAGGAGAAAATCATTGAAGATAATGAATATCCTAGTTAAAATCTTACTCTTTATATATATATTATATATATGTGTGTGTGTGTGGTGGTGGCCTAACAAATACTAGCTTATTGGGGGTGACCCAAACAAGTCCTAACAATGGGCCCAACCCAACCAAGGAAGCTCATCAAACAAATATCACACCCCCCATCTATAAAAGGAAGGCATCCCATGAAATAGAGGTATGCCTCATCTCTTTACAACACAGCACACACATACATTTTAATTCTTCATTTTCTCTCTTTGATTCAAGATTCTAACTTTATCATCGGATTGTCCCCGGCCGGCAACCCTGGTTTCATGGCGCTGACCATGTTCATTTTTGCATATCTATAGGGCAAAGCTCATCTCTTCGTTAAATCTCTTCAACAATCCATGTGAGAGGATTAAATGTGAAAGTTGAAAATGTAAACATTCCTATAAATAAAATAGGCTATAGTTTGTGTATAACAAAGGAAAAAAAAATGATTGAAATTAAATGTGAAAGTTGAAAATGTAAACATTCCTATAAATAAAATAGGCTATAGTTTGTGTATAACAAAGGAAAAAAAAAATGATTGTCCATCGCCATTCTTCGCGAGTCCACCATCATCTTTATTATCGGTTTACAACTAGCCTCCTCTTTCGAATGACTTTCCTTGGTAAGACCTTACTGCAAAACAATGGTAAAGAAACAACTAGATCTTTGATTGAGTGAATCCTTTACATTGAGACAAAGAAAATTCTAAGAATAATAATCTCAAATATTATATATATACTATAAATGTAATGTATCTAATAGTTGATCCTCTATCTCCTATATATATGGCATAATCTATATAACAAAACATAATAGTTTTTGAAACTATCTCTCTAAGACAATTTGTTAGAATGATTGAGATTAACCATTTATGTAATTGACGGTTGGATTTACTTGGATCAAAATAAATTTCCCACCTACAATAATTTCGTAGCACCTTCCTCCCATTATTCATGTCCCATATCTCTCTATCTTAGAGCACGGCTTATTGGGCCCATTTGGGAGCCCATTTTAATGATCCAAACCATTTAATATTTACAGTATATCATTTAGAATATACCTGCAAAAAATTAAGTTGATCAGATATCGGTAATCCTATCATCAAAACACATTTGCGTGTAGTTTTATATTTCAAATTACACTTCTCGTTCATTTTTTTAGATACAAACATGATTTGATGAAAGAGCTACTGATATCTAATCAACTTAAATTTTTACAAGTATATTCTATTCAGTATACTTTAAAAAATTAACGGTTTGAATTATTGAAATGATCCACAGAATGGGCCCAATAAGCCGTCTATTAGCAGCTGTTGCACACTATGTATAGTAACAACCCTCTCTCTCTCTCTCTCTCTCTCTCTCTCCATTTATTGGATTCATTAATCATTTTTCATTGCAAGATGGCACATTTTAGTTTATTGAATTAATTAATTATTGATCTGTTGAAATTAATCTATGTTTATTTTCATAAAATCCTCTAATGTTAAAATTATTCTTTTGATACTTCAGTTATTAACCAAATGTTTGGGAGAGATATTTTCAAAAATTATTGTGTTCTCAACTTTGTTCACATAGCTTCATTAGAGAGCTTCAATGTGGTATATGCTACTATTTAGGTGTGCCACTAATTAAGTTGGCATAGTAATATTTAATTTAGGAGTGTCATTTTCTGTTTGATTACTATTGTATAATATCTTCAATTTTACGCTTTGGTTGGACCATTTTAATTTGTCAAATTGTTAAAAGGTTAAAAAGAGTTATATATATATACATTTCACTGTTGTTAAAAGATTAATATTGCTAATTTGTAGAAATTGTAGTTTTCACAGCTATAAATATTAAAGGGCAATATATCACAAAAACATTATACTAGAACTATTCATTTGCTATATGATTTTATATTTAGCTTGGTTAGTTCTACTATTTATTAAATAATATGGATCGTACATATACACATGATTTTGATTGTATTAATATACTGAAGAAGCAAAAGAAAGTGGTGAAAAAATTAATAATGAATAGCATTTCACTAAACTTTATATTGAAATATTGTCCTTAAATGAGATTATTTAATTTGCATTACTGAAATATATAATCATTAAATCAATGAAATTTTTATTCATTTATTTTTTAATTTACTTTACGATTAGGGAGCATCATTTGCGTTGGGAGTGCCTTTTGGCACGAGTCATTCACTAGTATATATATATTTCAATAAAAGCTTATAAAGGTAAAAATGTCCATAAAATCTCAAATATGAGAAATAGAATTTGGTAGATCCAATCTTCAAATAATATGATTTATTAGCATACAAGAATATATTTTGGACTAAGTGAAATACGAGTACGTGAAAGACATTTATCACTAAATTTTTCTAAAAAATATAAATATATATATATAATAAAATTATGTAATTATAATTATCGAATCAATCTAAAATTTTATTTTATCTTAATGAATTATTAATGCAACATAATCTAAAAAATTGAACGCAGTAAATCATAAAAGTAGTAGGAAATCCACCTCCATTATCTAAAATAATGTATAGTGTAATTTGAAACCTAGGAGGGTGCTATGCCTATTAGGCACAACAGCATGTTGTGATTCTGTGGGGGTGTTTCTTGAATTTATTCTAATAATTAGAATCGTTCATACTGTAAGGTTCATCAATTAGATAATCCATTGAAAAAATAATTCAATTAGACATTTGTAACCTATAACAAGACCACATTTATGTTTAAAAAAATAAAATAAATGATTAGCATAATTTGTTACTTTTTTAAGAAACAATTATGGTTTGATCATGGTGTTACGCATGTCCGATTAACCTCATTTTTTATATAGATGATATACTCAACGAATCCTATAATATGAACGGCTTGAATTATCAAAATAAAATTGATATAAACCTCAACGGGGTCATCACAGTGTCACAGCACCCTCTCCTGTCGCAGTGTAATTTACGGGCAAGTCAAGAAATCCGTTTGTAGCATCATGGGAGGCTCTAAATGCACCCCAAAAATTAGGTTGGGCATCCCATTACATTGAACATTTCAATTTAAAATTTAAATATTTATTTATTTTTTAAACACTCTAAATAATACATATTATATCCCTAAAAACTCTACAAATATACTAAAAACTTACTTTCTATACCGATTCCGGTTTTGACCCGACTCTTATTGTGTCCCAGACTCGGGTTTAATGGTTTCATATTGTTGTTTACATCTTGCTTCCCTTGTATCTCCTTAAATTTGGCTTTGGGATTGTTGTGGTTGCATTTGGGATAGGTTAGCTGCATAGTTTCCAAACTCTTGTTGTCCAGAATTTTGCTTCTCCGCTCGAGCGGCACTTCTTGCGCTCGAGCAGGCTTTATGAACTCTTAATACTTTTGCAAGTCTCCAAAACTACTAGGAGAATGTATTATACGCTCGAGTGGCGCTTCCTACGCTCGAGCGGCCTTTCTTGAGATCGAGTGTTGGTCTACTGTCTGCAAAACTACTGAGAGTGTGTATCCTGCGCTCGAGCAGAACAACTTATTCTGTTTGATGCTTGAGCGTCACTTCTCATGCTCGAGCGGACTGTGCGTATATCAATTCATAACAGCCACTTTTTACGTCACTTTTTCATCTCTTTCTCTCTTTAAAACATTTCAAAACCCTAGATCTTGAGGCACTTTCTCTAAAACTCACTCTCTCTCTCTACATTTTCACCTAGATCCATTGGGTTCTCTACCCTAGTGTCTTTGGAAAAAAGGTAGAGCTCCTCAAGGGCAACGTTTTGATCCAAATACACCTTGGTGTTGGCGTCTTTGGAGTTCTTACATTGCTTTGCTTGTCTTCTCACTTTGAGGTAGGGACTTTCTACACTCTCCTATGATTTTTAACTTAGTTATTTGTTGATTATGTAACTAAGGTTGGGATTTGGAGGATTTTAGGAAAATCTACAGTTTTGGTTTAAAATCAAAAGAGGGGTTTTCAAATAAAGGTATTGAAAATGGTTATGGGTGTAGATATGAGGTTGTGTTGTGTTACATTTGTTGATTTTGACACATGGGGTTGGATATGGAAGAAAATGGAGTTTTGCCGTAACATGTTTAAAAGAATTATTTTGTATAAATAATGAAATTGGTATTGGAAATGTGAAATTAGATGGATGTTTATATAAATGATGAAGTTGGATACTGGCTATCTCCCATCTATGGAAATTTGGATAGTTTATCTGTTTTGGAGATTGTATATATGTTTAGAGATATTCTTTTTGGGCTATTGGTGGAGGATAGCTATGATTGTTGTAGAAATTGCATGAGAATTAGGTGAACTGGAACTAATCTCTTATTTGTTTTCATTGAATATGATCGTGTCTTAATACATTATATATGTATGATGTTTGGGAGGAGAAAGGGGATGTACTCCATATTTGGGAGAAGAAAGGGGATGGACTCCATTGAATTAAGTTGGCCTGTGCGTCTATGATGAAAGTCCCAAAAATCGCGCATATCCATGGGTGCCGATCTCGCGGACGAAATTTCCGTAAAATGGAAAATTGAAGTGTTTATGTAACGTTTATATTGGTTAGAAAACCACTGAGTTGTGGTCTCAGTTGGGTTGTCTGGATAACAATGGACTAGACTCATGGATTGAGGTGAAATGAATTAAGATGAAACAGATTGAGATATGAAACTTGGCATATTATGATTTTGTGCAAATGTGAATAATGTTATCACAGGCATTGTATATGCATATCATACTTATATCTTTGCTAAGATTCATATATTGTGTTAGATTGTTTCTACTGGGGTTTGGGTAACCCTACTTGGGAAAAACATTTTTAGGTGCTGGTGATATGTCTCCACCAAGGACTTAGCTTGGGAGGATTGTGGAGCTGAAGGCTCACTTTTGTTTATTTTGTATTTACTTGCTTTTCAAGCCTAGGGCTTTATTTGTATTGAGTTGATGACTCCTTTTGTTGTAACCAAGCACGGTCTTGGAAAGATGTAAGCCACTAGGACATAAGAATATCTGTTTGGCTTTCATTTCTTATTTCATCTTGTAACACATGCTGTAGATTCAGGATGAATGATTTATGAATATATATCGCATGTGTCACATTTTGTATATTGACTTTGATTAATGAAAGCTTCTTATCTTATTTGTATCACTTGTACTAGTGTTTGGATTTGGATTCCTATAATTATTTTTGGGGTCGTTGCACTTTCTACACTTGATTAGTCTAATAGTAACATCAGAGGTACAAAATAATTCTTTACGGCAGAGCTAACTCTTCATCGCCAAATCCCCATCGTCGCCAATACCACTGCCGTCTTTAACCCCTCTTCATCTCCAACTTCCATCGTTTTGGGGTATTTTGGCATTCCATTAATTTGGAATTTTTACACATCTAAATATTTTGATTTTTTTTTTTTACGCAATACCGAACAAGACTAAATTTATTTAGAAACAAGTTTATAAACATATGTAATTTGGTTGAAGATATAATACTAGATAGTTATTTTTGTTCGAAATCAGAATATAAAGGAGTGAGAAAATTAAATGTTCAAAAACACATAACTGAAAATAGACAATATGTTTAGATATTAAATACTGAACAATGATCATTAATTAGGAAATACACTGCCGAATACATGAGATTTTTTTAGAAACAAATTTTCAAATAAATGTAATTTGTTTGGTACTAAATTTCCAAAAAAAATCTGTAAACCCAATAGCCAAAAATAATGAATATGAATATAAAACTTACCTTCTTAATAAAAAAAAAAATACTTGGAAATGTCTTTTTCATTATCTATTGTTGATTTCAATATAAAATAGAATGCAAGAATGATAAATTCAAGAAAAATAGAGTTGAGTATGAAGATGTAAAGTAAAGAGAGTAAGAAGAGAAGAAAGAAGGAGAAAAGAGGATTGAGACTGATTATGAATAGGGTATGATACTTATTTTTTCCAATATCAAGTATTTTTTAATCATTTTAAATAGGGACATAATAGTAATAAATAAATAAATAAATAGTGAAGTACCAAAAAATCCCAAAATGTGATCTAGTTCTCCATTTTTTCTTATGACAATTTTTTTCTTATGAACTCAAAGGTCCCATTAAAGTGGAAATTATACAAAAGGGTAGTTATGTACAAGTTTGGATTTTTTTGAGGGATAAAAGTGTCCAAATGTGAAATTATACATTTGGACAATTCGCACTATAGATGTTTTGGATTTTCTCTCGTTCTGGAACAAATCTCACATTACGAACAAGAATGTAACACTCCAAATAAAAAATAAAAAAAAAAATCTCCTTACTGTACTTTTTCCAAACGTAACACTTCAATGTAATATACCAATGTAACACACAAAAAAATTTCTTAGTGTCCTTTTCTCAAACGTAACACTCCAATCAATGTAATCTCAAATGTAACACTTCAATATAACACATATAACAATACTAAAAACTCCTTAACGTACTTTTTCCAAACGTAATACTCACAGTTTGAAATTATACTTTTGCCTTACTAAAAAATTTTTGTACTCTTTTTGGAATAGTTTGAAGAATCCTACATTCTTTTTTTGGAGTATTACATTGGAATATTACATTTGGGAAAAGTACACAAAGGAATTTTTTTGTGTGTTACACTAAGGAGTTTTTTTTTGAGTGTGACATTGGAGTGTTACGTTTTAGTGTTATATTGGAGTGTTACCATTTAAAATTATACATTTGCCCAATGTCTACTAATGAGTGTTGTATCTTTTTAAAATGTTTGAAGAATCTCACATCATTTTGGAATATTTAAAGTCATTTTTGTACTCTTTTTGGAATGTTTGAAAATTTTAACATTTCAGGTCATTGCAAATTAAAAAAATTCACATATAAAAATTCATCCCAAATTTGATTCCCATAAGTTGTGTATCTTACTTTTCTAATGCAAAATAAATAAATAATAGAAATAAAGGTATAATCGTAAATCCAATTTTGAAATAATATATCAAATTTAATTTTCTAAAATCAATGTGATTAATTGGTCTATATATAGCGATTCCGGTTTTGACCCGACCCTCGTCGTATTCTGGACACAGGTTTCATGGTTTCGTACTATTGATTATACCTTGCTTTCCTTGTTTTCCCCTTAACTTTGGCTATTTGGGTTGTTGTGGTTGAGTCTGGAACAGGTTGGTTGCTTAGTTTCCAAACTTGTTGCTGCCTAGATTTTTTCTCCTCCGCTCGAGCGGCACCTCTTGTGCTCGAGCGGGGTTTGCAAACTCTCCGTACTTTTGCAGGTCTGCAAAACTATTGGGAGAGTATATTCTACACTCCAGTGGTCCTTTTTGTGCTCGAGCGAGCTCAGCTCGAGTGGCCATTCTTGCACTCGAGCGATGGTCTCTTCTCTACAAAACTACAGGCAGTGTGTATTTTGCGCTCAAGCGTCACTTCTTGCGCTCAAGCGGTGTCGCCCTTTTCTTTGTGTCTTGGAGCTTGAGCGTCACTTCTTGCGCTCGAGTGGAACAACTTATTGTATTTGATGCTCGAGCGTCACTTCTTGCGCTCGAGCAGAGCAACTTATTGTATCTGATGCTCGAGAGTCACTTCTTGCGCTGGAACGAATTGTGCGTATATCAGTTCGCGAAAATGACTTTTTACATCACTTTTTCAGATCTATTTCTCTCTAAACCCTAAAGTTGAGACCCTTTCTCTCTAAAACCTACATTCTCTCTACTTTTTCATCTAGACCTAGTGATTTCTCCATCCTTGTGCCTTTGTTAAAATGGTAGAGCACATCAAGAGCTACGTATTGATTTGAATCAATCTTGGTTTCAACGTCTTTGGAATTTCTCCATTTCTCCCTTCGTCTTCTAAATTTGAGGGAGGGACTTTCTACACTCTTCTATGAGTTTTAACTTAGTTATTTGTTAGTGGGTAAGAAATATTGGAACTTGTTGTGATTTTGAACAAACCTAGGGTTTTGGGTTAACATCGAAAGAGGGGTTTTCAAATGAATGTATTGGAAATGGTTATGGGTGTAGATATGAGCTTGTGTGGTGTTAAAATGGTTGCTTTTGATGTTTGGGATGAGATTGGGAAAAAGAAAGCTTTGCCCTAAAATGTCTTGAATAATTATTTTGTATAAATAATAAAATTGGTATTGAAAGTGGGAAATTGGGAGATTGCTTACATGAATGGTGTAGTTGGATTTGTTTAATCTCTCGCCTATGTAAGTTCGGATAAGTTATTTGTTGTAAAGATTGTATATCTGTTTAGAAATATCTATTTTAGGCTGTCGGTGGAGGATAGCCATGATTGCTGTAGAAATTGCATAAGGATTAGGCGAATTGAAACTAATCTTGTGATCGTTATCATTGAATATGATTATGAATTGTATACATTATATCTGTATGATATTTGGAAGGAGAAAAGGGATGTACTTCATGTTTAGGAGAAGAAAGGGGATGGACTCTATTTAATTAAGTTGGCCCGTGTGTCCAGGGTGAAAGTCGCGAAAATCGCGCGTATACATGGGTGTCGATTCCCGTGGATGAAATTTTCGTAAAATGACAAGTGAATGTAATTATATGTTAATTATATTGTTTGGAGGCTTATGGGGTGTATCCTTTATTTGGTTGGTTAATTGAAGTGGGTATAACTAATAAATGAGATATAAGACTTAGCATATTTTGATCTTGTAAATCATGAATGAATTTATCACAAGTATTGTATGTGCACATCATACTTATATCTTTGTTAAGGTTTATCGATTATGTTAGACTATTTCTGTAACGACCCAGAAATTCTTTCCTCCGCTCGAGCGGACTTTTGGGGTTCCCAGCAATTTTGCAGACGACCTGATATTCTGGCAGTTGTGATTTTCCGCTTGAGCGGGGGAGTTGACGCTCGAGCGGATGACTTTGTTGGTCTGCGCGCTCGAGCGCAAGGTTGGGCGCTCGAGCGGGTCGCCTGGTTAAGTTTGATTCTGAAGCATGTGGGCTCATTTTTGATGTTCTTCTTAGTGTATTTGAAATGTTCTTACCTTATTTTGGGATATTGATTGAGATGATAAGATGATGGTAAAGTAAGATTGGACCAAAAACCTTAATTTGAATAATTCGTTTACAACCAACCGTCATTCATTTGCCCTTTTCTTTTTCCACACTTTGAATATGGATGTGAGGTTAGGACCATTGGAAAGCTTAGTTCCGGGGCTTCAATTTGAATACAAGAATGACCTAAAACGGAGTCCGGATGAGGGAGTTATACCTGTTCAAAGTTTCGAAATCTGTGCTGAAAACAGGTACGCTCGAGCGGGAATTCCTCCACTCGAGCGGGAATTACGGGACAGCAGCTTAAAAACCGGGATTTTGAGATCTTTTTCCACATTTTCTTTCCCCTCTTCTTTCCTCTCTCTCCTAAGTTCGAAACCCTCCGAAACCCTAGCCTCAAAACCTTGAGTTCCTCTAATTTGAGCAACAATCCACCATGGGTTTTGTATCAAGGATGGAGACTAAGAAAAGATCAATGTTTAAACCGATTGGAACTTGGATATGCGAAGGTTTCTCTTCAAGCTTGCTCTTTTGTTGATTCAAGGAGGTAAGGGTTCTAATACTCTTCAATACTTACATTAAGAGATAGATTTGTGGTATTTCCATTGTATTGATATACAAATTTGTAATTTTGAGCATATAGAGTAAATTATGAGATTTGGGAATTTCGGGTTTGAAGCATTGAGGGTCCAATTGATGGGTTAAAGTGATGGAGTATAATCCTTAGATGTATAATCAAGGAGGAAATTGGGATGTAAGGTCATGGTATGAGAAGTATGAATTTTTATGGAAAACTTTATGTTCTTGAAAACCCTAGGTTAATTTGTGATGATAAATAATGATTTTGCTCAAATTGAAAATAGAATCATGGAATTGGTGGGTTGAATTACACGTAAACAAGTTTAATTGGATTTCTAAGATGTTTTGAAATAATGTTAAAAATTTATGAATGAACCTTGTTATGGGCATTGTAATCATGTTAAAATGAGAAAGGAAAATTAGGGGAAATGATTTAAAGAATTAATGTGTGACTTCATATGTGTGTAGGACACGCTTCGGGAGGGATAAATGCTTCACCAATGCACTGTGAGTAGTAGTACACTTTACATCGCTAACGATTGCCATTAGTATTCTGTTAATTCCGTTACTTATGTATGTAAATGATTCAAGGAAGATAAATGTTATATGTTTAAGTAAATGTTTCAAGGAAGATAAAATGTTTAAGTAAATATTTCAAGGAAGATAAATGTTATATGCTTATGTAGATGATTCAAGGAAGGTAAATAAGTAAGAGAAAGAATGAAACAACCTTCCTAAGATTCTGGAATTCTGTAAGACTCTAAAATAAGTTACATATGTAATAAGTCAAGTATGTTAAGAATGTTGCAAGTCTATATTATGTGGCAAGTTCAAGTATGCACAAGATTAAGTAAATGTACAAGTTAAAGTATATACAAGTTAAAGTATGTTGCAAGTTTACAAGTTTTCGTAAGTTACCAGTTCAAGTATGGTACAAGTTTATATATGTTACAAGGGCAAGTAAAGACAAGTTTACGTATGTTACGTATGTTACAAGTTTACAAGTTTATGTTAGAAATTTACGTATGTTACAAGTTTAAGTCTACTACAAGTTTACGCATATTATAAGTTCAAGCGGGTTCCCAGTTCAAGAATGTTACAAGATCAAGTATGTTACATGTATGACTTATAATTTCTGTTATGGTTCAAGTATAAGGAATATTCATAAAGAACATGTATGATATACTTCCATTATGATATGACAAGAATACAAGGGCTTATTGCCATTTACAAGGGCCTCGTGCCATTTCAAGGGCTTTTATGCCAACCTTTTCAAGGGCTTCATGCCACTTTCAAGGGCCTCGTGCCATATGTTCCAAGGGCCTCGTGCCATATGTTTCAAGGGCCTCGTGCCATATGTTTCAAGGGCCTCGTGCCACAAGTTTCAAGGGCTTTTATGCCACAAGTTTCAAGGGCTTTATGCCAACACGTTTGAAAGTTTAATGCTATAATATTCAAGGGCTTAAAGCCATTATGCTTTAAGATGTAATGTTTCAAGTTATTATGTTTCAAGTTATTATGTTTCAAGACTGGGCCTAAGGCCGTTATGAAATTAGTACAGAAGCAGGCTAATTATGTTAACTTTGCAATTTCGCACGCATTGATATATTATGTTTCAAATGAAGCACCGTTTTGTTTATGTACTATTATTCACTGAGCCTGGCTTACTTTGTGTTATGTCTGTTCTGTAGGTGACCACCTTGGAGGTCAGTCTTAACCTTGATGCTCGCCTTTCATTTGTCAACCTCAGTGTGTCCAGGCACCCAGACCAAGCCCATGCATGTCTGTAAAGTTTTGTTAAATTTTTGGTTAATTGCCTATCCAAGTGAAAATGTATGCATATAACCCCTTTCCTTTAATAATGTTTAGTTTACGCTCAGTAAAGGAGCTGAGTACGTGTATGTGATCCTGGCATGTTAGTAATAGCTCAATGGATGTTATTCTATGTATTTTATATTATTAAATGCTTCCGTTCAGGCCCCGTATGTTATATATAACAGGTTTAGCGTCCATTTTCGAATAGGTCATGCCCAAACTTTTAGGGGCGAGTTTGGGGTGTGACAATTTCTACTGGGCTTTGGCTCACCCCACTTGGGAAAAACCAATTTCAGGTACTGGTGATATGCCTCCGCCAAGGATGTAGCTTAGGAGGAATGTAAGGCTGAAGGCTCATTTTATTTATTTTGTGTTTAACTTTTGTACAAGCCTAGGGCTTTGATTGTATTGAGCTTCTAACTGATTTTGTTGTAACCAAGCATAGTCTTGGGAAGCTGTAAGCCTGTAGGGTATTTATTGATTGATCATGAAGTTGGTATCACATGCTGTAAATTCAGGGTAAAGCTTATGAATGTATATCGCATGCATTACTTTTTGTCATTTGACTCTGATGAATGAAAGCTTATTATTTTATTTATATCACATTGTACTAGTGTTAGGAGATGGGTTATTGTAATTATTTTGGGGGTGTTACAACTTGGTATCAACGCGTACCAGGTTTGAACACTTTGGGTGTGTGGGAAGTGATTAGTACCACAATGGGTTTGTCTTGCTTGTCAGAGATGTTTGTATGTTTATAATGTTTTGTGATAACATGTTTATGTGATTATATGGGTATGGGATTTAATTTCTAGGATATGGATTGAGTCTATGGATCACTGCTCTTTCAAATTGGAACTCTGGAAACACCGCGGGACGATCATTATCTGAGAATAAAATTCATATGTTTTAACGTGATTATGTGCTTATGTGGAGTGAATTAATGTTGTCCACCGCACTAGGACGCGAGTGAGTTAGCTTTAGCACATTTGTAAATGTGCTAATCTCTTTGTTACCTTTATTAGGATGTCGGGATGTGGATGTGGTGGTGGTAGGCGTAGTAGGCCCAGAAGGCATGATGTGCCTTTACCGAATGAGATTCTAGAACAGGAAGAAGGAGTTGGTCAAGCCAATATGGCCGAACCAATTAGTCAACAGGCCATAGGCGCCTTAGCCTGCGAAATGGCTGGAGCTTTGCGGGAATCCATGCATATTCTTAGAGTTGAGAATCAATTCTAGGCCTAGGTTGCTAAAATGGGGCCGTTTTTTCAGAAGCGGGAGTTTTTTCGATCTAACTCGGACGACCTTTTGGGTGATCCCAAGGAGCCACTGAAGGCAGATGAGTGGCTAGAGCAGATAGCAAAGACATTTGAGATGTTGGGCATTGAAGACAACGGCCTGTGTGACGGCCGGGTTCCTTCCCTTTCCATTTCTCTCTTCGCTTCGTTCTCAATTTGCCTTCGTTGGATTTGGAATGTCTGGGATGGTTCCCTAGATTGGAGTTCTAGTGTTTTTCTGTTCGGTGTTAAATTTTGCTTGTTCCGGAGGATGCGCGGGTGAGTCCAGAGTGCCGAGAGCGAAGTAGAAATTTTTGGTGGCTGGGCTTGGGCCGCACGTGCAGGGCTGGGCCGCTCGAGCGGTGGGCTAGGCCGCTCGAGCGGTGGAGACTGAGACCCAGGAAATTTCATTCTGTCTAGAGCGCATGAGCGGAGAAAATAGGCCACACGAGCGGTCAAGGTAGGGCCCTCAAGCGGTGCAGAAGGCCGCACGAGCGGCCAAACGGGCAGTCTGAGCTCTGTTTTTATATAACATTTTGGTCCGAATATATTATATATTATACATATTCCTCTCTCACTCTAAACCCTATTTCTCTCCGCCTTCTCTCTAGAAAACTTCTCCAAACACCAAAACACTTTGATTTTGCAAATTCTTGGGTCAAGATCTTTATCTTCTCTCTCTAAATCTTGGAGATCAAGAACTAGGGCTTCACTTGGGTTGAAGAAATCAAAGCTCTCTCTCATCTTTCAAAGCTAGGGTTTCATCTCATCTTGTTCTTCATCAAGCTTTAAGGTAGGGTTTTCTTGAGTCATATATACAAGTTTTGCTAGATTAATGTTAATTTAAAAAGGGTTTTGAAGTTTTGAGTTGATTTCTTTGATTTTGATTTCAAAATGAAGAGGGTCTTGAATGTGAGTTTGTATTTCAACCCTTCACTATTATTTTGTGGGTTTTTCTCTATTAAACTCATGGAAAATGGTGTGATGGAGTTCCTATAAGAAAATGATGAAAGTTTGTTATTGATGAAAACCCTAGAAGTTGGGGATCTTTGGTAAAAGGGAAATTGTCTTGAAATTTCAAACTTTCTTGTGCTAAAATGATGAATGAGAGGGTTTTTATCAATGTTTACCAAGATGACTAATTTACTTGATGTATGAGAAGGAAGTGTTATTTAAATGTTGTGGCTAATACTTGAATAATGCAAGCTTGTGTGTGATAAATCATTGGATATCATAAATGGTGGGAAAATTGTAACTAATGGGAATTTATATTTGAAATATGTCACTTGTAGCCATAGAGAGATTAAATTGTTATGGCATGTGAAAGAGAATTGTGGCAACATGTTGATGACTCATGTTAAATTTTGTGGATGAATATTGAAAGGAGAATATGAGAATGTAAATGTTGGCATTGTTGTAGAGATATTCAAAATGAAGAAATGTCATGAGGTGTGGAAAAGATTATTGCATTGCATATTACTTCATTATTCATTGTGCATTGTGAATCTAAATTGAAGAGATTTACATCACGACGAAAAATGTTATTGTGATGAGAACTAATGGAAATGTATTTGGGGTAAATACGTTGGTAAGTCCGGATAGAGGGTGTAGATGAATTTGATAAGTTGGCCTGAGTGTCCAAGGTGAAAGACCCGAAAGCTGCGCGGATAGGTGTCAAGCCTTCCGGTTAATACCGGTAAAAATGACAGTTTGGTAGTACTCGTAGAGTCTACTTGCAGACACCAGCCTAGGGATTACCAATGTCGTATTTACCGCCCCTGTTGATTTAAATTTTGGAAATTGAAATTAATGAGGTTGCTAATTATCATTGAGATCATGGTGGATTTAAAATAGTGCATTGAATATTATTGAGAACATGATGATTTTCAAATGGTGCGTTGAGATGAGATTTTCCTTCACTATTGGCACTTGCATGGCATTACATATGCATTTTTAACGTTAATGGAATTGGCATAACTGTATATACTTTGTGAGAAATCTCTACTGGGCTTTATGCTCACCCTTATGGGATTCGGTGCAAGTAAAGGTGTGGTGATCCCTCCAAGCGAAGGACGTGGAAATGCTTTGAAGAAGAGTAGTTTAACTCTTTTGTTGTTGTGATACTTTTTTTTTTGTAAGCCAAGGGCTAACGTGTTTAGGTCCGAGAGACCATTATGTGTAACCGGGCTATTGCCTTGGAACTTGTAAGCCCTTGAGGGCCTTATTCGTTGTGATTTAATGATTTCTTTTACATGCAATAGATTCATGTACTAGTGAGTGTAACAAGTCTGCGGGGGACCTCAATGCTACAGTTCGGACTCGATTTGTTACGGTTCTTAATCTGAACCGAAGAGTCCAAATCCGGCAAATCGTTTTTGAAAACAGATTTTTTTGAAAGAAGTGTCAAACATGGACTGCTTTGCCAGATACAGAGTCGCCACCTAAATATTTTTTAATGGGGGAATTTAGGAAACCCTGACTCATTGCCAAAGGCCACGTGTCCGTCATCACCAAAGTTGCCTCGGCTCGGGAACTTAGGTACGATTGGGGAAGGTCAGCTATGAGCACCTCCTCTCGCCCAATCCGAAGATCGGCCTCTACTAACCATGATATCCGATTTTGAAAACGTTATGTGTTCTTATTTCAGTTAATTAGCTAGAATTACTATGTGATGCGCACAACACAAAAGTATAGACTAGATTGCCTAATTTGGAACGAAGCATTGCATATCCGTTTGTTTGGAAAACGTTTTGGAATTTGCTACTCGCAAGTAGGCTAAAATACGGATTTCAATGAGTTGTTCCAACTCAAACGATCCAACCTTCACCCACAGGCATTCAAGCAATTTATCACATAAGCATTTAGTCACATGGTAAGCATGTTATTATGTTAACATTCACACTCATGAGAGATGCTAAGGCATAAAATACTTACAGTGTACTCCGCGCCAAAACAAGAACATGTTAGCAATCATGCATAATCCAAGTCCGTGTTAAGTGCCTAATGCATCGCATACAAAATGCAATCTAGAATAGGCTCGGCTAATCCTAGGATGGTATGTGGAATGTGACAAATAACACGTATTCAAGTTAGATTTGAAATACTTATGCAGTTAGTATGATGCGCCGAGCCCGGTGTATGCAATACTGATGAATGATGCACGCATGCATAGCATAAGGTATGCCAAAGTAAACATGCCCTAAACTAATCATCAAAGCAAGTAAGTAAAAGGGAGAAAGAAGTGGGGGTTGGAAGACATGCACACACGCACCCACACTTATTACAAATTTGCCCTCGCTCGGAGGGACCGAAAGAATAATACAATTTAACTAACCAACAAGCTAATTAAGTATTACAGACCACTTAAATTAGCTAAGCAAATTAACTAATTTATTTAAGCAATAAACAGCAGCCTCGGGAAGAGGGTCTAATGCGTGCGCGCTCGATTCCGCTCGGAAATCACTACCATGCACAAGATGCCTCTGCTTTGACTGTCCTACTCTGAAGACTGCAAAAGTCTCAGGGTTGCTCCTCTGAGTGCTCTAGAACACCACCGGCTGAAGTGATTAGTCACCGGCGATGTATAATGGTCACCGGCCACAAAATACTCCATCGGCCAACAATGGATGGCCGGTCGGCACTGAAGATGGCTGGCCGGCCAAATCTCCCTGCAGAAACTGGTTTGACAGCAGCAGAGGACAAAGCAAAGCATGGCAATGTATTTCAAGCAATGTATGCACCAACCACACTCCTTATCATGTGTATGACTCACAGGAGGATGAGCCCCGATTCTCGGACCACCAATCACGCATTTCCATGCATGATGGCCCAAAGAATCAAGTGTGCATTTTGATATGAAATGCAATGCACATAATCAAACAAATGGAACTCAACCTCTATCACAAGTAATTCAAGAGGCCAAGCATGCATGCTAATGCAATGCAATTTAGGCATAGAAGCTAAGTATGCAACATGGACAATGCTAAGAAGCATACAAGACATACAATAATCATGCAAGGCATGGAACAAGAATTTTAATGACAAGCATGCAAGATGTAATCTAAACATACAAGTATGCAAGGCATGCAACATCATACCAATGGGACCAAGCATGCAACAACACACAAGGCAAGCATGCAACACATGCGAAGGGAGGGACTTACACTAATTGGACAGCCCTAAACTAGGTCCAAAACAGTGGCCAACGCTATAAAAATGAGGGCCAAAACACACACAAATAGACATGCATGCAAGGTCCAAGACTTGGGCATAAAGAGACAACTCTCAAGCATACTCAAAAGGATGCAAATATGGATACATAGCATGCAATATAAGCTCTGAATATGCATAAAATAGAGGTGCCAAACCTACTAATTAGCACAAGCAAAGCATGCTAGCATGGCCAAAACTCAAGGCAAGCTCAAAGGGCATGGGATCACATTTAGCAAGACCAAACATGGCATGAATTAAATGACTAAAAACAGAGTTTTAGCATATTAAAACAAAGCCTAAAGACCACTTAGATGACATCTAAATGACTTAAATTCAAGAGCATGCACAATGACCAAACATGGAGCATAGGGCACAACCTCATAAGGCATCAAAGGAGCATCAAAGGCAAGCATGCAAGCATGTCATGAGGACTGAAATGGTGCTATAAGTTGTGCCAAACCACTGAAATAGATCAACCAATGTATGCTCAACACCTCACACACTTAAAGCCTACAAGCTAAACAATGCAAAGGGGCTATGCAATACATGGCAAACATGACTAAAACAACCAAGGGCAGACCTTAACCATGGAAAATCAAGTACAAAAGCTTCACAAAGCTAGGCCTAAAACATGCTTGAACAAGGGTCAAAGCCTAGATGCATGTTAAGGCTAAATGATGGCATTACATGACATGTATGCAAGGCATGCAAGGTGTGTCCAAACCAACTAAACAGAATGCTATATTATGACATAATAAGCATGAAAATCAGTCAAGGCATGGCCAACATGAACCTAAACATGGTGCTCACTAAAGAGGCAAAAATGGCCCTTTTCAAGGACAACAAGGAGAGGGGATGGCCCTCTCCTTCCTAGGACCTTAAGGCACCATTCTCACCTCTGAAATCCCTCAAGATTTCAGTGGTGAGGAGGCCCAAACACAATGGCCCCGGAGCTCAACCAAAATGGCACAAAACAAAGGCCAAACAAGCCTTAAGAGGGGTCAAACAACCCCAAAGCTTAAAACACCCTTGACAAACTATTTAGAGCAGACAAAAACAAGACTTTTATATGTTATATGTTAAGCTCAAAAGCAGTTGCAAGATAGGAAAAAAGAGTATGCAAAAATGGGAAAAAAAAAGCAAGTTTGTTACCCTTGAAGACCTCCTTCACAAATGGTGGTCCAACTGCCTTTCCAAGCTCAAAACTAGCTCCAAAGCTTCAAAACAACCCTCAAGGGCCTCAGCTCCAAGAGAAGGTGTGATGGTGAGTGTTTGTGTGCAAAAGTAAGACAAAAAAACACACAAGGCAAAGGAAAGAGAGAAGTATAGAGATAGGATAGATTCACAAACCCTAACCCTAAAACCAGAGCTCTCTAGGAATGTTGTCCAACTTGTCTAACCTCTTACAAGAGAGAAGAGCCTCTCTTTTATAGACAATTAGTCTTGTAAAGCTTCCAAAGAAAGCTAACAAGAGGGAAATCCCTCCATACACGTGTATGGAGGGGGGGAAAGTGTATGCCAGCTGCACAAAAATATCTGCAAAAGCAGATGCACAGTAGTCGGCCGGCCAAAAGTGCAATTGACCAAAAAAAGATAGCCGGTCGGCCATCTATAGTGCCGGTCGGCCAAACATTTGGCCGGTGGCAACAAAACACAGCCGGTGGCCTCAAGCCATGGCCGGTGGAGTGTGGGGATGGCCCACAAGCCATTCCCTGCCCCTCCAAGGCAAAACACATGTGTTTGGTGCAAAACCGGACACGAAACAGTCGAGTCGAGAGATCCTGAGGCAAGGCGCGTAGCCGAGACCTCCGGGAACTCAAGACGAACACAAACATGGATGATCACCGAGTGTTCAAGTGGTGACGTCCAAGTCTTGAGGACGGTCAAAAATGGGGTGTCTACAGTTGCCCCTCTTTGACAGAACTCGAAAGTCATAACAATGACGGGAGTGAATGTCAAAGCCCAAAGACGACCCATTTTTGACAAGGTCGAAGACTTAGACAAAGCATGCAAGCTGCAGATAAAGATATGCGCCCGAAGGCAGGGGCAAAATGCAAGACAATGCAAGAAGTCGAGCATAACTTATGATCATGCGAAGAAAGCTATAACGAAGCATATCATGCGACAGTTTTAAGCTAGCATACGCCAAACTACACTACAATGCATAAAGGATGTAAGAGAATTATGCAATTCTCAATATGTCTCACGCGGAGAGTACAATATCTGCCCGGTTCGTCTGGTTGCACCAGCCTCAAATGAACCGTACATACAATATCATGCCTGCAAAGAAAGCAACTTAACATGTACAATATTGTTAGCAACATGCATGACAATGCAAAATGAATGCAAAATGATATGCAATATATACAGAAATATGTATAATAATGCAAATGAAAATGCAATGCAATTGAAACAATGCAAACGAAATGCAATCCAATTGAATCATGATCCAATCCTGAGCGGTTCAAAACCACACAAATGTCAAATAGATTGATGGAAGTAACAAGTCCGTCTACCATAGAAAAGGTGCCGCAACCCTCAAAGCGCGTACACATGCAGAACTATGAGTGATGTAGACAGACACAAAAACGAGTATTGGGTGAAATGACATGAGTAGGGAAACAACCCGCTAAAGAAAGAACAATGATCCTAATGCTGGATGCAAAAATTACACTACAATGTAATATATACAGCGGATATGGCACGCGGGCCAAACCAAATCTTGCCTAGGAAAGGCATGTATACATACAAGCCATGTCTAACACAGAAAAGGTGCCGCCACCCTCAAACCAAGTTCATCAAAGAATAGGTGCGTACACATGCAGAACTGTGCTTTAACGTGAAAAGTATGAGCACATACCAAACCAAGCTCAACAAGGAAAGACGCGAGCCATAGGTGGAGGTGATGCAATGGATGCATGCAAGCTACAATGCAATATTTACAATATGCAATGGAATGGATATTTAAGATGGATAAGGCACGCAGGCCAAACCAAATCTTGCCTAGGAAAGGCATGTATACAAACGAACCGCGTCTAACACAGAAAAGGTGCCGCCACCCTCAAACCAAGTTCATTAAGGAATAAGCGCGTACACATGCAGGACTGTGTTTCGACGTGAAAAGTATGAGCACATACCAAACCAAGCTCAACAAGGAAAGGTGTGAGCCATGGATGGAGGTGATGCAATGGATGCATGCAAGCTACAATGCAATATTTACAATATGCAATGGAATGGATAGATATGATGGATAAGGCACGCAGGCCAAACCAAATCTTGCCTAGGAAAGGCATGTACACAAACGAACCGCGTCTAACACAGAAAAGGTGCCGCCACCCTCAAACCAAGTTCATCAAGGAATAGGCGCGTACACATGCAGGACTGTGCTTCGACGTGAAAAGTATGAGCACATACCAAACCAAGCTCAACAAGGAAAGGTGCGAGCCATGGATGGAGGTGATGCAATGGATGCATGCAAGCTACAATGCAATATTTACAATATGCAATGGAATGGATATTTATAGTGGAAATGCATGACATATGCACTATCTAACAGTGAAATGCATGACATATGCAATATTTACAATGATGCATGACATATGCATGTGTGTTTTTTTTTTTTTTTTGAAATGCATGACATATGCAGTATTTACAATGATGCATGACATACGCATGTGTGTGTGTGTTTTTTTTTTTGAAATACATGACAAATGCAGTATTTACAATGATGCATGACATATGCATGTGTGTTTTTTTTTTTTTGAAATGCATGACATATGCAGTATTTACAATGACGCATGACATATGCATGTGTTGTGCACACCAATGCACCGAAGGTCTTACACCTTCCAAGGATTTAAGGTCTCCTAGACCGTGCGTGTTTAAGGTCTCGCCCGACCGAACGTATTTAAGGTCTCGCCAGACCATGGTGCACAGGACGGTGTGATGCGCAAAATAGCGCGATGCGCTAGGCAGCGCGATTGAATGCATGCAAAATGCAATGAGATGTGCAAAACAGCACGATGCGTTTAGACAACGCGAGTACACAAGACAGTGCGATTGATTTGAAATGCACATGGGGCAACTTCTGAGTTTTGGACAAAGACAAAAGGATACGGAAAGGATACACCTTGCACGAATGCGAGTGCCACGCACAGAAGACACGGCCCGGGGTTGAAACGGAGGCCAGTTGAGCTTCGGAAATGCACTGTTCTTGTACTATCTTAAGCAATGAAGGTCCCAAACCACTCATTTGACCCAAACAAGGCTGTATGAGGCTCACCGGCCAGAAGGGGAAGTCACCGGCCATCCATCGGCCATCAAAACACATTACCGGCCAAATGTTTGGCCGGCCGGCCAAAAATGTAGCCGACCGACCAAAAATGCCTGAATCGGGGCAGTTTTGACTTTTCACCTCGGGTATTTTAAAATAGGGTTTCAAACCCTATTTCCTTACTTCCCTCTAGCAGAAAACTCATTCTCTCTCTCTCTAGAGCATTTCTCTTCTCTCATTCTCCCATTTTCTTGCGTTTTAGCCCCCGTTTCATCGTCCGATTCGCGATCTCCTTCGCGTTTCAAACATTTTCACCCGATCGAAACTTCGTTTTGGTGTAGTTTTTTCGATTTCCGCCTCTTGGGGTTTGTTTCCCTAAGTTTTTCTTGATTTCCCCACATTTTCCACATTCCGGCTTTTCCGGCCATTTTCCACCCTCCCGAGGTTGACTTTTTGTTGACCCTTCGCATTCTAGCCTCGTTTCCACTTTCCCGGCCATTTTTGCACGACTTTTGACATGGCGGAAGACATCCCACATGGCGGGACTCCCCCGGAGCATGATATGGATCCCGGGGTCGAGCTTCTCCCCCTGAGCGTTCGTCCATTCGACCCGGCGACCTACCGGCCGGTGATCCACGTCTTGCCTCCTGACGGACTTCACCAGTTTCGGAGCTTTGATAGGGCGATGCCTCCAGAGCTTCTCTTGCGTGAGCCTACATCTCATCTGTCCTTCGGTGCTTCCGAGGTAACATTCCTTCCTCTGTTTTATTTTCTGTAAGGTAGAATATAAAACTGCCACAGCTGATTATCTTCTTTAACTGCTTAGCTCAGATACACTGATGCACTGTACACTGTAGTTGACTGTGAACACACTTGCAACTAATATCTGTTCGAAACTGTCACGTGCACACACACTGCACTGACCCTGAACCACTCAAACACACACTGTATTTCACTGCGAACACACCAGCGCTTGATAACTGTTTGAACTTGAAAACATGCACACATGCTGTATCTGTACTGAACCATGCAAACACACTGACGCATCACATGTTGTAGTTCACTGTACGCATACCGGCACCCGGTACCTGTTTGGATCTGAAAACATGCACACATGCTATATTTGCACTGAACCACTCAAACACGCTGACGCATCACACGTTGTAGTTCACTGTAAGCACACCGGCACCCGGTACCTGTTTGAATCTGAAAAACTTGCACACATGCTGTATCTATCTCAATTCTGAATGCCTTTCAAAACTGATATATTTAGCATTGCTTCGTAATTGTTTGCTTGAAAACAGGGAGATTCCCATACCGTCCGGGGGTATGGAAACATCGCCGCTCGAGATTGGTACGCAGAGCTACCCGATGCGGTTCGCCACATCGTGGACCAGGCCGGCTTCGGCGCATTCTGCAGAGGACTATCCAGGCTCACCACGAGCAGGCCTCTCATCGCCGCTCTAGCGGAGAGGTGGTGGGACACCACCGATTCATTCCACCTCTCTCCGATGGGAGACATGACGATGACTCCCTATGATTTCTCGATGCTCACAGGCATCGGGGTAGGGGGTGATCCGATCCCCTTCGACACTGATATGGACGAGTGGATGGCTACTCAGATCTACCTGCTCGGCGAGGTACCGCCTCTCGCCCGTCCAGGCTTCGTTCATTATTCATGGTTCGAGGTCCAGTTCAAGGTTCAGCCAGCCCTAGTGGAGGAGGCTCCGATGACTCAGGAGGCTGTGGAACGATATGCGCGCGGTTTTCTAATGTTTCTACTGGGGACGACTATTTTCGTCGATCGGGTGAATACCGTGCCCCTCTGTCTGCTCAGCGCCTTAGTGGATGTCACGCAGATCCTGCACTACGACTGGGGTGGCGCCGCTCTGGCCACACTCTACGGATGCATGAGCTCGGCTTCCCGTGGCAGCGGACAGTTGCTTGGGGGCTACTGGCGTGCTTGTGAGGTACATTTCCTTTTCTGCTTTAGTTTCCTGCTTTCTATTATCTGTACTCTGTACACTGCACACACTGCGGTCTGCTTCACGCTGGTTGTATACTGCACACACGGCACACATATGCTCTGCTTTACACTGACTGTACACTGCTCACACTGTACACTCTGCACAATACACTGCCTGCACAATACACTGCACAATACACGGCTCTGTTATTTCTGCTTTATTCTGCATTCTGCTTTATCTGATAAGCATACTGGTATTTACTTTGCAGTTGTGGGTCTACGCCTACTTTCCCAGACTAGCCCCAGTGCCAGACGTGGAGACCCCTCTTGTCGTGTCGTTCTCGCGCCGCTTCGACGGGAGGTGCGTGCAGAGGCCCCGGGAGACGTTTAGCTTCTTTCGCCGCTATTTTGACACCATTACCCCCGCGGAGGTATGTTCAACTTTAGAGTTTATTTAAGTTTCGCTTTTCACTGTATGTTCTCAATAACAGTAGATAACAAACTGTATTTCATTTTCAGATCACCTGGCAGCCCTGGGCTCCATTGCCAGCGACGATTCGGGACCGATTTGCCGGTGCTGAGGAGACCTCGCGTTTTCGAATTTTGCTAGAGGGCCCGGTCTATAGGGCTTGGTACCTGGGTGAGCGTTTCTTACGCCAGACCCTAGGGTTACCAGAGCAGATAGTCTCGGTTCACCCTCCTGAGCATATGAGGGAGACCGAGAGATTCACTGCCGAGCAGATGGTTGACTATACGATCGGTTGGGAGGCGATCCGCTTCAGAGGCATAGGCAACTACAGAGAGTACATGCAGACGCATATCATGCGGCCTTTGAGTGGTGGCCGTCGAGTTGAGGGAGAGAGACCCATGGCGCCGGCAGCTAGGGCGGGAGCGGGGGCTGGAGCAGGAGCGTCGAGGAGAGCCCGGGTCCGCGGCAGGGGTGGAGCTCAGAGAGGGCGGGGGGCTGGTTGGCCTGTTCTGCCCACCTCGCTGACATACAGAGGGCAGGGTGGGGCGACTTACCAGAACCCCTTCGCTCCTCCCCCGGCTGATCATGAGTTAGTCGGTTTCCACGACTTGCCTCCGGTATGTACTACTTCATATTGCATCTTGCATAGTCATTTCATTTCAGTTTATTTGATATTCCATAGAATACTGATGCATCTGATACTTTCGCAGGCTTCTTCTGAGTACACCCGGCAGTCCCTGGAGTTGAATGCCTCCATGATGGGGATGCTACAGTGGACCTTCGACCTCCTGGCCCTTTACAGTATCCCAGTATGTTCTTTTGACCACGGTCTCAAACCATACATAAACTGCTTCACGTAATCCGATGCACAACACAACACGTGACACACTGATCTTACGGCATTTGACACACTGTACTCATACATTGCATTCTGCACTGATAAACCGCTCACAGTATTCGTACACTGTACTCATACACTGCATTCTGCACCGATAAACTGCTCACAGTATACTGATGCGTTTGCCTTTTATACTTTTCAGCCTCCCTTCCAGATTCCCACCGTAGGAGGTGTTCCAGCCAGGCCTTCTGTTCCTACCGGAGGAGATGGAGAGGGCAGAGTATACCCCCGCACCAAGGCGGGGCGCACTCACGTCGGGAGTAGCTGACGGGCTCCAGTCCCTGATGATGATGACGAGGAGTCGGAGGCTGAGGCGGAGGCAGAGTCGTCGGAGGAGGAGACCGAAGACGACTCGGACTCGGGCTCAGATGACAGTGGTGATAATGCTCCTGGACCTTCGTCCAGGAAGAGGACTAGGACGGACCCTCAGGCCTGTGGCCACTCGTCATTTGATACAGATTTTGCTGTTTTTCATCTTTTTTGTACTTTTTCCTTTTTGTTGGTAGCTAGGGTACCTTGTACTGCCACAGGTAGATTTTTGTTTCCAAAACTTATCTACTTGAAAAGATGATGGAATGAAACAAACTTTTTGTCTGAAAAAGTGTTACATTTGTATATCTCATACATTGCATTGCATCACACCATATTACACCTCAATGTAAATGAAATTGATTTGTTGTCTGAAAATTGAACGCTTGCACTGTAATAATCAGATAACTAACCAGCCACCAGTAAAACAACCCAAGCAACCCACTCCCTGATTCTGAACACACAACCCTTACTCTATTGGGGACTAAGCTTCATACAGCCCATAACACAGCACTCGGTTCATTCTGCACACGGCACATCCTGAACAAACAGCCCAATCTGACAAGACAGAATACGAAGGTGGAATCGGCTGAGATTGAAACACACTCAGATGCCCCAAATTTTCCTTTTCTCCTTTTGCTTTGCCTAAATGTAGAGAATGGCACAGCACTCTGAGCATAAGCAATTTTTGGAATTGAAAAAGGGTTTTTCAACTGGGGTATCGAGCCTACAACAGAACACAGCGGGAAAGACTCAAACAAAAGGTACACGACCTAATCACAACGAGACACGCTCGGAAAAGACTCAAAACAAAAGTTGAGGTGAACAAAACAAAAGACACGACACACGGACATGTTTACAAAAGGAGAGACCTCAAATCTCGATGAGCCAGTTCCTCCGGGTATGTCTCCCACCCTCTCTGATTTGTGATTCTCACATCACTCGGCCCTCAGGCTCGATTTTTTTTTTTTTCTCAAAACCCTTTTCTTACTTTTCTCTCAACTTACACCTCTTTATTCTTTGTTCTCTCATTTTCCATCCCTCGCCAGGGTGATTGATGGATGAATAGGAAGTTGTGGGTTCACGCCCAACATTATCGGCTCGCGGCTTATTCTTCCGGTGACGTTCAGTCGGTGTCCCAGGTAAGGGAATGGAGTATCTTGATCCATTCTGATTCGTGCTCCATACTTGGTTCAGTACCTCGTTGCTCGGAGGTTGTTGAAGGCTTTCAGCCCTTTACTGACAGCTTCGGTTGTGCCCTCTTCGGGCGAATAGAGTGCCCTTCTGACAAGTATACTGATGACGGGGGAAAGACAGAACACCTGACTCGACTGTGCCCCTAGTTCATCACTTTGACCATTTTTTGTTTTGGTTTTCTGCTAAAACAGTTTTGACCAAAATGAGAGTTAGATTAACATGTTTATTCAATTTTTGATTTGAAATCATGCAAGTCGGGCTATAAGCACTGAAAATTTTCCTTTTTTGGATCCAAGAAAAAGGTTCAGTTTTGGAAAAAATGGAATAATTTTCGAGAGAATTAGTCAACTTCAGTAAAAATTCTCAAAAATTATTTTTCGCAAACGGCCACCGCTCAACGAGCGCAGAACTTACTCTTGAGATGCGCAACCTCGGATCGGAGGCAATGGAAAATTACCCCTCGCTTGAAAGGGGTGCATGGCAATGGAAAGTTGCCCCTGGTTTAAACGGTGACTCATTGCAACTCATGGCAACAGAAAGTTGCCCCTTGTTTGGATGATGCCGCAGCATGCTGAAAACCAGTCCTCATCGGTGATGATTGCAAATGAATTTCAAACACGGAGAAGACGATGATAGTCAGGACCAATAAATGGACACAGTCACTTCGAAGGTGTTGGTGGCTGGACTTCACGAGGAAGTTGACTGCGTAGTTCCGGTTGTCACAACCGAACTATCGGATTCAGAGGAGGCAAGGGTGATCGAAACCATTACATAGACTGAGACGCTATGAAAGCGTTGGGGGCTGGACTTCAAGATGAAGTTGCCTACGTATCCCAAACATGGGAATCAAGCCTTACGTAGTTCCAGTTAAGGTACACTCGGGTATTTTAACCTTCACTTTTTAGGCTCTAACTTTTGCCAAGGCGCCCGATGCGGGTTTTCGACCTTGCGAGCTTCTTTTCTTTTTTTTTTTTTCTTTTTTTCTTTCTTCTTCTTTTTTTTTCTTCGTATTGTATATTTTTTTTGCATCTTTTTTTTTGTATTTCTTTTTTTTTCTTTTGTATATATTTTTTTCTTGCTCTAACTTTTGCCTGGGTCGCCCTTCCGGGTTTTCGGCCCAGAGCCTCTCAAAGGGTAAAAAGTGTAACAAGTCCATGCCAAATGGTTTTGAGATTGAAGCCCTCTGTATCTAGCAGAATGGCTGTTGTATTCGGCTCTTCGAGCATGTCCGACATTTTGTTGCCCCTAGTTCGAGGGGTGCTTCTGATCTGGCCACACAGGTCTCACATGGCGGTTGACCGTTGAACGTTCTGAATGGGTTCAAGGTTCGAAAACAAACGGATTGAGTCTTGAGGCTGAGAGCGATCCTAGGCTGCACAATCTCAAGAGCGATTCCACACAGGTCTTCACAGGACCGCGCAAGACACTTTGTTTTTGAAAGTTTTTACGAAAGCGACACATCGCTCGCGCTGAAGATAGTGTGGAACCAATCTGGATCAAACCAGGGTCCTTCTCAGTACTCACGCTAAGAAGCATGATTTCATTCATTAAAAGGCTTAGCACGCCTATCTTTCTCTCAAATTGATCAAAGTTTTGCAAAACCTGAGGAATTCCTTCCTCTTCGTTTTCATCACCACAGTGTTCAAAAAGGTTTTGGAAAAAAACTTAGGTCATTACAATGATTTTCAGAGCACCAGAGAGTAGGTAGAATGTACTGTCGTCCCATTCGAATCCTCTGGCACAACTAGCTCAAAATAAACAGCAATAAGCTCGGAAACATGATAGCCGTAGCTGTTTCATTCAGATTTCCTGGTTGCAACTGGCTCCACAGCAGAGACAGACTCAAAAAGAAAGCAAAAGGAGTAATTACAAAACAAAACGGTGTTCGAGGCAACAACCCCGGAACCACCTGACATTCTATACAAGGAGACTGACTCGCTACAACAAGACAGACCCTTAAGCAAAAAAGACTGACTCAAGACAATGAGACAGACTCAAAACAAAACAAAAGACTGACTCGGCACCCAAGCCAGAATTTACAAAACTAGCAATCGCAGATGCTCAAAAATGCGTGCCTGACGCCACATCCGAAATACACCCAGCGCTGCCCGCAGGTAGTTCACTCCCTGATCACATACTCGCAGTATCAGTATCCTCAAAATCCAATAGCTGAGTAGTAACGGACTTGGCTGAGGTGGGCGGGAGGATAACCTCGTTGTCGATCAAATCTTGCACCTCATGGCGGAGGCGGAAGCAATTATCGGTAGCATGACCTGTTTGCTGGTGGTACGCGCAGTACTGAGCAGCATCATGTGTGGGAGGGAGATTCTTCAGGAGAGGCCTAGGCTCCAAGGGTTTAAGGTGCCCTCTTTCGGCCAAGATCTGAAGTGCCTTGGACAACGGCATGTAAAGAGCATGAAAGACCCTGCGCCCTCGAGGCAGGTACTTTGAAGGTTGAGAATTCTTGCTGGACGCACTAGCGAAAGGGTTGGCAGGCACTGCCTTGACTTTCTGATCTTTCCCAGGTGCAGGGTTGGGAGTGGAAGGAACTGTTCTAGCATGACGGGGCCTGTCCTGGTTTTCTAACCGGCTGGTACTGCCTTCAGTTGGAGCGGGGAAAACATCATCTACAGTCTTGGTCAGGACTGCGAATACTTGTTGCTTACTCATCCCCCTGGCTTTCAAAGCCTCGACTGCCCACAACAGTTGTTCAATGGGATCGGCATCTGCCTTCACTTGGTCCTTGCCTCTGGCCTCAGCCTGATCGAGGGTTTGGATTGATGTTGATACGTCATTGTTATAGTTGGAGGCCATCTCCGGTTGGCTAAGCTCGATCACAATCCGTCCCAGCAATGGGGGCTCCTGGGGTACAAAATTCCCGACATATGGTGCGGCTGGCGGCGAAGCTGACATTCCATAGGCGAGATCCGCCACGGACCTCTGGAGGTCACTTATCATCCCCATCAATTCGAATTTGGTGGGCTCAAGAGCCTGGTACAACTGGGGGGCCCAGACCGAGTGCGCAGCAGGCGACCTGGGTGGATGCAGCACATCAACATTGGTCTCACTTTGCAAAGTGATTCCTTGATCTAATGCTGCTGTCATAACCACAATCTCCTCCGAATTCTGCGTCATCATAGGTCCACTGTTCTGAGCGGTGACTGACGGATCAGATATCTGTCTTGCCTCAGCAAGGGGGAACACTGACTATTCTGGATCAACTCTCTAAATTGAAAGGAAAAACAAGCGGCATTTCAGCCCAAACGGAACGAACACAGGTGTAGCCGAACGACTGTACTCTACTACTGATCACTGTTCCCCAGAATCACTGTCCCAAAACACTGAATCGGATATCTACAGCTATAACTGATTCTCACAAATACCGATACTGGTGCCCTCAGGCCTGATACTCAAACTTTGCAAATTGATATGTGTGTTCCTGTAGAGATACACTCTAAAAGCACATAGCAAGTAAAAGAGAGCCAAAGAACCCCTATGTTGGGATAGGGTTTCCCTGTCCTATTTTGTTAGGAGCTAGGGTTTCACTACGCACGCAGCGGTTTCAAACAACCTATATCGGGTAAGCAACCTATCCTAGCTTGGAATGGTCACTATAGATCTCGACATGCACTAGGTCGAATGGTCAAAAAGGGTGCCCCGGTAAAACCGGGGTCTGTGTTCCCATACTGGCAGAGCCCGCAACCAGTCAACCTTATGGCCATGCCTTGACAAGACAAGCCTCCGGCAAACTGTTCAGGAATAGCAGATGGCCAACACGGTGTCCTAGGCGCACCAATGCACATGCAGTGCAAAGAAACACAGAAGCGAAATCAAAACGGGATATCACGAGTTCGAGTCAAGCTCTCAAAATCCCCAGCAGAGTCGCCAGAAACTGTAACAAGTCCGCGGGGGACCTCAATGCTATAGTTCGGACTCGATTTGTTATGGTTCTTAATCTGAACCGAAGAGTCCAAATCCGGCAAATCGTTTTTGAAAACAGATTTTTTTGAAAGAAGTGCCAAACATGGACTGCTTTGCCAGATACAGAGTCGCCACCTAAATATTTTTTAATGGGGGAATTTAGGAAACCCTGACTCATTGCCAAAGGCCACGTGTCCGTCATCACCAAATTTGCCTCGGCTCGGGAACTTGGGTACGAATGGGGAAGGTCAGCTATGAGCACCTCCTCTCGCCCAATCCGAAGATCGGCCTCTACTAACCATGATATCTGATTTTGAAAACGTTATGTGTTCTTATTCCAGTTAATTAGCTAGAATTACTATGTGATGCGCACAACACAAAAGTATAGACTAGATTGCCTAATTTGGAACGAAGCATTGCATATCCGTTTGTTTGGAAAACGTTTTGGAATTTGCTACTCGCAAGTAGGCTAAAATACGGATTTCAATGAGTTGTTCCAACTCAAACGATCCAACCTTCACCCACAGGCATTCAAGCAATTTATCACATAAGCATTTAGTCACATGGTAAGCATGTTATTATGTTAACATTCACACTCATGCGAGATGCTAAGGCATAAAATACTTACAGTGTACTCCGCGCCAAAACAAGAACATGTTAGCAATCATGCATAATCCAAGTCCATGTTAAGTGCCTAATGCATCGCATACAAAATGCAATCTAGAATAGGCTCGGTTAATCCTAGGATGGTATGTGGAATGTGACAAGTAACACGTATTCAAGTTAGATTTGAAATACTTATGCAGTTAGTATGATGCGCCGAGCCCGGTGTATGCAATACTGATGAATGATGCACGCATGCATAGCATAAGGTATGCCAAAGTAAACATGCCCTAAACTAACCATCAAAGCAAGTAAGTAAAAGGGAGAAAGAAGTGGGGGTTGGAAGACATGCACACACGCACCCACACTTATTACAAATTTGCCCTCGCTCGGAGGGACCGAAAGAATAATACAATTTAACTAACCAACAAGCTAATTAAGTATTACAGACCACTTAAATTAGCTAAGCAAATTAACTAATTTATTTAAGCAATAAACAGCAGCCTCGGGAAGAGGGTCTAATGCGTGCGCGCTCGATTCCGCTCGGAAATCACTACCATGCACAAGATGCCTCTGCTTTGACTGTCCTACTCTGAAGACTGCAAAAGTCTCAGGGTTGCTCCTCTGAGTGCTCTAGAACACCACCGGCTGAAGTGATTAGTCACCGGCGATGTATAATGGTCACCGGCCACAAAATACTCCATCGGCCAACAATGGATGGCCGGTCGGCACTGAAGATGGCCGGCCGGCCAAATCTCCCTGCAGAAACTGGTTTGACAGCAGCAGAGGACAAAGCAAAGCATGGCAATGTATTTCAAGCAATGTATGCACCAACCACACTCCTTATCATGTGTATGACTCAAAGGAGGATGAGCCCCGATTCTCGGACCACCAATCACGCATTTCCATGCATGATGGCCCAAAGAATCAAGTGTGCATTTTGATATGAAATGCAATGCACATAATCAAACAAATGGAACTCAACCTCTATCACAAGCAATTCAAGAGGCCAAGCATGCATGCTAATGCAATGCGATTTAGGCATAGAAGCTAAGTATGCAACATGGACAATGCTAAGAAGCATACAAGACATACAATAATCATGCAAGGCATGGAACAAGCATTTTAATGACAAGCATGCAAGATGTAATCTAAACATACAAGTATGCAAGGCATGCAACATCATACCAATGGGACCAAGCATGCAACAACACACAAGGCAAGCATGCAACACATGCGAAGGGAGGGACTTACACTAATTGGACAGCCCTAAACTAGGTCCAAAACAGTGGCCAACGCTATAAAAATGAGGGCCAAAACACACACAAATAGACATGCATGCAAGGTCCAAGACTTGGGCATAAAGAGACAACTCTCAAGCATACTCAAAAGGATGCAAATATGGATACATAGCATGCAATATAAGCTCTGAATATGCATAAAATAGAGGTGCCAAACCTACTAATTACACAAGCAAAGCATGCTAGCATGGCCAAAACTCAAGGCAAGCTCAAAGGGCATGGGATCACATTTAGCAAGACCAAACATGGCATGAATTAAATGACTAAAAACAGAGTTTTAGCATATTAAAACAAAGCCTAAAGACCACTTAGATGACATCTAAATGACTTAAATTCAAGAGCATGCACAATGACCAAACATGGAGCATAGGGCACAACCTCATAAGGCATCAAAGGAGCATCAAAGGCAAGCATGCAAGCATGTCATGAGGACTGAAATGGTGCTATAAGTTGTGCCAAACCACTGAAATAGATCAACCAATGTATGCTCAACACCTCACACACTTAAAGCCTACAAGCTAAACAATGCAAAGGGGCTATGCAATACATGGCAAACATGACTAAAACAACCAAGGGCAGACCTTAACCATGGAAAATCAAGTACAAAAGCTTCACAAAGCTAGGCCTAAAACATGCTTGAACAAGGGTCAAAGCCTAGATGCATGTTAAGGCTAAATGATGGCATTACATGACATGTATGCAAGGCATGCAAGGTGTGTCCAAACCAACTAAACAGAATGCTATATTATGACATAATAAGCGTGAAAATCAGTCAAGGCATGGCCAACAGGAACCTAAACATGGTGCTGACTAAAGAGGCAAAAATGGCCCTTGTCAAGGACAACAAGGAGAGGGGATGGCCCTCTCCTTCCTAGGACCTTAAGGCACCATCCTCACCTCTGAAATCCCTCAAGATTTCAGTGGTGAGGAGGCCCAAACACAATGGTCCCGGAGCTCAACCAAAATGGCACAAAACAAAGGCCAAACAAGCCTTAAGAGGGGTCAAACAACCCCAACGCTTAAAACACCCTTGACAAACTATTTAGAGCAGACAAAAACAAGACTTTTATATGTTATATGTTAAGCTCAAAAGCAGTTGCAAGATAGGCAAAAAGAGTATGCAAAAATGGGGGAAAAAAAGCAAGTTTGTTACCCTTGAAGACCTCCTTCACAAATGGTGGTCCAACTGCCTTTCCAAGCTCAAAACCAGCTCCAAAGCTTCAAAACAACCCTCAAGGGCCTCAGCTCCAAGAGAAGGTGTGATGGTGAGTGTTTGTGTGCAAAAGTAAGACAAAAAAACACACAAGGCAAAGGAAAGAGAGAAGTATAGAGATAGGATAGATTCACAAACCCTAACCCTAAAACCAGAGCTCTCTAGGAATGTTGTCCAACTTGTCTAACCTCTTACAAGAGAGAAGAGCCTCTCTTTTATAGACAATTAGTCTTGTAAAGCTTCCAAAGGAAGCTAACAAGAGGGAAATCCCTCCATACACGTGTATGGGGGGGGGAAAGTGTATGCCAGCTGCACAAAAATATCTGCAAAAGCAGATGCACAGTAGTCGGCCGACCAAAAGTGCAATTAACAAAAAAAGGATAGCCGGCCGGCCATCTATAGTGCCGGTCGGCCAAACATTTGGCCGGTGGCCTCAAGCCATGGCCGGTGGAGTGTGGGGATGGCCCACAAGCCATTCCCTGCCCCTCCAAGGCAAAACACATGTGTTTGGTGCAAAACCAGACACGAAACAGTCGAGTCGAGTGATCCTGAGGCAAGGCGCATAGCCGAGACCTCCGGGAACTCAAGACGAACACAAACATGGATGATCACCGAGTGTTCAAGTGGTGACGTCCAAGTCTTGAGGACGGTCAAAAATGGGGTGTCTACAGTTGCCCCTCTTTAACAGAACTCGAAAGTCATAACAATGACGGGAGTGAATGTCAAAGCCCAAAGACGACCCATTTTTGACAAGGCCGAAGACTTAGACAAAGCATGCAAGCTGCAGATAAAGATATGCGCCCGAAGGCAGGGGCAAAATGCAAGACAATGCAAGAAGCCGAGCATAACTTATGATCATGCGAAGAAAGCTATAACGAAGCATATCATGCAACAGTTTTAAGCTAGCATACGCCAAACTACACTACAATGCAGAAAGGATGTAAGAGAATTAAGCAATTCTCAATATGTCTCACGCGGAGAGTACAATATCTGCCCGGTTCGTCTGGTTGCACCAGCCTCAAATGAACCGTACATACAATATCGTGCCTGCAAAGAAAGCAACTTAACATGTACAATATTGTTAGCAACATGCATGACAATGCAAAATGAATGCAAAATGATATGCAAAATGATATGCAATATATACAGAAATATGTATAATAATGCAAATGAAAATGCAATGCAATTGAAACAATGCAAACGAAATGCAATGCAATTGAATCATGATCCAATCCTGAGCGGTTCAAAACCACACAAATGTCAAATAGATTGATGGAAGTAACAAGTCCGTCTACCATAGAAAAGGTGCCGCAACCCTCAAAGCGCGTACACATGCAGAACTATGAGTGATTTAGACAGACACAAAAACGAGTATTGGGTGAAATGACATGAGTAGGGAAACAACCCGCTAAAGAAAGAACAACGATCCTAATGCTGGATGCAAAAATTACACTACAATGTAATATATACAGTGGATATGGCACGCGGGCCAAACCAAATCTTGCCTAGGAAAGGCATGTATACATACAAGCCATGTCTAACACAGAAAAGGTGCCGCCACCCTCAAACCAAGTTCATCAAGGAATAGGCGCGTACACATGCAGAACTGTGCTTTAACGTGAAAAGTATGAGCACATACCAAACCAAGCTCAACAAGGAAAGGTGCGAGCCATAGGTGGAGGTGATGCAATGGATGCATGCAAGCTACAATGCAATATTTACAATATGCAATGGAATGGATATTTAAGATGGATAAGGCACGCAGGCCAAACCAAATCTTGCCTAGGAAAGGCATGTACACAAACGAACCGCGTCTAACACAGAAAAGGTGCCGCCACCCTTAAACCAAGTTCATCAAGGAATAAGCGCGTACACATGCAGGACTGTGCTTCGACGTGAAAAGTATGAGCACATACCAAACCAAGCTCAACAAGGAAAGGTGTGAGCCATGGATGGAGGTGATGCAATGGATGCATGCAAGCTACAATGCAATATTTACAATATGTAATGGAATGGATAGATACGATGGATAAGGCACGCAGGCCAAACCAAATCTTGCCTAGGAAAGGCATGTACACAAACGAACCGCGTCTAACACAGAAAAGGTGCCGCCACCCTCAAACCAAGTTCATCAAGGAATAGGCGCGTACACATGCAGGACTGTGCTTCGACGTGAAAAGTATGAGCACATACCAAACCAAGCTCAACAAGGAAAGGTGCGAGCCATGGATGGAGGTGATGCAATGGATGCATGCAAGCTACAATGCAATATTTACAATATGCAATGGAATGGATATTTATAGTGGAAATGCATGACCTATGCACTATCTAACAGTGAAATGCATGACATATGCAATATTTACAATGATGCATGACATATGCATGTGTGTTTTTTTTTTTTTTGAAATGCATGACATGCAGTATTTACAATGATGCATGACATACGCATGTGTGTTTTTTTTTTTTGAAATACATGACAAATGCAGTATTTACAATGATGCATGACATATGCATGTGTGTTTTTTTTTTTTGAAATGCATGACATATGCAGTATTTACAATGACGCATGACATATGTGTTGTGCACACCAATGCACCGAAGGTCTTGCACCTTCCAAGGATTTAAGGTCTCCTAGACCGTGCGTTTAAGGTCTCGCCGACCGAACGTATTTAAGGTCTCGCCAGACCATGGTGCACAGGACGTGTGATGCGCAAAATAGCGCGATGCGCTAGACAGCGCGATTGAATGCATGCAAAATGTAATGAGATGCGCAAAACAGCACGATGCGTTTAGACAACTCGAGTGCACAAGACAGTGCGATTGATTTGAAATGCACATGGGGCAACTTTCGAGTTTTGGACAAAGACAAAAGGATACGGAAAGGATACACCTTGCACGAATGCGAGTGCCACGCACAGAAGACACGGCCCGAGGTTGAAACGGAGGCTGGTTGAGCTTCGGAAATGCACTGTTCTTGTACTATCTTAAGCAATGAAGGTCCCAAACCACTCATTTGACCCAAACAAGGTTGTAGGAGGCTCACCGGCCAGAAGGGGAAGTCACCGGCCATCCATCGGCCATCAAAACACATTACCGGCCAAATGTTTGGCCGGCCGCCAAAAATGTAGCCGACCGACCAAAAATGCCTGAATCGGGGCAGTTTTGACTTTTCACCTCGGGTTTTTAAAATAGGGTTTCAAACCCTATTTCCTTACTTCCCTCTAGCAGAAACTCATTCTCTCTCTCTCTAGAGCATTTCTCTCTCTCATTCTCCCATTTTCTTGCGTTTTAGCCCCCGTTTCATCGTCCGATTCGCGATCTCCTTCGCATTTCAAACATTTTCACCCGATCGAAACTTCGTTTTGGTGTAGTTTTTTCGATTTCCGCCTCTTGGGGTTTGTTTCCCTAAGTTTTTCTTGATTTCCCCACATTTTCCACATTCCGGCTTTTCCGGCCATTTTCCACCCTCCCGAGGTTGACTTTTTGTTGACCCTTCGCATTCTAGCCTCGTTTCCTTTCCCGGCCATTTTTGCACGACTTTTGACATGGCGGAAGACATCCCACATGGCGGGACTCCCCCGGAGCATGATATGGATCCCGGGTCGAGCTTCTCCCCGAGCGTTCGTCCATTCGACCCGGCGACCTACCGGCCGACGATCCACGTCTTGCCTCCTGACGGACTTCGCCAGTTTCGGAGCTTTGATAGGGCGATGCCTCCAGAGCTTCTCTTGCGTGAGCCTACATCTCATCTGTCCTTCGGCGCTTCCGAGGTAACATTCCTTCCTCTGTTTTATTTTCCGTAAGGTAGAATATAAAATTGCCATAGCTGATTATCTTCTTTAACTGCTTAGCTCTGATACACTGATGCACTGTACACTGTAGTTGACTGTGAACACACTTGCAACTAATATCTGTTCGAAACTGTCACGTGCACACACACTGCACTGACCCTGAACCACTCAAACACATGTCACACACTGTATTTCACTGCGAACACACCAGCGCTTGATAGCTGTTTGAACTTGAAAACATGCACACATGCTGTATCTGTACTGAACCATGCAAACACACTGACGCATCACATGTTGTAGTTAACTGTACGCATACCAGCACCCGGTACCTGTTTGGATCTGAAAACATGCACACATGCTATATTTGCACTGAACCACTCAAACACGCTGACGCATCACACGTTGTAGTTCACTGTAAGCACACCGGCACCCGGTACCTGTTTGAATCTGAAAAACTTGCACACATGCTGTGTATCTATCTCAATTCTGAATGCCTTTCAAAACTGATATATTTAGCATTGCTTCGTAATTGTTTGCTTGAAAACAGGAGATTCCCATACCGTCCGGGGGTATGGAAACATCGCCGCTCGAGATTGGTACGCAGAGCTACCCGATGCGGTTCGCCACATCGTGGACCAGGCCGGCTTCGGCGCATTCTGCAGAGGACTATCCAACTCACCACGAGCAGGCCTCTCATCGCCGCTCTAGCGGAGAGGTGGTGGGACACCACCGATTCATTCCACCTCTCTCCGATGGGAGACATGACGATGACTCCCTATGATTTCTCGATGCTCACAGGCATCGGGGTAGGGGGTGATCCGATCCCCATCGACACTGATATGGACGAGTGGACGGCTGCTCAGATCTACCTGCTCGGCGAGGTACCGCCTCTCGCCCATCCAGGCTTCGTTCATTATTCATGGTTCGAGGTCCAGTTCAGGGTTCAGCCAGCCCTAGTGGAGGAGACTCCGATGACTCAGGAGGCTTTGGAGCGATATGCGCGCGATTTTCTGATGTTTCTACTGGGGATGACTATTTTCGTCGACCGGGCGAATACCGTGCCCCTCTGTCTGCTCAGCGCCTTAGTGGATGTCACACAGATCCTGCACTACGACTGGAGTGGCGCCGCTCTGGCCACACTCTACGGATGCATGAGCTCGGCTTCCCGTGGCAACGGACAGTTGCTTGGGGGCTACTGGCGTGCTTGTGAGGTACATTTCCTTTTCTGCTTTAGTTTCCTGCTTTCTATTATCTGTACTCTGTACACTGCACACACTGCGGTCTGCTTCACGCTGGTTGTATACTGCACACACGGCACACATATACTCTGCTTTACACTGACTGTACACTGCTCACACTGTACACTCTACACAATACACTGCCTGCACAATACACTGCATAATACACGGCTCTGTTATTTCTGCTTTATTCTGCATTCTGCTTTATCTGATAAGCATACTGGTATTTACTTTGCAGTTGTGGGTCTACGCCTACTTTCCCAGACTAGCCCCAGTGCCAGACGTGGAGACCCCTCTCGTCGTCCCGTTCTTGCGCCGCTTCGACGGGAGGTGCGTGCGGAGGCCCCGGGAGACGTTTAGCTTCTTCCGCCGCTATTTTGACACCATTACCCCCGCGGAGGTATGTTCAACTTTAGAGTTTATTTAAGCTTTGCTTTTCACTGTATGTTCTCAATAACAGTAGATAACAAACTGTATTTCATTTTCAGATCACCTGGCAGCCCTGGGCTCCATTGCCAGCGACGATTCGGGACCGATTTGCCGGTGTTGAGGAGACCTCGCGTTTTTGGATTTTGCTAGAGGGCCCGGTCTGTCGAGCTTGGTACCTGGGTGAGCGTTTCTTACGCCAGACCCTAGGGTTACCAGAGCAGATAGTCCCGGTTCACCCTCCTGAGCATATGAGGGAGACCGAGAGATTCACTGCCGAGCAGATGGTTGACTATATGATCGGTTGGGAGGCGATCCGCTTCAGAGGCATAGGCGACTACAGAGAGTACATGCAGACGCATATCATGCGGCCTTTGAGTGGTGGCCGTTGAGTTGAGGGAGAGAGACCCATGGCGCCGGCAGCTAGGGCGGGAGCGGGGGCTGATGCAGGAGCGTTGAGGAGAGCCCGGGTCCACGGCAGGGGTGGAGCTCAGAGAGGGCGGGGGGCTGGTTGGCCTGTTCTGCCCACCTCGCTGACATACAGAGGGCAGGGTAGGGTGACTTACCAGATCCCCTTCGTTCCTCCCCCGGCTGATCATGAGTTAGTCGGTTTTCACGACTTGCCTCCGGTATGTACTACTTCATATTGCATCTTGCATAGTCATTTCATTTCAGTTTATTTGATATTCCATAGAATACTGATGCATCTGATACTTTCGCAGGCTTCTTCTGAGTACACCCGGCAGTCCCTGGAGTTGAATGCCTCCATGATGGGGATGCTACAGCGGACCTTCGACCTCCTGGCCCTTTACAGTATCCGTATGTTCTTTGACCACGTCTCAAACCATACATAAACTGCTTCACGTAATCCGATGCACAACAACACTGACACACTGATCTTACGGCATTTGATACACTGTACTCATACATTGCATTCTGCACTAATAAACTGCTCACAGTATTCCCACACTGTACTCATACACTGCATTCTGCACTGATAAACTGCTCACAGTATACTGATGCGTTTGCCTTTTATACTTTTCAGCCTCTCTTCCAGATTCCCACCGTAGGAGGTGTTCCAGCCAGGCCTTCTGTTCCTACCGGAGGAGATGGAGAGGGCAGAGTATACCCCCGCACCAAGGCGGGGCGCACTCACGTCGGGAGTAGCTCACGGGCTCCAGTCCCTGATGATGATGACGAGGAGTCAGAGGCTGAGGCTGAGGCAGAGTCGTCAGAGGAGGAGACCGAAGACGGCTTGGACTCGGGCTCAGATGACAGTGCTGATGATGCTCCTGGACCTTCGTCCAGGAAGAGGACTAGGACGGACTCTCAGGCCTGAGGCCACTCGACATTTGATACAGATTTTGCTGTTTTTCATCTTTTTTGTACTTTTTCCTTTTTGTTGGTAGCTAGGGTACCTTGTACTGCCACAGGCAGATTTTTGTTTCCAAAACTTATGTACTTGAAAAGATGATGGAATGAAACAAACTTTTTGTCTGAAAAAGTGTTACATTTGTATATCTCATACATTGCATTGCATCACACCATATTACACCTCAATGTAAATGAAATTGATTTGTTGTCTGAAAATTGAACGCTTGCACTGTAATAATCAGATAACTAACCAGCCACCAGTAAAACAACCCAAGCAACCCACTGCCTGATTCTGAACACACAGCCCTTACTCTATTGGGGACTAATCTGCATACAGCCCATAACACAGCACTCGGTTCATTCTGCACACGGCACATCCTGAACAAACAGCCCAATCTGACAAGACGGAATACGAAGGTGGAATCGGCTGAGATTGAAACACACTCAGATGCCCCAAATTTTCCTTTTTCTCCTTTTGCTTTGCCTAAATGTAGAGAATGGCACAGCACTCTGAGCATAAGCATTTTTGAATTGAAAAAGGGTTTTTCAACCGGGGTATCGAGCCTACAACTGAACACAGCGGAAAGACTCAAACAAAAGGTACACGACCTAATCACAACGAGACCCGCTCGGAAAAGACTCAAAACAAAAGTTGAGGTGAACAAAACAAAAGACACGACACACGGACATGTTTACAAAAGAGAGACCTCAAATCTCGAGGAGCCAGTTCCTCCGGGTATGTTTCCCACCCTTCTGATTTGTGATTCTCACATCACTCGGCCCTCAGGCTCGGTTTTTTTCAAAACCCTTTTCTTACTTTTCTCTCAACTTACACCTCTTATTCTTTATTCTCTCATTTTCCATCCCTCCCAGGGTGATTGATGGATGAATAGGAAGTTGTGGGTTCACGCCCAACATTATCGGCTCGCGGCTTATTTCTTCCGGTGACGTTCAGTCGGTGTCCCAGGTAAGGAATGGAGTATCTTGATCCATTCTGATTCGTGCTCCATACTTGGTTCAGTACCTCGTTGCTCGGAGGTTGTTGAAGGCTTTCAGCCCTTTACTGACAGCTTCGGTTGTGCCTCTTCGGCGAATAGAGTGCCCTTCTGGCAAGTATACTGATGACGGGGGAAAGACAGAACACCTGACTCGACTGTGCCCCTAGTTCATCACTTTGACCATTTTTTGTTTTGGTTTTCTACTAAAACAGTTTTGACCAAAATGAGAGTTAGATTAACATGTTTATTCAATTTTTGATTTGAAATCATGCAAGTCGGCTATAAGCACTGAAAATTTTCCTTTTTTGGATCCAAGAAAAAGGTTCAGTTTTGGAAAAAGGAATAATTTTCGAGAGAATTAGTCAACTTAGTAAAAATTCTCAAAAATTTTTTGCAAACGGCCAGCTCAACGAGCGCAAACTTACTCTTGAGATGCGCAACCTCGGATCGGAGGCAATGGAAAATTGCCCCTTGCTTGAAAGGGGTGCATGGCAACGGAAAGTTGCCCCTGGTTTAAACGGTGACTCATGGCAACTCATGGCAACGGAAAGTTGCCCCTTGTTTGGATGATGCCGCAGCATGCTGAAAACCAGTCCTCATCGGTGATGATTGCAAACGAATTCTCAAACGGAGAAGACGATGATAGTCAGGACCAATATATGGACACAGTCACTTCGAAGGTGTTGGTGGCTGGACTTCACGAGGAAGTTGACTGCGTAGTTCCGGTTGTCACAACCGAACTATCGGATTCAGAGGAGGCAAGGTGATCAAAACCATTACATGACTGAGACGCTATGAAAGCGTTGGGGGCTGGACTTCAAGATGAAGTTGCCTACGTATCCCAAACATGGGAATCAAGCCTTACGTAGTTCCAGTTAAGGTACACTCGGGTATTTTAACCTTCACTTTTTAGGCTCTAACTTTTGCCAAGGCGCCCGATGCGGGTTTTCGACCTTGCGAGCTTCTTTTCCTTTTTTCTTTTTTCTCTTTTTTTCTTTCTTCTTCTTTTTTTTTTCTTCGTATTGTATATTTTTTTTTTGCATCTTTTTTTTTTGTATTTTTTTTTTCTTTTCTTTTGTATATATTTTTTTCTTGCTCTAACTTTTGCCTGGGTCGCCCTTCCGGGTTTTCGGCCCAGCGAGCCTCTCAAAGGGTAAAAGTGTAACAAGTCCATGCCAAATGGTTTTGAGATTGAAGCCCTCTGTATCTAGCAGAATGGCTGTTGTATTCAGCTCTTCGAGCATGTCCGACATTTTGTTGCCCCTAGTTCAAGGGGTGCTTCTGATCTGGCCACACAGGTCTCACATGGCGGTTGACCGTTGAACGTTCTGAATGGGTTCAAGGTTCGAAAACAAACGGATTGAGTCTTGAGGCTGAGAGCGATCCTAGGCTGCATAATCTCAAGAGCGATTCCACACAGGACCGCGCAAGACACTTTGTTTTTGAAAGTTTTTACGAAAGCGACACATCGCTCGTGCTGAAGATAGTGTGGAACCAATCTGGATTAAACTAGGGTCCTTCTCAGTACTCACGCTAAGAAGCATGATTTCATTCATTAAAAGGCTTAGCACGCCTATCTTTCTCTCAAATTGATCAAAGTTTTGCAAAACCTGAGGAATTCCTTCCTCTTCGTTTTCATCACCACAGTGTTCAAAAAGGTTTTGGAAAAAACTTAGGTCATTACAATGATTTTCAGAGCACAGAGAGTAGGTAGAATGTACTGTCGTCCCATTCGAATCCTCTGGCACAACTAGCTCAAAATAATAGCAATAAGCTCGGAAACATGATAGCCGCAGCTGTTTCATTCAGATTTCCTGGTTGCAACTGGCTCCACAGCAGAGACAGACTCAAAAAGAAAGCAAAAGGAGTAATTACAAAACAAAACGGTGTTCGAGGCAACAACCCCGAAACCACCTGACATTCTATACAAGGAGACTGACTCGCTACAACAAGACAGACCCTTAAGCAAAAAAGACTGACTCAAGACAATGAGACAGACTCAAAACAAAACAAAAGACTGACTCGGCACCCAAGCCAGAATTTACAAAACTAGCAATCGCAGATGCTCAAAAATGCGTGCCTGACGCCACATCCGAAATACACCCAGCGCTGCCCGCAGGTAGTTCACTCCCTGATCACATACTCGCAGTATCAGTATCCTCAAAATCCAATAGCTGAGTAGTAACGGACTTGGCTGAGGTGGGCGGGAGGATAACCTCGTTGTCGATCAAATCTTGCACCTCATGGCGGAGGCGGAAGCAATTATCGGTAGCATGACCTGTTTGCTGGTGGTACGCGCAGTACTGAGCAGCATCATGTGTGGGAGGGAGATTCTTCGGGAGAGGCCTAGGCTCCAAGGGTTTAAGGTGCCCTCTTTCGGCCAAGATCTGAAGTGCCTTGGACAACGGCATGTAAAGAGCATGAAAGACCCTGCGCCCTCGAGGCAGGTACTTTGAAGGTTGAGAATTCTTGCTGGATGCACTAGCGAAAGGGTCGGCAGGCACTGCCTTGACTTTCTGATCTTTCCCAGGTGCAGGGTTGGGAGTGGAAGGAACTGTTCTAGCATGACGGGGCCTGTCCCGATTTTCTAACCGGCTGGTACTGCCTTCAGTTGGAGCGGGGAAAACATCATCTACAGTCTTGGTCAGGACTGCGAATACTTGTTGCTTACTCATCCCCCTGGCTTTCAAAGCCTCGACTGCCCACAGCAGTTGTTCCATGGGATCGGCATCTGCCTTCACTTTGTCCTTGCCTCTGGCCTCAGCCTGATCGAGGGTTTGGATTGATGTTGATACGTCATTGTTATAGTTGGAGGCCATCTCCGGTTGGCTAAGCTCGATCACAATCCGTCCCAGCAATGGGGGCTCCTGGGGTACAAAATTCCCGGCATATGGTGTGGCTGGCGGCGAAGCTGACATTCCATAGGCGAGATCCGCCACGAACCTCTGGAGGTCACCTATCATCCCCATCAATTCGAATGTGGTGGGCTCAAGAGCCTGGTACAACTAGGGGGCCCAGACCGAGTGCGCAGCAGGCGACCTGGGTGGATGCAGCACATCAACATTGGTCTCACTTTGCAAAGTGATTCCTTGATCTAATGCTGCTGTCATAACCACAATCTCCTCCGAATTCTACGTCATCATAGGTCCACTGTTCTGAGCGGTGACTGACGGATCAGATATCTGTCTTGCCTCAGCAAGGGGGAACACTGACTATTCTGGATCAACTCTCTGAACTGAAAGGAAAAACAAGCGGCATTTCAGCCCAAACGGAACGAACACAGGTGTAGCCGAACGACTGTACTCTACTACTGATCACTGTTCCCCAGAATCACTGTCCCAAAACACTGAATCGGATATCTACAGCTATAACTGATTCTCACAAATACCGATACTGGTGCCCTCAGGCCTGATACTCAAACTTTACAAACTGATATGTGCGTTCCTGTAGAGATACACTCTAAAAGCACATAGCAAGTAAAAGAGAGCCAAAGCACCCCTATGTTGGGATAGGGTTTCCCTGTCCTATTTTGTTAGGAGCTAGGGTTTCACTACGCACGCAGCGGTTTCAAACAACCTATATCGGGTAAGCAACCTATCCTAGCTTGGAATGGTCACTATAGATCTCAACATGCACTAGGTCGAATGGTCGAAAAGGGTGCCCTGGTAAAACCGGGGTTTGTGTTCCCATACTGGCAGAGCCCGCAACCAGTCAGCCTTATGGCCATGCCTTGACAAGACAAGCCTCCGGCAAACCGTTCAGGAATAGCAGATGGCCAACACAGTGTCCTAGGCGCACCAATGCACATGCAATGCAAAGAAACACATAAGCGAAATCAAAACGGGATATCACGAGTTCGAGTCAAGTTCTCAAAATCCCCAGCAGAGTCGCCAGAAACTGTAACAAGTCCGCGGGGGACCTCAATGCTACAGTTCGGACTCGATTTGTTACGGTTCTTAATCTGAACCGAAGAGTCCAAATCCGGCAAATCGTTTTGAAAAAGATTTTTGAAAGAAGTGCCAAACATGGACTGCTTTGCCAGATACAGAGTCGCCACCTAAATATTTTTTATGGGGGAATTTAGGAAACCCTGACTCATGCCAAAGGCCACGTGTCCGTCATCACCAAAGTTGCCTCGGCTCGGGAACTTGGGTACGATTGGGGAAGGTCAGCTATGAGCACCCCTCTCGCCCATCCGAAGATCGGCCTCTACTAACCATGATATCCATTTTGAAAACGTTATGTGTTCTTATTCCAGTTATTAGCTAGAATTACTATGTGATGCGCACAACACAAAAGTATAGACTAGATCGCCTAATTTGGAACAAGCATTGCATATCCGTTTGTTTGGAAAACGTTTGGAATTTGCTACTCGCAAGTAGGCTAAAATACGGATTTCAATGAGTTGTTCCAACTCAAACATCCAACCTTCACCCACAGGCATTCAAGCAGTTTATCACATAAGCATTAGCACATGGTAAGCATGTTATTATGTTAACATTCACACTCATGCGAGATGCTAAGCATAAAATACTTACAGTGTACTCCGCGCCAAAACAAGAACATGTTAGCAATCATGCATGATCCAAGTCCATGTTAAGTGCCTAATGCATGCATACAATGCAATCTAGAATAGGCTCGGCTAATCTAGGATGATGTGAATGACAAGTAGCATGTATTCAAGTTAGATTTGAAATACTTATGCAGTTAGTATGATGCGCCGAGCCCGGTGCATGCAATACTGATGAATGATGCACGCATGCATAGCATAAGGTATGCTAAAGTAAACATGCCCTAAACTAACCATCAAAGCAGGTAAGTAAAAGGGAGAAGAAGTGGGGGTTGGAAGACATGCACACACACCCACACTTATTACAAATTTGCCCTCGCTCGGAGGGACCGAAAGAATAATACAATTTAACTAACCACAAGCTAATTAATATTACAGACCACTTAAATTAGCTAAGCAAATTAACTAATTTATTTAAGCAATAAACAGCAGCCTCGGGAAGAGGGTCTAATGCGTGCGCGCTCGATTCCGCTCGGAAATCACTACCATGCACAAGATGCTCTGCTTTGACTGTCCTACTCTGAAGACTGCAAAAGTCTCAGGGTTGCTCTCTGAGTGTCTAGAACACCACCGGCTGAAGGATTGTCACCGGCCATGTATAATGGTCACCGGCCACAAAATCCATCGGCCAACAATGGATGGCCGGTCGGCACTGAAGATGGCCGGCCGGCCAAATCTCCTGCAGAAACTGGTTTGACAGCAGCAGAGGACAAAGCAAAGCATGGCAATGTTTTCAAGCAATGTATGCACCAACCACACTCCTTATCATGTGTATGACTCAAAGGAGGATGAGCCCGATTCTCGGACCACCAATCACGCATTTCCATGCATGATGGCCCAAAGAATCAAGTGTGCATTTTGATATGAAATGCAATGCACATAATCAAACAAATGGAACTCAACCTCTATCACAAGCAATTCAAGAGGCCAAGCATGCATGCTAATGCAATGCAATTTAGGCATAGAAGCTAAGTATGCAACATGGACAATGCTAAGAAGCATAGAAGACATACAATAATCATGCAAGGCATGGAACAAGCATGCAAGATGTAATCTAAACATACAAGTATGCAAGGCATGCAACATCATACCAATGGGACCAAGCATGCAACAACACACAAGGCAAGCATGCAACACATGCGAAGGGAGGGACTTACACTAATTGGACAGCCCTAAACTAGGTCCAAAACAGTGGCCAATGCTATAAAAATGAGGGCCAACACACACAAATAGACATGCATGCAAGGTCCAAGACTTGGGCATAAAGAGACAACTCTCAAGCATACTCAAGAGGATGCAAATATGGATACATAGCATGCAATATAAGCTCTGAATATGCATAAAATAGAGGTGCCAAACCTACTAATTAACAAGCAAAGCATGCTAGCATGGCCAAAACTCAAGGCAAGCTAAAGGGCATGGGATCACATTTAGCAAGACCAAACATGGCATGAATTAAATGACTAAAAACAGAGTTTTAGCATATTAAAACAAAGCCTAAAGACCACTTAGATGACATCTAAATGACTTAAATTCAAGAGCATGCACAATGACCAAACATGGAGCATAGGGCACAACCTCATAAGGCATCAAAGGAGCATCAAAGGCAAGCATGCAAGCATGTCATGAGGACTGAAATGGTGCTATAAGTGTGCCAAACCACTGAAATAGATCAACCAATGTATGCTCAACACCTCACACACTTAAAGCCTACAAGCTAAACAATGCAAAGGGGCTATGCAATACATGGCAAACATGACTAAAACAACCAAGGGCAGACCTTAACCATGGAAAATCAAGTACAAAAGCTTCACAAAGCTAGGCCTAAAACATGCTTGAACAAGGGTCAAAGCCTAGATGCATGTTAAGGCTAAATGATGGCATTACAAGACATGTATGCAAGGCATGCAAGGTGTGTCCAAACCAACTAAACAGAATGCTATATTATGACATAATAAGCATGAAAATCAGTCAAGGCATGGCCAACATGAACCTAAACATGGTGCTCACTAAAGAGGCAAAAATGGCCCTTTTCAAGGACAACAAGGAGAGGGGATGGCCCTCTCCTTCCTAGGACCTTAAGGCACCATCCTCACCTCTGAAATCCCTCAAGATTTCAGTGGTGAGGAGGCCCAAACACAATGGTCCCGGAGCTTAACCAAAATGGCACAAAACAAAGGCCAAACAAGCCTTAAGAGGGGTCAAACAACCCCAAAGCTTAAAACACCCTTGACAAACTATTTAGAGCAGACAAAAACAAGACTTTTATATGTTATATTTTAAGCTCAAAAATAGTTGCAAGATAGGCAAAAAGATTATGCAAAAATGGGGGAAAAAAAAGCAAGTTTGTTACCCTTGAAGACCTCCTTCATAAATGGTGGTCCAACTGCCTTTCCAAGCTCAAAACCAGCTCCAAAGCTTCAAAACAACCCTCAAGGGCCTCAGCTCCAAGAGAAGGTGTGATGGTGAGTGTTTGTGTGCAAAAGTAAGACAAAAAAACACACAAGGCAAAGGAAGAGAGAAGTATAGAGATAGGATAGATTCACAAACCCTAACCCTAAACCAGAGCTCTCTAGGAATGTTGTCCAACTTGTCTAGCCTCTTACAAGAGAGAAGAGCCTCTCTTTTATAGACAATTAGTCTTGTAAAGCTTCCAAAGGAAGCTAACAAGAGGGAAATCCCTCCGTACACGTGTATGGAGGGGGGAAAGTGTATGCCAGCTGCACAAAAGTATCTGCAAAAGCAGATGCACAGTAGTCGGCCGGCCAAAAGTGCAATTGACCAAAAAAAGATAGCCGGCCGGCCATCTATAGTGGGCCGGCCAAACATTTGGCCGGTGGCAACAAAACACAGCGGTGGCCTCAAGCATGGCCGGTGGAGTGTGGGGATGGCCCACAAGCCATTCCCTGCCCTCCAAGGCAAAACACATGTGTTTGGTGCAAAACCAGACACGAAACAGTCGAGTCGAGAGATCCTGAGGCAAGGCGCATAGCCGAGACCTCCGGGAACTCAAGACGAACACAAACATGGATGATCACCGAGTGTTCAAGCGGTGACGTCCAAGTCTTGAGAACGGTCAAAAATGGGGTGTCTACAGTGAGTAAATAAATGTATTATGACATGTGAGAGTACTTGGTAAATATTGGAACCATGCAAATGAATTTGATCAATATCTCATTTTGAAAGTAGGTTGATGTAATAGTTTTGTGAGTTTATTTTTCAGGGCATGACAACTTGGTATCAGAGCTACCGGGTTTTAATACTTGGAGCTCCTGGGAAGTGGTTGCTATACCACAATGGGTTCATTTCGCATGATTAGGAAATGTTTTGTCTATGTGATTATGTGATAGCATGCTTATGTGACTATGTGGGTATGGACTTTTGGGATGTTATTTGCGCCTATTAGATTCCTTGAGGTCTTATTAGAAAGGTACCTGATCAATACTCATTCTACTAAGAATTCATTGTTTCTCGTGGGACGAATCACATCACTAAAGGATAATTTGTATGTGCTTATGTGACTACGTGCTTATATGGAGTGAATTAAATTGTTTGTGTGTTAGAATGTATATAATTGTATTAGCTCAACGTGTGAGGCAAGTTGTGAGCACATTTGGAATTATGTGCTAAGTTATCCATTTTGCTCCTTAATTAAGATGTCGGAAAGGGTTCAAAGTCGTGGTGGTGAGAGTGTGTGCCTCGGGAGGCTATTGTGTCGTGCACTTAGTTGATTTTGTTTTTGAATTTTGTAGGATGTCTACACAGGGAACTAAAGAATGGATGTGTATTAGGAGTGTCGGTAGGGGCATGGCGATTCCCCTAGCACCTGTCGTTACAGCATCGGTTGTCGACAAGGAAGTTGCACGCGAGGTTATGAGAGTGGCACAGGATGCTCTAGCTCGCAATGAGGGGGGACAACGGGCGTACCCTCAAGCTTACTAAGGAGTTCTTCACTCCAATCCACCGGAGTTTTTGGGAGAGGCAAGACTGCTGGAGGCGGAGAGTTGGTTGGAACAGATTACCAAGACTCTTGACATGCTCAGAGTTGAGGACGAGGGGTTGAGGGTTTCTTTGGCGACCCTCCAATTGAAGGGGCCTGTGAATTATTAGTAGAAGTATGTGAAGGGTACCGTAGGTACACTGGGGTTGCGTTTACCGAGGCCTTCTTGGCCAAGTATTTCCCTCCTTCTACTCGGGAAAGGTTAAGGGAAAAGTTTGTCAAGTTGTGCCAGGGTGCTACTCCATTGGCTCAGTTTGAGATGAGGTCTGCTAGTTTGTCGAGATTCGTTCCAGAATTGGTGTCAACAGAGGAGCGTCGTTGTTATGAGTTTGAGAGGCGGTTGCATGATGATATCCGGAAGAAGGTGGTTGAATCGAGGTGGAAGAATTATTTTGATCTAGTCGAGGCAGCAGCCCATGGAGAGGCCGTGGTTAGCAGTGTTGGTCGAGTTAGAGAGGAGGCCACATCGGTAACTCTTACAGTTCATATGCACCCTAGACTTAGCAAGAGGTGGAGGTGAGCGCATGCTCACTCCCAGACTCGGTCCTTGTTTTCTTCGGGGGTTTCGAGCTCGTCCGTTGGGGGATCCAGTGAGGTTTAGGCTCCAAATCAGGTTCAGAGTTGGAAGTCCATTGTTTGTTTTGATTGTGGTCAGCAGGGCCGTGCTAGACATTTTTGCCCTTTCCATGTAGATCCTTCCGGTGTTTCAGAATCTAGTCGGACCTTGTTCCATCAGTCCAGTTGGGGGCGTTATCGGTATCAGACCCAAAGAGGCGAAGCTTTGGAAGCTTCGCGAGGGTCGACTTTTAAACCAGTGTGGTAGTATCACCCTTGAGAGGGACTTTTGTTTTAGAAATCTATGTTATAAATTGTGAAACTTTTGGGATTGACCAATGTGTCGTAGGGTGCTAAGGCGCCGTAGTTATGTATTGTTATTTGTTACCCTCACGTGTGGGGCTTGCTAATGAAGCTTAAATTTCCTTGTTATGTATGTGTAATAAAATGTGTAAATGGAATTGGTGACCCTAGTACTATTGTGTATCAACTGTTAAATTATTTTGTGATGGTGTTGTGATGGCCTTTGATTCTTGCTTAAATTAGAAATTGTTAACGGGGGTTTGAGAAGTCTGCGAGAAATTTTTGACAAACGTAGTATTAAGTTTGAGGAAGTGTGAGACCTTAGAATTTTGTGAAGGTTGGCGGAAGTGATGTAGGAATGTCTAAGAGGGTTTGAGGTTTACACCTCGGTAGTGAGAATGGTGTTTGTGTGTGTTGCTTAGTGTTTTAAAATTTTTGATTTGTGAGTTCATTGGGGTCCTATCGACCATGAATAGGGCTAGTGCTGTGTCAAGGTTGATTGTGAGTTAATAAAAGTGTGTGGAATGAGCTTGTAGTGTTGCTAGATTTTGGTGGAGATTTGAGTGGGGAAAAGAATTTTGTGGGTAGATACTTGAAGTATTACTAGAGCGATGAATGGTTGGTGTTTTAGGTAACGAGTGTACCGCTGGTAAGATTGTCTTGGGTGACCCGAATCATGTGATCACCGTTGACCTACTCGGTCTTGTGTTGGGTATAAGAGTGTGTTGGCCATATAGGCATGCGAATTAAATCCCTTGAGAATGGTATGTAGGTGTTTGAATACTGGGAGCAGAAACTCTCGGGCGATTAGTTGAGTTGGGAGTATCAAGGTGCGTGACAAATAGTCACTTTAGAATGGGTTAGATGTGGGTTGTAAACTTGAGCCTTTGGAAAATTAGTACAATTTGGCTAGAAGGCGGTGTGGTGCCGTGGGTTATGCCTTGGGCCTTGCGTTTGTGTGTGGTTATCAGTGCGCGCGTCTTTGTGTAAGTTATTGAAACCGTGAATCGAGGTAGAGTGTTAGCTTATGGATTGGGAATACTCATAAGCTTTTGGGTGCCGTTGCTCTTTTTAAGTTAATGTTTGTGTTGGTCCGGAACTTTCGGAGTTTGGAAAGTTATGTGTGTTGCATTGTTTCATTTAACACCGTGATTATTTCTAATTGTTGTTATATTAGAAGACGTAGTTGTCTCCTTGTGGAAACATTGTAGGTGTGATGGGTGTGATTGGGTGATGGTGGGGATTCACCGGGTGTTGTTGAAAAGATAAATTGATGCGTGATTGTTGGTTTTTGAAAACCTTCGTGGCATTTCTATTTTAATTAAAACCCTTGGGGTAGAATTTTAAAGCTTATTTTGGGAAAAATAATTACAAAATGAATTGTTTTTACTCGAAGTTTATAACACGAATCCTTCATTGGAAAATAGCACGAATTCAAAAAAAAAAAAAAAAAAAGATACTCTTTCTTTTAAGATGACGAGAACAATCCCTATTTTAGCTAGTTTATGTGATCATGTCGTTATCTTGTGTGAATAATAACTTGTGTAGTAATAATAATGTTTTTAGTCAAATAGAATGGTATGATTGTTGTATTATGTTAATTAATATCGTGGAAAAGCTATGTTATGTTGTTGTGGTTGTGGCATCACCATGTGGGTTATGGGTGTTGTTGGTTAACGATAGGGATTCGCTGGTTGTTACGGTGGAGCGGAAATTAAAATGAACGAATTTTGGATTGTTGCTTAAAAGGAAGAAAATGCATTCTGATTTGTGACCAGCGTGAATTTAAAACACTTTTGAGAAAATGTTTTGTATGTAAAGAGATTACTTTTACACATAATTGAGAAAAAGATGAAAACCTTCTTTTGGAATTGAGTTGTTAATTATTGTACCCTTATGGTTGTAATGGTGTAACCACTTTGATTGTATTTCTAAATCTCGAGTTTTGTGCGTTCGGTTATGTGGATTGTTGGCCGTTGTAAGAACTTGTTAGACCAGAGTCTTGTCTCGAGCCAAGTTTTGTTGTGACCTTTTCCTTAAATGAGGTAATCAAGGATCTTGTGGTAAAGATCTAGTTTCCATCTTGTTAGAGTGCTAAGCGTGGAGAGTGTTTGGGTTAATGGTTGCTGTGATCGTTCGTTGGTCTTGTCTCATAGACACAGTAAGTGGTGTGAATCGCGGGAAAGTTTGTGACCCCTTTCTTATGTTCTTGACTAATACGGTATCCGTGATGTTCCTAGAGTCGGGGTAGCATTCCAAATTGGTTGTGGCTGGGGGTTGGTGTTGTGTTTCTTTGGTTGGTTGGGAGGTCTTCCTTGGCACCGTTTGAGGCCTTGTATGGCCAACCTTGTGGGTCACCAGTTTGTTGGGCCAAGGTAGGGGATGCACCATTGTTGGATCCGGAGTTTGTTAGGGAGGCAACCGAGAAAAATGCTCTCATCCAAAAGAGGGTAGTTACGGCCCAAAGCCGATAGAAAGTTATGCCGATAGGAGGAGGCAACTTTTGTTCTTTGAAGTGAGTAATCGTAGGTTCCTTAAGATGTCACCTGGGCGAGGTTTTATGAGGTTCGGTAAGAGTGGTAGGTGGTCTCCGAGGTTCTTTGGGCCTATCGAGTTATTGGAGAGGTTTGGGAAAGTGGCATACCGGTTGGCTTTACCACCACAACTTTCGAGGGTTCATTATGTAATCCAAGACCATACCACTAGTGTAGGTGTTGTGGAGACACCATGGGATTGAGGAAGCGACTTGGGGACGGGAAGCGGGGGTCCGCTCCCAGTATCCGGATTTGTTTGAGCAGGCTTGGTTGTTTTGTTTTAATTGTAATGTTTCCTAGTGTTAAGGAAAAGAATGATGGATTGTTGATCATATGTTGTCGTACATATTGTAAATCTAAGCTAGAGATTATGAAAGAAAGATAATTGCTATAAACGTTTTATTCCAAAAGCTTGATATGAGGAACTATTATTTTGGAGAATGATGATAAAAGGCATGATATATGGTTATAGATAGTCCATTTCATTATAAGTTTGAGCAACTGTGTTTTGATGAGCTGATGATGAGAGGATGTTAAATGTTGTTTGAAAATGGAGTACAACTTAATTCAATGGATTTCATCATCTTTCTTCTCCCAAACATGGAGTACATCCCCTTTCTTTTCCCAAACATCATAGATTTACAATGCATTAAAGACATGGTCATATTAAATGACAATGAATAAGAGATTAGTTTCAATTCACCTAATACTCATGCAATTTCTACAACAATCATAGTCATCCTCCACCGATAGCCCAAAACAGATATTTCTAAATAGATATACAATCTCCAAGACATAAATTATCCAAATTTTCATAGGTGAGAGGTAATACATATCCAACTCCACCATTGATATAAACATCCATCCAATTTCATATTCACAATACCAATTTCATTTATTTATACAAAATAACTATTTGAGACATTTTAGGGCAAAACTATATTTTCTTCCAAAATCCATCCTGGGTATCAAAATCAACAAATTTATCACAACACAACCTCACATCTACTCCCATAACCATTTTTAATACATACATTTGAAAACCCCTCTTTTGATTTTAAACCAAAACCCTAGGTTTGTTCAAAATCATTCCAAATTCCAATATTCTTTACACATCAACAAATAACTAAGTTAAAACTCATAGAAGAGTGTAGAAAGTCTATACCTCAAGTTTAGAAGATGAGCAAAGCAAGGAAGAAACTTCAAAGACGCCAAAACCAAGTTTTATTCGGACCAAAGTGAAGCTCTTGAGACGCTGTACCTATTTCCCAAAGACACTAGGGTAGAGAAACCAATGGATCTAGGTAAAAATGTAGAGAGAGATAGAGAAAGAGGGAGTTTTAGAGAGAGAGGCTCTAGATCTAGTGCTTTTGAAATGTTTAGAGAGAGAGAGAGAGAGATAAAAAAAAAGTGATGTAAAATGACCTCTTTACGAACTAATATACGCACAGTCCGCTTGAGTGCAAGAAGTGATGCTTGAGCATCAAACACAATAAGTTGTTTTGCTCGAGCGCAAGAAGTGACACTCGAGCACAGAATGCACACTCTCAGTAGTTTTGCAGACAACAGACCAACGCTCAAGCTTAAGAAAAGACGCTCGAGCTGAGACCGCTCGAGCGCAAGAAGCACCGCTTGAGCGTGGAATACACTCTCCCAATAGTTTTGCAGACCTATAAAAGTACTGAGAGTTCACAAAGCTCGCTCGAGCGGAGCAGTAAATTTATGGGCAACAAAAGTCTAAAAACCAAGCGACCAACCTATTCCAAACGCAACCATTACAATCCAATAGCCAAACTCAAGGAAGTTTGCGGGGAAAGAGACATGAACAACACTTCAAAATCACGAAACCCAAGTCCAAGATACAAAAGGGTCGGGTTAAAATCGAAATCGCTATATAGATGGAGCACTGAAGCTTGTTTTGATGTTTCATTGTTTACAACTATCAACCTTACTTGACGGGATATGATTATATTTTATTGTGATCAAGGTCCCTAGCCTTGCAAGATGTAAGCCCTTGTGGCATTTTGATGTATACTTCTTTCTTTTTATTTTTTTGTGTGTTGTAATTTGAAGTAGGTACTCTGGTGAAGAATTTATGAGAAAGGGATGAATTTTGGTTTATAATATTGTTGTCTTGTATTTCTTATTCACATTTATGTTATAGAATTGGGTAATAATAATAGATTGGTAATTATAAAATGGGATATAAATATTGTGACATTACAACTTGGTATCAAAACTAATTAGGTTTGAAAACCTTGGGCTCGTGGGAAGTGACACTCGTCACAATGGGTTTATTAGGATAGAATGGGACATTTATATGATTTATATGCTTTGTGTGTGCTTATGTAACTACATGGGTATGGGGTTAAACTTTTGAGATGTGATTTGCGTCCATGAAATTCTCAGAAATCTTTTTAGAAAAGCACCTGATCAATGTTATTTCTATTTGTAAGTCTTTGAATGTTTGTAGGATGAATTAATATCTTGGACGGGTAACTCATATGTGCTTTATGTGACTATGTGTTTATGTGGTTTGCCTCATGTGATGTAAATACATGTGTAGGTTTATGTGTAACTCGTATGTGGCGTACGAGAAATCGTGTGGAATATCTAATGTGGATTAGATCTTGTCCTTACTTTCATATAGGATGTTAGGACGCGAGTGGCCTTAAATGGGGGAAAACTTTTGGGACTTGAATTATTGGCACCACTTTTATTGGCAGAGTATATCACTTTGGGTTGCGTGAGAAAGTGATTGTCAGTTAGTGTAGAATCGTAATTCATGAACTTTGTAAGCTCATGAGAAGTAATTGCGACCGTAGGATAGTAAAGATTATGTCGTATGGTGAACCATTTGTTGTTATGAAGAGTCTTGGAAATAGAGTGAAATAGGGATTAAACCTAATGAGTGTGGTATGGTCTAATTGAAACTTTAAATAATGACTAGAATATCTCAAGAGCAAATGTGGACGACGGAACTCGTAAACTATTTTAAAGTTTTTTGAAAAGATGAAGTTGTCATGTTTGAGTTGATTGTTATAGTGGAGCAAAAGAAGATTGCGCAATTAGTGTATCAAGAATTACTTGCCCTTATATATGTATCTGTTTTGAGAGTACATTTTGAAGTTAACATGTGAAACTATTGAAACCCAACAAGAGCTGACATTAGGTGTTTGAAACTTAATGATGTAGTTAGAACTTGGGATCTTGGGAAGTTGTGTTGGACCTAATGAAATGAATTTGGCGTCAAAAGTCTATGGTCATTCTTAACTATAGGTAGAAATTTGAAGGTGGGAGTCGTAGGTGAGCATTATGAGTTAGGCTTGGTGTATTATGATTGTGTGATTTGGGTTTTGAAATGGAGATCCACCCGAGTCCTTGTTCCTTGCCTTAGCGATTACTTGCATTACGAGTGTAGTAGTCACAAAGTTTTGTGTAGTGACTTTTGCTCCACTATGAGTATAATGGAAATGTGTGTTGTCAATATATAAGTTTAGTAGCACCACTAAGTTTAGTATAGAGCATTCGATTTAAAAGTAATTAGTATTCATCTTTTGTGATTGTTTTAGAATATGATCTTAAATCTTGTGAAGGATAGAAGTATGCATACATTTATAAAAGGATCTGGTATGGGTTGTGAATATGCGATCTGTGTGGCTAGAGTTGAAATTAGCTCCTCTATTTTACCCTTTAAGTGATGATGACATTTTGGTGTTATGTTATGTTGAACTAGTTGATTGTGAGGGTATTAGCTATTAGTGAGAGGGAAAAACTACTTAATTGTAGTTTTGTTCCACCTTAGAGGTGAGAGAAGCTTGTGTAGTAAGAACTTTGAGCTACCACATTATGAAGTTGTAGTGTAATTGCGTGTGAGTGTTTGTCAGTAAGTGACAGACAGTTATCCTAAATTGAGAATAGCTAGCAAATTTTCAACCCTTGCCTTCCGATCTAACTATTGTGTTGGTTCTAGTGTAGTCTTAAGTATACCTTGGTGAGTTCCCCCTCTTGGAAGATAAATTTACGTAGTGAGTTTTTGTTATTGCCTTTCATCTTGAGAGGTTGTTCAAAACACGTGAGACATAAATGTACTGGTGGATGAATACCTTAATAGAAAATCATTAGTTATGCAACGAGTAGAGTCGAGTGATAATGTGTTCCCAACTACACATAGGAGTATATTATGTTATGCATGTGTAGGCGGGTGATGTAAGTGTATAGGTTTTTTCCTTATAAGGTTGATCGATTGTTGGTCTGGTGTTAAGAGGAATCGACAAGTATTTGTCCTAGAATTTTCCTTAACTTTGAGAATGAGGTGTGAGGATGAGAATTGTGTACTTGCACTAGTTGGTCACGTGTGATCCCCAAGATAGAGGTGGTTGAAAAGAAAATTAGTTTTGCAAACATGAGATTGGTAATGAGTAGTCGATGGATTGTGTGGTTGTGGTAAAGGGATGTGACTTCCCAAGTGTATGAGTAAAACTTAGTCGTTTGTTTTATTTAACTTTATCATTATCATTATGAATTGTTATTGCGTGTGTTATCGTAAAAGGGTTATGGTATCACCGTGACGGTGATAGGATGACTGGTTAGGTGATGGTTAGGGGTCATTGGTTGAAGTGTTTTGAGAAAGGAGTTGGAAATAAATTTCCTATTAATTGCGACCTTGCTTTTACCGAATTGAAAATCTATTATTATGATTATACCCGAAGTTGAAAGTGAAATAGTTGTTAAGAGAAGTACTAAACCATATGACATATGTAACTCTAACCTGTTTTTCACAACAAAAACAAAAACAAAGAAAATAAAAATAAAAATACAAACCTTTCACTTTTAAATATATATACATATATACTTTGAAAACTCCCTTCTAGATCTAGTCACCTTTTAGAAGGTTTTGTATAAAAGAAGAAATCCTTTCTATTATAAAAAAAATGAATGAGAATGTGTACTTGATTCTTGGATATTTTGTAATTCTATAGTGTAATGTGTGCGCATGGACTAATAATCGCGTTCTTGGCGACCTAGTTCATGGTAATTTGGTTTTGTTAAGAATTGTTTCGCCGAGAGGCCATTTTGATTAATCGAATTCCTATAGAATCCTTATTCTTTTTACCATAGTTGGTTGAGAACTTCTTGTTATGGTGTGGGAGATTGTTCTTTGAGGTTTCGATTGTTGAGTGACCAGGAATTGTTTCCTTGCATTTGAATGTGATTGCGAAGTACATAATGTAGGGTGTACTAGTGAGACCTTTTTGCTTTACTTTTAGTCTTGTAGAATCGTTGAGTTTTGGTGGCTCGTTAGAGTTACCCGTGACCATTTCTATCTAATCTTGCTAACTGGGAACCCATACGTAATGGGAGCAACCCATCTTGGTTGAGTGAACCTTTGTAAGTTGGAGGAGAGACCCACCATCTTGGTGTCAATACTTGTATTGTTTGAGGTGTCGTTGGAGTACCAATATTATAATGCCCTGAAAATATAACAATAGCTCATGACGTATAATCAAATAAGATAATGCATTTTCAAAATAAATATCCTTTCCATTCATATATGATTTGAATTATACAAAAGATAACACATGCATTTACACATTCACATGCTTTAACCCTGAATCTGTAGCATGTGTTACAACAGGAGATATGATATGAAAGTAAAACAGATAATAAATGCCCTAAAGGCTTACAACTTTCCAAGACGATGCTTTGTTACATCAAAAGTGGATTTAAATCCAATACAGTTAAAGGTCCTTGGCCTATACGAAACATATACAACAATCAAACAAAATGAAGCTGTTGCTCCAAGTCCTCCCAAGCTATTGCCATAGCGGAGGCATATCATTAGCACCTAAAAATGTTTTTTCCACATAGGGTGAGCCAAAGCCCAGTAGAAATAATCTAACACGGTATATGAATCTAAACAAAGATATAAGTGAATGCATATGCAATGCTTGTGCCAAAACATTTTATATCTTTTTCCAAAACCATGTAATGGCAGGTTAATATCAGAATTCATAAATCACTTCCTTTATAATAGAAAATAGGGCAGTGAATCACACTTTGGAAAATCTCAAAACAACTCTAACCTTTCACGAAAATTGCGTCCACGAGAAACCGCAAACCGGTACCCATGTACATATAAACTCTACAAGCACTACTATTGCCATTTCACGGAAATTTCATTCGCGGGATCGGCACCCATGTATACACACAATTTTTAGGACTTTTACCATGGACACTCAGGCCAACTTATTTGAACGAGACAACACATACTTCCCAAATTCACCCATTTTCTCAAAACGATAAACATTTCCAATGTATAAATAGGAAATAATGCTCGATGCAAATGGATGACACAATAGTTTCAATTCTCCTAATTCTCATGCAATTTCTACAACAATCATATCTATTCTCCACCAATTGTCTAAAACAGATATTTCTAAATAGATAAACAATTTTCAATAAAGTTGAACTTTCCAAATTTCTAGATATGAGTGATAATACGTATCCAACTCCACCATCCTCATCAATATCAACCTAATTCCACATTTTCAACATCAATTTCATTTATCCTTTCAAAATCAACATTTGATATATTTAGGGTAAAACCCCTATTTCTTTATAAACCACTTTCAAAGATAAAAATCCACTAATTCATCATAATTCAACAATAAATACATTCTCTTAATCATTTCTAATAAAGCATTTGAAAATCCCTCTTTTGAAATCAAGCCAAACCCTAGGTTTTTCCAAAATTCCTCCAAATCACAATGTTGTTTTATAAAGACAAATATCTAAGTTTAAAAAATCATAAAAAAGTGCAGAGAATCGCTACCTTTAGCTTAGAAGGTGAGAGAAAGAGTGAAGGAACTTCAACAATGCCCAAAACCAACTTCGTTTGGATCAAAAGGAAGCCCACGGCGTGCTCTATCTTTTTAACGAAGGGACACGGGTGAAGAACATAATGGATCTAGGTGTATTTGCAGAAAGAAGTAGAGTTTTAGAGAGAGAGGGTGTAGATCTAGGGTCTTTAGAATGTTTAGAGAGAGAAAAATGAAAAAAAGTGACTCAAAAGTGGCCTTTTTATGAAATAATATACGTGTATATCACTCGAGCGCAAAAAGTGTCGCTCGAGCGACCAGACACAAAAAGTTAAACCACTCGAGCGAACTTCCAACTCTAAGATACAGACAGAAGACCACCTGTAGACACCCCATTTTCGACCGTCCTCAAGACTTGGATGTCACCGCTTGAACACTCGGTGATTATCTATGTTTGTGTTCGTTTGGAGTTCCCGGAGGTCTCGGCTACGCGCCTTGCCTCAGGACCTCCGAACTTGACCGTTTTGTGTCTGGTTTTGCACCAAACACTTGTGCTTTGCCTCAGAGGGGCAGGGAATGCCTTGTGAGGCATCCCCACACACCACCGGCAGTGGCTAGAGGCCACCGGCTGGTTGGTGTTGCCATCGGCACTATATTGTGCCGGTCGGCACTCTTTTGTGCCGGCCGGCAGTAAATTTTGTCAAAATGACAATTTTGCCCTGCTGACTACTGTTCAGTTGCTTTTTGAGATATTTTGAGGCAGCTGTATGGCATTGGCTTCTCCTCCATACACGTGTATGGAAGGATGCCTCTATTGTTTTGCTTAGGGACTAAGCTTACAAGATTGCCTCCTCTATAAGAGGAGGCCTTCTCTCCCTTATTGAGGGTGAGAAAAAATTGAAAAGGAGAAGGAAGAGCTCTGGTTTTTAGGGTTTGCTTTGGTATATCTAACCTATATCTATATCTCTTCTTCTCTTGCCCTTGTGTGTGTTTGTGTCTCATTATTGCACACAAGCACATAGTATCTCACCTTTCCTTGGTTTCTGAGGTTCCAAGAGGTTGTTCTTGCTATTCTTGACTGGTTTGAAGCTCAAGGAAGCAACAACATCAACATTTGTGAAGAAAGTCAACAAGGGTGAGAAACTTGCTTTATTTACCCCATTCTTGCACTCCATTTTTACCTATCTTTGAACTGTTTTTGTGCTTGGTGTTTAATACAAAAAAGTTCTGTTTTTTAGTCCTCTTGATAGTTTATTAAGGGTGCTTTTGTGCTTTGGGGAAGTTTGGCCCCTCTTAGGCCTTGAAAGGTCTTATTTTTGTGCTATTTTGTTGAGCTCCGGGATTTTGGTGTTTGGGTCTCTTCACCACTGAAATCTTGAGGGATTTCAGTGGTGTAGATGATGCCTTGAAGTCCCAAGAAGGAGAGGGTCACCCCCTCTCCTTGTTGTCCTTGAAAAGGACAAGTTTTGGCCTCTTGAGGAAGCCTTTGTTGGGTGTGTGTTGAGCATGTTTAGGCTGCATTTTATGTTTATTATGCCATAATATAATCATGTTGTATGTTGGTTTTGGTGCTCCATTAATGCTTAGTGTAGTTGCCATGTAATGCCTTGTAAATCCCTTAGCATGTCTTAGGTTGTTAGCCTTTGTTCAAGCATGTTTTGGCCTTGACTTTGTGAAGTGTTTGTGCTTATTTTGCCATGCTTTAGCTCTGTCCATGGTTGTTTGGATTGATTTTGGCATGCTTAGCATAGCCTCTTTGCATTTGGCTTGTTGGCCTTAAGAGCATGAAAATATAGCATGCCTTGCTTGCATTATTTTCAATGGTTTGGAACCATTTAGCATGCTATTTCAGTCCCTTAGACATGCTTGAATGATTGCCTTGCATGCCTCTTTGAAGTTTTGAAAGCATATGTTGTATGCCTAATGATTTGGTCATTGTGTGTGCCTTGCTCTAGAGCCACTTAGATGCCATCTAGGAGGTCCCTTTTGTATGGTCTAGGGCTGCCTTGGACCTGTTTTAAGCCTTCTTGGCCTTGTGAGGTTTGGTTGGCTTAGCCATGGTTTAGGTCTCCTTTGGCTTGCCTTGGATGCTTGGACCATTTGTTGCATGCTTAGTCTATTTTGTTGCTTGGTTTGGTTCCATGTCCAACATGATTATAAAGCTTATATATGCATGTTAATATGTCCATGTTAGCCTCTTTTAAGCGTTCTTAAGAGTTGCTTGTTTATGCCTAAGTGTTGGATTATGTATGCTTGCATGTGTGCGTGTGTTGCATATATCTTAGCCTTCACTTCTATGGCGTTTGGCCACTGATTTTAGGCTTATTTAGGGCTGTCTAACCTATGTGCAAGTCCATCCTCTTATTGCTCGCATATGCTCCTTGAGTGTTGTAATGTATTGGTAAGTAAATGCATGTTAGGACTAACATGATTGAATGAAGTCACATGCTTGTTTGCATGCTTGGACACCCACATTACACCTTGCATACTTGATAGTTGACATTGGTGTTTCATGCCTTGTATGTTTGTTAGCTTGTATGCTCCTTTGCATTGGCATGATTGCATACTAGTTGACATGTCTAGGATTGCATCACATAAACATGCATGCTCTACCTCTTGACCAAGTCATGATAGAGGCTTAGCACCCTTGTGTGTTTGTTTGGTTCGCATGCATTTGAAATAGAAGTTGCACATTTGGTTCTTTGGGCCATCATGCATGGAAATGCGTGATTGGTGGTCTGAGAATCGAGGCACATGCCTCTTTGAGTCACAAGTATGATAAGGGGCATGATTGGTGCACACATTGTTGGAATTACATTGTCATGCAAGATTTTGCCCTCTGCTGCTGTGAGTTGCAGGTTCTGCAGACATTCAGTGCCGATCGGCAACATTTGGTGCCGGCCGACATTAAATTATCAGCCGATGAGTTCATCTTGTGCCGGTGGCCACATACTTCAGCCGGTGGTGTCTGCCCTCAGCCGGTGATATCCCCCAGTGCCTTGAGAAGTAGTTCTGAGACTTTGGCAGTTTTCAGAAAGGCAGAGCAGGGAAAACAGAGGCAGTCTAGGCATGGCAGTGCCATTCCGAGCAAGACCCGAGCACGTGCTGCATTTGGCTCTCCTCCCGAGGCGGCTTACCTTTTTTTTTCTCTTAGTTTAGTTAGTTTGTCAACTAATTAGGCTATTTGTAATATTTAATTAGCTTGCGTAGTTAATTATTTGTATTATTCTTTCGGTCCCTCCGAGTGAGGGCGTGTTTGTAATAAGTGTGGGTGAGTGGTTTGTATGTTTTCCAACCCCACGTCTTTCTTCCCTTTTATTTACCTGCTTATGATGGTAGATTAGGGCACGTCTATTTTAGCATACCTTATGCAATGCATGCGTGCATCCATGCATTTGTCTAAACATGCACCGGGCTCGGTACATCATACAAACTGCATTGTATTTTCAATTCCAACTTGAATACGTGCATCAAATGATTGCATTTCAAGTGTCATTTTAGGGTTAGCCGAGCCTACTCTAAATTGCATCCTTTCCTGTGTTGCATTAGCCATTTAACATGAACTAGGACATGCATGCTTGGTAACTAGTTTCTTGTTTTGGCACGGAGCACGATGTAAGTATTTTACGCTTTAGCATGCCACATGCGTGTGAATGTTGCCATGACAGTATGCTTACCATGCGGCTAAGTGCTTACGTGATATTACTGTCTGAATGCCTGTGGGTGGAGGTTGGATTGCTTGAGTTGGGAAAACTCGTTGAAATCCGTGTTTTAGCCTACTTGCGAGTAGCAAATTCCAAAGCATTTTCAAAACAAACGGATATGCAATGATTATTTCCGAATTAGGCAATCTAGTCTATACTTGTTTGCTGTGCGCATAACGTAGTAATTCTAGGCTAATAACCGGAATAAGAACATGTAATGTTTTCAAAATCGGATATCACGGTTAGTAGAGGCCGGTCTTCGGACCGGGCGAAAGGGGGTGCTCATAGCTGACCTTCCCCGATCGTACCCAAGCTCCCGAGCCAAGACATTTGGTGATGATGGACACGTGGCCTTCGGCACCGAGTCAGGGTTTCCTAAATTTCCCATTTTAAAAATATTTAGGTGGCGACTCTGTAATTTGGCAAAGCAGTCCATGTTTGGCACTACTTTTCAAAAATCTGTTTTTCTTCAAAATGATTTGCCGGATTTGGACTCTTTGGTTCAGATTTAGAACCGTGACACAAATTGAGTCCGAACTGTAGCGAGGTCCCCTCGCGGGCGTGCTACAGTTTCTGGCGACTCTGCTGGGGAGTTTAGAGAGCTTGACTCGAACTCGTGATATCCTGTTTTGATTTCGTTTATGTGTCTCTTTGCATTGCATGTGCATTGGTGCGCCTAGGACACCGTGTTTGCCATCTGCATTCCTGACGGTTTGCCGGAGGCTTGTCTTGTCAAGGCATGACCATAAGGCTGACCGGTTGGGCTCTGCCAGTATGGGAACACAAACCCCGGTTTTACCGGGGCACCCTTTTGACCATTCGACCTAGTGCATATTCGGATCCATAGTGACCATTCCAAACTAGGACAGGTTGCTTACCCGATTAGGTTGTTTGAAACCGCTGTGTGCGTAGTGAAACCCTAGCTCCTGACAAAATAGGACAGGGAAACCCTACCCCAACATAGGGGTGTATTGGCTCTCTTTACCTGCTATGTGCTTTTAGAGTGTATCTCTGCAGGGAACGCATATATCAGTTTGCAAAGTTTGAGCATCCGGCCTGAGGGCACCAGTATCAGTTGTTGAGAATCAGTTGTGTCTGCGGGTATCAGTTCAGTTTTGAACAGTGATTCTGGGGAACAGTGATCAGTAGTAGAGTGCAGTTGTCGCTACACCCGTGTTTGATCTGTTTGGGGCTGAAACTGCTTGTTTTCCGTTTCAGTTCAGAGATTCAGAGTGATCCAGAAACTAGTGTCTTCTCCTTGCTGGCAGGACTTAGCATGACGCAGAATTCAGAAGAGATCGTGGTCATGACGGCCGCGTTGGATCAAGGAATCACCCTACACGATGAGACTACTGTTGACATGCCGCATCCCCAGATCGCCGGCTGCGCACCCAGTTTGGGCCCCTCAACTATATCAGGCTCGCGAGCCTACTACATTTGAACTAATGGGAATGATAGGTGATCTTCAAAGATCCGTGACGGATCTCGCCTATGGAATGTCAGTTTCGCCGCCAGCCGCACCATATGCCGGAGGCTTTGTACCCCAGGAGCCCCCGTTTGGGCGAATTGTATTGAACTAGCCAACCGGAGATGGCCTCCAGTAACAAGACGCATCAAACCAAACCTGATCAGGCCGAGGCCAGAGAAAGGCAAGATGAAGGCAGATGCCGACCCTATCGAACAACTGCTGTGGGCAGTAGAGGCTTTGAAAGCCGAGGGATGAACAAGCAACAGATATCGCAGTTGTGACAAAAGCTGTGGAGGATGCTTTCCCCACTCCGCCTGAGGGCAGTTCCAGTCAATCAGAGAATCGGGATAGGCCCCGTCATGCCAAACAGTTCTTCCCGCTCCCAACCTGCATCCGGAAAGGATCAGAAATCCAAGGCCGCACCCGCCGATCCGTTCGCTAGTGCATCTAGCAAGAGTGCTCAGGCCCAAAGTACCTGCCCCGAGGGCACAGGGTCTTCCACCTCTCTACATGCCATTGTCTAGGCACTTGATTTGGCCAAAAAGGGGCATCTTAAACCCTTGGAGCCCGACCCCTCCGAAGAATCTCCCTGCCACACATGATGCTTCCCTGTACTGTGCGTACCACCAGCAGACAGGCCATGCCACTGACAATTGTTTCGCCTCCGCATGAGGTGCAAGATTTGATTGACAACGAGGTTATCCTCCCGCCTACCTCAGCAAAGTCCGTCACCACTCAGTTGTTTTGAGGACACAGATACTGCGAGTATGTAATCAGAAGGTGAACCGCCTGCGGGCATGTCTGGCATTTTTGGATGTGGCGTTTGGCACGCATTTTTGGCATCTGACGCTATTTTGTAAATTCTGACTTGGGTGTCGAGTCAGTCTTTGTTTTGTCTTGAGTCTGTCTCATTGTTTTGAGTCAGTCCTTTTGCTTAAGGGTCTGTCTAATTGTAATGAGTCAGTCCCTCTTGTATAGAATACCAGGTGATTTCGGGGTTGTTGCCTCAAACACCGTTTTGTCTTATAAATAGTTGTTTTTGCTTTTTGAGTCTGTTTCTGCCGAGGAGCCAGTTATGCCAACAAATCTGAATGAAACAGCTGTGGCTATCACGTTCCGTACTTGTTGCTATTTGAGTCAGCCGTGCCAGAGATGTGAATGGAACGACAGTGCGTACCGCCTGCTCTCTTGTGCCTTGAACATCGTGTAATGACCTAAGCTTTTCAAAAACCCTTTTCGAACACTGCGGTGAAAAACGAAGAGGAAGTAATTCCTCGGGTTTTGTAAAATTTTGATCATTTTGAGAGAAAGAGAGGCATGCTAAGCTTTTAATGAATGAAATCATGCTTGTCGGCGTGAGTACTGAGAAGGATCCTGGTGATCCAGACTGGTTCCACACTATCTTCACGAGCGATTTGTCGCTTTCTTAAAAACTTTCAAAAACAAAATGTTTTGCGCAGCCTTGCAAAGACCTGTGTGGAATCGCTCTTGAGATTGTGTAGCCCAGGATCGCTCTCGGCCTCAAGATTCAATTTATCTGTTGCAAACTGGAATCCGTTCAAAACATTCAACAGTGCCATGAAATGCCTGTGTGGCCCATTTTGAAGCAGCCCTCGAGCAAGAGGCATCACAGTCAGATCAAGGAGATCAGATCCCACCAGGCAAGGCTCGTGAAGCAGCCGTGATGAACCTTTCTGCAAATCAACACAACAGTCACTCTCCTGGATACAGAGAGGCTTCAATCTCAAAACCATTTGGCATGGGCTTGCTACACTTTTACCCTTTGAGAGGCTCGCTGGGCCGAAAACCCGGAAGGGCGGCCCAGGCAAAAGTTAGAGCAAAGAAAAAAAAGAAAAAAAAGAAAAAAAAGAAAAAAAAAAAAAAAAAAAAAAAAAAAAAAGAAAAAAGAAATAAAAAAAAAGAAAAAAAGAAAAAGAAAGAAAAACATAGCTCGCAAGGTCGAAAACCCGCATTGGGCACCTTGGCAAAAGTTAGAGCCTAAACAGTGAAGGTTAAAATACCCGAGTGTACCTTAACCGGAACTACGTAAGGCTTGATTCCCATGTTTGGGATACGTAGGCAACTTCATCTTGAAGTCCAGCCCCCAACGCTTCCATAGCGTCTCAGTCCATGTCATGGTTTTGATCACTTTGCCTCCTCTGAATCCAACGTCTCGATTGCAGCAACCTGGAACTACGTGATCAACTTCCTCTTGAAGTCCAACCACCAACACCTTCCAGGTGACTGTGTCCATATATTGATTCAAACCGTCTTCGTCTCCTCCGCGTCCGAGGGTCCGATCGTCATCAACAAGGACTGGCTTACAATGTGCCGCGGCATCATCCAAACAAGGGGCAACTTTCCGTTGCCATCAGTGCCATAAGTTGCCCTGAGTTACCGTCCAAACCAGGGGCAACTTTCCGTTGCCTTATCCCCCTTTAAGCCAGGGGCAATTTTCCATTGCCTCCGATCCGAGGTTGCATATCTCGAGGGTAAGTTCCGCGCTCGTTGAGCGTTGACTGTTTGAAAAAGTTTTTGAAAATTTTCACTGAGGTTGACTTATTTTCTCGAAAACTATTTCATTTTTCAAATTGGACCATGTTTGGACCCAAAAGGAGAATTTTCAGTGCTCACAGCCTGATTCGCATGATTTTCAAATCAAAAATCGAATAAGTGTGTTAATCTGACTCTCATTTTGATCAAAACTGTTTTAGAGAAAAAACAAAAAATGGTCAAAGTGACGAACTAGGGGCACAGTTGAGTCAGGTCTTCTGTCTTTCCCCCGTCAACATACTCGCCGGAAAGGGCTCCATTATCAGAAGAAATAGCCGTGAGCTAACAGTGTTGGGCGTGAACCTGTGACTTTCTATTCATCCATCAATCACCCTGGGGAGGGATGAAAAATGAGAGAATAAAGAATAGAGAGGAGTAAGTTGAGAGAAAAGTAAGAAAAGGGTTTTGAGAGAAAAACCGAGCCTGAGGGCCGAGTGATGTGAGTATCACAAATCAGAAAGGGTGGGAATAATACCCGGAGGAATTGGCTCCTCGAGATTGAGGTCTTTTGTAAACATGTCCGTGTGTCGTGTCTTTTGATTTGTCGGTCTCGATTTTGGCTTTGAGTCTTTTCCGAGTGTGTCTCGTTGTGTTAGGTCGTGTGCCTTTTGTTTCTCTGTTTGAGTCTGTCTCGCTGTGTTCTGTGGTAGGCTCGATACCCCGGTTGAAAACCCTTCTTTATTTCAAAAATCGTTTGTGCTCAGAATGCTGTGCCATTCTCTACATTCGTGCGAGAAGAGAGAAGAAAGGAAATTTGGGACATCCGAGTGTGTTTCAACTGCAACCGTGTCAGTTTTGTGATCCGTCTTGTCAGATTGGGTTATTTGTTCAGGGTTTGCTGTGTGCAGAATGAACCAAGTGCTGTGTTATGAGCTGTATGCAGATCAATCCCCAGTAGAGTATGGGCTGTATTATGCAGTTTGAGTAGTGCTTTGTATGAGTTGTTTGCTGTTAGTTGGTTGGTTATCCGATTATCACAGTGCAAGTGCTCAATTACAAATATTCACTTTTAGACAACAGATCAATATCATTTACATTTGAGGTGTAATATGATGCAATACAGTGCAAGGTATGAAATACACAAATGTAAACACTTTTTCAGACAAAAAGTTTGTTTCATTTCATATCATCTTTTCAAGTACATAAGTTTTGGAAACAAAATCTGCCTGCGGCAGTACAAAGTACCCTAACTACTGACAAAAGGGGAAAATGCAAAGAAGCAAAAAAAGAAGAAGCAAAAATCTGTATCCAATGTCCAGAATGGCTCTGCAGCCGTCAATTTGTCCTGGTCCTCTTCCTGGACGAAGGTCCAGGAGCGTCATCAACAGGGGCACCACTAGGGGCATCACCGTCTGAGCTCGAGTCCGAGCCATCATCAGTCTCCTCCGCCTCTGTCTCTGCCTCAGACTCATCATCCGGAACCGGAGCCCGCGAGCTGCTCCCGACATGAGTGCGCCCCCCTCTGGTGCGGGGATATGCTCTGCCATCCCGAGTAGAAATGGGAGGTCCAGCTGGAGCGCCCCACCGGAGGAATCTGGAAGGGAGGCTGAAAAAGCATGAAAGCATGAAGTGAACACATCAGAGTATGTGAATGCCGTGAGCAGTATCAGTGCAGAATGCAGTGTATGAGTACAGTGTATGTGAATGCCGTGAGCAGTATCAGTGCAGAATGCAGTGTATGAGTACAGTGTATGTGAATGCCGTGAGCAGTGAATCAGTGCAGAATGCATGTATGAGTACAGTGTATCAGATGCCGTGAGCAGTTTATCAGATGTTGTGTTATGCATCAGATTATGTAAAGCAGTTTGTGTATGGTTTGAGGCTGTGGTCAGGAAGAACATACCGGAATGCTGTAGAGGGCTAGGAGGTCGAATGTCCGCTGTAGCATCCCCATCATGGAGGCATTCATCTCCAATGACTGCCGGGTGTACTCAGAAGACGCCTGCAAAAGTATCAGATGCATCAATATTCTGTGGAATATCAAATAAACTGAAATGAAATAACAGTGCAAGACGAAGAATGCAGTAATACATACCGGAGGCAAGTCGGGGACACCGACAAACTCGTGGTCAGCTGGTGGAGGAGCAAAGGGGATCTGATAGGTCGCCCCACCCTGTCCTCGAAAGTCAAGCAGCGGGCAGAGCAGGCCAACCGGTCCCTCGCCCTCGCTGAACTCCACCTGCCACGGACTCGAGCCCTCCTCGGCGCTCCCCCTCCACTCCTGCTCCAGCCGCTGGCGGCTGGTCCCCTCTCTCTACTCGGCGGCCGCCGCTCAGAGGTCGCATAATGAAGGTCCGGACGTACTCCGAGTAATCGCCCTCGCCTCGGAAGCCGTTGCCTCCCAGCCGATAGTATAGTCGCCATCTGCTCGGCAGTAGAACGCTCAGTATCCCGCATGTGCTCAGGAGGGTGCACCGGGACTATCTGCTCAGGTAAGCCTAGGGTCTGACGCAAGAAACGCTCACCCAGGTACCAAGCCGACAGACCGGGCCCTCGAGCAGAATCCGGTAACGTGAGGTCTCATCGGCGCCGGCAAACCGATCCCGCGCCACGGCTGGCAGTGGAGCCCAAGGCCGCCAGGTGATCTGAAAATGAAATACATTTGTTACCTACTGTTATTGCAATATACAGTGGAAAGCGAAGCTTAAATGAACTGCAAGTAAAACATACCTCGGCAGGGGTGATGGTGTCAAAGTAGCGGCGGAAGAAGCTGAAGGTCTCCCGGGCCTCCGCACGCATCTCCCGTCAAAGCGGCGTGAAAAGGGACGACCAGAGGGGTCTCTGCATCGGGTACAGGAGCGAGCCTAGGAAAGTAGGCGTAAACCCACAACTGCAAGATAAATACCAGTGCATTTATCAGATAAAGCAGAATACAGAATAGGAAGCAGAAATAGCAGAGCCGTGTGTTGTGCAGTGTATTGTGCAGAGTGTACAATGTGAGCAGTGTACAGTCAGTGTAAAGCAGAGTATGTATGTGCCGTGTGTAAAGCAGACTACAGTGTGTGCAGTGTGCAGAGTACAGAAAATAAAGAATGGAAATGAAAGGCAGAAAAAGAAATGTACCTCCCAAGCGCGCCAGTAACCCCCGAGCAACTGTCCACTGCCGCGGGAGGCTGAGCTCATTATCCGTAAAGGGTGGCCAGAGCGGCACCACCCCAGTCATAACGCAAAATGTCTCTGACATCCACCAGTGCGCTGAGAGCAGAGAGGCACTGTGTTCGCCCGGTCGGCGAAGAGAGTCGTCCCGAACAAAAACATCAGGAAGCCGCGTGCATATCTCCACGGCCTCCGGGTCATCGGAGCTGCGTCAACGAGGAGGGGCTGGACCCTGAACTGCACCTCGAACCAGGAGTACCGGACGAAGCCAGGGCGCGCGAGAGGTGGAGCCGCGCCAAGCAAGTAGACCTGAGCTGCGGTCCACTCATCCATATCGATATCAAAGGGGATCGGATCACCCCTACCCCGATGCCTGTGAGCACCGAAAATCATAAGGGGTCATCGTCATATCCCCGTCGCAAAAAGTGAAATGAATCGGTGGTGTCCCACCACCTCTCTGCCAGGGCAGCTAGAAGAGGCCTGCAAGCAGTAAGCCGGGTCAGACCCCTGCAGAATGCGCCAAAGCCGGCCTGCTCCACAATATGGCGAACTGCGTCGGGAAGCTCGCCGTACCACTCACGAGCGACGGTATTCCCATACCCGCGGATGGTATGGGAATCTCCCTGTTTTCAAACAAATAGTTGCGAAGCAGTATAAAATGTACAGTTTTGAAGAACAGTCACAATAGTGCAAATTTGGCATGCGTGCAAACTTATTCAGATTCAAACAAGTACCGGGTGCCGGTGTGCTTTTAGTAAACTACAACGTGTGATGCATCAGCTTGTTTGTGTGGTTCAGTGCAAATTCGGCATGTGTGCAAGTTTATCAGATTCAAATAGGTACCGGGTGTCGGTATTTGCAGTGGGATACAGTGTGTGCCGTGTGTTGAGTGATTCAAGGCTAGTGCAGTGTGTGTGCGTGTGTGAGCCTTAAACAGATAATCAGTTGCAAACGCGTTTGTAATCAATTACAACATACTGTGTTTCAGTGTATCAGAACTAAGCAGTTAAAGAGTGCAACCAGTTGTGACAATTGGCAGTTAACAGTTTATATCTCAGAGAAAGTAAAAACAGAGAAGGGTGTTACCTCGGAAGCGCCGAAGGATAGGTGAGAGGTCGGCTCGCGTAGGAGGAGCTCCGGGTCCAGTGCTCGGTCAAAGCTGCGAAAATGGCGAAGTCCATCCGGTGGTAGCACATGAATCGCTGGGCGGTAGGTCGCCGGGTCGAAAGGACGCTCGCTCAGCGGGAGAAGCTCGACCCCGGGATCCATCTCGTGATCCGAGGGAGTCCCGACGTGTGGAATGTCGTCGGCCATGTCGAGAATGACGGGAAATGGTCGAGGAATGAAAATCGGCTCGGAATACGAAGAGTCAACCGAAAAAGTCAACCCCGAGCGGGCCGAAAATGGTCGGAAAGGTCGGAAGATGAAAAGGCGCGGAAATGAAGAGGAAACCGAGGGGAACAAGTCCCAAAAAGGAGGAAATAGCAAAAGGAGTGCCGAAATGAAATTTCGATCGGTCGAAAATGTGCGAAACGCGATGAACTTCGCGAATCGAATGATGAAAATGGCGCGAAAACGCAAAGAAATGGCGAAATGAGGAGAGAAAAAGGCTCTAGGGAGAGAGAGAGTTGATTTTCGGCGGTGGAGAAGTGAGAAAATAGGGTTGGGAACCCTATTTTAAAACACCCGAAGCGAAAAGTCGAAACTGTCCCCGATCAGCAACTTTTGGCCGGTCGGCACTATTATGTGCCAGTCGGCACAATATTGTGCCGGTGAAACTTTTATGCAGCCGGTGGCCACCTAGTCCAGCCGGTGATGTTCCCACAGCCCTGTTTAGGCCATGTGGGTAGTTTCTGGTCTTCATAGCTCAAGAAAGTGCAAGAAAGTGAATCCCCGATGCTCAACCGGCCTCCGTTTTGACCTCAGACCGTGTCTTCTATGCGTGGCACTCAGATTCAAGCAAAGATTGTATCCTTTTGTCTTTTACAAGGTTCAAAAGTTGCCCCGTGTGCGTTGCACGCATCCATCACATTATCCGGTGCGTCGCATCGCGCCGTCTTGCACGTCCCTTGCGACTTGCATCGTTTTGCATCTTCGTGTGGCATGCGTGTCATACTTGCATTTCATTTTCCATCCAATGAGGTATGCGTGCCTCATTTTGCATTTCATTGCATCACGAGATACGCGTGCCTCGTTTTGCATTTCATTTTCCATCCAATGAGGTATGCGTGCCTCATTTTGCATTTCATTGCATCACGAGGTACGCGTGCCTCGTTTTGCATATCATTTTCCATCCAATGAGGTATGCGTGCCTCATTTTGCATTTCATTGCATCACGAGGTACGCGTGCCTCGTTTTGCATTTCATTTTCCATCCAATGAGGTATGCGTGCCTCATTTTGCATTTCATTGCATCACGAGGTACGCGTGCCTCGTTTTGCATATCATTTTCCATTCAATGAGGTATGCGTGCCTCATTTTGCATTTCATTGCATCACGAGGTACGCGTGCCTCGTTTTGCATATCATTTTCCATTCAATGAGGTATGCGTGCCTCATTTTGCATTTCATTGCATCTCGAGGTACGCATGCCTCGTTTTGCATATCATTTTCCATTCAATGAGGTATGCATGCCTCATTTTGCATTTCATTGCATCTTGAGGTACGCGTGCCTCATTTTGCATTTCATCGCATCTCGAGGTACGCGTGCTTCGTTTTGCATTTTATTTTCCGTCTAATGAGGTATGCGTGCCTCATGTCTATTTCAGTTTTGCATCTTGAGGTATGCGTGCCTCACTTGGCATTTCATTTGCATTTCGTTTTGCATTTTGCCATTTGCACCATGAGGTATGCGTGCCTCACCTTGCATCTCATTTTGCATTTCATCGCGCTATTTCGCGCACCTCATTGCATCCCCGGTCTGGCGAGACCTTAAACACGCCCGGTCTAGGAGACCTTAAATCCTCGGGAGGTGCAAGACCTTCGGTGCATTAAGATGCACACCTCATTGCATTTGGCATGCTTCTCAAAAGCCGCGTTGTTGGCGCGCATTTCAAAAACATCATGCATCATCTGCATTCAAAAAAGAGAAAACATGCATTGTCATGCATTGCATCCCCGGTCTGGCGAGACCTTAAACACGCCCGGTCTAGGAGACCTTAAATCCTCGGGAGGTGCAAGACCTTCGGTGATTTAAGATGCACACCTCATTGCATTTGGCATGCGTCTCAAAAGCCGCGTGTTGGCGCGCATTTCAAAAACATCATGCATCATCTGTATTCAAAAAAGAGAAAACATGCATTGTCATGCATTGCATCCCCGGTCTGGCGAGACCTTAAACACGCACGGTCTAGGAGACCTTAAATCCTTAGGAGGTGCAAGACCTTCATTCACGTTGTCTGAACGCATCGCGCTATTCTGCGCATCTCATGGCATGTTACATGCATTCAATTGCACCTTTTTGCACACTACGTTGTTCTGTGCATCGCGGTCTAGGAGACCTTAAATCCTCTGAAGGTGCAATTCCTTTGGTGTTTTCGTGCCCGAACGACTTCCGGTGGTCTGGTAAAGCCACCTGCCTGTTTTTGCGGTGAGTTCCTAGAAGACCAACTGGGACGGGTGTGAAAACTAGAGTTCGAACGGCTTAGCCTAGAACACAAAGGTTCGGGATTTCCGAGACTAAAGTCTGGTTTAAATACCCAGGGGTGTACCCTCGGCTTAAAATCTGTATGCAAGCCCCATAGGTTGAGGCGGCATGTTTACGCCTCAATTCTGGATACTGAACCAACCTAGTATCGCCTGTTGGTAAGATAGGGAAAGCTGCAATCATAGTCGTTGCATCATAGTGCATTGTCATGCTCATTGTAAATATTGCATATGTCATGCATTTCAAAAAAAAAAAACATGCATATGTCATGCATCATTCTAAATATTGCATATGTCATGCATTTCAAAAAACAAAAACACATGCATATGTCATGCATTTTTCTGTAAATATCCATTGTATCCATTGTAGTTGCATGCATCCACTACATCATCTTCCATTTATGGCTTGCGCCTTTCCTTGTTGAGCTTGGTCTGGTATGTGCTCATACTTTTCACGTCAAAACACAGTTCTGCATGTGTATCGCGCCTATTCCTTGATGAACTTGGTTTGAGGTAGCGGCACCTTTTCTGTGCTAGACATGGCTTGTACGTGTACATGCCCTTCCTAGGCAAAACTTGGTTTGGCCTGCGTGCCATATCCATTGTATCCATTGTAGTTGCATGCATCCACTGCATCATCTTCCATTTATGGTTTGCACCTTTCCTTGTTGAGCTTGGTCTGGTATGTGTCCATATTTTTCACGTCAAAACACAGTTCTGCATGTGTATCGCGCCTATTCCTTGATGAACTTGGTTTGAGGTTGCGGCACCTTTTCTGTGTTAGACATGGTTTGTATGTGTGCATGCCTTTCCTAAGCGAGATACAGTTTGGCCTGCGCGCCATAATCACATATTACATTGTAGTGTAATTGTTGCATCCGGCATTAGGATCATTGTTCTTTCCTCAGCGGGTCGTCACCCCACTTATGTCAATCCACCCAATACTTGTCCTGGTGTCCGTCTACATCACTCATAGTTTTGCATGTGTATCGCGCCTATTCCACGCTGGTATGTTGGTTTGAGGTTGCGGCACCTTTTCTATGGTAGACGGACTTGTTACTCCCATCAACCTATTTGACATTTGTGTGGTTTCGAATCGCTCACAATCGAATCATGATTCAATCGCTTTGCATGTAGTTCGCATAGTTCAATTGCATTGCATTATCACTTGCATTGTTTATACTTAGCTTTGTATATATGCATATCATTTGCATTCATCATTGCATTGTCATGCATGTTGCTAACCAATATCATACCTGTTAAGTTTGTTTTCTTTGCAGGCACGTATTGTATGTACGGCTCATTTGAGGCCGGTGCAACCGGACGAGCCGCACAAGTATTGTATCCTCCGAGTGAGACGTATTGAGATTGCATAATTCTCTTACATCCTTTCTGCATTGTAGTGTAGTTTGGTATATGCTAGCGTATAACTGTTGCATGCGTGCTTCATTACAGCTTTCTTTGCATGATCATAAGTTATGCTGGCTTCTTGCATTTGTCTTGCACTTTGCCCCTGCCTTCGGGCGCATACCTTGTTTGTCTTGCATGTTTGTCCAAGTCTTCGGCCTTGTCAAAAATGGGTCGTCTCTGGGCTTTGACATTCACTCCCGTCATTGTTATGACTTTCAAGTTCTGTCAAAGAGGGGCAACTGTAGACACCCCATTTTTGACCGTCCTCAAGACTTGGATGTCACCGCTTGAACACTCGGTGATTATCTATGTTTGTGTTCGTTTGGAGTTCCCGGAGGTCTCGGCTACGCGCCTTGCCTCGGGACCCTCCGAACTTGACCGTTTTTGTGTCTGGTTTTGCACCAAACCACTTGTGCTTTGCCTCAGAGGGGCAGGGAATGCCTTTGAGGCATCCCCACACACCACCGACAGTGGCTAGAGGCCACCGACTGGTTGGTGTTGCCATCGGCACTATATTGTGCCGGTCGGCACTCTTTTGTGCCGGCCGGCAGTAAATTTTGTCAAAATGACAATTTTGCCCTGCCGACTACTGTTCAGTTGCTTTTTGAGATATTTTGAGGCAGCTGCATGGCATTGGCTTCTCCTCCATACACGTGTATGGAAGGATGCCTCTCTTGTTTTGCTTAGTGACTAAGCTTACAAGATTGCCTCCTCTATAAGAGGAGGCCTTCTCTCCCTTGTTCTAGGGTTAGAAAAATTTGAAAAGGTGAAGGAAGAGCTCTGGTTTTTAGGGTTTGCTTTGGTATATCTAACCTATATCTATATCTCTTCTTCTCTTGCCCTTGTGTGTGTTTGTGTCTCATTATTGCACACAAGAACATAGTATCTCACCTTTCCTTGGTTTCTGAGGTTCCAAGAGGTTGTTCATGCTGTTCTTGACTGGTTTGAAGCTCAAGGAAGCAACAACATCAACATTTGTGAAGAAAGTCAACAAGGGTGAGAAACTTGCTTTATTTACCCCATTCTTGCACTCCATTTTTACCTATCTTTGAACTGTTTTTGTGCTTGGTGTTTAATACAAAAAAGTTCTATTTTTTAGTCCTCTTGATAGTTTATTAAGGGTGCTTTTGTGCTTTGGGGAAGTTTGGCCCCTCTTAGGCCTTGAAAGGTCTTATTTTTGTGCTATTTTGTTGAGCTCCGGGATTTTGGTGTTTGGGTCTCTTCACCACTGAAATCTTGAGGGATTTCAGTGGTGTAGATGATGCCTTGAAGTCCCAAGAAGGAGAGGGTCACCCCCTCTCCTTGTTGTCCTTGAAAAGGACAAGTTTTGGCCTCTTGAGGAAGCCTTTGTTGGTGTGTGTGTTGAGCATGTTTAGGCTGCATTTTATGTTTATTATGCCATAATATAATCATGTTGTATGTTGGTTTTGGTGCTCCATTAATGCTTAGTGTAGTTGCCATGTAATGCCTTGTAAATCCCTTAACATGTCTTAGGTTGTTAGCCTTTGTTCAAGCATGTTTTGGCCTTGACTTTGTGAAGTGTTTGTACTTATTTTGCCATGCTTTAGCTCTATCCATGGTTGTTTGGATTGATTTTGGCATGCTTAGCATAGCCTCTTTGCATTTGGCTTGTTGGCCTTAAGAGCATGAAAATATAGCATGCCTTGCTTGCATTATTTTCAATAGTTTGGAACCATTTAGCATGCTATTTCAGTCCCTTAGACATGCTTGAATGATTGCCTTGCATGCCTCTTTGAAGTTTTGAAAGCATATGTTGTATGCCTAATGATTTGGTCATTGTGTGTGCCTTGCTCTAGAGCCACTTAGATGCCATCTAGGAGGTCCCTTTTGTATGGTCTAGGGCTGCCTTGGACCTGTTTTAAGCCTTCTTGGCCTTGTGAGGTTTGGTTGGCTTAGCCATGGTTTAGGTCTCCTTTGGCTTGCCTTGGATGCTTGGACCATTTGTTGCATGCTTAGTCTATTTTGTTGCTTGGTTTGGTACCATGTCCAACATGATTATAAAGCTTATATATGCATGTTAATATGTCCATGTTAGCCTCTTTTAAGCGTTCTTAAGAGTTGCTTGTTTATGCCTAAGTGTTGGATTATGTATGCTTGCATGTGTGCATGTGTTGCATATATCTTAGCCTTCACTTCTATGGCGTTTGGCCACTGATTTTAGGCTTATTTAGGGCTGTCTAACCTATGTGCAAGTCCATCCTCTTATTGCTCGCATATGCTCCTTGAGTGTTGTAATGTATTGGTAAGTAAATGCATGTTAGGACTAACATGATTGAATGAAGTCACATGCTTGTTTGCATGCTTGGACACCCACATTACACCTTGCATACTTGATGGTTGACATTGGTGTTTCATGCCTTGTATGTTTGTTCGCTTGTATGCTCCTTTGGATTGGCATGATTGCATACTAGTTGACATGTCTAGGATTGCATCACATAAACATGCATGCTCTACCTCTTGACCAAGTCATGATAGAGGCTTAGCACCCTTGTGTGTTTGTTTGGTTCGCATGCATTTGAAATAGAAGTTGCACACTTGGTTCTTTGGGCCATCATGCATGGAAATGCGTGATTGGTGGTCCGAGAATCGAGGCACATGCCCCTTTGAGTCACAAGTATGATAAGGGGCATGATTGGTGCACACATTGTTGGAATTACATTGCCATGCAAGATTTTGCCCTCTGCTGCTGTGAGTTGCAGGTTCTGCAGACATTCAGTGCCGATCGGCAACATTTGGTGCCGGCCGGCATTAAATTATCAGCCGATGAGTTCATCTTGTGCCGGTGGCCACATACTTCAGCTGGTGGTGTCTGCCCTCAGCCGGTGATATCCCCCAGTGCCTTGAGAAGTAGTTCTAAGACTTTGGCAGTTTTCAGAAAGGCAGAGCAGGGAAAACAGAGGCAGTCGAGGCATGGCAGTGCCATTCCGAGCAAGACCCGAGCACGTGCTGCATTTGGCTCTCCTCCCGAGGCGGCTTACCTTTTTTTTTTTCTCTTAGTTTAGTTAGTTTGTCAACTAATTAGGCTATTTGTAATATTTAATTAGCTTGCGTAGTTAATTATTTGTATTATTCTTTTGGTCCCTCCGAGTGAGGGCGTGTTTGTAATAAGTGTGGGTGAGTGGTTTGTATGTTTTCCAACCCCACGTCTTTCTTCCCTTTTATTTACCTGCTTATGATGGTAGATTAGGGCACGTCTATTTTAGCATACCTTATGCAATGCATGCGTGCATCCATGCATTTGTCTAAACATGCACCGGGTTCAGTACATCATACAAACTGCATTGTATTTTCAATTCCAACTTGAATACGTGCATCAAATGATTGCATTTCAAGTGCCATTTTAGGGTTAGCTGAGCCTACTCTAAATTGCATCCTTTCCTGTGTTGCATTAGCCATTTAACATGAACTAGGACATGCATGCTTGGTAACTAGTTTCTTGTTTTGGCACGGAGCACGATGTAAGTATTTTACGCTTTAGCATGCCACATGCGTGTGAATGTTGCCATGATAGTATGCTTACCATGCGGCTAAGTGCTTACGTGATATTACTGTCTGAATGCCTGTGGGTGGAGGTTGGATTGCTTGAGTTGGGAAAACTCGTTGAAATCCGTGTTTTAGCCTACTTGCGAGTAGCAAATTCCAAAGCATTTTCAAAACAAACGGATATGCAATGATTATTTCCGAATTAGGTAATCTAGTCTATACTTGTTTGCTGTGCGCATAACGTAGTAATTCTAGGCTAATAACCGGAATAAGAACATGTAATGTTTTCAAAATCGGATATCACGGTTAGTAGAGGCCGGTCTTCGGACCGGGCGAAAGGGGGTGCTCATAGCTGACCTTCCCCGATCGTACCCAAGCTCCCGAGCCAAGACATTTGGTGATGACAGACACGTGGCCTTCGGCACCGAGTCAGGGTTTCCTAAATTTCCCATTTTAAAAATATTTAGGTGGCGACTCTGTAATCCGGCAAAGCAGTCCATGTTTGGCACTACTTTTCAAAAATCTGTTTTTCTTCAAAACGATTTGCCGGATTTGGACTCTTTGGTTCAGATTTAGAACCGTGACACAAATTGAGTCCGAACTATAGCGAGGTCCCCTCGCGGGCGTGCTACAGTTTCTGGCGACTCTGCTGGGGAGTTTAGAGAGCTTGACTCGAACTCGTGATATCCTGTTTTGATTTCGTTTATGTGTCTCTTTGCATTGCATGTGCATTGGTGCGCTTAGGACACCGTGTTTGCCATCTGCCATTCCTGAACGGTTTGCTGGAGGCTTGTCTTGTCAAGGCATGACCATAAGGCTGACCGGTTATGGGCTCTGACAGCATGGGAACACAAACCCCGGTTTTACCGGGGCACCCTTTTCGACCATTCGACCTAGTGCATATTCGGATCCATAGTGACCATTCCAAACTAGGACAGGTTGCTTACCCGATTTTAGGTTGTTTGAAACCGCTGTGTGCGTAGTGAAACCCTAGCTCCTGACAAAATAGGATAGGGAAACCCTACCCCCAACATAGGGGTGTATTGGTTCTCTTCTACCTGTTATGTGCTTTTAGAGTTTATCTCTGCAGGGAAACGCATATATCAGTTTGCAAAGTTTGAGCATCCGGCCTGCGGGCACCAGTATCAGTACTTTGAGAATCAGTTGTGTCTGCGGGTATCAGTTCAGTTTTGAACAGTGATTCTGGGGAACAGTGATCAGTAGTAGAGTGCAGTTGATCGACTACACCCGTGTTTGATCTGTTTGGGGCTGAAATGCTGTTTGTTTTCCGTTTCAGTTCAGAGATTCAGAGAGTTGATCGAGAATAACTAGTGTCTTCTCCTTGCTGAGGCAGGACTTAGCATGACGCAGAATTCAGAAGAGATCGTGGTCATGACGGCCGCGTTGGATCAAGGAATCACCCTACACGATGAGACTACTGTTGATATGCCGTATCCACCTAGATCGCCGGTTGCGCACCCAGTTTGGGCCCCTCAACTATATCAGGCTCGCGAGCCTACTACATTTGAACTAATGGGAATGATAGGTGATCTTCAAAGATCGAGACGGATCTCGCCTATGGAATGTCAGTTTCACCGCCAGCCGCACCGTATGCCGGAGCTTTGTACCCCAGGAGCCCCCGTTGTTGGGCGAATTGTTATTGAACTTAGTCAACCAGAGATGGCCTCCAGTTATAACAATGACATGTCAGTGTCAACTCAAACCTGATCAGGCCGAGGCCAGAGGGAAGACAAGATGAGCAGATGCTACCCTATCGAACAACTGCTGCGGGCAGTCGAGGCTTTGAAAGCCGCAGGGATGAACAAGCAACAGATATCTGCAGTTGTGACAAAAACTGTGGAGGATGCTTTCCCACTCCGCCTGAGGGCAGTTCCAGTCAATCAGAGAACCGGGATAGGCCCCGTCATGCCAAGACAGTCTTCCCGCTCCCAACCCTGCATCCGGAAAAATCAAAAATCCAAGGTCGCACCCGCCGATCCGTTCGCTAGTGCATCTAGCAAGAGTGCTCAGGCCCCGAAGTACCTGCCCCGAGGGCACAGGGTCTTCCACCCTCTCTACATGCCTTTGTCTAGGGCACTTTTGATTTTGGCCAAAAAGGGGCATCTTAAACCCTTAGAGCCCCGACCCTTGCCGAAGAATCTCCCTGCCACACATGATGCTTCCCTGTACTGTGCGTACCACCAGCAGACTGGCCATGCCACTGATAATTGCTTCCGCCTCCGCCATGAGGTACAAGATTTGATTGACAACGAGGTTATCCTCCCGCCTACCTCAACAAAGTCCGTCACCACTCAGTTGTTGGATTTCGAGGATACAGATACTGCGAGTATGTAATCAGAAGGTGAACCGCCTGCGGGCCATGTCTGGTACATTTTTGGATGCGGCGTTTGGCACGCATTTTTGAGCATCTGCCGACGCTAGTTTTGCAAATTCTGACTTGGGTGTCGAGTCAGTCGTTTGTTTTTGTCTTGAGTCTGTCTCATTGTTTTGAGTCAGTCCTTTTGCTTAAGGGTCTGTCTAATTGTAATGAGTCAGTCCCTCTTGTATAGAATACCAGGTGATTTCGGGGTTGTTACCTCAAACACCGTTTTGTCTTATAAATAGTTGTTTTTGCTTTTTGAGTCTGTTTCTGCCGAGGAGCCAGTTATGCCAACAAATCTGAATGAAACAGCTGTGGCTATCACGTTCCGTACTTGTTGCTATTTGAGTCAGCCTTGCCAGAGAATGTGAATGGAACGACAGTGCGTACCGCCTGCTCTCTTGTGCCTTGAACATCGTCGTAATGACCTAAGCTTTTCTTAAAAACCCTTTTTTTCAAACACTGCGGTGATAAAAACGAAGAGGAAGTAATTCCTCGGGTTTTGTAAAATTTTGATCATTTTGAGAGAAAGAGAGGCATGTTAAGCTTTTAATGAATGAAATCATGCTTGTCGGCGTGAGTACTGAGAAGGATCCTGGTCCGATCCAGACTGGTTCCACACTGTCTTCAACACGAGCGATTTGTCGCTTTCTTAAAAACTTCCAAAAACAAAATGTTTTGCGCAGCCTCGCAAAGACCTGTGTGGAATCGCTCTTGAGATTGTGTAGCCCAGGATCGCTCTCAGCCTCAAGATTCAATTTATCTGTTGCAAACTGGAATCCGTTCAAAACATTCAACAGTGCCATGAAACGCCTGTATGGCCCATTTTGAAGCAGCCCTCGAGCAAGAGGCACCAAAGTCAGATTAAGAGATCAGATCCCACCCAAGAGCTCGTGAAGCAACCGTGATGGACTTTTCTGCAAATCAACACAACCGCACTCTCCTGGATACAGAGAGGCTTCAATCTCAAAACCATTTGGCATGGGCTTGCTACACTTTTTACCCTTTGAGAGGCTCGCTGGGCCGAAAACCCGGAAGGGCGACCCAGGCAAAAGTTAGAGCAAAGAAAAAAAGAAAGAAAGACAAAAAGAAAATACAAAAAAGAGAAAAAGAAAAGAAAGAATAAAAAGAAAAAAAAAGAAAAGAGAAAGAAGAAAGAACAAGCTCGCAAGGTCGAAAACCCGCATTGGGCACCTTGGCAAAAGTTAGAGCCTAAACAGTGAAGGTTAAAATACCCGAGTGTACCTTAACCGGAACTACGTAAGGCTTGATTCCCATGTTTGGGATACGTAGGCAACTTCATCTTGAAGTCCAGCCCCCAACGCTTCCATAGCGTCTCAGTCCATGTCATGGTTTTGATCACTTTTGCCTCCTCTAATCCAACGTCTCGACTGCAGCAACCGGGAGCTACGTGATCAACTTCCTCGAAGTCCAAACCACCAACACCTTCCAGGTGACTGTGTCCATATATTGATTCAAACCGTCTTCGTCTCCTCCGCGTCCGATCGTCATCAACAAGGACTGGCTTACAATGTGCCGCGGCATCATCCAAACAAGGGGCAACTTTCCGTTGCCATACATGCCATAAGTTGCCCTGAGTTACCGCCCAAACCAGGGGCAACTTTCTGTTGCCTTCCCCCTTTAAGCCAGGGGCAATTTTTCCATCCCTCCGATCCGAGGTTGCATATCTCGAGGGTAAGTTCCGCGCTCGTTGAGCGTTGACTGTTTGTAAAAGTAATTTTTGGAAATTTTCACTGAGGTTGACTTATTTGCTCGAAAACTATTTCATTTTTCAAATTGGACCATGTTTGGACCCAAAAGGAGAATCTTCAGTGCTCACAGCCAGATTCGCATGATTTTCAAATCAAAAATCGAATGAGTGTGTTAATCTGACTCTCATTTTGATCAAAACTGTTTTAGGAAGAAAACAAAAAATGGTCAAAGTGACGAATTAGGGACACAGTAGAGTCAGGTCTTCTGTCTTTCCCCCGTCAACATACTCGCCGGAAAGGCGCTCCATTTATCAGAAGAAATAGCCGTGAGCTAACAGTGTTGGGCGTGAACCTGTGACTTTCTATTCATCCATCAATCACCCTGGGGAGGGATGAAAAAATGAGAGAATAAAGAATAGAGAGGAGTAAGTTGAGAGAAAAGTAAGAAAAGGGTTTTGAGAGGAAAACCGAGCCTGAGGGCCGAGTGATGTGAGTATCACAAATCAGAAAGGGTGGGAAATACCCGGAGGAATTGGCTCCTCGAGATTGAGGTCTTTTGTAAACATGTCCGTGTGTCGTGTCTTTTGATTTGTCGGTCTCGATTTTGGCTTTGAGTCTTTTCCGAGTGTGTCTCGTTGTGTTCAGGTCGTGTGCCTTTTGTTTCTCTGTTTGAGTCTGTCTCGCTGTGTTCTGTGGTAGGCTCGATACCCCGGTTGAAACCCTTCTTTTTCAAAAAATCGTTTGTGCTCAGAATGCTGTGCCATTCTCTACATTCGTGCGAAGCAAGAGAAAAAAGGGAAAATTTGGGACATCCGAGTGTGTTTCAACTGCAACCGTGTCAGTTTTGTGATCCGTCTTGTCAGATTGGGTTATTTGTTCAGGGTTTGCTGTGTGCAGAATGAACCAAGTGCTGTGTTATGAGCTGTATGCAGATCAATCCCCAGTAGAGTATGGGCTGTATTATAGTTTGAGTAGTGCTTTGTATGAGTTGTTTGCTGTTAGTTGGTTGGTTATCCGATTATCACAGTGCAAGTGCTCAATTACAATATTCACTTTTAGACAACAGATCAATATCATTTACATTTGAGGTGTAATATGATGCAATACAGTGCAAGGTATGAAATATACACAAATGTAAACACTTTTTCAGACAAAAAGTTTGTTTCATTTCATATCATCTTTTCAAGTACATAAGTTTTGGAAACAAAATCTGCCTGCGGCAGTACAAAGTACCCTAACTACTAACAAAAGGGGAAAATGCAAAAAAAAAAAAAAAAGCAAAATCTGTATCAATGTCAAAATGGCTCCGCAGCCATCAATCTGTCCTGGTCCTCTTCCTGGACGAAGGTCCAGGAGCGTCATCAACAGGGGCACCACCAGGGGCATCACCGTCTGAGCTCGAGTCCGAGCCATCCTCAGTCTCCTCCGCCTCTGTCTCTGCCTCAGACTCATCATCCGGAACCGGAGCCCGCGAGCTGCTCCCGACATGAGGGCGCCCCCCTCTGGTGCGGGGATATGCTCTGCCATCCCGAGTAGAAATGGGAGGTCCAGCCGGAGCGCCGCCCACCGGAGGAATCTGGAAGGGAGGCTGAAAAAGCATGAAAGGTGAACACATCAGAGTATGTGAATGCCGTGAGCAGTTTATCAGTGCAGAATGCAGTGTATGAGTACAGTGTATGTGAATGTCGTGAGCAGTTTATCAGTGCAGAATGCAGTGTATGAGTATAGTGTATGTGAATGCCGTGAGCAGTGAATCAGTGCAGAATACAGTGTATGAGTATAGTGTGCAGATGCCGTGAGCAGTTTATCAGATGTTGTGTTGTGCATCAGATTATGTAAAGCAGTTTGTGTATGGTTTGAGGCTGTGGTCAGGAACGACATACCGGAATGCTGTAGAGGGCTAGGAGGTCGAATGTCCGCTGTAGCATCAATCATCATGGAGGCATTCATCTCCAATGACTGCCGGGTGTACTCAGAAGACGCCTGCAAAAGTATCAGATGCATCAATATTCTGTGGAATATCAAATAAACTGAAATGAAATAACAGTGCAAGACGAAGAATGCAGTAATACATACCGGAGGCAAGTCGGGGACACCGACAAACTCGTGGTCAGCTGGTGGAGGAGCAAAGGGGATCTGATAGGTCGCCCCACCCTGTCCTCGAAAGTCAAAGCAGCGGGCAGAGCAGGCCAACCGGTCCCTCGCCCTCGCTGAACTCCACCCCGCCGGACTCGAGCCCTCCTCGGCGCTCCCCCTCCAGCTCCTGCTCCAGCCGCTGGCGCTGCTGGTCCCCCTCTCTCTCTCTGGCGGCCGCCGCTCAGAGGTCGCATGAATGAAGGTCCGGACGTACTCCGAGTAATCGCCCTCGCCTCGGAAGCCGTCTGGCTCCCAGCCGATAGTATAGTCCGCCATCTGCTCGGCAGTGAATCGCTCAGTATCCCGCATGTGCTCAGGAGGGTGCACCGGGACTATCTGCTCAGGTAAGCCTAGGGTCTGGCGCAGGAAACGCTCACCCAGGTACCAAGCTCGACAGACCGGGCCCTCGAGCAGAATCCGGTAACGTGAGGTCTCATCTGCGCTGGCAAACCGATCTCGCGCCACGGCTGGCAGTGGGGCCCAAGGCCGCCAGGTGATCTGAAAATGAAATACAATTTGTTACCTACTGTTATGGCTAATATACAGTGGAAAGGCGAAGCTTAAATGAACTGCAAGTAAAACATACCTCGGCAGGGGTGATGGTGTCAAAGTAGCGGCGGAAGAAGCTGAAGGTCTCCCGGGGCCTCCGCACGCATCTCCCGTCACAGCGGCGTGAGAAAGGGACGACCAGAGGGGTCTCTGCATCGGGTACAGGAGCGAGCCTAGGAAAGTAGGCGTAAACCCACAACTGCAAGATAAATACCAGCGCAGTTATCAGATAAAGCAGAATACAGAATAGGAAGCAGAAATAGCAGAGCCGTGTGTTGTGCAGTGTATTGTGCAGAGTGTACAGTGTGAGCAGTGTACAGTCAGTGTAAAGCAGAGTATGTATGTGCCGTGTGTACAGTATACAGCAAGTGTAAAGCAGACTACAGTGTGTGCAGTGTGCAGAGTACAGAAAATAAAGAATGGAAATGAAAGGCAGAAAAAGAAATGTACCTCCCAAGCGCGCCAGTAACCCCCGAGCAACTGTCCACTGCCGTGGGAGGCTGAGCTCATGTATCCGTAAAGGGTGGCCAGAGCGGCACCACCCCAGTCATAACGCAAAATGTCTCTGACATCCACTAGTGCATTGAGGAGACAGAGAGGCACTGTGTTCGCCCGGTCGGCGAAGAGAGTCATCCCGAACAAAAACATCAGGAAGCCGCGTACATATCTCTCCACGGCCTCCGGGGTCATCGGAGCTGTGTCAACGAGGAGGGGCTGGACCCTGAACTGCACCTCGAACCAGGAGTACCGGACGAAGCCAGGGCGCGCGAGAGGTGGAGCCGCGCCAAGTAAGTAGACCTGAGCTGCGGTCCACTCATCCATATCGATATCAAAGGGGATCGGATCACCCCCTACCCCGATGCCTGTGAGCACCAAAAAATCATAAGGGGTCATCGTCATATCCCCGGTCGCAGAAAAGTGGAATGAATCGGTGGTGTCCCACCACCTCTCTGCCAGGGCAGCTAGAAGAGGCCTGCAAGCAGTAAGCCGGGTCAGACCCCTGCAGAATGCGCCAAAGCCGGCCTGCTCTACAATATGGCGAACTGCATCGGGAAGCTCGCCGTACCACTCACGAGCGACGGTATTCCCATACCCGCGGATGGTATGGGAATCTCCCTGTTTTCAAACAAATAGTTGCGAAGCAGTATAAAATGTACAGTTTTGAAGAGACAGTCACAATTAGTGCAAATTTGGCATGCGTGCAAACTTATTCAGATTCAAACAAGTACCGGGTGCCGGTGTGCTTTTAGTAAACTACAACTTGTGATGCGTCAGCGTGTTTGTGTGGTTCAGTGCAAATTCGGCATGTGTGCAAGTTTATCAGATTCAAATAGGTACCGGGTGTCGGTATTTGTAGTGGGATACAGTGTGTGCCGTGTGTTGAGTGATTCAAGGCTAGTGCAGTGTGTGTGTGTAACACGCCCGCGGGCGGGGGGGGGCCTCGCTACAGCTCGGACTCTCCTTTTGTGTTGCGGTTATAAATCTGAACCAAAGAGTCCAACTCTGGCAAATCGTTTTGAAGAAAAACAGATTTTTTGAAAAGTAGTGCCAAACATGGACTGCTTTGCCAGATTACAGAGTCGCCACCTAAATATTTTTTTAATGGGGGAATTTAGGAAACCCTGACTCGGTGCCGAAGGCCACGTGTCCGTCATCACCAAATGTCTTGCCTCGGGAGCTTGGGTACGATCGGGGAAGGTCAGCTATAAGCACCCCCTTTCGCCCGGTCCGAAGACCGGCCTCTACTAACCGTGATATCCGATTTTGAAAACATTACGTGTTCTTATTCCAATTATTAACCTAGAATTACTATGTTATGCGCACAGCAAATAAGTATAGACTAGATTGCCTAATTTGGAAACAAGCATTGCATATCCGTTTGTTTTGAAAAGCGTTTCGGGTTTGTTACTCGCAAGTAGGCTAAAATACGGATTTCAATGAGTTATTCCAACTCAAGCAATCCAACCTCCACCCACAGGCATTCAAACAGTTTATCTCACATAAGCATTTAGCTGCATGGTAAGCATACTGTCATGGCAACATTCACACGCATGCGAGATACTAAAGCATAAAATACTTACATCGTACTCCGCGCCAAAACAAGGAACTAATTAGCAAACATGCGTGTCCTAGTTCATGTTAGAGTGGCTAATGCAACACAGGCAAGGATGCAATTTAGAGTAGGCTTGGCTAACCCTAAAATGGCATGTGAAATGCTACAACTATCACGTATCCAATTTGGAATTGAAAGTACGATGCAGTTTGTATGATGTACCGAGCCCGGTGCATGTTTAACAAATGCATGGATGCACGCATGCATTGCATAAGGTATGCTAATTTTAAATATGCCCTAATCTACCATCGTAAGCAGGTAAATAAAAGGGAGGAAAGAAGTGGGGGTTGGAAGACATACACACACCCACGCACACTTATTACAGATTTGCCCTCGCTCGAAAGGACCGAAAGAATAATACAAATAATTAACTACGCAAGCTAATTAAATTACAAAACCCATTAAATTAAGCAGATTAATTAATCTAATTAAAGTAGTAAACCCCTCGGGGAGAGGGCCAGATGCGGCGCGTGTTCGGGACTTGCTCGGAATCGCGCTACCATGCAAAGTCTGCCTCTGTTTTCCCTGCTTTCCTCCTCTGAAGACTGCCAAAGTCTCAAAACTACCTCTCAAGGCACAGGGGGATACCACCGGCTGAGGGGAAACACCACCGGCTGAAGTATGTTTCCACCGGCACAAAATTCATCCATCGGCCACCAATATACTGCCGGTCGGCACTAAATGCTGCCGGCCGGCACTGAATGTCTGCAGAACCTGCAACTCACAGCAGCAGAGGGCAACAACTTGCATGGCAATGCAATTCAAGCAATTTATGCACCAAACACACTCCTTATCATGTGAATGACTCAAAGGAGCGTGTGCCTCGATTCTCGGGCCACCAATCACGCATTTTCATGCATGATGGCCTAAAGAACCAAGTATGCAACTTTATCTCAAATGCATGCAAACCAAACAAACATAAAAGGGTGCCAAACCTCTATCATGCTCATCTCAAAAGGTCAAGCATGTGCATTGATGTAATGCAATCTTAAACATGTTAGCTAGCATGCAACATGGACAATGTAATGTACTTGTGCAAGACATACAAGCCAACATGAGATAAGCATGCGAGCAAACAAATGATGGCCTTAAACATGACTTAGGCAACTCTAGATAGTCCTAAAATCAGTGTCCAAAGTGCCCAAAAATGAAGGCCAACACACACACACACATGCATATGTTAAGACTAAACACTTAGGCACTAAGTAAGCAACCCTCAAGCATACTTGAAAGAGAATATCATGGACACTTAGCATGCATCATAAGCTTTGAAAATCATGTTATAGAAGGTTCCAAACCAACTAAATAAACCAAGTGAAGCATGCAAGAAGGCCCAAGCACTTAGGGCTCATCAAAGAGGTAATGAACTACACTTAACACGACCATACATAGCATGCATTGGGCGACCAAAAACAGAGTTTTAACACATAAAACTAAGTCCAAAAGACCACCTAGATGGCATCTAATGGCTCAAATTCAAAGGCATGCATAATGACCAAAACAAAGGGCATGTAACACATGCTTTCAAAGCAATAAAGAGGCGACTTAGGCAAGCATATGGGCATGCCAAAGGGACTGATATTACACGTTGGGTGGTTCCAAACCACCAAAACGATGCAAGCAACGCATGCTACACATTGACACACTTGAGGCATACAAGCCCTACAAGCCATAAATGCAAAGGAGCTATACTAAGCATGCCAAAATCAATCCAAACGACTATGGATAGACCTAAAGCATGGCAAAATAAGCACAAAACATTCATGAATCTAAACCTAAAGCATGCTCAAATTAGGGCTAACAACCTAAGGCATATTAAGGCAATACAAAGCATTACATGGCACCTATGCTAAGCATGCATAAGGGACCAAAACCAACTTAACACAAAGTTATAACATGGCAATATAAGCATAAAATATAGCCATGGCATGCTCAAACACACACTCGAACATAAGGCTCCCTAAGAGACCAAAACTTGCCCTTTTCAAGGACATCAAGGAGAGGGGGTGGCCCTCTCCTTCTTGGGACTTCAAAGCATCATCTTCACCACTGAAATCCCTCGAGATTTCAGTGGTGAAGAGACCTCAACACCAAAATCCCTGAGCTCTCACAAAATAGCACAAAATGAGGTCTTTTCAAGGTCTAAGGGTGGTCAAACCCTCCCAAAGCACAAAACACTCTTAACCAACAATAAAGAGGACCAAAAAACAGAACTTTTATGTGTTGATCACCAAGCACAAAAACAGTTCTAAGCTATGTAAAAATGGAGTGCAAAAATGGGGTAAAAAGGGGTAGTTTTTACCCTTGAAGACCACCTTCACAAAGGTCGATGTTGTTGCTTCCTTGAGCTCAAATCCAACCAAAAACTCCAAGAACCAGCCCCTAGAACCTCAGTAACCAAAGGAAGGTGAAACACTAGGTGTTGATAAGCAATAGTAAGTCACAAACACCTAGTGTACAAATAAGAGGGAAGAAGAGATGGGATGGATACAAAACTTCTAACCTAAAACCAGAGCTTCTTCTCTGTCTAAAATGTCTAAAAAACTAAACTCCTTCCAACCTTGAGCCAAGAGGAGGAAGGGTCCTCTTATAGGCAACTAAACTTACAAGTTAAGCTAACCAAGAGGCTCATCCCTCCATACACGTGTATGGAGGGGAAACAAATGCTATAAAGCTGTCTGAAAATATCTCCAAAAACAACTGTAAAGTAGTCGGCAGGGCAAAATGGTCATTTTGCCGAAATTGACTGCCGACCGGCACAAAAGAGTGCCGACCGGCACAATATAGTGCCAATGGAAACACCAACCAGCCGGTGGCCTCTAGCCACTGCCGGTGGTGTGTGGGGATGCCTCACAAGGCATTCCCTGCCCTTCCAAGGCAAAGCACAAGTGTTTGGTGCAAAACCAGACACAAAACGGTCAAGTTCGGAGATCCTGAGGCAAGGCGCGTAGCCGAGAACTCCGGGAACTCCAAACGAACACGAACATGGATAATCACCGAGTGTTCCAACGGTGACGTCCAAGTCTTGAGGACGGTCAAAAATGGGGTGTCTACAGTGTGCGTGTGTGAGCCTTAAACAGATAATCAGTTGCAAACGCGTTTGTAATCAATTACAACATACTGTGTTTCAGTGTATCAGAACTAAGCAGTTAAAGAGTGCAACCAGTTGTGACAATTGGCAGTTAACAGTTCTATATTGCAGAAAGTAAAACAGAGAAGGGTGTTACCTCAGAAGCGCCGAAGGATAGGTGAGAGGTCGGCTCGCGTAGGAGGAGCTCTGGGTCCAGTGCTCGGTCAAAGCTGCGAAAATGGCGAAGTCCATCCGACGGTAGCACATGAATCGCTGGGCGGTAGGTCGCCGGGTCGAAAGGACGCTCGCTCAGCGGGAGAAGCTCGACCCCGGGATCCATCTCGTGATCCGAGGGAGTCCCGACGTGTGGAATGTCGTCGGCCATGTCGAGAATGACGGGAAATGGTCGAGGAATGAAAATTGGCTCGGAATACGAAGAGTCAACCGAAAAAGTCAACCCCGAGCGGGCCGAAAATGGCCGGAAAGACCGGAAGATGAAAAGGCGCGGAAATGAAGAGGAAACCGAGGGGAACAAGTCCCGAAAATGAGGAAATAGCAAAAGGAGTGCCGAAATGAAATTTCGATCGGTCAAAAATGTGCGAAACGCGATGAACTTCGCGAATCGAATGATGAAAATGGCGCAAAAACGTAAAGAAATGGCGAAATGAGGAGAGAAAAAGGCTCTAGGGAGAGAGAGAGTTGATTTTCGGCGGTGGAGAAGTGAGAAAATAGGGTTGGGAACCCTATTTTAAAACACCCGAAGCGAAAAGTCGAAACTGTCCCCGATCAGCAACTTTTGGCCGGTCGGCACAATATTGTGCCGGTGAAACTTTTATGCAGCCGGTGGCCAGCCGGTGGCCACCTAGTCCAGCCGGTGATGTTCCCACAACCCTGTTTAGGCCATGTGGGTAGTTTCTGGTCTTCATAGCTCAAGAAAGTGCAAGAAAGTGAATCCCCGATGCTCAACCGGCCTCCGTTTTGACCTCGGACCGTGTCTTCTATGCGTGGCACTCAGATTCAAGCAAAGATTGTATCCTTTTGTATCCTTTTGTCTTTTACAAGGTTCAAAAGTTGCCCCGTGTGCGTTGCACGCATCCATCACATTATCCGGTGCGTCGCATCGCGCCGTCTTGCACGTCCCTTGCGACTTGCATCGTTTTGCATCTTCGTGTGGCATGCGTGTCATACTTGCATTTCATTTTCCATCCAATGAGGTATGCGTGCCTCATTTTGCATTTCATTGCATCACGAGGTACGCGTGCCTCGTTTTGCATTTCATTTTCCATCCAATGAGGTATGCGTGCCACATTTTGCATTTCATTTCATCACGAGGTACGCGTGCCTCGTTTTGCATATCATTTTCCATCCAATGAGGTATGCGTGCCTCATTTTGCATTTCATTGCATCACGAGGTACGCGTGCCTCGTTTTGCATTTCATTTTCCATCCAATGAGGTATGCGTGCCTCATTTTGCATTTCATTGCATCACGAGGTACGCGTGCCTCGTTTTGCATATCATTTTCCATTCAATGAGGTATGCGTGCCTCATTTTGCATTTCATTGCATCTCGAGGTACGCGTGCCTCGTTTTGCATTTCATTTTCCATCCAATGAGGTATGCGTGCCTCATTTTGCATTTCATTGCATCACGAGGTACGCGTGCCTCGTTTTGCATATCATTTTCCATTCAATGAGGTATGCGTGCCTCATTTTGCATTTCATTGCATCACGAGGTACGCGTGCCTCGTTTTGCATATCATTTTCCATTCAATGAGGTATGCGTGGCTCATTTTGCATTTCATTGCATCTGGAGGTACGCGTGTCTCGTTTTGCATATCATTTTCCATTCAATGAGGTATGCGTGCCTCATTTTGCATTTCATTGCATCTCGAGGTACGCGTGCCTCATTTTGCATTTCATCGCATCTCGAGGTACGCGTGCTTCGCTTTGCATTTTATTTTCCGTCTAATGAGGTATGCGTGCCTCATGTCTATTTCAGTTTTGCATCTTGAGGTATGCGTGCCTCACTTGGCATTTCATTTGCATTTCGTTTTGCATTTTGCCATTTTGCATCCATGAGGTATGCGTGCCTCACCTTGCATCTCATTTTGCATTTCATCGCGCTATTTCGCGCACCTCATTGCATCCCCGGTCTGGCGAGACCTTAAACACGCCCGGTCTAGGAGACCTTAAATCCTCGGGAGGTGCAAGACCTTCGGTGCATTAAGATGCACACCTCATTGCATTTGGCATGCGTCTCAAAAGCCGCGTGTTGGCGCGCATTTCAAAAACATCATGCATCATCTGCATTCAAAAAAGAGAAAACATGCATTGTCATGCATTGCATCCCCGGTCTGGCGAGACCTTAAACACGCCCGGTCTAGGAGACCTTAAATCCTCGGGAGGTGCAAGACCTTCGGTGCATTAAGATGCACACCTCATTGCATTTGGCATGCGTCTCAAAAGCCGCGTGCTGGCGCGCATTTCAAAAACATCATGCATCATCTGCATTCAAAAAAGAGAAAACATGCATTGTCATGCATTGCATCCCCGGTCTAGCGAGACCTTAAACACGCACGGTCTAGGAGACCTTAAATCCTTAGGAGGTGCAAGATCTTCATTCACGTTGTCTGAACGCATCGCGCTATTCTGCGCATCTCATGGCATTTTACATGCATTCAATTGCACCTTTTTGCACACTACATTGTTCTGTGCATCGCGGTCTAGGAGACCTTAAATCCTCTGAAGGTGCAATTCCTTTGGTGTTTGTCGTGCCCGAACGACTTCCGGTGGTCTGGTAAAGCCACCTGCCTGTTTTTGCGGTGAGTTCCTAGAAGACCAACTGGGACGGTGAAAACTAGAGTTCGAACGGCTTATGCCTAGAACACAAAGGTTCGGGATTTCCGAGACTAAAGTCTGGTTTAAATACCCAGGGGGTGTACCCTCGGCTTAAAATCTGTATGCAAGCCCCATAGGTTGAGGCGGCATGTTTACGCCTCAATTCTGGATACTGAACCAACCTAGTATATCGCCCTGTTGGTAAGATAGGGAAAGCTGCAATCATAGTCGTTGCATCATAGTGCATTGTCATGCATCATTTGTAAATATTGCATATGTCGTGCATTTCAAAAAAAAAAACATGCATATGTCATGCATCATTCTAAATATTGCATATGTCATGCATTTCAAAAAACAAAAACACATGCATATGTCATGCATTTTCTGTAAATATCCATTGTATCCATTGTAGTTGCATGCATCCACTGCATCATCTTCCATTTATGGCTTGCGCCTTTCCTTGTTGAGCTTGGTCTGGTATGTGCTCATACTTTTCACGTCAAAACACAGTTCTGCATGTGTATCGCGCCTATTCCTTGATGAACTTGGTTTGAGGTAGCGGCACCTTTTCTGTGCTAGACATGGCTTGTACGTGTACATGCCCTTCCTAGGCAAAACTTGGTTTGGCCTGCGTGCCATATCCATTGTATCCATTGTAGTTGCATGCATCCACTGCATCATCTTCCATTTATGGTTTGCACCTTTCCTTGTTGAGCTTGGTCTGGTATGTGTCCATATTTTTCACGTCAAAACACAGTTCTGCATGTGTATCACGCCTATTCCTTGATGAACTTGGTTTGAGGTTGCGGCACCTTTTCTGTGTTAGACATGGTTTGTATGTGTGCATGCCTTTCGTAAGCGAGATACGGTTTGGCCTGCGCGCCATAATCACATATTACATTGTAGTGTAATTGTTGCATCCGGCATTAGGATCATTGTTCTTTCCTCAGCGGGTCGTCACCCCACTTATGTCAATCCACCCAATACTTGTCCTGGTGTCCGTCTACATCACTCATAGTTCTGCATGTGTATCGCGCCTATTCCATGCTGGTATGTTGGTTTGAGGTTGCGGCACCTTTTCTATGGTAGACGGACTTGTTACTCCCATCAACCTATTTGACATTTGTGTGGTTTCGAATCGCTCACGATCGAATCATGATTCAATCGCTTTGCATGTAGTTTGCATAGTTTCAATTGCATTGCATTATCACTTGCATTGTTTATACTTAGCTTTGTATATATTGCATATCATTTTGCATTCATCATTGCATTGTCATGCATGTTGCTAACAATATCATACCTGTTAAGTTTGTTTTCTTTGCAGGCACGATATTGTATGTACGGCTCATTTGAGGCCGGTGCAACCGGACGAGCCGCACAGGTATTGTATCCTCCGAGTGAGACGTATTGAGAATTGCATAATTCTCTTACATCCTTTCTGCATTGTAGTGTAGTTTGGTATATGCTAGCTTATAACTGTTGCATGCGTGCTTCATTACAGCTTTCTTTGCATGATCATAAGTTATGCTTGGCTTCTTGCATTTGTCTTGCACTTTGCCCCTACCTTCGGGCGCATACCTTGTTTGTCTTGCATGTTTGTCCAAGTCTTCGGCCTTGTCAAAAATGGGTCGTCTCTGGGCTTTGACATTCACTCCCGTCATTGTTATGACTTTCGAGTTCTGTCAAAGAGGGGCAACTGTAGACACCCCATTTTTGACCGTCCTCAAGACTTGGATGTCACCGCTTGAACACTCGGTGATTATCTATGTTTGTGTTCGTTTGGAGTTCCCGGAGGTCTCGGCTATGCGCCTTGCCTCAGGACCTCCGAACTCGACCGTTTTGTGTCTGGTTTTGCACCAAACACTTGTGCTTTGCCTCAGAGGGGCAGGGAATGCCTTGTGAGGCATCCCCACACACCACCGGCAGTGGCTAGAGGCCACCGGCTGGTTGGTGTTGCCATCGGCACTATATTGTGCCGGTCGGCACTCTTTTGTGCCGGCCGGCAGTAAATTTTGTCAAAATGACAATTTTGCCCTGCCGACTACTGTTCAGTTGCTTTTTGAGATATTTTGAGGCAGCTGTATGGCATTGGCTTCTCCTCCATACACGTGTATGGAAGGATGCCTCTCTTGTTTTGCTTAGTGACTAAGCTTACAAGATTGCCTCCTCTATAAGAGGAGGCCTTCTCTCCCTTGTTCTAGGGTTAGAAAAAATTGAAAAGGAGAAGGAAGAGCTCTGGTTTTTAGGGTTTGCTTTGGTATATCTAACCTATATCTATATCTCTTCTTCTCTTGCCCTTGTGTGTGTTTGTGTCTCATTATTGCACACAAGCACATAGTATCTCACCTTTCCTTGGTTTCTGAGGTTCCAAGAGGTTGTTCTTGCTATTCTTGACTGGTTTGAAGCTCAAGGAACCAACAACATCAACATTTGTGAAGAAAGTCAACAAGGGTGAGAAACTTGCTTTATTTACCCCATTCTTGCACTCCATTTTTACCTATCTTTGAACTGTTTTTGTGCTTGGTGTTTAATACAAAAAAGTTCTGTTTTTTAGTCCTCTTGATAGTTTATTAAGGGTGCTTTGTGCTTTGGGGAAGTTTGGCCCCTCTTAGGCCTTGAAAGGTCTTATTTTTGTGCTATTTTGTTGAGCTCCGGGATTTTGGTGTTTGGGTCTCTTCACCACTGAAATCTTGAGGATTTCAGTGGTGTAGATGATGCCTTGAAGTCCCAAGAAGGAGAGGGTCACCCCCTCTCCTTGTTGTCCTTGAAAAGGACAAGTTTTGGCCTCTTGAGGAAGCCTTTGTTGGTGTGTGTGTTGAGCATGTTTAGGCTGCATTTTATGTTTATTATGCCATAATATAATCATGTTGTATGTTGGTTTGGTGCTCCATTAATGCTTAGTGTAGTTGCCATGTAATGCCTTGTAAATCCCTTAACATGTCTTAGGTTGTTAGCCTTTGTTCAAGCATGTTTTGGCCTTGACTTTGTGAAGTGTTTGTGCTTATTTTGCCATGCTTTAGCTCTGTCCATGGTTGTTTGGATTGATTTTGGCATGCTTAGCATAGCCTCTTTGCATTTGGCTTGTTGGCCTTAAGAGCATGAAAATATAGCATGCCTTGCTTGCATTATTTTCAATGGTTTGGAACCATTTAGCATGCTATTTCAGTCCCTTAGACATGCTTGAATGATTGCCTTGCATGCCTCTTTGAAGTTTTGAAAGCATATGTTGTATGCCTAATGATTTGGTCATTGTGTGTGCCTTGCTCTAGAGCCACTTAGATGCCATCTAAGAGGTCCCTTTTGTATGGTCTAGGGCTGCCTTGGACCTGTTTTAAGCCTTCTTGGCCTTGTGAGGTTTGGTTGGCTTAGCCATGGTTTAGGTCTCCTTTGGCTTGCCTTGGATGCTTGGACCATTTGTTGCATGCTTAGTCTATTTTGTTGCTTGGTTTGGTACCATGTCCAACATGATTATAAAGCTTATATATGCATGTTAATATGTCCATGTTAGCCTCTTTTAAGCGTTCTTAAGAGTTGCTTGTTTATGCCTAAGTGTTGGATTATGTATGCTTGCATGTGTGCATGTGTTGCATATATCTTAGCCTTCACTTCTATGGTGTTTGGCCACTGATTTTAGGCTTATTTAGGGCTGTCTAACCTATGTGCAAGTCCATCCTCTTATTGCTCGCATATGCTCCTTGAGTGTTGTAATGTATTGGTAAGTAAATGCATGTTAGGACTAACATGATTGAATGAAGTCACATGCTTGTTTGCATGCTTGGACACCCACATTACACCTTGCATACTTGATGGTTGACATTGGTGTTTCATGCCTTGTATGTTTGTTAGCTTGTATGCTCCTTTGCATTGGCATGATTGCATACTAGTTGACATGTCTAGGATTGCATCACATAAACATGCATGCTCTACCTCTTGACCAAGTCATGATAGAGGCTTAGCACCCTTGTGTGTTTGTTTGGTTCACATGCATTTGAAATAGAAGTTGCACATTTGGTTCTTTGGGCCATCATGCATGGAAATGCGTGATTGGTGGTCCGAGAATCGAGGCACATGCCCCTTTGAGTCACAAGTATGATAAGGGGCATGATTGGTGCACACATTGTTGGAATTACATTGCCATGCAAGATTTTGCCCTCTGCTGCTGTGAGTTGCAGGTTCTACAGACATTCAGTGCCGATCGGCAACATTTGGTGCCGGCCGGCATTAAATTATCAGCCGATGAGTTCATCTTGTGCCGGTGGCCACATACTTCAGCCGGTGGTGTCTGCCCTCAGCCAGTGATATCCCCCAGTGCCTTGAGAAGTAGTTCTGAGACTTTGGCAGTTTTCAGAAAGGCAGAGCAGGGAAAACAGAGGCAGTCTAGGCATGGCAGTGCCATTCCGAGCAAGACCCGAGCACGTGCTGCATTTGGCTCTCCACCCGAGGCGGCTTACCTTTTTTTTTTTCTCTTAGTTTAGTTAGTTTGTCAACTAATTAGGCTATTTGTAATATTTAATTAGCTTGCGTAGTTAATTATTTGTATTATTCTTTCGGTCCCTCCGAGTGAGGGCGTGTTTGTAATAAGTGTGGGTGAGTGGTTTGTATGTTTTCCAACCCCACGTCTTTCTTCCCTTTTATTTACCTGCTTATGATGGTAGATTAGGGCACGTCTATTTTAGCATACCTTATGCAATGCATGCGTGCATCCATGCATTTGTCTAAACATGCACCGGGCTCGGTACATCATACAAACTGCATTGTATTTTCAATTCCAACTTGAATACGTGCATCAAATGATTGCATTTCAAGTGCCATTTTAGGGTTAGCCGAGCCTACTCTAAATTGCATCATTGCCTGTGTTGCATTAGCCATTTAACATGAACTAGGACATGCATGCTTGGTAACTAGTTTCTTGTTTTGGCACGGAGCACGATGTAAGTATTTTACGCTTTAGCATGCCACATGCGTGTGAATGTTGCCATGACAGTATGCTTACCATGCGGCTAAGTGCTTACGTGATATTACTGTCTGAATGCCTGTGGGTGGAGGTTGGATTGCTTGAGTTGGAAAAACTCGTTGAAATCCGTGTTTTAGCCTACTTGCGAGTAGCAAATTCCAAAGCATTTTCAAAACAAACGGATATGCAATGATTATTTCTGAATTAGGCAATCTAGTCTATACTTGTTTGCTGTGCGCATAACGTAGTAATTCTAGGCTAATAACCGGAATAAGAACATGTAATGTTTTCAAAATCGGATATCACGGTTAGTAGAGGCCGGTCTTCGGACCGGGCGAAAGGGGGTGCTCATAGCTGACCTTCCCCGATCGTACCCAAGCTCCCGAGCCAAGACATTTGGTGATGACGGACACGTGGCCTTCGGCACCGAGTCATGGTTTCCTAAATTTCCCATTTTAAAAATATTTAGGTGGCGACTCTGTAATCTGGCAAAGCAATCCATGTTTGGCACTACTTTTCAAAAATCTGTTTTTCTTCAAAACGATTTGCCGGATTTGGACTCTTTGGTTCAGATTTAGAACCGTGACACAAATTGAGTCCGAACTGTAGCGAGGTCCCCTCGCGGGCGTGCTACACCACCGCTCGAGTTCTAGAAGGGATGCTCGAGCCAACACCGCTCGAGCACAAGAAGCTTCGTTCAAGTAAAGGATACCAAGACATGAACAACTATATAAGACAATGAAACCCGAATCCAAAACATCAAATGGGTCAGATCTAAACTAGAATCGATATAAATATTAGGGCTGAAATATGAAAGGTATTTCTTGGTTTTGAATTAAATTCTTGAGTAGCGGTTGTAATTCTATTCAAAGTCGTTCTATCCTTAAATGCCCCAGTATGGCACTTGTACAGAAAGGAGACAGGCTCAGTGTTTTGCAGTGCCCAAGGAGCGATATAGAAAAAAATAAGATAAAGGGCATTCCATATGCTTATGTTATTGGAAGCTTAATGTATGCTCAGAAGAAGTATTGAACTATTTACCAATGAGTGGTATTATTAGACTGATCTTTTGGTGGGAAATGTTCTTCATTTTAGATAATGAAAGCATTCCATTACTACCAACCCAAAGAAATACGACCTACTTGTTTAAGTCTTTGGCTGACTTTTTGATGACTGTGACGAACCTCACTTTTCTCTTTGAAGTGGTTGACCCATCTATAGCTGAACTTGCCTCTCGAAAGGAGTCTAGTTCCTAGTTCAGCTGAAGTGGTTCTATCCTTAAATTGTTATGTCACTTTTATTTCATTTGTAGGAGTGTCAAGGTTGTGATTGTGTTTTTTGAATTATTTCTTGTTGATTGTGTGAAACTTTTGTATTGGGAAATTTTTCCCTTGAAACCCATTGTCAACCACAAATCTGTTACGATTGATCTGATACTAATTGTTACCCAGAAACCTGTTAACTCCATCCCATATGGAGTAGTTGGAGGTTGGGTCTCCAAGTCAAGAAATAAGAGAGAAGAGAGACGATGGTTGTCGGTAGTTGGCAGCCCAATAATTTCCTTTCATTGACCTTGTTTCTCTCTTTTTCTGTATAAATTGAGGTGAGGAGGAAGGGAAACATAACACACAAACAGAGGCATCAAACACAGAGTGTATAATCTATGTAAGAGAGTGAGAATGCTATATATATATATATATATATAGAGAGAGAGAGAGAGAGAGAGAGAGAGTGTGTGTGTGTGTGTGTGTGTGTGTGTGTGTGTGTGAGGTGTGAGTGTTGTACAACTCCCTCCAGAAAAAAACTATATAGTGGATATCTCTTCCGTGGACGTAGGCTATTGCCGAACCATGTAAATCTCTTGTGTTATTGTGTGTGATTGATTCTGGTGTGCCTTGATCCTAACAAGTGGTATCAGAGCCACGATTGGAGAAAAACAGTGTGTTTTTCAAAAATTGTCAAATTTCGAAGTTTCTCGAAATCAACTTTTGAGTACACCAGGAGGTGCGTCTCTTTGAGACGATTCCGATGGTATAAAATTCGTCAAAGTCAGAGCTAAAACGAGTACCGTAGAGCTTGTCGAAGATTTGCCAAAATTTTGCCTGAAATTTCAGTTCGGCGAACCCATTAAAAAGAAGGCTGATATCATTGTGATGTCATCATTGCATCAGTAGAGTTTCTAAAATTGCAATTTAGCCCCTGAAGTTGTAGTAAATTGCATTTCAGCCCTTGAAGTTTATGAAATTGTAATTTAGCTCCTAAAGTTGTGGTAAATTACATTTCAGCCCCTGAAGTTCCTGAAATTACAATTAGGTCCCTAAAGTTATGGTAAATAGCGTTTCAGCCCCTGCAGTTTCTGAAATTGCAATTTGGTCCCTTGAATTTGGAGAAATTTCATTAAGGTCCCTGGAAAAGGTGGGGAAATGCTTTTCTAGCTAATTTGACCATTCCGAACTCAACGGTGTGGTCTGTTTGTCCAAAATCAGATTCTTTGTACAAGTAAGAAAATGATAGAGGAATCCACATCAACTTCAGGATTGATGATAAAGTTAAATCCTTTTAATTATGCAATCTGGAAGTCGCGAATGGAAGACATCTTATATTATAAAGACCTGTTTGACCCTATTGCTCTAAAAGGGGTTAAACCAGAAGAAGTGAAGGATGAAGATTGGATAAAGGTGAACCAAAAGACTATCGGTTGTATCAGACAACGGATAGACCACAGTGTGTTCCACTACGTCGCCCAGGAGACATATGCATATGTCCTCTGGACAATGTTAGAAGGAATGTACCAGTCAAAGACCGCCCGAAACAAAGCCTTGGTAATGAGAAGGCTTGGACAATGAAATGCAAAGCCTTGGACGATGAAATGCAAGCCGTACTATTGCTCAGTTCTTTACCGGATAGCTGGGAGACGTTGGTGGTTTCTCTCAGCAACTTTGCACCAGAGGGGAAGTTGACCATGAGCATGGTCACATATGCCATGTATAATGAAGAGACAAGGAGGAAAGACATGTGAGGTAATCAGTCCCATGTTCTTGTCACGGAAGATAGAGGCAGAGACAGAGGTAGATGTAGAGGCAGAGGCAGAAGCAAGAGCAGAGGCAGATGGAACAACATGGGTAAATCCAAAGACAGTAAAAGTCAAGGTAACTCTAGCTTCACTTGTTTTCACTATGGCCAGGAGGGTCACATAAAGAGAAACTGCCCAAGCCGGAAAGATAAAGGCCAAAGCAGTAAGTCAAACGGAAATGAGAACACGACAACCGCAACAACTAATGAAATACTTCTTGTAGTTGGTAAATAGGAAGATTGCCTTCACATGGCTGACCACAGCTATACAGAGTAGGTGATAGATATAACTACATCCTATCATGCCACTTTCCACAGAGAACTCTTTAGCTCGTACAATGCTAGAGATTTTGGCACTGTTTCAATAAGGAATTCTAGCTATTCAAAGATTGTGGGCATTGGAGACATTAGTATTCTGACTAATGTCGGACACAATTTGGCTCTCAAAGATGTGAGGCATGTTCCAGATTTGCGCCTTAATCTTATCTCCGAAAATGCCCTGGACCGACAGGGCTATACAAGTACATTCGGAAATGGTCGTTGGAAGCTGACAGGAGGAGCTTTGACAATCGTCAAAGGAGAGATGTCTTCAACATCGTACAAGACTCAAACAAAGATCTGTCTGGGAAGTCTTAATGCAGCAGAAGATAAGGAGTCACCAGACTTATGGCACAAAAGATTGGCTCACATGAGCGAGAAGGGATTGTATATGTTGGCAAAGCAATCCAAGATACCCTATCTAAAGGGAGTGCCTTGAAGCCGTGTGATCATTGCTTTTATGGCAAACAACATCGAGTATCATTTAGTTGAACGAGCAAGAGAAAAACAGAAGTGCTCAGTATGGTATTCTCGGATATTTGTGGCCCAATCGAAGTGGAGTCACTTGGCAGCCGCAAGTATTTTTCGACCTTCATTGATGATGCATCAAGAAAGTTGTGTGTGTATTTCCTGAAGACAAATGATGAGGTATTCCAGCACTTTCAGGAGTTCTATGCAATGGTGGAAAGAGAGACCGGGAAGAAGTTGAAGTATCTTCGCACAGACAATGGTGACGAGTACACTTCCAATGCTTTTGAAGCATATTGTGCTAACAGAGGTATCCGACATGAGACAACAGCTCCCGGTACCCCACAACACAATGGTGTGGCAGAGAGGATGAACCGCACTATTGTTGAAAGAGTCAGATGCATGCTCAAAGTGGCAAAGTTGCCAAAGTCATTCTGGGCTAAAGCCACCTGTACAGCTTATTATCTCATCAACAGGCCGCCTTCAGTCCCATTGAACTTTGCGATACTTGAGGAAGTCTGGTCCAGAAGAAAGGTATCATATTCTCACTTGAGAGTCGTCGGGTGTAAGGCGTTCGCACATATCTCCAAGGAAAACAGATAGAAGCTTGATGACAAGTCCACTGCATGTATATTTGTGGGCTATTCAAATGCAGCATTTGGGTACAAGTTATGGGACCCAGTGAACAAGAAGATGTTCAGGAACAGAGATGTTGTGTTCTAGGAAGACCAGACAATAGCAAATCTTGAGAAGTCTGTAAAGTCTAGAGATGTCATCACTCCAGACTTGTTCCCATCTCCTGAGCCATCACAAAATGCTAGATGTGATGATGTGCAACAAGAAGTGCCAGAGTTGCAGGATCCTATACCAGAAATTGAGGATCAGGAGGAAAGAGATGAAGACCCGAATAAAGAGGGTGTTGAGCAGGGGGAGCGACCCTCTCAACCAGAGGCAACTGGCCTCAGTTGCGGAGATCTGAAAGAGCTGCCGTGCCATCAACCAAATATCCCGATTCTCAATATTTTTGATTACTGATGAGGGGGAGCTTGAGAGTTTTTCGGAAGCAAAGAGTCATACAGAGAAAGATTGCTGGATGCAAGCCATGAAGGAAGAGATGAGTTCTTTGCAGAAGAACCACACTTATGAGCATGTTTCACTTCCAAAGGGCAAGAAGGCATTGAAAAACAAATGGGTGTACAAATTGAAGAAAGATGGCAACGGTAAAATATTGCAGCATGAAGCTCGCTTGGTGGTCAAAGGTTTTGGGAAGAAGAAAGGAATTGATTTTGATGAGATCTTCTCCCCAGTTGTGAAGATGACTTCCATTCAATTAGCTCTGGGATTAGCAGCTCGCTTGAATCTGGAGATAAAACAGATGGATGTCAAAACTGCTTTTCTCCACGATGATTTGAAGGAAGAGATCTACATGGAGCAACCAGAAGGATTTGAAGTTAAAGGAAAATAGAACCTAGTCTGCAAACTGAAGAAGAGTCTCTATGGCTTGAAGCACTCGGCGATACAATGGTACAAGAAGTTTGATTCATTCATGGTAGATTACGAGTACACAAGAACAGTAGCAGACCAGTGTGTATATTTCTGAAGGTTTCGGATGGAAACTTCATCATCCTACTGTTGTATGTCGATGATATGCTGATCATCGGACAGGACATTGCTATGATCAACAAGTTGAAAAAGGACTTGTCGCAATATTTTCACATGAAGAATTTAGGCCCAGGACAGCAGATTTTGGGCATGAAGATTGTTCGTGACAGGAAAGCCAAGAAGATATGATTGTCACAAGAGAAATATGTTGAATGGATGATTGAAAGGTTCAACATGAAAGATGCCAAGCTAGTCAGCATACCATTGGCCAACCATTTCAAGGTGACAAAGCGTTCGTGTTCCACGACCAGCTCTGAAAGGAAAGAAATGGAGGCAATCCCTTATTCTTCCCCAGTAGGGAGTTTGATGTATGCAAAGGTGTGTACCCAACCAGATATAGCTCACGCAGTTGGTGTTGTTAGCAAATTCCTCGCCAATCCAAGAAAGGAGCATTGGGAGGCAGTCAAATGGATTCTTCGATACTTGAAGGGAACTTCAAAGATGTGTCTATGTTTTGGGGGAGCTGAACCAATTTTAGAGGGTTTTACAGATGCCAATATGGTGGGTGATCTTGATGGTAGAAAGTCTACATCAGGATTTTTGTTCACTTTTGCAGGGGAAGCTGTTTCATGGCAGTCCAAACTACAAAAGTGTGTTTCTTTATCTACAATAGAGGTAGAGTACATTACTGCCGCAGATGCTGGAAATGAAATGTTGTGATTAAAGCGGTTTCTCCAAGAATTGGGTCTACAACAGGACGAGTACAAGGTACATTGTGATAGTCAGAGTGCAATTGATTTGAGCAAGAATTCCATGTACCATTCCCGTACAAAGCACATTGATGTCCGGTATCATTGGATACGAGAAGTTATGGAAAATCAGTTGATGAAGCTAATAAAGATTCACACGGACAAGAATCCTTCTGACATGATGACCAAGGTTGTCACCCGAGACAAACTGGAAGTTTGCAAAAATTTGACCGGGATGGACTTCAAGTAAGAAATCAGTTATCCATATGGGCGTGGAGGGGGAGAATTGTTAACTCCAGCCCACATGGAGTAGTTGGAGGTTGGAGTTTGGGTCTCCAAGTCAAGAAATAAGAGGGAAGAGGGAAGAGGGAAGATGACTGTTGGTAGTTAGCAGCCCAATAATTTCCTTCTATTGACCTTGTTTCCTTGTTTTTTTGTATAAATTGAGGTGAGGAGGAAGGGAAACATAACACACAGACAGAGGCATCAAACACAGAGTGTATAATCTGTGTAAGAGAGTGAGAGTGCTATAGAGAGAGAGAGAGAGAGAGAGTGAGGTGAGAGTGTTGTGCAACTCCCTCCGGGAAAAAATTCTATAGTGGATATCTCTCCCGTGGACGTAAGCTATTGCCGAACCCCGTAAATCTCTTGTGTTGTTGTGTGTGATTGATTTCTGGTGTGCCTTGATTCTAACAAAAGCAACCCAAGAGGGGGTGAATTGAGTTTCTAAATAAATTGCCAAATTAAAAACTAACCCAAATAATAAATAAATAAAAATGCGGAATAATATAAATGATAATAATAAAAATGAAATGAGCAAAGAGAAGAGAAATAAAACTTAACAATTTATAGTGATTCAGCTTAACCCAAGTCTACATCCATCCCCTAAGTGTCCTTCTCGAGAATTTCTCCACTATTCTTCAAATAGTAATATGCCTCTAGCTTTGCTAGTGCTAATGAACCTTTACAATAAGTGATCAACTCCGATCACTCGGACTAGTTTAGAATCCGGTGCCTAGTCACACATAATCAAGTGATTTTATCTCAAAAAATCACTCATAAAAACACTCTTTTATAAGAATAATAAGAATACGGAATAGAATACTCTTTTACAATTTTGCTCGATTACTCAACAAATTCTCTCTCAAAAATAATTCAATGAAGCACAATATAATATAAGAGAACATTTAAAATTTCACAACTTTTTCTCTCCAGCGCTGTGTCGCTTTCTCTGGTCTACAATGCTTCCTCTGTATAGGCATCACTGAACATATAGCCGTTGGTGGGATTTTGCACATCCTCCATTTCCTTGCATTTGAATTGATCAAACGGTCCATTTAGCTAAAATTCTGCACACATCCATCAAAGAAAGGAAAGGAATAACAAAATGAAATGGAAAGGATTTGAATTGTTTTTCTTTATATATTAAATTAAAATATTTAAAACATGTACAATAAATTTAATTATATTTAAATTTGTGCAACAAGTATTTTGTGTCAAATTATTGTAAAACAAGTATATTAAAAAATCACAATTCATCCTATAATATTTTAGATATCATCAAAATCAAACTCTAGGATTAACATTTGTTGTTGTTGCTAGTCATTAATTTAGACTCCTACCAAAGAAATAATCACTTGACCGGCCAGTGAGTTTCCAAACATTTCTATGGTCACTATAAAAGATTCATTAGCTGAAAGTTGTAGATTTCAGATCATGATTGAGCCATACTATGGTGACACTGAAGGAAGATTTGACTCTCATAGGATCATTGTGCTTGGAAGCATATCTTATTTTCTTTTTGTGGACAATGTTGTGAATCCATTTTTTTTTCCCTTCTTAATCTCCATGTCAACAGTCTCCTTTGATTTCTAGAAGCTGCTATTGAAGAGTAACTGGCATATTGTTACACATTTTTGTTAGGTTTTTCTCAGTTCCATGTATTTTGAATGTTAAAATGAGATTAGTGTGAGTTTATTTATTTATTTATTTCAGTTGAGTAGTGAATATGAATTTGGTTGATGTAACTCGGGAATTTTGTTGTGATTTGATTGAATTAATAGTTGAATTTGTTGATGATGAAATTTGGTTGAGCTTTGTAAGAATTTGTATAAAATATTATTGTCATCAATGAGTGTTCAATTTTTTTTATATAAATGAATTAAAATTAGATTGAAGAACATAACAGGAATCAAAATCATCTATAAATATAAAAGAGAGAGAAAAAAGAAGAAGCAAATTTCATTTTACCACCTTATGGTTTGGTCAATGTGCATATTACCTCCTCTCATTTGGAAATAAACACACAACCCTCTTATGGTTTGTGGACTGAAGTCCACCGATAGACACGTTACTGATTTAATGAAAAAGACTAAAATATTTCTGCATATAAGTAATCTAAGTGTGAACTACATATATATTGCCATCATTTCTTTGGGAGACGAAATACCCTTTAACTCTCTGTATTTTATTTCATGAGTGATTTACCTTTGAAATTTGCAAATGAGTATAAAACCCCCTTTATGTTTGGCACGTATTTCGTATTTATTGTTAAGTTGGACAAAATATTTAACGGTGCACTTCAGTTCACAAACTACAAAAGAATTATGTAGTTATTTTCGAATGAGAGGGGTAATCTGCTCATGAACAAAATTATAGGAGGATAAAATGAAATTTCTCTCAAAAAAAAAAAAAAAAAGACAGTGATATCATTCGTCAAGAATTGTAAGATAGCATTTTTCAAAATGCTAGAAAAAGGTTATAAGGATGTATTTTAAACGCCGCAAACATAAGGCGATGATCGCATCATCAACGCTCAACAAAAATGCCTCTATTTAGATTTAGTGACTTTTTTTTTTTTAAATTAGTGACACTTCTAAAACGCCGTTAAAATTCATCTTTCTTAAAATGATTATAAAATATGATAAGGTTCTCAAAAGATAAAAATCTCAAAGTATGATTTTTCGGCTAAGACTGCATTTGGACAATGGGGGCAAGAGAACATAAATTTTGAAACGATCAAAGATCCCATGCGCTGATATGACAAATATTAGAATCAATAAATTAATATGCAAGATATTTTAATATCTTTTTCTTTTAACCTAGTTTGGTAAGACTAAATAAGTGCACTTTTTGACTTTTTATGAAATATGGGTTGAATTTGGGTTGGGTTTGAAGTGATGTGTTAGAGAGGTGATGTGACTTAAATAAGATGATGTGACTTAAATAGGATAGTGACTTTTTGACATTTTGTCTTTTTTCAATCATGCCAAACTTGGCCCACTCTTGGTTGTACAGTGGTGGCCATGTTATGATGGAGCACTATTGCTTATTTCCAAAGGGCAAATGAGGAATTTTGTGTATTGAAACTCGGCTACATCACGGACAAACTCCCCATAGCTTTGCAGTTCGCACTCCAGCTCAATGTACTAGCTTTCAAATTGCCAATTCAACCTAAGCTATATATGCAGACGAAAAATGGTTGGAAAACTAAAAGTGATGTTTTAATAGTATTATTAATAATTTGCTAGTGGGTTTCGTCAATTGCCTATGTCTTGTTTTTTTTTTTTTTATAGCATTTCCAATACATTAATGTTATTAGTGATTTTTTTTTTGGTGATAGAATCATTGTTGATATGCAGACTTTCGGCAAATCGGCCAAGATGTTTTAAGGATTATCGAAAAATCAATATTCTATATATATATTTGGACAAATTATATTAGTAGTCCTTACATTTTATTTGTTGTATCATTTTAATCACTACATTTTCAATTAGTTCAATTTTAATTCTTAATTGTAAATTTACATTAATTTAGTGCAACTGATAACTAGGCCTGGTGTTGGGGGCAAGCCCACGAAGCAGCCGCTTTGAACCCAAAAAAATGACGAAAAAAATGGCCTCAAAGTTATTTTAGCTTTTTTTTTTGAACTGTGCGCTTGTACCTTTTTATAAAAAAAAGCCTACTTAAATTTTAAAGGTCCAAATTTGCTTCTTTTTTTTTTTTTTTTTTTGGATAGAAAAAGGCCCAATCTGATTTAGATATCCATAAAAAACAGGCCCACTTGAATTTTTAAGGTTCAAAGTTGTTTCTTAGACAAGGCCTAACCTGAATTATAAAGATCCAAAAATTTGGGACTGTAATTTATATTATAAAAATTTTGAGACGAAAGTGTAAATAATATAAAACCAAAGTTTTGACTCACCTGATAGGTTTCCTCGGTGGTAAGAATTGGGGAAACAATACATAAAGCTTCTAAGCCCTTGGAGTAAGACCGACAGACAGTGGAATTGGAGGTATAACTAAATATTAGGGGTACTTATCAATTAGTCCTATTAACTAGACTTATTTATTTACATGTCCTAACTAATAAATTTAACATTATAAAAATAAGAGAGTGATAAATTTATCACTAAAAATTTATTTATAAAAATAAGAGACTGATAAATTTATCACTATAAATTTATTCATAAAAAAAAAGACTGATAAATTTATCTTTATCACTTAATAAATTTATCAAATAGGACTTAATGGGTAATAAGTCTTCAAAATAGGACTTATTAGGTAATAAGTCTCCAAAGTAGGACCTATTGATAATTTACCCTAAATATTATTAATCGTCTCTCAACTCTTATCTATCACAAACATTGAAGATACTTTTTCTTTTTCTTTTCTATTTTATTTATTTATTGATTTTTATGGAATTATTCATTTAAACTTTTTGAAATTAATTGGGAACTATTATATTTCTGAACTTTTCTTATATTTATTTATTTATTTTTAATTTACTGAACTCTGATGGAAAGTCTTATATGATATTTGTAATATAAAATAGGATTTCAAGTTACAACCTTTGTAATGGGTATGTGTTCATATTTTTACTTGATTAAATATTTGTTTGATGTTATATGATTTTTTTTTGTTTTTTTGTTTTAACTTTATGTTTCTTTTCATTAATTTTTTGATTTGTTATGGTTGAAGATCAATTTAGCATCATCATAATGATATTAGTAATTTTTGGTAAACTGTATCAAACATGTCATACTTCCTAAAAATATATGGCTATGTTTGGCATGGGTTTTTTTGGACTATTTAGTCACAAAAAGACAAAATAAGTTAAAAAATTAATAAGATTAAATGGGATTTGGGGTGGTTGTTGTGCACCCCGCACAGCAGCCACTGTTGTGCACCTAAATGGTCCATTTCAGGGCCTATTTTGATAATCCGAACCGTTCACATTTTAGAATATATTAAGTAGAACATACCTGCAAAAAATCAAATTAATCGGATATCGGTTACCCTTTCATCTACTCACATTTGTATTCATTTTAATACTTTAAATCAAATTGTTATTCATTTTTGTAGATACAAATGTGAGTGGATAAAAGGATAAACGATATCTGATTAACTTGATTTTTTATAAGTATGTTCTACTTGATATATTCTAAAATGTGAACGGTTCAGATTATCGAAATGAGTCCTGAAATAAACCCATTTAAGTGCACAACAGTGGCTGCTGTGCGGGATGCGCATCAGCCACCCCAAATTCATGTCACATTCAAATTAAAATTATTTCATTTTTTCTCTTACAAAAGTCAAAAAAGCCAAAAAGCTCATCCCAAATGAGGCTTTTAAGCCCCAGGCTAATAGCTAAAAAACTAATCCACATCCCAAATGAAGGCTTTGAATGCGAAAAAAAAATAATTATTTGTATACATATAATCTTTTCATCGATTTTTTTTTTAATATGTATGAGAGGTTTCATATTTAAGATTCACTTTGGGTCCTGAAAAAGTCAGAGCCAGCCCTGCTAATAACGTTGTTAGTGTTTTTTTACGAAAAATGATCATTGAATTGGTTGAGATTACCTCACTGATTTGAGCAAGCCTTTAATTTTACCCTTAAAAGTATGACTCGTGCCACTTATGTGCTTATTTTCTATTAAAAAATATTAACAGTTATAATCAATTAGACTAAATTGAGATAAAGTCATAAATTTAGGACCAAAATCAAACCAATTGAAATTACATAAATCAAAATGATATATGAACCAAAATAAAGGATTGTCAGCATAATTTGCCCTATATTTTTTAAACAAACATACAATTTTATATTTTTTTTTTGGGTCTATTAAAAGCCAAGTGAGAGTCGAATACATAATCAGATGAGATATACAGGTCATCGCAATTGGGCCAACCCCACTGATTTGTAATATGCTTAGATTCACACATTATGTTATGGTTTTGAAAGAATATATAAGAACTATTGACTTCAATTCTTATCCTATCAGCCTTAAATCCAAGACCAACAAGCCAACTTTGGGGTGGATATATAAACAGAATTTTGGAATTTTTAATATATTCATACTTTTAAGATGATGAGCTTTGGTAGATTGTCAACTTTGGGGTGCATATATAAATAGAATTTTGGAATTTCTAATATATTCATACTTTTAAGATGATGAGCTTTGTTAGATTGTTATTTTTAATGGGCACAATACAATTTTAAACTCAGCCTGGTTTTTTAGGATTTGAGGCATTGAATTGCTACAGTAGTAATAGTGATAATACTTGTTATTTGGGTCAAGTCATCTCCACTTACAACCCCATCGTTTCCAACCAAGAAAGGGGGAAAACAAAGACCAAGAAGTTTAGAGCCTAGGTTCATCATCATGTGTGTTTGGTATTGTTTTATTTTTATTTTCTATTCTTGAAATTAGGGTGAAAAAAAAAAATAAAAGACCTTGACATAAACTTGTTTTTTGAATTTTCTTTTTTTAGGTAAATTACACTGATCTCACCTGAGGTTTATGACAATTACAGAGACCCCCTATTAGATTTATGAAATAACACTAATCTCTCCTTTGCTTTGGTTTTCTATTTTGGATTCCCCCTTTGTACACTCCTGCTAACTAACACTAACAGAAAATGTTTGATGTCATTTGCTCATTTTTTCAAAATACCTTATTTGCCCTTATTTAAGTTGAAAAACAAATTTTAAAAAGTTAGTACAAAACAAACTCCAAACAATCTCTCAACCTTTTCTTTCATACCACTGTCTACCACCTGTTTGCAACAAAAATGTCACGATGTTGATAAGGATAACTTTTTTCAATTCACATGAAATGGAACAAGAAGACATTAGTTAATCAAATCGTAATTTTTTAACTAAACAATGTAAAATGATTTATGTGTGCTAAAAATATCACCACAGCTGGACATATTTAGTATAGCCCGCAAGTCCTCAGAAAGCTAGATTTCAGGTTAACCTGACCCATTACCCGTTTTTCCTTTCATAGCATTGTCTGCTGCTTGTTTGTAATGGTCATTGGTTGTGGAAGGCTAGGCATTAGGCTACTGTGGTGGGTAAATTTGTTGCTTTGTTCAAGTACCTGTTTGCACCTCAACAATGCTACAGATCCCCACAAAACACAACCTCCACAATCCCCACTCACCTGTGATTCGTCCAGGAAGGAAAGAAAAACAAAAAACAAAAACATATGATTGGTCAACATCATTTTGGGGATCATACAGATCCCCAACTTTGGGGGTCCCAAGCATTTTTGTTTTTGTGAAGATTCATATCAACAAATGGACTAATCAAGTGATGACATGTGGCAAGGGCAAAATGAGGATCCTCTATTAGTTAAAGTGACAGGTAGCATGAGAAGAATGGGTCAGTTGCATTGAGTGACTCAAAGAATGGAACAGTTATCAAAATGCATCATGGACTTAATGGATTTTTGCAGAAACAAGCATGCGTAGAACATGGGTTTTGCCCTGTCGATCATAGGTCAAAAGTGTTGAGGGACATGTGGCATCATGGAAGGAGAGCAGTTCAATAGGTAGAGATGAAGGTTTAGTGAAGTTTGAAAGCTTGGAAGTAAACAGGCAGTTGCAGCAGTTAAGCACTTGCAATTGCAGGATCATACAGACGTGGGCCAGAGAAAGAAAAGGAAGTATAAAGCCAAGAATTGCAAGGAAGAAGGGGGCATGAACAACAACACAACAACTTAGCTTTTTAGGCTTAGAATCAGTTCTATAATTTAGGAGTAGTTGCTTTGTAATTTGTGGTTTGTAACTGGATGAACTTTAATAGTTATCCTTTGGAAATTATTTTTTGTTCGCTTCTTTTCTCTTGTCGATCGTACTTTGTTCCAGAGAAGTTCTCATTCTTTTGAGGCATTTGAATTAATTACACAGTTTCCTGATTATACTTGGTTGATTGTTTGGTTTGAATTATTGTTTAATTCTTGTCGATTAGGAGTAAGCATTATTTTTACTAATAAATTTTGGCATGCCCAATGGGACATAGCATAATTTGGAACAATGGTGAAAGCAAAGAAGCAAAATGATAGGCATTTGGAGAAGAGGTCTGTTGAATTTGAAGAGGAAGAAGTGGACCAGGACATGGTCCTAGTCGATGGTGGTGAAACTCAAAATGTGAGCCAAGTAATGGCTTCAAAAGGCCAGACAAGTGGCCATGTATCAAGCATGAAGTGCCAGATGAGTAGCCAAGTGTTGAGCACACAAGGCCAGACAAGTGGCCATGCAAAGATCTCTACAGGAGTTTTGGTTGCACAGTTAAGAGAAGCTATGGCAAACCAATCCCTTGAGGAGGACCAACTTCTATTGGGTAAGGTGAAGAATCTGATGAATGGTCCATCGATGGAACATTCAAGTCATTTTGAAGTGAAGACACAGTAGATGGCTTCAAATGTTGGAGATGTGCATTCATTACCACTAGTTGGAGTACCCCAACAGTCTTCTAGTGAACCAATGTCATTTTATAGAGATCCAACTGCTAAAGAAAGAATGCAAGAGGTATTCAGACTCCAAATTTTAAAATTCAAGAAAATTGGCAAAAGAATGGATCTGGGGGGCAGTTTAGGCCTCATGTTTTTTCTAATCCCCTCTATGGTTAGAGAGGAATAGATTATAGAAATTTATTTAATACTGACTTTTATAATTATCAAAATGCAAGGCCAATGAATAATCTTGTTTTTGATAATTACAACATAGGTTTTGAAAACCAAAATGTTAGGTTTTGTGAGGTTCAAAACATAGGCTATGAGAATCAGAGGCTTAATAATTTTGAGAATGCTTGTATCTATCATGAAATGAATAGGCCTGAAATATACTATGATCCAGTTAGAAATGGCCCAAGGCCAAGAGGACCAGTACCACCTGTAAGAGATATAAATTTTGACAGGCAAGAGTACTTTGAGAATAATTTGAATAATTATGGTCATGGAGGGCAAAATGCCTTAAATCATATTGATAATTTTCAAATAGACCAAATTATACAAATTGTTCAAGACCTTTCTAGACCAAGTATGAGAAGGCCTAAAGGCCAAGGTTTAAGAAACCTTACCCTCAGTGGGTAGATGACGAACATTTTCCAAGAAATTACAAAGTTATTGAATTTAATTTATTTAATGGTAAGGAGAATCAGTCAACAACCTTAAATCATATTGATAATTTTCAAATAGACCAAATTATACAAATTGTTCAAGACATTTATAGACCAAGTATGAGAAGGCCTAAAGGCCAAGGTTCAAGAAACCTTACCCTCAGTGGGTAGATGAAGAACATTTTCCTAGAAATTATAGAGTTATTGAATTTAATTTATTTACTGGTGTAGACACCCCATTTTTGATCGTCCTCAAGACTCGATTGTGCTTGCAAGTACATCCAGCCACAAGTTCGGTTGCTCATCAGGTATTCAACTTTCGCAGCGGAATGTCACAGGTTTGAGCTTTCCAAACCCTGTATCCTTTCTGCCCCATTCTTGGACCATGACTTGGTCCTTTCAGAATGTGTTTCTTGGTGCACCGTCGGCCCCTTTTTGGGCCTGCCGGTCTTCACTTTGTTGCTGCCGGCCATCAATGAGCCACTGCCGGTCATCACTGATGGCCGGCAGAACCCCTGTCTCAGTAGGTTTCACTCCAAATCTTTTGAGCCAGCTGGAATCCTTTTATCTCCCCTCCATACACGTGTATGGAGGGATGAAGCTCTTGCCAAGAAGCTTTGCATTGTTTTCCCTCTATATAAGGGGAGAGCCTCTCTCCTTAGCAGAGGTTGAGCCATTTTAGAAGAGATATAGCTCTCTCTCTCTCTATATTTCTTACTCTTTCTCTATATTGTTGTGGTTTAGTCCATTTTTCTTGCACTTTTACACTACAACACTTAGAAATACACCACCACCATTGGACTGAGGTTCTTGGGAAGGTTACTTGAGCTCTGAAAGTGAGTTTTTGGCCCCTGAGGTTGCTGGTTTCGAAGCTGGTCTTCAAGGGTGAGCTTCTTCCTTTTTTTAGCACTTTTTTTGTACCTCATTTTGGCCATCCTTGCATATTGTTTTAGGCCTTGCTTTCAACTGAAAAAATTCTTGTATTTAAGTGCTTTTGAAGTTTGTTTAATGTCTTTTGGCTGTTGAGGGTCTTCAACGCTCTTGTTGGCCTTGTTTGGCCTTGTTTTGAGCCATGCCTTAGGGCCTTTGAGCTACCCTTGGTTTGGCCTTCTAACCACTGAAATCCAGTTGATTTTCAGTAGTAGGCATGTGGTTTTGAGGCCTTAAATAAGAGGGGGTGACCCCCTCTCTTTTGGTTTTTGTTTGTTTGCATTTTTGGCCTTCCAAAGGAGCATGACTCTCTGTACTTTTGAGGCTTAGTTCAGGCCCTTTTTTATGACTTTTAGGACCTGCCTTGGCTCTATCCATGGCTGGTTTGGTCACCTTTTGCATGCATCTTGTATGTGTAGTGTATTCCCATTTGTAGCTCATCAAAGTAGCATGTTTGCCGAGCTTGTGTTGAGTCCATTTCAGTAGGTTTTTGGTGATGTTTTACCGTGCCTTAGATCTTTTTTGGGTTGGTTTTGTCACTCCATGCATGTATAATACACTTGTAGTGTAAATCTCATAAACTAGCTTTATATGCTTCTTGCTTTAGCATGTTATCCTAGCTTATGTTGAGTCCATTTCAGCATGTTTTTGGTGATGTTTTTCGATGTCATGACTCTGTCCATAGCTGGTTTGGTCATCCTTTGCATGCTCCATATACTTGTAGAACAAATCTTGCTTACTAGCTTTATGTGCATGATATTTTGACTCATCATCCTAGCATATTTTGGCTTTGCTCCAGCATGATTTTATTCTTGTTTTGGGCTGTTCTAGGACTATTTTGGGCTGCCATGGCCATATCACTTATGTTTTGTATAGCTATAGTGTAAATGCTTAGGCTAGCCTTGGGTTTTGAGGCCCCTACCATGCCATACATGTGATGTTTGCATGGTTTGCCATCATTCTAAATGTTATTTCAGTTCATGAAATGTAGTCATACACTTGCATTTGACATGCTTTTAATGCCTTGGAGCCTTGGCTTTTTATGCCTCATGAATGAACTTTTGTGCATACCATTAAGCCTAAGCCTTTGGCTCATCATATCAGTGCATGTTTGGTCTTGTTATACCATGATGTAACTCTATTTTATGCTGTCCAAGTCATGCCATGTTTGGTTTCAATAGGTGTAGTGCATTGCCTCTTTTGTAGCCTTGCATGCTCCATGTTTTTAGCCTTGTGTTCTAGCTTGTGTTGGCTAGCTTCGAGCTTGTTTTTGGTCTTGTTTGGACCTGCCTTGTGACTATTTTAGGTTCCCTTAGCCCTTTGGGGCTTGCTTTGTATGGTCATGGCTTAAGTCCCTTTGCTAGTTCTTAGCTTTTGAGTTTCATGCATGCCATGCTTGTGTTATGTATGTGATTTGGCATCATTCCTAACATCATTTCAGAGCATGTAGTATTTTTATACTTGCATGCTTTTCACTCCTCAAGTGTGCTTAAGAGTTGCATCTTTATGCCTTAATTCTTGGGCCCATTGGCATGCATGCTTGTCTAGTATTTTGTACCATCAATTCAACACCTTTTGGCCACTGATTTGGGCATATATGAGGTCTGCCCACATTGGTTTAAGTCCATCTTTTGCATGTTGTTGCATGCTTGTCACCTTGCATGTGTTGCATGCTTGCATGTTTGCATGTTGTTACATGCTTAGCCATTTTTGCATGTTGTTGCATGCTATTAGCCTTGTTAGGTTGTTCATATTGCATTACATGTTTGCTTGCTTAAGTCGCATGTTTGCCATGCTTGTGTTGCATTGTTGTTTGGATTAAGTGTTAATCCAAGCACAAAGAACGAAGGGCGTTTCATACTTCAAGTGATCTTGATTATGCCGACGCTCTTGATTATCCGTGATAGAGTTTTAGGCTTTATGTGTTTATTTGTGCATTCATTTCACATTAATTTGCACAAGTTTGATCTTTGGCCATCATGCATCGGGATGCGTGATTGATGGTCGTGGATCCGATTATGCCTCTCCCTTGATGTTTCGAGGTGATATGGGGTGGCATAGTGCGTACATACCCTTGGGAGACCCTCCATTTTCTCTATTTTGTGCTTTGCTGCAGCTTGGTGTCCCAGCACATCAGTGGCCGGCAGTGCCTTGCAGATGGCCAGCAGTCCTTCATTCTTGGCCGGCAGTGCACCATCTTTGGTCGGCAGCATCTCTCCATGGCCGGCAGGCCACTGATGCACTCCCCAGACTGGTTTTGGTAAGTTCCAGCAGTAAAGTCTCAAGGACACCCTGTAGACAGAGCCTCTAAAGAGCAACCGGAGAGCTTACCGAGACGGGAACCGAGCATGCATAATCTCCTTCTTCAAACAGAGCTGGAATAGCATTATTTACTGTTTTACTTACTTGTTAGTTAGCATTTTGAATTTGTAATTTAATTAGTTAATTTGTCGATTAATTAGGTTTTGTAATAATTAGTTGTAGCTAGTTATTTAATTCGGTTATGTAATAATTAATTAGCTTGTTAGTTAGTTAATTAGTTGGTTTGTACTATTTATTCGGACCCTCCGTCGAAAGGGCGAATTTTATAATAAGTGTGCGTGCGTGTGTGCATGTCTTCCAACCCCACGTCTTTCTCTCTTTTACTTACCTGCTTTTGTTGGTTAGTTTTAGGTCATGTTTCAATAGCATACTTATGCTCACATGTTTGCATCCATTCATCTATCTAGCATCCTTATGCTTTGCATGTTTGCATACATTCATCTGTATTGCATGCACCGGGCTCGGCGCATCATACTAACTGCATCGTATCTCAATACCAAGTTGAATACATGTATCAATTGTTGCATTAATATGCCATTTTAGAATAGCCAAGCTTATTTCTAATTGTATCTTGTATGTGTTGCATTAGACATTTCAAACATGAACTAGGATCATGCATTTGATTACTAACTAGCTTCTGTTTTGGCTCGGAGTACTAGGTAAGCGTTTATGCTTTAGCATACTACATGTGTATCATTGATTACCATAACAGCATGCTTGCCATGAGGCTAATTGCTTATGTGATATAACTGCCTGAATGCTTGTGGGTGAAGGTTGGATTACTTGAGTTGGAACAATTCATCAAAATCCTCGATTTAGCCTACTTGCGAGTAGCAAACTTCAAACCATTTTCCAAAAAAATGGATACGCGATGCTTTGTTCCAAATTAGGCGATCTAGTCTATACTTGTGTGTTGTGCGCATCACATAGTAATTCTAGCTAATTAACCGGAATAAGAACGCATGTGTTTTAAAAAACAAGATATCATGTTTAGTAGTGGCCGATCTTTGATCGGGCGAGCGGGGGTGCTCATAGATGACCTTCCCCAATCGTACCTAAGTTCCCGAGCCGAGGCAACTTTGGTGATGACGGACACGTGGCCTTAGGTACGAGTCAGGGTTTCCTAAATTCTCCCAAAATAAAATATTTAGGTGGCGACTCTGTATCTGGCAAAGTAGTCCATGTTTGCCACTTCTTTCTTAAAAATCAGTTTTCCAAAACGATTTGCCGGATTTGGACTCTTTAGTGATTTATCGGTCTTGCATTGCACTTTGCGAGACTAGATTCAGAACCGTGACATTTGAGTCTGAACTGTAGCATGAGGCCCTCGAGGCGCGTCTACAGTTTCTGCCGACTCTGCTAGGGATTTAGAGAACTTGACTCGAACTCATGATATCTTGTTTTGATTACACTTATGTGTTTCTTTGCATTGCATTTGCATTGGTGCGCCTAGGACACCGTGTTTGCCGTATGCTATTCCTGAACGGCTTGCCGGAGGCTTGCTTTGAGAAGCGTGCCATATGGATGACTGGTTGCAGGCTCTGCCACGACGGGAACACAAACCCTAGTTTCACCAGGGCACCCTTTTTGACCATTCGACCTAGTGCATATTCGGAATCCATAGTGACTATTCCAAACTAGGATAGGTTGCTTACCCGATTATAGGTTGTTTGAAACCGCTATGTGTGTAGTGAAACCTTAGCTCCTGACAAAATAGAACAGGGAAACCCTACCCCAACATAGGGGTGTTTTGGCTCTCATTTACTTGCTATGTGCTTTTAGAGTTGGCCTCTACAGGAATGCGCGTATCAGTTTGCAAGTCTGGGTATCGGGCCTGTGGGCATCAGTATCAGTATTTTGAGAATCAGTCATATCTGCGGGTATCAGATTCAGTTTTGGGGAAGTGATTTGGGAACAAGTGATCAGTGGTTGAGGACAGTTCTTTCAGCTTGCGTGTTCCAACTGTGTGTTGTACTTATTTAAGCTGTTATACTGTCCGTTTTTCTGTTCATTATTTCCTTATTATGCTTTATTCATCTTTTTGCAAGGTAGTTTAGCACAATTGCATCCGACCAGGTATATATTCCCCGAGCACTCTGGGTTAGAGGTCGTAGACTTAATCGATCCAGGGATCTGGTAGACAGACAAGCAGTGTTTCTTTCTTTACCCCCGGTTACCAGGCGGAGGTCAGCTAGGCGCAGTGTATCAGTACAACGGTCGCCAGATCAGTGGTCTACCCCATTAGTGAACAGTCAGACTGAGGTTTTAGTTTCTATTGCAGGGACAGATATACCGGTTATTCAGATAGATCCGTACAATATGGCAAGCTTAGAGGAGATGGTGCGTCACCTATAAGAAAGCATGAAAACTATGCAGCAGGACGTTGCCCGTCAAGCAGAATCTGCCAAACAACAGGCCGCGGTCGTGACCCAACAGGCAGAATTAATCACTAGGCTACAGCAGCAAACTGGAGCATCTGCTTCACACCAGGTTCCTCCCCCACCAAGAGTTCCCATACTCGGGGAGACCTCTAACGTCGAGGATGATACGGACATTCCAATCGGGCCGGCTCCACCCCCGGTTCTACCCCAGCTGTCCAAAACACCTACCAACCTACCGGATTCTCCCTTTGAGTTTGAGACGGACCCCACAGCACTAAAAGTGAGCAAGCTTGAAAAGCTGTTCAAGAAGTCTCAAGGGGTTCATTCCATTCCGGATATTGAGGATGGGTACACCGACTCGGCCGTGACGTTGCTGGACCGTTTTAAGATGCCACATATTGACCGCTTTGACGGGTCGGGGGACCCTATGGTGTATTTGCGGCTGTTTTCAGACATTCTAAGGCCGATGGGCCTCTCTAGATCACATAAGCTTTCCTTGTTTGGCCGGACCTTGTCAGGTGTAGCGGCCATTTGGTATGCAAAATTGGAAGATTCCGTCAAGAGGAGTTGGGAGGAGATGGCCGAGGCCTTCATAGCTCAATACTCATACAATACACAGATCAAGATTACGACCTGTGATCTTGAGACAACCAGGCAGGAGCCGAAGGAGAGTTTCTCCGATTTTGTAACCCGGTGGAGGGCCAAGGCCTCGATGATGACCATCAGGCCAGTTGACAAAAAAATAGGATGGTCGTGCGCAACCTCCAGCCCAAGCTATGCAGAAGATGATCGTTCTCCCCCTCACCACCTTGCAGACCTACACAAGATAGGGGTGCAGATCGAGGATGCTATGAAACAGGGTCTGATTGACCAAGACCGAGAGCAGCCCAAGAGGGCATTCAACCGCAGTTCAAATGCAGGCACAAGCAGTGCTGCAGCTGGCAGATCTTCAGATGTGGGAATGGTCACCACCACCACCCCAAGAACCCTTGTAGCTACGCCATTCACCGGTGCGTCCGGAAGTAGCTCACAAACAACCAAGTATTCCCCCTGAAGCCAAAGTACCTTCACCCCACTATACATGTCCCCGTCCAAAGCTCTGGGGGTTTTGATCAGGAAAGGGCACTTGAAGCCCCTGGAGCCGCGGCCGCCACTAGACAGACTCCCTGCTTCCCATAACCCAGCCAAGTACTACGCCTATCACCAGCAGCATGGTCATGACACCGACCAGTGCTTTCGATTACGTCATGAGATTCAGGATCTCATCGACAACAGGGTGATCATGCCCCCGGAAAAACCAAATGTCACAACCAACCATCTCCCACCACATAACCAAGCTCCACCTCTAAAACGCATTAATCTAATCCAAACTGGGGTTATGTCATACGACCCCAGCATATATCACCCCTTCTCACCTACCCAAGCCGGAGGTGTTCATTCCTGACAGCACTGACTTGTGCGTGTTGGACATCTCCCAAACCCAACCAAAAACGGTGGTGGTAACTATCGGAGATGGAACTAGGTCAACTGTGAGAACAGGCAAGGATGAGCAGTCAGAACCTGAGGGGTCTGCGAGTTTCAAGTACAATCTGAGCGGTTACATTATATTAGTAGGCCATGCTAGGCCGAATGTGGAATTGCTAGTAGGGGCAGAGATTTGTGTAGCATGAGAGGATGGACTTGATCAAGGGCTAGATGACCTAGCGGATCTGGAAGAAGACCTTGTAAATCTGCAGTTCATTGAAGAGCAGGATTCAGGGGTGTAGACACCCCATTTTTGACCGTCCTCAAGACTTGGACGTCACCGTTTGAACACTCGGTGATTATCCATGTTTGTGTTCGTCTCGAGTTCCCGGAGGCCTTGGCAGCGCGCCTCGTCTCAGGACCTCCTGACTCGACTGCTTCGTGTATGGTTTTGGCACCAAACACCTGTGTGTTTGCCTTGAAGGGCAGGGAATGGCTTGTTGGCCATCCCCACACCCCACCGGCCCTCCCCTATCATCACCGGCTGCAAATTTGTGCCACCGGCAGTGTTCTCTTAAAACCTTTGGCCGGTCGGCACTATATTTTGCCGACCGGCATTTCTCTTGGCCGGTGACCTCTTTTGGTGGCCGGCGCACACCCTTGGCACCCCTGAGGCATGGTGCATGCCAGCTGTGCCAGCTGGAATGCACCCACACCACTCCCCATGCACGGGGATGACCCCTTTGCACCTTTTAATCCCCATTCCTTCTAGAAGCTTGCACCCTTTGGCCAAGCTTCTTGGAGAAGCTTGGCCAGCTGTCTTAGCTTCTCCAAGAAGCCAAGAGCCCTTTGCACCCTTTGCCCCTTTTGTTATAGCTTCTTGGAGAAGCTTAGAATGTGTTTTTTTGCCTATATAAGCATCATATCTCTCCCTTTGTTAGGGGTTGGCCATTCTTGAACAAAAAAACCAGAGCTTGTGTATCTATATATCTGCCATATACCTCCTCTCTCTAAACTTTCCCTCTCTCTCCTCTTGTGTGTGTGTTTTTAGGCCTAAAAGTGTAGTTTTACCTTACTTTTGCACTCACACACACACTATCACACCTTAGCTCGAGATTAGGAGGCTTGGAGGGTTGTTTCTTGAGCATTTGGACTGATTTTGATCAATAGAGGGTGGCTGAACCAACTGCTCTTCAAGGTTTCTTCAAGGGTGAGTACTTTACTTTAGATTCCCCATTTTTGCAACAAGTTTTTACCTGTCTTGCTTGCTGATTTGGGTCTTGTGTATAACATGAAAAAGTCTTATATTTTCTTGCTTTAGAACTTTCATTAGGTCACTTTGTGGTTTGAGTGCAAACTCACCCTCTTAGGCCTTATTTTGGCCTCTTTGGTGCCTTTCCTTAAGGCTTTGTTTGCCTTGGTGTTTTAGTCTTCTCACCACTGAAAACCAGTGGGTTTTTAGTGGTGAGGAAGGTGGTTTGAAGTCCTGTATAGGGGAGGGACACCCCTCTCCCCTTTGTCCTTCTTTTGCCTTTGTTTTTGGCTCATAAGGGCAACATGCATTTTTAGTCTTATATGCCTTCATTTCAGAGCTTATTTGTATGTTTTGGAGCATGTTATATCTCTGTTTTTGGTCGGATTTGTAGCCCTTAGCATGCATCTTATACTTGCTTTGTAATGCTCTACTTTGCCTAGAAATGTGCCATGGGTTTAGCCTTGTATATCCTCATGTTTTAGCTTGGCTTATTGAAGCTTTTGGTCATGATTTGTCATGTTTTAGGTCTGTTGGCCACTGGTTTTACCATTTTTGGCATGCTTAATGTAGTTGCTTTGTATTGTGGCTTGTAAGCCTTGAGGATGTGATCCATGTATATGCATTGGATAGGTTATTTAGATGATTTGGAATCATTTAGTATGTTATTTCAGTCCCTATACCATGTTTATATGTCCCCATTTATCATCTCATTCATGCTTTGAAGTGTTGTAATCTTATGCCTTAAAGGGTGGTCATTGGCCATGCTTGCATGTTTAGGTATTTGGGTCGCCATGTCATGTGTTTTTGTGGCTTATTTTTGCATGCTATACATCTTTTTTTGGTTGCTCATTCCATGCTATGAGAGGTCTTGTTAGTGATGGTGTAATGCTCCATTTTGTGCCTTAGTCTTAGGCCCCATTTGGTTTGCATGTCAGCATGAATAATTGTCCATTTTAGGCACTTTTGGCCACTGTTTTGGGGTGGATTGAGGTCTGCCCCTTTATGGTTTAAGCCCACTTTTGCATGTTTGTCTCATGTTCTTTGCATACTTGCTTCATTTAGTGTGGTAGCATGATAGTTCTATTACAAGATTTGTCCTTGTTTTCATTGCATTTGCATCTCGTATGCTCTAGCATTTTGTATACTTAACATGATGTTGCATAGCATTTGGCATGCCTTGCATTTTAGTATCATGTTGCATTGTTAAGCCATGTTTGCATAACATGCATTGCATTACTTGGTTTGGGGTGTCAAACCAAGTGTGAGAGATGAGAGGTGTTTGTACTTTAAGTGACAAAACACATCTCAATTCTCATGTCACTAAGGCCCTTGACTTGGACATGATAGGGTCTTGGTCCTCATTTGTGTGTTGCATGCATCTTTACATTGAATTGCAATCTTGGTCCCTTAGACCATCATGCATCAAAATGCATAATTGGTGGCCCAAGGACCAAGGGCCATGCTTTCTTGAGTCCCATACATGATAGGGGGCATGGCCATGCTTACATGTGCCCAAAATTCCATACCATACACTGTCTGTCCTTGTTGCTGTCAAAAACCAGATTCTGCAGGAATTGTTTGCCGACCGGCAGTAAAGAGTGCCGACCGACAATGTATTGGTGGCCGACAACCTCATAAGCATCCGACAGACATTTTACATGGTCGGTGGCCATTTCACCCAGCCGATGGTGTGCAGCAGTGTGCATAGAAGGTATTCTGGGACTTGGGCTGTCTTTGGAAAGGCAGGACAGTGAAAACAGAGGCAGCAGTGGTATGGTACGGGCTTTCCGGGCGAGACGGATCGAGCATGCATCATTCGCGCATCCCCGAGGCAGGGCTGAGGCCCCCCCTTCTTTTTACATTCAATTTAATTTGATAATTAGAATTTTTGTAATGATTTATTCTGTATCTGGACTGTACTATTTGGGACTGTATATTCTTTTGGTCCCTCCGTGTGAGGGCACATTTGTAATAAGTGTGTGTGAGTGGTGTGTATGTCTTCCAACCTCCACTTCTTTCTCCCTTTTTATTTATCTGCTTATGATGGTAGATTAGGGCACATTTAAATTAGCATAACAGTATGATAGCATGCGTGCATCCATACATTCGTCTACATGCACCGGGCTCGGCGCATCATACTAACTGCATCGTATTTCCAATTCCAAATTGAATACATGCTACCTGTGTATTTCACATGCCATGTTTAGGATAGTCGAGCCTGTCTAGGTTGCATCTTCGCCTGTGTTGCATTAGCCACTTAACATGAACTAGGATCAAGCATTTGATTACTAACTGGTTTGTGTTTTGGCTTGGAGTACTAGGTGAGCTGTTATGCTTTAGCATACCGCATGCGTGTGAGTGTTACCATAAAAAGCATGATTACCATGAGGCTAGCTGCTTATGTGATATAACTGCTTGAATGCCTGTGGATGAAGGTCAAATTACCTAAATTGGGATAATGCATTAAACTATGAGTTTTAAGCCCACTTGAGGGGTGGCAAAACCTGCATTTTAGCCTACCTGTGGGTAGCAAACCTTTTTTTTTCAAAACGAACGCATAATGTCTTGTTCCAATTTAGGCGATTTGGTCTATACTTGTTTGCTGTGCGCATAACATAGTAAAAACTAGGCTAATAACCGGAATAAGAACACATAAACGTTTTCAAAAACGGATATCACGGTTAGTAGAGGCCGATCTTTGATCGGGCGAAAGGGGGTGTTCATAGCTGACCTTCCCCAATAGTACCCAAGTTCCCGAGCCGAGGTAACTTTGGTGATGACGGACACGTGGCCTTTGGCACCGAGTCAGGGTTTCCTAAATTTCCCAAAATAAAATATTTAGGTGGCGACTCTGTATCTGGCAAAGCAGTCCATGTTTGGCACTTCTTTCAAAATCTATTTTTTCTCAAAACGATTTGCCAGATTTGGACTCTTTGGTTCAGATTTAGAACCGTCACAATGAGAGTCCGAACTGTAGTAGACCCGCAAAAACGAACAGAACGGGGGGAGTCATCCTCCCGGGGCGTTCGGGGACGTCTACAGTTTCTGGCGACTCTGCTGGGGATTTTAGAGAGCTTGACTCGAACTCGTGATATCCTGTTTTGATTTCATTTATGTGTTTTTTTGCATTGCATGTGCATTGGTGCGCCTAGGACACCGTGTTTGCCATCTGCCATTCCTGAACGGTTTGCCGGAGGCTTGTCTTGTCAAGGCATGACCATAAGGCTAACTGGTTATGGGCTCTGACAGCATGGGAACACAAACCCCGGTTTTACCAGGGCACCCTTTTTGACCATTTGACCTAGTGCATATTCGGAATCCATAGTGACCATTCCAAACTAGGACAGGTTGCTTACCCGATGATAGGTTGTTTGAAACCGCTGCGTGTGTAGTGAAACCCTAGCTCCTGACAAAATAGGACAGGGAAACCCTACCCCAACATAGGGGTGTATTGGCTCTCATTTACCTACTATGCGCTTTTAGAATGTATCTCTACAGGAATGCGCATATCAGTTTGCAAAGTTTTGGTATCCGGCCTGAGGGCACCAGTAACAGTATTTTGGGGAATCAATTATCTGTGGGTACCAGATTCAGACTTGGGGGCAATAATTCAGAAACAATGATCAGTATTTGAGGAACAGTGTATCCAGTTCACTAGCAATGTGTTATGATATCCGACCGTGTGTTGTATGTTTATTTTATGCCGTTATGCTGTCCGATTGTCTGTTTATTTATACGCTTTATTTATCTTTTTACTAGGTAGTTGAGCACAATTGCTTCTGACCCGGTAGATATTCCCCAAGCACTCTGGATTAGAGGTCGTCGACTCCATCGATCTGAGGATCTGGTAGACGGACAACCAGTGTACTACTCACTACCCCCGGTTACTAGACGGAGGTCAGTCAGGCAGAGGACATCAGCACAACAGTCAGTTCAGAGGGCCTTATCTACCCCACCTGTGTTCAGTAGGGATCAGGGTTCCGTGTCACCAACAGAGAGAGAATATATACCGGTAATTCAACCAGAGTAGAATAGTATGGCTAGTTTAGAGGAGATGGTGCGCCACCTCCAAGAGAGCATGAAAACAATGCAGCAGGATGCCGTCCGTCAGGCAGAATTCGCCAGGCAACAGGCCACAGTTGTGAAGGAACAGGCAGAGACAATTGCCAGGCTAGAGCAGCAAACTGGAGCATCCGCTTCGCATCAAGCTCCTCCCCCACCAGAAGTTCCAAACCTCGGGGAGACAACCAACGTTCAGAATGATGCAGAACTTCCCACAGGACCACCCCCACCTCCAATCCTACCTCAAATCCAACCTCAGCTACCAAAAACACCCACCAACCTACCGGACTCTCCCTTTGAGTTCGAGACTGACCCTACCGCACTGAAGTTAAGCAAGCTTGAAAAGCTGTTCAAGAGATCTCAGGGAGTCAAGACTATCCCCGATATTGAAGATGGATACACCGATGCAGCTGTGACGCTGCCCGACAGATTCAAAATGCCTCATATTGATCGATTTGATGGGTCCGGGGACCCCATGGTGCACTTGAGACTGTTTTCAGATATCCTAAGGCCAATGGGCCTCAGTAGGCTTCAGAAGTTGTCTTTATTCGGCCGGACCTTATCAGGTGTGGCGGCCATATGGTATGCCAAGCTAGAAGATGACGTCAATAGGAATTGGGACGAAATGGCTGAGGCCTTCATCGCGCAGTACTCATACAATACACAGATTGAGATTACGACCCGTGATCTCGAGACGACTAGGCAAGAGCTAGAGGAGAGTTTTTCAGAGTTCGTAACAGATGGAGGGCCAAGGCTTCGATGATGACCTTGAGGCCTACGGACAAAGACCAGATTCGGATGATTGTGCGCAATCTTCAGCCGAAGTTGATGCAAAAGATGATTGTTCTTCCCTTTCCTACTTTTTCTGACCTACACGAAATGGGGGTACAGATTGAGGATGCCTTGAAGCAAGGCTTGATTGATAACGACCGGGAGCAACCCCGACGAACTTTCAATCGTGGTAGCAATGCAGGCCCGAGCGGCACTACAACTACGAGAGCCTCCGAAGTGAGCATGGTCACCACTAACCCCCCTCCAAGAAATACAGCGCACCATTCTCCGGTGCGTCCGGAAGTAACCCACCAACAGCCAAATACCCACCCAAGAACACCAGAACCTTCGCCCCACTTTACATGCCCCTGTCCAAGGCTTTGGGGGTGCTAATCAAAAAAGGGCACTTGAAGCCCCTAGAGCCGCGGCCCTTACCAGAGAAACTCCCCCTACCCATAACCCAGCCAAATATTGTTCATTCCACAACAGCACGGTCACGACACCGATCAGTGCTTCCGGTTACGTCATGAGATTCAAGATCTCATTGATAACGGGGTGATTCTGCCTCCTGAGAAACCCAATGTTACTACAAACCCTCTCCCACACATAACCAAGCTCCACCACCCAAAAGACTCAATTTCATCCAAACTGGGATTGTGTCCTACGATCCTAGTATCTATATCACACCTTCCCACCTGCCCAAGCCAGAGGTGTTCCTTCCCGATTGCACCGACTTGTGCATGATGGACATCTCCAAATCCAACTTAAGCCAGCGTGGTGACCACCGAGAACAGAGAGAGAGGAGATCCCAAAGGAAAAGAGGATTGGGCCAGAGTCTGCGGGATCTGGAATTTGTGTTGAGAAAACGTATAGTCCGGGTGACTACATTTTATCGATAGGCCAGGATGCGCCAGTGGAACTTCCAGCGGAGGAGAACTGTGTGTAATCCAAGGAGATAGTCTGGGACAGGGAGCAGATGATGTAACAGCTGTGGGGGAGGACCTTGCCGATCTCCAGTTTTACAGTGACCAAGACCCAAGATGCGGCAGTAGCATGGTTCGATTATGAGAATTCAGCAGAAATTATTGGGTGGTTGGACGATCAACCCGATGTGTAGGAGAATTCAGTCAGAGCAGGGCCAGCAGGGCGAGAATATCAGTAACGGCCGGAGGGTCGAAGACAGAGTACATCGCCGGAGAGCGCCGGTGTAAGAATTTCGCCCGAGATTGGAGTATTTTGAGTACGGGGATTATTGAACAGTCAGTTATGTCGGAACAAGCAAGTTTTGAAGATTCCGAGAGAATCAGGAAGGCGAAGGCCCATGTGGGAGTTGAAATTGCTGTGTGCACAGGAACCGAGAATACTGCAGGCATGTGGATGGAAGGTGCTGCGAGCGCAAGAACAGTCATACCAGAGCCGGACAGGTGTCTGTCGGCCGCTGATGGAATGTGGTGGGAAGATGAGGACTTATGTCTTGCTCACACTGACGAAGATTGGGGGAATAACCAACCTGATAACACCTGGTACCTTGGAGAGGTCGACCACATGACGCGGAGTGGGCGGTATTTCAAACCCCCACACTTAGATCAACCAGAGGCCTCGGGGAAGGATAGAGAAGCTGAGAAGCAAAAGGAGAAGCAGCTTGAAGAGGAAGCTGTACTCAAACAGCTAAAAAAGATACAAGCAGACATCTCCATCTGGGGACTGCTCATGGCCTCACGAGTACATAGGCAGGCTGTCCTGACGGCCATGGATAAGGCCAAACTCTCTATAGAGACTACACCAGAGCAGCTGGTTGGGCTGGTTTTTCCGGGAGGAGGTCCCCCGGCATTAACCTTTTCAGACAAAGAACTTCCGCCCGAGGGCATAAATCACAATAAACCCCTCTACATCTCCGTGGAATGTAGAGATAAGTGGATACCGGTGGTACTTGTTGATACCGGGTCTGCCATCAACGTCTGCCCAGCAAGGACGGCGTATGCGATTGGCTTGAAAACCGCAGATTTCGTACCAACAGCCCAGGTCATCCGGGCGTACGACAATACAAGTAGAGAAGTAATGGGAACAGTTAAAGTTCAGACAAAGGTTGGGCCGGGGCAGCACGAGATAGATTTCCATGTCCTAGAAGTTCCCGCAACTTTCAATTTGCTTTTAGGGCGACCGTGGCTGCATCAGGTGAAGGCAGTGTCATCTACTTTGCATCAAATGGTGAAATACCCCTATGGGAAGGGAGTAGCCATTGTCTTTGGGAATTCATCAATCCACCCACCACCGGAGGTATCCACGCCTGTTCTAGAAATCGAGCATGGCATGGAGGATGTGTTCATATCAGGTTTTACCTTGGCCGAGGCTCAGGTCGTACAGAATATCATGGCTGCTAACGAGGGGATATATGTCAGTGCTCAAGCAGTGTATCTCATGAACAAGCTCCAATACATCCCCGGGATGGGATTAGGAAAGAGCGGCCGTAAGGGCATTGCAGCATTGGCCGAAGTGCCGCACAACCCTCATACCTTCGGCTTGGGTTATCTGCCCACCAAGGAAGATTGGGTAAGAAAAGGAAAAGAGATGGCTGGAAGAGCCAAAGCAAAACAGATGGGGAAACCCTTTGAATTGATGCATCGGCCCATCCAGGGTACCCTAAACGGACGCTTCGTCCGGGAGGGGGAGGATTTTCCATTCTGTGGTTTTCCGGAGCCATGGCTGAACGCAGAGAAGAAGCGCTTGCCAGGGTTCGAAATTTTCTTTGACCTGCAGTTGCTTGGGGATGATGTTGCTGAAGAGCAGACAGACCCAACAGTTGAGGCTGAGCATAGCAAAGAATTGGAGTCTGCAGACACAGAGCTTGAAATGGGGGTAGCACTGGCATGTCTACTTTCAGATCCTTTGATCGACCAGTTGTGCTTGGGGGATAACTCCTCGGTGTCCATGATCGGAGATGAAACGGCTGCGGGCCTACCAGCAGCTATTTTGGATGCATCCATCGCACCCTCCCTCACCTGGCAGTACGAGGAGGGATTTTTGTCAAGCAGCACCGGGTCAGGTAGTGAGCCGGAATCTGATTCCACCGAGTCTTGTGAGTCGGAATCAGGTTCCAGCTCGTCTGAGTCTGAGTCCGGTATTCCTGGGGGTGATAACCCGGATGCCACAGTCCTGTCCAGGTCGTCTTTTTCGTTCTCTTTTGAGTCTGTTGTAACAGAAGAATTGGACGGTTTGGAAGTACATAATGAGAATGAGGTGAATGTGGTTTCCGAGTACTTTTCTGTGCCTTTGATTTATTGCTTAAATCAGGACTTTCAAAATTTTGATGAAAACGACGAGGACGAAATTCCTCCGGTTTTGCAACGACTAATTGAACAAGAGCAGGAGAGGTTTGTTAAACCCTTAATTGATGAAATCACTACCGTGAACATTGGTACTGAGAAGGACCCGCGGCTGGTCCAGATCGGGTCCACGTTGTCTTCGGAGGAACGCGAGCGCTTAGTCGCTTTATTAAAAGATTTCAAAGATGTTTTCGCGTGGTCCTACGAAGACATGCCTGGAATCGATCCTGAGATTGTACAGCACCGGATCCCTCTTGACCCCGAGGCCCGACCTGTCAAACAGAAACTCAGAGGATCCGCCCTGATTGGGCCATTAAGATCAAGGAAGAGGTCACCAAGCAGATTGACGCAGGCTTCCTGCTGGTATCCGAATACCCGACTTGGTTGGCCAACATTGTTCCAGTGCCGAAGAAGGATGGCAGAATCCGGGTATGTGTGGATTTCAGGGATTTGAACAGAGCCAGTCCGAAGGATGACTTTCCCTTACCGCATATCGACGAGTTGGTAGATTTCACAGCGGGGCATGCTTTGCTTTCGTTTATGGATGGCTTCTCAGGTTATAATCAGATAGTAATGGCACCCGAAGACCGGGAAAAGACTGCTTTTACCACCCCGTGGGGTACATATTGCTACAGAGTGATGCCATTTGGGTTGAAGAACGCTGGGGCTACATATCAACGGGCTGCAACACAATATTACGACATGATCCATAAAGAGGTCGAGGTGTACGTGGACGACATGATTGTCAAGTCCAAAGAAAGAGAGGGCCACTACACCGCCTTGCAAAAGTTTTTCCAAAGGATCAGAGAATTTCGGCTGCGGCTGAATCCTCAGAAGTGTACGTTTGGTGTTACAGCGGGAAAAATGCTGGGATTTCTGATTACACAAAGGGGCATCGAAGTCGACCCTTCCAAAATCAAGGCCATCTTAGAAATGCCACCACCAATGACTGAAAAGGAGGTGCGAGGCTTTCTGGGTAAAGTGCAATTCATAAGGCGGTTTATCTCAAAACTAACCTTAACTTGTGAACCACTTTTTGGTCTTCTGAAGAAAGGAAAGAAATTCCAATGGGACGACCGATGCCAAACAGCTTTCGAACAGGTTAAGGAATATTTACAAAACCCGCCCGTGTTGTCACCACCAAAGCCGGGGAAACCGTTGATATTGTATCTGTTAGTAACTAAGACTACGATGGGCTGTATGCTCGCGCAAGAGTCAGAGGATAAAGTGGAAAGGGCCATCTACTATCTGAGCAAGAAGATGCTGGATTACGAGACCCGCTACACTCCGCTGGAGAAAGCTTGCTTAGCTTTGGTATGGGCTACCAGGAAGCTGCGGCACTACCTGTTAGCTCACTCTGTAATGTTGGTTTCACGACTCGATCCCATCAAATATCTTTTCGAGAAACCAGCACTTACGGGTAGGCTAGCTCGTTGGCTGCTGTTGCTCTCCGAATTTGATCTCAAGTATGTGACGCGCAAGTCAGTAAAAGGGAGAGCGGTAGCAGAGTTCCTTGCCGACCACCCGGTTGAAGGGGATGAAGCGGTTGAGTACCTATTCCCAGATGAAGCCATTTTGCACATCGAAGATGAAACTTGGACGATGTACTTTGACGGAGCGTCAAATCATACGGGTATGGGATAGGGTGTTGCTGATAGCGCCTGACGATTCCCGTATCCCTTTAGCATTCAAGCTCGGTTCAAAGTCTCGAACAATGAGGCAGAATATGAGGCATGTATTGCCGGTCTAGAAGCTGCCCTAGAACTAGGGGCAAGACGATTGGACGTCATTGGGGACTCGAACCTTGTTGTGTCTCAGCAAAAGGAGACTGGAAAGTCAAGGAGGAAAAGATGATAATTTACCACCAGACCTTGGATTTGTTAATTCCTCGGTTTGAGAAGCTAAATTTCACTCACCTAGTAAGAGAGAACAACAGGTTCGCAGATTCGTTAGCAACTCTATCTTCCATGATAGACATCCCATCTGGAGTCCGGATGCGTCCAGTCATTATTGACCAGAAATTTGCACCTGCCTACGAGTCAATCTCTGCCATAGATGAAGTGCAGGACAACAACCCTTGGTATTACGACATATGGAACTTCTTGGAGAAGGAGGCGTATCCACCAGGGGCAAATGCCAAGGACAAAAGGGCAATCAGAAGAATGGCTGTTCAGTTTATCATCTGCGGGGGTAAATTGTACAAGAGAGGTCATCTGGGAATGCACAAGCTGTGTGTAGAAGCTGAAGAGTCGAAGCGCCTGATGGAGGCCATCCATGGAGGAGAATGTGGGGCACATATGAATGGGGTGATGCTGGCACGGAAGATCCTCAGACAGGGTTACTACTGGTCTACCATGGGAGGATTGTATCGGCTTTGTTCGGCGATGCCACAAATGCCAGATTCACGCAAATCGCATGAACATCCGCCGTCAAAGCTGTACAACATGACTTCGCCGTGGCCATTTTCAGTTTGGGGAATTGATGTGATTGGGCTGTTACCCCGAAGGGGTCGAATGGGCATGAGTTTATCTTGGTAGCAATAGATTACTTTACGAAGTGGGTCGAGGCCCAATCTTATGCGGTGTTGAAGGCTTCGCATGTCGCAAAGTTCATCAGAAACAACATCATCTGCCGTTATGGAGTCCCGAACGAGATCATTTCAGACAATGGTTCCCACTTCAAGAAGGAGGTGATTGATTTGTTGGAGAAATACAATGTGGCTTTTCATAAGTCGTCCACATATCGGCCGCAGACCAACGGAGCAGTTGAGGCCGCCAACAAGAACATCAAACACATATTGCAGAAGATGGTGGAAACCTACCGGGATTGGCCAGATAAGTTGCCGTTTGCTCTGTGGGGCTACCGAACTTCAATTAGAACTTCTACCGGGGCGACTCCGTATTCCTTGGTTTATGGGATGGAGGCCGTTCTACCTATAGAGATTGAGGTTCCGTCTTTACGAGTATTGGCTGAGTGTCAAATAGCCGAGGCAGATTGGCAGCAGAGCAGATTCGAGGAACTCATGCTCTTTGATGAGAGAAGATTGAAAGCACTGTACCACGTCCAAGGATATCAGCGCAGAATTGCCCGGGCTTTCAACAAGAAGGTTAAGTCCAGGAATTTGAAGGAAGGAGATTTGGTGCTCAAAGACAACCGAGCTCCCATCCACGACCCAAGGGGCAAGTTCAGACCCAATTGGACTGGTCCCTATATCATCAAGTCTATCTGGTCAGGTGGAGCTGTGGTTCTGATGGACCTAGATGGCCTAGAGTTCTCCCAACCGATCAACATGGACAAGTTGAAGAAATATTACCCCTGAGAGGCTCGCTAGGCCGAAAACCCGAAAGGGCGACCTAGGCAAAATTCAGAGCACAAAAAATTAGAAATATAAAAACTGAGCTCGCAAGGTTGAAAACCCGCAAAGGGCGGCCTTGGCAAAAGTTAGAGCGCAAAAGGAGAGTGAAAATACTCGAGTGAACCCAAGCCTGAACTACGTAAGGCTTGATTCCCATCTTTGGGATACGTAGGCAGCTTCATCCTGAAGTTCAGCCATAAACTTTTCCCCGATCAACTTTGTCCATTTGATCATCTCGGTCATCTTTGTCCATCAGCGTCTATCGCAATCTCCGGTACAGTGCTATTCAGACTAGGGGCAACTTTCCGTTGCTGTACAGTGCCGCGGTACCGTTCAACAAGGGGCAACTTTCCAGTTGCTAGGATCCAGGGTTGTGCATCTCAGTGACAAATTTCGGGCATGTCCAGTTCTGATCCATACCGAAAATAGTTTTGAAAAGTTTTAATAAAGGTGACTTTGTTCAAATAAATCTTTTTACAACTAAGACCATTTCTGGACCAAAGCGGAAAATTTTCAGTACCACAACCTTCAATTTCATTGATTTCAATACAGAGTTCTCTTGCTCTTGCATACAATTGAAGTTGCTTTTTATTACATTCATAAAGAAAACTTGAAAGTACTAATAAAGCAATAAATCCGGGGCATAGTCAAGTCAGGTGTCCCTGCGCCCCCTCCCAGAGCTAGTGAAGCCTCTGATACCAAGCTAGGCCCAATCTGTGCCTCTCATTGAGCCAGTCCCAGCACTCGTCAGACAAAGTGTAATTGAAAGTGGGAGGGGCAGGAGTTCTCTAGTCCTCCACGCGGGCCTGTCGGATAAGCTGCGCACCTCGGACCGGAAATGTAGCCGGATACTCCATCCCCTCCGGCGGACAAGTCTGATCATGGCCAAACTGGCGCGGATACGGAATGGAAAATAGAACACGCAGTGATTCAAGCCAATCAATCGAATCCGGTCTGCCGAGACATACTGTAACTCATCGCCGGGAGATTGAGCCAAAGGCATCGCCAAGCAATGTGGTCTGCGGACAAGCTGCACATCCATTCGAACCACCAACCCTCATCAAGGGCATCAACTAGGCGTTGCCGAAAGAAGTAGCCGCGAGCTGAATATGCCAGACAAGAGTCCACAACCTGCAGTTTATCCATCAACCATACCTGGGGAGGGATGAAAAATGAGAGAATAAAGAATAGAGAGATGTATGATGAGAGAAAAAGTAAGAAAAGGGTTTTGTGAGAAAAACCGAGCTTGAGAGCCGAGTGACGTGAGCATATATATGCGAGATCGGGTGGGAAGCATTACCTGTAGTAGTAGCGGACTCCCCGCAAACCTGGTTGTCTCTCGGCGATAAAAGGCGTCCAAGCCCATCAGTGTCTCAGCCAGAGTCATGGCAATGCAGCTCTTGCCCTCCCTCAAGCCTTGGACAACCTCAATCAATCGAACGCTAGATCCTCCAGAGCCTGAAGCAAACAGGAAATGAGATAACACGCACAGCAGAGGGCATGTGTCGAAAGCCTTGCCAATGATGGTCACTGCGGTCACCGGCATCAGAAAACCGATAAACCAAGCTAGGAATATCCAGCATTCCGTCACGAATCAGGGATCGAGCATCGTACATGGTAAGGCCACACATCCGTCCTAAGGCTTGGGCATGGCCGAAATTGAGTTGAGGCAAAATTTCCTCGTCAGCTCGCACTCCATTAGAGCTTGGAAATCTTCGAAGGTAGGACACACCTCTTGCCCGCTAAAGCTGAAGACGTGTGTCACCGGATTCCAAAACCTTGCCGCGGCACGAAGAAATGGAAAATGCAGCGGGGTACAGCGCAAAGTGAATAGTGCGTTTATGCCGAAGGCCTGGAAATTCAGCTTTTCCGAGCCATCCAGTTGTTAATCCAGTTGCGAGTTTTGGCAAGGAATCTTCCATTTGGAGTAAATCAGTGTGGAAATGAGGAAAACTACGAAGTTGGGGGTCTTTTGTAGGGGATAAGGTTGAATGGAGAACAAGTGTCAGCATTCTGCTGGTTCCTCCCATTCTTGGCCGACCGGCCAAATAGATTGCCGACCGGCCATCAGTTTTGGCCGGTGGATCAATTTCCCGGCCGGTGGTCATTTGTCACAGCCGATGGACTTTCTGTTGGGCCGGTAGTTCTCCCCCTTTGTCCCCTGAGCTTTCCATGCTAAGGATTGGGGAATCCCACCACCCTCCAATACCCTCCAGTGATCAATTCTCACGAGGGCGCGCCCATTTGCTTATCGAGTTGTTGTATATTTGCTTATCGGTTGTATTTCACTCTCTTTAAGTCTTTGTGCTGTTTTCGAGTTGTACTCGCCCTGGTTGAAACGAGACCCTTTGCTTTGCTTATCGAGTTGTATTTGGTTCACTACCTGATTATTACGATGTGATGCTCCTTCGTTTTCAAAACACAGTGTCAATTTCAGTCACTTGTTATGTGATGCCTTGCGATGCGATGCGTAGAACGTGCAAATGCAACCCCTTTTGAACAAATAGCTGTTTCATTTCCGTCATGTTTTTTTGTAAAAATATGCAATTTCAAAAAGTAGAACCTGCCTGAGGCAATGCAATGTGCTTAAACTCCTAATAAAAAGGAAAGTAAAGCAGGAGAATAGCAGGGTAGCAGAGTACCGGGATTGGCACCGATAACCTCCCCTTTCGGTCATTGTACCTTCTGCGCCCTTACTTGGGTCAATTGTGTGGTTAAACACCTTCATCACTCAAGGCAATACAAGAAAATGCATTTTCGAAACGTAAGTTGACCTTAGAGTTGACCTCAAGCCCTGACTTTTGCGAGCGATGTTCGGTACGTACGAAGAACGTCCCTTTCCGTATCCTTTTTATATATCTTGTGATTCCTCGAATCATTTCAATTATACCGCGTTGTAACACATTACATTCCAGTATCATGGGAAATATGTTTTACCATGTTAAATTTCAAGTTTCTTTTTATACACATTGCGTGCATGCGTGCATTGCTTTACTCACATGTGTTCAAGTTCTTTTTATACGCATTGCGTGCATGCGTGCATTGCTTTACTCACATGTGTTCAAGTTCTTTTTATACGCATTGCGTGCATGCGTGCATTGCTTTACTCACATGTGTTCAAGTTCTTTTTATACACATTGCGTGCATTGCTTTACTCACATGTGTTCAAGTTCTTTTTATACACATTGCGTGCATGCGTGCATTGCTTTACTCACATGTGTTCAAGTTTCTTTTTATACACATTGCGTGCATGTGTGCATTGCTTTACTCACATGTGTTCAAGTTCTTTTTATACACATTGCATGCATGCGTGCATTGCTTTACTCACATGTGTTCAAGTTCCTTTTTATACACATTGCGTGCATGCGTGCATTGCTTTACTCACATGTGTTCAAGTTCCTTTTTATACACATTGCGTGCATGCGTGCATTGCTTTACTCACATGTGTTCAAGTTTCTTTTTATACACATTGTGTGCATGCGTGCATTGCTTTACTCACATGTGTTCAAGTTCTTTATATACATATTGCGTGCATGCGTGCATTGCTTTACTCACATGTGTTCAAGTCCTTTTTATACACATTGCGTGCATGCGTGCATTGCTTTACTCACATGTGTTCAAGTTTCTTTGTATACACATTGCGTGCATGCGTGCATGCGTGCATTGCTTTACTCACATGTGTTCAAGTTTCTTTTTATACACATTGCGTGCATGCGTGCATTGCTTTACTCACATGTGTTCAAGTTCTTTTTATACACATTGCGTGCATGCGTGCATTGCTTTACTCACATGTGTTCAAGTTCCTTTTTATACACATTGCGTGCATGCGTGCATTGCTTTACTCACATGTGTTCAAGTTTCTTTTTATACACATTGCGTGTATGCGTGCATTGCTTTACTCACATGTGTTCAAGTTCCTTTTTATACACATTGCGTGCATGCGTGCATTGCTTTACTCACATGTGTTCGAGTTCTTTTTATACACATTGCGTGCATGCGTGCATTGCTTTACTCACATGTGTTCCAGTTCTTTTTATACACATTGCGTGCATGCGTGCATTGCTTTACTCACATGTGTTCAAGTTCTTTTTATACACATTGCGTGCATGCGTGCATTGCTTTACTCACATGTGTTCAAGTTCCTTATATACACATTGCGTGCATGCGTGCATTGCTATACTTACATGCGTTCAAGTTCCCCTTTTATACACATTGCATGCATGCGTGCATCACTTTACTTACATGTGTTCAAATTCCCTTTCCGTACACATTGCTCGCGTTGACCACTTGCTTTACTTGCATATATTCAATTCCAGGTTTCTTTGTATACACATTGCGTGCATGCGTGCATTGCTTTACTCACATGTGTTCAATCCCGCTATTTTTCTATACACACTGCGTGCGTTGTCACGCACTTTCGATTGCTTTGTCAGGCATGTTGCTAACGACATTGTACCTGTTAAGTTATTTTCTTTGCAGGCACGATATTGTATGTACGGCTCATTTGAGGCCGGTGCAACCGGACGAACCGGACATTATTGTATCCTCCGCGTGAGACGTATCGAGAATTACATAATTCTCTTACATCCTTTCTGCATTGTAGTGTAGTTTGGTGTATGCTAGCTTAAAACTGTCGCACGCGCGTGCTTCGTTACAGTTTTCTTTGCATGATCATAATTTGCTCGGCTTCTTGCATTTTCAGTTGCATTTTGCCCCTGCCTTCGGGCGCATACCTTGTTTGTCTTGCATGATTGTCCAAGTCTTCGGCCTTGTCAAAAATGGGTCGTCTCTGGGCTTTGACATTCACTCCCGTCATTGTTATGACTTTCGAGTTCTGTCAAAGAGGGGCAACTGTAGACACCCTCATTTTTGACCGTCCTCAAGACTTGGACGTCACCGTTTGAACACTCGGTGATTATCCATGTTTGTGTTCGTCTCGAGTTCCCGGAGGCCTTGGCAGCGCGCCTCATCTCAGGACCTCCTGACGCCTCCGTGTATGCACCTGACTCTCGTGCTTGCGTGTATGCGACTGCGAAACACACCTGTTGTGTGCCTGAAGGGCAGCTGGTTGCCATCCCTGCACCCCGGCCGTCCCTCCCCGATCACCCACAATTCCCGACGTGTCTTTTAACCTCATCCGACTCATTTCCGACCGACAGTGTTCTCTTAAACCTTTGGCCTCGGCACTATATTTTTGCCGACCGGCATTTCTCTTGGCCGGTGACCTCTTTTGGTGGCCGGCGCCACCCTTGGCCCCCTGAGGCATGGTGCATGCCAGCTGTGCCAGCTGGAATGCACCCACACCACTCCCCATGCACGGGGATGACCCCTTTGCACCTTTTAAACCCCATTCCTTCTAGAAGCTTGCACCCTTTGGCCAAGCTTAGAAGCTTGGCCAGCTGTCTTAGCTTCTCCAAGACAAGAGCCCTTTGCACCCTTTGCCCCTTTTGTTATAGCTTCTTGGAGAAGCTTAGAATGTGTTTTTTTGCCTATATAAGCATCATATCTCTCCCTTTGTTAGGGGTTGCCCATTCTTGAACAAAAAAACCAGAGCTTGTATCTATACTATATATCCTCCTCTCTCCCTCTCTAAACTTTCCCCCTCTCTTCTCTTGTGTGTGTGTTTTTAGGCCTAAAAGTGTAGTTTTACCTTACTTTTGCACTCACACACACACTATCACACCTTAGCTCGAGATTGGGAGGCTTGGAGGGTTGTTTCTTGAGCATTTGGACTGATTTTGATCAATAGAGGGTGGCTGAACCAACTGCTCTTCAAGGTTTCTTCAAGGGTGAGTACTTTACTTTAGATTCCCCATTTTTGCAACAAGTTTTTACCTGTCTTGCTTGCTGATTTGGGTCTTGTGTATAACATGAAAAAGTCTTATATTTTCTTTCTTTAGAACTTTCATTAAGGTCACTTTGTGGTTTGAGTGCAAACTCACCCTCTTAGGCCTTATTTTGGCCTCTTTGGTGCCTTTCCTTAAGGCTTTGTTTGCCTTGGTGTTTTGGTCTTCTCACTACTGAAAACCAGTGGGTTTTTAGTGGTGAGGAAGGTGGTTTGAAGTCCTGTATAGGGGAGGGACACCCCTCTCCCCTTTGTCCCTCTTTTGCCTTTGTTTTTGGCTCATAAGGGCAACATGCATTTTTAGTCTTATATGCCTTCATTTCAGAGCTTATTTGAATGTTTTGGAGCATGTTATATCTCTGTTTTTGGTCGAATTTGTAGCCCTTAGCATGCATCTTATACTTGCTTTGTAATGCTCTACTTTGCCTAGAAATGTGCCATGGGTTTGGCCTTGTATATCCTCATGTTTTAGCTTGGCTTATTGAAGCTTTTGGTCATGATTTGTCATGTTTTAGGTCTGTTGGCCACTGGTTTTACCATTTTTGGCATGCTTAATGTAGTTGCTTTGTATTGTGGCTTGTAAGCCTTGAGGATATGATCCATGTATATGCATTGGATAGGTTATTTAGATGATTTGGAATCATTTAGTATGTTATTTTAGTCCCTATACCATGTTTATATGTCCCCATTTATCATCTCATTCATGCTTTGAAGTGTTGTAATCTTATGCCTTAAAGGGTGGTCATGGCCATGCTTGCATGTTTAGGTATTTGGGTCGCCATGTCATGTGTTTTTTGGCTTATTTTTGCATGCTATACATCTTTTTTGGTTGCTCATTCCATGCTATGAGAGGTCTTGTTAGTGATGGTGTAATGCTCCATTTTGTGCCTTAGTCTTAGGCCCCATTTGGTTTGCATGTCAGCATGAATAATTGTCCATTTTAGGCACTTTTGGCCACTGTTTTGGGGTGGATTGAGGTCTACCCCTTTATGGTTTAAGCCCACTTTTGCATGTTTGTCTCATGTTCTTTGCTTGCTTCATTTAGTGTGGTAGCATGATAGTTCTATTACAAGATTTGTCCTTGTTTTCATTGCATTTGCATCTCGTATGCTCTAGCATTTTGTATACTTAACATGATGTTGCATAGCATTTGGCATGCCTTGCATTTTAGTATCATGTTGCATTGTTAAGCCATGTTTGCATAACATGCATTGCATTACTTGGTTTGGGGTGTCAAACCAAGTGTGAGAGATGGAGGTGTTTGTACTTTAAGTGACAAAACACATCTCAATTCTCATGTCACTAAGGCCCTTGACTTGGACATGATAGGGTCTTGGTCCTCATTTGTGTGTTGCATGCATCTTTACATTGAATTGCAATCTTGGTCCCTTAGACCATCATGCATCAAAATGCATAATTGGTGGCCCAAGGACCAAGGGCCATGCTTTCTTGAGTCCCATACATGATAGGGGGCATGGCCATGCTTACATGTGCCCAAAATTCCATACCATACACTGTCTGTCCTTGTTGCTGTCAAAAACCAGATTCTGCAGGAATTGTTTGCCGACCGGTAGTAAAGAGTGCCGACTGACAATGTATTGGTGGCTGACAACCTCATAAGCAGCCGACAGACATTTTACATGGCCGGTGGCCATTTCACCCAGCCGATGGTGTGCAGCAGTGTGCATAGAAGGTATTCTGGGACTTGGGCAATCTTTGGAAAGGCAGGACAGTGAAAACAGAGCAGCAGTGGTATGGTACGGGCTTTTTCGGGCGAGACGGATCGAGCATGCATCATTCGCGCATCCTCCCGAGGCAGGGCTGAGGCCCCCCTTCTTTTTACATTCAATTTAATTTGATAATTAGAATTTTTGTAATGATTTATTCTGTATCTGGACTGTACTATTTGGGACTGTATATTCTTTTGGTCCCTCCGTGTGAGGGCACATTTGTAATAAGTGTGTGTGAGTGGTGTGTATATCTTCCAACCTCCACTTCTTTCTCCCTGCTTATGATGGTAGATTAGGGCACATTTAAATTAGCATAACAGTATGATAGCATGCGTGCATCCATACATTCGTCTACATGCACCGGGCTCGTCGCATCATACTAACTGCATCGTATTTCCAATTCCAAATTGAATACATGCTACCTGTGTATTTCACATGCCATGTTTAGGATAGTCGAGCCTGTCTAGGTTGCATCTTCGCCTGTGTTGCATTAGCCACTTAACATGAACTAGGATCAAGCATTTGATTGCTAACTGGTTTGTGTTTTGGCTTGGAGTACTAGGTGAGCTGTTATGCTTTAGCATACCGCATGCGTGTGAGTGTTACCATAAAAAGCATGATTACCATGAGGCTAGCTGCTTATGTGATATAACTGCTTGAATGCCTGTGGATGAAGGTCAAATTACCTAAATTGGGATAATGCATTAAAACTATGAGTTTTAAGCCCACTTGAGGGTGGCAAAACCTGCATTTTAGCCTACCTGTGGGTAGCAAACCTTTTTTTTCAAAACGAACGCATAATGTCTTGTTCCAATTTAGGCGATTTGGTCTATACTTGTTTGCTGTGCGCATAACATAGTAAAAACTAGGCTAATAACCGAATAAGAACACAAACGTTTTCAAAAACGGATATCACGGTTAGTAGAGGCCGATCTTTGATCAGGCGAAAGGGGGTGCTCATAGCTGACCTTCCCCAATAGTACCCAAGTTCCCAAGCCGAGGTAACTTTGGTGATGACGGACACGTGGCCTTTGGCACCGAGTCAGGGTCTCCTAAATTTCCCAAAATAAAATATTTAGGTGGCGACTCTGTATCTGGCAAAGCAGTCCATGTTTGGCACTTCTTTCAAAATCTGTTTTTTCTCAAAACGATTTGCCAGATTTGGACTCTTTGGTTCAGATTTAGAACTGTGACAATGAGAGTCCGAACTATAGTAGACCCGCAAAAACGAAATGGGGGGAGTCATCCTCCCGAGGCGTTCGGGGACGTCTACAAGGGGACGTGACAGTCAGTTGGTTTGATGGGTCAGCAGAAACTACTGGATGGCTTGACGACCAACCAGATGTTGTGGAACAACCTCAGTTAGAGCAGAGTCCGCCAGGGACGGAGACATCAACAATGGCCGAAAGGGTCGGGAATCAGAATGCACCGCCGGAGAGCACCAGTGATAATAATTTTGCTCAGGACCAGAGCATTTCGAGTATAGAGGACATTGAACAGCAAGCCGCACTGAAACAGTTCGAGCGAGAAAAGACCGAGGATTCTAAAAGAGTCAGGAAAGCCAAAGCCCCTGAGGGAACAGAATGTGTTGTGAGCACGGGAACGGAAGGTACTGTGGGTACAAGAATAGTTGTAACGTAACCGGACAGGTGCCTGTCGGTTGCCGATGGCATGTGGTGGGAAGATGACGATCTGCGTCTTGCCCACATAGATGACGACTGGGGACAAAGCTAGCCAGATGATACCTGGTATGTGGGTGAAGTAGACCACATGACTAGGAGCGGGCGATATTTTAAGCCCCCGTACTTAGATCAACCAGAAGCGTCCGGGAAGGACAAGGAGGTGGAGAAACAAAAAGAAAAGTTACTCGAAGAAGAGGCTGTGCTGAAACAGCTGAAGAAGATACAGGCAGACATCTCCATCTGGAGACTGCTTATGGCTTCACGAGTTCATAGATAGACTGTCTTTTCGGCAATGGACAAGGCCAAACTCTCAATAGATACTACACATGAACAGCTGGTAGGGCTGGTCTTTCCAGGAGAAGCTTCCCCGACGTTGACCTTTTCTGACAAGGAACTGCCGCCTGAGGGCTCGGATCACAACAAACCACTCTACATCTCTGTGGAGTGTAGAGACAAGTGGAGACCGGTGGTTCTTGTCAACACGGGATCCACCATTAACGTGTGCCCGTCGAGGACAGCATGTGCAATCGGGTTGAAGCCCGCAGACTTCGTGCCAACTACCCAAGTGATAAGGGCCTACGAAAATACAAGCAGAAAGGTGAATGGGATTGTGCAGATTTAGGCCAAGGTTGGTCCAGGACAACATGATGTTGATTTTCATGTCTTGGACGTTCCCGCAACCTTTAATCTACTCATAGGGCGGCTGTGGCTGCACCAGGCGAGGGCGGTCTCTTCTACCCTGCATCAGATGTTGAAATATCCCCACGGAAAGGGGGTAGCTATTGTTTTTGGGAATTCGTCAATTCATCTGCCACCAGAGGTGTCCACGCTGGTTTTGGAAATCGAGCATGGCACAGAGGATGTGTTCCTATCGGGATTCACCTTAGCCGAGGCCCAGGTCATTCAGAACATCTTAGCTATTGATGAGGGATTGTATGTCAGCGCACAGTCAGTATACCTCATGAACAAACTCCAGCAGCTCCCCGGGATGGGACTAGGAAGAAGTGGCCGAAAAGGCATTGCAGTATCGGCCGAAGTGCCGTTCAACCCGCATACCTTTGGCTTAGGCTATCTGCCTACCAAAGAGAACTGGGTAAGGAAAGGAAAAGAAATGGCTGGAAGAGCCAAAGCCAAGCAGACCGGGAAGCGTTTTGATTTGATGCATCGGCCTATTCAGGGCACTCTAAACGGACGCTTCGTCCGGGAGGGGGAAGACTTTCCATTCTGTGGCTTCCCAGAGCCATGGCTGAACGCAAAGAAGAGGCGCTTGCCGGGGTTTGAGATCTTCTTCGACTTACAGTTATCCGAGGATGATGAGGCCGAGGAGCAGACAGACCCATCAGCTGAGATTAAACAGTGTAAGGAAGTGGATTCCGAGAACACCGAGATTGAAATGGGGGTAGCACTGGCTTGTCTACTTTCAGATCCTCCGATCGTATATGAGTGCTTGGGGAATGACCTCTCAGTGTCTATGATTAGGAATGAAACGGCTGCGAGCCCACCTTCAAACATTTTGGATGCATCCGTCGCACCCTCCCTCGTTTGGCAGTACGAGGAGGGATTCCTATCGAGCAGTACCGGGTCAGGTAGTGAGCCGGAATCTGATTCCACTGAGTCCGTAGAGTCGGAATTAGGTTCCAGCTCGTCTGAGTCTGAGTCCAGTATTCTTGGGGGTGATAACCCGGATGCCACAGTCCTGTCTAGGTCGTCTTTTTCTTTCTCTTTTGAGTCTGTTGTAACAGAAGAATCAGATGGACTGGATGAAGTGATTAATGAGAATGGAATAGCTGTGGCTTCTGAGTACTTTTCTGTGCCTTTGATTTATTGTATTAATCAGGACTTTCAAAATTTCGATGAAAACGACGAGAAAGAAATTCCTCCGATTTTGAATATTTGCTTGAACAAGAGCAGGAGAGGTTTGTAAAACCGCTGGTTGATGAATCATCCAAATTAATGTTGGTACTGAGAAGCCCCGCTGGTCTGAGGTCGGGTCCACGTTGTCTTCGGAGGAGCGCGAGCGCTTAGTCGCTTTATTAAAAGATTTTCAAATATGTTTTCATGTGGTCCTACGAAGACATGCCTGGAATCGATCCTGAGATTGTACAGCACCGGATCCCTCGCGACCCAGAGGCCCGACCTGTCAAGCAGAAACTCAAAAGAATTCGCCCTGACTGGGCTATCAAAATCAAAGAAGAGGTCACCAAGTAAATTGACGCAGGATTCCTGCTGGTATCCGAATACCCAACTTGGTTGGCCAACATAGTTCCAATGCCGAAGAAGGATGGCAGAATTCAGATATGTGTGGATTTCAAGGATTTGAATAAAGCCAGTCCGAAAAACGACTTTCCTCTGCCGCATATCGATGAGTTAGTGGATTTTACTGCTGGGCATGCATTGCTTTCGTTCATGGACGGCTTTTCAGGCTACAACCAGATTGTAATGGCACTTGAAGACCGGGAGAAGATTGCCTTTACCACCCTGTGGGGAACTATTGTTATAGGGTAATGCCATTTGGGCTGAAGAATACTGGAGCTACATATCAACGGGCTGCGACCACGATATTGCATGACATGATCCACAAAGAGGTTGAGGTGTATGTGGACGACATGATTGTCAAGTCCAAGGAAAGAGAGGGCCACTACACCACCTTGCAAAAGTTCTTCCAAAGGATCAGAGAATTTCGGTTGCAGATGAATCCTCAGAAGTGTACGTTTGGTGTTACGGCAGGAAAAATGCTGGGGTTCTTGATCACACAAAGGGGCATCGAAGTCGACTCTTCCAAAATCAAGGCCATCTTAGAAATGCCACCACCAAGGACTGAAAAGGAGGTGCGAGGCTTTCTGGGTAAAGTGCAATTCATAAGACGGTTTATCTCAAAATTAACCTTGACTTGTGAACCACTCTTTGGTGTCCTGAAGAAAGGAACGAAGTTCCAATGGGACGGCCGATGCCAAGTTGCTTTTGAACAGATTAAGAAATACTTACAGAACCCACCTGTGTTGTCCCCGCCTGAGCCGGGGAAACCGTTGATTTTGTATCTTTCAGTGACTGAGACTACAATGGGCTGCATACTTGCACAAGAGTCTGAGGACAAAGTGGAAAGGGCTATTTACTATCTGAGCAAGAAAATGCTGGAATACGAGACCCGCTATACTCCGTTGGAGAAGGCTTGTTTGGCCTTGGTATGGGCTACCAGGAACCTGCGGCACTACCTGTTAGCTCACTCTGTAATGTTGGTTTCGAGATTAGATCCCATCAAGTATCTCTTCGAGAAACCGGCACTTACGGGTAGGCTAGCCCGTTGGTTGCTTTTGCTTTCCGAATTCGATCCAAAGTATGTGACGCGCAAGTCAGTAAATGGGAGAACGGTAGCAGAGTTCCTTGCCAATCACCCAGTTGAAGAGGATGAAGCAGTTGAGTACCTATTCCCAGACGAGGCCATTCTGCACATCGAAGAAGAATTTTGGACGATGTACTTTGACGGAGCATCAAACCAATACGGGTATGGGATAGGAGTGTTGCTGATAGCGCCCGACAATTCTCGCATCCCTCTAGCATTCAAACTCCGTTCCAAAGTATCAAACAATGAAGCAGAATACGAGGCATGCATTGCTGGTTTAGAAGCTACCCTAGAACTAAGGGCAAAACGGTTGGATGTCATCGGGGACTCGAACCTTGTTGTATCTCAGGCTAAAGGGGATTGGAAAGTCAAAGAAGAAAAGATGAGAAGTTACCACCAGACCTTGGACTTGCTCATTCCTCGGTTTGAGAAGCTGAACTTCGCTCATCTGTTAAGAGAGAAAAACAGGTTCGCAGATTCACTAGCAACTCTGTCATCTATGTTAGACATCCCTTTTGGAGTCCGGATGCGTCCGATCATCATTGACCAGAAATTTGTACCGGCCTACGAGTTGATTGCTGCCATGGATGAGGTTCAAGATGAGAACCCCTGGTATTACGATGTCTGGAACTTCTTGGAGAAAGAGACGTATCCACTAGGGGCAAACGCCAAAGATAAGAGGGCAATACGAAGAATGGCTACTCAGTTCATCATCTGTGGGGGTAAACCGTACAAGAGAGGTTATCTGGGAATGCATAAGCTGTGTGTTGATGCCGAAGAATCAAAGCGCCTAATGGAGGCCATCCATGGAGGAGAGTGCGGAGCGCACATGAACGGGGTGATGCTAGCCCGGAAAATCCTTAGACAAGGTTACTACTGGTCCACCATGGAGGAGGATTGTATTGGCTTTGTCCGGTGATGCCACAAATGTCAGATCCATGCAAATCGCATGAATATTCCGCCGTCTAAGCTGTACAACATGACTTCGCCATGGTCGTTTCCAGTCTGGGGGATAGATGTGATTAGAGCTATCACTCCGAAGGGGTCTAATGGGCATGAGTTCATTCTGGTAGCGATAGACTATTTCACAAAGTGGGTTGAGGCCCAATCTTATGCGGTATTGAAGGCTTCACATGTCGCAAAGTTCATCAAGAACAACATCATCTGTCGCTACGGGATCCCGAACGAGATTATTTCAGATAATGGTTCCCACTTCAAAAAGGAAGTGATTGACTTGTTGGACAAGTACAACGTGGCTTTTCACAAGTCATCTACATACCGGCCACAAACCAACGGAGTAGTTGAGGCCGCCAACAAGAACATCAAACACATTTTGCAGAAGATGGTGGAAATCTACCGGGACTGGCTAGCTAAGTTGCCATTTGCTCTGTGGGGCTACCGGACTTCAATTAGAACTTCTACTGGAGCGACTCCATATTCCTTGGTCTACGGAATGGAGGTTGTTCTACCTATTAAAGTTGAGGTTCCATCTTTGCGAGTATTGGCTGAGTGTCAGATAGCTGAGGCAGATTGGCAGTAGAGCAGATTTGAAGAACTCATGCTGTTTGATGAGAGAAGGCTGAAAGCACTGTACCATGTTCAGGGTTATCAACGCAGAATCGCCAGGGCTTTCAACAAGAAGGTTAAGTCCCAGAATTTGAAAGAAGGAGATTTGGTGTTCAAAGACAACCGAGCTCCCATCCACTATCCTAGGGGCAAGTTCAGACCTAATTGGACTGGTCCTTATACCATCAAGTCTATTTGGTTAGGTGGAGCTGTCATTCTAATGGACCTAGATGGCCTAGAGTTCTCCCAACCGATCAACATGGACAAGTTGAAGAAATATTACCCCTGAGTGGCTCGCTAGGCCGAAAACCCGAAAGGGCGACCTAGGCAAAAGTTAGAGCATGAAAAATTTGAAATTACAAAAACTGAGCTCGCAAGGTTGAAAACCCGCAAAGGGCGGCCTTAGCAAAAGTTAGAGCACAAAAGGAGAGAGTAAATACTCGAGTGAACCCAAGCCGAACTACGTAAGGCTTGATTCCGATCTTTGGGATACGTAGGCAACTTCATCCTGAAGTCCAGCCATAAACACTTCCTCGATCAACTTTGTCCATGTGATCATGTTTGGTCATCTTTGTTCAGCATTCAAGAGCTCGGTTGTGATCTCTAGTGCAGTGCTATTCAGACAAGGGGCAACTTTCCAGTTGCTAGGATCCGGGATTGAACATCTCAGTGATAGATCTCGGGCATGTCCAGTTCTGATCCGTATCGAAAATGGTTTTGAAAAGTTTTAATAAAAGTTGATTTTGTTCAAATTAATCTTTTTACAACTTAGACCATTTTTGGACCAAACGGAAAATTTTCAGTACCCACAACCTTCAATTTCATTGATTTCAATACAGAGTTCTCCTACTCTTGAATACAAATTGAAGTCGCTTTTTATTACATTCAAAAGAAAACTTGAAAGTACTGATAAAGCAAAATAAATCCGGGGCATAGTCAGGTGTTCCTGCGTCCCCTCCCAGAGCTTGTGGAAGCCTCTGACGCCAAAGTGGGCCTTACCTGTGCCTTTTCATTGAGCCAATCTAGGCACTCATCAGAAAAGGTGCAGCTGAAAGTAGGAGCAGGAGCCAGAAGCTCTCTTGTCCTCCAGGCTGTGGCATACCGAGCTAGCTGCGTGCCTCGGACCGGAAATGTAGCAGGGTACTCTATCCCCTCCTCCGGGCAAGTCTGATCATGTTCGAACTGGCGTCGGAATCGAAACGGAAAGTAGAACACGCAGTGTGTCAGGCCAACCAATTGAATCCCGGGCTGACGGGTCATATTGTAACTCATTGCCGGTAGATTAAGCCAAGGACAACGCCAAGCAATGTCTGTAGCGGACAAGCTACACATCCAGTTGAACCACCAGCCCTCATTCGAGGCATCGACTAGACGTCGCCGGAAGAAATAGCTGCGAGCTGAATATGTGGGGCAGGAGTCCACAATCTTCAATTTGTCCATCAACCATATCTGGAGAGGGATGAAAAATGAGAGATTAAAGAATAAAGAGGTGTACGTTGAGAGAAAAGTAAGAAAATGGGTTTTGAGAGAAAAACTGAGTTTGAGGGCCGAGTGCGGTGAGAAACATATGCAAGATGGGGTGGGAAACATTACCTGCAACAACAGTGCGCTCCCTGCCAATCTAGCCATCTCCCGACGATGAAAAGTGTCCAAACCCATCAATGTCTCAGCTAGCGTCATGGCGATGCAGCTTTTGCCCTCCCTCAAGCCCTCAGCAACTTCAATCAAACGAGTGCTAAACCCACCGGAGCCTGGGGCAAGTAAGAGATGAGATAACATGCACAAGCAAAGCGTATGTCGCCGATAACCCTGCCAATGATGGTCACCGTGGTCACCAGTATCAGAAAACCGACAAACCAAGCTCGGAATGTCTAACTCTCTATCATCAATCAATGATCGAGCATCATGCAAAGTGAGCCCACACATCCATCCCAAGGCTTGGGCGTGGCCAAAGCGGAATTGTGGCAAGATTTCTTTGTCGCGCTCGGATTCCATTAGAGCTTGGAAGTCTTCGAAAGTGGGACACATCTCTTGCCCGCCAAAGCTAAAGACGTGTGTCACCGGATTCCAAAATCTTGCCACGACATGAAGGAATGGGAAACGCAGCAGGGTGTGACCCAACGTAAATAGTGCATTTATGCCAAAACCAGGGAAATTAAGCTTTTCCGAGCCATCTAAGTTGGCAATCCAATTTGTGAGGTTTTGAGCAAGGAATGCTTCCATTTGGTGCAAAATTGAAATAAAATGAAGAAAATCCTGAAGCTGGAACTCATATAGAAGATAAGGCAGTGAGTGAAGGACAAATGTCGCCATTTCGGAGAATCTGCCATCGATGGCCAGTAGTGGTTCATCAGTGGCCGGCAGTGGCACACTGATGGCCGGCAGGACCCCATCGATGGCCGGCATCACCTCCCTCATTCTCACTGACCCTCTTGTTGAAAACCCAGTTGTTTGCTGCAGAGAAGTCCTGTTACTCGTGTCTTTTAAGGTCTTGTTTTTGTCCTGTTGTGTCTTGTTCAAGACATTTGTTTTTGTTCTAGTCTTCATTTTTCTTTATTTTGTCGAGTTGTAATCATTCTCCTCTCACTTATCGAGTTGTTGTAATTTGCTTACCGAGTTGCAAACTTGTTATGGCTTTGTTTTGCTTATCGAGTTGTTTTGTTATTAGTCGGTTCACTACCTGATTAGTGCAATTCGAGTGTTTGGTTTTCAAAGCAAAAGTTCAATCTCATTTACATTGTTGTGTGAAGTGATGCGATGCGATGCATAGAATGTATAAATGAAACACTTTTTCTACAAAAGGCTGCTTTCATTCCATCATAGATTATTTTTACAAAAGAGCATAGTTTTAAAAAAGTAAATCTGCCTGACGCAGTACAATGTGCAAAACTACTAGTAAAAAGAAAAATAAAGCAAAAAAAGAGAGCGACGTCTGAATCAGCAAAATGTCTGGATCGGCGCCAGCCGCCTCAAAACTGAGAAGTCCTTCTCGTCCTCTTCCTCGACCGAGAGGATTCTGGAACATCGCCACCGTTAGCACCTGACTCCGAACTCGAACCATCCCCAGCTCTATCTCCATCCTGAGACGACTCTGACCGCGGACTCACTGCCTCCTCGTCAGACTCATCATCATCTGGGGTAGGCCCCCATGAACTAGTCCCTCGTCCTGCTCCCCCTGCTGCTCAAGAAGGTGCTGAAGGACCCGCCCCTACTTCTGCTGAGGTACCGGATGGGCCTGGCGTCAAGAAAGGAATCTGAAAAAAGGAAATCCGCCAAAATGCATTAGTAATAAAGATGTATCAGATGCCAAGAATAAATGTGATGTGAGCAATGAATGATTTGCAGTGAATGTGTACCATGAGCAGTGTATGGGAGCAATGTATCAGATCAGTGTAGTGTGCAACTGTGCAAATGATGGCGTGTCGAGAAAAGACTGTGTGGCATGAAGTATGGTTTGCAAGAACTCACCGGAATACTGTAAATACTGAGCAAGTCCATGCTCGTCTGCAGCATCCCCATTACCGAAACCGTCATCTCCAGAGACTGACGAGTGTACTCAATGGGAGCCTGCAAAAATGTTGAAGTCATTAGTATTCTGCGGGATATCAAATGAAATCGAATGACTGTACAGAAGAAAAAGTATAGTGCATACCAGGGTCGAGCCGTAAACTCCGACAAGCTCATGACCAGCTGGAGGAGGAGCGAAGGGAATCTGATAAGTCTCTCCAGCCCGCCCTCGGCATGTCATAGTAGCAGGCAACACGGGCCATGCAATACCCTACCTCCCCTCAGGACCTCTCCTCCTACGAGACCTGGTTGCTCCGCCTCTCCCTCTCGCAATTAGAGCCCTCGCTCCCTCTCCTCCTCGGACACCAGTCAAAGGTGTCATCAGATGCGTCCGAATAAAGGCTGCGTAGTCACCCTCGGCGCAGAAGAAATCTATCTCCAGCCCTACCATGAACTGAATCACCTGGTCGGCAGACAGCATGTGTGTCTTTCTCATCAATGGTGGTGGTGCCACCGGAACAAATGGAGCATTCAACCCCAAGGTCTGATGCACGAAGCGCTCACTCAAAAACCAGGCGCGATAGATCGGGCCCTCGAAGAGAATGTGGAACTGAGACATAGTCCGAGCAGTGTGGTACTGATCTCGGAGTCCTGACGGGATAGCACCCCATGGCTGCCACATGATCTAAGAAAAGAGAATAAACAAGATGATCAGTTGTCAAATAACTAAGGTGGGTGCATCGAGTTAATTGAAATAATCTTATTGCAGACTTACCTCGTGCGCCATGACCGTGTCAAAATACTGCCGAAAGAACATAAAGCCCTCTCGGGTCCTACAACGGAGCGGACCGTCGTATACGTCAGAGAATGGGACTGTCGCTGGGGTCTTCTCCACAGGCACTGGAGCAAGTGTCGGGAAGTATGCGTATACCCACAGTTGTTAGAAAGATGTGATCAGTACAGTGTATGAACAGATTGTTGAACATGCAAAAAGCAGAAAGCATATAGTGCAAGAGCAGATACAGAAAATATAGAAAGTACAAGTGTCGAACAAAGCAAAAGTACAAATGCTGAGTAAAACAATGAAAAGGGGAAACTAGGTTGTGTACCTCCCAAACTCGCTAGTAGCCATCGATCAACCTCCCACACATCCGAGAGGTGGAGCTCATGTATCCATAAAAAGTGGTGAGGCCAGCCGCACCCCAGTCGTAGAAACGGACTCGCTGGAATACCACCAGAGCGCCCAAGAAGTATAAACCTACAGTATTCCACCTGTTCGAAAACAAGGTGGTACCGAAAAGGAACAAGAGGAAGCCCCTGGCGTACTGCTCTGCCTCCTCATCAGTATCGGGATCCTCCCCTCTGTAGTGCTCCTCGAACCAAGTGTATCTAACCATGCTTGCTTGAAGAGTAGGTGGATGTGCTCCAAGCAATGTGTCCCATGCAGCCACCCACTCTTCCATGTCAGGATCAAGGGGAATCGGATCACCTCCTACGCCCAGGCCAGTGATCATGGTGAAGTCGAAAGGAGTCATGGTCATCTCTCCCACCGTGGAGAAGCGGAAAGAGTTGGTGGTGTCCCACCACCTCTCCACAAGAGCCCCTAGGAGAAGGTGACTCGCTATAACTCGTGTCAAGCTGCAGCAAAATACGCCAAAGCTGATCCCGTCGATGATCCCGCGGACCCTCGCGGGAAGTACATCATACCAATCCCGAGCAGTCGTAGCACCATAACCTCGGAAGGAGCGGGATCCATCCTATGGAAAATATAGTTCAAGACAGATCAACGATGTATTGAAAATGCAGTTCAGATCAGATCAGTGATATATTGAAAATACAGTTACATGCAAATTAGTGGTGTATCGAAGATACAGTTGAATTCAGAATAGTGACGCCTGAGGTGCGCTCATATACAGTACATATAGGGTAGTGATACGCGAAGTACAGTTCAATGCAAAGCAATAATGTATGAAATACAGTCAGGTCAATGCATGTGATGCGATCAGATCGAAACAGTTCAAGAAATGAAAATAGTTGAAAGTAATACTGCAGAAAAGCAGAGTTCGTACCTCCACAGCAATGGCCGACAAGTGAGACATCGGCTCCCTCAGCAAGAGGTCGTCTGGCACGTCCTCATCAAAATCAGTAAAAGTGTGGATGCCTCCCGCCACCGATATAATGTGAGTCTTCGAATGATACCTCGCGGGGTCGAAGGGACGTGTGCTCAATGGTAAAGGCTGATGTTCGACCTCTGGCTCAGCCGCAAAGTCTGCCGCCAACTCTACTGGAGGGAGTGCGGGGAAGCCCTCATCATGTGGGACATCGTCAGCCATCTGAGGTAGATGCAAAAATGAGCAAATGATGAAGTTTTGAACAAATCAAACACTAAGAGAGAGAAAATTCAAGAAAAGTTGAAAACCCGGGGAAAGTGAACTAACCTCGAGAGAAGTTCGGGGGAAATGATCCTTGAATGCTAGAAATGATGAAAGAGGCCTCAGATGCAATTTCTGATCGGTTCAAATCAAAGAGAGCAAAGGAATTTTAACGATTCAAGGTTGTTTAGGGTGTTGGGAAACGCGTAGAACGCACGAATCTAGAGAGCAGGCATACCTAGAGGGCAAGGGAAATGATTTCTATGCAAGGGTTTGTGAGGAAATAGGTTAATTTTGGGCCTATTTAAAGACCCATGGCCGAAAAGACCATTTTGCCCGAATCTGCCACCGATGGCCGGCAGGGGCACATCGATGGCCGGCAGCAGTCGGCGGCTCTCCCTGATGGCCAGTAGTCCTCCACCAGCTTCCTCTGCCTATTTTGTCTTGGTATGTGTCCCTGGGTTCCAAAAATCCCGAGGAATGCTCAAATTTGATTCAAAACGCCTCCGTGGAAACCCGAGAATCATGTCCTCAATGTACGGTGGTCGTCGCCCATCAACGCGCACAAGGTGTATCCTTTTTGACGTATCACAAACCTTCCGGGAAGTAAACCGGAAGTCCCCTTTCAAGATGTCTTCATTAAGCATGTTTTTTTTTTTTTGTTGTTGTTGTCACCTAGCATTCGCTTATTAAATTAAACACCCATTCTTTATATTTGCATTGTCTTGCATCTAGTTTATATTTGCGTTGTCTTGCATCTAGTTTAATTCGCATTGTCTTGCATCTAATTTAATTCGCATTGTCTTGCATCTAGTTCATATTTGCATTGTCTTGCATCTAGTTTATATTTGCATTGTTTTGCATCTAGTTCATATTTGCATTGTCTTGCATCTAGTTTATAGTTGCATTGTCTTGCATCCAGTTTAAACCTGCATTGTTTTGCATCCCATTAAACCTGCATTGTTTTGCATCTCATTAAACTTGCATTGTTTTGTATCTCATCAAATCTGCATTGTTTTGCATCCAGTTTAAACCTGCATTGTTTTGCATCTCATCAAATCTGCATTGTTTTGCATCTCGCATTACCTATTATCTTAACTTGCGCTGTTACGCAGGTTATGTGCGCTGTTACGCACTCATTTTCTCAACTTGCGCCGTTACGTAGGTTATGTGCGCTGTTACGCACTTATTATCTTATCTTGCGTTCTTACGCAGGTTATGTGCACTGTTACACACTTATTATCTTAACTTGCGCTGTTACGCACTTATTTTCTTAACTTGCGCTATTACGCACTCATTTTCTTAACTTGCGCTGTTACGCAGGTTATGTGCGCTATTACGCACTCATTTTCTCAACTTGCGCTGTTATGCACGTTATGTGCGCTGTTACGCACTCATTTTCTCAACTTGCGCTGTTACGCAGGTTATGTGCGCTGTTACGCACTCATTATCTTAACTTGCGCTGTTACACAGGTTATGTGCGCTGTTACGCACTTATTATCTTAACTTGCGCTGTTACGCAGGTTATGTGCGCTGTTACGCACTCATTTTCTCAACTTGCGCTGTTACGCAGGTTATGTGCGCTGTTACGCACTTATTTTCTCTACTTGCGCTGTTACGCAGGTTATGTGCGCTGTTACGCACTTATTATCTTATCTTGCGCTGTTACGCAGGTTGTGTGCGTTGTTACGCACTTATTATCTTAACTTGCGCTGTTACGCAGGTTATGTGTGCTGTTGCGCATTTATTTTCTTTAACTTGTGCTATCACGCAGGTTATGTGCGCTGTTACGCACTTATCTTCTTTACTTGCGCTATTACGCATGCTCTTCTTCTTTTAACCTGCGTTGTTACGCATGTTTGTCTCTTTAACCTGCGCTGCGCTGTTACGCATGTTTTACCTGTGCTATTACGCATGTCTTACTTGTTTTACTTGCGCTGTTACGCATGTTTTACTTGTTCTATCTTGCGCTGTTACGCGTAGTTTCTTTGCGCTCTTACGCATGTTTTACTATTTTTACTTGCGCTGTCACGCACACACCTCTATCAAGATTCGGTTGTGCTTTCAGGTACATCCAGCCACAAGTTTGATTGCTCATCGGGTATTCGACTTTCGCGGCGGAACGTCACAGGTTTGAGCTTTCCAAACCCTGTATCCTTTCTGCCCCATTCTTGGACCATGACTTGGTCCTTTCAGAATGTGTTTCTTGGTGCACTACCGGCCCCCTTTTGGGCCTGCTCGCCTTCACTTTGTTGCTGCCGGCCATTGATTGAGCCTGTTGGCCATCAATGAGCCACTGCCGGCCATCACTGATGGCCGGCAGAACCCTTGTCTCAGCAGGTTTCACTCCAGATCTTTTGAGCCAGCTGGAATCCTTTTATCTCCCCTCCATACATGTATAGAGGGATGAAGCTCTTGCCAAGCTTCTTGAAGAAGCTTTGCATTGTTTTCCCTCTATATAAGGAGAGAGCCTCTCTCCTTAGCAGAGGTTGAGCCATTTTAGAAGAGATATAGCTCTCTCTCTCTCTCTCTCTATATTTCTTACTCTCTCTCTATATTGTTGTGGTTTAGTTCATTTTTCTTGCACTTTTACACTACAACACTTAGAGATACACCACCACCATTGGACTGAGGTTCTTGGGAAGGTTACTTGAGCTCTGAAAGTGAGTTTTTGGCCCCTGAGGTTGCTGGTTTCGAAGCTGGTCTTCAAGGGTGAGCTTCTTCCCTTTTTAGCACTTTTTTGTACCTCATTTTGGCCATCCTTGCATATTGTTTTAGGCCTTGCTTTCAACTGAAAAAGGTCTTGTATTTAAGTGCTTTTGAAGTTTGTTTAAGGTCTTTTGGCTGTTCAGGGTCTTCAACCCTCTTGTTGGCCTTGTTTGGCCTTGTTTTGAGCCATGCCTTAGGGCCTTCGAGCTAGCCTTGGTTTGGCCTTCTAACCACTGAAATCCAGTGGATTTTCAGTGGTAGGCATGCGGTTTTGAGGCCTCAAATCAGAGGGGGTGACCCCCTCTCTTTTGGTTTTTGTTTGTTTGCATTTTTGGCCTTCCAAAGAAGCATGCCTCTCTGTACTTTTGAGGCTTGGTTCAGGCCCTTTTTTGTGACTTTTAGGACCTGCCTTGGCTCTGTCCATGGCTGGTTTGGTCACCTTTTGCATGCATCTTGTATGTGTAGTGTAATCCCATTTGTAGCTCATCAAAGTAGCATGTTTGCCTAGCTTGTGTTGAGTCCATTTCAGTAGGTTTTTGGTGATGTTTTACCATGCCTTAGATCTTTTTTGGGTTGGTTTTGTCACTCCATGCATGTATAATACACTTGTAGTGTAAATCTCATAAACTAGCTTTATATGCTTCTTGCTTTAGCATGTTATCCTAGCTTATGTTGAGTCCATTTCAACATGTTTTTGGTGTTGTTTTTCCATGTCATGACTCTGTCCATAGCTGGTTTGGTCATCATTTGCATGCTCCATATACTTGTAGAACAAATCTTGCTTACTAGCTTTATGTGCATGATGTTTTGACTCATCATCCTAGCATATTTTGGCTTTGCTCCAGCATGATTTTATTCTTGTTTTGGGCTGCCATGGCCATATCACTTATGTTTTGTATAGCTATAGTGTAAATGCTTAGGCTAACCTTGGGTTTTGAGGCCCCTACCATGCCATACATGTGATGTTTGCATGCTTTGCCATCATTCTAAATGTTATTTCAGTCCATGAAATGTAGTCATACACTTGCATTTGACATGCTTTTAATGCCTTGGAGCCTTGGCTCTTTATGCCTCATGAATGAACTTTTGTGCATACCATTAAACCTAAGCCTTTGGCTCATCATATCAGTGCATTTTTGGTCTTGTTATACCATGATGTAACTCTATTTTATGCTGTCCAAGTCATGCCATGTTTGGTTTCAATAGATGTAGTGCATTGCCTCTTTTGTAGCCTTGCATGCTCCATGTTTTTGGCCTTGTGTTCTAGCTTGTGTTGGCTAGCTTCGAGCTTGTTTTTGGTCTTGTTTGGACCTGCCTTGTGACTATTTTAGGTTCCCTTAGCCCTTTGGGGCTTGCTTTGTATGGCCATGGCTTATGTCCCTTTGCTAGTTCTTAGCTTTTGAGCTTCATGCATGCCATGCTTGTGTTATGTGTGTGATTTGGCATCATTCCTAACATCATTTCAGAGCATGTAGTATTGTCATACTTGCATGCTTTTCACTCCTCAAGTGTGCTTAAGAGTTGCATCTTTATGCCTTAATTCTTGGGCCCATTGGCATACATGCTTGTCTAGTATTTTGTACCATCAATTCAACACCTTTTGGCCACTGATTTGGGCATATCTAAGGTCTGCCCACATTGGTTTAAGTCCATCTTTTGCATGTTGTTGCATGCTTGTCACCTTGCATGTGTTGCATGCTTGCATGTTTGCATGTTGTTACATGCTTAGCCATTTTTGCATGTTGTTGCATGCTTGTTATATCACATGTTGCATGCCATTAGCCTTGTTAGGTTGTTCATATTGCATTACATGTTTGCTTGCTTAAGTCGCATGTTTGCCATGCTTGTGTTGCATTGTTGTTTGGATTTAGTGTTATTCCAAGCATGAGGAACGAGGGGCGTTTCATACTTCAAGTGATGAAACGTGTCTCAATTCTCGGTCGCCGACGCTCTTGATTATCCGTGATAGAGTTTTAGGCTTTATGTGTTTATTTGTGCATTCATTTCACATTAATTTGCACAAGTTGGATCTTTGGCCATCATGCATCGGGATACGTGATTGATGGTCGTGGATCCGATTATGCCTCTCCCTTGATGTTTCGAGGTGATATGGGGTGGCATAGTGCGTACATACCCTTGGGAGACCCTCTATTTTCTCTATTTTGTGCTTTGTTGCAGCTTGGTGTCCCAACACATCAGTGGCCGGCTATGCCTTGCAGATGGCCGGTAGTCCTTCATTCTTGGCCTACAGTGCACCATCTTTGGTTGGCAGCATCTCTCCATGGCCGGCAGGCCATTGATGCACTCCCCAGACTGGTTTTGGTAAGTTCCAGCAGCAAAGTCTCAAGGACACCCTGCAGACAGAGCCTCTAAAGAGCAACCGGAGAGCTTACCGGGACGGGAACCGAGCATGCATACTCTCCTTCTTCAAACAGAGCTGGAACAACATTATTTACTGTTTTGCTTACTTGTTAGTTAGCATTTTGAATTTGTAATTTAATTAGTTAATTTGTCGATTAATTAGGTTTTGTAATAATTAGTTGTAGCTAGTTATTCAATTCGGTTATGTAATAATTAATTAGCTTGTTAGTTAGTTAATTAGTCGGTTTGTATTATTTATTCGGACCCTCCGTCGAGAGGGCAAATTTTGTAATAAGTGTGCGTGCATGTGTGCATGTCTTCCAACCCCACGTTTTTCTCCCTTTTACTTACCTGCTTTTGTTGGTTAGTTTTAGGTCATGTTTCAATAGCATACTTATGCTCGCATGTTTGCATCCATTCATCTATCTAGCATCCTTATGCTTTGCATGTTTGCATACATTCATCTGTATTGCATGCACCGAGCTGGGCGCATCATACTAACTGCATTGTATCTCAATACCAAGTTGAATACATGTATCAATTGTTGCATTAATATGCCATTTTAGAATAGCCGAGCCTATTTCTAATTGCATCTTGTATGTGTTGCATTAGACATTTCAAACATGAACTAGGATCATGCATTTGATTACTAACTAGCTTCTATTTTGACTCGGAGTACTAGGTAAGCTTTTATGCTTTAGCATACTACATGTGTATCATTGATTACCATAACAGCATGCTTGCCATGAGGCTAATTGCTTATGTGATATAACTGCCTGAATGCCTGTGGGTGAAGGTTGGATTACTTGAGTTGGAACAATTCATCAAAATCCTCGATTTAGCCTACTTACGAGTAGTAAACTTCAAACAATTTTTCAAAAAAATGGATATGCGATGCTTTGTTCCAAATTAGGCGATCTAGTCTATACTTGTGTGTTATGCGCATCACATAGTAATTCTAACTAATTAACCGGAATAAGAACGCATGTGTTTTCAAAAACAAGATATCATGTTTAGTAGTGGCCGATCTTTGATCGGGCGAGCGGGGGTGCTCATAGATGACCTTCCCCAATTGTACCCAAGTTCCCGAGCTGAGGCAACTTTGGTGATGACGGACACGTGGCCTTAGGCACGAGTCAGGGTTTCCTAAATTCTCCCAAAATAAAATATTTAGGTGGCGACTCTGTATCTGGCAAAGCAGTCCATGTTTGGCACTTCTTTCTTAAAAATCAGTTTTCCAAAACGATTTGCCGGATTTGGACTCTTTAGTGATTTATCGGTCTTGCATTGCACTTTGCGAGACTAGATTCAGAACCGTGATATTTGAGTCCAAACTGTAGCTTGAGGCCCTCGCGGCGCGTCTACAACTGGTAAGGAGAATCAGTCAACAATTGAACGCATAGGGAGCTTTACATTGCAATGTTGAGAGGTTGGAAATAATGATGTTCTTAAAATGAGGTTGTTTCCACTTTCATTATCTAGAACTGCTTTTACTTGGTTCAGAAATCTTCTTGCTTGGGTGGAAAGGGAAAATCAATTTCATGCTCAATTTTATAGAATTGAACTAGAAGTAACTCTTGTTGATTTGTTTGAGTTGAGACATAAATTTTTTGAAAGTGCAGAACACTTTATTGATAGATTTAAAAGGGCAAACAATATGTTTAGAATGTATATGCTTGAAACTTAAATTGATAAAATGACTCAAAATGGGTTGGAGTTTGAATTAAGGAAAAGTTTGAAGGAATGTAGTTTAAGGATTTGTTTGAGTTATGATTGAGGGCAACTAGATATGCGTCCATACTCAGAGAGGAGAAACGTAGAAATGCAAACTCTTATGGAACTTATTTTCAAGAAGTGGAGCTAGAAACAGAAATTGATGTGGATGTGGCACAAGTTGTTGGCAAAACACCAGTAGTTTGTAGAACCTTGAGAAAAGTAGACAAACCAATGAATAAGCCGGCAACTTAACTAGCAAAAAGGAATACAAATGCAACTTTTAGACAGTATTCATTTGATTTGTCTAAGGGTGATGCTATCTTTGATGAATTGTTAGCTAATAAGTTTTTAACCTTATCTTTTGGTTATGTAATTCCAAAGGAACAAGATAGGGCGGGAAAATAATATTGTAAATGGCACAATACTTTTAGATATTCTACTAATAATTGTGTAACTTTTCAAACTTGTTTACATGATTTGATTAAGAAGGGGTTATTAAAGTATGTAGAGAAGGACAAAGGAGTGATGGATGTGGACAATAATCCATTTCCAAAGATGGCACCAATCCATATGGTGACCACTAGTATTAAAATAAAGTCCTCAAATCCAACTGTGTTGCAAACAGATTTGGAAAGAATTCATAAGGAGAAATGGAAGAAAGTGATAGATAAGGACAAGTTTATATGTTCAAGGTGCGGAACTGAAAAAGAGAAATTGCAAGCAATTCTTGCTGATAAATTGAAGGAAAGTGTGAAAGACTGTGGTTTGAGGTTTAATACTCTGGAAGGAAGTGATCTCCAGATTTCAATGGAGAAAAGTTATTATTCGATGGAGAAGACCCTGGTATCTTTGGGCCTGTCGATAGGTCATATAGAGACAAAGATGGTCCATTTTTGTTTAAATAAGAGCCTGTTTATCCTTGTCTTCGTGGTATAAAGGGGGTCAGAATTAGATTGAATCAGTTGAGAAATCAGAGGCCAATGTTAGCATCAAGATCGCTGTAAACAACATACATTGATTAGGTTCAGATGTCAACGGGAGGAGTAGGTCAGTTTAGGGCTAACTAATTTCATGGCCAGGGGGTGAGGTTTCCACAAGCATATGCACTATCTCAACCAAGGATGGTGAATCCACCAATTTTCACACATGCTGGCTGGCAAGGTGTCTTGCACCCTAAATTCCCTCTATCAGGTTGGAGGCCTATGGGTCAAACTAGGACATAGGTGAGAAGAGAGCAAAGAAAGTGTCACGCTATGTCTTCAACAAAAGAGGGTGATAATCCAAAGAGAGATTAGCAAAACAATTTGATTTGGGTAAGGGAGAAAGGAAAAGAAGTAGTTAGTGAGGCTAGTAAAACAGAGAAAATAGTTGGCAAAACACCTAAAAAGATGCTTCTTCGGAAGCAGTTAGAGAAAATTTCTAAGGCTCTCCTTTCTAATGAGGAGAGTGGAGAAGATGAGGTAATGGTAGATAATGATACAGAAGTGGCAGGAAAAGTATAGGAGAATCATGTCGATAGTAAGGAAGATACAAAGTCTGAAAGTTCTGGAGACTTTGGCAAACAATTAGATGCAATTAGGTTTGGTTCTTTACTACCAAATGCATAATGTAATATGATTTTGGTTTTACCTAAGAAATTTGAGGAAAAGTCTAGACAATTAGAACAATTTGAGAGAGATGTAGAAGATTTATCTAAGTCTGTTGTGGGGGTAACAAAAGTGAGCAAGCCAAGAGAGAAAGTGGACAAATCTATTCAAGTAGTAAAAACATGTAATGGTGAGAAGTTAGTGCTTCAGTCACCCAAACCTGAGGTGATAAAGCACTTGAGGCCTTTGTATATTAGTGCTCATTTGAATGGTTGTTCTTTGACAAAGGTTTTGATTGATAATGGAGCTATTGTGAATATCTTGCCCACCAGGACTTTGAATGTAATTGGTAAGTCAGTAGATGTGTATCTATGAGTGATTTTTCCAGAAGTTCTTCTGATATAAAGGAAGTGATTGCCTTGCAATTACAAGTAGGAGGCAGAGTGATGGGAGCAAGATTCTTTGTAATATACTCTACTTCAAATTATATTTTGTTGCTTGGAAGAGATTGGATTCATTCTAATAGTTGTGTGCCAGGAAGGGATTGGATTCATTCAAATTATATCTCTTCATCAGGCTTTGATTTTCTTAACTATGGAGGGCCAGGAAGGGAAAAGCATGGAGTTCTTATGGGCAGAAGCAAACCCTTTCAAGGATGATGTCCATAATGTAGAGGCCTATAATGTATGCTGAAGAATTCAGTCATGTTGTGTTGGAAAATGAAGAGTTAAAATCAAAGGGAATTGGTTTGACTTATGACCAATTTTAGAAGTTTATTGAAGAAGGGTTTCGACAGATGAGCCAGGAAGTGGCCAGGCTGAGTGTCTTGAAGACCAAGCCTGTAGATGAGGTACTGATTGAAGACATTACCAATGAAGATGAAGAAGAGTGAAAGTGAATTTAATTCAGATGTAATTAGGAGTGCTTTTATTAGGCTCTTTTTTTTTTTTTATTTCTTTTTAGAAAGAAGGTTAGGTGGTATGTTGCCCTATTGTTTTTGGGTAGAATGTGTAATAAATAATAGCCCTCTAGACTATAAAGAGGTGTAATATGAGAATTTGAAGGCATCTCCTGCAAAGCTTGATGACCTCAAGACTAATGTGCAGGATCCTTTAGAGGAGTTTAATTTAGGAAATGAAGCCTGTAAGAGGCCTATTTATGTAAATTCTGCTTTATCTAATGAATTTAAAATCAAGTTAGTTAGCTTAAATTCAGATTATTCTGATTGTTTTGCTTGGAGTTATGATGAAATACTTGGTTTAGACATGTCTTTGGTTGAACATAAACTCCCAATTAGGCCAAATTATATGCCACATAAGCAACCTCATAGGAGAATGACAAATGAAGTCACTCTCATGGTGAAGGATAAATTGAAATGCATTTAAGAGCTGGTTTTATTGGAACAACCAGATATGTAGAGTGGCTATCTAATATAGTTCCAGTCCTTAAAAAGAATGACAAGATAAGGGTGTGCATTGATTTTAGAAATTTGAATATGGTCACACCTAATGATGAATATCCTATGACAGTTGTAGACTTGTCGGTTGATTCAACTGCAAGGCATAAAATTTTGTCATTTATGGATGGGCATGCTGGCTATAATCAAATCTTTCTTAACCTAGATGATATTCATAAGACTGCATTTAGATGCCCAAGGGCCTTAGGAACTTTTGAATAGATAGTGATGCCTTTTGGACTTAAGAATGCAAGAACTACTTATCAAAGGACTATGAATTTCATTTTTCATGATTTGATTGGGAAGTTTTGGAAGTTTATACTGATGATGTGGTTGTAAAGTCGAATGAGTTTGATGAACATTTGGATCATCTTCGACAGGTTTTCCAAAGGATAAGGACCTATCAGTTAAAGATGAATCCCTTGAAGTGTGCTTTTAGGGTTTTTGCTGGTAATTTTTTAGGCTTTTTGGTTCACCAAAAGGGTGTGGAGGTGGATTTAAACAAAGCCAAAGCCATTAAGGCAGCACAACTCCCATCTAACAAAAGAGAATTGCAAAGTTTTCTTGGACAAATAATTTTTTGAGAAGGTTTATTGCCAACTTAGCAAGAAAGACTTTGGCATTTTCTCCCTTATTAAAATTAAAGTCTAGTAAAGAGTTTAAGTGGGAGCATGAACATCAAAAGGCATTTAATTCAATAAAAGATTATTTGTCCAAACCTCAAGTTTTGACGCCACCTATTAAAGGAAAACCTCTAAAATTATACATTTCAGCAGGAGAACAATCAATTGGTTGTTTGTTGGCACAAGATGATAAAAGAGAATGTGAGCAAACTGTATATTACCTAAGTAGAAAGTTGAATGAAGCAGAAATTAGGTACAACTCTATTGAGAAGTTATGTCTGGCCTTGTATTTTGTAGCAATCAAATTGAGACATTACATGTTGCCTTCAGAAGTTAATGTGATTGCCCAGATAGATGTGGTGAAATATCAAGGCTAGTTTTTAAGAGGAAGACAAGGGAAACAGATACTTGCTTTGATTGAGTATTGTCTCAAGTATGTTCCTTTGAAAGTTGTGAAGGGCCAAGCATTGGCTAACTTCTTGGCTTAACATTCTTCTAACCTTGTCGAGGTAGTTTTGTATGAGGTATTTTCAGTTGAGATAAAACCATAGAAGTTAATGTTTGATGGTTCAAAGATTGAAGAAGGTGTTGGTGCTGGGGTGGTGTTAGTGTCACCTCAAGGGCAGGTTTTTCAGTCTTCTTATCAGTTAGATGAGTCCCAAGTACAATAAAATAATCAAGCAAAGTATGAAGCTTTGATTATTGGCTTAGGATTGGCAAAAAGCCTTAGGATCCTACACTTCAAAGTGTTTGGGCATTCACAATTGGTGCTTGGGCAAGTTATATGCCAATACAAGTGTAATAGTGCATTACTGGGGGAATATTTAGACCAGGTTTTAAAGTTGGTTAAAATTTTTGCATCAGTGGACTTTGAGCACATATTTAGGCTTGAAAACAAAAAGGCCAATAAGATGGCCCAAGCAGCTTCTGGTTTAAGGATTCCAAATGGCTTTCAAAAGAGGATTGTGAGAATTCAGAAGAGAGCAAGACATTGTGTTAAGTGTTAACAGCAACAAAGTTTGTCAATCTTGGTTTTGAATGTGGCAGAAAATAATTGGAGATCATCTTTGATTAAATACTTGAATAATCTAGAGGCAAAAGTAGATAGGAAAACAAGATATCAGGCCATAAATTATGTCATTTTAGGAGATGATTTGTTTAGAAAGACCTAATATGGTCTAGTTCTATTGTGTATTGGAGAATTAGAGTAGATGCAGGTCATGGCTGAGGTGCATGAAGGCATTTGTGGTGCTCGCCAAGCTAGTAAAAAGATGATGTGGTTGATCAAGAGACATGGGTACTTTTGGCCACCGGTAAGAAAAGATTGCATTAATTATGCAAGGGAATGTCAGCAATGCCAAAAACATGGCAATGTACAAAAAGTGCCAGCTAGGGATTTGCATTCAATTGTTTAAACTTTGGCCATTTAGAGGTTGGGCAATGGACTTGATTGGCCAAGTATTTCTTCCTTCATCAAAACAACATGCATTTGTCTTAGTGGCAACTGACTACTTTACCAAGTGGGTGGAGGTAGTCCCATTAAAAGTAGTGAATCAATCTCATGTGATTGATTTTATCAAGAAGCACATAGTGCACAAGTTTGGTTTGCCACAAACAATTACTGTTGATCAAGGGACAACATTTAATGGTGATCAGATTATGGAGATTTCCAGAGTGTATGGCATTCAAATACTCAATTCATCTCCATATTATGCTCAGGCAAATGGACAAGTAGAGTCATCAAATAAAACAATTAAGGTCACATTGAATAGGGTGATAGAGGACATTCCAAGTGAGTGGCATGAGTTATTATTTGAAGTATTATAGGCCTATAGAAATTCAAAGAGCGGTAGCACTCAGGCATCCCCTTATGAGTTGGTTTATGGTCATGCTGCGGTATTACCCTTGGAAGTAACAATAAAGTCTAGTAAAGTGGCTAAGCATCATGACATTCCTGTTAATGAATATAATAAGGCTATGATTGTGGAATTACAAGATGTAGAAAGAAAGAGAGTGGATGTTTTTAATTGTATGATGGCTCAAAAGAAGAAAATTGATAGGGTTTATAATAAGAAGGTTAAGTAAAAACTTTTTGGGAAAGGTGACTTAGTATGGAAAATCATTTTTCCTTTACGGACAAAGGATCTTGAGTATGGCAAGTGGTCACCAAATTGGGAAGGCCCTTTTAGAATTCATAAAGTCCTCAAAGGAGGCGTATATTAGTTAGAGTCCTTGGAGGGGCAACCACATAGAAGGAATATAAATGGGGAATATTTGAAGAGATATTATCCAACTGTGTGGGAAAATTTTAAAGGAAATTAACAAGGCAAACTATATAGGATAAAAGCATTGATACTCATTAAAATGTTAAAAGATATTTACAAGAGTCAGGAGTTTTCTTTAAGTCTTTACAAGAAATAAAACAAAAGAAAATTTAGGTATTTCGGAAAAGGATTGTTACCCCAATCTGACTAGGCATTTGCAAGCATATATTGGGCCTGGCCAAGTTCTGCTTTGATGGCTTGAATAGATAAAGGGCCACTTCCTATTTGTGAGAGCATGATCCTTACTTCTTGGCCAAGTTAGTCCTTTTATTGTTGTAGTAGAAGTCTTTTCTGCTTGAAAACAGCTAATTCTGCCTCAAGCCTTGATTCCTAAAGTACAAATGCTTTGTCTTACTTGGAGATGTTGGAAGAATTTTGATGAGCGAGCTTGAGGGAGTTGAAGATGGTTTGAGCATTAGTTAGGAAATCTTTTTTGGCTTGGATTTCCTTTGAGCAACTGTGAACCATTTCCAAGAGAATTGGTCATCCATTGATAATTCTGACCAGTTGGTTGAGTTGGATTAGGAGAAAGGTTTTGAATGGGAGTTAGGTAGGCCAAGGCTTCATTAGGCTAGTTTAGGGCTATCTCTTCAAGGGAAGTGTTGATGAGATTCAATAAGGAGGTCAAAAGTTGTTGAACCTCAGAGTTAAAATGATGAAGCCTTTTAGAGAGTGGTGAAATATGTTCTAGGCTCTGTTGGAGAACAACAATTTCATCCCATATGTTTTGAGCTGATATGGTAGGAGCTTGTCGATAGTAAGAAATTGGGTGAGAAACTAGAAACAATTAGTTTAGAAAATGAAGGAAGTAAAAAAAATGTATTACCTGCATATTGGTAGAGGTGGAAGTAAGTGTTTGAGTGGGTAAAGTTGGTAGTTCTCCAGTTGAAATTGAATGTTGTTTAGTGATGATTGGAGGATCTAGTGAGGCGCCAACACTATTAGCTTGAGAGACAATGGTGTCTGGGTTATCAATTATGGTTGTGGCATCACCCATAGTTGCATTCTTGGAAGTTGCCTCAGGTTCAATGTTGAAAGGATCCTCATTTCTTGAAAATGGGTCAATAGTTAGGACTTCCTCAAGTGGTTGGTTTGACCGTACAATATAAGGTAAGAAGTAAGTAAGATTGAAAAGGAAAGTAAAGTTGCAGAAATTTAATAATTTGAAATGTACCCACCTTAATTGATTTTGCTCTCAGGTGCAAGAGGCTTAGTTGACTGGTCTTTAGTTAATGTTTTTTGGACTGTTATGGGATGATTGACCATTTGTGGATGGGTCAAGGTCAATCTTCTCTGGTTGCATGGTGGGGTCAGATGTTGATGGATTAGGAGATAGCACTGATGGAAAGTTGATGGGTTTAGTCTCTCCTAGATAGAGGACCTTTACTGGAATTGCTCCAAGTGTAACATCCCTAAGGTTAATGGGGGATGGTTCATAATGAGTAGGTGTAATGGGCTAATTTGGTATTGGCATGTTGGGTTCAGTCCTAGATTGAAGAGGTTGAGGTTGAGGTTGAGTTTGAGCGGTCTTTTTAGGAGATATGGTAGGCTTTATTCATCATCAACATTAGTTGAGATGAGAACTTTCTCATTTTTCTCTACAAAGAACACAAATAGAGTTCAGATATAGTGGAGAAAAGTATTATGGGTTGTAAGAGAGAGTAAATAATAAATGAATAGCAAGAAATTGTACTTGGTAGATTTGATCTGAAGGATTTTGGGCTGTTTAGCCAAGTATTTGGCTAAGTGGATCGTCGTATTTACTAAATGAAGGGTTGAAATTTTCTTCAGGTAAGGAAGCAGTAGAGGGCTCTTGCATTTTCTTGGTTTTTGCTTCTCTGGTAGGAGATCTACTGGCCCTCGTTACCCTTTGCTCATGTGCCTGGATAGCTGTAATGGAGTCTCCCATTAGTTTGGGCATAGAAGGAGTAACATTGGGATTGATAGTTAGATCTATTGGAGCTTTGCCTTTGTATTGATCCCTAATTAAGGGCTCAGTGGCAGGCACCATGGGAATTGTTTTGGCTGCAAGATATTATAAGAGTTAGTAATGAAAGGGGTAGGTTGAAATATATAGGAATTTGATAATTTGAAAGTTAGAAATTTACTTGCAACTTTGAGGCTGGGAGATGGTAGTTCAGGACCTTGGTTGTCAATGAAAGTGTCTTTAATGCAAGTCTCAAGAGGCTTAGAAAGGATGATTGCAGTCATAAGACTCCACCAATGCTCAAAACCTTTAGTAAGGTCAGAGATAAGCTTAAAGAAATAGGTACTAAAAGCCTTGAAGAGTTCTTCATTCTTTGTGAGGATTGATTTGGCTTAGGAAGAGTCTTTAATGCTAGTTTTGGACCCAATTTCTTCATGAATGGTTGGGTGGAAATAAGGGTATGGTATGCATTGAGTAAGTCCAAATTGTATGGACCATTGATTGGAGCACTAAGTTTCAAAACTGCAGCTAGACATCTTAGTGGCGGAAATGGAGCAGCCAACTAAGATATATCTGTAGGTAAGAATGTATTTCCTTGTTTCAACTTGTGATTGGATTTGGTCACTGGTCAAATTAGAGGGGTCCATGGAAAGGTATTCTAACCTAGATGAAAAGAAGTGACAGTCCTGCAATGGTATGAGGAAAAGAGGGTGTCTTCCAAAGGGAAAGTTAAAGAAAGTGGTGAGGTAGTGTGAGAAGTTAAAGGAAGGTTTGTCAACAAAGGTAAAAAAGTACTCTACATAGGAGTGATGAATTGGCTTCATAGTGTTTGATTTTGGAGGTTGCACCTCAGGAAAGTAAGCATACAACCAAGCTTGAAAGAGCCAGAATGGCCCACCAAAATTAGAGGAGATATTTTTCTCAATAAAAGAAAATAAGCCCCTATAAAGGGTGGCTAAAAGATAAAGGGCAAAGGCCATAGTTTGGCCATCTTGGATGCACAAGGCTAATGGAAGGTATTCTTTGGTGATTTTGTACCCAGGAACACAAAAGAGAAACTGACAAAGCCAGACAAGGTAAAATGCATCCCTTTCTTTATCATTGACAAGGGTACCTTGTTTGCCTTTATGTTTTTTGGTGTACTTAGTATAGCTCACGTCAATGTTTAAGGTGAATGTTACCTTTGGGGGTTCTAATAAGGAACTAATTTGTTGTCCTAAGATTGGAAGCACAATTAAGTGGGCTACATCAAGGATAGTAAGGGAAATCATTCCAAATCCTAGAAGCAAAGAGTTGCAAGATTGAGACCAAAAACATGCAATAGCAACAATTAGTCATTTATCCAAGTCATATTTCATGGTCGACAGTTGAATTACCTCAATGATGCCTTGATGTTTCCACACATCTACGTCATGAGCTTCAATTGATTTAACCCAACTTTGCCATGAGGAATCTGGTTGTCTCCATGATCTAAGAGGATTCTTGCTGCTATTCCAGTTGGTTTAGTTAAGTTTGGGTTGATTATGGAGCAGATTTTTGCCACTGGCGAGAGGATAGTAAGGGAATAGTTCATCTGGAAAATAGGCTAAGAAGGTAGGGCCTAATGGAGTTTTTTGCCAATGATGGTAGTGCTTGGAAGTAAATTGATCCAGTTTCAAAGGTGAGATGTGTTCTCTAATGAAGTTTGGGAATCAAAGAAGATCTTCATCATGTTCATCTTCTTTGGCAGCCTCAGATTTCTTGGGAGCCATTTGTTTAGGGTTAAGGTGATTGAAGTTCTGGTGTGAGGATTGTGAAGTAAGAAGGAATGAGTTGAAATGAATTAAAGTTGAAAGGTTGAGGCTTTTATAGCTTACATTGGGCCCATTGTTCAGATTTGGTTAAAGTAAATATGTATTTTCTTAAGCCTAGGAAAGGACTTTGTTTAAGTTAAAAACATGGTTATTAATTTAACTTGAACAATGAGGGCATTGCTTACACCCATTTTTGTTAAGATTCATATCGACAGATGGACTAATCAAGTGATGACATGTGGCAAGGTCAAAATGGGGATCCTTTATTAGTCAAAGAGACAGGTGGCATGAGAAGAATGGATCAGTTGCATTGATTGACTCAAAGAATGGAACAGTTACCAAAATGCATCATGGACTTAACAGTTATCAATTAGTTTTGTAATAGGAGTAGTTGCATTGTAATTTGTAGTTTGTAACTTGGTGAACTTTGATAGTTATCGTTCAGAAATTATCTTTGGTTTACTTTCTTTCTCTTGTCGATCGTATTTTGTTCCAGAGAAGTTCTCATTCCTTTGAGACATGTGAATCAATTACGTAATTGCCTGATTATACTTGGTTGATTGTTTGGTTTGAATTGTTGTTTAATTCCTGTTGACTGGGAGTAAAAAAATTTTTTACTAACAGTACCAAATCCAAAGGCAGAGGCATACTTTTTTGTCTATCACTCTTTTTGACGAAGAGACAAATTGTAGTCCTACCGGAATTCCTTGTCATGACACCACAACCAATAAATGCTATGGGTCTGTTTGGTAACGTTTACGTTTTCAGTTTATATTTACAAAAATTTTATAAACTGGTTTTTTTTATAGAAAAACATAAACTACAAACGCGTTTGGTAATTGACAAAATATTTAAAAAAATTTAAAAATACAAAAAAGAGTGAGAAATGGCAAGTGGAGTAAGAGGCAAGTGGCGGCAAGAGGCAGAAGAGTGGTGGAAAGTAGTGACGGTGGTCGGTGAGAGGTGGTGGTAGGTGGTGGTGCGGATGGGTGGGTGGGTGACGGTGGCGGGTGGCGGGTGGTGGGTGGTGTGGCGGTGGTGGCATGGTGGGTGGTGTGGAGGTGGGGTGGTGGATGACAGGTGGTGGCAGGTGGTGGTGGTGGCGGGTGGTGGTGATGGGTGGGTGGGTGGGTGACGATGGTGGGTGGCGGGTGGTAGTGGTGGGTGGTGGTGGTGTGGTGGTGGCGGCGGTGGGTGGCGGATGGTGATGTGGTGGATGGGTGACGGTGGCGGGTGGTGGATGGTAGTGGCAGGTGGTGGGTGGGTGACGTGGCGGTGGTGGGTGTAGCGAATGGGTGATGGTAGCAAGTGGGTGGCGGATGGCGGATGGCGGATGGCAAGTGGTGGTGGGTGTGGCGGGTGGTGGTGGTGGTGGGTGGGTGACGGTAACGGGTGGTGGTGGTAGCGAGTGAGTGTGGGTGGTAGCGAGTGAGTGGTGGTGGTGTGGTGACGGTGGCGGTGGTGGTGGTAGCGAGTGGGTGGTGGTGGTGGTGGTGGTGGTGGTAGTGGCGGGTGGTGGTGGTAGTGGGTGGGTGAGTGGCTGGTGGTGGTGGATGGTGGTGGCAGGTGGGTGGTGAGTGGTGGTGGCGGGTAGGTAGCGGGTGGTGGTGGCGGGCGGTGGATGGTAGTGGCGAGTGGCAGGTGGTGGCTGGTGACAGGTGGATGGCAGGTGGGTGGTGGGTGGTGGTGGTGGTGGAGACGAGTGGGTGGCAGGTGGGTGGTGGTGGCGGAAGACGGTGGTGGAAAATAGTGGCAGGTGGTGGCTAGTGTTGGGTAGCAAAAAAAAAAAAAACTGAAAACTCAAAACGGAAACACATTTTTTAAGTTTACATATTTTGGCCAAATTTATAAACTGAGACCACTGATTTATAAATTAAAAATTTACCAAACAATTTTTTATTTGAATTTTTAAAATTTTTATAAATATAAATAGAAAACTGAAAACGTAAGTCTTACCAAACAGCACCTATATAACCAGGACTTCACCATTTGCAATTCTAACCACACAGACCCCATACCTCTAATATGCGTTTCCTATATTTCTTGCCAGCAAAAACTTGCTATCAAAAGGACCCCAATATTGTCAAACGTTTTCACAAACACCTATTGTGCATGTTCTTATACAATCATTAAAACCAAAAACTAATATCCACACGACATATACACGCACACACAAATATCCTCAAGGTTTGTCAAATAATTTTGAAAACCAAGGTATGTTGTGAAGTCAATTCTCCACCATTTTCATTTGTTGCTTCTGTTCATCGATTCCTCAAGACACATGATAGACATGACACACATTAAGGATGAGAGAGATGTGAATGAGAGGTTGGTTAGAGATGAGAGAGATTGAATCAGCTTCGATGAAAGGTCTCCTCTGGTTTTGTTTCTTTCTGGATCGACGAGAGTGTAACATTTATGTTTTTTATTGTTCTTTGACAAGTTCTTTTGGTTTCAAAGATCAGGCAAACATATAAAAATGTCTCTAGCTGTAACGGCAAATGAGTAAATGACTAACCGCCATTAACAACGTTAGAGAAGTAAGGCTTACAAGGGAGGTTGTTATTTCAGAAACCTTGGGGAAGATTTCTGTAATTTCATTAAATCTCAGGGGAGGTCTATGTAAATTTACCATTTCTTTTTTTTTTTTTTTTTTTTCAAATGAGACCAATTAATAACATAGTGGGAAGTGTTTAGGTGTACACCTTGCATATGATATGCACAATCCACAAAATCACGTAAATTTTTACAAATACAAATTCACGTAAGCTATTCATGAAAGTTTTGAAATTCAAAAAATCACATAAAATTTTATAAATTTACCTAAGTCTTCTCACAAAAATTTATAACTCAAACCACAAATTACATAACAAAAATGCATACATATAACCTGCAATGCACACTTATTTGCATTACTTTTTCTAAAAGTTCGGTGAAAACAATTGCCCCTGCTTACCCCTCAATAGCTATGAATGGTAGTTTGGACCCTGGTTTGATCCCTTAGTTAACCTTGAACCTTATAAATTGATTTTTTTTTTTTTTTTTTTTTTTTTTTTAAAATTTGATAGATGGAACATTAAATGATTGCATACTCATGATTTGTTAGATTCTAATTTCAAATACATATGTTAACAAAGCAAAATGTCAAGAATGAGCCAATATACTTTATAACACAAAATTACATGATAGTGATTCATGAAGGCAGAGTCACAACATTATTTAAATTCGTCAAATCCTTAGAAGAAAGTACTTCACCCGCCCCCCCGCGGCCCTTTCAGCCAATACCTAGAAAAGAACTAGAGTCTATATAAGCAACTCCCATCATCACTCCTATCCGTTGGATCAAAGGTCGTCGCGTTTGGATCAGTGCAACCTTCAGGGACTGGCACATTCACTTGTTGGACTGCTTGGCCTGTAGCAGAAACAACAGAAACTTCTAAGGAAAACACTTTTTTCAACTCCTGACCTACCTAAGTTTGTGGAAAACAAAACAGAAAAATACACAGAATATAGTGCCGGTAGTACTTCATTATCTTCAATGGCCCTACGATAATTTTAAATAGCAGTATCAAAAGATGTATTTGTTCCACGTAAAGTTATCGAGAGTATTAAGTGATGCTATCAAGAAACAATTGTCATGGTTGTTGATTTTTTAAAATCATCAACTGCTTATATTAGCTGAATTGAATGGACTCGTGAAGAAGTTATAAACTGATGTGTATTAGAAACCAGTTGTTACTCATGTGATTTTCACTCAAATTAGTATATCGAAATGAATTGGTATTAGAGGACAAAAATCGGATACGTATTGACTCATATCATATGTATCAAACTATATTTAAATCCAAAACTCCACTAGTTTTGTGCACTTTTTAAATTTTTTTTTTATTTTGTGTTTGTAGCATTACTATAAATTTTCAAGTCTTACGCTACAAGCACAGAAAAGAGAAAAATACATATGAATGTACAAGATTTTTCGAAATTTGTTGGTAGGACTGACTTTTGAAAAATCTTGTCCATTCATATATATTTTGTGTCTGATATTATGTAATCTATTTGTGTGTTCCTAAACTTTGATCACATATGAACCTCTCATCAAAGCCTCTAGGATCAAGGAGGGGGGGGGGGGGGGGGGTGGTGTGTTGCGGTTGGTGGAGTTATTCAAGCATCTGCATTGGCGTCTCCAAGAGCAGCATCACTCAAGTATTTGTCAGCTAATTGGACTCTCTTGACATTATCTTGCTCTTGGACAAGCATGTTTCCGTACTCAAGCAGCTTCTCCAGAGTCATTTTAGGTTGGTCAAGAGTTGGGGGTCCCTCTTTGGAGTTCACAAGCTTCTTGTCATGATCTGAACCCCAACACCAGATATCCATTTTCGCACCTCATCCTCATAAACTCTTTCCCTCAAGGCACCAAAGAAATCTGTAAAATTCCAACGCAGAAAGTTAAATCATTTTATCAACAAATGATTTGGAGAGGATGAAAAAAAAGCAAAGTCACTCACTCACCAATGGATTGACCGGGGAAGGTGTCAACAAGCTTGACAATATCTTCATGGGGAACATTGTCACTCCGGAAAATACCAGTGCAAACGCCAATAGGATCTTCACGGGTAGGTGCCCAGTAGAACTTCTCCATACGACCATCACCAATGAGAGGAGCGTACAAGGTTGAGAAGTCATTACCAGTGACTATGATGGGAGCACGTGGATTGTCCTTGTTAGGTTTTTGTTATTGGCAATTCCGTTTGACGAAATTCCTTTTAGTTGTAATTTTATTCGTTATTTTATTTCAATGAGGCTATGAGTATTTAGATGTGAATCCAACCTGAATTGTGTCTTAGAGAGAAGTTTGTGATGTTAATTTTTTCATGTTTGCCACTGTACTGACTATGTTGGGGATCGAGCTGTCCGGTCAGCTCGCGAGGGTCTAGGGGTAGCGCCCCATGGCGGATCCAGGGAAGATGCAATTATTTCAGAAGTTTCACTTGTCTGCAAAAGTAGTGGGAGTTATATTTTTACGCTCTAGCGGTATTTTCCGCACTGGAGCGTAGATTCTTGCTGCCATTTCTGCGCTCGAGCGGAGATCACGGCCCTATTTGCTATAAATCTACGTTTCAGTCAAAATTTAGGGTACAACTTTCAGATCTATTTTTTTGGGATTTAGAGTTTTCATTTGGAACCTTTTTGGTATGCACTAATTTAAAATGTTATTAAATAAGGTAATTTTGTGGTAATAAATTAGGGTGTTTAGTTTGATTTATGTTTTAATTATATATATATATATATATATATGTTTATACTTGTTTTTAAATGTTATTAAATAAAAAATTAGATTAAAGTAGTTTGATAATTTAATTTTATGGTAATAAATTATAAAGTGTTTAGGTTATTTTACGGTTTAATTTGTTATATATATATAATATGTATTTTTAATTTAAAATATTATTAAATAATAAATTTGGTTAAAAATTTAAAATGAAAAATTAGATAAAGGCAATTTTATGGTAATAAATTAGGGTGTTTAAGTTAATTTATGATTTAATTTGTTAAATATGTAATTAAGCTGGGGAGGGGGGGGTGATGGAGGACGAATTACACTAATGGTTCTTATAGTTTGAGACTTGTGTCATTTTGGTCTCTAACTTTTCAATTGTGACACATTTGACCTTGAATTTTGAATTTTATTTCAAATAAGGACAATTAAAGATACCATTGCCTAATTTCAATAGCAAAATCGTCAATTTGATAAAATATAAACTAATTTGACAAAAATAAATATCAAAAAAATATTTTTCAATTCTTAAAAAGTATTTCTATCCACTAAAGATAAAATTATGTAAAATCTTTTAGATATTTATTTATTTTTTTTACTAAATTAATTTTTATTATTTATTTGGATGATGATTATGTAATGAGTGGTTGTTTTTATTTTCATTAAATTAGTTTTTATTTTTTCAAAAGTCAAATATGACGACAATTTTGATATCATTATTAAATCAATCTATTAAATCAAAAAATACAAAACTAAAAACATTTCATATATTAAATATATTGATTACACAATAAAATTTTAATAACCACCCAGTACATGATCATCATCCAAACACATAATAAAAATTAATTTTGCCAAAAAAAAAAAAAAATTCTAAAAGATTTTACATAATTTTATCTTTAGTGGGTAGAAATAATTTTTAAAAATTCAAAATTTTGACATTTATTTTTGTCAAATTAGTTTATATTTTATCCAATTGATAATTTGCTCTTGAAATTAAGCAATGGTATTCTCAATTGTCCTTATTTGAAACAAAATTCAAAATGTAGGGTCAAATGTGTCACAATTGAAAAGTTAGGGATCAAAGTGACATGAATCCCAAACTATAGGGACTATTAGTGTAATTCACAAAAAAATAAAAATGAAAAAATGACATAAGGGTATTTATGTAATCTTAACAAAATTAGTTTTGCATCTTAGTCCAAAATTATAACGGGGATCTTTGCCTGTATTTGAATGGGCAAATTACACTAACAGTGCTTATAGTTTGGGCTCGTGTCATTTTGTTTCTTGACTTTTCAATTGTGACACATTTGACTATGAATTTTAAATCTTGTTCCAAATAAGGACAATTAAAGATACTATTGTTCAATTTTAAGTTCAAATTCGTTAATTTGATAAAATATAAACTAATTTGACAAAAATAAATATCAAAAAAATATTTTTGAATTTTTAAAAATAATTTCTACCCACCAAAAATAAAATTATGTATGATTGATAAATATTTTAGACATTTATTTATTTATTTTTACCAAATTAATTTTTATTTTGTGTTTAGATGATGATCATGTAATGAGTCATTGTTAAGTTTTTAATGTGTAATCGATATATTTAATATATAAAATGTTTTTAGTTTTGGATTTTTTGATTTAATAGATTGGTTTAATAATGATATCAAAGTTGTCGCCATACTTGACATTTGAAAAAATAAAAACTAATTTAATGAAAATAAAAGCAACCACCCATTATATGATCATCATCCAAACACATAATAAAAATTAATTTGGTAAAACAATAAATAAATAAATGTCTAAAAGATTTATAAATTTTATATAATTTTATCTTTAGTGGGTAAAAATAATTTTTAAAAATTCAAAAATATTTTTTTGACTTTTATTTTTATCAAATTAGTTTATATTTGATCAAATTGACGACTTTGCCCTTGAAATTGAGCAATGTTATCTTCAATTGTCCTTATTTGAAACAATATTCAAAATTAAGGGTCAATTGTGTCACAATTGAAAAGTCGGGGACCAAAGTGACACAATGCCCAAACTATAGAGACCGTTAGTATAGCGATTCTGATTTAAACTCGACCCGTTCATTGTTTTGGAATCGGGTTTTCTTGTCTTAATGGTTATTCATGTCTTCTTTCATCTTATTCTTTATTGAGCTTGGTTATTGGAATGTCTTGGTTCTGTTTGAAACAGAGTGGGAGTTAGTTTTTCAAAACTATTGCTGTCCAAATTTTGGCTTGTTCGCTTTAGCAAACTTTCTTGTGCTCCAGCGAACTTTGAGAACTTCCAGTACTTTTGCAAGTCTGCAAAACTATTGGGAGTATGGCATTCTTAGTTCGAGCGGTCCTTCTTGTATTCGAACGGTCTTTTGGAACCCTCAGTATTTTTTGTAGGCCTGCAAAAGTATTGGGAGCATAGTGATTTTCGCTCGAGCGGTCTCTCCTTTTGTGTCTAGCCGCTCGAGCGGTGTTTTGGTCACTCGAGCAGTCTGCATGTGTACCAGTCCGTAAAATCACATTTTTGAGTCACTTTTTCACATCTCTTTCTCTCTCTCTAAACATTTCAAAACTTCAGATCTACACTCTCTCTCTCTCTCTCTCTCTCTCTCTAGTTCTTGAACGTTTGTCCCAAATACTCTTGATCCATACATTTCCTTAACTTAGCCTCGTTGATAAAAAATAGAGCACGTCAAGGGCTTTGTTTTAATCGGAGAAGTTCGCATGTTCGGTATCGTCAAGTTCTACCTATATTTCCTTTGTGTTTTCTTCTTTGAGGTAGGGATTACTTTGACTCTTTTTATGATTCTTAACTTAGTTATTTGTCTTTTAAAAAGGATATAGTGATTTGGGGATTTTTGATAAAAATCTAGCATTTTCGTTTGAACTCAAAAGATGGGTTTTCAAAATGGGTTTTTGAATATGTATATGGGTTTGTAAATGTGGTTGAGTTGTGATGAAATGGTGGATTTTTATCCTTGGCGTTGAATTTTTTTAAAGAAAGTGGGTTTTGCCTTAAATTGTGAACATTTAATTTTGTAAAGAGAAAATGAAATTGATGTTGTTTTCATGAAATTGGAACAATGATGATGATGGTGGTAGAGTTGAATATGAATTATCACTCGTATCTTGAAATACTAGAAAGTATATATTTATTGGAAATTGAAAAAATTAAAAACACCCAAGATGTTTATTTGTGATTATGTATCAATTTTAAATAACAATTCCAATTAAATAATCAAAAACAAATCAACACAACGATTTAACGTGGAAAAACCACAAACTCAAGATGTTTATTTGTGAATAGGTATCAATTTTAAATAATAATTCCAATCAAACAATCAAAGACAAATCAACACAATGATTTAACATGGAAAAACCACAATTGGAGCGCCTCCAATTGTGATAAAAAAAAAAAAAAACCACGGGTAAAATCTACAAAACAATCCACTAAGAAGACAAAAAGGAATTACACAAATGTACTCTCGATTACCTAGTGAATCCACGCCCAAATTAAATCGACCCCAGTGTCCTTCTTCCACCACCATCTTCATCTCGGAATTGTCTTGCTCAACATTGAATCCACAACGACGATGTCGAATCCACGACGATGAGCCACTCTGGAATCCACCAAAACTTCAGGCCCAAATTCCACGGAATCCACCGAAGAACAACTCTATCTCTTTTGAATAAAACAAAATAAATAAACACTTTGATATAATCCACTCAATTCATGATATAAACTCTCACAGATATCAAAGGAAACAAGTAAAGAAGCTCCAGATAAAAACCCTAATACCCAAGAAGAAGATTTGAAAGCCGTATCCTAGAAACTGAATTAATAACAAATTTATAGCAAACAGAATGGCGATCTTCGCTTGAGCGCAGGAATGGCTGCTCAAGCGGTCTGACTAAAACGCATGTTTCAGAACAAGGATCTATGCTCGAGCGTAGAAAAGTCTGCTCAAGCATGAAAATACAACTCGCAGTACTTTTGCAGACGAGTGAAACTTCTAAAAGGATTGCATCTTCGCTCGAGCTCACAAACGACTACGAGACTGGTCAAGCAACTTCGACTGCAATTTTGTTTTTTGCTACGGGCAAACATGAAAGAATTAACATCACAAGCTCCTTTGCAAGGAACAATTCCGGTTGGATTCGCATCTAAATACTCATAGCCTCACTGAAATAAAAGAACGAATAAAATTACAATTGAAAGGAGTTTTGTCAAACGGGATTGCCAATAACAAAAACCTCACATAAATTATTTATCTGTGTAGAGATATCTGTGTTGGGCTATCAGTGGAGGATAATTATGATTGTTGCAGAAATTACATGAGAATTAGGTGAATTGAAACTAATTTCTCATCCATTTGCATTGTTACATATTTAACACATTGAAAATGTACACTGTTTTGAGAAAAAAATGGTGAATACCTTGGTGAATCTGGGTAGGACTGTAGTTGTGGTATTGTATTGGTCTGTATGTCCTTGGTGAAAATTCAGAAACCTACGCGGATAGGTGCCGAGCCTTCCGGTTAGCACCGGTAAAAATGGCAATTGGTAGTGCTTGTAGCCTACTTTCAGACACGTCCTAGAGATTCTCAATGTTGTATTTATAGCCCTGTTTTCTATTGAAAAAGGAATTAATTGCATGAGTTGTGATATAAGCTTGGCATTGCATGGGTTTTGGAAAGAGACATAGAATGTTTTGGCATGAACATTGCATATACATTCACCTTATAACTCTGTTTATATTCATGCACTGTGTTAGAGTATCTTTGCTGGGCTTTGGCTTACCTTATGTGGAAAACCATTTTCAGGTACTAATGATATGCCTCCGCCAAGGCAGTAGCTTAGGAGGACTATAAGCCAAGAGCTTCATTTTTTGCTATTGTTGTATCTAATTTTGTACAAGCATAGGACTTTATATGTATTGAGTCTAAACTCACTTTTGTTGTAACCAAGCACCGTCTTGGAAAGTTGTACCCATTAGGGCATTAATTTATCTGTTTTAACTCTTATCTCATATGTTTCGTTTATAACACATGCTATAGATTCATGGTTAGGACTTATGAATGTATTAATGCATGTGTTATCCCTTTTGTAAAATGGAATGATATGAATGAAAGATAATTACTTCTTCTCATGTTGTTATTTAATTAATATTGTGAGTAGGTTTATTGTTATATTTTGGGGCCATTACAACTTGGTATCAGAGCTACCGGGTTTGAATACTTTGGGATCGTGGAAAGTGGTTATTACCACAATGGGTTCCCTTGCTAGATGATATTCAGAATATACTTGGTATGCTATATGATAACATGCTTATGTGACTAAGTGGGTATGAAATTTAATTTTTAAGATATTGATTGGGTCTACGAGTTTGTAGAAGTCCTGTTAGAGTAGCACTTGATCATTGCTATTTCTAACTGGAACTTTGGCAAAGTCGCAGGACGATCATTATCTAGAAAGGAAATTCGCATGTGTTTATGTGACTATGTGCTTATGTGGAGTGAATTAATTGTTGTCCACCGCATTAGGATACGAGTGAGTTAGCTTCGGCACATTTGTAAATGTGCTAATCTTTTGTGTTGCCTTCATTAGGATGTCAGGACATGGACATGGTGGTGGTAGGCCTAGACGGCAAGAAGTGTCGTTACCGGATGATATTCTACCACAGGATAAAGGGGTTGGTTAGGCTAATGTGGCCGAACTAGTTAGTCAGTAGGCCATGGGTGCTTTAGGCCGTGAGATGGTCGGAGCCTTGTGGGAATCTATGGACATTTTCAGAGCTGAGAATCAAGTCCAGGCCCATGTTACTGAGACAGGGCTGTCCTTTTTTAAGAGAGAGTTCTTTCGGTCTAATTTGGATGATTTTTTGGAGGATCCAAAGGAGCCACTAAAGGCGAATGAGTGGCTAGAGCAGATGGTAAAGACGTTTGAGATACTTGGGGGATGATGGGCTGAGAATGACCTTGGCATCCTTCTAGCTGAAGGGAGATACGGGTCAGTGGTGAAAGTATATGCGTGGACACATTGGGGTAACTTGGAAGGCTTTTGTCAACGCCTTCTAGGATAAGTTTTTTCTTTCCACTAGGGAAAAGTTGAGCGAGCAATTTTTGAAGCTCAAGCAGCTTAACGCACCAGTGACAGAGTTTGAAGCTGCTTTTACTAGACTGTCGAGGTTTGTACCGGAGCTTGTGGCGACAGAGGAATGCCGTCGCTTAGAGTTTGAGAAGAGGTTGAGGACCAGACTCCTTTTCAAGGTGGTCGCGTCCATGATTAAGGATTACAGTCGTCTTGTGGAGGTGGCGGCGGCACACTTAGAGATCGTTATTCAGACTAAGGAGGAGTAGATGAGGAGCTCTAGGTAGAGGTATCAGGAGGTTCGAAGGGAGACTCAGGACAGTGAGAGGCAGAGGAGTTCCACCCCACAACAGTCCTAGGGAGCATAGTCTAGGCCCACTTTCCTGGTACCGAGTTCTGGGACAGGGAAAGGTGGTCAGGGTGGGATCACTTGTTTCAAGTGTGGTTAACTGGGCCACAAGTCTGTAGTTTTCCCGCAGAGGGGAAGAGGCCAATAGTCTGCGCCGTCTTTGGCTCGTTCTTCGAGCTAGAGCCAGGGGAGAGGGCAGATGCCTACCTATTATTAGTGTGGGTAGTTGAGGTACGTGATGAGGTTTTTCCCTTAAGTAGGTGGTATACCTGGTGCATCTGGTTCGAGGCAGACACAGAGCCATTAGCCTACACCATTATCACAGGCCTCGAGGGCCAATCATGGAGCCTCTTAGGCTCAATCCTTGTTTCAGACTTATGCACTAAGGGGCGAGCAGGTGGAGCAGAGACCTGCAGAGCGTGTGTATTATGTTACCATGTTAGATTTGTTGCCAGCATCTTCTATAGTGAAAGGTAACTTCTTGTTGTGTAATTTTATTACCAATGTGTTGATTGAAACTGGTGCATCGCATTCTTTCATTTCGTCTGCATTCACATCAGCATTGGGGTGAGAAGTGGCTCAGTTAGCGTCTCCACTCAGGGTAAAGTCACATGTTGGTGGTGAGGTTGTATTAGACCAGGGGTGTCAAGGTTGTGAGATAGAGGTTACCGATCGCCGACTTCCTTTTACTTTTTTGTTGATTGATATGTTGAGTTTTGATGCCATCTTAGGCACGGATTGGTTGTCATCCTATCGGGCCGTTATCGACTATTACCGTCAGAGAGTTACAGTGTGCACCTCGAGTGGTAATTGTCTTTATTTCTTGGGGGACCGAGTTAATAAAGCCTTGTTGCCAATGTGTGATCCACAGTTGAGGCGAGCTTAGTTTCCTTCTTGCTAGCATTTTGGGTGTTGAGAGTGATGTGGTCCGAGTAGAGTTGCCAAGGGTAGTTTGTGAATACTTGGACGTCTTTCCCAGAGATCTCACTAGTTTGCCACCTCACCGTGAGATTGAGTTCTCTGTTGATTTAGTGCTTGGCATGACACCGATTTCTATGGCACGGTATAGATTTGCACCTGCCAAGTTGAGTGAGTTGAAGATTCAACTCCAAGAATTACTAGATAAGGGCTTTATTCGCCATTGTACTTCGCCTTTGGGAGCACCGGCTCTTTTTTCCAAGAAGAAGGATGGCACATTGCAACTTTGTATTGATTACCGAAAGTTGAGCCAGGTGATTGTTAAGAACAAGTACCCATTGCCTCGTATAGATGACTTCTTTGACCAGTTGAAGGGGTCTTATTGCTTTTCTAAGATAGACTTGAGATCGGATTATCACCAGTTGACAATGAAGGAGGAGGATGTCCAGAAGATGACATTTCGTATGCAGTATGGCCATTATGAGTTCCTAGTGATGCCATTTAGGTTAACTAATGCATCGACTTTGTTTATGGATTTGATGAATCAGATCTTTCCTGAGTTCCTAGATCATTTTGTAGTTGTTTTTGTTGATGACATTTTGATTTACTCACCCTCTGGGAAGGAACACAAGGAACACTTGTGAGTTGTGCTTGAGTTACTTAGAGCCCACGAATTGTATGCTAAGTTCAGGAAGTGTGAGTTCTGGTTGAAGGAGGTGAAATTCTTAGGCCATGTGGTATTCAGGAAATGGGTGACTGTAGATTCTTCCAAGATAGAGGCAGTGCAGGCTTGAAACAACCTATGAATGCCTTTGAGATCTAGAGTTTCTTGGGGTTAGCTAGGTATTATTGCCGTTTTATGAAAGATTTTTCTAGATTGGCCTCACCTTTGACTAGATTGACAAGGAAATGAATCAAATTTGTTAGACTTACCACTACTCCAGTGTTGATTATTCCAGAGAGGGATTTGGGCTATTCAGTGTATTCTAATGCGTCTCAGGAAGGTTTGGATTTTGTCTTGATGCAAGAGGGGAATGTAGTAGCATATGGCTTACGACAGTTGAAAACACGCGAGAGAAACTATCCTACTCATGACTTAAAGCTGGCAGCAGTGATCTTTACCTTGAAGATTTAGAGACACTACTTGTATGGTGAGAGATTTGAGGTCTTTTTCGATTACAAGAGTCTGAACTATCTGTTTTCACAGAAAGATTTGAATCTGAGGCAGAGAAGGTGGATGGAGTTTATGGAGGATTATGACTTCGAGTTGCATTATCATTCGGGAAAGGCCAATGTAGTGGCCGATGCCTTGAGTAGGAAATCCATTAGTAGTGTAGCTAGTATCGCTATCCGGGAATAGGGGATGTTGGGCGCTATTGGTGAATTCGACTTGCATCTTGGTGATTCTATTGAGTTGGCAACTTTGTTTACTATAGTTGCACTACCTACACATGTGATCCGAGCCATGGAAGCACAGCGGGGTGATTATGAAATGGAAACCCTTTGAGAGAAGATATCTAGTGGAAATGAGGAGAAAGGCTTGAACATGTATTCTGAATCTAGTGTTAGATATCTTGACCGTCTTTTCGTGCCGGAGTCTTGTAGAGAGGAGGTACTCCGAGAGTTCCACCATTCGTTCCTTGCGGTACATCCGAGAGGCACAAAGATGTATTATGACCTTAGCTGCCAGTTTTGGTAAAGAGGGATGAAGACAGACGTGGCCTTGTTTGTTTCGAGGCGCTTTACTCATCAACAAGTGAAGGCTGAGCATTAGAGACCTGCGGTTTTGTTGTAACCCTTGCCTATAGCCGAGTGAAAGTGGGAGCATATCGCGATGGATTTTTTTGTGGGTCTTCCGACGCCTTGAGTAGGAAATCCATTAGTAGTGTAGCTAGTATCGCCATCTGGGAATGGGAGATGTTGGGCGCTATTGGCGAATTCGACTTGCATCTTGGTGAGTCTGTTGAGTCGGTAGCTTTGTTTACTATAGTTGCACTACCTATACATGTGAGCTGAGTTATGGAAGCATAGCGGGTGATTATGAAATAGAAACCCTCTGAGAGAAGATATCTAGTGGGAAGGAGGAGAAGGGCTTGAATCTGTATTTTAACTCGAGTGTTAGATATATTGACCATCTTTTCGTGCTGGAGTCTTGTAGAGAGGAGGTACTCCGAGGTTCCACCATTCGTGCCTTGTGGTACGTCCGGGAAGCACAAAGATGTATCACGACCTTAGCCGCCAGTTTTGGTGGAGGGAGATGAAGAGAGACGTGGCCTTGTTTGTTTCGAGGTGCTTTACTTGTCAACAAGTGAAGGCTGAGCATCAGAGACCTGCGGGTTTGTTGTAACCCTTGCCTATAGCCGAGTGAAAGTGGGAGCATATCGCGATGGATTTTGTTGTGGGTCTTCCAAGGACTCAATGGGGTAATGATGTTGTATGGGTGATAGTCGATTGGTTAACTAAGTCAGCACACTTTTTACCTATGTGCACGACTGACTCGATAGATTACCTTGCCGACCTTTATGTTAGGGACATAGTGTGACTTTATGGGTCCCTATGACTATTGTTTCGGATAAAGATCTGCGTTTCACAGCTCGGTTGTGGCAAAGCCTACAGAATGCCTTGGGCACTAGATTGACGTTTAGTAATGCTTATCATCCTCAAACTAATGGACAGTCAGAGCGTACCATTCTGATCCTAAAAGATATGCTTCAAGGTTGTGTTCTTGACTTTAAGGGGCCGTGGGAGAGGCACTTGCCTTTAGTGGAGTTTGCCTACAACAATAGCTTTCAGGCAAGTACTGGCATGGCACCATTTGAGGCCTTATATGGCCGACTATGTAGATCTCCTGTGTGTTGGGCCGATGTGGGTGACGCACCTATGTTAGGTCCTGAGTTAGTCCGAGAAACGACGGAGAAGGTTGCACTTATCCATAAGAGATTGGTTTGGGCTCAGAGTCGTCGGAAGAGTTATGTCGATCATAGGAGGAGACCATTATTATTTGAGGTAGGAGATCACGTCTTCTTGAAAATATCACCTAGACAAGTTTTGTTGAGTTTGGGAAGAGCGGGAAATTGTCTCCTAGATTTATTGAGCCTTTTGAGATCTTAGAGCATATTGGGGAGCTAGCTTATCATTTGGCCTTACTGCCACAGCTTTCCAGGGTTCATGACATGTTTCGTATTTGTATGCTTCGGAAGTATGAGCCAGATCCTTCACATGTGTTGGATTGGACTAAATTAGAAGTAAATGAGGATGTCTCATATGAGGAGAGACCGGTTAGAGTCCTAGATACACGGGACTAAGTCTTGTGAGGCAAGACAATTCCTTTGGTAAAGGTGTTATGGAGACACCATGGTGTTGAGGAGGCAATGTGGGAGTGCGAGGCGGAAGTCCATAAGAAGTATCCAGACCTTTTTGTTGATGTTTGAAACTTGTAAAGAAGATCTTGTAATGTTAATCAAATGTAAACATTGCGTATGTTTTGAAAATGTGAATTATATATTCAATACTGAGAACCTTGTTTATCATTGTTATGAGAATGAATGACCGGTGGATGGGTCATGGTTATGAGGATTGTTGGATCTTTGTTATGTTCATTTAAATACAGTGGTTGTTGCATTGATTTTAAAATTTCGAGGTCAAAATTCCTTAAGGGGAGAGGTTATAGCGATTCTGGTTTAAACCCGACACGTTCATTGTTTTGGATTTAGGTTTTCTTGTCTTGATGGTTATTCATGTCTTTATTTAATCTTATTTCCTGTTGAGTTTGGTTATTGGAGTGTCTTGGTTGTGTTTGAAATAGGTTGAGAGTTCGTTTTTCAAAACGGTTGTTGCCCATATTTTGGCTTGTTCGCTTGAGCGAACTTTCTTGTGCTCGAGCAAACTTTGAGAACATCCATTACTTTTGTAGGTTTGCAAAACTACTAGGAGTATGGCATTCTTAGCTCGAGCGGTCCTTCTTGCACTCGAGTGGTCTTTTGGAACTCTCAGTACTTTTGTAGGCCTGCAAAAGTACTGGGAGGGTAGTGATCTTCGCTCGAGCAATCTCTCATTTTGTGTCTGGTCGCTCGAGCGGTCTGCGCGTGTATCAGTTTGTAAAATCATCTTTTTGAGTCAATTTTTCACATCTCTCTTTAAGCATTTCAAAACTTCAGATCTACGTTCTCTCTCTCTAGTTCTTGAACTTTTGACCCAAATACTCTTGATCCATACATTTCCTCACCCTAGCTAGTCCCTTTGATAAAAAGATAAAGCACGTTGACTGCTTCATTTAATCTGAGAAGTTCGCGTTTTCGGTACCGTCAAGTTCTACCCATATTTCCTTTGTGTCTTCTTCTTTGACATAGAGATTACTTTGACTCTTTTTATGATTCTTAACTTGGCTATTTGTCTTTTAAAAAGGATATTGTGATTTTGTGATTTTTGATAAAAATCTAGGGTTTTAGTTTGAAATCAAAAGAGGGATTTTCAAAATGGGTTTTTGAATATGTATATGGGTTTGTAAATGTAGTTGAGTTGTGATGAAATGGTAGATTTTTATCCTTGGATTTGATTTTTTTTAAAGAAAGGGAATTTTGCCCTAAATTGTGAACATTTTATTTTGTAAAGAGAAAATGAAATTGATGTTGTTTTCCTGAAATTGGAATGATGATGATGGTGGTGGAGTTGGATATGAATTATCACTCCTATCTTGAAAGGTTGGAAAGTGAAAATCCTAAGTGATTCGTGATTAGTTCAAGATTTAAAATATTTCAAATCCCAAATATCCAAAAACACACAATCTAAATCAATAAGCACTTACGAAAGTGATTTAGACTGTTTGTTTTTCGGAATAAACAATAAATTGACACAAACAATTTTTACATGGAAAAAACCACAATTGAAGAACCTTCAATTGTAATAAAAAACCACGGGTGAAACGCCACTAATCAATCCACTACTGAAGAAAGAAAGATTACAAAGATAATACACAAATTACCCAACTCAGTCAATTTGTCTTCGAATCTTCTATAACTCTTTCACCACACCTTCGTCTCGGAACTGATCAATCCTGAAGTTGAATCCACAACTTCACTTGTCGAATTAACAACTATGTACAGAATCAAACACCTTTTGAAACTCTACGTTTGAATCTTCGGAATCCACCGAAGAGAACTCTCTTGAATTATAAAGTAACAAACTCCTTGATGTATGTATTTTATATCATGAGTGAAGAACTCTCTCAAAACATCAAGGAAAAACTCACCAAAAATCTCTCCAGAAGAAAACCTTAGAAAACCTCAAAGTAGATCTGAAGGAGTAATCCTAAAGTTTGGAGAAAACCAACTACTTATAGAAATCCGGATTCTGAAGCTCGCTCGAGCGAAGCTTCTCTCGCTCGAGCGAGAAGCTTTTCTCACGTGATTTTCATAAGTGCCTTCGCTCGAGCCACGAAACCTTCGCTCGAGCGAGGAATAAACTCTTTTAGGTTTTTATGCAGACGCAGTTCTTCGCTCGAGCCACCAATGCTTTGCTCGAGCGCATAATCACCTCTTTCAGGTTTTAAGCTAGACGCAGTCCTTCGCTTGAGCGAGGACTTCTTTGCTCGAGCGAGCACGACAAAACAACACAGAAAATTACAACTCGATTACACAAGTTTGTTCGCGGGATTGACAAGACTTAGGGACCTAACAATCTCCCCCTTTGTCAATACCCGGACAAAACTTTCTAACACAATTTCCTAAACCAATGAACTAGCTAAAATGATTACAACTCAAATCAAACCAACTATGCAACCAATCTCAAAACAAACTTGAACTACATCTTGAAACAATAAACCAAACTTGAGGAAAACCTGTAATCAAATCTAAGTCCATCAAACCTGAAATGTAACATAACAAACCAAACCATCAAGACATTAAAGAAAAAACAGATAGCCCAGTATCCACATCATTAATATCCACATTATTAGCAAATATGACAATGTAACATATAAACTTATATAAACTTGTCCAAATGCTCATCTGCAAAAAAAAAAATCATGAGTACCCCAACACATCATTAATATCCACATTATTAGCAAATATGACAATGTAACATATAAACTTATATAAACTTGTCCAAATGCTCATCTGCAAAAAAAAAAAATCATGAGTACCCCAAAAAGAACATATAAAAAAGAACATAGATGAGTACCCCAAAAAGAACATATAGACCACCAAAGACCACCAAACTACTCCCCCTTTTTGTCCGGGAGTGACCCAAAAACAGGCAGATACAATATTAGGAAAACTATCCAAGGCAATAAAAAACTGTCTAGATAAAAAAAAACTGTGCAAAGACAACCATAGTCCAAAACTAGGTAGGAGGAGGTGGTGGAGGCTGCATCTGAAGCATCGAGAGGATCTGCGCAAGCATGGTGCTCTGCTCATCAAGACGGCTGTCTAGGGTATCGAGGCGGCCGTCCAAAAGATCAAGGCGATGAGTAACAGCCTACTCAAAGTGCTGCAGTTGGCCACAGAATGAGCGAGGACGCGTCTCATATAGATCAGGGGCACCAGCAGGAACTGCCTCAAACTCCGCCTCCTTGGCAAGGGGATCATCATCACCTGCACCAGAACTCCCTACCCCTGACACACTCCCCCTCACATGGGCTTGACTTTGGGAGACTGTCAATTTAGTAATGGGTTTGATAGGGTGAGCAAACTCATCATCATCAGAAAAAGGAACATCAAGAGAAGTAAGAAAACAGGTAAGCAAACACCCATAAGGAAGCCCCAAAGACTTTCTACCCTCAAAGACCCTAATCATTTTTGAAACAATCATCTCTGGAAGATCAATAGGAAGACGTGATGAATACAATACAAAACATAATCTTGGTCCTGAGTAATATACGAGGAATGGGTGGTGACATAGATATTAGCACATACAATGAGATTAAGAAGACAGAACCGAGGAAGCAACTCATTCTGCTGAATGAGTGCCTCGGCAGGCCAAGTCCGGTCAACACCACATAACTCAGAGGCAACCCTATAAAAATCAACACCGGACCGGGTAAGAAACAGAAAATGACAATTACTAACTTCAGGAAGATCAAGAAATACCCGAAACACATCTCCAGTGATAGCAAGTGACTTCTGCCTAACCCAAGTCTTAAAGGAAGCCGAAAGTTCTTTCTGAATGGAATGAATATTGCAATAGAATTCCTGGATGAGACTCAAATTTTGGGGACCCGAAAAATGCAACACTTGATCTCCACCTAATGAATCAAATAAAGACCGAATGGGAAGAACCTCAAAGGCATTGGGGAGGACATTGCGCTCTAAATGGACTTTACGAGATGCAAAAGACTCCCTAAACGACTTAGATTTTTCTTTAGACGAGAATTTTTCAGTGTTGAAGGATGGACGAGAAACAGTGGTTTTACGACGCTTGGATGATTCCGCCATGACTAAACAACCCAAATAGAGCAAGACAAACACATAGGCCAGTCAGAAAAGGAACACCCAACCAACAACATTAGAAAACCACCAAATCCAAACCAAACACCACAGAAAAACACCATTAGTCCAATAGTCCAATTAACAGATCATTAATAAGCAATATAAGAAAGCCATTAATGAAAACAGAGCACAAAGGCAACAGTATATGAAAGACATTGACAGTAGAACCAAGCATGCATATAAATCAAATAACCCACATATAAGAATAGAGAAAACACGAAACATTATGAAAGAAAAATAAAATTCCCCAATGTAAAACCCAAATAAAAAAAACCTGAATTAAACCCTTAGCACAATGCCGAGTGGAATAGGCAAAATCAGGAACCCTAGAAGCAACAGTAAGACTCGAAAACTGGAGGAAAGAACCAAAAACAAAAACAATAAAACCTAGAGTCTAACAGAGCATACTTACAACCACATGACAACCCACGTACCACACTAACCAAAAAAAAAAAAAAAACAATCGAAAAAGAAAAACTTACCAAATACTGAGAGAGCAGATGAGGACAAGGAAAACGCTCCAAAATCAAGAGAGAAACACCAAGATTGCAGCAATGGCGACCACGCAAACCCTAGGGGAGAGAGAGAGAGGGAAAACATGAAGAGGGGAAAAAATATGAACTGAAAAGACACCCCTTTATAATTTGAACCTCGACAGGTCGCTCGAGCGAATACTTTCTCGCTCGAGCGAGGTCAATAATGCGCAAGGGTTTGCTCGATCCAAGAAAGTGGAGCTCGAGCCAAAAACACATGCTCTCAGGTCTAATGCAGTAGCAGAAGCACGCTCGAGCGAGGAACTCGTCGCTCGAGCCAAGAAGAAAAAAAACCAAACCCAAATTTTTATTTTTATTTTTTTTAAAGAAACAACACTACTCTAAAAAACAAGAGGTGAGACCTGAAACAAAAGTAGGTGATCATATTTAGCCAAAAATGAATACTAAGATGAAATAATCCACAATTCATGAATTCTGTAAACTTGCAATTTTTAAAAAAAACAATGACACTGGAAATCATGAGCAAAGCAGATAAAATATAATCAGTGATCATAAGCTACATGAGAATGTACAACTCAAAATTCAACATGAGATCTCACAAAATAAAGTGTGTGTGCAATCCATGAGAGTCCACTGAGCTAGAGTTAATCCTCATAGCGATCGGATGGCTGGACCTCCACCAAGAGTAACTTAACAACACAGAGAAAAGTCAAACCACTAGGAATCACGGGGTATTTGTTGAGTAAACGCGGAGGCTCCCCCTCAATCAATTAGTCCTTTTTTTTTTAATTTTAATTTTATATTTTTGACTTTTTCTTTCTTGTGGGCACTCACTGGTGGCATTCACGCTCAAGAGTATGGAAACCAAATCAGAGAAGAATGAAATCAATAATGAAGGCCTGGTTGGTGCCTCTGAGGTAGCCTTTTCCTAATGCCCGGACTTCAAGGAACTGAGGGAGAAACCGTGGAAGTGAAAACAGATGGTAGATGGTTAAGAAACTCAACATCACCCATGATATATTAGTATCGGTCAATTCCACTGTAAAAGTACAAGAAACACTGTTAGTGGTCCATAGAGAACTTTGATCACTTGTGCGGAAACCCCTGCAACAATTTATCTCAAGGATGTGTATAGAATGAGATCATGAGGTTAATGAACATGGGCATTCAAAATGAGCTATGAACAATGATCAATGAGATCTTGTAAGCAGCATGAGTAGTGTACATAAAAAGTTGGATGCAAGAAAAACAGAAATCAATGATAATGAGATTATAGCAACCAAGCACTCATACAGCCAAACACTCACACCTACTCAAGGACAAGTAACTCTAGTGATCGAGCATGACACCCAAGGTCTTTCTAAGGAACTCAAACCGAAGAAGATCAAGGGGTTTTGTAAAAATATCAGCTTTTTGATGCTCAGTGGAAACATGCTCAAGAACAACAAGGCCTTCTTCCACTAACTCTCGAATAAAATGATGACGAATGTCAATGTGTTTGGTGCGAGAGTGTTGGACAGGATTTTTTTGAAATGTTTATGGCACTTGTGTTATCACAGAAAAGTGTGAGAGTGTTCTGTTCTTTCCCATAATCATGAAGCATTTGCTTCATCCACAACATTTGTGCACAACAGCTCCCTGCAACAATGTACTCAGCCTCAGCAGTGGAAAGAGAGATGGCATTTTGCTTTTTACTATGCCAGGAAACCAGATTATTCCCAAGGTAAAAACACCCTCCAGATGTACTTTTCCTATCATCAGCACACCTTGCCCAGTCGGCATCAGAAAAACCAGTAATTTCAGCTGTAGTATCAGTGGAAAACCAAACCCTATACCCCAAGGTCCCATTAACATATTTGATGATACGTTTGACCGTAAGAAGGTGAGACTCTTTAGGACTGGCTTGGTAACGGGCACAAACACCAACACTGAAAGAAATATCAGGACGACTGGCTGTCAGATACAAAAGACTCCTTATCATACTCCTATAAAGGGTGGGGTCGACATCAATACCACTGGAATCTTTGGAGAGGTGAAGACTGGTGCTCATGGGAGTGCGTGCATGTTTGGCAGACTCAAGACCAAACTTTGACACAAGATTTTTAGCATACTTAGATTGAGAAACAAACATACCCGAAGGAGACTGTTTAATTTGAAGACCCAAGAAATAAGACAACTCTCCCATCATACTCATCTCAAACTCATGTGTCATGCAATCCGAAAAATATTTCACAAGATGATCAGCAGTGGAACGAAACACAATATCATCAACATATATCTGAGCAACAAGAATATGAGACTTAGTATGTTTCACAAATAAAGTCTTATCAACACTACCCCTTTGAAAATCATTATCAAGAAGAAAGGTAGTAAGTCTATCATACCAAGCCCAAGGGGCTTGTTTCAACCCATACAAAGCCTTGTCTAACTTGTAGACATGATTAGGACATTTAGGGTCCTCAAACCCTTTTGGTTGCTTAACATATGCCTCTTCTTTCAAGTACCCATTCAGAAAGGCACTTTTCACATCCATTTGAAACAATTTAAAGCCAAGAAAACATGCAACACCAAGCAAAATATGAATAGATTCGAGACGTGCAACTGGGGCAAACGTCTCATCATAGTCAACACCCTCTACTTGTGTGTAGCCTTGAGCAACCAACCTAGCTTTATTCCTAACAACAGTACCATTCTCATCAGATTTAGTTTTAAAGATCCACTTGGTACCTATCATATTCATGTCTCTAGGTCTAGGAACTAGAGTCCAAACTTTGTTACGTTCAAATTGACCTAATTGTTCATGCATAGCCTTGACCCAACTATCATCTAGCAAGGCCTCTTTAAAATTCTTAGGTTCAATTAAAGAAACATAACACATATGTGATACCTCATCCTGAATTTGTCTTCGGGTTTTCATTCGATTTGATACACTTCCAATCACCTGTTGAGCTGGATGATTCAGTTTCACCCTTGCTGAAGGTTTGAACTCAGGACTTGTGGTAACAGAAGCATCAAGAGTGATGTTTCTTTGTGCACTCTTTGGACTTTGACTTACCTGTGAGGGTGGTACCGTCTCAATTTCTTGTGCTTGGACCTCAGCTTCTCTTTGACTTTGTGGTTCAGTATCCAAGATTGGAGACTCACCAATGTCATCCTCATTTGTTGCTAGAGTAGGGGAACCTGTATCATCTATAACCACATTGATAGATTCCATTAAAGAGGAAGTTCGCAGGTTATAGACTCAAAAAGCCTTACTGTTGGTTGAATACCCTAGAAAAATACCTTCATCACTTCGGGAGTCAAATTTGCCCAAGGGCTCTCTCTCTTTGAAGATGTAACACTTACTCGCAAAAGTTTTGAAGTATTTTACATTAGGTTTCAAACCCTTCCACAATTCATATGGAGTTTGTAAAGTGTCGGGCCTTAAATATACGCGATTTATGACATAAACAGCAGTATTTAGGGCTTCGGCCCAAAACTTTGGAGGAAGACTCTTACTAAGGAGTATGACCCTAGCCATTTCTTGAACAACTCTGTTCTTCCTCTCAACCACTCCATTTTGTTGTGGAGTAATAGGTGCAAAAAATTCATGCTTAATTCCATGCATATCACAAAAATCCGAGAACGAACTATTTTCAAATTCACGACCATGATCAGTTCGGATTCTTATGATACGCCCAATGGAAACACCCTATTCATTTTGGATTTTAAGGACTAAAGCTTGGAAAGCATCAAACGTATCAGATTTTTCCCTTAAAAAATTTACCCATGAAAACCGAGTAAAATCATCAACAGTTAGAAAAATGTATCTTTTACCTCCAATGCTTTCAGTGCGAGTAGGACCCATTAAATCCATGTGAACCAATTCAAGAGGACGTTTGGTTGTAAAGCTGTTCACCTTTTTATGAGGGGCATGGGTTTGCTTTCCAAGTTGACATGGTCCACACACATGGCTCAAATTCTTACCCAGTTTAGGTACTCCTCTCACAAGCTCTTTGTTGGCTATCTTAGTTAGGTCTTTGAAATTCATGTGACCTAAGCTTTGATGCCACAAATCAATGTTACTTATGATGACAGAGTGACAAGAGAGATCATTAATAGTAACAATCCCATAGCAGTTATCAGATGTGCGAACCCCATGTAAGACAGTATTTCCCTTTTTATCCAAAATTTCACATTTATTTTTAGAAAACAATACTTCATGATGGGAATCACACATTTGACTAATGCTCAAAAGATTTGCTTTAAGACCATCAACAAGTAGAGCATTATCCAGCTTGGGAAGACCAGCAACACTTATAGAGCCCTTACCAATGACTCTAGAAGTGCCGCCATCTCCAAAGGTAACAATTCCTCCTTCATATTTTTCAAGAGAGGTGAAGTAGGATTTGTTACCGGACATGTGACGAGAGCAGCCACTATCAAGATACCACATGTGTGAGTCACGTGCTTTTAGGGCAGTGTGAACAACTAAACAAGTCAAATCATCTTTCCTCACCCAAATCTTTCTAGTCATGGTCAATGTCTTGGCGTTGTGAACACCCTCATGAATCTTGGTATTCCGCCTAGACATGTAAGGTTGTCTCCTAACCTAAAAAGTATTCGAATTTCTACCCTTTTGAGACACCTTACCAAACAATTCATAGCAATAAGGACGAATGTGGCCATACCTACCACAATGATGACAAATAAAAATAGGTTTTACCTCCCTTTTGTTGATCTTACCCACTTTCGGTAGATGAAGAGAGGAATCATCCTGGTCTACCTTCAACTTTCCCTTTGCTTGAGTCTTCAGGTTATGTGAGGTAGAGGCCTGTCCCTTGTGAGCTGTTGCACCATAGCCTAGCCCACTTTTGTTACAATCCATTTGTTGAGACCCGAGGATGTCTTCTAGAGATTTGGAACCTTTGTTCCACATGGAGATTGTTGCTCTAGCAATAAGAAGTTCTTCATCTTTCTGACAGACTATCTCTTCCAATGCAGCTTGTGACATCTCAAAGCTTTCAAGCTTTTCTTCATATATGGAATACACTTTCAGAAGTTCATTCCTTTCAGTTTCACAGGATAGAAGTTTTCCACATAAGTCTTGCCTATCACTTGAGATCTTGATGACATTCTGTTTTGCTGCTACAAGTTCTCATTTTAGCCTGACATTCTCACTCTCACATGTTTTGAGCTTGAGAGAGAGTTTGTCGTTGATTTTGGACAAATTTAGAGATTCCTTGTACAGCTTTTCGTAAGCTTGTTGTAGTTCATCGCCATTGATCTCATCATTGTCTTCAGATGTTTCATCATCCTCTTTTTGCTCTTCATTCTCCTTGACCTCATCCAATCTAGCAACCAAGGTAGGGAAGTTGCTGGATGGTGGTGAAGGTGAATCTCCTCTTTCATGAAATTGGCTCAAAATTTCCCATGCATCTTTAGCCTTTGTGCAGTGAACAACTCGTTGCTGTTCTTCATAGGAAATTGCTCCACGAATAGTAATCAGGGCTCTTTGATTGCCCGGATTGTCTGTACTTTCTGTATCTTCTTCAATGGCTTGCCAACTTTCTGGTTCAAAAGCTCTCAGAAAAGCCCTCATTCTAATTTTCCAATACAGGTAGTTAGTTCCATCAAAGGTGGGAGCATGATGCAGGTTCTGACCACGAGCTAATTCTGATGGCTTTGGAAGAGGTTGAGAAAAAGTGGTCCAAAATGCCATGAAAGCACTATCCCCGTCTTCATCGGATTCAGGTTCTTCGGGTTCTTGCTCCGACCCGCTTTCATCATCCCAAGTCACAGTGTAAACTTTCTTTCGATTCTTTTTCGAAGGGCATTCAAGGGCAATATGACCAAACCCTTGACATTCATAGCACTTGACTCTTTGCCCCTTTACAATCTTCTTTTCAGTTTTTTGAGCAAATTTTGGTGGAAAAGTTTTGGGTTTTTCATTACTCTTGTCTTTTGAAATAGGGTCTTTGAAATTAGGCTTCTTTTTCTTCAAAATTTTTTTAAACTGTTTTGTAAGCATATCCGTCATCTCAGACTCTAAATCAAATTCAGTCTCCGGAGTTTTTGCAGTCTCATGAGCACTAGTGAAAGCCACACTATCTTTTTGTTTTTTCTTTGAAATTTGGTGGGCTTCATAAGTCTGCAAGTTTCCAACCAATTGATCAAGCTTGAGGGTATCAACATTCTGAGCCTCCTCAATGGCTGTCACTTTTGATTGGAACCTCTTGGGAAGGGACCTCAAAATTTTTCCAACAACTTTAGCTTCCGGGATTTTTTCACCGAGTGTGAAACAGGAATTCACGATATCACAAAGTTTTGCATAGAAATCATCAAACGTCTCATCGTCGCGCATAAAAAGGGTTTCAAAGGCGGAGGTGAGACGTTGAAGTTTTGACCTTTTGACAGAAGTGGTACCTTTGTGAATCGTTTCAAGAATGTCCCAAGCCTCTTTTGCTACCTCACACGTGCAGATTCGACGAAACTCTTCAGGTGTGACGGAGCAAAACAAGGAATTGAGAGCCTTACTGTTCCAACTCGAGTTTTGGTAATCAGTTGTGTCCCATTTATCAAGGGGTTTAGGAATATCTACACCATCAATGGTGACAATAGGTTCACTCCATCCATAGATCACGCAGTGCCAAACTTTCTCATCGATGGATTTTAAAAACGCTCTCATACGAGCTTTCCAGTAAGAATAGTTTGTACCGTCGAGTAAAGGAGGTCTATGAGTCGAGTTACCTTCACGAATAGAATCCATAATACTAGTCATACAAAATCACACTCCTATAGTTTTGATAAAACAAAGAGTGACCCGCTCTGATACCAATTGAAAATCCTAAGTGATTCATGATTAGTTCAAGATTTAAAATATTCCAAATCCCAATTATCCAAAAACACACAATCTAAATCAACAAGCACTTACGAAAGTGATTTAGACTGTTTGTTTTTCGGAATAAACAATAAATCGACACAAAAGATTTTTATGTGGAAAAAACCACAATTGAAGAACCTTCAATTGTAATAAAAAATCACGGGCCAAACGCCACTAATCAATCCACTACTGAAGAAAGAAAGATTACAAAGATAATACACAAATTACCCAACTCAGTCAATTTGTCTTCAAATCTTCTGTAACTCTTTCACCACGCCTTCGTCTCGGAACTGATCAATCCTGAAGTTGAATCCACAACTTCACTTGTCGAATTAACGACTACGTATAGAATCAGACACCTTTTGAAACTCTACGTTTGAATCTTCGGAATCCACCGAAGAGAACTCTCTTGAATTATAAAGTAACAAACTCCTTGATGTATGTATTTTAGATCATGAGTGAAGAACTCTCTCAAAACATCAAGGAAAAACTCACCAAAAATCTCTCCAGAAGAAAACCTTAGAAAACCTCAAAGTAGATCTGAAGGAGTAATCCTAAAGTTTGGAGAAAACCAACTACTTATAGAAATCCGGATTCTGAAGCTCGCTCGAGCGAAGCTTCTCTCGCTCGAGCGAGAAGCTTATCTCGCGTGATTTCCATAAGTGCCTTCGCTCGAGCCACGAAACCTTCGCTCGGGCGAGGAATAAACTCTTTCAGGTTTTTATGCGCAGTTCTTCGCTCGAGCCACCAATGCTTTGCTCGAGCGCACAATCACCTTTTTTAGGTTTTAAGCTAGACGCAGTCCTTCGCTCGAGCGAGGACTTCTTCACTCGAGCGAGGAAGACAAAACAGCACAGAAAATTACAACTCGATTACACAAGTTTGTTCGCGGGATTGACAAGACTTAGGGACCTAACAGAAAGTATATATTTATTGGAAATTATTTATGTGTTTAGAGATATTTGTGTTGGGCTATCGGTGGAGGATAACTATGATGGTTGTAGAAATAGCATGAGAATTAGGTGAATTGAAACTAATTTCTTATCTATTTGCATTGAGCATTGTTATATACTTAACACATTGAAAATGTACACTGTTTTGAAAAAAATGGGTGAATACCTTAGTGAGTCTAGGTAGGAGTGTAATTGTGTGTGTCCTTGGTGAAAGTCTAGAAACCCACGCGGATAGGTTCCGAGCTTTCCGGTTAGCACTAGTAAAAATGGCAATTGGTAGTGCTGGTAGCCTACCTACATGCACGTCCTAGAGATTCCTATTGTTGTATCCACTGCCTTGCTTTCTATTGAAAAATGAATTAATTGCATGAGTTGTGATATAAGCTTGGTATTGCATGGGTTTTGGAAAGAGACATAGAATGTTTTGGCACGAGCATTGCATATGCATTCACCTTATAACTCTGTTAATATTCATGCACTGTGTTAGAGTATCTTTATTGGGCTTTGGCTTATCCTATGTAGAAAACTGTGGTGAATGTGGTTTGGAAATACTCCAGAATTTAGTCAGACATCCCCGATCCTCTGATTGCTACCTGAAAAAGGGATGGACACTCCTCCGATAGACAAGGTAGTATTTGCTCTAGTTTACTTCTATTTCAAGTTATTTCGTATCTTCTCACCTCCCCCCATTTGGCTGACGTTCCTCCCTTTTTATATTACATCTGGGCCCAAGGGTTGGGCCCACTCTTAATCTCGCACATGGTTACTTACTCGGCCTTCCAGTTGTGTGTTGGTTATTATTCGGCTCCTTATATGGCCGATTCATACGTTCGGTTCATGAGCCCCTGGTCAGGGCTGAATTGTCTTTGGCCAGATGTCGATCAAATGTCTTGGCCTTCCTGATTGATTTTATTCGGCCTCCACAGTTGCCTCCTGAACATCCGACTAACTAACACCAATTAGTCGGCATGTTTGGTTTTACGTATAGAAAGTAAAAAATCGGCGCTTGCACTCCTTCCAATACCGAAGCGTCAAAATGAACACGGTTTAGAAATTATTATAACTTCCCGCCCCTTCATACACGTTGCTCATGTAATGCGATATGAAACCGTGTTGTCCCTTCGAATATTTTTTGAATATGCAAGGCTTTTTGGCTGTCTCACAGTATCACTCTTTCACGACCTCTGCGATTTCCACCTACTTCCATTGTCCTTCTCACTCTAACTTGTAAGTTCTTCTCTTCTTTGCATTTCTTCTTCATTCCAGCTCCCATTTTCTTGTTCATTTTTAGTTAGCGTATTTTCTATTCCGATTTGAATGGCGAAACATTTGAAAGCTCTCCTTTCTACGGACCATGTTTCTGCCTTTCGACGCCATTTTTCAATTCCAGATGACGTCCATCTGTTACTTGTGGCAAACAACATAGTTGACATGGAGAGGACTGATGCAAGTATGATCATCTTTTCCCTCCTCTCAATCGCTGAGGGTGGAGTCCGTTTCCCCTTTCACCTATTTTTGAGGGCCGTTCTTCGCTATTGGGGTCTACTTCCTTCACAGCCAAACGTAAATTTTAACCGAATCATAATGGGCGTAGTAGAATTAAATCGCTGACTTAGGATTAATCTAGGAATCCCTGCTATTCGGCATTGTTATGCCTTGGCAAAATCTTCTGGTCGGTAGGGACGCTATTTTCTAAGGGCCAAGGACACTGATCACCATTTGGTGACTATGCTTGCCAGCTCTGGTAAGCGTGTTGACGACGTCATGGTCGTTGTCCGAGGCAACTGGAAATTCGGCAAAGGTGACGATTGCCTAGATCTTGTGCCTAGACAAAAAGGCGAACTAGGTGGCCGTACAGTCCTATTTCTTTGCACATTTCTTATACATTTATTCCACTTAGATTCCATGTACTTATCGTTTCGTTTGTGCAGGTAACGATTTGAAGAAAACACTCACTTTGGCTGACGACGCTGTGCTTGAGTAAGTCAAAACTGCACTCAAATTCTTTGGTCATCCAAACCTCCAAAAGAAGGGGCGAGCCACCCACGGGCTATTGCGATACAACCCAACGTTCTCTACTTTTTCGGTTGCAGATCATATCCCGATTCCAAGGGGTGAACAGCATCTTACGACACTCATTTTCCCAAACTTCAAGAGCCTTAGGGACATCGGTCTTAAAGGTTCAGATTTAGGCCTAGGAAGTGAAGTGAGCGATCAGGTCCCTAAATAGCCAAACCAGTCCAACTCGGACGGTTTTGAGGGTCGTTTGGGGGAGGAAGTTGACATGGCTCTCAAGTTGGCTTTTGAAGAAGTTGGCTTCGACCTCCGATCCACATTAGGTCGAATTGACCCATCGTTGGAAAAAGACATTTTTACCGATCTAGGGGACCTACCTGGCACAGACCCTGAAAACATGGCTGGGGAATCGCTCGCACAGATGGCGAGAAGGAAAAACGTTGAAAGGATGGCAGCCCGAAGGAGGGCCAAAATCGCTAGATCTGAACCCCCACTCCCTGTTCCAGTTGAGGAAATGGAACAAGAAACTATTGTGGCCGACTTGGTCACTAAACATCAACCAGACGATTTAGTTATTGAACAAAGGGGGGAGAAACGCCCCGCCGAGACTGAGGCCAACTCTTCTAAAGATTTAACCAATAAACGACCTCGAACAGAAGAGTCCCAAGACTTGGTGGCGTTGTTTATCATCTAACAAAAAATAAAGAACGCGCCGATTTTTGTCGATGCGTCAGCTATAAAAGATCCCGTCGTAGCCCTACGCGTGGCTTCGTCGATTTCTTCGCCAATGGACAAGATTGCATTCCGTGCAGAACTGGATGTGGTTTCGATAGCATTAGCTGCTCAGTCGGTGGTATTGGTATGTAATTGGCAAATTTCATACTTCATTTCTTTTGTATGCCGATTAACTTTCCTATGTTTTGTTTTCAGGTGGTAGGCAGAATCGCAGAAATCGGCCACTGTCACTATGACACTGTTGAGAAAATTGGCTTATTTAAAGGCGAGATTGAAAATGAAACGGGTAAAGCCAAAGAGGCGTTGGCCAAATTGGCGGTGGCGTCTCTTAAAGCCGAGTCTGAGGCTAGGAAGGCTAGGAAGGCAGAAGAGGAGCGAGCTAAGGCCAATGCTGAGGAAGAAAAGGCCAGGCGCATCGACCTACTCAGGGTGGCCGCCGAGGAGAGGGCAAATATGAGTGATGATGAGCTCAAATTGGCCAAAGAGGCGATCGTAAGGTTAGAGGTTGACTTGGAAGAATCGAAGAAGACAAAAGAAATCGCCGACTTAGAGATTTCCAAGGCGTTCGATACTGGAGAGAACGCCGCCATGGAAAAGTATGTGGAGGAGGTACTTAAGTTTGAAAACCAGGGCTTCAAACATAGTTAGCTTAAAGCCCTGGTGGCCGCTAACGTGACATTGGAGCAGCAGATTCCATACGAGCAGCTGGATGTTGAGCTGTTGGAATCTGACCCCGAAGAATAAATAGTGCTAGTGTAATTTTTCTTTATGTTAGGTATCATTTGTATGTAGTTTTTGTAGGTTTTTGTTCATTTTGTTTGTAAGGTTTTGCTCATTTTGTTTAGAAGTTATTCGTAGGGCAATTTTCATGTGTAAAGTGACGGTTTGTTTTTTGTATTTAGTTTATTAATGAAAATCACCCTTTTTGTCTCTATTCTGAATTTGCTAATTTAAATTGATGAATAAGTAGGGCAATGCAGCATAATTCTGCATTAAATTTACCCTTGCAACATTTGGCTGTAAAATAATTTGTCGAATCAAATATACAGCTCAATGCTAAGGCTCATCTGGCCAAGTGGGACAGCGTAACGTGATTCGACTATAACATAATATGCCAAATATTCATATATTTTCCCTTACCCCATTTAGATGTCATTCTAGAGTCGAATAACACATATGGTTTGCAACGTTTGACTAACATAATCTGTTGAATAAAATATACGGCTTAATGCTAAGCTCGTCTGGCCAAGTGGGGCAGTGTAACGTGATTCAGCTATAACATAATATGCCAAATATTCATATATTTGCTCTTGCCCCATTTAGATGTCGTTCTAGAGCCGAATAACACATACAGTTTGCAACGTTTGACTAACATAATCTGTCGAATAAAATATACGGCTCAATGCTAAGCTCGTATAGCCAAGTGGGGTAGTGTATCAAGATTCGGCTATAACATATTATGCCGAATATTCATATATTTGCCCTTGCCCCATTTAGATGTCATTATAGAGCTGAATAATACATACGATTTGTAACGTTTGACTAACATAATCAGCTGAATAAAATATACAGCTCAATGCTAAGCTCGTCTGGCCAAGTGGGGCAGTGTATCGAGATTCGGCTATAACGTAATATGTCGAATATGCCAAATATTCATATATTTTCCCTTTCCCCATTTGGATATGTCGTTCCAAACCTGACTACAGACGCGGGGTTAGCTGCAGGGCGCATCGGAAATGTTGCATCCGCAATTAGTGAACGAGGTATCTAGTATTTAAGAGGTCCGAGGCGTCATAGAGCTGACCTAGCACAAATGACGAAAGAGGTAGTCGATAATTTGAGAGCAAGCAGAAGCTTGAGTGTCGACTATGGTTGTGAGCAGGGCCATAGATGTCTCAGAGTTTATTCTTCAATAGTAAAGGAGAATGAAGGACCTTGGTAGAGCTAGACGCTGAGATACATCGCGCTGTTGTGGGTGAAGCTTAGAGAACAGGAAACATGATAGCAGAGTGGAGAGAGAGACGTCGGTAGCCCAGACATCGTAGTAGGTCCCCCAAAAGAGGTGAAGTAGCGCGGTCCCCCAGAGATGGGGTGCCAAAACAAGAGAGCTCAAAGACCGCTAGTGGGCATGCTGCTCCACGAGGTGAGCCGAGTAGACCGCCGCGCCCGTTGAGCTCTTTGGTCTTTATTGTGAACAAGCCAATGACTGAAACAGACTCAATAGTTTGTGATCCTAATGTGGCGGTGGAATTCATGCAGCAAATATTTCCGCCAGAGGTGCAGCAGTCGCTTGTCGGTCGGGGTGATTACGAGATTTTTAGGAAAGGTATACATGGGCCGATTCATAGGCTTTACATTGCGTATGAAGTCGGCATGCGCCTGCGTGCAGCGAAAAGAGAGCTCAAGCAAAAGGAGGGGCACATTCGAGATTTGGAACGTCGTACGGAGAAGGTCTAGAGTGAGCTAAAAAAGGCCAAGGCGGCTGAGACGCAGTCGGCGTGTGCCGCAAACCTGGTTGTCATTGAAAGAGTCAACCAGCGCCTGCTGGATCATGCAATGGCCGATAGGGAAATGACAAACATGTTCGCTAAAGAGGCTATAAGAACTCGGGCCTATGAAAAAGGCTTTTTTGACGGCTGAAAAATCGGCATTGAAAAGACTAAGGAAATATTGGCAGAAGATGTTTATCGATGCAAGAACCACGTCTTCAAGCACGGTTGGACTAGGGCTTTACGAGCCGCGGACGTCGATTCGGCGTCACTACTATTTTAGAATTACAAGTTTCCCTTCGAAGCTTACGACGCCGAAAAAATCAATGACGAAGATGATGCCGAGCCGGAGAAGACTTAGATATCGAGAAACATGTTATTGTACTTTTGAATTTGTCAAAAGCCATGTATTTGTACCTCTTTGATGAAATAAATAAACATTTGCTACATTGCTTTGTTTAATATTTGCATCAACTTATGTGATAATTGCATATTTGTTGGCCCACACCGGTGTATTGCCAAATATAAAGGGCGCCTTGAATTCGGAGGCTTATTCGGCCCAAATATGAATTTACACGAAGGGTGCTCCGAATTCGGTGTCTTTGTATTAGCCAATTGTGATACACGAAGGGCGTTCCGAATTTGGAGTCTTTGTGTTGGCCAATCGTGATATTCATAAAGGGCGCTCTGAATTTGGAGGCTTATTCAGCCCAAACGTGATATCCACAAAGGGCGCTCCAAATTCGGAGGCTTATTCGGTCCAAATGTGATATCTACGAAGGGTGCTCTGAATTTAGAGTCTTCGTATTGGCCAATCGTGATACACGAAAAGCGCTCTAAATTCGGAGGCTTATTCGGCCCAAACGTGATATCTACAAAGGGCACTCCGAATTCAGAGTCTTTGTATTAGCCAATCGTGATACGAAAGGCGCTCCAAGTTCGGAGGCATATTCGGGCCAAACATGATATCCACGATGGGCGCTCCAAATTACAAGTCTTTGTATTGGCCAATCGTGATACATGAAAGGCGCTTTGAATTCAGAGGCTTATTCGGCCCAAACGTGATATCCACGAAGGGCGCTTTGAATTTGGAGTCTTTGTGTTGGCCAATCATGATATCCACAAATGGCGCTCCGAATTCAGAGGCTTATTCGGCCCAAACATGATATCCACGAAGGGTGCTCCGAATTTGGAGGCTTATTCGGCCCAAACGTGATATCCACGAAGAGCGCTTCGAATTTGGAGTCTTTGTATTGGCCAATCATGATACACGAAAAGCGCTCCAAATTCGGAGGCTTATTCAGCCCAAACATGATATCCACGAAGGGTGCTCCGAATTCAGAGTCTTTGTGTTGGCCAATATGATATCCACGAAGGGTGCTCCGAATTCAGTGGCTTATTCGGTCCAAACGTGATATCCACGAAGGGTGCTCTGAATTCAGAGGCTTATTCGGCCCAAACGTGATATCTACAAAGGGCGCTCTGAATTCGGAGGCTTTTTCATTATTCAACCTTTATTAACGAAACGGTGACAAAAAAGGGGATTGTATTGCAAAATTCATAGACGTGTACATGTTGGCATAGCAGCAAAAATTTGAAACAAACTAGCACGCTGTACAAGTTTGCTTAATAATAAAATTTACGCAAATGTGTGGAATTCTAGGGGCGTGGCAAACTTCTGCCAGCCATGTCTGAAAGTAGGTACGCCCCTGTTCCAGCAATTGAATCAATCTAATAAAGAGCGTCCTAGTTAGGGCCTAATTTATCGTCTGCTGGATTCTTAGTGGTGGGAATCACTTTCTTAGGACCAATTATCCAGGTGTATAATGACGCAACTGCACGCACTGGTTATATGACTTAGTGAGCTGCTGCTAATACCGCGCCATGCACATAAGAGCACGACCTCGACGGTCTTCAATCAAAGTCAGATCTAAGGCTAACATGATGTCATTACGGCCTATGTCAAAGACCCTGGATTTCAGTGTAGGCAGGCCAATTTCAAGATGGATAATTGCCTGTGTCCTAAAGCACAAAGCGAACGGTGTTTCTCTAGTAGATTGCCTAGGAGTAGTGCGATGAGCCCATAACACACTGGGCAATTCTTCAACCCACCTGCCTTTGGCTTTTTCTAATCGTTTCTTGATGCCGTCCAGGTTCACTTTATTGGTGGCCTCAGCCTGACCGTTGCTTTGTAGGTATGCCGGCGAGAAATAGTAAGGCCGGATACCACATGTGCTGTATAATCCCGATAGACGTCACAATCGAATTGGGTGTCGTTGTCGAAAACAAGTGCTCTCAGTATGCCGAATCATGTTATGATGTTTTTCCATACAAAATGTTTAACATAGACATCTCGAATATGTGTTAATGCCACTGCTTCGACCCACTTTGTAAAATAATCTATTACGACAATCAGGAATCGCTTGTTCCCTGGAGCCCGCAACAATGGTTTGATGATATCAAGTCCCCATTGAGCGAACGACCAAGGACTAGTAATGGAATTTAATTCTTCGACAGGCAGATGAGTTAAAAGGGAAAACTTTTTGGCATTCTTCACACTTCTTAACGTAATTCTCAGCATCCGTTCGTATGGTCGGCCAATAATACCCCTATGTTATGACTCTGTGGGCCAATAAACGTCCTCTAGAATGGGCACCATAGCTACCCTCATGTATTTCGGCTAAGAGTTCCTCAACTTTATCTAGGTTAGCACATTCCAGGTATAGCCCAAAGAGAGAATTTTTGTAAAGTTTTCCCTGCGGATCTAGATAGTATCGCGGGGCTTTATTTTGCAGCTTGTGGGCTTCTTTCTTACCCATTGGGAGTTGTTCTAAGGAAAGAAATGCAGCGATAGGGTCCATCCAACTTGGTCTTGGTTCAATGATGTTAATCTGAACTGGTTCAGAAGAGGTGATGCTCGGCTCTGGGATGAACCCTACTTCGATTGTTCGTTTGACTTCTAAGTTAATGGTAGAGGCTAGGCAAGCAAGGGCATCCTGTAGACACCCCATTTTTGACCATCCTCAAGACTTGGACGTCACCGCTCGAACACTCGGTGGTTACTCATGTCCGTGTCTCGTTTTGAGTTCCCGGAGGTCTCGGCTACGCGCCTTGCCTCAGGATCTCTCAACTCGACTGTTCCGTGTTCGGTTTTGCACCAAACACTTGTGTTTTTGTTTCTAAGGGTACGGAGTAACTTTTTAGCTACCCTTGTAACCCACCGGCCGTGTCTTGAGGCCACCGGCCATGTGCTGAGGCTACCGGCCATTGGTAAAGTATACCATTGGCCGGTCGGCATTCAGTGTGGCCAGCCGGCCATCTTTTTGGCCGGTGGCCTCCTTTTCTGGCCGATAGCACTTTTTTGCCTTTTTCAGGCATGGTGCATACCAGCTATGCCAGCTGGAACGCACTAACCCTGCCCTGGGGCATGCATGTGGCTGTTTTGCCCCTTTTGCACCCTTTTGGTCTAGCTTCTTGAGGAAGCTTGGACCTTTTTCTTAGCTTCCTCAAGAAGCTTGCCAGCTGTCCTAGCTTCCTCAGGAAGCCTTGCCCCCCTTGCCCCGTTTGACCCTTTTCTTGTTTAGCTTCTTTAAGAAGCTTCAAACCTTTGTTTTGTCTATATATAGAGCCCCCCTCCTCCTTTGTTGAGGGTTGAACGAAAAAAACCAGAGCTTATACAAATATTCTGATATACATCACAATCTCTCTCTATATTTCCCTCTCTCTCTCCTCTTTTGTGTGTGTTTTGTGGCCTAAAAGTGTGTTTTGACCTTAGTTTTGCACTAAGACACACACCATCACACCTTGCTTCGACCTTGAGAGGCTTGGAGGGTTTGTTCTTGAGTTTTTGGACTGGTTTTGACCAAAAGAAGGAGGCTGCACCTGTTGTTCATCAAGGGTTCTTCAAGGGTAACCTTTTAACTTTAGATTCCCCAATCTTGCACTAGACTTTTGCCTATCTTGCTTATTGTTTTAGACTTTGTGTATAACTGAAGAAAGTCTTATTTTTGCATGCTTAAGATGTTTCATTAAGGTCATTTTGGTGTTGGGGGTCGACCTCCCCCTCTTAGGCCTTGTTTGGCCCTTTTGGTGCTCTCTTTGATAAGCTTTGATTACTCTTGTGTATTGACCTTCTCACCACTGAAATCCAGTGGATTTTCAGTGGTGAAGAAGGGGGTTTGAGGTCTTATATAGGGGAGGGACACCCCTCTGCCCTTTGTGTCTCATTTGTTCTCATTTTTGGCTCATAATGGTAGCATGCATAAGTAGTTGTCCTTGGCTCTATTTCAGAGGTTATTTGCGATTTATTTGGCATATCTTATCTCTATTCCATGCTGGTTTGTTGACCCTTTGCGTGCACTATACACTTGCCTTGTATTCCCCCATTTTGCCTAGAAATGCATCTAGCCATTAGACCATCATACTTTCATATTTTTGCTTAGCTTTGTGAAGCTTTTGGTCATGATTTATCATGCTTAAGGTGTGTCGGGTGCTGGTTTGGTCGTATTTGATATGTTTTGCATGGCCCCTTTGCATTCTAGCATGTTGGCATCGGGTGTGTGAGTCATGAGCATGCTTGAATTGGGATGTTTCAGTGATTTGGAGTCATTCTCCATGCTATTTTAGTCCATAAATCATGCTTGTATGATCGCATTTATCACCCCTTTCATGCCTTGAAGAGTTGCTTTGTTGTGCCTTGGAATGAGCATTGTACATACCCGTGTGTTTGAGTCACTTGGGCTGCCATATCAGTGGGTTTTGGGGGCTCATTTTGCATGTTGAAACTCTTTTTTGGGTTGTTTAGTTCATGCCATGAGTGGTTGGGGTGGTTGTGGTAGAATCCCCCCCCCATTTAGAGGCCTTGAATGCTCCCCTTTTCACATCCATTCCCTAACATGTTTTTGGGTCATCTTTTGCATGCTTTTCATGATTTAATATGAGTGTTTAATGTCCAAGTATATTGCTTTGATGTGTGCTTAGAGTTGTCCTCTTCCATGCTTAAGTAATGAACCTTGATGTGTGCATGCTTGCACACATGATTTGTGCCCTCTTACACTACTTTTGGTCACTATTTTGGGGTGGGCTGAGGTCTGCCCCTTTGTGGTTCAAGTCCACCATTGCATGATTGTATTGCATTACTTTGGTTTATTCTGCATTGTATGATAGGATGTATCACATTGCATTTTGTATGATAGGTCACTTCGCATTTGGCATGTTTTGTATCTTTAGCCTCATGTTGCATATTTGAGTTGTGTTGTATACTTGAGCCACATTGCATAATGCATTGCATTACATTTTTCTGGTTTGGGGTGTCAAAACCAAGTATGAGGATTGAGAAGTGTTCATACTCCAAGTGATGTAACCGTCTCAACCCTCGGTCGCCAATCCCCTTGACCTTAACATGATAGGGTGTTGGCACTCATCTCTTTTGTTGCATGCATTCACATCGAATTGTGAACCTTGGCCTCTTAGGCCTCATGCATCCAAATGCACAATTGATGCCCGAGTTCGAGGGTCATGCTCTCTTGAGTCCATTGCATGATAGGGAGTGTGGCCGTGCTTACAGTTGCTTGAAATTCCATGCCATACACTGCTTGCCCTCTGTTGCTGTCAACTGCAGGATTCTGCAGCAAGAAATGGCCGGCCGGCCACTTGGGGTGCCGACTGACCATCTGTGGTTGGCCGGTGGCACAAATTCTAGCCGACAAGCCCATTCCCATGGCCGGTGACCTATCTCTCTGGCCGGTGGCATTTCGAAGCATTAAAGATGCAAAGTAAAAGGGGTCTGGGGATTTTCAGAATTTTCAGAGGAGCTGGGCAGTGTAAACAGGGGCAGCAATGCTATGGCAGCGAGTTTCCGGGCGAGACAAATCAAGCATGCATCATCCAAACATTTTGAGGCAGGGCTGTGGCCACTCTAATTCTGCATTGAATTTGTTAATTAAGTAGGAGTTCTGTAATAATTAGTTAAGTAGTTAATTATTTATTCGGTTGTGTAATATTTATTCGGACCCTCCGAGCGAGGGCGAATTTGTAATATGTGTGGGTGCGTGTGGCATGCTTCCAACCCCACTTCTTTCTTCCCTCTCTTTACTTACCTGCTTTTGATGGTTAGTTAGGGCATATTTAATTAGCATCCTTATGCTATGCATGCGTGCATCATTCTCATTTGTCTTACATGCACTGGCTCGGCGCATGATGCTAACGCATTGGATTTCAAATTCCAAATTGAATGCGTGTTATTTGTAGCATCTCACATGCCATTCTCAGATTAGCCGAGCCTATTGTAGTTGCATCTTGTGTGTGTTGCATTAGCCATTTAACATGGACTTGGATCATACATGATTGCTAACTGTTCTTGTTTTGGCTCGGAGTACATTGTAAGTATTTTATGCTTTAGCATCTCGCATGATGTGAATGTTAACATGACAACTGCTTGCCATGAGGCTAATTGCTTATGTGATATAACTGCCTGAATGCTTGTGGGTGGAGGTTAGATTGTTTGAGTTGGAACCACTCATTGAAATCCGTATTTTAGCCTACTTGCGAGTAACAACCATTTTCAAAACAAACATGAAATGTTTTGTTCCAATTTAGGCGATTTGGTCTATACTTGTTTGTTGTGCGCACACATAGTAATTCTAGGCTAATAACCGGAACAAGAAATACATAATGTTTTCAAAATTGGATATCATGGTTAGTAGAGGCCGATCTTCGGATCGGGCGAGAGGGGGTGCTCATAGCTGATCTTCCCCAATCGTACCCAAGTTTCTCGAGCTGAGGCAACTTTGGTGATGACGGACACGTGGCCTTTGGCACCGAGTCAGGGTTTCCTCCTAAATTCCCCCATAAAAAATATTTAGTTGTGCGACTCTGTAATCTGGCGAAGCAGTCCATGTTTGGCACTTCTTTCAAAATCTGTTTTCTCAAAACGATTTGCGGATTTGGACTCTTCGGTCAAGATTAAGAACCGTGGCAAGACGAGTCTGAACTGTAGTATTGAGGTCCTCGCGGCTTGTTACAGTTTCTGGCGACTCTGTTGGGGAATTTGAGAGCTTGACTCGAACTCGTGATATCTTGTTTGACCACACTTATGTGTTTCTTGCATTGCATGTGGCATTGGTGCGCCTAGGACCCCGTGTTAGCCATCTGCTATTCCTGAACGGTTTGCTGGAGGCTTGTCTGTCAAGGCAATGACCATAAGGCTGACCGGTGCGGGCTCTGCCAGTATGGGAACACAAACCCCGGTTTTACCGGGGCACCCTTTTGACCATTCGACCTAGTGCATTTCGGAATCCATCAGTGACCATTCCAGCTAGGACAGTTGCTTACCCGATGTTAGGTTATTTTGAACCGCTGCGTGTGTAGTGAAACCCTAGCTCCTAACAAAATAGGACAGGGAAACCCTACCCCAACATAGGGGTGTTTTGGCTCTCTTTTACTTGCTATATGCTTTTAGAGTGTATCTCTACAGGAACACACATATCAGTTCGCAAGTTTGAGTATCAGGCCTGCGGCCATCAGTGTTTTTGGGGAATCAGTTATCTGCGGGTATCAGATTCAGACTTGGGGGCAATGATTTGGAAACAGTGACCAGTGATTAAGGAACAGTGTATTCAGCTTATTGGCAGGATGTTATGATACCCAACTGTGTGTTGTGTGTTTATTTTACGCCGTTACACTGTCCATTTGTCTGTTAATTTATTTTCCTATACGCTTTATTTATCTTCTCACTAGGTAGTTGAGCACGATTGCTTCAGACCCAGTAGATATTCCCCAAGCACTCTGGACTAGAGGTCGTCGACTCCATCGATCTGAGGATCTGGTAGACGGACAACCAGTGTACCACTCTCTACCCCCGGTGACTAGACGGAGGGCAGTTAGGCAGAGGGCATCTGTTCAGCAGTCAGTTCAGAGAGCCTTATGTACCCCACCTGAGTACAGTAGGGATCAGGGTTCTGTTTCACCTACAGAGAGGGAATATATACCGGTAATTCAATCAGATCAGAACAGTATGGCCAGCTTAGAGGAGATGGTGCGCCAACTCCAAGAGAGTATGAAAATGATGTAGCAGGATGCTGTCTGACAAGCAGAATTCGCCAAGCAGCAAGCCACGGTTATGAATGAACAAGCAGAGTTAATCGTGAGGTTACAACAGCAAGCCGGAGCATCTGCTTCGCAGCAAGCTCCTTCCCCGCCAGGAGTTCCAACCCTCGGGGAGACAGCTAATGTTCAGAATGATACAGACATTCCCACAGGACCACCCCCACCCCCGGTTCTACCCCAGATCCTACCGCAATTATCCAAAACACCCACCAACCTACCGGACTCTCCCTTTGAGTTCGAGATAGATCCCACAGCACTAAAGTTGAGCAAGCTTGAAAAGCTGTTCAAGTGATCCCAGGGAGTCAAGACCATTCCTGACATTGAAGATGGATATACCGACGCAGCTGTGACACTGCCTGACAGATTCAAAATGCCTCATATCGACCGATTTGATGGGTCTGGCGACCCCATGGTGCACCTGAGATTGTTTTCAGATATTTTAAGGCCAATGGGCCTCACCAGACTGCAGAAGCTGTCTCTATTCGGTCGGACCCTGTCGGGTGTGGCGGCCATATGGTATGCCAAATTAGAAGATGACGTCAAAAGAAATTGGGACGAGATAGCTGAGGCCTTCATTACGCAATACTCATACAATACATAAATCGAGATTACAACCCGTGATCTCGAGACAATGAGGCAAGAGCCCAAAGAGAGCTTCTCAGAATTCGTGACCAGATGGAGGGCCAAGGCTTCGATGATGACCTTAAGGCCCACAGACAAAGATCAAATTCGGATGATTGTGCGCAATCTTCAGCCGAAGTTAATGCAGAAGATGATTGTACTCCCCTTTCCTACCTTTTCCGATCTATATGAAATGGGGGTACAGATTGAGGATGCCTTAAAGCAAGGCTTAATTGATAATGACCGGGAGCAACCCCAAAGAACTTTCAACAGCAACACTAATGCGGGCCCGAGCGGCGCTACAACTACAAGAGCCTCCGAAGTGAGTATGGTCACCACCAACCTCCCTCCAAGAACCATGGCAGCCACGCCATTCTCCGGCGCGTCCGGAAGCCATCCACAAACGGCCAAATACCCACCCAAAAATACAAGAACCTTCGCTCCACTGTATATGCCCCTGTCCAAAGCTCTGGGGGTTCTAATCAGAAAAGGGCACTTGAAGCCCCTAGAGCCGCGGCCATTACCGGAAAAACTTCCCCCTACCCACAATCCAGCCAAGTATTGCGCATTTCACCAGCAGTACGGTCATGACACTGATCTGTGCTACCGATTACGTCATGAGATTCAAGATCTCATCGATAACGGGGTGATCATGCCTCCCGAGAAACCCAATGTTACAACAAACCCTCTCCCTATACATAACCAAGTGTAACAAGTCCGCGAGGGAACTCACGGGTTACAGTTCAGACTCAATTTGTGTCACGGTTCTAAATCTGAACCAAAGAGTCCAACTCTGGCAAATCGTTTTGAGAAAAAAACAGATTTTGAAAAGAAGTGCCAAACATGGACTGCTTTGCCAGATACAAAGTCGCCACCTAAATATTTTTTATGGGGAAATTTAGGAAACCCTGACTCGGTGCCAAAGGCCACGTGTCCGTCATCACCAAAGTTGTCTTGGCTCGAGAGCTTGGGTACGATCGGGGAAGGTCAGCTATGAGCACCCCCTTTCGCCCGGTCCGAAGACCGGCCTCTACTAACCGTGATATTTTGTTTTGAAAATGTTATGTGTTCTTGTTCCGGTTATTAGCCTAGATTTACTATGTTATGCGCACAGCAAACAAGTATAGACTAGATTGCCTAATTTGGAAACAAGCATTGCATATCCGTTTGTTTTGAAAATGCTTTGGAATTTGCTACTCGCAAGTAGGCTAAAACACGGATTTCAACGAGTTTTTCCAACTCAAACAATCCAACCTTCACCCACAGGCAATCAGGCAGTTTATCTCATATAAGCATTTAGCCACATGGTAATCATGCTGTCATGTTAACATTCACATGCATGTGAGATGCTAAAGCATAAATACTTACATTGCACTCCATGCCAAAACAATAAACTAGTTAGCAAACATGCATGTCCTAGTTCATGTTAAGTGGCTAATGCAACACATGCAAGGATGCAGTTAGAGTAGGCTCGGCTGACCCTAAAATGGCATGTGAAATGCTACAATTATCACGTATTCAATTTGGAATTGGAAATACAATGCAGTTTGTCATGATGTACCGAGCCTGGTGCATGCAAGACAAATGCATGGATGCACGCATGCATAGCATAAGGTATGCTAATTTAGACGTGGCCTAATCTACCATCATAAGCAGGTAAATAAAAGGGAAGAAAGAAGTGGGGATTGGAAGACATGCACACACACGCACCCACACTTATTACAGATGTGCCCTCACACGGAGGGACCAAAAGAATAATACAAATTAATTAACTACGCAAGCTAATTGAATATTACAAATTGCCTAATTAGTTAACAACTAACTAAACTAGGAAAAACAGTAAACCGCCTCGGGAGGAGAGCCAGATGCAACGCATGCTCGGGTCCTGCTCGGAATTGCACTGCCATGCATAGTCTGCCTCTGTTTTCCCTGCTCTGCCCTCCAAAGACTGCCAAAGCTTCAGGGATGCCTCCCTGGACATTGGGGACATCACCGGCTGAGTAGAATAGCCACCGGCAGCTAGATATGGCCATCGGCTGGAAATGAGGCTATCGGCCACCAATACATTGCCGGTCGGCACTAAATATTGCCGGCCAGCCAAGAATGCCTGCAGAACCTACAATTGACAGCAGCAGAGGGCAAGGCATAGCATGGCAATACAATTCAAGCAATGTATGCACCAATCATGCCCCTTATCATGTTTGTGACTCAAAGGAACATGTGCCTCGATTCTCGGACCACCAATCACGCATTTCCATGCATGATGGCCCAAAGAATCAAGCATGCACTTTCATGTCAAATGAAATGCAATGCAAACAAACAAACCAAAGCCCGATCCCTATCACTAATCAAGGGACAAAGCATGCATGCAAGATGCAATGCAACCTAGGCATGCAAGCTAAGGATGCAACATGGCATGGCAAGGCACTTATGCAAGCATACAAGCAAGCATGAGGCAATGCAAACTAATGAAAAGATGGACTTAAACATGATTTAGGCAGCTCTAAATAGGCCCAAAACAGTGGCCAAAATGCTAAGTTCATGAAGGCGAATGCTCATGCAAACATGCATAGATACATGGTTCAAGACTTAAGCATAATGAAGCAACTTTTAAACACATTTAAAAGGGACAAACATGGACTAATGGCATGCAACATAAGCTCTGAAAATCATGCTATAGGAGGTGCCAAACCAACTAACAAAGCAGGCAAAGCATGCAAAATGGCCCAAGTACTAAGGCAAGCTAAAGGGACAATGGACTACACTTAGTACAACCACACATGGCAAGACTTAAGCGACCAAAAACAGAGTTTCAACACATAAAACAAAGCCCAAAAGACCACCTAGATGGCATCAAAATGGTTTGAATTCAAAGGCATGCACAAATGCTAAAACATGGAGCATGCAAGACAAGCTTTCAAAGCTCCAAAGAGGCATCCAAGGCAAGCATATGAGCATGTCAAAGGGACTGAAATGACATGTAGGGTGGTTCCAAACCACTAAATTAATGCAAGCAATGCATGCTACACATTCACATACTTGAGGCTAACAAGCCACAATACAAAGGAGCTATGCTAAGCATGCAAAGATCGACCCAAACAAACATGGACAGACCTTAAACATGGCAAAATGAACACAAAACCTTCACAAGGCTAAGCCTAAATCATGCTAGAACAAAGGCTAACAACCTAAGGCATATTAAGGCAATAACAAGGCATTACATGGTAGGTATGCTAAGCATGCATAGTGTACCAAAACCAACACACAACAATGTTATATCATGGCATAATAAGCATGGAAAACAGCCTAGACATGATCAACAAACACTCATGCATGATGCTCCCTCAAGAGGCCAAAAAGTGCCCTTTTCAAGGACAATAAGGAGAGGGGGTGGCCCTCTCCTTCTTGAGACTTCAAGGCACCATCTTCACCACTGAAATCCCTCAAGATTTCAGTGGTGAGGAGGCCCAAGAACCAAAGTCTCGGAGCTCACCAAAAATAGCACAAAAAGGAGCCTTACAAGGCCTAGGAGGGGTCAAACAAACCCAAACCACAAAACACTCTTAACAAACAATCAAGAGGGCTAAAAAACAGAACTTTTTTGTATTATACACTAAGCACAAAAATAGTTCTAAGATAGGTAGAAAAGCAATGCAAAAATGGGGAATAAAAGGGAAGTTTCTTACCCTTGAAGCCCTCCTTCACAAACAATGCTCTAACAGCCTTCTTTGGCTTAAATCCAGCTCCAAAACACTAAAACAACCCTCCAAGGGTCTCAAGTCCAAGAGATGGTGTGTTAGTGTGTGTTTGTGAGCAAAAGTGGGACAAAATACACACTTATAGAGATAGAATATGTATCAAACCGTAACCCTAGAACTCAAGCTTTACAAAAGCTGTCTAAAATGCCTAAAAATGTCTAACCGTTATGCCAAGAGAGGAAGCTCTCCTATATAGGCAATTCCTTCTTGTAAGGCTTCCAAAACAAGCCATCCAAGAGGGAAATCCCTCCATACACGTGTATGGAGGGGAATGGGGTGGGTGCTAGCTATCACAGCTGGCACAAAATATCTGCTAAAAGCAGATGAACAGTAGTCGGCTGGCCAAAATTGTCATTTTGACAAAATTGATGGCCGGTCGGCCAAAAAGAGTGCCAGCCGGCAATATACATTGCCGGTGGACACAAACAACAGCCGGTGGCCTCTAGCCATGGCCGGTGATGTGTGGGGATGCCTCACAAGGCATTCCCTACCCCTCCAAGGCAAAACACAAGTGTTTGGTGCAAAACCAGACACAAAACGGTCAAGTTCAGAGATCTTGAGGCAAGGCGCGTAGCCGAGACCTCCGGGAACTCCAAACGAATACAAACATGGATAATCACCGAGTGTTCCAACGGTGACGTCCAAGTCTTGAGGACGGTCAAAAATGGGGTGTCTACACCAAGCTCCACCTCCCAAAAGAATCAATTTCATCCAGACTGGGGTCGTGTCTTATGATCCTAGCATCTATATCACTCCTTCCCACCTACCTAAGCCGGAGGTGTTCCTTCCCAACTGCACTGACTTGTGCATGATGGACATCTCCATAACCTAACCTAAGCCCATGGTGGTGACTGTCGAGGACGGGAGAGGGGAGATTTCAAAGGAGAAGAAGGTTGTTGAGCCAGAATTTGAGAAATCTGGGAGTTCTGTTGAGAAAATGTACAGTCCGAGCGACTACATTTCATCAATAGGCCAGGATAGCCTAGAAGTGGAATTGCCAACGGAGGCAGAGCTGTGTGCGATCCAAGGGGATGGTTTGGGACAGAGGACAGATAATTTGACGACTGTGGAAGAGGACCTTGCCAATCTCCAGTTTTACAGTGACCAAGATCCAGGGGACGCAGCAGTCAACTGGTTCGATTATGAGGAATCGACAGAGGCTATCGGGTGGTTGGATGATCAACCAGATATCGTGGAAGAGTTCCAACCAGGACAGGGCCCGGCAGGGGCAAGAATGTCAGTGACGGTCGGAAGGGTCAAAGAACAGAGTACATCGCTGGAGAGCGCCGGTGTCACGAACTTCACTCAGGATTGGAGCATTTTGAATACAGGAATTATTGAACAGCCAGCTGTATTGACGCAGTCGGAACAGGAAAGATTTGAAGATTCTAAGAGAATCAGGAAGGATAAGGCTCATGTGGGGACTGAAACCGCTATGAGCACAGAAACAGAGAATGCTGCGAGCATAGGGATGGAAGGTACTGCGAGTACGAGAAGAGTCATACCAGAGCCGGACAGGTGTCTGTCGGCTACGGATGGAATGTGGTGGGAGGACGATGATTTATGTCTTGCCCACACGGATGAAGATTAGGGGAACAACCAACCTGATGACACCTGGTACATTGGAGAAGTCGACCGTATGACAAGGAGCGGGCGGTACTTCAAACCCCCGCACCTAGATCAACCAGAGGCTTTTGGGAAAGATAGGGAGACTGAGAAGCAGAAGGAGAAACAACTTGAAGAGGAGGCTATGCTCAAACAGTTAAAAAAGATACAAGCAGACATCTCCATCTGGGGACTGCTTATGGCATCATGAGTGCACAGACAGGCTGTCTTATCGGCCATGGACAAGGCCAAGCTTTCGATAGAAACCATGCCAGAACAGCTGGTGGGATTAGTCTTTCCGGGAGGAGCTACCCCGACGCTAACTTTTTCTGACAAGGAATTGCCACCTGAGGGGGCGAACCACAACAAGCCACTCTACATCTCTGTGGAGTGTAAGAATAAATGGATACCGGTGGTTCTTGTTGATACCGGATCTGCCATCAATGTGTGCCTAGCAAGAACTGTGTATGCAATCGGTTTGAAGACCGCGGACTTTATACCGACAGCTCAGGTGATCCGGGCATATGACAACATGAGCAGAGAAGTCATGGGGATGGTAAAAATTCAGACCAAGGTTGGGCCGGGACAGCATGAGATAGATTTCCATGTCTTAGAGGTTCCTGTAACTTTCAACCTGCTTTTGGGGCGGCCGTGGCTGCATCAGGTAAAGGCAGTATCATCCACCTTGCATCAAATGGTGAAATACCCCCATGGGAAGGCAGTAGCCATTGATTTTGGGAATTCATCAATTCATCCACCACCGGAGGTATCTACGCCTGTTCTAGAAATTGAGCATGGTATGGAGGATGTGTTCATATCAGGTTTTACCCTGGCTGAGGCTCGGGTTGTACAGAACATCATGGCTGCTAACGAGGGGATATATGTCAGTGCTCAAGCAGTATATCTCATGAACAAGCTCCAACACATCCCCGGTTTGGGATTGGGAAAGAGTGGTCGGAAGGGCATCGTAGCATTGACCGAAGTGCCACACAACCCACACACCTTTGGCTTGGGTTATCTGCCCACCAAAGAGGATTGGGTAAGGAAAGGAAAGGAGATGGCTGGGAGGGCCAGAGCGAAACAAATGGGGAAACCTTTTGAGTTGATGCACTGGCCCATCCGGGGTACCCTAAACGGACGCTTCGTCTGGGAGGGGGAGGACTTTCCATTCTATGGCTTCCCAGAGCCGTGGCTGAACGCGGAGAGGAAGCGCGTGCCGGGGTTCAAGATTTTCTTTGACCTACAATTATCTGAGGATGATGTTGCCGAAGAGCAGGCAGACCCGACGGTTGAGGTTGAGCAGAACAGGAAAATGGAGTCTGAGGACACCGAACTTGAAATGGGGGTAGCACTGGCATGTCTACTCTCAGATCCTCCGATCGAACAGAAGTGCTTGGGAGATAACTTCTCGGTGTCCATGATTGGGAGTGAAACGGTTGTGGGCCTACCATCAACTATTTTGGATGCATCCATCGCACCCTCCCTCGTTTGGCAGTACGAAGAGGGATTTTTGTCGAGCAGCACCGGGTCAGGTAGTGAGCCGGAATCTGATTCCACCGAGTCTTGTCCTGGGGGTGATAACCCGGATGCTACAGTCCTGTCCATGTCGTCTTTTTCTTTCTCTTTTGAGTCTGTTGCAACAGAAGGATCGGACGGTTTGGAAGTACATAATGAGAATGATATGGATGTAGTTTCTGAGTACTTTTTTGTGCCTTTGATATATTGCTTGAATCAGGACTTTCAAAATTTTGACGAAAATGACGAGGAAGAAATTCCTCCAGTTTTGCAACGCTTAATTAATCAAGAGCAGGAAAGATTTGTTAAACCTTTAGTTGATGAAATCACTACTGTGAATGTTGGTACTGAGAAGGACCCGCGGCTGGTCCAGATCGGGTCCACGTTGTCTTCAGAGGAACGCGAGCGCTTAGTCGCTTTATTAAAAGATTTCAAAGATGTTTTCGCGTGGTCCTACGAAGACATGCCTGGAATCGATCCTGAGATTGTACAGCACCGGATCCCTCTTAACCCCGAGGCCCGACCTGTTAAACAGAAACTCAGAAGAATCCACCCTGACTGGGCCATCAAGATTAAGGAAGAGGTCACCAAGCAAATCGATGCATGCTTCCTACTGGTATCCAAATACCCGACTTGGTTGGCCAACATTGTTCCAGTGCCGAAGAAAGATGGCAGGATCCGAGTATGTGTGGATTTTAGGGATTTGAACAGAGCCAGTCTGAAGGATGATTTTCCCTTGCCGCATATTGATGAATTGGTAGATTTCACAGCGGGGCATGCTTTGCTTTCGTTTATGGATGGCTTCTCAGGCTATAATCAGATAGTAATGGCACCCGAAGACCGGGAGAAGACTGCTTTCACCACCCCGTGGAGGACTTACTGCTATAGAGTGATGTCATTTGGGTTGAAGAATGCCGGAGCAACATATCAACGGGCCGCGACCACGATATTGCATGACATGATCCACAAAGAGGTTGAGGTGTACGTGGACGACATGATTGTCAAGTCCAAAAGAAGAGAGGGCCACTACACCGCCTTGCAAAAGTTCTTCCAAAGGATCAGAGAATTTCGGTTGCGATTGAATCCTCAAAAGTGTACGTTCGGTATTACAGCGGGAAAAATGCTGGGGTTTCTAATTACACAAAGGGGCATCGAAGTCGACCCTTCCAAAATCAAGGCCATCTTAGAAATGCCACCACCAATGACTGAAAAGGAGGTGCGAGGCTTTCTGGGTAAAGTGCAATTCATAAGACGGTTTATCTCAAAATTAACCTTGACTTGTGAACCACTTTTTGGTCTCCTGAAGAAAGGAAAGAAATTCCAATGGAACGGCCAATGCCAAGCTGCTTTTGAATAGATCAAGAAATACTTACAAAACCCACCCGTGTTGTCACCGCCAAAACCGGGGAGACCGTTGATATTGTACCTTTCAGTGACCGAAACTACCATGGGCTGTATGCTCGCACAAGAATCGGAGGATAAGGTGGAGAGGGCCATCTACTATCTGAGCAAGAAGATGTTGGAGTATGAAACTCGCTACACACCGTTGGAGAAGGCTTGCTTAGCCTTGGTATGGGCTACCAGGAAGCTGCGGCACTACCTGTTAGCTCACTCCGTAATGTTGGTTTCACGACTAGATCCCATCAAATATCTTTTCGATAAACCAGCACTTACGGGTAGGCTAGCCCGCTGGTTGCTGTTGCTTTCTGAATTCGATCTGAAATATGTGACACGCAAGTCAGTCAAGGGAAGAGCAGTAGCAGAATTCTTAGCCGATCATCCAGTAGAAGGGGGTGAAGCAGTTGAGTACTTATTCCCAAATGAGGCCATTTTGCACATCGAAGATGAAACTTGGACGATGTACTTTGACGGAGCATCAAACCAATACGGATATGGGATAGGAGTGTTGTTGATAGCACCTGACAATTCCCGTATCCCTCTAGCATTCAAACTCCGGTTCAAAGTCTAGAACAACGAAGCAAAATATGAGGCATGCATTGCCGGTCTAGAAGCAGCCCTGGAACTAGGGGCAAAACGGTTGGACGTCATCGGGGACTCGAACCTTGTTGTGTCTCAAGCAAAAGGAGACTGGAAAGTCAAAAAAGAAAAGATGATAATGTACCACCAGGCCTTGGATTTGTTAATTCCTCGGTTTGAGAAGCTAAACTTTGCTCATCTAGCAAGAGAGAACAACAGGTTCGCAGATTCACTAGCAACTCTATCTTCCATGATAGACATCCCGTTTGGAGTCCGGATGCGTCCAGTCATCATTGACCAGAAGTTCGTGCTAGCGTATGAATCAATTGTTGCTATAGATGAGGCTCAGGATGAAAACCCTTGGTATTACGACATTTGGAATTTCTTGGAGAAAGAGGAGTATCCACCAGGGGCAAATGCCAAGGATAAAAGGGCAATCAGAAGAATGGCTGTTCAATTCATCATCTGCGGGGGTAAACTGTATAAGAGAAGTCATCTGGGAATGCATTAGCTATGTGTAGAAACTGAAGAATCAAAACGCCTGATGGAGGCCATCCATGGAGGGGAATGTGGTGCGCATATGAATGGAGTAATGTTGGCTCGGAAGATCCTCAGGCAGGGTTACTATTGGTCCACCATGGAAGAGGATTGTATTGGCTTTGTTTGGCGATGCCACAAATGTCAGATCCATGCAAACCGCATGAACATCTCGCCGTTGAAGCTGTACAATATGACTTCACCATGGCCATTTTCAGTTTGGGGAATCGATGTGATCAGGGCTGTCACTCCGAAGGGGTCGAATGGACATGAGTTCATCTTGGTCGCGATAGATTATTTTACAAAGTGGGTCGAGGCCCAATCTTATGCGGTGTTGAAGGCTTCACATGTCGCGAAGTTTATCAGAAACAACATCATCTGCCGCTACGGAGTCCCAAACGAGATTATTTCGGACAATGGTTCCCACTTCAGAAAGAAGTGATTGACTTGTTGGAGAAATACATGTGGCTTTTCATAAGTCATCCACATACCGGCCGCAAACCAATGGAGCGGTTGAGGCCGCCAACAAGAACATCAAACACATACTGCAGAAGATGGTGGAAACCTACCGGGACTGGCCAGATAAGTTGCCGTTTGCTCTGTGGGGCTACCGGACTTCAATAGAACTTCTACTGGGGCGACTCCGTATTCATTGGTTTATGGATGGAGGCCGTTCTACCTATCGAAATTGAGGTTCCGTCTTTGCGAGTTGGCTGAGTGTCAAATAGCCGAAGCAGATTGGCAGCAGAGTAGGTTTGAGGAACTCATGCTCTTCGATGAGAGAAGACTGAAAGCACTATACCATGTTCAAGGTTATTAGCGCAAAATTGCCCGGGCTTTCAACAAGAAGGTTAAGTCTAGGAATTTAAAGGAAGGGGATTTGGTACTTAAGGACAACTAAGCTCCCATCCACGACCCAAGGAGCAAATTCAGACCCAATTGGACCGGTCCCTACATCATTAAGTCTATTTGGTCAGGTGGAGCTGTCGTTCTGATGGACCTAGATGGCCTAGAGTTCTCACAACCAATCAACATGGACAAGTTGAAGAAATATTACCCCTGAGAGGTTCGCTAGGCCGAAAACCCGAAAGGGCGACCCAGGCAAAAGTTAGAGCACGAAAAATTTGAAATTATAAAAACTGAGCTCGCAAGGTTGAAAACCCGCAAAGAGCGGCCTTGGCAAAAGTTAGAGCGTAAAAGGAGAGTGAAAATACTCGAGTAAACCCCAGCTTGAACTACGTAAGGCTTGATTCCCATTTTTGGGATACGTAGGCAACTTCATCCTGGAGTTCAGCCATAAACGTTTCCCCGATCAGCTTTGTCCGTTTGATCATCTTGGCCATCTTTGTCTATTTAGCATTCAAGAGTTCGGTTATGATCTCCGGTGCAGTGCTTTTTAGACTAGGGGCAACTTTCTGTTGCTGTGCAGTGCCGCGATACTAGTCAGACTAGGGGCAACTTTCCAGTTGCTGGGATCCGAGGTTGTGCATCTCAGTGACAAATCTCAGGTGTGTCCAGTTCTGATCCGTACCGAAAATAGTTTTGAAAAGTTTTAATAAAAGTTGACTTTGTTCAAACTAATCTTTTCACAACTAAGACCATTTTTGGACCAAAACGGGAAATTTTCAGTACCACAACCTTCAATTTCATTGATTTCAATACAGAGTTCTCCTGCTCTTGCATACAAATTGAAGTTGCTTTTTATTACATTCATAAGGAAAACTTGAAAGTACTAATAAAGCAATAAATCCGGGGCATAGGTAAGTCAGGTGTTCCTGCGGCCCCTCCCAGTGTTGGTAGAAGCCTCCGATGCCAAACTGGGCCCGACCTGTGCCTTTTCATTAAGCCAATCCAAGCACTCATCAGACAAAGTACAACTGAAAGTGGGAGCGGGGGCCAAGAGCTCTCTAGTCCTCCATGCTGTCATATACCGGGCAAGCTGTGCGCCTCGGATCGAATTTTTGTAAAGTTTTCCCTGCGGATCTAGATAGTATCGCGGGGCTTTATTTTGCAGCTTGTGGGCTTCTTTCTTACCTATTGGGAGTTGTTCTAAGGAAAGGAATGCAACGATAGGGTCCATCTAACTTGGTCTTGGTTCAATGATGTTAATCTGAACTGGTTCAGAAGAGGTGATGCTCGGCTCTGGGATGAACCCTACTTCGATTGTTCGTTTGACTTCTAAGTTAATGGTAGAGGCTAGGCAAGCAAGGGCATCCTGTAGACACCCCATTTTTGACCGTCCTCAAGACTTGGACGTCACCGCTCGAACACTCGGTGGTTACTCATGTTCGTGTTTCGTTTTGAGTTCCCGGAGGTCTCGGCTACGCGCCTTGCCTCAGGATCTCTCAACTCGACTGTTCCGTGTTCGGTTTTGCACCAAACACTTGTGTTTTTGTTTCTAAGGGTACGAAGTAACTTTTTAGCTACCCTTGTAACCCACCGGCCGTGTCTTGAGGCCACCGGCCATGTGTTGAGGCTACCGGCCATTGGTAAAGTATACCATTGGCCGGTCGGCATTCAGTGTGGCCGGCCGGCCATCTTTTTGGCCGGTGGCCTCCTTTTCTGGCCGATAGCACTTTTTTGCCTTTTTCAGGCATGGTGCATACCAGCTATGCCAGCTGGAACGCACTAACCCTGCCCCGGGGCATGCATGTGGCTGTTTTGCCCCTTTTGCACCCTTTTGGTCTAGCTTCTTGAGGAAGCTTGGACCTTTGTCTTAGCTTCCTCAAGAAGCTTGCCAGCTGTCCTAGCTTCCTCAGGAAGCCTTGCCCCCCTTGCCCCCTTTGACCCTTTTCTTGTTTAGCTTCTTTAAGAAGCTTCAAACCTTTGTTTTGTCTATATATAGAGCCCCCCTCCTCCTTTATTGAGGGCTGAACGAAAAAAACCAGAGCTTATACATATATTCTGATATACATCACTCTCTCTCTCTCTCTCTCTCTCTCTCTCTCTCTCTCTCTATCTTTCCCTCTCTCTCCTCTTTTGTGTGTGTTTTGTGGCCTAAAAGTGTGTTTTGACCTTAGTTTTGCACTAAGACACACACCATCACACCTTGCTTCGACCTTGAGAGGCTTGGAGGGTTTGTTCTTGAGTTTTGGACTGGTTTTGACCAAAAGAAGGAGGCTGCACCTGTTGTTCATCAAGGGTTCTTCAAGGGTAACCTTTTAACTTTAGATTCCCCAATCTTGCACTAGACTTTTGCCTATCTTGCTTATTGTTTTAGACTTTGTGTATAACTGAAGAAAGTCTTATTTTTGCATGTTTAAGATGTTTCATTAAGGTCATTTTGGTGTTGGGGGTCGACCTCCCCCTCTTAGGCCTTGTTTGGCCCTTTTGGTGCTCTCTTTGATAAGCTTTGATTACTCTTGTGTATTGACCTTCTCACCACTGAAATCCAGTGGATTTTTAGTGGTGAAGAAGGGGGTTTGAGGTCTTATATAGGGGAGGGACACCCCTCTCCCCTTTGTGTCTCATTTGTCCTCATTTTTGGCTCATAACGGTAGCATGCATAAGTAGTTGTCCTTGGCTCTATTTCAGAGGTTATTTGTGATTTATTTGGCATATCTTATCTCTATTCCATGCTGGTTTGTTGACCCTTTGCGTGCACTATACACTTGCCTTGTATTCCCCCATTTTGCCTAGAAATGCATCTAGCCATTAGACCATCATACTTGCATATTTTTGCCTAGCTTTGTGAAGCTTTTGGTCATGATTTATCATGCTTAAGGTCTGTTGGGTGCTGGTTTGGTCGTATTTGATATGTTTTGTATGGCCCCTTTGCATTCTAGCATGTTGGCATGGCATCGGGTGTGTGAGTCACGAGCATGCTTGAATTGGGATGTTTTAGTGATTTGGAGTCATTCTCCATGCTATTTCAGTCCATAAATCATGCTTGTATGATCACATTTATCACCCCTTTAATGCCTTGAAGAGTTGCTTTGTTGTGCCTTGAAATGAGCATTGTACATACCCGTGTGTTTGAGTCACTTGGGCGGCCATATCAGTGGGTTTTGGGGGCTCATTTTGCATGTTGAAACTCTATTTTGGGTTGTTTAGTTCATGCCATGAGTGGTTGGGGTGGTTGTGGTAGAATCCCCCCCCCCCCTTTGGAGGCCTTGAATGCTCCCCTTTTCACATCCATTCCCTAACATGTTTTTGGGTCATCTTTTGCATGCTTTTCATGATTTAATATGAGTGTTTAATGTCCAAGTATATTGCTTTGATGTGTGCTTAGAGTTGTCCTCTTCCATGCTTAAGTAATGAACCTTGATGTGTGCATGCTTGCACACATGATTTGTGCCATCTTGCACTACTTTTGGTCACTATTTTGGGGTGGGCTGAGGTCTGCCCCTTTGTGGTTCAAGTCCACCATTGCATGATTGTATTGCATTACTTTGGTTTAATGCTTGCATTGTATGATAGGATGTATCACATTGCATTTTGTATGATAGGTCACTTCGCATTTGGCATGTTTTGTATCTTTAGCCTCATGTTGCATATTTGAGTCGTGTTGTATACTTGAGCCACATTGCATGCATTGCATTACATTTTGCTTGGTTTGGGGTGTCAAACCAAGTATGAGGATTGAGAAGTGTTCATACTCCAAGGGATGTAACACGTCTCAACCCTTGGTCGCCAATCCCCTTGACCTTAACATGATAGGGTGTTGGCACTCATCTCTTTTGTTGCATGCATTCACATTGAATTGCGAACCTTGGCCTCTTAGGCCATCATGCATCCAAATGCACAATTGATGGCCCGAGGGTCGAGGGTCATGCTCCCTTGAGTCCATTGCATGATAGGGAGTGTGGCCGTGCTTACATTTGCTTGAAATTCCATGCCATACACTGCTTTCTCTCTGTTGCTGTCAACTGTAGGATTCTGCAGCAAGAAATGGCCGGCCGGCCACTTGGGGTGCCGACCAACCATCTGTGGTTGGCCGGTGGCACAAATTCTAGCCGACAAGCCCATTCCCATGGCCGGTGACCTATCTCTCTGGCCGGTGGCATTCCGGAGCATTAAAGATGCGAAGTAAAAGGGGTCTGGGGATTTTCAGAATTTTCAGAGGAGCTGGGCAGTGTAAATAGAGGCAGCAATGCTATGGCAGCGAGTTTTCGAGCAAGACAAATCAAGCATGCATCATCCAAACATTTTGAGGCAGGGCTGTGGCCACTCTAATTCTGCATTGAATTTGTTAATTAAGTAGGAGTTCTGTAATAATTAGTTAAGTAGTTAATTATTTATTCGGTTGTGTAATATTTATTCGGACCCTCCGAGTGAGGGCGAATTTGTAATAAGTGTGGGTGCGTGTATGCATGTCTTCCAACCCCCACTTCTTTCTCCCTTTTACTTACCTGCTTTTGATGGTTAGTATTAGGGCATATTTAAATTAGCATCCTTATGCTATGCATGCGTGCATTCATTCATTTGTCTTACATGCACCGGGCTCGGCGCATCATGCTAACTGCATTGTATTTCAAATTCCAAATTGAATACGTGTTATTTGTAGCACCTCACATGCCATTCTTAGATTAGCCGAGCCTATTGTAGTTGCATCTTGTGTGTGTTGCATTAGCCATTTAACATGGACTTGGATCATACATGATTGCTAACATGTTCTTGTTTTGGCTCGGAGTACATTGTAAGTATTTTATGCTTTAGCATCTCGCATGAGTGTGAATGTTAACATGACAGCATGCTTGCCATGAGGCTAATTGCTTATGTGATATAACTGCCTGAATGCCTGTGGGTAAAGGTTAGATTGTTTGAGTTGGAACAACTCATTGAAATCCGTATTTTAGCCTACTTGCGAGTAGCAAACCATTTTCAAAACAAACATGAAATGTTTTGTTCCAATTTAGGCGATTTGGTCTATACTTGTTTGCTGTGCGCACAACATAGTAATTCTAGGCTAATAACCGGAACAAGAATACATAATGTTTTCAAAATTGGATATCATGGTTAGTAGAGGCCGATCTTCGGATCGGGCAAGAGGGGGTGCTCATAGCTGACCTTCCCCAATCGTACCCAAGTTCCCGAGCCGAGGCAACTTTGGTGATGATAGACACGTGGCCTTTGGCACCGAGTCAGGGTTTCCTAAATTCCCCCATAAAAAAATATTTAGGTGGCGACTCGGTATCTGGCGAAGCAGTCCATGTTTGGCACTTCTTTCAAAATCTGTTTTCTCAAAACGATTTGCCGGATTTGGACTCTTCGGTTCAAGATTAAGAACCGTGGCAAGACGAGTCCAAACTGTAGCATTGAGGTCCCTCGCGGACTTGTTACACATCCGCATGCGTGTTCTGATCCCGTGTTATCTGATTCAACTCGTGGTGGTCGAATTTTGTGAGCAAGGAATTTGCCATTTTCATATAGGCTGCCATGCGGTCATTTTTAGTTGCATACTCCCCTTTCAACTGGTTGATGACTAATTTCGAGTCACAGAAAACAAGTAACTGCCGTGCACCAAGGTGAAGTGCGTTACGAAGGCCGGTTAGCACTGCTTCGTATTCGGCCTCGTTATTTGATGCATCAAAGCCCAGTTTGACCCCATGCTCGATAATTGCCCCTTCGGGGGTCATGATCACTATGCCTGCCCCACTACCACGTTGGTTGGATGATCCATCACAGTACATCTGCCAAATGTCTCCAACATATATTCCCTAGTCGGGTTTAGGTTGCACTTGATCGGACTTTAACTCGGCATGACATCCTGTGAACTTGGCCACAAAGTTGGTGAGCACGTGCTCTCTGATGGCAGTTCTAGGCAAAAACTGGATATCATACTGGCTGAGTTCCAAGGCCTATATCGAGACTCGCTCTGAAGCTTCTGCTCTACGGAGTGCTGACTGGAGGGGATAGTCCGTTATTACCCCTATGGTGTGAGCTTGAAAATAGTGCATGAATTTTCTTGCAACCACTATGAGAGCAAGGATGAGCTTTTCCAGTGGTAGATATTGTGTTTCGGTGTCAACCATTGCCTTGCTTACATAGTAAATTGGCCGTTGCTCCCTGAGTTCTTCCCTTAACAGCACGGCGCTGGCCGCCCGGTCGGATACTGCCAGATACAAAATGAGCGGATCGCCTGTTGATGGGGTTGCCAAGAGTGGTATTGATTAGAAATCAGTTTTCAAGCCATCTAGCGTGGCTTGGCACTCAGGGGTCCACTCAAATGCTTTGCCCTGCTGAAGTGTGTGAAAGAATTGTAGGCAACGATCAGAGGAACGGCTGATAAACCTATTGAGGGCGGCGACCATTCCCATCAACTTCTGAACTTCTTTGATTGACCGAGGAGAGCCGAGTTCTAAAAATGATGAACTCTACCTTTGGTTGGCCTCTATTCCACAATGGTTGACAATATGGCCGAGAAACTTGTCGGATCTGATGCCGAATGCACATTTCGAGGCATTCAGTTTCATCTTGTACTTTCGTAGAATGCCGAAGGTTTCTGCTAAATCGGCTAAATGAGTGTGCTTTTCCTTGGATTTCACCACCATGTCATCGATGTATACTTCCATGGTGCGGCCGAGCTGTTCCTTGAACATAGTGGTAACCGGTCTCTAGTAAGTTGCCCCTTCATTGTTCAGCCCAAAGGGCATGACCTTGTAGCAATAGGTTCCCTTGGGGTGAGGAATGCGGTCTTTTCCCGATCCTCCAGATGCATGGCAATTTGGTGATAACCTCTTTAGGTGTCCAAGAAGCTCATCCATTGATGATGTGCCATTGCGTCTACAAGTTGGTCGATTCTGGGAAGAGGAAAACAATCTTTAGGACAAGCCTTGTTCAAATCCGTAAAATCCACACAAACGCGCCAAGATTCATTCTTCTTCTTTACAACTACGGCATTGGACAACCACGTAGGGTAAGTTACTTCACGAATTGCCCCGGCATCAAGCAATCTGTCAACTTCATCAACAGGCTGACCACCGACTTTTTTGAATGATTGGTTTGAATTTTGGATCAACGTTTAAACGATACTGAGCCACGTCTGGATCCACCCCTGGCATTTCGTATGGTGTCCATGCAAACACGTCGATATTACCGAGTAAGAAAGAAACCAAATCATGTCTGTCAACTTCATTCAAGGAAGTGCCGATCATGAAGAATTTGTCAGGGCTCCCATTGATTTCGATCCGATCAAGGTCTTCAGTTGCCTTTTCACTGGGGGTTTTCCCAATGTCTTCGAGGCTCTCTCGATCCGATATTTCAATCGAGTTCACTTCCAGTTCCTTTGGTCACTTTGCGGTAGCAATGAGATAGCATGCCTGTGCCAATTTCTGAGAACCCCGAATTTGCTCGATGCCATACTCAGTTGGAAAGTGGAGAACTTGATGGTAAGTGCTCGGCACAGCCTGCATAGTATGCAACCAAGTCCTTCCCATGATGAGATTGTATGGTGACGGGAGTTTGACGACCAGAAATTATACGTCTACTGATCTGGTACCCGCCCGTATTGGTAGTGTGATCTTACCCAAGGGGTACTCGGGGTTAGCGTTGAAAGCAAACAATAGGTAATCGGCCAGTAACAGATCCGAATCAGTGAAGCCAAGTTTCACAAACGTCTTGTAATACATTATTTTTGAGATGCTTCCCTGATTGATGAGAATATGCTCAATTGTGAATCTGTTCATGTGTAGCTCGACGACGAGGGAGTCAGCGTGGGGGAGAGTTACTTCATCTAGGTCGGTGTCATCGAAGCTAATCTTGCCAGTTTCACGGGGCCGTTTGGCTGGTATGATTGGCTTGGACAGGCTAGGTTGTGACTGAATTGTATGCACTTCGGCTGATGACGATAGGCTGTATATCATGCGAATTACACCAAGTGGAGGTGAATCCGGCCGTAGGGCTACCATATTCGATAGATTATTCTTTTGGATGTGTTGTGCCAGTCGGCCATCTTGTACCAATTCCTCCAAGTGGTCTTTCAGTGCATAACAGCTATCAGTATCGTGGCCATGATCCTTGTGATATTCGCACCGCTTATCTCTTCTCCTTGTATTAGGAGGCCCAATCATCTTGGAAGGCCATTTAAAGAACGGAAGATGTTGGACTTTGGGTAGGATCTTACTGATCGGCTCCACCAATTCCTTATACTTCTTGTCTGAACGTCTTGTGCGCCTGCTATCCACTTGATATTGTTCGTTTAAACGATGCGAACATTGGCTGCTTGAACGGCACGAATCACGCCGGTTGTCTCGTTTAGCCCGAGTCCAAGGTTCGGGGCTCCTTGATGGCACGACACTTATCGGCTGAACCACACCAGATGAAGCCGATTTAACGACTTTTTGTCCGGCCTTGATGCGTAGGTCATCGTCTTCCACTTTACAGTATTCTTTAACTTTCTTCATTAGCGCCCAAATTGTTTTTGGAGGCCGTCTGTTCAATGAACTATGGAGAGGAATATTAGGATGTAATCCCATCTTAAAGGCGGTAATGGCCATGGAATCATTGCAGGCATCATCCACCTAGTTAAAACATTCCCAATAGCACGCCGAATACTCACGGAGGGTCTCTTCTAGTTTAATTTGCATTGCCCAAAGAGAGTCGACTTACTTTGGCTGAACTTCGTTGGTGATGAATCTTGCCCTAAAGGATTTTTGGAGTTGATGAAAGCTTCTTATTGACGCCGACTCTAGTTTATAGTACCATCTGACGGCTAATGGTCCCAGGCTACTTAGAAGCATTCGACACATAAGGGCTTCATCATCAGCATGCAACGTCATCGCTTGTTTATAATGACAAATATGGTCAATGGGATCTAATTTTCTGTCGTATAGGGTGAATGTTGGTGCTTTGAACTTTTTAGGCAACACAGCCCTTGCAATGCATCGTACAAAAGGGTCGTGTCTGTCCTCTTTATCCGAATTATCACTTTGTTTCTCCCGCCTGTGTTGTACATATGGACTTCCTTCTGATGAGTTGGATACATCGACTTGCCCCTTCTTTCTAGGTTCCTGAGATGGTAAGTCGGAATCACTGCCATTATCATGTTTCCGAAGTCGACTTCATTGATCATCTTTTTTCTTTTCTGGGGATCGACCCTTGTCATAGCATGTGGCTTGTTGGGATTTGGCTAATTCCAAGGCCAATTCCTTATGTAAATGCTCATTCTCAGCCATCATATCTTTTAGACGCTATTCGTTTCGTTTTGTTTGATCCATGATCGTCTGCACAGTTTCCTGCATAGAAGATGAGGGTGAATTTGAGCTACTAGGTCGAAGTTTAAGGCCCGTCACGCGGTGATATTCTCCGGTCCAAGCATGTTTTTTGGAATAATGTCATCTTTTGGTGTAACATAGTCAGCAACTATCGAAGGATCATCTATCACGCCTGCCATGGACGCACTTGAGTATTCCCACAGACGGCACCAAATGTGGTGAATGTGGTTTGGAAATACTCTAAAATCCAGTCAGACGTCCCTGATCCTCTGATTGCTACTTGAAAAAGGGATGAACACTCCATTCGGGGGTGCCAGAATTAGCACTCCGATAGACAAGTTAGTATTCTCTCTAGTTTACTTCTATTTCAAGTTATTTTGTATCTTCTCATCTCCCCCCATTTTGGCTAACGTTTCTCCCTTTTTATATTACATTTGGGCCCAAGGATCGGGCCCACTCTTAATCTTGCACATGGTTACTTACTCGGCCTTCCAGTTGTGTGTTGGTTACTATTCGGCTCCTTATATGGCCGATTTGTACATTCGACTTCATGAGCCCCTGGTCAGGGCCGAATTATCTTTGGCCTGATGTTGATCAAATGTCATGACCTTCCTGATTGATTTTATTCAGCCTCTACAAAAACTATTTTTAGGTACTGATGATATGCTTCCGCCAAGGTAGTAGCTTAGGAGGACTAGGAGCCAAGAGCTTCATTTTTTTGCTATTATTGTATCTATTTTTGTACAAGCCTAGGGCTTTATATGTATTGAGTTTAAACTCATTTTTTTCGTAACCAAGCATTGTCTTGGAAAGTTGTAGCCATTAGAACATTAATTTATCTCTTTTAACTTTTATCTCATATGTTTTGTTTATAACACATGCTATGGATTCAGGGTTAGGATTTGTGAATGTATTAATGCATGTGTTATCCCTTTTGTAAAATGGAATGATATGAATGGAAAATAATTATTTCGTCTCATGTTGTTATTGAATTAATATTGTGAGTTGGTTTATTGTTATATTTTGGGGCTGTTACAGTTAGTGTAATTTGCCCTATTTGAATTATAAAAGGATAAAGTGTTCCAAGGCAAGATCAGAAAGGAGTAAAGTGAAATTTGACCTTTTTATTTTTCTAAATCGTGTATTGTATCATATTGTGTATTGTAATTTATTTTAAGACCTTTAAAATTAAGTAGATAAATAAATATAATTATAAAAAAAATAAATATCTTGTGAAGATAAAACACTACACAATTTATAATCCTTAAAATTGTAGAAGTAAGATTCCTTTAATTGTTGCTTCAATGCTTAACATATGATAAAATGTAATGTTGAGTTAAAAAATGCATGTAATAAAAAGAAGATAAATTACACTAGTGGTCCCTACATTTTTGTTGCTTGTTTTATTTTAATCCCTACAGTTTCAATTAATTCGGCTTTGACCAATCATTTTAGATTTTGTGTCAATTTGATCCAAATGATAACGTCGTTGGATAGAAAATTTTCATTGAATTAGTTGGGGTTAAGTCACTAAATTGATCGTGTTTATAATTTTACTCCTAAAAATATGATACATGCTGTTTATTTGTGCATTTGCCATAAAAAAAAAATGCTAGCAATTGGAATCAATTGGACTAATTTGAGAAAAAATAAAAAGAATTCAAGATCAAAAGCGATCTAATTAAAATTAGAAGAACGAAAATGATACAAGGGCCAAAATACATGAATTAGCAATGTAATTTGTCCATAAAAATAATATATGTGTATTGTTTTAGTTTTCTGAATTCAGTCTTCTGAAAATTGAGTTTTTTTTTAGTGAATATTTTTAAAATTTTAAGAATTTTTAAAAAAAAAAATTTTAGATGCACCTTAGGTGTGTCTAAAAATTAAAAAAATTTGCTTAAAATATTAAAAAAAATTTAGTGGAAACAAAAAAAAAAAAAAAATTACGAAAACGAAAAAGTAGAATTTTCTGAAAAGTGAATTCTGAAAATTGAAACCAAATATTTCAGCAGATATTGAATTCTTAAATCAAATTTACCCTCAAGGATAATTCATGGCGTATTTACATTTTTTTTAATATATTTTACTTTAAAATAAATATATTTTTAATAAAATTTATATTTTATATTTGTCTTTTCAAGATCTTTAAAGCAATATCTAAATTGAATGTGAACTTCTAGGGAGGAAAATCAGCCGATAGATCAATGACAAGAAAGGGCTAACCACAAAGGGGTAATTTCAAGGGTTAGATCCTAAGTGTCAAGGCCCAATAGGTCACCATTAGGTGGCGATACTTAGCAAAGTCACTTAATCATGTAGCGGTAAGCCGCAGATTTACACATAGATAGAAATTCAAATCCACGCTCTTGACACTGTGTACGGTTCACTCAGGCCTGAAAAGTTCATCCTACCAACCATATATATTGTCACTCGGATGGCAAGCCCCAAGAAGAGTGAAACCTGTGATCTTGACATTTATGTCTCAAGACCTTACCAATCTGCTACACCCCTTGCGTTAGTAGATTGATAGATCAATGACAATGCAACATAAATATCTATTTTTGAAGCACGTGAAGGCCAAAGAAACCTATGATAACACAACTATGAATTTTAAAGCCAAAATAGCCTTTTTGTGGTGAAAATAAGCATGCAAAATCGCGTTCGAATAGACAATGTTGGGGAATTTTCAAAATTAATTGTTTAGTTTTTGGGTGTTTTCAAAACCTTCCTTGTTTTTCATTGGAAAGCTTGAAATAAGCTTGGGGACATTGTCGCACATCAGAAAGAGAGGAAAACATGGAGCACTTAATAAAGTGCTACATGAAATATTCCTTTGAATATGGATTTGCGGGATGGATGCTAGTGTACGTACACTCACACCGCAGGGATTATGCTTTGCACCATCCGCACATGCACACGTACACGCACGCGCATGTGGCGTGGGCTATGTGGCATTTGATAGTGCACTTTGCACTTAGCATTGGCGCAAGGTGCCATGAGGGTGCTTTTCGATTTGCATCGGACAGGTTGGAGCGATGACGTGGCATGGGTGACGTGGAATACAGTCAGCTCCATGTAGCAGTGATATGGCCTTTATTGGCGATTAGTCATCTAACCGATCAAACGGTTGCATGTCTGATCTGGAGCAGGTTGATCATAGCCGTTGATTAGAGATGTGCGTGATTGTATGGATGAGATGGCACCTAATCGTGATCAGGTATGATCAATCAAGGCATCTATTTGGTGTGAGAATGATCTGCACCATAGATTGTCGATCCAACGGTCAGATTTGATCGAATGCGATCAAGGGACATGACCATTAGATTAGATGCATCAAGGCCTATAATAGGCTGCGAAATCAACCATTTCATCCATCCAAAATTCAAAAAGCATTCTTGCAATTCTCTTTCTCTCTCTCTCTCTCTCTCTCTCTCTCTCTCTCTCTCTCTCTCACACACACACACACACACACTCTTGATTTAGAGTTTTCGATCAAGAGTTTCTTATGCAATTTTTGCTTTTCTTATTGATAATCAAATTTTGTAGACTTGATTATCAGTATCTTGGTTTTCTTGATTATATCAAGAGTATTCTGGTCTACTGTCGTCAGTGCAAACATCGATAAACTTGATCTTTAGATCAGGCTTCATTGTATCTTGGAGGCGAATTTCTTGTAACCCCCTGCACACCTTTTTGGTGGGTGCAAATATTGTCTATTGGAAAGCGACTAAGTAACGCGACTTGAAGCACCAAATTTCTGCTTTACATAGACAAGATCGTCACCGAGTTTTGAAGACCCAAAGACCACCAACTGAAGAATTCAAGACAAATTGTTCCAACAATCTAAAGACAATATATAGATATTACGATGTCTATTCAGAAAATGACTTAAGATTTCATAAAGCTTGACCGATTTGATGGAGGAAATTTCCGACGCTGGCAAAAGAAGATGCTCTTTTTGTTCACCACTCTCCAAGTAGTCTATGTGCTGACTACCCCCTATCTGGCAGAGCAAGAAGAAGAGACTATGGAGCAAACCCTGTACCAGAACCCAATGGGAGAATGACAACTACATCTATCGAGGACACATCTGAATGTGCTATCAGACTCTCTGTTCGATGTGTATCAACATCTAGAAACAGAAAAGCAACTCTGGGACATATTACAGTCAAAGTACATCACTAAGAATGCCACCAGTAAGAAATTTCTTGTTAGTAATTTTATGCATTTTACTATGATTGATACAAAGCTCTTTATGGAACAATTCCATGAGATCCAACATATTCTGAGTCAGTTTTGACAAAAGAATATGAACATGGATGAATCTATTGTAGTTTCATCTATAATAAAGAAACTGCCATCTTCTTGGAAGGATTTTAAGAAAACTCTGAAATACAAAAAGGAAGATCTAACTTTAGAGGAATTGGCTCAACACTTCCAAGTTGAGGAAGAGTCAAGACTTCTTGAAAGTAAAGATAACCAATTGGCTCAGACTTCCAAGATTCACATGGTGGATAATGGCAAAAGGTTCAACAAAAGGAAACGTAAGCGCGACCCCCAACTTGAGAAAGATGCTAAGAAGCCAAAAGGCACTTATTAGCACTATGGCAAGCCAAGGGACTTCCAAATGAATGCCGGTCATATAAGAAGAAGCCAAAGGCATCAAATGCCAAGAACAAGTTCCTGGCTGTTGTATTCGAGGTGAACATGCTTGAAGATGCTACTGACTAATGGATTGACTCAGGAGCAACAAGGCACGTCTGCGATGACAAGAGCCATTTCACTACTTATGAACAAGTGAGTGATGGAACAATTCTCTACATGAGCAACTCTTCAACTGCTGCTATCAAAGGCAAAGGGACGGTGGATCTAGAGTTCACATCTGGAAAAGTCTTAAGTCTTAATTATGTTTATCGTGTACCTGATGTCAAAAAAAAAACCTTGTATCTGGAAGCCTACTTAATAAGCATGGTTTCAAGTTAGTATTTGAGTCGGACAAATTTGTCTTGTCTAAGGGTGGGATTTTTGTTGGGAAGGGCTACATGTATCAGGGAATGTGCAAACTTAATATCATCAATAATACATCTATTTCTACTTATATTGTTGATTCTCTTTCTTTATGGCATGCTCGTTTAGGTCATGTTAATACTAGGAAAATGCATGATATGTTTAATTTAGATTTAATTCCTAAGTATGACATTGATATGTTTGAAAAATGAAAATTTTTTGTGCAATCTAAAATTACTTGCATTTCATTTCCTAAAGTAGATAAAATCACATCTCTACTTGAACTTGTGTATAGTGATGTATGTGACATGCATAGTACCCTCATTTCCTAAAGTAGATAAAATCACATCGCTGCTGCCAAACTCAAGTGTCTCAGCTTTTCTTCTTGAGGGTCAACACCACTGTTGCAGGGGTTAATCCCTATGACTCATTTTCCAGATTTTGTTCGGCTTGGGCCCTACTTTTTAGGGATTTTTGACTTGTTCTTTTTATTTAAACTTAGAGTTACTATTCTATTAATACCTAGTCACTATAAATAGACCCAAAGTCTCTTTCTCTCATTAGTTGTTTCTCTTTTTCTCTCTCTCTCACCCGTAACTCTCTCTCTCTCAACATTCACTTTTTCTCAGTTAAATCCTTAGATCTACTCACCTAGAGGTGCCTTCTCACCTTGACCTTTGAGATAAAGTATAGATCACGTCAAGAGCTTCCCTTTGATCCGAGTGGTTCGTGATTTCGTTGACATCGAGTTTTTCCAAGTTCTTCGATTTCACCCTTCTAAGCTTAAGTTAGGGATTCTTCGCACCTCTTTATGAGTTTTAACTTAGCTATTCGTTTCTATAAAACCACCTTGCGAAAAAAATGGACTTGAACAAATCTTGGATTTTGGGTTCAAAACTAAAAAGAGGGGTTTTCAAATGGTTTCATGGAAATGATTGTGGGGTTGGGAAATGAGGTGCAGACGTGACAACATGGTTGGTTTTGAAAATTGGAAGTGATTTTGGAATAGGGGTTTTGTCCTAAATGTTGTATAAATAATGATATAGATGTTGGAAATATGGAATCTAATTGTTATTGATTAAGATGGTGGACTTGGGTATGTATTACCACTCGTATCTCGAAATTTGGAAAGTTTATCTTTATCGAAATTATTTTATTTGTTTAGAGATATCTGTTTGGGATATCGGTGAAGGATAGCCATGATTGTTATAGAAATTGCATGAGGACTAGGAGAATGAAAACTATTTTCTCATCCATTGCATCGAGCATTGTCATACATTTACACATTTGTAATAATTACGTTGTTTTGAGAAAATGGTGAATACTTGGTGAATCTAGGCAGGGGGTGTGGTTACTATGATAAGTTGGTCTGTGTGTCCTTGGTGAAAGACCAGAAACCCGCGAGGATAGGTGTAGAGCCTTCCAGTTAATACCAGCAGACACGTAGCCTTCTTATTTGTTAATCCTACATTTTGTTCCTCACTATGTAACACATGTTATAGATTTAGGGTTAGACTTATGAATGTATAGTTGCATGTGTTTCCTTTTTGTAAAAGAAATTTAAATTAATGGAAGTGCTTATCTCCTTATATGTTGCCTTTTAATTACTATTGTGGTTGGGTTGTTGTATTTAATTTAGGGCGTCACATTTTCCATTGCATAACGAAAAGTCACATGCACAATGCCTAAGCGAGGGAAGAATTGACAATGATGATGACTCTCGATTTGCCACAGTAGAGAAACAAGTCAACGAAATTCATGCCCTTTTGCTACTAGGCCATAAAGACACAAGGCAAGATGATGACTGACTGCCCAAAGTGGAGAACCAAGTTGGTAAATTTTTTGAGTTGTTAGAACAACAAATGCCACTTGATGGAGGACATGTTAAAACACCCCCAAGCAAACTACCTGAGAAGCAACGAATAGACATTGAAATAGTTGATCTTAATGTTAGTGGTATCGAAAAGGTTCCAGCCAAGTCCACGAAGTTTGAAGATGAGGATGGGATAGGGATGATGAATGAGAAAGAACCAATGAAAACTCCGCATTTAAGAAAAACAAGTTCAGTAATCATACTCTTTGGAAATGAATCATCTAAATTGATGGAACCAAAGGCAAATTCAGTTGCAAAGAAACAAGCAAAATTGGTGGATGGGAAACCATTAAATAATGAACGACTTTCTATTGCACCAAGGGGAAACAGGCAAAAAAAAGGTAGTTGAAGTCAATGCTGTAACAGCGTCATCATCATGTAGTGTTGTTTGTGGTCCTCAGACTCGAGGGACTGAGCATCGCAAAGCTAGTTAGTGGGTGCGTACACCTTTCATGAAATTGGATGCAATGAGAAAAGACCGCAGTTGAAGCCATCGCCAAACAACAGCAATGTTGACACTAACATAGATGACAATCTCAATCAAGTAAACTAAGTGACTCAATGTTAAAAACATATTTGATTTGTGTGTAACAAATAATGTTTGTTTCTTACGTGTATAATCTTGTACCAGCTATTTGATAATTTACTTGATCAACTTAGGGGTAATGTTAGTCCTGAAATCACAAAGGTTTGGAACTAACTATTATAGTATCTTTTGTATATGTGGTTATTTTGAACTATTACAATATCTTTTGTATATGTGGTTATTTTGAACTATTACAATATCTTTTGTATATGTGGTTATTTTGTACTAATTCCGTCTTCATGAACATACACTAACCAAGCTTGATTTGTTTTATACATTCTTCTCAATTTACACAACTTTAGAAAAAGCCCAAATGTTGCTCTTGTATAGTGTCACTTAAAAATAAACCTCTAACTAGTACTAACAATGGTGAGCAACAATTGAGAGGATTTCAAATTCATTTCACACATACAATGAAAACGAACCATATACAAGAGAATGAAATCCAACACGAGTTTCAAAGTCACAAATTTGAGCTTTTTGATGGTGGACATTGACGAGCAAGATAAGGAACTTCCACCACTATCCCAACAATGTTGTCTCCCACAATCATAGTATCACCTTCAGAAGCAGCTCGCCTTTTGATATAACCCAAACTAAAATGCTCAGATTTGTTCCTCTCGAGCGACATAACTTGTTAGATTCCCAACCTGCATTAGCATTAAAAAATTGTTTGATGGTTCTGCCATTGAACTACGTCGGAAAAAATGGAAAAATGATGAGACAGAGAATTGAATTCAAGAATATAGGTTGTTTAGGATATTGTATTGTTTACAGGGCTAAAATAATGCCTTGTGAAGATTCTGAACATAGTTCAAGGAAACATGCATGAAACTTCCATGACACAAATTCCCTATATATAAAAAAAAAATGTAAGCCGTCCCAATAACTACATACACAACAACTCAGGTTTCCCAATTCCAAGTTTCACCTTCAGTATTCAATGGGTTTCTAATGTTAAAAAGACCCTACCAATTCGTTTTTGGGATTATAGACAAATGAACACAAGCTACTACATTTAATAATTGTTTTTTATTCTCGTTATCACACATAAAGAGTTGTTGGAACAATGCTCGTATGGAAGGTATAATATTGACCCTCCCAGTGAGTAAACCCATAAAAAGGTCGAGTGGTCCTCATGAGCAAATACTAGTGAGACCATTTTGCCAAATGTCCTCCATTCAAGAATAGCATAGCAGCACCAAAGGGCAACTACTTTTGGTTACGTAGTTATTGTGTTCGAGAACAAGAGTAAGATAAACGAAATTTCACAGAGGTACCTACATGTTTTATTTGACATTTTGTGAAATAAATGTAAGAAAATAAATCTGTTACTTAACAAAATACGATACTCTATTTGTTAACAAAAAAAATAAAAATAATAAATAAATAAAAAAAAAAAAAAAAAACTATTTTGAAGCAAATCAATTAGTTAACATAAATACAAGATTGTCAAACTATATACTCTATTGTTGCCTAAACTAACTGGACACAAAAGAAAGGCAAATAATTTTTTTTCCAATTTATCTTGTATTTTCAAACCCCTGCAGCACCATTGGAGATTATTCAACAGGCTAAAAATTTAAGATCCTTGCACATGAAAATTAAGGAGTCAACACTTATTGAAAGCGAACAAAGTGCGTGCCAATTCCGCAACAATGCACTATCAGTTTAATTGTTGCAACAATTACCTAATTCACTTCTTCGATGGTGAACATTGAATTTTGGGTGACTTGTGCTTTACAACTACGTATGTCATTCACATCCTTATCCAACTGCATTGGAGACATATCCGTATCAGTGACAAAAACTCGTCACTTCACAGGGTGGGTCATACATAAACTCATATTATTTCTTCTATGACGTTTCTGTGTAAAAGGGGTAGGAGTACCAATTGGATCAAAGTCATCATCATATTCTCAAAACGAATTGCTTCACACTTGTCTCGTTTTATGATTGTTTTGGGGGCAAGTTCTCCTCGTGTGACCGACAACCCTACATTGTCAAGTAATCACCAATCATTTAAGAAGAAGAAAATGCCAATACTACCTAACAACAACAAAATTAAGACATAAGGCACAATATAATGTATACATGCAACACTGGCATCGCCTTGGCTTTCAAGGTCTAGCCATCGAGGATCCTCTAGTGTTTCCCTTCGTGTTCACTACTTTGAGATCCCCAACCCCAAATGGTAGCAGTGAACTTTTCCTTCATCAACAGTAGTTTCCTTGGCCATGCAAAGCTGCTTCATCCGACATGTCATAGTTAAAGATGCATTCCTAGCCTTTTCAAACCCTTTGGACGTTTGTGAGTGTAGACACCCCATTTTTGACCGTCCTCAAGACTTGGACATCATCGTTTGAACACTCGATGATTATCCATGTTCGTGTTTGTCTTGAGTTCCCGGAGGTCTCGGCTACGCGCCTTGCCTCAGGGTCTCTCGACCCGACTGTTTTGTGTCTGGTTTTGCACCAAACACTTGTGTTTTGCCTTGGAGGGGCAGAGAATGGCTTGTGGGCCGTCCCCACACTCCACCGGCCATGGCTTGAGGCCACCGACTGTGTTTTGTTGCCATCGGCCAAATGTTTGGCTGGCCGGTACTATAGATGGTCGACCGGCCATTTTTTTTGGTCAAATTGCATTTTTGGCCGGCCGACTACTGTGCATCTGCTTTGCAAATATTTGTATGCTAGCTGGCATACACTTTGCTCCCCTTGGGATCTCCCTCTTGTTAGCTTGCCTTGAAAGCTTTACAAGATTGAGTCTTCTATAAGAGGAGGCCTCTTCTCCCTCTTTTAGGTTAGACAACATTTTTCAGAGAGTTCTGGTTTTAGGGTTTGAGTTGTGTATCTATCCTATATCTATACCTTCCTCTCTTTTGTGTTTAGTGTGTGTTTTGTCTTACTTTTGTGCACAAACACCCACCATCACACCTTCCTTTAGCTACTGAGGTACTAAGAGGCTGTTCTTGAAGTTTTGGAGCTGGTTTGAGCTCAAAGAACCAGCTGGTCCACCATTTTTGAAGAGGGTCTGCAAGGGTAACATTCTTACCCCTTTATTCCCCATTTTTGCATAGCTTTTTTACCTATCTTACAACTATTTTTAGACTTGGTGTATAACATATAAAAGTCTTGGTTTTCATTGCTCTAAATAGTTGTTTAAGAGTGTTTTGTGGTTTGAGGTTGTTTGACCCCTCCTAAGCCTTGTTAGGCTCCATTTTTGTGCATTTTTGGTGAGCTCCGGGACCATTGTGTTTGGGCCTCCTCACCACTGAAATCTTGAGGGATTTCAGTGGTGAGGATGGTGCCTTGAGGTCCTAAGAAGAAGAGGGCCACCCCCTCTCCTTATTGTCCTTGAAAAGGGCCATTTTTTTGCCTCTTGAGGGAGCATCTAGTTTAGGTTCATGTTGACCATGCCTTAACTGATTTTTGTGCTTATATTGTCATAATATAGCATTGTTGTATGTTGGTTTAGACACACCTTGCATGCCTTGCATACATGTCTTGTAATGCCATCATTTAGCCTTAACATGTCTTATGCTTTGAGCCCTTGTTCTAGCATGTTTTTGGCCAAGCTTTGTGAAGCTTCCATTCTTGTTTTGGTATGCTTGAAGTCTGTTTTGGGTTGCTTTGGTCGACCATGGCATGCTTTGTATAGCTACCTTACATTTTGGCTTGTTAGCCTTGAGTTTTGGACCATGTTGCATGCTTGGCTTGTCTTTGTTTAGTTGGTTTGAAACCATTTCTAACATGATTTTCAAAGCTTATGTGCATGCCATTAGTCCATGTTTGCATCTTCTTAAGTGTGCTTGAGAGTTGCTCTTTGTGCCTAAGCGATGGACCATGTTTATATGCATGCTTGTATGTGTATTTGGCTCTACTTCCTTAGCTTTTGGCCACTGTTTTGGGCTTAGTATAGAGCTGTCTAATTAGTGTAAGTCCCTCCTTTGCATATTGTTGCATGCTCTCCTTGTATGTTGTTGCATATTTGTGTGTTGTTGCATGATTGAATGAAGTCACATGTTTGCTTGCATGCTTGAACACCTACATTATGTCTTGCATACTTGTCAGTTGCATTGCTTCATGCCTTGCATGCCTTGCATGATCATTGTATGCCTTGTATGCTTCTTTGCATTTCCATGATTGCATGCTAGCTCACATGCCTAGGTTGCATCACATTGGCACGCATGCTTAACCTCTTGAATTGATTGTGATATAGGTTGAGCCCCATTATCTGTTTATGTGCATTTCACTCCACATTGAAAATGCACAACTTGGTTCCTTGGGCCATCATGCATTGAAATGCGCGATTGGTGGTCCGAGAATCGAGGCCCATCCCCCTTTGAGTCATGAATATGATAAGGAGTGTGGTTGGTGCATACATTGCTTGAAATGCATTGCCATGCTATGTTATGCCCTCTGTTGCTGTCAAAAACAGGTTCTACAGGAAGCTTTGGCCGGCCGGCCATCTTCAGTGCCGACCGGCCATCCATCAGTGGCCGATAGCTTAATCAGTGGCTGGTGACCATTCTCCTTGGCCGGTGGCCATTCCTCCTAGCCGGTGGTGTTCCACAGTGTGTAGAGAACATGTCCTGGGACTTGTGTAGTCTTCAGAGGAGGATAACAGTCAAAGCAGAGGTATCTTGTGCATGGCAGTGGCTTTCGAGCGGAGCAGAGCACGCATTGCATTGGGCCCTTTTCCCGAGGCTGTTTACTATTTTAATTAGCTTAGTTAATTTGCTTAACTAGTTAATTGTCTGTAATATTTTAATTAGCTTGTAGGTTAATTAATTGTATTATTCTTTCGGTCCCTCCGAGCGAGGGCAAATTTGTAATAAGTGTGGGTGCGTGTGTGCATGTCTTCCACCCCCCCCCACTTCTTTCTCCCTTTTACTTACCTGCTTTTGATGGTTAGTATTAGGACATGTTTAATTTAGCATACCTTATGCTATGCATGCGTGCATCATTCATCATATTGCATGCACCGGGCTCGGCGCATCATGCTTACTGCATAGTGTTTCAAATCTAACTTGAATACATGCTATCTGTGCATTCCACATGCCATCCTAGGATTAGCTGAGCCTATTCTAGTGACATTTTGTATGTGTTGTATTAGCCACTTAACATGGACTTGGATCATGCATGATTACTAACATGTTCTTTGTTTTGGCTCGGAGTACGATGTAAGTATTTATGCTTTAGCATCTCGCATGAGTGTGAATGTTAACATGCTTACCATGCGGCTAGATGCTTATTTGATTAAACTGCCTGAATGCCTGTGGGTGAAGGTTGGATTGTTTGAGTTGGGACAACTCGTTGAAATCCGTGTTTTAGCCTACTTGCGAGTAGCAAATCTCAAAGCGTTTTTCAAACAAACGGATATGCAATGTTTCGTTCCAAATTAGGCGATCTAGTCTATACTTGTTTGCTGTGCGCATAAGATAGTAATTCTAGTCTAATAACCGGAATAAGAACGGGTAATGTTTTCAAAATTGGATATCATGGTTAGTAGAGGCTGATCTTCGGATCGGGCGAGAGGGGGTGCTCATAGCTGACCTTCCCCAATCGTACCCAAGTTCCCGAGCCGAGGCAACTTTGGTAATGACGGACACGTGGCCTTAGGCAAACGAGTCAGGGTTTCCTAAATTCCCCCATTAAAAAATATTTAGGTGGCGACTCTGTATCTGGCAAAGCAATCCATGTTTGGCACTTCTTTCTAAAAATCTGTTTTCTCAAAACGATTTGCCGAATTTGGACTCTTTGGTTCAGATTAAGAACCGTGACACAAATTGAGTCCGAACTGTAGTAAGCCCTCACCCGGGGCACGTCTACAGTGAGGCATAGTAACACATTTCAGTAAAAGAAGAGTAAAGTACCCCGAAACGTGTCTCATGTGTGAGAGTTCTACAGAATTGGGGTTGGCATTGTTGTTGACCAACCTTTCTTGCCTGCTTTGTCCGACGATGTATCACACAAGTTGGGGGAAATTCAGTCATGTGTTCGCATTTCATCACAGAAATCATGTGGCTGCAAGGAAGTCCAAAGAACTCAAACTTTTTGCTACTACATTTGATTACGCTAGTTGCGGGATGGTATGACACTTCCCATGTAGATGAAAATTTGGTGTACTTTGAAAATTTGTATATGCGATGATCGAACTCCTCTTCCCTTCCATAAAAAATCAACAATTCTTCCTCAATTATTTCATCACAGAAAATTAAGAAAATACGTCTGGTGAAGATGGCTACTGTATGTTTCTCTAGAGGCCGAAGTGTCGTGGTAAGACAAGGATCATTGTTGTTAGTTGTCACCTTGGCCTTTGCTTCTTTATACCACAACTGACAAACGGCCATGTCAAAACGTCTCACAAATTCAAATAGTTTGAGTTGTCGTTTGAGGCGCTCATTTAAAAAAGCATGCATACCCTCACAACGCTGAGTGCTCTTCATCCCACCAAAAAAATGACCACGCAAATATGACTGAGCCCACATACCTTTGTTTTAGTAGGTGTCTGATACCCACTTGTTAAAATACAACCTCATTCGCTTCAAGATCCATGAGATGCTTGAAATGTCCCTCGAATCCAACGACTGAAACAATTTTCGTAGCATTTTGTGCATATGCTAATTACATAAACGATGCTTGGCATTCGAAAATACTTTTTGTCCTCACACATGGCCATATCCCAATCTGTCAACACTGACATTGGTCTTTTCTTTTCCATGGCCTCTAACAACTTTTGCAAAACCCATGTGTATGTCAAAAATTTTCTCATTAACGAGCAAGTTGAAATATATTTCTAACATCATTAAAAACTGTTAATTGACTTGATAATTTATTAATAAAATGGGCGATTTGTCATCATATTAGAAACCTCAAAGGGTGGAATGTAATTTCCAAAACCACAGGGGCGATTCGTATTTTAATTAAACCTCAGGGGGTGTATTTGCAATTTATACTTAAATTATTTATATATATGTCTATATGTGTATATATGATGTTGGTTATGAATAAAGTGGTGTGGTTATAAGCCAAAGGTATTGGTTATGAGATATGTGATATTGTTATGAGCCAAAGAGTGTTAGCTATGAGATGTGGTTATCAAATATGTGATTAGTGGTTATGAGATATGTGATGTAAGTTATAGTGATTCTGGTTTAAGGCTCAACCCATTGATATTCCAGATTCGAGTTTCCTTGTTTTGTATTGTTGTTCATGTCTTATTCCTCTTTTCCCTCCTTGAGTTTGGCTTTTGGGATGTGTTAGTTGTATTTAGAACAGGTTAGTGGCTTTCTTTTCCAAATTTGTATTGCCCAGATTTTTATCCCTTCGATCAAGCGACACTTCTTGTGCTCGAGCGACCTTTGTGAAACTCCAATACTTTTGCAAGTTTGCAAAAATACTGGGAGTTTGTATTCTTCGCTCGAGCGAAGCTTCTTGCGCTCAAGCGACGACCTCTGTCTACATAACTACTCGAAGTGTGTATTCTATGCTCGAGTGAGCTGCGCGTATTTCAGTTCGCAAAATCACTTTTCTAAGTCACTTTTTCACCCTTCTCTCTCTCTAAACATTTCAAAACCCTATTTTCTCTCACTCTCTCTCTCTCTAAAACTCACACATTTCCCTCAAATACACCTAGATCTGTCAATCTTTCACTAGTGTGTCTTTGTCAAAAAGGTAGATGGGTTTCGTTCTAATCGGAGCAAAGTAGGATTTCGGCATCTTTGAGTTTCCATTCCTCCTTCAATCATCTTCAAAGCTTGAGCTAGGGATATTTCTACTCTTTTCATGAGTTTTAACTTAGCTATTTATCATTTCTAAGCTATATTGAGTTTTTTGAGGATTTGGAACAACTTGGGTTTTGGGTAAATAAATTAAAAGAGGGGTTTTTTAAATGGATCCTTGAAAATGATTTTGATATGGGAGATGATGTTGAGTTGGGAATAAATTGTGGATTTCGAATGTTTTGATTTTGGGAATAAAAAGGATTTTCCCCTAAATGCCTCAAATACTGGTTTTGTATAAGTTTTGAGATTTGTATTGGAATTGTGAAATTGAAATGATGTTGATGAGAATGGTGGAGTTAGATATGTATTATCACTCCCATTTGAGATTTTGGAAAAGTGCATTGTTATGGAATTTAAATTATCTGCCTTGGGCTATCGGTGGATGATAGCTATGAGTGTTGTGGAAATTGCATGTGAATTAGGAGAATTGAAACTATTTCTTCATTTATTTGCATTGAGCATCCTTTCACACTTATACAGTGAAAATGTTTATCGTTTGGGAAAAAAGTTGAATTTGGGAGACATGAATTGTAATGTTGAACTAAGTTGGCCTAAGTGCCTAGGGTGAAAGTCCCGAAAACTGCGTATACATAGGTGCCGATCCCGTTGACGAAATTTATGTGAAATGGCGATAGTAGTGCTTGTATAGCCTACGTTTACATGGGTCCCGTTTATGGTTTCCTCCGGATGAAATTTCCAGGAAAGGTTGTGTTGTTTTGAAATTCCCAGCGTGTGATTAATTGCCTTATTTTCTCTTGTAATGGAAATGATTTATAAATCAAGATATTGTTTTGGCATTGCATAGTTTGGAAAGAGGTATAAAAATGTTTTGGCACGAGCAATGCATATGTACTCACCTTATAGTTTTGTTAAGATTCATATAATGTGTTGGATTATTTCTACTGGGCTTTGGCTCACCTTATGTAGGAAAAACATTTCAAGTGCTGATAATATGCCTCCACCAAGGCAATAGCTTGGAAAGACTTGGGGCGTGAGTTTCTTTCGTCTATTTGTTATGTTTATTTTTGTATAAGCCAAGGGCTTAAACTGTATTGGACTTAAGTCTACTTTTGTTATAACCAACCATTGTTTTGGAAAGCTGTAAGCCCTTAGGGCATTTCTTATCTATTTAACTTCCATTCTGTCTCTTTTGTTCACAACATATGCTATACATTCAGGGCCAGTTATTATGAATGTATGCCCCATATGTTTCTCATTTGCAAATACAACTGGAATTTAATGGAAGATAGTTATGTTATCATTGTTGCCATTTATTGATATTGTGTATGGATGATCGTAATTATTTTAGGGTATTACTACTTGGTATTAGAGCGTACCGGGTTTGAATATTTTGGGTAGGTGAGAAATGGTTATTACCATAATGGGTTTGTCTCGCTTAATGGAGATATTTGTATGTATGGTGTGCTTATGTGGTTATATGGGTATGAGATTTAGTTCCTAAGATATCAATTGGGTCTATGAGTTTCTAAAAGTCGTATTAGAAGAGCACTTGATCACTGCTGTTTCTAATTAGAACTCTGGCAATGTCGTGGGATAGTCATTATCTAGGAAGGGAATTTGTATTTGTTTATGTGATTATGTGGAGTGAATTACTGTTGTTCATCGCATTAAGACGCTTGTGAGTTAGCTTTGACACATTTATAAATATGCTAATCTCTTTTGTTACCTTAATTAGGATGTTAGGACATGGACGTGGTGGTGGTCGGCGTAGTAGGCCTAGAAGGCATGAGGTCTCTTTATCGTATGAGATTCCGACGCAAGAAGAAGGGGCTGGTCAGGCCAATGTGGCTGAACTAGTTGGTCAGCAGACCATGGACGGCTTTGGCGGGTGAAATGGCCGAAGCTTTGCTAGAATCCATGGACATTCTCAAGGCTGAGAATCAAGTCCAGGCCCAAGTAGCTGAAAGCAGGGCCGTTCTTCTTAAAGAGAGAGTTCTTTCGGTCCAATCTGGATGAGTTTTTGGGTGATCCTAAGGAGCCTTTGAAAGCAGATGAAGGGCTCGAGTAGATTGTGAAGATGTTTGAGATGCTTGGCATCGAAGATGACGGTTTGAGAGTGACCTTGGCATCCTTCCAACTGAAGGGAGATGTGGGTCAATGGTGGAAGTATGCACATGGGCGCGTTGGAGTGACTTGGAAAACCTTTGTCAACGCCTTCCAGGACAAGTTCTTGCCTTCTACTGCTAGGGAGAAGTTGAGAGGCCAGTTTTTGAAGCTCAAGCAGCTTAGTTTGCTAGTAGCTGAGTTTGATGTAGCTTTCAGAAGCCTCTCTAGATTTGCACCGGAACTCATGGCAACAGAGGAACGCCATTGTATCGAGTTCAAGAAAAGATTGAGGATTGGGCTTCTTTTTAAGGTAGTTGGGTGAATGATTAGGGACTACGGACACCTTGTGAAGGCGGCGGCTCATCTTGAGACCGTAGTTTAGGCAGAGAAAGAACGGATAAAGGGCTCTAGGAGGAGTCAAGAAGTTTAGGGGGAGAGTCGGGACAGTAAGAGGCAGAGAGGTCCCGACCTACAATAGTCCCAGGCTGTACATCCTAGATCCACTTTTCCTGTGCAAAGTTCGGGTTCAGGGAGAGGTAATTAAGGGTGTTTCTCTTGTTACAAGTGTGGCCAGTTGGATCACAAGTCTCTAGCTTGCCCGTAGAGGGGGGGAGGGCAATAGTCTGCACTGCTTGCAGCTCGTTCTCAGAGCTAGAGCCAAGGGAGAGGGTAGCCACTTACTTGTTATCAATGCGGACAGTCGGGGTATATGAAGAGATTTTTTCCTCAGTTGGGTGGCATACCTGGTGCGTCTGGTTCGAGACAGACATAGAGCCACCAGCCTGTACAGTCAGCACAAGCCTCAAGGGCAAATCAAGGAGCCTTTTTGGCTCAGTCAGTACACCAAACTTCTGCTTCGAGGGGTGAGCAGATGGAGCAAAGACCAACAGGGCGTGTGTATGATGTTACTACGCCAGACTTAGTGCCAAAACCTTCAGTTGTGAGAGGTACTTGCTAGTTTTGCAATTCTATTGCCAATATGTTGATTGATACGAGTGCATCCTATTCATTTATCCTGTTTGCATTTGCATTAGCTTTGGGGTTAGAATTTGCTCGGTTAGCATCTCGACTCAATGTAGAGTCACCTATTGGTAGCGAGATTGTTCTGGAACAGGGGTGTCGGGGTTGTGACATAGGGATTGCCGATCGCTGACTCCTTTTTGCATTTGTGTTGATTGACATGTAGAGTTTTGACGCTATATTGGGTATGGACTGGTTATCATCGTATCGGGCTGTCATAGATTGTTACCATCAGAGGTTTACTGTATGTACCTTGATCGGTGATTGTTTTTATTTCATGGGAAACAGAGCCGATAGAGTTTTATCACCAGTGTATGATCCGCGTGGTCGGAGCGAGCTTAGTTGTCTTCTTGCAAACTTCTTGGGTAGTGAGTGTGACGAGGCCTGAGTTAAATTCCCAAGGGTAGTTTGTGAATACCCGGATGTTTTTCCTGAGGATCTCACCAGTTTATCACCTCACCAAGAAATCAAGTTCTCTATTGATTTAGTGCCTAGCACGACACCAATTTCTATGGCACCGTATAGATTTGCACCAGCAAAGTTGAGTGAGTTTATCTGCCCTAGTACTTTGCCTTGGGGAGCACCGACTCTCTTTGCGAAAAAAAAATATGGTACTTTGCGATTGTGTATTGATTATCAGAAGTTGAATTGGGTGACTGTTAAGAACAAGTACCCTATGCCTTGTATAGATGATTTATTTGATCAGTTGAAGGGGTCTTGTTGCTTTTCTAAGATAGACTTGACATCGGGTTATCATTAGTTGAGAGTAAAGGAGGAGGATATCCAGAAACGACATTTCGTACGTGATATGCCCATTATGAGTTCTTAGTAATGCCTTTTGGGCTAACCAACGCACCTGCCATGTTTATGGATTTGATGACCGAATCTTCCGTGAGTTCCTAGACCGTTTTGTGGTCGTCTTTGTTGATGACATTATGATTTACTCACCCTCCGAGGAGGAACACGAGGAACACTTGCAAGTTGTGCTTGAGTTTCTTAGAGCCCACAAATTGTACACTAAGTTCTGGAAGTGTGAGTTCTGGTTGAGAGAAGTAAAGTTCTTAAGCCACGTGGTATCCGGAGAAGGAATGATAGTAGATTCATCCAAGATAGAAGCAGTGCAAGATTGGGAACAACCTAAGAATGCCTTTGAGATCCGTAGTTTCTTGGGGTTGGCTAGGTATTACCGTCGGTTTGTGAAATATTTCTCTAGATTAGCCTCACCGTTGATTAGACTAACAAGGAAGAGAATCAAATTTGCGTGGAGTGAGACATGTAGGAAGTCATTTCAAGAGCTTAAGGTTAGACTTACCACTACTCCAGTATTGATTATTCCAGAGAGGGTTTGAGTTATTTGGTGTATTGCGATATTTCATGGAAAGGTTTGGGTTGTGTATTGATGTAAGAGGGGAAAGTAGTAGCTTATGGCTCAAGTAAATTGAAAACACACGAGCGGAACAATCCTACCCACGATTTAGAATTAGCAGTTGTGATCTTTGCCTTGAAAATTTGAAGGCATTACCTTTACGGTGAGAAGTTTGAGATGTTCTTTGATCACAAGAGTCTGAAGTACCTGTTTTCACAAAAAGATCTAAATCTGAGGCAGAGGAGTGTAGCCTGACTTTCTGCGCTCCTTTCAGAAGGAAAATAGCCCTACAGTTCGGACACCACCTGTGGTTCTGAATCTGATTTCACAAGTGCAATGTGAAATAGTGGAAACACAAAAAGAGTCCAAATCTGGCAATTCTTTTTGGAAAATCAATGTTTGAATCAAATGCCAAAAATGGAATACTTTGCCAGATTTCAGAGTCGCCACCTAAATATTTTTGAAAAATTTAGAATAACCCGAGACTCGTGCCAAAGGCCATTCGTCCGTCATCACCAAAGTGTCTCGGCTCGGGAACTTAGGTACGAGAGGAGAAGGTCATGAATTGAGCACCCCACTCGCCTGATCAAATATCGGCCTCTACTAATCATGATGTGTTTCTTATTTACATTATATGCTCTTGTTCGGATTTATTAGCTATATTACTATGTGATGTGCACACAAGATATAGACTTGTTTGCAAGAATTGGAACACTTGATCTCATGTTTTATTTTCAAATTGTTTTGTGAATTTGCCACTTAAAAAAAAAAAAAGGTGGGCTTTAAAATGGACATTGATGAAACCATCCCAATTCAAACAACTAACCTTTATCCATAGGCGTTCAAACAGTTATATCATCTAAGCATTTAGCCTCATGGTATTCATGTTTTGGATATGGCAACACAAACATTCGATGCAAGATGCTAAAGCAATAAAAGCTCACATAGTACTCCGAGCCAAAATAGGTGAAAGAGTTAGAAAAATATGCATGTTCCAAACTTATGCAATATGACTAATGCAACGCACACATTATGTATTTTGGCTCGGCTATGAGCATGGTATATGATTTCATTCAAGGCATGCGAGAGAGCACGTATTCAAGTAAATGAATTTGAACATTTGGTTAGTATGATGAGCCGAACCTTATATGCATGCAAGACAATGGATGCAAATCATAAGAATGCTAATTAAAAAAATGATGTCCTATACTAACCATCGTAAGCAAGTAAGTAAAAGGGAGAAAGATGTGGGGTTGGAAGATATACACATTATTACAACATTTGCCCTCATGCAAGAGAGTGCGAATCAAAGTCCGAATTAGACTAATTATTACAAAACGGAATGAGTAAATAAGCGAGGCTAATTAACTAACTGACTATGCTATTACAACAAGGATAAGCAAGATAAATAAACAAGCTTTCTAAGCTAATTAACTACAACAATTACAAATAAATAATAATAATAATTGCAACATGTAATAATTAATGAGACTAATTACAACAAATAACATTAAATTAAATTAATTACAATGATCATAATGTAAGCGAGGATGCACAAGAATTGCATGCATGCACATGCACGGTGCTCAAGACCAACTTTGTCTGCCCCAGGCTTACTCTATTTCACCCCAGCCACTGCTCTCTATTTTTTATAAAAATACACTACTGACCAAACATTGAGGGCCGGTCGGTCCTCATTGAAGCCCGACTGGGCATAGAGAAGGCCGGTCGTGCCTCAGTTTTGTGCAAAACTTTGTTTTGTGTTATGAAGTGAAAACAGTGCAGACAGAGTTGTTGAAGCTCTGTTTGTCCCTTATTTTCTTCTCTGTCATGGAAAATCCTCGAGAGAAGGTTAGAATTGTTTCTAAAACCATCAATAGGAAAATTGATTACTTGATGACTCTGGATACAATTTTGGACAAAAATCAATGAAATGCAATGAATATGACCACTCCTCCCTCTTTCATAGAGTGAACTCAAAGAGGGCGGTAGAGACGCTTCAAGAATCATTAAAATGCCATGAATTAGTGCATTATCATTCTTAACTCGATAAACTTGGCATAACATCCGGCCAAGTCTATGCAAGATGACTCATTTTCTTTATGTGTGTTGGTTGCTTTTAAACTAATTATTTTAGTCATTTCCATTCTTTAGTCCATTTGTCCGAAGTGATGATTAAGTCCTCTAAAAGGAGAGAAGCGTCAAACGGGAAGTAATTCTCAACATGAAAGAGAGATTACTCCGTTGACAATGAATCTCCATAGAGATTTAACTATTAAGTGTGAATCTCTAGTTCATGTGTTGAATAACCGTCAACTGATTGAAACAACTCTCAAATAAAAGAAAGGAGTGACAAGTTGATTCTTAAAATGAGGTTATTACCATGGAAATTAAACAAAGAAAGGCTAAGAACATGATACAAACTATGTACCAAGACTAATGCTACAACAAATGAACTAATCAAAGCTTGAACCAATTAAATAGAGTAGGACAGCCTTAAAATAGTCGCTAATAAGCCCAAAACAGTGGCTGAAAATGTAAAAAGAGACCTCAAAAGCTAAACAAAAGGTAAAGGTAATAAAGCTATGTAAGCAAGAAATCAAGGAGGGATGGCAAACCGCTCCAATTTCATGACTTCAAGTCATGTTTTTGGCCTTAGTTTAACTCTGAAAATCAATTCAAAAATCAAAGAAAAAGAGTGTAAAGGAACCAAGGGTTAAGCAACAAAAATAGATGCAAGTAAGGGTGTTAACCTTACCACCTTTGGTAGCTTGTCCAAACCCAAGTTCCAGCACTTAAAATAGATGTAAAACAACCAAAGAATAGAAGAAATAGATAGAAATGAAGTAAAAAAAAGCAAGAACAAAAGTTACAAGGTTATACCTCTCAAAATGGAGTAAGCTTTGGTTGATGATCAAATTCACTCTTGATACACTATCAAGCTTGAATTATGCTTCTTAAGGGTCCACCAAGGTTCTAAGATGATCGGTCAAGGTTGTGTATGGTGTATATAGATGATACAAGGTTGGTAGGTTAACTCAAAGATAGCTTGCAATGGAAGAAGGAGGAATGAGGAGCTCTTTCTATGTGTATAGGCTTTCTTTCAATTGTTTAACCCAAAAACAGAGGTGTATGGTTGTATTTATAGAATTTGAGCACAAAAGGTGATAAATATCTTCAAAAATGGACAACTAGCAGCCTCCCACACAGAACAGTGTTTCTCGCTACTGAAGCCCGGCTAGCCTTCAATAGCCATGGCCGGCCCTCAATGAATTCCCCTGTTTTTCTGTTTCAACCTCAACATAGGGTGGTACAAGGTGTAAAAGGGATTTCTTAGATCAATGGGAATATGGAAAGTTTTGGGTTATGTCGAAGCTTGAATAAGACTCCTTCGTTGAGACCTCGAACGACGCACAATACCACTTTCGTCATCGAGTGTTCCGAGTACAGTGCTCAAGCCTTGTTGGCGATCAAAAATGGGGTGTCCACAGTTGCCGCTCTTTGATAGAGCTCGAAATCATAAAGTGACGTAAGTGAATGTCAAAGCCCAGAGAAGACCCATTTGACAAGGCCGCAAGGCTCGGGCAAGAAATCAAGGCATAAATACAAAAATGAACTCGGGGCAAAATGCAAAAATGAAATGCAACAAATAACTTATGATCATGCAATCAAGTAATGCAATGAAACACACTGTAAATGAAGCAATGAAACAACGCTACAATCTACACAAGAATGCAACATTCGAATGACAATGCAAATCAAAGCAAAATAGACCTCGTCGTGTTTCACACGGAACGAAGTGAATAAACAGGCATGCTTCGCATGAAAAAACAAAGAAAACACAAACCATCCTATGTCTCACATAGAAAGGATGTAAGAAAATGCAGACCTAACCACGCTTTGCATAGAATTTGGACAGGGCGACGTAACCATCAAGCGCACCCAAGGTCTCAACCGAGATCCTAACGCGTTGCATGCGAGAGGAGGATGGGCGGTGTGAACATCGGGCGCACCCAATGTTTTTAGCCGAGGGGTACAATCCTAACGCGTCATGCATGAGAGGAGGCATGGTGGTGTGAACAAATAGGCACACTTGCTGTTTTTAACCGAATGTACAATCCTCATGCGTCACACGTGAGAGAAGGAAAGGTGGTTGTAGACGTCACCGAACGCCGCGGGAGGGAAATCCCGTTTTGTTCGTTTGGGCTCACTACAGTTCAGGACTCAAAGTCACGGTCATGTATCTAATCTCGCAGGTGCTCAAAAATGCGTGCCAGACGCCACATCCAAAATACGACGTCCCCGAACGCCCCGGGAGGATGACTCCCGTTCTGTTCATTTTATGGGTCTACTACAGTTCAGGACTCAAATTGTCACGGTTCATAATCTAAACTAAAGAGTCCAAATTTGGCAAATCGTTTTGAGTAAATGGATTTTTAGAAAAGAAGTGCCAAACATGGACTGCTTTGCCAGATACAGAGTCGCCACCTAAATATTTTTAATGGGGGTATCTAGGAAACCCTGACTCGGTGCCAAAGGCCACGTGTCCGTCATCACCAAAGTTGCCTCAGCTCGGGAACTTGGGTACGATTGGGGAAGGTCAGCTATGAGCACCCCCTCTCGCCCGATCCGAAGATCGGCCTCTACTAACCGTGATATTTTGTTTTGAAAACATTACGCGTTCTTATTCCGGTTATTAGCCTAGAATTACTATGTTATGTGCGCAGCAAACAAGTATAGACTAGATCGCCTAATTTGGAACAAAACATTGCATATCCGTTTGTTTGGAAAACGCTTTGGAATTTGCTACTCGCAAGTAGACTAAAATACGGATTGCAATGAGTTGTTCCAACTCAAACAATCCAACCTTCACCCACAGGCATTCAAGCAGTTATATCACATAAGCACTTAGCCACATGGTAAGCATGCAATCATGTCAACACTCACACGTATGCAGTATGCTAAAGCATAATATACTTACAAAGTACTCCATGCCAAAACAAGAACGTGTTAGCAATCAATGTATGATCTAAGTCCATGTTAAGTGCCTAATGCATCGCATACAAAATGTCGCTAGAAGAGGCTCGGCTAATCTAAGGATGGCATATGAAATGCGCAAGTAGCATGTATTCAAGCTAGATTTGAAATACGATTCGATTAGCATGATGCGCCGAGCCCGGTGCATGCAATACTGATGAATGATGCACACATGCATAGCATAAGGTATGCTAAAATAAATGTGCCCTAATACTAACCATCGAAAGCAGGTAAGTAAAAGGGAGAAAGAAGTGGGGGTTGGAAGACATGCACACACGCACCCACACTTATTACAAATTTGCCCTCACTCGGAGGGTCCGAATAAATATTACAATTTAATTAACCTACAAGCTAATTAAATAATTACAGACAATTAAATTAATTAAGCAAATTAATTAATCTAATTTAAGCAATAAACAGCAGCCTCGGGAGAGGGCTCAATGCATGCGCGCTCGGTTCCGCCCAGAAATCCACTGCCATGCTCAAGATGCCTCTGTTTTCCTTGCTCTGCTCCCCTGATGACTGCCAAAGCCTCAGGGTTTGCTCTCTGGATGCTAGGGAACACCACCGGCTAAAGGAGAATACAACCGGCCATGTAGAATGGTCACCGGCAACAAATTTGATCCATCGGCCAACAATGATGGCCGGTCGGCAATAAAGATAGCCGGCCGGCCAAATATTCCTGCAAAATCCGTGTTTGACAGCAGCAGAGGGCAAGACTTGGCATGGCAATGCATTTCAAGCAATGTGTGCACCAATCACATCCCTTATCATGTTTATGACTCAAAGGGACGTGGGCCTCGATTCTCGGACCACCAATCACGCATTTCCATGCATGATGGCCCAAAGGATCAATAGTGCATCTTGATATGGAATGCAATGCACATAATCAAGCAATGGGGCTTAACCTCTATCACAAGCATCTCAAGAGGCTAAGCATGCATGCAAATGGAATGCAACCTAGACATGTTGGCTAATGTGCAACATGGCAATACAAGGAAGCATACAAAGCATGCAACATGCAAAGGGGATGGACTTAAACTAAATTAGGCAGCCCTCAAACAAGCCTAAAACAGTGGCCGATGCTATGGAAGTGAGGTCCAAAACACACACACACATGTATGCGAATATGGTCCAATTCCTAAGCATAAAGGGACAACTTCTAAGCACACTTAAAAGAAGGTAAACATGGACAATTAGCATGCATAGAAAGCTCTGAAATCATGCTAAAATGGTGCCGAACCAAATGAACAAGACAAGCATGGCATGCAATATGGTCCAAAGTCTAAGGCTAACAAGCCAAAATGCAAAGGAGCTATGCAATGCATCCTATGGTCGACCAAAACCACTAAGGGCAGACCTTGAGCATGACAAAACAAACATAAAGGCTTCACAAAGCTAGGCCTAAACATGCTTGAATAAGGACTCAAAACATAAGACATGTTAAGGCTAAAACAAGGCATTACAAGGCATGTACGCTAAGCAAGCATGGTGTACAAAAACCAACTCAACACAATGCTATATTATGACATAATAAGCATGAAAAACAGCTAAGGCATGGTCAGCATACTCTTAAACATGGTGCTCTCTCAAGAGGCAAAAATGGTCCTTTTTAAGGACAACAAGGAGAGGGGGTGGGCCTCTCCTTGCTAGGACCTCAAGGCACCATCCTCACCTTTGAAATCCCTCAAGATTTCAATGGTGAGGAGGCCCAAACTCAATGGTCCCGGAGCTCACTCAAAAAGGCACAAAATGAAGCCTTACAAGGCTTAAGAGGGGTCAAACAACCCCAAAGCTTAAAGCAACCTTAACCAACTATTTAGAGGGCTAAAAAACAGAACTTTTATATGTTATACACTAAGCTCAAAAACAGTTGCAAGGTAGGTAAAAAGAGTGTGCAAAAATGGGGAATAAAGGGACAAGCTTCTTACCCTTGAAGACCCTCTTCACCAATGGAGCTCCAGCAGCTTCTTTAGGTTGAAATCAGTCTAAAACCTCCAAAAACAACCCTCAAGGGCCTCAGCTCCAAGGGATGGTGTGATGGTGGGTGTTTGTGAGCAAAAATAAGACAAAACACACACAAGAGAGAGATATGGAGGTAAGATATGAACAAACCCTAAAAAAAAACTGTCTAAAATGTCTAACTTTTTGTCCAACCCCTTACAAGAGAGAAGACCCTCTCTTTTATAGACAATTGTCTCTTGTAAAGCTTCCAAAGGAAGCTAATAAGAGGGAAATCCCTCTATACACGTGTATGGAGGGGGTGGCAGTGTATGCCAGCTGCCAAAAAAATATCTGCAAAAGCGATGCACAGTAGTCGGCCGGCCAAAAATGCAATTGACCAAAAAAAGATAGCCGGCCGGCTATCTATAGTGCCGGCCGGCCAAACATTTGGCCGATGGCAACAAAACACAGCCGGTGGCCTCAAGCCATGGCCGGTGGAGTGTGGGGATGGCTCACAAGCCATTCCCTGCCCCTCAAAGGCAAAACACAAGTGTTTGGTGCAAAACCAGACACAAAACAGTTGAGTCGAGAGATCCTGAGGCAAGGCGCGAAGCCGAGACCTCCGAGAACTCAAGACGAACACAAAAACATGGATAATCACTGAGTGTTCAAGCGGTGACATCCAAGTCTTGAGGACGGTCAAAAATGGGGTGTCTACAGTCGTCCGCAGGTGGTTCACTCCCCGATCACATACTCGCAGTATCCTCAAAGTCCAACAACCCAGCAGTGACCGACCTCGCTGAGGTGGGTGGCAGGATAACTTCATTGTCGATCAAATCTTGCACTTCATGGCGAAGGCAAAAACAGTTATCGGTAGCGTGACTGGTTTGCTGGTGGTACGCGCAGTACAAAGTAGCATCATATGTGAGAGGGAGATTCTTCGGGAGAGGCCGAGGCTCGAGGGGTTTAAGATGCCCTCTTTCGGCTAGGACCTGGAGTGCCTTAGACAACGGCATGTAGAGGGCGTGGAAGACTCTGCGCCCTCGGGGTAGGTACTTTGAAGTCTGAGAATTCTTGCTAGAGGCACTAGCGAAAGGGTCGGCAGGCACTGCCTTGGCATTCTGATCTTTCCCAGGTGCAGAGTTGGGAGTGGAAGAAACTGTTCTGGCATGACGGGGCCTATCCCGGTTTTCTGCCTGGCTTGAACTGCCTTCAGTTGGAGTGGGGAAGGCATCATCCACAGTCTTGGCCGCGACTGCGAATACCTGTTGCTTATTCATTCCCCCGGCTTTCAAAGCCTCGACTGCCCACAGCAGTTGTTCAACGGGATCGGCATCTGCCTGCATTTTGTTCTTACCTCTGACTTCTGCCTGATCGAGGGCTTGGGTTGATGTTGACTTGTCATTGCTATAACTTGAGACAACCTCAGGTTGGCTGAGCTCGATCACAATCCGTCCCAATAGCGGAGGCTCCTGCGGTACAAAATTCCCAGCATATGGTGCAGCTGGCGGCGAAGCCGATATTCCATAAGTGAGATCTGCCATAGACCTCTGGAGGTCACCAATCATCCCCATCAATTCGAACGTGGTGGGCTCACGAGCCTGATACAACTGGGGTTCCTAGATCGGGCGCGCGGCAGGCGACCTGGGCGGATGCGGTACATCAACATTGGTCCCACTTTGCAGGGTGATTCCTTGATCTAATGCAGCTGTCATAACCACGATTTCCTCTGAATTCTGTGTCATGATGAGTCCGCCGATCCTGAACGGTGACTAACGGATCCGATGTCTGCCTTGCCTCAGCGAAGGAGAATACCGACTATTCTGTACTGAATCTCTGAACCCCTGAAAGAGAAAACACACAGCATTTCGGCTTAATCAGAACAAACACAGGCGTAGCTGAACAGCTGTACTCTAATACTGATCACTGTTCTCCAAAATCACTGCCCCAAAACACTGAATCGGATACACGCAGATATAACTGTTTCACAAAAACACTGATACTGATGCCCGCAGGCCTGATGCTCAAACTTACAGACTGATATGTACGTTCCCTGTAGAGATACACTCCAAAAGCACATAGTAAGTAAAAGAGAGCCAAAACACCCCTATGTTGGGATAGGGTTTCCCTGTCCTATTTTGTCAGGAACTAGGGTTTCACTACACACGCAGCGGTTTTAAACAACCTATAAACGGATAAGCAACCTGTCCTAGCTTGGAATGGTCACTATGGATTCCGAATATGCACTAGGTCGAATGGTCAAAAGGGTGCCCCGGTAAAACCAGGGTTTGTGTTCCCGTCGTGGCAGAGCCCGCAACCGATCAGCCTTATGGCACGCTTCTCGAAGCGAGCCTCCGACAAACCGTTCAGGAATAGCATACGGCAAACACGGTGTCCTAGGTGCACCAATGCAAATGCAATGCGAAGAAACACACAAGTGTAGTCAAAACCGGATATCATGAGTTCGAGTCAAGTTCTCTAACTCCCCAGCAGAGTCGCCAGAAACTGTAGACGTCCCCAAACGCCCCGGGAGGGAAATCCCGCTTTGTTTGTTTGGGCTCACTACAGTTCAGGACTCAAAGTCACGGTCCTGTATCTAATCTCGCAGAGTGCAATGCAAGATCGATGAATCATCAAAGAGTCCAAATCCGGCAAATCGTTTTGGAAAACAGATTTTTTGAAAGAAGTGCCAAACATGGACTGCTTTGCCAGATACAGAGTCGCCACCTAAATATTTTATTTTGGGAAATTTAGGAAAGCCTGACTCGTTGGCTAAGGCCACGTGTCCGTCATCACCAAAGTTGACTTGGCTCGGGAACTTGGGTACGATTGGGGAAGGTCACTTCGTGAGCACCCTCGCTCGCCCGATCAAAGATCGGCCTCTACTAACCATGATATCCATTTTTGAAAAAGTTATGTGTTCTTATTTCGATTAATTAGCTAGAATTACTATGTGATGTGCACAGCAAAACAAGTATAGACTAGATCGCCTAATTTGGAACAAAGCATTGCATATCCGTTTGTTTGGAAATGTTTTGAAATTTGCTACTCGCAAGTAGGCTAAAATACGGATTTCAATGAATTATCCCAATTCAAGTAATCCAACCTTCACCCACAGGCATTCAGGCAGTTTATCACATAAGCAGCTAGCCTCATGGTAATCATGCTATTATGGCAACACTCACACGCATGCGGTATGCTAAAGCATAAAAAGCTCACCTAGTACTCCGCGCCAAAACAAGAACACATTAGCAATCATGCATGACCCAAGTCCATGTTTAAATGCCTAATGCAACGCCTACGGAATGTCACTAAAATAGGCTCGGCTAGTCTATGAATGACATGTGAAAATGCACAAGTAGCATGTATTCAAGTTAGATTTGAAATACTTATGCAGTTAGTATGATGCGCCGAGCTCGGTGCATGCAATACTGATGAATGATGCACGCATGCATAGCATAAGCTATGCTAAAGTAAACGTGTCCTAATACTAACCATCAAAGCAGGTAAGTAAAAGGGAGAAAGAAGTGGGGGTTGGAAGACATGCACACACACACGCACACTTATTACAATTGCGCCCTCGCTCGGAGGGTCCGAAAGAATAATACAGGCCACCTAATTAACTAACTCACAAGCTAATTAATTATTACAGAACCAAATGAATAACTAGCTACAACTAATTATTACACAACTTAATTAATTAACAAATTAATTAACTGATTAATGAATGACAACAAGCAAGTAGGGAAAGCAGTAAACGGTGCTATTCCAGCTCTGTTTGAAGAAGGGAGGCATGCATGCTTGCTTCGGTTCTTCGCCTCGAAACGCCTTCCGGTTGCTCTTTAGAGGTTCTGTTTGCAGGGTGTCTTTCAGTGCTTGTTGCTGAAACTTACCAAAACACTGCAGGGGAAGTCACCAGTGGCCTGCCGGCCATGGAGGGAGATCTGCCGGCCAAGGATGGTCCATTGCCGGGCAAGGGTGGCACACTGCCGGCCATCAGTGACAGGCTGCCGGCCACTGGTGTGCTGTGACACCAAGCTGCAACGAAACACAAAATAGAGAAAATGGAGGGTTTCCCAAGGACATGTACGCACCGCGGCACTCCAAATCACCTCAAAACATCAGGGGAGAGGCCAAGTCGGATCCACGACCATGAATCACGCATCTCGATGCATGATGGCCAAAGATCCAACTTGTGCAAATCAATATGAAAATGAATGTACAAATAAAGCAAGTAAAGCCTAGAACTCTATCATGAATCATCATGAGCTTCGGCGACCGAGAATTGAGACGCGTTCCATCACTTGAAGTATGAAACGCCCCTCGTTCCTCGTGCTCAGATTAATACTTAATCCAAGCAATGCAACATATAAGCATGGCAAACATGCAACATGACCTAAGTGTACAAACATGCAACTAACCCAAGCATGCAACAAGCGTATAAGCATGATGTGAGGCAACAACCTTGGACAACATGACAAAATGCAACATGAACATGTGAGCGTGCAAGGTATGCGAAGCTAAACAAGTATGTGACAACATACGAAATGAAACAAGCATGCGGCAACATGGTAAGATGGGCTTACACCAAAGATGGACGGCTCTCAACTAGGTCCAAATCAGTAGCCAAAGTGATGGAATTGATGGCATGAAAAGCATGGAAAGGCAAGGCAAGCATGCATGCCAAATGGCTCAAGTATTAAGGCACAAAGAGGACAACTCTTAAGCACACTTAAGGAGCAACAAACATGGATATATGACAATGAGGTAAGCTCTGAAATACCATGTAAATTGATGCCAAATCAACTCAACAATGCAAGCATAGCATGTTATGATGCTCAAGGCTCAAAGTAAGCAAAGGGACTTAAGCCATGGCCATACAAGGCAAGCCCCAAAGGGCCAAGGGGACCTAAAACAGTCCTAGGGAAGGCCCAAACAAGACCAAAATCTAGCTCAAAGCTAGCCAACAAAGGCTAGAACACAAGGCTAAAAGCATGGAGCATGCAAGGCTTTAAAGAGGCAATGCACTATACCTATGAGAACCAATCATGGCATGACTTGGACAACCAAAAACAGAGTTACATCATGGTATATTAGGACCCAAAATGCACTGAAATGATGAGCCAAAGCCTTGGGCTATGTGGCATGCACAAAAATGCACTCTTGAGGCATAAAGCACAAGCTATATAAAGCATTCAAGGCATGTCAAATGCAAGTGTATGACAACATTTCATGGACTGAAATAGCATGTGGAATGAGGGCAAGGCATGCAAACATCACATGTATGACATGATAGAGGCCTCAAAACCCAAGACTAGCCTAAGCATTTACACTATAGCTATATAAAGCATGAGTGATATGGTCATGGTAGCCCAAAACAGTCCTAGAACACTTGAAAATAAGCATAAAATCAAGTTTGAGCAAAGCCAAAATATGCTAGTATTATGAGTCAAAACATCATGCACAAAAGGCTAGTAAACAATATTTGTTCTACACCTATATGGAGCATGCAAAGGATGATCAAACCAACTATGGATAGGGTCATAGCATGCCAAATGATGACCAAATACATGCTGGAATGTAAACCAAACAAGCTAAAATGGCATGGCATGGCATGGAGCATATGAAGCTAGTTTAGGGGATTTACATTACAAGTGTATCAAGCAAACATGGAGTAACAAAACCAACCCAAAACAGATTCATGGCATGGTAAAACATCACCAAAAATGGACTGAAATGGACTCAACAAAGACTATGCACACATGCTACTTTGATGAGCTATAAATGGAGTTACATTACACATGCTAGATGCAAGCAAGACATGACCAAACCAGCCTTGGACAGGGCCAAGGAAGGTCCTAGAAGTCACAAAAAAAGGCCTGGACCAAGCCTCAAAAATGCATAGAGGGATGGTCCTTTGGAAGGCCAAAAATGCAAGCAAAGAGGAATACAAAGAGAGGGGACTACCCCCTCTGATTTAGGACCTCAAAACCACACCTCTACCACTGAAATCCCACTGGATTTCAGTGGTGGGAAGGCCAAACCGAGGCTAGCTCGGAGGCCTCCAAATATGGCTTAAAACAAAGCCAAACAAAGCATGCAAGGGGGCTACACACCCCAAACAGCAAAATGACCTTAACCAAACTTAAAAAAGCACTTAAAAACAAGACTTTTTTCAGTTATAAGAAAAGCCTAAAACAATATGCAAAGAGGGCTAAAGCAAGGTGCAAGAAAGTGCAAAAATGGGGAAATGCTCACCCTTGAAGACCTTCTTCGAAACTAGCAATTTCAGGGGGTGGAAGCTTGCTTTCAGACCTCAAGAAGACCTCCCAAGAAGCTTGATTCAATGGTGGTGGTGTATCTCTATGTGTTGTAGTATAAAAGTGCAAGGAAATCCAATTTCAAGGCACAAAACACAAGCAATATAGAGAGAAAGGGAGTTTTTGCTCTTCAAAAACTCAGAACCCTGTCTAAGGAAGGAGCCTCTTCCTTATATAGAGGAATGAAAAGCCAAAGCTTCTTCAAGAAGCTTTGCAAGGCCTTCATCCCTCCATACACGTGTATGGAGGGGAGCAAACAAAAATCTAGCTGGCTCAAAAGATCTGGAGGAAAACCAGCTGAGATAGGGGGGGTGTCGGCCATCAGTAATGGCCGGTAGTGGCACACTGATGGCCGGCAGGGCTTCATCAGTGGCCGGCAGGAACAAAGCCATGGCCGGCAGTGCACCAGGAGGGCCACTCTGAAATGACCAAATCAGGGTCCAAAAATGGGGCAGAAAGGATACAAGGTCCATGAAACTCGAACCGGTGACGTTCCGCCGTGACAGTCGAGTGCTGGGCGAGCAATCGAACCAGTTGTTGGGTGTACCTACAAGCACAACCAAGTCTTGAGGACGGTCAAAAATGGGGTGTCTACAGTTGCCCCTCTTTGACAGAACTCGGAAGTCACAAAGTGACGGGAGTGAATGTTAAAGCCCAGAGACGACCCATTTTTGACAAGGCCGAAGACTCAGACAATCAAGCAAGATAATAAAGAGATGCGCCCCCAGGCAGGGGCAAGATGCAAATGATATGCAAGATGCAAGAGCATGACTAATTATCACGCCAAGAATGCTGTAATGAAGCAAATCATGCAACAATTTTAAGCAAGCGTACACCAAACTACACTACAATGCAGAAAGGATGTAAGAGAATTATGCAATTCTCGATACGTCTCACTCGGAGAATACAATACCTGCCCGGTTCGTCTGGTTGCACCAGCCTCAAATGAACCGTACATACAATATCGTGCCTGCAAAGAAAGCAACTTAACATGTACGATGCCGTTAGCAACATGCATAACATGCAAAATGAATGCAAAATATATACAAAACTATGTATAATAATGCAAATGAAAATGCAATGCAATTGAAACAATGCAAACGAAATGCAATGCAATTGAATCATGATCCAATCATAAGCAGTTCAAAACCACACAAATGTCAAATAGATTGATGGAAGTAACAAGTCCGTCTACCATAGAAAAGGTGCCGCCACCCTCACAGCGCGTACACATGCAGAACTATGAGTGATGTAGACGGACACAAGAACAAGTATTGGGTGGAATGACATAGTGGGGAAACAACCCGCTAATGAAAGGACAATGATCTTAATGCTGGATGCAAAAATTACACTACAATGTAATATATACAATGGATATGGCATGCAGCCAAACCAAATCTTGCCTAGAAAAGGCATGGACACATACAAGCCATGTCTAACACAGAAAAGGTGCCGCAACCCTCAAACCAAGTTCATCAAGGAATAAGCGCGTACACATGCAGAACTGTGCTTTAACATGAAAAGTATGAGCACATACCAAACCGAGCACATACCAAACCAAGGAGAGGTGCAAGCCAAAGATGAAGGTGATGATGCAGTGGATGCATGCAAGCTACAATGCGATATTTACAATATGCAATGGAATGGATAGGTACGATGGATAAGGCACGCAGGCCAAACCAAATCTTGCCTAGGAAAGGCATGTACACAAACGAACCGCGTCTAACATAGAAAAGGTGCCGCCACCCTCAAACCAAGTTCATCAAAGGAATAGGCGCGTACACATGCAGAACTGTGCTTCGACGTGAAAAGTATGAGCACATACCAAACCAAGCTCAACAAGGAAAGGCGCAAGCCATAGATAAAGGTGATGATGCAGTGGATGCATGCAAGCTACAATGCGATATTTACGACATGCAATGGAACGGATATTTACAGCGGAAATGCATGACATATGCACAATATTACAATGAAATGCATGACATATGCATTATATACAATGATGCATGACATATGCATTATCTACAATGATGCATGACATATGCATTATATACAATGATGCATGACATATGCATGTGTGTTTTTTGAAATGCATGACATATGCAGTATTTACAATGATGCATGACATATGCATTATATACAATGATGCATGACATATGCATTATATTACAATGATGCATGACATATGCATTTGTTGTGCAAACCAATGCACCGAAGGTCTTGGGCCTTCCAAGGATTTAAGGTCTCCTAGACCGTGGAGTGCACAGGACGGTGTGATGTGCAAAATAGCGCGATTGAATGCATGCAAAATGCAATGAGATGCGCAAAACAGCACGATGCGTAAAATAGCACGATTGAATGCATGCAAAATGCAATGAGATGGGCAAAATAGTGCGATTGAATGCATGCAAAATGCAATGAGATGTGCAAAACAGCGTGATGCGTAAAATAGCGCGATTGAATGCATGCAAAATGCAATGAGATGCGCAAAATAGTGTGATGCGCAAAATAGCGCGATTGAATGCATGCAAAATGCAATGAGATGCGCAAAACAACGCGATGCGCAAAATAGCGCGATTGAATGCATGCAAAATGCAATGAGATGCACAAAATAGCGCGATTGAGGTGCGCAAGATAGCGCGAATGAGATGTGATGCACAAGACAGTGCGATTGATTTGAAATGCACAAGACAGTGCGAGTGAGATACAAAGTGTAAATGCACAAGACAGTGCGAGTGAATGCGTGTTACATGCAAATGAGGTGCATTTTCTATGCAAGTATGGAAGAGTGCATTTTCTATGCAAAAAGATACGAGCATTTTCTATACATGAATCATAACGATGCGTGGCGCGCATGCAACAGAAGTGTATATGAAGGTTCACATTCTATGCAATAGAGGAGCATCAAATATGTACCCTGGTGCCTCTGATTTACCTCTTAGAGGACTTGGCAACACACTCAGCTCAAAAAGGGCACACCTTGTTCATATTGGCGAGAGACAACATCTGCATGTGAAACCCTCGAGTGCTGCTTGGACTGTCATTCTGACTTGAAGCAAGCTTACACTTGAGGTAGAGGCGCACTCATACTTCGGAGTAGTAACAAGGCCTGAAGAGGTACATCCGGAGTACAATCACGGAATTTGCTGAAGGTGAAACACACTCAGATGCTTCGATTTTCCCTCTTTTCTTTTGCTTTGTAGCCCAGAACCTATATAGCTTCAAATAGATCCTGATTTTACTGTTCTCACACGACCTGGGTTGAACCCTGTGGCTCTATGAAAGAACCAATCCTGTTTTGCACAAATGTGGAGAACGACACGGCACTCTGAGCACAAAACGATTTTTGAAATTGAAATGAGAAAATGGTTCTCAACCGGGTATTGAGCCTACAACTGACCACAGCCAAAACGACTCAACAACGGAAAACAAAGGTAGAACAACCTAAACACAACTTACCAAAGGAAAAACAAGGTAAAACAACCTACACACATCTATTGACACTCAAACGACTCGTAACAAGAATCGAGACAAACAAAACACACAAAACAACACTCAGCTGTGTTACAAAGGCAAAGACCTCTCGGTGCACGAGGGAGCCAGTTTCTCCGGGTATTGTTTCCCACCCTTTTCCATTGTGGTTCTCACATCACTCGGCCCTCAGGCTCTGTTTTTTGAAAAGCCCTTTTCTCACTTTTTCTCTCAACGCACATCTCTCTCTTTAATCTCTCATTTTTTATCCCTCCCCTGGGTGGTTGATGGATAAACAAGAAATTGCGGGCTCCTGCCCCTAGCATTCTGCTAGATCCTTCTTCTTCTGCGCGCAGCTAGTGAGTTCCTCCCACAGAGGGGTTGCACTACAACCGGGTGTGTAGCAAGTCTATAGCTGACATCGGCTGACGATGTTCTGCTGGGGAGTTTGGACATGATCAAATGTGTCCAGACGAAGGAGTGAAGTATCTTGATCCATGCCAGTTCATGCTTCGCACTTGGCCTGATACCTTGTTGCTTGGAGAATGTTGAGAGCTTTCAGCTCTTTATGGTTAGCTTCAGTTGTGCCCTTCCTGGCGAATAGGGTACCCTTTCCGGCAGGTATGGTGCCCTTTCTGGCAAATACATTGACAACGGGGAAAAGACAGGAAGCCTGACTCAACTGTGTCCCTAGTTCATCATTTTGACCATTTTTATTTTGGTTTTCCTACTAAAACAATTTTGACCAAAATGAGAGTTAGATTAACATGCTTGTTCAATTTTCTGATTTAAAATCATTCAAGTCAGGCTATGAGCACTGAAAATTTTCCTTTTTTGGGTCCAAGAAAATGGTCCAGTTTTGGAAAATGAAATAATTTTCGAGAAATTAGTCAACCTCAGTAAAAATTCTCAAAAATCGTTTTGGCAAACAGCCACTGCTCAACGAGCACGGAACCTACTCTTGAGATGCACAACCTCAGATCTGGAGGAAAATGGCCCCTTGCTCGAAGAGAGCTATATGGCAACAGAAAGTTGCCCCTTATTTGAACGGCACCGCAGTGCATTGAATGGCAACGGAAAGTTGCCCCTTGTTTGGATGGCACCGCAGCGCATTGTAATCAGTCTTCATGGTAATGATCACAACCGAACTCCCGGATACAGAGAAGGGGAGGACCATCAAAAACCAATACATGGACACACTTGATTTGGAAGTGTTTGTGGCTGGACTTCAGAATGAAGTTGCCTACATATCCCAAACATGGGAATCAAGCCTTACGTAGTTCCGGGGTAAGGTACACTCAGGTATTTAACCTCTCCTTTTGTGCTCTAACTTTTGCCAAGGCCGCCCTTCCGGGTTTTCAACCTTGCGAGCTTTGTTTTTCCTTTTCTTTTCAATTTTTTTTTCTTTTTTTTTCATCTTTTTTCTTCTTTTTCTTTTTCTTCATTTTTCTTCTTTTTTCATTTCATTCTTTGCACTTTTCTTTTTTTTGTTCGTTTTCTTCTTTTTTCTTGCTCTAACTTTTGCCTGGGTCGCCCTTCCGGGTTTTTGGCCCAGCGAGCCTCTTAAGGGTAAAAGTGTAGCTTTGTCCATGTCAAATGGTTTTGAGATCCTGAAGTCATCTGAATCCAGGAGAATGGCTGTTGTTTGCTGACGATGTAGAAGTCCATCCAATGGGGGCTGAATTTGCCCCTAGTGTTGTGGATAGGAACTCGGCTGTCCTTCAGCAATACTTTCTTCTTTCCTCCCTTCTGGGATTTGGCATTCTTACTGATCTTCATTGACTTGCGGAATGATCCACCTTTGGCTCTTCGAGCACAATCTGGCATCTTTTGCCCCTAGTTCGAGGGGTGCTTTTGATCTAGCTTTGCAAGCTTCTTTTGATGACATCTGATCTTCTTGATCTGACTTCCTTGCCCCTAGTTCGAGGGGTGCTTCTGATCTGGCCACACAGGCCTTACATAGTGGTTGACCGTTGAACATTCTGAATCTAAGTCCAAGGTTTGACAATGAGGGGTCGAGTCTCGAGGCTGAGAGCGATCCTAGGCTGCACAATCTCAAGAGTGATTCCACAAAGGTCTTCACAAGATCGCGCAAAACAGTTTTTCAAATCTTTTAAGAAAGCGACAAATCGCTCGCGCTGAAGACAATGCAGAACCAATCTGGATCAAGCCAGGATCCTTCTCAATACTCACATTAACAAGCATGATTTCATTCATTAAAGGCTTAGCATGCTTCATTTTCTCTCAATTGATCAAGTTTTGCAAAACCCGAGGAATTCTTTCCTCTTCGTTTTCATCACCGCAGTGTTCAAAAAAAAAAGTTTTGAAAAACTTAGGTCAATACAATGAGTTTAGAATATAGAAGAGTAAGTGAGATGCTCCGCCATTTCATTAAAATCCTTTGGTATAACTGGCTCAAGGTAGCAATAAGCACGGAAAACATGATAGCCGCAACTGTTTCATTCAAATTTTCTGGTTACAACTGGCTCTGCAGCAGAGACGGACTCAAAAGAAAACAAAAACGGTGTTTGAGGCAACAACCCCGGAATCACCTGACATCCTATACAAGGGGACTGACTCGCTACGACAAGACAGACCCTTAAGCAAAAAGAACTAACTCAAGACAATGAGATAGACTCAAAACAAAATAAAAGACTGACTCGACACCTAAGCCAGAAATTACAAAACTAGCATTCGCAGGTGCTCAAAAATGCGTGCCAGATGCCACAGCCAAAATACGTCGAGGGTCGTTCGCAGGTGGTTCACTCCCCGATCACATACTCGCAGTATCCTCAAAGTCCAACAACCCAGCAGTGATAGACCACGCTGAGGTGGGTGGGAGGATAATTTCATTGTCGATCAAATCTTGCACTTCATGGCGAAGGCGAAAATAGTTATTGGTAGCGTGACCGGTTTGCTGGTGGTACGTGCAGTACAAGGTAGCGTCATATGTGAGAGGGAGATTCTTCGGGAGAGGCCGAGGCTCGAGGGGTTTAAGATGCCCTCTTTCGGCCAGGACCTGGAGTGCCTTAGACAACGGCATGTAGAGGGCGTGGAAGACTCTGCGCCCTCGGGGTAGGTACTTTGAAGTCTGATAATTCTTGCTAGACGCACTAGCGAAAGGGTCGGCAGGCACTGCCTTGGCTTTCTGATCTTTCCCAGGTGTAGAGTTGGGAGTGGAAGAAACTGTTCTAGCATGACGGGGCCTATCCCGGTTTTCTGCTTGGCTTGAACTGCCTTCAGTTGGAGTGGGGAAGGCATCATCCACAGTCTTGGCCGTGACTGCGAATACCTGTTGCTTATTCATTCCCCCAGCTTTCAAAGCCTCGACTGCCCATAGCAGTTGTTCAACGGGATCGGCATCTGCCTGCATTTTGTTCTTACCTCTGACTTCTGCCTGATCGAGGGCTTGGGTTGATGTTGACATGTCATTGCTATAACTTGAGACAACCTCAGGTTGGCTGAGCTCGATCACAATCCGTCCCAGTAGCAGAGGCTCCTGCGGTACAAAATTCCCGGCATATGGTGCAGCTGGCGGCGAAGCCGATATTCCATAAGTGAGATCTGCCATAGACCTCTGGAGGTCACCAATCATCCCCATCAATTCGAACGTGGTGGGCTCACGAGCCTGATACAACTGGGGTTCCCAGATCGGGCGCGCGGCAAGCGACCTGGGCGGATGCGGTACATCAACATTGGTCCCACTTTGCAGGGTGATTCCTTGATCTAATGCAGCTGTCATAACCACGATTTCCTCTGAATTCTGTGTCATGATGAGTCCGTCGATCCTGAACGGTGACTAACGGATCCGATGTCTGCCTTGCCTCAGCGAAGGAGAATACCGACTATTCTGTACTGAATCTCTGAACCCCTGAAAGAGAAAACACACAGCATTTCGGCTTAATCAGAACAAACACAGGCGTAGCTGAACAGCTATACTCTAATACTGATCACTGTTCCCAAAAATCACTGCCCTAAAACACTAATCGGATACCCGCAGATATAACTGTTTCACAAAAACAACTGATACTGATGCCCGCAGGCCTGATGCTCAACTTACAGACTGATATGTACGTTCCTGTAGAGATACACTCCAAAAGCACATAGTAAGTAAAGAGAGCCAAAACACCCCTATGTTGGGATAGGGTTTCCCTGTCCTATTTTGTTAGGAACTAGGGTTTCACTACACACGCAGCGGTTTCAAACAACCTATAAACGGATAAGCAACCTGTCCTAGCTTGGAATGGTCACTATGGATTCCGAATATGCACTAGGTCGAATGGTCAAAAGGGTGCCCCGGTAAAACCAGGGTTTGTGTTCCCGTCGTGGCAGAGCCCGCAACTGGTCAGCCATATGGCACGTTTCTCGAAGCGAGCCTCCGGCAAACCGTTCAGGAATAGCATACGGCAAACACGGTGTCCTAGGCGCACCAATACAAATGCAATGTGAAGAAACACACAAGTGTATTCAAAACCGGATGTCATGAGTTCGAGTCAAGTTCTCTAACTCCCCAGTAGAGTCGTCAGAAACTGTAGACGTCCTCGAACGCCCCGGGAGGGAAATCCCGTTTTGTTCGTTTGGGCTCACTACAGTTCAGGGCTCAAAGTCACGGTCCTGTATCTAATCTCGCAGAGTGCAATGCAAGACCGATGAATCATCAAAGAGTCCAAATCCGGCAAATTGTTTTGGAAAATAGATTTTTTGAAAGAAGTGCCAAACATGGACTGCTTTGCCAGATACAGAGTCGCCACCTAAATATTTTATTTTGGGAAATTTAGGAAACTCTGACTCGTTGCCTAAAGGGCCACGTGTCCGTCATCACCAAAGTTGCCTCGGCTCGGGAACTTGGGTACGATTGGGAAGGTCACTTCGGAGCAGGCCCCCCGCTCGCTATCAAAAATCTGGCCTCTACTAACCATGATATCCGTTTTTGAAACGTTATGTGTTCTTATTCTGATTAAATTAGCTAGAATTACTATGTGATGCGCACAGCAAAACAAGTATAGACTAGATCGCCTAATTTGGAACAAAGCATTGCATATCCGTTTGTTTGGAATGGTTTGAAATTTGCTACTCGCAAGTAGGCTAAAATACGGATTTCAATGAATTATCCCAATTCAAGTAATCCAACCTTCACCCACAGCATTCAGGCATTTATCACATAAGCAGCTAGCCTCATGGTAATCATGCTATTATGGCAACACTCACACGCATGCGGTATGCTAAAGCATAAAAGCTCACCTAGTACTCCGTGCCAAACAAGAACACTTAGCAATCATGCGTGATCCAAGTCCATGTTAAATGCCTAATGCAACGCCTACGGAATGTCACTAAAATAGGCTCGGCTAGTCTATGAATGACATGTGAAAATGCACAAGTAGCATGTATTCAAGTTAGATTTGAAATACTTATGCAGTTAGTATGATGCGCTGAGCCCGGTGCATGCAATACTAATGAATGATGCACGCATGCATAGCATAAGGTATGCTAAAGTAAACGTGTCCTAATACTAACCATCAAAGCAGGTAAGTAAAAGGGAGAAAGAAGTGGGGGTTGGAAGACATGCACACACGCACGCACACTTATTACAATTGTGCCCTCGCTCGGAGGGCCCGAAAGAATAATACAGACCACCTAATTAACTAACTCACAAGTTAATTAATTATTCCAGAACCAAATGAATAACTAGCTACAACTAATTATTACACAACTTAATTAATTAACAAATTAATTAACTGGTAAATGAATGACAACAAGCAAGTAGGGAAAGCAATAAACGGTGCTATTCCAGCTCTGTTTGAAGAAGGGAGGCATGCATGCTTGCTTCGGTTCTTCGCCTCGAAACGCCTTCCGGTTGCTCTTTAGAGGCTCTGTTTGCAGGGTGTCTTTTAGTGCTTGTTGCTGAAACTAACCAAAACACTACAGGGGAAGTCACCAGTGGCCTGCCGGCCATGGAGGGAGATCTGCCGGCCAAGGATGGTCCATTGCCGGCCAGGGGTGGCACACTGCCGGCCACCAGTGACAGGCTGCCGGCCACTGGTGTGCTGTGACACCAAGCTGCAACGAAGCACAAAATAGAGAAAATGGAGGGTTTCCCAAGGACATGTACGCACCATGGCACTCCAAATCACCTCAAAACATCAAGGGAGAGGCCAAGTCGGATCCACGACCATCAATCACGCATCTCGATGCATGATGGCCAAAGATCCAACTTGTGCAAATCAATATGAAAATGAATGTACAAATAAAGCAAGTAAAGCCTAGAACTCTATCATGAATCATCAAGAGCTTCGGCGACCGAGAATTGAGATGCGTTCCATCACTTGAAGTATGAAACGCCCCTCGTTCCTCGTGCTCAGATTAATACTTAATCCAAGCAATGCAACATATAAGCATGGCAAACATGCAACATGACCTAAGTGTACAAACATGCAACTAACCCAAGCATGCAACAAGCGTATAAGCATGATGTGAGGCAACAACCTTGGACAACATGACAAAATGCAACATGAACATGTGAGCGTGCAAGGTATGCGAAGCTAAACAAGTATGTGACAACATACGAAATGAAACAAGCATGCGCAACATGGTAAGATGGGCTTACACCAAAGATGGACGGCTCTCAACTAGGTCCAAATCAGTAGCCAAAGTGATGGAATTGATGGCATGAAAAGCATGGAAAGGCAAGGCAAGCATGCATGCCAAATGGCTCAAGTATTAAGGCACAAAGAGGACAACTCTTAAGCACACTTAAGGAGCAACAAACATGGATATATGACAATGAGGTAAGCTCTGAAATACCATGTAAATTGATGCCAAATCAACTCAACAATGCAAGCATAGCATGTTATGATGCTCAAGGCTCAAAGTAAGCAAAGGGACTTAAGCCATGGCCATACAAGGCAAGCCCCAAAGGGCCAAGGGGACCTAAAACAGTCCTAGGGAAGGCCCAAACAAGACCAAAATCTAGCTCAAAGCTAGCCAACAAAGGCTAGAACACAAGGCTAAAAGCATGGAGCATGCAAGGCTTTAAAGAGGCAATGCACTATACCTATGAGAACCAATCATGGCATGACTTGGACAACCAAAAATAGAGTTACATCATGGTATATTAGGACCCAAAATGCACTGAAATGATGAGCCAAAGCTTGGGCTATGTGGCATGCACAAAAATGCACTCTTGAGGCATAAAGCAACAAGCTATATAAAGCATTCAAGGCATGTCAAATGCAAGTGTATGACAACATTTCATGGACTGAAATAGCATGTGGAATGAGGGCAAGGCATGCAAACATCACATGTATGACATGATAGAGGCCTCAAAACCCAAGACTAGCCTAAGCATTAACACTATAGCTATACAAAGCATGAGTGATATGGTCATGGCAGCCTAAAACAGTCCTAGAACACTTCAAAATAAGCATAAAATCAAGTTTGAGCAAAGCCAAAATATGCTAGTATTATGAGTCAAAACATCATGCACAAAAGGCTAGTAAACAAGATTTGTTCTACACCTATATGGAGCATGCAAAGGATGATCAAACCAACTATGGATAGGGTCATAACATGCCAAATGATGACCAAATACATGCTGGAATGTAAACCAAACAAGCTAAAATGGCATGGCATGGCATGGAGCATATGAAGCTAGTTTAGGGGATTTACATTACAAGTGTATCAAGCAAACATGGAGTAACAAAACCAACCCAAAACAGATTTATGGCATGGTAAAACATCACCAAAAATGGACTGAAATGGACTCAACAAAGACTATGCACACATGCTACTTTGATGAGCTATAAATGGAGTTACATTACACATGCTAGATGCAAGCAAGACATGACCAAACCAGCCTTGGACCGGGCCAAGCCAGGTCCTAGGAGTCACAAAAAAAGGCCTGGACCAAGCCTCAAAAATGCATAGAGGGATGGTCCTTTGGAAGGCCAAAAATGCAAGCAAAGAGGAATACAAAGAGAGGGGACTACCCCCTCTGATTTAGGACCTCAAAATCACACCTCTACCACTGAAATCCCACTGGATTTCAGTGGTGGGAAGGCCAAACCAAGGCTAGCTCGGAGGCCTCCAAATATGGCTTAAAACAAAGCCAAACAAAGCATGCAAGGGGCTACACACCCCAAACAGCAAAATGACCTTAACCAAACTTAAAAAGCACTTAAAAAAAGACTTTTTTCAGTTATAAGAAAAGCCTAAAACAATATGCAAAGGGCTAAAGAGGGCAAAAAGGCAAATGGGCATGAAGAAGTTGCGAAACTAAAATCAGGGGGGAGGAAAATGCCCTTGACCCTCTAGAAGACCTCCCAAGAAGCTTGATTCAATGGTGGTGGTGTATATCTATGTGTTGTAGTGTAAAAGTGCAAGGAAATCCAACTTCAAGGCACAAAACACAAGCAATATAGAGAGAAAGGGAGTTTTTGCTCTTCAAAAACTCAGAACCCTGTCTAAGAAAGGAGCCTCTTCCTTATATAGAGGAATGAAAAGCCAAAGCTTCTTCAAGAAGCTTTGCAAGGCCTTCATCCCTCCATACACGTGTATGGAGGGGAGCAAACAAAAATCTAGCTGGCTCAAAAGATCTGGAGGAAAACCAGCTGAGATAGGGGGGGTGCCGGCCATCAGTAATGGCCGGCAGTGGCACACCGATGGCCGGCAGGGCTTCATCAGTGGCCGGTAGGAACAAAGCCATGGCCGACAGTGCCATGCCATGGCCGGCAGTGCACCAGGAGGGCCACTCTGAAAGGACCAAATCAGGGTCCAAAAATGAGGCAGAAAGGATACAAGGTCCGAGAAACTCGAACCGGTGACGTTCCGCCGCGACAGTCGAGTGCTGGGCGAGCAGTCGAACCAGTTGTTGGGTGTACCTACAAGCACAACCAAGTCTTGAGGACGGTCAAAAATGGGGTGTCTACAGTGGTGTGAACAAATAGGCGCACCTGTTGTTTTTAATCGAGGGTACAATCCTAACGCGTCATATGTGAGACGAGGCAAGGTGGTGTGAACAAACAGGTGCACCTACTGTTTTTAACCGAAGGTACAATCCTCATGCATCACATGCAAGTGGAGGAAAGGAGGTGTGAACACCGGGCGCACCCGATGTTTTTAACCGAATGTACAATCCTAACGCGTCACACGCGAGATGAGGCAAGGTGGTGTGAACAAATAGACGCACCTGCTATTTTTAACCGAAGGTACAATCCTTACATGTCACACATGAGAGGAAGAAAGGTGGTGTGAACACCGGGCGCACCCGATGTTTTTAACCGAAGGTATAATCCTAACGCGCCACACACGAAAGGAGGCAAGGTGGTGTGAACACCGGGCGCACCTGATGTTTTTAACCGAAGGTACAATCCTAACGTGCCACACGTGAGAGGAGGCAAGGTGGTGTGAACAAACAGGTGCACCTGCTATTTTTAACCGAAGGTACAATCCTCACATGTCACACGAAAGAGAAGGAAATGTGGTGTGAAACACCTGGTGCACCCGATGTTTTTAATTGAAGGTACAATCCTAACGTGTCACACGCGATAGGAGGCAAGGTGGTGTGAACACTGGGGGCACCTGATTTTTTGCCGAGGTAAACAATCCTCACGCGTCACACACGAGAGGAGGAAAGGTGGTGTGAACAAACAGGAGCACCTACTGTTTTTAACTAAAGGGACAATCCTAACGCATCACACGTGAGAGGAGGAAATGTGAAACAAATCACACAAGTAGGAATCAAAACAAACAAAGTAGTGGGAAAGCTAATTTACCAATGTGTTGAAACAATAAACGCAATATACCGCGCTTAAATGTGGTTGTGAAACAGATGATGATTATACTGTGGCACGAAGGATTTCAACTGGAACTCCTCTGAATGAAGCGTACATAGTCTCGGGTTTCAACTGGAACTCCTCTCAATGACCCGTACATACAATATCGTCTGGTTAGAGAACATAATAACAGGAGGAACTACGATTTTAGACAAAGGAAATTATAAACTACGCAGAATAGTTTACACAAATTAAAAGTTTTGAACAAATGAGTTTAAACAAGTAAACTTTAAAGAAATCAAATCAAGAATCAAACACAAAGGCACGCATATAATTAGAAATCCTTTCCTTTATTTTTATAATTCCTTTTTACTCTCTTATTATTCATCATCTCATTCATTCTCTCTCTTATCTTTGTTTTTTTTTCCTTTCTTCTTTCTTTTTCTTCTTCTTCTTCTTCTTCTTTTTTTTTTTTTTTGTTTTTTGTTTTTTTTTTTTTTTGCCTTTCTTTCTTTTCTTTTCATTCACTATTTTTTGTTTTTTGTTTTTTTGAACCCTCTTATTTTCAACTCCATAAAACAAGAAATAAATAAGAAAAAGGAAGAGAAAGAGGGAAAGAACAAAACTGTACTGTCTTGTCCTCGCAACTTATGTGTTTAAAACAAATCCAAACCCTATTTTCTAACACCTTCTTGCCTGAAATCACTTCATCTCTCTCTTTAGCTTTCCTCTTTTCCTTGCATTTCCCAACAAACCTCGCCACTTTTTCTTCGAAACCCTTCATCTTCTCTACATTTTGAACCAATTAGATTTTGATTCGGCCAAGTCTTTGGGTTTCTCATTGTTTTTGTTTGTTTCTCACGAGTTTTCTTGGTTTTTTGGAAACTCTCTCTCGTGTTTTCACTTTCCCCTCTCATTTTCTCTCTCCTAGGGTTTAGCCCCTCACATTTTCTCACTTTCTCTTCATTTCCCCCATTCTTCTCCATGGCTAGTGACAAAGTTCCCATTCCAGACCCCACCATTGGTATTGGGGCTGATCTAGGTGCAAATATGGAGGTTGAGGATGCTCCTGCATTGCCTTCACTCCATGATCGACCATTTGACGTGGCCACATACCAACTACGCACAAGTGGTCTACCCCCGAGTGGGATTTTGAGATTTGAGGGCCTCATTCTTGGGATAGACGAGGATGTCTTGCTACGAGAGCCGCAGAGCACTTGTCTGCCGATGCCTCCACGGTAAGCAACTTCCCTTTCTTTTGATGTATTGTTGAAACTCACAAGTAGACCACTAGTTAAATGCCCATATATTTCCCATTTACAGGTGATAGCCAGGAGGATTGGTAGATACGGATCCATATCCAGGCCCCGACGCTGGTATGAGAGATTGCCCTAGAAGGTCCACGTACTAGTTGACATAGCTGGCTTTAGACCCTTCTGCTTAAGGCTTATACAGATGAGAGCCGAGTCACTATTGTACGGGGCGCTGGTTGAGAGATGGTGAGACCTCACAGACTTATTCCACTTCTCATCGATCGGGGAGATGACTTTGACTGCGTACGACTTCGCGATACACACCGGCTTGCAGGTTAGAGTTGGCGGTTCGATCCTGTATGATCCTGATATGACGCAGTGGAGAGCTGCATAGCATCAGCTTCTTGGAGCGATCCCAGACACCACCAGCCATGGGATGGTGAGGTACAGCTGGTTCTTCGAGTACTTATCTGACTTTCAGCCCACCACTCCAGATGAGGTTGCCCAATACACCCGCGGCTTCCTTATGTATCTACTCGATACTACCCTGTTTGCAAACAGGGAAAATACCATGGGGTTATTTTTTCTGGGGACACTGGTGCACCTCCCTCAAGTGGCAGAGTACGATTGGGGTAACGCTGGTCTAACCACCCTATACTGCTATATGAGCTCCGTCTCCCGCCGCAAGGCAAATTCACTCGGCAGCTATTCGAGAGTCTGGGAGGTATACCTCACACTTATCTTTTCTGTTCATTCTGTTCATTTTGCATTTTCTGCTCATTTACATTTCATTTCTGCTTATTTACTTCATCCATCTTTTCTGTTTGCAACTCTGGGTTTATACCTACTTCACCTCTCTGGCTCCGGTCCCGGTGAGGCCGATAGAGTTGTTAGTACTCTGCTCAGGGTACTACAACTCCCGATTTGAGCACTGCCGTTGTATAGATCGAGATTTCCCTTATTTTCGCTGTTTCATTGACACGATCACGGCGGACCAGGTAGCAAAATACCAACCTTTAACTGTTACATACTATGAGCATATTACACTGTTTCCCACACTATATGGTCATTCTCATACTGTTGCATCTGTACTATATTGCCATTCTCATACTGTTGTATCTGTACTATATTGTCATTCTCATACCATACTGATATCTGACACTGATTTCTGACATTGCACTAATTTCTGACACTGCACTGCCATTCTCATACTGCATTGATATCTGACACTGCTTTCATAGGTTGATTGGCATCCTTGAGCGGGCATTCCCCGGGTGTCGAGGACGGCCTACGCCGCTGCATGGCATGCCTCCACCATACAAATTCTTTTCGAGGGCGCCTTTGGTCGGGTGTTTTACCTGGGGGAGAGGTTCATCGGCCAGATGCAGGGCGTTGCTGACCCTGACATCCCACATCCCCCTCATCCGATTATGAGGGTAGTTGATGAGCTGCAGGATGGTCCTCAGATCGACCTCCTAACGTTAGGCGAGGACGATGATCATGATCATGAGCCTGGCGACTTCACTACCTTCTTACATACCCGGGTGATGATGCCTCTTACCCCAGGTGTGGCTCGAGCTGTATCGGAGGTTGCTACTGCTGCTGCTGCGGCTGGTGATGCGCCCACTGGAGGTGCCCCTACCGTTGCTCCCATTTATGGATTTCCTATGATCCCTACTGAGATCATGTACATGTGTCCGGATGGAGTGATCGAGCAGATCCCACTTGAGCACATCGAGGAGAGGGACCGCAAGCTAGTGTTTGCTCTTGGCATCGAGTAGGTACACATTCCTTTATGCTTCTACTTACTACACTTTATCTTGTTTTCTACCATTTTCATTTATTGTTCTCTATTAATTCTGTCTGCCTTTCTCAAATTCTATTCCTTTTAGGTACCCCGGGCATATATTGATGACCTCCTTTGTATGATCGACCGATTGCTCCTCATGGTACGAAGAAGGCAGACCGCCTTAGTCACCCATGTGATCGAGGTACATACTATCTGTAGTTTACTATTGTTACCATACTGTACCTTTTGTTAGTTCACACTGATACCTGTCTTGTTTTCAGCTTGAGCCAACGCTAGCAGTGCCTGCAGGACCTTCTGCAGCCAGTAGACAGAGACGGGGCCCAGTGAGGGGCCGAGGTGGAGCCGATCGAGGCAGCGCTCACCTTTCGAGGAGTCTTTTGATGGGTCTACGACCCTTGAGGATGAGGGAGATGAGGTTGACTTGCAGTCCAGCAGCCCTATTGATGACAGTGATACACATCCTCCACAGCCGAGGAGGAAGAGGGCGAGGATGGGCTATTGATGAGGATGATGATTTTTATTTATTTTTTTTTTTTTTTTTTTTTTTTTTTTTTGTAGTTAAAGACTAGATTCAGATAGACCCTTTCATTTTTGTTTGAAAGATTTTCTTTTGTTTTATGGCTTTGTAAAACAATGATCGAGGTTGGACCCACCAGTTATAAAGACAATTTTTTGTTGAATGCTTTCCTTGCACAATGTGATGAATGGTATTTGTATGTGATGAATGGCGTAATCCTTGCATGATAACTTTACATAAGACTTGCTCATGCATTCATTTGAATCGGTTAACTACCCATAATCGGAAAAAAATTGTGAAATACAACTCGATAACAAGAAAATGAAATAAAAACAACTCGAAAATACTAAAAAACACTTGGTACAAATAAAATAAGACTCAAAATACAACTGTGGCTTGTCAAGGCAAAGGTTGGCCTTTCCTGCAACTACACTGCTCTGAGCCATCACTTAGACCTGGTCGGGCCTAAATATGCACGACTGGGCTTCAATGAGGTACGGTCAGGCCTCAATGTGAGGTCTGTCAGTGCTGCCCAGTGTAGACACCCCATTTTTGACCGACCTCAAGACTTAGACGTCATCGTTTGTCCACCCGATGATTGTGCTTGTTTGTGCTCATTTTGAGTACCCGAAGTTCTCGGCGAAACACCTTGTCTTTGAGCCTCTAAAACCTCTTTGTTTTCTGCTTGTTTTTGAACCAAACCTTGGTGCCTCTTGCCTGGAGGAGGGAAGGGCCTTGCCTGCCACTTTTGGCACTTGTCGGCCACTTGAAGTGGTCGGTCGGCTAAGGGAGGTGGCCGACGGCCATTTTTCTCATTTTTTAGATATTTTCTTTGCCAGCTGTGCTAGCTGTTGATCACTGAATGCCATCTCCATACACGTGTATGAAGGGATGAATGCAAGCTTTTGGCTTCCATTTCTATATAAGGGGAGGTCTCCCCTCCATTTGAGAGGTTAGAAAATTTTGTGAGCAAATTTTCTCTCTCTCTCTCTCTAGAATCCTCTCTCTCTCCCTATTTTGTGCTTGAAAGTGAGAATTCTCTATATATTTGCATACAACCCCTTGACCAAATACCTTCATCTTGGAGCTGAGGTTCTTGGAGGCCTTGTTTGAGCTTCTAAGGTTGGTTGTAGCTCAGAATTGTTGATGTTTGTTGCTGTGCTTCAGAGGTATAAGACTTTACCTTGTAAGCTTTGTTCTAGTTGCTTGCTTTGCCATCTTTTTACACTATTTTTGGCCTGGTTTTCAACTACAAAAAACTCTGATTTTAGGCCTTAACATGTTGGTTTGAGCCTATTTTGTGTTAGGGGATTATCTCTCCCTTTTATTCCTTAGCTTGTGAGCTTCTTGCATCATCTTTTAACATACTAGAGTCAAACATTTTGGCCCTTTAAACCATTGAATTCCAGGGGAATTTCAGTGGTAAAAACTTGGTTTTGAGGTCCAAAATAGGAGGGGGTGGCCTCCCCTCCTTGTGACTTGATCTCAGCATGTTTTAGGGTCTGATTTGGCATGCTTTAGCTCTGTTTTGAGTTGTCTTGATCATATGAGCCATGTGTTGCATAGCTATAGTGCAAATGCCTTCACTAGCTTAGTGATTTAAGGCCTCTAACATGTTGTGCATGTGTTGCTTGCATGTTGTAGCATTATTTTACATGTAATTTCAGTGCATATAGCTCTGTCACACTCTCACATATTTCACTCTTTCATTGCTTTTGAGAGTTATGCTTTGAGCCTTGTTTGCGAGCTAACTAATGAGCACATTTTTCTTGCCTTCTATGCCTCAATCTCAGCATGTTTTAGCCACTGTTTTGGCATGTTTTAGCTTTGTTTTGAGCTGGTTTGGTCATTTGAGCTTGATATTGCATGCCTTTAGTGTAGTGCTCTTCACTAGTTTATTGCTTTTGGCTTCTTAACATGTTGTATATAAGTTGTTTGCATGTTGTAGCATTATTTTTCATGGCATTTCAGCATTGAAAATTCTGCAACCTCCCTCTATTCTTCACTTTTTGTTTTGCTTTGAAAGTGGCCTTGTGCCCCTTGTTGGCTTGATTGTGAACTTGAGGCCCTCATGCCTAATGGTTTTAATCCTCTCTTGAGGGTTTCTCCTAACCAACAACATGAGGCCTCTTTCATGCTCAAGGCACTTGTGGCTTAGGCCATCATTCCAATTAGAGGACTTTCACATTGGACTTAATTGGTTAAAGGACTAATCGGTAATGTAAAATGTGTAAACAAAATGAATCAAGCAAAACTTGAGCAAGATAAGCATCTTTGTGTTGCATTGCATGTGTTTGGATCGGACGTTAATCCAAACACAAGAAATATGGGACGTTTCATACTCAAAGTGATGAAACGTGTCACGTTTCTTGGTCGCCGTCACCCTTGATCATGCATGATAGGGTGGTGGCCCGTTGAGTCTTATTTGTGCATTCATTAAGCTTGTACAGGCTTGACTCTTTGGCCGTCATGCATTGAAAGTGCTTGATTGGTGGCTTGAGAGCCAAGTGCCATACTCATTTGAGCTTGAGAAATGATAAGGAGTGTGGCAGTACACACATTCCTTGGAAAATGCATTGTTTTGCCTCTGTTGCTCTCTATTGCAGCAAAAACAGAAGTCTAGAAAAAGTAGTGGCCAACCGGCCACTTGAAGTAGCTGACCGGCCACTTAAACTAGCCGACCGGCCAGTTAAAGTGGCCGACAGCCACCTTCTATGGCCGACCGGCCACCAATCAGTTTTTGTGTAAAAGTGTTCCTGCTTTGGAGCAAAGGTAGTCTAGAGGCTGGTACAGTGTTTAGAGATCAAGACGAGTGCAAACAGAGGCAACCGATGGCAAGGCGATAGATTTTCGGGAGGAAGCTAACCGAGCATGCATGTCTCCCTCGCTCGCGAGGCCACTTTATTGCTTTATTAGTTAGGTGTAGCTAATTAATACATGTGTTGTAATTAATTAGTTTAATCTGTTTTGTAATATTTTAATTAGCTTAGCATAGCTAGTTATTCAATTGTGTTGTAATAATTAATTAGCTAGAATAGTTAATTAGTTTCGTTTTGTAATAATTAGCTTAGCTTATTCATTCGGACCCTCCTTCGAGAGGGCATAATGTTGTAATAAGCGTGCGTGCGTGCGTGTGCATGTCTTCCAACCCCACTTCTTTCTTCCTTTTATTTAACCGCTTTCGATGGTTAGTTTAGGGTCATATTTCGATTAGCATACCTTATGCTTGCATGTTTGCATCATTCATTTGTCTTGCATGCACTGGGCTCGGCACATTATTCAAACTGCATCGCAATTTCAATACTTATTTGAATAACGTGTTTCGAAGCATGTTATCAAATCGTTGCATTCATATGCCATCTTAGATAGCTAAGCCTATTTAGTTGCATTATTGCATGTGTTGCATTAGGCATTTTAGCATAGTTAGGATCATGCATATTTCTAACTAGCTTTTGTTTTGGCTTGGAGTACACTGCAAGTTTTACGCTTTAGCATGCTTGCATGAGTGTGAGTGATGCCATGATAGCGTGCTTGCCATGAGGCTATGTGCTTACTTGCTAAACTGCATGAATGCCTGTGGATGAAGGCTTTGTTGCTTGAATTGGAACCATTTGATGATTGTGAGTTTTAAGCCCACTTTGCAAAGTGGCAAATCATGTTGTTTTATGCCCACTTGAGACGGCAAATCCGCATTTTAGCCCACTTGCGAGTGGCACCTTCAAACCATTTTCGAAAGCAAACATGAGTTGTTTTGTTCCAATTCTCACCACTTAGTCTATATTTGTATGTGTGCGTCACATAGTAATGTTAGCTAATAATCGGAATACGAACACATGAGGTTTATAAAATAACATATCATGCTTAGTAGAGGCCGATCCTTTGATCAGCCGAGCGGGGGTACTCATTTCATGACCTTCCCCTCTTGTATCCAAGTTTCCTAGTCGAGGCAACTTTGGTCATGACGGACACGTGGCCTTTGAGACGAGTTAGAGTTTCCTAAATTTTTCAAAAAATTAAAATATTTAGGTGGCGACTCTGTAATCTGGAAAAGCAGTCTAGTTTTGGCATTATTTGATTTAAAATCGATTTTCCAAAAATGATTTGCTAGATTGGACTCTTTGGTGTTTATCAGCCTCATATTGCACTTTGTGAGATTAGATTCAGAACTGTGACAGGAGTCCGAACTGTAGGACCAATTCGAGGCTCTCCGAAAAGGGGGACGCGCGAAGAAAGTCGAGTCTACAATTTCTAGCGACTCTGTTGGGGATTTAGAGAACTTGACTCGATTTCATGATATGTTGTTTTATCTACATTTGTGTGTTTCTTTGCATTGTATTTGCATAGGTGCGCCTAAGTCTCAGTGTTTGCCATCTGCTATTGCTGAACAGTGTGCCGAAGGCTCGCTTGGAAAAGCTTGCCATAAGGCTGACCGGTTACGGGCTCTGCCATGATGAGAACACAAACCTCGGATCTGGACTACCGCTGTACTGTTTGATCATCCTTTCACTTCTCGGTGTTAGGAGCGAGAGGTATATTAGGTGGTTTTGCTGAGGCACCGTTTTGACCAATTGACCTAGTTGCATATTGGAAGCCTTAGAGACTGTTCCAAAGTAGGACAGGTTGCTCACCCGAATGCAGGATTGTTTGAAACCGCATGTGTGCGTAGTGAACCCTTAGTTCCTGACGAAACTAGGACAGGGAAACCCTACCTCACCATAGGGGTGTTTTGGCTCTCACTTGCTTGATATGTGCTGTTAGGGTGTGTCTCTACAGGAATGTATGTATCAGTTGTAAGTCTGGGCATTAGTTTGAGGGAATCAGTTTTGAGGCAGAAATTTGGGGGTAGAAATCAGTGTTTGACTACAGATTGTCCAACTTATGATTTCAACTGTGTGTTGTCTCTATCTAGCTGTATGTTTGCTGATTGTTGCTTCCTTTTTGCTTTATTTTTTTCTTTTTGCAAGGTAGTATTTCACAATTGCTTCCGACGAGGCAGATACCCCCCGAGCACTCTGACCCAGAGTCAGGAGGATTTACTGATCTGAGGATCTTATTGGAGGACAACCAGTGTTTGCTTCACTACCCCCAGTTACGAGACGGAGGACAGTCAGGCATAGGTCACCGGTTCAACAGTCGCCAATTCAGTGGTCACTATTTGCTTCACCTGTTCGTAGTCGGGCCCAGTTTTCTGCTTTCACCTCAGAAAGAGAGTGTACACCAATTCTGATAGATCAGCACCCCTCAGTCAGTATGGAGGATATGATGCATCAACTTCAATAGACTATCGAGGCCATGCAGCAGGACGCTGCTCACCAAGTAGAAGTTATCGCTCGCCAAACAGAGGTTGTAGCCCAGTAGGCTGATGTGATTGCTAGGCTTCAACAGCAACAACAACCACAACAAGTGACAACTTTTGCTTCGCACCCACCCCCACCTAGGGTTCCGATACCCGGGGATACTACTAATGTCCAGGAGAATACGGACATTCCAGCAAGGCCAGTCCCACTTCAGACTTCCAAAGCACCGGCCTACCCAACAGACACACCGTTCGAGTTTGAGGTCGATCCTACTGCCTTGAAAGTGAGCAAGCCTGAGAAGCTTTTCAAACGAGCACAGGAAGTCAACTCGATCCCAAATATAGAGGACGGCTACACAGATTTGGCGGTGATATTGCCGGATAGATTTAAAATGCCTCACATAGACCGCTTCGACGGTTCAGGTGATCCCATGGTCCATTTGAGGCTATTTTTAGATATTTTGTGGCTGATGGGCCTAACTAGACTGCAAAAGCTATCCCTCTTTGGTCGGACCCTGTCGGGTATTGCGGCCATCTGGTATGCTAAACTAGAGGATTCAGTGAAGAGGAGCTGGAAAGAGATGGCCGAGGCCTTCATTGTCCAATATTCTTATAACACTCAAATCGAGGTCACAACTCATGATCTTGAGGCAACTAGGCAAGAGCCGAAGGAGGGTTTCTCTGACTTCGTCACTCGGTGGAGGGCCAAGGCCTCCATGATGACAACTCGACCAGCAGAAAAGGACCAGATAAGAATGGTCGTTCATAATCTGCAACCGAAGCTGCTGCAGAAGATGATTGTCTTACCCCTAACTACATTTGCTGATCTTCATGAGATAGGGGTACAGATAGAGGATGCGATGAAACAAGGTCTGATTGACCATTGAAAGGAGCAACCCAAGAGGGCGTTTACACGCAATTCAAATGCAGCTACGAGTAGCAATGCAGCTGCGAGGACCTTTGACGTTGGTATGGTCACCACCACACCAAAAACAGCCACACCCTTTACCGGCACATCTGGAGCCACCTCACAACCTGCAAAGTACCCGCCATGAGACCAGAGGGTTTTCACTACACTCTACATGTCTCTGTCTGCGGCCTTGAGGGTCCTGATTAGAAAAGGGCATCTGAAGCCCCTAGAACTGCGTCCATTGCCTAATTCCCTCCCTCCTACACACAATCCAGCCAAGTATTGTGCCTTCCACCAGCAGCATGGTCATTACACCGACCTATGCTTTAGACTCCATCATGAGATTCAGGATCTCATTGACAACAAAATGATAGCGCCTCCTGAAAAGCCTAACGTCACTACAAATCCTCTCCCACCACATAACTAACCCTCTCCACCCAGGCAAGTAAACCTTATCCAAACAATGGCTGTCCCATACGACCCCAGTATATATATCACTCCCTCCCACCTGTCTAAGTCGGCGTTGTTCATCCCAGAAAGCACAGACTTGTTCATGATGAGCGCGCTCGTATCTCAACCCAAACCCATGGTAGTGGCTATGGTAGAAGAAGGCATGCCAGAGGGCTCTGTGAGCTAAATTGAGGAAGAGTACAACAGTTGCCGCTTTATTGTGCCAGCTGATTAGGCCCGGCCGAGAGTGGAATTGCCGAAGGGGATGGAGGTTAATGTAGTCCGGGAGGACGGGCCAAGCCAGGGGCTGGATGACTTAGCTGAACTTGAGGAGGATATTGCTAATCTGCAGTTCTTTGATGAACAGGATCCGGGGGATGTGCGTATCAATTGGTTTGACCTGAATGGATCAACGGATAATATAAGGTGGCTTAGTTGTGATAACCCTGCTTCGTATTATGCTAATTAATCTTAATTGCGTATGTGATTATGTGTTTGATATGAATATATGTGGTTTTGAATTTCTATCTATTCACCGTAGGAATATCTGTTCAACTTACTGTTATAAACTAAAAATTGAAGGCCCTATTGGCCGCAGAAACCGAAATTGGCTACGCCAATGTGATTGGCGTAATTTTTAGAGCCTACGGTGAAATTTAATTGAAAATTTATTCGGATCAAATTAAATAGATTAAATTGATGGTGTAATGCTCAATTATTTAATATTAATGAAATGTGTTTGAGAGGAGCTTATATAAAGGGCCAATTACACTCTCATTTTGTTTTTTTGAGGCTCAAATCAGATTTTATACCTTAGGGAGAGAGTGAGGCCGACTTAGAGAGAGAGAGAGAGAGAGAGAGAGAGAGCTCAAATTGAAGGTTGATCAAGACGCATGAGGATCTTGAAGATACACTCAAGATTTAACTAGAATTTGTGAAGATTAAGGCTCCCAGGTGAGTAAATTCATGGATTTGAGCTTGTGATTTTGTTAATTCAAGATCAAATGGTGATCAAGAACATGAATTGAATTGATTATGATGAAAATGAGTTGGTTTTGATAAATTGGAAGTTAATATACACATGCATGTAGGAAATTGCCATGAATTTGTATGTTTGAGCTTGAAAGACATGATCCATGTTGAATCTTTGATTGAAGTTCATGCTTTTGATCATCTCTTCATCATTTAAATTGAGAATGAGAGCTATATCTCACATGCATGTACAATTCATAAGAGTATGAGTTTTGAATACATGAAATTGTTATGTTGGAAATAAGTTTGGTGCAATTTGGGACATGCATGTGATTAATTCATGAAATTGAGCTTCATAATGTAATGAATTTAGTGTTGGATCATGTTAGTAAATGTATATGAGTGATAGTCTGACACAAATGATAGTCTGACATATGAATGATTGGGCCAAAGGCCGTCTGACATGAATGATAGTCTGACACAAACGATAATCTGACATATGAATGATTGGGCCAAAGGCCGTCTGACATGAATGATAGTTTGGTATGAACAATTGGGCCGAAGGCCATCGGATCTGAACGATTGGGCCAAAGACCGTCGGATACGAACGATTAGGCCAAAAGGCCGTTAAACATGAATTGGGCCCAAGGCCGTCTGATGTAACTGTTTCAAAGATTGTTCATGTATCTTCCTTATTTGATATTATTCACTGGGCTTTCGCTTACGCTCATTCATGTCTATGTAGGTGAGCCAAGGGACGTCCAAACCCAGCCTCGGTGAAATGCGTGAGAAACAGTCAAGGTTTTTGGAGAGTCAGCCCAAATGTCTCACGCACGAGACTTGTCTTCGCCTCTTTTGTTCTTTTGATATAGTTTTGTTATGTTGGCGAAAACATCGGATTACTTTTGTATATAAACTTTGGGTTTGACTAACTTAGACTTAATGATCCTGTATGTACAGAACTTTGTGTTATTACTTAATTTGACGTGAGTTATTAACATGTATGCATATGGATTGTTGTGATGCGCCATGTATGCACAGCTCTATGGACAATTTGTAAGTTTGCTTCCGTTTGGCCCCTTTACTCTGATGAGTTGCGTCTGGTTTGGTTTGAGGCCGTAGGTAATCCCTTGATTATTGGCTGGTTATGTCTTTAACTCATAGGGGCAGGTTCGGGTCATGACAGAGTGGTATCAGAGCACGAGTTAATAACTCATACACTTGTCCAAATGAGCAATAAACGTCTTGAAAAGATCTAGGATGCATTCATGTGATAAGTATGAATTTGAAAGCATCGAGAAGATGCTTAAATGTTTTAATGTGAACGATTATGTGTTATAAGTTGGTGATTTGCTTGCATTGCAAATTATTTGAATATGTATGCTCTTTAGTATATGCATACCTGTGAATCTTTTGTATAAAGTATAATGCAAGTCTAATCAGATGGTGAGAACAAGAGGTGATGAGATAGAGGAGTCTTCTACTGCCAGAATGGATAGAATGGAAAGATTGATCCAGGAAATAGCAGAGACATTGAGGCAACAACAACAGTGGCAACAACCACAACCGCCACCTCCGGCACCACCCGTGCCAGACTTACAGAATGATGACCAGATAATAGCTCTCACTAAAGAGTTTAAGAAAAGGAAACCGCAACAGTTTTATAAGGGATTAGATCCATTAAAAGCCGAAGTATGGGTTCTCGGCATCGAAAAGCTATTTGAAGTGTTCCCTTGTTCGGAGACACAGAAAGTGCTTCTAGCCACCTTTATGCTAGAAGACGAAGCAAGAAGATGGTGGATGTTAATGCGTGAAAGTTATAAAGATGTTAACTGGGAAAAATTCCTAGAAGTCTTCTATGATAAATACTTCCCTCAGTGTGTCCGTGACAGGAAAGTATCAGAGTTCATGGAACTTAAACAAGACAGCATGATAGTGGCTGAGTATGAGGCCAAATTCACTGAGTTGGCCAGGTTTGCACCACATGTGATCGATACCGACTACAAGAAAGTGAGACATTTTAAAGGTGGGCTTCAAAGTGATATTCTATAAAGGGTAAATGTCCTGAAGCTGGAAACCTATATTGGGGTGCTAGATCAGACCATAATGTCAGAAGCTAACATAGCTCGACAGACTAAACCAACGACAGACTGGAAAGGTAGTAAGAGACAAGGCTTCTTTTCGAAGAGGAAATTTTTGAAGAAGCAGAATACGGGCTCCTCGAGTACTTCTAATTCTTCCCGAGATACATCCCCAATGTGTAATATTTGTAGTAAAAGGAATCGTGGGGTTTGTTACCGTGTGTCAGGAGCTTGTTTTAAATGTGGTAAACAAGGGCATATGGCCAGAGATTGTAATTAGAACAGTGGAAAATTAGCTGCTAGCTCAACGGCATCAATTCCAAAATCGAGAAATACTATGAGATCTACTACCACTGGAGATACAGTGAGGCAAGGGAGAGTTTTTGCGCTTATTCCGGGCGATACAAGGAATGCTAACGCAGTTGTCTCAAGTACTATTTCTATATGTAATCAGGATACTTTTGCGTTAATTGATTTCGGATCAACACACTCTTTCGTAACATGTGCATTTGCATCTAGACTGAGTAGACCTCTAGAATTATTGCCATATCTGTTATGTGTATCTGCTCCATCTAAGGAATCTGTATTGTGTTAATCTATATATCGTTTTCGTGACATGCGAATTGGGAATGCTATTTTGTATGTGGATTTAATGCCCTTAAACTTTAGGCACTTTGATATAATTCTGGGCATGGACTGGTTAACTAAATATTGTGCCACCATTGACTGTATGATAAAACGGGTTGTGTTTAGACCACCAGAATAGGAAGAAATTGTGTTTGTGGGTAACGGGGTAGTACCTCCACCTTATTTAATATCTGCAATGAAGGCATGTAAACTGATCAGGAAAGGGTGCCAGGGTTATTTGTGTTATGTGTTGTCTGAACAATCTGTGAATGTTGAATTGAACAGTATCCCTATTGTTAGAGAATTTGCAGATGTGTTTCCAAATGAATTACCAGGGGAATTAGTGGACAGGGAGATAGAGTTTACTATTGAAATTATGCCAGGCACCCAGCCTATTTCTAAAACTCCCTACAGAATGGTTACTGCTGAAATGAAAGAACTGAAAGAACAGTTGCAAGACCTGCTTGACAAAGGGTTTATTTGCCCTAGTACTTCACCGTAGGGTGCACCAGTGTTGTTTGTGAAAGAAAAAAGATAGAACCTTGCGTTTGTGTATCGACTATCGAGAACTGAACAAGGTAACAATAAAGAATAAATATCCCCTACCCTGTATTGATGACCTGTTTGACCAGTTGTAGGGATCACAAGTGTTTTCCAAAATTGATTTGAGATCCGGGTACCACCAGTTGAAAGTAAAGGCAAAAGATGTTGAGAAAATCGCATTCAGAACGAGGTATGGTCATTTTGAATTTCTTGTTATGCCATTTGGAGTGACTAATGCTCCGGCAGCGTTTATGGACTTAATGAACCGAATTTTTAAAACCTACCTTGATGAATTTGTTGTGGTTTTTATTGATGACATTTTGATATACTCCAAGAATAGACTTGAACATGAACATCATTTGAGAACTGTCCTGCAAACACTTAGAGAAAAGAAATTATTTGCTAAACTAAAGAAGTGTGAGTTTTGGTTGGATGAGGTTATTTTCGTAGGGCATGTTATCAACAAAGAGGGGATTTCAATGGACCCACAGAAAATAGAAGCAATTGTGAATTGGCTTACATCGACAAATGTAACAGAGGTCTGCAGTTTCATGGGCTTAGCCGAGTATTATAGGAGGTTTGTGAAAGACTTTTCGAAAATAGCTGTGCCTCTTACCCAACTGACACGCAAGGGGCAACCATTTGAACAGAATGACGAAAGGGAAACTACCTTTTAGGAACTAAAAACGAGATTGACTACTGCACCAGTATTGACATTGCCATCAGGTACAGAAAACTTTGTGATTTTCAGTGATGCATCTTATAAAGGTTTGGGTTGTGTGTTAATGCAGAATGGGCGAGTGATTGCTTATGCCTCCCGACAGTTGAGACCACACAAGAAAAACTACCCAACGTATGATTTAGAATTGGCCACAGTTGTTTTTGCTTTGAAAATCTAGCTGCACTATTTGTATGGGGCAAAATGTGAAGTCTACACAGATCACAAGAGCCTGAAATACTTCTTTACATAGAAAGAACTAAATATGCGGCAGAGGAGATGGCTTGAACTGATAAAGGATTATGATCTTGAAATCCAATATCACCCCGGGAAAGCTAATACAGTTGCTGATGCCCTAAGCAGAAAGTCGATGGGGAGCATGGCTTGTTTGCTTCCTGAATAGAGAGAGATCTTGCAAGATTTTGAGAAGTCTGAAATTGAAGTGATATTGTGTGAACAGGGTGGATTGATAGCTGCTATTTCAGCCGAACCGGCAATCATTGATGAGATTAAACAGAAACAAAAAGAGGATGAATTCCTCAAGAAAATGATTGATGAATTTGAGACAAGTCCGAAAGTAGAGTTCAGTATTGAAGGCGAAGTGTTGAGATTTCGAAACCGAATGTGTATTCCAAATATTCTGGAACTAAAGAAAAGGGTTTTAGATGAAGCCCATAAATCAGTGTTTGCTATGCATCCAGGCAATAACAAAATGTGTCGGGATTTAAAACAAAGCTATTAGTGGCCTAAAATGAGAAAGAAATTGCAGAGTATGTGTAGACATCCCATTTTTGACCGTCCTCAAGACTTGGTTGTGCTTGTAGGTACATCCAACCACAAGTTCGATTGCTCGTTGGGTATTCGACTTTCGCGGTGGAACGTCACAGGTTTGAGCTTTCCAAATACCCTTTTTGCCCCATTTTTGGACCATGTGTTGGTCCTTCCAGCATAATTCTCATGGGCCCCTGCCGGCCACTGTTTGGCACTGCCGGCCATGAACTTTCCCCTGCTTGCTATTGATGATGCCTGCCGGCCATCAATAAGGCACTGCCGGCCACAACTGATGGCTGGCAGAACTCTTTGTCTCAGCAGATTTCACGCCAGATCTTTTGAGCCAGTTGGTTTTCACTCATCTCTCCTCCATACACATGTATGGAGGGATAAGCCTCTTTTCAAGCTTGTTGAACAAGCTTTACATTGCCTCTCTTCTATATAAGGAGAGGCTCCTCCTCCATTTCAGAGGTGGAGAATTTGGAGCTTTGAAAGATAGATATAGCTTTGTATCTATATCTCCTTGTTTCTTCATTTTTGTGCCTTAAAAGTGTAGTTTTGTCTCACTTTTGTACACAAACACACACTCAAACACCTTACTTGTGTTGCTGAGGCTTCTTGAGGTTGTTTTTGGTGTTCTTGGGCAGGTTTGAGCTCAAACACGTGGCTGGAGTTGTAGTGGTAAAGAAGGTCTTCAAGGGTGAGTCTTTAACCTTTAGATCCCCCATTTTTGCTTAAGCTTTTAGCCCTTCTTTCATATGTTTTTAAGCTTAACTCTTAACTAGAAAAAGTTCTATTTTTGCATGCTTGAGAAGTTTGTTTAAGGTCACTTTTTCGTTTGGGGTGATTTACCCCCCTCTTAGGCCTTTTTAGGCCTTGTTTTGAGCCATCTCTTTAGGCTCTTGTTGAATCCTTTGCATGACCTTTCCACCACTGAAATCTAGAGGATATTCAGTGGTAGAAAGGTGGTTTTGGTGTCCTAAATAGGAGAGGGTCATCCCCTCTCCTTGTATTTTGTTTACTTGCTTCATATGCCTCATGTTTGAGCATCTTTGTTAAGCTTTTGTTGGCCATATCTTAGCTTGCATTTGTGGTTATTTTGCTGAGGAATACCACTTTTTTTGCTTGGTTTGGTCACTCCATGCATGGTTAATACACTTGTAGTGTAAATCACACAAGCTAGCTTTGTATGCTTCATGAAGTAGCATGTCATTCTAGCTTTTTTTCTTTCTATTTCAGCATGTTTTTGGTGATGTTTTAGCATGCCATGACTCTGTTTTGGGTGGGTTTGTTGGCCCCTTGCATGCTCCATACAGTTGTAGTGTAATTCCATGAAATAGACTAACATGCATCATACTTTGACATGTCATTTTAGCATGCTTTTGGCTTAGCTCTGAGAAGATTTTGTTCATGTTTTACCATGGTTAAGGTCTGATTTTAGTTGTTTTGGCCATGCATGACTTGCTTTGTATAGCCATGGTTCAATCTAGTTTGTTAGCCTCGTGTATTGAGTTCACTAGCATGCATTACTTAGACTATTTTAACGATTTGGCATCATTTATTATGTGATTTCAGTCCATGTGTCATGGCCATGCACTTGCATTTATCACTCATTCAATGCGTTGGAGGGTTTCCTCCTTTATGCCTTAATATGAACCATTGTGTATGCCTTCATGCCTTAGCTTGCGAGCCATCATTTCAGTGCTTATTTGGGGTTATTTTGCCGTGATATAACTCTGATTTTTTCTGCTTAAGTCATTCCATGCTTGGTCTTAATAGGTTTAGTGTAATCCATCTTATTTGCCTTGTATACATCATGCCCTATACTCTCCATGCTCGCTTATTTTGGCTTCCTTCCATACATGTTTTAGTATCATTTTGGCATGTTCTTGGACTATTTTGGGTTGCCTTTGCCATAAGCTCCATGTTTCGCATAGTTGTAGTACAAGTGCTCTTGCTAGCTTCAAGCTTTGGGCACCATAGCATGCTTCATTTGCATCATGTATATGATTTGGCATCATTGATCATGTTATTTTAGAGCATTTAGCATTGCCATGTTCCCACTTCATTCATGCCTTGAATGCCTTTGAGTATTGTGCATTGTTGCCTCATTGTGGCCTAGCTTGTATGCTCGCATGCCTTGGTCTTTGAGTCCCCTATCTCAGCATGTTTAGGTTTTTGTTTTGACCTACTTGAGCTCTGTCCATGATTGGTTCATGCATATGTTCCATGTATTGCATGTCTCCTTTGTAGTCCTCTTTGCTAGCTTTAATGCTTAAGGATCATTGCATGCTTGGCATCATTTCTTACCTCATTTCAGTGCACTTAGTGTTGCTACACTTCCACTTTTGTCACTCTTTGAGCACTCTCAAGAGTTGTGCTCTTAGGCCTCTTTGATAGGCCATTGCATTATGCATGCTTGCATGTGCTTCATGTGCCTTAATTTTTATCACCAATGGCCACTGATTTGGGGCATGACTGAGGTCTACCCTTTTGGTTTAAATCCACTGAGTATGCTATGTATATTGCATTAAGTGTGCCATATTGTTCATTGCATGCAGTATGCCATCCTACATAGCATTGTGTATGTCTTGTAGTTCATTGCATTGAGTATGCCACCATGGCATTGTTCATGCTAATTGACATTCACATTGTGTATGCTAGTTGTTGCATGCATTAGCATTATGCATGCCATTAGCTTTGTTAAGTTAATCATATTACATTGCATTGAGTATGTCATGTAGTTGCATGTTTGCATGCTTAAGTCATATTGCATGTTTGCCATGCTTGTGTTGCATTGTTGTTTGGATTAAGTATTAATCCGAGCACGAGAAACGAGGGATGTTTCATACTTCAAGTGATGAAACGTGTCTCAATTTTCGGTCGCCGACGCTCTTGACGATGCATGATAGAGTTCTAGGCATTTATGTGTTTTTGTGCATTCATTTTACATTGAATTGCACAAGTTGGATCTTCGGCCATCATGCATCGAAATGCATGATTGATGGTCTTGGATCCGATTATGCCTCTCCCTTGATGTTTCGAGGTGATATGAAGTGGCATAGTGCGTACATATCCTTGGGAGACCCTCCATTTCCTCTGTTTTGTGCTCTGTTGCAGTTTGGTGTCACAGCACACCAGTGGCCGGCAGCCTCTCATCCTTGGCCGACACCCCCCTCATCGTTGGCCGGCAGTGTGCACTCTTGGCCGGCTGGGTGGTCGGTAGAAGCTCCTTCTGGCCGGCAGGCCACTGGTGCACTCCCCAACATGTTTTTGGTAAGATCCAGCAGCTAGTTCTCAAGGACACCCTGCAGACAGAGCCTCTAAAGAGCATTTGGAGAGCTTTCGGGACGGGAATCGAGCATGCATCTTCACTTTCTTCAAGGTAGAGCTGAGACAGCCTAGTTTATATATTTTAATGCTTTACTTGTTAGTTAGCTTTAATTTGTAATTTAATTAGTTAATTTGTTAATTAATTAAGTTTTGTAATAATTAGTTGTAGCTTGTTATTCATTCGATTATGTAATAATTAATTAGCTTGTTAGTTAGTTAATTAGTCGGTTTGTATTATTCATTCGGACCCTCCGTCGAGAGGGCGAATTTTGTAATAAGCGTGCGTGTGTGCGATGCATGTCTTCCAACCCCCATTTCTTTCTCCTTTTTACTTACCTGCTTTCGATGGTTAGTTTTAGGTCATTTTCAATTAGCATCCTTATGCTTTGTATGCGTGCATCCATTCATTTGTCTTGCATGCACCGGGCTCGGCGCATCATACTAACTGCATTGTATTTCAATACCAAGTTGAATACATGTATCAATTGTTGCATTTCATATGCCATCTTAGAATAGTCGAGCCTATTTTAGATGCATCTTCGCATGCGTTGCATTAGCCATCTTAACATGAACTAGGATCATGCATTAATTTCTAGCTAGTTCTTTGTTTTGGCTCGGAGTACACTATAAGTGTTTACGCTTTAGCATACTACATGTGTGTTATTGATCGCCATGTATAGCATGCTTGCCATGAGGCTAACTACTTATGTGATATAACTGCCTGAATGCCTGTGGGTGAAGGTTGGATTACTTGAATTGGAACAATTCATCAAATCCCCGATTTAGCCTACTTGCGAGTAGCAAACTTCAAATCATTTTCACAAACAAATATGCAATGTTTTGTTCCAAATTAGGCGATCTACTCTATACTTGTATGCTGTATGCATCACGTTGTAAGATTAGCTAATTAACTGGAATAAGAGCACATGTTTTTTCAAAAACAAGATATCATGCTTAGTAGCGGCCGATCTTTGATCGGGCAAGCGGGGGTGCTCATTACATGACCTTCCCCTCTCGTATCCAAGTTCCCGAGCTGAGGTAATTTTGGTGATGACAGACACGTGGCCTTAGGCACGAGTCAGGGTTTCCTAAATTTCCCCAATAAAATATTTAGGTGGCGACTCTGTATCTGGCAAAGCAGTCCATGTTTGGCACTTCTTTATAAAAATCAGTTTTCCAAAACGATTTGCCGGATTTGGAATCTTTGGTGATTTATCAGTCTTGCATTGCATTTTGCGAGATCAGATTAAGAACCGTGACATTGAGTCCAAACTGTAGTAGTAGCTTAGAACAAAATGAGATTCGCACCCACCTCGCGAGCGCGGATATCGGAGAGTTCCTGGGAGCGCGTCTACAGTATGTGTCCAAATGTCTTCAATGTCAGCAAGTAAAAGCTGAACATCAAAAACTAAGCGGTCTACTTCAACCTCTCCCTATTCCTGAATGGAAGTGGGAGCATGTGACTATGGATTTTGTTGTTGGTCTACCTCGGACTCCTCGAGGTATGGATTCTATTTGGGTTGTAGTTGATAGACTAACTAAATCTGCACATTTTCTACCTGTTAGAACTACATTTGATGCTTATAGACTGGTTACTATATATGTTGATGAGATTGTCCGTTTACACGGAGTCCGGTATCTATTGTGTTAGATAGAGATCCGAAATTTGTATCTAGATTGTGGAAGAGCTTGCAGAAAGCTATGGGGATAGAACTGAGGTTTAGTACTGCATTCCACTGACAGACAGATGGGCAATCAGAATAGACTATACAGACGTTAGAGCATATGCTGAGAATGTGTACCTTAGATTTTCATGGGAGTTGGGAAGACTATTTGCCATTAGCAGAATTTGCATACAATAACAACTTCCACTCCAGCATCGGTATGGCACCATACGAGGCTTTGTATGGTAGAAGGTGTAGATCACCAATTTGTTGGACAGAAGTCGGGGATAGAGCTTTACTTGGGCCTGAAATTGTGCAAGACACTTCTGAGAAAATCAAAGTGATCCAACAGAGGCTCAAAACAGCTCAGGACCGACAAAAGAATTATGCAGATGTTCGAAGAAGACCTCTCGAGTATGAGGTTGGTGACCATGTGTTTATCTGTATGACTCCAATGAAAGGCCAAGTAAGGTTTGGAAAGAAGGGTAAGTTGTCGCCCCGTTACATTGGGCCGTTTCAAATTCTGGAAAGGCTTGGTCCAGTTGCTTATTGAGTCGCTTTGCCACCGGGATTCGAACAAATCCATAATGTGTTTCATGTACCAATGTTGAGGGGTTATCTTCGGGATCCGTTTCATGTGAATGATTATCACCGGGTAGCTCTTGATGAAAATATGGAGTACGCCGAATGGCCGGAACGAATCATTGACCGGCAAGTGAAACAATTGAGAAGGAAGTCCATCCCAATAGTGAAAGTGGAATGGAAAGAACACTATGGGACGGATGTTACCTGGGAAAAAGAAGATGAAATGCGACTATGCTATCCACATTTGTTTCCTGACAAAAGTAAAATAAGTTTGGAGGACCAAACTTCCTAAAGGGGGGAAGACTGTGATAACCCTGCTCCGTATTATGCTAATTAATCTTAATTGCTTATGTGATTATGTGTTTGATATGAATATATGTGGTTTTGAATTTCTATCTATTCACCGTAGGAATATCTATTCAACTTACTGTTATAAACTGAAAATTGAAGGCCCTATCGGCCGCAGAAACCGAAATTGGCTACGCCATTGTGATTGGCGTAATTTTTAGAGCCTATGGTGAAATTTAATTGAAAATTTATTCGGATCAAAATAAATAGATTAAATTGATGGTGTAATGCTCAATTATTTAATATTAATGAAATGTGTTTGAGAGGAGCTTATATAAAGGGCCAATTACACTCTCATTTTGCTTTTTTCAGGCTCAAATCAGATTTTATACCTTAGGGAGAGAGTGAGGCCGGCTTAGAGAGAGAGAGAGAGAGCTCAAATTGAAGGTTGATCAAGAGGCTTGAGGATCTTGAAGATACACAAGATTTAACTAGAATTTGTGAAGATTAAGGCTCCTAGGTGAGTAAATTCATGGATTTGAGCTTGTGATTTTGTGAATTCAAGATCAAATGGTGATCAAGAACATGAATTGAATTGATTATGATGAAAATGAGTTGGTTTTGATAAATTGGAAGTCAATATACACATGCATGTAGGAAATTGCCATGAATTTGTATGTTTGAGCTTTAAAGAAATGATCCATGTTGAATCTTTGATTGAAGTTCATGCTTTTGATCATCTCTTCATCATTTAAATTGAGAATGAGAGCTATATCTCACATGCATGTACAATTCATAAGAGTATGAGTTTTGAATACATGAAATTGTTATGTCGGAAATAAGTTTGGTGTAATTTGGGACATGCATGTGATTAATTCATGAAATTGAGCTTCATAATGTAATGAATTTGGTGTTGGATCATGTTAGTAAATGTATATGTGAAGTTTGAGTCATAATATGCAAGATATGTTGATTTGAATGTAAGTTTGAAGCTCAAGAATAATTCTGGATTTTTCAAAATTTGGCATGTCCGCTCGAGCGGGGAAGGCGCCGCTCGAGCATGAAATACGAGCTCCCAGAATTTTTCCAAACATGGATGTCCGCTCGAGTGAGGATATTCACGCTCGAGTGGGGAGCCATGTAGTGTGACCTTCAGCTCGAGCGTCCGAATTCACGCTCGAGCATAAAAATGAGGCAACCAGTACTTTTGCAGACCATGAGGGTCCGCTTGAGCGGCGGAACCCACACTCGACTGGGGACCCCTGTTTTAGAAAATTTGTAAGGGTGTTTTGTGTTTCATTTTCTGTTCTCTTTCACTTATAAGTACTCTTAGGCATGCATTAAGCATTATGAATGAATTAAAAGAATAAGAAAGAAACCTAAGAGGGATGTATGAATTAACAACGGACTAAATTGATTGTGACCCATATGTGTTATGTAATGTGTAGGGTCGAGCTCCAGGGTGAATCCACCGGTAGATCGCTGTGAGTAATATCTTAATAAAGATATCTGAAGTATGTTATTTGTCCAATTGCTTACTTCTATATAAGTCTTATAAGTTTGTTACATTGAATTAGGGGACAAATATCTTTATGACACGAATGAATGGGCCAGAGGCCGTATGACACGAATGAATTGACCAGAGGCCGTATGACACGAATGAATGGACCAGAGACCGTATGACACGAATGAATGGGCCAGAGGCCGTATGACACGAATGGATGGGCCAGAGGTCGTATGACACGAATGGATAGGCCAGAGGCCGTATGATATGAATGAATGGGCCAGAGGCCGTATGACATGAATGAATGGGCCAGAGGCCGCATGACATGAATGATTAGGCCAAAGCCCGTCTGACATTAATGATAGTCTGACACGAATAATAGTCTGACATATGAATGATTGGGCCAAAGGCCGTCTGACATGAATGATAGTCTGACACGAACGATAATCTGACATATGAATGATTGGGCCAAAGACCGTCTGACATGAATGATAGTTTGGTATGAATGATTGGGCCGAAGGCCGTCGGATCTGAACGATTGGGCCAAAGGCCGTCAGATACGAACGATTGGGCCAAAAGGCCGTTAAACATGAATTCGGCCCAAGGCCATCTGATGTAACTACTTCAAAGGTTGTTCATGTATCTTCCTTATTTGATATTATTCACTGGGCTTTTGCTTACGCTCATTCATGTCTATGTAGGTGAGCCAAGGGACATCCAAACCCAGCCTTGGTGAAATGCGTGAGAAACAGTCAAGGTTTTTGGAGAGTCAGCCCAAACGTCTCACGCACGAGACTTGTTTTCGCCTCTTTTGTTCTTTTGATAAAGTTTTGTTATGTTGGCAAAAACATCGGATTACTTTTGTATATAAACTTTGGGTTTGACCAACTTAGACTTAATGATCCTGTATGTACAGAACTTTGTGTTATTACTTAATCTGATGTGAGTTATTAACATGTATGCATATGGATTGTTGTGATGTGCCATGTATGCACAACTCTGTGGACAATTTGTAAGTTTGTTTCCGTTTGGCCCCTTTACTCTGATGAGTTACGTCTGGTTTGGTTTGAGGCCGTAGGTAATCCCCTGATTACTGGCCGGTTATGTCCTCACCCATAGGGGCGGGTTCGGGTCATGACATTAGTGATGAGCCGGATGTTGATAAGGGGTCTCAACCAGGGTCTCAATCGAAGCAGGAATAGCTGGAAGTGGGAAGATCTGCAATGGCCGAAACGGTCAACAACAAAGAGAAGTTGCCGGAGAGCATCGGTACAAAGAATTTTGCTCAAGAATTGGGTAGCTTGTGTATAGCTGATACAAAACAGGAGGCCGCATTGAAGCGGTTTGAATAGGAGAGAATTGAGATTGATTAGAAGGCTAGAAAAGCCAAAGGCCCTGTGGGGACTGAATGTGTTGTGAACACGGGAACAATTACTACAGAACCAGACAGTTGTTTATCGGTTGATGAAGGAATGTGGTGGGAAGACGATGATTTGCGTCTTGCCCATACTGATGAGGACTGGGGACAGAATCTGTCGGATGATACGCGGTATATCGAAGAAGTTGATCACATGACTCAGAGTGGACGCTACTTTAAGCCCCCACACCTGGACCAACCAAAGGCATCAGGGAAAGATAAGGAAGCAGAGAAACAGAAAGATAAACTGTTAGAGAAGGAAGCTGTACTGAAGCAGCTGAAAAAGATTGAAGCAGACATCTCCATTTGGGGATTGCTCATGGTCTCACGGGTGCATAGACAAGCCGTCCTATCAGCAATGGATGAGGCTAAGCTCACTATTGACACAACCCCCGAGCAGTTAGTGGGACTGGTTTTCCTGGTTGGTGCTTCACTAACTTTGACGTTCATAGATAAAGAATTGCCGCCTGAGGGCTCTGAGCACAACAAGCCACTATACATCTCTGTGGAATGTAAAGAGAAGTGGATACCAGTTGTCTTGGTTGATACAGGGTCTGTAATTATTGTGTGTCCGTCACGTACGGCCTATGCTATCAGTTTGAAACCTGCAGACTTCCTACCAACGGCCCAGGTGATTCGGGCTTATGACAATACCAGTCAGGAAGTGATGGGGACAGTTCGGGTTAGAACTTAGGTTGGCCCGGCACAACAGGACATTGAGTTTCACATCCTGGATGTTCCAGCCACCTTTAATTTACTCCTTGGACGGCTGTGGCTGCACCAAGTGAAAGTTGTCTCTTCCACTCTGCACCAGATGATGAAGTACCCCCATGGGAAGGGGGTAGCTATTGTTTTTGGGAACTCTTCCATACATCCGCCGCCGGAGGTTACTACACTGGCACTAGAAATTGTGAATGGTGAGGAGGATGTCTTTTTGTCTGGGTTCACCTTGGCCAAGGCCCAAGTAGTGCAAGATATTCTAGCTGTTGATGAGGGACTGTATGTTAGTGCGCAATCCGTCTACCTCATGAATAAGCTTCAACATGTACCCGGAATGGGATTAGGAAGGAGCGGCTGGAAGGGCGTCGCTGCGTTGGCCGAAGTGCCACACAACCCTTATACCTTTGGTCTAGATTACATGCCTACCAAAGAGGATTGGGTAAGGAAGGGAAAGGAAATGGCAGGAAGGGCCAAGGCTAAACAAACTGGGAAGCACTATGAGTTGGTGCATAGACCTGTTCAAGGAACCCTGAACGGCCGCTTTGTCTGGGAGGGGAAGGATTTCCCATTTTGTGGCTTTCCTGAGCCATGGCTGAATTCAGAAAAACGGCGTTTGCCCGGCTTTGTGATCATTTTTGACCTACAGTTGCAAGGGGATGAATTTGCAGAAGAGTAGACTGACCTACCAGCTGTGGGTGAACAGTGTATAGAGGATGAGTCTGATGGCATAGACCTTGAGATGGGAGTAGCGCTGGCTTGTCTTCTCTCGGATCCTCAGATCACACCGGAGAGCTCGGGAGATACTTCTCTGTTTCCATGATTGTAGATCAAACGGTTGTGGGCCCTTCTCCGGGCATTCTAGATGCATCTATTGCATCCTCCCTCGTTTGGCAGTTCGATGAGGGCTTTTTGTCCAGTAGTTCTGCGTCAGGTAGTGAACCAGAATCTGATTCCACAGAGTCTATGAAGTCAAAATCAGATTCTAGTTCTTCTGAGTCAGAGTCCGGTATTCCTGGGGTTGATAACCCGAATGCCGTTGTTTTGTCCAGGTCGTCTTTTTCCTTTTCTTTTGAGTTGGTTGTAACCGAGGAATTGGACGAACTGGAAGTTGTGAATGAGAATGGTACCACTGTTGTTTCTGAGTACTTTTCTGTGCCACTCATTTATTGCATTAATCAGGACTTTCAAAACTTTAATAAAAATGACAAGGAAGAAATTCCTCCGGTTTTGAAACATTTGATTGATCGAGAGGAGGAGAGGTTTGTAAAACCTTTGGTTGATGAAATTACTTCAATTAATGTTGGTACTGAGAAGAATCCACGTCTAGTCCAGATCGGGTCCACGTTGTCTTCGGAGGAACGCAAGCGCTTAGTCGCTTTATTAAAAGATTTCAAAGATATTTTCGCGTGGTCTTACGAAGACATGCATGGAATCGATCCTGAGATTATATAGCACTGGATCCCTCTTGACCCTGAGGCCCGACCCGTCAAGCAGAAGCTTCGGAGAATACGCCCAGACTGGGCTCTGAAAATCAAGGAAGAGGTCACCAAGCAGATAGATGCAGGGTTCTTGCTAGTATTTGAATATCCTACTTGGTTGGCCAACATTGTTCCGGTGTTGAAAAAAGATGGCAGAATTTGGGTGTGTGTCAATTTCAGAGACCTAAACAAAGCTAGTCCAAAGGATGACTTTCCTCTACCGCACATTGACGAATTGGTGGACTTCACTGTAGGGCATGCGTTGCTCTCATTTATGGATGAGTTTTTCGGGTACAACCAGATCTTGATGGCACCTGAAGATAGGGAGAAGATTTCCATCACCACGCCGTGGGGAACTTACTGCTATAGGGTGATGCCGTTCGGTTTGAAGAATGCTGGGGCTACTTATCAATGGGCTGCAACTACGATCTTGCACGATATGATTCACAAAGAGGTTGAGGTGTATGTGGACGACATGATTGTCAAGTCCAAGGAAAGAGAGGGCCACTACACCGCCTTGAAGAAATTTTTCCAACGACTCAAAGAGTATCGGTTGTGACTGAATCCTCAGAAATGTACTTTTGGTGTCACAGCAGGGAAAATGCTGGGGTTCTTGATTACACATAGAGGCATTGAAGTCGATCCTTCCAAGATTAACGCCATCTTAGAAATGCCACCACCAATGACTGAAAAGGAGGTGCGAGGCTTTCTGGGTAAAGTGCAATTCATAGGACGGTTTATTGCAAAATTAACATTGATTTGTGAACCACTATTTGGTCTCCTAAAGAAAGGAAAGAAATTCCAATGGGATGACCGATGCCAAGTTGCTTTTGAGCAGATCAAGCAGTATCTACAGAACCCACCCGTGTTGTCACTGCCAGAGCCAGGGAAGCCGTTGATTTTGTATCTGTCAGTAACTGACACGACAATGGGTTGCATGCTTGCACAGTAATCTGAGGATAAAATGGAGAAGGCCATCTATTACCTGAGCAAGAAGATGCTAGAATATGAGACCCGTTACACTCCGCTAGAAAAGGCTTGCTTGGCCTTGGTATGGGCTACCAGGAAGCTGAGGCACTATCTGTTAGCTCACTCCATAATTCTGGTTTCAAGATTAGATCCCATCAAATATCTCTTCGAGAAACCAGCGCTTACGAGTAGGCTAGCCCGTTGGTTGCTTCTTCTCTCCGAATTTGATTTGAAGTACATGACTCGCACGTATGTGAAAAGGAGAGTGGTAGCGGAGTTCCTAGTCAATCACCCAGTGGAGGGAGATGAAGCAGTAGAGTATTTGTTCCCGGATGAGGCCATTCTGCAAGTCGAAGAAGAGATTCAGACTATGTACTTTGACGGAGCGTCTAACCAATACGGGTATGGGATAGGGGTGTTGCTGATAGTGCCCGACAATTCCCACATACCTTTAGCTTTCAAACTCCAGTTCAAGGTATCAAACAACGAAGTAGAGTACGAGGCATGTATCGTTGGCTTAGAAGCCGCCCTGGAACTAAGGGCAAAACGATTGGATGTCATTGGGGACTCGAACCTGGTTGTGTCTCATTCAAAAGGAGACTGGAAGGTTAAGGAAGAGAGGATGAAAATCTATCACCAAACCTTGGACGTTCTGATTCGTAGGTTTGAGAAGCTAACCTTCACGTATCTGTTAAGAGAGAGCAACAGGTTTGCTGATGCTTAATCAACTCTATCTTCCATGATAGACATCCCTTTGGGAGTCCGGATGCGTCCAATCATTATTGAACAGAGGTATGTGCCGGCCTACGAGCTGATTGCCGCGATAGATGAAGTACAAGATTGGAACCCCTGGGATCATGGCGTCTGGAACTTCTTAGAAAAAAGAGGCTTATCCACTAGGGGCAAATGCCAAAGATAAAAGGGCAATATGGCGAATGGCTACTCAGTTTATCATCTGCGGGGGTAAATTGTACAAACGAGGCCATCTGGGAATGCATAAACTATGTGTTGATGAAGAAGAATCAAAGCGCTTAATGGAGGCCATCCACGGAGAAGAGTGCGGATCGCACATAAGCGGAGTGATGCTAGCTCGGAAGATTCTCAGACAGGGATACTACTGGACAACCATGGAGGAGGATTGTATTGGTTTTGTTCGGCAATGCCACAAATGTCAGATCCATGCAAATCGCATGAACATCCCGCCGTCGAAGTTGTACAACATGACTTCACCATGGCCATTTTCAGTCTGGGAAATTGATGTTATTGGGGTAGTTACTCCGAAGGGGTCAAACGGGCATGAGTACATCCTGGTGGCAATAGACTACTTTACAAAGTGGGTCAAGGCCTAATCCTACGCAGTGCTGAAGGTGTCGCCTGTAGCCAAGTTCATCAGGAATAACATTATCTATTGCTATGGGGTCCCGAATGAGATCATTTCGAACAATGGTTCTCACTTTAAGAAGGAAGTGATCGACTTGTTAGAGAAATACAACGTGGCTTTTTATAAGTCGTTCACATATCAGCCGCAAACCAACGGAGTTGTTGAGGCCGCCAACATGAACATCAAGCACATTCTATAGAAGATGGTAGAAACCTACAGGGACTGGCCAGATAAGCTGCCATTTGCTCTTTGGGGCTACAGGACGTCAATTCGAACTTCTATTGGGGCAACTCCGTATTCTCTGGTTTATGGGATGGAGGCTGTTCTACCAATTGAAGTTGAGGTTCCGTCGCTGCAGGTTATGGCTGAGTGCCAGATAGCAGAAGCGGATTGGCAACAGAGCAGGTTCGAGGAACTTATGCTGTTCGATGAGAGGAGGCTGAAAGCACTGTACCACGTCCAAGGTTATCAATGAAGGATTGCCAGGGCTTTCAACAAGAAAGTTAAGTCCAGGAATCTAAAAGAAGGGGATTTGGTGCTCAAAGACAACTGAGCTCCCATCCATAACCCTAGGGGCAAGTTCAGACCTAATTGGGCTGGTCCTTACATCATCAAATCTATTTGGTCGGGTGGGGCTGTCATTCTTATGGACTTAGATGGCCTCGAATTCTCCCAGCCAATCAACATGGACAAGTTGAAGAAATACTACCCTTGAAGGGCTCGCTAGGCCAAAAACCCGAAAGGGCGACCTAGGCAAAAGCTAGAGCATAAAAAATTTGAAATAAGAAAAACTGAGCTCGTAAGGTTGAAAACCCAGAAAGGGCGGCCTTGGCAAAAGTTAGAGCGCAAAAGGAGAGTGTTAAAACCCGAATGAACCTGAACTAAACTACGTAAGGCTTGATTCCGATCTTTGGGATACGTAGGCAACTTCCTTCTGAAGTCCAGCCATAAACACTTCCAAACCAACTGTGTCCATGAGATTGTTCTGGTCATCTTTGTCTTTTTTGGATCTGAGAGTTCGGTTGTGATCTTTGCTATGAGAGCTGGTTACAGTACAGTGCAGTGCTTTTCAGATAAGGGGCGACTTTCCAGTTATTGGATTTGGGGTTATGCATCTCAAAGATAGATTCTGGGTGTATCCAGTTGTGATCCTTATCGAAAATGGTTTTAAAAAGTTTTAATAAAAGTTGATTTTCTTCAAATTAATCTTTTTACAACTTAGACCATTTTTGGACCAAAAGGAAAATTTTCAGTACCCACAACCTTCAATTTCATTGATTTCAATACAGAGTTCTTTGACTCTTGATACAAATCGAAGTTGCTTTCTATTACATTCAAAAAGAAAACTTGAAAGTACAGATTAAAGCAATAAACTTGGGGCATAGTTGAGTCAGGTGTTCTTGTGCCCCTTCCCAGAGCTTGTGGAAGCTTCAGATGCCAAAGTAGGCCCAGTTTGTGCCTCATCTTCAAGCCAAGATATGCATTTGCCAGAAAGGGCGCAACTGAAATTGGGAGCGAGGGCCAGAAGTTCTCTTGTCCTCCATACAGTGGAATACCGAGCTAGTTGTGAGCCACGGATCAAAAATGCAACTAGGTACTCTACCCCTCTTCTGGGCAAGTTTGGTCGTGGCCGAACTGACGCTTGAACCGGAAGGGAAAATAGAAGACACAGTGCGTCAAGCCAATCAACTGAATGCCAGGTTGGCGAGACATGTTGTAGCTCATCTCAGGCAGATCTAACCAGGGGCAACGCCAAGCAATGTCAACAGCAGATCTGTTGCACATCCATTGGCACTACCACCCCTCGTTCGAGAAATCAACTAGCCGTGGGCGAAAGAAATAGCCGCGCGCTGAATATACAGGACAAGAGTCTACTACTTTCAACCTGTCCATGAGCCATACCTGGGGAGGGAGGAAAAATAAGAGAGATTAAAGAATAGAGAGGTGTACGTGGAGAGAAAAAGTGAGAAAAGGGTTTTGAGAGAAAAACAAAGCCTAAGGGCCGAGTGATGTGAGAAACACATGTGAGAAGGGTGGGAAACATTACCTGCAAGAGTAGTGGACTTCCTGCGAACCTGGTTGTCTCCCGGTGATGGAAAGCATCCAAGCCCATCAAAGTCTCAGCTAGTGTCAAGCCAATGCAGCTCTTGCCCTCCTTCAAGCCTTGGGCAACTTCAAGCAAGCGAATGTTAGACCTCCGAAGCTATGGGCAAGCAGGAAATGAGCCAACATACACAGGCAGAGGGCATGTTGTCGAAAACTTTGCCAAAGACGGTCGCTACGGTTGTCGACGTCAGAAAATCGATAAATGAGATTGGGAATGTCAAGTTCTCCATTGTGAACTAAAGATCGAGCATCATTTAAAGTGAGCCCACATATCCGTCCTAAAGCCTGAATGTGGCCAAAATGAGACTGGGGCAAAATCTCCTCATCACGCCGGGATTTCATCAAAGCTTGGAATTCTTCGAATATCGGACATACCTCTTGTCCTCCAAAGCTAAAAACATACGTAACCGGGTTCCAACATCTAGCCGCGATATGGAGGAATGGAAAACACAGCAGAGCACAACTCAGCGGGAATAGTGCATTTAGCCTGAAACCCCAAAAATTCAGCTTTTCCGAGCCATCTAAGTTTGCAATCCAATCAGAGAGTTTTTCGGTGAAGAATGGCTCCATTTGTGGCAAAAACAGAGCTGGAATGAAGAAATTACAAAGTCCTAACTTTTGTAGAAGATAAGGCACTGAGTGAAAGATAGGCGGCAACAATCTGGAGATTCCCTACATTACTAGCTGACCGGCCCCTTTAGTGGCCGACAACCACTGTTTGTCTCCAGCAGAATTGCCTTGGTCTCTCTGTATGTTGAGAATGCTGAAAACCTATGTTTTGTTATACTCTAGATGCGTTCTGTTGTTTTGTTTTAGTAGTTTTGTTGAGTCGTTCTCGAGTTTGTTTTAATTTGTTTATCGAGTTGTTGCAATTTGTTTATCGAGTTGTTGGAAGTTGCTTATCGAGTTGTATTTGTTTTGTTTATCGAGTTGTTGTTTTGCTTATCGAGTTGTTGCATTAGTTGTTCTTTGAGTTGTCTTGTTTTGTTCATTTTGTTTTGGTTGGTTCACTACCTGACTAAGCAATTGTTAAGACAATGTACAAATGTTCAATTTTCATTAATCCCGTTTTTGTGTAAAATGGTGCAATACGATGCTCAGAATATAAAATGCAACACTTTTTAATCAAAAAGTTGTTTTCATTCCAATCATGGTTTCTTTTTACGAAGAGTACAAGTTTTAAAGAAAATAAAACTGCCTAAAGCTGTACAATGTGCTAACACTACTAGCAAAAAGAGAAACAAAGCAAAAAGCGTCTAAATCGATGCCACCCATCTCAGGATCGAAAGGCCCTCTTCGTCCTCTTCCTCAGCTGAGTGGACTCAGAGCTGTGGCCATCGGCACCACTGTCCGAATCTGAACTGGAGCCTGAATTAGAGCTGCCTCTACTCCCATCCTCGAAGCCTTCCTCAGCATCGTCGCCATCCACAGAACCTCAGCCGGTGCCGTCGCCCCCACCCTCAGATGACTCTAACTACGGACTCGCTAGCTCCTCGTCCTCACTGGACTCATCATCTTCATCGCGTATGACAGGCTCCCGACGTCTCCCTCGGCTGTGTGCCAGAATCTCTCTCTCTGCTGCTAGAGAAGGCTCTGAGGGTCCTGTCTGTAAGGGTGTGACCTGAAAAGCCAGTTTGAATATATCAACCATAGCATGAGTATCAGATGCAAGTATAGTGTGCAGGGTGAGTATATGCAGAAGTCAGATACAATATGTGAATACAATGTGTCAGATGTGATCTATGCATGCAGTGTATCCGTTTAGTGCGATGTGGGGAAATGTTCAGTTGAGATGTTAGTTTCAGTTTGTCCGCAGAAATATGATAACCGAAATGCAAGGAAACTAAAAATTACCTGAATGCCGTGGGAGCTAAGCATTATCTCTCTCCTCAAGATCATGCCCTCGAATGAGGCCAGCACCTCGAGTAATCCCTTGACGTATCCGGTGGAGGGCTGCAAATGCAAGATGATCAGTGAATGAATGAATGAATGAATGAGTATCTGAGCAATAAATAAAAGTTGTAATGCATACCGGTGGTGACTCAGGTATCTTGACATATCTATGACCAGGCAACGGGGGCTCAAGCAGTATCTGATAAGGCACTCCGGAGTACCGCTAACCTGTTAGCTCGGTTGGAAGATCTGGCCATCCAACACTCTTCCTGGTAGGAGGCATCCCTCTAGCCTCACCCCTCGGTGCCCGAGGCCTGCTCGTCGAAGGGGCATCTGTATCCTAGGCCCTGCTCGTTGAAAGGGCATCTGTTGCTCGGGCCCTACTCGACGAAGGGATATCAGCTTCCCTCACCATGTGAACACGATCATCTATCAACGGAGGCATGAGGTATGTCTGAAGATAAGTCGTATAGTCCCCCTTCCCGATGAACAGGTCTACATCAACGCCATGCATGAAGTCAGTGATCTCCTGAGAGGAGAGACTCTCTGTGGCTCGCATAGAAGGTGGAGGCAGTAATGGAACTGACTGTAAGAGCAGGCCCAACGTCTGGCACATGAAGCGCTTGCCAAGAAGCCAGGCTCGTCCTACTGGCCCCTCAAGCAGGAGCCGATACCGAGAGGCGCCCTAAGCTCCGGAAAAATGAAATCGGGCACCTTCTGGCATCGTCGTCCAAGGCTGCCATGTGACCTGTAGATAGCAAGTGCATAGATTGATTAGTTGCCATCAGATATGTAAAATGAATTGAAGCTGAAAGCAGAAAAAACTGTGAGTTTTGAATTACCTCTACCGTCCTCACTGTGTCAAAATACTGGCAAAAGTATGAGAGGGTCTCTCGGGTCCTCAGCTAGCACCAACTGTCATATCGATGTGAGTAGGGCATCTCAAAAGATGTCTCAACCTCCGGCTCGGGAGCAAGCACCGGGAAATAGGCGTATACCCATAGCTGTGAAAAACAAGAGGGTGGCAGTGAGAATATAGATAAACACAGATGATGCGAAAAGCAGAGTATGTGTGCGATGTACAGAAAATACAGAATGCAAAATACAGAAAATGCAGAAAGCAAAGTGTGGCACAGTGTATAGAAAGTACAAGTGCAGAGCAAAGATTAAACTATGTGTGTGCAGTGTGCAGTGTACAGAAAGTGTAAAGTGGAAAGCATGGCAGAAAATGTAAAGCTGAAAAGTAATGCTTACCTCCCAGGCTCTCTAATAGCCGCCCACTCTGTTCCCGCTCTTGCGGGAGGTCGAGCTCATGTACCAGTAAAGGGTAGCGAGGTTGGTGTAGACCGCCCGAACTTCCTCCGCGCGACCCCCCTTTCGTAGAGGGCGCGAATTGGGTTCATAGCTATTACAGTTTAGACTCCTGTCACGGTTCTGAATCTAATCTCACAAAGTGCAATGTAAGATTGATAAATCACCAAAGAGTCCAAATCCAGCAAATCATTTTGGAAAATCGATTTTAATAAAAAAAAAGTGCCAAACATGGACTGCTTTGCCAGATTTCAGAGTCGCCACCTAAATATTTTGTTTTGGGAAATTTAGGAAACCTTGACTCGTGCCAAAGGCCGCATGTCCGTCATCACCAAAGTTTCCTTGGCTCGGGAACTTGGATACGAGAGGGGAAGGTCCTGAAATGAGCACAACCGCTCGCTCGATCAAAGATCGGCCTCTACTAACATGATATGTTGTTTTTGAAAACACATGCGTTCTTATTCCGGTTTATTGGCTAACTTACTATGTGATGCGCACAGCATACAAGTATAGACTCAATCGCAAGAATTGGAACAAAACATCTCATGTTTGTTTTTCGAAAATGGTTTGAAAGTGCTACTCGCAAGTAGGCTAAGATGCGGATTTGCCACCCTCAAGTGGGCTTAGAAAACAACATGATTTTGCCACTCCGCAAAGTGGGCTTAAAATGCACATTTTGATGAATTGTTCCAATTCAAGCAATGAAGCCTTCATCCATAGGCATTCATACAGTTAATCATTTAAGCACATAGCCTCATGGCAAGCATGCTATCATGGCAGTCACACTCATGCAAGGATGCTAAAGCATAAACACTTACAGTGTACTCCAAACCAAAACAGAAAACTAGTTAGAAATCAATGCATGATCCTAACTATGTTAAAATGCCTAATGCAACACATGCAAAATGCATTTAATAGGCTCAGCTATCTAAGATGGCATATGAATGCAACACTTTGCTACATGTATTCAAGTAAGTATTGAAATACAATACGGTTTGAATGATGCACCGAGCCCGGTGCATGCAAGACAAATGAATGATGCACGCATGTAAGGATAAGGATGCTAATTGAAATATGCCCTAATCTAACCACTGAAAGTGGATAAGTAAAAGGGAGAAAGATGTGGGGTTGGAAGACATTCACACACAAACGCACACTTATTACAACATTTGCCCTCTCGACGGAGGGTCCGAATAGAAGAGAGCTAACTAGCTACGCTAATTAAGCTAACTATTACAAACCAACTAATTAATTAACTATTCTAGCTAATTAATTACAATACAATTGAATAATAGCTAATCTAGGCTAATTAGAATATTACAAACCAAATGAATTAATTAACACTTTAACTATTAATTTTACAACACTTGCATGAATGAAATAGCTAACTTTTCTAAGTTAAGAAAAGCGATTAAATGGCCTCAAGGATGAGGGACATGCATGTTCGGTCGACTTCCTCCTGGAAATCCACTACCGTGCCTCATGATGCCTCTATTTACACTCTTTTAGACCTCTGAAAATTGTGCCAACTTCTAGATTGCTTCAGACTGATCTCAGGGACATGCTGAGGGATGATCGGCCAGAGATGGTGGCCATCGGCCAGTAATGATGGCCGGTCGACTGCTCTGGTGGCCGGTCGGCCATTTCTTCTTGCAATTTCTCCTTTTGCTGCAACAGAGGCATGGCAGTGTATTTGCAAGGAAATGTATGTACTACTGCACTCCTTATCATGTCTCAAGCTCAAAGGAGTGTAGCACTTGGCTCTCAAGCCACCAACCAAGCATCTCAATGCATAGTGGCCGAAGACCAAGCTTGCACCATGTTGATGAATGCACAAACCACACATAAAGAGCCTTCACCCTATCATACACAATCAAGGGGGACGGTGACCAAGAAATGTGATACGTTTCATCACTTCAAGTATGAAACGTCCCACATTTCTTGTGTTTAGATTAATGTCCGATCTAAACACGATACAATGAAAACAACATGCTTATCTTTCACATGTTTTAGTTGGTTCATTTTGTTTACACATTTTACATTACCAATCCATTCCTTAATTGGTTAAGTCCAATACAAGAGTTCACTAATGGGAAAGATGGCCTAAGCCATAAGCACCTTAAGGATGAAAGAAGCCTCATGCTTTTGGTTGGTAGAAACCCTCAAGAGAAGGCTAAAACCATTAGGCATGAGAGCCTCCATTCCATGCTCAAGCCAACAAGGGGCTTAAGACCACTTCCAAGGCAAGTGAAAGAGTGAAGCATGGAGTGCAATGGCATGTATTTCAGCACTGAAATGCCATGCAAAATGACTTAAAATCATGCAAATGATGCATGCAAGATATGCTTGAAGTCAAAGGCATTGAAACTAGCAAAGAGCATAGCACTATAGGCATACAATACATAGCACAAATGACCAAACCAACCCTGGACAGAGGTTAAACATGCCAAAACGGTGGCTGAAATATACTAAGATCAAGGCATATAACACAAGGAAAATATGCACATTTGATGGCTCGCAAATAAGGCATGAAGACACAACTCTCAGACACATTGAAGGAGTGGAAAATGTGAGAGTGTGGCAATGACATATGCTCTGAAATTACATACCAAATGAAGCCATATCATGCACACATCAGAAATATAGCATGCTAGTGGTCTCAAAACTTAAGACTAGTGAAGCCATTTACACTATAGCTATACAAAGCAAGCCCTAAAAGGCCAAGAACACTCAAAATAGTCCTAAAGCATGTCAAAATAATGCCAAAAACATGCATGGAGTATAGCCAAGACAAGCTAGAATGAAAGGCCAAAACGCCAAGTACACTAGGCTAATGAGTGAGATTGCACTACAAGCACATGAAGCATGCAAGAGGTGACCAAATCAGCCCAAAACAGAGTTATATCAGGTCCTAAAAGTCACAAAAACATGCCTGAAAAGAGCTAACATAAGCCACAAAAGGATGCTACTTTATAGTGCTAACAAGGCATGGCATGGAGAGACAAGGAGGGGAGGCTATCCCCTCCTATTGGGGACCTCAAAACAAGTTTTCCACCACTGAAATTCCTCTGGAATTCAGTGGTTTTAAGGCCAAAAAGAGGTTGTTTGAAAAGCTTTGAAAGATGGCTCAAAAGGCTTTACAAGCCAAGGAGCAAAAGGGAGGAAACACCCCCTAGCCAAATAAGGCTTAAACCACCATTTTTAAACCATAAAAATAGAGTTTTTTGTATTTGAAAACCAGCCCCAAAATAGCCCAAAACAATGGAAAAAGGATGGTGAAGCAAGCGTGTAAAATGATAAAAAAGGGAGAGAGTTCTTACCCTTGAAGCATAGCTGCAAAACAGGTCCAAAATCTGAGCCAAAACCAGCTTTGAGAGCTCAAATAAGACCTCCAAGAATCTCAGCCCAAAGGTGGAGGTGTTTGGTCTAGGGTCTCTTTGCAAGAGTATAAGAAATTCTCACTTCTAAGCCTAGAACAAGAGGAGAAATAGAGAATTCTAGAGAGAAGGGAGAATTTGCTCTCAAATCTTCTAGAGAGAGAGGATTCTAGAGTGAGAAGCTCCCAAATTTTCCAACTTGTTCTCCCTAAAAAATGATAGATATTGCCTTTATATATAGCAATTCAAGAGCTTTTGGTCGAAAATATCTGAATTGGGACAGTTGGAGCTTGTGTGGAACAACTGGAGGGAAAAGATTTGCAAATTCCGAGTTTTCTGGGCATTTCTGGCCGACCGGCCATCTTTTTGGCCGACCTGCTACTTTGTTGGCCGACCAACTACTAATGTTGGCCGACTGCAAATTCTGCTCTGTAGGTCCAACTTCAAATAGGCATAACTCCTTCATCTAGACTCCTTTGCAGGTCATTCTTGTGTCTAAAATGAAGCCCCAAAAGTAAGCTTTCCAATGGTGGCAGCCTCACCGCAAAGGTCCAAGTGTACGAAGAGATATCCCTCTTTTAGTGAAGACTGCTCATTTTCGGCTCAATCGGATTGATGCCTAACTTCAACGAACCATATCGCCCCCATCTGGACTCGGCTTTAGTAGGTTCTTGAGTGTAAAATGAAGCCCCGGAAGTCTTCTTTCCAACGATAGTGGCCTCATAGCTGAAATCCAAGTATACAAGTGGATAGGCCCAATTTAGCGAGGATTGCTCGACTCTCTCTTAACAATTCATGCCCAACTTCTTCCCCAACTTGCTTTCTTCTCTCCTCTCCTCTTTTCTTCAACTACAAACCCCCAAACAAGATGGTTTTGAAGATTTTTTGAAGAGTTCACCTCTCTTTCATGCATTTCCACTTTGTCCTTGCTCGGTTTGCCGAAAAGCGCAACATTTAACAAAATACGAGCGTCGGAACTTCGTAGAATCATTTTTCAAAAACTATTTTGAAAGAGAGGATTTCAAGGTCTAAAATCTTTTGATCAAGATCATTTTAGTCCAAAAGGGGTATGAAGTTGGGATTTGACTCTCCTCTTGCCGAAGAAATTGAACCTTTGCACTGCACACCTCATCACCAAGTAAACAATCAGTGGCGCCCAAGTCTTAAGGGCGATCAAAAATGGGGTGTCTATAGCCAGCGCTGCCCCAATCATAATGACAAACCTGGGATAAGTCCACTAAGGCGCTCAAAAGATACAGCCCGACTGTGTTCGCCTTGTCGGCGAACAAGGTAGTGTCGAAGAGGAACATCAGGAAACCTCGGGCGTACTGCTCAGTCCCCTTTACGGTCACTGGGTCTGTCCCTCTGAAGTGGTCTGCGAACTAGGTATATCGGACCATACGTGATCGAAAGATAGGTGGGTGTGCTCCCAGCAGATAAGTCCAAGTGGCTTCCCACTCATCCATATCGGAGTCGTATGGGATCGGCCGGCCTCCCACCTCAAGGCCTGTCAGCATGGCGAAGTCATATGGGGTCATCATCATATCCTCGGTGGTAGAGAAATGGAAAGAGTTGGTGGTGTCCCACCATCTCTCTACTAGTGCGCCTAAGAGGGTCCTGCTCTCCATGAGATGTGACAGCCCCATGCAAAATAAACCGAACCCCGCATCATCAATGATCTGCCGGACACCGTCGGGGAGGTCCATATACCACTCCCTCGCTGCGTTGGACCCATATCCGTAGACGAAACGGAAGTCAACCTGTGTGGATGAGCAGAAATATAGTGTGTACATGTGTTCAGAATTAGCAGAAATACAGTGTGTACATGTGTTCAGAATGAGCAGAAATACAATGTGTACATGTGTTCAGTATGAGCAGAAATACGGTGTGTACATGTGTTCAGAATGAGCAGATGAAGTACAGTGTAAAGGTGCGAGCTATTCAAGAAATGTAAAGTACATTGCAGGAAATGTAAGAGTGCAGTGTGTACCTCGGAGGCATCGTGGGACAGATGAGACTCTGGCTCTCATAGCAGGAGATCTGCCGGTGCGCGTCGTGTAAATCAACTAAAGTGGCAGACTGTGCTAGGTGGTAGTGGATGTGCCTCAGGGTGGTACCTCTCTGGGTCGAAAGGTAGGACTCTGGGCGGCAACGGTATGTACTCGGCCTCCCCCTCCATCCTCGGAGAACCCCCATCATGTGGAGCGTCGTCTGCCATCTGGAAAGAAGGTGAGAAAGTAGGTGAAAATGACCAAAATGGGCGAAAAGTGCCAAAAGTCAACTCTCGGAGAGAGAAAATGAGAGAAAAAGTCAAAGCTCGGGAAAAGGCCTCAAACTCAAGACAAACTTGAGGGAAACAAACCTCAAGTGGTGAAAATGGAGAAAAAAGCTCCGAAAACAAATTTTGATCGGTTCAAAATGAAGGAAACCGAAAGGTTTTAGCGAATCAACTTCGCGAAGGGCATTGGAAAATGCGTGTAAAGCACGGATCTAGGAGGAAAAAGTTTCTAGGAGGGAAGAGCAAGTCATTTCGGCACTGTGGGTGTGAGGAATTGTGCCTTGGGGATGTGTTTTTAAAGTTCTCCATGCAAAAAGACCGAACTAGCCCGAATCTGCCACAGCTGGCCGACCGGCCAGTTTTTGTGGCCGACAAGGCTTCAGGGTGGCCAGCAGGTGTCCAGTGTTCTCCCTGTGTGTTTTTAGGTTGTTTTGTGTCCTTGGCTCTCGAGAAAGTGCGAGAAAAGTCCACTTTTTAGCTCAAAGTGTTTCTGCGGAAGTTTCAACTCATGTCTTCGATGCATGACTCATCGTCAGCCGGTATGAACGAGGTGTATCCTTTTAAAATGCATTGTAACTCCTCCGAGAGGTAAATCGGAGGTTGCAACTGAATTGGTCTTGTTAAGGCACACGTTTCTTTATTCGGTGTTTTGCATTGAACATACTATTGATTTTGCATTGAATAATGCATTGTTGTCATTGTGCACAGAATGCGTATGTTGCGTTGCATTGTATTAAACATGCTCTCATGTTTGCATAGAATATGCATGTCTTGTTGTATTGCATTGTGCATGCCCATACATTCGCATGGAAAATGTTCGTGCCTGTTGTATTGCACATGCATTCGGTGTTGCATACAACATGCTCCATTTCGTCTTGCATAGAACATGCATTCTTATTGTATTATCCTTGTCAAAGTTTCTATCTTCTGTAGGCACGATATTGTATGTACGGTTCATTCAAAGCTGGTGCAACCAGGCGATATTGTATGTACGGTTCGTTCAAAGCTGGTGCAACCAGACAATATTGTATGTACGGTTCATTCAAAGCTGGTGCAACTAGACGATATTGTATGTACGGTTCATTCAGAGGCATTTCGGGTAAGATCATTCTTGTCCTTGAACCCCTTCGGTTAGAAACACTCGGGTACGCCCGCTGTTTACACCACTCCTTTGTCGGTTAGAAACATTCGGGTACACCCGATGTTTACACTGCACCTTGTTTCGGTTAGAAACACTTGGGTACGCCTGGTGTTTACACTGCCCCTTCAGTTAGAAACACTCGGGTACGCCCGGTGTTTACACCACTCCTTTGTCGATTAGAAACATTCGGGTACGCCCGATGTTTACATCGCACCTTGTTTTGGTTAGAAACATTTGGGTATGCCCGGTGTTTACATCTCTCCTTTGGTTAGAAACACTCAGGTACACCCGGTGTTTACACCATTCCCTTGTTTACACCATTCCCTTGTTGGTTAGAAACACTCGGGTATGCCTGGTGTTTACACCACACCTTCTATTGGTTAGAAACACTTGGGAGGTGTGCTCGATGTTTATACCACCCCTCCAGTTAGAAGTGTTTGGGATGTGTGTCCGACGCTTATACCACCCCGTTGGTTAGAAACACTTGGGACGTGTGCCCGATGTTTATACCACCCCTCCGGTTAGAAGCGTTTGGGACGTGTGTCTGACGCTTATACGACCCCTTTGGTTAGAAACACTTGGGTTACGTGCCCGATGTTTATACCGCCTCTCCAGTTAGAAGCGTTTGGACCGTCTCCTAACGCTTATACCACTCTGCTTTGGTTAGAAACATTGGAACGTGCTCTAATGTTTGTACCACCCTCTGGTGTTTACACCATACTCTTTTCCCTCTCACACATGGCACGTTAGGATGCTTTGGTTAAATGCATCTGGATGGATTCCGATGCTTATACCACTCTTTGTTTTGGTTGCATAATAGTTAGATGTGTTTCACCTGTTATTACTGTTCTCTGTGGCTCGGAACCTTAGGGTGTGTCCTTAGGTTCGCACCATTTCTTTCCTCGCGTGTGCCATGCGTTGGAATCTTGTTTGCTGCCTCGGGTGCGCTCGATGTTGGTGTTGTTCTTTACCTTTTCTGCTTGAGGCGCAGTTAAGATTGCATAATTTTGTTACATCCTTTCTGCATGAAATGTGGTTTGGTTCACGTTTACTTGCTTATGTACGAGTTTACTGTAGCATTTCTTTGCATAACATTTGCATCTAGATGTTTCATTACAGCCCTCATTGCATGATCATAAGTTATGTTCTGCATCGTGCATAGCATTTGCATCTTGCCCCAGAACTACGCTGGTTTGATTCCTTACAAAGAGATACGTTTGCATCGTGCATAGCATTTTTTTTTTTTTTTTGAACCCTCCTATTTTCAACTCCATAAAACAAGAAATAAATAAGAAAAAGGAAGAGAAAGAGGGAAAGAACAAAACGGTACTGTGTTGTCCTTGTGACTTTTGTGTTTAAAACAAATCTAAACCCGATTTTCTAACACCTTCTTGCCCGAAATCATTTTATCTCTCTCTTTAGCTTTCCTCTCTCTCTAGATTTCCTCTTTTCCTTGCGTTTCCCAACAAACCTCGCCACTTTTTCTTTGAAACCCTTCCTCTCCTCTACATTTTGAACAGATTAGATTTTGATTCAGCCAAGTTTTTGAGTTTCTCATTGTTTTTGTTTGTTTCTCACGAGTTTTCTTGGTTTTTTGGAAACTCTCTCTCATGTTTTCACTTTCCCCTCTCATTTTCTCTCTCCTAGGGTTTAGCCCCTCACATTTTCTCACTTTCTCTTCATTTCCCCCATTCTTCTCCATGGCTAGTGACAAAGTTCCTATTCCAGACCCCACCATTGGTATTGGGGCTGATCTAGGCGCAAATATGAAGGCTGAGGATGCTCCTGCGTTGCCTCCACTCGTTGATCGACCATTTGACGCGACCACATACCAACTACGTACACGTGCCCTACCCCCGGGTGGGATTTTGAGATTTGAGGGCCTCATTCCCGGGATAGACGAGGATGTCTTGCTACGAGAGCCCACAAAGCACTTGTCCGCCGATGCCTCCACGATAAGCAACTTCCCTTTGTTTTGATGTATTGTTGAAACTCACAAGTAGACCACTAGTTAAATGCGATATATTTCCCATTTACAGGTGATAGCCAGGAAGATTGGCGGATACGGATCCATATCCGGGCCCTGGTGCTGGTATGAGAGACTGTCTATGAAGGTCCGCGTACTAGTTGATGCAGCTGGCTTTAGACCCTTTTGCTCAAGGCTTGTACAGATGAGAGCCGAGTCACTATTGTACGGGGCCCTGGTCGAGAGATGGTGGGATGCCACAAACTTATTCCACTTCTCATCGATCGGGGAGATGACTTTGACCCCGTACGACTTCGCGATGCTCACCGGCTTGCAGGTTGGAGTTGGCGGTTCGATCCCGTATGATCCTGATATGATGCAGTGGAGAGCTACACAGCGTCAGCTTCTTGGAGCGATCCCAGACACTACCAACCACGAGATGGTAAGGTACAGCTGGTTCTTCGAGTACTTATCTAACTTTCAGCCCACCACTCAAGATGAGGTCGCCCAGTACACCCGCGGCTTCCTTATGTATCTCCTCGATACTACCTGTAGACACCCCATTTTGACCGGCCCTAAGACTTGGGCATGTTATTTTGACCACCCTCACCAGAAAAATCAAATTGAAAATTTAATCCCGAAACTCACCCATTTTGGTCAAATTAAAATATTTTTATTTTGAATTTATCATTTTTGTATAATTTTATATAAATTTGTGTGTTTGTACAAATTTTTAGGTGTGTTTATATGACATGTGGTATTTGATCAAAAAAATGATAAAAACACAAAAAAAAAAAAAAAAGGAAAAATAGAAATAAAACATAAAAAAAAATTGAAAATCAATAAAAAGAAAAAAAAAATGGGAACAAAAGAATAAACAAAAGAGAGTGGGGTGGTTGAGAAAATAAAATAAAAAAAAGAGAGAATGAGTGGGTGCAGGGGTGGTGACAAAGGTGGCGGAGAAGTTTTTTTTAAAGAGAAAGAAAGAGTGAGTGGGGAGGTTTGTTTAACAATTATATCTCTCTCTCATTGACATACAGCACTTCAATCTCTCTGTCTCAATGGTCCATTAAAAGAAAACACAAGACCCACTCTCTCTCGGGGGGGAGTTTTGGGGGTGTTGAAAATGTAAAGAGGATATACAACACAGGAAGAGGAAGAGGAGCTTAACACACAGAGAGCAAGACCCACGGGAAGACAAGAAGAGATCTCTCGGTCTCTCTCTCTCATTTTCAATGCCTCTCTCCACCTCTCTCAACTGATACACAACACAGGCAGAGGGAGAGACACAAGAAAATAGGGGGATGCACCAACCTTCTCTCTCTCTCGGCTTAGAGAGAGAAAGGTGAGAGAAGGGATATAGGACTCACAGACACACACAGAGGAGATTGATCACCATGATCACCATACACACACACACCAACACACACAACACCACCACCACCGTGGCCACCCATCACACACCACCACCATGATCACCATACACACACACACACCAACATACACAACACCCTCTCTCTCTCTCGGCAACCCAGCACACACTCACGACAGGAGGCCAACCCACATGCAACACACCCACGGCACACCTCACACACGGACTGATACAGCACCAACACACACGACACTCTCTCTCTCTTCTCTCTCTCTCACGGGATGGTCACCATTCACACACTCACACACACAAAGCACACACATGCACGCGCATGCACACCCACGAGAGCACATGACACACACTGATGCTGTATCTCTCTCTCTCTCTGATGATGTTATTCTTTTCTTCATCTTCTCTCGCTCTCACAACGGGACGGGTCTCTCTTCTCTCTCTAGACGTCACCGTTCCATCCCAAACCTCCATAGCCGCTTTCTTCTTCAGCACCATCTGAGGCTTCTCTCCACCACAACCTCGAAACGCCGCTCCTCCCGAACCCGCAAGGGCTTCTTCACCAACCTTAGGGTGACTATCCTCTGCGCCTTCATCACCGTTCTCGTCCTCCACGGCACCATTGGCCTCAACCACCTCTTCCCCTCCATCACCACCACTACCACCACTACCCACCTCATAGAAGAAGCCAATCGAATTGTAGCCGAAATCCGAGCCCAAAGTGACCCATATGATTTCGACGGTTGATGCTTTCGCACCTGGAGGTCGAGTGGATATGGTGGATGGACAGTGATGCTCTTTTCACTGATATGTTTTTTGAAATCCCAATTCCAAAGAATTGTCAGTGGTCTTCGGATTTGCTTGATGCTTGGGCTCCAATGGGACCGAAAGGTCCGGTTCATGATGAAGCTGGGAAAATTTTGACACATAACTTAAAGGGTTTGGTGGATAAGTATGAGGAAATGATTGCGAAGCACCATCCAGGGTTGGGTGATGAGAGGTGGCCATTTGTGACACACTTTGTGGGTTGCGGACCTAAGAGATTGAAGACATATGGATCTTTGCCAGTGATGAAGTTGTTTATTTTATTTTTATTTGGAGTGTTTGTGAGGTTTTATTTTATTTTATTTTTCTCTCCTCTCTCCCTCATTCGGATCTGTAATATTTAAGGTGTTGTAATAATCCCCCCACCCCGCTTCTTTCTATCCCATTCTTTAATCGTTTTCCCTAACTGTGTGTATGTATATATCTTGACATGTCATGCATATCCCTACTTTACATCCATGCTCCATGCATAAGATTCGGCTAAATTTGCATCTTTATGCTTCAATTGATTATCCCATGATTTTGTGCGCTACCTCATGTTATCGAGATGATTCACATGCCATGCCATATTTTAGAAGCCGAATCTTTACTGCATCTCATGAGTGAATTGCATTAGGATTCTGTATATAAGATCATGCATATTTTACTAACTTTTGTTTTGTAGTTGTTCGAGGGACGTCGGTCACTCTGTGAGTTTTTATGCTTTAGCATCCCGTTTGTGTGTGTTTTTCTTACTATGTCTAGCATTCTACCATGAGGCTATTTGCTTAAATGATATAACTGTATGAATGCCTGTGGATGAAGGCTTGTTGCTTAAATTGGAATGATTCAACGAATGTACGTTTTAAGCCCACTTTGTAGTGGCAAATTCACAAACTCTAAGCCCACTTGAGGTGGCAAATTCAAACCCTTTTCGGAAAACAAACATGAAGTTGAATTGTTCCAATTTGAGCAAACTAGTCTATACTTGTATGCTTCACATAGTAAATTTTAGGATTTATTCAATAATCAGAACATGAACATATAAAGAAAATAAAAAAAGTCATATCATGGTTTAGTAGAGGCCGATCTTTTGACCGGGTGAGTGGGGGTGCTCATTATTGACCTTCCCCTCTCATACCTAAGGTTCTGAGCCAAGCATCCTTGGTTACGACGAACAGTGGCCTTGGCACCGAGTCATGGGTTTCCTAATTTCCCAAAATATTAGGTGGCGACTCTGAGTTCTGATAACGCAGTCCATTTTTTAACAAAATGACAATAAATTGGATTTTCAATAAAAGTTGCAAAATCTGGACTCTCATCTACGTTTCACATTGCACTCGTGAAACTTGAGATCAAAGAGATCTCGGGAGTCCGAACTGTTTAACGCGCGCGGGTACCCCCTGGGCATGTTACACTACCCTGTTTGCAAACAGGGAAAATACCGTGGGGTTATTTTTTCTGGGGACAGTGGTGCACCTCCCTCAAGTGGCAAAGTACGATTGGGGTAGCGTTGGTCTGGCCACCCTATACTGCTATATGAGCTCCATCTCTCGCCGCAAGGCGGATTCACTTGGCGGCTATTCAAGAGTCTAGGAGGTATACCTCACACTTATCTTTTCTGTTCATTCTGTTCATTTTGCATTTTTTGCTCATTTACATTTCATTTCTGCTTATATACTTCATCCATCTTTTTTGTTTGCAACTCTGGGTTTATACCTACTTCACCTCTTTGGCTCCGGTCCCGGTGAGGCTGATAGAGTTGTCAGTACCCCGCTCAGGGTACTACAACTCCCAGTTTGAGCACCGTTGTCGTATAGATCGAGATTTCCCCTATTTTCTCCGTTTCTTTGACACAATCACGGCGGACCAGGTAGCAAAATACCAACCTTTAATTGTTACATACTATGAGCATATTGCACTGTTTCCCACACTATACGGTCATTCTCATACTATTGCATTTGTACTATATTGCCATTCTCATACTGTTGTATCTGTACTATATTGTCATTCTCATATTGTACTGATATCTGACACTGATTTCTGACATTGCACTAATTTCTGACACTCCACTGCCATTCTCATACTGCATTGATATCTGACACTGATTTCATAGGTTGACTGGCATCCTTGGGCGGGCGTTCCCCGGGTGTCGAGGATGACCTACGCTGCTGCATGGCATGCCTCCACCATACGGATTCTATTCGAGGGCCCCTTTGGCCGGGTGTTTTACCTGCGGGAGAGGTTCAGTGAGGGGCCGAAATGGAGCCCAGTGAGGGGCCCAGTGAGAGGCCGAGGTGGACCCGATCGAGGGAGAGGCCGAGCGAGGCAGCGGTCACCTTCCGAGGAGTCTTTGATGGGTCTATGACCCCTGAGAACGAGGGAGAGGAGGTTAACTTGCAGTCCAACAACCCTATTGATTACAGTGATGCACATCCTCCACAGCCGAGGAGGAAGAGGGTGAGGATGGGCTATTGATGAGGATCATGATTTTTTATTTAGTTTTTTTTTTTTTTTGCTTTGTAGTTAAAGACTAGATTCAGATAGACCCTTTCGTTTTTGTTTGAAATATTTTCTTTTGTTTTATTGCTCTGTAAAACAATGATCGAGGTTGGACCCACCAGTTATAAAAGACAATTTTTTGTTGATTGATTTCCTTGCACAATGTGATGAATGGTATTTGTATGTGATGAATGGCGTAATCCCTGCATGATAACTTTACATAAGACTTGCTCTTACATTCATTTGAATCAGTTAACTACCCATAACCGGACAAAAATTGTGAAATACAACTCGATAACAAGAAAACGAAATAAAAACAACTCGAAAATACTAAAAAACACTTGGTACAAACAAAACCGACTCAAAATACAACTGTGGCTTGTCAAGGCAAAGGTTGGCCTTTCCTGCAACTGCACTGCTCTAAACCATCACTTAGACTCGGCCGGGCCTAAATATGCACGACCGGGCTTCAATGAGGCACGGTTGGGCCTCAATGTGAGGTCTGTCAGTGCTGCCCAGTGTAGACACCCCATTTTTGACCGACCTCAAGACTTAGACGTCATCGTTTGTGCGCTCGATGATTGTGCTTGTTTGTGCTCGTTTTGAGTGCCCGAAGTTCTTGGCGAAACGCCTTGTCTTTGAGCCTCTAAAGCCTCTTTGTTTTGTGCTTGTTTTTGAACCAAACCTTGGTGCCTCTTGCCCGGAGGGGGGAAGGGCCTTATTGGCCACTTTTGGCACTTGTCGGCCACTTGAAGTGGTCGGTCGGCTAAGAGAGGAGGCCGACGACCATTTTTCTCCTTTTTTAGATATTTTCTTTGCCAGCTGTGCTAGCTGTTGATCACTGAATGACATCTCCATACACGTGTACGGAGGGATGAATGCAAGCTTTTGGCTTGCATTTCTATATAAGGGGAGGTCTCTCCTTCATTTGAGAGGTTAGAAAATTTTGTGAGCAAATTTTCTCTCCCTCTCTCTCTCTAGAATCCTCTCTCTCTACCTATTTTGTGCTTGAAAGTGAGAATTCTCTACATATTTTCATACAACCCCTTGACCAAACACCTTCATCTTGGAGCTGAGGTTCTTGGAGGCCTTGTTTGAGCTTCTAAGGTTGGTTGTAGCTCAGAATTGTTGATGTTTGTTGCTGTGCTTGAAAGGTATAAGACTTTACCTTGTAAGCTTTGTTCTAGTTGCTTGCTTTGCCATCTTTTTACACTATTTTTGGCCTGGTTTTCAACTACAAAAAACTTTGATTTTTAGGCCTTAACATGTTGGTTTGAGCCTATTTTGTGTTAGGGGATTATCTCTCCCTTTTATTCCTTAGCTTGTGAGCTTCTTGCATCATCTTTTAACATACTAAAGTCAAATGTTTTGGCCCTTTAAACCACTAAATTCCAGGGGAATTTCAGTGGTAAAAACTTGGTTTTGAGATCCAAAATAGGAGGGGGTGGCCTCCCCTCCTTGTGTCTTGTTTGCAAGCGTAGATAGCCCAACATGTGAGCATGTTTTTCTACCTTCTTGTGACTTGATCTCAGCATGTTTTAGGGTCTGATTTGGCATGCTTTCGCTCTGTTTTGAGCTGTCTTGATCATATGAGCCATGTTTTGCATAGCTATAGTGCAAATGCCTTCACTAGCTTAGTGATTTAAGGCCTCTAACATGTTGTGCATGTGTTTCTTGCATGTTGTAGCATCATTTTACATGTAATTTCATTGCATATAGCTCTGTCACACTCTCACATATTTCACTCTTTCATTGCTTTTGAGAGTTGTGCTTTGAGCCTTGTTTGCGAGCTAACTAATGAGCATGTTTTTCTTGCCTTCTGTGCTTCAATCTCAGCATGTTTATCCACTGTTTTGGCATGTTTTAGCTCTATTTTGAGCTGGTTAGGTCATTTGAGCTTGATATTGCATGCCTCTAGTGTAGTGCTCTTCAGTAGTTTATTGCTTTTGGCTTCTTAACATATTGTACATGAGTTGTTTGCATGTTGTAGCATTATTTTTCATGGCATTTCAGCAGTGAAAATTCTACAACCTCCTTCTATTCTTCACTTTTTGTTTTGCTTTGAAAGTGGCCTTGAGCCCCTTGTTGGCTTGAGTGTGAACTTGCGGCCCTCATGCCTAATGGTTTTAATCCTCTCTTGAGGGTTCCTCCTAACCAACAGCATGAGGCCTCTTTCATGCTCAAGGCACTTGTGGCTTAGCCCATCTTTCCAATTAGAGGACTTTCACATTGGACTTAATCGGTTAAAGGACTAATCGGTAATGTAAAATGTGTAAACAAAATGAATCAAGTAAAACTTGAGCAAGATAAGCATCTTTGTGTTGCATTGCATGCGTTTAGATCGGACGTTAATCCAAACACAAGAAATGTGGGACGTTTCATACTCAAAGTGATGAAACGTGTCACGTTTCTTGGTCGTCGTCACCCTTGATCATGCATGAGAGGGTGGTGGCCCGTTGAGTCTTCTTTGTGCATTCATTAAGCTTGTACAAGCTTGACTCTGTGGCCATTGCATTGAAAGTGCTTGATTGGTGGCTTGAGAGCCAAGTGCCATACTCCTTTGAGCTTGAGAAATGATAAGGAGTGTGGCAGTACACACATTCCTTGAAAAATGCATTGATTTGCCTCTGTTGCTCTATGTTGCAGCAAAAACAGAGGTCTGGAAAAAGCAGTGGCCGACCGGCCACTTGAAGTAGCCGACCGGCCACTAATCAGTTTTTGTGTAAAAGTGTTCCTGCTTTGGAGCAAAGGCAGTCTGGAGGCTGGTACAGTGTTCAGAGATCAAGACGAGTGCAAACAGAGGCAACCGATGGCAAGGCGATGGATTTTCGGGAGGAAACTAACCGAGCATGCATATCTCCCTCACCCGCGGGGCCAGTTTATTGCTTTATTAGTTAGTTGTAGCTAATTAATACACGTGTTGTAATTAATTAGTTTAATCTATTTTGTAATATTTTAATTAGTTTAGCATAGCTAGTTATTCAGTTGTGTTGTAATAATTAATTAGCTAGAATAGTTAATTAGTTTCATTTTGTAATAATTAGCTTAGCTTAGTGTAGCATAGCTTATTCATTCGGACCCTCCTTCGAGAGGGCATAATGTCGTAATAAGCGTGCGTGCGTGTGTGTGCGTGTCTTCTAACCCCACTTCTTTCTCCCTTTTATTTAATTGCTTTCGATGGTTAGTTTAGGGTCATATTTCGATTAGCATACCTTATGCTTGCATGTTTGCATCATTCATTTGTCTTACATGCATCGAGTTCAGCGCATCATTCAAACTGCATCGCAATTTCAATACTTATTTGAATAACGTGTTTCGAAGCATGTTATCAAATCGTTGCATTCATATGCCATCTTAGATAGTCGAGCCTATTTAGTTGCATTATTGCATGTGTTGCATTAGGCATTTTAGCATAGTTAGGATCATGCATATTTCTAACTAGCTTTTGTTTTGGCTTGGAGTACACTGTAAGTTTTACGCTTTAGCATGTTTGCATGAGTGTGAGTGATGCCATGATAGCATGCTTGCCATGAGGCTATGTGCTTACTTGCTAAACTGCATGAATGCCTGTGGATGAAGGCTTTGTTTCTTGAATTGGAACAATTCGACGATTGTGAGTTTTAAGCCCACTTTGCGAAGTGGCAAATCATGTTGTTTTAAGCCCACTTGAGGTGGTTAATTCGCATTTTAGCCCACTTGCGAGTGGCACCTTCAAACCATTTTCGAAAGCAAACATGAGTTGTTTTGTTCCAATTCTTGCCACTTAGTCTATACTTGTATGTGTGCGTCACATAGTAATGTTAGCTAATAATCGGAATAAGAACACATGAAGTTTATAAAATAACATATCATGCTTAGTAGAGGCCGATCCTTTGATCAGGCGAGCGGGGGTGCTCATTTCATGACCTTCCCCTCTCATACGCAAGTTCCCGAGCCAAGGCAACTTTGGTGATGACGTACACATGGCCTTTGGCACGAGTCAGGGTTTCTTAAATTTTCCAAAAAAAAAATAAAATATTTAGGTGGCGACTCTGTAATCTGGCAAATCAGTCCAGTTTTGGCATTATTTGATTTAAAATCGATTTTCCAAAAATGATTTGCCAGATTGGACTCTTTGGTGTTTATCAGTCTCACATTGCACTTTGTGAGATTAGATTCAGAACCGTGACAGGAGTTCGAACTGTAGGACCAATTCCAGCCTCTCCGAAAAGGGGGGCGTGCGAAGAAAGTCGAGTCTACTGTTATGCATTGCTCTTTCCCATCTTCTATAAATAATGCTCCCATACTGTTTTTTTGGCAGAATAACAAGTCATTGATATTTTGCTCTCAAAATGGAGACATTGTGCAGCAATAGGCTCCGAGACTGGATAGCCACTTTGGATGGCTCGGAAAAGGTGAATTTTTACGATTTTTGCCTAAATGCCCTATTTCCTCTGAGTTGCACTTCTCTTTACTTTCCATTCCTTTATGCCCCTGTTCAATGTTGGAACCCGATCACGCATGTGTTTCAATTCAGATCTCAAGAGGTGTGTCTGACACTCAAGGAATTTCAAGCTTTGATGGAGTCCTGGCACAACGAAGAAATCATACCGCAGCCCCGTTTTGGCCATACCCAAGCTTTGGGACGGTTTGGGTTAACATTACATGAGGCTCTATCATTGGTACATAATGGGGAGTTAGATATCCCCGGTTTAGTTTGTCGCTTTTCCGTCATTGAAGACAGGAGTGACCTTCTTTGGTGAGGCCGCTGGCAACATGCTCTCTATTTATGCCTTCTTGCACAATTCCTCCTTGACCCTAGTTTCGGCGGAGTTAGCATCCGGTTGATCGAAGTAGCTCAACGTCTGAAAGAGGGTAAGAGTTGCATAGGTTTAGTACTGGCTGAAACCTTGATGGGTTTAGATGCCTTCTGCCAAGGAGAGACCACCCGGCTGGCAGGGAGTCCGCTACTTCTCCAGGTATTATTTTCCACCCTTCTAATTTATGATTCTTACATCACTCAACTCTCATTCTCTGTTTTTCTCTTAAAACCCATTTCCTTACTTTTCTCTCATCGTACACCTCTCTATTCTTTAATCTCTCTTATTTTTCATCCCTCCCCAGGTATGGCTTATGGATAAACTGCAAGTAGTTGCTCCTTGTCTCGAGTATTCGGCCTGAGCTTACTTCTTTCGTCAACAGCTAGTGGATTTCCCCTCAGAGGGTTTATGGTATAATTAGATGTGCGGCCGGTCCGCAGCTGACATAACTTGGCATTTCCCTTGGCTTAATTTGGCTGGGATGAGCTACAGCTTGTCCCGACAGTCGGGTGTAGGGTTGATTGGCTTCACACATTGCGTATTCTATTTTTCGCTTCGGTTCCGACGTCAATTCAGGCATGATTAGATACGACCAGACGAGGGGGTGGAATACACCGCTTCTTTTCCAGTTCGCGTCTCGCAGTTACCCTGGTATCTCGCGGCCTGGAGGACAAGAGAGATTCTAGCCCCTGCCATTAGTTTTAGTTACACCTTGTCTGAGGAGTGTTTTGCTTGGCTTGGCTTGGCTTGAAGAAGAGGCAGAGGTTGGACCATCTTTGGCATAGAGCCACTTGACTCAGTTGTGCCCCTAGTTTTACTACTTTGATCTTTTCTTTTCAAGTCTAAACATGTAATTGCAACTTTGATCTGAATCAAAGAGTTTGGAGAATGTAATCATGTTGAAATCAATAAAATTAAAGTTGCGAGCACTGAAAATTTTCCTTTCGGTCCCAAAAATGGTCCAAGTTGTAAAAGGGTAAAATTTTGAACAAAATCAACTTTTATTAGAACTTTATAAAACAATTTTCAGAAACGATCACCACCTGACATGCACAAAGTCAATCCTCAAGATGTACAATCCCGAATCAAAATAAATCATAACTGCCCCTGGCTGCGTATCATTACTGCTATTCTGTACTCAACTTTTTTGCTGGACATACGGAGCACAACTGAACTAATAGATGATGAACACCGATGACCTGATCAAGAAAATGGATAGGACAGTTGAACTGAAGATAGTTACGACCGAGCTTCAGGATGAAGTTGCCTACGTATCCCAAAAAATGGGAATCAGGTCTTACGTAGTTTGGTTCAGGTTCACTCGAGTATTAACTCTCTCCTTTTACACTTTAACTTTTTCCAAAGTCGCCATTTACGGTTTTCAACCTTGTAAGCTCAGTTTTTCTTTATTTTTAATTTTTCATGCTCTAACTTTTGCCCAAGTCGCCTTTTCGGCCTAGCGAGCCTCTTAGGGGTAATATTTCTTCAACTTGTCCATGTTGATTGGTTGTGAGAACTCTAGGCCATCCAAGTCCATAAGAATAACCGCCCATGCTGACCATATTGACTTAATGATGTAAGGACCAGTCTAGTTAGGTTTGAACTTGCCCCTAGGGTCATGAATGGGAGCTTAGTTGTCTTTCAATAACATGTCCCCTTCTTGAAGATTCCTGGACTTCACTATCTTGTTAAAAGCCCTGGCAACCTGGCGTTGGTAGCCCTGGACATGATACAATGCTCTTAGTCTTCTCTCATCAAACAACATCAACTCCTCAAACCTACTTTGCTGCCAATCTGCCTCTGTTATCTGACACTCAACCATAATTCGTAGCGAGGGCACTTCAATTTCAATCGGCAAAACAACTTCCATCCCATACATAAGAGAATAAGGGGTTGCCCCGCAGATGTTCGGATTGAGGTTCTATAACCCCAGAGCACAAATGGCAATTTATCTGGCCAGTCTCTTTAGGTTTCCAGCATCTTCTGCAGAATTCTCTTGATATTTTTGTTTGCTGCTTCAATAGCTCCATTGGTCTATGGCCTATAGGTTGATGACCTATGGAAAGCCACGTTATATTTTTCAAGCAAATCTATCACCTCTTTCTTAAAGTGCGACCCATTATTAGAAATAATTTCATTGGGCACCCCATACTGGCATATGATGTTGTTTTTGATGAACTTAGCTACATGCAATGTTTTTAGTACAGAGTAAGACTAGGTCTCCACCCATTTTGTGAAGTAATCGATTGCTACCAGAATGAAGTCATGCCCATTTGACCCTTTTGGCATAACTGCGCCGATAACATCTATCCTCCAAACAGAGAATGGCCATGGTAAAGTCATGTCATAGAGCTTCGATGGCAGTATGTTCATGCGATTGGCATGAATTTGGCACTTGTGGCAGTGCCGAACAAAACCAATACAATCCTCTTCCATGTTTGGCCAGTAGTAGCCTTGTCTAAGGATTTTTTGGGCGAGCATCACACCATTCATGTGGGCTTCGCACTCTCCTCCGTGGATGGCCTCCACAAGGCGCTTTGATTCTTCTTTCTCAACACAGAGTTTATGTATTCCCAGATGGCCACTTTTATACAGTTTGCCTCCATAGATAATAAATTGAATGGGCAAATGTCGTATTCCCCTTTTGTCCTTGGCATTCACTCCTAGTGGATATGTCTCATTTTCCAAGAAATTCCAGATATCATAGTACCAGGGGTTCTTGTTTGAAGCCTCATATATTATGGCGATGGTTTCATAGGCCGGCGTGCACTTCTGTTCAATAATGATTGGGTGCATCCTGACACCCAATGGAATGTCTACCATAGAAGATAGAGTTGCTAGTACATCAGCGAATCAGTTGTTCTCTCTTAGCAAATGGGTAAACATTAACTTCTTAAACCTCAGAATCAGCATATCCAAGACCTGATGATAAACCTTCATTTTCTCCTCTTTAACCCACCAATCTCTGTTGGCTTGAGACACAACCAAGTTCGAATCCTCGATGACATCCAACCTTTTTGTCCCTAGTTCTACGGCGACTTCTAAACCAGCAATACACGCCTCATATTCTGCTTCGTTGTTAGATACTTTGAACTGGAGTTTGAAGGCTAGGGGTATATGGGAGTCATCGGGTGCTATGAGCAATACATCGATCCCATAACCGTATTGATTGGCTGCTCCATCGAAGTACATCACCCACGTTTTCTCCTCTATTTGCAAAATATCTTCATATCGGAACAAGTACTCCACCGCTTCATCCCCTATTATCGAGTGATTTTCCAGGAATTTGGCTACAACCCTCCCTTTAACAAACTTGTGTGTAACATAAGTAAGATCTAATTTGAAGAGAAGAAGCAACCAACGTGCTAGCCTACCTATAAGCGCTAGTTTCTCGAATAGATATTTGATGGGATCTAATCTCGAAACCAGGATTACGGAGTGAGCTAATAGGTAGTCCCTCAACTTTTGGGTAGCCCATACCAAGGCTAGATAAGATTTCTGAAGGGAAGTGTAACGAGTTTCGTAATCCAACATTTTCTTGCTCAGGTAGTAAACGGATTTTTCTACTTTGGCCTCCGACTCCTGAGCTAACATACACCCCATAGTTGAGTTTGTCACTGACAAGTATAAGATCAACGGTTTTGCAAGTTCAGGCGGTGGTAACACAAGCGGATTCTGCAGGTACTGCTTGACCTGTTCAAAAGTGAACTGACAGCGATCGTCCCATTGGAACTACTTTCCTTTCTTCAGGAGACGAAATAGTGGTTCATAAGTCAAGGTTAATTTTGAAATGAACCACCTTATGAATTGCACTTTACCCAGAAAACCGCGCACCTCCTTTTCAGTCCTTGGTGGTGGCATTTCTAAGATGGCCTTGATTTTGGAAGTATTTACTTCAATTTCTCTCTGTGTGATTAAGAATCCCAACATTTTCACTATTGTTACACTGAAGGTGCATTTTTGCGGGTTCAACCTCAATCTATACTCTCTGATTTGCTGAAAGAATTTCTCCAAGACTGTGTAGTGGCCCTCTCGATCTTTGGAGCTGACAATCATATCGTCCACATACACCTCAACCTCTTTGTGGATTATGTCGTGCAGAATGGCAGTTGCAACCCTCTGATAAGTGGCCCCAGCATTCTTTAACCCAAACGGCATGACTCGGTAGTAATAGGTGCCCCACGGAGTAGTGAAAGTGGTCTTCTCCCTATCCTCGGGTGCCATCAAAATCTGGTTATACCCGAAAAATATGTCCATGAACGAGAGCAATGAATGGCCCACGGTGAAGTCTACCAACTCATCAATATGCGGCAGCAGAAAATCATCCTTCGGACTAGCCTTATTTAAATCCTTGAAGTCAACACAGACTCTGATTCTGCCATCCTTCTTTGGGACCAAAACAATGTTGGCCAACCACATTGGATACTTAGACACAAGCAAGAACCCTGCCTCAATCTATTTGGTAACTTCTTCCTTGATCTTCAAAGCCCAATCTGGGCAAACTCTACGCAACTTTTGCTTAACTGGCTGGGCCTCAGGGTCAAGAGTGATCCAGTGCTGTACAATCTTAGGATCAATTCCAGGCATATCTTCATAGGACCACGCGAAAACATCTTTGAAATTTTTTAATAAAGCAATTAAACGCTCGCGTTCCTCTGAAGACAGCGTGGACCCGATCTGGACCAAGTGAGGATCTTCTTTAGTACCCACGTTAATTGATACGATTTCATCTATACGGGGCTTAACACGCCTCTCCTCCTCATGATCAATCAAATTTTTCAAAACCCGAGGAATTTCTTCCTCTTTGTTTATGTCAAAATTTTGAAAATTAAAATTAGTATAACAAACCAAAGGCTCAGAGAAGTAGGCAACATTTACAGCGTTCCCATTTAAAAAGTCTGGATCCTCGGTTATAGTGGACTCAAAAGAAAAGCCAAAAATGACCTGGACAGGACTTTGGTATCTGGGTTACCACTCCCAAAAGTACCAGACTCAGAGGAACTCGAATCTGACTCTGACTCCACAGACTCAGTGGAATCAGATCCGGACTCACTATCCGATTCAGAATTGTTGATGATGCCTTGCTCGAACTTCAAAACCCAACGTGGAGCCTCAGACATATCCACGATGACATTGGAGAAATCCGCCTACTGGGGTATCCCCGATCGTTGAGATAGTAAAACTATCCCCCAAGTTGGTGGTCTCAGCTCCAGCAGTGGAACTCATTAGTAAGTCAGCCAGTGCTTTTCCCAACAGCTCTTCCTCTTCGATGTCTAGGTTTGCAGTCCTGCTTTAATCTCTACCAGTGCTTAGGTTTGCCTACTCATCCACCTCTTCTGGTAACTGGTGCCTGATAAAGATCTCGAACCCCGGATACCTAGTCTTTGTCTCCCAGTCGTACCAAGGCTCCAAGAATCCACAGAATAGGAAATCTTCCCCTTGGTGGACAAAGCGTCCATTCAGGGTTCCCCGTATAGATTTGTGGACTAACTCATACTGCTTCCTAGTCCTATTTTCCTTTAGCCTTTCTCTCAACTCCTGCCCTTTCCTTTCACAATCTATAGCGGTAGGTTTGTATCCCAGCCCAAAAGCGTAAGGATTAGCACTCAGCTTCTTAGCAACAATACCTCTCTATCTGCCACTTCGGCCTAGTCTTGACCCGGGCATATGCCTCTGCTTGTTCATCATATATATGGATTATACACTTGCACAATCTCCATCACCCTCTACCATGATGGTTTGGACCAACTGGGCTTCTACAAAAGAGAAGCCGGAAAGGAACATGTCCTTTTCCCCATGTATGATTTTCAATAATGGTGTTGTGGTTCCTTGAGAAGAATGGATCGTAGAATTATTGTACACAGTGGCGATCCCACCTTTGAAGGGGTACTTTACTAACTGATGTACCGTTGATGATACCACCTTCATCTAATGTAGCTAGGGCCGTCCTAGTAGCAGGTTGAATGTGGCCGAAACATCCATGACATGGAATTCCACCTCATGTTCGGACGGACCGATCAGCATATTGCTCGTTCCGTGCCACCTCCTAGCCCAGAGCCTCGGCAATGCGCTAAACGAGACAAAAGGTGGGATACTTGCCGATCAAGCGATCAATGTCCCCACCGAACGAATGAGCAACTGCAAGTCGACAGCAGATGCTCGAGGCGTGCCGACAAAAAGTACACAGAGTTGTCAGAACCAATCGCTGCAATAATGAGCAAAGTCCAACACCTTCCATTCTTCAAATGGCCGTCAAAGATGGTGGGGCCGCCCGATATGCGAAGACGGGATAGGCGGTGCGAATATTACAAAGATCACGGCCATGAAACAGAGAGTTGCTACGCATTAAAAGATCACCTGGAAGAACTGGTGCAAGACGGCCGACTGCAACAGTATGTGAGAAAGGGAAAGCCAACCAAGGCACTAGCCTTGAGGCAGGACTCTCCTCCACTTGGCGTGATCCATGTGATCTACAGCCTGCCTGCACCCCCAACCGTGCACACAATTCAATCGCATCCAATCCCCCAGGAGCAACGTATTCCGACTGAATGGCCCAAAGAAGCTCCGACAATTACTTTCAATGACTCCGACCTTAGTGGCACAACAGCTTCCCACATTGATCCGTTGGTCATTAGCTTACGCATAAACCGGTTCACCATTGAACGAATTCTCATAGACCCGGGGAGTACTTCAGAGGTTATGTATTACCAAACTTTCGTCAAACTCGGCCTCAACGAGTCAGATCTGTCTCCGGCGCCTCATCCATTGTTCGGCTTTAATATGAATCTCGAATACCCGTTAGGAAAGGTCATACTACCTGTCTGAGCGGGCTCCAGAACGGTCGAAGTAGAATTCCTGGTCGTAAAGCTCCCTTTGCCGTTTAATGTCATCATGGGGTGAACCTGGACACATATTATGAAGGCCGTTCCAAGCACTTATCATCAACTCGTGCGCTTCCCGATAGCCCATGGCGTTGAAGAGATTCGTGGCTCCCCCCAATCAGCACAAGCAGCGATTTTATGAAAACCCTATCACTGACCTGACCTGTGGGCTTTGATACTTGTGTATATTTCACTTCTGCAATGCAAACCATCTTTCTTTGTCGTTCAATTTATTTCACAAACCCCATTGTGACGCTCGTCATGACGACGATTCGGAGCCCCCTTTGGTGCATGTCACCTTAGGGCCGATTAAGTCTCCGGATTCGGAGCGCCCTTCGTGGATATCACGATTGGCCACATTAAGTCTCGGATTCGGAGCCTCCTTAGGTGCATGTCACCTTAGGGCCGATAAAGTCTCCGGATTCGGAGCGCCCTTCGTGGATATCACGATTGGCCACATTAAGTCTCCGGATTCGGAGCCCCCTTTGGTGCATGTCACCTTAGGGCCGATTAAGTCTCCGGATTCGGAGCGCCCTTCGTGGATATCACGATTGGCCACATTAAGTCTCCGGATTCAGAGCCCCCTTTGGTACATGTCACCTTAGCGCCGATTAAGCCTCCGGATTCGGAGCGCCCTTCGTGGATATCACGATTGGCCACATTAAGTCTCCGGATTCGGAGCCCCCCTAGGTGCATATCACTTTAGGGCCGATTAAGTCTCCGGATTCGGGGCCCCCTTAGGTGCATGTCACCTTAGGGCCGATTAAGCCTCCGGATTCGGAGCGCCCTTCGTGGATATCACGATTGGCCACATTAAGTCTCCGGATTCGGAGCCCCCTTGGGTGCATGTCACCTTAGGGCCGATTAAGCCTCCGGATTCGGAGCGCCCTTCGTGGATATCCCGATTGGCCACATTAAGTCTCCGGATTCGGAGCCCCCTTAGGTGCATGTCACCTTCGGGCCGATTAAGCCTCCAGATTCGGAGCGCCCTTCGTGGATATCCCAATTGGCCACATTAACTCTCCGGATTCGGAGTCCCCTTAGGTGCATGTCACCTTAGGGCCGATTAAGTCTCCGATTCGGAGCGCCCTTCGTGGATATCACGATTGGCCACATTAAGTCTCCGGATTCGGAGCCCCCTTAATTGCATGTCACCTTAGGGCCGATTAAGTCTCCGGATTCAGAGCCCCCTTAGGTGCATGTCACCTTAGGGCCGATTAAGCCTCCGGATTCGGAGCGCCCTTCGTGGATATCACGATTGGCCACATTAAGTCTCCGGATTCGGAGCCCCCTTCGGTGCATGACACCTTAGGGCCGATTAAGCCTCCGGATTCGGAGTACCCTTTGGCACGAACAAAACAAAACTCGCCAACATCAGAAATAAGGTGCTTCACTGAGCATATAAAAAATTCAGAGCAAGACGCAAATAAGGTCCTTAACTGAGCATATCAAAAATTCAGAGTAAGACGCAAATGTATGAAATAAAGCTTTTTATTCGATCAAACACGCAACTCACATTGTTACATAAACGCAACTCACATTTGAGCATTACAATTTTTGTTTAATCAGACAGTTGTTACATAAACGCAACTTGCATTTGAGCATTACAATCTCAAAAGCTAAAAAGGGGAGAAGACGCATTGGTAAAGCGGCAGCGCCGAATCAACTCCCGTCACCCGGAAGTCCTCCGCGGTTTGCAATGCCTTGAGCCAACTGTGCCCAAGTCCTCCCCTGATACCATTGACAATGTCAAGGCAAAGATCCAGGACAAGGAGGGATAAACCCAACGGTCGTTGCCTTTCCTTTCGGGGTGATCTGCTTCGACGACTTGAAGATTCATGCCAACTTTCGGACGCCCTACTTCCCATACGGATGGATCCTCTGCCACGATCCATGGCAACACCAAGTTCGGCTGAACTCCAGCCTCTAACTAACATCCCCACTTATCCCACCTCACATAAGCGATTGTTTATCTGCGCAAAGCGCCCACTCCTTTTATTTTCAATACTGGCAGCGATCTCGAGGCCCAATCCCGAGGCGATTTCACTAACACTAAACTCCATGAGAAAAACGTCGGTTGACATTCGCCACGGCGTAGTTATCCAAACGACTTTTTGAAGCACGTGCACTGGCCAAAAATCTAGGCCCCGAGCCGAGTTGAATTTGCCAAAGCCACTCTACCCACTGGCTTTCGGCTTCTTCAGGTTACAATAGCCTCAGTCAGGAGTAAACGGCTATCAAGTATGGATTGACCCTGCCGGTCAACGCTTATACATTCATTCAAACACAATAAAACGAAACACATACATGCCGAATACGAACTGCAATAAAATATTTGTAACAGAACGTTTTTTATTCAACAAAACAAGCAATAAATTACATAGTTTTGAACGTGATCTGCGTTTCAGCCTTACAATAAATATACTTATACGGCGTCACCCTCATCATCACTCTTCTCGACTTCAAAAGCAGAAAACGGAAAATGTTTACTTTGGTAGAGTGGCGATGCCGAATCGATGCCTGCCGCTCGAAGAGCTTCAGCGGCTTGAGATGCCTTGATCCAACTGTGCCTAAATCCACGATTTTCACATCGACAAACTTCTTCGGCAAGTTTTTCCTTGGTCTTCTCGATTCCAACTTTTCGGCCTTCATGGAAACCTTTTTCATAGGCCCTTCCCTTCATGTTCTCCATTGCGAACATACTCGCCGTCTCACGATCGGCAAGCGCGGAACTGATGAGCCGACTGGTAACCATCTCTTCCACGATTGGGTTTCCCTGCCCGGCAGATTGTGCCTGAGCCGCCTTGACCTTCCTTAACTCGCGCTCAGCGGCCTCCGCGTGGGCCTCCAAATTTTGAATATGTTCCTCATTCTTCTCCATTTCTCGGCGGGCAGCGCGCAACCGCATGCCGATTTCATAGGCAGTGTACAGCCCCTTCACCGCCCCGTGAATGCCTTCGCGAAATACTTCGTAGTCCTGACGACCTACCATCGACTGCTGAACCTCAGGAGGAAAAATTTGTCGAGCAAACTCGACCGCTACATTTGGGTCTCGAACGATCGAGTCCGCCTCTGTCATGGGTCTATTCCCTACAAATACTGCGAAGCTTAATGGGTGCGGATTCGCCTCAGATCCCCTCTCGACTCGAGGTTGAGAAGTTCTGCCCTGCGACTGCTTGTCCCGCCTGGGCGACCTGCTTCGACGTCGAGGAGACTGACGCCTCTCTCGATCCCTGGAACTCCTGCTCCCTGTGCGCGGAGGGTCATTACCTCGATTCATGTCTCCACCCAGCTCAGCCAGCGTCCTCGCTTCCCCTCTGCTGTTAAAGAAGAGTCTGTTCGACATTCACTCGATACCTTCAAATGCTGGAGTCAGTTGTCTACTATGCTCATAAAAGTTTTACCTTTAATCATTTCTCCTTTACAGAGGCAGCACCCTCGAGGCAATCTCATTAATTGTAAAAAACCTCAATCGCCCGGCGCCGATTGGATCGACCTACTTGGGGCAAAGGCAGACAGATCTATCAAAACTCCTGAGTTCGTCTCATCCCAGCCGGCCCATGAATCCGGCACCTGCATGACCATGCACCGCCTGGGGCAAGGGCAGATTAATAAATCTATTCGGATGAAGTGCCCCAGCCGGCCCATGAATCCGGGACCTGCATTACCATGCACCGCCTATTAATCAATTTGGTTCATGAATCCATCGATCACAAATCTTAAGGTCGTTTCATCCGGCGCCCGAATGATCATGCACCGCCTGGGGCAGGGGCAGATTCATCAATCTATTCGGCTTATGTACCCCAGCCGGCTCATGAATCCATCGATCATAAATCTAAGGTCGTTTCATCCGGCGCCCGAATGATCATGCACCGCCTGGGGCAGGGGTAGATTCATCAATCTATTCGGCTTATGTACCTCAGCCGACTCATGAATCGATCCTTCACAAATCTAAGGTCGTTTCATCCGGCGCCCGAATGATCATGCACCGTCTGGGGCAGGGGTAGATTCATCAATCTTTTCGGCTTATGTGCCCCAGCCGGCTCATGAATCCATCGATCATAAATCTTAAGGTCGTTTCATCCGGCGCCCGAATGATCATGCACCGCCTGGGGCAGGGGCAGATTCATCAATCTATTCGGCTTATGTACCCCAGCCGGCTCATGAATCGATCGATCACAAATCTTAAGGTCGTTTCATCCGGCGCCCGAGATTAATCAATATATTTGGCTTATGTACCCCAGCCGGCTCACGAATCGATTGATCACAAATCTTAAGGTCGTTTCATCCGGCGCCCGAATGATCATGCACCGCCTGGGGCAAGGGCACATTCATCAATCGATTCGGCTCAGTACCCACAATACGCAGCACGTGAATGATAATTCAATATTGTCATAGGATATTCAATTTCTAAAAGCTCAAACACATCAATGATTTTATCCAAATTCGTGAAAGGCAAAGTATTCTTCATTAACATAACTTCACAAACCATGAACTATCCAAATTCGTGAAAGGCAAAGTATTCTTCATTAACATAACTTCACAAACCATGAACTAGTAGTGGAGAAATACCAAGGCAGTTTTCATTAATAAATTGAACGCAAATAGTAACCAATTTATACATGAAAATTAGCCTGAGCCAACAAAAGTCTACCGAACAAAAACTAACATCAAAATCAAAAGCACTTAAAAACAAATCAAGATGTCTCCCAGATCAATCCTCGGGGTCAGATTCAAGCGGCTCAACGTCCACTTGCTCGTAGGGAATTGGCAAGGCCAATGTAACTCCAGCGGCAGCAAGGGCTTTGAGCCATCCATGTTTGAACCCCCGATTCTCGAATCTGGGGACTTCATCTACATATTCCGTGAAGGCGGCGATTTTTCCTGCCTCAAATGCCGCAGAAGCTTCAGAATCAGGTTTCTCCTTGGCGGCCTTGAGCTCCGCTAACTGAACCTCCGCCTCGGCAAGCGCCTCATTGGCTAATTTGAGCGATTCTTCGCTCGCATTTGCCCTACTCTCAGCATCAGAGCAGAACTGTTCAGCTGAGTGAGCCCTCTCTTTCTCTGCTTCAGCTCGCGCACTCTTCACCGCGGCTCTCATCCTTTCAAATTCGGCCCTACTCTTTTGACCGTCCGCCTCCGCTTGCAAACGATCAACTCTACCAAGGGCATCATGGAGGCGGCGGCCTAGGTCTGCGATCCTGCCAACAGTCTGCAAAACAAGTTGGGATCGTCAAACATCTTTAAATAAAAACAAAGTCAAGAGAATTTGAGATGGTCACTGACCAGGAACGCCGACTGTGCAGATAGGGCTACGGCCATAATATCCGGTACGGCGCGAAAGGCTGCGACGTCAGCCAGCAAGGAAATTGAAGCCGCCAGGCTCAACACCACGGCTGGATCCTCAATGGCTGAAGCATCGGAGGAGATCGGCGTATCTTTGATCTTAGGCCGAACAATAAAAGGCGCAGCAACGTCTGACTCTTCTAAACAAGGCCGTTTGGAAGCAAGGCTAATTTCCGACCCAGCCTCTCCCTCGGCGCTACGCTTTTCGCCCCGCTCCTCCGGAATCAGCCGTTCATCAATGACCTGTTCCTCAACCTCTTCCCCCGTTTTGGCCTCAGTGACCTGAATCGTCTCTTCAATAACGGGTACGAAAGTTTTAATCAAGGTGGGCTCAGAATGGGCGGCCTCGGCCTTCTTTCGAGTAGCCATTCGCTCGCATTTTTCTTTCGTGCCATCTGCGTAAGGCTTTCCCCAGCCATAGCTTCAAAAATATCACCGGGTAGGTCCCCCAAATTTGCAAAAATATCTCCAGACGAAAACTCCGCCCGACCCGAAGTGGACGGTGAAGGCTGGTTAAGTCCGGCAGCCTCAAACGCCGAGCGTATCGCTTCGTCGACCTCTTCGGCCTCCTCAGCAACCTCTCTGGTTGGTTCGGCAACTACCTCTACCACCGGCTCAGCCTCTGCCCTCGAATCCGAATCTTCGAGGCCAATTTGCCTAAGGCTCTTGAAGCTGGGAAAGATAAGAGCCGAAAGCTGTTGATCGCCGGATGGAATTGGAATGCCTTCCGCAGCCGAGAATGTAGTATAAGTAGGTTCGTATCGGAGGAGTATGTGAGCCGCTCTCCCTTGCTTTTGTACGTTTGGACGGCCGAAGTATCTGAGCGCAGACTTGATCTCCTCAAGGACTGCCTCGTCGGTTGAGGGAAGAATCTTCTTCAATCTGTTACCTGCAAAGAACAAGGGGTGATTAAAGGAAAAAAGCCGAGTAAAGGGTAAGTCAACAAACACAAGGCGTTACGCGGCAACCTGGATCACCCTTTCGTCTGGGAATAGGATCTAGGCGGTCTTCGCCTTCACCGAACTCCCAATTACCTTGGACATTGACCATTACGTCATCAACCCTCTTACCAGAACTGGCAAGCATGGTTATCAAGTGATGGTCAGTGTCCTTGGCCCTGAGAAAGTATCGCCCCAGCCGACCGGAAGACTTGACCAAAGCGTAGCAGTGCCGAATCACCGGAACACCAAGGTTGATCCTAAGACGTCGGTTCAACTCAATCACCCCCATGATGATTCGAAAGAAATTTACGCTGGGTTGAGAAGGAATCAGACTCCAATAGTGAAGGACGGCCCTAAGCAATGGGTGTAGGGGAAAACGGACTCTGCCCTCCGCTATGGATAAGAGAGGGAAGACGATCGTGTTCTGATCCTCTCTCTCCATATCAAGGGTACTGTCCGTTACAAGAGATAAGTGGACGTCGTCGGGAATGGAAAAATGTCTCCGAAATCCGGAAATACGACCCTCGGAAAGGAGGTCTTTCAAGTGTTTAGCCATGTTCGCAGGGATTCAAGGTTTCGCCGAAATCAAAACGACAAACAGAAAATAGGATCGTAAAGAAGGGAGAAGAAGACTTACGAAGATTAGACGGAGAAGAGTTGTAGAAAATGCGAGTCAGAGAAGGGATATCCGCTGGCGGTCTAAGAGTCTCGAATACTCGGCGAACTGTGCATTCGAAAGGACTGAAATTTCAAATCACAATAAATGCGAAACGCATGATTGAGGCGGGAAAGCGTAATGATGAACGAAAAGGCGTGCGCATCCTGACATCTATATTGGGGTACGCGAAGCTGCCTGACCTATTTTAACTTTTCCAATTCAAGACCAAACACGCCGATTAACTACCGTCAATAGGGAGTTCGGGGGGCAATTGTGGGAGCCGAATAAATGACAAAGGCAGAAGGCAAGCGCAATACAAGGCTGATAATAATCGGCTGTATCCGGCGAGAATAGGGGGGGCCGAATATATTATTTGGGCCGAATAAGTGTGTAGTATTGGAGCCGGATAATGTAAAGGACAATGACCAAAAAGTAGGCCCTGGCCCCGAGGATCGAGAGAAACAGGTATAAATACAGGAACAACATATTTAGTAGGTATGTAAGAATCACTTCACTTAACTTAGCAAAAAAGCTATCCTGAGGGTCTGGACTAACTTGTCCGTCGGAGTGCTAATTCCGGCACCCCCGACCGGAGTGTTTGTATCTTTTTAGGTGACTAGCTGAGGATCACTAGCGTCGCCCAGGATTCGAAGAGTATTTCCAAACCATTTCTCCACAGTCACATAAATGAGAAGACGTTTAATGCAAAAATCTATTTGTGTAAAATACTATAAAAATGATATGGCAAAGTTATTTTTATAAGTAAAATCATTTTTATGTTGTTTTATTTTAGAGCGAAAAGGAATTATGTATGATTTTTTTTATTTTTAGTATCATTACTCATATTTAATGATCTCAACATCATTAATGATCTCAACCAATCAAAATTAGTCAACTCAATCTTAAAGGTGAGTTCAAGATCCCACCTTTGCCGTTTCAGAGAAGGCAGATCTCAATCACGTAAGACTTTAAATCTCCACTTTACTAAATTGACCGACTATATTTGATTGAGATGATTAATGACATAATAGTTTAGAACGACAAAAAATGGACTCCAAACATACCTATTTTCTAGTGTGGTCCTAAATATGGTGGACCTAAATTCTTTGTTAAGACCCAAAGTCAGCTTGAGACTTGGACAATTTGCACAAGAGATCTATTAGGAAACTATTCAGTATTTCATAGAAAATATCTTTGAATCTTCCAGGAAACTACTCAATCTTTCAAAGGTATTTTCTTTGATTCTTTCCATTTCTCTATTTGTTTTGTCTTCTATTGCTTGACTTGAGACTAATTGTAGCTGCTGTTAACAGAAAAATTTTCCATAAAGGGAAGAAGGCCGAGAAAAGGAATTTTTTTACTAGAACTACATTTGAAATGGCTGTTGATCATTTATAGTTTCTGAAGAACAAATTCATCAGTGACTTTGAAGAAGCAGAGGATGAAGAATTCGTAGAATTCCCCCTATAGCTTCATTTTATTGAGATTTCAGAGGTCTTGCATCAAAAGAGGATTGACCCCTGGACACCCATAGGATTGAAAGATGCTCTGTATGACCTCAAGTTCACATTGGCTGATTGTGTCATTTTAGCAGAGAAGAAGAGAGACCGCATTACCGAAAACAAGAAAAGTCTCTTATTAAGCTCTCATCATTATGTCAGGAAGCAATGGTTTCTTTTCAAGATGAAGAGGAAACTTCTTCGAATAAAAAATGAGTTGCTACAAAACATGAGTGATTTCAACGTTGCAGACATTGCAGATGAGAGGCTTTCGTCCTCGAGCTTGATCAGGGTTTGTCGACCAATAGACTTTCCTGATTTCAGTCTCACTCTGATTCATGGTTGTTGTACAAATTGTGTAAATCAAACAAAATAAATAGATTCATATTGAACAACAACTTAGAATTTCAGAACAAGAACATGCTGGAATTTACAGAAATTCATAATAAAATAAAACTAGTAAAAGGAAGCAAACCAAAGCCTGTGTGGTACCACAGTGTCCTTAAAACAGATTCACTGTCTCCTGATGGATGTTGGAGGTATGTTGGCGTCTGTTTCCCAGGATACGACGATCGAAACCAGCTAATACAGAAGCACCTTCTGAATAGCTTCGGCGAACTTGACAATGGATGCACTCTCTCTAACAAGAACCAAAGAAGAGGCTAACAAAAGAAGATATGAAAAATTTTCTTTTGTGTAAAAGCCATCTCCAACTTTTTATCTCAAAAGTTGGAGGAGAAAGGCCTTAATTTATACTAGTAGGGGAGAGTCTTAGCCATGAAGGCTAACATCAATAGGGTCATCAAATGTCATCAGCTCTAGCCATTAGGGCTAGAATTACAAAGGTTCAAAACTCCAAAACCATTATATAAATCATAATGTGTATATAATGTATAAGTTTTGAGAATTAAACTAGATGGGTTGCAAAATGGATACGGGTGTTGGCTCACAACCCGATCCAAGCCCAATCTAAAACACATGCACAAATTAAGCCCAACACAGCTCAGCCCAAAGCTCAAGACTAGGTCCAAGTCCAAGTCTAAGACCAAACCCAGCACATGCACAAGTACAAGTTTAGGCCCAGTCCAAACCAAGACTAAGTCCAAATCTAAACCCAACTTTATTGATGCCCACTTTATGGGACAATTCTCATTCATAACTCAATAGTTTCGGCTCATTATTTTTGTATTACAATCTTCTCACCTAAGATAATACAAAACCACTCAGACCCACTGTAGACACCCCATTTTTGATCGCCCTTAAGACTTGGGTGCCACTGATTGATCACTCGATGATGAGAGTTGTGCTATGCAAATGTTCGATTTCTTCAACAAGAAGAGCTCTAAATCCCAACCTTACACCCCATTTTGGACCAAAACTATTTGGGCCAAAACTATTTTAGACTTGAAAACCATCTTTTTCAAAAAAAAAAAAAAATTGAAAAAGTTTCTATGATGTTCCGAGGCTCGCATTTCGTTAAAATTGCACTTTTCGGTAAACTAAGCAAGGACAAAGTCGGAATAAATGGAAGAGAGGTGAACTCTTTGAAAAAATCTTTAAAACATCTTATTTAGAGGTTTGGAGTTGAAGAAAATTGGAGGAGAGGGAAGAAAACTAGTTGGGGAAGAAGTTGGGTATGAAACCGTTGAGAGAAAACTGGGCAACCTCACTAAATCAGGCCTACCTTTCTGTACACTTGGACTTTAATAGTGGGGCCACCACCATTGGAAATTGGACTTCTGGGGCTTCATTTTACAATCAAGAATCTCCTAAAGTCGAATACGGATGAGGGAGAAATGGCTGTGTGAAGTTAAGCACCCATCCGATTAAGCCAAAACTGAGTAACGTTCACTAAAATAGGCATATCTCTTAGCAAACTTATAATTTTTATGTGAGGCAAATTGCATTGGAAATTAGATTTCCGGGGATTCAATTTAGGCTCAAGAATGACCTGCAAAGGAGTTCGGATGAAGGAGATATGCCTATTTGAAGTCGGGATTGGAAGCAGATTTTTGGTGGCCGACCGGCCACACTTTTGGCCGGTCGGCCACTGGTGAAAAAGCTAGATATTTTGTGCTAGCTGTCCCCCAAAAGCTCCAGCTATTCAAGGCTTGATATTTTCGACCTGAGGGGCAGTTTTTCTATATATACCAGGCCTTCCTTCATGGTTTAAGGTTCCTAAAAATTCCAAAAGTTCCAATTCTTGGAATTCTCTCTCTATCTATATCTTGCAATACATATACCTTACCCAAACACTTCCTAAACCAATATTGGAGCTGTCCTTGCTGAGATTGTTGAGTCCAAATTTTAGCCCATAGAGTGAGAATTTGTTGGTTTGTGAACAAAAGTGTTACTCCTCTTCAAAAGGTAAAATTTTGAGCACCTTTGCACTACTTCTTTTCTATCTTTTCTTGCTGATTTATATGTGTTTTTTAACTTCTTTTATGGGCTGAAGCTTGTGGTTTAAGGCTATTAAAGGTAGAGGGGTTAATCACCCTTCTTTGAACCTTGTTCTCTAAGCCTTTCCACTTGTGTTTCCCATCCCTTCATCAAATTTTTTCCAACCTTTTACCATTGATTTTTAGAGGTTTTCAGAGGCTAAAAATGTTGTTTTGAGGTCCCAAAAGTAGAGGGGTTAGCCACCCCTCTTGATGCTTGTTTACTAGCTCAAAAGCTCCATGTTTTATCTTATTGTTTTAGCTACTTTTGTCTTCATTCCAACATGTTTTCCAACTGATTTTGGGATATAAAAACTCTGTGTTTTTGGGTTGAAGCTTGGGTCCAAAGGCCATTAAAGGTTGAGGGGTTGATAGCCCTTCTTTGTATCTTATTTTGGAGGCCTTTGCCCCTCTGTTTCCCACCCTTGCATCATTTTTTTAAGAGCTTTTAAACGCTATTTTTTAGAGGTTTTTTAGTGGATAAAATCATGTTTTGAAGTCCAAATTTAGAGGGGTTAGCCTCTCTTCCTTGTGTCTTGCTTACTAGCCTAGCATGCTCTACGTGTTAGCTTAATTTTCTAACTTTTGTTAGCTTAATTTTAGTATGTTTTAGGGCTATTTCAGGCCTATTTTAAGACTGTTTTGGAGTTGTTCGTGGCATTTGAGCTTTGCTTTGTATGCTTGTAGTGTAATAGTCCTCACAAGTTTGGTGTTCTAGGCCTTAAAACTCATAATCATCGAATTGTCCCAATTCAAGCAACCAAGCCTTCATCCACAGGCATTCATGTAGTTTAGCATTTAAGCAAATAGCGTCATGGCAAGCATGCGAAACATGGAAACACTCACACTCATGCAAGTATGCTAAAGCGTAACACTTACAGTGTACTCCGAGCCAAAACAAAAGCTAGTTAGAAATATGCATGATCCTAACTATGTTAAGATACCTAATGCAACACATGCAATAATGCAACTAATAGGCTCGGCTATCTAAGATGGCATATGAATGCAACAATTCAATACACGTATTCAAATAAGTATTGAAATACGATGCAGTTTGAATGATGCGCCGAGCCTTGGTGCATGCAAGACAAATGAATGAAGCAAACATGCAAGCATAAGGTATGCTAATCAAAACGTGCCCTAAACTAACCATGAAAAGTGGTTAAGTAAAAGGGAGAAAGACGTGGGGTTGGAAGACACGCACACACACACGCACACTTATTACAACATTGCACCCTCTCGAAGGAGGGTCCGAATAAATAAGCTAAGCTAGACTAAGCTATGCTAATTATTACAAACCAACTAATTAACTATTCTAAGCTAATTAATTACAACATATCGAATTTGAATAACTAGTTACACAAACTAATTAATTACAACACTTGTATTAATTAGCTACAACTAATTAATAAAGCAATAAAGTGGTCTCACGGGCGAGGAGGACATGCAAGCTCCGTTGCTTCCTCCCGAAAATCCATCGCCTTGCCATCGGTTGCCTCTGTTTGCACTTGCCTTGATCTCTGAACGTTGAACCAACTTCCAGACTGCTTATGCTCTAACTCAGATACATTTTTGCACAAAAATGGACTTGTGGCCGGTCGGCCACAAAAAGTGGTTGCCGGCCACCTTAACTGGCTGGTCGGCTAGTATAAGTGGCCGGTCGGCCACCCCTTTTTTCAGGCTTCTGGTTTTGCTGCAACAGAGAACAACAGAGGCACAACAGTGTATTTTTCAAGGAATGTGTGTACTGCCATCCTTCTTATCATTTCTCAAGCTCAAAGGAGTATATCACTTGGCTCTCAAGCCACCAATTAAGCATTTTCATGCATAATGGCCAAAGAGCCAAGCTTGTACAAGCTTAATGAATGCACAAATAGACTCAAAAGGCCACCACCCTATCATACATGGCCAAGGGTGACGGCAACCAAGAAACGTGGCACGTTTCATCACTTTGAGTATGAAACGTCCCACATTTCTTGTGTTTGGATTAACGTCTGATCCAAACACATGCAATGCAACACAAATGCTTATCTTAGTCATGTTTTACTTGTCCAATTCTTGTTTACACATTTTACATTACTGATTAGTCCTTTAACCGATTAAGTCCAATGTGATTGTCCTCTAATTGGAAAGATGGCCTAAGCCACAAGAACCTTGAGCATGAAAGAGGTCTCATGCTGTTGGTTAGTAGAAACCCTCAAGAGAGGATTAAAACCATTAGACATGAGAGCCTCAAGTTCACATTCAAGCTAACAAGGGGCTCAAGGCCACTTTCAAAACAAATTGAAAAGTGAAGAATAGAGGGAGGTTGCAGACTTTTCAGTGCTGAAATGGCATGAAAAATAATGCTATAACATGCAAACAACTCATGTACAACATGTTAAGAGCCAAAGACAACAAAACTAGTGAAGAGCACCACACTAGAGGCATGCAATATCAAGCTCAATTGATCAAACCAGCTCTGGACAGAGCTTAAACATGCCAAAATAGTGGCTAGATCATGCTGGAATTGAAGCACAAAAAGCTATAAAAACATGCTCATGTGTTGGCTCGCAAGTTAGGCTCAATGCACAACTCTCAAAAGCAATGAAAGAGTGAAATATGTAAGAGTGTGACAGAGATATAAGCACTGAAATCACATGTTAAATGATGCTACAACATGCAATCATCTCATGCAAAACATGTAAGAGGCCTTAAATCACTAAGCTAGTGAAGCCATTTGCACTATAGCTATGCAATACAAAGCTCACATGGGACAAACACTTCAAAACAGTCCTAAAACAACTTAAATGAAGTTCTAAAACATGATTGAAGTAGGCTAGAAAGAGCTAGAATGAAAGGCTAATTCATAGCACAAACTAAACTAGCAAGCACAATTGCACTACAAGCATACAAAGCAAGCCCTAAGTGACCAAACCAGCTCAAAACAGAGCTAAAGCAGGTCACAAAAGTAGCAAAAACATGTTGACATCAAGCCACAAGATGGTAGAAAAACATGCTCACATGTTGGGCCATCTACACATATAAACAAGACACAAGAAGGGGAGGCCACCCTTCCTATTTTGGACCTCAAAACACACTTTCTACCACTAAAATTCCCCTAGAATTCAGTGGTTTAAAGGCCAAAAAAAGTTACTTTAAAAGGCTTTGAAAGATGGCACAACACTTAGCAAATAAGCTACAAAAGAGGGTGGACCACCCCTAACTCCAAAAAGGCCTTAAACTACCATTTTTAAACCTTTAAAATAGAGGTTTTTGTAGTTGAAAACTAGGCCAAAAATAGTTTGCAAAGGTGGCAAAACAAGTGTTCAAAATAAGCTTAAATGGGGTAAGTTCTATACCTTTGAAGCAAAGCACACAATAGGCACAAATCTGAGCTTAAACCACCATTTTAGAGCTCAAAGAAAGCTCCAAGAGAGCTTTAATCAACCTTAGCCCAAGGATGAACCACTTTGGTTAAGGGTTGATAGGTTAAAGTTTGAAGTATGCATGCTTCTAAGCACAAATGCTCAAGAGAGAGAGAAATCTAGAGAGAAAGGATTATAGAGAGAGATGATTTTTAGAGAGAGAGGCTCCCAAAATTTGCTAACCCCCCCTCAAATGAGAGATATGACCTCCATATATAGCAAAATACAAGCCTTGGTCGAAATATCTGCAAAACAGACAGTTGGAGCTTGTGGGAGATAGCTGGAGGGGAAATATCTGCAAAATATCTGAGTTTGGGACATTAGTGGCCGACCGGCCACTGTTGGTGGCCGACAGCCCACATTTGTGGCTGACAGCAAAAATCTGTTCTCCAGGTCCAACTTCAAATGGGCATATCTCCTTCATCTGGACTTTTTTTTCAGGTCATTCTTGTGCCTAAATTGAAGCCCCGAAAGTATTGTTTCCAATGGTAGCAGCCTCACATCAAAATTCCAAGTGAGCTAAGAGATATGCCTCTTTTAGTGCAGACTACTCAATTTTGGTCCTCACAGATTGATGCCTAACTGCTCCTCAGCTACTTTTCTTCTCTCCTCTCATCTTTTCTTCAACTCCAAACCCCTAAATAAGGTGTTTTGAAAGATTTTTCAAAGAGTTCACCTCTCTTTCATTCATTTCCACTTTGTCCTTGCTCGGTTTACCGAAAAGCGCAACTTTTAACAAAATGCGAGCGTCGAAACATCGTAGGAAGTTTTGAAGGAGAGGTTTTTAAGGTCTAAAATCTTTTGGTTAAAATGGTTTTGGTCCAAAAAGGGGTATGAAGTTGGGATTTGAAGCTCCTCTTGCTGAAGAAATCGAACCTTTGCATTGCACAACTTTCGCCACCAAGGAAACAATCAGTAGCGCCCAAGTCTTAAGGGCGGTAAAAAATGGGGTGTCTATAGCAGGCACATGTTTCAGCCAACGTGGAATATCTTTAACGAATTGGCGAAGCCATTCAGCTTCTTTAGTTACTTTATCCAAAGCAATAAACTCAGATTCCATCATTGATCTCAATATACACGGTTGCTAGGAAGATTTCCAAGACACAGCTACCCTTTCGAGGGTAAACACATAACCACTAGTGGATTTGGAGTCCTTTATATCAGATATCCAATTAGCATCACTATACCCTTCTAATACCGCTAGTATCTACTATAATGTAGCCCATAATCTCGAGTGTAACATAGATAACCTAACATCTGTGCAATGCCTCTTTAATGAGTAGTATTTGGATTACTCGTGTATCTACTAAGCCTGCTAATAGAGTAGGCTATATCTAGTCTTGTACAACTCATCAGATACATCGAACTTCCAATGACCCGAGAATATTTTTAGCTGAGAGACACTCTCACCATTATTATTGGTCAAATGTAGACTCATGCCTACAGGTGTCCTAGACACACTTGTATCTGATTTACCAAATTTCTCAAGCATCTTCTTAACATAATGAGACTGAGAAAGTACAATACCACTAGATGTTCTGGTAATCTTAATACTCAGAATGACATTTGCAAGGCCCATATCTTTCATGTCAAACTTGGAGTTTAACAATCTCTTGGTAATTCTAATCATTTCATCATTACTACCAACAATGAGTATGTCGTCTATGTATAGACACAAAATGACATAACTTCTGTCAATGTCTTTAATATATACACACTTGTCACACTCATTGATTCTAAATCCATTTAACAACATAGCGTTTGTCAAACTTCTCATGCCATTGCTTAGGAGCTTGCTTCAAACAATATAATGGCTTGACAAGCATACAGACTTTCTTATTTTTCCCCAGAGCTGAAAACCCCTTAGGTTGCTCCATGTAGATTTTTTCATCTAAATCTCCATTTAAGAAAGTTGTTTTATATGCATTTGATGGATCTCCAGACCATGTAAAGCGGCTATCGTAATCACCATGTGAATGGATGTAATCCTTGTTACAGATGAATATGTATCAATGTAATTCAGGCCTTCTCGCTACCTGTATCCTTCGAAGCTTTATACTTATCAATTGACGCATTCACTTTTATCTTTCTTCTAGAGATCCACTTACTTCCTAAGGCCTTACTGACTGCGGTTAGATCAACCAACTCCCAAGTATGGTTCTATAAGATGGAGTCAATTTCACTCTTAATTGCTTCTTTCCATACAGACTTTCAGATGAAGTCACAGCTTCATGGAAAGTTCGAGGTTCTCCCTCTAACATATAAGTCAAGAAGTCCGGACCAAAGGACTTTGTGGTCCTAGCCCTTTTACTCCTTCTTGGCTCATCTACGTCCTTATCTTGATCATCTATGTGATCATTGTCACCTTCAACCTCTTTCATGGAACTCATAAGCCCTTTTTGGATACGACAAGGAAATACCTTTTTAAAGAAAGATGCATTTCTAGATTCCATAATAGTATTCTTGTGTATATCTAGAATAACAGACTTATACACAAGAAATCAGTATGCACTGCTATATTGTGCATAACCGTTGAATACAAAGTCAACAGGTTTTTAGGCTTATCCAAACCCTCTTGGGTTTTGGTATTACCACCTTTTGCATGACACCCCCACATTTGTAGAATTTATACAAAAGCTCTTGACTTTTTCCAAAAATTCATACAGGGTCTTTAAATAATTCCTTGTCTCACAATGATTATGAAACTCTTAAAATCATATCACCGTAAATACATTCCTAGACTGTCATCAACCAAAGTAGGCACACAAACATATTTGGTCCAACCTATCACTCTGAAGCCAATAGTCTTACTATTAGGAAACACAAATCCAGTGTTCAATAGTTTACTAGTCGGAACTTCATAACATGACCAGTAGTCTTATCACTAAGAATCACTCATTTCTCAGCATGTAGTTAGTAGACTTTCTACTATTAGGAATCACAATGTTTAACCTATGATCAGTAGTCACTTTACTACTGGGAATCACAACATCCTGACATAGGATCAATAGACTCTTTCATTATTAGGAATCATCATGTCTTGACATATGATCAGTAGCCTCTCCACTACTAGGAACCATCATGTCTTGACATGTGATCAGTCATCTATTTACTACTAGGAACCACAATCTCATACTGTATAGCCAGTGGTCTAACACCTCCTATAAACAACCAGTTTTCTATCTCTGTGATTAGTGATCTTGTACTCATTAAGAGCCACCAATTTAAGAATATATTTGGAATTTAAAAATTCAAAAATATATTCACCCACCTGAACGGGTTGTCTCATCTTTGCTTTCAAGCAAAGTCACATAGCAATCATATATGCTATAATTGACACAAGGTTAACATACTAGTTCCCTCTGATTAATTCAGAGATATTATTATGCAATCTTATGATTTCCTTAATCATGCTTGATCTCTCTAGATCTTCCTTTAAAAACCTTGCAAGGCTTAAGGTTGTTAGGTGGAACAACATTTCTATTGTCACCTCTTGAAGCCATTTTTGAAAAATCACAACATAATTTCACTATTTTGTTTTTCTAAAAACTAAATTTAACACTAGAAAATCCACAGTTTGAAATTTAATTCAAAACTGATCTCACAACTTACCCTAGAATCGAACATGGTCAGGAAAGTTTCTAGGAAGACTGGAGGGGTCACATCGGTCCAACTTAAGACCCGGTTAACTTTAGATAAAAACTTTCAAGAGTATGTTGACTCCTAGTCCATGGGAAACAAATTTAAAATTAAGTTTTCTAGGGGATAAACAAGGTTATAACAAACCAACTCCCATGCAAATAAAATTTTCTCCCAGAATTATACCACTCATAAAAGTTAACCGGTACTCTCGGAACTGAGCCCATTATTTCTGAATAAAATTAGAAATATTTTAGCTAATGCTAAAATTTAGTTTCTTTTCTCAAAACCAAAACACTTTGGAAATAATCAGATTATAAACCAAAACTCTTTGGAAATAATTAGATTATAACCATAGACTTTCTCCAAACTTGGTTTTCCAACACTTTGGGAATAAAATGATTAAACCCAAAGACTTCCTCAAACCCCAAAGGTTTGAAACCAAATATGTCTTAGTTGTCATTTCTGAACAAATAAGAACCACTCTTTAGCCAAGGCTAAACATTTTAGTTTCTATTACAGAAAACCAAACCAAATTACAAGCAATACAAAAAATTGCTACAACAATGATTAAGCAAATAAAATGCTTCTAACAATACAAGAAAATAAAACTTGCTGTTACACAATCGGTAAAAACCAACTGAACCCAAGCAAAAAATTTCTTTAATTAATCCATAAGGATTTTATTTAGTCCAAAAGCTTTTCCACGCTTAGGTATTCCTGTTCAACACAAAGGCTAGTAATTCAAACATTTTTGTTTCGACATCCCAAATACTATTCATTTGGTTTTGTATTTGTTTTTTTCAAACCCTTTTGCATAGATATTCCTGTAAAGAAAATTAGTAGAAAACCAAGAAAAAAATACAAACCAAATAATCTAAAGAAATTGTAAAATAATAAATTAATTTAATAGCAAAATTAAGAAAAATTAAAATGCTAGACAAGTTATACAATTAAACTTGTTACTCTAAAAATTAATAATAAAATTAATTGGCAAGAGTTATATGAAATTATAACACCATAATCATGTAAATAAATATAAAATTAACACTTTCAATTGGCAAGAGTTACAAAACCTTAAACATTATAACCATGAGTTATATATCAATTATTACATAATAAATATGTAAATAAATTGAACAATTAACACACAATTAATTGTAAATAACTCATGTGAATAATTCTAGCAATTAACATGTGAATCATTTTAGAAATAAAATCATGCAAACAATTCTAGAAACATAAACTAAATTTAAAAAAAAGAAATAATAAGCATGTAACCAATAAAAATGCATAATTTAAAATCATGAATTTCAAGGAAACACAAACAATGGACTTAATGCAAATTGATTTGTAACCAAAACATTTCACATTGACTTCTGGGCATAAAAACCTAATTGAATTTATATAAAGCAACAATATGCATTTATGGATTTAAATCTATGGAAACAACCTATTCATACAAAGAATTTGAGATTCTAATTAACACTGCTCATGAATCTAATTTTTCATACATTAAACTAAGCCAAAGCTCTATGCTACAGGTGGTTTGATTGTTGGGAATAAAGAGTAACATGCAAAGCTATATATATATATATATATATATATTATGTAACAGTCACACAAGCATATATATTACTTAATGTAATTTCCTAATCATGACTTCCATAAACAAACAAAGGTGTAGACACAATCTGCAAAGATGCTACAGAAACCAAAACAACATTTCTGGGCAAATTATAATGAAGCAAAGTAAAAGTAGTGATGAAGCTATTTGTTTAATTTGATTAAAAAATGCATTTAATCTGTTTTAAGTTTGTTGTACAACTTTTGTAAATCAAACAAAATAAATAGATTTATATTGAACAACCACTTAGAATTTTAGAACAAGAGCATGCTAAAATTTACAGAAATTCATTATAAAATAAAAATAGTAAAAGGAAGTAAACCGATGCCTGTGTGATACCATAGCGTCCTTAAAACAGATTCACCGCCTCCCGATGGATGCCAGAGGTACGCCGGCATCTGTCTCCCAAGATACGATGGTTGAAACCAGCTAATGCAGAAGCACCTTCTGAATAGCTTTGGCGAACTTGACAATGAATGCACTCTCTCTAACAAGAATCAAAGAAGTGGCTAACAAAAGAAGATATGAAAAATTTTCTTTGGTGTAAAAAACCATCTCTAACTTTTTATCTCAAAATACTGTCTCATTTTCCATCACAAAATCTCTCTAAAAACGACCTACTAAGTTTGAGGAGAAAGGCCTCAATTTATACTAGTAGGGGAGAGTCTTAGTCATAAAGGCTAACATCAATAGGGTCATCAAATGTAGAGTTGCAAAGGTTCAAAACTTCAAAACCATTATATAAATCATAATGTGTATATAATGTATAAGTTTTGAGAATTGTTGGCTGTATAATTTGTAAAAGCCAATCACAATTTAATATGTGGCACGAAGAGGTCAATTTGGGGAGTTAATACAAGTTGCCAACCAAAGTCAAACACGTGGTAGTTCGTATTGGTAATAATGGATCTGCATAGCACTGGAACAATCGAGGGATATCAGGTGATGTGGCCTAATGGTTACTCACAAAGTTTAAATTCAAAATTAGGAGGGAAGCTTAACTGCAAGAGTGGCGTAGTGGGACTGACTGTGAGAGAGCATGTTCAGCAATCATGGAAGGACATTTCAACAGTTGAAAGCCTACTTCGACAGTTATCATTGAAAGGTATAAATAGTAGAGAAGGCCCCAAAATAAAGCCGGGACTCAGATCAAAAAACCAGTTTATTTACTTCATTTTTCCTTCCAGCTTTTACAGTTCTTTACATTTCTACACTTCAATTCCTATACTGCACTTCATTTCCTAGGAGTAGTTTCAAATAGCTTGTTGCTGTAAACATCTACGAGGCTGGGTCAGATCATTGTAAGTTTTCATTTTACTTAATAAAATTCAGATTCTGAAATTGTTCTGCACTTGTTATTATTTACTAAATTCTCCTAAACAAGCCACCAGTAAAAGTCCTCTTCATTGAGGCTGAGAGAACTATAACACAATCGTTTTATAATTGGTTGGCAATTAATATTCTGTTAGGACAAATTGATCCTTGCTGGCACGCTTAAAATTACATTATTAACCTTCAAAAGCGAAAAAATCCAACATATATTTTTGGCACACCCAGTGGGACAGAAAAATGGCTAGACGTAGGAGACAAAAAGAAAATGAATGCCTGGAAGAAAGTGTGGAGGGAGAGGTAGAAGTACCTGATCCAGAGGATAATGTGATAACACATCCTATGGAAGCACCTATCTCATCAGAACCTATAGTCGAACAGGCCAGCAATTCGGAACATGCATCACAAGTTCAAAATATTAGACAAGGCCATGGAATTGGATCGTCTACTGTTTCGTCTACCCAGCCAATGAATCCATAGGGAGGCTTGGTAGACGCCATGGGACAGCAGTTAATGTATACAATGGAAAGATGGGCAACTGTAGACCCCCATTTTTGACCGCCCTTAAGACTTGGACGCTACTAATGGTTTACTTGATGATGAAAGATGGGCAGGTCAAAGGTTCGATTTCTTCGGCAAGAGGAGAGCCAAATCCTAACCTCACGCCCCATTTTGGACCGAGACTATTTTGAATGGTTTTTAGACCTTAAAACCCTCTCTTTCAAAACATTTTTGAAAATAAGTTTCTACGATGTTCTGAGGCTCGCATTTCATTAAATGTTGCGCTTTTCGGTAAACTGAGCGAGGACAAAGTGGAATTGAATGAAAGAGAGATGAAATCTTTGAAAAATCTTTCAAAACACCTTGTTTAGGGGTTTGGAGTTGAAGAAAATTGGAGGAGAGGGAAGAAACCAAGTTAAAGAAGAAGGTGGGTATAAATCACTAAGAGAGAGTCGAGCGGTCCTCGCTAAATAAGGCGTATCTGTCTATACACTTGGATTTAAGCTATGAGGCCACCACCATTGGAAAGAAGACTTCTGGGGCTTCATTTTAAACTGAAGAATCTCCTAAAGACGAGTCCGGATGGAGGCGATATGATTGGTTGAAGTTGGGCATTATTCCGGTTGGACCGAAACTAATCAGCCTTCACTAAAAGAGGTATACCTTTTTGCACAGTTGTAATTTTGATACACGACTATGACCATTGGAAAGGTTACTTCCAGGGCTTCAATTTGGGCACAAGAATGACCTGAAAAGGAGTTCATATGAAGGAGTTATGCCCGTTTGAAGTAGGACATGCATAGCAGAATTTCCTATCGGCCACAAATATGCACAGTCGGCCATCACAGGTAGCAGATCGGCACCAAAGATGGCCGATCGGCCAAGAGTGACACAAATTCAGATTTTTTGAAGATCTTTTCCCTCTAGCTATTTCCAGCAAGCTCCAGCTGTCCCAATTCAGATATTTTCGACCAAAGCTCTTGCTTTTGCTATATATGAAGGCAAATATCTCGTTTTGCAAGGGTTAGAACATTTTGAAGGCTTAGAGAAAATTTGAGAGCTTCTCACTCTAGAATCCTCTCTCTCTAGAATTTTCAGACCTAAATCTCTGCCTCTCTCTCTATAGTTCACTCTCTCTTCCCCTTTTGTGCATAGAAGTGCATAGAAGTAGAGAAATACAACTAGTTTGCCTATGCATCCTTCATCAAAGTTGCATATCTATGGGCTGAGGTCCCTTGGAACTTATTTTTGGGCTGTTGGAAGGCCATTTGAGCCAACAAAGTGGCTGTTTTGCTGCTATGCATCAAGAGGTATATCTCTTTCCCTTTTGGCTTGTTTTGCATACTAGCTTTGCCATAGTTTTCAACTACTTTGGGCTGTTTTTGGGGTGGTGTTGAACTACAAAAACCTCTGTTTTTCCTCTGTTTTTCAGTCCTAAAAGTGTTGGTTTGTGCCTTGGTTGGCTAGGGGGTTGTCCTCCCTTTTGCTCCTTGGCTTGTAAGGCCTTGTGAGCTAACTTTCAAACTTTTCAAAAAACTTCTTTTTGGCCTTAGAACCACTGAATTCTAGAGGAATTTCAGTGGTAGAAAACATTTTTTGAGGTCCCAAATAGGAGGGGATAGCCTCCCCTCATTGTCTCTCCATGCCATGCCTTGTTAGCACTATAAAGTAGCATCTTTTTGTGGCTTATGTTAGCTCTTTTCAAGCATGTTTTTGTGACTTTTAGGACCTGATATAACTCTGTTTTGGGCTTGGTTTTCTCACCCCTCACATGCTCTATACACTTGTAGTGTAATCCTTGCAATCTAGCCTAACATGCATCATGCTTTGGACCATCATTCTAGCATGATTTTGGCTCTACTCCAGGAAGATTTTACTCATGTTTTTCCATGCTCTAGGTCTGATTTAAGTGTTTTGGGTCGTGCATGCCTTGCTTCGTATAGCCATAGTGCATTCTTGCTCACTAGCTTTGAATTTCTGAGTCACTAGCATGCATTGCTTGGGCTATTTGCATGATTTGGCATCATTTAGTATGTGATTTCAGAGCATGTTTCACTACCATGTCTTCACATCTTTCACTCTTTCAATGCTTTGGAGGGTTGGTGCTTTATGCCTTAAATATGAGCCAATGTGTATGCCATCTTGCCTAGCTTTTTGGGCCACCATTTCAGTGTGTATTTGGTCTTATTTTTCCATGATACAACTCTGTTTTTTCGTTGGTTAGAGCATCCATCATTTGCTTCTTACACTTGTATTGTAAATCCTCTTTGCTAGCCTTGCATGCCTAATGAGTGATCATGTTATTCCAGCATGTGTTGACTTGGTATTAGCCCATTTTTGGTATTATTTTGACATGCCATAACTCTGATTTTTGTTGGTGGAGTCATCTCATGCTTGGTTTTGGTAGGTGTAGTGTAATCCTCCTCATTGGCCTTACATGTGTCATGTTTTATGCCTCTCATTCTAGCATATGTTGGCTATGTTCAAGCATGTTTCTAGCATTGTTTTGACCTGCCTTGGGACTATTTTGAGTCACCTTGGCCCTTTGGGGCTTGCTTGATAGGGCTATGGTACAAGTGCCTTTGCTAGCCTTAAGCTTTGTGACTCCTAGCATGCTTTATTTGCGATATGTGCATGATTTGGCATCATTTCTTACATGATTTCAGAGCATATTTCATAGCTACACTCTCACATTTGTCACTTCTTAATTATGTTTGAGAGTTGACCCTTATGCCTAGTCCATGGGCCAATGCATGAGCATGCATTTTCTTGCTTTTAATGCTAGCATTTAGGAGCATTTTGGCCATTGTCTTGGCATGCATCAGGCTTGTTTGAGTTTGGTTTGGTCCATTGAGTATTGCATTACATAGCCCTTGCCATTGCATTATTGTTTGCATGTTGTTGCATGTTCATGTTGCTTGCATGTTGCTGTTGCATTATGTTAGCGTGTTGTGTGTTGCATTGTGTTTGGGTTGGATGGCAATCCAAACACGAGGAACGAGGGACGTTTCATACTCAAAGTGATGAAACGTGCGTCATTCCTTGGGTCATCGACACCTTTGATCATGTATGATAAGGTGGGGGTTCATCGAGTCCTATGTGTTATTTGAGTGCATTCATTGACATTGATTTGTGCAACTCGGTCTCTTTGGCCATCATGCATTGAGATGCATGATTGATGGCTCGAGAGCCGAGCACTACACTCCTTTGAGCTTGAGACATGATAAGGAGTGTGGTTGCACACACATTTTCTTGCAAATACACTGCCATGCCTCTGTTTGTGCTCTATTACAGCAAAAAGGAGAATTTGCAGGAAGCAGTGGCTGACCGGCCATCAGAGCTACCGACCGGCCATCAAAGGCTGCCGATCGGCTATCAAAATTGGCAGATAGCCATAAACTCTGGCCGATGGTCATTCCTCTTGGCCGACCACCCCTCAGAATGTTTCTAAAGTGGATCAGAAGCATATTGGAAATTGGCACAATTTTCGGAGATACAGAAGTGTGCAAACAGAGGCAACATGAGGCACGGTAGTGGATTTCCGAGCGAAACCGACCGAGCATGCATCACTTCCTTGCCCTCGAGGCCATCTCTTTACTCATGATTAGTTCGTGTAAATTAGTCATTTGATTTGTTTTGTAATATTCTAACTAGCCTAGTATAGCTATTTGTTTCAATTCGGTTGTGTAATAATTAATTAACATAGAGTAGCTTAGCTTAGCTATTTATTCGGACCCTCCGTCGAGAGGGCGAATGTTGTAATAAGTGTGCGTGTGTGTGATGCATGTCTTCTAACCCCATTTCTTTCTCCCTTTTATTTACCAATTTTTGATGGTTAGTTTAGGGCATATTTCAATTAGCATACTTATGCTTGCATGCATGCATCATTCATTTGTCTTGCATGCACCGGGCTCGGCGCATCATACAAACTGCATTGTATTTCAATTCATATTTGAATACATGTATCAAGTATAGCATTCATATGCCATCTTAGATAGCCGAGCCTATTTTAGTTGCGTTTTTGCATGTGTTGCATTAGGCATCTTGTATAGTTAGGGTCATGCATTGATTACTAACTAGCTTCTTTTTTTGGCTCGGAGTACTAGGTAAGCTTTTTACGCTTTAGCATACTACATGAGATGTGTATGTTGCCATGTTAGCATGCCTGCCATGAGGCTATGTGCTTAACTGCTATAACTGCATGAATGCATGTGGATGAAGGCTTCATTGCTTGAATTGGGACAATTCATCAAAATGTGAGTTTTACGCCCACTTGAAGTGGCAAATCATGTTGTTTTCTAAGCCCACTTGAGGGTGGCAAAATCCGCGTCTTAGCCTACTTGCGAGTAGCAATTTCAAACCATTTTCGAAAAACAAACATGAGATGTTTTGTTCCAAATCGAGTGATTTAGTCTATACTTGTATGCTGTGTGCATCACATAGTAAGCTAGCTAATAAACCGGAATAAGAACACATGTGTTTTCAAAAAAACAACATATCATGTTAGTAAAGGCTGATCTTTGATCGGGCGAGCAGGGGGTGCTCATTTCAGGACCTTCCCCTCTCGTACCCAAGTTCCCGAGCCGAAGTAACTTTGGTGATGACGGACACGTGGCCTTAGGCACGAGTCAGGGTTTCCTAAATTTCCCAAAATAAAATATTTAGGTGGCGACTTTGAAATTTGGCAAAGCAGTCCATGTTTGGCGCTTTTTTTTTTATTTATTTATTAAAATCGATTTTCCAAAACGATTTACCGGATTTGGACTCTTTGGTGATTTATCAGTCTTACATTGCACTTTGTGAGATTAGATTTAGAATCGTGACAGGGGTCCGAACTGTAGTAGCTATGAACCACGATTCACACCCTCGCGCGCAGAGCGGAGTTCCGGGCGGTCTACAACAACATCCTCCATGGATCGAATGAATTCCCATCAACCGACTAGCACAAGGCATATGGAGGAAAATTCAAATGTTCCTCAACAAAGATTGGCTAGAGATAAACAGTCTTTGCAGAATAGTGGACATACTAATGGTCAAACTAGTAATCAAAATTATGAAAGACCATCACCTATACCTCAGTCATGGTATGAGCCTCTTTCGAGGCCCATGGTAAACCAAAATATCTCATTACCTAACAACGAAGCCATACAAATTGGTGGATGTGGGCCAACACAAGAAAATGTCATGAGAATGTTTCCAAATCCCATGTTCAAAACCATGCTTGGCACAAGGGGGTTCACTAACCCTCTGTTCGAATTCACACGCTGGGGATGTAGCTTAACTTTTTTGGGCCCCCTTTCGAAAAACTCGAAAGAAGCCCTACAGTTCGGACTCCCGCTGTTCTGAATCTAATCTCACAAGTGCAATGTGAAATTGATAAACACCAAAGAGTCCAAATCTGGCAAATCTGTTGGAAAATTGATTTTGAATCAAATTGCCAAAAATGGACTACTTTTCCAGATACAGAGTCACCATTTAAATATTTTGAGAAATTTAGAAAAACCATGACTCGTGCCAAAGGCCACGTGTCCGTCATCACCAAGATTGTCTCGGCATGGGAACTTAGGTACGAGAGGGGAAGGTCATGAATACATTTCAGCACCCATGCTCGCCCGATCAAAGATCGGCCTCTGCTAATCATGATATGATTTTTATCAACATTATATACTCTTGTTCCGGTTATTAGGCTAGCATTTACTATGTGATGCGCGCATACACAAGGTATAGACTAGTTTGCTCGAATTGGAACAATTCAATTTCATGTTTGTTTTTCAAAAAGGGTTTGATTTTGCCACTTACTAAAGTGGGCTTAAAGCTTGTGAATTTGCCACTTGACAAAGTGGGCTTAGACGTATATTCATTGAATCATTCTAATTCAAGCAACAAGCCTTCGTCCACAGGCACTCAAATAGTTTAACATTTAAGCACTTAGCCTCATGGCAAGCATGCTAGACATGGTAGTCACTCACACTCATGCAAGTATACTAAAGCACAAAAAAACTTACCTAGTACTCCAAGCTAAGATAAAACAAAAGAGTTAGGAAAATATGCATGATACCTAACTTATGTGCAATATGACTAATGCAATGCATGCAATAATGCAAATAAAATAGGCTCGGCTACTTAGCATGTTCTTTGCAACAATTTTATAGCATGCATTTAAACACGTATTCAATGAGGTATTGAAACGACAATGCCGTTAGTATAATGAACCGAGCCTCGGTGCATGCAAGACAAATGAATGAATGCAAACATGTGATATGCTAATTGAAACATGATGCCCATAATCTAACCATCAAAAGCGGATAAATAAAAGGGAGAAAGAAGTGGGGTTGGAAGACATACACATTATTATATTACGCTCTCGCGAAGGAGAGTTTGAATGAATAGACTAGCTAAGCTAAACTACTTAACTATTTAAGCTAACTATTACAAACCAAATAAATGACTAGCTAAACTACTTAACTAGTTATTACAACAACAAATGAACTAACTAGTTAACTAATCTAGCTAGCTAACTAAAATAATTACATCATAACTAGATAATTACTTAACTAAATATTACAACAACACAATTGCATTTAATAATTAAACTAAGCAATTAACTACTCTGCCTCGAGAAATGAGGGGTGTGCACGCGCATGCTCGGATTCCATCCGAAAAGACCACCGTTTTGCTCCTGAATACCTCTGTTTGAACAGTTGAACATTTCCAGAACAACTTTGCTCCACCTTACCAACACTCTGCTAAATTTTGAATTAGTGACCAGCTGGCCAAAGATGAAGGTTTCTGGCCACTTGCTGGCCATGAAAGTGGCCTGCCGGCCATCAAAGGTTGTCTGCCGGCCACTGATGCACAGGTCCATCTTGCTGCAACCGAGGACAAATAGAGCATATATAGGGTATTTCAAGGTTTTGTTTGCACAACCTACCCCTCATTTTCATGGGAAAATCAAAGAAGTAGCAAGCTTTGGTTCACAAACCATCAATGGATGAATTTCATTCCATGATGGCTTATGAAACCAAGTATGCAAGTTCAATAAATGCAAGCAAAAAAAAAAAAAACAAACATCCTCCATTTCATGAATGATCAAGGGAAGTGGTTGACCTTGGAGACTTGAATTATTTCATCACTAGCAAGTAAGAAATGGTTCAAGCTTCCATGTGTTCAATTAACGTCCAATTGAACACAACCAAATATTATCTTGCTCACTTTTAGTCCAAAATTTTAGTTACTCATTTCAACTTACCGACCATTCTTTAACCCAATTAAGTCCATTGGTGAGTTGAGTCCTCTAAAAGGGAAGGTATTGTCAAACAATGGGTAGTTTAAGGCAAGAGAGAGGTGTCATGCCGTTGATAATGAACCCTCAAAAGAGGATTAAACCATTAAGAATTGACCTCAATCCCAAGCTTAAACAATCCCAAGGTTGAAACAACCCTCAAAGCAAAAAAAAGTGAAGAAATGAGGGAGCTTGCAGAGATTATGCTTGCTGAAATTAAGTGAGAAAAATACTAAAACAATGTAATCAACTCAAATAAGTGGTGTCTAAAGGCCGAAAACACCAAGTTTGTGAGGACTATTACACTAGAAGCATACAAAACAAAACTCAAATGACTTAACCGACCCAAAATAGAGTTAAAATAATCTAAAATACAGCCTATAACATGCTGGAATTAAGCTACAAAAGGCTAGAAAAATATGCTAACACATGGCACAACCTAGGCTAGTAAGCAAGACACAAGGAGGGGAGGCTAACCCCTCCAAATTTGGACTTCAAAACATGATTTTGGCCACTGAAAAAACTCTGAAAATCAGTCTTTAAAAACTTGGAAAAAGATAGAAAAATAATGGGAAACACAAGGGCAAAGGCCTCCAAAACAAGGTACCAAGAAGGGCTATCAACCCCTCAACTTTTAACGGCCTTAAACCCAAGCTTCAGCCCAAAAAACACAAAGTTTTGATAGCCCAAAACAATGGAAAAACAATAGAAATAGAAGCAAATAAAACAAAGTTACAAGCAAAGTCTTATACCTTTGAAGAGAAGAGCAACTTCAAGCAACAAAACCAAGCAAACAACACTCTCTAGATCTCAAACCAAACTCAAAAGTACCTCAGCTCAAAGATGGTGAGATTTGGCTAAGGGTGTATAGGCAAAGGTTAAGGAATTGTAGTAAAAAGTGTAGAGAATTTGTAAAGAGAGAGGAAAATTTTTAAGTTCAAAATTTTCTAACCTTGCTACAAGAGAGAGGGGGTCTCTATATATAGAAAACATGAAATTCCCTCAAGGAGATCCAGCCTTACACGTGGATGAAGACGGGTGCATCTGTGCAAACATCTGGCATAGTTGGCATAAAATATCTGCAAAATACACTGGTTGCCGGCAGCCCAAAAGTGATTGCCAGCAGGCCACCAGAGGTTGCAGGCTGGAAAGACCAAGGCATGGTCTAAAAATGAGACAAAAAGGGTGTAGGGTTTGAAAGGCTCAAAGTTGTGGTGTTTCGCTAAGGACTTCGAGCACTCGGCGGGCAAACAGACTCGTCATTGAGTGTGCATGCGAGGACGTCCAAGTCGTATGGACCGTAAAAAATGGGGTGTCTACAGTTGCCCCTCTTTGACAGAACTCGGAGTCATGAAATGACATGAGTGAATGTCAAAGCCCAGAGATGACCCATTTTGACAAGGCCGTTAGACTTGGACAAACAATCAAGACAGAAATAAATGGTTGTGCCCGCGGGCTGCCTACGTATCCTTTTGCAAGGAATCAAACTAGTGTAGTTCTGAGGCAAGATGTAAATGATATGCACAATGCAACTTTGAAAGTTGGACTTACACGCTACGTGAAGTTGACTATTTTGAAAACTTATGATCATGCGAGATGATGCGATAAGCAATAACAAATATAATAAGCAAAAATGATTACAATAAGCAAGATAACAACACATGAATGAGCAGTTTCAAGCTTAAAGAAGATAAAACCACACCATAACCACGCCAAAACACGAGATGAGGAAAGAAAACACTGCTCAGGGTTGCATTTCATGCATCCTGAGAAACCAAGAACAAAACCGCTCAGGATCGTGTTTCACAAGTCTCGAGAAACAAGAACAAAAATCGCTCGGGCCTGCATCTCACACGTCCCAAGATACAACCACTCGGGGTGCGTGCTTTGCACGTCTTGAGGTAAAACCCGCCTAGGGTCGCATTTCACGCGTCTTGAGAAACAACCACTTGGGCACGTGCTTCGCACGTCCTGAGGTAAAACCCACCCAGGGCTGCGCTTAATGCGTCCTGAGAAACAACCACTCGGGCGTGTGCTTCGCACGTCCCGAGGTAAACCCGCCCAAGGCCGCATTTCACGCGTACTGAGAAACAACCACTCGGGCGCGTGCTTTACACTTCTCGAGGTAAAAGAGAGGGGTGTGCGATAGATGCATGAAGTGAACATGTGCGATAGATGCACAAAGTGAATGAGTGCAATAGATGCATAAAGTGAATGAGTACGATAGATGCACAAAGACTTCAATTGGAACTCCTCTGAATGAACCATACATCCAATGTTGTTTTCCTACATAAGAAAGAAACTTAACAAGTACGATACAGTAAGAATGCATGTTCTATGCAATACAAACAACCGAGATACAATGTTAATTGAAGGCATGTTCCATGCGAAAAAAAAAGCACATTCTCTGCGTAAAACAAGAGCAGAAGCATATTCTATGCGAGAAGCGAAAGCATATTCTATACGAGAAACAAGAGCAAAAGTATATGCAAGATGCGCATGCAATATGCGTGAAATACATGTGTTATGCAACAACATATGTGAAATGCATATTCTAACCGGGTACAAAAGCATGATTTGACAGAAACAAATTCAGTAGCAACTTCCGATTCACCCCTCGGGAGAGTTACAATATGTTTAAAGGATACACCTCGTTCATGTTGACAAGTGACGAACATCGTGCACCGAAAACACAGTTTTGAGCTTCTGTAGAAACAATCTGAACCCAACAGTGAACCATTTCTACACTTCTTGGAAACCAAGAACACAAAACAACATCAGGACCCTAAGGGAGGCCACCGGCCACCTTCCGGCCATCAGAGGAGGCCGCCGGCCATATGCCCGCCATGGGTGAGCCTTGCCGGCCACCAACTGGCCAACGATGGCAGCTCGAGGGCAATTTTGACCTTTTGGCTCGGGTCTTTAAGTATAGAACTCCACACTTCATTTCCTCACTTCTCTAGGGCCGAAATTCTTCTCCCTCCCTCTCTAGACACTCCTTCTCTCTAGATTTGCGCTTTCTATGAGCTTTCCAACACCCCACGCAAACTTTATTCGCTAAACCCTCTTGATTCTCTTCACTTTGAACCAATTGAAATTTGATTTTGACGCCTTTTTCTTCACTTTTTCACCTAATTTGCACCCATTTTCCAGATAGCGGATGATGTACCACAAGATAGGGCTCCTCTAGAGACTCCCCCCATATTTCCACCTGTCCCTGAGGTAGTAGAGCCAGCAGCTGACCTTGAGGTCGACCTTGAGGTAGAGTTCAAGCTTGAGGTCGAGCCAGAGCCGCTACCGCTAAGGATACGGCCTTTTGATCTAGAGAGATACCATCCTCAAACACATATATTGCCTGCTGGAGGCATCAGACGCTTCACTGAGTTTGCTCACGGTGCACCGGAGGATCTCCTACTGAGGGAGTCGGCTTCTCACCTATCAGCCATTGTCGTTGAGGTATGAACTGCCTTTCTTTATTTGCATTTCTTGCATTGCCTTTTATTCGTCTATACTATCAGCACTGCTTTATCCAATCCATCTATTCTTTATCTGTTGCATCTGTTCTCTGCCACAGGGTGAGTCTCGTGCCTTCAGAGGGCACATTGCTATGACCGCTCGAGACTGGTATGATGAGCTCCTTGTTGGAGTTCGCGACATCATAGATAAGGCTGGCTTTGGCCTTTTCTGCTCTGGCCTGACGCGGGTCATCGTTAGTCGTCCTCTCCTGGGAGCACTTGTGGAGAGGTAGTGGGACACCACAAACTCTTTCTACTTTTCCACTATAGGGGAGATGCTGATGACTCCCTATGACTTCACCATGATCACTGGCTTAGACGTAAGGGGCAATCCGATCCCTCTCGATACAGACATAGATGAGTGAAAGGTGACCTGGTTTGAGCTGCTGGGAGCACATCCACCCATATATCAGACAGGCATGGTCAGATACACCTGGTTTGCCGAGAGGTTCAGAGGGACCGAGCCAGAGACAATAGAGGAGATAGAGCAGTATACCAGGGGCTTTCTGATGTTCGTCTTTGGTACCACCTTGTTTTCGAATAGGTGGAACACCAGAGGCCTGTATTTGCTAAGCGCCTTCGTGGCCCTTCCTCGCCTTCGTGGCCCTTCCTCGGGTTCGTTTTTTATAGCTTCCACTGGTAATCTCCTACTCACGGAGGTATGACGGTTGGCTCCATCGTAGAACCTGTGAGACCTTCACATTTTTTCGGCATTATTTCGACACGGTAGCTGCCCATGAGGTAACCCAAAGCATAGTCATTTTCACTTTAACACTATTCTGGTTCATATTACAATTGACACCAATTAATCATCCGTATAACTTCTATTCGCAGATCATGTGGTAGCCATGGGCCATGATGCCAGCGGGGATTCGGGACCAATATGTCGGGGCCTGGGCCACTTCCTACTTCTGCATTCTACTCGAGGGCCCAGTCTGTCAGGCCTGGTTCCTGGATGAGTGATTTGTGCGCTAGATTGTGGGCCTGCCTGACCCAATTGTCCCGATGGCGTTGCCAGAGTCCATGCAATTAGCAAATAGCCTATCTGTTGAGGAGGTCATTCAGTTTATGGTGGGCCTGGATGTCGACTACTTCCGAGTAGAGGATGACTATGTGGCCTTCATTTAGACACATCTGATGCCACCTTTGGCCAATACTCATGGAGGTGAGGAGGTGAGAGCTCCTGCTGCACGAGAGGCGCCTAGAGTGACCCGGGCGACCAGGACGACCAGGGCCCATGGTAGAGGGGCTTCCCGGGAAAGGTAGAGGACCGGTTGGCCAGAGCTTCCGACTGCGCTAACATGTTGGCAGCATACTAGAGATGCTTATTAGGTTCAAATTGAGCCTGCAGTGGCTGGTCACGAGCTTGTCGGGGTCCAAGGCCCGACTTAGGGATGGACCACTCTTTACATTTACACCCTACATTTCATTTTGGAAATGTTCATTGTAGATACTAATCACCCAAATGCATTTGCAAGCCTCCATCGAGTACACAGGAGGTGCTCTTGAGCTGATAGCCTCCTTGATGGGCATGGTACAGAGGAGAGTGGCACTGTTCAGTCTCTACGGTATTCAGGTAATTTCTTCAATTTACATTTCATACATCAAATTTTCACTGACACACTGACACTGACATTTCAAATGAAAACTTCCCAAACTGCATTGATTTGATACACTACATTCACACACGCATTCATACTGTACTCATACTGTATCTGATTTCTACATACACTCATTCTACACATCATGCTGGCATCTAATATACATGTTGTAACTGATATGTTGAAAACGTCTTTTTAGATCCCACCCATATCGATGGCACCAGCAGCAGCTGCAGCACATGCACCAGCAGTACCTCCTCCGGCAGTAGGAAGGGAAGAGAGACAGGCTCCAGCACGGGGCCGAGGCAGAGCTAGGGGCACCCAAGACGAGAGCGATCCTTCAGAGCCCATTCTGGGTGATGATGATGTTGAGACGAGCGACTCTGAGGTGGCCGTGAGTCAGCATTCGGAGTCATCTGAGAGTGGAGACGATGTTAGCTCAGGTTCTGAGAGTGGAGGCGATGACGCTGAAGAGGACTCTGGAGCAAAGAGCGGAGATGATGAAGTCGGCTTAGGTTCCGACTCAGAGACAGATTCAGACAGTGGAGCCGATGGAGATAGTGCCCTAGAGTCCTCTCCTCCGAGAAAGAGGACAAAGAGGGACTCTCGAGCCTGAGGCGACTGGCGTTGATTTTTTGTACTTTTGCTTAGTTTCTTTTTGTTCATAGCATTAGCACATTGTATAGCTTCAGATAGGTTTATTTGCTTTAAAGATTTGCACTCCTCTTTTGTAAAAAACCATGATCAAAATAAAAAATTGTTGTATTTTGCATCATGAGCACCATATAGCATGAAATGGACATGGAATCGAATTGGCCAAGAGAACTCTTGATTGAAACAAAATCTTAATCGTGTAATGAACCGACCAACAACTGAAATACAAAAAGGAATATACAACTCAATAAACAAAAGAATATACAACTTGATAAAGCAAAAACAACGTAACGACAATTTAAACACACATAACAAACTTGCTAAAGCCAAAAAGACTCAAAATAAGACCTTAAAACACTCGAAAATCAAAACAAAACACATGCTTCCAGCACTACCCAACACACAGGTGGACAGCATGTCAGAGTGAGAGACTGCTGACCACAAATAGAGGTTGTCGGACATATGCCGACTATGAGAGGGGGCCTGCCGGCCACCAATGTGGCTTGCCGACTACCTGCCGACCACCTGCCAGCCATCAATATGATGGACCTCTAGATTGTTGACACCTGGCTTCCACTCACTGCCTTATCTTCCACAAAAGGCTGAGCCTCGTGATTTCTTCATTTCAGCTGCAAATTCTTCACAAATTGAGCCATTTTTTGCCCAAAAACTCTCGAATTGGATTGCGACTTTAGATGGCTCAAAAAAGGTGAATTTTTGGGGTTTCGGCATAAATGCACTTTTCTTGCTAAGCCGTTCTCCGCTTTGTTTTTCATTCCTTCATGCCGTAGCTAGATGTTGGAACCCGATTACACATGTCTTTAGCTTCGGAGGACAAGAGATATGCCCGGCAATCGAAGAATTTTAGATGCTAATGGAATCCCGGCGCGATGAGGAAATCATACCTCAGCCCTGTTTTGGCCACATCCAAGCTTTGGAACGGATGTGTGGGCTCACTCTACATGAGGCTCGGTCCTTGGTTCACAACAGAGAGCTGGATATTCCTAGTCTAATTCATCAATTTTCTGACGTAGGTGACCGAGGTAACCTTCTTTGTCAGGGTTTTAGGAACACACCCTTTGTTTGTGTATGTTGGCTCATTTCCTTCTTGCCCCTAGTTTCGGTGGGTCTAGCATTTGACTAGTCGAAGTGGCCCAAGGTTTGAAAGAAGGTAAGAGTTGCATTGGCTTGGTGTTGGCCCAGACTTTAATGGGCTTAGACGCCTTCCATTGGAGAGAGACTACCAAATTCGTAGGGAGTCCACTACTTTTTCAGGTAATGTTTCCCACTTTTTCTAATGTGTGTTTCTCACATTGCTCGATATTCATGCTCTGTTTTTCTCTCAAAGCCCTTTTCTCACTTTTCTCTCAACGTACATCTCTCTTTTCTTTCATCCCTTCCCAGGTGTGGCTAATGGACAAACTAAAGGTAGTGGACTCTTGCTTTGCATACTCAGCTCGAGGTTATTTCTTCCATTAACAGTTAGTGGATTTCCCAAATGAGTGATGGTTGTGCCACTAGATGTGCAACAGGTCTGCTGTTGACATTGCTTGGCGTTGCCCCTGGCTTAACCTGACCAAAATAAGCTACAGCATGACTCGGCCACCTAACATTCAGCAGATCAGCCATACACACTATGTATTCTACTTCCCTTTTTGGTTCAAATGTCAATTTGGAAATGATCAAACCCACCCAGAGGAAGGGGTAGAGTACCCGGTTTCATTCCCTATCCGAGGTTCACATTTGGCTAGGTACCTCACTACTTAGAGGACAATAGAGCTTCTGGCCCCTGCCCCCAGTTTCAGCTACACCCTTTCTGGCGAGTGCCTGGCTTGGCTCGAGGATGAGGCACAAACCGGGCCCACTTTAGCATCAGAACCTTCCACAAGCACAAGCGGGGGACGCAGGAGCACCTGACTCATCTATGCCCCTAACTTATTGCTTTGACTCTCTTTTCAAGTTTTTTGAACGTAATAAAAACAACTTTGATTTGTATCCAGAGTTAGAGAACTTTGTATTGAAATCAATGAAATTAAAGTTGTGAGCACTGAAAGTTTTCCTTTCGGTCCAAAAATGGTCCAAGTTGTAAAATGTAAAATTTGAACAAAGTCAACTTTTATTAAAACTTTTCAAAGCCATTTTTGAAAAAGATCATCACTTGATACGCACGGAATCTATCCTCAGGATGTACAACCCTGAATCCAAAGATCACAAAACGCCCCTTGACTGAATAACACTACTCAGCACTGTAACCAGTTCTCAGAATAGAGATCATAACCGAACTCTCAGATAAAGAACAGACAAAGATGACCTGATCAAACACATGGACAGGACAGTTGAGTTGGAGGTGTTTACGGCCGAACTTCAAAATGAAGTTGCCTACGTATCCCAAAGATGGGAATCAGGCTTTACGTAGTTCGGTTCAAGTTCACTTGAGTATTAACTCTCTCCTTTTGCACTCTAACTTTTGCCAAGGCCGCCCTTTAGGGTTTTCAACCTTGCGAGCTCAGCTTTTCTTTATTTCCAATTTTTTATGCTCTAACTTTTGCCTAAGTCGCCCTTCTGGGTTTTCGACCTAGCGAGCCTCTCAGGGATAGTATTTCTTCAACTTGTCCATGTTGATCTGTTGGGAAAATTCTAGGCCATCTAGGTCCATGAGAATAACAGCTCCACTCGACTAGATAGTTTTGATGATGTAAGGACCAATCCAATCCAATTGTGTCTGAACTTGTCCCTAGGGTCATGGATGGGAGGTCGATTGTCTTTCAGCACCAAATCCTCCTATTTGAGATTCCAGGACTTAACTTTCTTGTTAAAAGCCCTAGCAATCCTGCGTTAATAACCCTGAACATGGTACAATGCTTTCAGCTTTCTCTCATCAAACAACATCAATTCTTTGAACCTGCTCTGTTGCCAGTCCGCCTCTGCTATTTGACACTTAGCTATAACTCGCAGTGACAGGACTTCTATTTTGATTGGCAGAACATCTTCCATCCAATAGACAAGAGAGTAAGGAGTTGCCCATGTAGACGTCCGGATTGAAGTTTTGTAGCCCCAAAGTGCAAATGATAATTTGTCTGGCAAGTCCTTGTAGGTCTCAACTATCTTCTGTAGAATATGCTTGATGTTCTTGTTGGCAGCCTCAACAGCTCTGTTGGTTTGCGGCCGGTATGTAAATGACTTATGAAAAGCTATAGTGTATTTATTCAACAAGTCAATCACTTCTTTCTTGAAGTGGGAGCCATTATCTAAAATGATCTTGTTTGGGATTCCGTAACTGCAAATGATGTTATTTCGAATGAACTTAGCCACAAGCGCTGCTTTCAACACTACGTAGGACTGAACTTCCACCCACTTTGTGAAGTAGTCAATTGCCACCAGAATGTATTCGTGCCCATTCGACCCTTTTGGTGTGACCGCGCCTATGACGTCAATTTCCCAGACTAAGAAAGGCCATGGTGAAGTCATATTGTACAGCTTCGACGGCGGGATATTTATGCGATTGGCATGAATTTGGCATTCGTGGCATTGCCGAACAAAACCAATACAATCCTCCTCCATGGTAGGCCAGTAGTAACCCTACCTGAGAATCTTCCAGGCTAACATTACTCCGTTCATGTGTGCTCCACACTCTCCTCCATGGATGGCCTCCATCAGGCACTTTGACTCCTCTGCTTCGACACACAACTTGTGCATTCCCAGATGACCTTTCTTGTACAGTTTACCTCCACAAATGATAAATTGAACGGCCATCCGCCATATTTCCCTCTTGTCTTTGGCATTTTCCCCTAGTGGATAAACCTCCTTTTTCCAAAAAGTTCCGGATATCATAGTACCAAGGGTTTTGATCTTGAGCTTTATCTATTACGGCGATAGTCTCATAGGCCGATGTGTATCTCTGCTCAATGATAATCAAACACATCCGAACTCCAAACAGGATATCTATCATAGAACATAGAGTTGATAAGGCATCAACGAACCTGTTGTTCTCTCTTCGTAGATGCGTGAAAGTCAGCTTTTCAAACCTAGGAAATAGAACGTCCAGGGTCTAGTGATACATCTTCATCTTTTCTTCTTTGACCTTCCAATCTCCATTTGCTTGAGACACAACTAGGTTCGAGTCTCCGATAACATCCAACCATTTTGCCCCTAGTTCCAGGGTGGCTTCCAAACCAGCGATACACGCCTCATATTCTGCTTCGTTGTTGGATACCTTAAACTAGAGTTTGAAGGCTAAATGTATATGGGAATTGTCAGGTGCTATCAGCAACACACCTATCCCATAACAGTACTGATTAGACGCTCCGTCAAAGTACATTGTCCAAATCTCTTCCTCGACTTGCAGAATGGCTTCATCTGGGAATAGGTATTCTACCGCTACATCCCCTTTTACTAGGTGATTTGCCAAGAACTTCGCTACTATTCTTCCCTTGACCGACATGTGAGTGACATACTTCATATCAAATTCAGAGAGAAGAAGCAACCAACGGGCTAGCCTACCCGTAAGCACTGGTTTCTCAAAGAGATATTTGATGGGATCTAATCTCGAAACCAGAATTACATAGTGAGCTAACAAGTAGTGCCTCAACTTCCTGGTAGCCCATACCAAAGGCTAGGCAAGCTTTCTCCAGCGGGATGTGACGAGTCTCGTAATCCAGTATTTTCTTGCTCAAATAATAGATGGCTTTCTCCACCCTATCCTTAGATTCCTGAGCAAGCATGCATCCCACCATTACTGACAGATACAGAATCAAGGGCTTCCCCGGCTCTGGCGGCAACAACACGGGCGGATTCTGAAGATACTACATAATCTACTCAAAAGTGAATTGACATCGATCATCCCATCGGAATTTCTTTCCTTTCTTCAGGAGACCAAATAGTGGTTCACAAGTCAAGGTTAATTTAGAAATAAACCGTCTTATGAATTGCACTTTACCCAAAAAGCCTCGCATCTCCTTTTGAGTCCTTGGCAGTGGCATTTCTAGGATGGCCTTGATTTGGGAAGGATCTACCTCGATGCCCCTCTGTGTGATCAAGAAACCCGACATTTTTCCTGCTGTTACACCAAAAGTACACTTTTGTGGATTCAACCTCAATCTTTATTCTCTGATCCATTGAAAGAATTTCTTCAAGGCGGTGTAGTGACCCTCTCTTTCTCTCGACTTGACAATCATGTCGTCCACGTACACCTCAACCTCTTTATAGATCATATCATGTAGACTAGTGGTTGCAGCCCTTTGATAGGTAGCCTCGGCGTTCTTCAGCCCAAATGGCATCATTAGATAGCAGTAGGTTCTCCACGGCGTAGTGAAGGTAGTTTTCTCTCTCTCCTCGGGCACCATCAAAATCTGGTTATACCCAGAAAACCCGTCCATGAAGGAAAGCAAAGCATGGGCTGCGATGAAGTCCACTAATTCATTAATGTGTGGTAGGGGAAAATCATCCTTCAGACTAGCCTTATTCAGATCTCTAAAGTCCACACACACCCGAATTCTGCCATCCTTCTTCGGCACTAGGACAATGTTGGCCAACCAAGTTGCATACTTAGATACTAGCAAGAACCCTGCGTCTATCTGCTTGGTGACCTCCTCCTTAATTTTCAGTGCCCAATCTGGGCGTATTCTCTACAACTTCTGTTTGACAGGTCGGGCCTCCGGGTGGAGAGAGATCCGATGCTGTACAATCTCAGGATCAATTCCAGGCATGTCTTCGTAGGATCACGCGAAAACATCTTTGAAATTTTTTAATAAAGTGACTAAGCGCTCGCGCTCCTACGAAGACAACGTGGACTCGATCTGGACCAAACGCGGATCCTTCTCAGTACCCATATTAAAAGCAATAATTTCATCATAAAGGGGTTTTGCAAACCTCTCTTCCTCTCGATTAATCAAAATTTTCAAAACCAAAGGAATTTCTTCCTCTTTGTTTTCATTAAAATTTTGAAAATCCTGATCAATGTAATAAACAAGCGGCACAGAAAAATACTCAGAATCTGTAACAACATTCTCATTCATAAGGTCCAGTTCACCCAGCTCTTTGGTTACAACCGACTCAAAAGCAAAAGAAAAGGACGACCGGGACAAGTCCTTGGCATCCGGGTTATCACCCCTAGGAATACCAGACTCTGACTCAGAAGAACCGGAATCTGATTCCGACTCCACAGACTCTATGGAATCAGACTCTGGTTTACTACCTAACTCAGAACAACTAGATAGGTAGCCCTCCTCCAACTGCCAAATGAGAGATGGCGCTTTAGATGCATCCAAAATGCTGCTAGAAAGGTTCACACCCGGTTGGTCCCCGATCATGGAGATGACGATTATCCCCCAAGCTCTTTGAGTCGACCGGAGGATCCGAAAGGAGACATGCCAATGTTATCCCTACTTCAAGTTCGCTACTGCCTGAGTCATTTTTCACGCTCTGTCCGGCTTCAGTAGTCAGTTCAGTTTTTTCCTCTATATCACTGTCATGCAACTACAAGTCAAAGAAAATTTCAAAGCCAAGAACACGCTGCTTCTCAGAATTCAACCAGGCTTCGGGAAAACCACAAAATGGGAAGTCTTCTCCCTTCCGAACAAAGTGACCATTCAGGGTTTCCTAGATTGGTCTATGAACAAGCTCATAAAGCTTCCCGGTCTGCTTAGCTCTGGCTCTGCCTGCCATCTCTTTTCTTTTCCTGACCCAATCCTCTTTGGTGGGCATATAGCCAAGACCAAAGCCATGTGGATTATATGGCACATCGACTAATGTTGTCACGCCTTTCTGGCCACTTCTCCCCAACCCCACTCCTGGTACATGTTGGACCTTGTTCATGAAATAGATTGATTGGGCACTGACATACAAGCCCTCATCAGCTGCCAAGATGGTTTGCACTGCTCGAACCTTAGCCAGAGTGAACCCTGAAAAAAAAACATCCTTCTTGCCATGAACAATTTCCAACACAGGTGCAGTTACCTCTGGCGGAGGATGGATGGATGAATTCCCAAAGACAATAGCCACTCCCTTCTCATGGGGGTATTTCAGTATTTGGTGGAGAGTAGAGGAGATAGCCTTTACCTGGTCCAACTAGGGTCTCCCTAGTAATAAATTGAAAGTGGCCGGCACATCCAGGACATGGAATTCAATATCCTGTTGAGCTGGGCCCACTTGAACTTTGATCTGTACTGTGCCCATAACCTCTCTGCTCATATTGTCATATGCCCAAATCACCTAGGCTGTAGACACGAAATCTACTGGTTTCAAATCGCTGGCGTAAGTTGTGCGAGATGAACAAACGTTGATTGCTGACCCGATGTCGACCAATACCACTGGCACCCACTTTTCTCTGCACTCAACTAATATGTACAGAGGTTTGTTGTGTGCTGAGCCTTCCTACGTCAATTCCTTGTCTAAGAAGGTTAGAGTCGACACGGCGCCTCCTAGGAAAACTAATCCCACAAGCTGTTTAGGAGTCGTGTCAATGGACAATTTTGCTTTGTCCATAGCAGATATTACAGCCTGTCAATGCACTCAAGAAGCCATAAGCAAACCCCAGATTGAAATATCGACCTGAATTTTCTTTAGCTGTTTCAGCATCGCCTCTTCTTCCAACTATTTTTACTTCTGCTTTTTAATTTCTCTATCTTTCCCGGAGGCTTCAGCTTGGTCTAAATGTGGGGGCTTGAAATACCCACCCACTCCTCGTCATGTGGTCAATCTCTTCAGTGTACCACGTGTTATCTGGCAGCCATCCGCCCTAGTTTTCACCGGTGTGGGCCAGAAGTAAATTGCCATCCTCCTACCATACCCCTCTAGCAGCCAACAAAAAATTGTCTGGCTCCGGCCTAATCATTCTCACATAAGAAATATCCCCTGCAGGGTTTGGGCTTTTCCAGCTTCCTGTTTGTCTTGATCCCCTTCTTGCACAAACTACTTCAACGCGACTTCCTGTTCTGTATCCGCAGTACTCACGGTGCCCAGTTCCTGAGCTAAATTCTTGATGCCGGTGTTCTCCAGCAGTTTTCTCTTTTCCTCGGCCATTCCGGCCATTGCAGCTATTCTTACTTCCTTTTCATTAGGTTTTAGTTCAGTTCCTTCCTCCCTGTCAGGTTCATCACTTAACCACCCCGAGTTATCCGTCGACCCATTCAAATTAAACCAGTCAATCTGTACGTCCCCCTGATCTTTTTTGTCATAGAATTGCAGATTGTCTAAGTCCTCTTCCAGCTCCGCCAGATCATCCAAACCTTGGCTCAGGCATCCTCCCAAACCACATTGACCTCTACTACTGTTGGGAATACCACTTTGGGCTTGGCTTGATCAACTGGCACAATGTAACAGCACGGGTCATATTCTCCCTTAGTCAAATCCTCAAAGCACTCATGCAGCAGACTTGCACTCTCCTCTAAGACCAACCTCTCTTCTTGTACCATTGTTACCACCACAGGTTCAGGTTGAAGTGTAGACGTGTCCATCATGCACAAGTCTGTGCTTTTAGGGATGAACACGGTTGGTTTGGGTAGGTGAGAAAAAGTAATATATATGCTGGGGTCATATGGGATGGCCAGTGTATGTATTAGGTTTAGGTTCTAGAGTGGGGGAACTTTATTATGGGCCGAGAGAGGGTTGGTGGTTACATTTGGCTTTTAGGGTGGTGCTATCACCTTGTTGTCGATGAGATCTTGAATCTCGTGATGCAGCTAAAACATTGGTCGGTGTCGTGACCGTGCTGCTGGTGAAAAGAGCAGTATTTGGATAGGTTGTGTTAGGTGGGAGAGGATCAGGTAGTGGGCGAGGCTCTAATGGCTTTAGATGCCCCTTTTTGATCAGCACCTTCATGGCTTGGGATAAAGGCATGTAGAGTAGGATAAAGACCCTTTGGGATCGGGCCTGGTTGTTTGGGGTTTGTGGAGTTGTGCTGACGAAAGGGTTGGTGGTTTTGGCTGTGGTGGTAACAACACTCACATCAGATGGCCACATAGTTATGCTTCCATTGGTGGTTGCATTGGAACTGCGTGTAAAAGGCCTCTTGGCCTACTCTTTCTTATCGATTATCAACCTTTGTTTCATTGCATCTTCAATCTGAACCCCTATCTCACAGAGCTTAGTGAAGGTGAACAACGGTAAGATGATCATCTTCTGCAATAATTTCCCTTGCAGATTACAGACTACCATCCTGATTTGATCCTTCTCTGACGGCCTAGTAGTCATCATCGAAGCCTTGGCCCTCCATGTCGTTACAAAGTCTGAGAAGCCCTCCTTTGGCTCTCGACGGGTTGCCTAGAGATCACGAGTTTTGACTTCGATCTGCGTGTTGTGTGAGTATTGTGCGATGAAGGCCTCAGCTATTTCCTCCCAACTCCGCTTCACAGAGTCCTCCAGCTTTGCATACCAGATAGCCGCTATTCCTGACAAGGTCCGGCTGAAAAACGACAGCTTTTGAAGTTTAGTGAGGCCCATCGGCCATAGGATGTCTGAAAAGAGCCGAAGGTGAACCATGGGGTCTCCAGAGCCATCAAACCGATCGATGTGTGGCATTTTGAACCGGTCTGGCAAGGTTACTGCAGAGTCTATATATCTATCTTCGATGTCGAGAATAGAGTTCACGCCTTGTCACCGTTTGAAAAGCTTCTCCAGCTTGTTGACCTTAAGTACAGTTGGGTCAACTTTGAATTCAAACGGAGGCTTGGTTTGGTACACTGGTGCCTTGGAGGCTTGCGGTGGGATGGGGTCTACTGGATTGCCTGATTCTCAGCCTAGGCATTAGCAGTAATTCCGGCTGCCGGGATACCCGCAAGAGGTGCATGGGAAGTAGAAGCCCCTGTCGGCTGTGGTTGCTGCTGCTGTCTGTTTATCACTTCGGCTTAATGGGCTATAACTTCAGCTTGGCAAGCAACGTCTTGCTGCATGGTTTTCACTATTTATTGGAGATGACGAATCAAGTCCTCCATACTGACTGTAGGGTACTGAGTCATCTAATAGGCGAGTGATCTCTTACTGGCCTAGATGTAGAAGATTGAGACTGAATAGATGCAGATGATTGCTGAACTGGTGAATTGTGCCTAACTCTCCTCCGTCTAGTAACCGGTGAGAGTGAAGCAAACACAGGTTGTCCCCTAACATGATCCCTGAAAATATAAAGTCTCCTTACACGGGTCCAGAGTGCTTAGAGGGTATCCAAACTGTCCGAAGCAATTGTGATAAACTACCTTGCAAAAAGAAATAAAGCAAAAAGGAAAGCAATAATCAGAAACCGCACAACACCTCAGCTCCGATGTTAACAACACACAGTTGTAATCAAAAGCTGGAGAACTGCGCTTAACACTGATTTCTACCCTCAAATCTAATACCAAAACTTATAGCTGATACGTACATTCCTATAGAGTTTCATTCTAAAAGCACATACCAATTAAGTGAGAGCCAAAAACACCCCTATGAGGGGATAGGGTTACCCTGTCCTAGTTTCGTCAGGAACTTAGGTTGGTTATTCAAGCAAAGTAGTTCACGCAATCCTGTATTCGGGTGAGCATCATGTCCTAGTTTGGAACAGTCTCTATGGCTTTCAATATGCAACTAGGCTAAATGGTCAAAAAGGGTACTTTGGCAAGACTACCTAATATACCTCTCACACCTAACACCGAGAAGTGAAAGGTGGATCAAATGATACAGCGGTAGTCTAGATCCAAGGGTTGTGTTCCCATCGTAGCAGAGCCCGCGACCGGTTAGCCTTTTGGCAAGCTTTTAGGCAAGCCTTCGGCAAACCGTCCAGGAATAGCAGATGGCAAACATAGTGACTTAAGCGCACCAATGCAAATGCAATGCAAAGAAACATATAAGTGTAAATAAAAATTCACATCATGAGTTTCAAGTCAAGTTCTCTAATTCCCCAACAGAGTCACCAAAAACTATAGCTCGAGTTTTTCACGCCCTCTTTTGAAAAACTCAAAAGAAGCCCTACAGTTTGGACCCCCGCGATTCTGAATCTAATCTCACAAGTGCAATGTGAAATTGATAAACACTAAAGAGTCCAAATCCGACAAATCTTTTGGAAAATCAATTTTGAATCAAATTGTAAAAAATGGACTGCTTTCCCATATACAGAGTTGCCACCTAAATATTTTGAAAATTTTAGGAAACCCATGACTCATGCTAAAGGCCACGTGTCCGTCATCACCAATATTATCTCGGCTCGGGAACTTAGGTACGAGAGGGGAAAGTCATGAATACATTTGAGCACCCCCGCTTGCCCCGATCAAAGATCGGCCGCTACTAATCATGATATGATTTTTATCAACTTTATATGCTCTTGTTCCAGTTATTAGGCTTGCATTTACTATGTGATGTGCGCACACACAAGGTATAGACTAGTTTGCTCGAATTGGAACAATTCAATTTCATGTTTGTCTTTTGAAAAGGGTTTGATTTTGCCACTTACCAAAGTGGGCTTAAAGCTTGTGAATTTGCCACTTGACAAAGTGGGCTTAAACGTACATTCATTGAATCATTCCAATTCAAGCAACAACCCTTTATCCACAGGCACTCAAACAGTTTAACATTTAAGCACTTAGCCTCATGGCAAGCATGCTAGACATGGTAGTCACTCACACTCATACAAGTATGCTAAAGCACTAAAAACTCACCTAGTACTCCAAGCTAAGATAAAACAAAAGAGTTAGAAAAATATGCATGGCACTTAACTTATGCGCAATATGACTAATGCAACGCATGCAATAATGCAAATAAAATAGACTCGGCTACTTAACATGTTCTTTGCAACAATTTTATAGCATGCGTTTAAACACGTATTCAATGAGGTATTGAATCGACAATGCAGTTAGTACGATGAACCGAGCCTCAGTGCATGCAAGATAAATGACTGAATGCAAACATGCAATATGCTAATTGAAACATGATGCCCCTAATCTAACCATCAAAAGCGGATAAATAAAAGGGAGAAAGACGTGGGGTTGGAAGACATACACATTATTATATTGCGCTCTCGTGAAGGAGAGTCTGAATGAATAAACTAGCTAAGCTAAACTACTTAACTAATTAAGCTAACTATTACAAACCAAATAAATGACTAGCTAAACTATTTAACTAGTTATTACAACAACAAATGAACTAATTAGTTAACTAATCTAGCTAGCTAACTAAAATAATTACATCATAACTAGCTAATTACTTAACTAATTATTTAAAAAAAAACACAATTACAATTAATAATTAAACTAATCAATTAACTATTCTGCCTCAGGAAATAAGGGATGTGCACACACATGCTCAAATTCCACCCGTAAAGACCACCGTTTTGCTCCTAAATACCTCTGTTTGCACAGTTGAACATTTCCAGAACAACTTTGCTCCATCTTACCAACACTCTGCTAAATTTTGCATCAGTGGCCAGCTGGCCAAAAATGAAGGTTTCCGGCCACCTGTTGGCCATCAAAGGTGGTCTGCTGCCCATGAAAAGTGGCCTGCCGGCCACTGATGCACAGGTTCATCTTGTTGCAACAGAGGACAAACAGAGCATATACAGGGTATTTTAAGGTTTTATTTGCACAACCTACCCCTCATTTTCAGGGGAAAATCAAAGGAGTAGCAAGCTTTGGTTCACAAACCATCAATGGATGCAATTTCATTGCATGATAGGTTATGAAACCAAGTGTGCAAGTTCAATAAATGTAAGAAAAAAAAACACAAACCTCCTCCCTTTCATGAATGATCAAGGGTAGTGGTTGACCTTAGAGACTTGAATCATTTCATCACTAGCAAGTATGAAATGGTTCAAGCTTCCATGTGTTCAATTAACGTCCAATTGAACATAACCAAATATTATCTTGCTCACTTTTAGTCCCAAATTTTAGTTACTCATTTCAACTTACCGACCATTCTTTAATCCAATTAAGTCCATTGGCGAGTTGAGTCCTCTAAAAGGGAAGGTAGTGTCAAACAAGGGGTAGTTTAAGGCAAGCGAGAGGTGTCATGCCGTTGATAATGAACCCTCAAAAGATGATTAAACTACTAAACATGGACCTCAATCTCAAGCTTAAACAATCCCAAGGTTGAAAACCCTTAAAGCAAAAAAAAGTAAAGAAATGAGGGAGGTTGCAGAGATTATGCTTGCTGAAATTAAATAAGAAAAATACTAAAATAATGCAATAAACTCAAACAAGTGGTGTCTAAAGGCCAAAAACACTAAGCTTGTGAGGACTATTACACTAGAAGCATACAAAACAAAGCTCAAATGACTTAACCAACCCAAAATACAGTTAAAATAGTCCAAAATACAGCCTATAACATGCTAGAATTAAGCTACAAAGGGCTAGAAAAATATACTAACACATGGCACAACCTAGGCTAGTAAGCAAGACACAAGGAGAGGAGGCTAAGCCCTCCAAATTTGGACTTCAAAACATGATTTTGGCCACTGAAAAAATTCTGAAAATTAGTGTTTAAAGTCTTGGAAAAAGATAGAAAAAGGGTGGGAAACACAAGGGTAAAGGCCTCCAAAACAAAGTACCAAGAAGGGCTATCAACTCCTCAACCTTTAATGGCCTTAAACCCAAGCTTCAGCCCAAAAACAAAAAGTTTTGACCGCCCAAAACAATGGAACAATAGTAGAAATAGAAACAAATAAAACAAAGTTACAAGCAAAGTCTTATACCTTTGAAGAGAAGAGCAACTCCAAGTAACAAAACCAAGCAAATAACACCCTTTAGAGCTCAAACCAAGCTCAAAAGTACCTTAGCTCAAAGATGGTGAGATTTGGCTAAGGGTGTATAGGCAAAGGTTAAGGAATTGTAGTCAAAAGTGTAGAGAATTTGTAGAGAGAGAGAGAGAATTGTAGAGAGAGGAAAATTTTTGAGTTCAAAATTTTCTAACCTTGCTACAAGAGAGAGGGGGTCTCTATATATAAAAAATATGAAATTTTGTCAAGGAGATCCAGCCCTATACATGGGTGAAGATGGATGCATCTGTGTAAATAGCTGGCACAACTGGTATAAAATATCTGTAAAATACACTGGTGGCCGGCAAGCCACATCAGTGGTCGGCAGCCCAAAAGTGATGGCCAGCAGCCTCTAGGGATGGCCGGCAAGCCACTAGAGGTTACAGGCTGGAAAAACTAAGGCATGGTCCAAAAATGAGACAAAAAGGGTGTAGGGTTTGAAAGGCTCAAAGTTGTGGCATTCTGTTGAGGACTTCGAGCACTCGACGAGCAAACAGACTCATCATTGGGTGTGCATGCAAGGATGTCCAAGTCGTAAAGGCCATAAAAAATGAGGTGTCTATTAGGGGTTGGAAGGGTTTCCTGTGGCTGGGAGAGAAACAACATCGGTTCCTCCTATTGCAGCACCTTTCGCAGGACAGGCTTAGAGAGGTCAACCATACCCTCAACAGCAGCTAGTACCACAAGGACAGCCAGTCCCAAATATACCTCCCTATGGACCAAGATGACCTCAAGCCCATGGGTTTCCACCAAACCCTGTGTTTGTTCCCCCAGTAGTAGTCCAATAAGCACAGAATATGGTTCCTAGGGACCAAATTGCTGATACTGTCACACAAATGTGTGGAGCTATAGCTCGAGGGGTTCAGACTCCTGTATATAGAAAGCCATACCCAGAATGGGTAGATAAGGTGCATGAATATCCAAGAGGGTTTAGAATACCAGACTTTGCTCTCTTTTTTGGAAATGGAAATCAATCAACAGTAGAACATATTGCCAGGTTTGCAAGCCAATGTGGTGAATTCACCAATAATGATTATATGAAGTTGAGACTCTTTCCAAATTCTTTAATTGGGGGAGCCTTTGTATGGATATTAACCTTACACTTGGCTCTATCCAAACTTGGCAGCAAATGTAGGAGGCATTTGATGCCCAATTCTTCTAAACAGGACCAGAAGTTTCTATTGCAGATTTGGCAAGGTTGAGCCAAAGGCCTGATGAGAAGGCTGTTCAATTTATTGCCAGATTCAAAAGAGCATGAAACAAATTTAGGGTCATTCTACCAGAGCCTAAATTTGTGAGATTGGCTCAAAATGGTTTAGAGTTTAGGCTTTGAAAGAAGTTTGATTTAACTGAGTTTCGAGACTTAGTGGAATTAATCTATAAAGTGTCTAAATATGAATCTTTACTTGAGGAAGAACAAAATCGAAGTAATGCATCATATAAAACTTATTATAGGAACCCTAATTATGAAATTGATGCAGTAGAGATCGTTGGGAAAGAGCCTATGACCTGTGAGGCATTAATTCATAAGGACACTATAATAGATCAGCAATTCAAAAAGAAAGACCTTCATAGGAAATATTCTTTTGATTTAATAAAAGCCGATGATATTTTTGATCATTTGCTTGCAGCAAATTTCCTAAAGTTACCAAAGGGAGTTAAGATCCCTACCCCAGAAGAACTTAAAGGGAAAATGTATTGTAAATGGCACAATTCTTGGTCTCATTCAACTAAAAATTGTATTGTTTTTCGGGACAGGATCCAAGAACATATTCGAAAGGTCAGTTTAAAGTTCCTAGCCAAAGCAAAGAAAACTATGGGGATTGACACTAACCCATTCCCAGAGATTAGGGAAGTCACAGCCAATGTTGGCGTACCAGATTTCCAAAACCTATCCTTGAAGGAATTGAAGGAGGTTAATGTGCAGATGCATGTTGCCAGCCAGACTGCTTTCAAGAAGGATACCAGAAGCTCACCAGCAAATGGACAGAGCTTTGCAGACCAAAAAGATGACTCTAGTGAGAAGGCGCTGGATGATGACTCTCTTGAGGCAGCTGTCATGCAAAGGATGTGTCCCAGATACAGGTTAAGTTACAAATGATTGAAAGGGCTCCTAATTGATGGAAACAGTATTACAAGGATGTACAGAGATGCCCTAAGCCAACCAATACCTACAACAAAAGGCCATACCCAACTGGTCCTAGACAGTAGCCATTCTTGGCTGGACCATTAGCCACTAGAATGCATTCCAAGGGTAAGAGACCTCTACATGAGTTCAGACCACCCAATTACTACAGGATGGAAGGCAATTATCCTGGGAGAAGGCCTGAATTGGGCCCAAGTCAAGAAATTAGAGCCAATAATTGGCCTCTAAAATCAACTTTGAGTAAGTTGCAATGCAATCACCCTGAAAGAAGGCTTAAATTAGGCTTAAGACAGGGTGCCAGAGCCAGTGAATGGCCTCAAAAGTTGGCTTCGAAGGTGGTTTCAAAGGCTGGGAAAGCAAGTTCAGCAACTGAATCAGTGAGTTCATGGGTACCTGAGGTGCCAGACTGGTTTGTCACACAGAACAAGCCTAAAGAGATACGTGCACAGAGAAGTGTCTTTGGAGACTAGGACAGAATAATTAAACCTTTCTTGGTGGCTCCAAATAATTGGGTATTATTAAAGCACCCCAAAACAAAGGAACAAAATATGGTTCCAGTAATCTCTAGGTCTCAAATGAAGAAGATCAAGCAAAGGTACACTCAGTACCAAAAGGATCTGAAGGAAAGAGGAGAGAGTTCTTCATTAGCCCAGTCAAAATGCCAGACAAAGGAAAAAGAAAGTCCAAAATTGGCTGCTCAGAACAAAAGAAGTGTCAGCAAAGAGCAATTGGCTAAAGTTCACACTGAACTGAAAGCCAGGGAAAGATCCAGCTTAGTAGGTCTTGAAAAAGCCTTGATGGAAAGCAACAATGAGACAGAAGGAGAATTTGAACTAGGCCAAAGGAAAGAAACGGTTGAGGATGAGATGTTTGAAGCCTTCATGGCTGAATAGACATTTTTGGGCAAAAAACCAACAATAGCAGACCATTCGAAAGAAGTCACCAGTACTAAAGTACCAGAGTGCAGCATGGAAGATGTTTCTGAAATAGCTGAACAAGTTAGTTTGGAAAAGAAACAAGTACAGACAGTAGTTCAGTTTGGCTCATTTCCTCCAGTGTCAGTGAATATGGTATATATATTGCCACAGGAGTTCCAGGCTGAAGATGGAAACCAAGAAGGTCAAGAAATTGATCCTATTCCAGTTTCTAGTGAAGATTCACAGGTTAGCATGATTCAAGATGAGTCCGAAGTGGCCACACTAATTGGAACTGAAGATGAAAGTGAGGAAGTGAGTATTAATCTCTCATATCCCTTCGAGTATCCTACAACATCTATGACACAGCACGTTAAGCCCTTGTATGTCAAAGCTTTTTTTGATGGGATACAAATGAACAAGGTATTAGTAGATAATGGGGCAGTAGTGAACTTGCTTTCGAAGTCCACTTTGAAGAAACTGGGAGAAAGAAACCCCAGATTAATCCCAACCAGCATAACTATTACTGGCTTTGCTGGGGATAAGCAGATGGCTTAGGGTATCTTGCCCATCAACCTGAGTGTGGGAACTAGAGATTACATGACAGCATTCTTTGTTATAGATATAATGCCAAGTATAATGCTTTACTTGGCAGGGATTGGATCTACACCAACAAATGTGTGCCTTCCTCTCTACATCAGAAGATAATGATGGCCCTATGCAATGGAGAGATAGAAGAGATCAATGCAGACCATCAACCCTTTATCGCTTGTGCTAACTTTGCAGAGGCCAAGTTGTATACTGAAAGAGTGACACCACTCAGTATATTGAGAAAACCTTATGGATCAGCCGAAATGACTGCTGATGAGGAAGTAGCACACCTGAAGCACTTAGTGCAGGAGAATACTGATGAAGAATTCGTCATCAAGAATGATAATGATGTCTGGTTGTAGGCAAGAAGATGAAACCCAAGAAGCCAGACCCTTGGCTTTAGTTAAGTTTTCAATATTGGACATAAAATCAATAGTCCAGAAGGTTCAAGAACAAGAGAAGGAAGCCATGGTAGTTGGCTGTAAGTAGGAGCAACAACAGGTCAGGCCTTTGACCTTTGATAAGTACTGTGCATTGGACATCGAAACAAAAGTCCAGGAAACACATGAAGAAGAAGCCTTATAGACAGACTTTATCTATGAGGAAGAAGGCAAATATGTTGAACCAGAGAAAGTGGAAGCAGAACAAAGCAAACAAGTTGCTTCGAAGGTAGAAGAAATCAAAAGAGAAGCATTAGTAAGTGTTCAAGTTCAAGACCCCTTGGAAGAAGTCAATTTGGGGGAAGGTTCTATACAGCAACCCACTTACATCAGTGTGTGGTTAAGTGCTCTTGATAGGAACCAGTTATTGGTAGTCTTAAAGAAATATAAGGATTGTTTTGCGTGGTCTTATAATGACTTGCCAGGATTGGATAGGTCATTCGTGGAACATAGGCTCCCTATGAAACCTAACTTCAAACCACACAAACAAAAACCAAGACGGATGAGCCCTGAAGTGGTTCGGAAAGTAAAGGAGGAAATTCTTAGACTCCTTAAAGCAGGCTTCATTAGAATAGCCAGGTATGTTAAATGGTTGTCATACATTGTGCATGTAGTTAAAAAGAATGGCAAGATGAGGGTATGCATCGATTTTCGAAATCTGAATTTGGCAACTCCAAAAGATAAATACCCCATGCCTATAGTAGATCTACCAGTAGATAGTTCAGCAAGGCACAGGATTTTGTCTATGATGGATGGGCATTCTGGTTACAACCAAATCTGCATTGTAGATGAGGATGTCCACAAGACAGTATTTAGGTATCCTGGGAATATTGGCACCTTCGAATGGATAAAAATACCATTTGGTCTAAAGAATGCTGGGCAACATATCAGAGGGCAATGAATTCTATCTTTCATGATCTTATTGGAGAATACCTGGAGTGTTACATTGATGATATTGTTGTAAAATCCCAGTCTATAGAGGAGCACTTGGTTCACTTGGTAGCAGCTTTCGAAAGAATGAGAAAGTTCAAGTTAAAGCTTAATCCTCTCAAATGTGCTTTTGGTGTATCAACTGGAAACTTCTTAGGCTATGTAGTACACAAGAGGGGAATACAGATTGATCAGAATAAAGCCAAAGCCATCATTGAGGCCAAGCCCCCATCAAGTAAGAAAGAAGTACAAACGTTCCTTAGACAGGTTAATTTTCTTCGAAGATTTATTTCTAACACTACACAGAAAACTAAAGTATTTTCTTCTTTATTAAAGTTGAAAGATAAAGAAGAGTTTGTGTGGACAGTAGAGCATCAAACTACTTTCGAAGGAATTAAAGCCTACTTGGCCAAGCCTCCAGTGCTGATGCCACCAAAGAGCGACAAGCCTTTGAAGTTATACATTGCTGCAGCAGAAGATTCATTGGGAGTTTTCCTAGCCCAGGACAATGAAGAAGGCAAGGAGCAAGTAGTTTATTACCTTAGTAGGCTTTTAAATTCTTGTGAATGTAAATACTCAGCTGTAGAAAAGCTGTGCCTTGCATTGTACTTTGTAGTAATAAAATTAAGATATTATCTTTTGCCCACTGTTGTCTTGGTAATTGCAAACACAGACTTGGTTAAGTATATGTTATCTAGACCAATGTTGAGAGGAAGAATTGGCAAATAGATATTAGCTTTGTCAGAGTTTCATCTAGAATATGTTCCCCAAAAGGCAGTAAAAGGGCAAGTTTTGGCTAACTTCTTGGCAGATCATCCATGTCAAATAGAAAGCCAGGAAATAATGGATCTTGGTATGATCAATGTTGAGCCATGGTAGATGTGGTTCGACGGATCAAAGGCCAATGGTTTGATTGGAATTGGTGTTGTAATTAAGTCACCACAGGGGGCAGAAACCACACATGGTTTCAAGGTTGATGAAATTACTTGTTCCAATAATCAAGCTGAATATGAAGCCTTAATAATGGGACTAGAAATGTTTATTGGATTACAAGCTCATGCAGTTGATATCTTTGGAGATTCTCAATTGGTAGTCAACCAAGTAAAAGGAATTTTCAAATGTCAAAGTGCAAGCATGTTACCATATTATGTTGTTCCATTACACTTGCTTTCTCAGTTTCAGATAGCAAATGTAACTTATATCGCAAGGTTCATGAATAACAAAGCCAATGATGTAGCTAAGAAGGCTTCGAATTTCAAAAGGAGGGATGACACTCAATTGAATATAAGTCGAGCAACATATCAAAAGTTAATACCACCTTTAGATAAAATGAATATGGTGGTAGAAGTTAATCATAATGACTTACAGAATCAAGATTGGAGGCATCCAATCATGTAGTACCTAACTAGCCCATCTTTGAAGTCCAACAGAAAGATTAAATTACAGTCTATGCAATACATAGTGTATGGTAATGCTCTTTACAAAAGAGGAGCAGATGGGTTGTTATTGGAATGTCTAGGGCCGAAAAAGGCATTGGCAGCCATGGCTGAAGTTTATGAAGGCATTTGTGGTACCCATTAGCCTGTTGTGAACATGAGGTGATTGCTTCGAAGGTATTCCTACTATTGGCCAACTATCCTTAAAGATTGTATAGAGTATGCTAGAGGTGCCCGGCATGCCAAAAGCAAGGCATAATAAGACATGTACCAATAACTGATCTGCCTATAGTTGTGAAGCCTTGGCCATTTAGAGGTTGGGCCATGGATATGATAGGAAAAATACATCCACCCTCTTCGAAGCATCATTGTTTTATCTTAGTGGCCAGAGCTTACTTTACTAAGTAGGTCGAAGCTAAACCATATGAGGCTGTAGATCAAACTGAAGTTATTAGATTTATTAAAGATCTAATTCACAGATTTGGCATCCCACAGACCATAACTATAGATAATGAGACGGTATTTGATGGAAAGATGGTAAAATCTTTCACAGCAGAATTTGGAATTAGTCTTGTCAATTCCACCCCTTATTATGCACAAGCAAATAGTCAGGCAGAATTATCCAACAAGTCCTTGAAAAAAGGAATACAAAGAGTTGTGGAAAATAATCAAGGGGATTGTTATAACTTGTTGTTGGATGTATTATGGGCTTATAGGACTTCTCCAAGATCAAGTACTGGAGTCACTCCTTATGCTTTGGTATATAGGCATGATGCAGTGTTGCCTGTAGAGATTAACATTAGGTCTTTAAAGGTGAAATGCCAGGACTAGTTAACTTCTGAGCAATATCATCAAAGCATGTTCTTGGAATTAAAGAATATAGATGAAGCTAGAATTCTAGAATTAAACAATATTCTGTTCCAAAAGACAAAGGCAGCCAAAAGCTATAATAAGAAGGTTAAACATATTAGCTTTGATGAAGGTGATTTGGTGTGGAAAATAATACGTCCACTAGGAATTAAAAGCAATAAGTTTGGCAAATGGTCACCTAATTGGGAAGTACCATGTCAAATTCATAGAGTCTTGCCTGGAGGAGCATACCATTTGAGAAATTTGAATGGATATGTGCATCCTAAGAAAATTAATGGCAGGTATTTGAAACCTTATTATCCAACTGTGTGGGAAACACAAGGAGTGTAGAAAATGCTAAACAAGAGAAGCATGAAAACACTTAAACAATCAATAAGGATTTCATTTCATAAAGAGTTAAGTACATGTAGCCATAGATTGGCCCAAAAATCAGTACAATGCTTTAGTTGTTCCCTTATAATTGATTCTCTACTCCTAAGGGATGGGAACAACTAAATGGTTGTAGCCATGTATTGCCTATAGTTAGCTAGCCCTTGATTGGTAATCTGCAGCTTTGTAGCAGTTCAATCCAAGGCTAAGTTAACTGCTGCTAACTCCTCTTCTAATTGAGCCTTTTTCTCCAAGAGTTGAGTTCAAAACTGAAAAGAAGAAGAATGGTGTCCCTTCAATTCAGATATCTCAGTATGTATATGAGAGACAAACTCTTTTCTTTCAATAGCTTCTCTTCTGCAGCTTTAGCAATGTGGCAGATGTTGACATAGAAATCTATGGTAGCTGCTGCCTGAGACAAATGGCTTGAAATGGCCATATTGGAGAGTTCAATGACTTTGCAGCATTGGAGGAAACCATTCTTAAGTATGGGTCTTTGTAAGGCTTCAAATAGGATCCTTGAAAATGATGTTAGCAATTCCAAACAAGTGTCTAAGTCCAATGGAGGCAAAAAAGCTCTACTGATGGTTGATGAGCCCTCAAAAATTTCCAAAAGAGAGCCAGTGAGGGCTAATGGTTCAGCTTCACTACTGGCTGCTGGAGTGGTTGAAGGTGTGTTAAAAAGGCTAGCCAATTGGGCTTCAAAAATGTCCATCTCTTCCACTGACATTGAAGGTGCAGAGAGGTCTAAAAGAGATGGTTACATAGTGTAGACACCGCATTTTTGACAGCCCTTCAAGACTTGAATGTTCTTGCAGGTACATCCGATAACGAGTCTGATTGCTCGCCGAGCGCTCAAAGTCCTTAGCGGAACGCCGCAGGTTTGAGCCTTTCAAACCCTGCATCCATTTTGTCTCCTTTTTGGACCATGTCTTGGCACTACAAGAAAATACACTTTTGGCGACTAATGTTTTAGTCCCCAAAAGCATTGATTTTAGTCGCCGAAGTGCTTCCCCGACCAAAAATTTTGCTCGCTGGCTTTGTCGCGGGTACATTATCGGCGAAGGTATTGGCGACTAAAAAAATTTAGTCGCCAAAAGTCCAACAAAAATGGCGACTAATATTTTAGTAGGCAAAAGTAATAGGTATTAGCGACTAAAAGTGGCTTGGTTGCTGATGAGTGACATTGGCGACTAACATATTAGTCGCCCAAAGGGTACATCAATTCATTTAACTCACATCTTCAGCTACTAAATCTTTTGTCGCCAAAAAGTCAAATATCTACGGCGACCAAATTAGTAGTCGCCAAAAGTGTTATTTTAGCTACTAAATTTTTAGTCACGGAAAGGTTGATTCTTCTTTAGCTACTACACAGTTTAGTCGCCTATGACATATAATTATGTTTTGGCGACTAAATATTTAGTCGCCAAAAGTATTTTGAGTTTTAGCTACTAAACAATCAGTCGCTAAAACTGTTTTCAATTTGTTTTGGCTATTAAATATTTAGTCGCCAAAAGTGTTTTGAGTTTTAGCTACTAAACAATTTGTCGCCAAAACTGTTTTCAATTTGTTTTGGCTACTAAATATTTAGTCACCAAAAGATTTATTTCTTTTTTGGCTACCAATTGTTTTGTCACCAAAAACATCATTTTTTATTTTTGTTTTTTATTTTTTTCATTTTAATAATTTTTTTCACAACCTGTATATATTCACCGCAACCTGTAATAGGTATACAAACAAATCAATATATATATTATCACCTATTCCGTAATGCATGTTTCCCTTACAACCATCAAACAAAAAAGAACACCTTACAATGTAAACTTATATACAAACCAACTAATATATTCCAATTACAAATAATAACGCCATACATTCCAAATATGTTACCAAAATAATGTCCTCTATAAACAAAACATATTTACTATACTATGCATTGTAATGACCATTTTGCATGGTACAAATTACCATGGTAATATGTACCACGACAAAAGGTAATCTATATATACCACCAGAGCAATTAATACAAGTTCCAAAAATACTATCTACCCTGCCAAAAATTATATGTACGATTCATCCAAATTCCACACAAAAAGTAGAGGATGACCAAAAACTCCCAAATTTGCAAAACTGTGAATTATCTTCCGGACAAAAAAATAGAAGATCCACATGTCAATGCCAAAAGCCATCTACACAACAAAAATTACACCCATTAGTTCCATTGTAAACAAAAATTTTCAACAAAAAGTTACAACCATCTACAAAACACAAATGGCAAGGATGTTAATTGTAATTGAAATTGTATTTAAATATAGTTTGAATTTAGGAAGTAATGATTAAAATTTTTTAACTTTTGAAACTAGGACACATAAAATGAGATGGAGAGAGGATTATAAAATTTTGTAAATCAGGTTACAACACTTCGCATTTCAGCTTTCTCCATCATATGTGCATGCTCTTTCACAGTCCAACCCCAACATGGTGCTCACTTGGTCTTACAGAAAATCTAAGATCTAAATCTCCACAATGACAACATGTGAAAATGTGGAAAGTATGTACTGTGTACAATATTGTATTAGAATAAAACTTACTGCACATGGAAACTCAACGCACTTGGAAACTCAATGCAAAGGCATGTACTGTGTAACATTTACGTTGGCTTATAGAACAAAGTCTACTTAAATGTGTTGGTATTGTCAAAATCTTGGCAATCATGATCGAAAGTCACAAATAGGTTACAATTCAGATGGGTTCGGTTGAGTTGAGAGTTTATTCAAGTTCAGTGTAAAGTGTAAAGAAATTTCCCAAGTCAGGCATGAGCCCCAAGTCAAGTTTAGTCTAAAGTGTAAACATATATATATTTTATTCATAAAACTAAATATATAGAGATGCTTATAAAACATATGTATTTATAAGCTGTAATATATAAGCTTTAATATATATTTATAAGCTTTCTGGCATTTGTCAATGCAACTCCCAACATACGCATGCTAATTACGTCCCATCTGACCCCATAGGTCCTATTTGACATGAGGAAGCTACCCATGGCATCCATAGAGTGCTTCGGGGGGTGCTTTGAATTTCCGGCCTTGAAAGGCATTTTTCAGCTAAGTTTATGGCGTTTATCACACCAACTCCTACACCACGCATGCTAATTACGTCCCATCTATCCTCACAGGTCCTATTTGATACGAGGAAGCTACTCGTGCCATCCATAGAGTGTTTCGGGGGCTGATTTTAATTTTAGGCCCCGAAAAGCCTTTTTCGACTAAGTTTATGGCCTTTTTCACGCCAACTCCCAACGTACGCGTGCTGTTTCTGTCCTGTCTATCCCCACAGGTCCTATTTAACACAAGGAAGCTACCCGTGCCATGCCTACTATGGTTCGGGGGCTGCTTTCAATTTTCGGCCCTCGAAGGCCTTTTTCGGCTAAGTTTATGGCTTTTTCAGGCCAACTCCCAACGTACGCATGATAATTACATCCCACATGTCCCCAGAGGTCCTATTTGACATGAGGAAGCTACCTGTGCCATCCCTACAGTGGTTCGAGGGCTGCTTTCAATTTTCGGCCCTCAAAGGCCTTTTTCAGCTAAGTTTATGGCGTTTTTCACGCCAACTCCCAACGTAGACGTGCTAATTATGTCCCGTATATCCCCACAGGTCCTATTTGACATGAGGAATCTACCCGTGTCATCCCTATAGTGGTTCGGGGGCTGCTTTCAATTTTTCGCCCTCAAAGGGCTTTTTCAGAAAAGTTTATGGCGTTTTTCACGCCAACTCCCAACGTACACATGCTAATTACATCTAGTATGTCCCCACAGATCTTATTTGACGTAAGGAAGCTACCCGTGCCATCCCTACAATGGTTCGGGGGCTGCTTTCAATTTTTGGCCCTCGAAGGCCTTTTTCGGCTAAGTGTATGGCGTTTTTCACGCCAACTCCCAACGTATGCGTGCTAATTACATCCCGTATGTCCCCACAGGTCCTATTTGACAAGAGGAAGCTACTTGTTCCATCCCTACAGTGGTTCGGGGGCTGTTTTCAATTTTCGGATCTCGAAGGCCTTTTTCGGCTAAGTTTACGGCATTTTTCATGCCAATTCCCAACGTATACATGTTAATTATGTCGCGTATGTCCCTACAGGTCCTATTTGATGCAAGGAAGCTACCCGTGCCATCTCTACAGTGGTTCGGGGGTTGCTTTCTATTTTTGGCCCTCGAAGGCCTTTTTCGGCTAAGCTTACGGCGTTTTGGTAAGACAACAAATAACCTAGGAGATCTAATATTAACTGAACTAATATATTTTTCCAATATGACAATAATGAAGCTCATAATTGGAACAACGGATTCAACATGGTCGATAAGGGGAAAAAGACCCAGAATTATTTTGATTACAACCCAAATAAAATCATGATTCAATGTCGAGAACTCCTAATGCACAATGAGGCTTTCATTAATTTATTTCACGTATTAGCATCCTTTTTAGGCAACATAAATTACAATTTTATAGTGGAATTATTGAGACGTGGCAGACAAAATACTTGTGCAATGAAAATATTGTTAACAATTGGGTATATGACAACTATAATTGTTGTCCAGTAGCAGACCCCAAAACTCTACAAACAATGACTAGGTTCCTTGTACATAGAAGCATTAAAAAAATATATACCGATTGACTCGACTAAAACCTTCTAAATTTTTCTAACTTAAAAATTCAGATAACATTTTAGTTTTCAATAAAATCGGTTTTCAGTTCGGTTTTATTGTCAACACTAAAACTGTCCAATTCCTTTTTGTACCTTCAAGAAGTATTGGCGGGGAGAGGAATATCACATCACATTGTAAAAGAGGTAAGTAGGAAGTAGGTGTTGGGCAGATTGCCTTAACTTTTTGTATTCAAAATCATAATGCCAAAATGGCCCAAGGGCATGACTGCAATTTACACCACATACCCTTCAATATGCATAACTAGGACAACCCAAGTAGTAGCCTATTTGGGAAAAAAATACTCTAACAGTGTCAGCAAAATAATGCAATTTTGGGAAACTTAATATTTCAATTGGATGGGGCTCCTAATATAGTAACTGCCCTCATATTCATAGGCTCATCGTACCCAATTTTGGGAAACTTAATATTTCATTGAAATCATGTGGTTACCTTATAGAAATCAGATTACGATCCTTTGTGTAATGTATCAAAACACCAGGTCGTCCGCTGCAAAGTCTACTCACATTATGCCTTAAAACCTATTCGAAGCACATAACAAAAAAAAAAAAATAAATAAATTGCATAGCAACTTTAGAAAACAATTCTATGCCAATATGATCCATATTTTTGTAGAACTTGCATTAGCTTATCAATAAAATTATGTTTATCGAATAGTAGGATGACCATGTAAACCCTGCAAGAGGGTTATGAGCTGTGACACCACGTCATTCAGATGATTGAGTTGTACTTGTTGTGCCTCCCGTGCTTTTTTTTCTTCTTCGACTTGTTTCATCAGCTCCTCTCTTTCCCTCATAATTTCCTCCCGATCTCTTTGGCGCTTCTCTTTCTCCTTAAATAGCTCCTCGTGATCTCTTTGGCGCTCCTCTTTCTCCTTCAGCAACTCCTCGTGATCTCTTTGACGCTCCTCACGAAGAACCTCCAGTTCCGCTCTCATTGACTCCATATGTTTATTACGTGCTTGTGCCACACTAGAAGCTATGGAAGAGGGTTGTGGGCCTATCCCACATCCACGCAAGTAATTTTTTTTTGCCCCGAGCACTTGCCTTGATAGTTCTTCGTGGGTCAATGGCAACCCCGCATCGGTGGCTGCGACTTGTAGATTCACCATATCATCCTATCATGGCAAAAAAACAATAAAGTCAAGATGGCAGAAGGAATTGAAAACAACTTTACTAATTGATATGCAACAAAATTGGTTTCAACATTCGATACTCATATGTAGCTCACCACATTTGGGGTCAATCCAGTCTCCCGTCTTCTTGGACTTGTGTGATTTCTTATAAAATTTAGGAAAATCTATATCTCCAACATCATTTGCCTATTAGGTTTGAAAAAATTCCATTGATGAAGTAGTACATAGTAATATTCAAAACGAAGAAGAATCAATCATCCATTACATTACTAAATTAACAACTTCTCACCATAAGTGACATTGCTATAGGAAATGATCGCGATCCACTTGTATGATTACAGGGAAGCATACCCCTATTTGCTTTACCAGCTTTAGAGCATTTATAACAAGAAAAAAAAAAAAACAAAAAACAAAAAAACAAAATTACAAAAAAAAAAAAAAAAAGAATTAGTAAAGAATTTTTACATATTAACACATAAATTAATTTCAAGAATGGGGTTTCTAATTAATTTGTTACCAAGTGAGATTCATCTTTCCAAGCAACTTCAATAAGATATTTCCAGTCCTCCAAGCTCACTCCACTAGGCGGATGACTATAGGGGTCATCAACACCCTTTTCCTCAAGTTCAAGGAACTCTTGCTTTAGATTGTACCTCCAATCCTTGTATAGCAAATATGCCTTTCTATCGAGGATTTCTTGAGCTTGTTCATCATTGTCAAAATCATCGCCGATAACAAACTTGTCCTACAAACATAATAAGAGAATTAGTACATCAATTAATTTAAGCAATCACAAATAACATAATAAAGACATTATGACAAGATGAATCTCAAACTAGCACGGCTTGGATGACCACAAATTTGGTACTTTGATCAATTTTTCTCCATGACTTCATGCTTTGAAGTGGGCACAACTGTCTAATTTGCAATCGCAATTCATTCGTCGCTGGAGTGGCATTCCCTCCTGTGATTGCGTTCAACACCCGATTGACATATACGTTTAATTTCTCTCCTTTTTTCCTAGCTATTTTTTTATGCACTCCTTTGCCTAATGTTGGTCCTCGTACACAAGTTGACCTTTTTCGCTCTGGTACAAAAGGGGAAGCAAATCACAAATTACAAACATTACTAATGAAAGATATGAGAGTATTGGTTGCTACTTCATTAAAAAAAAAGAAAAAAAGAAAAAAAAAGAAACACATATAAACTTGTTATGTAGGCCTGGTACAATATAAAAGAAACACATTAAAAACTTCAGTCAAATTCATTAAAAATCTTCAAATTTTCAAAAAAATAAAGAAAAAGAAAAAATCACATTAGAGGTGTTACCAATGAAGAATGACAAGTCACAGTTTTCTAACCATTAAATTAGTAAACAGCCAATACTCCAAATTTTCTGGAATTTCCCCTCCTTGGAAATGAAGCAATGAACAAACAGTATACTTCATATAGAAGCCTGTTTTTTGAAGCCTTTGTAAACAAAAAAGCATTGTAACAGCAAAGACAATAAGTGACTATCAAACTAATACTATTAATTATAAGTGTACAGCCATTGGTTTCTTTTAAGTTTAGAACTCAACTAAATCAATGAACTTTATCTACAACATAATTTACATATTTGAATTTTAAATACTTCAAGCACAATAAAGCTATAATATCACCTTAACCAACTATAGGCTAACCAAGGATTACATGTGTAACCTTTGTTAAACTTGAGATAAAAATCTGATTCTCTTTCCTTTCTTGGTTTCAGCAGCCAAAAAAATCGACGATATATTGGTATTTAGATGAGAAAGCAGTTATATTTCTACTCCAACACCACAAATATGTTTTACCCTCATTTTTTTTTTTTTAATCCATGTTAGTTTTGCAAACAATAGTAGACTTCTATCATTAATGTTACTATTAAATGTAAAAGTAGCCGTTACCATCTCAAATTAAGAGCAGTTGAAGACGAGGATAGAATGATGAAACATATACAGGAGTGAAAGGAATCTCTATTGAGTCTTGCCAACTGTGAAGTCCTACTAAAATCAATGCTTTTAGCTTTGCTAAACTACGCAATGTCCTGTTTCAAGCTCCAAACTACATCAACAAAGAAGCTGACTGCGACAATTCCAAGTTTCTGGTGGGTGGAAAATCGGAGGAGAGAAAGATTCACTGACTCAATTGGAGGAAGCCGAGTAAAGGGCTGTTTAAAGGTAAATATTTTCCAAACTCTTCATTTTGGCAAAAAAAAAGCTGGAAATTAGAGTTCTTGGGCATGGTGCAGTATGATTTGGGGTAGGGACCTCCTTCAGAAGGGCTAGCAGTAGAGCTTGTGAAATGGAATGAACATTTGACTGTGGTTAGATCCATTGCTTCCCCATAAGTCTACCTTTAGGATTATTTCCCAGCCACCCCCAAATTGTTCAGTACATATGGTTGGAGATCTCATTGATTCCCCATAAGTCTACCTTCAGGATTATTTCCAAACCACCCCCAAATTATTCAGTACATATGGTTGCAAATCTCATTGATGTTAATATTAATACACATGGATGGTGGAAGGTGGAGATAATTGGATGAGCATGCACAACTGATCCTTTCCTTACCAGTCAATATCTCCAACAAAATGAATTGAAGGGTTGGGCACTATAGGCAAGATGGATCTTATACAGTTAGCTCTGGACAATATCTAGTTGGGGCAACTGCCTGTTGGCTGTTGCTTCTATTGTAGCTGATTTGAAGCGTGTTTGTTTTTGTTTTTGTTTGTTGTATAAGTGTCATTATTATGTGTAAAGTAATGTTTTTTTTTTTCTTTGTTTTTCTTTCTCTTTATGGGGTTTTCATTGCCTTAAAGACCTGACTTATGCACCCCAAAAAAAAGAGAGAAATTTTTTTGTAAACAACTAAGTTCAATGCTCTTACCCACGCCACCTGGCTGCGTCTTCTCCACCACTGTTTGTGTATCATCTGGTGGTTGTGTCTCATCAGAGAACATCAACGGGGTGCCAATCTCGGGTGGACATGCTTCAGAGGCTGATAATACGTTGCCACTTGTTGCTTTCTTCCGCCGCCCTATCTTGATTCCAGGAACCATGGTACCTAAATAAAAAAATAACAAACATATATAAGTAATAAACGTCACATACATCATTTACATACATTTACATAAACCTCACATACGTCATTTACATACATTTACATAAACCTCACATACATAAATGTCCAAACATCATTGGATGTTTAAATGTCATTATTTTTTTGACAACCAATCACAGTTAGACTCTTGTATTTGTAGTTTCTAATAAAGTAAGATTGGTAGTATGTATAGAATTATTCAAAAAGAAGGACCTAACTTCAAATTTATAAAAATTAAAAAGTAAAAAAAAAAAAATCACACAACGAAAATTAAGCAACCACCAGATTAACCATGAATACCAGCAGAAAAAAATAAGTACAGCAGCATGACTACCAACAGATTAAGCAACCAAAAAAAAAAAAAAGTCAAGCATGAATACTAACAGATTAACAACCAACACAACATGACTAACAACCAACAAATTAGCAACCAACACAACATCCCAACTCAGCCAATCAACCATCCTAGCATTAGCTAGCACCTAAGCATAGCAGTCAAGCATGAAGCAGCCAAAGTGGAAAAAAAAGTAGCAAACTCTCCAAGTCAACAACCAGAGACAGAGCAGATGAGTAAATCTGCCACAAATTGTGGGAAAATCTACCAAATGGGATAGCAGATCGAATAGAAAATCTAACTTGACTGTGAATTTGATTTTCAATTTTTGGCCAAAGTTCATAGAAATCGTAGAGGAAATTAATTAAAGTTCATAGAAATCGTAGAGGAAATTAATTACAAGGGTATTAAGTTCATAGAATATGAATGTACTTGGGAAATTAGGGTCCAAACAAGAAGAAGAAGAAGAAGAAGAAGAAGAAACAAGACATAATTAGTCTACTCACATTTAAAGCTAATTTACTGAATAACCAAGAGCAGAATTTGAAATTCAAATTACAAGGTTCATCAATTTAAGAGGTTGAGCATTGCACAAAATTAAGGAATTGTACATAACATCTGACAACGTAATATAAGAAGAACAAACACCGTATTCTTAATTGTCCCCATTACATCAACAAAACAAGCCGGACAAAGAAACAAAGTTCATTAACAATGTACTTAGAGAACACAGAAAGTAATTTTACAACAAAGTGAGTTAAAACTCTAGGTCCGTATCTGTATCAAAATCACTTTCTATCTCATCTTGTTCTTCATCATCACCCGCGATTGTTAGCTCATCATCGTCATCACAGATGAAAGCATCATCCATAACACCCTCGGGTTGTACACGCTTTTTGGACTGAGAAACTTCCATTGAAATAATTTCAGGTTCAATGTCATCCCGACGCAAAACAACATCATCATCAATAGGCTCAGTTGGTGCAACAATAGTGGTTTCATCTTCTTGCAACACTTCATCAAATTCTGGCACATCCAGCTCTGGCACATCCCAAATTCTTCGATGTTGAAACTTTTCTACGACTCGCCAATTTGGCCCTAATTTCGTATCATGAACATTGAAAACTTGTTGAACTTGGCTTGGGAACACAAACAAGTCATTTTTATACCATCAACTTCTTACATAAATAGTTGTCACATGTGGTTCGACACGCAAAGTTCGACTACAACCAGTGTTATACCATTCACATTGGAACAAAACAACCCGATATCCAAACAAATATGTCAGTTCCCACACTTTACAAAGGTAGCCGTAGAACTTTATCAATTGGCCTTGGTGGTCGCCTTCCACTACCAACCCACTATTTTGACATTTACGACGGTTATCATGGTCGAGAGTATGGAATTGGACGCCATTAGAAATGCATCCTAAATATGTCTTCACTAAGGCATTAGGTCCATTGGCTAATGAACACATCTCATCAGTTGCTTCGGGTGACTTTTGATTTCGCAATTGGTTCATCTACACAAGAAAGTATGTCATGTTAAATCAAACTTAGAATAATGTAACGTTATCTGCAAACTATACAATAACGAGTTTTAGCTTACACAATCTTTGAACCATTTAGGAAATTCTTTGCATTGTCGCGTTGTAATGTTGCATGAACTTCCATCTTTTTGTTGCAACACGAGCTTGTGTTCCCTAGTTAATACAGTGTAATTCATAAGTAATTTGAATAATGAAGACTTTAAAAAACAAAAACCATGTAGAAAATGTATGTTGCATATATGATGAGGAATCATGCTCTAGATATTCGCCCACTTCCAAACTATTGTGTAGGACAAACCAATGAGCCAATTCGCGGTCAGCTATGGACACATCAATTGCCCTTAGGAGTTAACCAAAAGGACGAACATTTTGAGTGAAAATCGCCAACCCTAGGCCATTGTCACCCCCATCGTAGTTCCTTTCTTCCCGGTTAAACACCGTTTCAACTCCATCCAAATACATTGAACAAAGCGTCGTACAGTTTTTCGATATGTAGCCCTCCACAACAGAACCTTCTGGCTGAGCTTTATTGCCCACAAATCCTTTAAGAAGTCCAAGCATCCTACATGTAAACATCAGCCTGATCGTTAGTATGGTCATATTGAACTATATTTAAATGAAAAAAGCATCCCCATCATAGTTATGCCTCTCAATAGGATACATCCATCGATATTGCACAGGCCCTCCAAGCATAGCCTCATAAGGAAAATGAATTGCCAAGTGGACCATGACATCAAAAAAAGCAGGAGAAAAAATCTTCTCAAGCTTAGAAAGTATAAGTACGATTTGTTCTTGCAATTTCTCCAAATCAGTCACCCTCAATGCCTTTGAGCACAACTGTTTGAAAAAAGTTCCCAACTTAAACAATGTGGTCCCAATCTCGGTAGGAAGGTATCCTCACATCCCAATGGGAAGAAGTCGTCGTAGAAGGACATAACAGGCATGACTCTTGAGGCAAACTAACTTACCACCATTCGTGGTGACACAATTGGATGCATTTGCCGCATAGCCATCAGGATACATAATCGATTTCAAGAAATCAGAAAACCCTTGTCTCTCTGCCGGGGACAATGTGTACAATGTTGGAGGCTTCTTGAAAGAGGCATTCGCATGCCTTATCAAGTGTAACTCCTTTCGTATTCGCATGTCCTCCAGATCCAAACGTGCTTTGTCTGTGTCCTTGTTCTTGCCATCTATGCTCAATAGTGTCCCAAGCAGATTGTCACATATATTCTTCGCTATGTGCATGACATCAAGGTTATGTCGAAGCTTAAGTGTTTTCCAATAGGGTAGGTCGAACAAAATGCTTCTTTTTGTCTAGTTCGGAGTTGGATTTTCAGTCCTTTGTCTTTTTTGGTTGGTTGGATGCTTTCCATACAGCCTGTACGTCCCCAAATTAATTTGCTCCAGTATTTGTTCTCCCAATAACTCCACAGGTTTGGACCGATTCTCAATTTCACCGTTGAATAGCTTACTTCTTCGCCAATTATGGTTCTCAGGTAAGTACCGCCGAGCACCCATATACCCTATCTTACTTCGCAAACTCTGAGATGAAGCATCCATGTTACAATTAGGGTAGGCCAAGTAACCTTTTGTACTCCAACCAGACAAGGAACCATATGCAGGGAAGTCATTGACCGTCCACATGACTGCTGCATGCATTGTAAATATTTGGCCATTTGAGGCATTATATGTTTGCACACCATGCTCCCACATATTAGTTAACTCTTCTACTAATGGTTGCAAGTAAACATCGATGTCTCTTCCAGGTGCGGATCGTCCGGGAATAAGCAATGACATCATGACAAATGCATCTTTCATACACTTCCATGGGGGTAGATTATAAGGCGTTAAGATTATGGGCCACATGATATACGATGTACTCATATTTCCGAATGGATTAAAGCCACCCCTCCAAGTACTGTGTGTACCATCAACAACACGGTCATGGCACCGATCGTTGCTACCGCCTTCGTCATGAGGTCCAAAATCTCATTGACAACCGGATGATAGCTCCACCTCCAGACCCCAATGACCAAGTACCACATCCACATCTCAACCTAATCCATACACTGGTCGTCTCTTACGACCCCAACGTATACATCACCACAGTCCATCTACCCAAGCCTAAGGTGTTTATCCCAGAAAGCATGGACTTGTGCATGATGAATGAACTTGAACCCTAATCATCTCAAACCAGTGAACCCACCACTTCTGAGCTGATGAGAATGATTGAAGATCTTCAAAGAACAGTGGCAGATCTGGCCTTTGGGATATTGGCTCCATCATCGACCACATCACATGCTAGAAGTTTCATGCCAAAAGGCTCCCCAATCTTGGGATGGGCTGCATTTGAAGAAGGACAATCCCTTGGCAAAGTGGAGGCAGGTGGTAAGAACAAGGTAGGGGCAGGCATTGGTCCCCATGAACACCTTCAGTGGGCTGTTAAGGCTTTGAAAGCCAAAGGGCTGAACAAACAACAAGTGATTGCAGTTGTTACAAAGATTGTGGATGGCATTTTTGCCACTCAGAATGAGAGCAGTTTGAATCAAGGGGCAAGCCGGGAGAAGGGCCGTCATACCAGGAATGTTCCTTTTAGCTCCAATCCCGTACTTGGAAGAGATCAGTAAACCCAGTCAGCGCCTACCAATCCCTTTGCTGGTGCATCCAGCAAAACTCCACAAACCTCGAAGTACCAACCCCGAGGTTAGAGGGTCTTCCATCCCCTCTACATGACTTTGTCCAAAGCTTTCCAAATCCTTGTTGGACAAGGCCATCTTAAGCCCCTTGAGCCTCGGCCTCTCCCGAATAAACTTCCTCCCTCCCATGATCCGGCCAAGTATTGTGCCTTCCATCAACAAGCCGGCCATGACACTGACATGTGTTTTCGTCTTCGCCACAAAATACAAGATCTAATTGACAACAAGGTCATCGTTGCACCAGGTCCTACAAAGTCTATCGGCACTGGACCAATGAACTTGGGGGATAATGTGACTATGTGATCGGGGGATGAACCCCCTGCTGATGGCGCTCAGTTTACTCCAGACGTAGGAATAGCCCGCACTGTTTTCAGCAATGTGCAAATGTTGTTTTTGTACTTTCTGACTTGGGTATTGAGTCGATTCTGTTGTGTTGTTTTGAGTCTATCTTGTTGTATCGAGTCAGTCTTGTTGTGTCAGAGTCGGGTGATTTCGAGGGTGTTACCTCGGACATCACTTGCTTGTTTTGGTGTTTGTCTTTTACACTCTTGCTTTTGCATTTGTTTCTGCCACTGGAGCCAGTTGTGCCAAAAGATTTGAATGAAACGGCAGTGCATTTTCACATACCTTTTCTGTGCTTTTAAATCATTGCATTGGCCTAAGTTTTTCAAAACTTTTTGAACGCTATGATGAAAACAAAGAGGGAGGAATTCCTTTGGATTTGCAAAAAATTCATCAATTGAGAGAAAGAGAGGCGTGCTAATCCCTTAATGAATGAGATCATGCTTGTTAATGTGAGTATTGAGAAGGATCCTGGCTTGATCTAGATTGGTTCTACATTGTCTTCAGCGCGAGCGACTAGTCGCTTTCTTAAAAGAATTCAAAAAATGTTTTGCGTGGTCCTGCGAAGGCCTGTGTGGAATCGCTCTTGAGATTGTGCAGCATAGGATCGCTCTCAGCCTCAAGACTTAACCCCTTTTGCTTTCAAACCTTGAACTTGGATTCAGAATGTTCAACGGTCAACCACAATGTGAGGCTTGTATGGCCAAATTTGAAACAGCCCATGAACTAGGGGCAATAAGGTCGTATGACATCAAAGGAGGCCTGCCAGGCCAGATTTGGAAATATCCCTTGAACTGGGGGCAAGAAAGTCAGATCAAGAAGATCAGATGTTAGCAAATGAAGCTTGCAAAGCTAGATCAGAAGCATCCCTTGAACTAGGGGCAAAAAATGTTAGATGTGCTCGACGAGTCGAAGATGAGTCTTTTCCGCAAACCAATGAAGACTGGCCAGAAAGCCAAATCCGAGAAACGGAGAGAAAGAAAGTTTATTGCTAAAGGGCAATCGAGTTCCTATCCACAACACTAGGGGCAACTTCAACCCCATTGGATGGACTTCTATATCATTAGCGAACAACAGTCATTCTACTGGATTCAGATGGCTTCGAGATCCTACAACTGATCAACATGGACAAGTTAAACTTTTACCCTTAAGAGGCTCGCTGGGCCGAAAACCTGGAAGGGCGACCCAGGAAAAAGTTAGAGAAGAGAAAAAGAAGAAAATGAAAAGAAAAATGAAAAGAAGATAAGAAGAAAATAAATGAAATGAAAAGAAAATAGCTCGCAAGGTTGAAAACCCAAAAATGGCGGCCTTGGCAAAAGTTAGAGCGCAAAAGGAGAAGTCAACACCTGAGTGCACCTTAACCCGGAACTACGTCAGGGTTGATTCCCATCTTTGGGATACGTAGGCAACTTCATTCTGAAGTCCAGCCATAAACACTTTCAAATCGACTGTGTCTATGTAATGGTTCGGATCATCTTTATCTTCTCTGTATCCGAGAGTTCGGTTGTGATCGTCACTTTGAAGACTGATTACAGTACGCTGTAATGCAATTCAGACAAGGGGCAACTTTTCGTTGCTGTGCAGTGCCATTTAGACAATGGGCAATTTTCCATTGTTTTGGATCTGAGGTTGTGCATCTCAAGAGTAAATTCTTTGTTGGTCGAGCAGTGGCCATTTGTAAAAACAGTTTTTGAGAATTTTTAATGAGGTTGACTAATTCTCTCTAAAATTATTACATTTTTCGAAAACTGGACCATGTCTTGGACCCAAAAAAGGAAAATTTTTAGTGCTCACAACCTGATTTGCATGATTTTGAATCAGAAAATCGAACAAGCATGTTAATCTAACTCTCATGTTGATTAAAATTGTTTTAGTAGAAAGCTCAAAAACAAAAATGGTCAAAATGATGAACTAGGGGCACAGTTAAGTCAGGTTTTCTGTCTTTTCCCCCGTTGTCAACATACTTGCCAGAAAAGGGCATCATACTGGCCAGAAAGGGCACCATATTCGCCAAAAAGGGCACAACTGAAGCTAACCAGCAAAGGGCCGAAAGCTCTCACATCCTCCAAGCAGCGAGGTATCAAGCCAAGTGTGAAGCACGAATTGAAAATGGAGCGGGATGTTGTAGATGCGCCTCGAGGGCCTCATGCTACAGTTCGGACTCAAATGTCACGGTTCTTAATCTGATCTCACAATGTGCAATGTGAGATTGATAAATCACCAAAGAGTTCAAATCTGGCAAATCATTTTGGAAAACTGATTTTTAAGAAAGAAGTGCCAAACATGGATTGCTTTGCCAGATACAGAGTCGCCACCTAAATATTTTATTTTAAGGGAATTTAGGAAACCCTGACTCGTTGCCTAAGGCCATGTGTCCGTCATCACCAAAGTTGCCTCGACTCGGGAACTTGGGTACGATTGGGGAAGGTCATCTATGAGCACCCCCGCTTGCCCGATCAAAGATCGGCCACTACTAAACATGATATCTTATTTTTTGAAAACACATGTGTTCTTATTCCGGTTAATTAGCTAACCTTACTATGTGATGCGCACAGCAAAAACAAGTATAGACTAGATCGCCGAATTTGGAACAAAGCATTGCATATTCGTTTGTTTGAAAACGGTTTGAAGTTTGCTACTCGTAACTAGGCTAAATCGAAGATTTCAATGAATTGTTCCAATTCAAGTAATCCAACCTTCACCCACAGACATTCAGGCAGTTAAACACTTAAGCAGTTAGCCTCATGGTAAGCATGCTTTCATGGCAACAATAAAACACATGCAGTATGCTAAAGCGTAAAAGCTTACCTAGTACTCTGAGCCAAAACAATAGCTAGTTAGTAATCAATGCATGATCCTAGTTCATGTTTGAAATGGCTAATGCAACATATACAAAATGCAACTAGAAATAGGCTCGGCTATTCTAAGATGACATATGAGATGAGATAATTGATACATGTATTCAACTTGGAATTGAAATACAATGCAATTAGTATGATGCGCTGAGCGCGGTGCATGCAATGTAGATGAATGGATGCAAACATGAATAGCATGAGGATGCTAATTGAAAATGACCCTAAACTAACCATCAAAAGCAGGTAAGTAAAAGGGAGAAAGACGTGGGGTTGGAAGACATGTATCGCACACACGCACACTTATTACAAAATTTGCCCTCTCGACGGAGGGTCCGAATAAATAATACAAATCAACTAACTAACTAACTAACAAGCTAATTAGTTATTACATAACCGAATGAATAACTAGCTACAACTAATTATTACAAAACTTTAACTAATTAACAAATTAACTAATTAAATTACAAAATCAAATGCTAACTAACAAGTAAGCTATTGAACAATGCTGCCTCAGCAAGTTGAAGAAGGTGAACATGCATGCTCGGTTCCCGTCCCGGGAAACTCTCCGGTTGCTCTCAAGAGGCTCTGTCTGCAGGGTGTCCTCAAGAACTTCCTGCTGGAACTTACCAAAACCAGTCTGGGGAATGCATCAGTGGCCTGCCGGCCATGGAGAGATGCTACCGACCATCTGCCGGCCAAAGATGGTACACTACCGGCCAAAAATGAGGAGGTACCGGCCATCTGTAGGACACTGCCGGCCACTGATGTGCTGTGACACCAAACTGCAACAGAGCACAAAATAGAGAAAATGAAAGGTCTCCCAAGGGTATGTACGCACTATGCCACCCCATATCACCTCAAAACATCAAGGGGGAGGCATAGTCGGATCCAAGACCATCAATCACGCATCCCGATGCATGATGGCCAAAGATCAAACTTGTGCAAATCAATATGAAATGAATGCACAAATAAACACATAAATCCTAAAACTCTATCATGGATCATCAAGAGCGTCGGCGACCGAGAATTGAGACACGTTTCATCACTTGAAGTATGAAACGTTCCTCGTTTCTCATGCTCGAATTAACACTAAATCCAAACAACAATGCAACACAAGCGTGGCAAACATGCGACTCAAGTAAGCAAACATGCAATGCAATATGAACAACCTAACAAGGCTAATGCCATGCAACAACATGTGATATAACAAGCATGCAACAACATGCAAAAATGGCTAAGCACGTAACAACATGCAAACATGCAAGCATGCAACACATGCAAGGTGACAAGCATGCAACAACATGCAAAAGATGGACTTAAACCAATGTGGGTAGACCTCAGCCATGCCCAAATCAGTGGCCAAAAGGTGCTGAATTGATGGTACAAAATGCTAGACAAGCATGCACGCCAATGGGCCCAAGAATTAAGGCATAAAGATGCAACTCTTAAGCACACTTAAGGAGTGAAAAGAATGCAAGTATGACAATACTACATGCTCTGAAATGATGTTAGGAATGATGCCAAATCACACACATAACACAAGCATGGCATGCATGAAGCTCAAAAGCTAAGAACTAGCAAAGGGACTTAAGCCATGGCCATACAAAGCAAGCCCCAAAGGGCTAAGGGAACCTAAAACAATCCCAAGGCAGGTCCAAACAAGACCAAAAACAAGCTCGAAGCTAGCCAACACAAGCTAGAACACAAGGCTAAAAACATGGAGCATGCAAAGCTACAAAAGAGGCAATGCACTACACCTATTGAAACCAAACATGGCATGACTTGGACAGCATAAAACAGAGTTACATCATGGTATAACAAGACCAAAAATGCACTGATATGATGACCCAAAGGCCTAGGCTTAATGGCATGCACAATGATCCATTCATGAGGCATAAAGAGCCAAGGCTCCAAGGCATTAAAAGCATGTCAAATGCAAGTGTATGACCACATTTCATGGACTGAAATAACATTTAGAATGATGGCAAAGCATGCAAACATCACATGTATGGCATGGTAGGGGCCTCAAAACCCAAGGCTAGCCTAAGCATTTACACTATAGCTATACAAAACATAAGTGATATGGCCATGGCAGCCCAAAACAGTCCTAGAACAGCCCAAAACAAGAATAAAATCATGCTAGAGCAAAGCCAAAATATGCTAGGATGATGAGTCAAAACATCATGCACATAAAGCTAGTAAGCAAGATTTGTTCTATAAGTATATGGAGCATACAAAGGATGACCAAACCAGCTATGGACAGAGTCACGACATGGCAAAACATCACCAAAAACATGCTGAAATGGACTCAACATAAGCTAGGATAACATGCTAAAGCAAGAAGCATATAAAGCTATTTTATGAGTTTTACACTACAAGTGTATTATACATGCATGGAGTGACAAAACCAACCCAAAATAGATCTAAGGCATGGTAAAACATCACCAAAAACCTACTGAAATGGACTCAACACAAGCTAGGCAAACATGCTACTTTGATGAGCTACAAATGGGATTACACTACATATACAAGATGCATGCAAAATATGGCCAAACCAGCCATGGACAGAGCCAAGGAAGGTCTTAAAAGTCACAAAAAAGGGCCTAAACCAAGCTTCAAAAGTACAGAGAGGCATGCTCCTTTGGAAGGCCAAAAATGCAAGCAAACAAAAACTAAAAGAGAGGGGGTCACCCTCTCTGATTTGAGACCTCAAAACTACATGCCTACCACTGAAAATCCACTGGATTTCAGTGGCTAAAAGGCCAAACAAGGCCTAGCTCAAAGGCCTTAAAGCATGGCTCAAAACAAGGCTAAACAAAGCAAACAAGAGGGTTGTACACCCCTAACGCCAAAAAGACCTAAACAAACTTCAAAAGCACTTAAAAACAAGACTTTTTTCAGTTGAAAGCAAGGCCTAAAACAATATGGAAGGATGGCCAAAATGAGATACAAAAAAGTGCTAAAAAAGGGAAAATACTCACCCTTGAAGACCAACTTCGAAACCAGCAACCTCAGGGGCCAAAAACTCACTTTCAGAGCTCAAGTAAAATTCCCAAGAACCACAGTCCAATGGTGGTGGTGTATCTCTATGTGTTGTAGAGTAAAAGTGCAAGAAAAATGGACTAAACCACAACAATATAGAGAGAGAGTAAGAAATATAGAGAGAGAGCTATATCTCTTCTAAAATTGCTGAACCCCTGCTAAGGAGAGAGGGCCTCTCTTTATATAGAGGGAAAACAATGCAAAGCTTCTTCAAGAAGCTTGGCAAGAGCTTCATCCCTCCATACACGTGCATGGAGGGGAGATGAAAGGATTCCAGCTGGCTCAAAAGATCTGGAGTGAAACCTGCTGAGAGAGGGGTGCTGCCGGCCACCAGTGGTGGCCGGCAGTGGCTCATTGATAGCCGGCAGGCTCAATCAATGGCCGGCAGCAACAAGGTAAAGGCCGGCAGGCCCAAAAGGGGGCCGACAGTGCACCAAGAAACACATTCTGAAAGGACCAAGTCGTGGTCCAAGAATGGGGTAGAAATGATACAGGGTTTGGAAAGTTCAAACCTGTGATGTTCCGCCGTGAAAGTCGAGTACTAGGCGAGCAATCGAACTAGTTGTTGGGTGTACCTGCAAGCACAACCAAGTCTTGAGGACGGTCAAAAATGGGGTGTCTACAAATGTTCAGTTCCTTTATCCGGACGATCACACCCGAATTGGTATCTGACCCGGAATGGGAGCGTAGAAAATGCAATGTGTCAGACCAATCAATTGTATACCTGGTCGGTGGGACATGCCGTAACTCACCTCAGTCAAGCTAAGCCAAAGGCATCGTCAACCGATGTCAGATGTTGATTTGCTGCGCATCTGGTTGCACCACAACCCCTCTGTGGGAAAGCTCACTGTTGTGAGCGGAAGAAGGAGCATCTAGTAGAATACTAGGGGCAAGAGCCCACAACTTCCTGTTTATCCATCAACCACCCAGGGGAGGGATAAAAAAAAAGAGAAAGAGATTGAAAAATAGAGAGATGTGCGCTAAGAGAAAAAGTGAGAAAAGGGCTTTTCAGAGAAAAAGAGATTGAGTGTCAGAGTGATGTGAGAATCACAAATGAGAAAGGGTGGGAAACAATACCCGGAAAAGCTGTAGGCTCCCCGTGAACTGAGAGTTCTCTCGCCATTAGAGCATATCCAAGTGTTATGTTTTGTGTTTTTTTTATTCGTCTTGATTCTTGTTTTGAGTCGTTTCGAGTGTAAATAGATGTGTTTAGGTTGTTTTACCTTTGTTTTTCCTTCGTTGAGTCATTTTGACTGCGGTCAGTCGTAGGCTCAATACTCGGTCAAGAAATCATTTCTCAATTTCAATTTTAAATCATTTTGTGCTCAGAGTGCCATGCCATTCTCCACATATGTGCAAAACAGGATTTCTTTCTTTCATGAACTACAGGGTTCAACCCAGGTCATGTGAGAACAATAAAACCAGGACCTATCTGAAGCTATATAGGTTTCGGACTGCAAAGCAAAAGAAAAGAGGGAAAATTTGGAGCATCTTAGTGTGTTTCAACTCCAACAAATTCTGAGATTGCATTCCAGGTGCACCTTCTTAGGCCTCGCCTTTCTCTAGAGTATAAGTGTATCTCAATCCCAAGTGTAAGCCTGCTTCAAGTCAGAATGGCAGTCTAAGTAGCACCTGAGGGTTTCACATGCAGATGTTACCCCTCACCAATAACGAACAGGGTGTGCCCTTTTTGAGCTGAGCATGTTGCAAAGTCCTCTGAGAGGTAAATTGGAGGCACCAAAGTACATATTTGATGCCCCTTCTATTGCGTAGAATGTGCACTTTCATATATACTTCTGTTGCATGCGTGCCGCACATCATTTATGATTCTTGCATATAATATGCTTTCAATGTTGCATAGAATATGCTTGTCTCATGCATTGAATATGCTTTCATGTTGCATAGAATATGCTCTTGTTTCATGCATAGAAAATGCACTCTTCCATACTTGCATCAAAAATGCTCGTATCTTTTGCATAGAAAATGCCCCCATACTTGCATAGAAAATGCTTGTATCTTTTGCAAAGAAAATGCACTCTTCTATATTTGCATAGAACATCCATTTCATCGCACGTTTTTGTGCACCTCACATGCATAGAACATGCATTTTATCGCACTTTTTTGCACCTCACTCGCGCTTCTTGTGCATTGTATCTCACTTGCACTATCTTGTGCACCTTGTGGTTGTGTCTCACTCGCACTGTCTTGTGCATTCTTTGGTCTGGCAGACCTTAACATCCTACGTTTATCACTCACGCTGTTTAGCGCATCGCACTGTTTAGTACATTTCAAATCACTCGTGCTGTTTAGCGCATCGCACTGTTTAGTGCATTTCAAATCACTCATGCTTTCTTGCGCATTGCACTGTTTTGTGCAGTGTACACTTGCGATTTCTTGCGCATCGCACTGTTTTGTGCAGTTTACACCCACGCTTTCTTGGGCATCGCACTGTTTTGTGCAGTTTACACTCGCGATTTCTTGCGCATTGCAGTAACTTGTGCATTTCATTACATGCCTTCATCTTGCATAGAAAATGCTTGTAGCACTTGTTAGTGCATTGCATCGCGCTGTTTTGCGCACCTCACCTGCACTTGTTAGTGTATTGCATCGCGCTATCTTGCGCACCTTACCTGCACTTGTTGGTGCATTGCTCGCGCTTTCTTGCACACCTTACTTGCACTTGTCTTGTGCACCTGCATAGCACTGTTTTGTGCATTCACCTCGCATAGCACTATTTTGTGCATTCTCTCTGTTTCGCACTGTTTTGTGAGTTCTCTGGTCTAGGAGACCTAAAATCCTCTGAAGGTGCAATTTCTTTGGTGTTTGTCGTACCCGAACAACTTCCAGTGGTCTGGTATAGCCACCTGCCTATGTCTGCAGTGAGTTCCTAGGAGATCAACTGAGACGGTGGAAACTAGAGTTCAAATAGCCGATGCCTTGAACGCAAAGGTTCAGGATTTCTGAGACTAAAGTCTGGTTTAAATACCCAGGGGTGTATCCTCGGCTTGAAATTTGTATGGCAGCCCCATAGGTTGAGGTAGCGTGTATATGCCTTTATTCTGGATACTGAACTAACCTAGTCTGTCACCCTGTTGGAGAAGAGGGAAAGCTGCGACCATAACCACGGAGAAAAGTAGTACCTGCGGTTTGGAAGCACAATCAAAAGGGGAAGATCCCCAGCAGCATGAGGTGAAGTCATAGCCAATTGCCCTTGTAAGGTACCTTCACTTCCAACTACTATCATCTAGTACGTCTATTGCATTGCATATAGCATCTATCGCATGCATCTACTGCATCATGTCTGTTTTATCGCTTGCATCCTTTCCATGTTAAGCTTAGTTTGGCATGTGCTCAAACATTTCCTTTGTTAAAGCATGGTTCTATGATTATGTGTACGCGCCTATTCCATTAAGAGAATTGTGGTCTGAGGGTGTCGGTACCTTTTCTGTGTTAGATGTGGTCTGTTTTGTGTCCATACCTTTTTTAGGTAAAATGTGGTTTGGCCGTGTGCCTTATTCACTTCATCCATTGCATCGTATTTTGTTTTGTTGCATTCAGCACGTAGGATCACGATCTTTCCTTAGCAGATCATTCCTCTCTCATATCACACCACCCAATTACTTGTATTCTTTTTGCGAAACACATAGTTCTGCCTGTGCACACACCTATCCCACTAAGAGAGTTGTGGTTTGAGGTTTCTGGCACCTTTTCTATGTTAAACGTAGTTTGATGTTGCATCTCCATCCCTTTATGATATTTGTGTGGTTTTGCACTGCTTGTGATTTGATAATTCAATTACATTGCATATCATTTGCATTGTTTCATTACATTGTATATCATTTACATTGTTTCGTTTTGTTATATCACATATCATGTTGCATCCTGCCCCCTGAACTACACTAGTTTGATTCCTTGCAAAGGGATACGTAGGCAACCTTCGGGTTCAACCAACTGCATTTGCATTTTGTTTGTTTGTCTAAGTCTTCGGCCTTGTCAAAAATGGGACGTCTTTGGGCTTTGACATTCACTCTCGTCATTTCATGACTTCCGAGTTCTGTCAAAGAGAGGCAACTGTAGACACCCCATTTTTGACTGACCTTAAGACTCAGACGTCATCGTTTGTGCGGGCGATGATTATGCATGTTTGTGCTCGTTTTGAGTACCTGAAGATCTCGGACATGCGCCTTGTCTTTGAGCCTCTAAACCCTCTGTGTTTTGGCCTGGTTTTTGGACCATGCCTTGGTGCCTTTGCCTGGGAGGAGAGAGAGACCTGTAGGCCACTTTTTGTAGCTATAGGATACTTTTCCCTCTTGTAGGCCACTTGCGGTGGCCGGTAGGCTAGTTTCGGGAGCTTTTAGCTGAACGCCTTGTCTCGGGACCTCTTGACTCTCTTCTTCTTGGTTTGTTTTTGGACCATGCCTTGGTGCCTTTGCTTGGGGGGGGGGGGAGAGAGAGAGAGGCCTGTAGGCCACTTTTTGTAGCTGTAGGCTACTTTTCCCTCTTGTAGGCCACTTGCGGTGGCCAGTAGGCTAGTTTCGGGAGCTTTCGGCTGAACGCCTTGTCTCGGGACCTCTTGACTCTTTTCTTCTTGGTTTGTTTTTGGACCATGCCTTGGTGCCTTTGTCTGGGGGGAGAGAGAGGCCTGTAGGCCACTTTTTGTAGCTATAGGCTACTTTTCCCTCTTGTAGGCCACTTGCGGTGGCCGGTAGGCTAGTTTCGGGAGCTTTCGGCTGAGTGCCTTGTCTTGGGGTCTCTTGGATCCCTTCCTTTTGGTTTTTTTTTGGATCATACCTTGTTAACCCTTGCCTAGAGGGAGAGGAGGGCCTGTCGGCCACTTTTGGTGGTTATAGGCCACTTTCTCCTCTTGTAGGCCACATGAAGTGGCCTACGGCCTTTTTTCTGTTTTTGCAAATATTTTTAGATATTTTGAGCCTGCCACATCCTCCATACGCGTGTATGGAGGGATAAAGGCAAGTTTCAAGCTTGTCAAGCAAGCTTTTGCTTGCATTACTCATATAAGGGAATATCCCTCTCCCTTTCTAGAGGTGCAGATTTTCCTAGAAGCAAAATTCACTCTCTCTCTCTCTCTAGAATTCTCTCTCTATATATATTTTTGTGCTTGAAAATGGGAATTCTTGGTGCATTTGCAAAGGGACTCTTGATCAAACACCTCTACCTTGAGGCTAAGGTGCTTGGAAGTCTTATTTGAGCTCTTAAGGGCTGATTTTGCCTCAAAAGTTGCTGGTTTTGTAGTTGTGCTTCAAGGGTGACTAATTTCCTCTTTTAAGCTTATTTTTGTACACAAGCTTAGCCACCTTTGCATGCTAATTTAGGCCTTACTCTCAACTGTAAAAACCTTTGTTTCTAAGTGCTTAAAATGGTTGTTTGAGGCCTCTTTGGTGTTGGGGGTGTTTTACCCTCATGTGTGCCTTATTTGCTTAAGCTTGGTGCCATCTTTTAAAGCTTTAGGGGCACCCTTTGTTTGGCCTTTCTAGCACTGAAACTCAGAGGAATTTTAGTGGTAGAAACCATGTTTTAAGGTCTAAAGTAGGAGGGGGTGGCCTCTCCTCCTTGCTTCTTGGTTCAATGTCTTGTTGGCCTCATACTTGAGCATATTTTTCTAACATGTGTTGGCTTGATCTTAGCCTATTTTTGGTATTATTTCAGTATGTTGTAGCTCTGTTTTGGCTTGGTTGAGTCACCTTATGCATGCCTCATACACTTGTAGTGTAATCCTACTCACTAGCCTAACATGCTTCATGTCTTAGCCTTTAATTCTAGCATGTATTGGCTCCACTCCAGCATGTTTTTGGCCATTATTTAACACGCTTCAACTCTGATTTTAGTTGGTTGGATCACCTCTTGCTTGGTTCTTGCACTTGTAGTCCAATCATGCTCCTTAACCTAGTGTACTTGGTGTTTTGGCCTCTCATTCTAGCTTGTCTTGGCTATACTCCATGCATGTTTTGGTACTATTTTGACATGCTTTAGGACTTTTTTGAGTGTTCTTAGCCTTTTGGCGCTTGCTTTGTATAGCTATGGCATAGATGGCTTCACTAGTCTTGAGTTTTGAGACCACTAGCATGCTATTTTTTATGATGTGTGCATGATATGGCTTCATTTGATATGTAATTTCAGAGCATAAACTTTTTCCATACTCTCATGTTTATCACTCTTTCATTGTGTTTAAGAGTTGTGCCCTTATGCCTTGTTTGTGAGCTAATACGGGAGCATATCTTTCTTGCCATCTATGTTGCAAGTCTAGCATGTTTTTGCTACCATGTTGACCTTCCTTACGTCTCTTTTGAGTGCTTAAGGTCATTTGAGCATTCCTTAGCATGGTTGTAGTGTAAAGCCCTTGACTAGCTTTGTATTTCAAGTCTCTTGGCATGCTTTATTTGAGCTATTTGCATGATATGGTATCATTTGGCATGGTATTTCAGAGCATATACTTCCATCATACACTCATATATATCGCTCTTTAAGTGCTTGTAAGAGTTGAGCCTTATGCCTCGTTTATGAGCCATCGCATGAGCACGCATTTCTTGCCTTTCATGCTATCATCTCAGTACATTTTGGCCACTGTTTTGGCACATTTAACCTCTGTCCGAGGGTGGTTTGGTCAGTTAGGCTTAGTATTGTATGCTTATCATGTTATGCTCTTTGATAGCTTCAATGTCTTTGACTTCAAGCATGTCTTGCATGCATTGTTTACATGATTTAATGTTGTTTAGCATGTCATTTCAGTGCTGAATTGTGTACCATTGTATGCCATCTTTCATTTGTTGTATCACTTTGAAAGAGGTCTTAAGCCCTTTGTTGGTTTGAGCACAAAATTGAGGCGTTCATGACCAATGGCATGATGCTTCTTTCATGCCCAAGAAGCTTGTGGCTTGGACCCTCTTTCCCATTAGAGGACTTCTCACTTTTGGACTTAACTGGTTAAAGGACTTATCGGTAATCTAAAACGAGTAAACAAAGTAAATCAAAGTAAAACATGCCAAGATAACATGTTTGTGATGCATTGCATGTGTTTGGATCGGACGTTAATCCAAACACAAGAAATGAGAGACGTTTCATACTTGAAGTGATGAAACGTGCCTCATTTCTTGGTCGCTGACACCCTTGACATGCATGATAGGGTGGAGTTTCATCGAGTCTATTTGTGCATTCATTGACTTGTACAAACTTGGCTTCTCGGCCATCGTGCATTGCGATGCTTGGTTGGTGGCCCGAGAGTCGAGTACCGCACTCCTTTGAGCTTGAGAAATGATAAGGAGGGTAGTTGTACACACATGCCCTGCAAATGCCTTGCCTTGCCCCTTTTGTACTCTGTTTGCAGCAAAACTGGAGTATGCAGAAGCAACTGGCCGATCGGCCAGAGGAAGTGGCCAACCGGCCACATTAAGTGGCCTACAGCCTCCTTAAGTGGCCGACAAGTGGCCTACAGCCTCCCCTGGTGGCCGACAGTCCACCAGCTTGAAGATGGTTCAAAGTGATTATGGTTCTGGAGCAGAAGCAGTTTGGGAATTGGTTCAGTGTTCAGGAATCAAAGTGAATGCAAACAGAGGCAACCGGTGGCAAGGCGACGAATTTTTGGGAAGAAGCCGATCGAGTATGCATGCATCCCTCGTCCCCGAGGCCTTTTAACTATCTTGCTTAGATGGTTAATTCGTTGGTTTTGTACTTAAATAGTTAATGTGTTTAGCTAATCGATTTTGTATTGTAGTAATTAATTAGCTAGAATAGTTAATTAGTTGTGGTTTGTAATAGTTAGCTTAATTAGCGTAGCTAGTTAGCATTCATTTCATTCGGACCATCCGTCGAGAGGGAAAATGTTGTAATAAGTGTGCGTGTGTGTGTGAATGTCTTCCAACCCCACGTCTTTCTCCCTTCTATTTACCCACTTTCAGTGGTTAGATTAGGGCATATTTCGATTAGCATACCTTATGCTTGCATGCGTGCATCATTCCTTTGTATTGCATGCACCGGGCTTGGCGCATCATTTAAACTATATTGTATTTCAATACACTTACTTGAATACGTGTTTCAAAGCATGTTGTCAAGTGTTACATTCATATGCCATCTTAGATAGCCGAGCCTATTTAGTTGCATTTTGCATATGTTGCATTAGGCATTGTTGACATAGTTAGGACCACGCATATTTCTAAGTAGCTTCCTATTTTGGCTCGGAGTACACTGTAAGTGTTTACGCTTTATCATACTTGCATGAGTGTGCGTGTTGCCATGATAGCATGTTTGCCATGAGGCTAATTGCTTAAGTGATTAACTGCTTGAATGCCTGTGGATGAATGCTTTATTACTTGAATTGGAACAATTCATCAAATGTGAGTTTTAAGCCCACTTGGAATGGCAAATCATCATGTTTTCAAACCCACTTGAGGGTGGTAAATCCGCACTTTAGCCTACTCGCGGTAGCACTTTCAAACCATTTACGAAAAACAAACATGAGTTGAGTTGTTCCAAATTGAGTGATTTAGTCTATACTTGTGTGTTGTGCGCATCACATAGTAAGTTAGCTAATAATCAAACAAGAACACATGTGTTTTCAAAAACAACATATCATGTTAGTAGAGGCAGATCTTTGATCGGGCGAGCGGGGGTGCTCATTTCAGGACCTTCCCCTCTCGTACCCAAGTTTCCGAGCCGAGGCAACTTTGGTGATGACGGACACGTGACCTTAGGCACGAGTCAGGGTTTTCTAAATTTCCCAAAATAAAATATTTAGATGGTGACTCTGAAATCTGGCAAAGCAGTTCATGTTTGGCGCTTTTTGATTAAAATCGATTTTCCAAAACAATTTGCCGGATTTGGACTCTTTGGTGATTTATCAGTCTTACATTACACTTTGTGAGATTAGATTCAAAACTGTGATAGGAGTCCGAACTTTAGTAGCTAGAACACAATTTGTACCCTCTCCAAAAGGGGGGGGGGCGCGGAGCGAGTTCAAGCAGTCTACAGTTTGTGCTCTTCATCGAGTCACCACAACATGTCTATTACTCAAAAAAGTGCTCTTCATCGAGTCACTCTAGTGAGTCTGTCACTCAAAAGTTCAATAGAGTGGCGTGGTCAAATTCCATATATGAATGTTCGCTCCAAACTCAAAAACAAGTCCATGGGTGGAATTCATAAACAAATTGAAAGTGCCCATACACGGGGCATTGCGTTCATGATCATTGCAAAGTATATGTGAGGAATCTATCACTCCTTTAGAGAAGACTGGAGTAGATTCTCGACATGTCGGGACAGAAGGGAAGCATGAGTTTGATTGATTGGCAATTGTTCCAGGATCTGATGATCCCCATCACACATGGCTACATAATGTTGAAAAGGATGACCAACAACTGGACACTAGGGGCATTTTTAGTATATCTGATCGGGTTGTCAATTGAACATGGGGCATGAACCAAACCTTTCTCTCAGTCTGCTCAAGCCATTTGTTGGGCACTTTCCCCTGGGTTAGGGTGAGCTCACTCCCATGATGATTCTGATATGATTCAGCTTTCGAAAGTTGTCTCCGATCATTTCAAAACTCTCTTAGGATTGCCATCTTCCATCTGATTAATACATGTGCTTTGGATTATGAATGCATGCTCATACACTCTGGTTGATTTGAATTACACGATTAGTTGCTTCTGTTCTTGACTTTGTTCTGTACTTGTAATAACAAAGTTTCATCGAGCGCAGTGTTTTTCAGTTACATTTTAATAAGTTGTGGCAAGTTGCCCTACACTCATTTCATAAGGTACATGATACACTACTCTACATACTGCTCATTTCACTCTACACATCTCACCGTCTTATGTAACCTATACAACACTATTTTGTGCATTCACCTACATAGCACTGTCTTGTGCACTCTACATTGCACTATTTTGTGCACCCACATCGCACTGTTTTGCGTACCCCCATCGCACTGTTTTGTGCACCCCCATAGCACTGTTTTGTACATACACCTGCATCACACTGTTTTGTGTACCCCCATAGCACTGTTTTGTGCATTCACCTGTATCGCATTGTTTTGTGCACCTTGCATCGCATTGTCATGTACAACTTGCACCACACTATTTTGTGCATTCATCTTGCATCACACTATTTTGTGAACCTGTAGAACACTATTTTGTGCACTCATATTGCACTCTTTTGTGCACCCACATCGCACTATCTTGTGCAAGCTGCATCACACTGTTTTGTGCACCCACATCACACTGTCTTGTGCACCCTGCATCGCACTGTTTTGTGCACCCACATTGCACTTCTTTGTGCACCTGCATCGTACTATTTTGTGCACCCACATCGTACTGTCTTGTGCACCATGCGCCACACTATTTTGTGCATTCTTCGCATTGCATTGTTTTGTGCACCCACATTGTTTTTTTTTTTTTTTTTTTTTTTTGTGCACTTGCATCGCATTATTTTGTGCACCTACATCACACTGTTCTGTGCACCTATATCACACTATCTTGTGCACCTCACAGTCACTGTCTTGTGCACTCACTTGGTCTAGGAGACCTTAGATCCTCTAAAAGTGCAAATTCCTGTGGTGTTTGTCATGCCTGATCGACTTCAGGCGGTCTGGTATAGCAACCTGACTGTGTTTATAATGAGTTCCTAGGAGCTTAATTGAGACAGTGGAAACTAGAATTCGAAGGGTTGAGGCCTAGAATGCAAAGGTTCATAATTTTTTAGACTAAAGTTTGGTTTGAATATGCAGGGGTGTATCCTTGGCTTGAAATTTGTATGGCAGCCCCATACATGGAGGTAGCTTGTATACGCCTCAATTCTAGATACTAAACTAACCTAGTCTGCCACCCTGGTGAAGAATAGTAAAAGTTGCAAACATAGCCAGGGAGAAAAATAATACCCATGTTTTAGAAGCGCAAGATGAAAGAAGAAGTCTTGAAACCAAGAAGAAGAGGAAGATCTCCTGCAGCAGAAGGTGAGACCTTGCCAATTACCTCTATAAGGTGCTTTTTAAGGCACCATTTCTTATTTATTATCTATTACCTCTATCGTATTGCATGTGGCATCTATCACATGCATTTACTCCATTATCCATTACATCCATTATATCATACCATTTTATTACCTTCATCCATTCCATGTTAAGCTTAGTTTGGCATGTGCTTATACTTTTCCCACGTTAAAGCATAACTCTGCATGTGTATGAGCCTATTCTGCAAGAATTATGGTCTGAGGGTTCCGGCACCTTTTCTGTGTTAGACGTGGTTTATTTTGTGTCCATGCCTTTTATAGGTAAGATGTAGTTCGACCTGCACCTCTTATTCACTTCAACCATTGCATTCATTGCATCGTACTTTGTCTTGTTGCATTCAGGATTTAGGATCATTATCTTTCTCCAACAGATCATTCCTCACTTATATCATACTACCCAATCACTTGTACTCTTTCTGCAAAAGGCACAGTTCTACATGTGTACACACCTATTCCACAAGAATTATGGTTTTAGGGTGTCGGTACCTTTTTTATGTTAAAATGTAGTTTGATTTGCATCTTTATTCCTTTATGATATTTCTGTGGTAGGAACTGCTTGTGGTTTGATTGTATTATTGCATTGCATTGAATATCATTTGTATCATGCCCCTGAACTACACATGGTTTGATTTGTTGCAAAGGGATACGTAGGCAACCCTTGGGTTCAACCAACTGCATTTTGCATTTTGTTTGCTTGCCCAAGTCTTACGGCCTTATCAAAATGGGCCGTTTTCGAGCTTGACATTCACTCACGTTATTTCATGACTTCAAGCTCTGTCAAAGAGGGGCAACTGTAGACACCCTATTTTTGACCGACCTTAAGACTTGGGCGCCTCATTCTGAACACTCGATGATGAAATGTTACATTGTGCAATCATTCAAATATGTAGCAAAAGAATTCAATTTTGAGCTTCTCATCCTAACCTTGCACCCCATTTTGACCAAAACTATTTTAGACCTTAAAACCCTCTTTTCAAAATATTTTTCCAAATATTTTTATGATGTTTCGAGGCTCGCATTTCGATTAAATTATTGCACTTTTCAGTAAATTGAGTAAAGACAAAGTGAAAATAAATGAAAGGGAGGTGAATTCTTTGAAAAATATTTAAAACATCTTATTTATAGGTTTGGAGTTGAATGAAATAGGAGGCGTTGGAAGAAAACTAGTTTAGGAAAATATTGAGCATCAAACCGTTAAGAAAAAAAATGAAGAGCCTTCACTAAATTAGGCATATCTCTTTGTACACTTAGAATTTAGATGTGATGCTACCACCATTGGAAAGTAGACTTATGTGGCTTCAATTTAGACTTAAGAATCACCTAAAATTGAGTCCGAATGAGGGTGATTTGCCCGTTTGAAGTTGGGCTTGAAAGTAGTTTTTTTGGACCTAGCTGGGTTTGTTTAGATCCGGTCGTGGCTTGTTTATACCCGGTTGGGTTTCAATGAAAAATAGTCCACAGAGCCTTTTAGACCTAGCCTTTCATTTTTTGGCCCAACCGTGTATATTTGGGCCTAACTAGGTCTCCTTAGCAGCCATACCAAAATCGGACCAGGCAACCCCCTTTTGGTCGACTGTGCATCCTCATGGCCGGCTGGCCATGTTCAGCTGCAGCAGATTTTTTGAGATAGCCAATTGTCCCCATGAGCAAGTCTTGCACCAGCTATCTCTTTCTTGATATTTCTGACGTGTGAAGCCATTTGTCTATAAACACAAGCCCTCCATCATGGTTTGGGGTTAGAAAAAATTGCCAAGTGCCTATAGCTTGCTCAGCACACTATCTCTCTTGCAATATACATACACTATCCATAAACTTCCTAAGCCAAAACTTAAGGCTTCTTGCTGAGATTCTTGAACATAAATTTCAGCTCTTGAGGGTGTTTGACTTGTGTGAACTAAAAAGCATCCACTCTTTGAAAGAGGTATACTTTGAGCTTTTATACCATCTTTTCTATCTCTTTTCTTTGCTTTTTCTCACTATTTTCAAGAGTTTATTTAAGCTTAAAAATGTGGTTTTAAGTCACAACAAAAAGGAGGGGTTAGCCACCCTTCCTTAGACTTGTTGATGGTCTGAAACCTCTTAGCTTTAGCCTCTTTTTTCTCACTTTTTCCACCTCAAAAACTCAATTTTCAGCACTGTTTTTGTGCTATTTTAGTGTTGTTTTGTGTGTTTAAGTATGCTTTAAATACCATAGATGTGTTGTTGTAAGTCCTCATGGATATAGCCTTTAATCCGTTTGAGTTGATAGTCTTTTCTTGCACCTTTTTATAGCTTTCATAATGTTCATACTATTGTAATCACCCTTGCATAATCATCTCTGCATCCTCCCTCCATTCTTTGTTCATTTTGATTAAAGAGTTGTACTTAACAAAAGATTGTTGTTCAAGCATAAGAAAGAGACCTTACATGCTTAACGGTTTAATCTTTTCAGAGGTTCATTACCAAGGCATTACATCTCTCTCACGCTAAACTCAATCTCTTGTTTGACACTTCTCTTTATTGCCAGTGCATTTACTTCTGAGGGACTAACTTTCTAGTTAGACACTTGGAAATCACTAAGGAACGTATCATTATAGCTTGTTGTCAAGTTTGGATTTAGAGTCATTATCACTCATTATGGGTTTGGCTAGTCATTGTCGCTCACTTTGAGTTTGACTAATCATTATCGCTCATTTTGTGTTTGACTTGGAAATTATTATCGCTTGTGAATGAGTTCGATTCTTCCTTTGTAATTTCCCCCGTAGGAAAGGGCTTCAAAAGCTCATTTCTCGGATTAAGTCAATTCTTGATACTCTTTATCGCTTTTTGGACTTAGTGGATGTAATTATCACCTTTGGACAAAAATGAAGAAAATATAAAGAATAGAAAGGTAATGAAAAAAGGCTAATAAAATAAGAGTAAAAGAGGTGAAAAAAGGTAACAAAATTAAGTTGGGTTCAATCGGATGTTATATTGAACCTATTGCATCTTGACTCGTTACACTCTTTAGTGATGTTCAATGATTCAAGAAGGGATGTCTACCCCTTCCCTGGAGGTAACTCTATGATAGCGAGGAGATATTGTTAGTCTTTCATTTCATTTTATTGAGCTTTTACCCTATCGGTTCATAGATCATCACACAACAAATTTGCAACAATTGATGATTTGTGAACTGATTCTACTCCTCTCTTGATCGTCTTCATGATAGGGAAGGGCAGAGAGGATAAACATCTCCTGGAAACACTCTGTTTTTGCTCTATTTTGATTCTATAGCCGTAGGGTAGTTCCCAAAAGTAGTGTTCGGTCGGCCACCAATTCGTATGACTGACCACTTTCCAAGGCCGGCCGGCCACCATTTTGTACAAGATGTGTTTTTTTTATTTTTTATTTTATTTATTTTTTTTGTGGTAGAACATAACAGAATCTAGCAACAAACAGTGAGGTTTCCAAGAGGATGTTCTCGGTTGCGTGCGTGCGGGTCCTCGCTTCCCGTTCAAGTCCTTTAAATTAGCGCTTTAATATTAGTATGTGTGATTAATTAGTTGGTTCATTTGAATTTGTAATAGATAGTTAATTCATTTAGTGTTGTAATAATTAGTTTAGTTGGGACATTCATTCGTACCCTCTTGTGCGAGGGCAATTTTGTAATACTTGTAATATTTGTATGTCTTCCAGCATCCATTTCTTTATCCCTTTTATTTACATGCTTATAGTGTTAGCATCATATTTTTTCATATCATTTCCATGTGTTGTATCCATTTTTGCACGAATTAGGTTTGGTTCATCATTCTAACATTGTTGTCATTTTCTACTTACTTGAATACTTTCGTTACCGTATACTTTCGCTACCGTATGCTTTGAGTTTATCCATATAACATGTTAAAATAAACCGAACCTTGTAGTTGCATTTTGTATGTGTTGCATTAGTAACTTGCACATTAGAGCATACATCTTTCTAATTATTTCCCTTCCTTCGGCTTGCCTCTGTTGAGTACTAGAAGAGCACTTCTTGCTTTAGCATATTGGACGTGTGTTTGCGTCGCCATATCAAGCATATTTACAATGAGGCTAAGTGCTTATTTGAAATACCTCTTTGAATACCTGTAGATGAAGGTAATTTTTGTTAAATTAGGATGATTTTGATAACTGTACATATGAGCTTACTTTCTCAAGTGGCACATATTCAAACCTCTTTTCAAAACAAAAAATAAAATTAAAGCATTCCAAAGTGGGTGAAATAGTCTATACTTGTGTGCCTCACGTAGTAAGTTAGCATAATAATCGGAACAAGAGCATATAATGTACATAAAAATCACATCATGATTAGTAGAGGCCGATCTTTGATCGAGTGAGAGGGGTGCTCAATTCATGACCTTCCCCTCTCATACCTAAGTTCCCGAGCCAAGACACTTTGGTTATGATGGACAAGTGGCCTTTGGCACGAGTCACGGGCTTCCTAAATTTCTTAAAAATATTTAGGTGGTTACTCTGAAATCTAGCAATACAGTCCATTTTTGGCATTTCTGATTGTAAATTGATTTTCCAAAGATTTGCCTGATTTGGACTCTCATTTGTGTTTTTTTTTGTTTCACATTGCACTTGTGAAACCAGATTCAGAACCACAGAAGTCCGAACTGTAGGGCTATCGTATCCAAGAAGACTAAACCCCTCCGAGGAGCACTAAAAGCCAACTACACCTTCACTAAGGCAACAAACTTGGACCGAGCTCTCTTGCGAGTTTAGGCCATGGGCCGGATTGTGCCCACGCTTTGGTAACAATCCAGGTAAAGCCTTGATTGAGGCTATGCTTATGGCTGAACTAAATGTGTCGGTCGAGCTAGCGCGCAGGACTACCATAAGCAAATGATTGACTGAGCTAGAAAAGGGCTCTAGCAAGCCAGACTAAGTAGGTAGGGACTTAGAGAACGCCACTGGGCTATGAGGCTACATGACAAAGCTGATTTGGGTTAGCTCAGTATTGGAGCACTCAGAATCAACATGGTTGAGGGTAGCTAAAGTGGAATTAATTTAGAAGTTATAGCTTGGCTAAAGCATTCCACGTGGCCCAATGGAATAGGAACAAGAATCCGCTCAAGGTACGCGTCAATACCGTTTGGCAGTTTGGCCAATGTTGTTTGGCAGTATTGATGCGCACACGTGTAAAGAAAAAAAAAAGGATAGTACATCCACGTGTCTAGCAAAGAGCAAAGGAGGTAGTGCGCGCGCAACCTTGGAAAGCAAGGCAACAACCTATATAAGGCACATGTCCTCATTGAGAAAAGGGTAAGCAAACTTACACTACTCACTCTCTCTACTCTCTCTCTCTCTCTCTCTCTCTCTCTCCAGATAACTTGACTATCGGAGGGGTTCTTCTACAAACCACTCGCCAGGTAGCTCACCTTCATTGTGTTTCCAGAAGCAAGATGCCATTCGGAGCAATACGAGCTTGGACGCAAGGAGTCCAGACGCAAATAATATTTGCTCCCTGTACAATAATGGAAATTAGCAAAGAAACAACTACGATAACATATCATATACATATATGTAGCTATATTATTTGTGTAAACAAGATTATAGAATATGAAAATTTAAAGGAAAAAAATGAGACAAATATATGTCAATTTATTTTTAAATTTAACTTTAAATATATATATTATGTGTGTGTATGAGGCTCTTTAACAAATTACTAAGCTTATTTGAATTGATTTTTTTTAGTGATTTTATAATTTTTTACGAGAAAAAAAGTGTAAAACAATAAAGAGAATGAAGTGACTTTATAGCAATCCAGGCTTAGACCCAACCCATTTATTGCTTTTGAATTCGAGAAATCATATTGGTAGCGGGTTCCTTCCCTCTTTTCTTATTGGGTTTTGGCTTCGAGGGTCGACAGCCTTCGTGGTGGTATCGCCACTACCTTTTTTTCTTTGTTTTGTTCTGCTCCTAGGGTCGACACCAATCTTGGTGGTGTCGTCACCACCTTGTTGCAGTGCTCTTAGTGTGGCTACTGAAATTTGGGGTCAACACCAGCCTTAGTGGTGTCGACACTTGTCTTGTTGTTGGCCTCTGGGGTCGACACCAGTTATGGTAGGGTCGACCCTTCCAATGCTGTTTTGTTCTGGGTTGCCTACTGAAAAATAGAGCCGATACCACTGGTTCTGAGGGTCGAACCTCGTCTGTGGTAAAACATTAGTGTCTCAGTTTTTCTTCTTAGGGGTCAACACCACTGTCTCGACGGTTGACCCCTGTGAGTTATTTCCATATTTTTGTTCAACTTGGGACCTACTTTTTGGGGATTTTGACTTGTTCTTTTCATTTGACTTTAGAGCCATTATTCTATTAATACCTAGTCACTATAAATAGACCCAAAAGCACTTTTATCTTATGACTTATTCCTCTTTTTCCCTCCTCACCCATGACCTCTCTTTCTTTCTCTCAAAACTCACTTTTTCTCACTTAGATCTTTAGATCTACTCACCTAGAGGTGTGACATTTTGTTCCAGGTGCTCGCTCATGCGAAGGAAATTGCTTTCAAGTGGAGAATTTCCGCTCTCAGAATCTCGCGAGTTTATAGATGGGTCACTCGAGCATAGGAAGTTGCGCGAGCGGAGAATGTTGGCTCCCAGTTGTTTCATTGTAGCGCTAAAAAACTTCTAAGACTTGTTATTTTACACTCGAGCGAAGGATCTGTCGCTTGAGCGAGCCTTTCAAGTTTGTGTCTTACGATCGAGCGTAGACAGTTGTGCTCGATCAATTTGCGTGATATTAGCAATTTAAAAAGGACATTCTAGATCATTTCCTTACCTTTTTCTCTTCTATCTTCCGTTCTCTCTCCTCATTTCTGAAAACCCTATACTCTCACTCTAAAATACTTTCCATTTCGCTAAGATTTGTATCAAAAGTTGAAAAAGACTTGAAGACATTACTTTTCTACCAATTGAAATTTGGATTTGCGAAGGATTCTCCTAGGAGCTTTGCTATTTTTCTTGATCATTGAGGTAGGGTTACCTTTAACTTTGTATTTCTTTATTTTGAAGAAGTAATTGTGGTATTATTGTTACTCAAGATAAAATATTGATGATTGAGTTGAAATAAACCCTTAATCTACACAAAATAGACTTTTCCCTCTTTTTTAATTGAAATCTCCCAAATTCTTTTATTAAGTATGCCTGTTATGGTAATGTGAACACTTGTAAGTGAAGAAGTGGAGAAAGCCCCAAATGTAATAAAACCCTAATTTCAAATTTGGGTAGAGAATGGTAGTTTAATTGAAGGCTTTCTTTAAAGTATTAGACTATTATGAATAATGAGGAAATGAGATGCACGAATATTATTGTGGAGATGGAATTGTGATTTGGGTTGTGGTTCCCTTGCATGTTAAATAATGTTGCTTGCTTGATAATGTTTAGTGTTTGATGATTGAATAGAAATTTGATGAATTGTTCCTTGAACATGAGTACGGGTAAGAGTCAGTTTTGATGTTGTGTGAGTTGTGTTGGTACCCGCACGCGGGGATAGTTAAAGGTGCCCAATTGCACTGTCTAGGCTTATCACTGGACGAATGTGGGAAAATATTTTTGGGTGTCCACTAGGCCTGCCGTATAATGGTCGCTAAAAGTGGGAAAATGGATGATTTTGGATGTCCACGTCCACTATATAATAGTCGGCAAATGTGGGGAAGGTTTTTTAAACAAAAGAAACTTGTGTTTTAACTTGGACTCTTACATGGGACTCATGGGTTAATTTCTTTTGATGTGATGAATGATGTGGGATGTAAATGTGATTATTCGCTCGTTATGGTGTTTACATGATTGACAATAATTACATGTGTACATAAAATCCTTATTGTGTTTTGTCTCAATGATGTCACCTGCTTATTCAAATAATTAAATACTTGGTTCAATGTATTCCTACTGGACATATAGCTCAACCCTATTTTATTTTTCAAGAATTGATGATACACCACATCCTTGATGAGTTGGGGAAGACAAGCAATAGTTCAACTTGGGAAAGACTAGGTAGAGAATATTTTGTTGTTAATGTAGAAAGCATTGTACTTAGACTTTTGAATTGGTTTTGGTTATTTTGTACACCCTTGAGGCTTATTATTTTTGTAAGGCCATCTAGTTTATTGAACTGGAAAGTGAACTCAAGATGTTTTGGAAATGTAAATGTTGACTTGTAATCTCTTAAACCCTAGTTCAATAAGAAAGATGACCTTTGGGGTATATTATGGTATTTGTCTTGGTATGTTTCTGTATGTTTTAGCAGGGCGTTACAAATTGGTATCAGAGCAATAGGTTAGAATACCATGGGCTCGTGGGAAGTGACATGTGTTATGATAGGGTACCTAGGCTAGGATGGAATGCTTAGAGTGTCTTGTGTGTTTTGTGCATCTATGTGATTGTGTGGGTGTGGAGTTAAACTTCTATGATATGGTTTTTGTCCAATGTATTCATTGAGATCCTTTTGGAAAGGCACCTAACCACTGCTATTTCCACTGGGTGGTTCTTGATTTCAATGGAATTAGCCAATATCTTAGGAGGACAACTCATGTGTGCTCTATGTAATTGTGTGTGATTATGTGGAAATTTGTGTATTTGGATGATGTATCAGTACGAGGATTTGGAATGGAGCACTTAGGTGCAGAAAGTTGGTCTTGACTTTAACATTGTCTCTAGAGTTCATGGTTAGACCTCGTCGGGGAGGCCAGAACATTCCAACCCAACCCAAGATCCCTCCGTAAGAAGAAAGAGTGGGTTAAAACACTCTGCTGATTCCACCGGCCCAAGAAGCTATGGAGGCCTTAGCAAGGGAGATGGCAGGGGCTCTTCGGGAGTCTATAGAAATACTTAGGGCCTAGCAAGCGGCTAGGATGGTGGGAGGAGAAACTAGAGCTTCCTTTTTGAAAAAGGAGTTCTTTCGCTCAAATCCTGCCGAGTTCAGTGGTGGACCTGACCCAATGAAGGCGAATGAATGGTTGGAAGAAATTGTCAAGTCCTTCGAGATTTTGGACATTCGAGAGGATGAGTTATAGGTGGTGTTAGTAGCCTATCAATTAAAGGGAGAGGCCGAGCAATGGTGGAAGTACATTAAGAACCGGGTCGAATACACATGGAAGGCATTCGTGCACGCCTTCCAAGAGAAGTTCCTCCCTTCCATAGCTAGGGAGTGGTTAAGAAAACAATTTGAGGAGCTGCTCCAACTCAATACACCAGTAGCAGAGTTTGAAGCCATCTTTACTAGTTTATCACGCTTTGCACCTAAGTTAGTAGCAACCGAGAGGCGTCGGTGTCTGAAATTCAAAAAGTGGTTGAGGCCGAAGATCTTAATGAAGGTGGTGGATAGCATGATTGGAGATTATGACCGCTTGGTGGAAGCGGAAGCCGATGTAGAGATCACGATAGAGGCAGAGGAGGCAAGACAGAGGTCGAGTCATTCAGAATCTCAGGGTGACACGAGTTCTTCAAAGAGGTCCAGGGGTTCATCGTCATCTTTTTAATCACCTCCACAACCAGCCAAATCATCTAATTCTGTAATGGGTGGAAGTTCAAGGAGTGTGGCCTGAATTCGTGGTGCTTGTTATAGATGTGGCTAGATTGGTCACAAGGTTGCAAAGTGTGGACAGAAAAGTGGTGCACAGTCCTAATCTATGAGTCCACAGAACCAATTTCTGAATAGGGGCCAAACACAGTCTTGCTACCAATGTGGTCAATCAAGGCACTTGAAGAAGTTCTGTCTGCAAAGAGTAGGGACTACTAGTGTGGCGGGGTCTCGGCAGTTTGGAGGTTTTCAAATGGGCCAAGGGCAAAGACTGTCTCACCAGCCAGTTCCATCAGGTCAGACATCTTGAACAGTTCAGGGAGCTACAGCTGCACAATCTGCACAACAACCTTTTGCTCAGAGAGGTGATGTACGAGAGCAGAGATCACAGGGAATGGTGTATGATGTCACCGCTTCCGAGCAGACTTCGGGGCCATTAGTTTTTAGAGGTACATTTCTTGTCTTCAATACCTAGGCTAGTGTATTGATTGGAACCAGGCTTCTCATTCATTCATAGCCGCTTCATTTGCATAATTATTAGGTTTAGAATGCAAACAACTAAAATCTTTACTCACAGTAGAGTCACCGAATGGGAGTAAGGTTGTTTTGACCAATGGGTGTCAGGGGTTTGTGATTGAGGTTACGGGTCAACAACTCCCATTCAATTTTGTTCTGTAGGAAATGTCGGGTTTTGATGTGATCCTTGGTAGGGACTGGTTGTCCACTTATTAGGCAATTATCAATTGCTATCGAGAGAGAGTTACCGTATGCATTTAGGGTGGTGAGTGTTTTACAATCGGCATGATAGATCATTAGCCTCTTCATACTATCCACATGGTCAAGGTGAATTTACTTCTCTCATAGCAGCCTTTTTAGACAATGGAAGTGGCATAGTTCGAGACGGGTTTCCAAAAGTAGTATATGAGTATTCTTATGTTTTTCCTAAGGATCTCACTGAGTTACTTCCCCACCAGGAAGTTGAGTTCACAATAGATCTAATTCCTGGTGCGACACCTATCTCCCTACCATCGTATAGGTTTACCCCAACTGAACTAGTCATTTTGAAAGAACAATTACAGGAACTATTAAGTAAAGGCTTTGTACGCCCCAGTACCTCACCTTAGGGAGCCTTAACTTTGTTTGCGAAAAAGAAGGATGGTTCATTAAGGTTATGCATAGATTATCGTAAGTTGAATCAAGTCACGGTTAAGAATAAGTATCCCTTGCCCAGAATAGATGATCTTTTTGACCAACTTAAAGGCTCTCATTGTTTCTCTAAGACAGATCTACGGTCGAGCTATCACCAAATCCGAGTTAGGGAGGAAGATATTCCAAGGACCATTTTTCACACTCAATATGGTCATTATGAGTTCTTAGTTATGCCGTTCGGTTTGACTAACGCTCCAGCGACATTCATTGAGTTGATGAATAGAATCTTTCAAGAGTTTCTTGACAAATGTGTGGTCGTCTTTATAGACGATATTCTTATCTATTCACTTTCCGAGGAAGAGCATGAAAGGCATCTTCACACTATCTTACAACTTCTTAGAGAGCATCGTTTGTATACAAAATATGAGAAGTGTGAGTTTTGGCCTTCAAAAGTGAAGTTTTTGGGCCATGTAGTCTTAGGAGATGGAGTTATGGTGGATTCTTCAAAGATAGAAGGTGTGCAGAATTGGGAACAACCTAAAAATGCTTTAGAAATTCGTAGTTTTCTGGGCTTAGCCGGTTACTATCACCAGTTCATAAAGAACTTCTATTCCATAGCATCACCATTGACTAGATTGACCTGCAAGGAAATGAAATTCATTTGGAGTGAAGCTTGCGAGAATTCTTTCCAAGAACTAAAGCTTAGATTGACCACCACTCCTATTCTTATCATTCTAGAACGTGGCCTGGGATATAACATTATAGCTTGCTTTTCGTGCTCCTTTCGGATACGACTAGCCCTGCAGGTCGGACTCCTGTGGTTCTGAATCTGATTTCACAAGTGCAATATGAAATAGATAAATACAAATGAGTCCAAATCTGACAAATCTTTTGAAAAATCGATTTTGAATTTAAAAAAAAATGCCAAAAATAGACTACTTTGCCAAATTACAGAGTCGCCACATAAATATTTTTAAAAAATTTAGAAAACTCGTGATTCGTGCCAAAGGCCATTAGTCTGTCATTGTAGCTCGACTTTTTCTCGCCCTCTTTCAGAAGTTCGAATATAAGCCCTACAGTTCGGACTCCCGCGGTTCTGAATCTAATCTCACGAGTGCAATGTGAAATTGATAAACACCAAAGAGTCCAAATCCGACAATTCTGTTGGAAAATTGATTTTGAATCAAATTGCCAAAAATGGACTGCTTTGCCAGATACAGAGTCGCCACCTAAATGTTTTATTTTGGGAAAATTTAGGAAACCCATGACTCGTGCCAAAGGCCACGTGTCTATCATCACCAAGATTGTCTCGGTTCAAGAACTTAGGTATGAGAGGGGAAGGTCATAAATTAAGCACCCCCTGCTCACCCGATCAAAGATCGGCCTCTACTAATCATGATATGATTTTTATCAACATTATATGCTCTTGTTTCGGTTTATTAGGCTAGCATTTACTATGTGATGTGCGCACACACAATGTATAGACTAGTTTGCCTGAATTGGAACAATTCAATTTCATGTTTGTTTTTTGAAAAGGATTTGATTTTGCCCCTTAACAAAGTGGACTTAAAGTTTTGAGAATTTGCCACTTGACAAAGTGGGCTTAAACGTACATTCATTGAATCATTCCAATTCAAGCAACAAGCCTTCATCCACAAGCACTAAACAATTATAGCAATTAAGCACTTAGCCTCATGGCAAGCATTCTAAACATGGCAACATCAACATTTCATGCAAGATGCTAAAGCATTAAAAACTCACCTAGCACTTTAAGCTAAGATAAAACAAAAGAGTTAGAAAAATATGCATGATTTCTAACTATACAAGATGGCTAATGCAACGCATGCAATAATGCAGCTAAAATAGGCTCGACTACTTAACATGTTATTTGCAACAATTTCATAGCATGTATTTAAACACATTCAACGAGGTAATAAAACAACAATGCAATTAGAATGATGAACCGAGCCTCGGTGCATGTAAGACAAATGAATGGATGAAAACATGTGATATGGTAATTGAAACGTGATGCCCTAATCTAACCATCAAAAGCGGATAAATAAAAAGGAGAAAGACTTGGGGTTGAAAGACATACAGATTATTACATCATTTCGCTCTCACGAAGGAGAGTCCGAATGAATAGACTAGCTAACTAGCAACCAATTAAGCTAAAGCTAATTAAGCTAACTCTTACAAAATGAAATAAATAACGTACTAAACTACTTAACTAATTATTAAAATAACAAATGAACTAATTATTTAACTAATCTAGCTATCTAAAATAATTACATCATAACTAGTTAACTACTTAACTAATTAAAGAATTACAACACAATATACAATTAATAATTAAACTAAGCAATTAACTACTCCGCCTTGGGAAATGAGAGATGTTCATGCGCATGCACGGTTTCCACTCGAAAAGACCACCGTTTTGTTTCTGAATGCCTCTGTTTGCACAGTTAAACATTTCCAGAACAATTTTGCTCCACCCTACCAACACTCTGCTAAGTTTTGCATCAGTGGCCAGTCAGCCAAAGATGAAGGTTGTCGGCCACCAGCCAGCCATGGAGGTGGTCTGCCGGCCACGGAAAGTGGCCTGCCGGCCATTGATGCACAGGTTCATCTTGCTATAACAGAGGACAAACAGAGCATATACAGGGTATTTTCAAGGATTGTCTGCCCAACTCACACCTCTTTTTCATGAACAAATCCAAGAAGTTGTGAACCTAAGCCACAAACCACCAATTCAAGCAATTTCATTGCATGATGGCATGTGACTCAAGAGTGCAAGTTCAATAAATGCAAGAAAAAAACACAAACCTCCTCCCTTTCATGAAAGATCAAGGGAAGTGGTTGACCTTAGAGACTTGAATCATTTCATCACTAGCAAGTATGAAATGGTTCAAGCTTCCATGTGTTCAATTAACGTCCGATTGAACACACCAAGACACAATCAAATTCTTATCTTTGCACAATTTTAGTTTCAACTTTTAGTTACTCCTTTTAATTACCCTTCCATTCTTTAACCAATTAAGTCCATTGGTAAGTTGAGTCCTCTAAAAGAGAAGGGAGTGTCAAACAAGGGGTAGTTTAAGGCAAGAGAGAGGTATCATGTCGTTGATAATGAACATCCAAAAGAGGATTAAACCATTAAGCATGGACCTCAATCTCAAGCTTAAACAATCCGAAGGTTGAAACAACCCTCAAAGCAAACAAAGAGCGAAGAAATCAGGGAGGTTGCCGAGATTATGCTTGCTGAAATTAAGTGAGAAAAGCACTAAAACAATGCAATCAACTCAAACAAGTGGTGTCTAAAGGCCTAAAACACCAAGCTTGTGAGGACACTTACACTTGAAACATGCAAAACAAGACACAAATGACTTAACCAACCCAAAACAGAGTTAAAATAGTCCAAATCAGAGGTTAAAACATGTTAGAATTAAGCTAAAAATGGCTAGAAAAATAAGCTGACACATAGAGCTATCTAGGCTAGCAAACAAGACACAAGGAGGGGAGGCTAACCCCTCCAAATTTGGACTTCAAAACATGATTTTGGCTATTGAAAAAGCTCTGAAAATCAGTATTTAAAAGCTTGGAAAAAGATAGTAAAAGGGTGGGAAACATAAGGGCAAAGGCCTCCAAAATAAGGTATAAAGAAGGGCTATCAACCCGTCAACCTTTAATGGCCTTAAACCTAAGCTTCAGCCCAAAAAAACACAAAGTTTTGATAGCCCAAAACAATGAAAAAATAGTAGAAATAAAAGCAAAGCAAGCAGGCAAATAGGTAGAGCCTTATACCTCTTGAAGAGAAGAAGCAATTCCAAGCAATAGCACAAGCAAACAACACCCTCTAGAGCTCAAACCAAGCTCAAAAGTACCTCAGCTCAAAGGTGAAGAGATTTGGTTAAGGGTGTATAAGCAAAGGTTGAAGAATTGTAGGCTAAAGTGTAGAGATTTGGTAGAGCGAAAGGAAAATTTTTGAGCTCAAAATTTTTTCTAACCTTCAAAACAATATGAGAGGTCTTCTATATATAGAGAACCAAGCAATTCCCTCAAAAACATCCAGCCCTACACATGGGTGAAGATGCATGCCTATGTGGAAACAGCTGGCACAACTGCATAAAATATCTGCAAAACAAACTGGTGGCCGGTGTAGACAGCCCGGACTTCCTCCGCGCGCCCCCCTTTCGGAGAGGGTGCAGATTTGGGTTCTAGTTACTACAGTTCGGACTCCTATCACGGTTCTGAATCTAATCTCACAAAGTGCAATGTAAGACTGATAAATCACCAAAGAGTCCAAATCCGGCAAATCATTTTGGAAAATCGATTTTAATCAAAAAGCGCCAAACATGAACTGTTTTGCCAGATTTCAGAGTTGCCACCTAAATATTTTATTTTGGGAAATTTAGGAAACCCTGACTTGCACCAAAGGCCATGTGTCCGTCATCACCAAAGTTGCCTCGGCTTAGGAACTTGGGTACGAGAGGGGAAGGTCCTGAAATGAGCACCCCCGCTCGCCCGATCAAAGGATCGGCCTCTACTAATCATGATATGTTGTTTTGAAAACACATGTGTTCTTATTCCGGTTATTTAGCTAATTTACTATGTGATGCGCACAGCATACAAGTATAGACTAAATTACTCAATTTGGAACAAAACATCTCATGTTTGTTTTTCGAAAATAGTTTGAAGTTGCTACCCTCAAGTAGGCTAAAGTGCGGATTTTGCCACCCTCAAGTGGGCTTAAAACATGATTTGCCACAAACAAGTGGGCTTAAAACGCACATTTTGATGAATTGTTACAATTCAAGCAATGAAGCCTTCATCCACAGGCATTCATGCAGTTAATCACTTAAGCACATAGCCTCATGGCAATCATGCTATCGTGGCAGTCACTTACACACATGCAAGGATGCTAAAGCGTAAACACTCACAGTGTACTCTGAGCCAAAACAGAAGCTATTTAGTAATCAATTCATGATCCTAACTATGTTAAGTGCCTAATGCAACACATGCAAAATGCAACTAAGTAGGCTCGGCTATCTAAGATGGCATGTGAATGCGACATTTGATACATGTATTCAAATAAGTATTCAAATACGATGCGATTTGAATGATGCGCCGAGCCCGGTACATGCAAGAAAAATGAATGATGCAGACATGCAAAGCATAAGTATGCTAATTGAAACATGCCCTAAAACTAACCATCCAAAGCTGGTAAATAAAAGGGAGAAAGACGTGGGGTTGGAAGACATTTAGACACACACGCACACTTATTACAACATTTGCCCTCTCGACGGAGGGTCCGAATAAAAGCTAAGCTAATCTAAGTTAAGCTAAGCAACTAATCTAATAATCTAATTAGACTAATTATTACACAACCAAATTGAATAATAAGCAATCTACTTATTAATTATTACATCACTTCAACTAATTAACAAATTAGCTAATTAAATTACAAATACCAAAGGCTAACTAACAAGTAAACATTTAAACTAAGCTGCTCCAACTCTGTTTCAAGAAGTTGAATATGCATGCTCGCATTCGGTTTCTCGTCCTGAAAAGCTCTCCGGTTGCTCTCTTGAGGCTCTGTTTGCAGGGTGTCCTTGAGAACTTGCTGCTGGATCTTACCAAAACCATGCTGGGGAGTGGACTAGTAGCCTGCCAGCCATGAGGAGCTACTGCTGGCCACCTGCCGGCCAAAGATGGGCCTCTGCCGGCCAACAATGGAACGGTGTCGGCCATCAATGTGGCACTACCGACCACTGGTGTGCTGTGACACCATTCTGCAACAGAGCACGAAAACAGAGGAAATGGAGGGTCTCCCTAGGGCATGTGTGTACTGTGCCACTCCATATCATTTCAAAACATCAAGGGAGAGGCACTATTAGATCCAAGACCATCAATCGAGCATCTCAATGCTTGATGGTCAAAGATCCAACTTGCACAAATTCAATGAATGCACAACAAACAAGACACTAAGACCACGGCCTTATCATGAGAGCTCAAAGGCAATGGAGGCAAAGGGGATTGGCTTACTTTCATCACTTTGAGTATGAAGTGGGCCAATCCATCTTGTGTTCAACATAACGTCCGGTTGAACATGATGCAATGCATACAAACAACATGCTATGCAAACAACATGCTAATCTTGGCATGAAACACAAGACTCTAACACACAAACAACACATGCACAACATGTTAAAAGACTTAAGCGTCAAGACTAGCTAAGGATACAACACTAGGACCATGCAATACAATGCTCAATGGACTAAAGCAGTCCCAAACAGTCCTCATGCATGCCAAAGTAGTGGTTGAAATGTGATGAAACTTAAGCACAAGAAGCAAGGAAAGCATGCTCAAGTTATGGCTTGCAAACAAGGCACAAAGCTCAACCCTCAAACACAATTAAAAAGTGATACACATGGGAGTATGGCAAGGCTATATGCTCTGAAATAATATGTTAAATGATGCCATATCACATAAACATCGCAAATAAGGCATGCTAGAGGGCTTAAAGCACAAGGCTAGCAAAGGGCTCTACACAAGAGGCATGCAATACATGGCCTAAACAACCAAACTAGCTCTGGACAGAGCTCAAACATGCCAAGTTAAAGGCCAAAACATGCTAAAAATATAGCCCAAAAGCTTAGACAAGCACGCATACGTATTGGCTCACAAACAAGGCATAAGTCACATCTCTCAAAAGCATTGAAAGAGTAGAACATGTAAGAGTGTGACTACACTATACACACTGAAATCAAGTAAGAAATGAGGCTAAGGCATGCAATCATCACATTCAAAGCATGCTAGAGATCTCAAACACAAAGCTAGCGAAGCCCAACTACACTATAGCTATACAAAGCTAAGCATATATGACCAAGACCACTTAAAACAGACCACTTAAAACAGACCTCAAGCATATTAAATCAGTGGCAAAAATGTGCTGGAATGAAGCCAATACATGCTAGGATAATATGCCAAATCATGAAGCATGTTAAGCTTATGAGTATGATTGTACTACAAGTACATGAAACATCCATAAGGTGACTCAACCAAGCCAAAAAAGAGCTACAACATACTGAAATAAGACCAAAAATAGGCTGAGATCAAGCCAACACATGCTAAAAAAATATGCTCAAGTATGAGGCCAACAAGACATAGAACCAAGAAGCAAGGAGGGGAGGCCACCCCCTCCTACTTTAGACCTTAAAACATGGTTTCTACCTCTGAAATTCCTCTAAGTTTCAGTGGTAGAAAGGCCAAACAAAGGGTGCCTCTAAAGCTTTAAAAGATGGCACCAAGCTTAAGCAAATCAGGCACGCAAGAGGGTAGGACACCCTCAACACCAAAGAGACCTCAAACAACCATTTTTAACACTTAAAAATAGAAGTTTTTATAGTTGAAAGCTAAGCCAAAAGAAGCATGCAAAGATGGCTAAACACTTAAGCAAGACAAAGCTTAAAGAGGGTAACTACTCACCCTTAAAGAACCACAGCAAAACAGGCACTTCTGAGGAAAAAACCAAGCTTTGAGAGCTCAAACAAGCCTTATGGAATCTCAGCTCCAAGGTCAAGATGTTAGGCTAAGAGGGTTGTGTGCAAATATGCCAAGAACACTCACTTTCAAACACTATAGAGAATAATAGAGAGAGAGAGAGAGAGAGAGAGAGAGAGAGAGAGATATTTTGTCTCTAAAATTTCTGAACCCTTGAGAAGGGGGAGGCACCTCCTCTTATGTAGGAAATGCAAGCAAAAGCTTGCTTGACAAGCTTAAACTTGCCTCCATCCATCCATACACGTGTATGGAGGATGGCTCAGTGAGCCACAGCTGGCTCAAAATATCTAAAATATTATCTGTTGAAACATGGTGGCCGGCCAGCCATCAGTGGTGGCCGGTAGTGCCTCATTGATGGCCGGTAGGCCTCATCAATGGCCGGCAGGGCGCTAAAACAAGCAATAGGGAGGGACCAAAACATGGTCCAAAGATGGGGCAGAAATGAAACAGGGTTTGGAAAGCTCAAACCTGTGACGTTCCGCTGCAAAGTTTGAATGCTCGGCGAACAACCAAACATGTTGCTAAATGTACGTGCAAGCACAACCAAGTCTTAAGGACGGTAAAAAATGTGGTGTCTACAACCGGTTAGCCATCACTGGTGGTTGACAAGCCACATAGTGGCCGGTAGCCTAGAGGTTGCAAGCTGGAAAGACCAAGGCATGGTCCAAAAATGAGACAAAAATGGTGTAGGGTTTGAAAAGCACAAAGTTGTGACATTCCGCTAAGGACTTCGAGCAATAGATGAACAGCTAGACTCATCATCAGGTGTGCATGCGAGGACGTCCAAGTTGTAAGGGCTGTCAAAAATGGGGTGTCTACAGTCATCACCAAAGTATCTCGGCTCGAAAACTTAGGTATGAGAGGGGAAGGTCATTAATTAAGCACCCCACTCACCCGATCAAAGATTGGCCTCTACTAATTGTGATGTGATTTTTATTTACATTATACGCTCTTGTTCCGGTTGTTATGCTAATTTTACTAGGTGATGCACACAAGTATAGACCCATTTACAAAATTTGGAATGCATTGATTTTTATGTTTGTTTTGAAAAAGAGTTTTGAATACGTTTCACTTGAAAAAGCGAGCTCGTATTGACGTTTGATCAATTTATTCCAACTTAAGTAAAAAGGCCTTTATCCACCGGCATTCAAACAGGAATATCACTTAAGCATTTAGCCTCATGGAAAACATGTTCGTTATGGCAACACAAACATACAATGCAACATGCTAAAGAAAAAAATGCTCACCTAGTACTCCAAGGCAAGCCAAATAAAACAAAATAATTAGAAGAAATGCATGCTCTTAGACAGTGCAATATGACTAATGCAGCGCACACATTATGAAAATGATAAGTTCAGCTACTAGCATGGAATTTGATTCAGTTCAAAACATGAGATAAATCACGTATTCGAGCAATGAATTTTGAAATTGACATTTGATTAGTATGATGAGCCGAACCCTATGTATGCAAGACAAATGGATGCAAGTCATGGAAAATGCTAAGTAAATATGATGCTACCATTATAAGTCGGTAAATAAAAGGGAGAAAGAAATCGAGGTTGGAAAACATACATAATTATTACATATTTTTCCCTCGTGCAAGAGGGTCCGAATGAGTGTCTAAGTGTCCGAATTCATAGGTAACTATTACAACACCAAACAAGTGAATTGAGCTAAATTAACTACTCATTACATATTCGAATGAACTCGAAATTAACTGGCTATCTAATTTTATTACAACAAGGGTATTATAACAATACTTAATTACAACAGTAATATTAATACAAGCAACAATGAGGCATAACAATCGCATGCACAGTGCCCAGAAGTTGTTCTGTCTACCAAGACTACTCTGCCTCACCCATAGCCGCTACCTTCTGTTTCTGCCAAAAGTCACTGTCTACCACACATTGGGGGCCGGCCAGCCCCAAATGACACCCAGCCAAGTCCAAAAATGGCCGGTAGTGCCCTAATTTCATGCCAAAAATGTTTTTGTGCTCGGAGGAAAGGACAGTGCAGACAGAGCCTTTCTAGGCCTTGTTTTTCCCTTCTGCTCTTCTCTGTCATGTTAAACTCAAGAGAAGAACAAATTCGAGTCCGAAACCACCAATAAGCACAAGTTGATGGCTTGATGATCCCATGCACATTTGGACAAAATTGAATAAATGCAATGACAAACCACCACCCCTCCCTCCTATCATGAAAGCTCAACGAGGGAAGTAAACACGCTCTAAGTCTCATCAATGTATCATTGATTGATAAGTGACAATTCTTGGAGCGATAGACTTGGCATAACGTCCGGCCAAATCTAACCATCTAAACATTTTCTTTCTGTCGGTTTCATTCATTTTAAACCAATTTTATTAATCCTTTCCATTCTTTAATCAATTTCTCCAAAGTAATGTTTAAGTCTACCAAATGAGAAGAAACGCAACATGAAGTGATTCATAGCATAAACGGAAGACTACACCTTGACGATGAACCTCCGTAGAGATTAAGCCATTGAGCATGGGTCACTTTCTCATGCTTTGAATAACAATTGATCTTTGAAATAACTCTCAAACGAAAGAAAAGAAGAAATCAGGGAGAGCGCAGAAATGATCACGTGAACTTGATTAATAGGATGAGACGCTAAATATGAAAACTAAGTAAAGCAATGCCATCAACTCAAATGACTCGGTGTCTAAGGCCTAAACAACCGAAGCCACGAGGAATTACAACACAACAAGCTAGATATTCAAAGCATAAACCAATTAAATAAATTGGGACAGCCCTAAACAGCCTCTAATATGTGAAAAACAGTGGCTAATAGTGCACAAAAAGAGAGGAAGAATGAAGAGACACAAAGATAGTAAACAAGAGCAAGAAGAGGTGGCTAACCCCTCCACTTTTTGAGACTTCTAAACCATGTTTTTTAGCGCTTTTAAACTCTGAAAATCAGCTTGAAAGCCAAAGAAAAGAGAGCAAGAACAAAAGGTATGAGCTATGAGTTAAGGCACAAGAAAGGGTGTTAGCCCTCTCTACCTTTGGTAGCTATCCAACCCCAAGTTCCAACACTTGAAATGGATCCAAAATAACACAAAAACACTAGGAATAGATAGAAAGAGACAGAAATGAAAGGAATGAGAAAGGGGATAAGCTTCTACCTCTTAAAGAGAACAAGTTCTTGTTGTAAACCAAACTCAATCCAAACGCCCTCTCAAGTGTGAATTGTGATTCACAAGTCTCAACCAAGGCTCTAAGGCTTTGCTCTAAGGTTGTATATGGTGTATAGATATGGTGTAAGGGTGACAAAATATCTCAAAGCTAGCATGCACAAGAAAAAGGCGCTCAACAGGGTGATTTGGCTTCATTGAAAATTTTCTAACCCTCAATACAGTCGCTTAGGCCCGTATTTATAGAATTTGAGCAAAACAGGTCGAAAATATCTTTGAAAAACAACAGTTGGCTGATTCCCGCCCAAAACAGTGTTTCTCGCCAAAGAGACCCGACCAGCCCTAAATGGCCACAACTGGCTCCCAATGTGCTCCTCTGTTTCTTTGTTTCAGGCTCAGTGCAGGTCAGCACAAGGTTCAAAAATGAAATTCTGGGGTACAAACAGTGTAAATATGAAAGGTTTGGGCTCATTTCGAAACTTGAACTTAAATCATTTGTTGACAATTTGAACCACACTCAACGCAACTTTTATCATCGAGTGTGCAGGACAATGCGTCCAAGTCTTATGGGCAGTCAAAATTGGGGTGTCTACAATTGCCACTCTTTGATAGAGCTCGAAGTCATGGAATGACGTGAGTAAGTATCAAAGCCCGACCCATTTTTGACAAGACTGTCAGACTTGGGCAAACAAACGAAATGCAGATGCAGTTGGTTGAACCCGAGGGTTGCCTACGTATCCCGTTGCAAGGAATCAAACCAGCATAGTTCAAGGACAAGATGCAAAATGATACGCAATGCAACGAAACAATGCAAATGATATACAATGTAAGCAATCTAAGCCACGAGCAGTGCTTACCACACAAATATCATAAAGGAATGGAGATGCAAATCAAACTACGTTTGATATAGAAAAGAAGTGTGGGCACGAGCCAAACGACGCCTACCACAAGCTAAGTGCCTACTTCCTCAATACTGGCATTAGCGCAGCAAGGATGCTTACACATAATAGAACCATGTTTTAACGTGAAAAGGGTGTGAGCACATGCAAAACTATGTATTTCATAGAAAGAGAAAGGGTATAAGTAATTGAGTGGTATGATATAAGTGAGGAATGATCTGATGGGGAAAGATAATTATCCTAAATGCTGAATGCAACAAGACAAAGTACAATGCAATGGATGCAATAGATAAAGTGAATAAGGGACACAGACTGAGCTACGTCTTACCTAGAAAGGGCATGGACACAAACCAAACCACGTCTAACACAAAAAAGGCACCGACAGCCTTGATACTGGCCTCAGCACAGCAGGGTACTTACACATGACAAAACCATGTTTTAACGAGGGAAAGGTAAGAGCACATGCCAAACTAAGCTTATTATAGAAAGGATGCAGACAATAAAATGTTGCGATGTAATGGATGTAATGGATAATGCAGTAGATGCATGCAGTAGATGCTATATGCAATGTAATAGATGATAATGGATATGTTGTAGTAGCTGAGAAGTTGTACTTTTAGAAAGTACTTGGCAGGGGTAATTGGCGATGACTCACCTCATGCTGTTGGGGATCTTTTGCTTCTTTTTGGTTTTAAGACTTCTCCCTCATCTTACGCTTCCAAACCCCAAGTACTACTTTTCTCCCTGGCTATGTTTGCAACTTTCCCTATTCTCCAACAGGGTGACAGACTAGGTTGGTTCAGTATCCAGAATTAAGGCGCATACAAGCTACCTCAACCTATGGGATTGCCATACAGATTTCAAGCCGAGGATACACCCCTAAGTATTTAAACTAGACTTTAGTCTCAAAAATTCTGAACCTTTGCATTCTAGGCCTTGGCCATTCGAACTCTAGTTTCCACTGTCTCAGTTGATCCCCTAGTAACTCACTACAAACACAGTCAGGTGGCTATATCAAACCGCCTGAAGTCGTTTGGGCACGACAAACACCAAAGGAATTGCACCTTAGAGGATTTAAGGTCTCCTAGACCTTGTGAGCACACAAGGCAGTACGGATGAGGTGAATGCACAAAACAATGCTATTTGGATGCACAAGACAGTGCGATGAGAGGAATGCACAAAATAGTGTGATACAGGGTGAATGCACAAAATAGTTCCATACAAAGTGCACAAAACAGTGCGATACAAAGTGCAAGATGCATGGTATGTGGAGGGAAATGAATAGTACTCAAAGTAATGCATCATGCACCTTACGAAATGAGTGTAGGGAAACTTGCCACAACTCATTGAAACGTAACACGTGTAGGCATGCAGACAAGAAGCATGTAAGCATGTAGGCATGGAGGCAACTCGACAAAACTCTATTAAGTGCAGAACAAAGTCAAGAGCAAGAGCAACCAATCATGCAGTTTAAATCAACCAGAGTGTATGTGTGATGCCCCGATTCTACACTATTGGTTCCAGTCAAGGGAGAGTCACTAATGAGTCCTATGGTCAATAACCAAGTATGATCCCAGATCGCCGAAGGAGTCAAATTAGCCTCCCTTCTAAGTCCAGCTTTCTTAGGCAGCACACTGCCCTTTTGACAGATCTTAAAAGGTATTGACACAAGGTCTCATAAGCAACGATAAGGTTCATACAAGAATATAATTACATAACAACCACAAATATACTTAATCCAAAAGATGGTTCCATTACATTACATCCCAAAAGAAAGCTTAAATCTTCACATGGTTCTTACAAAATAACAAAAGGAAATTTCTAGCTTTCCTAAGATAGCCAAAAGTCTTCGAAGGTTTCCGGCTCGTTGTCTCCCGCTATAAGTTCCGCTTCGTCACCTGGCATGGTACGCCGTGAGCTTTGAATGCCCAGTAAACACACACACACCCCGCCCCTTTTTCCCAGTCCAATACACAATCACAATTATAACATCAAGTAGTAAAGCATAATACTCAAATGAACAAATAAAGGGTTAAGTTAGAAGTTAGCAAACTGGAAATCCCCCAAAGAGATTTCTTCCTCCCAACCACAAGAATCGGACGCGGATTATTCGGTATACCCCCTCTTTTGCTGCTTTGTTGTAGAACTAACCTCGAATGCCTACCAACGGTTATGTACCGCGTAGCGCCAACCGCAGGGGCTCAAAAGAGACGGTAAAATAGGGTCTTGCCCGAATCCCTCCTTACACCAAACCACCTAGGATCCGAATACAACCGCTCCGTTCAAGGGTTCCAAAAACCACTTGCGCAAGACTTTAATCTTTCAAATAGGGAACGCATCCCAACAATCCATATATCACATATTCTCATATTTTCATTACTCAAGTGTTCAAAAACCCAATACCCTCCCTATTAGGTTTACCGTTGAATTAAATGTTCTAAAACAAGGTTAGTCCAACTTGTAAGACAATAATATCCATATAACCATGCATTCTTAAGATGAGAAAGGTAAATAACATAACCACAACACATATAATATCATGCCAAGATATGATCATAAGCTAATAAGCAATATCATGAACTCAAGGGTATAAAACATCCACACATAACAAAATTTCCAGATTTAGTATCGCATAAAGATTAAAATGAAAGGTCTATTTTAGATCCCTTACCGGACTTGGCCTTCCTATGGTTCGTAGGGAATTTGATCTAGTTTTTAGAACATTTTTCAGAAACGGGATTGCTTTTCCAGATTCTAAGTTATTCAGAAAATATTTCAGCGCTGTCCAGATTCTGTCCAGATCCGTCGACCGTCACGAAAATTTGATTTTCTTGCAAACCGCTTAATGTTTTTCGATGAAACCAATTTTAGTTGAAAGCTAACTCCTCAAGGAAGATTTTGACAAGAAATAGAGGTCCAGAATAATTTTATACATTTTTCTAGAATTTCTGGAAGTGGGCTGCAAAAACAGATTCTAAGGTACCATGCCCAAAACAAGAAGTTTTATGAGAAAAGGGTTCCACCAAGGGAAAGTTTTCGTTTCTTTTGTGAAGAAAACATGCTAACTAACATATATTTAACTCAGAAAATTTACTTGAAAGAGTGCCCTTGGAAAGTTGAGAGATTGGCATAAAAAAAAGATGGTTTTGTGCCAAAATGGGGAAAATACAAGAGAGATGGAATTAATACTCAACCCATAGCATTTTTAACATAAGAACTTATTAATAACAGATCTGAAAACATTATCTAGAACCCTTAGAAACATGTATTGAAAAAAAGGAAAATGAAAGAGAAGGTTGTGTTTGTGGCTTACTTGCTACTTTGCACAAGAAGGCTCTCTTCTTCCTCCTTCTCCTCTAGACTTCTCTCTCTTGCTCTCCTCCCTCTCTCTAGCCGAATGTGTGTGTGTGGGTGTGGTGTTTGTGCTTTGCCAAGCTAGGGGAGGTTGGTATATATAGGCAATTTTGATGTAAAATGTCCTAAAAGCCCATTAGTTGGAAATGGATTGGAAGTTTAGGATTTGTTTAAAGTTAAAGGAATAGAAGTGATTTGGGGGGGGGGGGGGGGGCTTACTCAAGAATTAGGCAACACTTAGTTAAAATGGAACTAGTTTTGGAATTTGCATCCTAGGTCTAGGGCACTAGGTTGTGTTTTTTTCTAGAATTTCATGATGATATATTTTGAAAATGGTCTTCTCACTTTCTCCTAGAAGGGCCGGCCATAGGGAAGGGTGGAAGGGCCATTTTTTTATTAATTTTGGTCCTAGGGCACACTCCTCAAGGTGTATATATATATATCCTACATGATTGATGGTACTTCAAGGTACAAGGTACAAGTACTAGTTTTTGGGTAAGTTTTGAATTTAAATAAAGAGTAAGGGCTTGGAGTTAAATACATGTAACTTATGTAGAATTAAATTAGGTTAGGGAACCTAATCCGGCTAGGGTACTTCCTGTTTTGATAAAAATAAAAATAGTAATGCTAACCGACAAGATTCGAATTAATTCAAGTAACCGAGGGGCTTTAAGAAAATAATTCAAACATTAGGGTTTTTTAAGTGAATACATATTTCAGGGGCTTCAGAGTATGAGTATGTAGGCATGATCCAAAGCACATGTATTCATCAGAGGGAAGATGACAATCCCAAGAGAGCTTTGAAATGGTCAAAGACAACTTCTGCAAAAGCTGAATCATATCAGAATCATTATGGGGCCTAACCCAGGGGAAAGTGCCCAACAAATGGCTTTAAGCGAACTGAGAGAAAGGTTGGGTCCATGTCCCTTGTTCAATTGATGGTCCGATCAGATGTACTAAAAATTGCCTCTAGTGTCCAACCACTGGCCACTGTTTTCAACTTCATGCAGGCACGTGTGATGGGGATCATCAGATCTTGGAATACTTGCCAACCCATCAGACTCATGTTTCTCTTCTGCCCGATATGTTGAGAACTTACTCCAGCCCCCTCTAAAGCAGTGACAAATTCCTCATATACACTAATCATGAATGCGTTGCCCCTTGTATGGGCACTCTCAGTTCGTTTATGAATTCCATATGTGGACTAGTTTTCGAGTTTGGAGCGAACATTTGTGTATGGAATTTTGGCCGATGCCACTTTGTTGAACTTTGAGCGATAGACACGCTATGGTGACTCGATGAAGAGTACTTTTAAGCAACAGACATGCTATGGTGACTCGATGAACAACGCATACTGAAACAAATACTAGGCTTGATGCAAAAAAACTCACAACTGACCCAAAACCAGAAAAAGACTCAAGGTGACTAATCATTCATAGTGGCCCGAGTATTACTTATGCTCCCTTTAGAAATTTTGCAAAGCTCGAGTTTTGATTCCTTGTTTTGCTCAAATTAGAGATTCTACTGATAAGTTCAAGTATTGAAAATTGCTCCACTTGTTGATTCAAGCTAGTTCCTTCCTACCCAACATAAGTATGTGATATGCACAACAGACGGTGTAGTTCATGGATTGATGCGAAGCTAACGACGTGAATCGCGTAAGGTGATTGGGTTGAGATGAATAAGATAGATATGGTTGAGTCCGAACTTCAGGATGAAGTTTCCTGTGTATCCCAAGAATGGGAATCAGGTCAACGTAGTTCATGGATAAGGTGTCACTTGGGTATTGACACTCTCCTTTTGCGCTTTAACTTTTACCAAAGTTGCTTTTTTGGGGTTTTCCACCTTGCGAACTGTAGACACCCCATTTTTTACCATCCTCAAGACTCGGATGCCATCGCTTGTGCACTCGATGATTATGATTGCATGTGTTCATTTTGAGTGCTCGAAGTTCTCAACGAAGTGCCCTGCCTTTGAGCCTTGAAACCTTATTTGTTTTGCGCCTTGTTTTGGTCTAAAACCTTGTTTTTGCCTGCTTGGAATTTTTGGTGACCTGTCGGCCACCACCATAGGCTGTCGGCCATGGATAATGGTTTTCGGCCAGGGGTGTGGCCGGTCGGCCACCAGTGGTGGCCGACAACCACCAGTGCCTTTTTCCAGATATTTGTTGACAGTTGTGCCAGCTGTTAGCACAATGAGTTGCATCTCCCTACACGTGTATGGTGGGATGTTTCTAAGCTCAAAGAGTGTTTTTCTATGAATAGGGGAGTTCCTCCTCCATTTTGAGAGGTTAGCAATTTTGGGACAAAATTCTCTCTCTCTCTCTAGATCTCTCTCTCTCTCTCTCTCTCTCTTGCAATTTTGTATACATTTGCTCACAAATCCTTAGCTTTAGACTATACCTCCTAAACCAAATCTCCTTACCTTTGAGCTAAGTTTCTTTGGGACTCTCTTTGAGCTCTAAGAAGAGGTTTTAGCTTGGTTTGGTGCCTAAAGTTGAGCTTTGCTTCAAAGGTGTAAAGCTTGTCTTGTTTGCTTTGTTTCAAGATACTTGTTTTAACATCTATTTCAATTGTTTTTGGCCTAGTTTTGACCTATAAGAAGCTCTATTTTTGTGACTTAAAAGTGATGGTTTGAGCCTTTTTTAGTTAGGGGTAGTCTGCCCTTCTTGCTTCTTTGCTTGTATAGTTTTTGTGCTTTTCATTCATCACTTTCAAATCAAATTTTTTGGGCCTTTTAACCACTAAATTTTAGAGTATTTTCAGTAGCCAAAAACTTGTTTTGAAGTCCAAAATTGGAGGGGTTAGCCTCCCCTCTTCATGTCTTGTTTGCATGCCTAGTAAGCTTCACATGTTGGCATGTTTTTCTAGCTTAAATTAGCTCAAGTCCAGCATGTTTTACACTCTATTTTGAATTGCTTTAGCTCTATTTTGGGCTGTTTAGGTCAGTTGAGTCTTATTTTGCATGGTTGTAGTGCAATAGTCCTTACAAGCTTGGTGTTTTAGGCTCTAGACACCTTCTTGTTTGAGTTGATAGCATTTTTTTTTGTATGCTTTTATCACTCATATTCAGCACATACAATCTCTGCAATCTCCCTCATTTCTTCACTTTTTCATTTGTTTTGAGGGTTGTTTCAACCTTAGGGTTGTTTAAGCTTAAGGTTGAGGCTCATGTTTAATGGTTTAATCCTCCTTTGAGGGTTCATTACCAACGGCATGAAGCTTCTCTCATGCCTTAAACTACCCCTTGGTTGACACTTCTTTCACTTTAGAAGACACTCGCCAATGGACTAATTGATTAATGAATGGTTTGGTAATTAAATTGAGTAAACAAAATTGGCAAGTAAAAGTATACAAGATAAGCATGCTTTATGTTGCATTGCATGTGTTCAAATTGGATGTTAATTTGAACACAAGGAAAATGGAACATTTCATACTCAAAGTGATGAAATGTGTCATTTTCCTAGATCACCATTGCCCTTGATCATGCATGATAGGGTGGTGGTCATTTTGGTCTTGTTTGTGCATTTATTGAACTTGTACAAACTTGGTCCCTTAGCCATCATGCATGGAAATTGTTTGATTGATGGTTAGAGGGCCAAGAGTTTCTCTCCTTTGGGCTTGTGTGATGATAAGGAGGGTAAATAGTACAAACAACCTGTGAGAATACACTATTTTGCTCTGTTTTGCTCTCTGTTGCAGCATGGAAGTGTAAACCAATAGTGGCTGACCGGCCACCAATGGTAGCCGACCGGCCCCTTCTCCCTTTTGTCAGCCATCAGTGATTTTTTCATAATGTGATGGTAAGATGAAGCATAGGTGTTCTGGAAGTTGGCAGAATTTTTAGTGATCAAATGTGCAAACAGAGGATTGCAGTAGCAAGGTAGTGGCTTTTTCGGGTGTAGAATCGAGCATGCGCATGCATATCCATCACTTCTCGAGGCTAAGTAGTTGATTACTTAGTTTACTTGCGATTGACTTGTAATCCATTAATTAGCTAAGTTGTTAATTAGATGTATGTAATTATTTAATTAATTAGCTAATTAGTTTTGGTTTATAATAATTAGTTAGCTTAATTAGCGTAGCTAGTTGGTCAGCTCTTATTCATTCAAACCCTCCTTCGCAAGGGCGTAATGTTGTAATAAGTGTGTGTGCGTGTGTGTATGTTTTCCAACCCCACGTCTTTCTCCCTTTTATTTACCGGCTTTTGATGGTTAGATTTGGGTCATGTTTTACTTAGCATATCACATGCTTGTATCCATTCATTTGTCTTGCATGCACCGAGGCTCAGCGCATGATTCAGACTGCATTGCCATTTCAATAATTCTTTGAATACGTGTTTAATCTCATGTTATCAAATCGATTCATATGCCATATTAGTAGTCGAGCCTATTAATTGCATATTGCATGTGTTGCATTAGGCATCTTAACATAGTTAGGATCATGCATCTTTCTAACTAGTTTCTGTTTTGGCTTGGAGTACTCGGTGAGTCTTTATGCTTTAGCATACTTGCATGAGTGTGAATGTTGTCATGATTAGCACGCTTGCCATAAGGTTATGTGCTTAAATGCTAAACTGCATGAATGCCTGTGGATGAAGGCTTGTTGTTTGAATTGGAACAATTCAATGAATGTGCGTTTTAAGCCCACTTTATTGAGTGGTAAATCATGTTTTAAGCCCACTATGCTTGGTGGCAAATCCGCAAACTTTAAGCCCACTTGAGGTGGCAAATTCAAACCATTTTCGCAAACAAACATGAGTTGAATTGTTCCAGATTGAGCAAACTAGTCTATACTTGCCTGTGTGTGTCACATAGTAAACCTAGTTTAATAACCAGAATAAGAACGCATAATTTTTATAAAAAAATCATATCATGATTAGTAGAGGCCGATCTTTGATCGGGCGAGTGGGGGTGCTCATTTCATGACATTCCCCTCTCGTACCTAAGTTCCCAAGCCGAGGCAACTTTTGTGATGATGGACACGTGGCCGTCAGCACGAGTCAGGGTTTCCTAAATTTTCCCAAAACAAAAAATGTTTAGGTGGCGACTCTGTATCTGGCAAAACAGTTCAATTTTGGCATTATTTGATTTAAAATCGATTTTTCAAAAAGGTTTGCTGGATTTGGACTCTTTGGTTTTTGTCAGTTTCATATTGCACGTGTGAGACTAGATTTAGAACCGCGGGAGTCCAAACTATGAGTCCTTTCTTTTCAAACCTTTTGAAAGGGGGCGCAGAAAAAGGCGAGTCCACATGAACTCTATTTATTTGATTTCTCATTTTTCATGCTCTAACTTTTGCCTAGGTCCCCCTTTCGGGTTTTCGGCCTAGCGAGCCTCCCAAGGATAGCATTACAACACTTGTGGTGAATTTGATCAATAGTCATCCGTGCCCTAACGCGGGAATTGGATTCATCTTCATTTGAGTTTGGTTCTCCATTCCTTATGCATGTCTTTGTCCTTTCTTTTGCTCTATTTTGAAAGTTGGTTATTCTCGTAATGTGGTACTTTCTTGCATTGGCTTCCCCGGATTCAGACAAAAGTTCATTTCCTCACAGTTGTTTGCATTTCATTTCAATGAATATCCCCGGCTTGATGGTTGACTTATTTTCATTTTCTTTTCTTTTTCTTTTCTTTTCTTTTTCCTTTCTTTTTCTTTTCTTCTTTCTTTTGGTTTCTTTTATCCTTTTCTATTCAAATTAATGAAAAAACCAGAGGGAAGAATTCTATGATTACGAGGTCTGAAAGTCGTCTTGTGCTTGCCAAAATGATCGCCTTAAGGCGAAGAGAATCTCCAGGACAGTGTAGAATACCACGCAAAATTCCAAATCTATATTTTCCAGTTTTGTAGAAGAAATAGCTAAAGAAGCAGCTTAAACTTTTGAGATCATAAAGGACTTTGCACCGATAAGTCATAATCCAATCAAACCATTTAGGGGATCCTTCTCAATACTCGAGCTTATTAACGAAATCTCAGTTAAAAAACAAATTCAAAGTTTTTTTTTTTTTTTTGAAGGTCACACATGCATTACTGTAGGCACAACAAAATGACCAAAAACTTGACTCCCTCTTTTTTATTATTAAAACAACAAAACGAAGGCTCGAGGGTACACGAGAGTGTCTCAAAGGAAGAGACTCAACTGACGTAACGACTAAGAAAAGACAAGGGAAATAAAACTCACGACTCAACTATTTACAAGACACAACTCAAAACAAAATCAATATTCTAGAGGCAAAAAGGGTTTTCACTCTCTAAGTTCATCTGTAGAATTCAAAAACAACTTCAAGTAGCTCACAGGAGGGTTCAAACTAGCCTTCAATTCAGTAATACTAATATCCACACTCAGTAGGATTGATTTTAGACTTTTAAACTGAGTCCCACAGATTGAGCCTCACAATTACCTTGATTGTCTCCATACATCTCATTAACCATGCTGGCAAGGGTCAACGGTTGGTTGTTGGCAAACCATGGATGGGATTTATTTTATGAGGTGGCAATCTATTGTAGTCAGAGAGAGGGGTATTAATAGCTTTGGGATTTTCAGGTGGGGTGATGACCTTATTGTCAATCAGGTCTTGAATTTCGTGGCAAAGGCGAAAGCAACGGTTAGTATGATGACCGTACTATTGCTGGAATATGCAATATTGGGTAGCGTCATGCCTAGGTGGGAGAGGATTAGGGAGAGGTTGAGGATTAAGCGGTTTGAGATACACTTTCTCCATCAGTACCTTTAATGCATTGGTAGGGCTCATGTGAAGATAGGCGAAGGTTCATTTTTGGGAAAAAGAAGCATCAGGTTTAGAAAAATTGGCAAATGGGTTGGCGGGTATTGGCTGGGTATTCATGGGCTTAGGACTAGAATTAGGATGGGTGTTTCTAGTAAAGCATCCCTTTTCATGGCTTACCCCCTGATTAAAAATACTCCCAACCTAGGTGATAAAAGTGTCATCCACAGTCTTTGCAACAACTGTGAGCACTTGTTGCTTATTCAACCTTTTGACCTTCAAAGTCTAAATAGCCCACTGAAGATGTGCATAAGGATCAATACTTTCCCATGCCTTGTTCTTGCCACTTGTTTCAACTCAGTCAAAGAGTCGGATGACTATATCTAGGCAAGGCCTGTTTGCTTTTGATTGGCCCATTCCACCTTTAGCTTGTCCCAAGATTAGAGAATCCTTTGATGGGATTGAAACCCCAAAGGTTAAATCTGCCACCGTTCCTTGAAGGTCTTCAATCATTCTCAACATCTCAGCAGTAGTGGGTTCGGCCATTTGGCGCTTTTGATGTGTCTGAACCAAAGTGGGTGTATCCATCATGCACAAATCAGTAATTTTAACAATGAACACCTCTGGCTTGGGCAAATGGGATAGAGTGATATATATACTGGGGTCAAAGGTAAGAGGTAGTGTATGGGTGAGGTTTAGATTTTGAGGAAGATGAGGTATGTGGTCATGTACAAGAAGTGGGTTGGGGGTTACATTGGGTTCTTGAGGTGGAGCTATCGTCCGGTTGTCAATGAGATTCTGAACCTCATGACAAAGGCGGTAGCAATGATCGATACCTTGACCGTGCTACTGATGGTACGCACAGTATTTGGTGGGGTTATGTCTAGTAGGGAGTGGGTCGGAAAGAGGTTGGAGATCAAGGGGTTTGAGATACCCTCTTTCCGTCAAGACTTTATGTGCGCTAGTTAGGCTCATATCGAGGGGGGTGAAAGTTCTGCCTTGAGCTCAGGGTTGGGTCAGCTGTTTGTGGATTGGTATTGGCAAAAAGGTCGGCAGTTTTAGGATCGGTGGCGACGGTATTGATTTTAGTGGGTTTGGGAATAGTGCTACTGCTAGCATTGCTCCTCGTGGAAAACACCCTCTTTGTTGGTTCACTTGTTCTAGGAATAATCCCTTTGTTAAATGTGCTCTCAATCTGAACCCCTAATTAATGCAAATTTTTGAAAGTGAATACTGGAGTGACTATTAACTTTTGTAATCTATCCGGCTCAACGTTCTGCACCACTATCCGTACTTGGTCCCTCTCGAAAGGTCGATCTATCATTTGTGCTGCCTTTGCTCTCCATCTTGCAAAAAATTCCATAAAAGGTTCTTCAGGATTTTGGTCAACTGCTTCAAGTTGTTGGGTGGTCAATTTGGGTATTGTAAGAATACTGATTGAGAAATGCCTTAGCCAACTCTTCCAAGTTCTGCTTCACTTTATCCTCCAACTTGGCATACCAAGTGGCTACTATACCCGATAGGGTTCTTCCATATAGAGAGAGTTTGTGAGGCTTAGTCAGACCCATCGGTTTCAGGACGTCCAAGAAAAGCCGAATATGTACCATAGGATCTCCAGACCTGTCGAAACGATCAATGTGTGGCATTTTGAATCTATTTGGGAGCCTCATGGCTGCCTCGGTGTACCCATCCTAAATGTCGAGAATGGAGTTAATTCCCTGTGCCTTTTTTAATTGCTTCTCAAGGTTAGCAATTTTTAACAAGGTCGGGTCGAGATCATTAATATCAATGGGAAAAAGCCTCTCATTAGGTTGCACCAGCGGTCTGAAAACCCGAGCTTGAGCCAACCCTTATCGAGGATCTAGACCTTGCAAATCTTCAACTGGCGAAGGTGGATCAAAGTTCGACTGGGGCTCGGGATTGGATGTGTGGTAGATGCCCCAGATGGGCATTGGATTTTATCATTAGTCTAATCCCGCATAGCAATTCCCTAGTTTAGGGTCGTTATCATGGCCACAACTTCTTCTGGACTCTAAGCCATCACGGGTCTGTTGAGTTTGGATGGGTGTAAGCTGAGAGCTGACTAATAAGGATTTCAACCCGGTTATACTTGATGTATCTGAACTGGATTAGCCTAGATGGGTTCGACTGGATTGGGCTTTTTTAGAATTGGTCTTTTGGCATTGGATGGATCTTTTCTTAGTTGGCCTTTCGGGATTAGATGGATTGGACCTTTGCTGGATGGATTTTTTCTGGGATTGGATGAACTGTGATGGGTTAAGGCTTTCCGGGTTAAATTGGGCTTGACCTTTGCTGAGTTGGGTACGGCTCCTTCTTTGGCTTAGACAAACCTAGCATTAAAAACAAAATGCCCCATTAGATCAGGGTACCAGGTATGCTGGTTAAAACAAAGCAAGATATAATTTTTGGCCCTGGTTCTGGGATGCTGAAGATACACCCATATCAAACACAAACCACTGGATTTTGACCCAAATCTAATTTTGATATGACCCTCAAGTTTGAAAGGAATCGCCTCAAAATTAAGACTCTCTAAGGATTACATCACACATTGCCAAAGATTTCACATTTCTGCAAAAAAAGGCATTCAAAACACCTCTATGAGAGGTTAGGGTTTCCCTATCCTAGCTTTGGAGTGATGTACAGCTTTACAATTCAAACAAATGGTATCACAACATCCTGAATAGGGGTGAGCCTCCTATCCTATTTTTGGAACAGTCACTAGAGCGTACTATATGCACTAGGCCAAATTGGTCCAAAAGGGTGCCTCGGCAAGATTACCTAATATACCTCTCACACCTAACACCGAGAAGTGAAAGGAGGACAAAGCAGTACAACGGTAATCCAGATCCAAGGGTTGTGTTTCCAACGTGGCAGAGCCCATGACCAGCCAACCTTTTGGCAAGCTTTTTAGGCAAGCCGTCCAAGAATAGCAGATGGAAAACACAATGACTTAAAGTAACAAATGCAAATGCAATGTAATGAACATATATATGTAAATAAAATGTCACATCATGAAGTTCAAGTCGAGTTCTCTAATTTCCCTAGCAGAGTCGCTGGAAACTGTAGCTTGCATTTTGTGCTCCTTTCGGATATGACTAGCCCTACAGTTTTGACTCTCGTGGTTCTGAATCTGATTTCACAAATGCAATGTGAAATAGATAAACACAAATGAGTCCAAATCCAGCAAATCTTTTGGACAATCGATTTTGAATAAAAAAATTGCTAAAATGGACTGCTTTGACAGATTACAGAGTCACGACCTAAATATTTTCAGGAAATTTAGGAAACCCATGACTTGTGTCCATCATCATCAAAGTGTCTTGGCTCAGGAACTTAGGTGTGAGAGGGGAAGGTCATTAATTAAGCACCCCACTCACCCGGTCAAAAATCGGTCTCTACTAATCATGATATGATTTTTATTACATCATACACCCTTGTTCCGATTGTTATGCTAATTTTACTAGGTGATGCACACAAGTATGGACCTATTTACAAAATTTGGAATGCATTGATTTTTATGTTTATTTTGAGAAAGAGTTTTGAATACGTGTCACTTGAAAAAGCGAGCTCGTATTGACGTTTGATCAATTTATTCCAACTTCAGTAAAAAGGCCTTCATCCACCGACATTCAAACAGGAATATCACTTAAGCATTTAGCCTCATAGAAAGCATACTCGATATGGCAACACAAACATACAATGCAACATGCTAAAGAAAAAAATACACACCTAGTACTCCAAGGCAAGCTAAATAAAACAAAATAATTAGAAGAAATGCATGCTCTTAGACAGTGCAATAACTAAGGCAACACACACATTATGCAAATGATAAGTTCAGCTACTAGTATGGAATTTGATTCAATTCAAAACATGGGATAAATCACGTATTTGAGCAATGGATTTTGAAATTGACATTTGATTACTATGATGAGCTGAACCCCATGCATGCAAGACAAATGGATGCAAGTCATGGAAAATGCTAAGTAAATATGATGCTACCATTATAAGCGGGTAAATAAAAGGGAGAAAGAAATCGGGTTTGGAAGACACACACAATTATTACATATTTGACTCTCGTGCAAGAGGATCTGAATGAGTGTCCGAGTGTCCGGATTAATAGCTAACTATTACAACATCAAACAAGTGAATTGAGCTAAATTAACTACTCATTACATATTCGAATGAACTCGAAATTAACTAGCTATCTAATTTTATTACAACAAGGGTATTATAACAATACTTAATTACAACAATAATGTTAATACAAGCAACAATGAGGCATAATGATCACATGCACAGTGCCTAGAAACTGTTCTGTCTGCCCAGACTACTCTGCCTCACCCTCAGCCACTGCCATCTGTTTCTGCCCAAAGTCACTGTCACGACTCGAACCCGCCCCTATGGGTTAACGACATGACCGGCCAGTAATCGAGGGATTACCTACGACCTCAAACCAAACAAGACATATTTTAACAGAGTTAAGAGGCCAAACGGAAGCAATTTCAAACTTTTATCCATAGAGCTGTGCTTACATGACACGTCATAACATTTTACAAATATACATTAATAACTCACATCAAGGAAAGTTAACATATAAGCTATACATAACAGGATCATTCAAGTCGTGGCCAGCCAATCGAAACTATATACAACCATGATACAAAGTTCTCGCCAACATAACAAAATATAACGAGATAACAAAAGGGTGAGAACAAGTCTCGTGCGTGAGACGGTTGGGCTGACTCTTCAAAACCTTGACTGTTTCTCACAAACTTCACTGAGGCTGGGTTTGGACCTCCCTTGGCTCACCTACAGACACATGAATGAGCGTGAGCGAAAGCCCAGTGAATAATATCAAATAAAAAAGATACACGAACAGCATTTAGAATGATATGAACCAAACGGCCTTGGGCCCAATTCATATTTCTATCTAGTATATATATATATATATATAGGTCAAGTAACAGCGGTTCCAAACACGTCAGATGGCCTTGGGCCCAATCCATTCATGTCAAACGGCCTTTGGCCCATTCATGTCAAACGACCTTCGGCCCATCCATTCTTTCGTTCATGTCAAACTGGCCTAATTAGCATAATACGGACCAGGGTTATCACAGTCTTCCCCCATTTAGGAAGTTTGGTCCTCCAAACTTATTTTACCTTCGTTGGGAAACAAATATGGATAGCGTAGTCGCATTTCATCCTCTTTTTCCCATGTGGCATCTGTCCCATAGTGTTCTTTCCATTCCACTTTCACCATTGGGATGGACTTGCTTCTCAATTGTTTCACTTGCCGGTCAATGATTCGTTCCGGCCATTCGGCGTACTCCATATTTTCATCAAGAGCTACCCGGTGATAGTCAATCACATGGAATGGGTCCCGAAGGTAAGCCCTTAACATTGACACATGAAACACATTATGGATTTGCTCAAATCCCGATGGCAAAGCAACTCTATAAGCAACTGGACCATGCCTTTCTAGAATTTGAAACGGCCCAATGTAACGGGGCGACAACTTGCCCTTCTTTCCAAACCTGACTTGGCCTTTCATTGGAGTCACACGAATGAACACATAGTCACCAACCTCATACCCGAGAGGTCTTCTTCGGACATCTGCATAATTCTTTTGTCGGTCCTGAGCTGTTTTGAGCCTTTGCTGAATAGTTTTAATTTTCTCATAAGTGTCTTGCATAATTTCAGGCCCAAGTAAAGCTCTATCCCCGACTTCTGTCCAACAAATTGGTGATCTACACCTTCTACCATACAAAGCCTCATATGGTGCCATGCCGATGCTGGAGTGGAAGCTGTTATTGTATGCAAACTCTGTTAGTGGCAAATAGTCTTCCTAACTCCCCTGAAAATCTAAGGCACACATTCTCAGCATATCTTCTAATGTCTGTATGGTCCATTCTGATTGCCCATCTGTCTGTGGATGGAATGCAGTACTAAATCTCAGTTCTATCCCCATAGCTTCCTGCAAACTCTTCCACAATCTAGATACAAATTTCGGATCTCTATCCGACACAATAGATATTGGAACTCCGTATAAGCGGACAATCTCATCAACATATATTGTAGCCAGTCTATAAGCATTAAATGTAGTTCTAACTGGTAGAAAATGTGCAGACTTAGTCAGTCTATCAACTACAACCCAAATAGAATCCATACCTCGAGGTGTTCGGGGTAGACCAATAACAAAATCCATAGTCACATGTTCCCACTTCCATTCAAGAATAGGGAGGGGTTGAAGTAGACCGCCTAGTTTCTGATGTTCAGCTTTAACTTGCTGACATTGAAGACATTTGGACACATATTCTGCAATCTCTTTCTTCATTTGAGGCCACTGTAGACTTGTCCGAACGTCTCGGCTCCACGCGTGAATGGCGTGAGATCCGTTTTGTTCATTAGCTTACTACAGTTCGGACTCAATGTCACGGTTTTGAATCTAATCTCGCAAAGTGCAATGCAAGATCGACAAATCACCAAAGAGTCCAAATCCGGCAAATCGTTCTGGAAAACTGATTTTTATAAAGAAGTGCCAAACATGGACTGCTTTGCCAGATACAGAGTCGCCACCTAAATGTTTTTGTTTTGGGAAATTTAGGAAACCCTGACTCGTTGCCTTAAGGCCACATGTCCGTCATCACCAAAGTTGCCTCGACTCGGGAACTTGGGTACGAGAGGGGAAGCTCATGCAATGAGCACCCCTGCTCGCCCGATCAAAAGATCGGCCATTACTAAGCATGATATGTTGTTTTTCAAAACACATGTGTTCTTATTCCAGTTATTAACCTAGAATTACTATGTGATGCGCACAGCATACAAGTATAGACTAGATCGCCTAAGTTGGAACAAAACATTTCATGTTTGTTTGTTTGAAAATGATTTGAAGGTGCTACTCGTAAGTAGGCTAAGACGTGGATTTGTTACCCTCGAGTGGGCTTAAGAAAACATGATTTTGCCACTCTCAAGTGGGCTTAAAACACATATTTTGATGAATTGTTCCAATTCAAGCAATCCAACCTTCACCCACAAGCATTCATGCAGTTATATCATTTAAGCAAATAGCCTCATGGCAAGCATGCTGTCATGGCAATCAATAACACACATACAGGGATGCTAAGGCATAAAAGCTTACCTAGTACTCCGAGCCAAAACAAGAAGCTAGTTAGTAATCAATGCATGATCCTAGCTATGTTAAGATGCCTAATGCAACACATGCAAAAATGTGACTAAATAGGTTCAGCTAGTCTAAGATGTCATGTGAAATGCAACTTGATAATCATGTATTCAAATCGGAATTGAAATACAATGCAGTTAGTATGATGCGCCGAGCCCGGTGCATGCAATACGGATGAATGAATGCAAACATGCAAACATAAGGATGCTAATCAAAACATGACCTAGAACTAACCATCGTAAGCGGTTAAGTAAAAGAGAGAAAGACGTGGGGTTGGAAGACATTCACACACTCACGCACACTTATTACAAAATTTGCCCTCTCGACGGAGGGTCCGAATAAATAATACAAACCAACTAATTAACTAACTATCCTAGCTAATTAATTATTACAAAACCCTAACAAATTAAGCAAATTAATCAAGTTACAAAACCAGCCAAGTATGAAACTAAAGTAGGCTGCCACAGCTCTGCCTCGAAGTGATGAATGATGCATGCTCGATCGCCTCGCTCGGAAATCCGTTGCCATGCCTCATGTTGCCTCTGTTTGCACTGTTCTGCACCTCTGAAAATTATGCCAACTTCTGTGATGCTTCTGACCTACCTCATGGACATTCTGAGAGGTCATCGGCCAAGAGGGGTGGCCATCGGCCAGTTGATAATGGTCATCGACCAAATATGAGGCTATCGGCCAAACATTGTTAGCCGATCGGCCATCTCTTCCTACTAACTGCTCCTTTTACTGCAGCAGAGTACAAACAGAGGCATGGCAATACATTTGCAAGAAAATGTTGTGCAACTACACCCCTTATTATGTTTGGAACTCAAAGGAGTGTAGAGCTCGGCACTCGAGCCATCAATCATGCATTTCGATGCATGATGGCCAAAGAGGCCGAGTCGCACAATTCAATGTGAATGAAATGCACAAAAACACAAAAGGGACCTTAACCTCTATCATGTTTGATCAAGAGGCAAGGCATGAACACACAATGCAATGCGGCAAGCATGCAAACTCATGCAATGCAACAAGCATGCAACAACATGCAATGCACCAAGCATGTATCAACAATGCAAGCAACAAGCATGCAAAACAAAATGCAACCTAAGCATGCACACATGAGGCAATGCAACCTAAACATGCAAACAACATGACATGCAACAAGTATGCAACAATGTTATGTAATGCAACTAGCACGCGACAACATGCACTTTACCAAGCATGCAACAACATGCAAAATGGAACAAGCATGCAACAACATGCAAAAGATAGACTTAAACCAAAATGGACAGACCTCAGCCATGCCCAAATCAGTGGCCAAAATGCTATGGAAATGAAGTACAAAAGCATATGAAAGCATGCATACACTTTGGTTCATAAACAAGGCATGAAGAGCACAACTCTCAAACATGAGCAAGGAGTGACAAACATGAGAGTATGATTATAAAGTAAGCTCTGAAATCATGTGAGGAATGATGTCAAACCACCCAAACAAGACAAGCATAGCATGCAAGAAAGCTTAAAACTTGAAACTAGCAAAGGGACTTACACCATGGCCATGCAAAGCAAGCCCCAAAGGGCCGAGGGCAACCAAAACAGTCCCAACGCAGGTCAATACAAGACCAAAAGCATGCTTGAACCTAGCCAACACATGCTAGAACAAAATACGAAAAGCACAAAGCATGCAAGGCCACAAAGGGGTATTACACTACACCTATTACAACCAAACATGGCATGAGTTAACCAATAAAGAACAGAGTTATGGCATGTCAAAATAAACCCAAAAACCCACTGAGATGGCATCCCAAAAGCCTAAGTATGATCGCATGCACAATGGCCCACTCTTAAGGCATAAAACACAAACCTCCCAAATGCATGGAAAAGGTGACAAATGTGAGTGCAAGACTACACTATATGGACTGAAATCACATATGAAATGATGCCAAATCATGAGAAAAGTCTAAGCAATGCATGCTAGTGACTTAGACACCCAAAGCTAACAAGCTAGAATGCACTACGGCTATACAAAGCATGGCATATATGATCAAGACAACACAAATCAGAGCTTAAGCATGGTAAAATAAGACTAAGGCCTCGTTTGGGAATAGGCTAATTTAGTAACTTTTTGGCTATTTGGCTAAAATATGAGCTAAAAAAAACTAGTATGTTTGGGATGACTTTTTGACTTTTTACGAAAAGATGTGCAAAAAGTAAAGAGAAAAGAGAATCTTTGACTTTTTGGTATGGATTGTTGGCTTTTTGGCTAATTTAGTAACTTTTTGAATTTTTGACTAAAAAGTTCGGTTGCCAAACGAGGCCTAAAAGCTTCTTTGAGTTGAGCCAAAACATGCAAGAATGATGATCCAAACACAAGATGCATGTTAAGGCAATAGAGAGGATTACACTACAAGTGCATGGTGCATGCAAGAGGCTATTAATCCAACCTTAGACAGAGGTATACCATGGCAAAATAACACCAAATACTTGCTGAAATGGAGCCAAAACAAGCTTAACAAACATGCTACTATTATGAGCCATTTATACTAGCATACAAAACACAAGGAGAGGGGATGACCCTCTCCTATTTGGGACCTCAAAACTACCTTTCCATCACTGAAAATCCTCTGGATTTCAGTGGTGAGAAGGCCCAAACAAGGTGGTCCCAATAGCTTAAAAGAATGGTTCAAAACAAGGCCAAACAAGGCGTAAGAGGGGGTAGACTACCCCTAACACAAAAGTGACCTTAAACAAACATCACAAGCATGAAAAATCAGAACTTTTTACAGTAGAAAGTTAAGCTTACATCAGCATGCAAGTAGGTCTGAAAGCTTAAGCAAAAATAAGGGATTAAAAGGTTAGTTTTTCACCCTTGAAGAACACCTTCAAGAACACAACTCCAGCACCTTTTCTGAGCTTAAACCACTCCAAAAACTCTAAAACCAACTCCTAAGGACCTCAGCAACCAAAGGATGGTGTTCTAGTAGGTGTTTGTGTGCAATAGTGTGAAGATTTTACACTTTTGAGCACAAACAAGAGCAAATGGAGAGAGAGAGGTAAAATATAGATATATATATATATATATATATCTTGTATATCAAATTCTCAGAACCTCTGGAAAGGGAGAGGGGCCTCCCTTCTTATAGAATTTCAATTCTCAAGCTTGTTGGACAAGCTTGAGTCTTGATGCAATCCCTCCATACACGTGTATGCAAGATGAGAATTGTGCTCACCAGCTGTCATAGCTGGCACAAAAATATCTGCAAAAGCAGGTGGAAAGGTCTCGGCCAAGAAATATGGCTGATTGACCAAAAAGAGTGCCGATCGGCCAACACTTATGGTCGATGGCAAGAAAACATGGCCGATGGCACAAAGCCTTAGCCGATGGGTTGTAGGGATGGCCAACAAGCCATCCTCTTCCCTCAGAAGCAAAAACCACAAGTCCTTGGTCCACAACCAAGCACAAAACAGACAAGGTGAGAGATCCTAAGGCAAGGCGCGCAGTCGAGACCTTCGGGAACTCAAAACGAACACGAGCATGGATGATCATCGAGTGTTCAAACGATGACGTCCAAGTCTTAAGGACGGTCAAAAATGGGGTGTCTACAGCCACCAATAGCTTTGTTTCAGATCCTGGTACATTTTATTGTTACCCGGATGCATAGCAAACACTGATTTATAGGCTTCATCTAAAGCCCTTTTCTTTAGTTTCAGAATATCTGGGATACACATTCGGTTTCGAAATCTCAACACTTCGCCTTCAATGCTGAACTCTACTTTCGTGCTTCTCTCAAATTCATCAATCACTTTCTTGAGGAATTCATCCTCTTTCTGTTTCTGTCTGATCTCATCAATGATTGCCGACTCGACTGAAATAGCGTCTATCAATCCGCCCTGTTCACACAATACCACTTCAATTTCAAAATTCTCGAAATCCTGCACGATCTCTTTCTGTTCAGTCAGCAGAAAAGCCATACTCTCCATTGATTTTCTGCTCAAGGCATCTACAACTGTATTAGCTTTCCCAGGTTGGTACTGAATTTCAAGATCATAATCTTTTATCAATTCAAGCCATCTCCTCTGTCGCATGTTCAACTCCTTCTATGTAAAGAAGTATTTCAGACTTTTGTGATCCGTGTAGACTGCACACTTTGCCCCGTACAAATAATGCCACCAGATTTTCAAAGCAAAAACAACTGCGGCCAGTTCCAAATCATGTGTTGGGTAGTTTTTCTCGTGTGGTCTCAACTGTCGGGAGGCATAAGCAATTACTCACCCATTCTGCATTAACACACAACCCAAACCTTTATAAGATGCATCACTGAAAATCACAAAATTCTCTGTACCTGATGGTAGTGTCAAAACTGGTGCAGTGGTCATTCTCGCTTTCAATTCATGAAAGGCATATTCTCTTTCATCGTTCCATTCAAATGGCTGCCCTTTGCGTGTCAGTTGGGTAAGAGGCACTGCTATTTTTCAAAAGTCTTTCACAAACCTCCTGTAATACCCGGCTAAACCCATGAAGCTGCGGACTTCTGTCACATTAGTCGGTGTAGGCCAATTCACAATTGCCTCTATCTTCTGTGGGTCCACTGAAATTCCTTCCTTGTTGATCACATGCCCTAAAAAGGTAACTTCATCCAACCAAAATTCACATTTCTTTAGTTTGGCAACTAATTTCTTTTCTCTAAGTGTTTGCAGGACAGTTCTCAAATGATGTTCATGTTCAAGTCTGTTCTTGGAGTATATCAAAATGTCATCAATAAAAACCACAACAAATTCGTCAAGGTAGGTTTTAAAAATTTGGTTCATTAAGTCCATAAATGCTGCCGGAGCATTAGTCACTCCAAATGGCATAATAAGAAATTCATAATGGCCATACCTTGTTCGAAACATGGTTTTCTCAACATCTTATGCTTTCACCTTCAACTGATGATACCCAGACCTCAAATCAATTTTGGAAAACACTTGTGATCCCTGCAACTGGTCAAACAGGTCATCAATACGAGGTAGGGGATATTTGTTCTTTATTGTTACCTTGTTCAATTCTCGATAGTCGATACATAAACGCAAGGTTCCATCTTTCTTTTTCACAAACAACACCAGTGCACCCCACGGTGAAGTACTAGGTCGGATAAACCCTTTATCAAGCAGGTCTTGCAACTGTTCTTTCAGTTCTTTCATTTCAGCAGTAGCCATTCTGTAGGGAGTTTTAGAAATAGGCTGGGTGCCTGGCATAGTCTCAATTGTAAACTCTATCTCCCTGTCTACCAATTCCCCTGGTAATTCATTTGGAAACACATCTGGAAATTCTCTAACAATAGGAATACTGTTCAATTCAACATTCATAGATTGTTCAGACAACACATAGCATAAATAACCTTGGCACCCTTTCCTGATCAATTTACATGCCTTCATTGCAGATATTAAATAAGGAGGAGGTACTACCCCGTTACCCACAAGCACAATTTCTTCCAGTCTTGGTGGTCTAAACACAACCCGTTTTGTTACACAATCAATGGTGGCACAATATTTAGTTAACCAATCCATGCCCAGAATTATATCAAAGTGTCTAAAGTTCAAGGGTAACAAATCCATATATAGAATGGCATTCCCAACACGCATGTCACAAAAGCGATATACAGATTCACACAATACAGATTCCCCGGATGGAGCAGATACACATAGCAGATATGGCAATAATTCTAGAGGTCTACTCAGTCTAGATACAAATGCACATGTTACGAAAGAGTGTGTTGATCCGGAGTCAATTAACACAAAAGCATCCTGATTACATACAGAAATAGTACCTAAGACAACTGCATTGGCATTCCGTGTATCACCCGGAACAAGCACGAAAACTCTCCCTTGCCTCACGGCATCTAATGGCTGTAGATCTCATAGTATTTCCTAGTTTTGGGATCGATGCAGTGGAACTAGCAGCTACCCTTCCACTGTTCTGATTACAATCTTGGGTCGTATGCCCTTGCTTACCACATTTAAAACAAGCTCCTGATACACGGTAACAAACCCCACGATGCCTTTTACTACAGATATTGTACATAGGAGATGTATCTCGGGAAGAATTCGAAGTACTTGAGGAGCCCGTGTTTTGACTCTTCGAAAATTTCTTCTTTGAAAAGAAGCCTTGCCTTTTGTTGCCCTTCCAATCAATTGTTGACTTAGCCTGTCTAGCTGTGTTAGCTTCTGATATTATGGCCTGATCTAGCACCCCAATATAGGTTTCCAGCTTCAAGACATTCACCCTTTCTAAAATGTCGCTTCGAAGCCCACCTTCAAAATGCCTTGCTTTCTTATAATCGGTATCAATTAAATGTGGGGCAAACCTGGCCAATTCAGTGAATTTGGCCTCATACTCAGCCACTGTCATACTGTTTTGCTTTAGTTCCATGAATTCTGATACTTTCTTGTCACGGACACACTGAGGGAAGTACTTATCATAGAAGATTTTCAGAAATTTGGTCCAGTCAACATCCTTATGATTTTCACGCATTAACATCCACCATCTTCTTGCCTCATCTTCTAGCACAAAAGTGGCAAAAAGCACTTTCTGTGTCTCCAAACAAGGGAACACTTCAAATAGCTTTTCGATGCCGAGGACCTATGCTTCGGCTTTCAACGGATCTAATCCACCATGGAACTGTGGTGTTTTCATCTTCTTAAACTCTTTGGTGAGAGCTATTATTCGGTCATCATTCTGATTATCTGGCACAGGTGGCACTGGAGGAGGAGGCGGAGGGTGTGGTTGTTGCCACTGTTGTTTCCACTCTTGTTGTTGCCTCAATGTCTCTGCCATTTCCTGAATCAATCTTTCCATTCTATCCATTCTAGCAGTAGAGGACTCCTCTATCTCATCACCTCTTGTTCTCACCATCTGATTAAACTTGCATTATTCCTTATACAAAGATTCATAGGTATGCATATACTAAAGAGCAGACATATTCAAATAATTTGCAATGCAAGCAAATCACAACTTATAACACATTGTGGGAGCCGAATAAATAGAAGAGTCGGAAGACGCGAACCCCAAAAGATAGATACTATTCGGCTTCGTATTACGAAATAAGGACGCCGAATGCGTTAGTGGAGCCGAATAGACGGAGGTCAGTAGCTCCGAATGAACCAAAGGTGAATGGGATAAAAGTAGGGTCAGGCCCCGAGGCCCAAAAAGCAAGTATAAATACAAAAGCCACAAATTTAGAAAGGTATGTAAGAATCACTCCACTTTACTTAGACAAGAAGCTATCTTGAGTGTCTGAACTAACTTGTCCGTCGGAGTGCTAATTTCGGCACCCCCGACCGGAGTGTTTCCATCTTTTCAGGTGACTAGCTGAGGATCGCCAGCGTCTCCCAGGATTTGAAGAGTATTTCCAAACCACTTTTCCACAACTGGCGCCGTCTGTGGGAATACTCAAATACATCCATGGCAGACGTGACTGAAGATCCTTCGATAGCCACCGACAAGACCGCACAGAGAGGTTACCTCATTCCAGCAAGCTCACTTGGCCCAAAAACCATCACAGCAAGATTTGCCTCGGACCTCCTCTCATCTTCAATCCCGACGCCAAAGACAATACAAGCGACCATGGCACAAGCTCGGCAAATAAAATAGAGGTTGGACGACATCATCGCTGAGAACGAGCGCCTTCGTCACGATCTGGCCTCAGAAGTAGCAAAATCCAAACAAATGGTGTGCCAGGCTTCTGAGCGACCCCCGAGGGCAGATGATCGACGATCTCGGGCCCGACAGTAAGAAACTGACGGCCGCTATGCCTCAACAGATCATCCTGAGGAGTTGGCAAAAGACGAACGTCTCCACCAATACGTCCGGAAGCGCGTGGTCGAAACACCTGCCCCTCCGCAGGATGCATTTCAGCTTGACACCGTCCACATGATATACAGCCTACCCGTAGCCCCGGCTGTGCATGCGATCCAATCACATCCAGGTCCCCAACAGCAACTCACGCCAGCAAAGCGGCCCCAAGAAACGCCAAGTATCACCTTTGATGATTCTGATTTGATCGGTGTGACACTCCCTCACATCAATCCGTTGGTTGTTGAGCTGCGTGTAAACCGTTTCACCGTCGAACGCGTTCTTATCCACCAGGGCAGTACCTCGGAGGTTATGTATTATAAAACCTTCACCAAACTCAGATTCGACGAGTCAGACCTGACTCCGGCCCCCTATCCACTATTCGGCTTCAATGCCACTCCAAAGTACCCCTTGGGAAAGATCAGCTTACCCGTTCGAGCAGGCTCTAGAACGGTGGATGTGGAATTCCTGGTCGTGAGGCTGCCTTCACCATACAATCTTATCATGGGCCGATCGTGGTTACATATGTTGCAGGCCGTCCCAAGCACCTATCATCAACTGCTACGTTTCTCAACAGAACACGGCATTGAGCAAATCCGCAGATCCCAGCAATCGGCACAAGCATCTTATCTCCTTGCCGCCAGAACGCCAAAGCAACTGCAAGTGAACTCCATCGAGGTGCCGAATCGGGAAATCCTGGATGACATTGGGCGGTATCCAAATGAGAAGGCCACAGAAGATTTAGACCGAGTTGACATTGATGGGAGCCCAGAAAAGTTCTTCACGATCGGCGCCTCTCTGAATCAGGCCGACAGGCAGGAGCTGATCTCTTTCTTGCTCAGCAACCTTGATGTCTTTGCGTGGACTCTGTACGAAATACCGGGAATAGACCCGTCAGTTTCACAGCACCATCTGAATGTCGATCCGACATGTAAGCCGATCATTCAGAAAGGTCGGTGATTAGCCGCAGAGCACACTGCCGCCGTTGTTGAGGAGGTAGACAAACTGCTTGACGCCGGGGCAATTAGAGAAGTCACTTACCCTACGTGGCTCTCCAATACAGTGGTGGTGAAGAAGAAAAATGGGACTTGGCGAGTTTGCGTCGACTTCACGGATCTGAACAAAGCTTGCCCCAAAGACTGTTTTCCTCTACCTAGAATCGACCAGCTCGTCAATGCGACGACACATCATCAACGCATGAGCTTCCTTGATGCTTATAGAGGCTACCATCAAATCGTCATGCACCCAGATGACCAAGACAAAACTGCCTTCCTCACCCCAAGAGGAACCTATTGCTACAAAGTTATGCCCTTTGGGCTGAAAAATGCAGGGGCAACCTACCAAAGATTGGTCACTGCCATGTTCAAAGAGCAACTCGGCCACACTATGGAAGTATACATCGACGATATGGTGGTCAAGTCCAAAGAAGAACAAAATCATATAGTAGATCTAGAAAAGACATTCAGCATCTTACGCAAATACAGAATGAAACTGAACGCTTCCAAGTGTGCGTTCGGAATCGGCTCTGGCAAATTTCTGGGTTACATCGTCAACCACCGAGGAATTGAAGCCAACCCGAGGCAAGTCACAACAATCTTGGAACTCGCCTCCCCCCGTTCAGTAAAAGAAGTCCAAAAGTTGATGGGGATGGCCGCTGCACTTAACAGGTTCATCAGCCGGTCTACAGATCGCTGCCGACAATTCTTTCAGACACTACGGCAGGACAAAAAAGAACTCCCAAAGGACAAAAAAGAAGCACACAAGCTGCAAAATAAAGCCCTGCAGTACTATTTGGATCCGCAAGGTGGGCTTTACAAAAAGTCCCTCTCTGGCCCATATTTGGAATGCGTGCACCCCGACAAAGTGGAGGAGTTTCTGACAGAGATACATGAGGGCAGTTGCGGTGCCCATTCTAGCAGACGCTCCCTGGCCCATCGAGCTATAACGCAGGGATATTATTGGCCGACAATGAGGGCTGACGCGGAGAGTTATGTAAAAAAATGTGAACAATGCCAAAAGTTCTCCCCATTAACCCATCTGCCTGCCGAAGAGTTGAACTCTATCACCAGCCCCTGTCCGTTTGCTCAGTGGGGACTTGATATCGTAGGACCATTGCCCAGGGCCCCAGGGAACAAGCGATTCTTAATCGTCGCGACAGACTATTTCACAAAATGGGTCGAAGCGGAGGCTCTAACACATATACGAGATGCCGACATTAAATGCTTTGTATGGAGAAACATCATAACACGATTCGGCATTCCGAGAGCTCTAATCTCAGACAATGGCACCCAGTTCGATTGTGGCGTATATCGAGAGTTATGCAGCAAATATGGCATTTGCCCTTACTTCTCGACACCGGCCTACCCCCAAAGCAATGGTCAGGCCGAAGCCTCTAACAAATCCATCTTGGACGGCATCAAAAAGAGGCTGGAAAAAGCTAAAGGCAAATGCGTCGAAGAATTGCCGAGTGTATTGTGGGCTCATCGTACTACGCCGAGGAGATCCACCGGAGAAACACCGTTTGCTCTATGCTTTGGAACCCAGGCAATCTTACCCCTGGAAATCGGCCTCCCAACTCTGAAATCGCAAGTCTTTGACATAGGCCGAATCGACATGATGCTTGCCCTAGATCTGATTCTAATCGAAGAACGAAGAGACCGCGCCCTAGCATCCATGGCACGCTATCAGCAGCAGCTCACCAAGTCATACAATCAGCGAGTTCAGTTGCGCCGATACACGCCAGGAGAGCTTGTCCTAAAGAAGGTACTTCCAGCCGACCGAAAACCGGCCGATGGGAAATTGGGTCCAAACTGGGACGGCCCCTATCAAATTGAATTCATCGCAGGAATAGGGGCATATCGGCCCTCAGACATGACAGGAAGAAGCCTGCCACGACCTTGGAATTCTACGCATTTACGTAAATTCTATCATTGACCCGACTTTTGGGCTTGATACTTGTACGTGATCCACCTTTGTAATATAAAGTTTCTCGTTTTCTCAAGCTCGCCCCCAAGCCTTGATCAATAAGGGCCGATTAAGCCTTCCAAGGCTAAAAACAAAGACTCCGGATTCGGAGCGCCCTTCGTGGATATCACAATTGGCCAAGATAAAGCCTCCGGATTCGGAGCCCCTTTTGGTGCATGACACCTTAAGGCCGATTCAGACTCTGGATTCGGAGCGCCCTTCGTGGATATCACGATTGGCCACATTAAGTCTCCGGATTCGGAGCCCCTTCTGGTGCATGTCACCTTAAGGCCGATTAAGACTCCGGATTCGGAGCGCCCTTCGTGGATATCACGATTGGCCACATTAAGTCTCCGGATTCGGAGCCCCTTTTGGTGCATGTCACCTTAAGGCCGATTAAGACTCCGAATTCGGAGCGCCCTTCGTAGATATCACGATTGGCCACATTAAGTCTCCGGATTCGGAGCCCCTTTTGGTGCATGTCACCTTAAGGCCGATTAAGACTCTGGATTCGGAGCGCCCTTCGTTGATATCACGATTGGCCACATTAAGTCTCTGGGTTCGGAGCCCCTTTTGGTGCATGTCACCTCAAGGCCAAAACAAAGACTCCGGATTCGGAGCGCCCTTCGTGGATATCATGATTGACCAAGATAAAGCCTCCGGATTCGGAGCCCCTTTTGGTGCATGACTCCTTAAGGCCGATTAAGACTCCGGATTCGGAGCGCCCTTCGTGGATATCACGATTGGCCACATTAAGTCTCCGGATTCGGAGCCCCTTCTGGTGCATGTCACCTTAAGGCCGATTAAGACTCCGGATTCGGAGCGCCCTTCGTGGATATCACGATTGGCCACATTAAGTCTCCGGATTCGGAGCCCCTTCTAGTGCATGTCACCTTCAGGCCGATTAAGACTCCGGATTCGGAGCGCCCTTCGTGGATATCACGATTGGCCACATTAAGTCTCCGGATTCGGAGCCCCTTTTGGTGCATGTCACCTTAAGGCCGATTAAGACTCTGGATTCGGAGCGCCCTTCGTGGATATCACGATTGGCCACATTAAGTCTCTGGATTCGGAGCCCCCTTTTGGTGCATGTCACCTTAAGGTCGATTGAGACTCCGGATTCGGAGCGCCCATCGTGGATATCACGATTGGCCTTTCTGAGATTTGTATTCGGATCACTTGATTGGCCGAATAAATATTCACTAAGAATCGTTCTTAATTGAGACCGATCAATACATGTCCAAACATTTACGCCATGCAACACAAAACTTGCCAGAAAATTGAAACAATACGATTAATTAAGCACATAACATTTCAAGACCAAATACAAACGTTGAAAAGAAAAGAAATTCTATTTATTCGGCGCACTGTCTATTCGTTCGGCACCCTCATCGTCGCTCTTCTCAATTTCGAAATCGGGATAAGGAAAGTGGTGGCGATGATACAGGGGCAAGGTCGAATCAATTCCCACAGCTTCGAGAGATCCCTCGGTTTGAAGGGCCTTGATCCTGCCGTGCTTAAATCCACGATTTTCACATCGACAGACCTCCTCGGCAAGGTCCTGTTTGGTCTTCTCTATCCCGACCTTCAGGCCATCCTGAAACCCCTTTTCATAACCTGAGGTTCGCTGGATTCCTCTCTCCGCAACAACCAATTTAGATTGATCGGCCGAAACCGACGCACTCGCTCGAACATTCTTCAGCTCCCGAAGCTCACGTTCAGCCTTTTTCGCACGAATCTCCAAACTGCGATTCCTTTCATCCTTTTTCTCACTCTCACGTCGCGCTTTCCGCAGACGCATACTGACTTCATAAGCAGTATCTAGTCCTTTCATGGCCCCATGAATGCCGTCTCGAAATACTTCGAAATCTCGACATCCGACCATCGATTGTTGGACTTCCGGCGGGAATATCTGTCGAGCGAACTCGACTGCCACATCTGGGTCTTTAATGATAGAGTCCGCCTCCGTCATTGGTCTATTGCTCAAAGAAACCGCAAAACGCAACGGCCGTGACGTCGCTTCAGGCTCGATTCTCGGTTGACTGCCCTTTCGGGGCGATCTGCTTCGATGACTAAGGGGCTGCTGTGTTGCCCGATCCTTGGACGATCTTCTTCCCGAACGCGCAGGCTCGCTACTGCGACTCATTGCGATGTCTGATTCAATCAATCTTCGTCCCCCCCAGTTGCCTCGATGGAAATAAGTAGGGCCTCTGGCGTGCACCCACTCCATTTATCCTTCAATGTTTGCAGCTTTCCCGAGGCAACGTCAGCAATCCCAAACGTCAACAGTCGGATGACAATTGTCCAGCCCGCGAGCTAGGACCATTCGGCTTCCCAGGCTCGCGCCCTGGCAAAGGCAAGGGCAGATTTATTAATCTGATCGGCCGAGTGGTCAAGCTCAAGCGCCGATCAATATGTGCCTTAGCTAGCCCGCGAGCTAGGACCATTCGGATTCCCAAGCTCGCGCCCTGGCGAAGGCAAGGGCAGATTTATTAATCTGATCGGCCGAGTGGTCAAGCGCAAGCACCGATCAATATGTGCCTTAGCTAGCTCGCGAGCTAGGACCATTCGACTTCCCAAGCTCGCGCCCTGGCGAAGGCAAGGGCAGATTTATTAATCTGATCGGCCGAGTGGTCAAGTGTAAGTGCCGGTCAATATGTGCCTTAGCTAGCCCGCGAGCTAGGACCATTCGGCTTCCCAAGCTCGCGTCCTGGCCAAGGCAGGGGCAGATTTATTAATCTGATCGGCCGAGTGGTCAAGCGCAAGCGTCGATCAATATATGCCTTAGCTAGCCCGCGAGCTAGGACCATTCGGCTTCCCAAGCTCGTGCCCTGGCGAAGGCAAGGGTAGATTTATTAATCTGATCGGCCGAGTGGTCAAGCGCAAGCACCGATCAATATGTGCCTTAGCTACCCCACGAGCTAGGACAATTCGGCTTCCCAAGCTCGCGCCCTAGCGAAGGCAAGGGCAGATTTATTAATCTGATCAGCCGAGTGGTCAAGCGCAAGCGCCGGTCAATATGTGCCTTAGCTAGCCCGCGAGCTAGGACCATTCGGCTTCCCAAGCTCGCGCCCTGGCGAAGGCAAGGGCAGATTTATTAATCTGATCGGCCGAGTGGTCAAGCGCAAGCACCGATCAATATGTGCCTTAGCTAGCTCGCGAGCTAGGACCATTCGGCTTCCCAAGCTCACGCCCTAGCGAAGGCAAGGGCAGATTTATTAATCTGATCGGCCGAGTGGTCAAGCGTAAGCGCCGGTCAATATGTGCCTTAGCTAGCCCGCGAGCTAGGACCATTCGGCTTCCCAAGCTCGCGTCCTGGCCAAGGCAAGGGCAGATTTATTAATCTGATCGGCCGAGTGGTCAAGCGCAAGCACCGATCAATATGTGCCTTAGCTAGCCCGCGAGCTAGGACCATTCGGCTTCCCAAGCTCGCGCCCTGGTGAAGGCAAGGGCAGATTTATTAATCTGATCAGCCGAGTGGTCAAGCGCAAGCACCGATCAATATGTGTCTTAGCTAGCCCGCGAGCTAGGACCATTCGGCTTCCCAAGCTCGCGCCCTAGTGAAGGCAAAGGCAGATTTATTAATCTGATCGGCCGAGTGGTCAAGCGCAAGCGCCAGTCAATATGTGCCTTAGCTAGCCCGCGAGCTAGGACCATTCAGCTTCCAAGCTCGCGCCCTGGCGAAGGCAAGGGCAGATTTATTAATCTGATCGGCCGAGTGGTCAAGCGCAAGCGCCGGTCAATATGTGCCTTCGCTAGCCCGCGAGCTAGGACCATTCGGCTTCCCAAGCTCGCGCCCTAGCCAAGGCAGGGACAGATTTATTAATCTGATCGGCCGAGTGGTCAAGCGCAAGCGCCGATCAATATGTGCCTTAGCTAGCCCGCGAGCTAGGACCATTCGGCTTCCCAAGCTCGCGCCCTGGCGAAGGCAAGGGCAGATTTATTAATCTGAACGGCCGAGTGGTCAAGCGCAAGCGCCGGTCAATATGTGCCTTAGCTAGCCCGCGAGCTAGGACCATTCGGCTTCCCAAGCTCGTGCCCTGGCGAAGGCAAGGGCAGATTTATTAATCTGATCGGCCGAGTGATCAAGCGCAAACGCCGGTCAATATGTGCCTTAGCTAGCCCGCGAGCTAGGACCATTTGGCTTCCCAAGCTCGCGCCCTGGCCAAGGCAAGGGCAAATTTATTAATCTGATCGGCCGAATGGTCAAGCGCAAGCGCCGATCAATATGTGCTTCCCAAGCTCACGCCCTGGCGAAGGCAAGGGCAGATTTATTAATCTAATCGGCCGAGTGGTCAAGCGCAAGCGCCGATCAATATGTGCCTTCGCCAGCCCACGAGCTAGGCCCATTCGGCTTCCCAAGCTCGCGACCTGTCTAAGGCAAGGGCAGATTTACTTGATTAATCCGATCTAAACCATAACCGAAAGCAATATCATTGATCAACATTTTCCTTAGCCAGTTGAACGCAACTCATGAAATTGTGTACATATACTCAAGTTACGAAACGAAAAGCTACAAGCCCGATTTTATATATACTCATGAAAAGTTACTCATGAAATTTTTCATATATACTCAAGCTACTAAACAAAAAGATTTACTCATGACTGTAGCAACAGATGAAAAATACCAAATAAAAACTGTAAAAATACATTCGACACCCTAAAACTTTCAGTCGGCCGGCTCAGCCATCGGAATCAGACTCCAATTGCTCAACATCCACTTGCTCATATGGTATTGGCGTAATCAACGAAGCGTTAGCAACAGCAAGGGCTTTGTGCCAGCCATGTTTGAATCCCCGATTTTCAAAATTGGGGACTTGGTCAACGTACTCGGCGAGTCCAGCATTTTTCCCGGCCTCGAATACTTTGGAAGACTCCAAGTCGGCTGCTTCCTTCGCCGCCTTCATTTCAGCCAACTCTTCTTCCAGTTTGGAGATCGCCTTCTGGGCCAATTTGAGCGCATCTTCGCTCGCACCCGCCTTCTTCTCGGCATCCGATCTTAGTTGATCCGCGCTACGAGCCCTCTCCATCTCGGCGTCGGCCCTTGAGGCTTCCTTGTTCGCCCTCAAAGCCTCGACCTCGGCCCTTCTCCTCTGGCCTTCAACTTCCTCGCGTAAATGACCAATCTCTTTGACGACGTCGCGATGGCGACGGCCCACATCGGTTATCCATCCAACGGTCTGCAAGACAAGAATTTAAACCATAACTTCAACAGTATTCGGATTAAGCGAAGCTAAGTTCAAATATACCAAAAGCGCCGATTGGGCGGCTAGTGCTGTCGCTTTCAGATCCGTTTCCACCCGGAAAGCCTCTTTGTCAGACGGCAATGACACGGACGTAGCCAAGCTGAATGCGACTTCTGGATCATTAAGCGCCGAAGCATCAGAAGAAACTGGCATGTTTCTTATCATCAGCTGAATGACAAAAGGAATGACCACGTCCGATCTCTCTAATCGAGGACGTTTCCCGCCACGTTCTCTTGAGCCGGCCTCAAACTCGGCAGGGCGTTTCTCTGCCTCAACTTCTTGGCCGGCCTGCACGACCAAAGCAGATTCGGCATTCCGATCTGTTGCCGTTTCCACGACAACAACGCGCACGGACTCTGATTCGCTAACAGGCAGGGAGAATTGCGATTCGGTGGCGGGTGGTACTTCAGACGGAAGGGCCTCCGCTCTGCGCCGCGCGGCCAGCCTTTCCACATTCGCCTTCCTGGCAAGTTGTGTCAGACTTAACTCGGCCATGTCTTCGGGGTCTGCGGCGAGAATACCCTCCAAGCCGTGAACAACGCCGTCAAGTGAAAGATCCCCTCGGCCCGATGTGGTTGTGGGATCGGCCGAATTCAATACCTCGTCGGACTCGGTTTCGGACTGATCTGATTCTATAACATTAGCTACATCCCCCTCCAAATCAGACCCTCCAAAACCAACCTGCCTCAAATTTTTGAAGTCGGACAAAATAAGGGCGATAAGAGAATCTTCACCCTCAGGAACAGGGATATTTTCCGCTGCCGAGAAGGTCGTGTATGTCGGCTCATAACGAAGCAGAATATGCGCCGACCTCCCTTGTTTCTGAAGACTTCGACGGCCGAAATATTTGAGCGCGACTTCGATATCCGAAAGAACGGCGCCGTCAGTTGAAGACAGAACTTTCTTCAAACTTCTCCCTGCACAAGCCAAGCCGTCACATTTCAAAGAAGAGGCTTTACAACAAAAACAAACAAATAATAAAAGCAAGAAGGCAATCAGCCACCTGGCTCGCCCCTCCGTCTAGGAATAGGGTCGACGTGATCCTCCCCTTCGCCAAATTCCCAGTTACCTTGGACAACGACCATCACATCATCAACTCATTTTCCAGAACTGGAAAGCATAGTAATCAGCTGATGGTCGATATCCTTGGCCCTAAGGAAGAAATGCCCGTGCCGACCAGAAGACTTAGCCAAGGCATAACAATGCCGGATGGCTGGAATGCCAAGGTTAATTCTTAGGCGACGGTTGAGCGCTATAACCCCCATTATGATTCTAAAGAAATTCACATTAGGTTGAGAAGGGATTAAACCCCAGTAGCAAAGCGCAGCCCTAAGAAATGAGTGAAGGGGGAAACGGACTCCACCCTCTGCAATTGACAAAAGAGGAAAGACAATCGTGGTTTCGTCCTCCCTCTCCATATCAAGAGTGCCGTCCGCCACAAGCGACAGACGGACATCATCAGGAATGGAGAAATGGTGTTTAAAGCCAGCGATTCGATCTGACGAGAGGAGGTCTTTTAAATGTTTCGCCATACTCTATAGTTTATGAGAATATGCCAAGGAAGGAATAAAACAAAAAGAGTCTCCAAAACAAGGGAGGAGAGAACTTACAAAGGACGAAGGGGATATCGGAAAACAGAGTTGCAGGGACTATCCAAAAGGCAATCCAGCGATGAGCGTCACGAAATACATACTTGAAAGGACGCCAAAATTTTAAATCGCAATAAATAGACACGTGCGTGAAGGGGGAAGGTCGACACGACAACCGAAAGGGGTGCGCTTAGATATCCGCATGACAATGAGGCCAATCGCCGAATTTTGGCTCTGACTTTTCGAAATTCAAAACCAAGCACTCCAGCCAACTGTCGTCGGCGAAGCGCTTGGGGGGCAATTGTGGGAGCCGAATAAATAGAAGAGTCGGAAGACGCGAACCCCAGAAGATAGATACTATTCAGCTTCGTATTGCGAAATAAGGACGCCGAATGCGTTAGTGGAGCCGAATAGACGGAGGTCAGTAGCTCCGAATGAACCAAAGGTGAATGGGACAAAAGTAGGCTCAGGCCCCGAGGCCCGAAAAGCAAGTATAAATACAAGAGCCACAAATTTAGAAAGGTATGTAAGAATCACTCCACTTTACTTAGACAAGAAGCTATCTTGAGTGTCTGAACTAACTTGTCCGTCGGAGTGCTAATTCCGGCACCCCCGACCGGAGTGTTTCCATATTTTCAGGTGACTAGCTGAGGATCGCCAGCGTCTCCCAGGATCTGAAGAGTATTTTCAAACCACTTCTCCACACACATAATCATTCACATTAAAACATTTAAGCGTATTCTTGATGCTTTCCGATTCATACTTATCACATGAATACATCCTACATCTTTTCTAGACGCTTATTGCTCATTTGGACAAGTGTGTGAGTTATTAACTCGTTCTCGTATACCACTCTGTCACGACCCGAACCCGCCCCTATGGGTTAAGGACATGATCGGCCAGTAATCGAGGGATTACCTATGGCCTCAAACCAAACAAGACATATTTTAACAGAGTTAAGGGGCCAAACGGAAGTAATTTCAAACTTTTGTCCATAGAGCTGTGCTTACATGGCACGTCATAATATTTTACAAACATACATTAATAACTCACTTCAAGGAACGTTAACACATATGCTATACATAATAGGATCATTCAAGTCATGGCCAACCAAACGAAACTATATACAACCGTGATACAAAGTTCTCGCCAACATGACAAAATATAACGAGATAACAAAAGGGTGAGAACAAGTCTCGTGCATGAGATGGTTGGGCTGACTCTTCAAAACCTTGACTGTTTCTCACAAACTTCACTGAGGCTGGGTTTGGACCTCCCTTGGCTCACCTACAGACACATGAATGAGCGTGAGCGAAAGCCCAGTGAATAATATCAAATAAAGAAGATACACGAACAACATTTAGAATGACATGCACCAAACGGCCTTGGGCCCAATTCATATTTCTATCTAGTATATATATATATATATATATAGGTCAAGTAACTGCGGTTCCAAACACATCAGACGGCCTCAGGCCCAATCCATTCATGTTAAACGGCCTTTGGCCATTCATGTCAAACGGCCTTCGGCCCATCCATTCTTTCGTTTATGTCAAACTGGCCTCTAGCCCATTCATTCTTTCATTCATGTCAAACTGGCCTTTGGCCCATTCATTCTTTCATTCATGTCAAACTGGCCTTTGGCCCATTCATACTTTCATTCATGCCAAACTGGCCTTTAGCCCATTCATACTTTCATTCATGCCAAACTGGCCCCTGGCCCATTCATTCTTTTATTCATGTCAAACTGGCCTTTAGCCCATTCATTCTTTCATTCATGTCAAACTGGCCTTTGGCCCATTCATACTTTCATTCATGCCAAACTGGCCTTTGGCCCATTCATTCGAATTAACGAACTTATAAGACTTACATAGAAGTAAGTAATTGGACAAATAACATACTTCAGATATCTTTGTTAAGATATTACTCACAGTGATCGGCTGGATGATTTGCCTTGGAGCTCGACCCTACACATTCCATGAACACAATGGATCACAAACAATTCAATCCGTTCTTAATTCACATATTCCTCTTTAGGCTTCATTCTTATCCTTTTAACTCATTTACAATGCTTAATACATGCCTAAGAGTACTTAGAATTGAAAGAGAACAGAAAATGAAACACAGAAGTCATTTACAAAATTTCAGAAACAGGGGTCCCCGCTCGAGCGTGGACTTGCCCGCTCGAGCGGACCCATTAGGTCTGCAAAAGTACTGGTTGCCTCATTTTTATGCTCAAGCGTGAACTCGGACGCTCGAGCTGAAGGTCATTCTACATGGCTCCCCGCTCGAGCGTGAACTTCGCCGCTCGAGCGGACATCATGTCTGCAAAAAGTTATAGGAGCTCGTATTTCCCGCTCGAGCGGCGTCTTCCCCGCTCGAGCGAACATGCCAAATTCTGGAAAATCCAGAATTGTTCTTGAGCTTCAAACTTGCATTCAAATCAACATATCTTGCATATTATGACTCAAACTTCACATATACATTTACTAACATGATCCAACACCAAATTCATTACATTATGAAGCTTAATTTCATGAATTAATCACATGCATGTCCCAAATTACACCAAACTTATTTCCAACATAACAATTTCATGTATTCAAAACTCATACTCTTATGAATTGTACATGCATGTGAGATATAGCTCTCATTCTCAATTTAAATGATGAAGAGATGATCAAAAGCATGAACTTCAATCAAAGATTCAACATGGATCATGTCTTTCAAGCTCAAACATACAAATTCATGGCAATTTCCTACATGCATCTGTGTATTGACTTCAAATTTATCAAAACCAACTCATTTTCATCATAATCAATTCATTTCATGTTCTTGATCACCAATTAGTCTTGAACTCACAAAATCATAAGCTTAAACTCATGACTTTACTCACCTAGGAGCTTTAATCTTCACAATTTCTAGTTGAATCTTGAGTCCAACCTTCCAATTTCACAAACTTGAGCCAAACACACAATTCTCCTTTTTTCACCCTCTCTAGAGTCGGCCCCTCACTCTCACTAGTGTGTAAAAATCAGATTTTTGAGCTCCAAATAATCAAATGAGGGTGTAATTGGCCTTTTATATAAGGTCCTCTAATCACATTATTTTAATACTAGATAATTGAGCACCATTTCATTAATTTAATCTATTCAATTTGATCCGAATCAATTTTCAATCAAATTTCACCGTAGGCTCTAAAAATTACGCTAATCACAATGGCGTAATCAATTTCGGGTTTTGTGGCCGATAAGGCCTTCAATTTTCAATTTATAACAGTAAGTTGAGCAAATATTCCTACGGCGAACAGATAGAAATTCAAAACCACATATATTCACATAAATGGCACACAAAGTCATATCAAACGCATGATCACAATCATAATTAAGGTTAATTAGCATAATACGGACCAGGGTTATCACAGTCACTGTCTACTACACATTGGGGGCTGACCAGGACCAAAAATGGCCGACCGTGCCCTAATTTCATGCCAAAAATGTTTTTGTGCTCGGAGGTGAGGACAGTGCAGACAATGCCTTTCTAGGCCCTATTTGTTCCTTCTGCTATTTTCTGTCATGTTAAACTCAAGAGAAGAACAAATTCGAGTCCAAAACCACCAATAATCACAAGCTGATGGCTTGATAATCCCAAGCACGTTTGGACAAAATTGAATAAATGCAATGAAAAATCACCACGCCTCCCTCCTATCATGAAGGCTCAAAGTAGGAAGTAGACACGCTATAAGTCTTATCAATGTATCATGGATTGATAAGTGACAATTCTCGAAGCGATGGACTTGGCATAACGTTCGGCCAAATCTGACCATCTAAACATTTTCTTTGTGTCAGTTTCATTCATTTTAAACCAGCTTTATTAATCCATTCCATTCTTTAATTAATTTGTCCAAAGTGATGTTTAAGTCCAACAAATGAGAAGAAATGTCAAACGAGAAGTGATTCATAGCATAAAAGAAAGAATACACCTTGACGATGAACCTCTATAGAGATTAAGCCATTGAGCATAGGTCTCTTTCTCTTGCCTTGAATAATAATCGATCGTTTGGAATAACTCTCAAACTAAAGAAAAGAAGAAATGAGGGAAAGCGCAGAAATGATCACGTGAACTTGATTGTTAGGATGGGACTCTTGATATGAAAACTAAGTAAAGCAAAGCCATCAACTCAAATGACTCGGTGTCTAAGGCCAAAACAACCGAAGCCACGAGGACTTACAACACAACAAGCTAGCTATTCAAAGCATAAACTAACTAAATAAATTAGGACAGCCCTAAACAACCTCTAATATGTGAAAAATAGTGGCTAAGAGTGCACAAAAAGAGAGGAAGAATGAAGAGGTGCAAAGCTAGTAAAAAAAAGCAAGGAAAGGTGGCTAACCCCTCCACTTGTTGAGACTTCTAAACCATCTTTTTCAGCCCTTTTAAACTCTTAAAATCAGTTTGAAATCCAAAGAAAAGAGAGCAAGAACAAGAGGTATGAGCTATGGATTAAGGCACAAGAAAGGGTGTTAGCCCTCTCTACCTTTGGTAGCTATCCAACCCCAAGTTTCAACACTTGAAATGAATCCAAAACAAAACAAAAACACTAGGAATAGATAGAAAGAGATACAAATGAAAGCAAGGAGAAAGGTGGTAAACTTTTATCTCTTGAAGAGAACAAGTTCTTATTGTAAACCAAACTCAATCCAAACGCCTTCTCAAGTGTGAATTGTGATTCACAAGTCTCAACCAAGGCTCTAAGGCTTTGCTCTAAGGTTGTATATGGTGTATAGATATGGTGTAAGAGTAACAAAATATCTCAAAGCTAGCTTGCACAAGAAAAATGAGCTCACAACAGTGATTTAGCTTCATTGAAATTTTTCTAACCTTCAATACAGTGGTTTAGGCTTGTATTTATAAAATTTGAGCAAAATCAGTCGAAAATATCTTCAAAAAACAACAGCTGGCTAATTCCTGCCTAGAACACTATTTCTCGTCAAAGAGACCCGACCGGCCCCAAATGGCCATGCTGGCTCCCAATGGGGCACGGTCGGCTCCCAATGTGCTCCCCTGTTCCTTTGTTTTAGGCTCAGTGCAGGTCAGTACAAGGTTCAAAAATGAAATTTTGGGGTACAAACAGTGTAAATATGAAAGGTCTAGGCTCATTTCGAAGCTTGAACTTAGATCCTTCGTTGAGATTTCGAACCACACTCAATGCAACTTTCATCATCGAGTGCGCAGGACAAAGCATCCAAGTCTTGCAGACCGTCAAAAATGGGGTGTCTACAATCGTCTATTGTGATGCCTCTATAGAGGGGTTAGAATGTGTTTTGATGTAATAGGGTAAGGTGGTGGCTTATGGTTCACACCTATTGAAAACTCACGAGAAGAACTACCCAACACATGATTTAGAACTTCTCGCCATTGTTTCTGCTTTGAAACTGTGGACACATTATTTGTAGGATGAAAAATTCAAAGTCTTCTCTGATCATTAGTGCCTTAAGTATCTATTCTCCCATAAAGATTTGAATCTACGTCAACGGAGATGGATGGAGTTTTTGGAAGATTACAACTTTGAAATACACTACCAACCTGGCAATGCTAATGTTGTAGTGGATGCTCTAAGTAGGTATTCTGTAAGTACTATGGCAAGTTTAGTGATGAGGGAATGGAAGATGATAAGAGATGCTAATGAATTTGACTTGCAGCTTCGTGAATCCTCGGGACAAGCTATCCTGCTCACCACCATTGCGCAACCCACTCTTATTGCACGAATATTAGAAGCACAGTTAGGTGATCCAGAAGTGGATGTGATTAGAGAAAGAATCTCCTAAGGAAAAGAGGAGCAGGGCCTGAATATTTATATGAACTCTAGTATTCATTACTATGACTAGTTGTTTGTGTTAAGGAATGAAAGTTTGCGGGACTTCCATCACCCACGCCTTGTCATGCATCCGGGAGGCACCAAAATGGATTATGACCTCAGTCTACAATTTCTAGTAAAGAGGTATGAAAAAGGACATGGCTTTGTTTGTGTCCAAATGTCTAACCTGTCAACAAGTCAAAGCCGACCACCAAAGACCTGCAACTGCTCTAACATCTTCCAGTTGCTTAATGGAAATGGGAACATGTTAACATGGATTTTGTTACAGGCCTTCTTAGAACACAAAGAAACAATGACGCCATATAGGTGATCATCGACAGGCTCACCAAATTAGCCCACTTCCTTGCCATGAGTATGGGGGTTTCTATAGAGTTTCTAACTAAACTTTATATTTAGGAGATTGTTCACGTCCATGGGGTTCAGTGAGTATAGTGTCTGATATAGACCGTCATTTTACAGCCAGGCTATGTCAGAGTCATTAGAGTGCCTTGGGTAGTCAATTGAATTTCGGTACAATTTACCACCCATAAACCGACGGGCAATCTGAATGTACTATTCAAATTTTGAAAGACATGTTGAGGGCATGTGTATTAGATTTTAAGGGGTCTTGGGAGAAGCACCTACCCTTAGTTGAATTTGCTTATAACAATAGCTATCAGGCTAGTATCGAGATGGCACCTTTATATGGGCGTCCATATATATCACCCTGTGCTAGACTGAAGTAGGAGGCTCACCATTGTTAGGTCTAGAACTAGTTTGTGAGACTACAGAGAAAATAGCCCTCATTTGGAAAAGGTTAGTTATAGCTCAAAGCTGACAGAAGAGCTATGCAGATAGACAAAGACGACCCTTATCCTTTGAAGTAGGTGACCATGTCTTTTTGAAGATATCTCCTACAAAAGGGTTGATGAGGTTTGGCCGGAGTGAAAAACTGTCACCTAGATTCATTGGTCCCTTTGATATCATTGAATGGATTGGATAAGTTGCATATCGCCTTACATTGCAGCGTCAACTCTCCCAGATCTATGATGTGTTTCACGTGTCTAAGCTTTGTAAATACGAACCCAATCCCTCTCGTGTGATAGATTTGACAGAGATTGAAATAGATAAAGGTGTGTATTATGAAGAAAGACAAATCCAAATTTTAGATACTAGAGAGTAAGTTTTGAGGGATAAAACAATTCCCTTGGTTAAAGTGTTATGGCACCATCACGGTGTGAAGGAACTACATATGGGAGCATGAAGCTAAGGTCTGTAAGAAATACATGGACTTGTTTTCAAATATGTGATGTAATTACTCCTTTCCTTTCCCTTGTATATGATGAATTGAAAATGGACTATGATTTTTCCAAGCCTCCCTAGTCCTTGTTTTTTATTTTAAGTTGACATATCATTTGATTGGGAGTTTCTAAAGATTGATAAATATGTTTTATTGTCATAATTTCTTATAGGATTGGGGTGAATGCCATTTCAGGGACGAAATACCCTAAGGGGGAGAGATTGTGACATTTTGTTCTAGGTGCCCTCTCGAACGAAGGAAGTTGTGCTTGAGCGAAGAATGTTGGCTCCCAGTTGTTTCACTGTAACTCTGAAAAACTTCTAAGACTTGTCATTTTATGTTCAAGCGAAGGATCTATCGATCAAGCGAGCCTTCCAAGTTTGTGTCTTATGCTTGAGCGTAGATAGTTACACTCGAGCGGTCTACAGGATACCAGCAATTTAAAAAGGACATTCTAGATCATTTCCTTATCTTTTTCTCTTCTACCTTCCCTTCTCTCTCCTCATTTCTGAAAACCCTATTCTTTCACTCTGAAATACTTTCCATTAGACTTAGATTTGACCTAGATCACTTATCAAATGTTGAAGAAGACTTGAAGACAGTACTTTTCTACCGATTAAAATTTGGATTTGCGAAGGATTCTCCTAGGAGCTTTGCTATTTTTCTTGATCATCGAGGTAGGGTTACCTTTAACCTTGTATTTCTTTGTTTTGAGGAAGTAATTGTTGTATTGTTGTGGCTCAAGATAAGATATTGATGTTTGAGTTGAAATAAACCCCTAATCTACCCAAAATAGACTTTTCCATCTCTTTTAATTGAAATCTCCCAAATTCTTTTATTAAGTATGCCTATTATGGTAATGGGAATACTTGTAAGTAAAGAAGTGGAGAAAGCCCCAAATGTAATAAAACCCTAATTTTAAATTTGGGTAGAGAATGGTAGTTTAATTGAAGGTTTTCTTTAAAGTATTAGACTATTATGAATAATGAGGAAATGAGATGTATGAATATTATTGTGGAGATGGAATTGTGATTTGGGTTGTGGTTCCCTTGCACGTTATGTAATGTTGCCTACTTGATAATGTTGAGTGTTTGATTATTGAATAGAAATTCGATGAATTGTTCCTTGAGCATGAGTCCGTCTAAGAGTCGGTTTTGATGTTGTGTGAGTTGTGTTGGTACCCGCGCGCGAGGGAAGTTAAAGGTGCCTAATTGCCCTATTTAGGCTTATAACTGGACAAATGTGGGAAAATATTTTTGGGTGTCCACTGGTCCTGCCGTATTGTAGTCGCCAAAAGTGAAAAAATGGATGATTTTGGATATCTACGTCCGCCATATAATAGTCAGCAAATGTGGGGAAGGTTTTTTAAACAAAAGAAACTTGTGTTTTGACTTGGACTCTTACATGGGACTCATGGGTTAATTTCTTTTGATGTGATGAATGATGTGGGATGTAAATGTGATTATTCAATTGTTATGGTGTTTACATGATTAACAACAATTACATGTGTACATAAAATCCTTATTGTGTTTTGTCTCAATGATGTCACATGCTTATTCGAATAATTAAATAATTGGTTAAATGTATTCCTATTGGGCATATAACTCAACCCTATTTTATTTTTCAAAAATTGATGATACAGCACATCCTTGATGAGTTGGAGAAGACAAGAGTAGTTCAACTTGGGAAAGACTGGGTAGAGAATATTTTGTTGTTAATGTAGAAAGCATTGTGCTTAGACTTTTGAATTGGTTTTGGTTATTTTGTATGCCCTTGAGGCTTATTATTTTTGTACAGCCATCTAGTTTATTGAACTGGAAAGTGAACTCAAGATGTTTTGGGAATGTAAATGTTGAATTGCAATCTCTTAAACCCTAGTTCAATGAGAAAGATGACCTTTGAGGTACATTATGGTATTTGTCTTGGTATGTTTCTGTATGTTTTAGCAAGGCGTTAGAAAAGGTACCTTCTCATCTTGGTCTTTTGAAATAGATTGTAGATCGTGTCAAGAGCTTCCTTTTGATCCGAGTGGTTCGTGATTTCGTTGGCGTGGAGTTTTTCCGAGTCCTTCTCTTCCACCTTCTAAGCTTGAGGTAGGGATTCTCCATACTTCCTTATGCATTTTAACTTAGTTATTTGTTTTTATAAAATAACATTGTCAAAAAGTGGATTTTTGAACAAATCTTGGGTTTTGGTTCGAAATCAAAAAGATGGGGTTTCAAATGGTTTCTTGGGAATGGTTGTGGGTAGATACTTATTAATGAGATATGATGAAATGATGGTTTTTTAACTTGGAAAATTGTTTATAAAGGAAAGAGGGTTTTTGCCCTAGAAATCTCAAATGTTGATTTTGTATTGATAAATGGAATTCATATTGAAATGGTGACATTGAGTTGTTATGAATAAGGATGGTAGAGTTAGATATGTATTATCACTCACATCTTGGAATTTGGAAAGTTAATTTTCTTTGAAACTATCTATTTGTTTAGAGATATTTGTTTTGGACTATCAATGGAGGATAGCTATGATTATTATAGAAATTGCATGAGAATTAGGAGAATTAAAAACTAATTTTTCATCCATTTGCATTGAGTATTGTTGCATATTTATTTCATTGAAAATGTAACTTGTCTTGAGAAAATGGGTGAATTTGGGAAGGAGTTGTTGTTACATCAAATAGGTTGGCCTGTGTGTCCATGGTGAAAGTCCTAAAAACCGTACGTATACATGAGTGTCAATCCCGAAGATGAAATATCTATAAAATGGCAATAGTAGCACTTGTATAGCCTACGTTTACATGTGTGCCAGTTTATGGTTTTCCACGGACGAAACTTCCATGAAATGTGATACTTGTCCAGAGATTCCCGGAGTTATGATTCACTACCCCGTTTTCTAATGTAAAGGAAATGCTCTTGAATTGTTGCATGAATTGCATGGTTTCAGAATGGGATATAAAACGTTTTGTCATGAGCATTGAATATGCATTTCACCCTTATATCTTTTTTAAGATTCATACACTATGTTGAATTATTTCTACTAGGTTTTAGCTCACCCTATGTGAGAAAACCATTTTCAGATACTGACGGTATGCCTCCGCCATGGAAATAACTTAGGAGGACTTGGAAGCAAGGACTTAATTTTGTTTATTTTGTTGTACTTATTTGCACAAGCCTAGGGCATTAACTGTATTGATTTGAATCCATTTTGTTGTAACCAAGCACTATCTTGGAAAACTGTAAGCCCATAGGGCATTTCTTATTTGCTTGATGTTCATTCTATTATGTAACATATGCTATAGATTCAAGGGTGGGCTTGTGAATGTATATCCGTATATGTTACTCTTTTGTAAACTTAATTGGAGGCTAATGGAAGATAATTACTCATATATATGTTGTTATTCAATGAATATGATGGATGGTTTATTGTCTTTTATTTTGGGGCGTTACAGACTTTATAATTTTTTATGAAAAAACGTATAAAAAAATAAAGAATGAAGTTGACTTTTTGTATTAACTTTTTTTAATTTTTTGATTAAAATCTCATTTTTCCAAACAAGGCCTAAGAGACTTGAACTCAATGATTTCTTGTTGCTCAAATTACTCGAGGGTAAACCCTTGGTAGAAGTGGGCATAGACTTGGTTCGAGGCTAATTTTGTCATGTCAAATATTATTTTAGGATAATTCTATTTACACACAACTAATCCTCTCAATATATATCATTATTTAGTACACATATATAATAATTTTTAGGGTTTGAAAATATATTAGTTCACACCTAACTTTCCATTACTAGCCCTAATGTAACATATCACCTTTCTGTTTGAATACACACCACAACCTCATCCAAATATCTCCATCTTCAAAACACTAGAGACCTCTATCTTCAGAATACCATAGATCTCCATCGTTTTGAAGATCTTCATCCCTGACGGAGGGTTTTGTTCAGCCAATGCATTCTCGTTGTTTCAGATCTCCATCGTTGCCGTCGTCTCGCCGTTATTTCGCCGGTGTACTGTCAGTATTGAAGATTTGTCATTCTCACCCTTGATTCGCACCTTTGATTCTCACCTTGATATGTTTTTCCTATCTTCTTTTGATTTGGTTGTCGATTCAACTTCCATAACAATTTTGATTTTGAGTTTGGCTCAACTCTGATTGTTTGAATATAATATCATCGTAAAAAAATAAAATAAAATAAATAAATAAATAAATAAACAAATTGAATATGTTCAAAATATTTATGTTGAACAAAATAAATACATTCATACTTTATATGTTGAACAACTTCAACTCGTTCAGATTTATTATGTTGTACATATATTAAATTTTATATGTTTTTTTTCTTTCCTTTTTTGGTAAATGTTGCATACATTTATTTTTGGATAAAAAAAAATCCAAAAACAAATTAAATTATTGAATTGAATTAAAATTGAGAAATGAAATTTTTAAGGAATTAAAATATTCAAATTTTTATGTCTAAACATTTATAATTTGGTCAACCTTAATAATTTGAATAAAAATAATAGAACATTGTGTGAAAGTTCAACTCTCGTTATCTGAACACGTGACGTACAAAGTCATATTCTCAACGATTATGTGAACAAGATAAACAAAAATTCAAAAAGCTAAGTATTAAATTGACCATTTTATTGTTGCATTGTTCGAAATCAATAATCTCAATGTCATTCGTGGTGTGCAAATTTTCAAAATCAATTGATTTCAATATTCTTAAAATCCTAAAACCAATTGATTTCAATATTCTTAAATCCTATATCTTCAAAACCAATTTGTTTTGGATGTTTATATGTCCATAGGTGATGATCGTGTGTAAAGAGTGTTTTGTGTTTTTATATATGAATAATTAAATGGGTATTGAGAGGGTAATTTATATGAAAATTGGGCCGAGCTGGATAAATTGGGCCGAGCTAAAATGATGGGCCAGTTTGGGCCGAACTGCGAAGGGCTGAGTAAAAAGGCCGTCTAAGTTACTCCGGTCTGAAGAAATAGCCTTGGTGTTAGGCCGGTCACAAACCGTGGTAACGAGTTCGGTCACACAAGGCTTGTTTTCTACTTCGGTTGAGGGAGGTGTTGTTCGGTCTTCAGTAATGAATGCGGTCGTAGCGTATGGGAACCGAGGTGTACTAAGTCCTTAAGAGAACTTGGCTCCGAAGTTAGTTCGGCTCAACTCTCTTATGGTTAGCTCGGTCTTAGCATGGGAAAGCCGAGGTAACAGAATGGAAAGTAAGGGCCGAACTAACATTTACTTCGGTCACATTGGAGTTTGGCCGAAATGAAACCATCTCACTTGGTTCAAGCAGTGAGGGGGGTGTTGAGAGAAGCATTATCTCTCAGAAGTATGAATCCTAGGAGGACTCTACGTGGACGAATAAGAGCCCTACTAGGATTGTGCCACACGAAACCTATAAAAGCTCACCAACATCACCTTTGGAGAGGTAATGCAACTTTGCTCCCTGAATTCATAGAGCTTTTGTCTATTTGTCAAACTTACTGACTTAGGCATCGGAGAGGTTTCCTGCACACACCCGCCGGCTAGCTCACGTGTGTATTTTCAGGTAGTTTGAACGACGTCGTACGGAGGAGCGCAGACTTGGTCAACAGGATTATACGAGAAGGTGTATTTCTTTCCTGTACAATTGGCGCCGTCTGTGGGAATACAGACAAGAACAACCTCTTGATCAAGCTTTTCCTCCCAAAAATCAATGGCGAACAACGAAGAATTACCACAGTCCGCCGTTGACGGACTAACTCCAGAAGGGGGTGCAAGGCGCGAAGGCCTACCCTTGGTCACTCCCATGACGAACCTGGAACCACAAAGACAAAATTCCAGGAGGGATGCAAGGGGACGAAGGCGAAACAACAGCCCCCATCACTCTCGTTCGCAAAGCCCAGAAAGACAAAGGCGCAGGGTTGATCCCCAAGCTTTGGAGGATCGCGTCAGGGAACAAGACGAACTGATCCGTCGGATGGCAGCGGACATGGAATCTCTGAAGCACCAGGTGAAGGGAAAAGAAGTGGCGACAGGAGAGGGGCGCACAAACAAGACGCCCCCTCGCCACTCGGAAAGTCGTAGTCGAAATACTACACCCTTTCAAGCGGAAAGCAAAAGCCTCAGGACAGGCGATACCCAATCCGGATCCAGGTCCTCCAGAACTCGTCACTCCAGGTCTGAGAGGACGAGATCTGAGAGGTCAAACACTAAGGGAAGCACATATTGGCCCTCGCATACGCACCAGACAAGGTTTAGGCAGACAGAGTTGCCCAGGTCATCTGACCTACGAACCGTGCTAGAAGAAAAGGCACGATGGAGGGAGGACGCCAGGGCACGTGATCCACATAGAGTTTCTGCCTTATAGCGGTTGGCTCCTCGGACGCATGGAAGCGTCGAGGTTGGAATGCCAATACCGCGCCCGGCCTACGAACCAACGGACAAGGCATTGGCGAGGCTGCAGACCTCACCATTCGTCCCAGCAATAGAGAACGCCCCCCTACCGTCAGGCTTCCTCCAGCCCAAATTCACGACATATGAGGGGAAGACGGACCCCTACTCACACTTGAGCCACTTTCGCCAGGTCATGGCTGTATACCGGCGGAATGAGGCCTTGATGTGCATCCTATTCCCTTCAAGCCTTGGCGACCTAGGCCTGACTTGGTTTGAGAAACTTCCAGAAGGCAGCATAGCCTCCTGGGCGCAATTGGCGGAGGCATTCGTGACAAGGTTCCGAACAAACACTAAAACTCCGGTGGAGATCGACCAGCTACTCTCCATCGACATGGGCGACAAGGAGACCCTAAGATCATACAACAGTCGCTACTGGGAGACATTCAACCAGATTGGGGACTGCCCAACCAATCTCTCCATTGCGCAATACAAAAGAGGCCTCCCAGTAGGGAACAGACTGAGGGACTCTATCACCATGACACTGCCCCTCACCATGGAAGCCCTGATGGAGAGAGTGCATCAGCATATCAGGGTGGAAGAGGATGGCGCACGTGCCAAAGCAAAATCTGGCGCGACCGCAGTACCAGAAAAGAAGGCCTCAGCAAAGGTCAACGCGGTAGACCGTCCGAACAGAAACGGACGTGGCAAAAGAGACAATGGAGAAGACCAGGACAAGAGATGGCTGAGAGTCCGCACCGCCATAACCACGGTCTTCAAGAAACCGATCTACCGCATACTTAGCGAGATTCGAGACGAGCCTTTCGTCAAGTGGCCAGCCAAGCTAGGCGAGGCACAGAAGGACTACGACGACAGATCACGGTGCACCTTCCACAAAGAAAAGGGGCACCGAACTGAGAATTACACACCCTTGAGACAGCACTTGGAGGAGTTGGTGGCGGCAGGCCACCTGGATAAATACATCGAAGGAGGGGCACAGCCAGCCCCCCAGGACCAGAATATGCCCAATGGAATGCCGATCGACGCCCCACCTCAAGGCGTTATCAATGTGATACATGGAGTCTTTGAACCTGAGCGTGTATGTGAGCTCAGAGGATCAATCAAGAAGGCTGAGCACTTAAGAGAGGTGTTAAGTGCCCAACCAGCTATCAAGAAGGGGAAGACAGAGGCCACCAATGTCATGTCTTTTTCGGATAAAGACTTGGCGAGGATATATTGCCCTCACAATGATGCCCTGGTCGTCACTCTCCGAGTCAAAGATTTTGACGTCAAGCGGATTCTGATTGATCAGGGTAGTTCATGTGAAATCATGTACTATGAAACCTTCAAACAACTAAAGTTGCAAGATAAAGACTTGGCACCTGCCGTATCTCCCCTAATTGGATTCAACTCCATGCCAGAATGGCCCGTTGGCAAAATAATCCTCCCAGTCAGAGCAGGGAGTGTGACAAAACAAGTGGAGTTCTGGGTGTTGAAGGTCCCCTCCACTTATAACATTATCTTGGACAGGACATGGCTGCATGCCATGCGCTCGGTGGCGTCCTCCTACCACCAAGTGATGCGGTTCCCAAACGACGCTGGAGTAATTGAGGAGGTTTATGGAGATCAGATCATGTCGAAGCAGTGCTTTGTCACAGTAAACGGCAGCCGCGCTGCCAAAGGATACGTTCATTCGGTGGAAGAACCTGAGAGTAATGAACTATTCGCAGATGTTGGCAAAGCGGCTAGTCAGAAAGCAGTGGAGGACTTGGTGGAGGTCAGAATAGATGAAAAGAACCCGAATAAGTTCTTTTTGCTTGGTTCGTCGTTGTCCAGCACTGAGAGATTGGAGGTCTTGGAATTTTTGACCTTCAACATCGAAGTGTTCGCCTGGACCCCATACGACATGCCAGGCATTGATCTCAACTTCATCTGTCACCAACTCAATGTCCACCCTTCTACCAGACCAATCATTCAGTGCACCCGCAGATCGGCACTCCACCACGCCGAAATAGTGGCAGAAGAAGTAGGAAACCTGCTGGAGGCAGGGGCAATCAGAGAAGTGCACTACCCAAGATGGATCTCCAACACCATCGTAGTGCCAAAGAAGAATGGCAAGTGGCGTGTTTGCGTCGACTACAAAACGGTCAACAAGGCGTGCCCAAAAGATAGCTTTCCTCTACCAAGGATAGATCAACTGGTAGACTTAACGGCAGGGCACAACCGACTTAGTTTTCTGGACGCATACAGAGGCTACCACCAAATTGCCATGCACAAACCAGACCAGGAGGTCACATCCTTCACCACGCCAAGAGGACTATACTGCTACAAGGTCATGCCCATTGGCCTAAAGAACGCAGGGGCAACATTCCAACGGATGGTCACAAAGATGTTCGAACCATTGTTAGGCAAGACAATGGAGGCATACATCGACGATATGGTGGTCAAGAGCAAAGATGAGAATGACCATCTCAAAGACCTAGGTGAGATGTTTGAGATCCTGAAGAACCATAAGTTGCGCCTTAACGCGTCGAAGTGTGCGTTCGGAGTAGGATCTGGCAAATTCCTAGGCTTCTTAGTGACCAACCGAGGTATAGAAGCAGACCCTTCTCAGATCAAGGCTATTCAGGAGTTGGAAAGACCAAACTCAATAAAAGAAGTGCAGCATCTCACCGGCATGGCCGCTGCACTCAATCGATTCATAAGTCGGTCGTCAGACAGACTACGACCATTCTTCCACGCTCTGAAAGCTAAGTTTGAATGGGACGACGAGTGCGACCAAGCTCTGGAAAGCCTGAAGGAATACATGTCTTCTCCACCATTACTTGTAACCCCAATTCCTGGAGAAGAACTGTTCTTGTACCTGACAGTCTCACAGCACGCAATTAGCGCAGTGTTGGTTCGTGCAGAAGGAATCCAACATCTGCCCATCTATTATGTCAGCAAGACATTGCTGGGAGCCGAAACAAGGTACTTGCCACTGGAGAAACTGGCATTGGCCTTGATGATGGCCTCAAGAAAGTTGTCGCACTACTTTCACGCCCACACCATAGTTGTTCTCACAGCCTTCCCATTAAAGGCTTTATTTGAAAGAGCAAACTTCTCTGGGCGAATTCTGAAGTGGGCAGTAGAGTTGGGACAATACGACATCAAGTTCCAACCTAGGACCGCAATAAAAGCACAAGCATTGGCAGATTTTGTTGCAGAATTCACACCAGGAAGTCATCACATCTGCCCAGTCGACCTAACTGAAACGACCGAACTAGGGATGGAAGTTGACGTCGGAATAACGCAACCCCTAGCAATGGTTATACAGTCAGGTCCCAAGGCAGACCAGAGTAAGGAAAGGAAGGAAGAAGTAAACCACGCTACACCAAGTCAGGACTCGCCAACAAATAAAGACTTGGTGCAAACAGAAAGCAAGGGGCAGACAACGAGAATGGACTCTGAAGAAGACACCTGCAGTATGGAAGATCCCAAGGCATCATCTGATCCCTCCACCTGCTGGAAGTTGTTCGTTGGAGAGATGTGGAAGCTCTTCGTGGATGGAGCATCCAACCGGCATGGAGCAGGACTAGGCATAGTCCTCATCTCTCCAGACGGCCTAGTAGTGGAGCAGGCAATCAACCTTGGCTTCCCAGCATCAAACAACGAAGCAGAGTATGAAGCGCTTCTAGCAGGTCTCAAGTCAGCATTCTTCATGAAGGCCACCGAGCTAATGGTTTACAGCGACTCACAGTTGGTGGTAAACCAAATATCTGGCGACTACGAGGCAAAGGATGATAGAATGGCCAAGTACCAAGAATTGGTCAGAACAGAGATAAAGAAGTTTGAAGTGGTGAGGATAGAACAGATTGGCAGAGAGAAAAACAGTAGAGCAGACGAACTAGCAGGCTTCACCTCAATGGCAGACACCTCCATTCCTCACCCACTACTAATCAACTATCTGCCTAGACCAAGCATTGAAGACCCAGAAGCAGAAGAGGTATGTTGTGCAAAATTAGGCCCTTCTTGGATGGATCCCATCATACTGTTCCTAAAAGACGGCACCTTACCAGAAGAAAAGAAAGAAGCCAACAGAATAAGAGCAAAGTCGCAGCGATTTTGGCTCTCTCCATCCTTGGCATTATACAAAAAGTCGTTCTCAGGACCTTACTTAAAGTGTGTTCACCCCAGCAAAGTGGAAGCATTCCTATTCGAAATACATGAGGGTGTATGCGGCAGCCATCAAGGAGGAAGATCATTGGCATATAGAGCGATTTTACAAGGATATTGGTGGCCATACATGCAAGCGGATTCAGAGAAGTATGTTAAAAAGTGCGAAAAAGTGTCAAAAATTCGCACACCAAATACACCAACCTGCCAGAGAACTTCTACCTCTAACCAGTCCATGGCCTTTCACAATGTGGGGATTGGACATAGTAGGCCCACTTCCAACAGCTCCAGGCAACAGGAAGTTCTTTCTTGCCGCAACCGACTACTTTACAAAGTGGGTAGAAGCAGAAGCCTTGGCGTCAATCAAGGAAAAAGATGTGAAGAAATTTGTCTGGCAGAATATCATCACTCGATTTGGCATACCAAAGGCACTGATCTCAGACAACGGCACTCAGTTCGATGGCAGAATTTTCAGAGGCTTTTGTGAAGAGTACAAGATAGAGTTCTACAATTCCACACCGGCATATCCCCAAGGAAATGGACAGGCAAAGGCGTCAAACAAGGTAGTCTTGGACGGATTGAAGAAAAGGTTAGAAAAAGCCAAAGGCAAGTGGGCAGAAGAGCTCCCCCATGTTTTATGGGCTCACCGCACCACGCCTCGACGATCAACGGGAGAAACGCCATTCTCCTTAGCTTATGGCATGGAAGCAGTCATCCCATTAGAAGTTGGCCTCCCCACAATTCGCAGCGAAAACTTTGATCCAGACTTAAATGGCGAAGCCATAGCATTGGAGCTTGATCTTGCAGAGGAAAGAAGAGACAGAGCATTGGTTCACATCGCCTCCTACCAACAAGAGTTGTCCAGAAAGTATAACAAAACAGTGCATCCAAGGCAATTCAAGATCGGAGATTGGGTACTGTGCAAAGTGATGGGAAACACCTTAGTTCCAGGGGATGGCAAGCTGGGGTCTAATTGGGAAGGACCCTACAAAGTGGTCGGATTAGCAGGCAAATGGGCATACCACTTGGAGGATGAGAACGGCAAGGCAATTCCCAGGCCATGGAACACATCAAATCTCAAGTTGTTTTATTTTTAGCTTTTTCCCTTTTAAGTATGTGTAATTTTTTACTTTCTCAATAAAACAAATCGATTCTTTTCCAGTATAATTGTTTTCAGCAGACAGTAGCTTTAGTAAGATAGTAGCATTGTAAACATAGTTGGCCAGAATAACCAACTATGATCCTTCCTAAGCCCAGGATCAGGATCCAGGCTGCAGGACGTTTGGTCGGTATAACCAAACACTTTATTCTAAGTTGGCTGGAAAAACCAACTTAGAGGTTGGCTGGATTAAATCAACTCTTCGTACTCTTTAGCCGAAGTATGGGTATGGCTGAAGAGTGGTTGGCTGGATTAAACCAACTCTTCGTACTCTTCAGCCGAAGTATGGGTATGGCTGAAGAGTGGTTGGCTGGATTAAACCAACTCTTTGTGCTCTTCAGCCGAAGTAGTTATATCGGCTGAAGAACAGTTGGCTGGATTAAACCAACTCTTCGTACTCTTCAGCCGAAGTAAGTGTATGGCTGAAGAGTGGTTGGCTGGATTAAACCAACTCTTTGTACTCTTCAGCCGAAGTAAGTGTATGGCTAAAGAGTGGTTGGCCGGATTAAACCAACACTGGATACTCTTCAGCCGAAGTAGCTATATCGGCTGAAGAGTGGTTGGCTAGTAAGTTAGATAGCCAAAACCGAAATCACAGTTGAGCAAATGAATTCATTACAAACGCAAACATACAGAACAAAACCGGAATAAGAGTTGAAGAAGACTTTTTCATTAAACTGAAAAATAAGTACAATTAAGCGGCCGCAGCCCGGTTACAAGTTCAAATACAAAAGTAAAAAAAGAAAAAAAAAAAGAAAATCAGCGGAATAGTTCATCAATTTCGGCATCAAATTGAACGTCAGCATCTGGTCGAAGTCCGGTTTGAGGTGGCAGCTCAGTTTCAGTTTGGACCACGGTGTTAATCGGCACCACAGTATCAATCGGTAGCTCATCAGCCAAGTCCTCAACTGCTGACTCTAACTGAGCTGTTTGATCGATGGGTTGCTCATTGACGGCCGGAGTGACAGTTTGCTCATCTCCATCTCCATTATCATCTTCATCATCATCCTCATCCTCGTCGGACCCTTCCAGAAATCGCCTTTGAAGATCAGCAGCGTATTGAGACAGTGAAACCGGAATAGAGTATGGTGGAGCATCGTAGGCATCGATGTCTGGCGAACAACCGAGCTGCTCCACCGCACTCCTCCAGCCGCACTTAAAAAAGAGATCCTTAGCTGCATCGCACTGGAGGGTGTATGCGTCTTCGGCTTCCTTAAAACCTCATTTTTCAGCCTCCTTCATTCTGGCCTTCAGTTGGTTTATCTCGGCGTCTTTTTTCTTCTCAATTTGGCCAAAATACGCAGGTATTTGTCTTTCGCCTCGTTGGCAACCTTCTGCTTTTCGGCTTCAACCGAATTAACCACTTCGGTCAGTCGACCGTTCTCAGCACGTATCTCGGCCAGCTGCCTTTTTACTTCCTCCAGCTCGGCCATTTTAGCTTCGGCCTCTGCCATGGCCTCCCTGGTATTTCTCCTTAGCTCCATCACCTTCCTGTGAGTAACGTGGTTTTTCTGAATGGCCTGCAAAGGAGTAGTGACTTTAACGTTAGCCGAAATGAAAGTTGGCGAGAATTACATAGAAAGAAGAAAGCTATGTACCAGAATCATGGACTTGGTTGAAGACCGTATGGACTTCAGTTCGGTGTTAAGTTGCTTGTAGTGGTGCTCCATATCTTTTGGAAGGCACACACTTTTGGCAAGATTGAAGGCCATCAGGTGGTCCTTCTCGGTGACAACCGAATCAGAAGCAGAGATATATCGGTTGTTGAAGGACAGTTCGGGAACCCATTTGGAGGAGGAGGCAGTTCGGTCTGGTTGCTCCGGTTGGAGGCTTTGCTGAGGGCTTGGAGGGCTTGGCGGTAGAACGTTCTCATCCACAAGCCGTTGCTCGGTTTGGCTAGTCCGGGCACATTTACTTGGGCAAGAGGAAGATGGCTGTTGGGATGGGAGGGCCACCACGGCCTCAGTGGTCTGGCCGGCTTGTGGTACTTCGGCAGGGTTTGTTGCGGTCAGTAGTGCCTTCAGTCGGTTCCTTTTAGCCATTTCTTGTTCGGCTGTGAGAGGTATTAAGTTGATTTCGGGCAAGGAGGGGTCCGGTTGCGGTGCTTCCTCAAGAAGGAAGTCAGTCACCCTCGCTTTTCGGCGACCACTATATCGGTAGGTCGGCTCGAAATTTAGAAGTTTTGCCCAACTCCTCTCCTTAACCCGTAGTGCGGCGCGAAGAATACCTAGGTTGGGGTAGCCGTAATTCGATAGGAGATGGGCTTTATCTGCAAAAAAAGACAACAGTTAGTCCGGTGCAAAAGTAGAAACCGGAGTAAAAGATAAGAATGCATGGAAAACCGAAGTAAGTATACCAGGGATTCCTTTGTTCCAGTTTATGCTTCCACCTGGGATCTGGGCCTGGTGGTCCTCAAAGTTCCCAGACACCTAGAAGAAATCATCGTCGTTTAAGTCTTTGTCCGGTGTGTGTTTTATTATTTTCTCTCGGCCACAGCGTATTCTTAAATAATAACACCAGCCTTCATCTTTGGATCCCAAGGAGTATTGATGGAATATTTCGGCTAAACCGAGGTTAAGGCCGACTTGGCGGTATAGCGCATCTATGCCCATTATTATGCGGTATGTGTTGGTTGATAGCTGGGTTGGGCATAGTCTGGTTTGTCTAAGGAATTCGCATATTAGAGGTTGGACTGGAAATCTAAGTCCGGTTTCTATTATTGATTGAATGGTAAAGGGGACAAAGCCTGCGTTGCCCCATGGGTCAACGTCTTGTTCGGCTAGGGTAAGGTTTACATCGGCAAGAATGTTGTAGTCTTTTCTGAATTCGGCCAGACCTCCTGGGGTTTCTACTAGGAACCTATATTTCCCCATTTATTGTATAAGTTATAAATAAGTTACTTCGGTTGAAGAAGTTGTGCTCAGAAGCTCGGTCGAGTCTTCAAAGAGAATGGCTTGGGCAACCTAAAGTCTGCAAAGTGGAAGAACAAAGGGGTTAAGCACAGATCATTGACCGTGCTACAAAAACAAAGCAAGAAAAGGAAGCCTAATTTCGGCTAAATAGGGTGCTACAGGATCTACCTCGGTTTCAACAAATTGCTTGTTATCTCGGCTCGGCAGTATGATTGGTTATCTCGGTTCCACCTATGCTTCTTGTTACTCCGGTTGGGCTTCAAGGGGCAGCTTTCTAAGTCCGGTTTAGAAACTGAGAAAGCTGGCTTGCCCCAAAAGCTTAGCCCGGTTAATGGCCTAGATTTCTAGTCCGGTGCGTTCTTATTTCGGCTAGTGTGAATCATATGATGACCTTTTGAAGCTACTGTGATGTGTACGAGTTCTAGTTCGGTTCCAATCTACCTAAATCTTTATATAAGCAAAAACAGTTTCCTAGTTCGGTTGAATGTGTTTTATGAATCAAATGAGTGTCCTACTAGCTATTACTTGATATTCAAGAGGTTCTTACGAAGTTCTTTCCAGAAACAAAGCTAAGCATGAGAAGTGTTTTGCAAAAACACCAAACAAACTACAATGGAATAAACGAAAGCAGAAAAAAGGAAAACAAGAATGAATTCATGGTACTAACCTGGTAGAGAGGGAGAAGAATGAGGTTGAAGCAAACGAAAGCAAAACACCAACTTCAGAGATGTAAGGACGAAGAACAGCAAAGCACAGCCCAAGAGAGAGAAATGAACAGTTTAGTGAATGATTCACAGAGAGAGGGTTTGTTTGTTTTGTGAAAGAGAAGGGGCAAAAGGCGGGAACTATTCAAATTCGCGAAGTACGAAGAACGGCGCGACAGCTGGGATTGGCCAATCGAAGGCTGCCACGTGTCACTGGAAAGGGAAGCATTTCAGTTGCTGCAGTTGAAGAGACGTTTTGACCAGACATACTTAGCTCGGCTTAAGTTTAGCTCGGCTGGATAAGCTAAATGGTTTTTAGCTCAGCTGGAGAGGCTAAAGGGTTTTCAGCACGGCCGGAATAACTATAAGATTGTAGCTCGGCTGGAAAGGCTTGCAAAACTCTAGCTCAGTCGTTAAGCATGTAATCCCTATCATGCTTTGCAGATGGAATTAAGGGGCAATTGAGAGGGTAATTTATATGAAAATTGGGCCGAGTTGGATAAATTGGGCCGAGCTAAAATGATGGGCCAGTTTGGGCCGAACTGCGAAGGGCTGAGTAAAAAGGCCGTCTAAGTTACTCCAGTCTGAAGAAATAGCCTTGGTGTTAGGCCGGTCACAAACCGTGGTAACGAGTTCGGTCACACAAGGCTTGTTTTCTACTTCGGTTGAGGGAGGTGTTGTTCGGTCTTCAGTAATGAATACGGTCGTAGCGTATGGGAACCGAGGTGTACTAAGTCCTTAAGAGAACTTGGCTCCGAAGTTAGTTCGGCTCAACTCTCTTATGGTTAGCTCGGTCTTAGCATGGGAAAGCCGAGGTAACAGAATGGAAAATAAGGGCCGAACTAACGTTTACTTCGGTCACATTGGAGTTTGGCCGAAGTGAAACCATCTCACTTGGTTCAAGTAGTGAGGGGGGTGTTGAGAGAAGCATTATCTCTCAGAAGTATGAATCCTAGGAGGACTCTACATGGACGAATAAGAGCCCTACTAGGATTGTGCCACACGAAACCTATAAAAGCTCACCAACATCACCTTCGGAGAGGTAATGCAACTTTGCTCCCTGAATTCGTAGAGCTTTTGTCTATTTGTCAAACTTACTGACTTAGGCATCGGAGAGGTTTCCGGCACACACCCGCCGGCTAGCTCACGTGTGTATTTTCAGGTAGTTTGAACGACGTCGTACGGAGGAGCGCAGACTTGGTCAACAGGATTATACGAGAAAGTGTATTTCTTTCCCGTACAGGTATAATACACCCTCGTATTGTCCTTAATGGTCTTTTCATTTGAGAATATTATTGGAACATAAATTTAATCATTTAATAATATATACTGAGAAAACTAGAATTTTCCATTATTTTATCATGTCAAGCTTGATCACTTAACTTGATATATGAGCAAATAAATTTTTTATTTTAATTTTTTGGGTCAAGGCTATTTAATGATTTTGGCTTAATTAACAAATGGACGCTTGGACAAAAAAAATCCAATTTTAAATTTTCTTGTCCAGAGATCTGGCGCTGCTCTATACTGTTCATAAGGACAAACTATCATAAAATGATCAAAATACCCATAACTATTTATTTGGATCATGACGTCTATTTGTTTCAATCCCATCTCTCAAACCAGTTGTGTCTCTCTCATTCTCTCTCCCTATGTCCTTTTACGAAACCCTAGTGTTGTCTATCTCATTCTCCACCTCTCTTCCGGCGTCCTCTCTGGCCTATACCTCAACAGCTCCGTCGCCTACATTACCACCACCAACAGCCCTCATCACCGCGCAGCTGCTGTTGTGTTGTGGCCACTAGATCTGACATATCAGATTCACCGCCCTTCATTGCCGTAGAGTCATTGATGAGGCAAGAGCGAGATTTGACGGTGGAGTCGGAGAAGAGCTCGGTTCCGACAATGACAAAGGACTCAATGGCACTCTTGATTCAGGTAGTAGAGAGGACAAGAGAACAATGAGTAGTACTGAAAGAACAATCATTAACAAACTCTGGAATCTCGCCATTGCCAAAAGCTTTTTTGCTTTCCTCGATCTACAAACAAATGGATTAGTGATATGATTCAAATAAAACAACGCTATCAAAACTTAGATTCAAAGCTTCAATACAGATGAAGAAGAAGAAACTAAAACGTTAGCAGAGAAAGCAACATTCAGATATTTTATTTTTCTTTTTCTTTTTCTTTTTTTAACTTTATCTGTTAGATCTGTTGAATATGTATTAGATCTGGTGTATAGGTGTGTTGATGATGGCAATGATGGTGATGATGATGATGATGATGAATAGATAGGATTTGGTAATGATGTTGTTGTTGATGAACAGATATGATTTGTTGTTGAAAGTAATTTTGAACAGATTAGTGAGAGAGAGAGATATATATAGATAGAGAGAACAAATATTTGAATAGATAGAAATTTTTGAACATACAGGATTTGATAGGCTTGATATTTCAAAATATAAAAAATTACAAAAAAAAAAAAAATTGAACAGATAAAATTTTAACATATAAGAATAAAGAGAAACCCACAGAATTTAAATAGACAGGGAGAGAAATCCACAGAATTTGAACAGATAGGGAAAACATTTGAGAGTAAACTACCAATAGGTTCTAATAGTTGGACTCAATTCCCATCAATTCCCATTCAAAATAAGTCGTAGTGAAATCGTCGTTAAAAATAATTTTTTGTGACGATTTTTTATATATATTGCTAAAAATTGACAATTAGTGACTTTTTTTATCATGATTTTTATAAATTGTAGCTAAAACTTACAATTACTGACTTTTTTGTGACAAAATTTTCAAGCAATTGCTGAAAATTAACAATTAGTGACTATTTTTAATAGTTTTTGATGAAAAATGACATTAATTACCATAAGACTTATTGGACAATAAGACTACATATTAGGACTTACAAGCAAGTCTCCCAAATTTGAACAAATAAGGACAAAAATTTAATAGATAAATATAAATTTGAACAGATAGTCAAAAAAATTGAATAAAAAGAAAATAATTTGAACAGATAGTCAAAAAAAAAAAAGTCAACAGATAAAAAGGGATAAAATTGAAGACAAAATGTCATTTAAAACAAATAAAAAGACTTTTCACTAAACTATTTTATAAAAGGTAAACCTTTCATCAACAAAAATATATCCACTAGACCTAATATCTTATACCCTTCTTAACTTGGATTTATTACCAATTTTCTCTTAACAAATCTAATTTATTGTGTTACTAAAAAATATAAAAATATTAATATGTTATAAATGGTTAGGTTAGATTGAATGAAAATTCTTTATTTCAAGGCTAATTAAAAAATATATATATTGTTAATAACACTCTAACTTCACCTTTAGACTGTCCATTTATTTGAACCTTTCCTAATAAAATAGCTCCCCACTTCAAAATATCATACCGTGGCTTGTGTTTGGCTGATTATTCTGTTGTTGCCTTTGTCCATATATATATACGTACATATTTGTAATGTTATCAATTTTCCCAAATTTTATCTCCCTCTACTAATTTCTTACACCAAACAGTTAAACAATGGCTTTATCTCGACCTCGATACACATACAATGTGTCCTTGAGCTTTAAAGGCGAAGACTATAACTTTGTCAGTCATCTCTACATTGCACTGGCTTACAAGGGGATTCATACCTTCAAAGACGATGAAAAGCTCAAGAGAGGAAAATCGATTTCGCCAGAGCTTCGGAGAGCAATTCGATAATCGAGGTTTTCAATTGTGGTTTTAATGAAGAATTAAGCTTCTTTGAGATGGTGTTTGGATGAACTTGTGGAGGCAGCTGAATGTAGCAAGACAATGGTTTGTCCAATTTTCTATCGTGTGGATCCATCGAAAGTGCGAAGGCAAAGAGGGAGTTTTGGGGAGAGATTTGATGAATTGGTTTCCAAGCAGGGAGTTATGGGGATGGAGAATGTTCAAAGGTGGAGGATGCTTTGGAGCAAGTCTCTAATTTATCAGAATGGCCTTATCCCAGTGATACCATCATTCGGTAACTTGCACTTTTTCTTCTTTTTTTTTTCAATAAAATTATCTTCTTCTCCCATTGAATATACTTTCTATTAAGAAATATTTCAATTGCAATGAGTAAAATTAATCACATTTGACCAAACTATTGATTTTTCCTTCTTACAGCTCTTTTGAGTTTTGATGAATAAATTTACAACTATTCTCCAAAATTTACAAGTCTAAATCAATGTTCATCCAAGAAGTTGTCGGGATACTTTTTAGAAAATTAAATCATACATATTCAAGCATTGGAGAAGATCAAGTTGGGATGGATTCTCGTATGAAGAAAGTGATTAAATTGCTAGGTTTAGGGATGGATGATGATCGTGTTGTAGGGATGGGTGGAATAGGTAAGACAACTATTTCCGGAGCTGTTTATGACTGTATCTCTGGCCTATTTGAAGGTTGCAGTTTTATTGAGAATGTTAGAGAAGTTCAGAAAAAATGTGGATTAAAAACTTTGCAAGAACAACTAATTTATGAAATCTTAATGAAAAAAGATTTGAAAGTAGGAAGTGATGGTCGTACAATACATATGATAAAGAACATGGTATGTCGTAAAAGAAGTTCTTATCGTGCTTGATGATGTGAATGAATCAACTAAACTCGAAAAATTGGTATGAGAGCACGATTGGTTCGGTTTTGGAAGTAGAATCATTATAACCACTCAAAATCAACATTTGTTAACTAGATATGGCATAACACATATTTATAAGGATGAGGAATTAAGAGAAGATGAAGCTACAGAACTCTTCGAATTGAAAGCCTTCTAAAAACACCAGCAAATAAGAGGCTATGGAGAGCTTGTATGTCGTGCAGTAAAGTACACTAAAGGAGTTCCTTTAGCTCTCAAAGTTTTATGTTCTTTTCTTTGTGGTCAAAACAAAGATGAATGGGAAAGTTCATTAAAAAGACTAAAAGAAAGCCCTATGAAGGAAGTTCAAGAAGTACTTAGAATAAGTAACGATGCATTGGAATGGAAAAAGTAGGAAATATTCTTAGATATTGTATGCTTTTTCAAAGGGGTGGACAAAAATGATGTAACCAAAATACTAGGAAGTTGTGGCTTCCACCCAATTATTGGAATCAATGTTCTGGTTAAAAAGTCTCTTATAACTATCTCTGGAATAAGCTATTGATGCATGATTTGATACAAGAACTAGGGTGCTATATTATTTTCCATCAATCACCTAAAGAGCCTGGAAAGCGCACTAGGTTATGGTGAGATGAAGATATAAAACATGTAGACAAGTGCCCTAGGCCCCTCTTTGGAGAGGGGTTTCATAGTCCCATGGGACTATTAATCCCATGGCAAATTTTCAAAACAAACATGATATTGTGAGTCCCTCCTCACTGTTAGTCCAATCCCACCTTTCATCTATGAAAACAAACAGAGCCTTGTAGACAAGTGCTCCACTGGCGCATGGCTAAAGACAACAAAGTGCTACTTCGGTTATTTTATAATGAAAAAAAATCTTGCACCAATCACAAATAGTTGTCTCTCTTTTTTTATTTCTTTTTTCTTTTTTGAATTGTTTTGGAGACATAAGAAATTAGTAGTACTTTTTAAAAAATAATTATAGATTCATAATAAATTTACAAATTTTAATAATTAAAGTCATAAAATTTTTCATGATGAATATGTAATTATTACGAAAAAAAATGCCACTAATTTGCAATTTTCTCAATATTTTTTTTTATACTCATGTAATATTATGTGATATTTTTAATAAATGAGAAATTAAAACATATTAATTTAGCCATCTTTTCTTTTTTAATTACCTAATAAAGTTGAGTTAGTATGCCTCACTCATAGAAACTTTTGACCACGTGATTGATTTGCCACATTACATATCACGTGGTATTTCAAAACTACAGAATAATTATGCATTGTTACCTCCTAGACACTATATGAATATGTAGATCTCACTATTTAGGCCAATCACAATAAACATTTGATATAACTTATTTGCTTAAAAATAAATAAATAAATAACTAAAGGTGTTTGGTTACAATTTTAGATTAGGACTTATTTGATTTTTTCAACTCATTTGACTAGATTAATAATGTTTGTGTTTTTTTTTTTAGTTACAATTTGAAACTTTTTCAGTTTATTTAAAACCAATAAATAACATACCGACAAAAAAACTCATCTTTTGGCCGTAATGATAACTTTTAAACATATTTTGAATATTTGCACAACAAAAAAAAGCATGTGACCAACTTATTTAATAAAACATATTCATTTTTTTTTTTTACAAATTATCAAAAGTTATAACAAACATATTTGTAACTTATTTATTTTTTAAAGTTAATAATAAAAAAAAGTTACAATAAAAAAATTATACCAAACATATCATCAAAAAGTTACATTATTTTGATGTTAGAATTTTTAATATTTTAAATTACAATAATATCTCTACGTAGAGATTTCCTTCCTTCATGGAGACTTTATCCTTCTTACATAGAAGTTTAATTTTTTTCCCTACGTGAAGACTCTTATCCTCCTTGTGTGAAGTTTTTTTTTTTTTTATCTCTTTTGAGATCTATTTTGTACTCCGATATACTTTATTTAATGACTTATTAGTGGATTTATAATGTATCAAGTATTATGATTTGCAATTAAAAAAAAGAGATAGTTTATATATTTTGAATACTCATGATATATGCCCCCCCCCCCCCAAAAAAAAAGTGCCGAGAAAGGGAAGATAACGTCCACTTTTTCGGAGACAGACGATAAAATGAAAATGTTAGGATTATCGGATTGAACTAAATTTTTTCATAGATAATATACATTGAAGGCCCTACAAAATGAACAGTTCGTATTATCGAAATGAGACTTATGGTGGGGGCCCAAGACCTCTCAAGTTCTTTCATATTATGATGTGAATATGAAAAAAGCCAAACACAAATTTAAAATAAGAGATTTAGGAGAGTGAATGATAGATATGGATAAATGTGATTTTTTTTTTTTATACAAATTATAATTTAAGATTTTGGATGTTTACTCTAACTAAAATTCTTGGAGCCGCTAGCCACTAATTCTGTTGTGATCAATCTCTATTGTACAGAGAAATTTAGGTGGAAGGAATTGTTTTAGCATTGTTTTACCTGGGAGAGAGATTCCAAAGTGGTTCAGCCATCAAAGTAAGGGGTGTTGGATATCTTTTCAGTTGCCTCCACATTGGTTTAACAATAGCTTCTTGGGATATGCTTTCGTTGCTGTTGGAATCAGTAATAAATACAAGCCTTTGCTTATTACTATGAGGTTTAAGAGCCTTGGTACTCAGAGGGTAACCACAAAATGCTCTAAACGTTAAATCACAAGTCTTCCAACTGTGGATTTTGGAAATTTGCCGATTAGGTATATCTCATGCAGTGAATTTCTGAGAAACATGGAAGATGATATGGAGCAATTAAAAGAGGGTGGAATTGAATTTTGAGCTTGTCTATTTGGAGTATGTCAGAATTGTTTATCAGGAGAATATCAACTGGCTTTGAAAGCAGCTGAAAGATATTGCTTTGGCGAAGACGTATGGAAAGGGAAGAATTTTGTTGAGGTTGAAAAGATCGGTGTCCATTTAGTATACAAGGAAGCTAAACAACAAGCAATGACTATATACAACTCTGAAGATAACAACATAGGTGTGTTCCATGGAGACTTGAACAGATCAGTAGGAGTACAAGTTGCTAGTAGTGCTACTACATCAAAGAGAAGACGCGACGGCCTTAATGACAATGACTACGATGCAGTAGCAAAATCCAGCGAAAGTCTTGGAATTGATGTTCAAGAGGACCTCCTCAACCTCAACAGCAAAAGGCTTAGGTAAGTATCTCTTATAACTCAGTTACAGTTTACTCCAAATAAAAATGTCATCAACTCACACTTCCACTGCAAATTAGAAAATAAAGTTAGAATAGACATAACCCATTTCGAATGAGTCAAAATTGGTCTAAATTCAAATGTACTGTCTAATTCATTTACACGAAAGTAGTAAACTATACTTGTGGTTTTCTAAAATATGTGCACTCCGTATCACCTTTTTTCATCAATTTTAGTTTTGTCTCTTTGGTCCATAAGCATATATGACGAAGGTGAAGCATGGTCTTATAGTCTTTAGTAGTGAAATTAATCGTAGACAACCCATTTTGACCGCCCGCAAGACTCAGACGCTTGGTTCAATGCACTCAATGATGAAAGTTGAATTATGCATTCGCAGCGATTCAGAATTAATCAGGCTTTCGATATAACCTCACAACTTCAACATTTACCTTGTTTGAACCCATGAGTTTCATTTTTGGACCTTTCTTACCCTGAGTTGAGTTTGAACCAAAAAAATAGGGGAGGCCATCAAGGCCCGGCCATGTATCAGTGATGGCTGGCTATGGCTATGAATGGTCGGTTGGCCTTCGATGGCGATAAACACTGTTCTGGGTGAGAGGCCATGCAACTGTCCATTTTTTAAGATATTTATCACCTTTTGAGCTCGAATTCTATAAAACCAAAGCTCTGGGATTGTTATGAGGGTTGAACAAAATTCTAGAAGTGAGATATACACCTTGAGAGCTCTTGACTCCTTCTTCTTCCATTGCAAGTCATCTTTGAGCTAACCCAGCTTGCTTATACCACCTATATACACCATGTACAACCTTGTCTTACCACCCTAAAGCCTTGGTTGATCTTGGAGAAGTGTAATTCAAGCTTGAGAGTGCATTGAAACTAAGTTTGGAACATGAACAAGTTTACTTCTTGGAAGGTATAAGCTTGTTTTCTCTTCTGTTGCCTTCATTTCTATCATTTACTTCATACTTCTCGTTGTTTTAGATTGTTTTGAGCTTGTTTGAAGTGTTTGGAGTTGGGTTTGACGAGTTACCAAAAGGGTAGAGAGAACTTGCTCTTTCTATACCTTTATTCATAACTCAAACCTTCTCTTTTTCACTCATTTTCTTTGATATTTACACTGATTTTTAGAGGTTTCAAAAGGCTAAAAACCATGTTGCTCATTGATATCCGAGATCATCACGCAATCATATTGCTCATTGATGGTTTTGGAATCAATCCTAACCTTCTCTTGATTCTTTCCCATGACAAAGAAGGAAGGAAGGACAAACAGAGCTTGAAAATGCTCTATCTGCACTGTTTTCACCTAAGAGCACAAAAACAAAGTTGTGCACCAAATCAATGCACGGCCGGGCCTCTGTAGGCCCGACCGGGCATCAGTAATACACGGCTGGCCCTTGGTGTGTGGCCAGCAGTCCAATTTTACAGAAACGGAGGCAGTGGCTGAAGGTGAAACAAAGGCGGCCTGGGCTGACAGAGTAGCTTTCAGGTGATGCGCATGCAACCTTCATCCATCTTCCATGGCATCCTTATCAAATGCGTTTACTTATTTAATTGTTTCATCAGCATAATAAGTTGTGTTGTAATATTTAATTAGTCTAATTAGTTGTAGCTAATTATTCGGTGTTGTAATATTTAATTAGCTTAGCCTAGTTAAATTCTTAATTAGCTTAGACAGTTAGTTAATTCTTCATTTCAAGTGTTGTAATAATTAGTTAATTAGTTTATCTATTTATTCAAATTTTGTATTAATTAGCTTAACTTAGCTTAGTTAGTTAATTAGCTTAATTCATTTGGACTCTCCTTCGTGAGAGCATGTTGTAATAATGTGTATGTCTTCCAACCCCACGTCTTTTACTTAACTGCTTTTGATGGTTAGTTTTGGGACACGTTTCAATTAGCATACCTTATGCTTTATGCTTGCATACATTCATCTTGTCTTGCATGCACCAAGGCTCGGCACATCATTCAAACTGCATTGTCATTTCAATACTTCTCTGAATACGTGTTTAACCGCATGCTATTTAATTTAATCATAAGCCATATTAGTAGCCGAGTCTATCTTAATTGTGTATTGCATGTGTTGCATTAGACATCTTACATAGTTAGGATCATGCATATTTCTCTAACTCATATCTTCTTGGCTTGGAGTACTAGGTGATTTTTTAGTGCTTTAGCATACTTACATATGTGTGAATGTTGCCATGACTAGCATGCTCGCCATGAGGCTAAATGCTTATCTGTTAAACTGTTTGAATGCCTTTGGATGAAGCTTGTTGCTTGAATTGAAATGATTCAATAAATGTACATTTTAAGCCTACAATGTCTAGTGGAAAATTCACAGCTTGAAGCCCACTTTGTTGAGTGGCAAATTCGCAAACTTTAAGCCCACTTGAGGTGGCAAATTCAAACCTCTTTTCGCAAAACAAACATGAATTTGAATTGTTCCAACTTGAGCAAACTAGTCTATACTTGCTTGTGCGCATCACAAAGTAAAGCTAGCTTAATAACCAGAACAAGAGCACATAATGTTGATAAAAATCATATCATGATTAGTAGTGGCCGATCTTTGATCGGGCGAGCGGGGGTGTTCAATTCATGACATTTCCCTCTCGTACCTAAGCCGAGACAACTTTGGTGATGACGGACACATGGCCTTTGGCACGAGTCATGGGTTTCCTAAATTTTCCCAAAATTAAAATATTTAAGTGGCCACTTTGTATTTGGCCAAGCAGTTCAATTTTGGAATTTTTGATCCAAAAATCTATTTTCCAAAAGATTTGCCAGATTTGGACTATTTGGTGTTTATTAGTTTCACATTACACTTGGACTACCGCTGCACTGTTTGATCCTCCTTTCACTTCTCGGTGTTAGGTGTGAGAGGTATATTAGGTAGTCTTGCTGAGGTACCCTTTTTGACCAATCGTCCTAGTTGTATATCAAAAGCCATAGAGACTATTCCAAACTAGGACAGGTTCCTCACCCGAATTCAGGATTGTATGAAACCGCATTGCTTAAGTAGTGAACCCTAGTTCCTGACGAAACTAGGACAGGATAACTCTACCCCATCATAGGGGTGTTTTGGCTCTCACTTAACTGTTATGTGCTTTTGGAGTGAAACTCTACAAGAATGTATGTATCAGTTGCAAGTTTGAGAATCGGATTTGGGGGGCAGAGATTAGCATTGAGTATAGTTCTACAGCTTTTGATTACAACTCTATCTTGTTCATATCTGAGCTGAGGTGCTGTGCAATTTTTGATTTTCGCTTTCTTTTTGCAAGGTAGTTAATCACAATTGCTTCGGATAGTCCAGTTACCCCCCAAGCACTCTAGACCCGTGTGAGAAGACTTTACAGATCCAGGGATCTTGTTAGGGGATAGCCAGTGTTTGCTTCACTCCCACCGATTACAAGACGGAGGAGAGTTAGGCATAATTCACCAGTCCAACAGTCACCTTTTACTTCACTCGCGCCCAGTCAGGCTTAGTCTTCTACTTCCACTCTAGTAAGAGATTATTCACCAGTTCTGATGGCTCAATATCCCCTGGTTAGCATGGAAGACTTGCTCCGCCATCTCCAGCAAACCATTGAAACCATACAATTAGATGCTACCCGCCAAGCTGAAATTACATCTCATCAAGCAAAAGTGATAAATGGGATTCAATAACAACAACCACCGCAAGCAACGACTTCTGCTTCCTATGCACCTCCAGCGGGTATTCTAACACCCGGAGTCGCTGTCAATGTCCAAGAGAATCTAGGCATTCCAATAGATCTGATCCCACCGCAAACCTCCAAGGCACTAGTGTACCAAACTGAGGCGCCATTTGAATTCAAGGTTGACCCCACTACACTGAAGGTCAACAAGGATGGATAGAGCGTGAATTCAATCCCTGACATCGAGAATGGATACACAGACTCTGCAGTAACTCTACCAAACAGATTCAAGATGCCACATATAGACCGATTCGACGGCTCCAGGGATCCCATGGTCCATCTGCAGTTATTCTTTGATATCCTGCGACTAATGGGTCTTACTAGACTTCAAAAGCTATCACTTTTTGGCCAGACCCTGTCGGGTATAGCGGCCATCTCGTATGCAAAGCTGGAAGACTCTGTGAAACGGAGCTGGGAGGAAATGGTTGAGGCCTTCATCACGCAGTACTCCTACAATACCCAGATCAAGGTCACAACCTGTGATCTTGAAGGGACCCGTCAGGAGCCAAATGAGGGCTTCTCAGGCTTTGTGACCCGATGGAGGGCTAAGGCCTCGACGATGACTATCAAGCCATCCAAGAAGGATCAAATCAAAATGGTGGTCCGCAATCTGCAAGGGAAACTATTGAAGAAGATGATAGTCTTACCATTGTTTACATTCACTGAGCATCATGAGATAGGGGTTCAGATCGAAGATGCGACGAAATAGGGGCTGATAGCTGATGAGAAGGAACAACCCAAGAGGCCCTTTACACATAGTTCCAATGCAACCACAAGTGGTAGCACCTCTGCACGGCCTTCAGATGTGAGCATGGTCACCACCACACACAAGACCGCCAACCCTTTTGCCAGTACATCCAACACAACTCCACAAACCTCAAACAACCAAGCCCGATCCCAGAAGGTCTTTACCCCACTTTACATGTCCTTATCCAAAGCCATGGGCATGTTAATCAAAAAGGGTCATCTTAAGCCACTAGAGCCTCACCCTCTACCCAATCCTCTCCCCCCGAAACACTACCCAGCCAAGTACTATGCTTTTCACCAGCAGCACGGTCATGACACTGATCGATGTTCATGAGATTCAAGATCTCATCGACAATAAGGTGATAGTACCTCCCCAAAAACCTAACGTCACTTCAAATCCTCTTCCACCACATAACCAAGTCCCTCCACTCGAGCATATAAACCTCATCCACACACTGGCCGACCCCAGTATATATATCACCCCTTCCCACGTACCCAAGCTGGCGTGGCTTATTCCCAAGAGCACAGACTTGTGCATGATGAACACGTCTAAACTCCAACCTGAACCAATGGTGGTGACAGTGGTAGATGAAGGGAGGTTGGCCTTGGTGGAAAGTGTCAGTCTGTTGCCCGAGGGCTCTGAGGACTTATCTGAAGAGGTGTACAACATGTACTACTATATTGTGCCAATCAATCAAGCTAAGCCGGAAGTGGTGTTGCTGGCTAGGATGGAGGTCAGTGTAGTTCAAGGGGATGGACCAAGTCAAGGATTAGATGATTTGGCTGACCTAGAGGAGGACATAGACAATTTGCAATTCTTTGATGAGCAAGATCAAGGGGAGGTACATATTGATTGATTTGATCTAAACAGGTCGAAAGACAATTCTGGGTGGTTAAGTGATGAACCCGATAGAGATGAGGGAACAATTGAAGCCAGAAGAATAGAAAGCGGGAACCGCTGCAATGGCCAGAATGGCCGATGGGAAGGGTAAACTGCCCGAAAACACCGATGTAGAACAATTGGCTTAGGAACTGGGCATGCTTAGTACTATATATACAGAGCAAGAAGCCGCACTGAAGCGTTTTGAGCAAGAAATGAGTGAAAATAACCAGAAAGCTAGAAAATCCTAACACCCCACGGGGAAGATTTGTGACCAGAAGATAATCCGAACAAGGCCGGACAAATGTTTGTCGACAGCCGAAGGAATCTGGTAGGATAACGATGACCTACACCTGGTTCATACTGATGAGGATTGGGGGGAAGACCTTCCTGACAACACTTGGTATGTAGAAGAGGTCGACCATATGACAAGAAGTGGCCGACATTTCAAACCACCGCATCTGGACCAACCTAAGGCATCCGGGAAGTGTGGGAGCTGAATAAATAGAAGAGTCGGAAGGTGCGTACCCCAGAAATCAGATATTATTCGGCCTCATATTGCGTGACTAGGATGCCGAATACGTTAGGAAGGTCGAATAGCCGGAGGTCAGTAGCTCCGAATAAATAAAAGGGGAATGGGATAAAAGTAGGCTCAGGCCCCGAGGCCCAGAAAGCAAGTATAAATACAAGAACCAAAGATTTAGAAAGGTATTGTGGGAGCCGAATATATGGCAAAATCAGAAGGTGCGTACCATTGGAAGACTGATATTAATCGGCTGTATCCTACGAGAATGGGAAGCCAAATATAATATATGTGCCGAATAAGTGTAGACCCTTAGAGCCGAATAATATAAAGGACAATGATTAAAAAATAGGCCCTGGCCCCGAGGAGCAAAAGGAACAGGTATAAATATAGGAACAATGGATTGAGAAAGGATTGTATGAATCACTTCACTTAACTTAGTAAACAAGCTATCTTGAGTGTCTGAACTGACTTGTCCGTCGGAGTGCTAATTCTGGCACCCCCGACTGGAGTGTTTGTATCTTTTCAAGTGACTAGCTGAGGATCACTAGTGTCTCCCAGGATCTGAAGAGTATTTCCAAACCACTTCTCCACAACTGGCGCCGTCTGTGGGAATACTCAAATACATCCATGGCAGGCGTGACTGAAGATCCTCCGATAGCCACTAATGAGACTACACAGAGAGATGACCTCCCTCCAGCAAACTCGCTTGGACCAAAAACCATCACAGCAAGACTTGCCTTGGACCTCTGCTCATCTTCAAACCCAATGCAAAAGACAATACAAGCGACCATGACACAAGCTAGGCAAACCAAACAGAGGTTGCACAACATCATCGCTGAGAACGAATACCTTCGTCGCGATCTGGCCTCGGAAATGGCAAAATCCTAACAAACAGTGCGCCAGGCTTCTATGCGACCCCCGAGGGCAGATGATCGACGATCTTGAGCCCGACAGCAGGAAACTGACGGCCGCTCTGCCTCAACAGATCATTTTGAGGCATTAGCAAAGGACGAACGTCTCCAACAATGCGTCCGGAGGAGTGCGATCAAAACACCTGCCCTTCCGAAGGATGCATTTCCGCTTGACACCGTCCACATGATATACAGCTTGCCAGTAGCCCCGGCCATGCATGCGATCCAATCACATCCAGGTCCCCAACAGCAATTCATGCCAGTAAAGCGGCTCTGAGAAACGCCAAGTATCACCTTTGACGACTCTGATTTGATCGGCATAACACTCCCTCACATCGATCCATTGGTTGTTGAGCTACGCGTAAACCGGTTCACTGTCGAACGTGTTCTTATCGACCAGGGCAGTACTTCGGAGGTTATATATTATAAAACCTTCATCAAACTCAGATTCAACGAGTCAGACCTAACTCCGGCTCCTTATCCACTATTCGGCTTCAATGCCAATCCAGAGTACCCATTGGGAAAGATCAACTTACCCGTTCGAGCAGGTTCCAGGACGGTGGATATGGAATTCTTGGTCGTCAGGCTGCCATCACCGTACAATCTTATCATGGGGCGATCGTGGTTGCATACCTTGCAGGCTGTCCCAAGCACCTATCATCAACTGCTACGTTTCCCAACAGAACACGGCATTGAGCAAATCCGTAGCTCCAAGAAATCGGCACAAGCATGTTATCTCCTTGCCACCAGAACGCCAAAGGAACTGCAAGTAAACTCCATTGAGGTGCCGAATCGAGAGATCCTTGATGACGTTGGGCGGCATCCAAATGAGAAGGCCACGGAAGGTTTAGACCGAGTTGATATCGATTGAAGCCTAGAAAAGTTCTTCACGATCGGCGACTCTCTGAATCAAGCCGATAGGCAGTAGCTGATCTCTTTCTTGCTAAACAACCTCGACGTCTTTGCGTGGACTCCGTACGAAATGTCAGGAATAGACCCATCAGTTTCACAGCACCATCTGAATGTCGATCCCAAATGTAAGCTGATCATTCAGAAAGGCCGACGGTCAGCCGCGGAGCACACTGCCGCCGTTGTTGAGGAGGTAGACAGACTGCTTGATGCCGGGGCAATTAGAGAAGTCACTTACCATACATGGCTCTCCAATACAGTGGTGGTGAAGAAAAAAAATGGGACTTGGCGAGTGTGCGTCGATTTCACGGATTTGAACAAAGCTTGCCCCAAAAACTGTTTTGCTCTACCCAGAATCGACCAGCTTGTCGATGCGACGGCACGTCATCAACGCATGAGCTTCCTCAATGCTTACAGAGGCTACCATCAAATCGCCATGCATCCAGATGACCAGGACAAAACTGCATTCCTCACCCCAAGAGGAACCTATTGCTACAAAGTTATGCCTTTTGGGCTGAAGAATGCAGGGGCAACCTACCAAAGACTGGTCACCGCCATGTTCAAAGAGCAACTCGGCCACACTATGGAAGCATACATCGACGATATGGTGGTCAAGTCCAAAGAAGAACAGAATCATATAGCCGATCTAGAAAAGACATTCAGCATCTTACGCAAATACAAAATGAAACTGAACGCTTCCAAGTGTGCGTTCGGAATCGGCTCTGGCAAATTCCTGGGTTACATCGTCAATCACCGAGGAATCGAAGCCAACTCGAGGCAAGTCACAACAATCTTGGAACTCGGCTCCCCCCGTTCAGTAAAAGAAGTCCAAAAGTTGATGGGGATGGCCGCTGCACTCAACAGGTTCATTAGCCGGTCTACAGATCGCTGCCGACAATTCTTTCAGACACTACGGCAGGGTAAGGCTTTTGAATGGTCCGCCGAATGCGAAACAGCTTTCAACGGACTCAAGACCTACCTCCGCTCAGTACCTCTCTTGACAACACCCGCCGCTGGTGACCCGCTCATTCTATATCTGGCAGTTTCCGATAGGGCCGTCAGCGCCGTACTATTAAAAGAGGAGAAGGGGGAGCAACGGCTAGTGTATTATGTGAGCAAGGCAATGGTTGATGCCGAAACACGCTACCTTCCGCTGGAAAAACTCATCTTAGCCCTAGTCATGGCAGCAAGAAAACTGATGCATTACTTCCAAGGACATAGCATTGGGGTGCTAATAGATTATCCCCTCCGATCAGTACTACGGATTGCAGAAGCATCAGGACGTGTTTCAAAATAGGCTCTTGAACTTGGCCAATACGACATTTAGTTTTTACCTAAAACCGCAATCAAGGGGCAGGTGTTGGCCGACTTTGTTGCCGAATTCACCGGCTTGCCAACCTCAAACCTGACGAAGTTTGACCAAAGGCTGAAGTTCGACGAAAGCCGAATTGGAGAATTTATATGGGGGATATTTGGCAATTATACTGTGATGGATCGTCTAACCAAAGGGGCAGCAGCGCCGGAGTTGTAATCATGTCTCCAGACGGCACAGTAATTGAGCAGGCCGTCAAGCTTGGCTTCGAAGCGTCAAATAACGAAGCTGAATACGAAGCCCTTCTAGCCGGTCTGCGGAATGCACACCTTCTCGGCGCTCGGCGTCTGCTTGTGTTTTGTGATTCAAAATTGGTAATCAATCAGCTAAAGGGGGAGTACGCGGCAAGAAACGACCGTATGGCGGCCTACATGAAAACGGCCAATTCCTTGCTGGCAAAATTTGACCATCACGAACTGAACCAAATAACACGCGACCAGAACACACACGCGGATGCCTTGGCATGCCTAGCCTCCGCCATCAATTCTGAGATCAAACGGACCATCGAAGTAGGTTTCGTCCCGGAGCCGAGTATTGGCCCTTCGAAGGAAATCCATGTCAACGTTATAGAATCCGCACCAAGCTGGATGGACCCCATTGCTGCATTCCTCTCTTCTGAACAACTCCCAGAGGACAAAAAAGAAGCACACAAGCTGCGAAATAAAGCCCTGCGATACTATCTGGATCCGCAAGGAGGGCTTTATAAAAAGTCCCTCTCTGGTCCATATTTGGAATGCGTGCACCCCGACAAAGTGGAGGAGCTTCTGACAGAGATACATGAGGGCAGTTGTGGTGCCCATTCTGGCGGACGCTCCCTGGCCCATCGAGCTATAACACAGGGGTATTATTGGCCGACAATGAGAGCTGACGCGGAGAGTTATGTAAAAAAATGCGAACAGTGCCAAAAGTTCTCCCCATTAACCCATCTGCCTGCCGAAGGGTTGAACTCTATCACCAGCCCCTGGCCGTTTGCTCAGTGGGACTTGATATCGTAGGACCATTGCCGAGGGCCCCAGGGAACAAGCGATTCTTAATCGTCGCGACAGATTACTTCACAAAATGGGTCGAAGCGGAGGCTTTAACACATATACGAGATGCCGACATTAAACGCTTTGTATGGAGAAACATCATAACGCGATTCGGCATTCCGAGAGCTCTCATCTCAGACAATGGCACCCAGTTCGATTGTGGCGTATATCGAGAGTTATGCAGCAAGTATGGCATTCGGCCTTACTTCTCTACACCGGCCTACCCCCAAAGCAATGGTCAAGCCGAAGCCTCTAACAAATCCATCTTGGACGGCATCAAAAAGAGGCTGGAAAAAGCTAAAGGCAAATGGGTCGAAGAATTGCCGAGTGTATTGTGGGCTCATCGTACCACGCCGAGGAGATCCACTGGAGAAACGCCGTTTGCTCTATGCTTTGGAACCCAGGCAATCTTACCCCTGGAAATCGGCCTCCCAACTCTGAAATCGCAAGTTTTTGATACGGGCCGAAACGACATGATGCTTGCCCTGGATCTGATTCTAATCGAAGAACGAAGAGACCGCGCCCTGGCATCCATGGCACGGTATCAGCAGCAGCTCGCCAAGTCGTATAATCAGCGAGTTCAGATACGCCGATACACGCCAGGAGAGTTAGTCCTAAAGAAGGTACTTCCAGCCGACCGGAGACCGGCCGATGGAAAATTGGGTCCAAACTGGGACGGCCCCTATCAGATAGAATCCATCGCAGGAACAGGGGCATATCGGCTCTCAGACATGTCAGGAAGAAGCCTGCCACGGCCTTGGAATTCAACACATTTACGTAAATTCTATCATTGACCCGACTTGTGGGCTTGATACTTGTACATATTCCACCGTTGCAATACAAAGTTTCTCGTTTTCGCAAGCTCGCTCCCAAGCCTTTAAGGGCCAATTAAGCCCTCTAAGGCCGAAATAAAGTCTCCAAATTCGGAGCGCCCTTTCGGTGCATGACACCTTAGGGCCGATTAAGACTCCAGATTCGGAGCGCCCTTCGTGGATATCACGATTGGCCAAAATAAAGTCTCCGTATTCGGAGCGCCCTTTCGGTGCATGACACCTTAGGGCCGATTAAGACTCCGGATTCGGAGCGCCCTTCGTGGATATCACGATTGGCCAAAATAAAGTCTCCGTATTCAGAGCGCCCTTTCGGTGTATGACACCTTAGGGCCGAATAAGCCTCTTAAGGCCGATTAAGACTCCGGATTCGGAGCACCCTTCGTGGATATCGCGATTGGCCAAAATAGTCTCCGTATTCAGAGCGCCCTTTCGATGCATGACACCTTAGGGCTGATTAAGTCTCCGGATTCGAAGCGCCCTTCGTGGACATCACGATTGGCCAAAATAAAGTCTCCGTATTCGGAGCGCCCTTCGTGGATATCACGATTGGCCAAAATAAAGTCTCCATATTCGGAGCGCCCTTTCGGTGCATGACACCTTAGGGCCGATTAAGACTCCAGATTCGGAGTGCCCTTCGTGGATATCACGATTGGCCAAAATAAATTCTCCGTATTCAGAGCGCCCTTTCGGTGCATGACAGCTTAGGGTCGAATAAGCCTCTTAAGGCCGATTAATACTCCGGATTCGGAGCGCCCTTCGTGGATATCACGATTGGCCAAAATAGTCTCCGTATTCGGAGCGCCCTTTCGGTGCATGACACCTTAGGGCCGATTATGACTCTGGATTCGGAACGCCCTTCGTGGATATCACGATTGGCCAAAATAAAGTCTCCATATTCGGAGCGCCCTTTCGGTGCATGACACCTTAGGGCCGATTAAGACTCCAGATTCAGAGCGCCCTTCGTGGATATCACGATTGGCCAAAATAAAGTCTCCGAATTCGGAGCCCCCCTTCTGGGGCATGACACCTTAGGGCTGAATAAGCCTCTTAAGGCCGATTAAGACTCCGAATTCGGAGCGCCCTTCGTGGATATCACGATTGGCCAAAAGTGTCCGGATTCGGAGCCTTTGTGAGATGTATTCGGACCACTTCACTGGCCGAATAAATATTCAATGAGAATTGTTCTTAATTCGAACCGGTCAATGCATGTTTAAACATTTACACCACGAAACACAAAACTTGCCAGTAAGTTGAAATAATACGTTTAATTAAGCACATAACATTTCAAGACCAATTACGGACATTGAAAATAAAAGAAATTCTATTTGTTCGGCACGAAGTCTGTTCTCGCATTCCAAAGTCTATTTATTCGGCACCCTCATCGTCGCTCTTCTCAATTTCGAAATCGGAATAGGGTAAGTAGTGACGATGATATAGAGGCGAAGCCGAATCAATTCCCACGGCTTCGAGAGCTTTCTCGGTTTGAAGGGCCTTGATCCAGCCGTGCTTAAATCCATGATTTTCACATCGGCAGACCTCTTCGGCAAGGTCTCGTTTGGTCTTCTCTATCCCGGCCTTCAGGCCGTCCTGAAACCCCTTTGCATAACCCGAGGTCCATTGAGTCACTCTCTCCTCAATGACCAATTTAGATTGACCGGCCGCCACCGACGCGCTTGTTTGAACATTCTTCAGCTCCCGAAGCTCACGCCCAGTCTTTTCCGCGCGAATCTCCAGACTGCGATTCCTTTCGTCCTTTTTCTCACTCTCACATCGCGCTTCCTGCAGACGCATGCCGACTTCGTGAGCAGTATATAGTCCTTTCACGGCGCCATGTATGTCGTATCGAAATACTTCGAAATCTTGACGTCCGACCATCGATTATTGGACTTCCGGCAGGAAGATCTGTCGAGCGAACTCGACTGCCACACCTAGGTCTTTAATGATAGAATTCGCCTCCGTCATTGGTCTATTTCTCACAAAAACCGCAAAACTCAACGGTCATGGCGTCACATCAGGCTCGATTCTCGGTCGCAGGCGCGGAGAATTTCCCCGTTGTTGCCTGTCCTTTCAGGGCGATCTACTTCGACGACTAAGGGGCTGCTGTGTTTCCCCATCCTTGGACGTTCTTCTTCCCGTACGCATAGGCTCGCTACTGCGACTCATTGCGGCGTCTAATTCAGCCAATCTTTGTCCCTCCCAAGTTGCCTGAATGAAAATAAGTAGGGCCTCTGGCGTGCACCCGTCCTATTTATCCTTCAATGTATGCAGCTCTCCCGTGGCAACATCAGTAATCCCAAACATCAAAAGTTGGATGACAATTGTCCGGCCCATTCGGCTTCTCAAACCAAGGGCAGATTTACTAATCTGGTCGGCCGTGTTTTCAAGCGCAAGCGCCGACCAATCTGTGCCTCAGCCAGCCCACAAGTTAGGCCCATTCGGCTTCGCAGGCTCGCGCCCTGGCTAAGGCAAGGGCAGATTTACTAATCTGGTCGGCCGTGTTTTCAAGCGCAAGCGTCGACCAATCTGTGCCTCAGCCAGCCCACGAGTTAGACCCATTCGGCTTCTCAACCCAAGGGCAGATTTACTAATTTGGTTTGGCTAAGGCAAGGGCCGATTTACTAATCTGGTTTGGCTAAGGCGAGGGCAGATTTACTAATCTGGTCGACCGTGTTTTCAAGCGCAAGCGCCGACCAATCTGTGCCTCAGCCAGCCCACGAGTTAGGCCCATTCGGCTTCGCAGGCTCGCACCCTGGCTAAGGCAAGGGCAGATTTACTAATCTGGTCGGCCATGTTTTCAAGCGCAAGCGCCGACCAATCTGTGCCTCAGCCAGCCCACGAGTTAGGCCCATTCGGCTTCGCAAGCTTGCGCCCTGGCTAAGGCAAGGGCAGATTTACTAATCTGGTCTGGCTAAGGCAAGGGCAGATTTACTAATCTGGTCGGCCATGTTTTCAAGCGCAAGCGCCGACCAATCTGTGCCTCCGCCAGCCCACGAGTTAGGCCCATTCGGCTTCTCAAGCTTGCGCCCTGGCTAAGGGAAGGGCAGATTTACTAATCTGGTCGGCCATGTTTTCAAGCGCAAGCGCCGATCAATCTGTGCCTCAGGCAGCCCACGAGTTAAGCCCATTCGGTTTCCCAAGCTCGCGCCCTGGCGAAGGCAAGGGCAGATTTATTAATCTGGTCGACCAAATACCTTAGCTAAGCAGCCGATCTGACCATAACCGAAAGCAATATCATTCATCAACAACATTTTTCATCAACAACATTTTCCTTAGCAAGTTGAGCACAACTCATGAAATTTTATATATGCAAATTACTAAACAAAAAGCTACAAGCCCGCATAAAAATGCCTAGCCAAAAAAAAAAAAAAAAACAACTATGATTGTAGCAACACATGAAAAATACCAAATTAAAAACTGTAAAAATACATTCGACATCCTAAAAACTATGTCAGTCGCCCAGATCAGCCATCGAAATCAGACTCCAAGGTATTGGCATATGGTATTGGCATAATCAATTAAGCTTTAGCAGCAGCAAGGGCTTTGTGCCAGCCATGTTTGAATCCCCAATTTTCAAACTTGGGGACTTGGTCCAAATACTCGGCGAGTCCAGCATTTTTCCCGGCCTCGAATATTTTGGAAGACTCCGAGTCGACAGTTTCCTTCGCCGCCTTCATTTCAGCCAACTCAGCCTCCAGTTTGGAGACCGCCTTCTGGGCCAATTTGATCGCATCTTCGCTCCCGTCCGCCTTCTTCTCGGCATCCGATCTCAATTGATCCGCGCTACGAGCCATTTCCATCTCGGCCTCGGCCCTTGAGGCTTCCTTGTTCGCCCTCAAAGCTTCGACCTCGACCCTTCTCCTCTGGCCCTCAACTTCCTTTCGTAAACGACCAATCTGTTTGACGGCGTTGCGATGGCGACAGCCCATATCGGCTATCCTTCCGACGGTCTGCAAAACAAGAATTTAAAATCATAACTTCAACAGTATTTGGATGAAGTGAAGCAAAGTCTGAATATGTACCAAAAGTGCCGATTGGGCGGCTAGTGCTGTCGCATTCAAATCTGGTTCCACCTGAAAAGCCTCCCTGTCAGACAGCAACGACACGGACATAGCCAAGCTGAATGCGACTTCTGGATCTTTAAGCGCCGAAGCATCAGAAGAAACCGGCATGTTTTTTATCATCGGTTGAATGACAAAAGGAACAATCACATTCGAGCCCTCTAATCGAGGACGTTTGTCGCCTTGTTCTTCTGAGCCGGCCTCAAACTCGGCAGGGCGTTTCTCTGCCTCTTCCTCAACTTCTTGGCCGGCCTGCACGATCAAAGTAGATTCGGCATTCCGATTTTTTGCCGTCTCCACCTCAATAACGCGCAAGGACTCTGATTCGCTAACAGGCAGGGAGAGTTGAGATTCGGTGGCGGGTGGTACTTCAGACGAAAGGGCCTCCGCTCTTCACCGCGCGGCCAACCTTTCTGCATTCGTCTTCCTAGCAAGTTTTGTCAGGCTTAACCCGGCCATGTCTTCGGGGCCTGCGGCGGGAAGATCCTCTAAGCCATGACAAATGCCGCCAAGTGAAAGATCACCTCGGCCCGAAGTGGATGGAGGATCAGCCGAATTTAGTACCTCGTCAGACTCGGTTTCGGACTGATCTGATTCGGTAACATTAGCTACATCCCGCTCCGAATCAGACCCTTCAAAACCAACCTGCCTCAAGTTTTTTAAGTCAGACAAAATAAGAGCGATAAGAGAATCTTCACCCTCCAGAACCGGGATATTTTTTGTCGCCGAGAAAGTCGTATATGTCAGCTCGTAACGAAGCAGAATATGGGCAGCCCTCCCTTGTTTTTGAAGACTTTGACGGGCGAAATACTTGAACGCGACTTTGATATCCGAAAGAACGGCGTCGTCAATTGAAGACAGGACTTTCTTCAAATCGTTCCCTGCACAAGCCAAGCCGTAACATTTCAAAAAAGACGCTTTAAAACAAAAATGAACAAATAATAAATAGAATTATTATTAACATTTCGAAAGGGGTGCGCTTAGATATCCACATGAGGATGAGGCCAATCGCTGAATTTCGGCTCTGACTTTTCGAAATTCAAAACCAAGCACTCCAGCCAACTGTCGTTGGTAAAGTGCTTGGGGGGCAATTGTGGGAGCCGAATAAATAGAAGAGTCGGAAGGTGCGTACCCCAGAAATCAGATATTATTCGGCTTCATATTGCGTGACTAGGATACCGAATACGTTAGGAAGGCCGAATAGCCGGAGGTCAGTAGCTTCGAATAAATAAAAGGGGAATGGGATAAAAGTAGGCTCAGGCCCCGAGGCCCAGAAAGCAAGTATAAATACAAGAACCAAAGATTTAGAAAGGTATTGTGGGAGCCGAATATATGGCAAAATCGGAAGGTGCGTACCATTGGCAGACTGATATTAATCGGTTGTATCCTACGAGAATGGAAGCCGAATATAATATATGTGCCGAATAAGTGTAGACCCTTACAGCCGAATAATAGAAAGGACAATGATTAAAAAGTAGGCCCTGGCCCCGAGGACCAAAAGGAACAGGTATAAATACAGGAACAATGGATTGAGAAAGGATTGTATGAATCACTTCACTTAACTTAGTAAACAAGTTATCTTGAGTGTCTGAACTGACTTGTCCGTCGGAGTGCTAATTCTGGCACCCCGACCAAAGTGTTTGTATCTTTTCAGGTGACAAGCTGAGGATCACTAGCGTCTCCCAAGATCTGAAGAGTATTTCCAAACCACTTCTCCACAGGAAGGATAAAGAAGTCGAGAAGTAGAAAGAAAAACAGTTAGAAGAAAAGGCTATGTTGAAAGAGTTGAAGAAGATTCAAGCTAATATATCTATCTGGGGTCTACTTATGGCTTCGCAAGTGCACTGACAGGCTGTACTGTCAGTGATGGATAAAGCCAAGTTGTCCATCGATACTACCCCGGAACAACTGGTAGGATTAGTCTTCCTAGGAGGCACTGCGCCAACTCTAACCTTCTCGGATAAGGTATTGTTGCCTGAAGGCTCTGCACACAACAAGCCTCTATACATATCAGTGGAGTGCCGAGAAAAGTGGGTGACAATGGTATTGGTCAATATTAGGTCAGCAATCAACGTCTGCCCATCTCGTACAGCATATGCCATCGGTTTGAAATTGGCGAATTTCGTGCCTACAGCCCAAGTGATTTAGGCATATGACAACATAAGCAGAGAGATGATGGGTATAGTACAGATCAGGGTTCAAGTGGGCCCAGCTTAATAGGATATTGAGTTCCATGTCTTGGATGTCTCAACCACTTTCAATCTACTACTAGGGAGACCCTGGCTGCACCATGTGAAAGTCGTCTCTTCTACCCTCCACCAAAACCTGAAATACCCCCATGGAAAGGGGGTGGCTATTGTATTCGGCAATTCATCTATACATCCTCAGCCAGAGGTAACTACACATGTGCTTGAAATTGTTCATGGCGAGGAGGATTTTTTCCTCTCTGGATTTACCCTAGCTAAAGCCCGGACAATGCAAACCATCTTGGTAGCTGATGAGTGTTTGTATGTCAGTGCCCAATCAATCTATTTCATGAACAAGCTCCAACATATGCCAGGAATGGGATTAGGAAAAAGCGGCCGGAAGGGCGTTACTACATTGGTCGATGTGCCACATAACCCGCATGTCTTTGGTCTTGGCTATACACCCACCAAAGAGGATTGGGTTAGGAAAGGAAAAGAGATGGTTCGCAGAGCCAGAGCTAAGCAGACCGGGAAGCACTATGAACTTGTGCATAGACCAATCTGGGGGACCCTGAATGGTCATTTTGTTTAGGAAGGTAACGACTTCCCATTTTGTGGTTTTCCTGAACCCTAGTTCAACGTTGAGAGGTAGCGGGTTCCTGGCTTTGAAATCTTCTTTGACTTGCGGCTACAAGACAGTGATACAGAGGAACAGACTGAACCAACTACTGAAGCTGTAAAAAGCACAGAAAGTGATTCCAACAGCAGCGAGCTTGAAGTAGGAGCAATACTAGCATGTCTCCTTTCGGATCCTCCGATCGACTCAAAGAGCTTGGGGGATAACCTGGCCATTTCCATGATCGAGGACCAACCGGGGTGTGAACCCATCTGGCAGCATCTTGGATGCATTTGATGCACCATCCCTCGTTTGGCAGCTAGAGGAGGGCTACCTATCTAGCAGTTCAAAGTCGAATGATGAACTAGAATCTAATTCCACAGAGTCTGTGGAGTCGGAATCTGATTTCGGTTCTTTTGAGTCTCAGTCCAGTATTCATATGGTTGATAACCCAGATGCCGAGGTTTTGTCTAGGTCATCTTTTTCTTTTTCCTCTGAGTCGGTTGTAACCAAAGAACTAGATGAGCTCGACTTTGTGAATGAGAATGTCACCGTAGATTCTAAGTATTTCTCTATGCCACTTGTTTATTGCATTGATCATGATTTTCAAAATTTTGATGAAAATGATGAGGAAGGAATTCCTCTAGGTTTGAAAATTTTGATTAATTAAGAGGAGGAGAGGTTTGCAAAACCCCTTGCTGATGAAATCATTGCTATTAATGTGGGTACTGAAAAGGATCTGCGTTTGGTCCAGATTGGGTCCACGTTGTCTTCGGAGGAGCGCGAGCGTTTAGTCGCTTTGTTAAAAGATTTTAAAGATGTTTTCACATGGTCCTACGAAGACATGCTTGGAATCGATCCTGAAATTGTACAGCATCGGATCCCTCTCGACTCCGAGGCCCGACCCATCAAACAGAAGTTGCGAAGAATATGCTCGGATTGGGCTTTGAAGATTAAGGAGGAGGTCACCAAGCAAATAGACACAGGGTTCTTGCTAGTATCTGAGTGCCCGACTTGGTTGGCGAACATTGTTCCAGTGCTGAAGAAAGACGGCAGAATTTAGGTGTGTATAGACTTCAGAGATTTTAATAGAGCCAGTCTGAAGGACAACTTTCCCTTGCCGCACATCAACGAGTTAGTGGACTTCACCGCAGGTCACGCATTGCTCTCCTTGATAGATGGATTTTCTAGGTATAACCAGATTCTGATGGCACCAGAAGACAGAGAGAAAACTGCTTTCACTACGCCGTGGGGAACCTACTGCTACAGAGTGATGCCGTTTGGGCTGAAGAATGCCAGGCTACCTATCAAAGGGCTGTAACCACTATTCTGCATGATATGATCCATAAAGAGGTTGAGGTATATGTGGACAACATGATTGTCAAGTCCAAGGAAAGAGATGGCCACTATACCGCCTTGAAGAAATTCTTTCAATGGATCAGCGAATACAGACTGAGGTTGAATCCACAGAAGTGTACTTTCGGCATAACAGTAAGGAAAATGCTAGGTTTCTTGATTACACAAAGAGGCATCGAGGTAGATCCTTCAAAAATCAAGGCCATCCTAGAAATGCTACCACCAAGGACTGAAAAGAAGGTGCGAGGCTTTCTGGGTAAAGTGCAATTCATAAGACGGTTTATTTCAAAATTAACCTTGACTTGTGAACCACTATTTGGTCTCCTGAAGAAAGGAAAGAAATTCCGATGGGATAATTGATGTCAATTCGCTTTTAAGCAGATCAAGCAGTACCTTCAGAATCCACCTGTGTTGTCACCACCGGAGTCGGGGAAGCCTTTGATTTGTATCTATCAGTAACGGACACAATGATGGGATGCATGCTTGCCCAAGAATCTGAGGATGTGGTGGAGAAAGCCATCTATTACCTGAGCAAGAAAATGCTGGATTATGAGACCCGTTACACTCCGCCCGAGAAAGCTTGCTTAGCCTTGGTATGGGCTACCAGGAAGTTGAGGCACTACCTATTAGCGCACTCTGTAATCCTAGTTTCGAGATTAGATCCCATCAAATATCTCTTCCAGAAACTAGCGCTTACGGGTAGGCTAGCCCATTGGCTGCTTCTTCTCTCCGAATTTGATTTGAAGTATGTCACTCGCAAGTCTGTCAAAGGAAGAGCTGTAGCAGAGTTCCTGGCAAATCACGCAGTAGAAGGGGATGAAGAGATAGAATACATGTTCCTAGATGAAGCTATTCTACAAGTCAAGGAAGAGATTTGGACAATGTACTTCAACGAAGCATCTAACCAATACGGTTATGGAACAGGTGTGGTGCTGATAGCACCCGACAATTCTTATATACCTTTAGCCTTCAAACTCCGGTTCAAAGTATCCAACAATGAAGCAGAATATGAGAAGTGTATTGTTAGTTTGGAAGCCGCCCTGGAACTAGGGCTAAAAAATTGGACGTCATTGGGGACTCGAATCTAGTTGTGTCTCAAGCAAATAGAGACTGGAAGGTCAAAGAAGAAAAGATGGAGATCTATCACCAGACCTTGGATGTTCTGATTCCTATGTTTGAGAAGCTGACTTTTACGCATCTACTAAGAGAGAATAGTAGGTTCGTTGACACCTTATCAACTCTATCTTCCATGATAGACATCCCATTTGGAGACCAGATGCGTCCGATCATCATTGAGCAAAGATATACGCTAGCCTACGAAACTATCGCCGCAATAGATGAAGCGCAAGCTCAAAACCCTTAGTTCTATGATATCTGGAACTTCTTCGAAAAGGAGGTTTATCCATCAAGGGCAAATCCCAAAGATAAGAGGGCAATATGGCGGATGGCCGTTCAATTTATCATTTACGGAGGTAAACTGTACAAGATGGGTCATCTGGGAATGCACAAGGTGTGTGTCGACGCAAAAGAGTTGAAGTGCCTAATGGAGGCCATCCATGGAGAGGAGTGCGGAGCACACATGAATGGAGTAATGTTAGCCCGGAAGATTCTCAGGCAAGGTTACAACTAGTTTACTATGGAGAGGATTGTATCGGTTTTGTTCGGCGATGCCACAAATGCCAAATTCACGCTAATCGCATGAACATCACGCCATCGAAGCTGTCCAACATGACTTCAACATGGCCTTTCTCAGTCTGGGGAATCGATGTCATCGACGCAGTCACACTTGAAGGGTCAAATGGGCATGAATACATTCTGGAGTAAATTGAATACTTCACAAAGTGGGTGGAAGCTCAGTCTTGTGCAATGTTGAAAGCAGCGCATGTGGCTAAGTTCATTAGAAACAACATCATTTGTCGATATGGAGTCCCAAACGAGATTATTTTAGATAATGGCTCCCATTTCAAGAAAGAAGTGATTGACTTGTTGGAGAAATACAATGTGGCTTTTCATAAGTCATCTACTTACCGGCCGCAAACCAACGGAGCTGTTGAGGCCACCAACAAGAACATCAAGCGTATTTTATAGAAGATGGTTGAGACCTACAGGGATTGGCCAGACAAATTGCCATTTGCACTCTGGGCAATAGAACTTTAATTCAAACGTCTACTGGGGCAACTCCTTATTCTCTTGTCTATGGGATAAAAGTTGTTCTGCCAATCAAAATAGAAGTTCCATCATTGCGGGTTATGGCTAAATGTCAAATAGCAGAGGCGGATTGGCAACAGAGCAGGTTTGAAAAACTAATTCTGTATAATGAGAGAAGGCTGAAAGCATTGTACCATGTTCAGGGTTATCAACGCAGGATTGCCAAAGATTTTAACAAGAGAGTTAAGTTCAGGAATCTCAAAAAAGGGGATTTAGTGCTGAAAGACAACCGAGCTCCCATCCATGACCTTAGGGGCAAGTTCAGATCCAATTGGACTGGCCCTTACATCATCAAAACTATCTGGTCGGGTGGAGCTGTTGTTCTCATGGACCTGGATGGCCTAGAATTTTCCCAACCGATCAACATGGACAAGTTGAAGAAATACTATCCTTGAGAAGCTCGCTAGGCCAAAAACCCGGAAGGGCGACCTAGGCAAAAGTTAGAGCACAAAAAAAAATTGGAAATAAAGAAAAACTGAGCTCGCAAGGTTGAAAACCCTAAAGGGCGGCCTTGGCAAAAGTTAGAGCGCAAAAGGAGAGCATTAATACTCAAGTGAACCTTAACCGAACTACATAAGGTTTGATTCCCATCTTCGGGATACGTAGGCAACTTCATCCTGAAGTTCGCCCGTAAACACCTCCAATTCAACTATCCTGTCCATGTGTCTAATCAGGTCACCTTTGTACTCTAAGAGAAAAGCTGGTTATAGTGCTGAGCAGTGCTATTCAGTCAAGGGGCAATTTGTGATCTTTGGATTTGGGATTGTACATCTTGAGAATTGATTCCATGTGTGTCAAGTGGTGATCCTTATCAAAAATGGTTTTGAAAAGTTTTAATAAAAGTTGATTCTCGCTCATATTTTACCTTTTACAACTTAGACCATTTTTGGGCCAAAAGGAAAGCTTTTAGTGCTCACAACTTTAATTTCATTGATTTCAATACAAAGTTCTCAAACTCTCGATACAAATCAAAGCTGCTTTTATTACATTCATAAAACTTGACAAGTAAGATCAAAGAAATAAACTAGGGGCATAGATGAGTCAGGTGTTCTTGTGTCCCCTACTCGTGCTTGTGGAAGCTTCTGATGCCAAAGTAGGCTTAGTTTATGCCTCATCTTCTAGCCAATTCAAGCACTCGGCCGAAAGTGCACAGCTGAAACTAGGAGCAAGAGCTAGAAGTTCTCTCATCCTCCAACCAATGAGTTACCTAGCCAAATGTGAACCTTGAACGAGGAATGAAACCGGGTATTCTACCCCATCCTCTGGGAAAGTCTGATCATGTCCAAACTGATGTTTGAACTGGAATAGAAAGTAGAATACACAATGTGTCAGGCCAATCAGCTAAATGCCAGGTTGCCGAGTCATGCTGTAGCTCGTTTCAGTTAGATTAAGCCAGGGGTAATGCCAAGGAATGTCAGTAGCAGTCCTATTGCACATCCAGTGGCACCACCATCCCTTATTCGGGAAGTTCACCAGTTGTTGGCAGAAAAAGTACACTCCGGCTGAGTATGCGGGGCAAGAGTCCACTACCTTCAGTTTATCCATTAGCCACACCTGAGGAGGGATGAAAGAAAAGAGAGATTAAAGAATAGAGAGATCTATGTTGAGAGAAAAGTGAGAAAAGGGCTTTGAGAGAAAAACAGAGCATGAATGCCGAGTGATATGAGAAACACATATAAGAAAGGATGGGAAACATTACTTGAAGAAGTAGTGGACTTCTCGCACATGTGGTAGTCTCTCGCCAATGGAAGGCGTCTAAGCCCATCAAGGTCTTGGCCAACACCAAGCCAATGCAACTCTTGCCCTCTTTTAGGTCTTGCGCCACCTCAATTAGCCAAGTGCTAGACCCGCCAAAACTAGGGGCAAGAAGGAAATGTGCTAGCATACACAAAAAAAGGGCGTGTTGCCGAAAACCCCGCCAAAGAAGATTACCTAGGTCGCTGGCCTCAGAAAATTGACGAATCAGACTTGGAATATCCAACTCTCCATTGTGAACCAAGGATCGAGCCTCGTGTAGAGTAAGCCCTTACATCAGTCCCAAAGCTTGGACGTGGCCAAAACGAGGCTGAGGTATGATTTTCTCATCGCGCCGGGATTCCATTAATGCCTAAAATTCTTCAATTGTCGGGCATATTTCTTGTCCCCTAAAGCTAAAGACATGTATAATCGGGTTCCAACATCTAGCCGCAGCATGAATAAACAGAAAGCAAAGAGTAGTACGGCTCAAAGGAAAAAGGGCATTGAGGCCAAAACCATAGAAATTCACTTTTTCCGAGCCATCCAAAGCGGCTATCCAGTTCCAAAGCTTGTTGACAAGTAACATCTCCATTTTAATAGCAAAATATCAAGAACTTGTAAGCATACCAAAAAAACAGCATGGGAGCATTATTTATAGAGTCTAAGAAAGACCTGAGCATGACACCTGGACAGCACTGACCGACATCACACTGATGGTCAGCCGTGCATCAGTGATAGTCGGCCGTCCATCAGTGAAGCTTGGCCGGGTCTTGATGTTGGCCCAATGCAGATCTGTTGTAGCGAAACTTGGACTTTCTTTGAATGAACTTCAATTGTAATTTTGAGTTTTGCTTTGTTTGTACCAAGTGTTCGTTAGTTTTTTTGAGTTGTTTTCATTTTGTTTTTCCGTTATCAAGTTGTATTTTAGATTTTGATTGGTTGTAAGTCATTATCTAGTTCATGAATCAATTCAAGAGCAAGGCATTTACTATTCCGAAGATTACAATTGCAAAGGTAATGCAGTTTATCATATTGCGCAAGAGATCATTCAACAAAGAGATCATTCAACAAAACTTGGTTTTCATAACTGGTGGGCCCAACCCAGATCATCGTTTTATGCAACCAAAATAAAAGAAAGTTTTTGGAAAAACAAAAGGGCTATCCGAAGCTAGTTTTATAACTACATAACAAAATGAAAGCAAAAGCAAAGCAAAGCAAAATCATCATCACCATCAGTAGCTCATCCTCGCTCTATTCCTCCTCAGCTGTGGAGGAGGTGCATCGCTGTCATCACTAGGGCTGCTCGACTGTAGGTCCATCTCCTCTCTCTCATCCTCAAGGGTCGTGGATCCGTCAAAAGACTCCTCGGAAAGTGAGCGTTGCCTCACTCGACCTCTCCCTCGATGAACACCTCCTCGGACTCTCACTGGGCCCCATCTCCACCTACTGGCTGCGAAAGGTCCTACAGGCACTGCTGGCACTAGTTCAAGTTGAAAAAGATATCAGATATTAGATAAAGTGATCAGAAGTGTACAATATGGCAATGACAGTAGGCTACACACAGAATGTACCTCAATTCCGTGGGTGACTAAGGTAGTTTGCCTCCTCCGTACCATGATGAGTAGATGATCGATCATCCAAAGGAGCTCGTCACTGTATGCTCGGGGGATCTGCAAAAGAAAAGAAACTGAGAAAAGCAAATAGAAGTAATTGTACAGTGAGCAGTAATGGCTGAGAATAAGCTAAAGTCCGGTATGGACTAGCATAAAAAAAAAGTGTACATGCACAATGCCTGGGGCAAACACAAGTCTGCGGTCCCTCTCCTCGATGGGCTCAAGTCAGATTTGCTCGATCATGCCATCTGGACGCATATATACGATCTCGGTAGGAAGGACAGGTAACCCAGGAATGAGAGCAACGATAGGGGCACCTCCAATAGGTGCATTACCAGCCCCAGCAGCAGTAGCAGCAACAACCTCTAGTACAGCTCGAGCCACGCCTGGAGTAAGAGGTGCCATCACCTGAGTGCATAAGAAAGTCATGAAGTCATCGGGCTTATGGTGACGATCGCGGTCCTCACCTATCATCAAGAGGTCGAGCTCAGGACCATCCTATAAATCATTTACTACTCTCTTGCCGGCAGGAAGAGGATGTGGAATATCAGGGTCAGCAACACCCCGAGTTTGGCGGATGAATCTCTCTCCTATGTAACATGCCCAACCAAAAGGGCCCTCGAACAAGATCCTCATCGTGGAAGCTTGCCAGGCAGCGGTGTAAGTCGCCCTCGACACCTGGGAAATGCCTGCCCAAGGGTACCAGTCAACCTGAGAAAAAATAGTGCAGTGTCAAATATCAGTGTGGTACGAGAAAATTAGTTCTGTGCCAGATATCAGTGCAATGTCAGAATGGCAGTGCGATATCAAAATCAGTGCAGTGTTAGATATCAGTGGGATGTTAGAATGGCAGTACGGTGTTAGAAATAGTGCAGTGTCAGAAGTCACAGTGCAATATGAGAATGACAATGTGGTACAGTATAACAGTATAACAGTATAAGAGTGATCATATAATATGGGAAACAATGCAATACTTGATCTGCCGTGATAGTGTCAAAGAAACGATGGAAATATGGGAAGGTGCAATCTACAAGCCGATGTTGCTCGAATCGCGAGTTGTAGTACCGAGAGCGTGGTACAGACAACTCGATCGGCCTCAGTGGAACTGGGGCCAATGAAGTGAAATATATGTAGACCCAAAGCTGCAAATCAAAGACAGATAGATGACATGAGAAAACTGATTAAATGAGCAAGAAATGCAACAGTGAGCAGAATGTAAAGCATATCAGAAAGGTGAGCGTAGGGTGTACCTCTCAAATCCTCCAGTAGCCACTGAGTGAATCCGTCTTGCGGCAGGAAACATAGCTCATATAGTAGTATAGGGTAGCCAAACCTGTGCCACCCCAGTCGTAATCCGCTACCTGAGGAAGATGTACGAATGCTCCTAGAATGTATAATCCCACGGTATTTTCCCTATTTGCAAACAGGGTTGTGACGCCCCGATTCTACACTATTGGTTGCAGTCAAGGGAGAGACTAATGAGTCTTATGGTCAATAACCAAGTAAGATCCCAGATCGCCGAAGGAGTCAAATTAGCCTCCCTTCTAAGTCCAGCTTTCTTAGGCAGCGCACTACCCTTTTGACAGATCTTAAAAGGTATTGACACAAGGTCTCATAAGCAACAATAAGGTTCATATACATACGTAGAATATAAATACATAACAACCACGAATATACTTAATTCAAAAGCTTGTTCCACTACATTACATCCCAAAAGAAAGTTTAAATCTTCACATGAGTCTTACAAAATATCAAAAAGAAACTTCTAACTTTCCTAAGATAGCCAAAAGTCTTCGAAAGTTTCAGGCTCGTCGTCTCCAGCTATAAGTTCCTCTTCGTCACCTGGCATGATACGCCGTGAGCTTTGAATGCCCAGTAAACACACACACACCACGTCCCATTTTCTCTAGTCCAATACACAATCACAATTATAACATCAAGTAGTAACGCATGATACTCAAATAAATAAAGGGTTAAGTTAGATGTTAGTAAACTAGAAATCCCCCAAAGAGATTTCGTCCTCCCAACCACAAGAATCGGACGTGGATTATTCGGTACGCCCCCTCTTCTGCTGCTTTGTTGTAGAACTAACCTTGGATGCCTACCAACGGTTATGTACCGCGTAGCGCCAACCCCAGGGCCTCAAAAAAGACGGTAAAATAGGGCCTTGCCCCGAATCCCTCCTCACACCAAACCACCTAGGGTCCGAATACAACCGCTCCGTTCAAGGGTTCCGAAAACCACTTGCGCAAGACTTAAACTTCCAAATAGGGTACGCATCCCAACAATCCATACATCACACATTACCATCTTTTCATTACTCAAGCGATCGAAAACCCAATACCATCCCAATTAAGTTTTCCGTTGTGTTAAATGTTTTACATCAAGGTTAGACAACTTAACAAGATACTAATATCCACACAAGCATGCACCAATAAGATGAAGAAGATGAAGAACATAACCATCACACATACAATATCATGCCAAGATATCATCATAAGCTAATAAAAATTTTCGTGAACACAAGGGCATAAGACATCAAACACAACAGAATTTTCCAGATTCAATATCACATAAGGATTAGAATGAAAGGACTATTTTAGGTTTTTCACCGGACTCGTCCTTCCTACGGTTCGTAGAGAATTTGATCTAGTTTCTAGAACATATTTCGGAAATGGGATAGCTTTTCCAGATTTTAAGTTATTTAGAAAACATTCCAGCGCTGTCCAGATTTGTCGATCTTTACGAAAATTTGATTTTCTTGCAAACCGCTCACTGTTTTTCTATGAAACCAATTTTAGTTGAAAGATAACTCCTTAAGGAAGATTTTGACATAAAATATAGGTCCATAATAATTTTATAAATTTTTCTAGAATTTTTTAAAGTGGGCTGCGAAAACAAATTCTAAGGTACAATGCCCAAAACAAGAAGATTTATGAGAAAAGGGGTCCACTAAGGGAAAATTTTCGTTTCTTTTGTGATGAAAACATGCTAACTAACATACATTAAAATCAGAAAATTTTCTTGGAAGTGTGCCTTTGGAAAGTTTGAGAGATTGGTATGAAAAAAGATGGTTTTGTGCCGAAATGGGGGAAAATACAAGAGAAGTAGAATCAATGCTCAACTCTTAGCATTTTTAACACAAGTAACTCATCAATAATACATCTAAAAACATTATTTAGAACCCTTAAGAACATGTATTTGAAAAAGGAAAATGAAAGAGAAGGTTGTGTTGTGGCTTACTTGCTAAGCTTTGAACAAGATGGCTCTCTTCTTCCTCTCAAGACTTCTCTCTTGCTCTCCTTCCTCTCTTCTAGCCGAATGTGTGTGTGTGAGTGTGTTGTTTGTGCTTGCCAAGCTAGGGGATGGTGGTATTTATAGGAAATTTTTGGTGTAAAAGGACATAATGGCCCACTAGTTGGAAATGGATGGAAAGGTTAGGATTTGCTTGGAGTCTAATGGGATAGGAGTGATTAGGGAGCTTAATCATAGGATTAGGCAACATCTAGTTGATTCCTAGTTGAAATGAAACTAGTATTGGAAACAACATCCTAGATCTAGGGTACTAGGTTTTGGGTTTTCTAGAATACCATGATCATAAATCTTGAAAATTGGCTTTTCACTTCTCCCTAGGGTGGCTAGCCATTGGGAAGGGTGATGGGGCTATTTTTTTAATCAATTTAGGTACTAGGGGCACATTCCTCAATGTATATATATATAGATTTCAATTGATTGATGGTACTTATAGTATAAGGGTACATGTACTAGTTTTTGAGGTAAATTTTGAATTTAAATAAAGAAGTAAGGGCTTGGAGTTAAATTCATGTATTGGAACCTTACTTATGTAGAATTAAACTAAATTAGGCTAAGGAACCTAATCCGGCTAGGATATTCTTGTTTCGATAAAAATAAAATAAAATGGTAACCGACAAGATTTGAAATAATTCAAGGAATTGAGGGGTTTTAAGAAAATAATTCAAACATTAGGGTCTTTAAAGTGAATACATTTTTCAGGGGCTTCACAACCTATCCTCCTTAAAACAATTTCGTCCCCGAAATTCAACTACATACTGCCTTCGAAAAGCTCGAGGTAGTGTGCCTTCACCCAATCCTGGCGTTCCCAAGTAGATTCCTCAATTCCCCAATGACGCCATAGCACTTTTACCAAGTGAACCGTTTTGCCTCTATGGTTCTTCTCTCGACTATCCTATATTGCTACCGGTCCTTCTTTAAATGTAACATCTTTGTCAAGACTGATCTCTTCCCATTTGAGGGCGTGTGATGGGTCAGCGATGTATTTTCTCAACATAGATACATGGAAGACGTTGTGTATCCCTGCTAACTGCGAGGGTAGAGCTAGTCTATATGCTACTTCGCCCACTCTTTCCAATACCTCAAAAGGCCTAATATATCGTGGTGACAGCTTCCCCTTTCTCCCAAAACGTACGACTCCACGCCTAGGTTGCACCTTTAGGAACACGTGGCTGCCTACTTCAAACATCAATGGTCTTCTCTTCCTATCTGCATAATTCTTTTGACGGTCTTGAGCAGTCTTTAACCGTTATTGGATCAATTTGACCTTCTCAGTAGTTTCTAGAACAAGTTCGGGTCCTATCAGATTTGCATCACCCACTTCCGTCCAACAAATCGGCGATCTACAAGGTCGGCTGTATAATGCTTCAAAGGGCACCATACCGATGCTAGCTTGAAAGCTGTTGTTGTAGGCAAATTCAATTAGGGGTAGGTGTTGTTCCCAACTTCCTTGAAAATCCATTGCGCAAGCTCTCAACATATCTTCGAGTGTCTGGATGGTGCGTTCAGATTGTCCATCTGTCTGTGGGTGAAAGGCGGTGCTAAAACATAACTCAGTACCAAGAGCTTCCTGCAGGCTCCCCCAAAATTGAAAGGTGAATCGTGGATCACGATCTGACACAATAGATACCGGAATTCCATGTAGTCGAATGATCTCCCCAATGTAGAGCCTGCACATAGACTCTAAATTGTCGGTCATCTTATAGGGTAAGAAATGTGCTGACTTGGTGAGGCGATCCACTATTACCCATATAGCATCGTGCCCCCTAGGTGACTTAAGCAACCCTCTCACAAAATCCATCGTCACATACTCCCACTTCCATTCGGCTATTGGTAGAGGTTGCAACATCCCCCCTGGTTTCTGATGTTCCGCTTTCACCTGTTGGCATGTCAGACATTTTGCTACAAATTTAGCCACTTCCTTCTTCATTCCATTCCACCAATACTGCCTCTTCAAATCTTGGTACATTTTAGTCCCTCCTGGATGTACCGCAAATGCAGAATGATGACATTCCTTCAGTACCTTTCCTCTAAGTAACTCGTCACTTGGTACAAACAATCTACCTTGGTATCTTAAGCTCCCATCAGGGTGAATTATCCAATTGGGCATGGGTTCTCCTGATTCCAGACGTCCCATGATATAGGCTACCTCTTGATCATGCTTCTGGGCCTCCATGATCTCATTCATCAACTTAGGCATCACCTTCTGCGCACTGAGATATGCTTTTGTATCTTGAGATTCTACTTGGATCCTGAATTCATTGAGTGTCCTAACCATATCCCATTCCTTGACAGAGATCTTAGCCATCATCCCTCTGCTCTTGCGACTTAGAGCATCTGCTACTACGTTGGCTTTACCGAGGTGATATGAGAGAGTGAACTGGAAATCCTCAAGATACTCCATCCATCTTCTTTGTCTCAAGTTAAGGTCCTTCTGTGTAAATAGATACTTCAGACTCTTGTGATCTATGAAAATCTCAAATTGTTCCCCATACAGGTAATGTCGCTATTGCTTTAGGGCAAAAACTACGGCTGCTAACTCCAAGTCATATGTGGGGTAGTTGCGTTCATGAGGTTTTAACTGCCTAGATCCATATGCGACTACCTTTCCATTTTTCATGAGCACGCAACCTAACCCTTCTTTAGACGCATCGCTATACACAGTGTACCCCTCTTCTCATTCTGGGATGGTCAAAATTGGCACACTAGTTAACCTCTTCTTTAGCTCTTGGAAGGATTTTTCACGAGCTTCGTCTCACTCATACTTTACTCCTTTTTGCGTCAAACGATTCATTGGTTTAGCTAGTTTGAACAAATCTTGGATGAACCTCCGGTAATAACCGGGCAATCCTAAGAAGCTGCAAATTTCTGACACGATTTTTGGTTGTCTCCAATCTAATACTGCCTCCACCTTGGTTGGATCCACCGCAATCCCATTCTCTGATACTATATGCCCTGAGAATTTTACTTCATTCAACCAGAACTCACATTTACTCACCTTGGCATATAACCGATTATCTCTAAGAACTTGAAGGACAGTCCTTAAATATTGCTCATGCTCTTCTTCAGACCTTGAATATACCAAGATGTCATCAATGAACACTACTACAAACTGGTCAAGGTATGGTCTAAAGATCTTATTCATTAGGCTCATGAATACTACCGGTGCATTGGTTAGTCCGAAGGGCATTACTACAAACTCATAGTGGCCATATCTAGTACGAAGGGCAGTTTTTGGTATATCCTCCTCCTTGACTCGTAGTTGATGGTAACCTGACCTGAGATTGATCTTTGAATAGCACCTTGAGCCTCTAAGTTGGTCAAAAAGGTCATTAATCCTTGGGAGTGGGTATTGGTTTTTAATCGTGACTCGATTGAGTTGACGATAATTGATGCATAGCCTCAACGACCCATCCTTCTTTTTAGCAAACAACACGGGTGCTCCCCATGGCGAAGTACTTGGCCTAATGAATCCTCTCTCGAGCAATTCCTGTAGTTGTGTCTTTAATTCTCGTAGTTCTGTTGGTGCCATGCGATACGGGGCCATGGATATTGGGGTAGTTCCAGGTTGCAGCTCGATGCTAAAGTCTACTTCCCGGGTTGGTGGCAATCCCGGTAATTCCGTAGGAAATACATCTGCATATTCGCATACTACGCATGGAAGTTCTATTTCTCCTTGGCCCTCCTCATTTAGAATCAGACTTGCTATCCTACCCGCAAGTTGATCGTGCCACTGCGTCCGATGTTTCGTTGAAGCCATGGGGTCTTGTCTATCCCTCTTAAACTGGAAACGTGTTCCATCTTGCATGTGAGCTACCACCTTCCTCTGATGACAGTCGATCACCGCTCGGTGGGCAGACAACCAGTCCATCCCCAAAATGATATCAAAGTCCGACATTTCCATGACACGAAGGTTGCAAGTTAAGCGTAGGTCCGACATTCCTATCTTACAGTCCTTACAGATCAATCCTACCCGAACGCATCCTCCCATAGGTGACATTACACTTAAGGCAGTTTCTAAAGGTTCACATACAAGTTCTAATGACTTAGCACAAGCAGAGGATATAAAAGAATGTAATGCACCAGTATCAAATAAAACATGCACCCAAGAATTTTATAGTACTAAATTACCCTCAATTACAGACGGGTCTGTTTCTTCCTCTTGCAAGGCAAAGATTTTGCCGGTTGCCTTCTGGTTGCCACTGGTCTTGGCGTTCTGAGTTCCCCCACTCTTCTGGTGCTGCTGCCCGGTAGATCCTGTCTTATTCGTCCAAAGCTTCTGTCCACCTAATGCCTGGGCATTTGCTCCGGAACCTCCTCCTTGGTATCCAGATGGAGGGAGTTGGGGGCATTCGCTCTTTTTGTGCCCTAATTGTTGGCAATGAAAGCACTGGATTTGTCCCGTCGGCCTTTGTTGATAGCCTCCTCTCTGGATCTGTTGTTGCGGTTGCTTTCGTTGCTGTTGTGGTTGTGGTCTGGAGTAGAGCTTCGAGGTCATGTTTCCTTTCTGATTCCTCTGAGGTCCAACAGACGTCTGACTCCCTCTCCTCTTGTTCCAAGCCTTTCTAGCGTCGGTTACTTCCCTTTCAGATTCTAATGTTGTTTCCAGCACCTCGACATATGAGGGAAGTCGTTGCGGAAGAACTCTTCCCCTGATTGTAAGGTCCAATCCCCACTCGAACATCTTTGCTTTCTCTTCATCATTTTCTACGTATCTAGTTGCGTAACGGGCTAACTCTTCAAATTTTGCAGCATACTGGGTCACGGTCATATTTCCTTGTTCTAAGTTTTGGAATTCCTTGGCTCGTTCTCGGCGGATCGTACTTGGGAAATATTTATTTAGGAATAGTTCCCTGAACTTGTTCCATGATAGGCTCACTACGTCACAAGTATTCTTGATTAACTCCCACCAATGGTCAGCCTCATCATCAAGCTCGAATACTGCCAAAGCAATTCTATCAGCGGCCTCGGTTATGCCCATGGTGTCTAGCATTTTCTTTATCTGCCGAAGCCAATTTTCAACTATCTTTGGGTCCGGTACACCTGTGAACTTTGGGGGCCTCTGCTTCCGAAACTCAGAAAAGAGTCGAGTCCTCTCATTCTGCCGATTATTCCTTAATTGCCCTAGTTCCTCCAAAATTTGATGACCTAGGTTATTGGGGATGTCAGCCCCTGTGGGGACGGGTCCGTGTTGATTTCTGGGACGGTTTCGTACATTGTTGCTGGTTTCAATATAGCCATTAGCTCGCGTGTCCACCATTCTGTTCATGGCACATGGTGAGTTGGTTTCCAGTCTTAGAAAATCTTACTACTTAGATTTGAAATAAAGGTTCAGTTTCCTTAGGGTGTACTAAAGCAAGTAACAGTCAATAACACATCATTCATATATTATAATAGGCATCATTACAAAAGGGTTCCTATATCGGAGTTACATTCAAAGATCATCTACGCATTACAAAGTTCAAGCTATCTTATTCTAAGGATCCCTATCAGCGGATCTTACAAAAGTCTAGTTTTACTATCCCTCGAATTAGTTCTCGTTTCCCGACCAATCAAAGTCTTCTTCTGGGTCTTCATCAGCGGAGTCAGTGGCTTGGTCCGGAGAGCGAGGGGTGTACATTGGTGAGGGGGGATTGTGTTCAGATGACACCTCTATAGGGTAGGCTAGGTTTGCTCCTTGTTGTTCTAGTGGCTGCTCCATATTCATTGGTTGATTGTTGCCTGGCCCCTGATAACAAGATGCATGACTTTCAGCCGGAGTCAGTGGTCGGTGGTATGCTCTGGGTGTATCAAGGAGTCCATCCTCTAATCATCTTGCTCCATTCGGATTGCCTTCTTCGCTGCTTGGCTCAAAAATTGTAGGCGGCGCCGCACCAAGGACCTCTTCTGCTCCCTCATATAGCGGGAGTACTCCATCTCCACCTTACGTATCTCGGTTCTGATCATTTCCTCGGCGGCACTTGTACAGCGTTGGCGGCTAAAGCAGGGGCTAATAGACATGGCCCTCCTTCCTTGCATACGGAAAGTACCCCATGAGTCGAGACTGACGCCGCGTCCTGGGTAGTCCCCCGATGACATCCTAAAGTGGAAAATATTTTTATTAGTTAATCTTCTTTAAATATAATAGCGTGACAGAATAAAATAAGATAAAGGGGTAAGGGCTTCTAGAGTCGCATATAGGGTTGTGAGGGTTAAGGGTTGAACCTAGGCTCTGATACCAAGTTGTGACGCCCCGATTCTACACTATTGGTTGCAGTCAAGGGAGAGTCACTAATGAGTCCTATGGTCAATAACCAAGTAAGATCCCAAATCGCCGAAGGAGTCAAATTAGCCTCCCTTCTAAGTCCAGCTTTCTTAGGCAGCGCACTACCCTTTTGACAAATCTTAAAAGGTATTGACACAAGGTCTCATAAGCAACGATAAGGTTCATACATATACGTAGAATATAAATACATAACAACCATGAATATACTTAATTCAAAAGCTTTTTCCATTACATTACATCCCAAAAGAAAGTTTAATTCTTTACATGAGTCTTACAAAATATCAAAAAGAAACTTCTAACTTTCCTAAGATAACCAAAAGTCTTGGAAGGTTTCAGGCTCGTCGTCTCCAGCTATAAGTTCCTCTTCGTCACCTGGCATGATACGCCGTGAGCTTTGAATGCCCAGTAAACACACACACACCCCGTCCCCTTTTCCCTAGTCCAATACACAATCACAATTATAACATCAAGTAGTAAAGCATGATACTCAAATAAATAAAGGGTTAAGTTAGATGTTAGTAAACTAGAAATCCCCCAAAGAGATTTCGTCCTCCCAACCACAAGAATCGGACGCGGATTATTCGGTATGCCCCCTCTTTTGTTGCTTTGTTGCAGAACTAACATCGGATGCCTACCAACGGTTATGTACTACGTAGCGCCAACCGTAGGGCCTCAAAAGAGACAGTAAAATAGGGCCTTGCCCCGAAGCCCTCCTCACACCAAACCACCTAGGGTCCGAATACAACCGCTCCGTTCAAGGGTTCTGAAAACCACTTGCGCAAGACTTAAACTTCCAAATAGGGTACGCATCCCAACAATCCATACATCACACATTACCATCTTTTCATTACTCAAGCGATCGAAAACCCAATACCATCCCAATTAAGTTTTCCGTTGTGTTAAATGTTTTACATCAAGGTTAGACAACTTAACAAGATAATAATATCCACACAAGCATGCATCAATAAGATGAAGAAGATGAAGAACATAACCATCACACATACAATATCATGCCAAGATATCATCATAAGCTAATAAACATTTTCATGAACACAAGGGCATAAGACATCAAACAAAACAGAATTTTCCAGATTCAATATCACATAAGGATTAGAATGAAAGGACTATTTTAGGTTTTTCACCGGACTCGTCGTTCCTATGGCTCGTAGAGAATTTGATCTAGTTTCTAGAACATATTTCAGAAATGGGATAGCTTTTCCAGATTTTAAGTTATTTAGAAAACATTCCAGCGCTGTCCAGATATGTCGATCGTTACGAAAATTTGATTTTCTTGAAAACCGCTCACTTTTTTTCTATGAAACCAATTTTAGTTGAAAGATAACTCCTTAAGGAAGATTTTGACATAAAATAGAGGTCCAGAATAATTTTATACATTTTTAGAGGATTTTTGAAAGCGGGCTGCGAAAACAGATTCTAAGGTACAATGCCCAAAACAAGAAGATTTATGAGAAAAGGGGTCCACTAAGGGAAAATTTTCATTTATTTTGTGATTAAAACATGCTAACTAACATACATTAAACTCAAAAAAATTTCTTGGAAGTGTGCCTTTGGAAAGTTTGAGAGATTGGTATGAAAAAAGATGGTTTTGTGCCGAAATGGGGGAAAATACAAGAGAGGTAGAATCAATGCTCAACTCTTAGCATTTTTAACACAAGTAACTCATCAATAACACATATGAAAACATTATTTAGAACCCCTAAGAACATGTATTTGGAAAAGGAAAATGAAAGAGAAGGTTGTGTTGTGGCTTACTTGCTAAGCTCTGAACAAGATGGCTCTCTTCTTCCTCTCAAGACTTCTCTCTTGCTCTCCTTCCTCTCAAGACTCCTCTCTTGCTCTCCTTCCTCTCTTCTAGCCGAATGTGTGTGTGTGAGTGTGTTGTTTGTGCTTGCCAAGCTAGGGGATGGTGGTATTTATAGGCAATTTTTGGTGTAAAAGGACATAATAGCCCACTAGTTGGAAATGGATGGAAAGGTTAGGATTTGCTTGGAGTCTAATGGGATAGGAGTGATTAGGGAGCTTAATCATAGGATTAGGCAACATCTAGTTGATTCCTAGTTGAAATGAAACTAGTATTGGAAACAACATCCTAGGTCTAGGGTACTAGGTTTTGGGTTTTCTAGAATACCATGATCATAAATCCTGAAAATTGGCTTCTCACTTCTCGCTAGGGTGGCCGGCCATTGGGAAGGGTGATGGGCCTATTTTTTTAATCAATTTAGGTACTAGGGGCACATTCCTCAATGTATATATATATAGATTTCAATTGATTGATGGTACTTATAGTATAAGGGTACATGTACTAGTTTTTGAAGTAAATTTTGAATTTAAATAAAGAAGTAAGGGCTTGGAGTTAAATTCATGTATTGGAACCTTACTTCTGTAGAATTAAACTAAATTAGGCTAGGGAACCTAATCCGGCTAGGATATTCTTGTTTCAATAAAAATAAAATAAAATGCAAACCGACAAGATTTGAAATAATTCAAGGAATATAGGGGTTTTAAGAAAATAATTCAAACATTAGGATCTTTAAAATGAATACATTTTTTAGGGGCTTCACAAGGGTAGTATCGAGGAGATATATGTTGAAGCCACGAGTGTACTGGGCAACCTCGTCTATAGTGGCTGGTTGTGTGCTGGAGAAGTACTCCAAGAACCAGCTATAACACACCATCCCATGACTGGTGGTGTCCAGGATCGCCCCGAGAAGCTGGAGCTGTGTATCTCTCCACTAAGTCATATTTGGATCGAACAGGATTAGGCCGCCGACCCCAACCATCAACATCGAGAAGTCATACGAGGTTAGTGTCATCTCCTCGGTAGAAGAGAAATGAAATGAGCTAGTGATGTCCCACCATCTCTCCATCAAGGCCCCATATAGCCAACACTTGGCCCTCATCTGTATGAACCCAAAGCAAAAGGGCCCAAAGCCAGTTGCGTCTACCAAAGTGCAGACCTCTGCGGGAAGCCGCTCATACCAACATCGGGGGCCGAAGATAGAGCCGTAGCCACCTATCCTCCTAGCGATCACCATGTTGGCCATGTCTTAGTTGGTATTTGTGGTTATTTTGCCATGTTATAGCACTGTTTTAAGTTGGTTTAGACACATCATGCATGCTTTGCATACTTATCTTGTAATGTCATGAAATTGCCTTAACATGCATCATGATGTACCATGACTTTCTAGCATGATTTTGGCTTAGCTTTGTGAAGATTTTATGCATGTTTTGGTGTGCTTAAGGTCTGATTTTGGTCATTTGGGTCACCCATGACTTGCTTTGTATAACTACCATACAATCTCCCTTGTAAGCTTTGAGTATTGGATTCTCTAGCATGCTCTATTTGCGTCATTTCAGTGGTTTGGCACCATTAGTTATGTCATTTCAGTTCGTATGGCATGCTTATATGCTTGCATTTAATGCTCCTTTAGTGGTTTAAAAGGTTGATGTCTTATGCTCCATGTTTGGACCCTTGTGCATGCCATCATGTGTAGGACATTTAGATGCCATCTAAGTGTGTCTTTGACCTTGTTTTGGTCTGCCTTGGGACTGTTTTGAGTCCCTTTGGCCCTTTGAGGCTTGGCTTGTATGGTCATGGCTTGAGTCACTTGGCTAGCCTTGAGTTTTGGGCTTGGTTGCATGCTTTGCTTGATTTGTTTAATTGGTTTGGCACCTTTTCTAACATGATTTCAGAGCTTACAATGCTTGCCATTTTTCCATGTTTGCCTCTTTTTAAGTGTGCTTAAAAGTTGCTTCTTTATGCTTAAGTATTAGACCAATCGCCATGCATGTTTGTATGTGACTTTGTCCCTTATCCTTTAGCACTTTGGCCACTGTTTTGGGCCTATTTGAGAGCTGCCCAAATTGGTGTAAGTCCATCCCCGTATGTTGTTGCATGTTTGCCTTGTATGTTGTCACATACTTGTTGCATATTTGGTGAATTACATGTTGTAGCATGCTAGTTCAATTGTGCCTCATTGTGTACTCAATCCATGACATGTAGTTGCATGATTAGGTTGTAATGCATTTGGCATGCATTCTCTCTTTTGGTCACTCAACATGTTGTTACATGTTTGAATATTGTTGCATACTCACATGCTTGCATGTTTTTTTGCATGCTCATATTGTATACTTAGCTCTCATGCTTAGGTTGCATTTTGCATGCATATCTTGCCTCTTGAATCACCATGATAGAGGTTGGGTCCCTTGTTTGTTTGGTGTGCATTTCATTTAACATTGAAATTGCACACTTGGCCTCTTAGGCCATCACGCATTGAAATGCGCGATCGGTGGCCCGAGGATCGAGTACCATACTCCTCTGAGTCTTAAACATGATAGGGAGGGTGGTTGTGCAAACATTTGCTTGAAAATGCATTGCCATGCTTTGTCTGCCCTTTGCTACTGTCAAAACAGGATTCTACAGGAAGAGATGGTCGACCGACCACTCTCAGTGCCGATCGACCAACAATGGATGGCCGAGAGCATCATAGGTGGTCGATGACCACTTTTCCATGACCGGTGACCATTCCTCTTGGCCGATGGTCTCCCACAACCCTCAGGGAGTATTTCAGAAGCAACTTTGGGACTTGTACAGTCTTCAGAGGCATAAAACAGTGCAAATAGAGGCAGCTTGTGCATGGTGGTGGATTTTCGAGCAGAGCCGGGCACACATGCATTGGACCCTCTTCCCGAGGCTGTTTTACCGCTTTATTAGCTTAGTTAATTTGCTTAACTAGTTAAGTGGTCTGTAACTTTTTAATTGGCTTGTTAGTTAGTTAAATTTGTATTATTCTTTTGGTCCCTCCGAGAGAGGGCGAATTGTGTAATAAGCGTGCGTGTGTGTGATGCATGTCTTCCAACCCCCACTTCTTTCTCCCTTTTACTTACCTGTTTTTGATGGTTAGTATTAGGACATGTTTTGATTAGCATACTTATGATAGCATGTTTGCATCCATTCATTTGTATTGCATGCACCGGGCTCGGCGCATCATACTAATTGCATAGTATTTCAAATCTAACTTGAATACATGTCATCTGCTGCATTTCGCATGCTATCCATAGATTAGCCGAGCCTATTCTAGCTGCATTTTGCCTGCGATGCATTAGCCACCTTAACATGGACTTGGATCATACATTTGATTACTAACATGTTCCTTGTTTTGGCTCGGAGTACTAGGTGAGTGTTTATGCTTTAGCATCTCGCATGAGTGTGAATGTTAACATGAAAGCATGCTTGCCATGAGGCTAACTGCTTAGTTGATTTACTGCCTGAATGCCTGTGGGTGGAGGTTGGATTGCTTGAGTTGGAACAACTCGTTGAAATCCGTGTTTTAGCCTACTTGCGAGTAGCAAATTTCAAACTGTCTTTCAAACGAGTGGATATGCAATGCTTTGTTCCAAATTAGGCGATCTAGTCTATACTTTTGTGTTGTGCGCATCACATAGTAAGATTAGCTAATTAACTGGAATAAGAATGCATAATGTTTTCAAAACTTGATATCATGGTTAGTAGAGGCCGATCTTTGATCGGGCGAGCGGGGGTGCTCATAGATGACCTTCCCCAATCGTACCCAAGTTCCCGAGCCGAGGCAACTTTGGTGATGACGGACACGTGGCCTTAGGCAACGAGTCAGGGTTTCCTAAATCCCCCCCCCAAAAAATAAATATTTAGGTGGCGACTCTGTATCTGGCAAAGCAGTCCATGTTTGGCACTTCTTTCAAAAAATATGTTTTCAAAAACGATTTGCCGGATTTGGACTCTTTGATGATTCATCGGTCTTGCATTGCACTCTGCGAGATTAGATACAAGACCGTGACATTGAGTCCTGAACTGTAGTGAGCCCAAATGAACAAAACGGGATTCCCTCCCGGGACGTTCGGGGACGTCTACAGAGCCCTTTTGTGTTTTAAAGAGCCATGGGGTGGCTTTTACCATACTACCCTTCATCGCTATCAAAGGCCGGCCGGCGCTATCGAAGCCCGCCGGTGCATCGCCAAGGCTCGGCTGGCCTTTGGTGATTTCAATCTGCTTTCTTTTTTCTTGTGTTTTCTATTTTCTGTTTTGTGTATTGCTAATTTATTTTATTTTATTTTGTTTCATCATTATTTTAATTTCTGAGTTATAGTTTCGGTTTTTAATTTTGAGTTTTAAATTTCGGCTTTGATTTTTGAGTTTTTGATTGTGGGTTTTGATTTAAATCGAATAAGGAGTTGTATGTTAACAAAAAATGAGTGTTAAAAAAGAAAGAAAAGAAAAAAAATAACAACAAAAACACAAAGAAAAAGTGAAAAATATAAAAGAGTGGAAAAGAAAAGAAGAGTTGTTTTTATTATTATTGTGTGAGCACATTTGTTTTGTTTAAAATTTGTTTATTTAACTATATTTGTTCAAATGTGTTTGGGCTGAATCATAGTTTATTTTATTATTATGTTCTATCGTAACCAGACGATATTGTATGTACGATTCATTCAGAGGAGTTCCAGGTAAAATCAATCATGCCCTTCGAATCGCATCCTTTCGCCTTTCCTCCTATCGCGTGAGACGCGTTAGGATTGTTTCTATCGGTTAAAAATATTCGGGTACATCCCGGTGTTCACACCACATCTTCCTCCTCTCGCGTGAGACGCGTTAGGATCACTTCGGTTAAAAACATTTGGGTGCGTCCCGATGTTCACACCACCCTTCGGTTAAAAACATTCGGGTGCGTCCCAGTGTTCACACCACCTTTCCTCCTATCGCGTGAGACACGTTAGGATTGTTTGTTGTGGTTAAAAACATTCGGGTGCGTCATGGTGTTCACACCACCTTTCCTCCTATCGCGTGAGACGCGTTAGGATTGTTTCTATCAGTTAAAAACATTCGGGTGCATCTCGGTGTTCACACCGCCTCTTCCTCCTCTCGCGTGGGACACGTTAGGATCACTTCAGTTAAAAACTTTCGGCTATGTCCCGGTGTTTACACCACCTTTCCTCCTATCGCGTGAAATGCGTTAGGATTGTTTACTGTGGTTTAAAACATTCAGCTGCGTTCTAGTGTTCACACCACCCTTCGGTTAAAAACATTTGGGTGCATCCCGGTGTTCGCACCACCTTTCCTCCTATCGCGTGTGATGCGTTAGGATTGTTTTCTTCAGTTTAAAACATTTGGGTGCACCCGGTGTTCACGCTGTCCTCTCTCTCCTTCCACATGCAACGCGTTAGGATCTTGATTGAGACCTCGAGTGTGCCCGATGGTTATGTCACTCTTCGCCTTTCCTGTGCATCGCATAGTTGAGCTTTAATTTTCTTACATTCTTTCTGCATGAAATGTGGTTTGGCTTGTGATTCTCACATGTGGCGTGTTCATTTACTTAATTTTTTTCATGTTTGGAATTGTTCTGCCTTATTTCAGTTTGTCTAATTGTATTTTTTTTCTTTGCATTGTATTTGCATTCAAAATGTTTCATTGCACGGCCTCATTCCATCATCATAAGTTATGTTCTTGCATCATGCATATCATTTGCATTTTGCCCCCTAACTACACCGGTTTGATTCCTTGCAAAGGGATACGTAGGCAGCCTGCGGGCGCAACCATTTTAATTTATGTTTTGCTTTCTTGTCCAAGTCTTACGGCCTTGTTAAAATGAGTCGTCTCTGGGCTTTGACATTCACTCACGTCATTTTATGACTTCGAGCTCTGTCGAAGAAGGGCAACTGTAGACACCCTATTTTTTACAGCCCGCAAGACTCAGATGCTTGGTTCCATGCACTCAATGATGAAAGTTGAATTATGAATTCGCAGCAATTTGGAATTAATTAGGTTTCCGAAATAACCTCACATCTTCAACATTTACCTTGTTTCAACCCATGAGTTTCATTTTTGGACCTTTTCTTACCTTGAGCAAAGTTTGAACCAAAAAAACAAGGGATGCCATCAAGGCCCGACCGTGCATCAGTGATGGCCGGTCGTGTCTATAAATGGCCGGACGGCCTTCGATGGCGATAAACACTGTTCTGGGCAGGAGGCCACCAACTGTCCATTTTTTAAGATATTTATCACCTTTTGAGCTCAAATTCTATAAAACCAAAGCTCTGGGATTGTTTTAAGGGTTGAACAAAATTCTAGAAGTGATATATACACCTTGAGAGCCCTTGACTCCTCGTTCTTCCATTGCAAGTTATCTTTGAGCTAACCTAGCTTGCTTATACCACCTATATACACCATATACAACCTTGTCTTACCACCCTAAAGCCTTGGTTGATCTTGGAGAAGTGTAATTCAAGCCTGAGAGTGCATTGAAACTAAGATTGGAACATCAACAAGAAGTTTACTTCTTGGAAGGTATAAGCTTGTTTTCTCTTCTCTTGCCTTCATTTCTATCATTTACTTCATACTTCTTGTTGTTTTAGATTGTTTTGAGCTTGTTTCAAGTGTTTGGAGTTGGGTTTGAAGAGTTACCAAAAGGGTAGAGAGAGCTAGCTCTTTCTATACCTTTATTCATAACTCAAACCTTCTCCTTTTCACTCATTTCCTTTGATATTTACACTGATTTTCAGAGGTTTGAAAAGGCTAAAAACCATGTTTTCAAGCTTCAAAAGTGGAGGGGTTAGCCACCTCTTCTTATCCTTGCTTACTAGCCTTAATTCTCTTTCTATTGTCTAGCTTTTCAAGCCCTTTTCATGCATGTTTTACCTTTGATTTTCATGTATTAAGGGATGTTTTGAGGTTGCCTAGATCTTTTCAATTGGCTCATGCCTTGTTTAACACACTTGTGATCTCGTAAGTTGGCATACTTGTTACCTGTTATGCTTTCTTTGTTCATTTTCCATATTTGGAGTCTAAGTCTACTAATCAATCAACCATCCATATCTTTCATTCTTGAGAATGGTTTCAACCAATTGAGGTTGTTTAATATATGTAAGGGAGACCTACACTTAATGGCTTAATCTCTTCGGAGATTCATCGTCAACGGTGTAGTCTCCTTCTCATGTCTTAGAAGAACCTCTTGTTTGACATTATTTCTTGTTTAGAGGACTTTAACATCACATTTGGACAAATGGACTAAACAATGGAAATGACTAAAACAATTGGTTTAAAACTTGGATAAACACACTTAAAGAAAATGGCTTAATAGCTTGAACTTGGCCAGACGTTATGCCAAGTTCTTTGTGTCAAGGGTCATCAAGCATCAATTCATGGTATTTTTGATGTCCTTGAAGCATCTCAACTTCCTTTTTTGAGTTCATTCCATGACAAAAGGAAAAGGATGGTCATTTGCATTACATTCATTGATTTTTGTCTAAAATGATATCCGAGATCATCAAGCGATCATATTGCTCATTAATGGTTTTGGAATCAATCCCAACCTTCTCTTGAGGCTTTCCCATGACAGAGAAGGAAGGAAGGACAAACAGAGCTTGAAAATGCTCTATCTGCACTGTTTTCACCTCAGAGCACAGAAATAGAGTTTTACACCAAATCAATGCACAGCCGGCCCTCTGTAGGCTCGGCCGACCATCAGTAATGCACGGCCGACCCTTGGTGTGTGGCCAGCTATGCAATTTTGCAGAACCAGAGGCAGTGGCTGAAGGTGAAACAAGGGCAGCCCGGGCAGACAGAGTAGCTTTTAGGTGTTGCACATGTAACCTTCATCCATCTTCCATGGCGTCCTTATCAAATGCGTTATATTTTTTCATTGTTTCATTAGCATAATAAGTTGCGTTGTAATATTTAATTAGTCTAATTAGTTGTAGCTAATTATTCAGTGTTGTAATATTTAATTAGCTTAGCCTAGTTAAATTCTTAATTAGCTTAGATAGTTAGTTAATTATTCATTTCAAGTGTTGTAATAATTAGTTAATTAGTTTAACTATTTATTCAAATTTTGTAATAATTAGCTTCACTTAGCTTGGTTAGTTAGTTAGCTTAATTCATTTGGACTCTCCTTCGTGAAAGCATGTTGTAATAATGTGTATGACTTCCAACCCCACGTCTTTCTCCCTTTTACTTAACTGCTTTTCATGGTTAGTTTAGGGACACATTTCAATTAGCATATCTTATGCTTTATGCTTGCATACATTCATCTTGTCTTGCATGCACCAAGGCTCGGCACATCATTCAAACTACATTGTCATTTCAATACTTCTCTGAGTACATGTTTAACTGCACGCTATTTAATTGAATCATATGCCATATTAATAGCTGACTCTATCTTAATTGCATATTGCATGTGTTGCGTTAGACATCTTGCATAGTTAGGATCATGCATATTTCTCTAACTCATATCTTCTTGGCTTGGAGTACTAGGTGAGTTTTTAGTGCTTTAGCATACTTGCATATGTGTAAATGTTACCATGACTAGCAAGTTCACCATGAGGCTAAATGCTTATCTGTTAAACTGTTTGAATGCCTGTGGATGAAGGCTTGTTGCTTGAATTGTAACGATTCAATAAATGTACGTTTTAAGCCCACTATGTCAAGTGGCAAATTCACAGTTTTAAGCCCACTTTGTTGAGTGAAAAATTCACAAACTTTAAGCCCACTTGAGGTGGCAAATTCAAACCTCTTTTCGCAAAACAAACATGAATTTGAATTGTTCCAACTTGAGCAAACTAGTCTATACTTGCTTGTGCGCATCACATAATAAAGCTAGCTTTATAACTGGAACAAGAGCACATAGTGTTGATAAAAATCATATCATGATTAGTAGAGACCAATCTTTGATTGGGCGAGCGGTGGTGATCAATTCATGACCTTCCCCTCTCGTACCTAAGTTCCCGAGCCGAGGCAACTTTAGTGATGACGGACACGTGGCCTTTGGCATGAGTCATGGGTTTCTTAAATTTTCCCAAAAATAAAATATTTAGGTGGCGACTCTGTATCTGGAAAAGGAGTCCAATTTGTGCATTTTTTATCCAAAAATTAATTTTCCAAAAGATTTGCCAGATTTGGACTCTTTGGTGTTTATCAGTTTCACATTACACTTGTGAGATTAGATTCAGAACCACAGGAGTCCGAACTATAGGGCTTCTTTCGAGTTTCCGAAAGGGGGTGCGAAAAAGCTGAGCTACATTAATAAAATTGAAATTTGGGACCAAAATGACACATGATGCATACTTTTGGGAAAATATACGTATTTATTATTATTTGATTAATTATTTAGAGGACCGTTTGAAATTAGACCAATTTGACTTAGATTGAAAATTTTATAAATGAAATTGGCAAAATTGAAATTTGAAGGACTAAAGTAACATGGTAAGCATACTTTAAGGACTATGGTATATATTTGTCCTTTTTATTTGTCTTGTTGTTATTGAGAATTTCTGATTTCTTGACCAACAATTTTTCATCAATACTAAACTTTAGGGTATGGTTGGATGACATTACTAGGAATAAAATCACGTGTCAATGTTATTCAAGTGTTTTGTTTCACTAGGAATTCTCTATGAGAAGATTATGAAATTTTAATTATTATGGGCCCATTTATTTATTTTACTCTTATAGAGGTTATGGGTTCGAACTTGAAGGCAACCACTATATACAATTATTCCAAAAAGTAAATGTAGTTCTTTACCTAATTATGCATTGCTTATATATATATATATATATATTTCTTGTTGTTTTGTTTCTTGGAGTTCTTTGAGGAGGCTTCCTAAACTGACTGTCTTGTGTGACACCATAATGATTGCAAATAGGCACATTTTTTAACTCCTTTTTTAGACTTGCAACTCTCTTTTTTTTTTTTTTTTATGCTTTTTAAGACTCAGAATATAAAGACAATTACATCTGGAAAATTATAGTCCACTAATTTTAGAACTTCAACAACTAACCCAACAAATAGTCTTATAATTGTGAAGCAATACCAAACCCAATAATCAATCAACCTAAAAAAGGGTCCTGTAAAGAAGAAGAAATGAATAATACAACAAAGAGCCCCCATAATGAAGATGAAATTATCAATCCTTGAACTCCTTTTGAGACTTGCAAATCAAACTTGATAGTGCTATTATGCAAGTACGTTTAGGGGGCTTACTACTATTATTAACGTTTCCAGCCCAGATTGTCATTAGCAGCCTTTGAATTTTTAAACAAGCTTTTCAGATTTTCTATTCCAATGTTCATCTTTCAAAAGTTTTCTTTTGAGCTAGTCAATTAAATTTGAAGTTTTTTTTTTTTTTTTATGTTTTTCTCCCAAATTTTACAACGGTGAATGATGATTCCATTTACAATACATTTTCCAACATTTTTTTTTATTGCATCAAACGTGAGAATGGTTGTTATGATGGAATGACCATTCCATTCCATATTCATTTCAATGAACCAAACATTATCTATATTATTTATTATAGGTATCTGCCTCACCTGCATCATATGTAATCTATGCCCATTCATATAATTCAAGTCATTTATTTACTGAGATATGTAAAACTCATCCCTTTACTTCTCTTTTATGTTTCAGGTTGAATTTTGATTGTCATGAATATTTTTTGTGAATATTTGTGAAAGGAAGACTTTGTCTCATTATCTCATTACCAATGAAGACTAAATAGATTTGAAGGCATGTGAACTTTTATTGGGATGTCTTTTTTAAGTGATGATGCTCTCTTTCAATCAGCTTGCCTGTGGGGGAAAACAGAGTTCATTAGAAAAGTTCATATGTTCAATAGGAAAGAGGTGTCTACAAGCAAGGAACAAGGTCGACTTGGTGTTTGAAGAATTACAGATGTTAATGATTGTTTGCTGGTGAAGTGGTGGTGGACATTTTGATATGAAGACAATGCTTTATGGAAACGTTTGATTTGCAGCACTTAAAGAGTTTCCCATCTTATGGAGCTAATTCTGGTTTTTCAAGGATTTAGAGTGGTATTATTTCTAGTGCTTTTTCCAATCCTAATTTACTTAACTTTTTTTTCTAGCCAATACTGATGTTGTGGTAGGCAATGGGAACGAAATTCACTTATGGATTGATAAATGGCTTGCAAATGTGAGATGGTTTTGTTGATCACGTTAGATGGGCTGCCTCATATTCTACTTTTTTGCCCTTTTGTTTGGAAATCTGAATCATATTCTGCTCTTTTTTCCCTTTTGTTTGGAAAGTTTGGTCCGAAATGATGAGTTTGTGTTGGTTTCAATGGGTAATACTAGGGTTTAAGGTCAGTAAGTTGGAATTGTAAATTTGGAAAGCTATTCCTATAGCAGTATTTGGTCTGTTTGAAAGCATAGAAATGATTGCATCTTTAATAACCATCGACCGAATTTGGGTGAACTGTGTGCACTTGTAAAAGTAAGAGTAGCTTTATGGGTGAAGCTTCATTGATCTGATATGTTCTTCTTGATGAACACCTTAAAGTAAGAGTAGCTTTGAGTTGCATCTTTTGATATTAGGGACTAGTGGGACTAGTTTTCTAGCTTGATATTCTTCTGTAGATATAAATTCGTCAGAACACCTTATAAAGACCAAGCAATCTTTCAAAGTTCTCTTCTAATATATGTCAGGTACTACTTTTTTTTTAATAAAAAACAAAACAAAAATCTTTACCTCACAATAAAAGTATGCTAAGTACTATGCATGACAACTTCGTTTCATTTGTCAAGTTCATTAAAAATAAAAACTAAAAAATAGCTATAAATTGACAGTTTTCAAAAAAGACAATCAAGCCGCACTAATGCTTTCAGGAATAGGATCTTCTTTGGTGGATGTTTGCAGAATGTTAAGGCCACAATTCTTTATTGGTTGTTGTGCATTGCCCCTACGGATGAACTGAATGAAGGCCTTCTTAGTTAACTAGCTCTTGAAAAGTTTAGTGGTAGGAGACCTTGTTTCTCATGAAGATCTCTGAGTTGTTTATTAGGTTTTAAGAAGATGTATTAGATAAATATAATTAAACTACTAGCTTACTTTAATATTTTCAGTATTAATATATTTGATTTCTATTTTTCATCAAATTATTCCAAATGTGGTAGGCAACCTCTCGATGGGAAAAGAGATAGGCTAAAATCTTGGTAAAAACTTTGATATGTTTCCTATTCTTTTTCTACTTTGTTCATTTTCTTTCCATTCCTTTCCTTCTTTATTTTTTATTTTTTGTGGGCTTTTTTGTATTATACTTTAGCTATTATTTGGTGTCTCAATATTTTTCACTACTATACTTTTTTTTGCTTTTTATAAAAGTCTTTTCTCATTATCTTATTTATTCAACAATGCATTATGAAGCTACATGGTCTAGAATTTCATATATTCTGATACGTCTGATGATTGATGATGAAGGATGGAGCCAAAAGAAAGCTTTCCTTTAATAAATGGTAGGAAAGGGCTTAACCGTTAGGGGTTTTTGTGAGTGAGAAGGTAGAAGTTGAGGTTTAAAGCGGAGCCTTAGGCTCGAATTTGGCCAAGTTTAAGACAGATAGTAGCAAGGAACACGAGGTTAATTCTTTTGAGTGTATCATTTATTTGTTAAGAAGCACCACACTCCAAGATGGGTATGGGTGTTGTGTCAGTGTCTGATAGGCAAGACACGTGTGTCAACGTGTTTGACAAGCCATGTGGTGCTCAAATTTTTATTTTTTTGTAGAACATGTTTGGGACACTTCATGGACACTCATGTCCTGTGATTGGTTACGCTTCAAGACATTTTTGTTGTTTTTTTTTAAAATTATAAATGATTTAAGAAAGCTGCTTTGGTGTCGAAGTAAAATATAATAAAGATAGAAAGTATATATCGATGCCTCTCATATCTATGTCTTCTTAATTTCTATTCATATAAATGTCACACCCCAACTCTAGGCATGACCGGCCATGGCCCATAGGGACTTAGCCCAAGGCACACGTAAGCCTAAACATGATAGCCCAGAAATAAATAAATCAAAACCCAAACCAGTGATAAGTCACAAGTATAAAACATAAAACTAGCCATAACCAACTTCAAAAAATATATACTAAATGGAACACAAACCGCGCCATAAAATAAAATAATTCTAAATAAAATCCAATCACAATGTACGCACACAACCAAGATAACATGCTAAAACAAAATAAATAAATATCCTAGAGGTCCATGCAATTGAATCACAGCTACGCCATGAGTCCACTCTAAATCCTTCTAATAGCAAGAAGTGATAAACAACTAAGTCAGCTGATAGCTCAATGAGTAGCAACATGAATAGTAAATACAGTTTTGAGAACATGGTTCAATTCCAAAATAAGATATATGTCACAGAAACTAGATTGGAATACAGTTTTGATAAAGATAATCTATTTCAAAAAGAAGGTTCCACAGTTCAATAGTTAAAATACTTATATCACTCAAGAACATAATAAATGACATTCTCCACTTAAAACAGATTACAACATGATCACCAATAATTTTCTGGGTACCAAGAATAATAAGTAACATGCCACACAGTTCTCAAGGCAATAAGCCCGTTGGATCCAATATCGAACCAAGAGTCATCCTCAAGGTGGCAACCCAAGCCTTTTCTCTTAGACGATCCGATTGAAGGTCACCTAGCCTAGCCTAGGTCTTTTCCTTACAATCGTTGAGTACTAGAGTCATCACGGCCCAACCCGGATCTATCCCCTAGTGGCCAAAGTCACCACACACAGTGGAATAATTTCTCTGGACTAAGATATACATATGGTCCCGATAATCAATACAATTCAGTTTGCAAAACATGATAGTTCACCATTATAAACATGAGACCATAACAAATAGTTTACTGTATGCCAAGTTTACACATATTTCAGAAATAATTTAATTTCATTGATAATATAATAATTTATTGAAATAGTTTAGTCCTAAAACAACAATTTAATTTTCCAACAGTTCAAGGTATGAGAACATTTATAAAAATAGGTAGCATGCAACTACTCACCCAAATATGGTATAATATAATCCTCGAATGAAGTATGAAAGTCCAACTAGTGCCCTGAGCAAAGTATAAAAACTACACGTCACTACTAATTCAAACATACTAAAAGAAATAATAAACTAAGTAACCACATTAAAGCGCATTAACACAACTCAACCCCACTCACCGTTACTCTTAAATAATACCTAAGTTCATGTTCTTTAAGGTCTCAAATTACTCAAGACATGGTTTCAGACCGGAACTTAATTAAAAGTAACTTTAAGATAAAATAAAATTTTAAACAAGTTTTCCTAATCTATTCACTAACTTTGAAAATTAAAAACCCACTCCAAGCTGTTCAAAAAATTCCAAAACCCTCCAGATATCAACTAATATATCCTAAGTTTCAAATCCAATTGGTTTTACTTGATTTGCTTGTCAAAATAATTATTTACAATTAATTATATCCAAACATGTTGTTTTCTACAGCACTTCAAAGAAATTAATGGTTCTCTTAGTATACACGAGCAATCAATGCAAGGCCAAAAATTTAAGAGACTAGACTCATAACTGGTTCTAATGACACTGATTTTATAATTTTCAAATTTATACCCAAAGAGAACGACACTTCCGAAATTACTGTTTTACACCAATTTTTTGGACAGACTTGAACGCACCAGTTGATATAGATTTTGACTGCCAAAAATTATGAGAAAATTCTGATATACAATTCAATATGTAATTAATCTACTGTAAAAATTGCAGTTTGAAATTCATCCATTTGATATGATTCCTTGATTTTTAAAATTTCTGGTCCTATACAAAAAATTTTAAACTAAGAATAATACCCATTCTTTACACAATTTATGTCCTCAGGTTTCTTAACAGTGTATATATATACAACATACATAAACCTACAACATCTCCATTAATGAACTAAATAATAACAGAATAAGGATAAAGAACAAAAATAAAAAGAAGAAGAAAGATAGAGACCTACCACACACCCAAAAATCATTCATTGTTTGCAACCTTTTTCTTTTTTTTCCTTCTTCTCTCTCTCTCTCTCTCTCTCTCTCTCTCTCTCTCTCTCTCTCTCTCTCTCTCTCTCTCTCTCCCGTGGTTGCTACTGTTGCCATATATTGTTTTAGGCAACCTTGGATTCCTATATATATATATATATATATCTAAACAAAAGGCTCTAAATTATTATCGTTTGTTTTATTTTTATTTTTTTTCCTCGCACCATTAATTTAAATAAAATATAATCTCCTTTTTTTTTTTTAATAATAAATCTTACCTCCAAATTAAAGACTTTCACCATAAATTTATTTTAGGCTTAAAATTAATTAAAAGATCGTTCAGTAATATTTAATTTGCACCTTAAGATTCACATGTAAAATATTTGAGGTTTGTAAAATAATTATTATTTAATTATTTATTTTATTTGTGTATTCAGGTTCTAACATTCTCCCCCCCTAAATGAAAAGTTTTGTCCTCAAAACTAACCTGAGTAAATTATGAGAATGGATGTGGGTACTTCTTGCGCATCTCATCCTCGCGTTCCCAAGTCACCTCTTCAACTGGATGATTATGTCACAGTAGCTTAACCAATTTAATAGCCTTTGTACGTAACATTTTCTCTTCCGAATCCAAGATCTAAACAAGTATCTCCTCATACGAAAAATCCTCTCTAACCTGAAGCGGCTCATAATCTATCGCATGCGACGGACTGTGCACATATTTCCTCAGCATAGACATGTGAAACACATATGCACTCCTGCCAACCTAGGGGGTAAAGCAACACAGTAAGCAACCTCACCAACCTTCTCTAATACCTCAAATGTTCCAATGTACCTAGGACTAAACTCCCCTTTCTTTTTAAACCTGATGACTCCTTTCCATGGTGATACTTTGAAGAATAACATATCCCTCACATGAAACTCTAAATCTCTCATGCGATGATCAGCATAACATTTTTGTCTACTCTAAGCAGTCAATAATCTCTCTCTGATGGTGATAATTTTCTGTGTAGCATCATCCACCAAGTCAGGTCCCAACATTTGCCCCTCACCAACCTCATACCAACACAAAGAAGACCTACACTTCCTCCTATACAAAGCCTCATAAGCAGCTACTCCCAAACTAGAATGATAACTATTATTATACGCAAACTCCATGAGCGGCAAATAGTCATCCCAATTACCTCTCCACTCCAAAGCACAAGCCCTCAACATATCCTCAAGGGTTTGAATAGTCCTCTCCGATTGCCCATCTATTTAAGGGTGATAAGCTGAACTAAAATTTAACTGAGTACCCATAGCTGACTATAACGCACTCCAAAACTTAGACACAAAACGAGGGTCCCGACCTAACACTATTGACACAGGTGCACCATGCAATCTAACAATCTCCTTCACACACAACTGTGCAAATCAAGCTAGAGAATAATTCATTCATACTGCAATAAAATGTGCTGACTTGGTTAATTATCAACAACTACCCAAACTGCATCATGATTACTACTAGTACGAGGTAATCAGCACATGAAGTCCATGGTAATATGATCCCACTTCCACTCTGGTATAAGTAAGGGTTATAGTTTCCCCGTAGGTTTCTAATGTTCTACTTTAACCTGTTGACACACCAGACACTAAGCCACAAATTCTGCAATATCTCCCTTCATACCATTCCACCAAAAATATTCATGAAGATTCCAATACATTTTAGTGCTTACAGGATGAATGCTGTAACTAGAACTATGTGCCTCCGTCATAATCTCCTTCCTCAAATCACCACCAGCAGGAACACAAATTCGGCTACGAAATCTAAGCAACCCATCATTACTAACCACAAAGTCTACATACTTACCCTCTGCCATCTCTCCTTTAATATGCTCACACTGGGGTCAATCTCCTGAGCTAAACAAATCCATACAATAAGCCCTATCACCAAGCGTAACAACCTCAAGCCTCAAAAGTCTCATGTTTTCCACCAAACAACTCTCAATAGACAAAGCAGCTACATCTCCAACTGCGATCTTCCTACTCAAGGCTTCTGCCACCACATTTGCCTTCCTCGGATGATACAAAATATTCACATCGTAATCTTTTAGCAACTCAAGCCATCTTCTTTGCCTCAAATTTAGTTCCTTCTGTGTGAAAATATACTTCAAATTCTTATGATCAGTGTAAATCTCACATGACTCTCCATACAAATAATATCGCCAGATCTTAAGAGCGAAAATCACTACTGCTAACTCCAAGTCGTGCGTAGGATAATTTCTTTCATGGACTTTCAACTGTCATGATGTATAAGCAATCACCTTCCCATGCTGCATGAGCACATATCCTAAACCCTGTCGTGAAGCATCATTATAAATCACAAAACCATCCCTATCTGTAGATAAGGTAAGGATTGAAGCTGATGTCAACCTCTGTTTAAACTCTTGGAAGCTACGCTCACAATCATCATTCCACTTAAACTTTACCCCTTTCTTGGTGAGATTGGTAAATGGCAAAGCAATACGGGAGAATCCTTCCATAAACCGTCTGTAATATTTAGCAAGCCCTAGAAAGCTGCGTACCTCTGTCACCGAAGTAGGTCGTGGCCAATCAACAATTACTGCCACCTTTGTGATATCCACAGATACCCCCATCTTTACTCACCACATGACCTAAAAAGGATACACTGCTCAAAATTCACACTTCTTAAATTTTGCATACAGTCACTTCTTCCTAAGGGTCTGCAGTACTACCCTCAAATGTTGCTCATGCTCCTCCTTACTCCTCGAATAAATTAGGATGTCATCAAGAAACACTACCGCAAATTTATCCAACAGGGGTTTAAATACTCTGTTCATCAAATCCATGAATATGGCTGGTGCATTTGTGAGACCAAAAGGCATCACTAAGAACGCATAATGCCCATAACGAGTTCTAAAAGCGGTCTTAGGAACATCTTCATCCCTTACCTTCAACAGGTGATAGCCTGACTTCAAGTCAATCTTAGAGAATACTTGAGTTCCCTGCAACTAGTCAAATAGCTCATCAATGCGTGGCAAAAAATTCACTGTGACTTTATTTAGTTCTCTATAGTCAATACACAATCTCATAGACCCATCATTCTTCTTCACAAACAACACAGATGCTCCCCAAGGTGAGACGCTAGGCCTAATAAAACCTTTGTCTAGCAACACCTGTAACCGAGTTTGTAACTCCCTCAACTACAACAGTGCCATTCTATAGGGCGCGTTAGAGATAGGAGCTATATTGGGGACCAAATCAATGGAAAATTCTATCTCACGATTTGAAGGAAGACCAGGTAGATCCTCTGGGAAAACATCATCAAATTCCCTCACTACAGGCAACTCCTCCAACTTCTGCTCTGGTTGTTCAATACTCACCACAGAAGCTAAATAACCATGACACCCTTTCCTCAACATTTGGTTATCTTGAAGGGAAGAAATAAAATAAATAGAAGACCCTTTCCTATCTCCCTGAAAGAAAAACTCTTGTTGTCTTGGCATAGCAAAAGCTATAATTTTTCTAAAACAATCAACAGAGGTATGATGCTTCATCAATAAATCCATCCCCAAGATCACATCAAAATCCTTCATCTCTAAGGACATCAAATCCACTGGAAAAATCCTCTCATCCAAGTTTACCAAGATCTACAGACATCTCCCAATACTACTGTTTCTCCTAATGGAGTAGGCACAGTAATACAAACATCGAAGACTTACAAGGAATAGACAATCAGTGTAGATATCTAGGTGCCAACTCATAACCTTCAAAATGAAATCAAGAAAGATTCAACACAAGTTTAAACAAAACTAACTTAACCACACACTACTAAGGACTCTAGGGACTCGAACCTTGTCTAAATGATGAAATGCAAGATATGTAACTCGATAAACTACAGCTCTGATACCACAATTGTCATACCCCAACTCCAGGCATGATCGACCGTGGCCCACAGAGACTTGGCCTAAGGCACACGTAAGCCTAAACATGAACCCAAAATCACAAAGAATAAATGTGACGATAGCCTAGAAATAAGTAAATCAAAACCCAAACCAGTGACAAGTCACAATTATAAATGGTAAAACCAGCTATAACCAACTTCCAAAAATATATACTAAATAGAACACAAACCGCCCATAAAATAAAATAATTCTAAACAAAATCTAACCACAATGTATGCACAAAATCGACATAACATGCTAAAACAAAATAAATGAATGTCCTAGAGGTCCATGCAATTAAGTCCCCGCTATGACATGAGTCCACTCTAAGTCCTTCTAACACCTGGAAGTGATAAACAACTAAGTTAGCAGATAGCTCAGTGAGTAGCAACATGAATGGTAAATACAATTTTGAGAACAGGGTTCAATTCTAAAATAAGATATATATCACAGAAACTAGATTGGCATACAGTTTTGATAAAGATAATATGTTTCAAAAAGAAGGTTCTACAGTTCAATAGTTAAAATACTCATGTCTCTCAATAACATAATAAATGACATTCTCCACTTAAAACAGATTACAACTTGATCACCAATAATTTTCTGGGTACCAAGAATAACAAGTAACATGCCACACAGTTCTCAAGGCAATAAGCCTGTTGGATCCAATATCAAACCAAAAGTCATCCCCGGGGTGACAACCTGGGCTTTTTCTCTAAGACGATCTGATTGAAGGTCACCTAGCCTAGCCTAGGTCTTTTCCTTTCAATCGTTGAGCACTAGAGTCATCACAGCCTAACCCGGATCTGTTTTCTAGTGGCCAAAGTCACCACACACAGTGGAATAGTTTCCATGGACTAAAATATATAGATGGTCCCAATAATCAATACAATTCAGTTTCGCAAAACATGGTAGTTCACCATTATAAACATGAGACCATAACAAATAGCCAAGTTTACACATGTTTCAAAAATAATTTAATTCCATTGATAATATAATAATTTATTGAAATACTTTAGCCCTGAAATTACAATTTAATTTTCCAACAGTTCAGGGTAGGAGAACATTTATAAAAATATGTGAATATGGTATAATATAATCTTCAAATAAAGTATGAAAGTCCAACTAGTACCCTGAACAAAGTATTAAAACTACACGTCACTGCTAATTCAAATATACTAAAAGAAATAATAAACTAAGTAACCCACACTCAAGCGCACTAACACAACTCAACCCCACTCACTGTTACTCTTAAAAAATATCTAAGTTCATGTTCTTCAAGGTCTCAAATTACTCAAGACATGGGTTCATATTGAAACTTAATTAAAAGTAACTTTAAAATAAATAAAATTTTAAACAAGTTTTATTGATCTATTCGCTAACTTTAAAAATTAAAAACCTACTCCACGCTATTCAAAAAATTCCAAAACCCTCCAGATATCAACTAATATATCCTAAGTTTCAAACCCAATTGGTTTTACTTGATTTTCTTATCAAAACAATTATTTACAATTAATTATATCCAAACAGGTCGTTTTCTGCAGCACTTTAAAGAAATTAATGGTTCTCTTAGTATACATAAGCAATCAACACAAGGCCAAACATTTAAGAAACTAGACTCGTAACTGGTTCTAATGACGCTGATTTTATAATTTTCAGATTTATACCTAAAGAGAACAACACTTCCGAAGTTACTGTTTTACACCAGTTTCCTGGACAGATTTGAGCACACCAGTTAATATAGATTTGACTCCCAAAAATTATGAGAAAATTCTAATATATAATTAAATATGTAATTAATCTACTGTAAAAATTTCAGTTCAAGTTTCAACCGTTTGATATGATTCCTCGATTTTTAAAATTTATGGTTTTGTACATAATTTTTTTAAACTAAGAATAATACCCATTCTTTACACACAATTTATTTCCTCAGGTTTCTTAACAGTGTATATATATACAACATGCATAAACCTACAACATCTCCATCAATGAACTAAATAATAATAGAGTAAGGATAAAGAACAAAAACAAAAAGAAGAAGCAAGATAGAGACCTACCACACACCCAAAAATCCTTCATTGTTTGCAACCTTTTTTCTTTTTCTTTTTTTTTTTCTTTCTTTTCTCTAAATCCCTCTCGCGTGGCTGCTGCTGCTGGTGCCATATATTGTATTTGGCAACCTAGGTTCCTATATATATATATATATATCTAAACAAAAGGATCTAAATTGTTATCTTTCATTTTTTTTTTCCTCTCACCATTAATTTAAATAAAATATAGCCACTATTATATCAAAATATACTTACTAACTTGTCCCCTATTTTTTTTTTTAATAATAAATTTTATCTCGAAATTAAAGGTTTTCACCATAAATTTATTTTAAGCTTAAAATTAATTAAATGATCGTTCAGTAATATTTAATCTTAAGATTCACAAGTAAAATATCTGAGGTTTGTAAAATAATTTTTATTTAATTATTTATTTTATTTGTATATTTAGGTTCTCACAATAAATAGTAAATAAAAATATATATTTGTTTCAGTATCCCTATCGCTTCTGTATTTTGATTGTTTGAGAATTGTTGTGGCCATGTCAGTGACCATGCTTTTTAGTTTGTTTGTAGAAGCACTAGAAAATTATCTACTACCACACGTAGTATTGTCGCTAGTTTTAGCTTTTGTAAAGATTTAAAGAGGCTATAACTCAAAGCACTTGAATCCGGTGTTCATTGCAAATTCTAAAAGAAAAATTGAAATTTTTAATGTGCTACGCTAGTGCATTTATTAGAATAGAAATAAATTTTCACTCCTTGGATGTAACTCCCTCAAAATAATACCATAAATCCAACTCATAATCTAAAGGATAATAGAAATAAAATACTTTCATTCATCATAGTTCATTTACAAAAGTTAACACATGCATTATACATTCACAAATGGTCATCCTGAATCTACAGCATGTGTTGCAATTTAAAGAGAATTGAAAACTAAACAAGTAATAATATGCCCTATGGGCATACATCTTTCCAAGTCATTACTTGGTTAAAACAAAATGAGCCTAGCTCAATACAATTGAAAGCCCTTGGCTATACAAAAGGGATACAACAAAATAAAGAGCCCTTGCTCCCCAACAATCCCTCCAAGCTATTGCCTTGGCGGAGGCATGTCACCAGCACCTGAAAATAGTTTTTCCCAAATAGGGTGAGCCTAGTAGGAATAATCTAACATAGTATATGAGATTTAACGAAGATATAAGTACAATTGCATATTCAATACTGGTGACAAAATATCCACATTTTATATAACTGTAAAACACCCAAAGTTCACATTTCAATTCATTTTCCCTCAATTCAATTCAAATTAATTTACTTTTCTCAATTCATGAGCCACTTTCATTATCTTTCAACAACCCAAGTGAGACTACAACTCAGTGGTTCTCAAATCAACAAAATTACCACCCAATCACTTCAATCTGCCATTTAGCAGAAACTTCGTCCGTGGGATCGGCACCCATATATACACAAGATTTTGAGACTTTCACCCTGGACACTCTGGCTAACTTAATTTTCAATGGAGTCCATCCCCTATCTCCTTCCAAACAATAAAGTACATCCCATTTCTCCTCCCAAACAATCATACATATACAATGCATATAAATCATAGCCATATCCAATGACAACCAATAATAGATTAGTTTCAATTTACTTAATCCTTATGCAATTTCTACAATAATCATAGCTATAGCCCAATACAGATATTTCTAAACAGATATAAAATTTTCTCAACAGATATATTATTCAAATTTCCATAGGTGAGAGACAATGTATGTCCAACTCCACCATTTACATCAACAACCATCCAATTTCATATTACCATCATCAATTTCAATTATTTATACAAAATAGTAGTTTGACCCATTTAGGGCAAAACTTTCATTTTTCCAAATATCAACCCAAATCAAGTATATGGCCACAATATAACCTCACATTCAATCTCGTAAACATTTATTTCACATTTACTTATAAATCCCTCTTTTTATTTCACATCCAAACCCTAGGCTTGCTCAAACTATTCCCAAATCCCACCATTGTTACACAATGACAAATAACTAAGCTAAAAACCATACGAAAGTGTAGAAAATCCCTACCTCAAAAAGAGAAGACGAGCCAAGAAGGAGTGAAACTTCAAAGATGCCCAAATCAAACTCTATTCAGATCAAAATGAAGATCTTGAGATTGTCTACCTTTCTATCAAAGGGATTAGGGTGAGGAAATCATTAGAAGTAGGTGAAAATGTAGAAAGAGTGTGTGTTTTAGAGAGAGAGTGTTTTACTTTAGGGTTTTTGGAAGAAAATATCTAAAAAAGTGATGTAAAAAGTCATTTTTACGATCTGATATATGCACAGTCCGCTCGAGCGTCAAACACAAAAAGTTATTCCGCTCGAGCGCAAGAAAGGCCGCTCAAGCGCCAAGACATAATGAACAAGACACTCACCGCTCGAGCGCAAGAAAGGACGCTCGAGCATGGAAAACACACATCTAGTCGTTTTGCAGACAACAGACCAACGCTCGAGCACAAGAAAGGCCGCTTGAGCGTCCACCCGCTTGAGCATAGGAAACACCGCTTGAGCATAGAAAACACTCTCCCAGTAGTTTTATAGACTTGCAAAGTACTGAGAGTTCGCAAAGACCGCTCAAGCACGAGAAGTGCCGCTCGAGCGGAGAAGCAAAATTTGCAAAACCCGCTCAAGCACAAGAAGTGCCGCTCGAGCGATGGACCAAAATTCTGGACAACACAAGGTTTGAAAAACAAGCGACCAACCAGCCCAAACACAACCACAACAACCCAAAAGCCAATTTCAAAGAGACACAAGGGAAGCGAGGGGTAAACGACAATATGAAAGCATTAAACCGGAGTCTGAGATACCGTAAGAGTCGAGTCAAAACTGGGACCACTGTAACCTCCCCCCCCCCTTAAAGAATTTTGTCCCTAAAATTACAAATCATATTCCAAAACCATGTTTAAACAAATCTTCACAATGATTACAAGTAAATTTTCAGTACCATGACCCATCCACCGATCATTCAATCCCATCACATGATGAACAAGTCTCAATATACATCACAACATACATTTCCTTGTAACTTTAGCCAATTTCAATATATATTCCATATTTCCAAAACATATTCAATGTTTATGATAAACTCACATTTCCAAAATTTAAACAACATATACAATGTATATTAAGCCTGCGTTTCCAAAACATATTCAACATAGACAATGTTCTCATATTTCAAAACATATACAATGCCTTTACATTTCATTAACATAATCAAAACCTTAGTATATGCTCAAACACCAACAAATAAGTCAAGATATTTCTCTCGGACTTCTGATTCACGCTCCCAAGTTGCTTCCTCAACCCCGTGATATTTCCACAATACCTTAACCAAGGGAATCGTCTTGCCTCGCAAGACTTGGTCCCGAGTATCCAAAACTCACTAGTCTCTCCTCATACGAGGCATCCTTATCTACCTCTAAGTCGGTCCAATCCAACACATGCGATGGATCCAGCTCATACTTCTAAAGCATACTAATATGAAATATGTCATGAACCTCGAAAAGCTGTGGCGGCAACGCCAAACGGTGAGCGACCTCTCTGATCCGCTCAAGGATCTCAAAAGGCCTAATAAATAGAGGGGATAACTTCCCACTCTTTCCAAATCTCATCAAACCCCGCCTAGGTGATATCTTCAAGAACACATGGTCTCCCACTTCAAAAGACAAGCGTCTCCTTCTACGGTCAGGATAACTTTTTTTGACGACTATGAGTTGTGACCAATCTCTTATAAATAAGTGCCACTTTCTCCGTCGTTTCCCAAACCAACTCTGGACCTAACAAAGGTGCATCACCCACATCGGCCCAACACACCGAAAACCTACACGTTCAGCCATACAAGGCCTCAAATGGTGCCATACCAATACTCAATTGGAAACTATTATTATAGGCAAACTCTACTAAGGGCAACTGCCTCTCCCACAAACCCTTGAAGTCAAGGACACACCCTCGAAGTATATCCTCAAGGATCTGAATAGTCCGCTCAAACTGCTCGTCAGTCTGAGGATGATACGCTATACTAAAAGTCAGTCTAGTGCCCAAGGCACTCTACAAGCTCTGCCACAACCAAGCTGTGAAATGCGGATCTCTATTCGAAACAATCATCACAGGGACCCCATGCAATCTCACTATGTCCCTTATGTATAGGTCGCAAGGTAATCTACCGAGTCACTTACGCGCACAGGAATAAAATGCGCCGACTTAGTCAGCCAGTCAACTACCACCCAAATGGCATCACTACCCCATTGAGTCCTCGGAAGACCCACAACAAAATCCATCGTGACATGCTCCCATTTCCATTCAGCTATAGGCAAGGGTTACAACAAACCCGCTGGCCTTTCATGGTCGGCCTTCACTTGTTGACAAGTAAGGCACTTTGACACAAACACGGCCACATCCTTCTTCATACCTCTCCACCAAAACTAGCAACTAAGATCGTGATACATATTTGTGACTCCCAAATGCACCACAAGGCGTGAATGGTGAAATTCTCGGAGTACTTCCTCTCGGCAAGACTCTAGCACGAACAAACAGTCTTGGTACCTCACACTCTGGTCAGGATACACACTCAAGCCCCTCTCTAACTTCTCACTGGAGATCTTCTCCTGAGAGATTCCACCTCAAGGTCACCCATCTGTGCCTCCATCACTCAGTTCACAAGTGTAGATTGGGCAACTACTGTAAACAAAGTTGCAGATTCAACGGACTCGCTAAGATGCAAGTCAAACTCCCCAAGAGCACCCAGCATCTCCCACTCCCGGATGGCAATACAAGCCACGCTGCTAACAGATTTTTTGCTCAAAGCATTAGCCACAACGTTTGCCTTCCTCGAGTGATAGTGCAACTCGAAATCATAATCTTCTATGAACTTCATCCACATCCTCTACCTCAAATTCAAGTCTTTCTGTGTAAACATATATTTTAGACTCTTGTGATCGGAGAACACCTCAAATTTCTCACCATATAGATAGTGGCTCCAAATTTTCAAAGCGAATATCATCGCCGCTAACTCTAGATCATGAGTAGGGCAGTTCCTCTCGTGTGTTTTCAACTGCTGTGAGCCATAGGCTACTATATTCCCCTCTTGCATCAAAACACAACCCAAACCTTCCCGTGAGGCATCACAATAAACTGAATAACCCAAACCCCTCTCCGGAATGATCAAGACTGGAGCAGTGGTAAGTCTAACCTTAAACTCTTGAAATGACTTCTCACAGGACTCATTCCACACAAACTTAACTCCATTCCTCGTCAATCTAGTTAACGGTGAAGCTAATCTAAAGAAATCCTTCACAAATCTCCGAATAATACCCTTCCAATCCTAGGAAACTAAGGATCTCAAAAGCATTCTTAGGTTACGCCCAATCTTGCACTGCCTCTATCTTGGATGAGTCCACAGTCACCCCTTTCCCAGATACCACATGGCCTAAGAACTTAACCTCTTTCAGCCAAAACTCACACTTCCCAAACTTAGCAAACAACTTATGGGCTCTAAGTAATTCAAGTACTACTCACAAATGCTCCTTGTGCTCTTCCTCAGAGGATGAGTAAATCAACATGTCATCTACAAAAATGACCAGAAAGCGATCTAGGAACTCATTGAAGATCCAGTTCATCAAATCCATAAATATAGCTGGTGCATTGGTCAGCCCAAAAGGCATCACCAGAAACTCATAATGGCCATACCGCGTATGGAATGTCGTCTTCAGGATATCCTCCTCCCTCACTCTCAACTGATAATAACTCAATCTCAAGTCTATCTTAGAAAAGCAACAAGACCCCTTCAATTAATCAAACAGATCATCTATACGAGGCATTGGGTACTTGTTCTTGACAGTTACCCGGTTTAACTTCCAATAATCTATACAAAGCCATAACGCACCATCTTTCTTTTTGGCAAACAGGGCCGATGCTCCCCAAAGTGAAGTACTAGGGCAGATGAAATCCTTATCTAGCAATTCCTAGAGTTGAATCTTTAACTCACTCAACTCAGCGGGTGCAAACTGATACGGTGCCATAGAAATCAGTGCCGTACCAAGCACTAAATCAATAGAGAACTCGATCTCTCGGTGAGGTGGTAAACTAGTAAGATCGTCTGCAAAGACATCGGGGTATTCAGAAACCACCATTGGCAACTCAACCCGAACTTCCTCACACTCACTACTCAAGAAGCTAGCAAAAAGGCAACTAAGTTCACTCTGCCCACGCGGATCATATACCGGTGATAAAACTCTATCCACCCGGTCCCCCAAGAAATAAAAGTAATCACGGCTCAAGGTACATACAGTAACCCTCTAACGGTAGCAATCTATAATAGCTCGGTATGACGATAATCAGTCTGTACCCAAAATAACATCAAAACTAGACATATCAAGCAATACAAATACAAATGCAAAAGGTAACCGGCGACCTCAATGTTGCAACCCCGACACCCATGCTTCAAAATAACCTCACTACCAATAGGTGACTCTACACAAATAGGAGATGCTAATTGTGCCAATTCTAATCCCAACACTGATGCAAATGTAGACAAAATAAAAGAATGGGATGCACCCGTATCAATTAACATATTAGCAGCTGAATTGCAAAACAAGAAGGTACCTCTCACTGCTAAAGTAGTAGGTACAAGGGCTGGCACTGTAACAGCATACACACACCTAGTAGGTCTCTGCTCATCCTCACCCCTCGGAGCATATGCCTGATGCACTGACTGAGCTGAAGAGGCTCCCTGATTAGCCCTCGAGGCCTGTGCTGATTGTGCAGGCTGGTGACTTTGTGCATGCCTCGAACCAGAAGCACCAGATGTGCCACCTAACTGTAGGTAAAACCTCTTCATATGCCCTACCTGCCCACACTGATAACAAGTGAGCAGTTGGCCTTTCCCCTAACTCTAGCCCTGAGAATGAGCTGAAGATGAAGCTGCTCGCTACCCTCCCCCTCTTTGCAAGCAAGCTGGAGACTTGTGGCCTAACTGACCACATTTGAAACAAGTCACATCTCCTTGACCACCTCTCCCAGAACCCGAACCAGGTATTGGAAAAATGGACCTCGACTAAGCTCCTTGGGACGACTGGGGGTTAGAATCCCTTTGCCACTTACTGTCTCCTTAACTGTCCTGACTCCTCCTGGAGCCCCTTATTCTCTCCTCCTCGGCCTGCATAATAGTCTCAAGATGGGTTATCACTTCTACAAGATGCCCATAATCTCTAATCATGGATCCGGCTACTCTAAACATGAGCCCGGTCCTCAATTTATTCTCAAACTCTAAACAACGGTGCTCCTTAGTCGCCACTAACTCCGATGCAAACCTGGACAAGCTAGTGAATGTGGCCTCAAACTCGGCCACTGGCTTGTTCAACTGCTTGAGCTGAGAAAACTGATCCCTCAACTTCTCCCTAACAGTGGGAGGCAAAAACTTGTCCTAGAAGGCTTCGACAAAAGCCTCCCAAGTCCCTCAAATGCCCTCTCACGCTTACTTCTACCATTGACCCGCATCTCCCTTCAACTAGAAGGATGCCAAGGTCACTCTCAAATCCCCATCTTCGATGCCAAGCATCTCAAACGTCTTCACCATCTGCTCTAGCCACTCATCCGCCTTCAGTGGCTCATTGGGATCACCCAAAAACTCATCCGGATTTGACCGGAAAAACTCCCTCTTCAAGAAAGATGGCCTAGCTTTAGCAACTTAGGCCTGGACTTGATTCTCAACCCTAAGAATGTCCATATATTTCCACAAAGCTTCGACCATTTCGTTGGCCAAGGCGCCCATGGCCTGTTGACCAACCGGTTCGGTCACATTGGCCTGACCAACCCCTTTTTCCTGTGCTGGAATATCGTTCGGTAAAGGCATCTCATGCCTCCTAGGCCTACCATGCCTACCACCACCACGTCCACGTCCACGTCCACGTCCTGACATCCTAATAAAGGTAACAAAAGGTATTAGCACATTTACAAATGTGTCGAAGCTAACTCACTCATGTCCTAATGCGATGAACAACAGTAAATCACTCCATATAAGAACATAATCACATAAGCACATTCGAATTTCCTTCCTAGATAATGACTGTCCTGTGGCGTTGCTAGAGTTCCAATTAGAAACAGCAGTGATCAAGTGCTTTTCTAATAGGACTTACAAAAACCCATAGACCTAATCAATATCTTAGGAACTAAATCTCATACCCATATAATCATAAAAGCATATTATCACATAAGTGTACAATACACACAAACGTTTCAGCCAAGCAAGACGAACCCATTGTGGTACTAACCACTTCCCACGTACCCAAAGTATTCAAACCTGGTACGCTCTGATACCAAGTAGTAACACCCCCAAAATAATACCATAAATCTAACTCATAAGTAGAAGGATAATAGAAATAAAGTACATTCATTCATCAAAGTTCATTTACAAAAGTTAACACATGCATTATACATTCACAAATGTTCATCCTGAATCTACAGCATGTGTTGCAATTTAAAGAGAACTGAAAACTAAAGAGGTAATAACAAAATGAGTCTAACTCAATACAATTTAAAGCCCTTGGCTATACAAAAAGGATACAACAAAATAAAGAGTTCTTGCTCCCCAATAGTCCCTCCAAGCTATTGCCTTGGCAGAGGCATGTCACCAGCACTTGAAAATGGTTTTCTCCAAATAGGGTGAGCCAAAGCCCAGTAGGAATAATCTAACACAGTATATGAGATTTAATGAAGATATAAGTACAATTAAATATACAACACTGGTGACAAAATATCCACATTTCATATAACCGTAAAACACCCAAAGTTCACATTTCAATTCATTTCAAATTAATTTACTCTTTTCAATTCATGAGCCACTTTCATTATCTTTCAACAACCCAATTGAGACTACAACTCAGTGGTTCTCAAATCAACACAATTACCACACAATCACTTCTATATGTCATTTTACGAAAATTTCATCCGTAGGATAGGCACCCATGTATACACAAGATTTCGGGACTTTTACCCTGGACACTCCAGCCAACTTAATTTTCAATGGAGTCTATCCCCTATCTCCTCCCAAACAATAGAGTACATCCCATTTCTTTTCCCAAATAATCATACATATACAATACATATAAACCATAGCCATATCCAATGACAACCAACAATAGATTAGTTTCAATTTACCTAATCCTCATGCAATTTCTATAATAATCATAGTTATAGCCCAATACAGATATTTCTAAACAGATATAAAATTTTCTCAACAGATATATTATTCAAATTTTCATGGGTGAGAGACAACACGTGTCCAACTCCACCATTTACATCAACAGCCATCCAATTTCACATTACCATCATCGATTTCAATTATTTATATAAAATAACAATTTGACCCATTTAGGGCAAAACTCCAATTTTTCCAAATATCAACCCAAATGGCCCAAATCAAGTATTTGGCCACAGTACAACCCTCACATTCAATCCCATAACCATTTATTTCACATTCACTTAGAAATCCCTCTTTTTATTTCACACCCAAACCCTAGGTTTGCTCAAACCATTCCCAAATCCCACCACTGTTACACAATGACAAATAACTAAGCTAAAAACCATATAAAAGTATAGAAAATCCCTACTTCAAAGAGAGAAAATGAGCCAAGCAAGAGTGAAACTTCAAAGACACCCAAATCCAACTCTATTCGGATCAAAATGACGATCTTGAGATTGTCTACCTTTTAATCAAAGGGATTAGGGTGAGGAAATGACTAGAAGTAGGTGAAAATGTAGAGAGAGAGAGAGAGAGAGAGAGAGAGAGAGAGTATTTTACTTTAGGGTTTTTGATGAAACGATATGAAAAAGTGAAGTAAAAAGTCATTTTCGCAATCTGATATATGCACAGTCCACTCGAGCGCAAGAGTTGACGCTCGAGCATCAAACACAAAAAGTTGTTTCGCTCGAGTGCCAAGACACAATGAACAAGACGCTCACCGCTTGAGAACAAGAAAGGATGGTCAAGCATTGAAAACACACATCCAGTAGTTTTGCAGACAACAGACCAACGCTCAAGCGCAAGGAAGGCCGCTCGAGCACCCACCTGCTCGAGCGTAGGAAACACCACTCAAGCGTAGAAAACACTCTCCCAGTAGTTTTACAAACCTGCAAAGTATTGAGAGTTCGCAAAGCCCGCTCGAGCGCAAGAAATGCCACTCGAGCAAAGGAGCAAAATTTGCAAAGCCTGCTCGAGTGCAAAAAATGTCACTCGAGCGAAGGACCAAAATTCTGGGCAACACAGGGTTTGAAAAACAAGCGACCAACCTACCCAAACACAACCATAACAACCTAAAATCCAATTTCAAAGAGACACAAAGGAAGCGAGGGGTAAACGACAATATGAAAGCATTAAACCCGAGTCCGGGATACCACAAGAGTCGGGGTCAAAATCGGGACCGCTATATTGGATAATTATTGTTGTGCTTGACTATAGTAGTGAAGTAAATTATGTTGATGGTTGAATGGTTTCTGCATTAATACAATTCATATACATGACAAAAATTGTCTCAAAATTTGGCCAACACTTTTTACTTGAAAATTTTAACTAATGCGTTACGTGGTGCTTGCAGAGGATGAAGCAAAAGAGAGAGCACGAAGAGCTGCAGCAGCATCTCGAAGATGGAGAGTACTCAAGAAGGGGTGCTAGCATACCTCTCACCTTTAAACTTCTCGAGGCTATGTCAAACAACGAAAGATGAACTGTAAATTCTGATATTCATGTATTCAAAATTTATTTATTGAAGACATACAATAAATATTTAGATTTTATGTAAGATATGTAAAATTTGTATTGATCACTCGGCTGTGTAACTTGGATTAGTTTAAGGGCATTGAAATTAGTAAATAATAAAAAAAATATGAATCATATAGAACTAGTTTGCTATTCTGCAGCCTGTTATGTTGCATGAATGAGTTATATTCATTTGGTTCTTGTTCGACGCTTTGTTTAGTTGTTGAGAGAAAACTTTGCTAAAGAAAAGAAAACAAAAGTATATTGCCTTTTAATTTAATATAATGCTTTCTGAAAACATGAAATATGAACTGAGTGAATCAATTCCAAGAACTATTCTCTACTTGGTGCCTGTTTTGGCTATGTTTTCATTTTATTTGTTTTTGTAACGCCCCAAATATCAACATGACAAACCCATCTCATTTACGGAAATAGAATTGAAACAACATACTTTCATTCATCATAGTTAATATATAAATGGTAAAACATGCAATATACATTTATAAATGTCCTATCCTGAATCTATAGCATGTGTTACTAGTAATCAAAAGATGAAAGTTGAACAGATATTTAAATGCCCTAACGGCTTACATCTTTCCAAGCCATTCCTTGGTTACAACAAAATGAATCTAGCTCAATACAGTTAAAGCCCTTGGCCATGCAAATTAAATACAACAAAAATCCCTTGCTCCAAGTCTCTACAAGCTACTGTCTTGGCAGAGGCATGTCACCAGCACCTGAAAATGGTTTTTTCCAATAGAGTGAGCCAAAACTCGATAGAAACAGTCTAACACAATATATGAATCTTAATAAAGGTATAAGTATGAAATATATGTCTAATGCCCATCATAAAATCAATCATATCTTACAAGATCATAATATGTTAAATTCTTTTATTCCAATCTGCCTCATCTCAATTTCATTCATGTCAATTCATTTCACTTCAATTCATGAGTCATGTTTCTCATTATCTAGACCACCAACTGAGACTACAACTCAGTGGTTCTCAAACATACATAATCAATACACAACACTTCAATTTGCCATTTTACGAAAATTTCGTCCACGGGAATCGACACCCATGTATACGCATGGTTTTCGGGACTTACACCCAGGACATACAAGCCAACTTAATTCAATGGAGTCCATCCCCCTTTCTCTTCCCACATATGGAGTACATCCTATTTCTCCTCCCAAATATCATACATGTACAATGTATTATAACACAATCATATTCAATGACAACAATAAGAAATTAGTTTCAATTCGCCTAATCCTCATGCAATTTCTACAACAATCATGACTATCTTCCATCGATAGCCCAAAACAGATATTTCTAAACAGGTATACAATCTTTACAACAAATAAATTATCTAAATTTTCATAGGTGCGAGATAATACATATCTAACACCACCATTTATATAAACAACCTCCCAATTTCACACTCTCATTACCAATTCCATTATTTATACAAAATAATCATTTGAGTCATTTTAGGGCCAAGCTCCCATTTTTCCCAAGTTCATCCCAAACACCAAAATCAACTGTTTTAACATAATACAAGTTCATATCTACTCTCATAACCATTTCCATTATATTCATTCGAAAACCCCTCTTGAGATTTCAAATCAAAACCCTAGGTTTGTCTTAAAACCTCCAAATCCCAATCTTATCCATACAACATCAAATAACTAAGTTAAAAACCATATCAAAGTATAGAAAATCCCTACCTCAAGCTTAGAAGACCAAAGGAAAAGATAGAGGAACTTCAAAGACACCAAAACCAAGCTTTAATCGAATCAAAAGAGAGCTCTTGAGACGTACTACCTTTTTAACAAAGGCACATGGGTAGAGAACCCACTAGATATAGGTGAAAATGTAGAGAGAGAGAGAGAGAGAGAGAGAGAGTTTTAAAGAGAGAGGGGAGTCGGTCTACGGCTTGTAAGAGAAAAGATGTCAAAAAGTGATGTCAAAAGGTGTTTTTGCGAACTAATATACGCGCAGCTCACTCGAGTGCAAGAGCTGTCGCTCGAGCGACCAGACACAAATAAGTGACCTCGCTCGAGTGCAAGAAGCCTCACTCAAGTGCAAAATACACACTCTCAGAAGTTTTACAGACAGAAGACCGTCGCTCGAGCGCAAGAGTTCTCGTTCGAGCGAAGAACACTACCCTCCCAGTATCTTTGCAGGCCTACAAAAGTACTGGGAGCTTACAAAGCTCGCTTGAGTGCAAGAAGTTTCGCTCGAGTAAAAAGGCCAAAATCTGAGCAACAATAATTTGAACCAACTAGCAACCAACTTGTTCCAAACACAACTAAGGCACTCTAATACTCAACTTCGATGAGGAATAAAGGAAAAAGAGGCAAGAACAACAATACAGAATCACGAAACTCGAGCTCGGAATCTAACAAGGGTCGGGTCAAAACCGAAATCGCTATAGTTTTCATATGTGAATGCAGTCTATCAATAAATAGATGTGAGTAACACCTTTGTGTACTTCCAAATTTATTTAATTTTAAGATTTAAACAAAGAAAATGATAATTTAAATGTGATGAAAAAAATGCAGAGTGAAAATGCTAGCAGTTTCAAGTGAAATTATTAATTTTTTAGGATGGAATAATAATTTTCCTTAAATGGGTAAGATTATAGTTTAAATGTGAGGAAAAAATGATTTTTCCTTTTAATATTTTTTTCTTATTTATTAATCATTTTATTCTCATAAACCTTAAAATTAGGTCAATTAGGAAACAAATACACTAGCATATTACCTATACAATACACGGAATAAAATAATATATTATTTTTTAAATAAAATACAAACAATTTGCATTTTTTTTTAATCATTTTGTCACTCATAAAAAAAAATTAAGTATAATTTATGGATTGTACGTTAATTAGTTTCCTCTTTCTACCCAAACAAGTTTAGTCATTAATCAATATGTGTTTTTAAATTTTGTTTTTAAAAAATTTAATAATCAACAATTTAGTTCAATAGTTTTCTCTCCCCCATCCCAAAATGAAAAATATAAATTTTATTTCAAATTTATGAAAATTGAAATAAATATAAAATTTTAAATATTTAATCTATTATTTATTTTTTGGGCTACGTAGCCTTAACCCCTAAATCCGAACCTACCTTCTACCACAAAAATCCATCACTACCACTATGCCAAATTTCTTTTGTTTTTAAAATCTACCACTACAATCAAAACTACATGTAAAAATTTATATCTTTCTAACAAAATATCATAACAAAGAGTAATAGAGAAAGGGTCTAGAGCGACAGAGACAAAATAAATAATAATAATAACAACGGATTAGAAACCTATATATATTTTCATATTTAACAAAGGATTAGACTACATTGACTTAATTATGAAAGTTGGATGGCCTAATAGAAAAATAATTGTTTGAGGTTTACACTAAAAAGTTCGAAGATTGCAATGAAAATTAAAATAAAATTAGACGGCTTAAATAGAAAAATTAGAAGTTGGACACTACAAGAAAAAAGGCATACAGTGACGTTTTTTTTAATGACGTTTTTCAAAAACGTCGTAAAATCTGCCCAGATTTTTCAAATTCTAAACAAATTAAACTAAGTCATCTCGTTTTGTGGGCCAGTCATTTCTTTAAAACAGTGGCTCAACTCAACGCTATTGGATCTTCAGAGGCGTGACTTCAGGAAGAGAGAGAAATCGAGGCGTTGGATCTTCAGAGGCATCGGATCTTCGATCTCCATCAATTCTTCGGTTGTTTGATCTGAAAAATCTTGTTCTACTTGTGATTTGAGTGTATATCTTCCTGATTGTTCGAATCCCTATCGATCTAGGGCTCAAGGTTAGGGTTTTCTGATATAGATTTGCTACATTCACACAAGATCTATAAAATTTCATGGCTAAAACTAACGATTTGGAATTGTTTTCTCTCGATTTGGTTGATTTCCAGCTTTTTTTGCTTTTGCTTTTGTTTTATGTTTTCTCCTTTCGATTTTGTTCCTTTACTCTTTCTCTTTCATCAGATTGAGCAGCAGCAATGGTGAATCGATTTATCTAGGGTTTCGAGTGCGGTGTTAATGGCTCTGATCATGCGGGACAAGCAGGTGGCGTAATTAATTTTATTCGTTTTTGTGACTGCTCAATTAATTTTAGTCACTAGTGGTTGATTGTCAAATATGGTTGCTGAAGCAGATCATCAAGAATGAAGATCTTGAAGAGTTGAAGGAATTGGGTTCTGGAACTTTCGGGACTGTTTATCATGGAAAATGGAGGGGAACAGATGTTGCCATTAAACGAATAAAGAAAAGCTGTTTCACAGGGCGGTCATCCGAACAAGAGAGACTGGTGAGCTTCTATGCATTTATCTTATCAAATATTTTTTGTCCTGTTTGCTTGATGGATGAAACAGAGAGTTACATAAACCAAAAAAAAGTTTCAGGTGTGCTACTCAAGCCTAAGGTAACCATTTGCATTTTTATTGCAAGATGAATCTGACTACAAACTGGAAGGACCCATATAGTTGAGATCAGGCATTTTGAATAGTTCATTACAAGTTCTTATTTTCTAGAGCCTTGTCTCACTGAGGAGGATTGAGATTTTCTGTTTAAGTTCTTCTGATTCTGCATTAGATAACTAGCAATCATTCTTGCAGACGGTGGAGTTCTGGCGCGAAGCTGATATTCTTTCAAAGCTTCACCATCCCAATGTGGTGGCATTTTATGGTGTGGTGCAGGATGGACCAGGAGGAACACTTGCCACTGTGACAGAATACATGGTGAATGGTTCTCTTAGACATGTTTTACTTTGCAAGGATAGGTAATATCTTAATTCTTAAGAACCTAACACTTACTGTACTTTGCCCTCTTTTTTTTATCCTCTTTGTCCTTAATGTATTAAATATTCAGGCAGCTTGATTGTCGCAAGCGGCTCATAATTGCAATGGATGCGGCATTTGGAATGGAGTATCTACATTCAAAGAATATTGTGCATTTTGATTTAAAATGTGATAACCTGCTGGTGAACTTAAAAGATCCTTTACGGCCCATTTGCAAGGTAACAACGTAGTGGTATTGCAATTCATTTTTGTTTTTACTGTAGCAGGAACAAGATTCTTTCAAATGGTTTGGAACATATGATTAATGTTGGTGGCATAATAGGGCCAAGATGTTTTCATGGTTTCTGGCTCCAAACCAAGCCAACCTCTGTATAGCTTCACTTTTTGGCCAGTTGGTCTTCATTTTCAGAGGGTTGTCTATTTATGCTTGACTTCCAGCTTAGCCTCTTATACATCTAACTTCATCACAATAAAAATCTATTGTATTTTGGCTTTTACAATCAGCTTTTATATGCAGATCTAACTACTGTGATCTTTTGTCTTTTACTTTCTAGATCACACACAAGCTATAACAATGGTGAAGGCTGTTGTTGTTCTGAACAGCAGTGAAGGTGTTAGTGGCACCATACACTTCACTCAAGAAGGAGATGGTAATATTCAATTAAATTATAGTTCATGTATATGCATGCCATTTGTGTTGCGAATTGAATTATTTTGTTTGTTGTATGCCTCAGGTCCAACTACAGTTATCGGAAGCGTCTCTGGGCTTAAACCTGGACTTCATGGTTTTCACGTCCATGCTCTTGGTGATACAACGAATGGTTGCATGTCAACTGGTAATTTTCACCCCGACCCCAAATTCACCTTCTTTACTTTTTTGTCCATGGAATCTGGAAAATGAAATGATAGTGACCAGTTTCAATTTAACATCTCACTTATGACCATTTAAATTTGCAGGACCACATTTTAATCCTGCTGGCAAACTGCATGGTTCTCCTGAGGATGAGAATCGCCATGCCAGTGACCTTGGCAACATCACAGTTGGTGCAGATGGTAAGCTATCATTTGGAATGGACTGTTTATTCTCTTTTTTCCTCCTCATCATCATAATTGTCTGTTGCCATAAGTGTCTTTATCTTGAGCATCATAATTTTATCCATCACATTTTTATTTATTTAGAGAATTTTGCTTAATCAAACTCTAGTTTTTTTTTTTTGGTCAATTCTGATGGTCTTCGTTTCACACAGAATTCTTTATTAGCATTAGCATTTAAGTTTTGTTTAAAAACCCCATCCAAATTGATACTACAAAATCACTTTTGATAATTATGAGATGATGGTTGTTGTTTGGCTTTCAAATGAAAGTGCCTTTCTATTTCTATGAATTTTGAATGTCATTTTATATCCATCATCACCATAATTTTATTGTTTCTGGATGATACTGTGATTTAATTTAGGCCTTCATACTTTAACATGCCATTAACATTTTGCAATGACTTTATGTGTTTCAGGCACTGCATGTTTCACCATTGTTGACAAACAGGTGAATTAGTTACTTGTATTATCTCAGTTAGAACATGCTATATGGGCTGTTGATCTTATTTTTCTGACATGTTTACTGTGTGCAGATCCCTCTCTGTGGCCAAAATTCCATCATTGGAAGGGCTGTTGTTGTCCATGGAGACCCTGATGATCTGGGAAAGGGTAACACTAATTACGTTACAAATTATAACGTTTCTTTGTTGTTAGGGTTACCTTACTCTAATTTCACTTAATGAACTATTTTCATTTACAAAAAATGCTATATGGCCCTTTAAGTGGAGTTCAAGAGTGCGAAGATGGGTGTGGGTAGCATTGTAGCACTGGTTACATGCTACATATGAATAATATTCTTGAAATTTTACTGTTTGGAACTCTTTTTCTTTAGCCTGCTCCATTCTTGAGGCAGCATTTTATATGTTACAATCTTTTTGTTACAATCTTTTTTGTTCAGGTGGCCATGAACTCAGCCTAAGTACTGGAAATGCTGGTGGAAGGATTGCCTGTGGTAAGCATTCTGGTTTATTTTTTATTTTATTTTAGTTGTATACCGTGGTTTAATGAAAACCTCATTTCTGTTGTTAGCACTTATGGTTGATTGTATGAATAGCTGGGTTTATTTTAGGGTATTGTTCCTTTTGGTAATTTGATTTAGGGGTAAATCAAAAAAATATGGGAAGTGGGGCATCCAACAATTTTTGTGGGATGCATTTAGAGGCTCCCTTCAAACAGATATGGGATAGTACAAAATTTACTAATTCCCCTCTTAATTCAAGGGGACATTCCAAACATGATATTAGACATTATTCTCAGAACTATTAGTAGTCTCATGTTAATCTAGTCCAACAAAACAAACACGATGAGTGTAGATTATCCCTCATTGAGCAACATCAATTTAATATACTCTTACCCTTTTGCAGGTATCATTGGCCTGCAGGGTTGATTAGCCACTCATGAGATGCTGTTTACTTTAAATCCTGCTACCGAATTACAACCCTGCAACTGTGTGAAAAATCAAGTTACTAGTGAAGGCTTGTTTGGTATAAATAAAAGATTGGTTGAGACTTGGTATAGTTGAACTTATGGTTTGTTCTGTAATGCTTATTGCCTTCCTTTTCCTACGGTGAAGCGATTTTGCAACTAATTTCATGCCATTTTGTGCATTTATTAATGTGATGGGTTCAATATCAAGGAACAAAATTTAATGGGCTCTGGCTGGCATGTTTTGCAATTCTTAGCTATTATTCTACCTTTTCAAAGGCGGAGGTGGGGTTGTTTCACCCTCCAATTTTCACTTGAATTGTATTTCACTCTTTGACCTTCTAATTGCTGAAGTCTCCAGACTTCAACCTGTGTTTTAATGTGTTTCTTTCATCACCCATTTTTAAAAATTTGAGTTTGAAGTTGAAACATGAGAGATTAGAGTGGACGTTTTTAATGTGTTTTAATGTATTTTCCAATTTAATTGCAGGTATTTTTTTGTTCAATAACATAAAATTAGTACAATTTAAAAAAAAAAAAAAAAGAGGCTATCACGGCGTTTATAAAAACGTTGCTAAACAGTATGGTACGTCATATTACCGTTAGTAGAACTTTTAGCGGCGTTTTCATAAAACGCCGCCTATAGTTATATAGCGACGTTTCTAAAGCGCCATAAAGTTATAGCGACGGCCGCATCTTCGGCGTTTGGTATTAAACGTCGCAAAAGGATTTAATGGCGTTTGGTATTAAACGCCGCTAAAACCCTCATTTCCAGCGGTGGTAATATTGAAAATTAAAATAAAGTTGGACGATTTAAATAATAAAAAAAATTAGGTTGTAGGGTCACATTAAAAATTAGGTAAAAGTTAGAAGGATTAATTGCTAGTTTACCCTTTATTTATTTTTATTTTTTTTCTATTATAATGTTGGAGACTTGCTTATTACACATTTATTTGTTTATCTATACTATATTAGTGTCTCTTAAAATCAAGACTTTTGATATAATAAAGAAGGTGTCTACCACTTGATTGTCATTATTTGTTTGTTTTTAGTTGGTGCCTGTAGTAGCTGCTAGTTTTATGTAATATATATTATAAATTTTTGGTGATGTAAGATTGAAGTTGACAGTATATTTTATAAAGGAATAAATTACTTTATAAATATGGTTGAACCACTATTCTAAGCTGAACCAAGGTGAACTACAACAAATTAGTTTGGTTTGATTTGCTTGAGATGATTGGTTTGGTCTCAAATCTAAAAATTTAGACCTGAATAAAATTTAGAATAATATATGACTAGTTTTGTTTTCGATTTAGTACAAACCAAATTGATCTTTAGAAGACTCCAAAGATGGTTAGAAGACTCAAACCCATAATCTCTTGTTGATCAAATTGAGGAAAAATTGTTAAGTATTTCTAAAGTATCATATGTCCATACTACTCATTAATCATCATTCATCATGTCCCTCGTGTTTCTTAATTACCTAACACAAAATCATAATAGCCCACATTCTCCACCACATTAATCATAATAATATAGAGTACCATGTAACTGTACTCCCAAAATACCGAATAATCAATCCAAATTGGGAGTGAAACCTTTATTACTAGGCCACCTCTATCATGTAGGAGTGGTTGTAGAATTTCTTTGACACCTTCTCCACCACACCAATCATAATTATAGCGATTCTGATTTTGACCCGACTTTTGTTATATTCCAAACCCGGGTTTTGTGGTTTAATATTGTGTACATGTCTTGTTTTCCTCCTTTAAGTCTTTGAATTTAGGTTTTGGAATATGTTGGGCGTGTTTGGAATAGGTTGGTTGTTGGTTGGTCTAGATTGTTGTTGCCCAGGTTTTGGCTTCTTCGCACAAGTGAGGCTTCTTGCGCTCACGCGAGCCTTGTGAAATTTGCTTCTTCGCTCGAGCGAGGTTTCTTGCACTCAAGTGAGATTTCATGCACTCAAGCGAGAATTGAGAGTCCTCAGGTTTCTTTCCCAGACGCAGAATTTCTGGGAATGTGAAGTGCTTCACTCAAGTGAGGCTTCTTGCACTCGAGCGAGCATGTGCGTCTGTAAAACTTCTGAAGCTTTGTATTTTGCGCTCGAGCGACACTTCTTGCGCTCGAGCGAGGTCGCTTGTTGTGTCTGGTCGCTCGAGCTACAACTCCGGCAGAGAATTTTTACATCACTTTTTGATTTCCTTTCTCCTAAAAACCCTAATGTGGCACCCTCTCTCTCTACAAATACTTCAACATCCAAGCATCTCTCAACCCTAGTCCCTTTGTTAAAGAGTTAGAGATCTTGTTGGCTTCCTTTTGATCCCAACAAAACCGAATTTGGAGCATTTTTTAAAGTTCTTTATCATCTCCTTTGAGATTCTACTCTTGAGTTAGGGATATTCTACACTTTGTTATGGTCTCTAACCTAATTATTCGTTGTTATGTATAAATGATGAGACTTGGGAGTGATTTGGGTAAAGTTAGTGTTTGGGTTCACGTTGAAGAGAGGGGTTTTCATGTTGGGTTACTTAAATGAGTAAGAGATTTTGGATATGGAGTTCCCTCGTGTTCAAATGGTAAAATTTAGCCTTTGGATTGATATTTGAAAAAGGGGAAGATTTGCCCTAATTTGTGTTGATTAATTATTTTGAATAAATAATGAAATTGGTATGGGGAATGTGAAATTTGGAGAAACAACAAATGAATGGTGCGGTTGGATTCGTTTAATCACACACCTATGGAAATTTGATAAATTATCTATTATAAAGATTGTATATCTGTTTAAAAATATCTGTTTTGGACTATCGGTGGAAGATAGCCATGATTGTTGTAGAAATTGCATGTGGATTAGGTAAATTGAAACTAATCATTTAAACCATGTCATTGAATATGACGATATGATTAAGTCATTGAATATGTGTTGTGGATAGTCATTATATATGACGATGTTTTTAATACATTGTATATGTATCATTGTTTTGGAGGAGATAGGGGATGGACTCCATTTAAAATTAAGTTGGTCGGAGTGTCCAGGGTGAAAGTCCCGAAATCTTGTGTATATATATGGGTGCCGATTCCCTCGGATGAAAATTTCGTAAAATGGCAAAACTTGAAATCTTGTGTGTATATATATGGGTGTCGATTCCCTCGGATGAAAATTCCGTAAAATGGCAAAACTGGGAATCTTGTGTATATATATATATATATATATGGGTGCCATTTCCCTCGGATGAAAATTCCGTAAAATGGCAAAATTGAAGTGTTTGAATAATAGTTGTATTGAATTGTGAATCACTGAGTTGTAGTCTCATTTGGATTGTTTAGATAACAATGAACTTGTCTCATGAGTTGACTCATAATTAATTAGATTAATATGAATTGAATAGATGGAAATGGATTGAGATATGGGTATCCGTATTGAACGATCATAGAAAGAATGTAAGTTGGTTATGAGTGTGGAACAGTTATCTGGCATTTATGTCTTAGTTAAACCTCATATATTGTGTTAGCCTATCTCTACGGGGCTTTGGCTCACCCTACTTGGGAAACCATTTTCAGGTACTGGTGATATGTTTCCCTCCAAGGACGTAGCTTGGGAGGACTTAGGAGCTGGAGGCTCTACTTGTTATTTTGTATTTAAATATTTATTCAAGCCAAGGGCTTATTATGTATAAAGCTTATGACTCTCATTTGTTGTAACCAAGTTATGTCTTACAAAGATGTAAGCATGTGGGGCATTTATTTTGTTGTTATTAACATATGTTATATGTTGTAGATTTAGAATGAATATCTATGGATGTATAATTCATGTAACACCCGTTGTAATATAAACTTTGATGAATGAAGTATATCATTTCTAATATGTTCACAGATCTTATGGAATGGATTATTTGTATTATTTTGGGGACGTGACAACTTGGTATCAGAGCGTACCGGGTTTGAATACCTTGGGTATGTGAGAAGTGGTTAGTACCACAATAGGTTTGTCTCGCTTGTTAGAGACTTAATTATGGGTGTTATATGCTTATATGATAACATGCTTATGTGATTATATGGGTATGGGATTTAATTTCTAGGATGTTGATCGGGTCCATGGGTTTCTGGGAATCCTATTGGAAAGGCACTTGATCACTGTCTTTTCAAACCAAAACTCTAGCAATGCCGCGGAACGGTCATTATCCGGAAATGAAATTCATATGTGTTTATGTGATTACGTGCTTATGTGGAATGAGTTAGTGTTGTCTATTGTACTAGGACTTGAGTGAATTGGCCTTGGTACATTTGTTACTGTGCTAATCTTTGGGCTACCCTTACTAGGATGCCTAGACGAGGAAGTGACAACTTCCCTCCTTCCACACGGGAAGAGTTGCGGAAATAGTTTGTGGAGTTACGCCAAGGTACTACACCTTTGGTACAGTTTGAAGTATGGTTTACTAACCTATCGAGATTTGCTCCAGAGTTAATGGAGACTGAAGAACTGCACTGTTCGGAGTTTGAGAGTAGGCTGTGTAACGACATCCGAGAAAGGATGACCAGGTCTTGGCATAGAAGTTATAGTGTGCTTGTTGAAGCTGTAGCTCGTGTAGAGGCAGCGGTATTAGTCATGGGTCAGAGTAGAGGGAAGGCCATCTTGGCGACCCCAATAACTCGGGGTGTTAGTAGACCTTAGAGGCAGAGGGGTTCCAACTCACAACAGTTTCAGAGAGAGCAGTCTAGATCTACCTTCCTAGTGCCAAGCTCGAGTTCGGGGAAGGGTAAGCAGAGGAGTTTCACTTGTTTCATATGTAGTCAGCTGGGCCACAAGTCTCCAGCTTGCCTACAGAGGAAAAGGGCAGGGTTGGTAGTCCAACCAGTAGTTGCACCGCTGGGATCATCCAGTCAGCCAAGATTTGGAGTGACCGAGTGCTCGATGGGGAAGCAGTCATTGGGATCCTCACCAGTTCAAACTTTGAACCAGTCACGTATTTGGGAACCACTTACTTACTGGGTGTGTAATCAGCTGGGTCATCTTAAATGTTTTTGTACCCAGCCGGGGGCTTCTTTGGGAGTTTTGCAACCTAGTCGGGTTCAACCTTATTCGTCTGGGGAGGGGCAACACCGTTATGAGGAACAAGCAGGCCAGATTTCGAGGGCCTCGGGAGAGTCAAATTCTCAGACCCCTAGTAGGGAATTATGCATTTGTCCCAGGTGTGGCCAGTTAGGACACATCAACAATTCCTGTCTGTGGCTTGTGAGCTCTTAGGGTATTTTGGGTTTGAGAATAACCGACTTTAGCGGTCCAGTGAGGGACGGTGGTGGTGGTAGTACTACTAGGATGGTGTTGTTTTGACTATTCTGTTTTGTGACCAGTGGGTTATCGTTGTAATCATTAGGTTCTATTATGTAACCAATGTGTTTTGGGGATGTTGAGACATCATAACTACTTATATATATATATATATATATATATCTTTGTTTGTTTATTTCCATGAATTGGGCGGATTAGAGCATGTAATGACTCTAAAGTTTTATTAAAATGATAAATTATTATAGAATCGAAAATTTTTTGTATTAATGCACATTTATGCTTGTGATTTGGTTTGAAAATGTGATGGCTGATGAGCCATAATTTGAAATTAAAAGGAGTTATTGAGGGATGTGTGTTTTGGTCAGAATTACCATGGGGCAAGAACAGTTATACTTGCCGGGTGTACGTAATTTCATGAGCATTTCTTATTTGGTCTTATGTGCATGGTAGAGATTTTGGTCTACTGTCGTGGGAATTCCTTGAGAGGATGTGAAGTGTGCGGTTGGCACTAGGTTTTGTACATATAACACGATGTTTTCAAGGATGAATAGCGTATAGTTTCATTAGGTATAGACTTGTACCTTTACAGTAGGTAAGGTTATCGGATCTTCATATTTTTTGATTGGTTTTTTCTTTTGAAGGGATGTTAGTCTCTTATCAAAATTGTGGTTGTTAGCATCGATGAGTGGTGCATTGTGGGCAGCTGGTAATAATTCCAGGCAGTAGTATAGTGGATGTTTCCTAAGTTTTAGGACTCTTTTATTATGTTTGAATGCGAAAGGTGTATACCTCAATTCTGGTTAAGTCAAGTGATGCTGTTGGAAGGGTTGGTCGAGTATGTAACCCGTGGTTAGGGTGTGACCTGTGTGTAGAGTCATAGTGGTATGGTGTTTATGGATGAAGGTTTGGGATAACGGCGAGGAGGGTGAGGACTTCTGCTCTTCTGAAGAGTTAGGATGGTAAGTCTTTGAAAGCCTTGTCGGTGACATGTGATTGTGCCGGGGCTTGGTTCAAGGTAGTTGTTCAATAGTAGCAATGGCTAGTAGATTGACTCGGAGGCTTAGTATTTTGATTGTACTCTTGTTACGAGTGACGAATAGAATATGGATTAAAGAGTTGACCTTACTGGTCATTGAGGGATGGAAGTGTTATGGTTGTTTGTGCTCGGTACGAGCGGTTACGTAGTAATGATGGTGTTGTGGCGTGGTAAGCCTTTGCTAGTTAACTTGGGGCGAGGGAACAAGTATATGAATTTCGTTATTGTGAATTCGGTCGAGGTTGTTAGTACATTCTCAGAATGAGGGATTCAGTGTGGGTGTAAGATAATGTGCATTAAGTGAGGAGGTTTTTGCTAGTATGGTGTGTGGTGGTGTGTGGTCCGTATGTTGTTGTTAGATAATGCGTAGAAAGGAGTCGGTCATAGGGCAATCCTAGGAGAGTTCCTTGATAAGGCAATAGTGCGGTTAATGATTGAATTGGGTAGTTTAATGTTCGATAGTGCTGGATCACTTTGGTGTGTATGTTTGTCGTCCAGTTTGGATAATGGAACTCTGAGTGAGGCAGTAAGATTGTGTAGAGTGAGTGATGCACTCTATCAGAGTTGTTTCGACTTGTTCAGTCCTTGTGCATGTGGTGTAAGGCACTAGGGTATGCGTTGATTTGAGATGGTATATTGTGTTTGACAAGAAAAGTTCGGTTAAGACCCAGATGTGAAGCGAGGAGGTGAGTGCCACATAGGCATACGTGTAAGGAGTGGATGGAAAATCAGAGTACGTAATTTAACTTTGAAGAATCCGGAGTGATTCATTGAACCTGAGAGGTTGTGTATGGAACTCCATTTCAGAGTTGGCGAGGTTGGGCAGGATGTTGATGATTGACACAAAGCTGAGTAAAGTTAAATGGTATGTTGGTGTTTAAAGACTGGTACGGATGAATAATATTGGATAGTTGATTGTTAAATACTTGGATTGGTTGACATATAGTCACCTCGGGAATAGGTCGAAATTGTAGGTTGTGTAATTAAACGGTGTCTTGGTGTGGAATTTAAGTCCTACCTGGATAGTTGGAAGGTTGCTTTGAGTGGTAGTAAATGGTTTGGGATTTCTGTTGGGAACTTTGGTCTTATAAGCGCTTTGCACCATTATATGATTAGTGGGTGTGCAATTCCTTCCTTTGTGTTATTGCGTCACTGGCATTTCAAAAATTTACAGGGGTTCTCATTGTGGAAAATTTTGTTTTGGGGTATTGTAACACCACCGTGAGTGTGATGGGTTTTGTGGGATGACTATGTTGTGATTCATTGGAAGAACGTTGATGAATAATGTGGGGGAAAACCAAAGTGTTTGAAACAAATGGGATAGATTAAGCATTTTCTTTACCTTGAACGGGATATCTTATGCCATGTGTTGAGAAGTCACATTTTGATTTAGTCTAAGTTGCTAGTTACATGTTGTATGTCCTTTGGCAACGACTTGGAATTGTCGGGCATTAATGTGCCATAACGTTATTGATTTTGTGTTTAATTTTGCGTTCTCGTTCTACGAGAGCTGACCGAAAGCCTTGTGTGCCAGTGGTTTTCCCTTTTTCCCCTAGGTTGGAGTGTTAAACACTCAATGGTGATTTGAGTATTGTAAGTAGTCAAGTTATGGTGGATGTCTCAAAGTGCGGTTGTTATTGAAATCGTTGTTACTATTATTATTATCGGGGGTATGTGTTCTTGTCTTATAAACCGCCACGAGTTTTGCTGGTTGGGGAGGTATTCGTGTTCGTTCCTTGTGGTTGAGTCGAGTCTTGTGGAGCAAGATGTTTCTATTAGCTAAGGTATCATGGACACATCTCGCGGTTGAGGAGGCAACTTGGGAGTGTGAATTGGTAGTCCATGAGAAATATCTGGACTTATTCATTGGTGTTTGAGCATAAGTCGAGATTTTGACTATGTTAATAAAATGTTAAAACATTTTATATGTTGAATATGTTTCGGAAAAACAAGTTTAATTTAAACATTGTATATGTTGTTTAAGTTTTGGAAATGCAAATTTATCATAAACATTGAATATGTTTTGGAAATCTGAGATGTACGTATTGAAATTGGTTAAATTTCGGAAGATGCATATTGGTAATATATGTTGAGATATATCTATTGTGGATTTGTTTTCTTGTGGAAGGATTGAATGACCGGTAGATGGGTCATGGTAATGAGAATTGAATTGTAATCATTTTGAAAATTGGGTAAACTTGGTTTTGAAACATGATTTTAAAACTTTGGGGACGAAATTCTTCAAAGGGGGAAGGTTATAGCGATTCCTGTTTTGACCCGACTTTTGTTATATTCCAAACTCGGGTTTCGTGGTTTAATATTATATCCATGTCTTGTTTTCCTCCTTTAACTCTTTGAATTTGGGTTTTGGAATATGTTAGGCGTGTTTGGAACAGGTTGGTTGTTGGTTGGTCTAGATTGTTGTTGTCCAGATTTTGGCTTCTTCGCTCGAGCAAGGCTTCTTGCACTTGAGCGAGCCTTGTGAAATTTGCTTCTTCGCTCGAGCGAGAATTGAGAGTTCTCAGGTTTCTTTTCCAAACGCAGAATTTCTGGGAATGTGAAATGCTTCACTCGAGCGAGGATTCTTGCACTCGAGTGAGCATGTGCATCTGTAAAACTTCTGAAGCTCTGTATTTTGCGCTGGAGCAACACTTCTTATGCTCGAGCGAGGTCGCTTGTTGTGTCTGGTCGCTCGAGCGACAACTCCTTTGCTCGAGCGAAGGTCCTGTATATCAATTTGCAGCAGAGAATTTCTACATCACTTTTTGATTTCTTTTCTCCTAAAAACCCTAATCCAGCACCCTCTCTCTCTACAAATACTTTAAGATCCAAGCATCTCTCAACCCTAGTCCATTTGTTAAAGAGTTAGAGCATCTTGTGGGCTTCCTCTTGATCCCAACAAAACCGAATTTGGAGGATTTTTTAAAGTTCTTTATCATCTCCTTTGAGCTTCTACTCTTGAGGTATGGATATTCTACACTTTGTTATGATGTCTAACCTAATTATTCGTTGTTATGTATAAATGATGAGACTTGGGAGTGATTTGGGTAAAGTTAGGGTTTGGGTTCACGTTGAAGAGAGGGATTTTCATGTTGGGTTACTTAAATGAGTAAGAGGTTTTGGATATCAAGTTCCCTCGTGTTCAAATGGTGAAATTTAGCCTTTGGATTGATATTTGAAAAAGGGGAAGATTTGCCCTAATTTGTGTTGAATAATTATTTTGAATAAATAATGAAATTGATATGGGGAATGTGAAATTTGGGGAAAAAACGAATGAATGGTGCAGTTGGATTCATTTAATCACACACCTATGGAAATTTGATAAATTATCTGTTATAAAGATTGTATATCTGTTTAGAAATATCTATTTTGGACTATCGGTGGAGGATAGCCATGATTGTTGTAGAAATTGTATGTGGATTAGGTGAATCGAAACTAATCATTTAAACTATGTCATTGAATATGACGGTATGATTAAGTCATTGAATATGTGTTGTGGATAGTCATTGTATATGACGATGCTTTTAATACATTGTATATGTATCATTGTTTGGGAAGAGATATGGGATGTACTCCATTATTTGGGAGGAGATAGGGGATGGACTCCATTTAAAATTAAGTTGGCCGGAGTGTTCAGGGTTAAAGTCCTGAAATCTTGTGTATATATGGGTGCTGATTCCCTCGGATGAAAATTCCGTAAAATGGAAAAATTGAAGTGTTTGAATAATAATTTTATTGAATTGTGAATCACTGAGTTGTAGTCTCATTTGGATTTTTTAGATAACAATGAACTTGTCTCATGAATTGACTCGGAATTAATTGGATTAATATGAATTGAATAGATGGAAATAGATTGAGATATGGGTATCCGTATTGAATGATCATGGAAAGAATGTAAGTTGGTTATGAGTGTGGAACATATATTTGGCACTTATGTCTTAGTTAAACCTCATATATTGTGTTAGCCTATCTCTACGAGGCTTTGGCTCACCCTACTTGGGAAACCATTTTCAGGTACTGGTGATATGTTTCCCTTCAAAGACGTAGCTTGGGAGGACTTAGGAGCTAGAGGCTCTACTTGTTATTTTGTGTTTAAATATTTATTCAAGCCAAGGGCTTATTATGTATAGAGCTTATGACTCTCATTTGTTGTAACTAAGTTATGTCTTGGAAAGATGTAAGCTCGTAGGGCATTTATTTTGTTGTTATTAACATATGTTATATGTTGTAGATTCAGAATGAATATCTATGGATGTATAATTCATATCACACCCGTTGTAATATAAACTCTAATGAATGAAGTATATCATTTCTAATATGTTCATAGATCTTATGGAATTGATTATTTGTATTATTTTGGGGGCATGACAATAATAATATAGAATACCATGTGACTATATTCCCAAAATACCCAATAATCAATCCAAATTGGGCGTAAAACCTTAATTACTAGGCCATCCCTATCATGTAGGAGTTGCTATAGAAAATCTTTGACATTTTAATTTCGGGTATAAAAGAATTTTTAAATTTTAAATCTAGTTACTTACCTCGATATATGAGTTATTAAATTATTTTTTTTATCAAAATTTTCTTTTGACAACACTTAAAAAGGAAGAAAATTAGTAAAACATTTCTCTCCAACTTTAGAAAGTAGGAGATGTCCAATATGTTTTTTTTCTTTTTTTCATTAATTAAGGTCCGTCGATAAAATTTCTCTGTGAAATCAGATAAATTTCTATGTTAGGGAAAAATTTCTCTATGTCGAATTTTCTCTGCGAAAATGTTGATGGATCCTAACTAGTATGAAAATATTGTACATTCTTTATCTTACAAAATTTTAATATTACGAACCTTAAAAAAAAAATTCCCCCTTAAAAAAGCCTCTTTTTTCTAATATTTTTTTTATCTTTAGTGACTTTTTTTCAAAATTATGTAAATTTTTTTATTTTTCCAGTTTGCCTTGCCAAAATGAATCTAAAAAGTAAATATTTTTTTGAAAAATCCAAAATAAGCACACACACACACACACACACACACACAAAAATTAAAAAAAAATTAAAAATAAATCACTATTTTTTTCTTATTTTTGCCCTTCTCAATTTATTTTTTATTTTTTTTTTTGGAACTTTGTAAAAAAATTTATAATTTTCTGATTTATCTTGTCGAGCTGAATCTAGAATCTTAAAGGTTTTTGGAAATTTTAAAAAAAAATTCATTAAAGACGAAAATAGGTTAAAAAATAAGTAAACCCCAAAACAAAAATAATTTGGACCAATTAAGAATGTTTGAATTAAATTTTGAAAAATTAGTGAAACATCTCTATCCAACTTTTGGTAGTAAGAGAGATCCAATATGTTTTTTCTTATTAGTTAAGATCCCTCAATAATATTATTGGAGAAATTTGAAGACGAAATGAAATTTCTATGGTATTTCTTTCGAAAGGGCTAAAATTTCTCTCTTTCAAAATTTTTCTGTAAAAATGTTGAGTAACCTCAACTACTATTTAACTATTGCATGTCCTTTATCTTATAAAATATTAATATTAGGGTCCTTAAACTAAAATCCCTTAAATTTTAAAAAGAGAATATGTATATTTTTGTTATTTTTGTAAATGTTTTATAATTTACATGTAACCAAATAATATAAAAATTAAAATAAATATTTTATGAATGGCCAAACTAGGGAAGGTTAGAATTCTATATTCCAATCCTAATTCAAAAATAAATAAGTTCATAATTGCAAGCTAATCTAGTCCTATGGATTAATCTTACAAATATAAAATTAGACTGGATAGATCACCTAAAACACTGAGCCAATGATCACCCCTAACCATAGGGTGGGGTTTTACTGATTATTTATTGATATGTAAGTGTTTTTTTTTTTTTTTGGCTTATGTTTTCTATTGTTGAAAAAGAAGTTGGAAATATAATGACAATTTTTCAATCCGTATCCAGTTTAATAGAAAGATAAAGACATGTATTGCAGTAGACAAGCAATATCAAAGAAGTAGTAATGACAATGACAACAGATATGACAAAAAAAAAATAACAATGACAATTAGGGATGGTCACGGGTCGGATTTGAGGTGACTTTGTCATAATCCACCTCTGCCCCATTTTATACCGGTGCAAGAAAAATCAGGGGTGACAGTAGGTGTGAGGCAAGAGATGGTTTTTTTTTTTTTTTTTTTTTTTTGTAAGTTTAAAAATAAAAATATTAGTAAAATTATAGTATATTATGGATAATAATTTATACTTAACAAGAATTAAACCAAATAAGATAGAAAATAAATGATTAAAATTTAATATTAAGTATAATATTCTAGTGTTTTAATTTTTATAATAAAAAAATTAATTATAATTATATACATATAAATATATCTAATAAATATTTGGGGTGGGAGTCAGGTAGAATGGGACAGGGGAAGCAAAACCCAAACCCGTCCCCGTCCCCGTCCCACTTCCTTAACGGGGCAAGGAAAACCCGTGTAGAGTGGGGTGAGGGATGCAAGGGCGGAGCAGGGAAGGAAAAAATGCGAGTAGCCTCTGCATGTGAAAATTTTAAATATATATGTTATTTTCATTGATTAAAAAAATTCAAGCAACATGAAAGAAGTAGTAATGGCAATAATAATGGAAATAAAAAAAAAGTAACAATGACTCAATGGGTAGCCCCTAGCATATGAGAATTTTAAATATATATGTTCTTTTCATTGATTAAAAATATTCAAGCAATATCAAAGAAGTAGTCATGACAATGACAATGGAAATAACAAAGAAGTAGCAATGACAATGACTCTATAACGATTCTGGTTTAGACCCGACCCGTTTATTGTTTTGGATTCGAGTTTCCTTGTCATGAATGGTTGTTCATACTCTTATTCATCTTATTCTTTGTTGAGTTGGGTTATTCGAGTGTCTTGGTTGTATTTGAAACAGGTTGGGAGTTAGTTTTTCAAAACTATTGCTGCCCAGATTTTGGCTTGTTCGCTCGAGCGAACTTTCTTGCGCTTGAGCGGTCTTTGAGAACTTCTAATATTTTTGCAAGCCTGTAAAAATACTAAGAGTATAGCATTCTTCACTCGAACGGTGTTTCTTGCGCTCTAGAAGTCTTAGCTCTAGTGGTCCTTCTTGAGCTCGAGCGGTTAGCCTGTTGTTCCTCGAGCGGTCTCACCTTTGTGTCTGGTCGCTCAAGCAGTGTTTTGGTCACCTGAGCAATCTGCACGTATATCGGTTCCAAAAAGTCACTTTTTGAGTCATTTTCTTACCTTTCTCCCTCTCTAAACATTTCAAAATCTCATATCTTCTCTCTCTCTCTCTCTAGAAAACATCTTAAAACCACAAATACACCTTGATCTAGTGGTTTCTCAACCCTTATCCTTTGGAGGAAAAGATAGAGCTCACCTAGAGCTTCCATTTGATCAAAACAAAGCTTATTTTTGGCTTCTTCAAGTTTCAACTCTTGTTCTACTTGGTCCTTGTCTTTGAGGTAGGGATTTCTCCACACTTTTGTATGGTTTTTAATTTAGTTATTTGATTTTCTAAACAGTATTGTGATTTTGGAGATTTTTGGATAAACCTAGGGTTTGGTTTTGAAATGAAAAAGAGGGGTTTTCAAATGAATTCTTGAAAATGATTGTGAGGTTGTAAATAGGGATAAGTTATGTTAAAATGTTTTATCCTTGGAATCAATTTTTAAAGAAAGGGGATTTTTTTCCCTAAAATGTGAATATTTGATTTTGCAATGAGGAAATGGAAATGATGTTGAGATTTATGGAATTGGAATGATAATGATGGTAGTGGTGGAGTAGGATATGCATTATCACTCCCATCTTAAAATTTTGGAAAGTATATATATGTGTTGAAAATTATTTATCTGTTTAGAGATATCTATTTTGGGCTATTAGTGGAGGATAGCTATGATTGTTGTAGAAATTACATAAGAATTAGGTGAATTGAAACTAATTTCTTATCCATTGCATTGAGCATTGCAACATATTTAACATATTGAAAATGTTTATTGTTTTGAGAAAAAAGAGGTGAATACCTTGGTGAATCTGGGTAGGAGTGTAGTTGTAGTATTATGTTGACCTGTGTGTCCTTGGTAAAAGTACAGAAACCCGCGCAGATAAGTGCAGAGCCTTCCGGTTAGTACCGGTAAAAATGGCAATTGGTAGTGCTTGTAGCCTACTTGCAGACATGTCATAGAGATTCCCAATGTTGTATCCACTGCCCTGTTTTCTATTGTAAAAGAAGTGATTTCATGAATTATGATATAAACCTGGCATTGCTTGGTTTTAGAAAGAGATATAAAATGTTTTGACCTGAGCATTGCATATACATTCACCTTATAACTCTGTTACGACTCATATACTGTGTTAAAGTATCTTTACTGGGCTTTGACTCATCCTAGGTGGAAAACCATTTTCAGATGCTTATGATATGTCTCCGCCAAGGTCGTAGCTTGGGAGAACTTGGAGCTAAGAGCTTCTTGTTTTGTTTTTGTTATATTTATTTTGTACAAGCCTAGTGCTTAATTTGTATTGAGTTTTAAACTCACTTTTGCTGTAACCAAGCACCGTCTTGGAAAGTTGTAGCCATTAAGGCATTCATTTATTTGTTTAACTCTTATTTCATATCTCTAGCATATGACACATGCTATAGATTCAGGGTTAGGGCTGATGAATGTATAGTTGCATGTGCCATCTTTTGTATAGCTAGACTATATGGATGTAAAGAGATTATATTCTGAAATGTTTTATTAATTGGTAAGTATTGTAAGATGGTTTTATTGTTATATTTTGGGGGCGTTACAACTTGTTATCGAAGCTACCAGGTTTGAATACTTTGGGATTGTGGGGAGTGGATATTACGACAATGGGTTCTCTTGCTAGATAATATTAGGAATAGCCTAGTATGTTATGTGATAACATGCTCATGCTCATGTGACTAAGTGGGTTTGGAATTTAATTTCTTAGATATTGATTGGGTCTACTATAGACCGCCCGAACTCCGCTCCGCGCGCGAGGGCGCGAATTGTAGTTCTAGCTACTACAGTTCGGACTCCTGTCACGGTTTTGAATCTAATCTCACAAAGTGCAATGTAAGACTGATAAATCACCAAAGAATCCAAATCCGGCAAATCATTTTGGAAAATCAGATTTTGAATCAAAAAGCACCAAACATGGACTGCTTTGCCAGATTTCAAAGTCGCCACCTAAATATTTTGTTTTGGGGAAATTTAGGAAACCCTGACTTGTGCCTAAGGCCACGTGTCCATCATCACCAAAGTTGCCTCGGCTCGGGAACTTGGGTACAAGAGGGGTAGGTCCTGAAATGAGCACCCCCGCTCTCCCGATCAAAGGATCGGCCTCTACTAACATGATATGTTGTTTTTTAAAACACATGTGTTCTTATTCTGATTATTAATCTAGAATTACTATGTGATGCGCACAGCATACAAGTATAGACTAAATCGCTCAAGTTAGAACAAAACATCTCATGTTTATTTGTTTGAAAATGGTTTGAAGGTGCTACTCGCAAGTAGGCTAAGACGCGGATTTGCCACCCTCAAGTGGGCTTGAAAACATGATGTTTTGCCACTTCAAGTGGCTTAAAACGCACATTTTGATGAATTGTTCCAATTCAAGTAATGAAGCCTTCATCCACAGGCATTCATGCAGTTATAGCAATTAAGCAAATAGCCTCATGGCAAGCATGCTATCATGGCAACCACTTACACACAAGCAAGGATGCTAAAGCGTAAACACTCACAGTGTACTCCGAGCCAAAACAGAAGCTAGTTAGTAATCAATGCATGATCCTAGCTATATCAACAATGCCTAATGCAACACATGCAAAAATACAACTAAAATAGGCTCGGCTATCTAAGATGGCATATGAATGCAACACTTGATAACATGCTGTTAAACACGTATTCAAGTAAATGTATTGAAAGACAATGCAGTTTGAATGACGCACCGAGCCCGATGCATGCAAAACAGATAAATGGATGCAAACATGCAAACATAAGTATGCTAATTGAAACATGCCCTAAAACTAACCATCGAAAGCGGTTAAGTAAAAGGGAGAAAGACGTGGGGGTTGGAAGACATGCATCACACACACGCACCCTTATTACAAAATTGTGCCCTCTTGACGGAGGGTCCAAATAGTAAGCTAACTAGCTAATCTAAGCTCATTAAACTAATTATTACAAACCAAAACTGATTAACTAATCCTAGTTAACTAGTTACAAACACAAATGAATAGCTAAGTGCATTAACTACTTAAGTACAAAACCAAATAGTTAACTAGCTAAGCAAAGCAGTTAAAAGGAGCCTCGGGGCGAGGGGTGCATGCATGCTCGGTCGCCTCGTTCGGAAATCCATTACTGTGCCCCAACTTGCCTCTGTTTGCATTTGATTTCAGAAAGCTGTACAAACCTCCAGATAGCTTCTACTCCAACATGGAGACCTCCAGGAGGGCTGCCGACCAGAAAAGGATGGTGTAGACCACCTAAACATGCTGCAAACCAGAAAAAGTGGTCGGCCAGCCACTTTTACTGGTCTGCCGACTAGAAAATTTTGCCAAGCTCCAATTTGCTGCAACAGAGAACAAGAAGGGGCACAGCAGTGTATTTGCAAGGTATGTGTGCACAACCACCCTCCCTATCATTTCTTAAGCTCAAGGGGGTGTGGTTCTCGACTCTCGGGCCACCAACCGAGCATCGCAATGCACGATGGCCGAGAAGCCAAGTTTGTACAATTCAATGTCAATGAATGCACAAATAACACATAAGGGCCTTAACCTCTATCATGCATGATCAAGAGGGTCGGCGACCGAGAAATGAGGCACGTTTTATCACTTCAAGTATGAAATGTCCCTCATTTCTCGTGTTTGGATTAACGCTCAACCCAAACACCATGCAATGCAACAACATTCCAAACAACATGCAAACAACATGAGCATGTCAAGTTAGAGTCCTTAAGCATGAAAGCTAGCGAAGGATGCAACACAAGGGCTATGTGATGCAATGCTCAATGGACCAAACCAGCCCCAAATAGATCTCATTCATGCCAAGACAGTGGCCAAAATACTCTGAAATGATGGCATGAAAAGCAAGATAATGCATGCTCACGCATTGGCCCATCAACTAAGCATAAGAGCACAACTCTCAAACATGATCAAGAAGTGACAAACATGGAAGTGTGACAACGCTATATGCTCTGAAATCATGTGTGAAACGATGCCAAATCATCCAAACAACACAAGCATAGCATGCTAGAAGGCCTAAGGCACAAGGCTACCAAAAGGGACTACACAAGAGGCATGCAATACATGGCACAAATGATAGAACCAACCACAGACAAAGCTCAATTAGGTCAAAACAAAGACCAAAACATGTTGAGATGGGAGCTCAAAAGTCTAGGCATACATGCATACAAGTTAGGCCATAAGCGAGGCACAAAGGCATAACTCTTAAAAGCACTAAAGAGTGGAAGAAGTGAGAACATGGCAATGCTATATGCTCTAAAATAACATGTTAAATGATGCCATGACATGCAACTATCTCAAACAAAGCATGCTAGAGGCATCAAAACACAAGGCTAGTCAAGCCCATTGCACTACAGCTATGCAATACATGAACCATATGGCCAAGCCACCTCAAAACAGTCCTAGAGCATGTCAAATCAAGACTAAAATTTGCACGGAGTGTAGCCAAAACAAGCTAGCATGGTAAGCCAAAACATCAAGTAAGCTAGGCCAATGAGCATGGTTACACTACAAGCGTAAGAAGCAAATGAGGGATGCTCTAACCAACCAAAAACAGAGTTGTATCATGGTAAAATAACACCAAAAACACATTGAAATGGTAGCCCAAAAGCTTAAGCAAGATGGCATACATATTGGCTCATGTTTAAGGAATAAAGCACAACCTTCCAAAGCATTGAAAGAGTGACACATGTGAGTGTATGACAATGAAACATGCTCTGAAATCATGTATCAAATGATGCTAAATCATGCGAATAGCCCAAGGAATGCATGTTAGTGGACTCAAAACACAAAGCTAGTGAGCAAGAATGAACTATGGCTATACAAAGCAAAGTCCAAATGATCAAGACCACTTAAAACAGAGCTTAAGCATGGCAAAACAATAGCAAATACATGCTGAGATAGAGCTAACACAAGCTAGGATTAGAGGCATGAAGCATGGAGCATACTAGGCCAACAAAGGGGATTACACTACAAGTGTAAAAACCAAGCAAGAGATGACTCTACCAACCAAAATCAGAGTTAAGGCATGTTAAATAATGACCAAAAACATGCTGAAATGGAACCAATACATGCTAGAAAGGTGAGCTAAAACCTTAAGCATACAAGGCTAGTTTGCAAGGATTACACTAAAAGTGTATAAAGCATGCAAGGGTGGCCTAAACTAAGCCAAAACAGAGGTATACCATACTGAAATAAGGCCAAAAATAGGCTGAGATAGAGCCAAAACAAGCTTAACAAACATGATACTTTGATGAGCCATCAACACAAGCATACAAGAGAAGAGGAGGGGGGACAACCCCTTCCTATTTGGAGCCTCAAAACGCACTTTCCACCACTAAAATTCCTCTGGAATTCAGTGGTGAAGAGGCCAAACAAAGGCTAAAACAAAAGCCTCAAGGGATGGCTCAAAAGCCTAGCAAATAAGGCATGCAAGGGAGTAGACCACCCCCAACACCAAAGAAGCCTCAAACAAACATTTCAAATACTTAAAAAAGAAGCTTTTTGCAGTTGAAAGTTAAGCCTAAAACAATATGCAAATAGGGCCAAAGACTTAATCAAAAACAAAGCTTTAAGGGGCTAGTTTCTTACCCTTGAAGAACAACTTCAAAGCAGCAACTCCAGCAACTTTTCTGAGCTAAAACCAGCCCTTGAGTGCAAGCAAGACCCTCAGGTACCTCAGCAACAAGATTGTGGTGTTTCACTAGGTGCAAAAGTGTGAAGAAAAGGCACTTACAAGCACAAATATACATATATATATATATATATATAGAGAGAGAGAGAGAGAAATATAGAGATAGAGATATATGTATAGCCTCAGCTAATTTTTCTAAACCTAAGACAAGAGGGAGGAAGCTCCCTTAATAGAAATCCATGCTCCAAGCTTGTTTGACAAGCTAGAGGCTCCAAGCAATCCCTCCATACACGTGTATGGAGGATGCTTTCTGTGCCCAACAGTTGGCACAGTTGGCAAGAAAATATTTGTAGAAAAATGAAAAAAAGGTGCCGACCAGTTGAGGTGGTCGGCCGACCATTCCCACTAGTCGACCGACCAGAAAAAGTGGTCTGCAAGGAGAACAACTAGTCGAAAAGGGGGGAGAGGTGGTCTGCACAAAGAGAGGAAGGTGGTGGCATGGCTGCCGACCACTTTAGGTGGTCCAAAGACCACCCACCATAGCTGGCTGACCAGAAAACTGGCTGGCAGGGAGGAAAAGTGGTCTACATGGGGAGAAACTGGTCTACACCCCCTGTTCCACCCTCCAAGCAAAGGAAAACAAGGTTTGGTTCAAAACCAAACCAAAAAGGAAGGAAGAGAAAAGTTCGCGGGACAAGGCACGCAACCGGAAGCCCCGAAAACTAGTCTACGAGAACAAAAAGTGGCCTACGAGAGGGAAAGGTAGTCTACGACTACAAAAAGTGGCCTACAGGCCTCTGTTTCCCTCTAGGCAAAGGCAGCAAGGTATGATCCAAAAACCAGGCCAAGAGGAGAACGTTAAGACGTTCCGAGACAAAGCACTCAGCCGAAGGCTCCGGAAACCGGAAACTAGCCTACAAGAGGGAAAAGTAGTCTACGACTACAAAAAGTGGCCTATAGGCCTCTCTGTCCCTCCAGGCAAGGTCAACAAGGCATGGTCCACAAACCAAGCCAAAACACAAAGAGTTCAGAGGCCCGGAGGCAAGGCACTCAGCCGAAAACTCCAGAAACTCGGAACGAGCACAAACATACGCGATCATCGAGTGCTCAATCGATGACGTCTGAGTCTTAAGGTCGGTCAAAAATGGAGTGTCTACATCAACACAATTCTAGAAGTCCTGTTAGAAGAGCACTTGATTATTGCTATTTCTAACCAGAACTCAGGCAACATCGCTGATGATCATTATCTGAAAGGAAGTTCGTATGTGTTTATGTGACTACGTGCTTATGTGAAGTGAATTAAATGTTGTCCATCGCATTAGGATGCGAGTGAGTTAGCTTCAACACATTTATAAATGTGCTAATTTCTTGTGTTACCTTCATTAGGATGTCAGGTCGTGGACGTGGTGATGGTAGGCGTAGTAGGCCTAGACAGTAGGAGTTGTCGTTATCAGATGATATTCCGACACAAGAGGAAGAGGTTTGTCAGGCCAATGTGGTCAAACCAGTTGATTAGTAGGCCATGGGTGCTTTAGCCCATGAAATGGTCAGAGTTTTGCAGGAATCCATGGACATTCTCAGGGCTGAGAATCAAGTCCAGGCCCAAGTTGTGGAAGCAGGGCCATCATTTTTTAAGAGGGAGCTCTTTCCGTCGTATTCGGATAAGTTTTTGGGGGATCTGAATGAGCCACTGAAGGCAAATGAGTGGCTAGAGCAGTTGGTGAAGACATTCGAGATGGTTGGCATCGAGGACGATGGGTTGAGAGTGACCTTGGCATCTTTCCAGCTTAAGCGAAATGCGGGTCAGTGGTGGAAGTATGTGCGTGGGCTCATTGGGGTGACTTGGGAGGCTTTTGTCAATGCCTTCCAGGACAAGTTTTTGCCTCCCGCTATTAGGGAAAAGTTGAGGGAGCAGAAGCATCTTAACACATCGGTGGCTGAGTTTGAGGCTGCCTTTACTAGTTTATCAAGGTTTGCATCAAAACTTGTGGCAATGGAAGAATGTCGTTGTTTGGAGTTTGAAAAGAGATTGAGGACTGGACTCCTTTTCAAGGTGGCCATATCCATGATTAGGAATTACGATCATCTTGTGGAGGCAGCGGCTCACTTAAAGACCATCATTCAGACCGAGGAGGAGAGGATGAGGGACTCCCTATAAAGGAGTCAGGAGGTTCAGGGGGAGACTCGGGACAGTAAGAGGGAGAGAGGTTCCAATCCACAACACTCTTAGGGAGCTCAGTCTAGGTACACTTCCCAGTACCGAGTCTGGGTTCTAGGAGAGGTGGTCAAGGAGGGATCACTTGTTTCAAGTGTGGTCAGCTAGGCCACAAGTTTGTAGTTTGCCTGCAGAGGGGTGGAGGGCAGCAGTTTGTGCCGTCTCCGGTTCGTTCTTAGAGCCAAAATCAGGGGAGAGGTCATCTACCTACCTGTTATCAATGTGGGCAGTCGGGGCACTTGAGGAAGTTTTGCCCTCACGCAAGTGGCACATTTGGTGCATTTGGTTCAAGGCAGACACAGAGAGCCATTAGCTTACACAATTAGCACAGGCCTCGAGGTCCATTTAGGGAGTTTCTCTTGCTCAATTTTTGTTTCAAACTTATGCTGTAAGATGTAAGCAAGTAGAGCGCAGACCTACGGGGCGCGTGTATGTTGTTACCATGGCAAATTTGTTGCCAGCACCTTCGGTAGTGAGTGGTAACTTCTTGTTGTGTAATTTTATTGCCAATGTGTTGATTGATACTGGTGCATCGCATTCTTTCATTTCGTTTGGATTTGCGTGAGCATTGGGGTTAGAAGTGGCTCAGTTAGTATCTCCACTCAGGGTAGAATCACCTGTTGCTGGTGAGGTTATGTCGGACCAGGGGTGTTGGGGTTGTGAGATAGAGGTTTCCATTCGCCGACTTCTTTTTTCTTTTGTGTTGATTGATATGTCGAGTTTTGATGTCATCTTGGGCATGGATTGGATGTCGTCCTATTGGGCCATTATAGACTGTTACTGTCAAAGAGTTGCTGTGTGCACCTCAAGTGGTGATTGTTTTTATTTCCTAGGGGACCGAGTTGATAGGGCCTTGTTGCCAGTGTGTGATCCGCGTGGTCGAGGCGAGCTTAGTCTCCGTTTTGCTACATTTTTGGGTGTTGAGAGTGAAGTAGTCCGAGTTGAGTTACCAAGGGTGGTTTGTGAATACCCGGATGTCCTTCCCAAGGATCTCACTAGTTTACCACCTCACCGTGAGATTGAGTTTTCCATTGATTTAGTGCCTGGTACGGCACCAATTTTTATGGCACTTATTCATCTTATTCCTTGTTAATTTTGGTTATTTGTGTGTCCTGGTTGCATTTGAAATAGGTTGGGAGTTAGTTTTTGAAAACTGTTGCTACCCAGATTTTGGCTTGCTCACTCAAGCGAACTTTCTTGCGCTCGAGCGATCTTTGAGAACTTCCAGTATTTTTGCAAGCCTGTAAAAATACTATGAGTATAGCATTCTTCGCTTGAGCAGCATTTCTTGCACTCTAGCTGTCTTGGCACTAGTGGTCCTTCTTGAGCTTGAGTAGTTAGCCCTTTGTTCGCTCTAGCGGTCTTACCATTTTGTGTCTGGTCGCCCGAGCAGTCTGTACGTATATCAGTTCCAAAAAGTCAATTTTTGATTCATTTTCTTATCTCTCTCCCTCTCTAAACATTTCAAAATCTTAGATCTTATCTCTCTCTCTAGAAAACATCTTAAAACCAAAAATACACCTTGATCTAGTGGTTTCTCAACACTTGTCCTTTGGAGAAAAAGATAGAGCTCACCTAAAGCTTCCATTTGATCGGAACAAAGCTGGTTTCGGCTTCGTCAAGTTTTAACTTTTGTTCTTCTTGGTCCTTGCCTTTGAGGCAGGGATTTCTCCACACATTTGTATGGTTTTTAACTTAGTTATTTGATTTTCTAAACAATATTGTGATTTGGAAATTTTTAGATAAACCTAGGGTTTGATTTTGAAATGAAAAGGAGGGGTTTTCAAATGAGTTCTTGAAAATGATTGTGAGGTTGTAAATAGGGATGAGTTATGATAAAATGTTTTATCCTTGGAATCAATTTTTAAAGAAAAGGGATTTGTGCCCTAAAATGTGAATATTTGATTTTGTAAAGAGGAAATGCAAATGATGTTGAGATTTATGGAATTGGAATGATGATGATGATGATGATGATGATGATGGTGGTGGTGGTGGTGGTGTAGTTGGATATGCATTATCACTCATATCTTCAAATTTTGGAAAGTATATGTGTTGGAAATTATTTATCTATTTGGAAATATCTATTTTGGGCTATTAGTGGTGGATAGCTATGATTGTTGTAGAAATTGCATGAGATTAGGTGAATTTAAACTAATTTCTTGTCCATTGCATTGAGCATTGTAACATGTTTAACACATTGAAAATGTTTATTGTTTTGAGAAAAAATGGGTGAATACCTTGGTGAATCTAGGTAGGAGTGTAGTTGTGGTATTATGTTTGCCAATGTGTCCTTGGTAAAAGTCCAGAAACCCGCGCGGATAGGCGTTGAGCCTAGCGGTTAGCGCCGGTAAAAATGGCATTGGTGGTGCTTGTAGCCTACTAGCAGAAATGCCATAGAGATTCCCAATGTTGTATCGACTGGACTGTTTTCTATTGTAAAAGAAGTGATTTCATGAATTGTGATATAAACTTGGCATTGCATGGTTTTGGAAAGAGATATAAAATGTTTTGACCTGAGCATTGCATATGCATTCAACTTATAACTCTGTTAAGACTCATATATTGTGTTAGAGTATCTTTACTGGGCTTTGGCTCATCCTATGTGGAAAACCATTTTCGAATGCTGATGATATACCTCCGCCAAGGTCGTAGCTTGGGAGGACTTCGAGCTGAGAGTTTCTTGTTTTGTTTTTGTTGTATTTATCTTGTACAAGCCTAGGGCTTAATATGTATTGAGTTTCGAACTTACTTTTGCTATAACCAATCACCATTTTGGAAAGTTGTAGCCATTAAGGTATTCATTTATCTGTTTAACTCTTATTTAATATCTCTAGCGTATGACACATGCTATAGATTAAAGGGTAGGGCTTATGAATGTATAGTTGCATGTGCCATCTTTTGTACAACTAGATTACATAGATTTAAAGAGATTATATTCTGAAATGTATTGTTAATTGGTAAATAATGTAAGATGGTTTTATTGTTACATTTTGGGGGCGTTACAACTTCTTATGAAAGCTACCGAGTTTGAAAACTTTGGGATCGTGGGAATTGGTTATTACGACAATAGGTTCTCTGGCTAGATAATATTAGGAATAACCTGGTATGTTATGTGATAACATGCTTATGTGACTAAGTGAGTATGGAATTTAATTTCTTAGATATTGATTGGGACTACAAGTTTCTAGAAGTCCTGTTAGAATAATACTTGATTATTGCCATTTCTAACTAGAACTCAGGCAACATCACCGGATGATCATTATCTGAAAGGAAGTTCGTATGTGTTTATATGACTACGTGCTTATATGGGTGAATTAAATGTTGTCCATTGCATTAGGACGCGAGTGAGTTACCTTCAGCAAAATTGTAAATGTGCTAATTTCTTGGGTTACCTTCGTTAGGCTGCCAAGTGGTGGACGTGGTGGTGGTAGGCATAGCAGGCCTAGACAGTAGGAGGTATCTTTACCGGATGATATTCTAATACAAAAAGAAGGGATTTCTCAGGCCAATGTGGTTGAACCAATTGATCGGCAGGCCATAGGTGCTTTAGCCCATGAACTGGTTGGAGTTTTGCGGGAATCCATGGATATTCTTAGGGCTGAGAATCAAGTCTAGGCCCAGGTTGTGGAAGCAGGGCCATCATTTTTGAAGAGGGAGTTCTTCCGGTCGAATTCGGATAAATATTTGGGGGATCCAAAGGAGCCACTGAAGGCGGATGAGTGGCTAGAGCAGATGGTGAAGACGTTCGAGATGCTTGTCATCGAGGACGATGGGCTGAGAGTGACCTTGGCATCTTTCCAGCTGAAGGGAAATGCGGGTCAGTGGTGGAAGTATATGCGTGGGCGTATTGGGGTAACTTAGAAGGCTTTTGTCAATGCCTTCCAGGACAAGTTTTTGCCTCCCACTGTTAGGGAGAAGTTGAAGGACCAGTTTTTGAAGCTCAGGCAGTTTAACACATCAGTGACCGAGATTAAGGTTGCCTTTACTAGTTTATCAAGGTTTGCATCGGAACTCATGGCGACGAAAGAATGTCATTGTTTGGAGTTTGAGATGAGATTAAGGACCAGACTCCTTTTCAAGGTGGTCGTGTCCATGATTAGTGATTACGGTCGTCTTGTGGAGGCGACAACTCACTTAGAGACTATGATTCAGATCGAGGAGGAGAGGATGAGGAACTCCAGGTAGGGGCATCAAGAGGTTCAGGGGGAGACTCGGGACAGTAAAGAGTAGAGGGGTTCCAATCCACAGCACTCCTAGGAAGCTCAGTCTAGGTCCACTTTCCCAGTACCGAGTTTGGGTTCTAGGAGAGATGGTCAGGGAGGGATCACTTGTTTCAAGTGTGGTCAGCTAGGCCACAAGTTTATAGTTTACCTGCAGAGGGGTGGAGGGCAGCAGTTTACGCCGTCTTCTGCTCATTCTCAGAGCCAAAGTTAGGGAAGAGGACAGCCGCCTACCTATTATCAGTGTGGGCAGTCGAGGTAATTGAGGAGGGTTTACCCTTAAGCAGATGGCACATCTAGTGCGTCTGGTTCGAGGCAGACATAGAAAGACATTAGCCTACCCCGTCAACATAGGCCTCGAGAGCCAACCAGGGAGCTTCTCTGACTCAATCTGTGTTTTCAAACTTATGCCTTGAGAGGTGAACAAGTAGAGTAGAGACCTGCGAGGCGTGTGTATGTTGTTACCACGGCATATTTGTTTCTAGCACCATCGGTAGTAAGAGGTAACTTCTTGTTGTGTAATTCTATTGCCAATGTGTTGATTGATACTGGTGCATCGCATTCTTTTATTTCGTCTGCATTTGCATCAGCATTGGGGTTAAAAGTGGCTTAGTTAGCATCTTCACTCAGGGTAGAGTCACCCGTTGGTGGTGAGGCTGTGTTGGACCATAGGTGTCGGGGTTGTGAGATAAAGGTTGTCATTCACTGACTTCCTTTTGCTTTTGTGTTTATTGATTTGTCAAGTTTTGATGTCATCTTAGGCCTGGATTGGTTGTCATCCTATCGAGCCATTATAGATTGTTACTTTCAAAGAGTTATGGTGTGCACCTCGAGTGGTGATTGTTTTTATTTTCTGGGGGACCGAGTGTAGACCTGACTTTCTTCATGCACCCCCCTTTCGGAGAGGGCGCAAATTGGTCTTACTACAGTTTGGACTCCTATCACGGTTCTGAATCTAATCTCACAAAGTGCAATGTGAGACTGATAAACACCAAAGAGTCCAAATCTGGCAATTGGTTTTGGAAAATCAATTTTGAATGAAAAAGCGCCAAACATGGACTGCTTTGCCAGATTACAGAGTCGCCACCTAAATATTTTATTTTTGAGAAATTTAGGAAACCCTGACTCGAGCGGTCTCACTTTTTGTGTCTGGTCGCTCAAGCGGTATTTTGGTCACTCGAGCAGTCTGCGCATATATCAGTTCCAAAAAGTCACTTTTTGAGTCATTTTCTTATCGCTCTCTCTCTAAACATTTCAAAATCTCAGATCTTCTCTCTCTCTCTAGAAAACATCTTAATACCACAAAGACACCTTGATCTAGTGGTTTCTCAACCCCTGTCCTTTGGAGAAAAAGACAATGCTCTCCTAGAGTTTCCATTTTATTAGAACAAAGCTAGTTTTCGGCTTTGTCAACTTTCAACTCTTATTCTTCTTGGTTCTTGGCTTTGAGGTAGGAATTTCTCCACACTTTTGTATGGTTTTTAACTTAGTTATTTGATTTTTTAAACAATATTGTGATTTGGAGATTTTTGGATAAACCTAGGGTTTGGTTTTTGAAATGAAAAAGAAGGATTTTCAAATGGATTCTTGAAAATGATTGTGAGGTTGTAAATAGGGATGAGTTATGATAAAATGGTGAATTTTATCCTTGGAATCGATTTTTAAAGAAAGTGGATTTTGCCCTAAACTGTGAATATTTGATTTTGTAAAGAGGAAATGGTAATGATGTTGAGATTTATGGAATTGGAATGATGATGATGATGGTGGTGGAGTTGGATATGCATTATCACTTCCATCTTGAAATTTTGGAAAGTATCTATATGTGTTGGAAATTATTTATCTGTTTAGAGATATATGTTTTGGGCTATTAGTGGAGGATAACTATGATCGTTGTAGAAATTGTATGAGACTTACGTGAATCAAGACTAATTTTTGTCCATTACATTGAGCATTGTAGCATATTTAACACATTGAAAATGTTTATTGTTTTGAGAAAAATGGGTGAATACCTTGGTGAATCTAGGTAGGAGTGTAGTTGGGGTATTATGTTGGCCTGTGTGTCCTTGGTAAAATTCCAAAAACCCGAGTGGATAGGTGCCTAGCCTTCCGGTTAGTACTGGTAAAAATGGCAATTGGAGGTGCTTGTAGCCTACTTGCAGACACGTCATAGAGATTCCCAATGTTGTATCCACTGCCCTATTTTCTATTTCAAAAGACGTGATTTCATTAATTGTGATATAAACTTAGCATTACTTGGTTTTGGAAAGAGATATAAAATGTTTTGACCTGAGCATTGCATATGCATTCACCTTATAACTCTGTTAAGACTCATATACTGTGTTAGAGTATCTTCACTGGGCTTTGGCTCATCCTATGTAAAAAACCATTTCCAAATGCTGATGATATGCCTCCACCAAGGCCGGAGCTTGAGAGGACATGGAGCTGAGACTTCTTGTTTTGTTTTTGTTGTATTTATCTTGTACAAGCCTAGGGCTTAATTTGTATTGAGTTTCGAACTCACTTTTGTTGTAACCAAGCACTGTCTTGAAAAGTTGTAGCCATTAAGGCATTTATTTATCTGTTTAACTCTTATTTCATATCTCCAGCTAATGACACATGCTATAAATTCAGGATTAGGGCTTATGAATATATAGTTGCATGTGCCATCTTTTGTACAACTGGATTATATAGATGTAAAGAGATTATATTCTAAAATGTATTGTTAATTGGTAAATATTGTAAGATGGTTTTATTATTATATTTTAGGGCATTATAGACTCAATGAGTAGCCTCTAGTATATGAGAATTTTAAATATATATGTTCTTTTCGTTGAGTAAAAAAATAATAAAAATAGCAAAGAAACTACAATGGCAATGGACAATATAGCTATATATATGATTTGGTAAATTATAAGGGATAAAAATAGCAGAGAAACAACAATGGCAATGGACAGTATAGCTATATATATATGATTTGGTAAATTATAAGATAATTACACTGACTTCTTTTGAAATTTATAATAATTATTTGGGTTAGACTTATGATTTATTTTTATTCACTTGGTTTTTTTTTCTTTTTTTTTTTTATAATGAGATCGTTTAGTATAATGATTTTATGTTTATAAATATTTTTCTTCCAATTAAAAAAAAAAAAAGAAAAACAACCCACGTTCCAAAACATGTTTTTATTTTTATTTGAGAAAATGTCATTTCGTCCTCCAAATTTTCACATGTTTTTCAATTTCACTCCCAGATTTCGATTAATATCAATTATATACAAAAACTATCAAAATTTTGATCAATTTGGCCCCTACTGTCACATTCTGTCTACAATTGGACGGAATGTGCTGACGTGGGGTGTAAATTGATTTTTAAGGTATATTTTGGGGGGAAAATTGATTTATAAGGTATAGTTTAGGGAGTAAAATAAAATTTATAATGAACTTTGGTGTTATGTCAACAAATTTCATCCAATTGTAGACGGAATGTGACGGCAGGGGCTAAATTGATCAAAATTTCAAAAATTTGGTTGTAATATTGATATTAATCAAAGTTTAGGGGTCAAATTGACAAATGAGTGAAAGTTTGTAGGGCAAAATGATATTCCCTCCTTTTATTTTATTTTATTTTATTTATACAAATTCGGCTGGCCTTGCTATCATCAAAGATTTCTTTAACTATTTGAACTTCAAAATAAAAAACTATCTAAAAAAAAAACTTTAAAATAAAAAAATAAAACATGTTACATTTTAGGAAAATTTATAAGAAAAATTTGAAGATTGAACCCTTGTAAACAAATAAATTTTTAATTTTTAATTTTGTCAATTTAAATCCTAAACTTTTGATCTCTTTTCAATCTTTTTCATTTGCCTATTTTTATTAAATGAAATTGACCAAAAAAATAGTATTTTAACTTAGTTATTTGATTTTTTAAACAATATTGTAAAGAGGAAATGGAAATGATGTTGAGATTTATGGAATTTGAATGATGACGATGATGATGGTGTAGTTGGATATGCGTTATCACTCATATCTTGAAATTTTGGAAAGTATATATGGGGAAGTGGTTTGGAAATACTCTTCAGATCCTGGGGGACGCTCGTGATCCTCAGATTGTCACCTGAAAAGAAATGAACACTCCGGTCGGGAGTACCAAAATTAGCACTCCGACGGACAAGTTAGTCTCTACTCTCTCTGGATTACTTGTATTTTAAGTTAAGTATATTGATTCTCACATACCTCTTTCTGGCTGATGTTCTTCTATTTATATCTTTTCTTTCTTGGGCCTCGAGATTGGTCCCACTTTCAATTCGCCATTCGGCTTCTTTTGTAGCAAACCGCTTTTCACTCGGCCCCTTGCTCAATCGGCTATTTGGCCGAATAGGGTAGGATTTGAACGTGCGAGACGGGGCCGAGTGCTATATATATTTCGACTCTCCAAGTTCAACTATTCGGCCTCTTTACGACTCCTAATATTCGGCCCCCGCAATTGCCCCCCAAGCACTCCACTAACGACAGTTGGCTGGAGTGTTTGGTTTCGAACTCGAAAAGTCATAGCCGAAATTCGGCGGTTGACCTCATTCCAACGCAGATGTCTGAGCACACGCTTCTCGATTATCATTTCAACTTCCCGCCCCTTCGTATACTTCTATTTATTGTGATTTAAAATTTCGACGTCTTTTCAAATACATACACATTTTTACGTGCTCGTCACTGGACTGCCTTCCGAATTACCTCTGCAACTTCCTTTCCTTCACTATCCTCTTCGTCTCTTGTAAGTTCTCTCCCTCTTTGCTTTGAATCCTTTTCCCTGGTTTGTTTTTGGTTTAGCATATTCCTATAGGCTGAAGGAAATGGCAAAACATTTGAGAGATCTCCTCTCCTCGGATCGAATTTTTGGCTTCCAACACCATTTTTCCATTCCTGATGACGTCCGTTTGTCACTCGTGACAGACGGCACCCTCGATATGGAGAGGGCTGATGAAACCACAATCGTCTTCCCTCTCTTATCAATCACAGAGGGTGGAGTCCGTTTCCCCCTTCACCCATTCCTTAGGGCTGTGCTTTGCCATTGGGGTCTAATCCCTTCCCAACCCAATGTCAACTTTTTTAGAATCATAATGGGGATTATAGAGCTAAACCGTCACCTTAGAATTAACCTCGGTATTCTTGCTATTCGGCATTGTTATGCCTTGGCCAAGTCTACTGGTCGGCACAGACGTTATTTCCTTAGGGCCAAGGACACTGACCATCAATTAGTGACTATGCTTTCCAGTTCTGGGAAGCGAGTCAATGATGTTATGGTTGTTGTCCAAGGTAACTGGGAATTCGGCGAAGGCGAGGATCGCCTCGATCCTATTCCTAGACAGAGGGGCGAACCAGATGGCCGTATAGCTTCTTGTGTTTATTTTTTTATTTTTTTGTTATATTTATAAAGCTTCATTTTTGAGACCTCATGGTTTTGCTTGTGCAGGAAACGATTTGAAGAAAGTCTAGACTTCTACCGACAACGCCGTTCTTTCGGAAATCCAAGTCGCGCTCAAATATTTCGGCCGTCCGAGTCTTCAAAAACAGGGGAGGGCGGCCCACATTCTGCTTCGCTACGAGCCGACATATACGACCTTCTCGACGGCAGAAAACATCCCAATTCCGAAGGGTGAAGAGTTTCTTACCGCTCTTATTTTGACCGACTTCAAAAACTTGCGGCAAGTTGGTTTCGAGCGGTCCGATTCGGAGCGGGCGGAAGTAGCTGAGGTCGCTGAGTTAGATCAGTCCGGAGCGGAAGTAGACGAGGCTTTGAAGTTGGCCTTTTGAGGAAGCCGACCTCAATTCAACCGACCCTCCGTCCACTTCGGGCCGAGGGGACCTTCCATTTGACAACGTTTTTAACGGTTTAGAGGACATTCCCGGCGCATACCCCGAAGACATGGCTGAGTTAAACCTCACACAACTTGCCAAAAAGAAAAACGCAGAAAGGATGGCCGCGTGGCGAAGAGCAGAGGCCATTCAATCTAAAGTGCCACCTGCCGCCGAATCTCTGCCCTCTCTACCTGTTGCCAAATCTCAGCCCTCCTTGCCTGTTATTGAGGAGGAAACGGCAAAAAACCGAAGTGCCGAGTCCGAGGTGGTTGTGCAGGTCAATCAAGAGGCTGAGCAAAGGGCAGAGAAGTGTCCTGCCGAGGTCGAGGCCGGCTTAGAAGAAAATCGTGCCGACAAACGGCCTCGTTTAGAGGAATCGGATGTGATTGTGCCTTTTGTCATTCAACCAAAGATGAAAAACACGCCGATCTCCTCCGATGCTTCGACAATTAAAGACCCAACCGTCACACTCAGCATAGCCACGTCCGTCTCATTGCCGGCTGACAAGGCGGCTTTCTGGGCAGAGCCGGATCTGCTGGCAATAGCACTAGCCGCTCAATCGGCTCTCCTGGTATATACCTTGACCTTGTCTTTCCCTTTTATGCAAATATTGTTTTAGTTTTAATTTCCTGTTTCGTAGACGGTCGGGAGAATAGCCGAGATAGGTCGTCGCCAACATGACGCCGTCGAACGACATGGCCATTTACAAACGGAAGTAGAGGGCCAAAGGAGCAAGGCTGATTTCGAGGCGGCGAGGGCGAAAATAGAAAGCGCCGGGGTCGAGGCCGAGATGGAGAGGGCGAGAAATGCAGATCAGCTGAGATTGGCCACCGAGAAGAGGGCAGACACGAGCGAAGACACGCTCAAGTTAGCCCAAGAGGCGATCGCCAAACTGGAGGCTGAGTTGGAAGAGTTAAAGAAGGCGAAGGAAATAGCCGACTCAGAGGCTTCCAAGGCGTTCGAGGCCAGGCAAAGTGCTGCTCTCACCAACTATGTGGAAAAAGTCCCCAAGTTTGAAAATCGGGGATTCAAACACGGTTGGCTCAAAGCCCTTGCCGCTGCTGATGTGACATTGGCTACACCGATTCCATATGAGCAAGTGGATGTTGAGCCGCTGGAGTCTGACTCCGAGGATTAATTTGGGCGACACTTGTTTTTGTTTTAGGATTTTGAATGTATTCTTACAGCTTTTCGTTTAGTACTTTTCATGTATTGCTACAGTCATAGCTTTTTGCTAGGCATTTTCATGTGAACTTGTAGCTTTTTGTTTAGTAGTTTTCACATGTAAAATGGCTACAATTTGTGCCCAATTTACTAATGAAAATTTCCTTTGTACTTTGCTATTATTTGTGCAAAATTTTGTTATTGATGAATGGTATTGTTTTTTGCTATTTTGGATAAAACATTCATGTATACTTGCCGAGTAGATAACTAGGCAATTTTAATTTATCCTCGTTGAATAGCCGATCAGATTACTAAATCTTCCCTTGCCCCAGCCAATGCATGAACTCCAAAAAGCCGAATACTAATAGTTCATGGAGTGGCTGTGGCACACATCGATCAACATCGGGCTTAGATGCTTGGCCGATCAGATTAATAAATCTACCCTTGCCCCAGCCAATGCATGAACTCCAAAAAGCCGAATACTAATAGTTCATGGAGTGGCTGTGGCACACATCGATCAGCATCGGGCTTAGATGCTTGGCCGATCAGATTAATAAATTTGCCCTTGCCCCAGCCAATGCATGAACTCCAAAAAGCCGAATACTAATAGTTTATGGACTGGTTGTGGTGCACGTCGATCGGCATCAGTCTTTTGGAGTTTAGTGTTAATGAAATCGCCTCGGGGGCGCTGCAAGCATTAGAAATAAATGGGATGGAATCTTCGCGCCAGTGACTCCACTTATTGTGTTCAGACTCGATTTAAAACAATTTGTTGCATAAGGTTAGATAAGTGCGAATGTCAAATAGACTGTTCTTCAACAGCAGAGGAGAAGCGCGAGCATTGGCTGAGCTTGATACTGCAATAAATCGCAGCAGCGAACCCACCCGTGCGGGAGGTAGGACGTCCAAAGAATGGGAAAAACGTCAGCCTCCAAGTCGTTGAAGTAGATCACCCCGAAAGGAAAAACAGCAACGGGGAAGCTCCCCACGGCCGCGACCAAGAAATGAGACCGACGCGATGCCGCAACCATTGAGTTTTGCGATTTTTGTGGGGAATAAACCAATGACGGAGGCGGACTCCATTGTCAACGACCCAGGTGTAGCAGTCAAGTTCGCTCGACAAATTTTTCCACCGGAAGTCCAACAGTCAATGGGTGGTCGACAGGATTTCAAAGTATTTTGAGAGGGCATCCATGGAGCGGTGAAAGGGCTGTATACCGCTTATGAAGTCGGCATGCGCCTGCGCGCCGTGCGGCGAGAAATAAAGAAAAAGGACGAACGAATTCAGAACTTAGAGGCTCGTGCGGAGAAGACCGAGCATGAGCTTAGGGAACTAAGGAAGGCTCAAACCACCGAGCCACGTGCGGCAGGTCAATCTAACCCAGTCGTGGAAGAGAGAGTGACCCAATGGCTGTTAAGTCACGCGAAAGCCGATCGGGATACAGCAAGCATGTTTGCCGTGGAAAATGCAAGGACCATGGGTTATGAAAAAGGCTTCCACGACGGCCGAAGAGTCGGGATAGACAAGACCAAGGAGAAACTCGAAGAAGAGGTGTGCCGATGCGAGAATCGGGGCTTTAGGCATGGGTGGATTAAGGCTCTCCAAGCCTCAAAGGCACTCCAAGGAGCAGGAGTTGAATCGGCGTCGCCATTATATCATCGTCACGACTTTCCTTTTGACGCTTTCGAAATTGAGAAGAGTGATGACGAGGGCGATGCCGAATAGAACTAAACATATATTGTAAACGTTCCAACACAGATTGGGTGTCAACTATGTATCTATTGGATAATTTAATAAAATATTTTATTTTAAATGTTTGTGTTTGATTTTGAATGTTTACATGCCTGATTGGGCATCTCGTTTCGAATGTTTGCATATTTTAATTTTGTTTATGCGGTTGCGCCGGCCCAACTTATTCAAGCATTTCATTTTCAATGTTTGTATGCTTTTAAAGTGTAAACGGTTTTTGTCGGCTCAGCTTCACAAAACATTCCACTTTGAATATTTATATGCCTTAACCTTCGTCGTGAAGGGTGCTCCGAATCCGGAGTCTTAATCGGCCTAAACGTGTCATGCACGACTGGGGCTCTGGATTCGGAGGCTTTATTTGGCCAATCGTGATATCCACGAAGGGCGCTCCGAATCCGGAGGCTTAACCGGCCCAAAGGTGTAATACATCGATATGGCTCCGAATTCGGAGACTTAATTTGGCCAATCGTGATATCCACGAAGGGCGCTTCAAATCCGAGGGCTTAAATCAACCCAAGGGTGTCATACGCCGATGGGGCTCCGAATCCGGAGACTTAATTTGGCCAATCGTGATATCCATGAAGGGTGCTCCGAATCCAGAGGCTTAATTGGCCCAAAGGTGTCATTCACCGATGGGGCTCCGAATCTGGAGACTTAATTTGGCCAATCATGATTTCCACGAAGGGCGCTCCGAATCCGGAGGCTTTAATCAGTGCAAGGGTGTCATTCACCAATAGGGCTCCGAATCCGGAGACTTAATTTGGCCAATCGTGATATCCATGAAGGGCGCTCCGAATCCGGAGGCTTAATCGGCCCAAGGGTGTCATTCACCGATGGGGCTCCGAATCCGGAGACTTAATTTGGCCAATCGTGATATCTACGAAGGGCGCTCCGAATCCGAAGGCTTTAATTGGCCTAAGGGTGTCATTCACCGATGGGGCTCCGAATCTGGAGACTTAATTTGGCCAATCGTGATATCCACGATAGGCGCTCCGAATTCGGAGGCTTAATCGGCCCAAGGGTGTCATTCACCGATGGGGCTCCGATTCTGAAGACTTAATTTGGCCAATCGTGATATCCATGAAGGGCACTCCGAATCCGGAGGCTTAATCAGCCCAAAGGTGTCATTCACTGATGGGGCTCCGAATCCGGAGACTTAATCTGGCCAATCGTGATATCCACGAAGGGCGCTCTGAATCCGCAGGCTTTAATCGGCCCAAGGGTGTCATTCACCGATGGGGCTCCGAATCCGGAGACTTAATTTGGCCAATCATGATATCCACAAAGGGCGCTCCGAATCCGGAGGCTTAATCGGCCCAAGGGTGTCATTCACCGATGGGGCTCCGAATCTGGAGACTTAATTTGGCCAATCGTGATATCCACGAAAGGCGCTCCGAATCTGGAAGCTTAATCGGCCCAAGGGTGTCATTCACCGATGGGGCTCCGAATCCGGAGACTTTTGAACTGAATTGCGCGATGAGGAAATAGGAGACTTTGCATTGCAAGAGTGAAATATGTACATGATGAACCATTCAAAACTAGTATCATTCCCTACAGGTCAGGTTTAATGATAAAATTTATGCAAGTGCGTTGAATTCCAAGGCCGTGGCAGGCTCCTTCCAGACATGTCTTTGAGCCAATATGCCCCTACTCCAGCGATTGAATCGACCTGACATGGGCCGTCCCAGTTTGGACCCAATTTTCCATCAGCCGGTTTTCTGGCAGTTGGGAGTACTTTCTTCAGGACCAACTCTCCTAGTGTGTAGCGGCGCAGCTGAACACGTTGATTATATGACTTAGCAAGCTGCTGCTGGTACCGTGCCATTGACGCAAGGGCACGGCCTCTTCGTTTTTCAATCAGAGTCAAACCAAGGCCAGCATCATGTCGTTTTGGCCCATGTCAAAAAATTTCAACTTCAAGGTTAGAAGGCCGATCTCCAGGGGTATAATCGCATGGGTTCCAAAGCATAAAGCAAACGGCGTTTCCCCAGTGGATCGCCTCGGCGTAGTTCGATGAGCCCACAACACACTCGGCAATTCTTCTACCCATTTGCCTTTAGCTTTCTCCAGCCTCTTCTTGATGCCGTCCAAGATGGATTTGTTAGATGCTTCAGCTTGACCATTGCTTTGTAGGTAAGCCGGCATGGAAAAGTAAGGCCGGATACCATACTTGCTGCACAGATCTCGGTAGACGCTGTAATCAAATTGGGTGCCGTTGTCTAAGATAAGCGCTCTTGGAATGCCAAATCGTGTTATGATATTTCTCCATACAAAGCGCTTAACATCAGCATCTCGAATGTGCGTTAATGCCTCCGCTTCGACCCATTTTGTGAAGTAATCTGTCGCGATAATCAGGTATCGTTTGTTCCCTGGGGCCCTCGGCAATGGTTTGACGATGTCAAGTCCCCATTGGGCGAACGACCAAGGACTGGTTATGGAGCTTAGCTCTTTAGCAGGCAGGTGGGTCAAGGGAGAGAACTTCTAGCACTGTTTACACTTTTTCACGTAACATTCGGCATCGGCTCTCATTGTCGGCCAGTAATACCCCTGTGTCACGGCTCAATGAGCCAAAGAGCGCCTGCCAAAATGGGCACCACAACTATCTTCATGTATTTCAGTCAAAAGCTCTTCGACTTTGTCCGAATGCATGCATTCCAAATATGGACCAGAAAGGGATTTTTTATAAAGCTTTCCTTGCGGATCCAAGTAGTATCGCAGGGCTTTGTTTCCCAGCTTGTGCGCTTCTTTCTTGTCCTCTGGGAGCTGTTCGGAAGACAGAAATACAGCAATGGGATCCATCCAACTCAGTCCAGATTTTATGACATTGACCTGGATTTCCTCCGAAGGGCCAATGCTCGGCTCCGGGATGAAACCTACTTCAATGGTTCGTTTAATCTCTGAGTTAATGGCAGAGGCTAGGCAAGCCAGGGCATCTGCATGTGTGTTCTAATCCCGTGTTATCTGATTTAATTCATGATGGTCAAATTTTGCCAGCAAGGACTTAGCCGTTTTCATGTAAGCCGCCATACGGTCGTTTCTTGCCGCGTACTCTCCCTTTAGCTGATTGATCACCAGTTTTGAATCGCAAAATACAAGCAAATGCCGAGCACCCAGAAGATGTGCATTCTGCAAATCGGTTAAAAGGGCTTCGTATTCAGCTTCGTTATTTGAAGTTTCGAAGCCAAGCTTGACGGCCTGCTCAATTATTGCGCCGTCGGAAGCCATGATTACTACTCCAGCTCCACTGCCCCGCTGATTGGATAATCCATCACAGTACAACTGCCAAATGTCCCTAACATAAATTCTCCAGTTGGCTTTGGTCAAATTTCATCAGACTTGGAGTCAGCAAGACCTCCAGTGAATTCAGCAACAAAGTCAGCAAGCACCTGTCCTTTGATTGAGGTTCAAGGTAAAAACTGAATATCGTACTGGCCGAGTTCAAGAGCCCACTTTGAAACACGTCCTGATGCTTCTGCACTACGTAGTACTGATCAGAGGGGATAATGTGTTAGCACCCCGATGCTATGCCCCTGGAAGTAATGCATCAGTTTTCTTGCCGCTATGACTAGGGCTAGGATGAGTTTTTCCCGCAGAAGGTAGCGTGTTTCGGCGTCAACCATTGCCTTGCTCACATAATACACTGGCCGCTGCTCCCCCGGCTCTTCCTTTATCAGTACGGCGCTGACGGCCCGGTCAAAAACTGCCAGATACAAAATGAGCGGGTCGCCAGCCGATGGTGTTGTCAAGAGTAGAACTGATCGGAGGTAGGTTTTGAGGCCGTTGAAAGTGGCTTCGCACTCGGCGGACCATTCAAAAGCCTTGCCCTGCCGTAGTGTATGGAAGAATTGTCAGCAGCGATCTGTAGACCGACTAATGAACCTATTGAGTGTGGCGGCCATCCCCATCAACTTTTGAACCTCTTTTACTGAACAAGGGGAGCCGAGCTCCAAGATTGCTGTGATTTGCCTCGGGTTGGCTTCGATTCCGCGGTGGTTGACAATGTAACCCAAGAATTTGCCAGAGCCGATCCCAAACGCACATTTGGAAGCGTTCAGCTTCATTTTGTATTTGCATAGAATGCCGAATGTCTCTTCCAAATCGGCTAGATGAGTTTACTCTTCTTTGGACTTGACCACCATGTCATCAATATACACTTCCATAGTATGGCCGAGTTGCTCCTTGAACATGGCAGTGACCAGTCTTTGGTAAGTTGCCCCCGCATTCTTCAGCCCAAAAGGCATAACCTTATAGCAGTAGGTTCCTCTTGGGGTGAGGAATGTAGTTTTGTCTTGGTCCTCCGGATGCATGGCAATTTTATGGTAGCCTTTGTAAGCATCGAGGAAGCTCATACGCTGATGGCGTGCCGTCGCATCTACAAGCTAGTCAATTATGGGTAGGGGAAAACAATCCTTGGGGCAGGCTTTGTTTAGGTCTGTGAAATCAACGCACACTTGCTAGGTCCCATTTTTCTTCTTCACAACCACAGTATTAGAGAGCCATGTAGGGTAGGTCACTTCCCTGATTGCCACGGCATCAAGAAACCTGTCGACCTCTTCAACAACGGTGGCTGTATGCTCTGCGGCTGACCGCCGGCTTTTCTGAATGATCGACTTGCATTTATGGTCAACATTCAGACGGTGCTGCAAAACAGACGGATCTATACCCGGCATCTCGTATGGAGTCCACGCAAAGACATCAAGGTTTCTGAGCAGGAAGGAAATTAGCTGCTGACTGTCGGCTTGATTCAGGGAGGCGCCGACCATGAAGAACCTGTCTGGGTTTTCGTCGATTTCAACTCGATCTAGGGCTTCCGTGGCCTTTTCACTTGGGAGCCGCCCAACATCGTCGAGGCTCTCCCAATCCGGCACCTCGATAGAATTCACTTGCAACTCCTTTGGTGTCTTTCCGGCAAGGAGATAACATGCTTGTGCCGACTTCTGGGAGCCATGAATTTGCTCAATGCCATGTTCTATCAAGAAGCGTAGCAGCTGATGATAGTGCTTGGCACGGCCTGCATAGTATGCGGCCAAGTTCGCCCCATGATGAGATTATACGGCGATGGCAGTTTGACGACTAAGAACTCCACATCCACTGTTCGGGAGCCCGTTCGAATGGGTAGAGTGATTTTCCCTAATGGGTATTCTGGATTGGCGTTGAAGCCGAATAGTGGATAAAGAGCCAAAGAGAGATCCGATTCGGAGAAGCCGAGTTTGGTGAATGTCTTGTAATACATAACTTCCGATGTGCTTCCTAGGTCAATGAGTACGCACTCAATGGTGAATCGATTTACACATAACTCGATTACCAAGGGATCAATGTGGGAAAGTGTCACTCCGGCCAAATCTGAATCATCAAAAGCAATGCTCGCAGCTTCATGGGGCCGTTTAGACGGAGTGAGTTGATTTTGAGGGTCAGGATTCGACTGAATCGTATGCACCGTGGATGACATTGGCAGGCTGTATATCATGTGGATCACGCCGAGTGGAGGTGAATCATGTCTTAAAGTTATTGCTTTGGTTGAGTTGTCTTTTCGGACGTACTGTTGTAGCCGACCATCTTGTACCAATTCCTCCAGGTGATCCTTCAATGCATAACAACTCTCAGTATCATGGCCATGATCCTTGTGATACTCACATCGCCTATCCCGTCTTCGCTTGTCGGGAGGTCCCACCATTTTCGACGACCATTTGAAGAACGGAAGATGTTGGATTTTGGACATGACCGCGCTGATTGGCTCTGACAACTCCGTATATTTCTTATCGACGCGCCTTGTGCACCTGCTATCGACTTGCAATTGTTCATTTGCTCGGTGGGAGCATTGGTTGCTTAATCAGCGAGGATCACGTCTCTTATCTCGTTTAGCCCGATGTCGTGGTTCAGGGCTCTGAGGTGGTATAGAATTTAATGGCTGAGTAATTTTAGAAGGAGCCATCTTGTTGGTCACATTTCCGGCTTTAACCCGCAAGGCGTCATCTTCTACTTTACAGTATTCCTCAACTTTCTTCATCAACGACCAGACTGTTTTGGGGGGCCGTCTGGTCAAAGAGCTGCGGAGGGCACTGTCGGGATGCAGCCCCATCTTGAAGGCGGTAATGGACATGGAGTCATTGCAAGCATCATCTACCAAATTAAAGCACTCCCAATACTGCGCTGAATACGCACGAAAGGTTTTTCCCGATTGAATCTGCATTGCCCAGAGGGAATCGGCTTGCTTTGGCTGGACCTCATTAGTGATAAACCTTGCCCTGAAGGATTTTTGGAGTTGGTGGAAGCTCTTGATCGAAGCCGGCTCCAGTTTATAATACCACCTGACAGCCAGTGGTCCCGACTGCTCGGAAATATTCTACGCATGAGAGCCTCGTCGTCCTCATGCAGCGTCATGGCTTGCTTGTAATAGCGGATGTGATCGGTGGGGTCTGATTTACCGTCGTACAAGGTGAATGACGGTGCTTTGAATTTCTTAGGTAGTACTGCCCTTGCAATCCATCGTACAAAGGAATCATGCTGGTCTTCCTCGTCTGAACTGTTTCTTCTTCGCTTATGCCTTATACATGGACTTTCTTCAGAGGAACTGGTAGTTTTAGGTCGCCCCTTCTTCTTGGGCTTCGGGGATAACGAGTTGGAGTCACTATCAGTGTCTTGTTGTCGGGCTCGAGGTCGTCAACCACCTGCCCTCAGAGGTCGTTCCGAATCTTGGCGTACAGCTTGTTTGGACTTCGCCACTTCCAAGGCCAAATCCTGACGGAGACGTTCGTTCTCAATGATCATGTTCTCCAACCTCTGTTCATTTTGCTTTGCTTGTTCCATGATCGCATGCATTGTCTCATGCGCTGAAGTTGAGGGTGAGGCGAAGTTCAAGGTGTGTCTTGTGGCGATAGTCTCTGGTCCAAGCATGTTTGTTGGAGTGAGGTCGTCTCTCTGTGTGGTTTCGTCAGTGACTATCAGAGGGTCTTCCATTACGCCCGCCATGGATGTATTTGAGTATTCCCATAGATGGCACCAATTGTGGGGAAGTGGTTTGGAAATACTCTTCAGATCTTGGCGGACGCTCGCGATCCTCAAATTGTCACCTGAAAAGAAATGAACACTCCGGTCGGGAGTACCAGAATTAGCACTCCGACGGACAAGTTAGTTTCTACTCTCTCTGGATTACTTGTATTTTAAGTTAAGTATATTGATTCTCACATACCTCTTTCTGGCTGATGTTCTTCTATTTATATCTTTTCTTTCTTGGGCCTCGGGATTGGTCCCACTTTCAATTCGCCATTCGGCTTCTTTTGTAGCAAACCGCTTTTCACTCGGCCCCTTACTCAACCGGCTATTTGGCCGAATAGGGTACGATTTGAACATGCGAGACGGGCCAAGTGCTATATATATTTTGACTCTCCAAGTTCAACTATTCAGCCTCTTTACGACTCCCAATATTCGGCCCCCACAGTATATGTGTTGGAAATTATTTATCTATTTAGAAATATCTATTTTGGGCTATTAGTGGTGGATAGTTATGATTGTTGTAGAAATTGCATGAGATTAGGTGAATTTAAACTAATTTCTTGTCCATTGCATTGAGCATTGTAACATGTTTAACACATTGAAAATGTTTATTGTTTTGAGAAAAAATGGGTGAATACCTTGGTGAATCTGGGTAGGAGTGTAGTTGTGGTATTATGTTTGCCTGTGTGTCCTTGGTAAAAGTCCAGAAACCTGCGCGGATAGGCGTTGAGCCTAGCGGTTAGCGCCGGTAAAAATGGCATTGGTGGTGCTTGTAGCCTACTAGCAGAAATGTCATAGAGATTCCCAATGTTGTATCAACTGGACTATTTTCTATTGTAAAAGAAGTGATTTCATGAATTATGATATAAACTTGGCATTGCATGGTTTTGGAAAGAGATATAAAATGTTTTGACCTGAGCATTGCATATGCATTCAACTTATAACTCTGTTAAGACTCATATACTGTGTTAGAGTATCTTTACTGGGCTTTGGCCCATCCTATCTGGAAAACCATTTTCAAATGCTGATGATATGCCTCTGCCAAAGCCATAGCTTGGGAGGACTTGGAGCTGAGACTTCCTGTTTTGCTTTTGTTGTATTTATCTTGTACAAGCATAGGGCTTAATTTGTATTGAGTTTCGAACTCACTTTTGCTGTAATCAAGCACCGTCTTGGAAAGTTGTAGCCATTAAGGCATTCATTTATCTGTTTAACTCTTATTTCATATCTCCAGCTTATAACACATGCTATAAATTCAGGGTTAGGGCTTATGAATGTATTGTTGCATGTGCCATCTTTCATACAACTGGATTATATGGATGTAAAGAGATTATATTCTGAAATGTATTATTAATTGGTAAATATTGTAAGATGGTTTTATTATCATATTTTGGGGGCATTACTGACTCAATGAGTAGCCTCCAGTATATACAAATTTTAAATATATATGTTCTTTTTGTTGAGTAAAAAAATAACAAAAATAGCAAAGAAACAACAATGGCAATGGACAATATAGCTATATATATATGATTTGGTAAATTACAAGTGATAAAAACAGCAAAGGAACAACAATGGCAACGGACAATATAGCTATATATATATGATTTGGTAAATTATAAGATAATTACACTGACTTCTTTTGAAATTTATAATAATTATTTGGGTTTGTAGACACCCCATTTTTGACCATCCTCAAGACTTGGACGTCACCGTTTGAACACTCGGTGATTACCCATGTTCGTGTTTCGTTTTGAGTTCCCGGAGGTCTCGGCTACGCGCCTTGCCTCAGGATCTCTCAACTCGACTGTTCTATGTTCGGTTTTGCACCAAACACTTGTGTTTTTGTTTCTAAGGGTGAAGAGTAGCTTGTTAGCTACCCCTGGCACCCACCGGCCGTGGCTTGAGGCCACCGGCCGTGTTTTGAGGCTACCGGCCATTGGTAAAGTATACCATTGGCCGATCGGCATTCAGTGTGGCCGGCCAGCCATCTGTTTGGCCGGTGACCTCCTTTTCTGGCCGGTAGAACTTTTTTGCCTTTTTCAGGCATGGTGCATGCCAACTGTGCCAGCTGGAATGCACTAATCTTGCCCCCGTGCATAAGTATATCTGTTTTGCCCCTTTTGCACCCTTTTGGCCTAGCTTCTTAAGGAAGCTTAGACCTTTGTCTTAGCTTCCTCAAGAAGCTTGCTAGCTGTCCCAGCTTCCTCAGGAAGCCTTGCCCCCCTTGCCCCCTTTGACCCTTTTTTTTTGTTTAAGCTTCTTTGAGAAGCTTAGTCATTTGCATTGCCTATATAAGAGCCCCTCCTCCTCCATTGTTAAGGGTTGAACAAAAAACCAGAGCTTATACATACATATATCTATCATATACTCTCTCTCTCTCTCTCTCTATATCTCCCTCTCTCTCATCCTTTGTGTGTGTTTGGAAGCCTAAAAAGTGTGTTTTGACCTTGGTTTTGCACTAAGACACACACCATTACACCATACTTCGACCTTGAGAGGCTTTGAGGGTTTGTTCTTGAGTTTTTGGACTAGTTTTGATCAGAGGAAGGTGGCTGATCTTGCTGTTCTTCAAGGGTTCTTCAAGGTAACATTCTTACTTTAGATTCCCCAATCTTGCACTAGATTTTTGCGTATCTTGCTTGCTGTTTTAGAATTTGTGTATAACTGAAAAAAGTCTTGTATTTGCATGCTTAAGATACTTCATTAAGGTTGTTTTGTGGTTTGGGGTCGACCTCCCCCTCTTAGGCCTTGTTTGGCCCTTTTGGTGCTCTCTTTGTTAAGCTTTGATTACTCTTGTGTATTGGCCTTCTCACCACTGAAATCCAGTGGATTTTCAGTGGTGAAAAAGGGGTCTTGAGGTCTTGCATAGGGGAGCGACACCCCTCTCCCTTAGTCTCTCATTTTTGCATGTTCTTGGCTCATAAGGGTAGCATGCATGATTAGGTGTTTTTGGTCCCATTTCAGAGGGTTTTGTATGTTGTTAGGTCATGATATGCCTCTGTTTTTGGTCAGATTAGTGGTCCCTTTCATGCTTAATACACTTGCTTTGTATTCCCTCATTTTGCCTAGAAGTGCATCATGCCATTAGACCACCATGCTCTCATGTTTTGACCTTGCTTTGTGAAGTTCTTGGTCATATTTTGCCATGCTTGAGGTCTGTTGGTTACTGATTTGGTCATGTTTGACATATTTAATATGGTTGCTATGCATTTTGGCTTGTGACCCCTAAGTAAGTGAGTCATAAACATGCCTTAGTTGGTCTATTTCAATGATTTGGAATCATTTGCCATGCCATTTCAGTCCATGTTTTTATGCTTTCATACTTGGAATTGTTTTCCTTTTATTGCTTTGAAGATGTGTCCTTTTGTGCTTTGAAATAAGCATTGTACATGCTTAAGTGTTTAAACCTTTGGGGCTGCCATATCAGTGGGTTTTGGGACTTATTTTGGTGCCTTAAAACTCTGTTTTGATTGTATAGTTCATGCCATGTTTTCTTGGGGGGTAGTGGTAGTAGAATGCCCCTTTGTTATACCTTAATCTTGGGCCTATTGGTGTGCATGCTTACATGAGTGTTTATCCATCATTTTAGGCATCTTTTGTCACTGTTTTGGGGTGGGCTGAGGTCTGCCCCTTTGCATTGCATGATCATATTGCATTGCTTTGATTTCATGCTTGCCTAGTATCACAATTGCATGCTTGCATATTGTTAGCTAATGGCATTTCATGTCTTAGTTTGCATGATGAGTTACATGGCATTACATCTTGTATGTTTGGCATATTGCATTGCTCATGATTGCATCTTTGAGCCAAGTTTGTATACATGCATTGCATTGTTTGGATTGGGGTGTCAAGCCAAACTTGAGGGGTGAGGAGTGTTCGTACTTTAAGTGACGAAACACGTCTCAACCCTCGGTCGCCAATCCCCTTGACCCCAACATGATAGGGTGTTGGCATTCATCTCTTTTGGTTGCACGCATTTACATTGATTTGCAAAACTTGGCCTCTCAGGCCATCATGCCTAATTGATGGCCCGAGGGCCGAGGGTCATGCTTCCTTGAGTCCATTGCATGATAGGGAGTGTAGCCATGCTTACATTTGCTTGAAATTCCATGCCATACACTGCTTGCCCTCTGTTGTTGTCAAAAACCAGTTTCTGCAGGAAGTTTTGGCCGGCCGGCCATCTCCAGTGCCGACCGGCCATCCATCAATGGCCGATAACTTCATCAGTGGCCGGTGGCCATTTCCCATGGCCGGTGGCCAGTTCTACTAGCTGGTGGCGTTCCACAATGTGCAGAGAACCTATCCCAAGACTTATGTAGTCTTCAGAGGAGCTAGGTAGTGTAAACAGAGGCAGCAATGCTATGGCAGCGAGTTTCCGGGCAGTACGAGTCAAGTTTGAAGGCGGGGCTGTGGCCATTTTTAATTATGCATTTAATTTGTTAATTAAATAAGGGTTCTGTAATAATTAATTAAGTAGTTAATTATTTATTCGGTTATGTAATATTTATTTGAACCCTCCGAATGAGGGCAATTGTGTAATAAGTGTGGGTGAGTGTGTGCATGTCTTCCAATCTCACGTCTCTCTTCCCTTTTATTTACCCGCTTATGATGGTAGACTAGGGCATATTTAAATTAGCATACCTTACGCTATGCATGCGTGCATCCATACATTTGTCTTACATGCACCGGGCTCGGTACATCATGCTAACTGCATTTGTATTTGAATTCCAAGTTGAGTACTTGTTAATTGCAGCCTTTCACATGCCATCTTTAGGATAGCCGAGCCTATTGTAGTTACATCTTGCGTGTGTTGCATTAGCCATCTTAACAAGAACTGGGATCATGCATATGATTGCTAACTAGTTTCTGTTTTGGCTTGGAGTACTAGGTAAGCTTTTTATGCTTTAGCATACCGCATGCATGTGAGTGTTGCCATAATAGCATGATTACCATGAGGCTAGCTGCTTATGTGATATAACTGCTTGAATGCCTGCAGATGGAGGTTGAATTACCTAAATTGGAATAATGCATCAAAACTGTGAGTTTTAAGCCCACTAGATAGTGGCAAAACCATCTTTTCTAAAAGCCCACTCGAGGGTGGCAAAACCTATATTTTAGCCTACTTGCGAGTAGCAAACCATTTTCAAAACAAACATGAAAGGTTCTGTTCCAATTTAGGCGATTTGGTCTATACCTATTTGCTGTGCGCATAACATAGTAATTCTAGGCTAATAACCGGAATAAGAACACGTAATGTTTTCAAAATAAGATATCACGGTTAGTAGAGGCCGATCTTCAGATCGGGCGAGAGGGGGTGCTCATAGCTGACCTTCCCCAATCGTACCCAAGTTCCCGAGCCGAGGCAACTTTGGTGATGACGGACACGTGGCCTTTGGCACCGAGTCAGGGTTTCCTAAATTCCCCCATAAAAATAATTTAGGTAGCGACTCTATATCTGGCAAAGCAGTCCATGTTTGGCACTTCTTTTCTAAAAATCTGTTTTCTCAAAACGATTTGCCGGATTCGGACTCTTTGGTTCAGATTAAGAACCGTGACATTCGAGTCTGAACTGTAGCACGGAGGCCCCCTCGCGGGGCGCGTCTACAAGGTTAGACTTATGATTTATCTTTATTACCTTCATTTTTTTTTTCTTTTTTTTCTTTTTTTCTTTTTTTTTATAACGAGATCGTTTAGTATAATGATTTTATGTTTACAAATATTTTTCTTCCAATTAAAAAAAAAAAGAAGAAAAACAAGTCACATTCCAACATGTGTTTTTATTTTTATTTGAGAAAATATCATTTCGTCCTCCAAATTTTCACATGTTTTTCAATTTCACTCCCAAATTTCGATTAATATCAATTTTATACTTAAACTATCAAAATTTTGATCAATTTGGCCCTTACCGTCACATTTCGTCTATAATCAGACAAAATGTGCTGACGTGGGGTGTAAATTGATTTTTAAGGTATATTTTGGGAGGCCAATTGATTTTTAAGGTATAATTTGGGGAGTAAAATGAAATTTCTAATGAACTTTGGTGTCACGTCAACAAATTCCATCCAATTGTAGACGGAATGCGACGGCAGGGGCCAAATTGATCAAAATTTCAAAAGTTTGGGTGTAAAATTATAGCGACCCCGGTCTTTTCCCATTTGGTTGTTGTATCCGGACTTAGGTTCCGTGGATCCTATCATTGTATAATTGTTGTTGTCGTCCTTTATCTTCTCTTTTTGAGTTATAGGATGTGTTGGGCAGGTTTGTTACAGGTTGGTTGGGTTTGGAAACCAAGTGTTGCTGTCCAGAATTTTGGGCCTTCGCTCGAGCGAGGAGTTGGTCGCTCGAGCGAGCTTTTGTTTTTGGTTCTTAGCTCGAGCGAGGGTTTGGTCGCTCGAGCGAGAGTAGAATTTTGTGTCTGGTGGCTCGAGCCAGGGTCTCTTCGCTCAAGCGAGCGATTGCGTCTAGTATAGACCTGAGAGCTGTGTTTCTTCGCTCGAGCGAGCGAGGTGTATGTTTTCGAGTTCTTCGCTCGAGCGAGCATTCTGTCGCTCGAGCGTGCTTCTGGGTTGCAGGCCTGAAGCATTGCATTCTTGGCTCGAACGAGACTTTCTTCGCTTGAGCAAGGCTTTCTTGTGTCTGGTCGCTCGAGCGACCTATCCTTCGCTCGAGCGAGCCTGTCAGGTTTAAATAGGCAGCAACGGGTTTTAAAACACTTTTTCATCCTCTTTTTGATTCCAAAACCCTAGGTCCGACTTCTCTCTCCCTCCACTCACCTTCTCTCTTAGGTTTCATCTATTTTTAGGGTGTTTCTACCCTAGGCTCTTTATTAAAAAGATAGAGAGGGTTGAGGGCTTCGTTTTAATCTGAACGTTTGACGGTTTGGAGCACTTTGCATTTTGATTAGCTTCTCCATTCATGTTCTTCACTTCGAGGTAGGGATTTCCTACTCCATATTATAGGTGTTGTTCTAAGTTTTGGTATTTTGATATGTTGAGGTTGTTTGGTAATTTTGGGAAAAACCCTAGTTGTTGTAATAAATTAATTTGTATAATTAATTTAAGGAAAATTGGGGAATTTAGTTGAATTCATGGAATTGGGAAATTATAAGCTTAAATGGTGTAGTTGGATAGTTTAATAACACACCCATGAAATTGTTGAGTTTATATTTGTTATAACATTTATTTCCTGTTTAGAGATAATTGTTTTGGGCTATCGGTGGAGGATAGTCGTAATTGTTGTAGACATTGTATGTGGATTAGGGAAAACTGAAACTAATCACATTGGTTGAGTCATCGATTTTGGCTGTTGAATTAATACAGAAAATACGTGTATTGATTGAGTATTGTATATGGCAAGTGTTTAATACATTGTATATGCATATTGTTGGGAGGAGATAGGGGATGTACTCCACGGTTTGGGAGGAGATAGGGGATGGACTCCTAAACCGGATATTGTTTGGGAGGAGATAGGGGATGGACTCCATTAGCACCACTAATATGTGTGCTTATTGATTTATGGAAGTGTTTTTACATGTTATTGATATATCACTAAAATGTGTATCAATTGGGAAGTATGGAAGTGAATTTTGGTTGAGGTTGATACAACACCAACATGTGTATCCATTATGATATAAGAAATGTTTAACATGATTTGATATCCCCATTGAATTGGAAATATTGTTAATGTGAGATGTAGTCTCACTGTTATAGTTTGGCCAGGTTCTGAGCCATATTGATAATAATGGAAAGTGAAACGTGTCATAGACATTAGTGTCATGAGACTGTATAATGATGTAATTGATTATCTTGGTTAACCATCTATCGAATGCTATTGCTTTATTCAATGCTTATATTTGGTTTAGTATATTTCTACTGGGTTGTGGCTCACCCTATACGGGAACATCATTTTCAGGTCCAGGTGATGTGCTACCTCCAAGGAATTAGCTTGGAAGGATTTTGGAGTTGAAGACTCTGTTTAGATTAGTTGTTATTTCAGTTTATTTGATATTACATGTAAACTCAAGCCAAGGGCTGAATTTGTAGTTGAGTTAGTACTCACATTTTTGTGCCCAAGTGTTAAGCTTGGAAAGATGTAAGCCCATAGGGCATTTATTTTGATGTTACATGTGATATCCTTCAATAATGATACTCTGATGAATGAGATAATGATTGGTTTTCTTTTATCAATGCATGCTACTGTTGTATATTATGGGTTTATTTTGAGGGCGTTACAAAAATTGATACTAATGGAAGTTTGGGGGTCAAATTGACAAATGAGTGAAAGTTTGGCGGGCAAAATGATATTCCCTCTTTTTATTTTATTTAATTTATACAAATTCAGCTAGCCTTGCTATCTTTTTTTTTAGATTCTGGCCGGCCTTGCTATCATCAAAGATTTCTTTAACTATTTGAACTTCAAAATAAAAATCTTTCTAAAAAAATTTGAACTTCAAAATAAAAATCTATCTAAAAAAAAATTTAAAATAAAAATAATAAAACATGTTAAATTTTAGGAAAATTTATAAGAAAAATTTGAAGATTGAACCCTTGTAAACACATAAATTTTTAATTTTTAATTTTGTCAATTTAAATCCTAAACTTTTGATCTCTTTTCAATCTTTTTCATTTGTCTATTTTTATTAAATGAAATCGACAAAAAAAAATAGTATTTTAACTTAGTTATTTGATTTCTAAACAATATTGTAAAGAGGAAATGGAAATGACATTGAGATTTATGGAATTTGAATGATGATGATGATGGTGTAGTTGGATACGCATTAGCACTCATATCTTGAAATTTTTGAAAGTATTGTGTTGGAAATTATTTATCTATTTAGAGATATCCGTTTTGGGCTATTAGTGGTGGATAGCTATGGTTCACTACTAGAAAAAGGGGCATTTGACACGGAACAATTTGCGACGGTTTAAGTGCCGTCGCAAAAAGCAAGCTTTTGCGACGGCAGTTAATGACGTCGCAAAATTATTTTTTTTGCGACGGAAAAACTAAGCTCGTGGCAAAAAAGTAAGGTTATATGCGACGGTACGTTAAACGTTGCAAAATTTTTCTGGCCCTATTTTTTTTTTTTTTTTGCGACGCTCTTTTGGCAATCCGTCTCAAAAGTTTATTTTTAGCTCATTCATTCGCGACGGGCCTTAACATCGTCGCAAATGGTGATTCCTAAATTCGCGCCAAACCCCCCTCCCACTTTCCCTCTTTCCCCATTTTCCTAAACTCTCTTGTAATCTCTTGAAAAAAAAAAAAAACTTCAATATTCTACCATAATCTCACTGTTCTCTCCCTCCCTCCCTCCCTCTCACCCAGTCGTCACTCTATCTCTCTTTAACCACCATTGAAGTTTAAGCTTTGAGCTTCAACCGAGTAAGATCAGTCGATTTTTGACATTATCGACCTGAAATAGAGATAAATCAGTTGATTTTCCGCATCAACCGCTACATAGAAGACGAAGAGAAAGGAAGGGACGAGAGACTCAGCGAAGAATAACACTTCCTCCCTTAAATCAGGTTTGGAGATTCAAACTAGGGTTTTAATTCGGGGATCTCAGAGGGAAAAAAAATCATTGGGGATTTCAATTGAAAAGGTAGGGTTTTGATTCAGAACTGACAAAATTAGTTTTTTATGCTGTGGAATTGGGTTTTTTTTTTTTTTTTACTTCAATGTGAGTTGGTAAAAGTTGAAATCTTTGAATCTTGTGAAATTGGTTTCATTTTTGTTCCTCATTTTTAATTTTTCTTTCTTGTTCTACTTTTGAAGGAAACATGGTTTTGGTTTTGTTCATTTTTGCTAGTTTTTTTCGTTTATTATTTGATTTTTTTTATTGTTCTTTCTTTTGATTTTTTCCCCCCATTTTTGGTTCTTTCTTGTTCTACTTTTGAAGGAAAAATGTTTTGCTTTTGTTCATTTTTGTTACTAGTTTTTTTTCAATTATTATTTGATTTTTTGATTGCTTTCGTTTGAATTTTTCCCTTTTTTTTGTTCGTTCTTGTTTTTTCGTTTTTGTTTCTGGTTTTTTTTTTTTCCCTCCCAAGAAGTAAATTAGCAATGGAAGCTATCACCCAGTCAGTTTTTGATAATAATGCTGATTTGGGAATTATCTTTGATGCGGATGTTGACAGGTAACGATTTTTACAATCCATGCATTAATCTAGTATGCATGTCATGTATTTTCCTGACTATGTCTTTCTCCCAGATCTGCTGCTGTGGATTCCAGCGGCCGTGAGCTCCATCAGAATCGTCTGATTGCATTAATGTCAGCCATTGTTCTTGAGGAAGTAAGTTTTCTTAGTTAGTTGTCCATATAAAACTGTAGTTGTTTACATCCTGAACTTTGGGTCCTGTTGAATCTTCCCAAATGAGGGGGAAAAAAAAGTATTTGTTGTGAGTTGTATTCACTTTGTGTTTTGTTCTATTAGCATCCAGGAACAACAATTGTCACAGACAGTGTTACTTCAGATGGATTAACAACATTTATTGAAAAGAAACTTGGTAAGAGTAATTAGATTGCTTGATTCCTTTCTTATGATTAATGTGCTCATAACTTAATATAATTTCTCACAGGAGGAAAGCAACACAGGTTCAAAAGAGGCTACAAAAATGTCATTGATGAAGCAATTCGTCTGGTACTCATTACTGCTACTACTTGCTACTCTTTGGAAATATTTAATGTTCATTGTGAAACAATTTATGAATTTCATGGAGCTTTGCATTCCACATTTACAAGTCTAAGAGAAACTATGGTTGAGAATGTCTTGAACTTAACCACTACCAGAGGCATCATGAGAACCTTATTCCTGTGTACATGACTTGCAACTTTTCTCAGAACCAACAAGTGATGTGTCCAACTGAACTTTCTGCTTCATAGATTGAAATCTTTTATCTTCCAAAAAAGAGAGTACAACCAGAGGAGAAAATGTCTTCAGTAAGGAAATAAAATACATCATAAAAAAACTAGGAACTAAAAGTAAAGCATCTGATTGTGATATGAGCTCATAAGATTGATTCTTTAAAGATGGTATTGCACCGGGGTTTAGTTGAATCGCAGAGTTGAAAGTGTGGCTGTGCATTATTTAACCATGTATTGAGTTATTTCTTAGATCTTTGGCTTTTCAACAGAAATGCAAAAAGTACTATTAGCCCTAGGCCTTCAACGATCCTCTCTTAAACAGCAAGCCCACACCTCTCATGTTATGATATCTAGAGATGAAAGTGGTTCCTACTTAATTGAGGGGCCTGCTTTCTTGTTAGATGGATCCTTGTTGTCCAGTTTTCACCTGGGACCCTTTTAGCACGTTAGTGGTAGTTTTTGTCTGCACTGATGGAAGAGGATAAAAGGAAAACCAGAAAGGAAATTATACAGTTCATGATAGCATCAACTACATATGCTTCTTTCATTGTACATTTTGTTTAGTATGTAACTCTGCACCTGATTTTATATCTAAAAGAAATATTGTTTACAGAACTCGGTTGGTGAGGAGTCTCACTTGGCTATTGAAACCAGTGGCCATGGAGCTCTGAAGGAAAATCATTGGCTTGATGATGGTGCATATCTCATGGTAGGCTTGAATTGCAACTGTGGTTATGAAATTTATTTAACATTCTACACTTGTAGTTCACTATGCAACATAGGATTTTTTTTCCCCTAACACTATAAATTTATCCATTGTGCAAAGTTGACATTCTGTTTTTGCAATATTTTCTTTTTCCTCTTACTTCTTCCCCTCTTCCATTTGGCACTACTTGCAAGTGAAGCTCTTGAATAAACTTGCATCTGCCAGAGCTTCAGGAGTAGGTGGCGGCAGCAAAGTTTTGACTGATTTGGTAGACAGTCTAGAGGAACGTGCTGTTACTGTTGAATTTAGACTAACGATTGATCAGAGTCATCCAGATCTTAAAGGAGGGTATGCTACTGTATTTTGTAATTGTTAGCTGAAAATGCCTTCGGGTAATAGTGGCTTAATTAATACATTGGTGCTTTCAGGTCCTTCCAGGATTATGGAGAGGCTGTGCTGAAACATTTGGAGAACGTTACAGATACAGACCCAAAGCTTCAGAAAGCCCTTGTTAACTATGAAGGCTTAAGTTCTGTAACTGTAAACTGACACTCTAATCTTGGTCTTTGGAATTATTTTATTTTCATATTTTATTCTCTTGTTTTTGGTTGAAAACTGAATCAATCATAATACGACAGTTTTAGAAGTCCTTCTTTTTTACTCTTGTTGACACACTGAATCAATCATGATACTCGCACTCCATAATCCTGCTCCTAGATTTACATTGACATCAAATATACAGAGAATTTTGATTATGCGCTAAAATATTGCTGCATGTTTACATTTTTTCATACGCAATACTGCTCTTCAGCTGCCATCATTGGCTCCATTCTCAATTTTGGCTTCACTAAATAGGAGGGAATGACTCGTGACCATTAAGCAGCAGCAGCTTAGAAGTAGAATAATTATGTGGACTTGAACAATTGTTATCATGAAAATCGTCTACTTGTGCCTTGATATTTTTATGGACAAACTTATGTGAATGTTCTTGATGTGAACTGAAGTATTAATCTGGCTTTACTTTCTTGCAAGTTCATATGAAATTACTATCTTTAAATTATGGCATCTGAATGGAATATATACGACTTGGAAACAAGTTCTCTATGATAAAGTGCGGGCTCTTTGGAAATGTGTAGCGTGTGCCCTTCTACATTTTTTGTATTATTTTCTAATTGTCCTCTGGTTATTAATAAATTTTTCTTGGTTGTCAATCCAAAAAAATGTTGGTTAATTATGTAATTTAAGCTATATAAGTTTGAAGAATACTATTATTCAGATAACAAAACCTTCCAGTGGCTTAATGTTATTTTTTGAGATTTATTTAATGCTTATTATTTATTGTCTTTTCATATTTATTCACTTCATAATATATGTAACCCTCTTGATGGTTATCTTTGTAATTATTTGGTATGCAGAGTATCTCCCCTAAGCTTTGAACTCGAGGCTACTTTGAAGTTGGCAAGATTTCTCTGCAGGTAGGCTTTTTTAACCTATCTTCTATGGTGATGACTGCAACATACTATTGTACTTGAATGAATTTAGCCTATAGAAGTGGGATGATATCCCAAAATCTCTTGATCGAAATGTGCAATCAATATATAGGTATAAATTAATGAGGCTATATTATTTATACAATGCTGCCTGCATCATTTTATTCTACATTTTATCAAGGTATGAATTGTACAGATGTTAATTTTTTGGCAAAAAGATAGAAAAAAGACATTACATTTTAATACTTCTACCTGCCATCATATTTTAATGCTTGTAAATTTAGTTAATATTTTAAGTTCTACGTAAATTAAGTGAATTTTGGACCCAAATTCTGGATTGGATTTTTGTCAAACTTTGGATCACATTTGGGTAAACAAGGTCATTTCAATATTTTAATAATTTTAGCTGGAAGTTTGGACTAATTATTTTAAACTTCAGCTAAAATTCGGTGAAGCTCAAATGATCACATTGGCATTTAAAAAATTTTGAGAGTTAAAGATGACCAGCAATATGGAAAGTTTGGATTTAAATTGGACCTTGGTACCTGTAAATTTCAGGTACCATATAACAAACTACACTTGCCAGATCACATTCCGTAAAATTTTCATTTCATCTCTGCAGTATGTTATCGACTTTTCATTAATTCCTATTGCCATTATTCTATAATTGTTAGACATTTGGGAGCTTGCCTTTGAAAAGCTAGTAAAAATAAACATTTATTGTCCTTTTATTTACAAACAAAATGTTGCATCAGCTTCTACTTACTCGAATAAGGTACCATGCTAATGTGCATATGCTAAATTCTATTCATGTATGGTTATCCCATACCACTTTCTCTAGAACAAGGTCCTGATGGATTTTACGTAGGAGATTATGGTATGCTTATACATTTGATTTCTTGAATGACAACAAAAAAGTATTATTGCAAATGTAAGAATAAGAATTTTTAACATTTCATAGTGCACATGGTACAAAAAAAAAATTAATAATTGAAAACTGTAATGTTTCCTTTCCATCCCCACCAAAAAATTAAAATCCTTTTTCTCATGGTACACAGCATGACCTCTTGTGAAGTTGTTAGTTTCCATTCACAGATTGAATTAAGTTCAATATTGGTCAGGACTCCAAATTTGACAGAGAAGCTTTGCAGTGGATGGTCTGGTTAGAACTGACATGGTGTGATAGATCAGCAGGTTCTATACTGTTTTCAGTTAATTATTCCACATTCTGAATTTGTATCTGTTCTTTCTTTATTTAAGGAAATTGTATCCACTCATGTTGATGGTGGGAAAACGCATCATCACTCCATAGTCTCACATTTTGAGTCCCATTGGAGCACCCTGCAGATGGTTGTTCTAAGAGAGATACTGGTGTCGGCTGTCTGTTCTGGAGATCCTCTTGCTGCATGGAGTGCAGCAGCATGCCTGCTTCGATCTTATTCTCCTCTAATTACTCCTCCTGGGCAAAATAATCTTGCGAGTGAACTTGCAAATTCTGTTGATAGACTTCCTTCAGGAACTCGCTGCGCTGATCCTACCTCACCTTTTATAAGGTATTTGTACTGTAGGTTTAATACTTCTCTAGTATTGAGCAAGAATCAAGTTTTCTTCTGTGCTTATTACGGTCCTGTCATTACATATTCCTTGGCAAGATAAAATTATAAGATGCTAAATGTCTTCAATTGGCTAAACATATAACCAAGGACATTGAACAAACTGGGGTAGCCTAGTTGGATGGAACCCTTGGTGATTGTGTCAAAAAAAAAAAAAAAAAAAAACAAGGACATTGATCACCCGTCCCTCCCCCCCCCCCAACAAAAAAAAATCATTGTTGGATCCCTCCTATACTTTTTCACATTTACTTTTCAAAGACTTTTACCTATTTGTGCTGTCAACTTTTTAAGTGCTTCCAGGTTGCATTCCTTTCCACTCTATCCCTCACAAATGGACATCATAAAACGCAATCCAGCTAGAGAAGATTGGTGGGCAGGATCTGGTCCCTCAGCGCCTTTTATTTATACACCATTCAGCAAAGGAGAGCCAAATCATAGCAGTAAGCATGAGCTAATTTGGGTTGTTGGAGAGCCAGTCCAGGTGTTAGTGGAATTGGCAAATCCTTGTGGGTTTGACTTAATGGTTGATAGCATCTATCTGTCAGTGCATTCCGGAAACTTCGATTCTTTTCCAATTAGTGTAAATCTCCCAACTAATTCTTCGAAAGTGATCACGTTGTCAGGAATTCCAACTAAAATGGGGCCAGTGACAATTCCTGGATGCATGGTTCATTGTTTTGGTGTAATTACTGAACACCTTTTTAAGGATGTTGATAACTTAATCCTTGGAGCAGCACAAGGTCTTGTTCTTTCTGACCCTTTCCGCTGCTGTGGGTCTGCAAAGTTGAAAAATGTATCAGTTCCAAATATTTCTGTGGTACCCTCACTGCCATTGCTAGTGTCACACGTTGTAGGTGGTGATGGAGCTGTCATTTTATATGAAGGTGAGATTCGTGATGTGTGGATTAGTCTGGCTAATGTTGGTACTGTTCCAGTTGAACAGGCACATATATCACTATCAGGAAAAAACCAAGAGTCTGTTTTATCAGTCCCTTATGAAACTTTAAAAAGTGCCCTTCCTCTGAAACCTGGTGCGGAAGTGACAATACCAGTAACCTTAAAAGCGTGGCAGCATGGTTTGGTTGACACTGATACTGCTAGCAAAAATTTATCTGGAAGCACAAGGAGGCCAGCTAAGGATGGAAGCAGCCTAATGTTGTTGATCCACTATGCAGGTAATTTTCCAACCACAGCTGTAATAGGAAAATAACTTTTGTTTATTGTATTTTGTTAATATAATTTCTTTGCTCTTGTAATCTTGGTGTTTCTAAGTTTTTTCAGTTCCTAGTTTTAAGCAACAATTACATCAAATATATGGCTCTCTTCTGGGAGCAGCAACATTGTGATCTATGGTCTGGGTCTGGGTTTGAATTATGATGAGAATTTGCAAATCAGACTGAAGCCACATTCCAACATGCCCTATTGACGTTGCCCACATATTCAATGACGGATCTTGTTTTCTTAACCTTCTCCCAGAGTAAAGGGAGAGTGCTTTAATCAAACTTCCCCACCCCTTTGTGGTACTCGTTTACTCTTATCTTAAGACCTGTTTAACGATTCTGAGATTTAATGAATTTGATGCTTACGATGTCATTTGGTCCAAATTTCTGGTTGAAGACACTATTTGGGTAAAAATGTCTGAACGCTTAATTGAAGTTCCTCTTTGTGTGTTTCTCTTGCATCTGTTATCATAGTATTTGCTTAATTTGAAGTTCCCCTTTTTCTCTTGTGATTGACTAATTCTGTGATATCCCACAAATCTATATTAGTGATTGTTTACGGCTTTTGATACACTTTTCTACATAGACATTGAGTTTGATAAAAAGGCGTGTTCGTATTGTTTACCCTTTTCAATCTTCCTGTCAGGGCCATTGGCGAATTCAGGAGAACCACCTACAGATGGGTCTGTTGTTCCCCCTGGTTGACGCCTGGTTGTTCCTTTCAACATTTGTGTTTTGCAGGGCTTGTCCTTTGTGAAGGCCCGTTTGCTGTCGATGGAAATTCCTGCACACATCGGTGAAAATCCTCCTAAGTTGGTTAATGTGGAGAAGATACATTCTGTGGCGTTCGATTCATGTATATGTTACAATCTTATTTATTTATTTATTGAAATAAATATCAAATGTTTTACATTTTCTGTAAGCTTAAAATTAATTATATTGTAAATGATTTTTTTTTTTTTGGTTTTTTTTTGGTTTTTTTTTTTTTTTTTTTTTTTTTTTTTGCAGGTGCAACCCTTTTGAGTACGTGATGATATCTTCGCATATCAATATTAGAGTTTACAATCTTATTTATTTATTTATTTATTGAAAAAAATATCAAATGTTTTACATTTTCTGTAAGCTTGAAAATAATTATGTTGTAAATGATGAATTTTTTTCTTTTTTGTTTCGTTTTGCAGATGCAAACCTGTTGAGTACGTGATATCTTCACATATCGATATGGGAGCTTAGTATTGATATCAAAACAAGCTACACTATATCTGTTTTTATTTTTTTATTTTTTTATTTCTATTGTCGATACTAAAAATTTGAGTTCTTGAATATCAAAAATTATTAGTATTGTTAGAGGTTATTTTATATATTTTTGTAAAGAATATTTGGTTGACAATTGTTACAAGGTACATATATTATTCTTGGTATATGATTTTTTGAATGTGAATTTGGATGTGGATGTGGATGTATTTTAGAAAATATTAATAATTTGTATAGGGAATATTTAATAAAATATTATTTTATAAAAAATAATTTTATTGTGACAATAATAAACCGTCGCTAATGTAATTCTCATTTCCTTATATTTTATTAGCGACGGGTTAACCTGTCGCATATACATTTTAGTTCCAATCTTTTGCGACGGTTTCAACTGTGGCAAATAAATCTTTTGTGACGGTTTAAACTGTTGCCAATACGGTATTAATTTAATACTACTTTTTTGGCGACGTTTTAGACCGCCGCTAATAAAACTTTTTGCGACAGCAAATACCGTCGCTAAAAAAGGTTTTTTGCGACGGCAATCAATATCGTCACTAAAAATGCCGTTTTTTCCCCTTTTTTTGTGTCAGGCGAAACCGTCGCAAAAACTATTGATTAGCCGTCGCTACAAGAAAGCGACGGTTTGTAACCGTCGCAAATACTTTTTGTCACGCCCCTTTCCGCGACCCCCCATTCTCCGTCGCAAAAAGTCTTTTCCGACGATATATGGACCTTTTGCGACGTTTGAGACCGTCGCAAAAAGTCCGATTTTTAGTAGTGGTTGTTGTAGAAATTGCTTGGGAATTAGCTAAATTGAAACTAATTTCTTGTCCATTGCATTGAGCATTGTCACATGCTTAACACATTGAAAATGTTTATTGTTTAGAGAAAAATGGGTGAATGCCATGGTGAATCTGGGTAAGAGTGTAGTTATGGTATTATGTTTGCCTATGTGTCCTTGGTAAAAGTTCAGAAACCCACGCGAAAAAGTGCCGAGCCTTGCGGTTAGTATTGGTAAAAATGGCAATTGGTAGTGCTTGCAGCCTACTTGTAGACACGTCATAGAGATTCCCAATGTTGTATCTACTACCCTTTTTCTATTTTCAAAGAAGTGATTTCGTGAATTGTGATATAAACTTGGCATTGCATGGTTTTGGAAAGAGATATAAAATGTTTTGACTTGAGCATTGCATTGCATATGCATTCACCTTATAACTCTATTAAGACTCATATATTGTGTTAGAGTATCTTTACTGGGCTTTGGCTTATCCTATGTGGAAAACCATTTTCAAATGCTGATAATATGCCTCCGCTAAGGCCGTAGCTTAGGAGGACTTGGAGCTGAGAGCTTCTTGTTTTGTTTTTGTTGCATTTATCTTGTACAAGCCTAGGGCTTAATTTGTATTGAGTTTCGAACTCACTTTTGCTGTAACCAAGCACCGTCTTGGAAAGTTGTAGCCATTACGGCATTCATTTATCTGTTTAACTCTTATTTCATATCTCCAGCTTATAACACATGCTATAGATTCAGGGTTAGGACTTATGAATGTATAGTTGCATGTGCCATCTTTCGTACAACTGGATTATAACGATGTAAAGAGATTGTATTCTAAAATGTATTGTCAATTGGTAAATATTGTAAGATGGTTTTCTTATCATATTTTAGGGGCATTACTGACTCAATGAGTAGCCTCCAGTATATCAAAATTTTAAATATATATGTTCTTTTCGTTGAGTAAAAAAATAATAAAAATAGCAAAGAAACAACAATGGCAATGGACAATATAGCTATATATATGATTTGGTAAATTACAAGTGATAAAAACAGCAGAGAAATAACAATGGGAATGGACAGTATAGCTATATATATATGATTTGGTAAATTATAAGATAATTACACTGACTTCTTTTGAAATTTATAATAATTATTTGGGTTAGACTTATGATTTATCTTTATTACCTTTGTTTTTTTTTTTCTTTTTTTTATAACGAGATTGTTTAGTATAATGATTTTATGTTTACAAATATTTTTCTTCCAATTAAAAAAAAAAGAAGAAAAACAACTGACATTCAAAAACATGTTTTTGTTTTTATTTGAGAAAATATCATTTTGTCCTCCAAATTTTCACATGTTTTTCAATTTCACTCCCAGATTTTGACTAATATCAATTTTATACTTAAACTATCAAAATTTTGATCAATTTGGCTCCTACCGTCACATTCCGTCTACAATTGGACAAAATGTGCTGACGTGGGGTGTAAATTGATTTTTTAGGTATGTTTTGGGAGGCCAATGGATTTTTAAGGTATAATTTGGGGAGTAAAATGAAATTTCTAATGAACTTTGGTGTCACGTCAACAAATTCCATCCAATTGTAGGCGGAATGTGACGGCAGGGGCCAAATTGATCGAAATTTCAAAAGGTTGGGTGTAAAATTAATACTAATGGAAGTTTAGGGGTCAAATTGACAAACGAGTGAAAGTTTGGCAGGAAAAATGATATTCCCTCTTTTTATTTTATTTTATTTATACAAATTCGGCTAGCCTTGCTATCTTTTTTTTTAGATTCTGGCTGGCCTTGCTATCATCAAAGATTTCTTTAACTATTTGAACTTCAAAATAAAAATCTATGTAAAAACATTTGAACTTCAAAATAAAAATCTATCTAAAAAAAATTAAATAAAAATAATAAAGCATGTTAAATTGTAGGAAAATTTATAAGAAAAATTTGAAGATTGAACCCTTGTAAACAAATAAATTTTTAATTTTTTCAATTTAAATCCTAAACTTTTGATCTCTTTTCAATCTTTTTCATTTGCCTATTTTTATTAAATGAAATCGACAAAAAAAAAAATAGTATTTTAACTTAGTTATTTGATTTCTAAACAATATTGTGAAGAGGAAATGGAAATGATGTTGAGATTTATGGAATTTGAATGATGATGATGATGATGGTGTAGTTGGATATGCATTAGCACTCATATCTTGAAATTTTTGAAAGTATTGTGTTGGAAATTATTTATCTATTTAGAGATATCTGTTTTGGGCTATTAGTAGTGGATAGTTATGATTGTTGTAGAAATTGTTTGAGAATTAGCTGAATTGAAACTAATTTCTTGTCCATTGCGTTGAGCATTGTAACATATTTAACACATTGAAAATGTTTATTGTTTTGAGAAAAAATGTAACGCCTCGTATTTTATCACTCGGATAACATTATCAATTTTCATTAATTAATTCCATTTACAAATAACATTTCATCCTTGGATGAAATGATGAATAATTAAATATACATATTCCCTCTCGTTATACAACAATGACATTTACATACAAATAAAAGAAATGTCCTAAGGCTTACAATAAAAGTGGGGATACTACTCTTTACAAAAAAAAATATCACTCAGCCAAACAACAAATAAAGTAGTACAATCCATCACTATATTATACTTATGAAATGGTAAAACCCATTGTTTGATCTTCAAATCCGAAAAGTATTCCGTGTACACATGTACAGGCAGGGGGTGAGCAAAGCCCGCCGAACAATGTCACATTAAAACATTAAAAGATATGCGGGGATAAGGATACTTATACATATACGTGAAATCATATCATGTCAAAACCATATGATTTTATTACATAATCTCTTAAATCCAAGGCCTGCATATTCATATGCTACTAAGACCAATCTTATTCCATTTTCCTTCAATTCATTTCTAGTTCATATATGCTACTCAATTCATGAGTTAAATTCTTTATCTTTCAACAACCAAAATAAGACTACAACTCAATGGTTTTCCAACTATGCAAAACACACATAAACACTTCAATCCTGCCATTTCTTTCGTCCGAAGGAACCGGCACCCATTTGTATATGAAATTTCGGGTCTTTCACCCAAGACACTCTGGCCAACTTGCTTTAAAATGGAGCCCATCCCCTTTCTCCTCCCAAACAAATATGCATTTGCAATGTATTTATAAATATAATCACATATGGAGTACATCTCCTTTCTCCTCCCAATAAACATACATATACAATATATTTATAACATAGTCATATATGGAGTACATCCCCTTTCTCCTCCCAATAAACATACATATACAATGTATTTATAATATGGTTATATACAATGACACCAATAATGGATTAGCATTAAATTGCCTAATCCTCATGCAATTTCTACAACAATCATAAATATCCTCCACCGATAGCCCAATACAATTATTTCTAAAGAGATGTTCAATCTCAAAATAAATATTTTGTTCAAAACTTACATTGGTGAGATATTACATATCCAATATCACCATTTATAACCACAACCTTCCAATTTCACATTTGCAATGTTAATTCCAATTATTTATGCAAAATAATGATTTAATCAAAATTAGGGCAAAATCCCCTCTTTCCAAATATCAACCCAATTCACCAAAATAAACTATTTTGGCACAACATGTTCATATATTCAAGCCTCATACTCATTTACCTCATATTCATCAAAATCCCTCTTTACATTTCACACCCAATTCCTAGATTTGTCCAAACCACAACCAAATATCATCATCTACACACAATAGCAAATAACTAAGCTAAAAATCATATTAGAGTGTAGAAAATCCCTACTTATTAAATATTACCATTTCCATCCTACTATGTCAAAAGTTATGGTATAATCTTAATGACACACTTTTAGCCATAATGGATACAACCTTTAACCAAAACTAATTTAATACACTAAATTAGTAAGTTTATTATATTCCAAAATTTTCAAATTAATAATACCAAACCTAACTTCACATGCGTCATCCCTCAAACATAACTATATTTCAACTTAGCCATTTTCATACCAAGCTATTTAAAAAGGTAATATTTTTACCAAATTCTCTACCAATAACAATTTCACAACTTTTCTAAAATTACTTAACCAACGTGATATTTACATCAAAAATTACGAAATATGCCCAATAGTAACATCTTCAAGGTTATGAGTTTGAAAGTCCACATTTCACATTTTTATTTTCATAAAAATGAACACAACTTAATCATCAACATATCATCTTTTATAAAATATCATGAATATAATACTTTTAGAGTTTTTAATCCCAAAATAATTCTATAATTCATACTTAAGCATTTGCTCCATATTTCTCAACATTAATTTATTTTTCTCAAAGATAAATTCCAAATCAAAGATAAAAAAATTCAACTTTATATTTCTCAAAATAAATCATCTAATCATAATATGATGTAGACACAATCCATACAACTATCAAAATTTAATTTTCAGATTTATTTTACAAAATTATCAACATAAAATGATTTTTCCAAATCAACCTCAAAATGCCAACATTTTTAACATTTCAACATAATTTTTCTTCCAAAAATTACCAAACAAAAATCTAAATTAAAAATATATATATATATATATACAATACCTCTTATAATGATATATTTTCTCCAAATAACCCTAACATAACTTTAATGTAAAAATATGAAGAAAGTCCCTATCTCAAATATGAAGAAAAATAAATCCGAAAATGCAAACATCGCCCGATCATGAATCTGAGATCACCATTGCGAAGATCACGACGAGCTCTCCAACTTTTATTTACAAAACTTTTGCAAAATCTCACTCTAAAGACTCCCACTTTAAGCTCAAAGCTTGAGCAAAAATGGAGAAAAGAGAGAGAGGGACGGACACAGAGAGAGAGAGAGAGAGAGAGGGGTTGATCAAAAAAATGTTTGTATATTATCTTTTTATCTTAAACACAATGCTAGGTCCCTCCTTTCCACCCATACCACTCACATGAACACCTCCACCCTGAATTGAACCTGCAAGAGATATATTTGTTTTAGCTTTTTCCACCACAAATACATCATCATCATGACCATCCTTTTATTATTTTTTTAAGCTATCTTCTCAATGCCATTTAAACAAATGAACCTTGAATGGAGGTCGGCACCGCCTCATTTTTTTTTTTTTTATTACTTTCTATTATAAAATATCAAAAAGATATTATTTATACCAATTTATATCACAACATCTAAAAATATGCACACCCACATAAAATCAATTATTAAATATTTATTATAATCCCTATATAACAAATAATAACAACTCCCAAGGTAGTTACTACCAATCACATAATTAAAAAAAAAACTAAACAGTTAAACATGAGTCACTAAACAAACTCAAATTAAATTAAATCTAAATCATGGACCTCACCCATAAGTCAAACATGGTCCAATTATATATCAAAATAGACCCAACAAATTTATCTCAAATTCGAATCCAAACACCCAAAACTCAATTTCAAATTCTGTTATAAATTAAACTGAACACCAATCAGTTCATGAATTTTCATAAAATAAATACTCATCATTAAATTCTAAAATTGTTATCCAACATGCTAGACTCATATGGGAACAACATCAAAAAATGTGATAATTTTCTGAGATCGAAAACTATTTTTAAAAAATACAAAACCGAACTGTTTCCGCACAGAATTTACACAACAATCAAATTCAAAAATTTGCTCAATTAAATTATGCACTGGCTATTTTTTTTAAAAACATCTGGGTCATTACAAGTGATAAAAACAGCAGAGAAACAATAATGGCAATGGACAATATAGCTATATATATATGATTTGGTAAATTATAAGATAATTACACTGACTTCTTTTGAAATTTATAATAATTATTTGGGTTAGAGTTATGATTTATCTTTATTCACTTGGTTTTTTTTTATTTTTTGATTTTTTTCTTTTTTATATAACGAGATCGTTTAGTATAATGATTTTATGTTTGCAAATATTTTTCTTCCAATCAAAAAATAAAAGAAGAAAAACAACTCACATTCCAAAACATGTTTTTATTTTTATTTGAGAAAATATCATTTCGTCCGCCAAATTTTCACATGTTTTTCAATTTCACTCCTAGATTTTGATTAATATCAATTTTATACTTAAACTATCAAAATTTTGATCAATTTGGACCCTGTCTTCACATTCTGTCTACAATTGGACAAAATGTGCTGACGGGGGGTGTAAATTGATTTTTAAGGTATATTTTGGGAGGAAAATTGATTTTTAAGGCATAGTTTGGGGAGTAAAATGAAATTTCTAGAACTTTGGTGTCACGTCAACAAATTCTATCCAATTGTAGACGGAATGTGACGGCAGGGGCCAAATTGATCGAAATTTCCAAAGTTTGGGTGTAAAATTGATACTAATCGAAGTTTAGGGGTCAAATTGACAAACGAGTGAAAGTTTGGCAGGCAAAATGATATTCCCTCTTTTTATTTTATTTAATTTATACAAATTCGACTAGCCTTGCTATCTTTTTTTTTAGATTCTGGCTGGCCTTGCTATCATCAAAGATTTCTTTAACTATTTGAACTTCGAAATAAAAATCTTTCTAAAAAAATTTGAACTTCAAAATAAAAGCCTATCTAAAAAAAATTAAAATAAAAAGAATAAAACATGTTAAATTTTAGGAAAATTTATAAGAAAAATTTGAAGATTGAACCCTTGTAACCAAATAAATTTAATTTTTTATTTAATTGTCAATTTAAATCCTAAACTTTTGATCTCTTTTCAATCTTTTTCATTTGCGTATTTTTATTAAATGAAATCGACAAAAAAAAAAATAGTATTTTAACTTACTTATTTCATTTCTAAACAATATTGTAAAGAGGAAATGGAAATGATGTTAAGATTTATGGAATTTGAATGATGATGATGATGGTGGTGGTGGTGTAGTTGGATATGCATTACCACTCATATCTTGAAGTTTTGGAAAGTATTGTGTTGGAAATTATTTACCTATTTAGAGATATCTGTTTTGCGCTATTAGTGGTGGATAGTTATGATTGTTGTAGAAATTGCTTGAAAATTAGCTAAATTGAAACTAATTTCTTGTCCAATGCATTGAGCATTGTAACATGTTTAACACATTGAAAATGTTTATTGTTTTGAGAAAAATGGGTGAATGCCATGGTGAATCTGGATAGGAGTGTAGTTATGGTATTATGTTTGCCTGTGTGTCCTTGATAAAAGTCCAAAAACCCACGCGGATAAGTGCCGAGCCTTGCGGTTAGTATCGGTAAAAATGGCAATTGGTAGTGCTTGTAGCCTACTTGCAGACACGTCATAGAGATTCCCAATGTTGTATCTACTCCCCTGTTTTCTATTTTCCAAGAAGTGATTTCGTGAATTGTGATATAAACTTGGCATTGCATGGTTTTGGAAAGAGATATAAAATGTTTTGACCTGAGCATTGCATATGCATTCACCTTATAACTTTGTTAAGACTCATATACTGTGTTAGAGTATCTTTATTGGGCTTTGGCTCATCCTATGTGGAAAACCATTTTCAAATGCTGATGATATGCCTCCACCAAGGCCGTAGCTTGGGCGGACTTGGAGCTGATAGCTTTTTGTTTCGTTTTTGTTGCATTTATCTTGTACAAGCCTAGGGCTTAATTTGTATTGAGTTTCGAACTCACTTTTGCTGTAACCAAGCACTGTCTTAGAAGGTTGTAGCCATTTAGCCATTCATTTATCTATTTAACTCTTATTTCATACCTCGAGCTTATAACATATGCTATAGATTCAGGGTTAGGGCTTATGAATGTATAGTTGCATGTGACATCTTTTGTATAACTGGATTATATGGATGTAAGGAGATTATATGCTGAAATGTATTGTTAATTGGTAAATATTGTAAGATGGTTTTATTATTATATTTTAGGGGCATTACAGACTCAATGAGTAGCCTATACTATATGAGAATTTTAACTATATATGTTCTTTTCGTTGAGTAAAAAAATAATAAAAATAGCAAAGAAACAACAATGGTAATGGACAATATAGCTATATGTATATTATTTGGTAAATTACAAGTGATAAAAATAGTGGAGAAACAACAATGGCAATGGACAGTATAGCTCTATATATATGATTTGGTGAATTATAAGATACTTACACTGAAAATTCACATTCCAAAACATGTTTTTATTTTTATTTAAGAAAATATCATTTTGTCCTCCAAATTTTCACATGTTTTTCAATTTCACTCCCAGGTTTCGATTAATATCAATTTTATACTTAAACTATCAAAATTTTGATCAATTTGGCCCCTACCGCCACATTCCGTCCACAATTGGACAGAATATGCTAACGTGGGATGCAAATTGATTTTTAAGCTATATTTTGGGAGGCAAATTGATTTTTAAGGTGTAGTTGGAAGAGTAAAATGAAATTTCTAAAGAACTTTGGTGTCACGTCAGCAAATTTCGTCCAACTGTAGACGGAATGTGACGGCAGGGGCCAAATTGATCAAAATTTCGAAAGTTTGGGTGTAAAATTGATATTAGTTGAAGTTTAGGGGTCACATTGACAAACGAATGAAAGTTTGGAGGGCAAAATGATATTCCCTCTTTTAATTTTATTTTATTTATACTTCGGCTGGCCTTGTTATCATCAAAGATTTCTTTAACTATTTGAACTTCAAAATAAAAATCTATCTAGAAAAAAAAACTTTAAAATAAAAATAATAAAACATGTTAAAATTTAGGAGAATTTATAAGAAAAATTTGAAGATTGAACCCTTAGAAACAAATAAATTTTTAATTTTGTCAATTTAAATCCTAAACTTTTGATCTCTTTTCAATCTTTTTCATTTGCCTATTTTTATTGAATGAAATCGACAAAAAAAGTAGTATTTTAACTTAGTTATTTTATTTCTAAACAATATTGTAAAGAGGAAATGGAAATGATGTTGAGATTTATGGAATTTGAATGATGATGATGATGATGGTGGAGTTGGATATGCATTATCACTCATATCTTGAAATTTTGGAAAGTATTGTGCTGAAAATTATTTATCTATTTAGAGATATCTGTTTTGGGCTATTAGTGGTGGATAGCTATGATTGTTGTAGAAATTGCTTGAGAATTAAGGGAATTGAAACTAATTTCTTGTCCAATGCAATGAGCATTGTAACATATTTAACACATTGAAAATGTTTATTGTTTTGAGAAAAATGGGTAAATACCTTAGTGAATCTAGGTAGGAGTGTAGTTGTGGTATTATGTTTGCTTGTGTATCCTTGGTAAAAGTCCAGAAACCCGCACGGATAGGTGTCGAGCCTTGCGGTTAGCACTGGTAAAAATGGCAATTGGTGGTGCTTGTAGCCTACTTGCATAAATGTCATAGAGATTCCCAATGTTGTATCCACTACCGTGTTTTCTACTGTGAAAGAAGTGATTTCATGAATTGTGATATAAACTTGGCATTGCATGGTTTTGGAAAGAGATATAAAATGTTTTGACCTGAGCATTGCATATGCATTCACCTTATAACACTGTTAAGACTCATAAACTGTGTTAGAGTATCTTTACTAGGCTTTGGCTCATCCTATATGGAAAACCATTTTCAAATGCTGATGATATGCCTCCACCAAGGCCGTAGCTTGGGGGGACTTGGAGCTAAGAGATTCTTGTTTTGTTTTTGTTGCATTTATCTTATACAAGCCTAGGGCTTAATTTGTATTGAGTTTCGAACTCACTTTTGTTGTAACCAAGCACCGTCTTGGAAAGTTATAGCCATTAAGGCATTCATTTATCTGTTTAACTCTTATTTCATATCACCAGCTCATAACACATGCTATAGATTCAGGGTTAAGGCTTATGAATGTATAGTTGCATGTGCCATCTTTCGTACAGCTGGATTATATGGATGTAAAGAGATTATATTCTGAAATGTACTGTTAATTGGTAAATATTATAAGATGGTTTTATTATCATATTTTAGGGGCATTACAGACTCAATGAGTAGCTTCTAGTATATGAGAATTTTAAATATATATGTTCTTTTCGTTGAGTAAAAAAATAATAAAAATAGCAAAGAAACAACAATGGTAATGGACAATATAGCTATATATATATATATGATTTGGTAAATTACAAGTGATAAAAACAGCAGAGAAACAACAATGGCAATGGACAGTATAGCTATATATTTGATTTGGTAAATTATAAGATAATTACGTTGACTTCTTTTGAAATTTATAATAATTATTTGGGTTAGACTTATGATTTATCTTTATTCACTTGGTTTTTTTTTTTTTTTTGTTCTTTTTTTTTATAGCGAGATCGTTTAGTATAATGATTTTATGTTTACAAATATTTTTCTTCCAATTAAAAAAAAAGAAGAAGAAAAACAACTCACGTTCCAAAACATGTTTTATTTTTATTTGAGAAAATATCATTTTGTCCTCCGAATTTCCACATGTTTTTCAATTTCACTCCCAGATTTCGATTAATATCAATTTTATACTTAAACTATCAAAATTTTGATCAATTTGGCCCCTACCGTCACATTCCATCTACAATTGGACAAAAATGTGCTGACGTGGGGTGTAAATTGATTTTTAAGGTATATTTTGGGAGGCAAATTAATTTTTAAGGTACAGTTTGGGGAGTAAAATGAAATATCTAATGAACTTTGGTGTCACGTTAACAAATTGCATCCAATTGTAGGCAGAATGTGACGGCAGGGGCCAAATTGATCGAAATTTCAAAAGGTTGGGTGTAAAATTAATACTAATGGAAGTTTAGGGGTCAAATTGACAAACGAGTGAAAGTTTGGCAGGCAAAATGATATTCCCTCTTTTTTTTTTATTTAATTTATACAAATTCGGCTAGCCTTGCTATCTTTTTTTTTAGATTCTGGCTGGCCTTGCTATCATCAAAGATTTCTTTAACTATTTGAACTTCAAAATAAAAATCTATGTAAAAACATTTGAACTTCAAAATAAAAATCTATCTAAAAAAAAATAAAAATAAAAATAATAAAGCATGTTAAATTTTAGGAAGATTTATAAGAAAAATTTGAAGATTGAACCCTTGTAAACAAATGAATTTTTAATTTTTAATTTTGTCAATTTAAATCCTAAACTTTTAATCTCTTTTCAATCTTTTTCATTTGCCAATTTTTATTAAATGAAATCGACAAAAAAAATAGTATTTCAACTTAGTTATTTGATTTTCTAAACAATATTGTAAAGAGGAAATGGAAATGATGTTGAGATTTATGGAATTAGAATGATGATGATGATGATGGTGTAGTTGGATATGCATTATCACTCATATCTTCAAATTTTGGAAAGTATATGTGTTGGAAATTATTTATCTATTTAGAGATATCTGTTTTGGGCTATTAGTGGCGGATAGCTATGATTGTTATAGAAATTGCTTGAGAATTAGCTAAATTGAAAAATTTTGTACATTGCATTGAGCATTGTAACATATTTAACACATTAAAAATGTTTATTGTTTTGAGAAAAATGGGTGAATACCTTGGTGAATCTGGGTAGGAGTGTAGTTATGGTATTAAGTTTCTTATGTGTCCTTGGTAAAAGTCCAGAAACCTGCGCGGATAGGTGCCGAGCCTTGCGGTTAGTATCGGTAAAAACGACAATTGGTAGTGCTTGTAGCCTACTTGCAGACACGTCATAGAGATTCCCAATGTTGTATCTACTGCCCTGTTTTCTATTTTCAAAGAAGTGATTTCGTGAATTATGATATAAACTTGGCATTGCATGGTTTTGGAAAGAGATATAAAATGTTTTAACCTGAGCATTGCATATGCATTCACCCTATAACTCGGTTATGACTCATATACTGTGTTAGAGTATCTTTATTGGGTTTTGGCTCATCCTATGTGGAAAATCATTTTCAAATACTGATCATATGCCTCCGTCAAGGCCGTAGCTTGGGAGGACTTGGAGCTGAGAGCTTTTTGTTTTGTTTTTGTTGCGTTTATCTTGTACAAGCCTAGGGCTTAATTTGTATTGAGTTTCGAACTCACTTTTACTGTAACCAAGCACCGTCTTGGAAAGTTGTAGCCATTAAGGTATTCATTTATCTGTTTAACTCTTATTTCATATCTCCAACTTATGACACATACTATAGATTTAGGGTTAGGGCTTATGAATGTATAGTTGCATGTGACATCTTTTGTACAACTGGATTATATGGATCTAAGGAGATTATATGCTGAAATGTATTGTTAATTGGTAAATATTGTAATATGGTTTTATTATTATATTTTAGGGGCATTACAGACTCAATGAGTAGCATCTAGTATATGAGAATTTTAAATATATATGTTCTTTTCATTGAGTAAAAAAATAATAAGAATAGCAAAGAAACGACAATGGTGGTGAGGGACAATATAGTTATATATATATATATATATATGATTTTGTAAATTACAAGTGATAAAAACAGCAGAGATACAACAATGGCAATGGACAGTATAGCTATATATATGATTTGGTAAATTATAAGATAATTAAACTGACTTCTTTTGAAATTTATAATAATTATTTGGGTTAGACTTATGATTTATCTTTATTCACTTGGATTGTTTTTTCTTTTCTTTCTTTTTTTTTATAATGAGATCGTTTAGTATAATGATTTTCTGTTTATAAATATTTTTCTTCCAATTAAAAAAAAAAAGAAGAAAAACAACTCACATTCCAAAACATGTTTTTATTTTTATTTTAGAAAATATCATTTCGTCCTCCAAATTTTCACATGTTTTTCAATTTCACTCCCAGATTTCGATTAATATCAATTTTATACTTAAACTATGAAAATTTTGATCAATGTGGCCTCTACCGCCACATTCCATCTATAATTGGACAGAATGTGCAACCGTGGGGTGTAAATTGATTTTTAAGGTATATTTTGGAAGGGAAATTAATTTTTAAGGTATAGTTTGGGGAGTAAAATGAAATTTCTAATGAACTTTAGTGTCACGTCAACAAATTCCATCCATTTGTAGACGGAATGTCACAGTAGGGGCCAAATTGATCAAAATTTCAAAAGTTTGGGTGTAAAATTGATATTAATTGAAGTTTAGGGTCAAATTGACAAACGAGTGAAAGTTTGGAGGGCAAAATGATATTCCCTCTTTTTATTTTATTTTATTTATACTTCGGCTGGCCTTGCTATCAACAAAGATTTCTTTAACTATTTGAACTTCAAAATAAAAATCTATCTAAAAAAAAACTTTAAAATAAAAATAATAAAACATTTTAAATTTTAGGAAAATTTATAAGAAAAATTTGAAGATTGAACCCTTGTAAACAAATAAATTTTTAATTTTGTCAATTTAAATCCTAAACTTTTGATCTCTTTTCAATCTTTTTCATTTGCCAATTTTTATTAAATGAAATCGACAAAAAAAAATAGTATTTTAACTTAGTTATTTGATTTCTAAACAATATTGTAAAGAGGAAATGGAAATGATATTGAGATTTATGAAATTTGATTGATGATGATGATGATGGTGTAGTTGGATATGCATTATCACTCATATCTTGAAATTTTGGAAAGTATTGTGTTGGAAATTATTTATCTATTTAGAGATATCTGTTTTGGGCTATTAGTGGTGGATAGCTATAATTGTTGTAGAAATTGTTTGAGAATTAAGTGAATTGAAACTAATTTCTTGTCCATTGCATTAAGAATTGTAACATATTTAACACGTTGAAAATGTTTATTGTTTTGAGAAAAATGGGTAAATACCTTGGTAAATCTAGGTAGGAGTGTAGTTGTGGTATTATGTTTGCCTGTGTGTCCTTGGTAAAAGTCCAGAATCCCGCGCGGATAGGTGTCGAGCCTTGCGGTTAGCCCTGGTAAAAATGGCAATTGGTGGTGCTTGTAGCCTACTTGCGAAAAGGTCATAGAGGTTTCCAATGTTGTATCCACTGGCCTGTTTTCTATTGTAAAAGAAGTGACTTCAGGAATTGTGATATAAACTTGGCATTACATGGTTTTGGAAAAAGATATAAAATGTTTTGACCTGAGCATTGCATATGCATTCACCTTATAACTCTGTTAAGACTCAGATACTATGTTAGAGTATCTTCACTGGGCTTTGGCTCATCCTATGTGGAAAACCATTTTCAAATGCTAATGATATGCCTCCGCCAAGGCCGTAGCTTGGGAGGACTTGGAGCTGAGAGCTTGTTGTTTTGTTTTTGTTGTATTTTTCTTGTACAAGCCTAGGGCTTCATTTGTATTGAGTTTCGAACTCACTTTTGCTATAACCAAGCACCGTCTTGGAAAGTTGTAGCCATTAAGGCATTCATTTATATGTTTAACTCTTATTTCATATCTCTAGCGTATGACACGTGCTATAGATTCAAGGGTAAAGCTTATGAATGTATAGTTGCATGTGCCATCTTTTGTACAACTGGATTACCTGGATGTAAGGAGATTATATTCTGAAATGTATTGTTAATTGGTAAATAATGTAAGATGGTTTTATTGTTATATTTTGGTGGCATTACAACTTGTTATCAAAGCTACCGAGTTTGAAAACTTTGGGATTGTGGGAATTAGTTATTACGACAATGGGTTCTCTTGCTAGATAATATTAGGAATAACCTAGTATGTTATGTGATAACATGCTCATGTGACTAAGTGGGTATGGAATTTATTTCTTAGATATTGATTGGGACTACAAGTTTCTAGAAGTCCTATTAGAATAACACTTGATCACTGTTATTTCTAACTGGAACTCAGGCAACATCATCGGACAATCATTATCTGGAAAGGAAGTTCGTATGTTTTTATGTGACTACGTGCTTATGTGGAGTGAATTAAATGTTGTCCATCGCATTAGGACACGAGTGAGTTAGCTTCAACAAAATTGTAAATGTGCTAATTTCTTAGGTTACCTTTATTAGGATGTTAAGTCGTGGACATGGTGGTGGTAGGTGTAGTAGGTCTAGACAGTAGGAGGTGTCGTTACCGGATGATATTCCAATACAAGAGGAAAGGGTTTGTCAGGCCAATGTGGTCAAACCAGTTGATCAGCAAGCCATGGGAGCTTTAGCCCATGAAATGGTTGGAGTTTTGTGGGAATCCATGGACATTCTCAGGGCTGAGAATCAAGTCCAGGCCCAGGTTGTAGAAGCAGGGCCATCATTTTTGAAGAAGGAGTTCTTCCGGTCGAATTCGGATAAATTTTTGGGTGATCGGAAAGAGCCACTGAAGGCAGATGAGTGGCTAGAGTAGATGGTGAAGACGTTTAAGATGCTTGGCATTGAGGACAATGGGCTGAGAGTGACCCTAGCATCTTTCCAGCTGAAGAGAAATGCGGGTCAGTGGTGGAAGTATATGCGTGGGCGCATTGGGGTGACTTGGGAAGCTTTTGTCAATGCCTACCAGGACAAGTTTTTGCCTCCCACTGTCAGAGAGAAGTTGAGGGAGCAATTTTTGAAGCTCAAGCAGTTTAACACATCGGTGGCCGAGTTTGAGGCTGCCTTTACTAGTTTATCAAGGTTTGCATCGGAACTCGTGGCGATGGAAGAATGTCGTTGTTTAGAGTTTGAGAAGACATTGAGGACTAGACTCCTTTTCAAGGTGGCCACGTCCATGGTTAGTGATTACGGTTGCCTTGTGGAGGCAACGACTCACTCAGAAACCGTGATTCAGACCAAGAAGGAGAGGATGAGGGACTCTAGGTAGAGGAGTCAGGAGGTTCAGGGAGAGACTCGGGACAATAAAAGACAAAGGGGTTCTAATCCACAGCACTCCTAGGGAGCTCAGTCTAGGTCCACTTTCCCAATACCAAGTTTGGGTTCTACAAGAGATAGTCAAGGAGGGATCACTTGTTTCAAGTGTGGTCAGCTAGGCCACAAGTTTGTAGTTTGCCTGCAGAGTGGTGGAGGGCAGCAGTTTGCGCCGTCTTCGACTCGTTCTCAGAGCCAAAGTCAGGGGAGAGGACAGTCGCCTACTTGTTATCAGTGTGGGCAATCGGGGCACTTGAGGAGGTTTTGCCCTTAAGCAGGTGGCATATCTAGTGCACCTGGTTCAAGGCAGACATAGAAAGCCATTAGCCTACACCGTCAACACAGGCCTCGAGAGCCAATCATGGAGCTTCTCTGACTCAATCTATATTTCAAACTTATGCCATGAGAGGTGAACAAATAGAGCAGAGACCTACAGGGCGTGTGTATGTTGTTACCACGACAGATTTGTTGCCAGCACCATCGGTAGTAAGAGGTAACTTCTTGTTGTGTAATTCTATTACCAATGTGTTGATTGATACTGGTGCATCGCATTCTTTCATTTCGTCTGTATTTGCATCAGCATTGGGGTTAGAAGTGGCTTAGTTAGCATCTCCACTCAAGGTAAAGTCACCTGTTGGTGGTGAGGTTGTATTGGACCAGGGGTATCGGGGTTGTGAGATAGAGGTTGTCGTTCGCTGACTTCCTTTTGCTTTTGCGTTTATTGATTTGTCGAGTTTTGATGTCATCTTAGGCCTGGATTAGTTGTCATCTTATCGGGCCATTATAGACTGTTACTGTCAAAGAGTTATGGTGTGCACCTCAAGTAGTGATTGTTTTTATTTTCTGGGGGACCGAGTTGATAGGGCCTTGTTGCTAATGTGTGATCTGCATGGTTGGGGTGAGCTTAGTCTCCTTCTTGCTACATTTTTCGGTGTTGAGGGTGAAGTGGTCTGAGTTGAGTTGCCGAGGGTAGTTGGTGAATACCCGGACGTCTTTCCCAAGGATCTCACTAGTTTACTACATCACTGTGAGATCGATTTCTCCATTGATTTAGTGCCTCACACGGCACCGATTTCTATGGCACTTATTTATCTTATTCCTTGTTGAGTTTGGTTATTCGAGTGTCTTGGTTGCATTAGAAATAGATTGGGAGTTAGTTTTTCAAAACTGTTGCTGCCCAGATTTTGGCTTGTTCGCTCGAGCAAACTTTCTTATGCTCGAGCGGTCTTTGAGAACTTCAAGTATCTTTGCAAGCCTGTAAAAATACTATAAGTATAGCATTCTTCACTCGAGCAATGTTTCTTGCACTCGAGCGGTCTTGGCTCCAGTGGTCCTTCTTGAGCTCGAGTGGTTAGCCCTTTGTTCGCTCAAAAGGCCTCACTTTTTGTGTCTGGTCGCTCGAGCAGTCTATGCGTATATCAGTTCCAAAAAGTCACTTTTTGAGTCATTTTCTTATTGCTCTCCCTCTCTAAACATTTCAAAATCTCATATCTTCTCTCTCTAGAAAACATCTTAATACCACAAATACACCTTGATCTAGTGGTTTCTCAACCCTTGTCCATTGGAGAAAAAGATAGAGCTCACCTAGAGTTTCCATTTGATTATAACAAAGTTGGTTTTCGGCTTTGTCAACTTTCAACTCGTGTTCTTCTTGGTCCTTGGCTTTGAGGTAGGAATTTCTCCACACTTTTGGATGGTTTTTAACTTAGTCATTTGATTTTCTAAACAATATTGTGATTTTGAGATTTTTGGATAAGCCTAGGGTTTGGTTTTGAAATGAAAAAGAAGGGTTTTCAAATGGATTCTTGAAAATGATTTTAGGGTTGTAAATAGGGATGAGTTATGATAAAATGGTGGAATTTTATCCTTGGAATCGATTTTTAAAGAAAGGGGACTTTTGCCCTAAAATGTGAATATTTGATTTTGTAAAGAGGAAATGGAAATGATGTTGAGATTTATGGAATTGGAATGATGATGATGATGGTGGAGTTGGATATGCATTATCACTTCCATCTTGAAATTTTGGAAAGTATATATGTGTTGGAAATTATTTATCTGTTTAGAGATATTTGTTTTGGGCTATCAATGGAGGATAGCTATGATTGTTATAGAAATTGCATGAGAATTATGTGAATTGAAACTAATTTTTTGTCCATTACATTAAGCATTGTAACATATTTAACACATTGAAAATATTTATTGTTTTGAGAAAAATTGGTGAATACCTTGGTGAATCTGGGCGGGAGTGTAGTTGTTGTATTATGTTGGCCGGTGTGTCCTTAGTAAAAGTCCAGAAACCCGAGTGGATAGGTGCCAAGCCTTCTGGTTAGTACCGGTAAAAATGGCAATTGGTAGTGCTTTTAGCCTACTTACAGACACGTCATAGAGATTCCCAATGTTGTATCCACTGCCCTGTTTTCTATTTTAAAAGAAGTGATTTCATAAATTGTGATATAAACTTGGCATTACTTGATTTTGGAAAGAGATATAAAATGTTTTGACCTGAGCATTGCATATGCATTCACTTTATAACTCTGTTAAGACTCATATACTATGTTAGAGTATCTTTACTAGGCTTTGGCTCATTCTATGTGGAAAACCATTTTCAAATGCTGATGATATGCCTCCGCCAAGGCAGTAGGTTGGGAGGACTTGGAGCTGAGAGCTTTTTGTTTTGTTTTTGTTGCATTTATCTTGTACAAGCCTAGGGCTTAATTTTTATTGAGTTTCGAACTCACTTTTGCTGTAACCAAGCACTGTCTTGGAAGGTTGTAGCCATTAAGGCATTCATTTATCTGTTTAACTCTTATTTCATATCTCCAGCTTATAACACATGCTATAGATTCAGGGTTAGGGCTTATGAATGTATAGTTGCATGTGCCATCTTTTGTACAACTGGATTATATGGATGTAAGGAGATTATATGCTAAAATGTATTGTTAATTGGTAAATATTGTAAGATGGTTTTATTATCATATTTTAGGGACATTACAAACTCAATGAGTAGCCTCTAGTACATGAGAATTTTAAATATATATGTTCTTTTCATTGAGTAAAAAAATAATAAGAATAGCAAAGAAATGACAATGGCAATGGAGAGTATAGCTATATATATGATTTGGTAAATTATAAGATAATTACACTGACTTCTTTTGAAATTTATAATAATTATTTGGGTTAGACTTATGATTTATCTTTATTCACTTGGTTTTTTTTTTTTTCTTTTTTTTATAATGAGATCGTTTAGTATAATGATTTTATGTTTATAAATATTTTTCTTCCAATTAAAAAAAAAAGAAGAAAAACAACTCACATTCCAAAACGTGTTTTTATTTTTATTTGAGAAAATATCATTTCGTCCTATAAATTTTCGCATGTTTTTCAATTTCACTCCCAGATTTCGATTAATGTCAATTTTATACTTAAACTATTAAAATTTTGATCAATTTGGCCCCTACCGTCACATTCCGTCTACAATTGGACGGAATATGCTGACGTGGGGTGTAAATTGATTTTTAAGGTATATTTTGGGGGGCAAATGGATTTTTATGATATAGTTTGAGGAGTAAAATGAAATTTCTAATGAACTTTGGTATAACGTCAACAAATTCCGTCCAATTGTAGACGGAATGTAACGGCAAGGGCCAAATTGATCAAAATTTCAAAAGTTTGGATGTAAAATTGATATTAATCGATGTTTAGGGGTCAAATTGATGAACGAGTAAAAGTTTGGGGGGCAAAATGATATTCTATCTTTTTATTTTATTTTATTTATCCAAATTCAGCTGGCCTTGCTTTCATGAAAGATTTCTTTAACTATTTGAACTTCAAAATAAAAATCTATCCAAAAAAAAAAAAAAAAACTTTAAAATAAAAATAATAAAACATGTTAAATTTTAGGAAAATTTATAAGAAAAATTTGAAAATTGAACCCTTGTAAACAAATAAATTTTTAATTTTTAATTTTGTCAATTTAAATCCTAAACTTTTGATCTCTTTTCAATCTTTTTCATTTGCCTATTTTTATTAAATGAAATCGACAAAAAAAATAGTATTTTAGTTGTTAATATTATGTTTAACAGCTATAATACTAATTTTTCGTTAGTTAACGAAAATAAACAAATAGTTTAGATAAAAATAAAAATAAAAAACAAATCAAAATATTTGTATTTAAATTGATAAAATTTAAAATTAATGATTTATTCTGTTATACGGATTAAACTCTCTCTTTTTTTTTCCTTTTTTATAATTATTCCTAAATTTTATCTTTTAAAAGTCGTGAAAAAATTATAAAAAGAATTTTAATTGCAATTTTTTATATATATTTTTTTAATCCTAAGTTTTGCATGTCGTTAACCCTGTATAAAATGGAAGAGATCCTAATTTATTCTGTTATAGAATTCCAAATATTCTCTCTCTAAGTAATTTGGTACACCAATCAATCAGTTAACAATAATGGCTTCCATGGTTGTAGAAAGAACCAATTCCTCCTCTGTTCCATCTTCATCTCGACCTCAATATACATACGATGTGTTCTTGAGCTTTAGAGGCAAAGACACCCGTGATAATTTCGTCAGTCATCTTTACACTGCGTTGGCTCAGAAGGGGATTCACACCTTCAAAGATGATGAAAAGCTCGAGAGAGGAAAAGTGATTTCGCTGGAGCTCCAGAGAGCTATTCGAGAATCGAGGTTTTCAATTGTGGTTTTATCGAAGAATTACGCTTCTTCGAGATGGTGTTTGGATGAACTCGTGGAGGCACTAGAATGCAGCAACACAACTGTTTATCCGATATTCTATCATGTGGATCCAAAGGAAGTGAGATGGCAAAGAGGGAGTTTTGGGGAGGGATTTGCAGAATTGGTTTCCAAACAGGGAGTATTGGGGATGGAGAATGTTCAAAGGTGGAGGAATGCTTTGGAGCAAGTTGTCAATTTATCAGGATGGCCTTATCCTAGTGATACCATCATTAGGTAACTGACAATTAGATAAAAATTAGGGTAAATTATCAATAGTCCTAATAGTTAGACTTAATTCTTATCAAATCCTATTAAAAATAAGTTTTGATAAAATTGTCGCTAAAAATAATTTTTTTGTGATAATTTTTTATATATGTCGCTAAAAATTGTTAATTATTGACTTTTTTTTTGTCATGAGTTTTATAAATTGTCGCTAAAACTTACAATTTGTAACTTTTTTATAACAAATTTTTCTCATAGGACCTATTAGACAATAAGTCCACTTATTAAGACCTACACGTAATTACCCCTAAAAATTATGAGAAATAATGATACACATCTCACAGATTCATTCAAAATAATGGACAAGAAAATTGGGCCTATACCATTAATTGTGTATCATTGTGGGTAAATTGTGACAGTTGACTCATACATTTTTCAAAATATATTCACTTTTTATCAATATATATATATATATATATTAAATTTCATACTAATATTGATCTTGAAACATCTCAAAAGTTAAATTCATGCATATCAATTTTGTTAAAAATAGATTTGTAGAATTAAATTTATGAAATTTAAAAAAAACTAATACAAAAAATACAAAGAGTAAAAGTATCAAAAATTATTCTTATCACCGTATTTTTGAACCTAGCAATTAGGAAGTGCTGTCTCCTTGTAACCATCAAAGTTGACCTTCCTTTCAAAACACTTTGAACAATTTTTCCTAACGTTTATGCAGATAAAATTATAAAATTATTTAAAAATAGGTTACAACATATGTGATGCAAGATGTGATTAAAAAGGAAAAAAAAAAAAAAAAAAAAAACATATTTGATTTGGAAGGATAATCTTAGTGCAACTGAAATAACTATATAACATAATTGAGAAAATATCATTTCAACCCCTAAGCTTTCGCGCATTTTTCAATTTGACCCCCAGACTTCGATCAATATCAATTTTACACCCAAATTTTCAAAATTTTGATCAATTTGGCCTCTGTCGTCACATTTTATTTACAATTGGACAGAATGTGCTAACATGGGGGGGCAAATTGATTTTTAATTTGGGAGACAAATTGATTTTAAGGTATAGTTTGGAGGGTAAAATGAAATATATATATATATATATATATAATGAATTTTGATGCCACGTCAGCACATTCCGTCTAATTGTAGACAGAATGTGATGGCAGGGGCCAAATTGATCAAAATTTTGAAAGTTTGGGTGCAAAATTGATATTAATCGAAATTTAGGGGTCAAATTGAAAAATACGTGAAAGTTTGTAGGTAAAAATGATATATCCTCAACATAATTTTATCTGATGTTTAATATTATCATATTCAAGAAATAATTAGTTAGACAATAAAAATAATGATTTAGGAAACATTATAATATGTGTGTAAAAATAATGATTTAAGAAACATTATAATATGCATGAAATAAGCGTTGTCAAGTTTAATAACATTAAAGAAAAAGAAAATCATCATCTAACTTTTGTGTTTGGATCTAGGGTTTGTTTGGACATGAATTTATGGAGGAAAGAAAAAGATTAGAGGAAGGGTGAAATAATTTAACTTATATTTTATTTACATTTCTTGCACTCTTTCCTTTTCCTCTACAAATAGTACCAAACTCGTAAATTCAAAAACAACTTAAAGTTCTTAAAGTTGAAGGGCTAGAAATATTTCCCTTGCTAAAAGTTCTAGCAGGCTAAAAGTTAATAATCGAAATCTTTTCCCTTGCTTGTTAATAATGACTTTAAACTATTTATGACTCATAAGATGTAAACAAAAGTTTCATCAAACACTCTTGCACAAATTTTTGAAATAAAAAAGTATAAAAAACTCTATAAATAGAAATCTTCCTAAGGGTTTCTAACAGCAAATTAAAGTAGAACTGAACAAATGTAGTTCAATAACTAGTAAAATAGATCAATTGTGGGAAAATTTAGAAGCCCAATGTGCCACTCAAATAAAACAAATAAATACTTTTTATGTTTTTCTTTATGATTATATCTAATATAGGGAAACTATATTTATATGTGCTATTCAATTGCAATGAGTAAAATTAATCACCATTTTACCAAACTAATGACACTTTTCCTTATAGCTCTTTTGAGTTTTGATGAATAAATTTATTACTGTTTCCCTAAATCTACACAGGTCTGAATCAATGTTCATCCAAGAAGTTGTCGGGATACTTTTTAGAAAATTAATTGATACATATTCAAACATTGGCAAAGACCTAGTTGGGATGGTTTCTCATATGGAGAAAGTGATTGAATTGCTTGGTTTAGGGATGGATGATGCCCGTGTTGTAGGGATTTGGGGAATGGGTGGAATAGGTAAGACTACTATTGCGAGAACTGTTTATGATTGTATCTCTTGGCAATTTGATGGTTGTAGCTTTATTGAGAATGTTAGAGAAGTTTCAAAAAAAGGTGGTTTAAAAACTTTGCAAGAACAGCTCATTTCTGAAATCTTAATGGAAAAGGATTTGAAAGTAGGAAGTTATGGTCGTGCAGTACATATGATAAGGAATATGGTATGTCATAAAAAAGTTCTTATCGTGCTTGATGATGTGGATGAATCAACCGAACTCGAAAAATTGGTAGGAGAGCACGATTGTTTCGGTTTTGGAAGTAGAATCATTATAACCACTCGAAATAATCATGTGTTTACTAGGCATGACATAACACATATTTATGAGGTTGAGGAATTAAGAGAAGATAAAGCTATGGAACTCTTTAAATCGAAAGCCTTCAGGAAACACCAGCAAATGGAAGGCTATGGAGAGCTTGTATGTCGTGCAATAAACTATGCTAAAGGAGTTCCTTTAGCTCTGAAAGTTTTAGGTTCTTTTCTTTGTGGTCGAAACAAAGCTGAATGGGAAAGTTCGTTAAACAAACTAAAGGAAAGTCCTATGAAGGAAGTTGAAAAAGTACTTAGAATAAGTTACGATGCATTGGATTGGCACGAGCAGCAAATATTCTTAGATATTGCATGTTTTTTCAAAGGGAATGACAAAGATAAGGTTATACAAGTACTAGAAAGTTGTCGCTTCCACCCAATTATTGGAATAGAAGTTCTTGTTCAAAAGTCTCTTATTACTATCTCAGACAATAAACTGTTGATGCACGATTTGATACAAGAACTAGGGTGGTATATTGTTTTCCAGCAATCACCTGAAGAGCCTGGAAATCGCACTAGGTTATGGCTTGATAAAGATATAAAACATGTATTGATGGACAACACGGTAAGAGGTCTTATAGAAAAGCATAAACACTCTAAACTTGTTTAATTAACAAAAGCTAGCTCTGCATAATTTTGTCAACCTTTTAATATTGTGTCCTTTTGATTTGCTTGTGGTTGTTAGGGAACAAACAAAGTGGAAGGCATAGTTATGCAGTATAGTGACCTAAGAGGTCCAGATCCAAAGGACAATCGGCTTCTAAAACAATTGAAGTTGAGGCCTAGTGCTTTTGCAAAGATGTCAAACTTGAGGGTTCTCAAAATTTGTTGTAAGCATCTCTCAGAAGAACTCAAATATCTTTCTAACAAGTTAAGTTATCTTGACTGGTTAGGATACCCTATGAAATACATGCCTTCGACATTTCAACCGGAGCATCTTGTTGAACTTCACTTAACCTATAGCAGCATTGAACAACTTTGGAAGGGAACAATGGTACGAATATGCATTCTCTTTAATTACTTTGAATAAGATGCAAAGTCCTTGACAAAATATAATTTTCGTGATTTATTTCTTTATAATTTCTGTAATTTATTTATATTTTTATTTTTCTTCAACAGCATCTAGGTAAGTTAAGGATCATAAATCTTAGTCACTCGACATATCTAACGAAGAGCCCAGACTTCACAGGGGTCCCAAATCTTGAAAGACTGATTCTTGAAGGCTGTACAAGTTTGGTTAATCTTCATCCATCCTTTGGAATTCTGAGAATGCTTATTTATTTGAACTTGAGGGACTGCAAAAGTCTCAAGAGTCTTCCAGACAACATTTGTCAGTTAAAAAATCTTAGAACTTTAATCCTTTCCGGTTGCTCCAAACTTGACAAATTGCCGCAAAACTTGGGTGTTTTGGACTGCTTATATGAGCTTTATGCAGATTGGACTGCAATTAGACAACTCCCATCCTCCATTGGACTTCTGAAGAATCTTGGAATACTAACGTTAGAAGGGTGTAAAGGAATATCATCTAATTCATGGAGTTCTTTCTTCTTGCATTCCATTTTAGGAAGAGAGAGACATAATTCCATGGCTTCTGAACTAGCAGCTTTGTCAGGGTTGAAGTCTTTACGGGCACTAGATCTCAATTACTGTAATTTAAAATCTATCCCCATAGCCATTTGTCACATCTACTCATTGGAATCTTTACAGCTAAGTGGAAACAATATGGAAAGTTTACCTGCAAGCATGAATCAACTTTCAAGGCTGACGGACTTGTTTTTGGATGGTTGCAAGAAGCTTCAAGAATTGCCAGAGATTTCATCTGGAATATGTTACCTATCTGCTATTAATTGCCCATCATTAAGAACAATATGGAGTCTATCCAAATATAACGATTTTGACGGACTGTACTTCAACAATTGCTTCAAATTGGTTGAGAATAAGCAAAACAACATCCTGACAGAAAAATTTATTTCAAATCGATTTCAGGTTCTCTCTCTCTCTCTCTCTCTGGTACTGTGAAGTGGCGACTCTACTCTTTAGCTAATTAAACACCCGAAATTATTATTATTACTATTTTTTTAATACTAATACATATGTTCAACAAGTTCACTCACTGCAATTTTGAACACCCAGTCACTCCTACTTTGAACACCCAACAATGAGTTTTTTGAGTTTTTTTTTTTTTTTTTTTTTAAAATCACACAGGAGCACTGGTATTTGAGTCCACTATTTTCGTTTTTCTTTGTATATATATAAATGATATATTACAATAATAGTCCCTAAAATTTTATATCCTTTTCATTTAAGTCCCTAAAGTTTCAATTTTGTCAATTAAGTTTCTAAAGTATTTAATTCGAATCAATTTAGTCCTAAAGATAATATAAAAATAGAACATAAGCCTAAGGCTATGTTGGGTTCTTCATTGGCCTCGTTTGGGAAGTTGGCTATTTTAGTTAGCTATTTTAATTTTTGACTATTTTAATAGGCTAAAATAGCTATGTTTGAGAAGAGAGTTGAATTTTTTTATAATTGAATATGATGTTTGTGAGAGAAAAAGTGAAAGAATTATGGGTTTGATGTGATATTTTATTTTATTGATTATTTTAGTTTATTTATTTATTTGGATTTTAGTCAAAAAAAAAAAAAAAAAAAAAAAACCCAAACCCAACTTGCCAAACACCCCCATTATTTTTTTTGTTGTTCCGTCATTATTCATAATTCGTCTAGACTATAATTAATTAGATCTTAGTTTTTTTTTTTTTTAGTGATATTAATTCAAAAGATTCCCTTCAAGAGTTCCTTTGTAAAGATAAGGATATATGTATTATTTTCTATAAGAGCTAACTACTTAAATCATTAATAATTTTAAAAAGATAATTACAAATCAGTGATAAATTTATAAATATTAATAATTAAAATTTAAAAAAATTTCATGAATGTATAATTATTTTTTAAATTTAATACTAAATTACAAATTTAAAAAACAAAATGCCTTTTAAGATCTGGACTAGGTGTGAGTCGTATAACTTATCAAAAACAATTTACATATTTTATTTTGTTGCATTGAAACAAAAATATTAGGGATAATTACAAACAAAAAAAAAAATCCATAGTTTGAGTTTTATAACAAAACAAATCTTGAATTTTTAATTTTGTTAATTTAAATTATAATCTTTTGATTTATTTTTAATTTAAAAAATTTGTTTATTTTCGTTAATTTAAACAGTTGTTTATTTTAATCGTTAAACTTAATGTATAAAATGTCTAAAATATACTTTTCAATAAAATACTCATTTTTTCATTTATTTTACTTAATGAAAAAGGCAAATGGTTTATATTAAAAACAAATTAAAAGTTTAAATTGATAAAATTAAAAATTTAGGGTTAATTTTGTTATAAGGTTCACACTTTAGGTTTTTTTATTTTTATTTTTTGTAATTGTCCCGAATATTAATATATTTATAATATAAAAAAAACTATTTGTAATTTGAGAAGTTTAAAGGGTTAATTTCCTCCCATCTAAATATATATATATATATATATATTTCAAGTACACCCCTGAATTTTGGTTAAAATATAGATTACTCTTTGTACTTTAAAAAATTATATAATTTCCGAAACCACAAGGGTGATTTTTGTATTTTAAGCAAAACTAAAGAGGTGCATCTGTAATTTAACCTAAAAAAGGGATTAAATTTCACTCGTGTTCACTCTCAACATGAGAGAATTAGAGGGGCTCGTGGGGCACACCATGGGTAATGTTTTGATAATTCAAACCGTTTATTTTTTAAGACTTTTAATGTATGCCATCCATGAACAAAATTATGTCAATATGATAAATGTAACATTTTCTTTTTATCGTGTTTGTCTATAAAAGTATAAATGGTCTGTTTTTAAAAATACATTTATTATTTATTTTTTTAGAGACAAATACAGTAAAATAAAAATATTACAATTATCATATCAAATTATTATTTTTTCATAAATAATATAAATTGAAAATTTTACAAAATAAATAATTTGGATTATACCAAAGTTTAAATCAAGAGATTAACGAAAAGTGAAGGATTGATATAGATTTGCGGGTTGGTGCTCTTCGGCCCGGGTAGGTTTGGGGGAAGCTTCCCACATCGGTGGTGAGTTTGGGTGTGTGTATTTTAATGGGCCAGTTCCCTCACTTGGTCAGCAATAGCTTAATTATTATTATTATTTTTTTTTTTTTTTTGTGTGTAAATTACACTTTGTCTATTTTATGTTAATTTGGTCTTTTTTTTTTATTTTGATTTTTAATATTTTCTTTTTCACTTTGACCCTTCATGTTTCAAATTTTTTTCACTTTACCCCTAAAATTAATTTCTATTAAAAATTAGACAGAAAATGACACACTAATAGTCTTGTAGGATAAAAATATGATTATATATAACTCACACATCTGACACAAATTTAATGATTAATATAATAATATATTTTTTATGTTATATGATAGCTATTGTAGAATTTTCTATTTAGGGGTGGTTTGGGATAGGGGTGGGCGCGGGTCGATTACGGCCACGGAATCTCCAATCCGCCATCCGTCCGCCAGATTGGCGGATTAGAGAAAATCAATCCGCATCCGTCCGCCAATCCGGCGGATGTGGATTGAGCGGATTGGCAGTTTGGCGGATGGATGCGAATCGGTTTGGCGGTTTAAAATTTTATAAATTTTCAACATAATTCAACTTGTGCACTTCCTAAAAAAAAAAAAGTATTACAGTCAATGACTTAAAAAAATATTGCAATCACTGCATGTCTCATCCATAGTAAGAAAGTTTGAAACTTTAGAATATCACAATCACAGCATGCCTCATCCACATAAAGTATTACAATCTGTGATTCTTAAAATATAAAAACAATTCAAACCACCAAAACTATAAACAGAACAGTAGTAGAAATTGGATGTCTCTGTATTTTTACATATATATCTGTTTTTGATAACAAAAACGACTAGCATATATTATATTTTCTATTTATTATTTTTAGAGATAGATTTAAAAACCAAAAAATATAGATAAATAATACATTTATTTTTTTCAATTCAAAAAAGATATTCAAGTTGAAAATTTTTTTTCAACAGAATATTTAAACTCTTTTTTAATTGAAAATACAAACAGAATATTTAAACAAACTGAAAACACAAAATCTTATAAATTACTAAGGGTGCTCGTGGTTTGGCGGTTCGGTTGCGCCCAAAGAAATCTCAAACCCGCCATCCGTCCGCCAGATTGGCGGATTGGAGAAAATCAATCCGCAACCGTCCGCTTGTCATCACACATCTGTCCAAAATGCGGTGGATCGGTTCGGTTCGGTTCGGTTCGGTCGGTTTTGGCGGATCGGTATATCCGCTGCTCACCCCTAGTTTGGGATGATCTAAATAAGTGTACTTTTTTACTTTTTATGAAATATGGGTTGGGTTTGAAGTGATGTGTTAGAAAGGTGATGTGACTTAAATAAGATGATGTGACTTAAATAGGATAGTGACTTTTTGACTTTTTTAGATCATGCCAAACAAGACCTTTTAACATAAATTAATTTTAGGAGTAAAGTGAATTTTTCTTTTTAAGTATGAATAGTCAAAGTATGAAAAAATAAATTTTAAAAGTTAAAATAAAAAAGTGAGCAAACATTAAAGGATAAAGTATCATTTATTTATTTTTATTTTTATTTTTTTTAATAACATTCATCTATTTTATTATATAAAGAGAAATCTCAGAAATATAAAATTATATTTTGAGGTGATTAAGGTTTGACGAATATAAATTTGTACAGAGACTTCCGAATGATTTTACCATTTATTTTCCTGGAAGAGAGATTCCAAAGTGGTTCAGCCATCAAAGTAGGGGGTCTTCGATATCTTTTCAGTTGCCGCGGCATGGGTTTAACAACAGGTTCTTGGGATGTGCTTTAGCCGCTGTTGGATTCAAAAAGGGTAAATCTGACCATTTGTGCATTGAAATGCGCTGGAAGTGCCACGTTACTCAGAGGATCATCACACCATTTTCTGTAGTGACGTTACCTGTGAATTTTGGAAATATTCTGGTTACGGTTATCTCACGCGGTGCATTTTCGCCATTCACGGAAGATTTTATGGAGCAATTAAACGAGGGTGGAATTGAATTTGAAGTTTCTTTTTGCTACCTCGAATCCAAAGAAGTGGTCGAAAAGGTCGGTGTCCATGTCATGTACAAGGAAGTTGAAGAACAAGCATTGAGTAGTATATACAACTCTGAAGAAGATAACAACATCAACATGGGTGTGTTCCATGGAGACTTGGACAGATCAGCAGGAGTACAAGTTGGTAGCAATAGTAGTAGTGCTACCACATCAAAGAGAAGACGCGACGACGACCTCAATGACAATCAGTACGATGCAGCAGCAGCAGCAGGAGCCAGTGGAAGTCCTGGAATTCATGATCAAGAGGACCACCTCAACAGCAAAAGGCTTAGGTAAGTATATATCTCTTACAACTCAGTTACAGTTTCCTCCAAATAAAAATGTCTTCCAACTCACACTCCCACTGCAAATTATAAAATAAAATTATAATAGACATAACCCATTTCAAATGACTCAAAATTTGTCTAATTTCAAACGTACTGTCTAATTCCTTGACACAAACACAATAGTAATAATATTTACTTATGGTTTTCTAAAATATGTGCACTCTGTATCAGCTTTTTTCGTAAGTTTTTTTGTTTTGTCTCTTTGGTTTGGTCCCTAAACATATATGACTAGGATGAAGCATGGCCTTATAGTGTTTAGGGGTGAAATTAGTAAAATTGAAATTTTGGGACCAAAATGACACATAATGCATACTTTAGGGAGAAATGTGTATTTTATAATTATAAAATGGTTTAGAGGACCATTTAAAATTGGATTGATTTGACTTAGATTGAAAATTTTGTAGAATTGACAAAATTGAAACTTGAAGGACTAAAGTAATATGATAAACATACTTTATTGAGAATTTTCCATTTCTTGACCAACAATTTTTCTTCAACGCTAAACTTTAGGATATGTTTGGACGACATTACAAGAAATAGCTAAGTAACTGAGAGAAAGAGAGAGAGAGAGAGAGAGAGAGAGAGACCTGGCAACAACCATGGGATAGCGACGAAGGAGGCCAGACGCCGACGGTAGCCACCATGGCAACTAGCAACCAGCGATTGACGATCTGTGTCGATACATCAACAGTATTTTTAGTGAGTTCTTCGTTTGTTGGTTCACAGAGAGAGAGAGAGAGAAACCCAAGATTGAGAGCTAGGGTTTCGGAGGTAGGCTTTAGGGTTTTGGAGGACAAAGATGTAGCAGCAGAAGCCAGTGCATGTTATAGGTTTCAAATCTTTCCATTGTTGTTGACTTATCCTTGATAGCTATTGGGTTGTGATTCCTCACCATTTTTCCCAATCTGTTTGCTAAAAATGGATAAGAAATTAAGAAACAAGAGGGGTAGGTCACCCAAAATCCCTCTTAAAGAATTCCACTCTAGCTTGGTGAAAAAGAAATTCGGCCCTAATAGTTTAAATCAAGTAAATGATAAAAACCAGAGTAATATAGACTATATGCAAAGGCAATTAGAACTTGAGTTTGAATATGATGATTTTGATATTGAAGAGACTTATTGTGATTTCCCTGAAGCTTACAATATTCTGACTCGTATGACGGTTGTCTAGATCTCGAGTATGGAACCGTCTGCTGTTGATTATGCAACCTAACTACTCTTTCACTAGCAAATTAGGACCATTTGTTAATGACCACAATTCATCGGTTACCTTTGATGACTCTTCCACTCTTAATCTATTTATCTACAATTACATGTAACAAACAATAAGTAAATAATTTATAAATGACGACATTTTATACAACTTTAATTTTGTTTAAGTTGTAAATGTCGAAAAATTATAAATGTTTTACCCTCTCTTTGAACCACTTGGGAAATTCTTGTCATTGTATATGGGTTATGTCATGTCCAGCTCGAGTTTGTAATAGATTTTTGTGTTCCCTACTCAAAAAAAAAAGTGATTACTACGTAGGTCCGAAAATAAAAAAGCTAAGCATAAACATAATTCAATGAAACACAAACTCCAAATACTTCTCTATCTCTGGGCTATTGTACAACACAAACCAATGAGCATCACGAATTTCTTGAGACATTTCAGCATCCCGTGTGATTAGACCAATTGGACATGTAGTTTCTGTGAATACTGTTAACCCTTGTTGACGTTCACCATGATCTTCATTCCGTTCTGGTCGATTATGCACGATTTCAATCCCATCAACATACATTGAATAAAAAGTAATGCACTCTTTGACAATGTAAACCTCGGCAATTGAACCTTCTGGTCGAGCTCGGTTAGTCACATATTTTTTTACTGCTCCAAGAAACCTTCAAGAGAGAACGAATTAGGAGTATAGTTACACATGCAACACACTTATGCAAATCTCATTTACAAGAATAAGTGTAAAAAATACCTTTCAATTGGATACATCCATCAATATTGTGGGGTCCTCCAAGAATAGCCTCATAAGGCAAATGAATAGCCAAGTGGATCATCACATCGAAGAAGGCTAGAGGAAATATCTTTTTAAGCTTGCACAAAATGTGTGTTATACATTCCTCCAATTTCTCCAGTTCACTCCGTCCTAGTGTCCTAGAGCATAGGTCTTGGAAGAAATTGCCTAACTCAAAAAGTGTAATGCTAATTTCTTTATCCACGTAACCACGCATTCCAATGGGAAGAATTCTTTGTATAAGTACATGGCAGTCATGGCTTTTTAGGCCTATTAGTCTACCATTTCTTGCATTCACTGATTTAGATATGTTTGCCGCATACCCATCTGGATACTTGACAGTTTTTAAAAATTCAAAGAAACCCTCCCCCTCTGTAGGTATCAATGAAAAGCTTGCTCAAGGCTTGACATATGACCCATCAGGCTGTTGTGTTAGCTATAGCTCTTTCCTTATACCCATATCTTCCAAGTCTAACCGTGCCTTGTCTATGTCCTTGTTCTTTCCATCAATGCCTAACATAGCTCCGAAAACATTTTCTCTAAAAATTTTCTCCACATGCATGACATCAATGTTATGTCAAAGTTTTCACTTCTTCCAATAGGGTAGCTTATACAAGATGCTTACCTTTGTCCAATTAGGTGCTTGACGGGGCCTTTTTCTATTACTTGGATGCTTTCCATATATGACACCTGTCACATTGTCCAACTGGTCTTGTATCTTTTCCACGAGTAACTCCAAAAATCTCTTTCGTTTCTTAATATTACCATTGTAAGCTCTACTCTTTCGCCTTTCTGGATGGTCCTCAGGCAAGTAACATCGATGGTTAGTGTACCCAGTCTTACTTCTCAAATATTCAAAATATGGTTCATCATTGCAAGTGTAACAAGAATAATGACCCTTTGTTCTCCACCCAGATATGTCACCAAATGTAGGCCAATCACGTATTGTCCACAACAAAACTGTATGCATTCGAAAAGTCTAATTGGTGGAGGCATCGTAAATGAGTGCACCATTTATCCATAACTCATTCAATTCATCCACCAATGGTCGTATGTAGATGTCAATATCAATCCCTAGTTGCGATTCTCTAAGAATAAGTAATGACATCAAACAAAATGGATCATTCATAACCAACCAAGGTGGCAACTTGTATGAAATGAGTATGACGGGCCACAAACTGTAAAAGTTGTTCATGTTCCCAAAAGGGTTAAACCCATCAATGGCCAACCCTAGCCTCACATTTCGAGGCTCCAAGGCAAACTCAGGATGTTGTGCATTGAATTCCTTTCACTCATCACTGTCAACGGGATGCCTCAATATCTCATCGTCCACTCGTTTGTCTTTGTACCATCTCATGTCCTCAACCCTCTTCCTTGACATGTACAATCTTTTCAACCTTGGTGTCAAAGGAAAGTATCGCAATACTTTATGGGGGATCTTCTTACCCCTTCCACGATTGATGTTGTGTCTAGATGTCTTACAAGTTGGACATTTATCTAGTGTTGCATTCTCCTTCCAAAATAATACACAATCATTTATGCAAGCATCAATGAGTTCATATGACAAGCCTAAGTCACGTAGTATTTTCTTAGCTTCATAAGTTGACTTTGGAACCAAATTTTCTTTCAGTAAAAGTCTACTTAAAAACTCTAGCATCATGTTAATTGACTTATTACTCCAATGATTTGTTACCTTCATATTAAGCACCTCAATCACAAAATTCAACAGAGTATAATTTGTACAATTTGGGAACACCTCACGCTTGGCATTAGTCAACAACTTATCAAAAGTTCTCACTTCCTCTCTTTGGGTTGTATCAATCGATTCCCCTCTTATTTGATCTTCCACTAAGGCTTCAATACCACCTAAAATTTCATCACCATCAAGTCGCATCTCATCATCATGATAAGCCTCGTTTGAAACACGGGGTTCCCCATGCTGGTGCCATATAGTGTAAGTTTGCATAATTCCCTATTGGAGCAAATGAATTTTCACATTTTGAAGATCTTGTCTATAAACATTCACACACTTTATACATAGGCACAAAATATTACCATTTTGGTCAAAAAACCCCATTGCAAATTGAAGAAATAACTTGACCCCATCATTATATAGTTTACTCATCCTTTCATCAGCCGTCTTACCTAGGGCAATCCAACTTTTATCTATGTCTGATCACAAATATAGACTTGTGTATTTATAAACTAATTAAATTGAAAATTTCAATAAGAGTTTCACCAAATATATGTCCAAATCTTTAATAAAGATTCTTATACAAGTTCTAAGGTAATATGCAAGTAAGAAATAAAAACTAACAAAAATGGTCATTAATAATTTTAACATATCTTTACTAAAAAAGATCATTAAAAATGAACAAAAATCATCACATGTCTACACATCTTTAATATTTTTTTTTGTTTAAAAGAAATCAACAAGAAGTGAAATTTAATTCAATTGTAAAGATTGGACATAGTGTCCATACAAACTAATGTGTACACGAGGCAAGTACCAATATTTCAAAAAAACCAACCACAAAAAAATAAACAAATAACTAAATAACAACAACAACAAACAAACAAACAAAACAAAACAAAAACAAAAATATTAGATAAATCAAAATTAAACACCAACTCTCCTACTGATCACTAACCACTTGACCCATCATTATATTTGTTTTATGACATATTGACAAAATCATATTTTAGGTTCCCTAACAATGGTCAATCTGACTAGGCATAGCAACATTTTGCCACACCCATCTGATGGACAATTAATTCGAGCTAGTAGGTGAACAAAAACACACTCTGTGACTTAGATCCTGTTTTTAGTGCTGTCATAAGCGATCTGTTTCTGCTATATATGCATAGGTGACTAATTTGCAAATCTTATCAGTTGTATGATAATTCTAGATTTATGTGACTTGTATTAGTATATATAGCTGAAGTGTTTTGTAACTTTTCCCATCTCAATTCCTGTGAGAAAACAGAGGAATACTGAATAGAGTATTGATGCATTTTCATTGCATTGACATTATTGACTAGTATTTTTATTGCAATTTCAATGAGAGCCAAGCAAGATCTATATAGAACTTCAAATGGAACATTATTCAAGTATTTAGGTTTTGAGGAACATAGTTACCCAACTACTCTCCATCCAATTTGCAGATAAATTGACAGAATACCATTGAAAAAAAAAGGAGAATAGCATAATAGGTTTAAATATTAGGTCCTATTTAAAGTGTAATACAAAAAAATATATACACAAAAATAAAATAAGGTCACTGCCACATTGATCCATTTTGTTCTTAATTTTTGTCTCTAGCTAATTTCCTTCTGTAGTTAAAACTCTTCTAAGTGTAACTTCCTCCATTAGTTCAGTGTTATATAAGAAACTGATTCAGCCGCTACATCCATCCCATGAACTTCACAGGATCATACAATATCTTAAAAAAATAAAACAATAAGAATTGTACAAGAATTACATAAAGGGTAAAAAAATGGAACCAAACATTTCCAATAATGAGTGAAAACCCCCCAGAAGAAGGTTAATACAATAGATTAGGACTTTGAATCCATACACAATGAGGGACCAAATATACATGCAAATACATACACAATCAATGGATTAAGGCTTTGAAATTAATGAGAGAGAAAGGAAAAAGAGGGAAAAAAGTATGAAACTACTAAAATCAAATCCATTTAGGACATCAAATCCATAAAACTTTACAAATCCAACCACTTCAACCAAACCCATTTTTCAAAATCAACACCAAATTAAATTGAAGAAATCATAATAACCCTAGAGCAAGATTCAGAAAGAGGGAAATAAAGAAAGGGAGACAGAGAGGAAAAGAGAGTGACTGAGGTAGACCGAGCAAGAAATAGAGAGAAAGACTAACCGCGAGTGAGAGAGAGATAGACCGAGAGTGAGAGAGAGAACCTGTGAGGATGCGGCAGTGGCGGTGGCGGTGCTGACCGGCGTTGGTGGTCTGCGCTGAAGTGAGGTGATGTAGGGTGAGATTTGGTGGTCAAATAGAATCTTTGTGTGAGAGAGAGAAGAACCGATATATCTAATTCCATAACATGCGCCAATATATTCATTTCCCTCTAAAACCTTTAGCAACTAAACCATTTATTTGGCAACAAAATTATTTCCTCACCAAAAAACAAAATTATTCATCACAAAAATAGTTTTCTTACTAAATGATATCAAAATATTAAAAATTATTGGTGACGAAAATATATTCATCACTAATAATTTTATAATTGGTGACCAATTTTTTCCTCACCAAAAGTCTCAAAATTTTGGCACCACCCAAAAAATTAGCGAGAAAATTTTTGGTGACAAAAAAATATAAATAATGATGAAAAATAATTTTGTCACATAATTTTTTTATTATGTATGTAGATTGGTGACGAAATGTTATTTTTCTCTCTAAAAATGGTACATTTGGAGACGAAATATTATTTTCTTCATTAAAAGGTACGTCTTTCGTGACAAAATTTATTTTCGTCATTAGTTTTCGTCTCTAAAGACTCTTTTTGTTGTAAATGGTGTCTCATTATCCATGTATTGAACCCAGTCCTAATCTAACCCTTGGAACAATTTTCTGCTTCTGGTTCCTTTATATAAATATGGGAAACAAAAATAAATTTTGTTCTAGCGTTCAAGGCTTTGAATCAACTGTCATTGCTATTGTTGTTGTTGTCGTTGTCGTTGTCGTTGTCATAATGACTAGTGCAACATACCACCAAAATTGCTATTCACACTTATTAAATCTGAAACTTGTAAGATATATGTCATTAATTATTTACATATATTATCAAATGTTATTATATTTCTTTAAGTAACTTCAATCTAATTAGTCGCTTATTGTTTATTCATTTTTTGTATATGGATAATAATTATGCCACTAAGAAAGGAAGAAAAGACCTCATAGAGGAATTTGTAGCCCTCCAACATATTGTTTCATCCATTAATTATGCATGTGCTATGTATATAGTGATTTTACATGCAGCATTCAAGAAAAAAGAAATTAGGTTGCAACTACCTAGATCACCTCACCCCTATGGAAAACAAACTGACTATTTGAATAAATTGGTCAACGATAGTGACATAAATTGTCATGACCAACTTTGGATGAATAGGCATACTTTCATGCTTTTATGTGGGTTGGTGCGAAGTGTTGGATGGTTTGATTCAAAGTATGTTATTTTAGAGGAGCAAGTAGCAATGTTTTTGAATGTGCTTGAACATCATACTAAGAACCACAAAATTAAATTTAATTTCATGCGAAGTGGTCAAACAGTTAGTAAGCACTTCAATAATGTTCTCAAGGCTGTGTTGCACCTCCATGGTCTCCTCCTTAAGAAGCCTGAACCAATAATTACTAATTGTACAGATGATATGTGGAGTTGTTTTCAGATACAATATATTTACAACTTCGCTTAATTATCATATTATATTTTTGTATTGTCTATATTAATTTTATAATATTGTTCTATTTTTATAATTGTCTTGGTGCTTTAGATGAACCTATGTTAGGGTTCTTGCCACTGCAATAGACAAACCAAGGTATAGAACAAGAAAGGGAGAAATTGCCACAAATATATTAGGTGTGTGCTCCCAAGACATGCAATTCATATATGTCTTGCCTAGATGGGAAGGATCTACTTCTGACTCTAGGGTACTTAGAGATGCTGTTAGTAGACCCAGTGGGTTGAAAGTCCCTACTGTTATGAAATTATATATTGTTATATATACAAGTACACTATATCTATATTAAACAATTATTTTGTTACATACAAAGTGGAACCATCTTACATAATTACAGGCCACTACTATCTCGTAGATGCGGGTTACAAAAATGGGGATGGTTTTTTTGCATCATATAGAGGACAACGTTACCATATTTCCACATGAAGAGAAGAGGGTGCCTCAAAAACTCTACAAGAGTTTTTTAACATGAGGCACTCTTCTGCTCGTGACGTCATTGAGAGGTGTTTTGGGCTACTTAAAATGAGGTGGGCAATATTGAGGACTTATTCTTACTCTCCAATTAAGACTCAATTTCGCATTATCACTGCATGTTGCCTTCTCCACAATCTCATACAACATGAAATGCTTATGAATCTTGATGATGATGAGAACGAGGAAATGAATCCTCCTCCTCCAGCTACTGAATTAGGAGATGAAATGATTGATGTTGTTGTGGCATCTGATCAATGGAGTGAATAGAGAACTGCCTTGGCAACCCAAATGTTTAATGAATGGCAAGCAAGCAGAGGTCAATAAATTAGTGTTGTATGATGATTTTTATGAAATAGTGAGAGTTTATTATGGCATGCAATTCAAACCATATTTGCTTAGTTTTTGTGTGGTATTTGTAACAAATATTGTGTAAGTTGATTTGTTATTTATGATTGACACGTGTGTTATGATTTAAACTTATGATATACATATATATAGGTATGGATGACATAGGTACCACTAGTTCTCATAAGAAGGGGAAATCTCAAAGGTTTTGGAATCACCGTAAGGAACTCTTCCTCATTACAACCATGAAGGATGTAACCGCAAGTAATCCTAGATGGAAGCTTGATAATAATCAGTTTAGGGCAGGCTTCTACAATGAATGTGAGAAGAAGATCTTAAGTGCATTTCCTAGAACTAATCTTCGAGCCAGTCCTCACATCAACTCAAAGATTACGTTGTGGAGGAAACAATATAACACTCTTCAAGATATGTTAAAGATAAGTGGTTTTGGTTGGGATGATGAACAAAAGATGGTGCTTGTTGATAGTGATGACGTATGGCAGAACTATGTCAGGGTAAATCTCATTTTTATGTTGTTATTTTCATTACTCTTTACTTATAAATCAATCTATTCTTTTTACTAATTGGATAATCACTTGTGTAGGGGGTGCCGGATGCAAAAGGGATGCGAAACAGGCTATTCCCATTCTATGAAGATTGGCTTATTCTATTTGGAAAGGATAGGGCGACTGGTGAACTGGCTGAGGATCCTGCTGATGCAGTTGCAGCCATGGAAAAGGAGGATGAAAATGCAACTACAGAAGAAGGAGAACAGTCTCCTGTTGAACAGTTTAGTATGAACATGGGTGATATGGACTACTCAATGTCCACTGCAAGTAATGTTCCCAATTGTGCTGACTTTACTAAAATTGGGGGAAAAATGGGCTTGACCTACTAAGGGGATTCCCACTGAACTATCAGAGATGACAAAAAATCTTGGATCATTCATTGAGAATACTAATACTACGATGGTGGAGTTGTTCATAGGATAGGATATTCACATGACCTATCCCAACAAATGAGGTTGGTTAATGCAGAACTTCTGAAGTTGCCAGTGAGTAATACCCAAAGATTGATGGCAACATCTATGATAGTGAAAAATGAAGACAAAGTTGATTTGTTCTTCAGTTTAGATGAGAATGACAAGATGGAGTGGGTTTCTTTGCTATTGGAAGGTCATATTTAAATGTGGCACCTACTGTATGATGGTCTTTTTGTTTCCCACATGACTTGTAATATATTATGTGATACATAAATATTATAGCTTAGGTATTGTCTACTGCTGCAATCTGTTTATCTGCTGCAATATATTGTATGATGGTCTTTTTGTTGAGCTAATGCTGCTCTCTACTACTGCTGCAATCTGTTTATATGTTGCTCCTCTGTTGGGCTACAATATATTGTATTTTATGCTGCTTTATGCTACTGCTGCAATCTGTTTTTTGTAGCTTGTATTTTGATGATTAATTTATTATGTTTTGATTTTGTTCTTGATAAATTAAATTGAGCAATATATTATGTTTTATCTATATCAATTTAAGCTATCTGTTAGAAATTGGGCGCCCATGTGGCATGACCCATGACCCTTTTGAACCTTATCCATGTAAGTTTTGAATGTGAATTCAAAACCTATTTGGATAACCCACTCTTGATATCTATATCTATCATATCAACTAATATGGATAGATTGATATATATATATAGTTATATATCTGATTATATTTGAATAATATATTGATATCAGATACGTTATGTGGTTTTTACCCATAACATTTTTTACATACTCTCTCTCTAACTCTCTCCTATGAAAAGAATGATCCAGCCTTTGCACTGTGACTTGTGTGGGTGATACTTATATTGTGGTATCACTCCACTGCTAGGAGTTCGTTATTCGCATTTATTGAAGCACGTGATTTACCCACAAGATTCTTCGCTTCTATCACTTAAGATATGATCTGAGATTTTTACTCGCTGTGTTATACTTGATTTACATTGGTATCAGAGCCTTAATGGGTATTTTTGTGCTTATTTTTATGCATTAAAATAGGTGTATAATTTTATATAAATATATACACGATATATGCATGAAAATTAATAATTTTTTGAACTATCTCCAACTGACCTGAAATTTATATATATTGTAGTATATTTAATGTAGAGCATATCTGCAAAGTTTCATGAAAATCTAACGGTTAGATTTCAAGAAAAATGGAGACCCATTTTATTTTTTTGAAACTTTACATGCATGATGGTTTTACATGCTTTAATTTCAGTCTGCAAATCTTACATATTTAGAATCCTTGTTTCAAAACCTTCAAAACCACATATTATTTGTTAAATTTGGATTTACGGTTGATGAGATACATCAAACCCTAATTTGGGTTCGTTTTATTTTTGGTGGCTTAAGGAAAAAGATGAAGTGCAGAGTTTCTGCACTTCCACTCTCATTAGAGAGAGTATGTAATACACCTCATCTTTTATGTTCATTAAATGTTTTTTTTTAAACTGTAAATATTTTTATTTTGGAAAATTGAGTCCGGAAGTACCAAAATTGGACTAGAAAACACCCCGAAAGGCGACACGTGAGCCTCGCGCGCCAAATGACGCCGTCAACAGCTGCCACGTGCTTCCACACGCTGCCACGCGCACTGTGTCTGCGTCGTCCACATGCGCGACTTGCATCCCTCCATGCGCGCGTTAAACCCAGTCACTTCGAGCCGCACCACGTGCGATGCCACGCGCGAGCTGTGCGTTGAGCCGCACGCCAAGCCGAGCCGCGCCATTTTCCGCGCCGGCTTGACTAGTTTGACGGCTTGGTGTAAGGGTCTGTTTGTTTTTTTTTTAAATCTAGAATTGCGTTAAATGGTCATAAGTAATTCGTTATAGCTTTATTTTAAGTGTGATTGGTACTGTTAGACTCAGAATTAAATTTTCTATCTTCTGTAAAATTTTCAAAATTTTATGAAAATAAAAAATATTTTTCCTAAAATAATAATTCATTATTTCTGCTTTAAAATGCTTTTGGGATTGCATGACTAAGTTTCTGGGGCTGAATTTTTTATTGTAGACTACTGTTATGGTTTACTATTTACCGATATGGTTGTTGCATTTTCTCAGATTCTGGAATATTTATTTATGATTTTTTGTGTGTTTATTGATTATTTAAAATTCCAGAAAATACCAAAAAAATTCTAGAAAATTTTAGAAGTGATATACTTTCTGTGATGGCATAATCTGAATATTAAATACAGCATATTGTTATTTTTTACCTAGAATTTCTAATATGTTGTAATTAGAATAGTATGATTAATTGTTTTTTATTTAAATTTCATTATTAAATGTAACATAGCATGAGTTGATTGTGAATCTGCATTAAGATGCTATTGTATCGAATTAGAATATTTTATCATGCTTTTAGACATGCCATAGTCAGTGGGAGGTTGTTCGGTTGAGAGAAATCTTTGTAGATTTACTCTCGAAAACTAATATTTTGTGCATAAATTAAATTAAATTTTGAATAATTGTCACCTATGACACAAGAGATGATTACGATTTTCGATCTTGCGACTTGTGTAATATTGTCACTATTGAATTTAGATTTTTGTTGCAAAATTATATTATGCTAATCAAATTAATCCCAATACGAATTTCTCTCTAAATTGACTTAGCTTATGGAAGTTAATTTGGTTGACCTAGACTTAATAGAGATGTTCAAATGTGAACAATATAATCCTATTCTTTAGATGAGCAAAAGTCTTGGAGACTTTAGGTCAAACCTTAATTGAGCCAAAGTAAGGAAACATGACTCAAAGTCGCCATGGTTTTGTTGCCTTGTTTGGCACAATAAAAACTAATGTGTGTGCTATGGTTAGCGGCACGCTATTTAGTTTTGGTTGGCGAGTTTTGAAGTTATGAAATTAGTAAGCCCTCAATAGATCTGTAAATGATCTTGACTATTGAGCTGCGCGGATTGACTTTGTAATTTGACTTGTAATGATGTTGCATCATTGGATAAAGTAATATTCAAGAGTCACGTCATTCAAGAAATGCGAGCTTTAATGAATTAGTCATTAAGTGTAAGATGAGTAGCCAATATGAGCAGTGATTTGCTCTCTATCTAACTGTTGGGAATAGATGGAGCAAAATTTCACATACTATAATAGTGTGCATTGAAGTATCACTTGAAGTTAAAAGATTAGCGCTTAGTAGCAACAAAATCTATTAACACTAAGTGAAAAGATTAGCACCAAGTGGCTACAAAATTTATTAGCATTGTCAACTTGTCTAAGTCTAGACACTTACTGTTTCCACAGTTAAGTGTGAGACATAAGGAGGTGCTTCTTTGTATGATTCTTTTACTAGGCTAACGTTTTTTGAATAACGTTTACCACCAAGCGCAAACGATGCAGCATAGAAATGAAAAAGGTCAAAGCCGACAAGGTTGTTATGACTCTAAGAATTTGACGCATCGCTTGTGAGAACATTGTGTTGAATTAGACTCTTTAGCCTAATTCGCGCTTAAATTACTTCAAGAGCTGTCATAGTTGATAGCTTATTCTCTCATTCTTGTGGATAGTAGAATTAATTGTAAGTAACTATGAAACGAGAAATAGAAATGGCAAGAGAAGTATCATCATCTTTCAACTAGATGCATTAAAGTGTATAGAGAATAAAATTGACTTGAAGGTGCAGGGGATTAGCACTTACTAGTTAAATTTGCGACTTAGGCGCACTTGATATCTCCATGACATCCTTTTATGATCTAATGAATATGAATTAGTTGTGAGTCATTACCTAGTTAGGCCTAAACCTTTAAAACTTGTCTTCGAGAACGCACACATTAGAATGATTGGAATTAGTTTATGACATTGGACATAAACCGGTGGTTCGTTATACTTAATCACATTAATGAGAAGATGACATGGATGGTTTGAGTAGGCCCTCTCGGGCCCACTCGCTTGTGACATCCTGCTTTCATATGAATGTGTAACTTTGTTCGCAATGGTTGCGCACAAGTAAGTAGGAAAGCCGCAGAAAAGCATTACTATGATATTTGTGGCTAGATATGTATAAGGGTATGATAGCTAAGCCTCAATCTCGACACATTTATAGATTATGATACGCATCTGAGTCAAGACTATTTGATCTCCCATAAGTTAAAAGTTTTGAGATGATTTTTGACATTGCACATATAAGGTTAAGATCAATTAGATAACGGCTTTCGTGCTTTTAGTTTTAACCAATGTGGCGAGTATCTATTTGAGTTATTTTAGAAAACTTTGTGAAGAGAAATGGATGCTTAAAAAATTGATTATTCCTAGTACTCAACAACACAATGGTGTAGTAGAGATAAGGAATTAAGTATTGTTAATGTTAGGTGGATGATGGCGCAAAATGTTTCCCAATTGGAAATTGCACTTTAGTTTGTTGCCTATATCCCTAACTAAATGCCCTTCATATCAGATTTTACACTCCATTTAAGTAATGGGTTAGCGGAGAGCCATCTATGGGCGATTTGTAACCATTAAGCAGCTTATCTTTATTTTTACTTCTCATAAGGTTGCGAAGTTAAGACCTAAAGTTCTATGGCGCATTATTGTATGTTGTCATGTAAACCCTCCAGGTCATGTGCATATAGGTAAGCAGCTTTGTGGGAGTGTAACTAAGTCACATAAAGTTTTCTTAGTAAAGGTGACATGAATAGAGTTTTGGAACTCTATAAGATAGAGAATTCTAAGCATAGCGCTCTATGTAGCCTAGTTGAGAATGGAAAGAAATTTCCAATATCCTAGGGACAGTAGGAGCGGTGTGCCGACTAATGGATTACTCCATTAGAGAAGAATCCTCTACATTCTTAGTTGTGTGGTAGCGAATGTGAAAATTTTCCACGTCATCACTGGGTGATTGAGAAGGAAACATTCATGATTGCTCCGCAAGATGATAAAGAGCCTAGGATAATGCCAAAGGCTCTAGTCCCCTATTTTTAGAAAGTGGATCAATGTTGCGCAGTTTAAGACAAAGTCTTTAAGGATTAACCATTTCTATAATTTGGTTAACTTTCCATTATGGCGCGAAACTGTTCTAAAGTTATGCGTAATTTGGATAGTCATTGTTGAGGCATAAGGCTCGTTAGATACCAAAAAGTTGCACCATTGAGAAAAGTATAGACCATGAGAAGACTTCTTTCTGGGGAGTGAGGTTATTTCGACTTAGGCTATGATTGACATAAGTTCGGAACATTGATTTGTGGACATTGTGACCCAACTTCTCGTTGGAGAATTAGATAAGTAGATCCGTAGGGATTTACCTTCTGCTTTTATGGTGAAAAGTTAGGAGCGCAAAAAAGTTGCTAGTTCCAATAAATCTTTTACAGCCTAAAACAGTTATTCAAATAGTGATTCTTAGATTTCGTCAAACCATGATAGGCCAACGATGACCGATGAAGACCACTGAGGCATGATCAATGGTCCAAAAAGAAGTTTTTCCTTACTTAGTCATTATGAGCCAGGAATTTACAAGGTTGTCGCCACCTAGGGTAGGCAGTCCTCTGTTTTAGATATAATGGACATGGGTGATGTAATTTATATGCTCAAATGTACGATCCTTAGGGATTGTTTTGGGAGAATTCTCGGTTTGTCTTTGATGACTTACATAAGGAATATCCTAGAATGATTCTAGATGCAAAATTACAAACCCATTGACTTACCTATCGGTAAAAGTCAGAGCCTTAGCTATTGAGTGAATCCTCGGATTGTCTTTGGGAGAAACAAATGATCTATATTCCTTGATCTTTTTTTGTTGTGGGAGCGTAAAGTACGCTATGTGGGCGTATTCGGCATGATAAGTGTTATCTTTGGTAAATGGTCAACTGAGTAATTTAGACATTGACCTTCCTCATTAGACTGTGGATAGAATGCTTTACTAGTAGTATATTAATTTGCTCCTTGTAAGATTCTCTGCGCTAGTTGGGCACATCTTGAATGAACGCAGATTGGTCACCAAAATATCTTTAGAGAGGTAATTGCGCAAGAGGTAGTGATCTTGAACCACTTCATGTGAGGCGCACATGGAGGATTCTGTTGTATATGCTTATCGCAAGAGGTGCTGATAAGGCTTATGCTTGGAATCTAGAATTACGCAGACTGTGGTCGTGTTTTTTTTTTAAAATCGATCACTTATTTGTTGTGAGATGATGGGATGTTGACACTATTATGGTTTGTGTCATAATGGTTAGCAGATGATGATGTCAGCAGGCAAGATTGGCTCACTCACACGAGCAATCACCCTTGGCGCTTGAGAGCGAGCAATGATGAAACTAATGGTTTATTTTTATTTGGAGCCAAGAGAGGCTTAAATTATCCACTATGTATGTCGCCTTGGTTACAACCAAGATGAGGTTGTGATAAGGACCAAACATGGATGTTAGTACCCACTTTCCATGTTGTGCCTGTTATGATTAGCCAGATGCGAGATCTCATTTGGCGCTTGGAAGGCGAGCAAATAGAGAATTCAGGTTAGGTGCTAGAAAGCGACTAGACTAATATCTGTATGGTGTATCGAGTATGACGTCACTCTTTTTTGGAAGAGTTACTCCACCGTAACATGTATTCATACTATATGTGCTTGGCGACCAAGTAATGAGGTAAGAGAATGGATCCCTGTTTCCTCACCGTGTGAGTCTTACGTGTCATTATTGATATGACTTTCATTTATGTACCCTTTTGTGACTTTTGACTATGTTATAAGGTAAGGGGTTGATGTTCTGCTACTTTGGTATGTTGCCTGCGATCATGTATGATTTGGCCTTAAGGGACATCACTAGGAAAACGGTCAATCCTAAACTAAATAGCACGAGGGCAAAGGGAAGATCATCTAATATTACACCACTGTTGTATATTCACTGCCGGCAACTCACATCGCTCTGTATGAGAGGAAGATTGAGTGTGAATATATTGCAAGAATTGAGAGGGTCAAACATGCTCTTTTTGAGGGATTAGAGATGTTTTTTTTTTTGGACCGGTGTAATTAGATGGGTCTGGGGTATATGAGACACTATTTCTATTCTTTTTGGATTGATGTCTCTATGCTGGCTTATTTTAAGTTTCTAGTATAGAGCTTCCACATGCAGGTGTTTCTCAGCGGTCGCACGGCTCATTGGCTAGTATGTGATTGTTTAATATTTGGGGAGATTGAGAAAGAGATGTGGTTATGTCATGCCAACTCATGTGTGAGTGAGAGATGTTAGAAATTGGGCGCCCATGTGGCTTGACCCATGACCCTTTTGAACCTTATCCATATAAGTTTTGAATGTGAATGCAAAACTTATTTAGATAACCCACTCTTAATATCTATATCTATCATATCAACTGATGTGGATAGATTGATATATATGGTTATTGTACGGGAAAGAAATAAACCTTCTCGTATAATCCTGTTGATCAAGTCTGCACTCCTCCGTACGACGTCATTCTACTACTTGAAAATACAAACGTGAGCTAGCCGACGGGTGTGTGTCGGAAACCTCTCCGATGCCTAAGTCAGTAAACTAGACAAATAGACTAAAGCTCTGTATATTCGGGAATCAAAGCTGCGTTACCTCTCCATAGGTGATGTTTGTGAGCTTTTATAGGTTTCGTGTGGCACAATCCTAGTAGGACTTTTACTCCTCTATGCAGAGTCCTCCTAGGATTCATACTCCTGAAAGATAATGCTTATCCTTCAACACCTCCCTCACTGCTTAAACCAAGTGAGATGGTTTTACCATGGCCGGACTCCAATACTACCGAAGTAAGCATCGTTAGTTCGGTTCTTCCTTCAATGCCCTTACCTCAGTTCCTCCTGCGTAAACCATGGTAAGTCTAAACCGAGCTAACTTCTAGCAAGGCTTTAGACCGAACTAACCACACTGCGCCATAACCGGTATAAGTTCTAGTATGGTGACCGAGCTAACCTCTTTGGGACCGGAGTAACTTTTATGTCTCTTTCAGACCGAACTAGCCTCAAGTCTCTTCCGGACCGGACTAACTTCGAAGCCTCTTTTACTTAGGCCTTCGTACTGTGGCCCTTAACGGCCCGTTGCCCATCTCGGCCCAATTTCCATATAAATTACCCTCTCAATTGCCCCTTAATTCAATCTGCGTAGCATGATAAGGATTACCTGTCCCACCAGCCGAGCTAAAAACCCTTTAGCTTTTCCAGCTGAGCTAAAACCCTATAGTCTCACCAGCCGAGCTAAAAACCCTTTAGCTTTTCCAGCCGTGCTAAACCCTTTAGCCTATCCAGCTGAGCTAATTCCACACCGGGCTCTGCTTGTCCGGTCAAAACATCTCTTCAATCACAGCAGTTGAATTGCTTCTTATTCCAATGACACATGGCAGACACTGATTGGCCCAAGGCAGCTGTCACGCCGTCTTCGTATTTCGTGAGATTTGAACAGTCCCGCCCTTTTTGCCCTTTACACAAAAACGTTTTCACCTTTGAATTCACCACTACATTTCTCATCTCCTTCATTCTCTCTCTCAAGCCTCCATTGTTCTTTAACTTTTGCAACTGGGAAGCTTGTGGCTGCGTTCTTCTTCCATTTCCTTCCTTCTGGCCTGGTATGTTTACTCAAATCTGTTTCTCTTTTCTTGTTTTCGCTTTCGTTCAATCCATAGCATATTATTCTGTGTTTTTTTAAAAACACTTTTTCTGCTTAGCTTCTTGTTTCTACACAAACATGTAATAGAATCACTTTGATTCAAGAAATATCATGAGAAACACTAGGTTTGATCCAAAAACAAGTTCCAACCGAACTAGGATATTGTTTGCGCTATGTATAAGTCTAGCCAGACTATTCGACCGAAGTAACACTTGTACCAGTAGTTTTAACAAGTCAAACCATCTTTGGTTTTACCTTTAATCGAGATAACAAATCGAACTAATTCTGCACTTAGTGTACTGGGAAACCTTAATTCCGACCGAGCTAGGTCTTCGGGGCTAAATCAGCTTTCTTAGTTTTTAGACCGAACTTAGAAAGCTGCCCCTAGAAGCTCAACCGGTCTAACAGAACCATCTCTTTAACCGAGATATCGACTCGCTCGCCCAGACCGAGCTAACAAAACCCTAGCTCAATCCAAGCTACGAAGCACCTTGTTGAAACCGAGATAGATCCTAGCATCCCACATAGCCGAAGTAGGACTTCTCTTATCTTGCTCTTACTTTGTAGCACGGTCCAACGAGCTGTGCTTAACACCTTTGTTTTTCACTTTGCAAACTTAGGTTGCCCAGGCACTCATTTGATCGCTCAACCGAGCTACCGAGCACAAATCTTCGACCGGTCTAATTTATTCATAACTTAAAACACAAATGGGGAAGTATAGGTTCTTAGTAAACACACTTGGTGGACTAGCCGAATTCCGAAAAGATTACAACATTCCTGACGACGTTCACCTTACTTTAGCCGAACAAGATATCATGCCATGGGGCAATGAAGGCTTTGTACCCTTCACCCTCCTATCCATAGTGGAAACCAGTCTAAGATTCCCGGTTCAACCCTTGCTTTGCGAATTCCTTAGGCAAACCAGGATCTGCCCTACCCAACTTTCCACCAACTCATACCGCATAATAAACGGTATAGCCGAACTAAACCGCCGAGCTGGCATTAACCTTAGTCTAGCCGAGATATTCCACCAGTACTCCATAGGCTCAAAAGATGATGGCTGGGTCTACTACCTAAGAATACGCCGTCGCCGAGAGAAAATAATAAAAAATACGCCGGATAAAGATTTAAACGATGACGATTTTTTTTGGGTATCTGGGAATTTTGAAGATCATCAAGCCCAGATCCCAGGCTGAAGTATAAATTGGAATAAAGGAATCCCCGGTATACTTAACTTCGGTTTCCTTTCATGCTTCTCTTTTATTTCGGTTACCTGCTCCTGAACTAAACTAACAGTTGTTTTCATTATGCAGATTCAGCCCATCTCCAATCCTTGTACAGTTACCCCAACCTGAACACACTCCGCGCCGCACTACGTTTCCCAGAAATAAGTTGGGCCAAACTTCTGAATTTTGAGCCGACATACCGATATAGCGGTCGACGCAAGGCCAGAGTAACAGACTTTTTATTAGAGGACGCCCCTGAACCGGACCCCACATTACCCCAAATCAATCTCGTCCCTCTGACTGCCGAACAAGAGATGGCCAAAAGAAACAGAGTAAGGGCCCTTCTCACCGAAACAAACCGAGCTGAAGTACCGCCACCAAACCAAACTCAAGAGACCGTCGTGGCCCTTCCCTCTCAACAACCTTCTTTATCACGCCCAAGCAAGCGCGCCCGGACTACCCCAACCGAGCAGCGTCTTGTTGATGAAGATGAAACAACTCTGCCACCAAGTCCTCCACCGAGCTCGCAACCGGAGTACGCCGACTGAGCTAGCTCCTCAAAATGGAGTCCAAAAATGATTTTCCAAAACCGTGCTATCTGCGACACTGACTCAGTGGTGGCAGACAAAGACCACATGCTAGCCTTCAATCTGGCTAAGAGTGTGTGTCTGCCCTCTGATATGGAGCATCACAAGCACTTGACCGAGCTCAAGGCTATCCGGTCAGCGACGAAGTCAATGATCCTGGTAAGTTTGCTCCTCTTGTCTCTCAAATTTTTCAAACTTTTTGTTCGGTTTTTTCATTGGTTTCTTTCCATTCTTTTGCAGGCCATGCAAAAGAGTCAAATTGCGCACAAAAAGGTGTTGGAGCTCAGGAAGACAGCTAGGCAGGCCATGGCTGAAGCTGAAGAAAAATCCACCGAGCTCAAAGAATCCAAACAAAAGACAGCCGAGCTAGAGGCCGAGGTAGCTCGTCTAACCGGACTAGTTACCTCGGCCAATGCTGACAAAGAAAAGGCCCTGATCGTGATGAAGGATAGGTACCTTCGCAAGCTAGCCAAGCTCGAAGGAAAGAAAAATGCAGAAATCGCCGAACTGAAGAAAAAGGCAGAAGATGAGAATGCCGAAGGTTTCAAGGAGGGGGAAGCCCTCTACATTCCACAATGCGAGGCCGCAAAAGATTTGTTCTTCAAGTGCGGTTGGAGGGCAGCAGTAGTGCAGCTCGGTTGTGAGCCTAAGACCGAGATATACAATCCTCCTCAGTACTTCATACTGAGCTCACTAGCGAAGTATGTTGCATCTGTTCAACAACAATTTTTGCAAGGTTCAGATGATGATGAGGACACCGAGCCAAATAATACTCCGATCGTTAATGAACAAGCCATCGATCAGTCAGCTCGGTTGGAGCCAATAGTTGAAGACCTAACTGTTGAGCCGCCGACTGATACCGTGCTGCTTGTTGACACCGAGCTTCGAACCGAGACTGATCTTCCGTCTGCAACCGGTCTTGAAGTTAACATTGATGCTGATCTAGATGATCTTTTCAACTGATTTTGTAATTTTTCTTCTTTCTTTTTTTTCTTTTTTGGACTTGTAACTGGGCTGGGGGCCCTTTCTTTGTATTTTGCTTTTAACTGGATCAAAGAAAATCTTCTTCTGCATTCAACACTTATTTCGGATTGATCTATATGTTTGTGCTTGTACTTGTAATGACTTTTCCATGATCTTATTGCCCCAACTGTTATCTCGGTTTAAATTCCTGTTTGGGCTTGCTTTCTAACTGCAGTTTGGCCAATATACTTTATTCTGGTCCTAGCTGATCAATCTGGCTAAGCTTACTCGCCAACCACTCTTTAGCCGATATACTTACTCCGGCTGAAGAGTATCAAGAGTTGGTTTAATCCAGCTAACCACTCTTTAGCCGATATACTTACTTCGGCTGAAGAGTAACAAGAGTTGGTTTAATCCAGCCAACCACTCTTTAGCCGATATACTTACTCCGGCTGAAGAGTATGAAGAGTTGGTTTAATCCAGCCAACCACTCTTTAACCGATATACTTACTCCGGCTGAAGAGTATGAAGAGTTGGTTTAATCCAGCCAACCACTCTTTAGCCGATATACTTGCTTCGGCTGAAGAGTAACAAGAGTTGGTTTAATCCAGCCAACCACTCTTTAGCCGATATACTTACTCCGGCTGAAGAGTATGAAGAGTTGGTTTAATCCAGCCAACCACTCTTCAGCCCATACCCTTACTTTGGCTGGAGAGTAATAAGAGTTGGTTTAATCCAGCCAACCTCTAGGTTGGTTTTTCCAGCCAACCTAGAATAAAATGTTTGGTTATTCCGACCAAACGTCCTACAGCCTGGATCCTTATCCTGGGCTTAGGAGGGGTGTTGGTTTAATCCAGCCAACCTCTAAGTTAGTTTTTCCAGCCAACTTAGAATAAAATGTTTGGTTATTCCGACCAAACGTCCTATAGCCTGGATCCTTATCTTAGGCTTATGAGGGGTGTTGGTTTAATCCAGCTAACCTCTAAGTTAGTTTTTCCAGCCAACTTAGAATAAAATGTTTGGTTATTCCGACCAGACGTCCTGCAGCCTGGATCCTTATCCTGGGCCTAGGAGGGGTGTTGGTTTAATCCGGCCAACTGTGTTGTTTATGTCTCTAACTCACTAATTTACTAAAACAAACTTGTATAGAAGAAACCGTCTAACTGAAAAGAGAACTACTTGTTTTATTGAGAAAGAGAGAAGTTACACAAACTTTAATAAAAAAAAGCTAAAAATAAAATAACTTGAGATTTGCAGTATTCCATAGCCTGGAAATTGCCTTGCCGTCCTTGTCTTCTAAGTGGTATGCCCCTTTACCTGCTAATCCTGCCATTTTATATGGTCCTTCCCAATTGGGCCCTAGCTTGCCATCTCCTGGTACCAAGGTATTTCCCATCACTTTGCGCAGTACCCAATCTCTGACCTTGAATTGCCTTGGATGAACTGTTTTGTTGTATTTCCTAGATAACTCTTGTTGATATGAGGCAATGTGAACCAGTGCTCTTTCTCTTCTTTCCTCTGCCAGGTTGAGCTCCAATGTTATGGCTTCGCCATTCAGGTCTGGATCGAAATTCTCGCTTCGAATTGTGGGGAGGCCAACTTCAAGTGAGATTACTGCCTCCATACCATAGGCTAAGGAAAATGGGGTTTCTCCTATTGACCGCCGAGGTGTGGTGCGATAGGCCCATAAAACATGAGGGAGTTCGTCTACCCACTTGCCTTTGGCTTTTTCTAACCTTTTTTTCAATCCATCCAAGACTACCTTGTTTGATGCTTCTGCCTGACCATTTTCTTGGGGATATGCCGGTGTAGAATTGTAGAACTCTATCTTGTACTCTTCACAAAAGCCTCTGAAGATTCTGCTGTCGAACTGAGTGCTGTTGTCTGATATTAGTGTCTTTGGTATGCCAAATCGAGTGATGATATTCTACCAGACAAACTTTTTCACATCTTTTTCCTTGATTAATGCCAAGGCTTCTGCTTCCACCCACTTTGTGAAGTAGTCGGTTGCTGCAAGAAAGAACTTCTTGTTCCTTGGTGCTGTTGGAAGTGGTCCTACTATGTCCAATCCCACATTGCGAAGGGCCATGGGCTAGTTAGAGGTAAAAGTTCTCTGGCAGGTTGGTGTATTTGGTGTGCGAACTTCTGACACTTCTCGCACTTTTTGACATACTTTTCTGAATCCGCTTGCATGTACGGCCACCAATATCCTTGCGAAATCGCTCTGTATGCTAGTGATCTTCCTCCTTGATGGCTTCCACATATGCCCTCGTGTATCTCGAATAAGAATGCTTCCACTTTGCTGGGATGAACACACTTTAGGTAAGGTCCTGAGAACGACTTTTTGTACAATGCTAGGGATGGGGAGAGCCAAAATCGCTGTGACTTCACTCTTATTCTGTTGGCCTCTTTCTTCTCTTCTGGTAAGATGCCGTCTTTTAAGAACAGGATAATGGGATCCATCCAAGAGGGGCCTAGCTCTGTGCAACATACCTCTTCTGCTTCGGGGTCTTCAATGCTTGGTCTAAGTAGGTAGTCGATCAGTAATAGATAAGGAATGGAAGTATCTGCCATTGAGGCAAAGCCTGCTAGCTCGTCCACTCTGCTGTTTTCCTCCCTGCCGATTTGTTCTATCCTGACTATTTCAAATTTCTTGATCTCTGTTCTAACCAACTCTTGGTATTTGGTCATCCTATCATCCTTTGCTTCATAGTCGCCAGATATTTGGTTTACCACCAACTGTGAGTCGTTGTAGACCATTAGCTCGATGGCCTTCATGTAGAATGCTGATTTGAGGCCTGCAAGAAGTGCTTCATACTCCGCTTCGTTATTTGATGCTGGGAAGCCAAGGTTGATTGCCTGCTCCACTACTAGGCCGTCTGGAGAGATGAGGACTATGCCAAGCCCTGCTCCATGCCGGTTGGATGCTCCATCCACGAAGAGCTTCCACATCTCTCCAACGAACAACTTCCAGCAAGTGGAGGGATCAGATGATGTCTTGGGATCTTCCAAGTTGCTGGTGTTTTCTTCAGGGTCCATGCTTGCTGTCTGCCCCCTGCTATCTGAACGTACCAAGTCTTTATTTGTTCGTGAGTCTAGACTTGGTGTAGCATGGTTTGCTTCTTCCTTCCTTGCTTTGCTTTGGTCTGCCTTGGGGTCTGACTGAATATCCTGTACCAGAGGTTGCGCTATTCCGGCGTCAACTTCCATCCCTAGTTCGATTGTTTCAGTCAGGTCGACTGGGCAGATATGATGACTTCCTGGTGTGAATTCTACGACAAAATCTGTCAAAGCTTGAGCCTTTATCGCGGTCCTGGGTTGGAACTTGATGTCATATTGTCCCAACTCTACTGCCCACTTCAGAATTAGCCCAGAAAAGTTTGCCCTTTCAAACAAAGCTTTTAATGGGAAGGCTGTGAGGACAACTATGGTGTGGGCGTGAAAGTAGTGCGACAACTTCCTTGAAGCCATCATCAAGGCCAATGCCAGTTTTTCCAATGGCAAGTACCTTGTTTCGGCACCCAGCAATGTCTTGCTGACATAAAAGATGGACAGATGTTGGATTCCTTCTGCCTGGACCAACACTGCGCTAATTGCGTGCTGAGAGACTACTAGGTACAGGAAGAGTTCCTCTCCAGGTACTGGGGTGACAAGTAGTGGTGGAGAAGACATGTATTCTTTTAAGCTTTCCAGAGCGCGGTCGCATTCGTCGTCCCATTCAAACTTGGCTTTTAGAGCATGGAAAAATTGTCGTAGTCTGTCTGACGACCGGCTTATGAACCGATTGAGTGCAGCTGCCATGCCGGTGAGATGCTGTACTTCCTTTACTGAGTTTGGCCTCTCCAAATCCTGAATTACCTTGATCTGAGAGGGGTCTGCTTCTATACCTCGGTTGGTCACTAGGAAACCTAGGAATTTGCCAGATCCTACTCCGAACGCACACTTGGACGCATTGAGGCGCAACTTGTGTTTCTTCAGGATTTCAAACATCTCACCTAGGTCCTTTAGATGGTTGTTCTCATCCTTGCTTTTGACCACCATGTCGTCGATGTAAGCCTCCATTGATCTGCCTAACAATGGTTCAAACATCTTGGTGACCATCCGTTGGAATGTTGCCCCAGCGTTCTTTAGGCCAAAGGGCATGACCTTGTAGCAATGCAGTCCTCTTGGAGTTGTAAAGGATGTGACTTCCTGATCTGGCTCATGCATGGCGATTTGGTGGTAGCCTTTGTATGCATCCAGAAAGCTAAGTCGGTTGTGCCCTGCCGTTAGGTCTACCAGTTGATCTATCCGTGGTAGAGGAAAGTTGTCTTTTGGACATGTCTTGTTGACTATTTTGTAGTCGACGCAGACACGCCACTTGCCGTTCTTTTTTGGCACTACGACTGTGTTGGAGATCCATCTTGGGTAGTGCACCTCTCTGATTACTCCTGCCTCCAGCAGGTTTCCTACTTCTTCCGCCACTATCTCGGCATGGTGGAGTGCCGATCTATGTGTGCGCTGAATAATTGGTCTGGCGGATGGGTGGACATTGAGTTGGTGACAGATGAAGTTGGGATCAATGCCTGGCATGTCGTATGGTGTCCAGGCGAACACTTCGATGTTAGAGGTCAAAAATTCCAAGACCTCTAATCTCTCAGTGCTGGACAACGACAAACCGAGCAAAAAGAACTTATCCGGGTTCTTTTCATCTATTCTTACCTCTACCAAGTCTTCCACCGCTTTCTGATTAGCTGCTTTGCCAACATCTGCGAACAGTTCATTGCTCTCAGGTTCTTCCACCGAATGAACGTATCCTTTGGCAGCAGGGCTGCCATTCACCATGACAAAGCATTGTTTGGACATAATCTGATCTCCATAGACCTCTTCAATTACACCGGTGTCGTTGGGGAACCGCATTACTTGGTGGTAGGATGACGCCACCGATCGCATGGCATGCAGCCATGTTCTGCCCAAGATGATGTTATAAGTGGAGGGGACTTTCAATACCCAGAACTCCACTTGTTTCGTCACGCTTCCTGCTTTGACTGGGAGGATTATTTTGCCAACGGGCCATTCTGGCATGGAGTTGAATCCAATCAGGGGAGATACGACAGGTGCCAAGTCTTTATCTTGTAACTTCAACTGTTTAAATGTTTCGTAGTACATTATTTCACATGAACTACCCGGTCGATCAAAATTCGCTTGACGTCAAAATCCTTGACTCGAAGAGTGACGACCAGGGCATCATTGTGAGGGCAATATATCATTGCCAAGTCTTTATCCGAAAAAGACATGACGTTTGTGGCCTCTGTCTTCCCCTTCTTGATGGCAGGTTGGGCACTTAGTACTTCTCTTAAATGCTCAGCCTTTTTGATAGATCCTCTGAGCTCGCATACACGCTCAGGTTCGAAAACTCCATGTATCACATTGATAATGCCTTGAGGTGGGGTGTCGATTGGCATTCCGTTGGGGTTATTATGGTCCTGGGGGGCTGGTTGCGCCCCTCCTTCAATGTATTTATCCAGGTGACCTGCTGCCACTAACTCCTCCAGGTGCTGTCTCAATGGCGTGCAATTTTCAGTGCGGTGCCCCTTTTCTTTGTGGAAGGTGCACCGTGATCTGTCGTCATAGTCCTTCTGAGCTTCCCCTAGCTTGGCTGGCCATCTGACGAAAGGCTCATCCCGTATTTCACTTAGAATTCGATAGATCGGTTTCTTGAAGACCATGGTTATGGCAGTGCGGACTCTCAACCATCTCTTATCTTGGTCTTCTCCGTTGTCTCGCCTGCCTCGTCCGTTTTTACTCGGACGGTCTACCGCGTTGACCTTTGCTGAGGCCTTTTTCTCTGGTACTGCAGTCGTGCCAGATTTTGTTTTAGCACGTGCGCCATCCTCTTCCACCCTGATGTGCTGGTGCACTCTTTCCATCAAGGCTTCCATGGTGAGGGGTGGTGTCATGGTGATTGAGTCCCTTAGTCTGTTCCCGACTGGAAGGCCTCTTTTGTACTGTGCGATGGCGAGATTGGTGGGGCAGTCCCTAATTTGGTTAAAGGTCTCCCAGTAGCGACTATTGTAAGATCTTAGGGTCTCTTTGTCGCCCATGTCGATGGAGAGTAACTGTCGATCTCCACCGGGGTTTTAGTGTTTGTTCTGAACCTTGTGACGAACGCTTCCGCCAATTGCGCCCAGGAGGCTATGCTGCCTTCTGGAAGTTTTTCGAACCAAGTCAAGCCTAGGTCGCCAAGGCTAGATGGGAAGAGGATGTACATCAAAGCCTCGTTCCGCCGGTATACAGCCATGACCTGGCGAAAGTGGCTCAAGTGTGAGTAGGGGTCCGTCTTCCCCTCATATGTAGTGAATTTGGGCTGAAGGAAGCCTGATGGTAAGGCGCATTTTCAATCGCCGGAACGAACGGCGAGGTTTGTAGCCTTGGTAATGCCTTGTCCGTCGGTTCGTAAGCAGGGCGCGGTATTGGCATTCCAACCTCGACGCTTCCATGCGTCCGAGGAGCCAACCGCTGTAAGGCAGAAACTCTGTGTGGATCGCGTGCCCTGGCGTCCTCCTTCCATTGTGCCTTTTCTTCGAGCACGGTTCGTAGGTCGGATGATCTGGGCAACTCCGTCTGTCTGGATCTTGTTTGGTGCGTATGTGAGGGCCAATAGGTGCTCCCTTCAGTGTACGACCTCTCAGATCTCGTCCTCTCAGACCTGGAGTGACGAGTTCTGGAAGACCTGGATTGGGTATCACCTGTCCTGAGACTTCTGCTCTCTGCTTGTGAGGGTGTGGTATTCCTACTACGATTTTCCGAGTGGCGAGGGGGCGTCTTGTTTGTACGCCCCTCTCCTGTCGCCACTCCTTTTCCTTTCACCTGGCGCTTTAGAGATTCCATGTCCGCCGTCATTCGTCGTATTAATTCGTCCTGCTCCTTGACGCGATCCTCCAAAGCTTGAGGATCAATCCTCCGCCTTTGTCTTTCTGGACTCGGTGAACGAGAGTGACGAGGGCTGTTAGTCCGCCTTCTCCCTCTTGTATCCCTCCTGGGATTCTGTCTTTGTGGCTCTAAATCCCCCATAGGAGGGATAAGAGGTAGACCTTCGCGTCTTGCGCCCCCCTCAGGTGTTTGTCCGTCAATGGCGGATTGTGGAAAATCTTCGTTGTGCGCCATTGATTCTAAAGAAGAAAAGCTTGATCAAGAGGTTTTGTTCTTGTCTGAATTCCCACAGACGGCGCCAATTGTACGGAAAAGAAATAAACCTTCTCGTATAATCCTGTTGATCAAGTCTGCACTCCTCCGTACGATGTCGTTCTACTACTTGAAAATACAAACGTGAACTAGCCGACGGGTGTGTGCCGGAAACCTCTCCGATGCCTAAGTCAGTAAACTAGACAAATAGACTAAAGCTCTGTATATTTGGGAATCAAAGCTGCGTTACCTCTCCATAGGTGATGTTTGTGAGCTTTTATAGGTTTCGTGTGGCACAATCCTAGTAGGACTTTTACTCCTCTATGCAGAGTCCTCCTAGGATTCATACTCCTGAAAGATAATGCTTATCCTTCAACACCCCCCTCACTGCTTAAACCAAGTGAGATGGTTTTACCATGGCCGGACTCCAATACTACCGAAGTAAGTATCGTTAGTTCGGTTCTTCCTTCAATGCCCTTACCTCAGTTCCTCCTGTGTAAACCGTGGTAAGTCTAAACCGAGCTAACTTCTAGCAAGGCTTTAGACCGAACTAACCACACTGCGCCATAATCGGTATAAGTTCTAGTATGGTGACCGAGCTAACCTCTTTGGGACCGGAGTAACTTTTATGTCTCTTTCAGATCGAACTAGCCTCAAGTCTCTTCTGGACCGGACTAACTTCGAAGCCTCTTTTACTTAGGCCTTCGTACTATGGCCCTTGACGGCCCGTTGCCCATCTCGGCCCAATTTCCATATAAATTACCCTCTCAGTTATATATCTGATTATATATTTGAATAATATATTAATATCAGATACGTTATGTGGTCTTTACCGATAACATTTTTTAGATACTCTCTCTCTCTAACTCTCTCCCATGAAGAGAACGATACAGCTTTTGCATTGTGACTTGTGTGGGTGATACTCATATTGTGGTATCACTCTATTGCTGGGAGTTCATTGTTCGCATTTATTGAAGCACGTGATTTACCCACAAGATTTTTCGCTTCTATCTCTTAAGGTATGATCTGAGATTTTTACCCGCTGCGTTATACTTGATTTACACTATCTCTTTGAAGGCTCAAATGATGTTAAATAGATATATTTCAAGACCAAAACTGGCCCAAAATAGTAGCAAAACAGCTTCAGAACTGCCAGAAAAAAGTTGACAGGTTGCAGAGGATTTTTGGTTGGTTGAACAGCTCTTTTGCATGGGGTATTTTTATTTTTATTAGCCGAACCGCTGATGATTGGATCTTGCCCTCTTTGGGGTGCGGGTGTGTTTGACTTGTGGGGGTATTATTTTTGCTTCCAATTAATAATAGTGTTTGTAAGTTCTATTTAATTATTTTGTATATGCAGATTTTGGCAGTAGAAGCTCTATATCGAATACTCTGAAAACTGTGGGTTCATTGCATCCCCTAGTCTATTGACGATGAGATTACTTCATTTCAACTGGAGGTTCACAAAACCATTCACAACAAAGATACTAATAAACAAATTAATTTTGGGTGGCATTCCTTAAGTTACTGCGTGCCTTTTTTTATATGTTTCCCCAGAATAGAAAAGGCTAGGAAAACAAAATCTAAATAGCACAAGGATTTAAATGCACCTTGTATGAATTTTGACCACCACATAACTTGAAATCAAAGTAAAAAGAGTATGGTACACTTATTAGAGCTAGCAAAATGACCAATTATACTAACAGCAACAACTACAAGAAATCATTCCTCATCGCATGTACTTCAAAAATCACTTCTTCAAAAATCTTTAAGGTGAAATTGGACATTCCATCAAGATATTTGAGCTAACAAACTCAAGATTTGCAAAGATTTTATTTTTATTTTTATTTTTAAAGGGTTTGTAAATTTGAGTACAAGTTTATTGATAGTTGGATTATTTAATGTTTAAAAAAAAAAAAAGAGAAAGAGAAAGAGAGAATAATATTGACTACAAATTTATTGATAGGTGGAATCATTAATATTAAATAAATAAATAATATAGACTAAATTTTTTTTGATAATTGGATTTTTAATATTTAAAAAAATAAAAAAATAAAAAGAATAACATTGAGTAATAATTTATTTATTCTTTAGTCGGTATAAGTCGAAATTTGATAATAATGCAAAAAAGGACATTTGTGAAATTTCACATAATGGCCTTGTTTGGGAAGACTAAATAAGTACACTTTTTGTCTTTTTTGACTAAAAAAGTGAGGTTGAAAATATGGATGTTTGGGTTAACTTTTTGACTTTTTATGGAAAAATGTGTAATAAAAAATTGTAAAAATTAATTTTTAGAGGAAAATTTGAATTGGGAGTTGTGCAGCCGTAATTGTTGACTTTTGGTGAATAGTGTTAACTTTTTAACTTTTTGAGTAACTTTTTAACTTTTTGGATTATTCTCTACATCCCAAACTTAGCCTAAATCTCATCTCTATCTCTCAAAACAAATATAAATTATTATTAATTCATTGATTATCAAACAAATACAATTTTTCTTAATTCTTTCAATAATAATTTCTTTACTAATACTCTCTCTACTAACAATCTCCGCCATTCTACCCTAAAAATAAAGGGGCCTTGCGAGTTATAAGACATGGGACCATGACATGGGACCACAGCAATCAGTGATTGGTGTCAATATTTAATATCCAATTCATAGGGAGTATGATTGCCCTGCTTGGGACCATCACCCCTTCATAAGATTCTTATACCAAACTTCATTGACTCCAAGTCAGCCTAATCTTATACCAAACTCCATTGACTCGAAGTCAACCTAAAGAAAGACCACACTCATCATATCTGCTTTGTGGTTTATTAATTAATAATTTTGTTGTCCGAGATTCTCAAACTAGATTTTATTTTTAGTGAATTTTTTAATATTTTAATTAGTTTTTAAAATTTATTTAATCTATATATTTAAAGTATAAAATTTGTCAATAATTTTTTTAAAAAATTAAATATAAAAAATATAAACATATATTTTTATACTTTTTGTGCTTTCATTTTTTAAAATTTGTTTTTTAAATATTTAAAATTAGTTTGACAAAAAATAAATAGTTTTAAAAAAAGATAAATTATATGAAAATAGTATTAGCATTTTTTATTTTAATTTTTTTTACCAAACTAGTTTTAATTTTTTTTTTATTTTATAAAGGCTCTATTTGGTTTGATTTTGTAGTATCTATTTCTAAAATATTGAACATTAACTTGATAAAAATAAATCAATAAAAAATATTTATCATTTTTATATAATTTACTTTTTAAGAAAGTATAAATAGTTTTTAAAAATTAAAATATATTTATTTAATATTTATTTTTAAGTAATTAATTTTTATTTTTTAAAAATAAATTATAAAAAAAATAATTTGAGAAACTCAAACCTAATCCAGTTAAACCCTTTGGCCACGTTTGTTTGGCTCCATAGGATAGAGGAGATTAAGGTGGTGTTTGGCAACCCGTGGGTGAGGCTATTTTAGCCTGTTTCACGAAAAAAGCTAAGCAGCCTCACTGTAGCTGAGGCAGCAAGGCTTTTGTCCAATTGGATGTCACTAGAGGGTGGAAAAACTATTTTACCCTTTGTTTAGCTCATATAAAAAATTAGAGTGACAACTGATGAAGAGGCTCTCATCTCTATCATCTGTCTCACCCACTGAACAGACGGTTTCAAGAACACCATTGTACCTCTCTCCGACGGATCTCACTCCGGCGGATCAATCTCATAAAGACCACGCAGTCGACTGTCTGACTTGCCGATCATCGAAGACCTCAGACAGGTAGGGTATACTGACCCAATTTCTATGCTTGTTCTTTCTTTTCCAACTTGCTCTTGCTGGTTTTCATACCACTGTTTCAGATCACAATGTGATTTGGGCCGTATTGATGGTATTTTGTTGTACTTTCATCGATCTGCACCTATGAACTTTTTTTCTCCTATTTTTTTTTTTTATTTTGTTTTTCCAAAATTGATGTTTCAGTCATCATGGGACTAAAAAATTAGGCAAAACAACCAACGAATTGTGTTGTTGTTCAACAAACATATTCTGCTGCAGCTATAGTTTTGTTTTTGTTTTTGGTTTTTTTCTTCTTTCAAAATCTTTTGTGCATGTACAATTTTTTTATTTAATTTTTTTTCTTCGTGTAAAAATCTTCTCAGCAAACATGGCAACTTCTTAAGTTTTTTTTTTCTTTTAAAAATGGACTAATATTTTGGGATGATAAAAAATAAAATAAGAGACTAATATTTTAAGACTGAGAGAGTAACAAGTTTTGGGTATTTATAATTTCTATAATAGATGGGATCAATAATAATGTCATAAAATTTGTTGATATACTAATTAATATACAAATTACTTAAAAATATGTCAATTTATTTTTTCCAAACTAACATGAACTCAATTCATTTATTACAAACATTTAATTGTGTAATATATTTGTATCACTACTGAACAAAGGTTAGTTGGCACGGCAATGCCCTCACTGCTACATCATAGGCTGCCTTTTGTATTTTATTGATTTTGGTATGGGTACTGTGGTCATTTCACATAATACTATCATTTTAAACACATTTTTCAATACAACTTAAATAAAAATTCATCTTATCTTTCCAAATACAAAAACTAAAGGGCTGGGCTTCTGGGCTTTCCTCCAGTCTATGATCGAATTAGAGGGTATTGTTGGGCCCGTGGGACCCCACCACAGATCTCATTTCAATAATCCGAACTGTTAATGTGTAGAACTTATCGAATATTATATAGTTGTAAAAAATCATGTTAATCGGATATAGATAGCTACATGATCAAATCAATTTTGTATAAAAAAAAATAGACGGTAAAAAAATAAATAGTTGACAGAAAATTGATTTGATCACATAGCTATCGATATCCGATCAACGTGATTTTTTGCAAGCATATAGTGTTCGACGAGTTCTATACATTATTCGGTTTGGATTATCAAAACGAAACTCTTGATAAGCCTCCACGAACCCAACAACACCCTCCAGTCCAGACTGGAGGGAAGCCACTGCCAAAACTAAAATAGTCTACTAAAATAGTTAAATAGCCAAAAAGCCTAAAAAATAACTACTTCCCAAACTCCCAGTAAGAGTACAGTGCGATTGAATGGGGAGATTATAAAGTGCGGTGGTATTAGGTTGAGATGTAAGATAAAGAGTATTTGTATATACACTACTGAATTTGTAATATTATAGATAATATTAATATATAAAATTAATTTTTTTAAGTTTTAGTATTTTTTTAATATTATAATTAATTTTTTTATTCTAAAAAATATAATTTTTGCTAAAAAATATTTAAAATTTCATTAATCCCTTCACTAAATTTTTAATCTCAATCCTCCCATAACTTTGTTAATCTATCACATGGAGGGATTATTAGTTCAAGAAATAATTAATCCCCTCACTCATTTCTATAACTAAAAATTCTTTAAATAAATCTCACGAATCTAATTCTCTGTTTTTGAAGGGCCAAATAAACATGGCTTTGAGTTATAGAAAAGAAAGCATTCGATGAAATCGTCCTGAATAGACAGCGAAGGCGCGACTGTAATTTGACTGCTTTCCCGCGTTTTGTACTGTAAAATAAATACATACAGTAGGTGTAATTAAAAAAAAATATATATATATATATATGTATATATTATAAAAATAATATTAAATATATATATGATGTGTGAAACTCAAAAATAACATTATAAAAATAATAATAAAAAAAATACACATTTAATGTGGATTAATCACGCTTAAGAGGTTTCATTAATAAACTTATCCTTCGTTTGAGAAGTTGAGTTAATTTTTTTATTTTTAAATTTTTTTGACTATTTTAATTCCGGTCAAAAAATTTGTTTAGATTATTTTTTTAGTGTTTTTTGATTTTTGAAAAAAAAAAATAATAATTATAATTTAAATGTCATTTTATTTTATAAATTTTTTAATTTATTTTATATTAAATCTTAAAATCAAGAGAATATTTCAGCAGCCTTCTTATAGGAGTATAAGGTCTCGTTTGACAAGTAATTTTTTTAGTTAAAAAGTCAAAAAATTATTAAAAAAACTAAAAAGAGAATAATTCATATTAAAAAGTCAAAAATTCTATTTCCTCTCTACTTTTTATATATCTTTTAATAAAAAATCAAAAAGTCATCCCAAATATACTAATTTTCTTTACATCACATTTTAATCAAAAAATTAAAAAATTACTAAAAAAACTTATTCCCAAACGAGGAGTAAGGCTTGGTTTGAAAACTTTCACTTTTAGTCCAATTTTTTTTTTTATAAATTATTAAATTACTCTCTTTATATTTTTTATATCCTTTTATGAAAAATCAAAATTCCAAGAAAAATCAAAATTCCAAGAACTAGAGTCATAAAGCATAGATGGAGAGGACCGTCGTCACTAGCAAAGTCACATCCACAATTATTCGGCTTTAACAAATCGACAGGAAAGCGAAATGCAAATGCTCCTCTTCCTTACACGATCTGACGGATTCTTTCGGTGATTGTACGATTCCCAACTATACAGTCAAGCCCTAGAAAAGTTACAATCTTGGTCACTGTCACTGTGAATAAAAATCTTCACCCTTTGTTGATGTTCTTGAATAATGAGTACTACTACTACTACTACTAATAAGCAAGTTCAGTTGGTACTCCTGCGATCCTGTTTGAGTTAGATTCTCAACTCCTCCTCAAACGAGATCATCAACAGGTACTGTTTGTCTAATCGCTTTATTTTCTTTAATTATTAAAATATCGCAAAAACTGTTTGAAACATGAGTAATCATTAAAAATTAACAAATGAATAATTGCTTCTTTCTTTGAAAATGGAACCACGTAGTAATATTACATGTTCACTTTTCTCTCTTCTTCCTTTCATACTTGCAGTCTGGAGCTTATCAAAGATCTGCAGTTTTGTAAGTATTTCTAATGATGTCCTATGAATTATGAGTATGATATTGTTCTTGATAGATTTTATGTATTAACTCAATTGCGTAAATATCGAAACAGATTAAAAGAATTAGAATCTGAATATGCTCCGAGGAGGTTTGAACCCAATCATATTTGGGATACATTTGCACATTATAATCCTGTAATTAATTTTTATCAGAATATTTTAGACAAATTAGCATCTGCATAATCAGTATATGAGATAATATATGTAATAATCTGTATTAGTTACAATAATTATATATGAAAAGATATTCCTGGATTTGTGCTAATTAGGGATTGAACTAATTCAAGATAAGTGGGATGTCACCCAAGTCGCGTATGGGGTTGTAGCCATTTTTGCATTGAATTGCTCCATGGCAGTTTCCCAATAATCTGTTGACAGACGTACTTATTTTCAATCCATTCTGCACACCTAGGCCATGTTTGTTTGGGCGGACTGGATTAGCATTCCCATGACTAATAGTCCTAGGACTACAAATCTGTTGGATTATGTATCCTATCTTAACTAATAGTCAAGTTTAAAATAATTAGTCCGTACTTCAATTGTTTAACCAAACATCGGATTAATAATTTTATTGGACTATTAGTCCAATCCCAAGCTCATGTCCACCCAAACAAACATGGCCCTAGTGTCTGATATTGGAGGTTCTAGAATTGTTAATAAGAAACCAACAAAGTTCATCACAACTCCTGCACCCTCTCACTTCAAGTCTTGCCACATACAAGACTTCCCTTCCCCAGACCACGGCCTCCAATTTACTTCAAAAAACTTGTTAACAAAAAGCTTAAGGATTTTCCTTGAGGGGAAGGCGTTCCTTTTTTGATAGACTTAAATTACAGAGCACGATTAGTGACATGAAGGCTGTGTTTGGAATGATTTCCAAGCTATGATTCTACCCCCACATTCCAATATGATGTTTAGATAGTATTCTAAATTACAGAGCACGATTACTGTTGCTTGTAAAAGATAATTGTGATGAAGCACTTATAATAGACATGAAGGCTGTGTTTGGAATGATTTCCAAACTATGATTCTACCCCCACATTCGAATATGATGTTTAGATAGTATTCTCAAATCACATTTTCACAACATTTACAAAACTCTGCAGAAAACTCTGTGTGAGGCGCGATTTTCAATTTTTTTTTTTCTACAAATTTGGCCTAACCGGTCGTCCCATCGAATGTCCTACCGGACGTCCACCAGTTGACCAGAACAAATCAATTATTTTTTTTTATTTATTTATTTATTTTTTCAATTAACATATGTTAATTTTTATATATTCGAAAAAAATATTTTTTGAATTTTTTAAAATTTTTATGTGCTTTAATAGAATTTTGAGTTGTATGTTTGGTTATGAGTTGTAAGTTTTTGTATCAAATATTATATGTCACATCAAAAATTCCCCACTCAATTCAAAACTCTTTTTAAAACTCTTTTATCAAACAAAATTTTCATACTCAAATCATAATTTCAAAACTCACAAACTCAAAATACAACTCCTACTCTCAAATCATATTTCGAAAGCTCTACCAAACGCAACCGAATTCTTTACTCTGTCCAGATTATCATTGCCCATTTTGTAATAATTAGCACATTCCATTCTTTTACCATCATAAAGTTACAGTGAAAAGACATTTGTAGACTAGGGTTATAGTTCTATTAATTTATTTTTGCAATATGTCAACAATATGTTCGGTGCAGATTATTATGGAGTAGGCAAATTGCACCCCTAATGGAAATAATTTTTTAAAGGCTCGAGGCATTGATAGCTTTATGAAACTAATTTGGGGTATTTTTAATCCAATTGTAAGAAATTTGTATCCTATGGTTTGGACACATCAAAAAATAAAAACTCATCTGAATGTGCATCCCCAAAATCTTCCATGCCAAATTCTCCATTTGTCTCCTCTTTGTAGAGTGTGGCTTTGTTATTTTTGTCATATAGTTGATTTGGGCTTGTGCTTTCAATAGTTGTTCCTTCCAGCTAGGATTTGTCTGCCTTTGGGCTTTTGTTTGAGCCTCATCGCGTACTTGATTCTTGTTGGTCATAAATACTCACCCAATAAGGAGACGAGAAAAAGTAAAAGAAAACAACATAAAATTTTGATTAATCATCATTCCGCAGACAATGCTGATGAAGGTTGTGGGAATTTTTTTGGGGGGATGGTACAGATTGGTTTTTTATTCCCTAGTGTCTTGTGTTTTCAAGAGATGGTGGATGAAGGCTCGTTGCATGGTTTGAGCTAGGGAAACAAAGGATGTGGGTTGTAATCAATGGTGATTTGTTGAGTTTGGTGGTTGACAGCAATTGGGTGATGGTTTGATCATGGGCTATGAAGCACAAGTATGGTACAAGTAATGGTATGATATGAGTACGTTGATACGGTAACATCTAAAAAAAGTAGGGTATGGGTACAATTGGGTACATTTGTAAAAAAAAAAATATTTATTTTTAATTTGGTTTGGAGTAACGCAAAAATTAGTTAAATGGTTTAGTTTGTTAAGATCCAACCTACAATTCACATTTACTGCCAAAAAATAAACATATAAACCAAAATTAAATGTCATTATATTGAATAACTTACAAACCATTGCTTAATTTTAAAATCATGCTATAAACAAATAAATAAAGTCCAATGAAATTAGTTTTACCTCTGTATTAGAAGAAGATATTTTTTCGACTGAGGTATGATGCGGCTTGGGTATACACTATGTACGTCTTGGGTACGGCAAAAATTAGGAAGAAAATATTTGGTACGTGTTTCGTGTATCTGGTATGTATGCAAAAGAACTATACTAAGTACCGGTACTTGGTAAATACCCAATATGGATATGACATGTTTGTCAAAGTACCCATTTTTTTTTTTGGGTAATTAAGTCATAACGGAGAACAAAGAAGTACAAGGGGAATGCCCTAGGACCTACCTGCTTTACAAGAACAAACAAACCAGCTCTGGAAGAGAGCTTAGGAGACTAATCAAGCATGCACATCCCCCCATAGAGGAGAAAGCTACCAAGTTAAACAAACCCCAAGGAAACAAAGATGTTCAATGGCCACTTTCATATCTAAATGGAGGCATTGAACAGCCCAAAAGGGGGGGGGGGGGGGGGGGTAAAGGCTCACGAAACAAACAACCAAAACTTTGCACAACCTGCAAATATAGGGAAAGAGGGGTTCACTAATATAAAGGCCACAAGCCTACAAGACAGAATCCCACTAGAAATACACAAAAACACAACATCATAAAATATACCACTTCCATTCCATCCAGCATGTTTGTATAGAAGGACAGGTCTACAAACAGAAACAGAGATAAAAGGAGAAATATTAAGATACCCCTTGCACAGCCTGCAAGGGTAGGCCACTTGAAAACATAGTAGAAGCTAGCATAGGTAGTAGCAACAGGTGGCTCTTGTCCATCAGACCTTCCAAAAAGGAGCAAAACACCAGCCCATATGCACAACACCAGCCCAAAGCAGCAGCATTCATGTTAGTCTGTAGCAAGCCATCATGAATAAAGGCATCAAATGAAACAGCTGAAGCAAATGGAGGATAAAAGAAACTCATGACAGGTAACAACACACACATCCACACATATCGGGCTAACATCACTCAACCCACATATGAGTAACACTCACTCTCCTCACATACCAGCAACCTGCAAAACAGGAAGAATCAATAGCAAATATATTTTGGGTGAGTAACAGAAAATATAGAGCACTCATATCTGATCTCACTCCACTCAACCCACAGTATAGTGAACTCACATCACTCATCCTGAGATAGAGATAAACCCTGCACAAAGAGAGCACATTAATAAACCCCTCTTATCTGGCTCACCATCACTCAACTCAACCCTAATATAGCTGAACCTCACTGATGTAGGACAATTAGGGACAGCCGCAACAGTGGGCTTTTGGGGCTGATTTTACACTGTTTAGGGGCTGCTTTAGAGTGCTGTGAACAGGCTGCAGGAATTGAAGAAAGAAAGAAAAAGAAAAGAAAAAAGATAGATCTAAGAATCATCCCTAGAATCCCTTAGGCATCACACCTAGGGTTAGGGTGGCATCAAACAAATTCAAAAGAAGTTTCAAAAGCTCTAAAAATATCTCTAAAATATCAACTCTATTAAATTATAGAGAGATTTGGTCAAAGTCCCATCATAATAAAATTTTAATGCATTAAAGACAAGTACAAAAAGTTTTTCTTGAAAAGTTCAACACATACCACTATTACCAAAATATTAAACTTTAAAATAATATAACTTTTGATGTAGATGTTGGTTTTTAATAAAATTAGTATTTTTAGAATCTTCTCATCAAGATCTATCAAATAAGATCCATGTTGACTATGAAATTCTTAAATAAATTTAAAAAAAAATTATTATCGTTGAAATTGATATAAACAGTAACAGTAACAATATGTTATTCTGTCTCACAGTAATATATGACTTTGGCAATACAGTTCAAGGAAAAAAAAAGATATTTTACTTTGTCTTTTTTCAATTATGTGTTTTCTCATTAGGAAGTTTATGAAATAAAATAAATTGAGCTGTCATTTTCAGCAAACAAGGGTCCAATGGAGGAGTTTTGGCTAAATTTTCCTAAATTATAAGCATTATATGACTTTATATAGAACTAGAAGACTTGCTAAACCAACTAGAACAAAAAAAAGGAAACTATTACAATATGTTGCACTTCCAAAATCAATTTAAAACTAAATTAGAAACATAAATAAAACATAATTAAATAACTTGACCCACAAGACAATCCATGGGTGACCCACACAACTTATATTCAAAAATAATGCTGCTATTAGCATTCCCATCAATTATTTTGGACGTCTCATTTCTTCAGACTCCCACTTATAAATTTTAAAACCTTAAAATTTCTTTTCTCCCCCCCCCCCAAATAATACCAAAATTATCCTTGTAAAAATATTCCACCTATTCAAATGCACACCCCACACCCCAAAAAGCCTCTCTCCCAAAACCCTAACAAAATTCGTGACAGTGGAACCTCCCAAAATCAGTGAAAAAAATTTGTGGTGATTAAGAAATTTTTTCTTTACTTCATTATAAGGTTTGTCAATCTGTTTGATTTTTTTTTTTTTTCTTCTTTCTATTACATCTTTTCACACGTAACACAATTCACTTTCATGCTTTTCTGATTGGTTTTCTGTGATTCATCCATGGCCTCACTGTGCTTGTATGCTCTCTGTGTAAGCAAAACTGGATACTATTTCACCCCTCGGTCAACCGGCCGATCGACTACCTAAGGGTGGTCCAACCTCCTTTGTTTTCCTACTTCTCCTGCTGCTTTGGTTATTTGTTTCCAAACAAATAAGAAATGTTCGATTACCTATTCCTAAGCAAATAAACAATGCTGGGATTTGTGTTCTCGAATTTCAGTCATATGTTCGGGAGTTCAGTTCCGAAAAAATGACGACTAGTTTTTATTATTTTTGTCATTTTTTTCCAAGAAACTTACCCTTCTAATGCTAATCTCCTCTGAGCTAAGAACACTATCAAAGTTATGAATCTCTTCTGAGCTTTTATTGTTGTACTCCTCTCATCTCATGGAGTTGTGGTTGCCGGAAAAAATTACACTCATTGTCATTGCCGAAGAAGTGTATGTAATCAAATGGTTGCTACCATTGCTACCATAATATTGCCGCCAAAGGCATTTCAAGGTTTTGAGGGTGGGTAGGTTTTGAAGGTGGGATTTGGGGAAGATGGATGGGTGGTGATGGAGGTGGATGGTCTCATAAACCCAAACTCATGATGTAGTGGGTGTGTGGGCTTAATTGTGAAATTGGGTGTCCAAAATTTTTGATGCCCTTTTTAGTAATTCATTTGAGGTTATTATTGTAATAAAAAAAAGCTAAAAAATTGGGGGATCCAAAATAATTGATGGGGTGCTAATAGCAACACTTATTCAAAAATTTTGCAAATTATCAAAATACCTGTAACCTTAAAAATCCTAAAAACATAAAATAATTATAAAATAAGACTAATAATACTATAAACATGATTATGTATAGTTCTTATCAGTTTCTCTTTGAAACCATGACAATTTCCTAATATCGCCATTTCTTTGAATTTACTCTTCCTTGAGCTTTTTATATTCTGCATCACTAATCAATGACCTTTCATTCTTCAACCTCAGAGAGCTAAACACTAAAGATAAGTTAGTTATATATGTTGGGAGGAACCTTGAAAACAGATGGAGGGAGCCTCCATTTATTAAGGAACCACATATCATTATTATCCCTTTTGAAGTTAGTGGTAGAAATAATTCTACCTCTAACTAGGTGCTCAATCTTACAAACCACAGCTCCTTCAGACAGGTTAGCATTTTGGAAAGCCCTATTATTTCTCTCAATCCAAATACAATAAATAGTACAAGTGAATACAGGCTTCTTAACATTAGCAGTGAAAGAATTTCCTTTGATATGGGCAACCGGCCACTCTAAAAGAGGGATCCAGGCCAGAGGAGGCCAATTAACATTACACTTAGCTTGCATAGACGCCCAAATTCTACTAGAGAAAGGGCATTCAAAAAACAGGTGGTTATGGTCCTCAGTATGACCATTACACAACACACAATGGGCATTATCTTTAATCCCAAACAACACAAATCTTTCCATGGTGTTAAGTCTCCCATAGATGGCCATCCAAACAATGTAACTAACCCTAGCGATATGGTTAGAGAACCAAATCAGGTTATTCCAAGGGACAGTGGGCATATGATTCCTCCATAGATCCCTAGCAGATTTGATAGAGAAAATGCCATCAGAAGCAGGGGCCCAACAAATCTTGTCACTTCTATCAGAGGGAACCATATCAGCAGATGTGTTACTGATGACTTCCAGAAGTTCCCAAGATTGAGAAACAAGCTACTTCCAAACTCCATCTTTGATGATGACTTCAGTTTTAACCTGTGACTGAAGCCCTGAATCATAGATGATTTTGTGACCATATTTCAGGTGTGGAGGGCCCAAGGGGTGCCAATTGTCATGCCAGAGTAAGGTGTCCGTCCCATTGCCAACTTTGTGTTTAATGAAAAGGGCCAAGACTCTCATAAGCCCTAACAGTTTCCTCCATGCCCAAGATGGATCACTAGGAATTTTAACACACCAAAAGCTTCTCCCTTTAAGAAGGTAGGTTTTGACCCATTGGCACCACATTGATTGTTCCCCTCCAGAAACTAAAAACCAAACATGTTTGGACACAACAACTCTGTTCTAGATACCCATAGACTTGAAACTTAATCCCCCCCCCCCCCCGCCCCCTCTCTCATTTCTAGGGACACAGAGGTGAACCCAAGCAATTTTGGCCCCAAATTTCTTTAAATCAGGGCCTGACCAACAAACGGATCTAAGGAGAGTCTTAGCTACTTTAATGACATTCTTAGGGAGAATAAAAAGGGAGGACCAATACACTTGCATAGAAAACATGATGGATTTGATCAATTGTGCTCTACCACTATATGAAAGGGACTTGTTTATCCACATTTTGATTCTCTTGGTAATCCTATCAGAGAGTTGCTTACAGTCAATTTGCTTCAGTTTAGTAGAGATGAGGGGAACACCTAAGTATCTCACATGGAGATGACCTTCATTATAATCCATAATGCTCAACAAGCCATCAACCCCATAAAGAAACATATGACTCTTCCCTAGGCTAGGAGTGAGTCCAGACAAGGCTTGAAATTTAACCAAGGTCTCTTTAATCATACTCATAGTGTGCCTATACCCTTTACAAAAGATCATAAGATCATCAGCAAAACGAAGGTTCACAATTTTATTCTTCTCACACCTCCAGTGAAATTTGAAAAGAGGGCCATTAGCCTTCTCAGCAAGAATTCTTGTGAGTACTTCCATAGCAATGACAAACAAACAGGGAGAGAGGGGGTTGATGTAGGACAGTGCTGTTAGGGTGACAATAGAGGTGCTTTAACACCCTAAACAGTGAGTAATTTAGGGTTTAAGGGTTAAATTGAAGACTAATAGGCAGGGGAAGGAATTGGGGTGTTGGAATGTGTCCCGCATCACTTGTAGTTGTCTCATCTGTGCTGATTATAAGACTTCAGCACAGATGGGGCAACTCCAGTCGATGCAAGACACATTCCAACACACTCTCCTGGACCAAAACATATAGTATCAGGACAAACGACACACCAATCACTGGCCCAACCAAGCTCTGATACCAAATTGAAAAGCCTAGTCCACACTTCTCCTTAAAACCTAGGTATTAAGGAGAGGAAAACTGAAGCCTTATAATCAGCACAAATGAGGCAACTCCAGGCGATGCGGAACACATTCCAATAGATTTGTGGGTGATTGGATGGGGTTTTGAGGTTGAAAAGCGCACTTTTAGCCTTAGGCATCAAAAGGAAGAAGAAGATAGATCTAGGAATCACTCATAGAATCCCTTAGGCATCACACCTAGGGTTTGATTGCATCACACAATCCATAAGAAGCTTCAAAAGCTCTGAAAATTCTCTAAAACATCAATTTTATTGAATTAGAAACATTACATGACTTTATATAAACTTTAGAGACTTCCTAAACCAATTATAACAAAAAAAGAAACAATTATGATATCAATTTAAGACCAAATAAGCAACATAAATAAAAACTAATTAAATAACTTGACCCATAAGACAACCCATGGGCGACCCCTACAGCTCATGTTAGCAAATATAAAATTACCAAAATACCCATCACCTACAAATCCTAGAAACATAAAAATAATCATTAAATATGACTACAATAATACTAGAAACATGATTATGCATGGTTACTATTGATTTCTTTTTGAAATCATTCCAATTTTCAAATATCGCCGCTTCTTTGAATTTACTCTTCCTTGAGCTTCTTATACTTTGCATCAAGGGGTCCCCTTGCCTAAACCCTCTAGCCCCACTAAAGTAACCACAAAAATACAAATGGAAAAGGTTGGTCTGGTAGTACAAGCCCTGATCCAAGTGATCATATTAGGAGGGAAACCCATAAGTGATACAGTATTATCTAAGATAAAATCCCACTTCACATTATCATAAACTTTCATATTATCAACTTTCATAGCACATCTAGGGGATGGGGAGGACCTATGGTAGCCTCTCATGAGCTCTTGGGAGAGAAAAATGTTGGTAGAGATTCTTCTCCCTTGCACAAAGGCAAATTGCACAGGGTCAATAATATCAGGTAGAACTTTCTTGATTCTGTTAGCCAAAATTTTTGCAATGCATTTATACAGAGTGTTACAACAGGAGATGGGTCTATAGTCACCCACTTTGGAAGGGTTGGGAATTTTAGGAACAAGAGCTATCAAAGTGCTATTGGCCTCTCTCAACAGTTAAGGAAGGACTTGATAGCTTTCACCACATCTCTACCTACAATGTCCCAAGCACTCTTGACAAACCCAACAGAATACCCATCAAGGCCAGGGGCCTTTTTGCTATTAAGAGACTTGAAGGCCTCCTCTATTTCCATGCTAGTGATCTCCAAGGCCAAAGAAGAGACTTGGCAATGACTAAGCCTTTTAGTGACAAGAGAGTGAATCCTATTATACCTCTGGTAGTTGTCAGAAAAAGGGGAATCTAAGAGATTCTCAAAGGCAGAAACAAAGGCACTTTAACATCCTCACTCTTAGTAACCCTAGTGCCATCCTCAAGCAACACACTTTGGATTCTACCTATATTCTTGTTGTTGGCAATGGATCTAAAAAAGAATTTGGTATTACTATCACCCAATTTCAGCCATTGGACACTAGATTTTTGGGATGCCAGACTCCTCAGCCTTACATAAGTCAGCAAACTTCTTACACAACCTCTCTCTTGACCCTGAAGGTTAAGGTCTGAAGGGTTTTTTGTCAAGTTTGTTTTGGATATAATCTAATTCATATTTGGCACAGCTGACTCTAACAGAGACGTCACTAAACTCTTTTTTATTGAGCAATTTCAGACCAGGTTTCAAAGCTCTAAGCTTGCTACAAATACGAAACATATGTGAACCCCTAAGATATTGAAACCAAATACTCTTAACCAGAGGGAAAAAATCCTTATGGTTAGCCCAAAGATCAATAAACTTAAAAGGTTTCCAAATGTTTTCCCCTTTTAGAGGAATCTGCAGAACACTAGGACTGGGGGATTTAAGAAAGGTAGTCATCCCATTCTCAGTAACAAGAACCCTATCAATTTTGGAAGTAATGTACTTCCCATTACCCTGCTTATTAGCCCAAGTAAACTGGCACTCTCCATAGTTAAGGTCATCAAGTTCAGAATCAACAACACAAGTATTAAACTCTTTTTTGCTAGAAGACCATTTGGGATTCCCTCCCACTTTCTCATGAGGGAACCTAATAGCATTAAAATCTCCCAGAAAGATACAGGGATAATTTTCTAAAGTTGAGAGCAATCTCCTCAATTTTCCAAAGACGTCTCCTAAGACTACAAGTATTATTAGCATAGACAAAATAAGTATAATAACAAAAATCCCCATCTAAAACATGGAGATTGCAAAAAATATGTTGGTCCGATTGTTCAATGACATCAACATTACAAAAACCAGTGTTCCAACCAACCCAAGTCCTACCAAGGTTGGCATTGTCATAGTTGGTGTGACTATTCCAGTGGTTAAGTATGTGGTTCAAAATACTGTTATGCTTGCCAGACAAAACTTTAGTCTCCAACAGCCCACAATGTTAATACCCTCATTTTTTAAAATCTTTGTAACTTCTCTTTGCTAGCAGAGTCATTTAGACCCCTAGCATTCCATGCACAAAATTTTGACGTCATTGACAAAAGATAATTAGCCAACATACCATACACAATAGGGATTCTATTATAGACAAAAATTACCCTTTTTTCTTTCTCTGATTGCTTGAAAAGTTACCAGCAGTCTTTCCAGGAGCACTAGGATCTGAGTTACTAGCTTTCTTCTCTTTAGCAGTCTTTATAACTGGGGTATTAAGCTTGACAGCATCTATGTTACCTAGAACGTGGATCGTTCTGGTATGGGAAACGGGAATGGGAACGTGGTATGCCACATGTTCTTAAATGTGGTACGATAGAAGTAAACTTATATATATTATACTTGCGAATTTAAGGTACTTTTAGAGTAATTTTCTTTTAACTATGAAGCATCTAATAAAATTTAGTTCTTCTTTTTCATGTAGTAAAACATTTCTACGAGTACTATGACTCATTTTTTTATGTTTTGTTTTGTCAAAACTTAACTTACCTTAGATTTTAATTTATTATATTAGATTTTTTCCTCCTAAGGAAACATTTAAGGAAATTTATTGGCATAAACTTTTGGGATCATTTCAGATCGCTAAATTAACTGTTTATGCATACCAATACGTAATTCGCTAGGGTATTAGCATTTTTTGGTAACATAGGACAGCATTTCCACCCACAGCAAATTGGGTCTGTTCTGGAGCATTTTGTGGGACTAGTGCCTGTCTTGGATTTTTATTAAGATTGGGTTCTTGTATCACCTAATCATTGCTAGATTGAGTAGGGCCTTCTCCAGGTTGAACTTCAGCCTCAGAGATAGGTAGCATAGCTATAGCTGCAGCCACATTGCTTGGGGCAGCGATAGTACCCTCAATAATAGTCCCACTCACCTTCCTGTTACCCCTTGCTATGCTTGGCCTCCATTCAGCCTCATGGTCCTTATCAGTGCCTTGTTGATTGGTTTACTTGGCAATGCTAGCTACTCGCTTAGTCACACATTTACTATCAGTATGCCCAAATACCTTACAATGAGAGCACTTTTGGGGAGTCCAAGTATTCTCAACCCTAATTCCCACAATCTCATCCTAACAATTGATAATAAAATCAGTAGGGAGGGTTGCCTCAACTGTTACTTCAACACATATATTAGCAAAGGTTACACAATTACCTTGAGCAGTGAGCTTGTCCATGTACAAGGGTTCACCAAGAACACTAGCTATTCTATTGAGGCCGCCTTCCTCCCAAAACTTCATTGGGACATTGTAGAACTTAACCCAGATGGGAATTTAGTCTAGTTGGTCCTTAGAAAGTTTCATCATCTTGTGCCATTTTTTGAGGACCAAGAAATGTCCCCCAAAAAACCAAGGACCCTCCTCAATGACAGTAGAGCTATACTCAGCATTATCATGCTGGTTATGTTAAGAAGGGCAGTATTGTATTTTTTCCTTGTAAGTATAAATAATAAAGAATAGGGAAGAGAACCCTAATGTTCTTATTCTCTCTTTTTCTTCTACGGCTGTTTCTCTCCTCTCTTCTCTTTCTTTCTTCATTCTTTTATTATTTTATTCAATTCTTCATGGTATCAGTGCCAAACGATGGTCCAAGGATAGGTAAAAAAATAAAAAATAAATCTTCCCAGGCTCATTTTTGAATGCTCTTTCATCCTATAATATTTGTTTTCTCATTGGAGAAGCCTTACTAGGGTTTTCCAATTTTTTCCTCTTTTTCAACAAAATGGCCTTTTTTCCCCCCTTCCCAAAACAGCCACAGCAGCTCTTCCAGTGCATAAACCTGTTTTCTTCACCTCAGAGGGGGCCAACTGGGACAGTTGCATCATTACCCAGGGGCTTTGACAAGTGATGGTTTGAAGGTCTTTTGGGACTGTCGGAGTGTTTTTTGCAGCTGTTTTGCTCTGTTTAGCACAACAGTGCCTTTTTTTTTTCTTTTTTTTTTTTCCCCCTTTTTTTCCTTCCTTGCTGCTGGGTGTTTCCTTATTGCCGGGTGATTCTTTATTCAATAACTAAATAACAATGTCGGCAGAAAATGTGGTTTCTCAACAACCGGCTAGTGCTGCTGCTCATCTCACACTATTACAGATAATCCCACTTTACAGATTACCGAAGCCGTAATTACTTGTCTTGGTCTCAATCCGCGAAGTTATTTATCAAAAGTCGGGGGAAAATTGGGTATGTGACTGGAAAGGTACAACAACCAAAGGATGATGACCCACTTTACGATCAATGGGATACTGAGAATTCCACAGTTATGTCTTGGCTTCTTAACTATATGGAGGCTGAAATCAGTGGTAGTTATTTGTTCATGGATACGGCAAAGGAGATTTGGGATGCGGCTGCACGGACTTATTCAAAGAAGGAAAATATGGCACATGTGTATGAATTGAAGTTTAGAATTCACAATACTAAGCAACGGGATTCTACTGCTGTCACTTTTTTCCATACCCTTCGTGCTTTATGGAAGGAATTGGATCACTATCAGACACTTGATATGGATAGTGCCACAGATGCATTGAAATTGCAAAAGTTGATTAAGCAAGAACAGATTATTGAGTTTCTTGTTGGGTTAAATCCAGAGTATGATCAAATCCGGATCCAAATTTTGGGTAAAGAGCCACTGCCATCTCTGCAAGAGGTGTTTGCTTATGTTCAGCATAAGGAAAGTAGACCTGAGGTTATGCTACACCTTCATCTCCCAGAGAGTTCAATTCTTTGTTCTACTACTCCTAGGGATTCTTAGTTTGGTGGCAAGAAATCTGATAAGGGTTGGTCTGGCGATTCTTCTGATGACAAGGATAAGCTTTATTGTGATTTTTGTCACCGCTCGCGACATGATCGGGAGCACTATTGGAAACTTCATGGTCATCCTCCGTTAGGGGGTAGAGGTGGTTCTTGTGCACATCATACTACTATTCATCAGTCTTCTACTACTGAGTCTACCTTAGTTGTCCCTTTTGCGGGTGGTTCCTCCTCTAAATCCATCGTTCTTACTAGTGAGGAAGTGGAGACCTTCCAACGTCTAATGTCACTAATGGGTACTCCCACTGCATCTTTTGCTTTTGCCCAATCAAGTAAGACTCTTATGGCATTGAGTGCTTCGTGTCAATCCTCTTCCCTTCCATGGATCATTGATTATGAGGCTTCTAATCACATGATTAGTTTGGCCAATTTGTTCTCTTATACTAATTGTTGAGGACAAGAAGTTAAAATAACTGATGGTTTTCTTTCATCTGTGTCTGGCAAAGGTTCACTGTCTATTACTCCTTCAATGCTGCTTTCTTCTGTATTGCATGTTCCTAACCTATCTAACAGTCTTCTTTCTCTTAGTAGTCTTACCAAACAACTTAATTGTTGCGTGATTTTTTTTCGCACTCAATTGTGTTTTTCTGGATCTTGTCACGAGGAAGACGATTGGCAATGGAAAGGAGAGAGCCAATCTTACTTTCTAGACTCCCAAGGGTTACCTGATGGTCCAGTTTGGCAAGCTCATCAATATGTGACATGTGCTACTTCAAAGGGGCAGTTGTGGCTTCTACATCAGCGATTAGGCCATCCTTCATTTCTTTTGTTAAAGAAATTTTTTCCTTTGTTTTTTCAATTAGATGTTTCTAAATTGGTTTGTGAACCTTGTGAACTTGCTAAACACCATCGTGCGTCTTTTCTTATTAGTAATAATAGAAGTACCTCTCCTTCCACTATAATTCATACTGATGTTTGGGGTCCTAGTAGAGTTGTTGGTTTGTTTGGTTTCAAATGGTTTGTTACTTTCATTGATGATTTTTCTTGTGTAACTTGGGTTTATCTGATGAAGGACAAAAGTTTAAGTGTTTTCTTGTTTTTAGTTGTTGCACAAAATGATACACACCCAATACAATACCCCCATTTGCATTGTTCGTTTTGATAATGGGGGGCCTCCTAATTTTTTGGGGGCCACTGTTCCTATTTTTATGGGTCCTCTTGCAGTGACACCCCCCAACAAAATGGTATTGCTGAACGGAAGAATCGTCACCTTTGAAGCATGGGTACTTCGACAAACATGCCATACCCATACCAGATACTTATCGGCATATGGTATTTTGTATGGTATTTTTGCATATGTATCGTGTACACAAAACACGTACCTAAATTTTTTTCTTCTTAATTTTTTGCATACTCAGACGTACCTAGTATATATCAAAGCCGTATCGTATATCAGTTGAAACAATATTTTCTTCTACTTTAGAGATAACTGGACTTCTTTTTTATTTTTAATTTTATACTTAGCATGATTTTAAAATTGAGCTTTTGTTTGTAAGTTATTTAATATAATGACATTTAATTTTAGTTTATACCTTTACTTTTGACATTAAATGTTAATTGTAAGTTGGATCTTAACAAATTAAACCATTTAATCAATTTTTGCATTACTCTAAATTAAAATATATATATTTATATATATTTTTAATAAACGCACCAAGCCCAAGTCGTACCCGTACCCTAATTTTTTTGAATTTTACCATATTGACATACCTGTATCGTATCAATACCAGCACCCGTATCTGTGCTTCATAGATCGTCACCTCATTGAAGTTGCTAGGGCCTTGCATTTTTCTACGAATGTTCCCAAAGTCTATTGGCCTGATGTTGTCCTCACCGATGCCTATCTTATTAACCTCATGCCTTCTAGAGTCCTAGGTTTCCAGTAAGCCGTTGAAACTTTATCCACCTCCTCTGCCTGCGTCTCCTTCTCCACCCTGTTTGTAGTTCCTCCTCGTGTTCCACAGTGTCTACGGAGTAAGCTTGATCCTCGGGCCACCAAATGCATCTTTGTTAGTTATTCTCCCATTCAAAGGGTTACAAGTGTTATCATCCTCCTTCAGGTAAACGGTTTGTCTCCATGGATGTGACCTTCTTTGAAGCTATTTATTATTACCCGCCGAAGTCTTCTTTTCAAGGGAAGCACTTGAGTGCAGCTCTGTCTCCTCCTGTGCTACCTGTTGTGTCATTATGTCTAATGGATCAAGGTTCTAAGGAACAAAAGACTTCTATGGATAAGGAACATGCTCATAACCATGATATATTTCCTAGGGAGTTGAAAGTATACTCTAGACAACAGAAGGATAAGATTGTCTCTCTTCCATCTCCTTGCCAATCCAATTCCTCTCTCAGGTAATCCTGTTTGTGTACCTAGTTCTGAACTCTCTAATCATGAGCTTATTCCTTACGTTGAATCTGATCTTAATGTTCATATTGCTCTTCATAAAGGAGTGAGATCATGTACTCAATATTCTATCTCTAACTTTGTTTCCTTGCATCATCTTTCACCACTTATCATGCTTTTGCATCCCAACTTTCTTCTGTGTTTGTTCCTCAAAATGTTCAGGAAGCACTTAATGATCCTAATTGGAGAAATGCAATGTGTGAAGAGATGAATGCTCTAAAGAAAAATAATACCTGGGAGTTGGTTGAATTATCTGACGGAAAGAAGGTAGTTGGATGTAAGTGGGTGTTCACTATGAAACATAAGGTGGTTGGTTCGGTTGAGAGATATAAGGCCAGGTTAGTGGGCAAGGGATTTACTCAAACCTATGGAATTGATTATCAAGAGACCTTTGCACCAGTAACAAAGATGAATTCCATTAGAGTCATTCTTTCATTGGCAACTAACTTGGGTTGGCCTTTTCAGTTGAGAGATATAAGGCCAGGTTGATGTAAAGAATGCCTTCCTTCATGGTGACTTAGAAGAGGACTTGTATATGGATATCCCTCCTGGATTTCCGCTTCCTAATAATAGTGGAATGGTTTGCAAGCTAAAGAAGTCGCTGTACGGTTTGAAGCAATCATCGAGAGCTTGATTTGAGAGATTTACCAAAGTTATGCTCAGATTTAGGTATTGTCAATGTCAAGCCGATCACACCTTGTTTGTCAAACATTCCTCACATGAGAAGATAACTGTACTGATAATGTATGTTGATGATATTGTATTGACTGGGGATGATATAGCTAAGATGGAGAAATTGAAAAATTCATTGGCTAAGGAGTTTGAGATAAAGGACTTGGGGAAATTAAAGTACTTGGGTATTGAAGTTGCTCGATCTAGGCATGATATTTTCATTTCTCAACGCAAGTATGTGCTTGATCTTCTTAAGGAGACCGGGATGTTAGGATGTAAACCTGTGGACACTCACATTGAACAAAATCATAGATTGGGGAATAGTGAAAGTGATACTCCTGTTGAGAGGGGTTGTTATCAGAGACTCATTGGTAAGCTTATTTACCTTTCACTCACTCGTCCTGACTTAGCATATACAGTCAGTGTGATTAGTGAGTTTATTCATTCACCTCATGAAGTTCATATGGAGGCCGTGTATAGAATTTTGCGGCACTTGAAGTTAACTCCTAGTGAAGGCATATTGTTTGAAAACATGATGATATGTAGATAGAAGCTTATAGTGATGTAGATTGGGCAGGATCCATCACTAACCAAAAATCCACTTCAGGATATTGCACCTTTGTAGGCGGTAATCTTGTGACATGGCGTAGCAAGAAGCAATCTGTGGTTGCCAGGTCGAGTGCGGAGGCATAATTTAGAGCAATGGCGCGTGGAATATGTGAATTGATGTGGTTGAAGTCACTTTTGAAAGAGAGAGGTTTTGATCAGAAAATCTCTATGAAACTCTATGTTGTGACAATAAAGATGCAATTAATAATGCACACAATCTAATTCAACATGATAGAACAAAACATGTGGAGGTTAATAGACACTTCATCAAAGAGAAACTGAATGGGGGTATAATTTGTACCGAATTTGTCAAGAGAGGAGATCAGCTTGTAGATATTTTGACCAAAGAAGTGTCTAGTATGTTGTTTTACTCTATTCTTGACAAGTTGGGCATTCGCGATATCTTTGCCCCAACTTGAGGGGGAAGGGCAGTATTGTATTTTTTCCTTATAAGTATAAATAATAAAGAATAGGGAAGAGAACCCTAATGTACTCATTCTCTCTTTTTCTTCTACGGCTGTTTCTCTCCTCTCTTCTCTTTCTCTCCTCCTTTCATTATTTTATTCAATTCTTCATATCAAAGATGAAGAAAATGGAACCATTGTTGGTGGAAATGACTTCTTTCAACCTTTTACCCCTCCACAAGTTAAAAATACATGAAATTTGACATAGTTGAAGGGTAAGATTCTATCAAGGAAATGGCTTACAAGACAAGCCTCCCACTTATCACGTTGGCTTCTAGGCAGCATATCCATCCCAACAGCAGATTCTAAACTAAAGGGAGGAAAATACCTAAGCTTTACAACTGGCCTTTGATTTCGAAGTACTCATGCTTCATGGGCCATGGGAGATGGGTTGCTTGTAGGGGTCTGATCCTATCCGACCAACCCAAAGGCTTCACAGACGGTTTCAACATTGTGCACGGTTGGCTGCGGTTGAAAATTCTCAAAAATTTCTTAGGTTCGGTCTAGTGGCGGTTTGTAAGAGAAAAAAGTGATTTAACTCGAACCAACCGATATATATATTATGTATCGTTTCGATTCTCACCATTTATTTGAGTCAAAAGATTACTATTTATTTTGTTTTCTTCCCAAAGACATCACTTCACCTTGTCACTTTCACATGACTCCGCATCTTTTTGTCTTCCCAAGACAAGACCTGACCTTTTGACTCCACAATTTATTTTTTATTTTTTATTTTTAAGCCTCCACATTAATTCCACCACCGACTCACCTCCTTTCTCTCTCTCTCTCTCTCTCTCTCTCACATAAACTCTTAAAGCACTTGCCTGTTCCAAAATTTCTAAACAAAACTCTACAAATAATCTCAAATTTCTAGATCTCTCTCTTCTTTAAGTCTTTCACTCTTTCAATTTCATCCATTTCTCTCTGGACTCACAAAATTTCTAAATAACAAAATCCCAAGCCCCATTATCTTCACAGATCAAAGTTCTTTCTCCAGCAAATATAGGTAAGGCCATCACTAGCGAATCAATGATTATGACTTCTCTATTTTTGTGGGAGATGATTATGGCTCTATGTTTTCTATCGCCGGCGAATATGCCATTCTTGTAAGCTTAGAGAAGAGAAAGAGTTGTATCCGGCCTTACGGTCAATCTTACTAAGAGCAGTGTTGTGGGTATTAATCTTGAGCGTAGTTGCGAGCTTCGTATGGCAGACATGTTGGGTTGTCCCATTGAGAAGTTCCCTCTTAAGTATTTGGGGCTCCCATTGGGTGGTGATCCTAGAACAGAGGCCTTTCGGAATCCAATCCTTGTTAAGATTGGGAAAAGATTGGAGGGTTGGAAGCGAGCATTGTTGTCTAGGGGTGGAAGATACACTTTGGTACAATCAGTGTTGAGTTGTATTCCTATTTATTTTTTGTCCCTTTTCAAGATACCGGTTCGTTTTGCAAGGCAAATTGAGAAATTATCGAGAGATTTTCTGTGGGAGGGGTTTGATGAGGGTAAGAGGGATCACTTAGTCAGATGGGAGGTTGTCTCTCTTCCTCGGCATAAAGGGGGTCTTGCTATTGGGAACGTTGTTGCTAGAAACATTGCCCTCTTGAGCAAATGGTTGTGGAGATTTCCAGAGGAAAGCGAGTCCTTATGGTGTTCTATTATTAAAAGCAGGTACGGAATTCTGGCTAATGGTAGAGATTCTATTGTGGTTAGCAGAGGTAATTGTCGTTCTCCGTGGAAGTCTATCTCTCGTTTGTTTCCCATTGTGTGTTGATTTATGTCTATGAAAGTGGGTGATGGGACCAGTATTCGATTTTGGGAGAATGTTTGGGTGGGGGATACATCTTTTGACAAAGCTTTTTCACTTTTATATTGATTGGTTCATGTGCGAAATGTTTCAATTGCGTCGGTGGCATGTTCTAATGTGGCACCAATCTCTTGGAATTTCAATTTCCGTAGGAATCTAAGTGATAGGGAGTCTCTTGAGTTGGCATCTTTGTTGACATTGATTGATGGGGTTTCCTTAGTTTTATCTCCCGATAAAAGGGTGTGGAATATCGGCTCTTCAGGGGTCTTTTCTTGTAAATCTTTGTTTGACAATCTCATTGATAAGTCCTCCGTTCCTTTGCTTCCTCTTCATATGAAAATCTGGAAAGCGGGTGTCCCTCATAAAGTGAAGTTTTTCATGTGGTCCTTAGCTCATAGAGGTGTCACGACCAATGACCTATTCCAAAGGAGAAGGCCTAATCACTATCTTTGCCCTCAATGGTGCGTGATGTGCAAGAGGAGTTCGGAATCGGTGGATCATCTCTTTCTTCATTGTTCGGTGGCTATTCAGTTATGGCAACGTCTATTTGGTTTGTGTGATGTTAAATGGGCTGCTCCATGGGATTGCACACATATGCTTCTTGTTAAGTTTGACGGGTTCGGCAGCTCTAAGAGAGCCATAACCTTGTGGTCTTGTATTGTTTGTGCTATTTTCTGGATTATTTGGCTGGAGAGGAATTCACGGATCTTTGATGGAAAGGAGGCTGTTGTAGACTCTTTGTGGGATAGGGCTAGGTTTTTGGCTTCATTTTGGGCTTTTATGTCTCCTCCGTTTAAAGGAGTTCCACTTTTCTTGATTTCTAGGAATTGGTTTGCTGTTTGCAACCCCTAGTGATTGGATTTTCTTGTTTTCTCTTTCTTTTTGACAGCTATTTTTATTCTGATTGGGTTCTTTTTCGTTGTATGAGGACTTCTTGTCCTCCACACTTTCTTCTTTAATAAAACTTCTTGTTGATTTTCAAAAAAAGAGAAGAGAAAGAGTTAGGGAATGAGTTAGACTTCATTCCCTTTTATATTAATAATGCTGAGTAATTACAGGAGTGCCAAATATATGGGCCAACCCATTACACCAATCAAGGGAATAAATAAGAAAAAAATGCAATCACTTATTTCCTATTCTAACTTATTTCCTATGCTAACACTCCCCCTCAAATTGGTGCGAAGATATCTCTTATGCCCAGCTTGTTGAGAATACCATGAAATAGTTTGCTCCCTAGCCCCTTGGTGAGAACATCGGCTAGTTGATCTCCAATTTTCACAAATAGAATACATATGATGCCACTAGTGAGTTTTTCCTTAATGAAGTGCCTATTAATCTCCACATGCTTAGTTCTATCATGTTGAACTGGATTATGAGCTATGTTGATTGTGGCCTTGTTGTCATAGTATAGTCGTAGGGAGTCAGTCTGATGGATTCCCAAGTCTCCCAACAATAGTTTAATCCATAGTAACTCACATACACCCTAAGCCATAGCCCTGAATTCTGCCTCAGCACTAGATCTAGCAATCACATTTTGTTTCTTACTTCGCTATGTGACTAGGTTGCCACCAACAAATGTGCAGTATCCAGAAGTTGATCGTCTATTAGTGACTGATCCAGCCCAATCTGCATCAATAAATGCTTCCATACTGAGATGGCCATGTTTTGAGAAATAGAGACCCTTTCCAGGAGAAGACTTCAAGTATCTCAGGATTCTCATAATTGCCTCCAAGTGGGAAGTTCTAGGAGCATGCATAAACTGGCTTACCATGCAGCTTCCAACAAGTCTTTCGTGTGTGGCGAGGGCGACGACAGTAGTCACAGTAAAGATTATCCTTCTCAGAGGAAGGACGAAAACCACGAGTCACACGGTCGCCATCGCGAGAGGGTGCAGAAACCAAGGCCAAGCGATCAGTAGTAGCAAAAGGAAGCATCGCAGAACAGCGACTCTCCTCATTCTGCACAAAAGCAAAGGCTTCCTGGAGAGAAGGAAGCACATCCATGCCAAGTATTCTACTCTGAACTAGATCATACTCCACATTTAGGCCTTCCAAGAACTTGAAGACCTGCTCTTGCGCCACAAACTTTCAGTAACCACAGAATCAGTGGGACAGACATGCTTGTAATCTTGAAGGTGATCAAGCCGCTTCCACCCATTGCTAAGGAAGGTAAAATACTGAAGGATAGTTTGCTCACCTTGTACCGACCTTTCAATGGAGCGACGTAATTTGAAAGCCTGTGAGAAGTTCCCCTTCCTGGAGTAAGTAGTTGCTACTACCTCCCAAATATCCTAGGCAGTGTCCATAGACAAGTAGCCCTCTTCAATCTCTAGAGCCATAGAATGGATCAACCAGCCCATAATCAGAGAATTGGTGATCTCCCACTGGTTATAATGAGGGTCGGTGATACTGGATGCCTGAACCCGCACATCAACTGCTGGAAATCTGATTATTATTGTTAGTGGCTGTTAGTGGACATATAGTGGCTGTTAGTGGGTTATGATAATGTCTATATACACTATGTTAGTGATCTAGATAGTGGCTATAATGGATGTATATAGTAATAGATAGTGGCTATAATGGATGTATATATTATGTAAGGAGATAGGTAGTGGCTCTTAGTGGTGATAGTGGATCTCTTAGTGGTGATAGTGGATCTTAGTGGCACAAATAGTAGCTCTTGTTCTCTCCTATATAAGGAGTGTAGTTTTCTCTTCACAAGATAAGAAGTTTTGAATATAACAGCAATATATTCCTTCTTCCTCATATTTTCTGAGTTCTTCTTCCTCATATTTTCTAAGTTGGTATCAGAGCAACAAAAACACAGCAGCCCTAAAACCGTCATAGCCATGTCGGAAGTCACGTCCGAAACCACTTCAACCCCTGCCGCTGCCATTCCGGTGAAAACATCCAACTCTCACTCTGTCCAAATCACCACCATCCGCCTAAATGGTGATAATTTTCTCCGCTGGTCACAATCTGTCCGGATGTATATCCGTGGGCAAGGAAAGATCGGTTACATCACTGGTGACAAGAAGGCTCCTGCTGTTAATGATCCGCTGTTCGACAGTTGGGACGCTGAAAACTCCATGGTTATGACATGGTTGGTCAATTCCATGGAGGAGGATATAAGCTCTAATTACATGTGCTATACTACTGCACAAGAGTTGTGGGATAATGTTAGTCAGATGTATTCTGACCTAGGAAATCAATCTCAAGTTTTCGAATTGACTTTGAAGTTGGGAGAGATTCGTCAAGGAGATGATTCCGTCACCAAATATTTCAATTCGTTGAAAAGGTTGTGGCAGGATCTTGACATCTTCAACACATACGAATGGAAATCGGTTGACGACTGCAACCACCACAAGAAAACTGTGGAAGACAGCCGTATTTACAAGTTTCTTGCCGGCCTCAACATTGAGTTCGATGAAGTGCGAGGAAGAATTATTGGCAGACCTCCTCTCCCATCCATTGGCGAAGTATTTGCCGAAGTCAGAAGGGAAGAGAGCCGAAGGAGCGTCATGCTTAAGAAAAAAGGTACTGGTGAGTCAATTGAAATTTCTGCTTTAATTAGCGATGCTGCGGCCAACAAGGCTGCAAATTACCAGCGCAGGTTTGATGATAAGCCACGGGTCTGGTGTGATTTTTGCAACAAGCCTCGCCATACACGCGAAACGTGTTGGAAGATCCATGGCAAACCTGTCAACTGGAAAAGCAGCAAACAAGGAGAGAAGAATCGTGGCTTTCCTACTGCTAATGAAGCCGATTCAGGTCCCTTCAACAAAGAGCAGATTGATCAACTCTTAAAGCTGATAAAATCCAACTCCTCATCCGGTACTCCTAGTGTTTTTTTGGCACAAACAGGTAGAAATCCTAAAGCCTTCTCTTGCCTAAACTTCTCTCCGTGGATCATAGATTCCGGTGCCTCCGATCACATGACTAGTTTTTCCCATTTATTTAGTACCTATTTCCCTTGTTCTGGTCATGACAAAATCAGAATAGCCGATGGTAGTTTTTCACCTATTGCAGGAAAAGGATTTATTAAACTAACTGAGAAAATTAATCTCAATGCTGTTCTTCACGTCCCCAACTTAGCCTGTAACCTTTTGTCTGTCAGTAAACTATCTAAGGATTCTAATTGTCGTGTTACATTTTTTGAATCCCATTGTGAATTTCAGGACCAGAACTCGGGGATGATGATTGGGCGTGCTAGGATGCTTGAAGGTCTTTACTACTTTGATGAAGTACCTGTTAGTAGTAAAAAAGCTCAGAGCTTTAATAGTACTAGTTCAATCTCTGTTCGAGAAAAAATAATGCTATGGCACTATAGGCTAGGACATCCTAGTTTTCTTTATCTGAAACATTTATTTCCAGAATTATTTAAAGGGATTGATTGTTCTTCTTTTCATTGTGAAAGTTGCATTTTTGCAAAATTTCATCGCTCTACTTATTTGCCAAAACCTTACCAAGCTTCCAAACCTTTTTATTTGATTCATAGTGATGTTTGGGGCCCTTCTAAAATCACTACTCTTTCTGGTAAAAGATGGTTTGTTACATTTATTGATGACCATACCCGCTTATGTTGGATTTATTTGATGAATAAAAAATCTGACGTGAAAAATTTATTCACAAATTTTTACAATATGATTGAAAACCAATTTCAAACCAAAATTGGTATTTTACATTCTGATAATGGAACAGAATATTTCAATGAGCAGTTGGGTGAGTTTTTGGCAAAAAAGGGGATTTTTCATCAATCTACATGTCGGGATACCCCTCAACAAAATGGCATTGCAGAACGAAAAAATAAACATTTACTTGAAGTAGCACGTGCTATAATGTTTTACATGCATGTTCCTAAATATTTATGGGGTGAAGCAATTTTAACAGCCTCTTATTTGATAAACAGGATGCCTACAAAGGTGTTAACATACAAAACACCTTTTGATTGTCTCAAAACTTTTTTTCTGACACGAGGTTGTTTTCTGATTTACCCGCCAAAGTTTTTGGATGTACTGCCTATGTTCATGTTCCCAGTCAATTTCGTTCAAAACTTGACCCCCGTGCTATAAAATGTGTTTTTTTGGGTTATTCCTCAAACAAAAAGGGGTATAAGTGTTTCGATCCTCAAACCAAGAAATTTCATGTGAGTATGGATGTGTCATTTGTGGAAACAAAATCTTATTTCCCCAACACTTCTCTTCAGGGGGAGACAAGTGGAGTAGTAGAAGACAATTTTTGGGATATTTCTATCCCGCTCCCCAATGTCATTTATCCTACACAAAAACCACATCTGTCTGATAATGATCACTTAGGAGAACCAAGTTCTATGGTGCCTAGTCAAGAAGATTCTTGTTTAGGGGGAGAAGTACTACCAAATGATCTAAATTCTGAGCTTCAGGTTTATACTAGAAAGCGATTTCATCTGAGGAATAATGACCCGAATGTCCATCCTAATGACCCGAATGTCCACCCGAGTTCTGGCATCGAAATTTTAGGTAATCTTATTCCTTCTATTTCCGACCTTGATGTTCCTATAGCAATTAGGAAAGGTGTCCGAAATTGCATTAAACATCCTATTGCAAATTACCTCTCCTATCAAAGACTGTCTAAAAACCATAGAGCTTTCACATCTAGGATTTCACACTTGTTTGTTCCAAGGAATATACAGGAAGCATTGGATGATCCGAATTGGAAATTAGCAGTCATGGAGGAGATGAATGCTTTAAGGAGAAGTGGTACTTGGAAGATAGTTGATCTACCCAAAGACAAGAAAACAGTTGGGTGTAAATGGGTGTTTACGATAAAATGTAACGCAGATGGAAGCGTTGAGAGATACAAGGCGAGACTGGTGGCTAAAGGCTTCACTCAAACTTATGGGATCGACTATCAGGAGACGTTTGCTCCTGTTGCTAAAATAAATTCCATCAGAGTACTGTTATCTCTTGCAGTAAATTCAGATTGGCCTCTACATCAACTTGACATTAAAAATGCATTTCTCAATGGTGATCTTGAAGAGGAGGTGTTCATGAGCCTACCGCCGGGATTTGAGCAGAGACTTGGTAGCGACAAAGTATGCAGATTGAACAAGTCATTATACGGACTCAAACAATCACCAAGAGCGTGGTTTGAACGCTTTGGGAAGGCAGTTATCAGTTGTGGCTTCTCGCAGAGTCAAGCAGATCACACAATATTTTATAAACATTCAAAAGACAGTAAAATTGCAATTTTGATTGTTTATGTTGATGACATCATTTTAACTGGTAATGATGAAGCAGAGTTAGCAGCCCTCAAAGAGAAACTCGCAAAAGAATTTCACATTAAGGATCTGGGAGCCCTCAAGTATTTCCTCGGAATGGAATTTGCAAGATCCAAGGAAGGTATATTCGTTAATCAGAGAAAATATGTTCTTGATCTCCTTGGAGAAACAGGTATGCTTGGTTGTAAGATGGTGGAGACTCCGATCGAGCCTAACTTGAAGTTACAAGCTGCTAAGGCTGAAGAAGTCAAAGAGAGGGAACAATATCAGCGACTTGTAGGGAAATTGATTTACTTGTCTCATACGCGGCCTGATATTGCCTTTGCAGTTAGCATGGTAAGTCAGTTCATGCACTCACCAGGGGCAGAGCACTTTGAGGCCGTTTATAAGATCTTAAGATATTTGAAAGGAACTCCAGGGAGAGGCTTACTGTTCAAGAAACATGGACATCTTCAAGTTGAAGTATACACAGATGCAGACTGGGCAGGAAGTGTTACAGACAGGAGATCAACATCCGGATACTGCTCCTTTGTAGGTGGGAACCTAGTTACATGGCGGAGTAAAAAACAGAATGTGGTAGCTAGAAGTAGTGCAGAAGCAGAGTTCAGAGCTGTTGCCCATGGAATCTGTGAAGTAATGTGGATTAAAAGAATTCTTGAAGAATTAAAGCTTTCTCACCCGACACCTATGAAGGTCTATTGTGACAACAAAGTAGCTATATCTATAGCTCATAATCCAGTTCTACATGATCGCACAAAACATATAGAAGTGGATAAACATTTCATCAAGGAGAAAATCAATGCTGGCATAATCTGTATGACCTACCTTCCAACAGGTGAACAATTAGCTGATGTGCTAACGAAGGGACTACACAAGAAGCAATTTGATAAGCTGACTAGCAAGCTGGCTATGGAAGATATCTTCAAACCAGCTTGAGGGGGAGTGCTGGAAATCTGATTATTATTGTTAGTGGCTGTTAGTGGACATATAGTGACTGTTAGTGGGTTATGATAATGTCTATATACACTATGTTAGTGATCTAGATAGTGACTATAATGGATGTATATAGTAATATAGATAGTGGCTATAATGGATGTATATATTATGTAAGGAGATAGGTAGTGGCTCTTAGTGGTGATAGTGGATCTCTTAGTGGTGATAGTGGATCTTAGTGGCACAAATAGTAGCTCTTGTTCTCTCCTATATAAGGAGTGTAGTTTTCTCTTCACAAGATAAGAAGTTTTGAATATAACAGCAATATATTCCTTCTTCCTCATATTTTCTGAGTTCTTCTTCCTCATATTTTCTAAGTTCAACATATCCCATCTTCCCCTTGCTCTTCAAAAAAATAGTCAGACTCTGCGACCATGCTACGTAATTCGGACCATTGAATAGAGAGGTAGTGATTCTAAGGCCAGTGTGGAGGTTATCAGTCATAGTGGAAGGGATAACAGAACTCTTGCCCTGAGATGGCTGAGAGGTAGTAGATTCACTGGTCAAATCCACCATGGAGATTCTACTAATTATTCCTCAAACACGATGCCAATCACAAACCTGGAAGATAAGAGTGGATTAACAAGCACAACAGTAACTATAAAAGCATAAAGAATGAAGAATCCAGTGTGGTTTTGTTTCTGTACTATTTTTACATCACCAGAGTTCTGTTTTTGTTTTTGTTTTTGTTTTTATTTTTTGGTCTGTTACGGTACTATTTGTACCTTACCAGAAGACAATGTATAACATCACCAGTCCATTACGTAAGAGACGACTTCGTATTACATCACCAGAGGACTTCGACCAGACCAGCAAGAAGGTTGGTTGGCCCCTTGGGAATCCTCGGTAGTGGCTGGAGAGGCCTACCGACAGAGAGAGAAGCCTAGGTGACGGCTGTCGAAGAGAGAGAAGGGACTGGGAGACCTAGGTGGAGGCTGTCGGGGTTAGACGAGGCTGGGAGACCTGTTTGGGGCTGTCATCTAGTCTACAGGAGAGAGGAGATCACCTGTAGTGATGGGTAACAGAGAAGGAGAGTTGGCTAGGGCATGGCTCTGATACCATGTAAGCTTAGAGAAGAGAAAGAGTTAGGGAATGAGTTAGACTTCATTCCCTTTTATATTAATAATACTGAGTAATTACAGGAGTGCCATAAGGCATAATATATAGGCCAGCCCATTACACCTATCAAGAGAATAAATAAGAAGAAAATATAATCACTTATTTCCTATTCTAACAACTCTATCTCTACCTTTTTTTTTTTATTTGAAGACCTACAAGAATCTTCCAATAACCTTTGCAATTTTTCAGATCTCTCTTTTACCTCTGTAATTTTTTTTTTCTTCAAATCTATATGATGAATTTTTTTTCCTTCAAATATGTTGTTGATCTTTCAGGATCATACAATACATAATGACCAAAGTCAGATCTGCAATTGTGAACATGGTTTCTTTCCTCTTCTCTTTTGCTTGTTAGAAGTAGGTCGGTTTCATCCTATCCGACCACCAAACTGATCAAACCGAGTTTCGCGGTCATACATTGGTCGGAAATGGGTGGGTTTTTTCCAATCCGAGCTGATTGGGTCAGGTGACAGGTTGTTGATGAAACCGAGCTGACTCGACCCGTGAACACCCCTAGTTGCTTAGTTGGAGAACCGCTTGCCCAAGTTGAGGGAGGCCCGAGTTTGAGTGTCACCTGGAGGGGGGCACATTTGTTTAGAGAATGGGTGTGGTTGTGCTTCGTGGGGCTATCCCCAAATGCTCAAGTTTGAGGCTAGCCTTGACAAGCTGCACACAGTGATATCTGGTTGCTCTAGGTGTCTCTTTCTGAGTCTGACACATGGAATAGGGGAACTGACGTTGCAATGTGGGTAAGCCACGTGGATGGTACCTAAACCTTACATAAATTTTTTTTATTTATTTATAATTTTATAAAGGCAAATGCTAACAATTGCCCCCTATGTATTGTTTAGCGTTGGGAAGTGTGTATAAAATGTTTTGAAAATATGTAAAAATATTAAAAAGTGTATTGATTTTAGTAAAAGTGCATTGAATTTAGTAAAAAATGTCTTGTATTCTTTAAAAAAAATTTCATTTACTTGTGCCCTAAGGGCACTTGTTAGTAAGACCTTTTTATAAAAAGTATATCAAAATGACTTCTTAAAGATACTTTTATTTTTATATTTTATGTTTTTATTATTATTTAATGGGGGGCTTACTTTCTATTCATGATTGCCTAAATTGATTTTGGAGCTCTTCAAGGGGTCAGTTGGTGCAACGGAAACTGATAGTTGTTCTTATACTGGTTCACATTATGTAAGGTGTATTTTTCCTTTCTTGTTTTTGTCCACACAGTCAAACTTAGCAGGTTTCTCAACACATTTATTTTGATAAGCATAATTTTGAGCAACACCAACATTTAAGTTTAAAATAAATTAACTCGACCTTCTCTTTTTCAGATGGAATTTGTCATTGAGACCTCTTCTTCATAATTCCTCTCGACTTTTGGTCATGGTCGCTATTTCAAAAGGTTTTTGAGGCTTTGCTTTCGTGGATCATTCCGAGATTCATTTCCTATGACATTCAATTTCCCAATATAGGTAATTGGCTTTTTTATGTAGGATTTCATTGCTTCTAATGTGTGCATCTATCTCTGATCAGCATAGACAAACATTCTTACACCTGAGTTTTTGAATGTTCAATTGCATCAACCAGCTTCAACGTTATTTAGTGCTAAAAAAATGAGTGCCTATAGTACATTGGAGCTCACTCTCAGCGAAATTCTTCGTGTGGTCAATCCCTTGAGAGACGATCGGTTGGCACGATCTCAAATCATTAATGAGCTTCAAGTTGTTGTTCAATCTGTGGAAAGTCTTAGAGGTACTTAATGCTGAATTGTATTGTTGTTGTTTTTATTTTTTCTCCAGTTGTGTAGAGTAATAGCTAAAATGCAGAGTCTTCTTTTGCAAACTTTCTTGGTTTGCATATAAGATGTAATGGGAAATGGGAGGGCTTTTTTCGATGCTCAGCAGGAGTGAAATTATTTGACTTCGTTTTCTGGAACATTGAAGTCAGAGAATCATCACCTGCAAAAACATATCATATTATTGTGTCTTATCACTTGACTATTATTAAAAGGGTTGTTGACTAAATTCTGTGTTTGACATATATTTGTATATAGAAATTATATATATTTTTTGTTTGATTTGCTTCATGCTTATACTGATCAAAAAATTTGCTTCATGCTTACACTGCATGGTTCTCTATTAGATGCTGATGTTGTTCATAACAATTTAATTCTCAACTTAAAAAGTCACAGCTTGCTTTTCTGTTAGATGCTGATGATTTATTAAAACCGAAGTTACAGACACTGAAATTTGCATTCACCTGCTAAACCATTTTTGTTATACTGTTGTTGGAATTAGAAGCTCCAAGTGGAAGGAGATCCCAGCATTACTTGTGAGCCAGGAGTTGGAATGATTGTCACATTAATACAATATTAGTAAGGGAACTGTCCTTCTCCACACACACACACACAAAAAAGATTTTTTAGAACAAAACAATTTTTGATGAAGGAAAATGTTGTGTCTCCTATGCAAAATTCTATACAATAGCTTCTAATTTGAAAATTGATTAAGAAAACTTCTGATTATTTTGTTTGAATGCTTGCAACTAAGTGGGTTTGATCGGGCTAGGGGTTTGATCAAGCCCAGAACAAGGTGTACCATGCTTGCCCAACTTGACCTAAAACGCCGAAGCCCATCTTGAGCTCAATTTGTTGGACTGGGGTAGGCTTGGGTTGACCAAAAAATCACAATCAAGATTTGTCCCAGAACAAGCCAAAAAAAAAAAAAAGAAAGAAAGAAATCAAGAGGAAGAAGGTTCAAATGAGAAAAAAGAGAAAAACTACTTGGCGTACTGCATCACACAAATTTATATATATATATATAGAGAGAGAGAGAGAGAGGCTTCTCAGGACTTGTGTTAATGGGTTCCACTGAATTGAATCGCTACTTCCTTCACAGACTCAAATGCCATTGATATATCTCTTTCAGCCCTTGAGCCCCCCATCATCTTCTTCCTATTCCCCAAACCCAGATTGAATTGAGAAGTGTAGATGAGAGAGAGGATGAGATGTAGTGTCTAGAAGGCATGCCTAGGTGCGGGGTGCATTCTATGCGACACAAACCCCCTGAGGTGAGGACATAGCCAGATGGCAGCTTAGATGCATAAAAAAAATAAAAATGAAAAATAAAAGACACAAGTCTGAAGAACTAACAGAGTGATCGAAGACAAATTGTCAAATTGAAGAAATTGAAGACACAAACCTGAATAACAAACCCACTGCTGGAAGAGAAAATTGATCAGCTTGTGAACTGTACCTCACTTTGAATTGAACAAAGAAATCTCCAGGTAAGTTTGATTTCTCAAGTTTTTGATCATCATCAGCATCTTCGTCTTCTTCTTCCGGCCAGGAAACAGAGGTCGGGTCCTTTCCTCATTCTCCACCTATCTCTATTCTTTTCCTAATTTATTTATTTTTTTTATAATTTTTTTTAAGTGACACACTGGACTCAAATTTTTGGGTGGGATGCTACTCGATGTTGGACTTTTGGGGGTTTTCAAATTTATGGTTAAATTAAAATTTCTTATTCTTTCTCCTTTGTTTCTTTCTGTCTCGTCTGTTTTAAGTTTATGATTCTTTTCTTAATTGACATGCTGTTGATCATGTTGTTGTTGCTGTTAATTGATCATGCTTAATCGCTATTCAATGTTATTTCTTTCTCCTCTGTTTTTGTACCCTCAGTTACATTCACAGTTCACCAATATAAGTTAAGCTGATATCTCAAATGGCTTTTGCTTAATTGAGATGCTGTTACATCCACAATTCATGTTTAATTTTTGCTGTTGGATGCTATGTTGGAAGGTTACGTTTTATGATTTTTGGAATTCTAGAAATAATTGCTTATATTTAGAATTTCACCTATGTTAAAATTTTGCTTATTTTCTACAACTTGCACCTCATCGCGCACCTCACACTTCGGCCCTAGGACACCTTGGCACCTCAACAAGGGCAGAACGACATATATTTTAGTCAGTTCAAATGACCCCACTGGAATTTTGAAAAATGGTGGGACTGGTTCAAAATTTTATGTTATATGTTTAAGATTTTAAAAAATGACTTATTACAATCTCAATTTCAAAAAAGCGTAGCAATTCTACAATTTAAAATTATTAAGTTCAAATTTTATATAGGTAGTTATCTTAGTTGTTACCGTTGCTAGCAAAATAGGCAATTCCTTCTAGTGTTATATTAGTATCATTATTGGCAAGATAATTGCAAATTTTAATGGTAGCTAAGTTTGTTGGGACAGTAAGCCTATTACAATAGATGAGTAAACAAATAGTCTAAACACCAATATTTTCAATTGAAATAAATTTATTCAGTATTTAAAACTTTCAAATCTTTCAGGGTTATATATAATATATATACTAAAGTTATACTGGATTTCTTCCATGAGAATTTTTCTAACAATTTTTTTATAGAATTATTGAAAAGTAGGGTTTCATGAAAATTCTTGTTTATGTAGTCAAAACCATTGATACAATATTATTCAGAATCAGTTGTTTATTAACCCCACTTAACAAAATTTCTGGCTTCATCACTGTGCCTTTTTCTTTTAAAAACACTGAGGATACAGGAGAGGGAAAGCAAGTGGGGAGAGGCAAAGAGTAGTTGGAGAGAAGAGGGGGGAGTATCAAAAGAGCACTTTAGCCAAACAAGTAGAACAAAGAAAGAAATAGACAACAAAGAAAAACTAACAAATCTCATTCTTTTGTCCCCTACCTCATAAGATAAGAGGCAGGTTTTGGTGATATGTTAATGTGTACGCTTGTAAAAAGAATATTTTAATGTGTACAAATATTTCTGTTTATTATTATATTTTTGAGATGTAAAACATGGCATGGGCATGGTCATTAGAGTTGAATATAAATATATGAATTTGGCCTCGGGTTGCTCGGTTTGTTGAACATCTTGTCTAGACCCACTGAAATTAAATCGTGCTGAAGAATTCTACCCAGGCCTAAGCCTGAAGGCTTAAAACATTGTCCAAGCCCTACAAATTTTTGGGCTGGACTCGGATTGCCTGACCTGCAGATGATGCATTTATCAGAAAATGAGTTCAAAAGTGAAATTCTTGGAATTTCTAATCCAATACCATTTTGTTATGTTTAGGATACAATGCTTAAACCTCATTCAAATGCTTTATGATGCAACAACCCTGTTTAAATTTTGAATTCACGAGCTTGTTGATAAATGAAACATTTTTTTATACTGGAAATACGCCTTCCACTACATGCTTTTATTTTGTAGAGCCTTCAAATTATTTTCAAAACGTAGGTTGATTAATTTAGGACATGATGGGAAATGTTGTCATCCTACCATTGTTTAGTATGTCAAATTCTCTCACTCAACTATTTCATTGCCTCTTTAAACATATTTGTTAGGTTAGGTCATTGGTTCCAACTTCCAATTGATGCATCCGGTTTTATTCCGAGTCAAGTCTTTGTTATAAAGGATGTCTTTCCATAGTACAATTCCACTTCAGCTAAATTGGAGATGGGGAATGAACTGTGCAAAATTGGGAATGCTATCAGGATAGAGAGATTGCGGAGGAAATGGTTCACATAATTAGAGCGAGATGGATGAAATGGATGAGTGCATCAAGAGTGTTGTGTGATCATAAGATTCCTATTAAGTTGAAACAAGAATTTTATAAGGCTTGTATAAGATCTGTATGATATGTGGTGCCAAATGTTACTTGGTTAAGAAAAAAACACGTTCAGGAAATGAGTTTAACGAAAAAAATGAATGTTAAGATCAATGAACTCTATTACATGAAAAAATAAATAAGTCAAGAAAGGAATCAATTAGGAACAATTTAGAAGTAACTGTGAGAATATTAGCTTTATGTATATATGGTAGTATATATATTCTGTATATATGAGGGATTGAGCATACTACTTTATATATTAGGGATTGAGTATATATGGTGTTCTTTTGCCTGATCCTATTTTATATCGAGAGCTCGTGGATTGCTTAATCTATTTGACGGTTACTCGTCCTGACCTTGCCTATGTTATTCATGTTGTTAGCCAGTTTGTTTCTGCTACTCAATCTACACATTGGGCTGCATTGGTTCGGATTCTTTGCTATCTCCGAGGTACTATGTTTCAGGGTTTACTATTGTCATCTACCTCCTCTCTGGACTTAGTGGCCTATGCTAATTCTGTTGGGCAGATGATGTTACTGATTGCAAGTCCACGTCTGGTTTCTGTATGTTTTTTGGCGATTCCTTAATCTCTTGGAAAAGCAAAAAACAAACTGTTGTTACTCGCTCTACTGTCGAAGCTGAGTACCGTGCTATAGCTCATGCTACTGCTGAGATTGTTTGGCTTCGTTGTCTCTTAACTAATTTGGGTGTCCTTTAGTCTTCTCTGACCTCCCTCTACTGTGACAACCGCAATGCTATTTAGATTGCCCATAACACCGTCTTCCATGAGCGACGAAGCACATTGAGATTGATTGTCACTTTGTCTGTCAACATCTGCAATCTAGCTCTATCTCGCTTCCTTTCATCGCTTCGACTTTGCAACTCTCTGACTTCTTTACCTAGACACACCACTACTCGGTTTCAGTTTCTTCTTGTCAAATTCTCAGTGTTTTCTGCTAAAACACCTTGAGTTTGAACAGGGATGTGAGAATATTAGGTTAATGTATATATGGTAGTATATATATTCTGTATATATTTGGGATTGAGCATATAATTTTGTTTCCTTTTTTAGTTCTAGGGTTTGGATTGTTATATATACTTACGTACTCTTGTATCAAAAACACAAATTGAATATACGAGTTTAATCAAAAATTCTTACAGTAACACCAATTGAAAATGAGGTAAGCCATTTGAGATGGCATGGTCATATCATGTGTATCGTAGACCAATTAAAGGAGAGTAGTAAAAGAAATATAGGAAGGCCAAGGAGAACCTAAGGTGATAAGAAAGGGCAAGATTGTCTTGAACTTAAGGGAAGTAGATACACTTGTAAAGAGGTTCATACCATATTCATTTCAACTTTCATTAACTTCCAAATAATTTGCATCATAAACAAAGATTTAAAAAGAGCAAACATTGCAACTATTAAATACAAAACAACTGCTAACTATTACAACTCAACACAATCTCTTCTTACAAAGGTACAACAGTCTCAAAAGAGGTAACAAAATAAAAACTCTTCAAAACAAAGACTTCCATCTCACACTGCTCTTCATTCCCATTACCTACATATATATAGGGAGAAGGGGTGAGCCATGGCCTAGTGAATAATATTATAGTAAAGTGGTGAATGAATGAATTCCAATCTCATTTGCAAAGTATAATACTATATCACATTTCAAAAGCACTCGAACATTTCTCGCAAGAATAATTCATATATGAAACATAACAGCAAGGTACATCCATTAGAGCATAACATAGGAATAATAATTGGCCCGAGTACCGATTAAACAACCGACCCTCAAGTGGGACACGAGATCTCAACAATGGCCAATGGTGCATGAAGTCGTCCTCCAATGACCAGGACTAAGGATGCCATTTAATATTCATACAAAGAATACAGGACATTCATTCATTCTGAAGCAAAATAGAGATTTCACAAGACATGATATTTTCTTTTGAGTTTCCAAACAATCTTTTAGAACATAACTCTACAATAATATTACTCACAATGGTTCTTGTTCAGGGTATACTCCTCTTGATTTCGACCTACACAGCAGACATACAAATATCGATGAAACAAAATGCGAAATGAACATGTCAACTTAATTTGAATCTCCTTTCCTTAACTACTCTTACTTAGAGTTGGTTTCTAAGCCTTATTCAATTCCGTTTTAGGTCTCAAACAAGTGCAATAAGGTTCGGTGAGTTGAAACAGGCGAAAAGGATCAAATCGAGCAAATGCCTTGTTGGCCACATGTGCATAGGCACATGGCCGCACATGTAGAAGTGGTCAAGGATTTTTCCTTGTTTTCCACTTGTGCAGTGGGGTTTGGGCGCTTGAGCGGAGGGCTAGTCCGCATGTGCAGTAGGATTTCGGCCGCTCATGCCGCTTGTGCGGTTTCATGCAATAGGCATTTGAGGTTGGGTAAGGGCTTCCGCACGTGCAGTTGCACGCAGGCCATACGGGCTGTGTGTGTTCTTGGTATTTCTTGATCCATTTCTTCAACCCAAAGCTTAAAATTAAGATGTTAGGAGTTCTAAAACATGTACTAATGATGTAGAATGCATAGAAAAACATTTGTATGCAAGAATTCTAAACTCAAACTGAATCAAAACATGATTTTCACAACAAATTCTCAATTCTATTTTCTTTTCTCAAGCCCTTTTCCAAAACTCTATTTTCAATCTCTCAAATCCTATCTTGAATGATTTTCTCACTAGATCGAAACAACAACACAAGAAAGAGGATGAGTTTTCTTACCTTTTGGTGAATTTTTTTGATTTTCTAAGCTTAGGATTGAAGCTTTCTTGATTTCTCTCCCTTTTCCCCTTCTTTTATCTTTTTCTCCTTCTCTCCTAGCTCAAGAACACAAGACTCTCAAGACTTCAAGAATTCTCTCATATTTTCTCCTAACTTCTCTTTTGTTTTATATAAAGATATTAATTAACCCAAGTGTTTCGCTAATTACTCCATTATCTTAATTAACCAAGCTTAGTTCTAATTAATCATGATTTGTTCTTGATCAACATTAGTCTAATTAATCTTAATTAGGCTTAACTAATCTTACTTAGTTTTCACTAATCCCACTTAATTTTTTATAAAGTGCTCAAAAGACTCTACTCATTAGACTAAGACCATTAAGCTCCTCAATTAAGGTTTCTTGAGAGATCTAGGCATTCAATATTCAAATTCAAAATCATTCCCTAACTCCATAATGTTTACCAAATTTCCTATGTTAAACTTCCACATTCAAGTTCTAGTTTCCCTAGGTTTCTTCCAAGCACAAGCATTTCCTAAGTTTTCCATCATAGGTTCTCTTCCTCAAGGTCTCCTATTCATATTCATACTTCTAAGCTTGACCAAGACAAGCATATCACATATACAACACAATGTAAAATAAGAGAACCCTAAGATGAATGAGTGCATGAATGCAATGAATGGCTCGGGTGTTACAACTACCTTGGTTAATAACCAAAATCACCAATTCGCCTTGTAACCAAGCACCAATGCCATTTTGTCATGTAACGAACACCACCTAGCCTCATAACTAAGGTGGGCCCTACTTTGAATTGATCATCACATCAAATCCTGACCAGCACCACTTCAATTCATTACCAGAACCCCATTGTGCCATATGACCACGAATAAACCAATTGGAGGAAATGGATCTATGTAGTTGAACCCCAGGTAACTAGGACAAGCTTGTTAGGTTAAGTTATATGTTGAATGTAACAATTTCTATGTAACAATTTCTACCTACTCCACCTACAATTTCTACCTATTCCACCTACAAATACTCCACCTACTCCACATTAGTTAGTGCTCCATTAGTTAGTGCTATAGTTAGTGCCCCATATAGTTAGTGATCCATTATGGTATAGTGCTCCATTATGGCTCCATTGTATCCCATTTCTCTCTATAAAAGAGAGCTCTTGTAAGAACATCAATCAATCAATAATACATTAAATTTTCTACATGGTATCAGAGCGGGTTTAGCACCTAGTATTTTTCGCTTCACCGGCGAGCGGCAACCTCGCCTTGGCCGCCCGCCGGACCTCAACCTACTTCACTTGGTTTCTTTTCTTCAAACACCGGTTCCTCAAACGGCGGAGACTCGCTCCCGCTCACAGACCGACATTGCAGACCAACAAGGCCTCTGAAGGGAAATGCCTGATGACTGATCAGGCACAACACCCCACTGTTGCTCAGAAGGTAGCTGGCCAGCTTCTTCTTAGCTCAAGCCCAACTCAAGATCTTCAGGCATATGGGAGTGGTTTCCAACGACCTTCTATGTACCAGAGACAATTCCAATATGGGAATTACACAAATGCTGCTTTGAAGTTTCCCATGTTGCAGCCATGTCGAGCAACACAGGACTTATCTGTGGTTGCCTCAACCAGATCACCTGTTTTTTGTCCAAGCCCCTGAGGAGAAAGGCTTAGCTGGCTTTGCCATTGATTTTCTTATGGGTGGAGTCTCTGCAGCTGTATCCAAAACAGCTGCCGCCCCAATTGAGCGTGTGAAGTTTTTGATCACAGTGAAGAAATCCAGTGAATAAATCAGGGTGAAAGTCTAAGTTCACCAGTCTAGACCCAACTCTCTTGAAAGGAAAAGTTTGTCAACGTACAGGATGACTGGAGTAGACGCAGCAATGTAGTTTTGCATCTGAATCCGAGCCGAGGTCTCATCTTCATTGAGCTTCTTCAATAGCTGTGCCTTGGTAGGAAGGGCATAAAATAAGCAATCAAAGCGTCTCTCTCTCTCTCCCCTCCAACAACTTTGATCAGAGAGAGCGAGAGAGAGCTTGAATGGCAAACAGTGTTGACGATGATCAAAAGCCTCTGAAAAAGATAGCAGAGGCGTTCAAAGACCTCGCCAACACGTTGAAAAAGTGGAAGACTTTCTGAACCATACAAAGGCATTGGTGATTGTTTCGGCCGAACAATTAGGGAAGAAGGGTTTGTTTCACTGTGGAGAGGGAACACTGCTAATGTCATCCGTTACTTCCCAACTCAGGCCTTGAACTTTGCCTTCAAAGACTACTTCAAGTGGCTTTTCAACTTTAAGAAAGACAGGGATGGTTACTGGAAATGGTTTGCCGGCAACCTGGCCTCTGGTGGTGCAGCTGGTGCTTCCTCTCTGTTGTTTGTCTATTCATTGGACTATGCTCGAACCCGTTTGGCAAATGATGCAAAGGCTGCAAAGAAGGGAGGAGAGAGGCAATTTAATGGCTTGGTTGATGTCTACAAGCAGACATTAGCTAGCGATGGCCTTGCCGGCCTTTACCGAGGATTCAATATTTCATGTGTTGGGATCATTGTCTATCGTGGTCTGTACTTTGGAATGTATGATTCTCTGAAGCCGGTGGTCCTTACTGGAAAATTGCAGGATAATTTCTTCGCTAGCTTTGCCCTTGGTTGGGTCATCACCAATGGTGCTGGCCTTGCATCATACCCAATTGATACTGTTCGGAGAAGAATGATGATGACCTCCGGTGAGGCTGTCAAATACAAGAGTTCCTTCGATGCATTCTCTCAGATCCTGAAGAACGAGGGTCCCAAATCTCTCTTCAAGGGTGCTGGTGCAAACATTCTTCGTGCTGTTGCTGGTGCTGGTGTGCTTGCTGGTTATGATAAACTGCAGGAGATTGTCTTTGGGAAGAAGTATGGATCTGGTGGTGCTTAAATCAGGCTTTTTCATGGGAAGGATGGAGTAGTCCCACACAAAGCCTACGCCTCAGTTTAACCCTTTGGCTGCAAAAGCTGCTTCCATCAGTTTGTTGGGATTTGGCTCTGGGGGGCCATTTGGCTTTGATTTCTTCTCCAAGAATTGGAATACTCAGAAAAAGAAATCTGGGTCATCCAAAAAGAGAAAGCAATTGCAGTAATGTCACCAACCTTATTTTATTCATGCCGGGGATCAAACCCGATCACCATTTTACACAAAAAAAAAAAAAAAAACCAACAACAACAAAACAACCACAACCCATAACCGCCACAAACAACCGGCCTCACTTCTTCGCCTCTTCAGCTGTTCTCTTCTTCTTGCCTTTGTCTTGGGCGTCCCTTGCCGGTGCTGCCTCCGTGTTTCCCACGCCGCCGAGCACGGTCACTTCCCGTTGCTCCTCAACTGTCACATATGGCGGACCTCCAAATCTGAGCATCACGGTGGCCTTCCGCTTCAATTCCTTGTTCTCTGCCTTCAGCCCACATATCTCTGCTCGGGCATCCTTATACATGCCTTGGAGCAGAGCCAGTTGGGCGTTTAACTGTTGCACCTCATTTGTCCTACTCTGAAGCCGGTGCGACAGGTTTGAGACCGCAGTCATGGTCTCAACACATGACTTCAGTGTGTAATAATTTGCCTCAATATCCGATTGTGCAGCCATTCTTTGCTCCACAGACAGCATCGGAAAGTTCAAAGGCGCAAAACCAGGGGTGCTTGGCCCAGGGGCGCTTGGTTGAGGTTCAAGGGCCATATTCTGGGTTGTGGCCTCGTTGAGGTCGGGAAAGAGGGTAAGACCACGGGACGAAGAGGCTATGTTCTGGGTAGCTGAACAGGAAGAAGAGGCCATATTCAGGGTTGGTTGTAGAGTGTTTCAGAGATAACCGCTCTCAGAAAACGAAGAGTCTTTTTTCAGAAGTTTTTTAGCTGGTTTGTTATGCATCAGCGGCAGCCTCGCCTTGGTTTAAATAGGCAAGGCAGACACGCGTATCACGCGCCTCTCAACGCCAGACGACAAATCGGCGCGCCTTTTGATGGCTCGACTTTTGATGGCTGTCGGGCACGTCTTTTGATGGCGCGCCTTTTGATGGCGCACCTTTTGATGGCTGTCGGGCACATTTTTTGATGGCACGCCTTTTGATGGCACGCTTTTTGATAAGATTGGGCACGCCTTTTGTGGGTCCGACAAGACTCTGTAAACTGTCCCGACTTTGATTCCGGTTAGCTTCTATAAGGGTCCGACAAGACTCTGTAAACTGTCCCGACTTTGATTCCGGTTAGCTTCTATATGGGTCTGACAAGACTCTGTAAACTGTCCCGACTTTGATTCTGGTTAGCTTCTATATGGGTCCGACAAGACTCTGTAAACTGTCCCGACATTGATTCCGGTTAGCTCCTTTAAAGGTCCGACAAGACTCGGTAAACTATCCCGACATTGATTCCGGTTAGCTCCTATATGGGTCCGACAAGACTCGATAAACTGTCCCGACATTGATTTCGGTTATCTGCTACAACGGTTCGACACAGCCATAAAGTGTCTTCTACAACGGTCCGACATGACCCCGTAAACTGTTTTCTACAACGGTCCGACATGACCCCGTAAACTGTTTTCTACAACGGTCCGACATGACCCCATAAACTGTCTTCTACATCGGTCTGCCATAACTATACGGTCTTCTACAACGGTCTGACACGACCATACATTGTCTCCTATCCACTTTTATTTTATTTGTCAGATTATTTTTTCCTGTTTTGTTACTCTCTCCAAACTCAAGTTGGTTAGTTCCTAACCCCCTTGAGTTTGAGGGGGGCTGTTGAATGTAACAATTTCTATGTAACAATTTCTACCTACTCCACCTACAATTTCTACCTATTCCACCTACAAATACTCCACCTACTCCACATTAGTTAGTGCTCCATTAGTTAGTGCTATAGTTAGTGCCCCATATAGTTAGTGATATAGTTCGTGATCCATTATAGTATAGTGCTCCATTATGGCTCCATTGTATCCCATTTCTCTCTATAAAAGAGAGCTCTTGTAAGAACATCAATCAATCAATAATACATTAAATTTTCTACATTATAGTATCAATGAGCCAGACAAAAGAATGCTAACAATGCAAACCACCACTTGCATGGAAATCCTTTCAGAGAACGGGGAAAAACCACTAGGCAACTTTTGAATGAAGTATTCACCCAAAAAAAACTTTTGAATGAAGTTAACTATATGAAGATACAATGACAGTTAAAATCTACCTCTTCTAGTTTTTTAGTAGTTTGTACTTTCACTGCAAAATAATCTCTTTTGATCTTGTTGGAGAAGATCCAAGCTCCGTGGAGTGCATGCTAAAATTAGATTAAAAGTCATGATAGATACTCGAAGAATTATACGAGAATGACCTTTTTTGTTTTAAAACCTTTTTTTTTTTTTTTGGATCTCTTTTTGTTTTAGTACCTAGAAGGCCCAAAAAGAGAAACCTTATGCACTTTACATTTTTTTATTTATTTACACTATGAGACCAAAAGATGCATCTTACCTTTTGAAAGAGTGATTTGTCAAGAAGACACTCTTATTTGAGTTTGGTATGACTTCTAGGCTTTGTTATCAAAATCTTAAGATTCGCAATATGGGTGAATCCTTTGTTATCAAAATCTTATGATTAGCGATTCGATTCACAATTTATGCAAAATCAATATGAATATATAGGGAATCTATTTTGGAAGTGAATCTATGGTGAATCTCATAATTAACAATCGATTCACGATTCAATTCACTTTTTATGATTCATGCAATTTCTTGAAACTATTGTGGCTGGCATATTTCTATTTTTTTGGGGAGGTGGGGGGAGAGGAGGGGGGGGGGGAATTACATGTAGGTGAGAGAAGAGAAAAAAAGACATACCAACATATGACACTTGCACCCCTCATGTTTTTGTAATTTATCTCCCACCTGCATGTAATTCCCCCCCCCCCTCCCCCCTCTTTTTAGTGAAAATGACATAATACAATTTCTAATAGTCTTTTGAACGAAAATAACTAATATATACACATTATTTGTTGTTATTTTGGTGATCAAGAGTTTTTAACAGGATCAATCAGATTCAGTCTGACCTAATATATTTTTAAGGGTAAATTGCACCAGTAGACCCTATACTTCGATTTTTGTGTCATTTTGGTTCCTGTAATTTCAATTGGATCGATTTTGACCCTGAATTTTTTTCTTTGTTTTAATTTGGTCCAATTGGTTATAACTGCTAACATTATTTTATTAAAAAAATACGCACATGAGCGGCATGTGTCATGCTTTTAGGGGTAGAATTGTAAATTTAATCAATTCAATGAATTAACCTCAACCAACTTAGTGATCATTTTTCATAAAAAATCCTAAAGGCGTTGTCAATTAGACCAAATTGATACATAATATTAAATTAATGGTCAAAATTAAGTAAATTGAAAGTATGAGGACCAAAATGACATGAGGCAAAATATAAGGATTACGGGTGTAATTTGCCCTCTTTCCTATTTTAATCTTTTTTTTTTTTTCTCATTTTCTCCTTAAAAAAAAAAAGCATGATGTATCTTTCAAAGATGTTTGAGGTTAAAATAACTTGCATCATGAATTATTTATTGCAACTTTATTGAAATAATTATAGTTCAATTTACATGGGTGACTTAAGCCTAATGAACCTGTGGTTACACAAGTTCTTTATTTATTTATTTTTAAAAACACGCTTTTTGGAACCAAAAGCATGCGTATATACCTTTTAAAATAAATAATTCCAATTAATTCTTCTTATTATTGAGTCATTGTTACTTGAAAAAGTATGTATGCTTATTGTCCAAATATCAACATCGCTATTAAGTTATTGTTACTTAGAAATTGAGAGTTTGTCTCTGTTTACTTTCTTTATTAAGAATGGTTGATAAGAAAAATATTTTGAAAAAGGAAAAGGTAATGTGGTGATCTTACATGGGAACCTGTTTTTACTTCTTATCTTACATATTAGATCAAATGATCATCATTCAAAACGATATTTTCATTAATTTAAGTCTACGTATTTTATGTTTGGAAGATATATTTAACATCTAAGTGTGTAGATATATATTTTTTTAATTAATTTAGAAAAAGTGACGAATCTTTACGATTCATGATTCGATTCGAATCCTGATTTGACAACTATGAAATAACACTAATTACATTAAAAGCTATATATTTTATAGCTTAAACATCAAGATATCATTCACATAACAATTACATTACAAAGAATGTAAAACAATTATAAGCCATTGTTGTAATACACATGATGAAGTTATCTTATAAATGTTTTAAAATATATTTAGTGTGCATTAGTTGTGTCCTAAAGAATGCATAACATTGTTATTATGAAGAGATTCATCATATAAGATGCGTTCTGAGGGGGGTTTAAGAAGTGTTGCTAAAGTGTTCGCGAAGTATCGGTAAAGTATCCGATATTATGAATTTTATTTGATAATTAAGAAATGAGTCGGACATGCTTTTTGGAGTGTCCAAAGAGTGTCCGTATCTGACACGGGTGTCGGGCACTACATACTTCCTTCGAAGAAGTGCCCGTGCTTCTTTGCTTCTAGGGACTAAATTCATATTACAGCCTAATATAGTCCTATGTTTATTCTTCTGATTGTACTCTGCCTTCTATTAATATTTTTTTCATTCTTATTTGAAAAGAAAATTGTAGTTAAGTAGCACTGCTTTCCCATGGTACCTATAAAATTGTTATGATTTTGTGTTTCTCATTTACATGAAAGAAAATGTTTCCATAGGTTTTATTATTTATGGTTAACAATGTTGATTAATGACTTAAATGGTGCAAATAGGTGCAACTGTGGAGCCATTTGGATCATTTGCCTCTAATCTCTTCACACGATGGGGAGATCTAGATATATCGATAGATTTACCCAATGGTTTATATATTTCATCTACGGGAAAAAGGCGCACACAGACTTTACTAGGAGATTTACTAAGAGCTTTGAGGAGTAGAGGTAATTTGTAAAACTTATACTTTTAGTTTATTACTCATTTCATGTAACAAGACCTCTATATGCAGTGAAAATTAGTACATTCTACTTAACTATTTTAACTAGTTTGAGAACCTGTTGATCTTTGTTCGGTTAGTCTTCATTCTTTCTTCATTTGTTTGTTCCTTTGTAAGAACTTGAATCAAAGTTTTGAAGATAAAACATTACTAATTAAGAAGGATGAACTGTCCTTGATCCCAGCAAAATAAATAAATAAATAAAGTAAAAGAGCATTCCTTATAAACTAAGAAGCACATGTACGGGTATGGGTACTGGTTACGTTGATTTGGTAAAATTTTTAAAAAATGGGGTACGGATATGGGTAGGTACGTTTGTAAAAAAATATTGACTTTTAATTTGGACTAATACAAAAATTAGTTAAATGGTTTAGTTTGTTAAGATCTAACCTACAATTCACATTTAATAAGCATAAAAAATAATAAATAAATAAAGTCCAATGAAACTAATTTTACCTATGTATTAGAAGAAAATATTATTTTGACTAAGGTATGAAACTGTTTGGATATATATATACTAGGTATGTTTGGGGTACGGCAAAAATTAAGAAAAAAAAATTTGGGTACGTATATTGTGTACCCGATACATATGCAGAAGTCGCCATATGAAGTACTAGTACCCGGTACAGGTACAATATGTTTGTTGAAGTACCCTTGCTTCATAGCTTATAAACAAAGCAAAGAAAACATAAAACAATTCATGGAAAAAGTAAGCACCACGAAGGGCACAACACAAACCACTAAAGAGGATTAAGGGATAATAAATTAGTAAATATAAATTAAAGGTTGAAAAAGGATAATAAATACGTAAATAATAATTAAAGGTTGATTTGTTTTTTAAGCAATATGGCTATTTTTTTGTTTAATTAGCTAAATTTTAAGTAATAAATCTTTGTGTTTTAAGAATCCATAAATTAGAAGAATACTGCCAACTACGGGGTGTTTCCTAAACAACAATCATATATATTAGTCCTCCATTCGAGCTCTTGACCCTGTGATGTATACCAGCATTGCTGAAATGAAGCGTATAATGATACATATTTATATCTGCTTAATTTTGGCTAAATATTATAAGTTATTTCAATGCTAACAAAGTGTGTGAGATGATGCTCAAGACTAGGCCATAAAATGTGCCCATGTTGGTCCATACTGGGGCTGGACATGGGCTGGGCAGGTCATCCTCTGTACCATAATGATCTTTGATGCTAGTTCACAGATTCAAGCCTAAACAGTCAACCTCAGGTGTATGCCCGTTTGATGACCTTAAGGCAAAATGGTGACCTAATCCCCCTAATGAGGTTGAAAGGAAACTAAAACATTTATCTATAATTTAGCAGAAATGAATACATTAGCAACAATAAACCTTGTACAAATGAAATAGTTCCTAATAACTTAGTAAGCTTCATCGGGCTAGGAAAGGGATGACCTGGCCAAACTGAAGGTTGGGGCAGCTTTACCAACTTATTTTGAACTTTACCAAAACTGCATCACAAAAGAAGGGTGTTCTTACAATCACAACATGGGACTGGCTGAAACACAACCTGCATAACCTCATCTCATAAACCAATCTCTCTTACATTTCTCATTCCTCAGTTAGCCATTGTGCATGACATTGTATACTAAATATTTCACCTTGGTTTAGAAATGAGTAAGTTTCTTGAAGTCGAGAACTATTTTAGCAGATCCTTCTGAGTTTGTGCTCTTGCTTGCTCCATCCATTTACAATTTAGTTATTGCCTCGAGTGCAATGGGAAATAAAATGGAATGACATCTTTATAGATGGTTTAAACTGTAAACCGACCCCCTGACTAATCATTTCTACTTCAGAAATTTGGGGCTCCATATTTCATTTAACAATACCACATTTGGAAGTTAAAAAAAGAAGAAGAAGAAGATAGCATCAACAAGTAGGATCATAATATATTAATATAATATCATCAGCTTGTGTTACAGGTTTTCTTTTATGGTTTATTATTTTTTATCTAAGTACTCCTTTTACTAAATAGTAATGTTGATTTGCAGGTCAATGGCGTGATTTGCAATTTATCGCCAATGCAAGAGTTCCCATTCTAAAGTTTGAGAGAAACTACCTGAACATCTCTTGTGATGTCTCAATCAATAATCTGAGTGGCCAAATAAAATCCAAGTTATTGTTGTGGATAAATGAGATTGATGGGTGTTTCCGCGATATGGTTTTATTGGTATGTTCTTATAGCAAAGCAATAGATGATGCCTATGAGGCACGCACACCTCTCGGAGGTCACGTACCGGTGTCCGACACGTGTCAAACATGGACATGCTCGGACACACTCCAGACACGTGTCGGACATGCTGGGGACACTTGGGACACGCTAAGGACACGTTCAGCAATGCTGGGGACACGTTGGGACGTGCTGAGGGCATGCTGGGATACGTTGGGGACTCATTTTTAAAAAAAAATTATACTTTTTTTCAGTAGAATAGCATACCAAGGTTGATGAATATGATGAGAATAAATATCTGACATAGAATAAATATAAAATATTAAAAAATATGACATAATTATATAAAATTATATGCTTTGCATGTGTCCTCGACGTATCGTGTCCTACATTTTTTTAAATTTGCGTGTATGTGTCATGTCCATGTCCATGTTTCTTAGGATGCTGCTGTGGGGAAACTGTCACTAATTTAATGTATCAATTCTTGCCGCGCAGGTTAAGGAATGGGCCAAAGCACATGGTATCAATGATTCAAAGTCTGGAACTTTTAATTCATACACTCTCAGCTTGCTTATTATCTTCCATTTTCAGGTGATTTTGCCTATTGTTGTTGATGATAATGATGACTTCTTATATTTTTTAATTGGGAGAATAGTTAGGGGTCTTCTTTAATACTTTATGTACTGGAATGATTCTGAGATTTTCAAAGGGGACTCTTATCACTGAAAGTGATCATACAACCTGTAAACTTATGTACAAGAGAACATGGTAAACCATCCATCAAAATTGTGTAGTCCGGTTGTAGGTGATCCTACAGTATTATCTGTCACATTGATCTTAAGTGCTCTATATTTGTGTCATTTTGTGACTATATAATCTTCCTTCTGGCTACGCTTAGATTAATGCATCTTGCTGGTTCTGTTTGCCTCCTTTTTATCCTTTCATGTCCTTTTGGTTCTTCAAGTTTTACTTACTTTGAGCTGCCAGGGCTTCAACCTTTTTCCTTTTTTGCAGACTTGTGTACCTGCACTGTTACCTCCTCTTAAAGAAATCTATCCAAGAAATATTGTTGATGACCTTATAGGTACTTCTCTATCTTTCCAGGAATATGCTTCTCAAAATCATAAAGACAGGCGAAAATACATATTATTGGGTAGTTTAATTCATACTTGGTAGGAAACAATTCACATAAGAGATTGAGTAGCAGGGATGGAGCCCAAAGTTTTCAAAGGCAAATACGTAATGCGAGGCGTTTCACCCCTCATGAGGCTTATGCGTCATGGCATCAAGGCTTGAGCATTTGGAATTTTGAATATTTGTATTTAGTAAATTAATAAAATATTTTAAAATAGAAAAAAAAATTCAAAATTAAATATGATGGTGTACATAATTTCTACTCAAGGTATTGAACATTTCACTACAGAGAAGAAAGCTTGCCCTCATTGAAGTTGAAAAAGACATTGTTAGCTTCAGTTATCAAGTTTGTCACTTGAGCCTTAGCTTTCTGTTTTCTCTTGGTTGGTGATTTACTTAATTTTTTCCTATAGAATATAATTACAAAAGAGAATCTTTTTTTATTTTTTATTTATTTTTGTTTTTTATGTTTATGCACAAAAGGTGTATGAGGCGCACTTGAGGCCGACGCTTCAAACTGTGATGCACAAGCCTTTTGGGATTGTTGCCTAAAAATCAAAGTCTCGATGCATTTTGCATTAGCCTTGCCTTGAGGCAAGCTCAATGCGAATCTCAATAAAGCCTTTTGAAACTTTGACAAAGCCAGAATATTAAGTTAGCTTTTGCTGATTAGAAAGAAAATCAATAAATTTATATTGGCAATTTCTTAGTACTTTTCACGGGTACTAAAGTGTAGTCCCCCGTTTAGGTGCTTATCATATGCACCTAGACTTCTAACCATTAAATCTAAATAAATGAATGTGAGCTATATTGATAAAGAGCTGGCCATAGCCTCTTTGGTTCATAATAAACACCAGTTTGTGTCATAACCAAGATCACTTGGGTCATAATTAAAACCACCAAAGCTTGTATCCAAACTGCACCACTAAAAGTAATAACCAATATCACTTTGGGTTCAACTGTAGTACACCATAGAATTTTCCACTTTTCATATTGTTTTTGACCTACATAGTTAAGATCTTAGTGTATAATTGATTAGACCATTATTTTAAGGCATTTTATTTGTTGATATAATTTACTTAAATAATAAAATAAAAAATTACTAGTATGATTTTTATAATAATAATAAAAATAAAAAATTGCATTTACATCTTGTATAAAAATCAAATCAAAAGGCAAGACCAGAAAAAATAGAATTAGGAATGAATATATTCGTGAATGGATAGGAGTAGTACTGATAGAAGATAATTTGAAAGAGAATAGATTAGAATGGTTTGGTCATATATAATGGAGACTAACAGAGACAGTAGTGAAGAGATGCAATACAGTGACGGTAAACGGAAGTGTTGGGGGAAGGGGAAGGGGAAGACCTAGATTGACGTGAGTTAGTGTAGTAAATAGAGATATGAATCTCCTTAATTTGACTAACCAAATGGCCATTGATGGAGTCGAGTGGAGAAAGATTCATATAACTGCCCCCATTTGATGGGACTTAAGGCTTGGTTTGGTTTATAAAAATCAAATCAAAGTTTTAATGCTATTACATAATATGGGAAATAGTTGGGGGCTCATTTTATATACCTTGTTCGAGTACTTGTGAAACAGAGGACCAATATAGGAGAATCTTTCAAAAATTTTAAGGAGCCATTTTATATAAATTTTAAGAATACTCGTGGAAATATAAAGGTGATATAAAATTTTTGGAAAACTTAGGGGGTTCCTTGTTGAGTAAGATATAAAAATATCCTAGTAGAGATAAAATGAGGTGAGAAACACAGGTATGTGCATGTCTCGCCTCTGCTATATAAAGCATTAGTGATAAAGTATTCTATATATTTTTATATTCTTTGTTCAATGGTAATGGGCTACACATTGGGATGACCATCCCAAGCTGACCCACGAGCCTGACCCCAACTAGGATGAATCTGGGGTTCAATCCCAATTATGTATGATTACACGTATACATTCAGCAACATGGAAGATTATTTGATATCATATGTTGAATCATCTTTTTGAGACAATAGAACTACATTAACTGAAAGGGAAAAAATAAAATAAAAATAATGACGTTTAAGCTGAAAATCAGCTTGAAATTGACTGGGCATTGATTGGTCAGTGCTAATTATTTGAGTAGCGATTATCTGGATGCATGGTTTAAGTATTTACCGTTGCTTCACAAGTCATAAAACCATCTGGAATGCCTCTGAAAATTTTGTTGAAGTTGAATGAAAAATTCCCTTGCAGTAAAGCTTGTTATTTATATCTGCAGTAACTAGCTTCCAGGCTTGGCACAATCAAATGTCATCTTTATTTTTGGTCTGCACAACTGATACATTATTCTGAACATATTCAAGAAGATTAAATAAAATAAATGTGAGATTGCAACAAGAACACCATACTACTAAGTAGTCTCTGGTGTCAAGGGAATTGCACATGTATTGTTGAATAGAGGCTCGGTACTTGATTTTGCTTGATGCAGGTGTGAGGGCAGTTGCAGAGAGACGTATTAAAGACACATGTACTGAGAATATAAACAAGTTTAGATCGAATAGGTCCAGAAGAAGAAATCAAATTCCTTTGTCTGAGCTTTTCATTTCATTCCTTGCAAAAGTAAGTATTTCTATCACAATTCTTTTCGTTTACAAGTTATTCAGAACACATTGGGAAAAGCTTTCTGCCATGTTAGATGAATACTTTGAGGATATGTATTTGGCTAACTTTTCAGCTATTTATATACTGAATACACATATGTATGCTACAAGCACCTCATATATCTATGTTTCTTACATTTTCCTTTTTTCTTTTTTCATTTTGGTATTTTCAACTGAATGCATATGAAGTTGATGTTGGCTGCTCAAATTCTACATAAAATACAGTGGATGCTTTTTCTGATATTTGATTCATAAACCATATTCTAACCCAAAATAATGGTTTTCTCCATTCTATGGATGGGATGGCTACAAGGAATTAATTTAATCTTGTGTAGTAAATACTAGTATTTACATCTTTTGCAGTTTTCTGACATTAGTTGGAGAGCCTCAGAAGTAATCTGCCCACACACTGGACGATGGGAATATATTGGTAGCAATATGAAATGGGCACGCAAAAATTTTGCACTATTTGTAATCTCTCTCTCTCTCTCTCTCTCGCTGCCATTGCTGCAGCTACAACTAACTTTTTTCACAGCGTAGCTAATATTATTGATAATGGCTGTTTAGGTTGAGGATCCTTTTGAGCAGCCAGTTAATTCTGCCAGGACTGTTAGGCATGAACAATTAACAAGGATATCAGAAGCATTTCAGACAACCCATCGTGTGCTTATCTCAGGCAATCAGAATCAGAGTTCTCTCATTACAACTCTAGTGGGGCCTCAAGTATCACAATTTTTTCCTAGAGCACCGCTCAATAACCCTATTGGCTACAGTAGGACTCAACCTCAAATGCACAGGGCAGTCCACTCACCCTCACCCTCACCCTCACGAGTGCAACATCATTTTCAGAACACAAGGGTTGATAGACATCCCAATAACAATATGATCGCGCACAGAACAGTTAGTGCATCTCACCGTCAAGGCCAACAAGCCCGGAGACCAAGATATGATATATAAACAGTGTCAAAAGGCCCATGGCCTTGTGGACTAGTGGCATGGAGGCAACTTTAAGGTGCTTGCAAGGGAGAGGTTGGGGGGTTAGCTCCCCTAGGGTGCTAATCTAACAGTTAATTAACTTCCGTCAATAAAAAAAAAAGTTGTCAAATGTGCTTAATGCTTGCTAAACATTATGTAATGCAGTTTATTTGTGGAACCAATATGTTTGCATGCAGTTTATTTGTGGAACCAATATGTTTGCCTAGTGGTTGCCTTTCTGGTTTGATACCCTTTGGTGCAAATTAAAAGGAAAAATTTTCATTCCCTTTTTCACATTAATGTTCTTTTGATGCTGGGATATAAATTCTATTGCATTTTAGTTAATTAAATCTTGGTGTGTTGTCAGGTTTGTTAGCAGTGAACCACAGTACAGAGGTCATAGTTGCCTGGGACTTCTGGAAATGTTTCAATCAAACATTTTACAGTTCTGCAAAACATCCTAATATGTAATTAGTAAGTAGTCATATGCATATAATGCCATATAATGGTAACAATTTTTGACCCAATTATTCAGGGTCGGCTGTATGGATTAGTTTCCTCTAGTTGGCTCTATTTAAAGGTCATACCTTGCATTATAAGGAAATTGAGTCATTTCTTACCATATATGTATTTATATTATTGTACGTGGACATGAATTTGAATCTTATATTTTCAGATCCTAGTGCAAAATTAGAATTAGCAGATGAAATTCAGCCCTAGGGTAGGGTATGGTATTTGGCTTTTTTAGTGATTTTTTGGCCTTAATAAGTGATTGAATAAAACCTATCTTTACTGTTAATAAGGTGATTAAGCTTGGATTTTAAGCAGTGCCGTAGCGAGAAATTCTATTTAGTGGGGTCATTTTATCAATTATTATCAATGTCATTTTGTTACTCACTAATGCTACAAATGCTAATGGGTCCTAACAAACATACTAAGATACAATTGATACATTTATTGGTACACTAGTTAATATTTATAACATTATTGTCTTTTAATTTTACAAAATTTATTAATGTTTACTTTCTCATGATACACTTTCATATATATATATATATATATTCCCAACACCAACAAAAGTATATCTTGTAATCAAGAAAAATGAGTTTAGGTTTCGATCATTAACAATTTTTTTTTTTTTTAAATCGCTTATATTTCATTCATATTTGCATTCCCTTTTATATTCCTTGTACAAATTCCTTTCGAAATTCAATATTCAAACACAAACTAAAAGTAATATCACAATTTAAATCTTTTAAGTTTTTCCGTTGGGTTCAATTTCTAAAACTCCCTAAAAACTTTCATAATTATACATATATAAATATATGTATATATACTCATTCATATGTAGCTCCGCTCATGATCTTAAACCATCCCTTTTTATCCAAACCCATCCCTTTTGTTGGCCTCCTCGAAGCATTTCGTCGAGCAGTTCAAATGTTTCACCAGACTTCCCTATTTGGAAAACAACATTGTTCTAACAACTCTCATCATTTATTGCAATGCAAAGAGGAACATTAACTCATACTAGAACTCATTTGAAATCAAGAAAAATCCAAATCCCATTTGAAATCAATAACATTAAGCCCTCTGTTTAAGGGTTTTTTAAGGTGAAAATGTTTGATCTAATTAAATTTTACAATATTTTGTACAGGAAAAAAAAAATAAAAATTAATACTCGTTGGTATGTGCATAAAAAATAATAAAAACATAATCAATTTTAATATGTTTTTTCCTTTATCTGCATAATTGCTCTTGGTGCCTCTGCATGCATACCTAGCATATTGGAAATGTTATTCCAATTCTAGACTATAAATGTGATGAGGCAGCATGTGTGGGCTAGTGTCCACATGTGCATGATTGTCGATGTGTGTTGGTATGGCCTTAGACTTGTACTCTTGTGTCCAGTAGATCCTCAGCAGTGAATAAAATAGAAGGGTAAAAATGGAAAGACCTGAATGTGGCTGCCGATTAGAAACGGAAATTCTATTTCCACACACCAAATTTCCTCAATCCACACACTTCATAATTTTTTTTTTTATATTACATTTTTATCCTAAAATAAAATTACCAAAATATCATCATCTTTCCAACCGAAATCATAAGTCCTTGGCCTCCTCTTTGACCACCCTAATCATGCTCTTCACCTCCGGTGAACCTCCCCACCGCCATCACCATTGCCCCACCACCCCTATTGCCCATTTATTCCGCAACCACCATCATCTTGTTACCAATTTTTATTGATGGCATTGCTGCAAGGAAAAAAAAGAAAGCAATAAAAAAAAAAAAAAAAGTAATTAGCAGTCAATTTCTTTAATTGAATACAAAATCATATGATGTAAATAGTAGAATGTTTCTATAAAATGATCATAAATGTATTATTTATCATCAGAGTTGAATTATTTTTCACCCCGATAAGAAGAAGTTTCCTATCAATGATTCATGTTTGTTAAAAAGTCAAAAATACCAACTTTGCTTGTTGGCAGGGATAGCCAAAAAGCCACTGCTGTTACCATCGAATTAATTTCAAAATCATGCATGCATGTGAACGATTGGGAATTACATTTGGGTGTATTTAAAATGTCTTTTCTAAAGCAAATTCTTGTCAACTAATGTTCCATTTTCTTTAACTTCTTTCAAATGTAACCAAGGCCAATTTTTACTCTCTCAATAAACCCAATTTATCAATGTAACTCATGAATTTCTTACCAGGTGCCCACCCAACACGGAGATATACATACAAACAACTACCTATCAATTTGCATCAAATTTAAATGGGCCAACTTCATGATTAAAATTTTTAATTTTTTACTTTCCAATAGAATTATAAAAGATATAGGGTTAGGATTAGGGTTTGAATAAGGAAGGAGATGAGGGCATTTTTGGTATAATAAGTTATTTATTGAGTAAAACATTGGGAAATTCTATTTCCAACACCCTGATATACTCAGTCAACACACTTAATGAAAAAATAAATTAATGACAATTATATCCTACTTGAAATTTACTATAATAGTCATTGATCAACCCCCTATTATTATATATATAAATTCTCTGTACACATCCTTTAAAAATTAAAATATCTCAATGTACACTGTTTGAAATAAAAAAATTAAACCCTAATTTTTTTTTGAAGTCACTTTGCTTGTTATACACTCTGTACTCCTCTCTCTTATTTGCAAACAAAACATCTTCTCTATTGCTTTAATCTTTAAGTTTATACTAAATTATTAACATCGTTTAATTATTAGTTCAATATTTTGTATTTGATTTTGATATGGAAGAGTTGCAAACTTATGTCAGTTCAAACTCAAGCAATGGTGACAGCAGAATCAGTATTGAAAAGGTAAAATCGTGGAGTTTTTTTTTTTTTTTTTTTCGTTTTTTAGTCGGCGATCCAGGGCCGAATTTATTAAATTAATTCGGTAATTAGATTCCGAAATAATATAAGAATTTCGTCATTGATATGCCGATTTTTAAAATTTTTTTCGGTATATGTGTGCCGAACAAAATAAATAAATTCGGTTCTAGGATTCCGAATTTTATTATTATTTTCGGCAGTAAGTTTCCGAATTTTTTTTTTATTTCAGAGCTTGAGAACCGAATTACAGTTTTTCCCCTCCTATTCAGATGGCATGCACTGAAGAACCTGAGATTCGATCGGATATTATGGTGGATTGTACTAGTCATTTTACAGCTAAACAGGTAATTTTGAACATAAAATTTGTAAGTTCATAAATTTGCATTAGTTAGTTTGTTTTAGTTTGTTATTATGAAAGTTATGTGACATCATATATAGGTTTTCGACAGTAAAGATGAATTACTCACTTGGGTACGAGACATTGGAAGGATAAATGGCTTTGTTATTATTATAAGGGCGTCGGACTATGGTGGCGGTCGTAAGAGACCAAGAATTTATCTTGCTTGTGAGCGGAGTGGGAAGTATAGATTGCGTAAAAAGCTGAAAGATGGCCCAAAAGACTTATTGAGACAAACTGGTACGAAGAAGTGCGAATGTCCATTTGATTTGAGGGCATTCAAGTTGAAAACAAACGATGAATGGACATTGAATGTAGTTTGCGGGCTGCATAATCATCCAGCGGCGGAGCATCTCCAAGGACATTCATATGCAGGGAGATTATCAGCTAATGAAAAGTCGCTATTAGTTGATATATCGAAGAGCCTAGTAAGACCAAAAGAGATACTCATTACACTCAAACAGAGGGATGCCCTTAATATGAGCACAATGAAGACAGTTTACAATGTACGACATCGATGTAGGGTTCTACAGAAAGCTGGTAGATCCCAGATGCAACAACTACTGGGTGAATTAGCGAAACATAAGTACATTGAGCGTCATCGATGTGAGGAAGGCTCTATGACTGTCACGGACTTGTTTTGGGCACATCCAGTGAGTTTGGATTTGCTTCGTACATTCCCTCGTGTGTTGATTATGGATTGCACATATAAGACGAATAGATATCGGCTTCCTCTTCTTAAAATTGTGGGAGTAACATCAACTCATATGACATTCTCCGTGGCTATCGCATACTTGCAAACTGAGCGGGTTGATAATTACGCATGGGCGTTACAAGCATTGCGTGATCTTATGGACGACAGTGTTTTACCTGAAGTCATTGTCACAGACAGAGAGCTTGCTTTGATGAATGCCATTGACAACACCTTCCCGAATGCTCGACATTTGTTATGTCGTTGGCATATTAATAAAAATGTATTGACAAAATGCAAGAAAATGTTTGAGACAAAAGAAAAATGGGACAAGTTTAACACTGCATGGAACTATTTGATATTGTCATCCACTGAAGAGGAATACAATGATCACCTTGCAACACTACAGAAGGATTTCAGTAACTATCCGGAGGCAATCAAATATGTTACTGTGAGTTGGTTGAATCCGTATCAAGAAAAATTCATTGCGGTACATACAGACATGTGTATGCATTTTGGCAATGTTACAACCAATCGGTAAGATTTATTTTTTTCATTTTATATTTTTAATAAATCATATTGTTATTTTTAATTATTATGCTTCACTATTTTGGTTTACATCCATATGAACAGGGTTGAGAGTGCTCATGCTAGATTGAAGAGGCAATTAGGTTCAAGTCAAACGACATTTGAGGTTTCATTTGAAAAAATACATTGTCTACTTGAGTTGCAGCACATTCAGGATGTTGAACACTGTCCTCATAGCCAGCCTCAATGAAAGGATGAGTAATCTGATGTATCTGTGACATACGCTGCATTACGAGAACAAATATAACATTAAGTACAAACTTGTAACAGTTTACATAAATAATTTGCAATGTAAAAGAAAAAAAGGATACCTGTGCGTCTTGGCTAGGATACTGATAATGATGGATATTCGGATCCACTTGAGAACGACGCGATGGGTTTTGTACGTACATATGGGTAATGGTTTGGTACCAATCCATGTAACCAGGAGCACAATCCCAAGGTTGCCGTACCGGTGTACTCCTCCTCCGATCAGATAACACATGGTTGTCCCATGCCTCCCAAATGATGTCCAAGTATGCATACATAACATTGTAGCGTGGTGCTGTGGCTCCTCGAGAAGCACGCATAGGGCCAAGTGGTAGATTAGGGATTGTCTGCACTCTGCCAAACTGTCTCAACACTCTATCAGGGTGATATGGTTCAACTACTTCCAAACACTTTAGGCAACCGTGGTAGAACGTAACTGGATGACATGGATGGACATCTCTGCAACTCTGGTACGGGTCCCAAATAACCTACAAACAATAAAAACTGTAAGATATGACAACTGTGAATTTTGTATGATATAGAATTTCAAATTTTGATAGACTTTTCAACTTACATCATGTACACCCAACCTATCAAGCTCCTCTCGAAAAGCCTGCAACTGTGTGTCTTCACCACACTCTCTCCGAGAAGTCCAACGGTAAATATGTGGCATGTCTCGAGTGTAATTCATATTCAAGTGTGGTCGGAATCCACGAAAGTGCTCATAAATCCATCCCTCGAGGAGTGTCATGTAACCGGCTATTTGTTTAACACCGGACCTGCTAGCGTACCCCAACTGTCTATATAAGTATGCCAATGCAGCAGCACCCCAAGCATATGAAGATACAGTCGTCAAATCAAACAACAAACTCAAATAAACAACGGGAACCCTAGTACATGTCTTGTCACTAAAAATTGTACAACCCAACAAAAATAGCAAGTATGCTCTACCTGCACATGCAATTCTTTCCATTGAGTCATTGTCTGTGACATTATGAAAGTGTGCCCTCAACCACTCAAGCCTCACTGAATTGCCTCCAGCAGTAGACATCTCATGTCTGACTTCTTGCTCATCAATTTCCAAGGTATTAACTACTAATGTAACAGCCCGCCTTTCTGACAACTTACGCACACTAATAGATTTGCCTACAATGGGCAGCCCTAGGATAGTGGCGACATCGTCCAATGTGACAGTCATCTCTCCAACAGTCAAATGGAAGGTGTTTGTCTCCGGCTGCCATCTCTCAACAAAACTAGACACTACAATTTTATTGACAAAGCGGTATGTGCAACGAGCTAATTGTGCAAGTCCTGACATCTCCACAATATTTACAAATGTACCGTTGTTTCCTTGTTCCCACCATGGCCACGAACGAATCTTAGATGAGTGATTATGACACTTTAAGGGCCCCCTTTCATCAGCACCATTCCAAATAGCTGCGGCAACATGACTTTTAAAACTTTTAAGGATTGATGGATCAGTTGGACCTCCCGGAAATGGCTGAGTAAGGATATCTTCATCAACAATGTCAGCATCATCACCAATAGGGTCATCATCCATAGCAATATCATCCATAACTGGTGCCCCATGTATAGGATCATCATCCATGGCAATGTGCATGTCATCATCATGCACTCGAGCACGTCCACGTCCACGTCCACGTCCACGTCCACGTCTCTCTAATTCACCGAGTCTTCTGTTCGAAGCTGTTACTGATCGACGTTCACTAGGACCGACATCCATCTGCATAAGAAAAGTTGTTCTTATCAACCCAATATAATGAAACATAATAAGCACTCTCATAAAAGGATCACATCAATGCGGGTAATAAGTAGCCTAACCATGCCACCTTAATGAAATCTAATACACAGTTATAGACCATTAAATTCACAATTTGGATGTGAAATTAACTCAAGCTTTTAATACTCTATATAATGCAATTGTTTTGTTCACCTATTTAGCTAACAAAATTTATGAAGACCCAACTACTAAGCTAACAATATCATGTGAACATACCAATACTGCATAGTTTTTAGTTTCTATTGTTATGCATTCAATTTGGGGAAAACAAATAAATACATAAACATACCCATAAAAATAAAATTCAACCTAAAGTAAAACAAATATTGGTGGCCTATGTAACCTAGTTCTATATATAAAAAAAAAAAAAAAAAAAAAAAAAAAAAAAAAAACCTCATTCGGCACTACAGGACCGAAATTACACAAAGATTTCATCAACAAACAACCGAAATTATTGCATTTATTCGGCTTAATAGAACCGAAAATATATAATAAATTCGGAATTTGAACAACGAAATTATCTATATTTTTCGGAAATTAACTGACGAAATTATGCATAATATTCGGCAGGAAAGTGCCGAATGAAAAACATAAACTCGGAAACCCAGTGCCGAGCACATCCAGTCGCGACTTTCATGCCAAGGAGTGAAGACAGATCCGAAACTTGTCAATCCAACAAAAAAAATGATAAATGTAATAATAAATTGAAAGATTTCTTACCTTAAACAAGGTTTTCAACAATGTATAGTAGATATTGAATGGAGCTCTTCAAATCTTCAATGGAGGTGAGGAAAATCTTCAATGGAGGTGAGAAAAGTGCAGATTTTTTTTTTTTGTTTTTGGTTTCCTGGTTTAACTTCTTCTTCCTTCCTGTTTGATGTTTGAAGTACAGAGGCAAATTGGGGACAGTTTGGTCTTCACGGGAGTGGGTGGAAATTCAAATGTGTATTTTTTAAGGTAAAGTGTGTGTACATATGAGTGAAGGGGTTGTTTGTAATTTTAAGGATGTGGGTTGAGATAATTATTTAATAATTAAATTAATAGGGATGTGTATTGAGAAAAAATTTGTCCTGAGTTTATTAGGGTGTTGGAAATAGAATTTCCCTAAAACATTAGATCTCAAATTCATTAAGGGTGTGCTTTGAGTAATAATGTGTACAGAGAATATTTAGTGTGTGGAAATAAAAGCTTCCGATTAGAAAGGAAGAAAAGTAAGGTGGAAGGGGGAAAGAGAGAGAGAATCTCCCATGTACATCTTTACTACACGAGAACCTAGTAGGGTCCACGTATTCACTGTGAACCATACCACATTGAAGGGCATGCCAATCAATGTTGTATATTATATATGTCCAAATCCAAGAAGGACGGTTCATAGGAGCCTCCCATTACTGCTGTGGGTTATATTCTGGTTATCACCGTGACAAGTCATGCTGAGATGTGTTACACGGTGCTGCTTAGATGCCTAGGGACCCTGAGGAATGCACCACGGGACCCTGGAGGCTAGGGATCAAGGTTTACCTTGGGCACCATACCCACAAGTATGGCTGCCTAGGGCCAATCATACAGAGATAGAGACAGGGGCGGAGGGACACAGGGATGAGGGGGTCACGTGCCCCCCTGACTTACCATTTTTTTTTTTTTTTTTTCTTACGTGTGTTTGGTTGGAGGATTTAGAGAGGGATTTGAAAAAAGAAAGGGAAAATGTGTGTGAAATTAGATGAAATATAGGTATGTTTTATTCACATTTCACCTACCTTTTTCATTTCTTTTTCAAAATTCCTCCTCAAATTCCCCAACCAAACACAGCATTAATTGACACACACAATCATGTAGTCCTACAGTCGCATACTTCCAACACTCCTAATTCCAGCCAAACACACTGATACACACAGCCCACCTCACCCATGTTGTTGATTTTATTATTTTTTTTGGAGCCCATGACACACACAACTATTTTTTGGGTGAATACACAACCCCAACCACGGAAACAATACGCAATCTGAAAAACAAAAAAATGTTGGGCAAGGCTTTCAACGGTAGAACCTCTAAAATTCTAAAAGCATATGAAATTCTTTATTTTTTTATTTATTTACAGTACTTGTTAAGTGTTTTTATATTTTCTTTACCTTCTTTGTCTCCCTTTGTTACTTTACAATTTACCGACTCGCGATTCACCAAATTGAGATCACACAACACAGATTTGGAAGTACACTACAACCTTGATGTCTTCTCTTCATTGATTATAGGTAACTTAATTTATTATTTTTTACTTTTAAATAAAAATTATGAGTATTAATTTGTAGTTATTTGTCAAGTTTTAATTTGTAAAAATATTTTATTTGTTATTATTTATGTTAAAATAAGAGATTTCGATATGTTAAAATTATGAATCTTAATTGGTGGATTTATATTAAAATTAGGAATTTTTAGATTGTTGTTGTTTGTGCTAAAATTAGGGATTTGATTTGTGCTAAAATTAAAAATATTAATTTGTAGTGATTAATATTTAAATTAGGGATTTTTATTTGTTACAATTTGTGTTAAAATTAGAAATTTTAATTTGTTGTGATTTGTGCTAATTATTTTTTTATTTGTATTAAAATTGGAGATTTTAATTTGTGATGGTTTGTACTCAAATTGGGGATTTTGATTAGGATTTTTGTTTTTGTTTTTGTTTTTTAAATAGTCATGGAGAAATATTTCAAAAGAAAATCAAAATTAAAATCATCTCTTCCTCAAGAAGAAGATGATAATTATTCTTTTGCAAAACAAAGTCGCATAGAAATCAACTTAGTAGACCTTCCTGCAAATCCAAGACTATGTCCTCGGATTATGGACTATAATGCTAATAATCAAGGCCAAATTCGTAGGGCACATCTACAAAAAGCCCCTTGTCAATCTCGTGATCATAATTTTCTACAAAAATCATTTGGACAAAAACTTCAGCAATTTAATCAGGCTTGGTTTAATGAATTTCCTAATTGGTTGGAGTATGGCGTAGCAAAAGATGCAGCATTTTATTTATGTTGTTATCTTTTCAAACCTGATATTAGAAATCAAGCTGGTGATGATTCTTTTGTTGGTGAGGGCTTCTCAAATTGAAAGAAAAAAGAAAAAAAATTCAGACTCGTGTGGGAGGTCTCAATGGCGCTCATAATCAAACTTGGAGTAAATGTCAAGACTTGTTAAACCAAAAGCACCATATTCAAAGGATTTTTTTTTCAAACAATCTGATAAAGCTCGAATTGAGTATCGAACCCGTTTGAATGCATCGGTTGATTGTGTTAGATTTCTTCTAAGACAAGGACCTGGTTTCGTGGGCATGATGAATTCAAGTAACCAAGGAAATTTTCTTGAACTTCTCAAGCTTCTTGCTGATCATAATGAAGATGTCAAAGTGGTTGCAGTGAGCAATGCTCCACAAAATCTCAAGTTGACATTTCCTGATATTCAAAAAGACATTGTAAATCTACACAAAACGCAAGTCCTTGTCTTAGAAGAAATCTGACACAATCAACCGATGCATTAAAACGAGTTCGATACTCCATTTGAGTTTGATCAAATTGTTTGAAAAAAAAATCGTTTGAATATATTGCTTTTGGTTTAACAAGTCTTGACATTTACTCCAAACTTGATTATGAGCACTATTGGGACCTCCCACACGAGTCTAAATTTTTTTTTTTTTTTTCTTCCAATTTTAGAAGCACTCACCAACAAAAGAATCACTATCAGCTTGATCTCCAATATCGAGTTTGAAAAAATAACAACATAAACAAAATATTGCATCTTTTGCTACGCTATACTCCAACCAATTAGGAAATTCACTAAACCAAGCCTGATTAAGGCCAAGTTTGGGAACACCTCAAAAAGTCAAAAAGTCAAAAAGTTACTCAAAAAGTTAAAAAGTTATCACTATTCACCAAAAGTCAACAATTACGGCTGCACAACTCCCAATTCTAATTTTCCCCTATAAATCAATTTTTACAATTTTTTTATTACACATTTTTCCATAAAAAGTCAACAAGTTAACCCAAACATTCATATTTTCAACCTCAACTTTTTAGTCTAAAAATACAAAGAGTACACTTATTTAGAACACCCCAAACAACCCCTAAATCACCGAAGTTTTTGTCCAAATGATTTTTGTGAAAAATTATGATCACGAGGTTGACAATGACCTTTTTGTAGATATGCCCTATGAATTTAGTCTCGATCATTAGCATTATAGTCCATAATCCGATGACATAGTCCTGGATCTGCAAGAAGGTTTGCTAAGTTGATTTCTATTCGACTTTGTTTTGTAGAAGAAAAATTATCATCTTCTTCTTGAGGAAGAGACTATTTTAATTTTAATTTTCTTTTGAAATATTTCTCCATGACTATTTAAAAAAAATAAAAAATTCCTAATCAAAATCCCCAATTTGAGTACAAACCACCACAAATCAAAATCTCCAATTTTAATACAAATCAAAAAAAATATAAATTTAGCACAAATCACAACAAATTAAAATTTCTAATTTTAACACAAATTATAACCAAAAAAAATCCCTAATTTAAATATTAATCACTACAAATTAATATTTTTAATTTTAGCACAAATCAAATCCCTAATTTAGCAAAAACAACAACAAACCAAAATCCCTAATTTTAATATAAATCACCACTAATTAAGATTCATAATTTTAGCATGTCAAAATCTCTTATTTTAAAATAATAATTAATAAAGTTACCTGTAAACAATGAAGAAAATACACCAAGGTTATAATGTGCTCCGAAATCTCTGTTGTGTGATCCCAATTTAGTGAATTGCGAGTCGGTAAATTACAAAGCAACAAAAGGAGACAAAGAAGATAAAGAAAATACGGAGACACTTAACAAATACTATGAATAAATAAAAAAAATTAAGAATTTCATACACTTTTAGGATTTTAGAGGTCCTGCCACCTGCCGTTAAAAACTTTACCCAACAAATTTTTTTTTTTTTATTAGATTACCTAGCAAATTTTTAGATTGTTTCCATGGTTGGGGTTGTGTATTCACCCAAAAAAAAGGTTTGTGTGTGTTAATGTTTGGTTGGGATTTCCACTCAAAAAAAATTAAAAAATTAAAAATAAAAATAATAAAAAAAAGAGAGAAAAGGAAAAAATGGTGAGGTGGACTATGTGTGTCTGTGTGTTTGGTTAGAATTAGGAGTGCTGGGAGTCTGTAACTGTAGGGCCACATGATTGTGTGTGTTAGTTAAGAACAACAACAAAATGAAAAGTCGGGGGAGCACGTGACCCCATCATCTCTGTGTCCCTCCGCTGTATGGTGTTAATTTTGCTTGTTTTTTTTGCCTATTTCCACGTGCTCTATTTTTCTTAAAACAGCATGTTTAGGCTTTAATCATATAGAAATCATGCATTGAGGCCGTTTTGAATCATCATGTAGTTTTTAATACATTTTTCACTTTTTACTTGTTATTTGCTTTTTATTCATTATCATCATATTAGTAACCTCGAACCAGGCTTAGAACCATTATTTGTATGTTTAGATGTATATTAGGTGTAGACGACATGTCTTTTTCGAGTATAAGGCACGTTTCCATCCATTTTGTGCCAACTTGCTTTATCTCACATGGAAAGAGTCACCACTTAATTTTATAAGGAATTAAAAAAACATGTAACAATGAAAACTAAGCTAAGAACCTAATCTGTCATAACTAGAGATTATTGGTTCGAGAGCGAAGGTACAAAAAGGGAAAGATCATGGAATGATGCACCTCTTTTTGCCCAATCCGGAGATTGACCTCTAATAATATTCTATTTTATGATTTTAGTGATTAATTATTCCATACAATCCATTATTATCCTAAAACCCTTATTAATCCTAAAACTAATCCTAAAACTAGATGATTTGAATAAAATAAATATTATTTATTTTAGATTAAGGGTCCGTTTGTTTTCAAAGGTAGGATGGTGGGGATTGTTAATGAAGAGATTGTTAGTATGGGGATTGTTAATGAGGGGATTAAGTAAAATTGTGTTTGTTTTGATAATAGTTGTGGTCATTTTTATGACGATTTTCTGAATCTGTCGTTGAAAACTAACAATCAGCGACGTTTCTTGTGACACTTTTTATAATTTGTTGTTAAAAACTGACAATTAGCGCATTTTTCTGTAACAAATTTTTCAACGTATCGCTAAAAATTAACAATCAGTGACTTTTTTTATTATAAAAATGCCGATAATTATCACAAGATCTATTGAGTAATAAGTTCACCTATATACACGTAAGTCTACCATTAATGATTAGTAAAAGACTATAGATAGTTAAGATTTTATTTCAGAAAAACTTTAATTTCTATTATGTCTTTAAAAAGTAGGCGCTAGCTCTTCTGGTGAATCCCTTTATGAGGATAAGAGAAATTATGTATAATATTTTCTTACTTATCTTCTACAATACATACGTACTTGTCTTTGTCTACTATTATATGTCAAATTTCGTTTATAATTTCTAATTGATTGTCTTTAAATTTTTTGTTAAGTTCTTTTAAGAACTTAATTAGTATTATTTAAATTATCATAATCTACTTTCAATATATCTAATACTCAAATAATTTTATTAGCAAGACTGAAAAATCAGATTCTGATACTAATTTAAACACACTGTGAAATAAAACACTTTTTAAAAACATAATATAAATTGAAAGTTTTTTTTGAAATAAAATCTTAACTATGTAAAAAAAACTATTAATTTATAATACTTATGGGCCTATATTTTATTTTTGTAATTCTATTAAATATGTTTAAATTAAATATTTTAAGGACTTAATAGATTTAATTAATAGTTTAAGGATTAAATAAATTTTGATTTATATACTTTGAGAACTTATAGACTCAATTGATAGTTTAAGAACTAAATAGACAATTTGATAATTGGTCAAGGGTAGAAAGTGAAATTAACCCATTTTTTATTATAATCTTTGTACAATTATAATTTTGAGCATGACGAATTTTAATTGCTTTTACATTGTTATCATCATAATTTATTTCAAAATCATATTTAAATTATCATATTTAAAATTAAGCTATTCTCTTTGAATGATCAGTGCTAAAATCTCTTCATTTTATAACCTTAATCCTACAATTTTAGATCTTTGCTTTGCTTACTTATTATAACTATTTTTCTTTGCATTGATCTGCTGTTTTGAGGACCATATTTTCTCCCTTCCATGAGATGAAAATTTAAAAACACAAAACAGTGCCATAAACATCTAAATATCTAAGCACAGCTCTTTTCTTGGAAGAAATATTTTACGTGCAATTCCTTAGATAGATCTCTATAAAGCAGAGATAGATGCAAAGCTATTTTTAGGAATTTAACTTGGATGGATTTAACTCGAGTTTAACTTGAAATGTAAACAATTTTATCCTTTGTTGTACTGAGAGAGAGAGAGAGAGAGAGAGATAGATGTATATCAAAAAACTTGAAACATTAGCATAATAAAATCATGCCCATACAGTGCTCTATATAGATGTGAACCACAGCAATATAAGTCCCCCCGAGATGAGAAGAGGAGAAGAGAACATTTCTTGATAATCAAAAGTACTGAAATGTAATTAAACAATTTCTTGTCAAGGAAAGAAGCTTAGAAGGTAGAAGATGGAAGGTACAGAGTCAAAACAAAAGTAAATGAGGAGAATGGGAACAGAGTTAGAGTTGGGAGTTGTTGGGGAGTAGGGGAATATTTGTTTTGTGATCAGGAGGAATCAGGAGAAGGCCAGAGGAAGGCACCCATTGCAAAGTCCCTCTTGTAAGCCAAGTTGTCAGCACCTTGCACAGCCGATGTTGATGATGACAACGACGATAATAAGCCGTATTGGGCAAGCACTCTGTCAAGCACCGACTCAGGCATGTTTAGGTAGTCCTTCTTCGTGTATTTTGGGTAGTGAAGTGGCATCTGAAAGAAACTCACATCACTACTCTTTTTCTTATTACTGCTCTCCATTTTATGACCTGGTGGGGTTCGCTTTCATGTACTCAATTGACTGTGTAGTGTAGCCATATATATAATAATTTGAGTTTGAGTTGTGCTGTGCATTGTTGTCACAAGGAGTAAATGAAGTACCTTCTCATGCAGTGCGCTAGTCATCATTATTGTGTGTACGTTTCAAAGCATGTTCATCTTCATGAGTCCATATGTATGTGTATGACAGATAAAGAGAGAGAGAGTGGTGGCAAGGTGCTGGCCAAGGACTCCATGGAATTTTGGACTGGACTCTCCAATCAACGTGAGGGAAGCTAGTACCTAATGGACACGTTGAAAGCTAGTACCTAATGTAAAACACCAAATAAGACGGACTTGGAAAAATCCTGATGAAACTAGCAGACCTCATACAACAGTAGAACCAACTCAAAACTGGCAATGTGAAAATGCACTTAATAAGAAGCTCAAACATGAACACGAGAAGCCATCTACTAATGCTCTTACAATGCCCAAAACAAGTTCAGTTACAAACTCAAACACTCAGAGAGAGAGAGAGAGTGGAATGTTATTTCAACCTTCTGAATGATCAATTGAAATACCGTATTAATACAACTTCAGATAATGAACACGTTAGAACTATTTTCATGGTGTTCAATTGGGAATGACACTTAACAAGGGATGAAATATAGAGTCCCTAAAATCCATCTATTACTCATGCCCCCCAAGGAGCGAGGATCGCCACGTGCCAGTCACCTACACCTAGCTCTTTTTATCGAGCAAAAATTCCATCTAGTAATATTGGGTTGCCAGCAAACTGTCTTGATGATGGCAGAGACCTCCTCAGATGACAAACAGTCATGGTAGTCAACTCATGTTGATGCTCTCTACTTGGGTAAATGGGTCATAAGGAAATTATGTGTATGCCTGACCAATCGCTATCAGAATTAACCTATCAGTAGTGCCGCTGAAGCTAATCATTGTTGAGTTCAATTTGTTTCATGATGTTAGATATATCTTCAACTCTAATAGACATGAACTCAGAATGCTCGTCAAGATTTTTAAGAATCTCGTGTAGCTGTTCCCGGAATGCTGCTGATCGTTCTCTTTCATGCTGCAGTTCATTATATAGTTCCTGGATTTTCTTGTCCTTCTCTTCCTGCAAAATAGATTGTAGGCTCTCACAATCAGCTTCTACAAATAAGAGCTAAGATGAATCTTGAAAACGGTATAACTAGAATCACTGTCATAAATGCAAATGACATGTGTATTTGTGTGTCTGTGTGTGTGCACTTTTGTTTCCCTTTCTTATAACAAGAAATATTTATTCAAAGAGGCACCAAGCAGGCCGCCCAAATGCCAGGGACAGGGGTGGGTAGTATAATTATTCACATTATTTGGAAGCTTCCTTGATCCTCCAGCCGGATCAGCAGTGGTACTCAAGTTCTTGGAAATAAGTAAGCCATTTCCAAGACTGCAGTCCAATGGATACATGAAAGTGATGGAGTAGCTTTTACTACAGAACTATGCCGGCGTGAAACAAACCAAGCCAAAACAGAGAAATCTCAATACAGCCCAGACTGTCCAGACTAAAATCAAAATCAAATAATTGCTCAAGGATCAATATAGTCTATGAGTCCAGCAAATGCTATATTGAGGGGTTTACTTCCCAATACAATATCAATATGGTCCACATTCGGCCCTTCAAAGTTAACACAATTCTTGATGTTACATTGTCAGGCATACTTCATGTACTCACTTGCATTCCCAATTTTTATTATTGGAGCCCAATTGGTCTGACATTGCCTATTCCTGATCTTTCAAATGCTACAGAAAAAGTCATTGTAAGCTCATGTCCAGAAAATAAATCAGATTTGACTCAGAAGCTAATTGGCTCAAGTATCAAAAACTACTTTGTGCATAACATAATAACTCACAAAGAAAGTGCTGCAATTAGATGAATGAAAGCTTTGCAGATAGTCACCAGGCTCACCGGGAAGAATTTGTCACAAGGCAATATCAGAGGAACTAGATTCCTCTCATAGCATCTTAAATTATTTATATTAAAAGGCCTGTCATAGTCTTATGACCAATGACATTTTTAGGGGAAACAAGGCCTAATTGCATTCTTCGTCCTCAATGGTGTATAATGTGGAGTACGAATGAGGAATCCATGGATCACCTTTGTTTGCATTGTCTACTGATATTGTTCTCATGGTACATGTTATTTCAGGTGGTGGAGATTTCTTGGGTGATCCCGGCTACTAGCATTCAAATGCTTGTGATCAAGGTTTTAAAAAGCGGCCACAACCATTACGTAACGGTTGTTATGGTTACCACCACCCGTTACAGCTGCTTTTGCGGTGTGATTGAGATTCACAGGTGTGTCGGCCGTAGCGGCTACTGTAGTGGTCGTAATGGTGCCGTAACGGTCGTAACAGCATGTTATGCACCGTTACGTAATGGTTCTGAATTGCTTCTTTTGAAAAAAAAAAAAAAGGAAAGAAAATGAAAATAGGGAAAGAGGAATAGAGAGAGAAGAGGAAGATGGAAGAGTAAGAGATAGAGTGAGAGAAGAGGAAAGATGAAGAACATAGTATTGATTTGTTGAAACTGTAAGACCAATGCTACTCTATTCAACAGCTATCACTCAACCATTTTGTTTGTGTGTGTCTATCTATATACTGTTTGATAATAATAATAATAATAATAAGTGTGGTCATTATCTATTTGGCTTGATTTATATATATATATATATATATAGGCTCTTATTTATTCTCTTACATTTGTCATTGTTTATCTTATATATAATAGTTAGTGATTGATTTTTTTGTAAAATATCTAGAAAACATAACACCTATAATTATATATTAATACATATTTTATACATGTCAATTTTTTTTGATTAGTTTATTTTATTTTTATTTACAGGTTATCCAAAAAGTGCATGAATATTCAAGTGATTCAAACCTAAAAAAAATAAATAAATAAAATAAAATAATTCTTTATAATTTATTTTTAAATTTTTATATGATTACATTAGCATGTATAATTTATTTTTTAAAACTATTCAAGTTAAAATTTGCATATGCTTCCACAAGTATAATAATTAAAAAAATAATTTTATATATCTAAGTCCAATAAAAAAAAAATTTGTCACAAGCATAATATGAATTTATGATATATAAAGTCATTAATTATTAAAATAAAATGTAAAAAACTCAGTTTATAGTGATTTAAAAATATGAAATATATTGGATCATACTTAAAAATTTACAAAAATTGATCAATATTTATTTTAAAACCAAATGAATATGATTATGGAAAAAAATATGCGTACCGGTAAGTTTGGCGAAAAATAAAAAAAATCACGATTCCAGTTGCCGCAACCGTTACGCTACGGCCTTTACACCCCGCAACCATAACTGCAACCTCGCCACCGCCACCGTTACAGTGACCGCAACCGCTTTTCAAAACCTTGCGACTGGGTGTCCGGACTAGCTTACGCACACCTCAACTAATCCCAAGACCCATGCATAGCGTCCATGCCATGTGGATCAAGCAAATCTTAAGTAAAGCCTACAAACGGGGCCACAAAGAGTTGATAGCACCGAGTGGGAATTGAACCTAAAACCTAGAGGGAACACACTCCCAAACCCCAAGCTGCATCCACTAGGCCAACCCCCTTGGGGTCAGAAATGATAAGATTTTTTTGGACAAATTTGAAGATGTTGATGCCTTACGTGATAGGGTTCGTCATTTGTTCACTTTTTCAGTATCGTTTCATCTCCCCTTGAGGGGTATCCTTCGTTTTTTTTTTTTTGTATCTTCCTTCAGTGGACTTCTTGTCCTCATACTACTTGTACTTTTGTCCCCTTCTTAATAAAATTTGTTTGTTACTGATCAAAATTAAAATATATAAAAAAACAAAACAAAGGTCAGTCTTAAACAATACATTTTCTTGAATTCCATATCCTTATTTATCACCCTTCATTTCTGATTAGATAAAGTGAAAGTGTCATACCTTTTGAAACTTTCTAGACAACAAAAACAAGAAATTAAAAGTCAGAGAAAAAACAAAAAAATAATAATAATAAAATGAATCTGAAGGGGAGATAATAGTATATAATGGAATTGAAAACTCTATACACAACTAAAAAAGTACTTCTGATCTCACCATAGATAGTGCCTTAATACCAAACAAGCTACATCAACAATATAACCTATCTCGCTGGAATATGGATACCCAAACAAGCTAGTTTTATAATGCACTGTACGGTAGCTTGTTTGCAAAGCTCATCATGCCCTGCAATAACTACCATAGACACATCCCACTAGATCAAAAAGTCTACAGTCCATCTTCCCCAACTGAACAGCGTCTAATACATATCTGTCATGATTAAGATTCTTCCTGCTATTACGAATACAAAATCAATGGACTTCATGCATATTTTATACCCAGCATGGACAATTCTACTAACGTGCAATGCCTACGTCCAGCATTGACAGTACTTACTCTTACAAACATGTCCGATACCTTTTCAAAAATTCTGAAATTTGAAAATGTTTCATGATATGGACAATCAGCCAACATTTCTTGGACAATTTCTACCACGTTGTAAATGATAAATCACTTGCAAACATGACTACCTCTTTATCTTTTCAAGAACAAGAAAATACCGTTAGATGGGGTTATATGCAAACTACTACAAGAAAAACAAATAGAAATAACATACTGATAATAAAAATTGGATAAATGAAGGTTTTAAGCAACAAGGAGTTACTACAATTAGGTTTGCACAGATGGCTGCATCCATACATGATATGTTAAATATATAATTGAGAGAAAGTTATGACTTATGAGCACAAACCAAAGCATAGACATTCATGCAAACACATGCAAATCCTATTTATACATATACATATATGTATGCGTATATTAAAACCTAAAAGGAAAATTAAAAAATGGGGGAAGAGTACATTCATGGTGCTACCACTGCATCTATTCTTATTTCCCCCTATCCAAGCATGCACTATGTGTGTGCACGAGCGCGCGCACGTGTGCATGTTATGTAGATGAAGTCTAATGTGGCCTGACCTACATACACATTTGTTGTATTATTTTTTTTTTTGAATAACAACAAAATTTTATTAAAACGGGAAAGAGAAAGAGGACAAGAAGTCCTCATACATAGAAAGAAAAAGAGAAGAAGAAAAAGCAAAACAAAATCGCAAGACTCAAAACCCTAAGGATGGCAAACAGCAGCCCAATCCCTAGAGATCAAAACAAAGGGACTCCTTTAAAAGGAGGAGATACAAATGCCCAAAAAGAGGCCAAATATTCAGCCATATCCCACAAAGCCTCTACACTTACTTCCTTGCCTTCAAAAATTCGAACATTTCTCTCCAACCAAATAACCCAGAAAATAGCAAAAACAATGCATATCCACATTGTTTTGGCTTTCTTGGTACTCCCAAACCCGTCAAATAACCCACATTTGTTGTATTATATTAGTGCTAGGCTAGCAAAGGTCAGCAATTTTGTGATTTCTATATACAAACCTTAGGTAGAAGCCAAGCCACATCATGAAAAGAGCAAAGAAGGCACCCATGTTTGTTTGGAAGCTTGAGGTGACATAAGAGATATTCATCGACATGTGAAAGAGCTATGGAAGAACCTCACCGGTATGAATAAAGCAATGAACAAAGCTTGAAACGCTATGGAAGATCTTCACAGGCATGAAGAAAGCACAGGAGATGGAAGGACCAGGAAGGCATAAAGAGGACTTGAAAAAGTCTGGGTCGTATTGGCTTCGTCAACCATGGCTTGAGCCTGGTTGACCACAGCAAAGTTCCAGAGACTGAAATTTGCCAAACTTACAGCATGGTTGACTATCCCAGTGAAGTGGTCAACCATCCAGAAATCCAGAGAGTACCAGGAAAAGACCATATTGCAACTTGGTCGACCATTGCAGCATAGTGGTCAACCACCCTGTCGAAATTTCTTAAGAATATTAATATTGTCGTTGGAGGCTTGGCTATATATACCCCCAGCACCCCATTTAGGGTTTTTTACGAGAGCAGGCACTTTATACACCTCTGGTAAACTTTCATACACTACTTTAAGTGTTGTTCCTTTACAAGAGAAGGCTTGGCTATTCATACACTACTTTAGTGAAAACTCCCCTTATGTTTAGTGTATCATAAATCTGGTGTGGGATGTCGATGGCATATGTGGGCAAGTAACCAAACCAGTACAAAAATAGTGTTCATCCCTTTATTTCATGTTGTTTCAATTTTCATGTATATATACGTGAATGAGATAAATTATGTACTTCATGCTCTACATGTGTATATATTTGAATTGAGTACCGTGTTGATGAATGCGTATACTCCAAAACTTAAATTGAATTCAATTTGAGGATACGCACCAAGTTGCGTAGTTAAGCATGTAAGTAAAGTGAACAAGTCACCCAGTTAAACTACAAAATCACTTGACTTAAATTTGGGACGAATATCAAGTCAGGCATCCCAGTTTTACACTGATGTCAAAATTATATTGTGTTCAACTTGAGTGAAACTATTTAAAGGCTCAACATAAACTAGTGGAGGTGAATTAGGAAAAGAAATTGAATTAACTATTTAAAAATTAGATTTTTCCTATTCATACATAAGATTGCCATGTAAAATGTCTGGTAATTGATAACATTACAGACATCTATGGTCACATTAATTAACTCACTCTATTATACAGCCAAAACCAACAAACCTCTTCTTTTCAATTTAGTTTCCTGTACTGGTTACAGAATTTTTCATTGGTAGACTTTGTTGTATAAACATCAAATGTCATAGCCGTAAGTTATAGCTTAATTTGCCTTATTTCAATAGGTAATTAAAAACATTTGTTATAAGTAAATAGGCAATTAAAAACTAGAAAGTTAGTCTGATAATGACATAAAAATAGGGGTCTCCCAATCTGCTAACTAGCATGCATCCCCAATGCATTTCTTACTCTTCCTCATTTACCAGGTTTACTCAAATGCTTCTCATCTTAATCTGTTGCACTCTAAGAAGCACGGACACGGACACGACACGACACGACACGTACACGTACACGTACACGTACACACGGACACAAATTTTCAAAAAATGCTATACACGACACGTTGGAGACACATGCAAAATATATGATTTTATATATTTATTATATGTCATATTTTGAAAAAATTGAATATTTACTTTATATCAAACATTTAATTTTATCAAATTTATCAACCTAGGTATGCTATTTTAGTTATAAATAAATAAATAAATAAAGCGTGTCCTTAGCTTGTCCCCAATGTGTCTCCAGCGTGTCCCAATGTGTCTGCAACGTGTCCCAATGTGTCCGACTCTCTCTAGCATGTCCAACACATGTCAGGAACGTGTTTGTGCCACGTATCCATGTCCAACACCTATACGTCATCTCTGGAGAGGTATCCGTGCTTCATGGATTGCACTTTACGTTCTTCGCCACTCCCTTATAATTACAAAACCCTTGCCAAGGACTTCCACTCCATACTTCGAGCACGCAACAAATCAATAAAATTACCTAGTTTTCAACAAACATTCACAAATTATATTTGGGGAAACTAATGACAACAAAAACTAAAATGCTCAAGTGGCATCACTAGAAATGATCGAGTTCAAAATCAATACAATTGTGAGAAACTAAAGCTAGCTCTAGTTTAATGGTTGTGTACTCCAATAAGTTGAGTGGCACTAAAGTTCAAACGCATGCAATTTCATAATTGCCGGTAACATTAGAAATCTTGGTTTACTTGTTTCCATCTTTTTCATTATATTATGGGTAAGACAGCTGAAATAACTACGCAATAGCCACCAAATTGGACAGCCATTAAGGGCCTCATGAAACAATTTTCTTCAGTAGTTCTACTGCTCTTCGTAGTTTGCAGTGCCAACCATCCTTGCAAGCCAGAAGAAAAATTGCCACCCTTAACCATTACCATAGCAGAAGCAGTCAAAAGTGGTAATGCAACTCTAGTGCAAGCTTAGCATGGGATCATAAGTAGAAGAAGCATATTTGAACCTTAATTGTGAGTCCTTTAGTTACATCATGAAGAATTTTAACTAAATGAGATTGTTCTCAATATTGACAAGTATAATCAAACAACCGTTACAAAATTGCTTTTCATTTTAAGGAATCAAGGAGATGATAAGTTTATCGCTTGCACATATCTAGCTAGTTCCTCAAACAGGAAATGGATGGCTTAGAATCCATAAAACAATTAATAAGTGATAATAATAGGTGCACAATAACTCTGCAAAATCTAGCTCAATTTTTTATTAAAAAATGAACGCCATGATGCTATACAAGTCATAAGCACTACAATGTTGAATTTCATACATACCTCACTGAGTATATTTACGATTGGTAGTTCGCCAGGAAATTTACAGTTAGTCATTAACTTGTGGTTGTGCTCTCGGACAAATTTTGTAACTAGCCATTTACCTCCATCTCTTGCTGCCAGCCTTATCATTGCTTTACACCCTTCTCTTGTAATTGGCCTTGGTGGAAGAACCCTGTCTTTTCTAAGCGCATGTTTTGCAGCACGAAAACCTTCTCTTGAACAAACAAAGTCCCGACCTATTATAGCCATGTTCTTTAGTGAGTGTCGAATTCGATTTGTCCGTATGGTGAAACCTGTACGCTTGGCATATTCATAATAGAAATCCCTTGCATCATCTAAAGATAGAAAATTCATCCCAGTAAATGGTTCCAAATTATCCCCATTTAAGCCATTAGACGATGGCTCCACAAAAATTAACCTTTCATTTAGAGAACCATGTGAATCACAACTGTGTAACAGCTCATCCTCTCTGGCTTCATGATCACCAAAGTTCTCAAATGTTTCTTCATCAGAACCTCGGTCAAATTCAAAAAGATCATGTCCACCTGAGGAGCCCACCATTAAGCCCCTAGCTCCCTACAGAAAGAATTACGAATAATAAATATCGCAAGTTCCCTAAAACTAGGAGTTCGCAGTTGAAGTAGACAGTTCGTGTCACTACTTTAACCTCACTGTGCTTTCTTTGGAGTAATGGTATAGGATCAGTCTTAAGAGACTTCAAAACACAACAGCATGACCTTGTTGCATTAATGAACATAACATTCATCAAAACCTGGATCCTTAAGTAAGAGAACATTCTGCCTAATCCACCATGCCTTCTTGTAAGGTTCTACATATCAAGGTTAAACAAGAAAACCCAAACCTGAATCTACCAAGAAGACCAAATTTTGAATCTGTATCAACATCCATCGCACAACGCATATTGTTTTGGCCAAAAAATAATGAAATTCGAAGAAAACTAAAGGAGCAATAAAGTTTGTGGAGTAAGAGACAATTTTTGTCGCAACAAGGTTTGGAGCAATAATTAAGAAACATAACAACATTTTCAAGTTCACATTAAAATGTCTATCAGCAAAAAAGGGGGCCTTCAAAAGGAAAAAGTTTCCCCAAAAAACAGCGAGACATAAAGCAATGTGAAACAACCATTGCCGCAAGCATTCAACCCAAAAAACTTACACAAAAAATCTTAGAAATTGTTTTCATTATTTAGGATGACAGAAAGCAGGATGCAAAGAGTAGTTGGTTGAGCTCTAAGAAGCAGGGACACGAACACACGACACGACACGAATACAACATAGACACGCCGACACGCTGATTTTCAAAAAATGCAAAGGCAGGACATGCCACATGGACGACACGCATGAAATATATAATTTTATATATTTATTATTTGTTATATATATGAATATATCATTCAAAGATAATAAAAAATGCAATATGACATTAATTCCTATAAATTTGTATGGTTTTTGTTTTATTATTGTATCTTAAGTTGTTTTGTTCAAACTTATAATTAGTTTCATATGTGTCTAATTGATAAACACGTGTATCCTCCAAGTGTCGAAATAGTGTCCGGGTCTTTACAAAATAGGACACGTTTTGAAGAGTATCGGACACGTGTCAAGAAAGTGTCCAAAGAGTGTTGGTGTTCGACACGGACACAACACGGATACGTTATCTTCTTAGAAGTGTCTATGCTTCTCAGGTTGAGCTTAATACAAATAACTTTCTATATTCCTCGAAATGAGTAACAAATAACATCGAAATATTTGATCTTGGTTTCTTTTTTTCCTCCACTCCTAAATTTTCAGCAACCAAACAGAGATTCACCAGAATCAATAAACGCATAATGTTAACATTAAAAAAGACATCATGTTTTGATTAGCCCGGAAATGGACATGTTTCGAAAGTGTTTTGGAAACATAAAATGAGAAAAAAGTAATTAAAAATGTTCGAAAATGTTAGAAACAAATCTAAAACCGATATAAATGTTCATACACTCTCAATAATTAAATGATTAAACATGTTTACATCTATAAATATTGGAAGGTCATAAAATAAAAATAAAAATAAAGGTTTAAAAGCTTAGTTGGGGAAAAGGTTCAACATTATAAGAAACAACATTTAAAAAATATAAAATTCTAGGTGTCAAAGATTCTCCACTTCTCCTATCTGTTTCAAGGATTCTCTAACAAATTTAATGCTTGTCTTTATTCTCGAATTTTTCTTTTGATTAAAAAGGGGAAGGGGGGGGGGGGCGGCAAATAGAATGAGTACTGTTAAATATTCTTAATAGATGTCAATATTCCATGTTGTCTCTATAGAATTCATATTTGTTTTCTCTCATCTTCTACTTGGTGGATTTGAAAATCTGAAGGTATTTGGGATCTGATTTCATTCGTGCACAACACAATCAGATAACAGTCATTAACACTAGACTTCATTGTATCCTAGAGGTGGATTCGCAGGTAACCCAGTACACACCAGATTCAACAAAATAGGTGAGGAAGAATATCGTCTTAAGGAAAGCGATAGAGTAACGCACCTTGAAGCAATCGTTAACTTTCTCCATCTTTATCTTTTCATCATTTTTGCACCAACAGTCTTGAGAGACGACATTCCAAAAGAGGAAAGCAGATTAATATTTACTTGAAGATACAAAAATAGTTGGCCTCGATTTCGCAAGTCTCATTGGAGCGAAGAATAAAGCCAAAACACACTATATGTCTACGTGTCACCTATCTCACCTATCTGTCCATGTGTCATCCACCTATTTGTCCACGTGTCGTCTACCTATTTGTCCATGTGTCACCTATCTATCCACCTAATCTACGTATTTGTCCATATCTCCACCATCACCAGCCACCACTGGCAACTTTCTGGTGACCAACGATCAGGCAGCAATGAGTAAAAATGGAAAAATTATCCTTCAAAACAATAATTTGTCCTTCTCACCAAACAATTTCATTAATCATGTCCTTACAACCAAAACAAAACAATCCTTGGACCTAATGCCATACACACCCCTAGAAATAGACTTCTCACCAATTTTTCCTTTACATTAACTTAAATTCCATGTTTTGTAAAAGGCTGAATTATCAACTTGTTCATTGGTTTGATTCAGTCCTAGCATATATATTGGGCCCAAATGGCAGTCACCCATGAACATGGGGTTGTTTGTTGATATAACTATTGGACCTTTTCAATTATGAAATTTTGTTTGTGTCTCATTGTTAATAATTTGACCTTGTTCATAGTATTCATATATGTTAATATCATTAAACCAATATTTATTATAATTGATTGATGTATTTTCTAAATTTTAATTAAATTAGAGTTTTTATTTTGTGCAAGCATGCACTAGAAATGAATGAAAATAGAAATTTGGTTAGTCATTTATGACTTAAGACAATGCAAGTACAAATCATGAAACTTAAGATACGAGAAATATTAGTTCGTACAATCTTGAGTGTTTGATTTGATTGTTTATACCCCACAACTTAATTTCCCAAATTTGTTGAGAAGCATTAGTTTATAAGCTATAGTGGTTATCCATTTATTTGAAAGAATACATAGACACTCTTGTTGAACACTTGGCATGAAAATTAGGACCTAAGAGTAAATAATTACTCACTCTTAGTGTCTCTTTGAATTGAAGAAATGATTTTTACAATTTGTTAGTCTCTTGTAACAAAAGAGATGAACTAACATGTTCTTCTGGCACAGGTTTTTTCCTTGAATTTTTCAAAATACAAACTTATCATAAATATGAGTTGAGAGGTGTGACAGTGATTGTTTGTCTAGACATGTGAATCACGTCATTAACTATGATAACACATAGCCATGTAAGAATATTGTTCACGTGACTATGAATTTATCTAAGAAATACCTGCAAGTCATTTTATGTGAAAAACATCAAGGGAGATGGGTCTTAAGCCCACATAGCATAATCACACACTCATAGTGGAAACTCGACTCAATGCTTGAAATATCAAGTCCTTGAGTTTAATGAGCCCAAGTACACCATATGTCATGATTGCAAGCACTTAAATTTTACTTGTATAACCATCCTAAGGTAAAAGTGGTTGAGACCTGTAATGCAAAAAGGAGGTTGAGCTACTTAGCTCTTAATAGGCTTACAACGGTGTTAGTTAGGGTACTATAGTTACAAGGGTGCTTTTAGTAAGCTTACCTATATGAGTGTAGGAGGCAGTGTCGCTTCCTATGAGTCTAAGGGTTTGGCTCTAGAGCACACATGAAATAGGATATAAACACAAAGCCAATCCACATGTTAATTTCTTGAATTTACCCAAGAAGAAGAAAATTTATGTGTGGACGCGTCCAATTAGTCGAATAGAATCGCTAGTTCAAAGACAAGTCTATTATGCCAACTTAACTAACTTTCACGTGTCTTCACTGAGTGAATGGTTCAAATCGTCAGATAACTTCATTCATTCATGCATAAATTTTTCTAATCCAGCCAAGTTGTATTATCATATATTTTGAAAATGGTGGGAGATTGTTGGAACATTTTCATAGTATATTTGCATGTATTTATTACATATTTTTGGTTGTATAAATTTATAGAGAGATGTGACTTTTGGGTTTAAAATAAGAGGTGTGGCCATTGAATTTAAACCAAAAGTTGTAAACTTTAAATCTAAGGGACACAACCCATGCCTATACAAAGGCGGAAAGGGTTTGCATTTGGATATATAGAATTCCATATTTTCTCTATAAAATTCATATTTGTTTTCTCTCATCTTCTACTTGGTGGATTTGAAAATCCAAAGGCATTCATAAACAACGTTTGTTAAATAACTTGGTGGTCATGTCAATTACAAAGTCTCCTATATATAAACAGCGTTTGTTAAATAATAAAATTTGTTAAGTTATGGAGGTCTTGGTATCGGAGAACTACCAATTGCTAGCAATGGTGAAGTACCCTACAGCTAGTTGTAGCAATAGAGATGCTGCCCTTGAGGAAAAGGGCAACTTTAAGGGAAAGGGAATGTTATGAGTCTAGTTTTTAATTGCTCTGTTTTTTTATAAAATAACATTGCACTTGCGTGGGTTACTACTTGTAGTAATTAGTTCTAGGAAATAGGAATGTTTTGGTTAGTCAATAATCTAAATTGTACAAACCTACAATTCTCTCTTTGCCTAATCAAACTTTCACAAATATTAATTTTGAAATATCCTTGCGCCACTTTGAAACAACATTGACGGTTGCTTTCTCCACCAAAAAATCATTTTTTCAAAATTTGTCTTCATATTGTTTTCATCCATCTTCTCTACTTCTTCATACCTCAGTATTTTGATCAACATTTTGTCATCTAGAGCTTCCAAAAATCGTTTGCTCTTCTCAACCATTTTGTAGACGAGTAACTGTATTTCTTGTAAATCTTTGCATATCGAATCAAACACATCTTGTGGGAAAGCCATTGTCGAGAGGGCTGAAAATGAATAGAACCATTCGTGAACAGGTTCAAACTCGACTCAGTAAGTTCAAACTCGATTCGTTAAATTTTTATTGCATTCGAGTTCGAAATCGTTAAAATCTTAATAAACAAACCCAAACATATTAAAGTTCGGCTCGTTAGCTGGCTCATTAAACATTTATTTAAATAATAGAATAAATATATTATTTATAGGGAGCTGCTATTTCCACTCCATTTTACTCCAAATACACTTCCTTTTTTGTCTTTACTATACATAGTTACATTAATAGCCCTTTCACACAAAATACACAGCTTGAAAAAACCAAAATTCCAAGGGTATTGATGTGACTATGTATAATAAGGACAAAGAATAGTGTATTTGGAACAAAGTGGAGTGGGAATACCGGCTCCCTATTTATATATTAAATAATCTAAAAATATGAATAAAAAATAGGATAAATATTTTATTTATATATTTAAATAATATAAATGAAAATAATAGCTAAATTTACTTATATGTAAATAATAGCCAACTATAGATAAGACATTTATATAATAATAGTGGTAGATATTATTATTTTAATAAGATATTGACTTTTTTTTTATAGTATGTTTATATATAGTGTATATATAATTGTATAATCAAAAACTTCAATTGTAACTTTAGTCTCATACAAGTATGAACTTATAATTTCTTTGGCTAGTTAAAGCTCGTGCTTGAATCAAGCCTAAGCCAACTCGCCTTGAGCTCAGTTCGTTAAATTTTTATTGAGCTTGGACTCGAGCTCGTTAAAATCTTAATAAACAAGCCCAAACATACTAAAGCTCGGCTCGGCTCGGCTCAGCTCATTTGCAGCCCTAAGGATGACCGGCTCTGATACCAATTAATAGGAACACTTTTTGGAATAAATTAAGGAAAAGAGAAAATATGAAAAAGAGAGAAGACCCACTTCGAGGGGAGAAGACCTCCAATTGGTTCATATTGAGGAGAACTAGACGTCCATAACTTCACAAAAGTTAATATATTGAAATATATTCAACATATTTCATTAATTAACAAACGTTGTTTATAAACAATAAACTTGTAGCTGACACAACCTACAACCCTAAAACATAGGAACCCAACTCTATCCATGACTCTACCACTCTATCCATGACTCTAGCACTAACTAATTGCAAATAATAATTAAACAAATATATATTTTATTTATAAAATTACGTACGTAACATAATGGTAAATGTTATTCACAGCATTTCAACTCAAGATAATTAACAAATAGACTTTGAGTTGGCTGATATTAATAGTTGAAATCAAAGTAACAAATCAAGCTCTGAAAGCTGCAGATCTTTTTTTCCTTTTAAGTCGGAATGTTTCAATTAAATTTTCTGGTATTATCTAAATTTTGAATTTGGAAAATTTGGCATTCTAGACAGTATCATTTCGGCTAAGTTTGGATAATGGATTGGGGTAGGGATTTCCCTTTTCCTTTCCATTTTCGAATCCACAGCCTTGGGGTTTTCATGCTTGACTAGATTGGGGACTGTTCTATCAAGTACATTGACCTACCAAGAAATCTATAGGAAAGCTGACCTAAAGGGATCCTAATCCTACAAAGTAATAGGATTGTGGGATAACTGGAGGAATGGAACGTCATAGACGTAATTTTCAGGGTGTGCCTCATTCGATTATGTGGTTGGAGAATAGGCTTCTTATTGTGTTACATAGTTGGGTTACGGTTTCGCTTGATCCGGATGTTTTGGCTTTTGTAGATTTTGTAAATGATTTGATTAGTTAGTTTTTGGGCCCTATGTGGGTTTGTTTTGTTTTATTCTTTGCATCGCCTTGATGCATATCTAATAAAGCTTGGGAGAACTTCCGTGTAGGTCCTAATAGATGGACTTATTATCCAATAGGTCCTGTGAAAATTAATGGCATTTTTCATCAAACACTATTAACAAACGTCGCTAATTGTTAATTTTCAGCGACAGATTGAAAATTGTCACAAAAGTAATTATAAGTTTTAGCCAGTTTAAAAAAATCTTCGCAAAAAAAAGTTATTAAGTTTCAACTTTCAACGACAGATTGAAAAATTTATCAAAAAAATCACTAATCTTCAATTTTTAGCATCTATTGCTAGTCTAACTATTAGCATCTATTGGTAGTTTACCTAAAGCTAAAGCTTGACCCCAAAAAAATAGAGGAATGAAATACTCATCGGAGCTTATTTACTAGTTATTCCAACAACAATTAAGATATTCTCCAGTGTCACCAAATCATACAAATGGGATGAAATAGAATGTGTAATGTGTAATGTGTTACGTGTATGAATCATATACATATGTATATATATATACAGAGAGAGAGAGAGAGAGAGTACTAACCAGTGGCCGGGGCATCTTTGGCAGTGGCCTTGGGGAGAGGTTGCGCGACGGGTGGCTTTCGCCGATGGTGAAAGTGAGTGGAGTTTTGAGAAAGACCAGCGCAAAATTAGTTTAGGGCAAGGTTCGGACTGTTTTTTATTGGAATTATCTATTTTAAAAATTACTTGTCTGAGTTTTTAATTGTTATTTTTTCATTTAAAAAATTTAGAATGCTGCCGTTAATACTTTATCAATTATTTTAAAATTTTTATTTTTTGAGAAATTTTATTTTTACACACTTAATTAATTTAGTACACATCTTCTTTCAGTACACACACTTATTAATTTGATTATTAATTAATTTTCTCAATCCACACACTAAAAGTTACAATTATACCCTTCACTCATAATCATTGTACACACCTCACTCAACCTTCATTTCCACACACTTGTAGACTCATTGTAGACCCACGTGAAAATCATTCAAGACCATAATGTGAAGTGAAGACAAAGTCATCCATTGAAGACCTCTATTAAAGACTCTATTGAACCTCCATTAAAAAAACCATTGAAAACCCTCCAAAGTATTGTTGAAGATGAGGCACATTTCCATTTTGTTATTGCATTTATCATTTCTAGATCTTTGTGCACTATATTGCCATAAAACCCTCATTTTTTTTAATTTTTTTTTATGTTTTTTTTATTTGGGAATTTCAGCACTGGTTTTTCGAAATTATACATTTAATTCGAAACTTAACTTCCAAATAAAAGTGATTAGTTCGACAAATTTGTTTGAAAAAAAAATTTAAAAAAAAACTTTCAGTAGTTGATATCCGAATATAATGAAATAATTCGACACTGGTTGTCCGACTGAAAAATGTGAAAGGAAAAAAAAAAGTTCTGTACAAAAAAACTAACATTTTCATCACTAATAAAGTATAAATCTAGAGATTAAAGTAATATGAAAATTGTTATGAGATTATTGATTTGCAAGTAATAGAGGAGTATAGAGTGTATAGCAAACTGAGTAACAACAATGAAAAAATTAAGGTTTAATTTTTTTTTACTCAAAAGGTATACATTGAGTTTTTTTTTTTTTTTTTAAAGATTTGTACAGAGAATATTTTTATATAATATTATGGGCGTTAGTGGATGTCCATTATAGTCATTTTAGTTTAGGGTATAATTGCCATTAAAATAATATTTCATTAAGTGTATGTACTGAGGTAATTAGGTGTGTGGAAATAGAATTTTAGGTTTTTTTTTATTACAATAATAACCTTAAATAAAATTACTAAAAAAATTAAAAATTTTGGGACACCCTATCTCACAATTAAGCCCACACACCAACTACATCATGAGTTAGGATTCATGAGACTCACCTCCATCAATATCCATCCCATCTTTCCCAATTCTCACCTTTAAAACCTATTCACCCTCAAAACCTTCAAAACCTCTTTGGCGGCAATATTTCAATGACAACAGTGATAACCATTTGATTACATACACTTCTCCGACAATGACAATGAGTATAAGTTTTTCCGACAATCACAACTCCATGAGACGAAAGGAGTACAACAATAAAAGCTTAGAAAATGTTCGTAACTTTTATGATGTTCTTAGCTCAGAGGAGATTGGCCTTGTAAGGATAAGTTTCTTTAAAAAAAATAGCAAAAATAATATAAAAAAAAATGTTTGGAACCCTCTTTGGAATGACCCCCACACCCCCAAAATGATCCTGGCCCTCCATGTATATGTAGGGCCCACTCATGTATGTGTGGGGTCCACATCATGAGTGATTCAAATTTGTGGGGGTCTTGTGGGAATCTTGTGGGAGTGGGGGTCTCAATCATTACTCATAATAAAAATTGTTCGTTGTTTTTTCAGAACTGAACTCCTGAATATATGATCAAAATTCAGGAACACAGGTCGAAACATTTTATTTGTTCAGGAACAGGTAACAAAACATTTCTTATTTGTTTAGGAACAGATAACCGAAGCAGCAACAGAAACAGGCAAACAAAAAGGGTTGGACCACCCTTGGGTGGTCGACCGGGGGTGATATCTTGCCCAGTTTTGTTTACACAAAGAGTATACAAGTACAATGAAGCCATAGATGAATCACAGAAAACCAATTCAAAAAGCATAAAAGTGGATTGTGTTGTGCATGTAAAAAGAGGTAATAGAAGAAAAAACAAATAAACAGATTGACAAACATCGTACTAAAGCAAAGAAAAAACTTCTTAAGTACCACAAATTTTTTCCACTGGTTTTGGAAGGTTCCACTGTCGTGACTTTTGTTAGAGTTTTCGGAGATAGGCTTTTGGGTAAACTACCAATAGGTCCTACTTTGGAGACTTATTACCCAATAGGTCCTACTTTGGAGACTTATTACCCATTAAGTCCTATTGATAAATTTATCTAAATTTATTAAGTGATAAAGATAAATTTATCAGTCTTTTATTTTTATGAATAAATTTATAGTGATAAATTTATCAGTCTCTTTGTTTTTATGAATAAATTTTTAGTGATAAATTTATCACTCTCTTATTTTTATAGTGTTAAATTTATTAGTTAGGACCTGTAGGTAAATAAGTCTAGTTAATAGGACTAATTGATAAGTACCCCTAGGCTTTTTGAGGTGTGTGGGGGTGTGGGGGGTGTGCATTTGAATGGGTAAAATGTTTTTACAAAGATAATTTTGGTATTATTTGGGGGGAGAAAAAAAGTTTTAAGGGTTTTAGAATTTATAAGTGGGAGTTCAAAGAAACGAGGGTCCAAAATAATTGATGGAAGTGCTAATAGCGACACTCAAAATTTATTTAAAAATCTCACTTTAGAAATCTATATACCATAAAATCTCTAGCTCCATTTGGTTTAGTTTTAAAATCATGATTTGAGTGTGGAAGTTGTGATTTAAGTGTGCAGTTGTGAGTTGATTTTAGAAAATAAAAAATTTGTTTGGTTTTGAGTTTTGAAAATAGTTTTGAGTTTTTGAATTTTGAAAAGAGTTTTGACATGTATTTTGAGTTTTGAGTTTTTAAATTCGAAGTAGTATTTTGAAATTTTTTAGATTTATTTTTTAAAATATTTAAAAATGTTCAAGAAAATTTTAATTTTTATTTTCAATAATTTTTTTTTTAAATATTTTATTTTATTTTTAAATATTTTTTTAAAAAAAATAAAATCATAACCAAACACATAACTCAAAACTCAATTCAAAAAGTATTTTCAAAACTCATAACCAAACATATAACTCAAAACTCAATTCAAAAACTCTTTACAAAATTCATAACCAAACTCTTTTCAAAATTCTATTAACAAAATAAATTTATTTTATTTTGTTTTATAAAATTATTTTTTATTTTATATTTTTTTGAAAAATATTTTATTTTATTTTATTAAGTATTGGCCAAATAATTTGTTATGATTTAAATATATATGGCGATTCAAATTTGTTTAATTTTTTTTAAATAAATATTTAAAAAAGTAAAAAAATAAAAAATTAAAATAAAATAAAAAATACATATTTAAAATTAAAAAATAATTTTTCTAAATATTTTTAAAAAAAAATACAATTCAAATATTTTAAAAAAATACAGCGCATAATTGTATGAAATATAGTGAACATCAAAAAAATATAACTCAAAACTCTTCTCAAAACTCATAACCAAATAAATTTTCTTTTTTCAAAACTCAACTCAAAACTAATAACTCAAAACATAATTCCACACTTAGATCATAATTCTAAAAATAATTTTAAAAAACAAAAGAAAAAATATTTTTTTGAATTTTTTTTCAAACAGAGTTTTGAAATGAGTTTGGTTATGAGTTTTAAAAAAAGTTTTGAATTAAGTTTTGAGTTTTGTGTTTGGTTATGAGTTTTAAAAATAGTTTTTGAATGGGAAAACTAGTGAAGCATCCCTCTCCAACTTTGTCTAGTAGGAGAGGTCCAAGATGTTTTTTTTTATTAGCTAAGGTCCCTCAACATTTTTATATAGAAAATTCAATTCAGAGAAATTTCACCTCAGAGAAATTTCTCTGAGAAAATTGAAATTTCTCTGAGTCGGGACGAAATTTTTCTGAGTTAGGCAAAATTTCTCTAAGTCAAATTTTCTCCGTAGAAATGTTGAAGGATCTTAACTATTATGAAAATATTATATGTCTTTTATCTTATAAAATCTTAATATATTTTAAATTGTGTGTTTTATTATGAATTTTGAAAAGAATTTTAATTTTTTTTTGAGTGGAATCACAATTCTAAAATTAAACCAAAAACTACCTTTGTTTTTAATAGACCACTAGATCCTATTCATTTGGAAACACTTTTTATAAGATCATGTTTAATATATTATTGTGTCAGGACGTTTTTGTCCTTATTGATTATTAGGTTTTTTTTTTTTTTTTTTGAAATGTGGTACAAGGGTTGACTGAATGTGGAATTTGCAATGTGATTTGTCCAAACCAGCAATGTAACTACAAAAATCATTTACTATACTTTTTTGAAAGGTAACATAAACAACTAAAAATAATAAGGAAATCTTTTTTTTTTTTTTTTCCCTTCTTCTTTGAATGTGGTTTTTGAAATGTGACATAAGAATTAATTGAATGTGGAATATGGCATTTGTCACGCCCCACTTTTTAATACTCGAAGTATTACCAAATTCATTAACTTAATTCCATTTCAGAGATAACATGCGGAAATAAACTCATATATTCAGCTCGTAGAAGTGAATAACAACACTCTCATTCGTATGCAATGTAAATACAACATGAGCATGCTAAATAAATTTCCCTTGGGCTTACAGCATTAAAGAGTCAAGAAGAAGGGTGTAACCCTTTTACATATATGGCATTCTGCTAACATAAAAGAGGCACTGTGGCCAACAATTAAGAAGATCCAAATCTTGTACCACATCATGCTCAACACTTGAAAAAGATTCAATAACGTGGGATGAACATATAGTCCAGTAGGGATCTCAACATGGCCCTCAACAATAACAACCTACAGATAGCTATGATCATGAATGCCCAATCTCATACTAGAATAGTAATGTGACAGTTTATACAAAATATACATAAGTATGAACTTTCTCGAAAACAGCCATTTCATTCAACGCTATAAGCGATTCATCTTTCCTTTTTCTTTCATTAATCCCAATCTTTCATAACATTAACAATTACTTAGGAAATAATCTCACTAAGCCCATTACTCTCTTCCATTTTCCATACATACAACAGATGTGCCTTTTCAAAACATATTTTTGTTTTTTTTAAAATGTTCGACCTCCTTCACACTTTCCAAATGACAAAATGACATTTTGGTTCGTTCCCAATATAATCATAACTATACATGCATACCTTTATAAAAAGGGAGCTAACAACTCACTAACATGTATATAATCAACCAATGAGGTAACTTGGCCCTCCGAAACTGTAACCAACCAAATCCATGATATCCTCAGATACAATGGAACAACAACAACAAAACTTTGCTCTACCAGCTATGTGCGTAATAAGCCAAAGATACACCTCTCACAACAACATACCAGTTTACCAGGCGTTAACTGGAAGGGTGTGGTGCCTTAGATTCTCAGCGCAGTCAGTTCTCCAAGCGCTAGCTGGAAGGTCACAGTACCTCTGATTTTTAGCGCAAGGTATAACACCACCAACCAAAATACAACAGGGCATAACTAACATGTATAACACATATACATAAACCATCAAGATACAAGCAATGTGTTAAAGTATATGAACACATAATTAATTCCCCCCGAGCAAGTATACATATATAATGTATCTCAGCACTTCCTCACATACAATGTTCAATCAACAATGGTATAATACATACACGACAATTCAACACAACCATGTTATCCTCCACCGATGACCAAGGACAAAACCTCTAGATGCAAGTATTTAGTACATCTATTAAAGACTATGAGACCACAAACCCAACAACAACACTAACACGGTAGTTAAAGATACAACCCCCACGTGTGTGTATTTAACACTCAAGAAACAACAATCCAATTTTCATACTTATATCAAAGATACTTTTCTCATTTCACAAAACAAATTCCATTTCCTTTTGTTTTCACAAAACCAACTCCATCCCTTTTGTTTCCACAAAACCAATTCCGTTGATAAAAAGCCATAACTCACATTAGTCCACTACATTCATTTCAAAACCATTCCAAAATCAAAGTTAACCCCTTAGGCATTAACACCTTCACCCAACTCACATTAACAATAGAGATTTACAACATAGGTTAACTACCCTCCATTTTAATTTACCAAATCAAAATATAATTTAGGGCTTTTTCTTCTTTCAACTATAACATGCTAATTTACACTCCAATTAGCCCAAAACAACCATCAATGATAAAATAACTATTTTCAAACAACCAACCCTAGGTTCCTTCTCATGATTTCAAACAAATCCAACGTGGATATGATTTTTATGCAATACAAAACTACCACATGTCTATCTATAGACGAAGTATTGAAAAAGAACAAGGAAATCCCTACCTCAAATGTAGAACCCAAGGAGAAGAAGAGCAAAACTCGGAAGTGCTCCAAATCCTAAATTTCTTGGATCAAAACGAAACCCTCGACGATCAACACACTTTTTACAAAGGCCCAAGGTGAGGAAAACACTCCTACTAGATCAAACCCTAGAGAGAAGTTAGGTTTTAGAGTGAGGAGCTCTCAAAACTCGGTTTTGAGAAAGTTAGAGAGAGAAAAGAAAAGTGAAAAGTGATTTCACGGACTGATATAAAACAGGTCTGCTCGAGCGTACAACACCCCGCTCGAGCGTCAGACACAGGTTCATGCTTGAGCGTCCAAAGAGCCGCTCGAGCGCCGGATGCACCCTCCCAGAATTTTCTGCAGACGACCAAAATGCTGAGAGAAGGAAATTCACGCTCGAGCGTCCAAACTGCCGCTCGAGCGGAGAGGCAACGACAAATGCCCGCTCGAGCGTCAAAGCGTCGCTCGAGTGGATAGACCAAAACCTGGGCAAAATTCTAAGTTTTAAAATACAACCAACTTATTCCCAACTTGCCCAACACAACCCAAAACTCTAAAACAAAGAGTAAGGGATAGAAATGAGAATAAGACAACAACAAATCTACGGAACTGAGTCCGGATTACAGTTAAACAACAACAGAGAATACCGGGATCGCTATAGCATTCTACATTTTGGGTGGATTAAATGTAGAATGTGGAATGAACTTTGATTTCCATAATGTAACATACTACATTTTGGATGGATTAAATGTGGAATGTGGTTTCTCCATAATAGTAATGTGATTACAAAATTCTTTACTGTACTTTTTTAAAATATGACATAAACAACTAAAAATAAAGAAGGAATCTTTAAATTGACTATATCATAAAAACAATGATAATGTGTCTTTAAATTGACTATATCATAAAAACAGTGATAATGTGTCTATAAATTGACTATATCATAAAAACAGTGATAATGTGTCTAAAACATAAACAAGGACTTGTGTGTTTATTAAAATAATTGTAGCTGGTCTATAGATTCTGATTTTAAGATTTATGAGTTAATGCCCCCTTTTAGTTTTAGTAAGTTTGTTTAATATTTTAATTAATACTTTTTATTTTTTAGATTCTCTTAATTTATATATACTTAAGAAATATAATTTTTTTTTAAAAATTCATTAGACATAACAAAATACAAAAAATGTACAATTTTTTTTTTTGTATTTAATAAATTTTTGAAAAAAAGTACAAGAATTTTGTACTTTTTAAGTGTATTTAGATAAATGAACCTAAAAACTAAATAAAAATTGATTAAATTTTTTTTAAAAAATCACTAAAAAAAAAATACAAAGTGAAAACTCATAAAATTATTTTTGAAAATTCCAAAGTTTATTTTGGTTAATTTCATTTTTATTTTCTAAATTATTATTTATCCCTTTTAATTTTATTATTAAATTATTGATTTTATTGATTTAGTTTATTTCATGTGATTCAATTGGAAATAATTCTACAAATTAATAACTATTGAAACTTAATTTAGTGAGGAAATATCATTCCAAAATTTAAACAACTTAAACTATATACAATCAAATCACTCATTTTTTTTAAAACTATTTTGAACAAATTACACTCCAACTTTGGATGAATATTTTTCTTCTTCTTTTTTTATGTGTTTTTTAATGGATGTGATGAACATGAGATGGCCTAATTAAAATAGTTGTGTAATTGGAGTTCTTGAATCTATTTTTCCTAATTTGAAATAACCTCACGTTCATTTTCAATAAAAATTTCGAATTTGAAAAAAAAAAAAGAAAAAGAAAAGTTGACTGGAGTGTTTGATAATTTAATTCAACATTTAAAACTAAATATATTAAATGATAATCAATTAAGTCCATTTGATAACCATAATTGATATCACTTAAAAATTTAAGTGCATCTTAAAAAGTAGGATAAAACTTTAAAAAAATGTAAGTCAATTTTAAGTCATATGAAATTTACTTATTTCTAACTGAATTTAAAAATACTAAATATAAGTATCGATCTATACCATTATGAACTCACTACAATCACCACTATCATGCCACTGACACTATCACCAGTACCACCACCACCATTGCTACAACTACTATACCACCAGCACCAGCACCACCATCGCTACCACTACTATCACCATCATGCCGCCACCACCATCGCTACCACTACCATTACCACCACAACCGCCACCGTTACCGTTACCGCCACCGCCACCGCCATTACTATCCCCACCTTCATCATCATTGTCGTTATTTCCATAAGTGCTATCATCATTTTACTATTACTATCACCATCACTATGCCATTACCACTGCCACCACTATACTACCACTACCTTTATCATCGTTGTCATCGTTTTCATAAGTACTACTATTATTTTGAATCCGGATCCTCGGTAGCGTTACCCTGTAGCACTCCCCTGTCGCTCCCAAAACGACGTCGTTTTGGGGGCGGATTTTCAAAAAAAAAAAAACGCAGAAGAGAGAGGGAGGGAGGAAGGAGAAGGAGAGGGAGAGGGAGAGGGAGAGGGAGAGGGAGGGAGGAGGGAGGGAAGGGAAGGGCCGGCTGGACTGAACTGGAGGGGGCCATAAATATTGGAGGAGGAGGAGGAGGAGGAGGAGGCGGAGAGGTGGAGCTGCTGCGACGGCCTGCCATGGCTGCGACGACGGCTGCGACGGCGGCAGCGATGGCGGCGACGACGGCGAGGGACGAGGACGGCGAGCTCGCAGCCTCCTCCTCCCTCCTCCCTCCTTCCTTCCTCCTCCCTCCCTCCCTCTCCCTCTCCCTCTCCTTCTCCTTCCTCCCTCCCTCCCTCTTCTGCGTTTTTTTTTTTTTGAAAATCCGCCCCCAAAACGACGTCGTTTTGGGGGCGACAGGGGAGTGCTACAGGGTAAGGCTACCGAGGATCCGGATTCTATTATTTTATTATCACTACTATTGCTACTACTATCACCACCATCACCATCACATTATAAAATTTGAAATATACAATTTGAAAATAATAAATTTTAAAATTGATCTTATCATATCAAATAAGTTATTTTTAATTCAGCACTTAAATTTTTAACAATCACATTTTCAACTTTAAAAATTTAACATTTAATTTTTAATATTTAATTTTAAATTTCAACTTTATCAAATATCACCATAGTCACTATCTAAACTATTTTTTTTTTTCTTTCTAAAAATAGTACGAAAATATCCCTCTTACAGTGTCATTTTGGACTGACGTATGTCCTTGTCTATCTTAGTGTTGTTCTCTATAATTGTCATTCATACATTTTGTTTAATAATTTTAAAATTAGAGAATTCTTGAGATGATGAGTACATACCAACCTCAAGGATTTTGTTAATGTCGAGATAGGTGTCATGCTTCAGGTTCAATTCCACGACACCCATGATGATTTTGTAAGCGTTGGATGTTCCTTGCATTGGATTGAGACACCAGGAAAGCGTGCCTTCCACGACAATGTCTAAGGGCAAATGGATAGGGATGCTCGCGGATTGGGTTTGGTCGATGGCTTCTCATTAGTTATTCGTCTAAAATTAGATGGATTGAGAAAAATTAATTTACATCCATCCACTTAAGAGTGTTTTGAGAAGTTGATAAAAAATTGACTTTTTGACTTTTTGATTTTTTTGGTGACTTAGGCCTCGTTTGGGAACCCTCTTTTTTAGCCAAAAAGTTAAAAAGTTACTAAATTAGCCAAAAAACCAACAACCCATACCAAAAAGTCAAAGATTATTTTTTCTCTCTACTTTTTACACATCTTTTCGTAAAAAGTCAAAAAGTCATTCCAAACATACTAATTTTTTTTAGCTCATATTTTAGCCAAATAGCCAAAAAGTTACTAAATTAGCCTGTTCCTAAACGAGGCCTAATTTGGCAAAAAAGCTGACTTTTTTTGCTAAAAAAACTAAAAAGCCAAAAAGCTGGCTTTTTTAGCTTTTGCCAAAAGAGTCCTTAATTAGTAGATGCAAATTGAGTGGGCCATGTAGATGGATGGATGGATGGATGAGAATTGACTTGGCGGTTTGCATTTTACGATTTTGGATATTTTTTTTGGACTATTTTTTAATACCATTTTGGACCTTATTACTCAAATTTTTTATTAGTAATTTTTATAATAAAAAGAAAGGCCCAACTTTCATATCTAATAAATAGCTATAATTTCTAATTAATAAAAGATCATTTTTTTAAGGGTAAAACACCAATAAACTCCAAATGTAGATGTGTTGAACCATTTAGTCCTACCTTTTATTTTATTGACGGAATAGTCCCATTTGGGTATGTTTGTTTTGAATGATTAGGGTGTGGGATTGGACTATTAGTCCCACCGGACTAGGAGTCCATTGTTTGTTTCAAAAGTTTTGCTCCGGACTAATAGTCTCCTGAGACTATTAGTCCTATATTTGTGGAACTATCTTATCCCATGGGAGTGGCATAGAAACAATGGGATAACTCATCACATGCGATTAGACAATGAAATTACATGTTTGCCCTCTAATATTTAATTATGTATTATATTTAGTAAAATTCAAAAAAATTTAAATGTCTCAATTTAAAAATAAAATAATTTTATTTAATTTTTATTTTTTTTATTTATTTAATTTTTTAAAATATTTTTTTATAGATATTTTATTGATGTTTTATTTTACAATTTTGTTTATATTTTATTTAATTTCATTATTTAAATTTTAATAGATGTTTTATTTTATTTCATTATTTAATTATTATTATTTAAAATAAATTTATTTAAAATTTTAATTAAAAAATAACATATATTTTTATTTATATTTAATTTTTTAAAAATAAATTTATTTAATTGTGCAAAAAATAAAATAAAACAAATTTTTATTTAATCTAGCTAAAAATAATTAAACTATTAAAGCTATGTTTAATATTTCTATTATTTAGTAAATAATTGAATAGGATCAAATAATCATTAGAGCATTTATCTTTTTCTATAATATTCCAAACAAACATTGGATTCACTAAAAATAGTCCAATTCAGACATATAATCTCATGACTAAACAAACATAGGATACAAATCCAGTCCAACCAAATAGTTCGAGGACAATGTATCCCAGAACTAATAGTCCAATGAATTACAATCTTCCTTATCCAATCCGTCCAAACAAACATACCCTTTAAGTGTTAATTCTGTAGGAGCCCATAAATTTTGCATGTGACTTGTCTTTATTAGGGGGTAAATGTGGGTTTTTGGTGATGTTGTAGTTACAAAAATGCCCAAAAGTGTATTATAGCTCTTTTTGTTTTCCCTCCATCCCGAACAAAACGGTCCATCCTGAACAAAACAGACGAGATAGAATAGAAATTTCTGGGTTGCTATTCCAATGTTAGTGATTGGCTCTTCATCTTGGGTGATTGAAGCATCTGTTTTGGCAATGTTGGAACTTAAATATTCATTTTCGAAATAACGTTGTACACCACCCACAAAACCCTAGAAAAAAAAAACCTCTTGTAGCACATTTGAGGAGACAAGGCGGCATGGGTATTGAGGATTTTGGACTTGTGATCGTTAGTGTGGCCGTAACATCAGCGAGCTAACATCATTCGTCAATCGGCGTTCGTGTGGTCACCATGGTGCGATGGAAACAGGTATGAGAATGTTTGATGTTGATTTGTTTGTGTGTGGTTGATTACAACATCGTGGTTATGTTATATGTGAAATGGTGGATTTTTTTTCTAGGTTTGATGATGTTATTTTGTAATGAATTCGAATACAACAGTTTCATATTTTTTTGAGGACAAAAGGTGCAATGTTGTGTTCATGGATTGAATAAATTGTAATGTTAATGTAGTTGATCTTAATGATACTATGTGATGGGGAAATATGGGGTTTGGGCTGATGTTAATTTTCGATAATGGTGGAATGTTAATGTATTCATGTTGTTGGGTTGGTTTTTGTGTTTTTGTTGTTGTGTGTGGGTGGTAGGAATGTGATTTTGGGGTTGGTTGGCAATAGATGTTAGTATTTATTGTTTGATTGATTTAATTTTGGATTGTGAACATGGTGTGGATAGTGTTGCTAGGTAGGCGCAGTATAATGTTTTTTCTGTTGTTGGGTCTGTGGTTGTGCAATGGCCGTGTAGTTAGATGGGTTGTGTCGGGGCGAAGTACAACAGTGTGTTTGTTGGTGTTATTGGTTGTTTTGGTGACGTAATACGCCGATGCTGATGTGGGATAGTAATTGAACTATTAAATTCCTGATGTAAATAGTGAATTTGATATATCAAGCACACTCCCCTACCACAGCGAAGAATCGAAAAATTGTAAGAGAAATGTCAGTTGCATACTACCACATCTGTGAACTCCATGCCTGTAGATAGGAAAGAAAAAAAAACCAAGACAAACAAAACAACATTACATGTGTATAATAACATTACCATGTCGTGTAAAACAATACTGTTGGCTTTTTGGCTTTCGAAGGGTATTTTTGTAAATGTGAGCGTGCCAGCAAGGATCAATCAGTCCTTATAGAAATTATAATTGCCAACCAATTATCAGACGATTGTGTTTTAGTTCTTTCAGCCTCAATGAAGAGGACTTTTACTGGTGGCTTGACTTAGGAGAAATTAAGCAAAATAACAGTTAAATGACGAACAATTGAAGTATTTCATTAAGATGAAAACTTACAATGATCCAAACTCAGCCTCGTAGAGGTTTACAGCAACAATCTACTTGAAACTACTCCTATGAACGAAGTGCAGTGCAGGAATTTAAAGTGCAGGAATATAAAGAACATGTATTTAAAGTGCAGGAAATGTAAAGACTGGAAATGTAAAACTGAAAAAGAAAATATGAAGTAAATGACTGGTTTGTTGGATCTGAGTCTGGGGGCTTCCCTGCTATTTATACTCCTCAAGGATGGCCATCGAACTGCACTTCAAACCGTCGAACTGCTCCTCCATGATTGCTTGATCATGCTGCCTTAGAAGTAGTTCCACTACGCCATTACTTGCAGTTGGGCTTCCCTCCTATATTTGAATTTGAATGTGAGTAACCGTTGAAGCCACGTCACCTTGTATCTCTTCGCTGATCCAATGCTACTCAGACTACGCAAGAACCAATATTAACCGCCACGTGTACGATCATGATTGAAGATTAAACATTCTTCCTGTATTGCCCTTACTTTGCCACGTGTCGAACTGTAACTGGCTTTTACAAAATACGTAGCCAACATTACCCCCCGCACTAATATACCCAATACTTGGTGATATTAGTGGATCAAAGCCTCTCCCGCACTTTTTGGAACGTGCATGGAGTCTATATTCTGGAAACACAACCGTTATTTATTGATGATCATTTGCATTAACTCTCTTTCAATCTTTTGAACATCCCAATACCTTAGCATTCAAATAGACTATGGCCAAATCAACTTTTTCTCTATTGATTAGGCACATGAAGAGTCATTGAATAATGCTGTTTCCCCTCGAAAGAACTTCCATGCATTCATTAGCCACCTTTACCCGCCTTTCTATATCCAGGTCATGGATGCCTTTGCAAATTATCAACCTTTGGATTACGAACATATTGCCCTTAATCCTTCGATTCAGAAAGTTGCAAACATGGACATGGGAAATTCTTCTTCTGATTCACCCTTGGATTGTGAACAAACTGCCCTTAGTCCTTTGATTCAGAAGGTTGCAAATATGGACATAGGAGGCCCCTCTCCACAATCCTCTGCATGGTGTAAGGCTGTGGCTTCAAATTCCTCTAGGGCTTCAGGCTGGTCAAGCTGGTCAGAACCTGAGGTCTGGGAATTAAGGGAGCGAATCAACCATCACTTTGTCGAATTCACTGACCCGTTGGACTTTCCTTCTTATGCGCGAAGCTCGGTGGTTTATCCTTACATGCCTATCGACTGTCGATGCAGTTTAGAGGACAGTCTACTCGTGGCATGGTACACATCATCCATGCCTACAAAAATGGTACGATCTGTTCCTCGTCCAGAAGAGGCACAGGGGTATAACCCTTCATTTTTAGCCAAGAAGGCGAAGCTTCATCTTTCTGACTGGCTTGATTGTGTCAATGCTCCTCAATTTCCTCTTTCTTTCGAAATGGGGGCCTTTATACCTCCTCCTTCGAAAAAACTTTCCTGGATAGAGAAGTTGAGGCTTACCCTTTCTGCAGAGAAAGTTTTCCCTCCTTACGAGCCTCCACCTTCTCCTACTCCAGCTCAACAAAAGCAAGCCCAACTCTTGCTTGCAGTCTTTTCTCGCCTACCCTTCAATGTTCTTGAGGAAGATGTTCCCCTTAAGAACTTTCGATGGGCTTGTAATACTCTGACTCGGGGCCACGTTCTCAACCCCATTGCTCAAGCAGAACTTCACACGTTTTTGGACCAACTTCCATCACTTCTCCATTGGCACCACACTTCTTTGGCCACCACTCAATCCTTGGATCAACTTTCATCGCTTCGAGTTCATTCTCAATATGAAGCAAAGAACCTCGTCGAAGAATACAACGACTTTCAAAATAAGGATTCTGCGTACTGGGATGATTTGGAAATAGATGAGTTGGAACAAGGACTAAGAGAAACGGCCTTCGAAATAAAGGCTGAGGAGCTTTTTTATGAAGTGAGAACACATCAACTCATGCAGCCAATGTTAGAAGAAATAGAGGATAGAATAAAGAAAGAACAAAAATTCATTGATCATAGTTGGATTAAGTTTCATGATCTTGTTATTTATTCCATTCCCTATTTTTATGAGCTTGAGTTTGTACCCAAATAGAGTTATTCGATGTAATCACTTTTGCTTAAATATAATTAAGACTTTTCCTCTGTTCGGTATTGTCTCTGTTTGCCTTTAAAAGCAAATTCAAGACTTTGAACTGAACAATCTCATCCTTCGAACCTGGACTCAATTGTCTTAAATGAAACACTGCAAAGAACCAATTATGAACTTTTCTAATTTATGGAATAAAGTTGACAGTTTTTCAATCAGAATCAGCGTTTCGAATCTAGCAATCTTATACTTAAAGCTTGTTTCAACCATAATCAACATCTGACTATGGTTAGTATGATCAATTTAGTTTTAAATTGACCATCTTTTGCTCGAACAACAGTTCATGCTGCTTTAGTTCCACATACAACTTTTCTGTGAACCAACCATTGGTTTTGATGTTTCGAACACCAAATCCTATCCTTAAAGAGTCTCAAGTTTTGCCTCGAAGGACATTACCTTCGTTAAGAAACCTAAAACAGGTCTTTAAACCTTTCGGAGTAAAACAAACACTTGAGTATTCTTATATATATATATATATATATTTTTTAATATGAAATGTGCTTCGAAGCCGGCTTCTCCGTTTCGAAGCCGTTGTTTTTTGGCTTTTGGTGCCAAAATTTGGCTTCGAAGCCGAATATTTTACTTCGAAGCTAACCTCAGTATCTGGGCTGTGTTTTTCCCTCCAAAAGTATCAATATTGAAGGAAACTCTTTGTATTCGTACTTCTAGTACTTAACGACTTACGCAATATATTTTTCAGACACAAAAGCTTTTAAAAACCCTTTTGTTTCGTGTTCTGATATCACTTGCTCTTTTAACACACAAACTCTACCGATCTTCTATTAACCCTCTCTTCCTTGCTACTTGCTATCAATGGATCCTTTCTCGCTAAAAGTGCTTGCTGGCGACCGTATTAGCCCTACTATGGCTTTGAAGAAATGCATTGATGAAGAAATCGCCAAGCTAACAACTGGTGGGTCAAGCGCCATAGATGGACGTCTCTTTGTTCCTCGCCACAGCAACCAACAAGAGTACGTCCTAGGTCCCATCTTTCGGGAGGCCCCTGACCAACTCCCAGCTTTATACTCTCGTTTGGAGGATCACTTTCTTCTTTACGAAGGAGGGCTTGACTGGAGCAATTGGAGAATGACCCGGCCTCATCGCTACTGGCCGACATTGAGAACCGAATGGGAGGAATGGTATGACAGGGTTGTGCCTGCGAGAGAAGATGACCTACAGGAGCTCTGCATCCTCGACGCTCTTCGTCTTTCCAGGTTCATCATTCCTGAGGACCCCTTTTTAATTCCTGCTGCTCTATGTTTTTGGAATATGGCTTTTAATTTCTTCCAATTTCGGTGCGGCATGATGGCCCCCACCGTTCTTGATATTTGCCATCTTTTAGGGCTTTCACCCCATGGCTCTCCTTTTACTTCCAACTACCCGGACCTCCCTGTCAAATTTTCCCTTCCAGCCTTAAACTCTTCTTACAGTGACTTCGTAAAGGCTGAAAATAAAAGGGAAGGCCCCGTGAGAGACAGAGAACTATTTTCCTTCATTTTATACTGGTTGTGCAAATTTCTCTTTTGCACCTCATCTTAGAGGATTATGCCTGAGTTCGCTCCACTTGCGAAGGCACTTGTCTTGAAAAAACACATAGCTCTTGCCCCTTATCTTTTAGGTCATGTCTACAGAGCTTGCTCCCAATTTTGCGAAAAACCTCTTGATGTTAACCAAGGAGGTCCCCTCTGGGTGCTCCAACTCTGGCTCTTCGCCTATTTCACTGACCTACATCCCAAATGTCTAAAATTCCTTGTTCAGGATCCTAATACTTATGGGGAAAAGTATGCTAGGATTGTTTTCTATCCTGCTTCCTTTGCTTATTACCTTACCTTCTTTCACCAACTCTCTATTTCTCCATCTGCCACTTTCTTTTGTCCTTTTGATGCCACTAAAGGACCTGCCTGGCTACAAACCTTTTTGGCTAATAAAGAGTGTTCCACTTCACCACACGAAGATATGTGGGCTTCAATTTTGCTACCGAGGGAGTTGTTCATTGGCACTTTAAACCCTCGAGCTTATAAATGCATATCTGAGGTGTACTGCCTTTCTCAGTTCGCCAGACAATTTGGGCTTACTCAAGGGATACCTATTCCACTTTGTAGTCTCTCGAATGTCCACCTCACGGCTAGAGACCTGAGAATATCCAAATCCAAGCTAGAGGCGGCAACATTAAAATTGCAGAAGGAATTGAGTGAATTCAAATTTGTCCCCTTTCTTCCTTCTGGCTTAGTCTTGAAAAGATTCCAGAACTGGTGGACAGCCAATATGGAAGTACGCCTATCTGATCATCCTCATGACTTACTGATAGGGCTAGGAGTGCCTTCGAAGACTAAATCAACAACAGTTGAGAACATTCCCTCCTTTTCTACAGCTACCACAACTTCTCCTGCAGCCTCATCCCCTCCAGCTAGAGTTACCAGAGCTGCTTCGAAGAAGGGTAAGTATTTTCAAGTTCTCTTTTTTTTTTCTTCTTTTGAATCTTTTGTTTGTTTCCCTTACACTCATGTCTTTGGTGCAGGGTCCCCACAAGAAGAATCCCCTAAGAGAGCTGAAACTTTAGCTACTCTTAAAGAGAGACAACAACAGAAACAGAAAAGAAAGCTAATCCTCCCTCCTAAGGAATCTGAATCTCAGGCAGAAGAGAGAGAGGTTGAGCAAGAACAAGAAGTACCTTTGCAAAGAACAAAGAGACAAAAGGTGGCTGTTTCCTCATCCGATATAATCGAAAATCCTGTTCACGAGGCAACTACGACAATAGTGGAGAAAGAACTTACCTCTGAAGAATCTGAACCCCAGGTTGAAGAAAGGGGGGTTGAAAATGAGCCGGTAGTATCACTGCCAAGAAGGAAGAGAAAGAAAGTGACTGTTCCTGCTACTGACTTGGTTGAAGACCCTATTCATGAAGCAGCTGCCAAGGCAGTATAGTAGGAACATTCCAAAGCCATGATTGTATTCGAGAGGGCTGAGAAGAGACGGCAGAAACAATTTCTGAGAGAGGAAGCTGCTGCTGCTGATACATTACAAAGGGAAACGGCAAGAATGCAACAGACTGCCGAACATTATTCCCTTCGCAGCTCTCCCATTATTTCTGAAACAAGTAATTTCTTTCATGCTTCTACTGTTTTTCCCTTGTCAGCTTTTGGTATTAAAGTTTGACATTGCTTTACATCTCTTTCTCTTGCAGCAACAACTACTGCGTTTATCTTTCCAATGAGGCCTTCCTCAATTTCAGTTGAAGTTGATCAAATGCAGAATGTCAGGGTTATTCAAATCGTACTCCCACTTCCAAGGCCTACATTCGATGTACCTTCTTTGAGCCCCAGCATTCCTGCATCTCTTCTTCTTGGCTTAGAGCCATACCTCCCTTTCTTGACCTTTGACCTACCTCAGTCCACTTCTCCTTCGAGCCTTGCTCCTCTTCATTCTTTCACAGAAATTCCAACTGCTACTCCATCTCTAATGGCAGTTGATTCTCTTATAGAGGGTGCCGATAGTTCTCCAACTCATAGTTCATTACCTTTACCTACTTCTAGCCCCTCTTCACTTGATTCATTGGTGGCTAAGACCATAGAGACTGCCAAAGATGCTCCGTCCACTTCTCCTATCCCTATGCAGTCCTTTATGCCTTCCACCACAACTCTCTCTGCACTCCTCATGTCTACGGATGAGGTAGACATCTTCGAAGCCAGACTAGCTAGTCTCTTCGATGTACCCTCTACCTCTCCAACATTGAATGTTGAAGCTGAGCCATTAGTTTTGGCTGACTCCTTGCTGGAAATTTTTGAGAGCTCTTCTTCTTCCAGCAGCAAGCCTTCTGCACATTTGATAGACCTAGACACATGCCTGGAACTGTTGATTTCTTTTTCGAGAATTCCCTTCGAGGCTCTGCAAAGGCCTATAATCAGAAATGGGTTCCTCCAATGCTGCAAAATTGCTGAGCAGTCTGGCATGAATATTTCAAGTCATCTATCTCAGGCAGCAGCTACTATCGACTTCTACCTCAGCATTTGTCATGCTGCTAAGGCTGCGGATGAGAAACTGGCTAGAGATCAGAGTTTTGTTTCCCAAGTGCACACCGAAGTGTCAAATCTGAAAGAACAACACTCCTCTGCCTCCCACTTTCGAGTCCAGCTGCTGGAAAGGAAAGCTCAGCTTGAAGAGGAGCTGTCTGCAGTGAATCAAGCCTTAGTCCGAACTGACACCAAATTGCAAATCACCAACCAAGGACTGGCTGATCGAAAGGAAGAGATGGCTACAGCTATTCAACTAGTTTCATCACTTAGCAATAGGAAATCCATTGTAAAAGAACAACTAAGACACTGTAATAATTTTTGGGCCAATTTGTGGCAAAATGTACTTAATTCTTTATGAAAGAACAAATTTTTATCTGTCATCTGAGTAATCTTATGTTCTTGTACTTAATGTTTATTTTATTCCTTGTGTTTCCCAAATGGTTGGAAAATAAGGCTTCAAATATCTGCCATTAATCTTTTTGGGATGTATATACCCATTCAAATTTCTCAAATGGTATGCTCCAAAAGGCAGAACTCTATGAATTTGATATGGTCCTTCCCAGTTAGGTGACCATTTGCCAAACTTATGGCTTTTAATTCCTATTGGGAGTATTGTTTTCCATACCAAATCACCTTCATCAAAGCCAATGTGTTTGACTTTCTTATTATAATTCTTGGCTGCTTTCTCTTTTGGAAAAGAATGCTATTTAATGCCAAAATTCTGGCTTCATCTATGCTTTCTAACTCCAACACATACTTTGATGGTACTGCTCAGGATCTAACTGATCTTGGCATCTTACCCTCAAAGATTTAACATTAATCTCCACAGGTAACACTGCATCATGCCCATATACTAAGGCATAAGGAGTGACTCCTGTGCTTGACCTTGGGGAAGTTCTGTAAGCCCACAAAACATCCAACAACAGGTTATGCCAATCCCTAGGATTATCTTCCACAACCTTTTGTATTCCCTTTTTCAAGGACTTATTGGATGATTCAGCTTGACCATTGGCTTGTGCATAATAGGGTGTGGAATTAACAAGGCTAATTCCAAACTCTGCCACAAAAGACTTCACCATTTTCCCATCGAACACAGTCCCATTATCCACAGTTATGGTTTGTGGGATGCCAAATCTATGGATCAAATCTTTAATGAACCCAATGACCTCTGTCTGGTCTACAGCCTTGTATGGCTTGGCTTCGACCCACTTAGTAAAGTAATCAGTGGCCACTAGAATGAAACAATGATGCTTCGAAGAAGGTGGGTGTATTTTTCCCATCATATCCATGGCCCATCCTCTGAATGGCCAAGGCTTCACTACTGCATGTAGGTCAGTTATGGGCACATGCCTTATTGTGCCATGCTTTTGACATGCCTGGCAACCCTTTGCATACTCTATGCAGTCTTTAAGGATAGTTGGCCAATAGTAGGAATGCCTTCGAAGCAACCATCTCATCTTCACACCAGGCTGATGAGCACCACAGATGCCTTCATGAACCTCAGCCATAGCTGTTAATGCTTCTTTTGGGCCTAAACATTCCAGCAATAAGCCATCTCCCCCCTTTTGTAGAGAGCATTACCATATATCATATATTGCATAGACTGCAATTTAATTTTCCTGCTGGCCTTCGAAGATGGACCAGCCAAGTACTGCATTATTGGATGCCTCCAATCTTGTTCTTGTAAGTCATTATGATTGACTTCCAAGACCACATTCCTTTTATTCAAAGGTGGTATCAATTTCTGATATGTTGTTTGGCTTATGTCCCTTTGGGCATTATCCCTTCTCTTGAAGTTCGAAGCTTTCTGAGCCACATCATTAGCTCTATTATTCAAGAATCTTGGAACATGAGTTACATTTGCTATTTGAAATTGAGAAAGCAGATGTAATGCAACAACATAGTATGGTAAAATGCTTATGCTTTGACACTTGAAAATCCCTTTCACTTGGTTAACCACCAATTGAGAATCTCCAAATATGTCAACTGCATGAACTTGTAATCCAATAAGAATTTCTAGTCCCACTATTAAGGCTTCATATTCAGCTTGGTTATTAGAACAGGTAGCTTCATCCACTCTGAAACCATGTGTGGTTTCTACCCCTTGTGGAGACCTAATCACAATACCAATTCCAGTTAAGCCATTGGCTTTCGACCCATCGAACCACATCTGCCATGGCTCAACACTAGCCATACCAAGTTCCATTATCTCTTGGCTCTCTGTTTGAGATGGATGGTCTGCCAGAAAATTGGCTAAAACTTGCCCTTTTACTGCCCTTTGAGGGACATATTCTAGATGAAACTCTGATAAGGCTAGTATCCACTTGCCAATTCTTCCCCTCAACATAGGTCTAGATAACATGTACTTAACCAAATCTGTGGTTGCAATTACCAAGACAGTTGTAGGTAAAAGATAGTATCTTAATTTCATTGCAGCAAAATACAAAGCAAGACACAGCTTTTCAACAGCTGAATATTTACATTCACAAGAATTTAAAAACCTACTAAGGTAATAAACAGCTTGCTCCTTGCCTTCTTCATTATCTTGGGCCAAGAAAGCTCCCAATGAATCTTCTGCTGCAGCTATGTACAACTTCAAGGGCTTATCACCCTTTGGTGGCATCAGCACTGGAGGGTTGGCCAAGTAGGCTTTGATACCTTCGAAAGCAATTTGATGCTCTGCTGTCCACACAAATTCCTCTTCATCTTTCAGCCTTAACAAGGAAGAAAATACTTTAGTTTTCCCTGCAGTGTTAGAAATGAACCTTCGAAGAAAGTTAACCTGTCCAAGGAACCTTTGTAATTCTTTCTTACTTGATGGAGGTCTGGCTTCAATGATGGCTTTGGCTTTATTCTGGTCAATCTGTATTCCTTTCTTGTGTACCACATAGCCCAAGAAGTTTCCAGATGATACGCCAAAAGCACACTTAAGAGGATTGAGCTTCAATTTGAACTTTCTCATTCTTTCAAAGGCTGCTTCTAAGTGAAACAGATGCTCCTCCATGGATTGGGATTTAACTACAATGTCATCAATATAACACTCTAAATACCCTCCAATGAGGTCATGAAAGATAGTGTTCATAGCCCTCTGATATGTAGCCCAGCATTCTTCAGGCCAAATGGCATTTTAACCCATTCGAAGGTGCCAATATTTCCAGGACATCTGAATGCTGTCTTGTGGACATCCTCCTCTGCAATGCAGATCTGGTTATAACCAGAATGCCCATCCATCATTGATAAAACTTGATGCCCTGCTGAACTGTCTACCAACAGATCCACTATAGGCATAGGGTACTCATCTTTTGGAGTTGCTAGATTTAAGTTTCTGAAATCAATGCATACCCTCATTTTACCATTCTTCTTGACTACAGGCACAATATTAGATAGCCATTCAACATACCTGGCTGTCCTAATAAAGCCTGCCTTGAGTAGTCTAAGAATCTCTTCCTTGACTTTCTGAATTACTTCTGGACTCATTCTTCTTGGTTTCTGCTTGTATGGCTTGAAATTAGGCTTCATAGGGAGCCTATGTTCCACTAATGACCTATCCAATCCTGGTAGTTCATTATAAGACCATGCAAAGCAATCTTTATATTTCTTTAGAACAACCAATAACTGGTCCCTGTCCAGATCATTCAAACAAGCACTTATATAGGTGGGCTGTTGCATAGAACCTTCCCCTAAATTTACTTCTTCTAAGGGGTCTTGTGTCTGAGAACTTATTGAAGCTTCTTCCTTGGTTTCTTCTACCTTCGAAGCAACCTTCTCGCTTTGTTTTGCTCCCAGGTTCTTTAGTTCAACATCTTTGCCCTCCTCCTCATAGACAAAATCTGTCCATAAGGCATCCTCTTCCTGTATCTCCTGGACTTTTGTTTCAATGTCCAATGCACAGTATTTACCAAGGGTCAAAATTCTGACCTGTTGCTGCTCCTGTTTGCAGCCAATTATCATGGCTTTTCTCTCTTGCTCCTGTACTTGCTGGACTATTGATTTTACATCCAATGTTGAAAACTTAATTAGAGCCAAAGACTTGGCTTCTTGTTCTTCATCTCTTTGCCTACAACCAGGCATCATTGTCATCCTTAATGACAATCTCTTCATCAGCACTTTCTTGGACTAAGTGCTTCAGGTGTGTCACTTCCTCATCAGCCGTCACTTCGGCTGAGCCATCAGCTTTCCTCAGTATACTGAGTGGTGTCACTCCCTCAATATACAACTTGGCCTCTGCAAAGTCTGCACAGGCTATGAAGGGTTGAGGATCTGCATCAATTTCCTCTGTCTCTCCATTGCCTAAGGCCATCATAATTTTCTGATGCAAAGAGGAAGGCACACATTTGTTAGTGTGGATCCAATCTCTCCCAAGTAAAGCATTGTATTTAGCATTACTGTCGATTACGAAGAATGCTGTCATGCAGTCCCTGGTTCCCACACTCAAGTTAATGGGTAGAATCCCCTGAGCCATCTGTTTGTCTCCAGCAAAGCCAGCGATGGTTGTGCTGGTTGGGATCAACCTGGGATTCTTTTTCCCTAGTTTCTTCAAAGAAGATTTCGGTAGTAAGTTCACTGCTGCCCCATTATCTATCAGGACTCGGTTCAATTGTATCCCATCGAAGAAAGCCTTGATGTACAAAGGCTTGACATGTTGTGTCATAGAATTCGAGGGATACTCAAAAGGATATGAGAGGTTAATGCTCACCTCTTCTTCACTCTCATATTCAGTTTCCATTGGGGTAGCCATTCCAGAATCATCTTGTACCATACTTACTTGTGAGTCTTCACTAGAGACAGGAATAGGATCCATGTCTTGGTCATCTTGGTCCTCATCTCCAGCCTGGAACTCATGAGGCAGTATGTGTACCATATTGACTGATACTGGAGGAAATGAGCCAAATTGGATGGCTGGCTGTACCTGCTTCCCCCCTTGGCCACCTTGTTCAGTTACTTCAGCAGCATCCTCCATGCTGCACTCTGGCACTTCGTTGCTAACTGATTCCTTCGAAGGATCTTTCTCAACTGGTTTTTCAACCAAAAATGTTTGCTCAGCCATGAAGGCTTCGAACATTTCTTCCTCCACCATTTCTTTCTTTTGGCTTATGCCAATTTCTTCTTCTGTCTCGCTATCACTCTCCATCAGAGCTTTCTCCAATCCTGCTAAGCTAGACTTCTCTCTGGCTTTTAGTTCAGAATGAACCTTGGCCAACTGTTCTCTGTTGCAACCCACTTTGCTTTGTAGAGTTGGCTTTGGAGTATGGTCTGACTTTGGAGTCTTCTTTCCTTCTATCTGGACCAATAAAGAGCTCTCTCCATTTTTTTTTCATATCTTTCTGGTACTGAGTGTACCTGCGCTGAATCTTTCTCCTTTGTGATCTCGAAATGACTGGGACCATATCTGGTTCCTTTGTCTTTAGGTGTTTAAGCAATACCCAATTGTTCGGAGCCACCAAAGGAGGCTTGACCATCCTGCCTTGGTTTCCAACGTCTCTCTGGGCAGGCACTTCCCTAGGTTTGTTTTGCATTACAAACCAGTCTGGAACTCCAGGTACCCACGAACTTACTGACTCAGATGTTGAACTGCTTTTTTCTACCTTCGAAGCCATCTTCGAAGCTGGCTGTGAAGGTAAGTACTTGGCTTTGACCTCATGTTTCGAGCCTGATTCAGACCTTCGATGAAGGTAGCCACTTTCTGTCCTGCGTGAGGCTGGTCTAGGGGGCCAATCTCTGGCTTTGATCCCATGAACTGAGCCTTTCTCCAGTCTTCTTTCAGAATGACTGCTCTCCATTCTGTAATAGTTAAGTGGCCTGGATTCATATAAGGGCCTCTTGCCTTTAACATGTATTCTATCCATTGCAGGCTCAACCACTAGTGGTCGCTGCCTATCACTAGCCGGATACAGCCTTTTGTTGTAAGCATTGGTTGATTTAGGACGTCTCTATACATCCTTGTAATATTGCTTCCCATCAACTGGAAGCCCTTTCAACCACTTATAACTCAGTCTGCACCTGGGACACATCATTTGCATTACTGCTGCCTCTAAGGAATCATCATCCAGTGATTCTTCATCAGAGTGTTCCCTCTGGTGTGAGAAACCTTGTCCAATAACTGGCAGATTTCTGGTGTCCTTTTTGATGGTTGGCTGGTTAGCAATATGCATCTGCACATTGACTTCTTCCAATTCTGTCAAGGACAAGTTCTGGAAGTCTGACGTAATGACATTGGCTGCCACCTCTCCAACTTCTGGAAATAAAATACTGTCGATCCCCATGGCCTTTTCTGTTTTGGCTGGGAACTTCAAACTTCCTTTCCGAATTTGTTCTTGGATCCTGTCTCGAAAAACAATGCAGTTTTTAGTCGAGTGAGACCAAGAGTTATGCCATTTACAATATACTTTTCTCTTAAGTTCATCTAGAGATGGCAATTTCACTCCTTTAGGTAACTTAAGGAAGTTGGCCGCAAGCAAATGATCAAAAATGTCATCTGCCTTTGTTAAATCGAAAGAGTACTTTCTGTGAAAGTCTTACTTTTTAAACTGCTGGTCAATTGTTGTATCCTTATGAATTAACGCCTCGCAGATCACGGGTTCTTTACTCACAATCTCTGCTGCATCGATCTCATAATTAGGATCTCTATAATATGTCTTGTACGATGCATTATTTCGATCTTGTTCCTCCTCTAGTAATGCTTCATACCTAGACACCTTATAGGTTAGTTCCACCAAATCTCTGAATTCAGTTGAGTCAAACTTCTTTTGAAGCCTGAACTTTAAGCCATTTTGAGCCAATCTTATGAATTCTGGCTCTGGTAGGATGACTCTACATTTATTTCGAGCCCTTTTAAATCTAGCAATAAACTGAGTAGCCTTTTCTTCAGGCCTTTGACTCAATCTAGCCAAGTCTGCCATGGAAACCTCTGGCTCCGATTGGAAGAATTGGGTATGAAATGCCTCTTCCATTTGTTGCCAATTTTGAATGGAGCCAGGTGTAAGGTTGATGTACCATACAAATGCTCCCCCAGTTAGAGAATTTTGGAATAATCTTAGTTTCATATAGTCATGATTAGTAAATTCACCGCATTGAGCAGCAAACCTAGCAATATGCTCTATTGTTGATTGGTTTCCACTCCCATAGAAAAGGGTAAAATCTGGTATCCTGAACCCCCTTGGGTATTCATGTACCCTATCTACCCATTCTGGGTATGGTTTTTTGTATACAGGAGTCTGGACCCCCCGAGCCATCGGTCCACACATCTCCCTAACAATATCAGCAATTTGGTCCCTAGGGACCATATTTTGTGCCTACTGAACCACTACTGGAGGAACAAACACAGGGTTTGGTGGACAAACTTGTGCCTGTGGTCCTCTTGGTCCATAAGGTGGTACATTTGGGACTGGTTGCCCCTGTGGTGCAGGTTGCTGTTGGGGGTATGGGTAACCCCTTTGAGCCTGTCCTGCGAAAGGATCTGCGAAAGGTGCTGGAACAGGTGTTGGGTATAAATTCGAATAAGGGATTATTATACCCCCTAGTGCTAGGTATGGCTTCGAACATGGGATTTGTAACCATTCTTACGCCAGTTTCTTGTACTTGACCAGATCCACCAACTTGTGTGGCTTTATTGTTGAGTACTGAGGCATTTTGGCCTGCTATAGGCCTCGAAATGGGTTCATACCAAGACTGAGGTGATGGTCTTTCATAGTTCCGATTACTAGTTTGACCATTAGAATGTCCATTAACTTGCATAGGCTGTTTATCTCTAGCTAATCTTTGCTGAGGGACATTTAAAACTTCCTCTGTGTGTCTTGTGTTTGTTGGTTGGTGGTTATTCATTCGATCCAAAAAGGATGTTGCCCACCTTTCCATTGTGTTCATTAATTGTTGTCCCATAGCATCTACTAGGCCATCCCATGGATTTGTTGGCTGAGTAGATGGAACAGTGGATGGTCCAATTCTTTGGTTTCGTCCAATATTATGAACATATGGTTCTTGTCCCGAAGTACTGATCTGTTCGACCATAGGTTCTGATAACATGGGGGTTTCCACAGGATGTGTTACCACATTATCCTCTGGATTAGGTATTTCTACCTCTCCTTCTATGCCTTCTTCCAAGCGTTCATTTTCTCTTTGTCTTCTTCGTCTAGCCATTTTAACGAGTCCCACTGGGCGTGCCAAAATATATGTTGGCTTTTTGGCTTTCGAAGGGTATTTTTGTAAATGCGAGCGTGCCAGCAAGGATCAATCAGTCCTTACAGAAATTATAATTGCCAACCAATTATCAGATGATTGTGTTTTAGTTCTTTCAGCCTCAATGAAGAGGGCTTTTACTGGTGGCTTGACTTAGGAGAAATTAAGCAAAATGACAGTTAAATGACGAACAATTGAAGTATTTCATTAAGATGAAAACTTACAATGATCCAAACTCAGCCTCGTAGAGGTTTACTGTAACAACCCCCATACTGTTTACCGATAAATCACTGAATTACATACTGACTACTGCTAAATTGGACTGCTTATGACTGATAATTGAACCAACTGAAGTACTGAATGGACTGATTGAAAACTAGAACTGAATTGACTGAGCATAGCTATTGTATTGCATTTTTATCTTTTCGATTAATTGATTATATGTTCGTGTTTTTATGTTTAACCTGCAATTGAAGGCCTTATCGGCGGCCGAATCGAAAATAGATTGATGTTTTGGGATCATTGGAAATTATGTGATTTAATGGTATATTTCCCTAAAATGTGATTAGGCATGACTAAATTAGATTAAATATTGTTATATTGCAAACTTTGATTTATTTACCAAAATGCCACCTAGTGGCCACTACTTTAGACAAATTTGAGTCTTGTATATACTTAGGCAACTACTCCTCAGCCCCTTATTCTTGCTATAGCCGACCTTAGGGTAAGAGAGGGAGAGAATTAAGAGGGAATTGGGTTCAAGTTGTAGAATTGCTTGGAAATTGAAGATTGATTTCAAAATTGTGCTTCCATTCTTGAATACAAGACTTAGGTAAGAGAATTCATCCCTCTAATTGTGAGTTTAAGCTAAGACTTGCATGGTTCATGCTTCATTGTGAAATTAAGTCATGTTTTAGTGAAAATAAGTTGAATTGTAGCTTAGTTCATGCATGCATGCATGGGTGAAATGTTGCATTTTGAGTTGAGCTCATGGTAAATTGTACATGCATGTTATTAATTAGGCTTGAGTCCATGATTTCAACATGTTCTTGAAGAAATGAGTACATTTGAACAAGTTTTGAAGTTTAAATTTGGTTTGAATCCATGCATGTTTGCATTCCTCCATGTTTATGAAAAATGGGTTTGAAAAATGGTTTTAATTGACTCACCTTTGGGGCTTGAATTCATAAATTGAGCTTTGGAACTTGTTATACAATGAATTTAGATATGTTTTCCAGAATTTGGGCCCAAGAGGTCGAGTTTGGAGTGGTAGAATGCTTGGTTCGAACTTGGGAGACAAATCTGGAAATTCCAGATTTGGCTTCCTCGCTCGAGCGAAGGATTCCTCGCTCGAGCGAGCACCTTTGTCCAGGGATCCGCTGGAGCGAGCATCGAGCGACCATCGCGCATAAAATCACAGCATCCAGTACTTTTACTGTTTCAACAGACCGCTCGAGCGAAGCCTTTGATTTTGGAAGCTCGCTCGAGCGAAGGAAGGCTCGCTCGAGCGAGGCTCCTATTTTCAGCAAACTTTGCAAAATGTTTTCTAAGTGTATTTTTGCATCCTCATCCCATTCTAGGCATTCTTAGGCTTAGTTTAAGGCATCTTAATGAGGATATAGATGTAGAACACATCAAGGCAAATTAGGGATTAAGTTATGATATTTCCTATCTGTGTAGCTTAGTGTGTGTTCAACCTGTGAACTGTGTAGGGTTGGCGACTGGGGAGACACGCTCTAGCATACTGTAGTCCCAAACTCTGTGAGTAACAATCGTGTAAAGATATGTTCAAAATGATTATCTTTCGAATACTGAACTGAACTGTTTACTGAACTGGTATTATCTACTAGATGAATGTATGTCCTTTATTTCCAAACTGTACTGTGGCATCCTTAGCACCTACTGTTTACTGTTACTGTTACAGAGATCTGTCGGTTCCCTCGTGGAACCACTACTGTTTACTGATTGATGGCCATCATTACTGTTCGGTCTTTAAGACCTACTGTTTACTGCTATGCTAATGGATGTACCACATATGACTGAATAACTGTTCTGACTGAAATACTGTTTAATGAACTGTTTCCATTACTGTAAGGACATTTCATTCTTAACCTCTTTACGCATTATGTTATTCACTGGGCTTTAGCTCACTGTTTATATATATATGTAGGTGCCCAGCCACCGGATCGGAGCTAGGAGCGTGGGTTAGACTTCAGTTTTGTCAAGCCAGCCTTTGTGCCTCACTGCGAGGTTCCGAGTTGCCATGTTATGGCTTTGGGGTATTTTGTTTTTCCCCCGTCTGTCTCCGTACTGTTTTGGATTACTGTATAGACTGTCAACTACTAACTGTACTGTTATCAAGGGATTAGGTCCCTGTACTATGTGACTGTAAATTTTGTATAGACTGTACTGTTCTGAACGTGTGAATGCATGAAAAATCTTTTTGGCATACAGACTGTCACAGCTCAATGGACATTATTTATTTACTGTATTGGCTTTCGCCAGGCCCTGAACTCTGTTTTACTGTACTACTGTTAAGCAGGCCTTCAGTAATCTCGGATTACTGGCCGGTTACGGTGCTAAACCCATAGGGCCGGGTTTGGGTCGTGACATTTACAGCAACAATCTACTTGAAACTACTCCTATGAACGAAGTGCAGTGCAGGAATTTAAAGTGCAGGAATGTAAAGAACAGGTATTTAAAGTGCAGGAAATGTAAAGACTGGAAATGTAAAACTGGAAAAGAAAATATGAAGTAAATGACTGGTTTGTTGGATTTGAGTCTGGGGGCTTTTTCTGGGGGCTTCCCTGCTATTTATACTCCTCAAGGATGGCCATCGAACTGCACTTCAAACCGTCGAACTGCTCTTCCATGATTGCTTGATCATGCTGCCTTAGAAGTAGTTCCACTACACCATTACTTGCAGTTGGGCTTCCCTCCTATATTTGAATTTGAATGTGAGTAACTGTTGAAGCCACGTCACCTTGTATCTCTTCGCTGATCCAATGCTACTCAGACTACGCAAGAACCAATATTAACCGCCACGTGTACGATCATGATTGAAGATTAAACATTCTTCCTGTATTGCCCTTACTTTGCCACGTGTCGAATTGTAACTGGCTTTTACAAAATATGTAGCCAACAAATACCATTGTAAAAAAAAATGCAATTGCTCAATGGGGTGTGGTTGACATCGTTTACACATGGGTTGGAGGGATGATGGTGTTTGGTGTGTAGCGTTAAACATTGCATGGTTATACCATCCCCATGTCACATTGTTGCACACACACGGAATTTACCAAAATGACAACCGAAACCGCCTAAGACAACATCATACCAATACCCATACCCACGTTGGCATATCTGCAAAATCCATTGTTTTATGTTCGAAATTGAAAAACGATCCCAACTAAACGAATAAAACGAAACATGAACATCATGGAAAAACGATGTTACAAACCCCTAACATCAGAAAATCGTATATATGTTCTAACCACAGCATGGAACAATAAATAACAAACCAAACTAAAAACACATCCACCATAAAACATCATACACCTAATGATGCAACAAACACCCCAAATCGAAATCCAAAAACCAGAAAGAAAAACAGAACAATGGAAGAACACCAACCTGAGAGACAGCTGCATAGCACATCAAACCAATAAACACCAACAAATCTGTTTGAAATCACAAATACACACCAAAACCACATTAGGAACAAAACATCAACTAAGGAAACATTAACACTCCCAAACAGAGTCACATAATTCCCTCTCCTAGGAAAATAGTAATGTTAAACCATACTTTATCCACACAACACCCAAAAAATCTCTTTGAAATCAAAACCAAGGGCAACCAAGTAAATTACAACTCAATAATACAAACAAAACAGCATACCAAAAATATAAAAGGAACTAAATGGTTTAACAAAAAACACCCAGGACTAAAATGGAGCAACATTTCCCTAAATGGGATTTATGAGTAATTTTTTCTAAATATTTTATTAGATTATTGTAATCTATTAAAATAATCAAAAACTAAAATAATCTACTAAAATAACCAACTTCCCAAGCACCCGTATAATTCCGTTTGGTTTTATTATTATTTGTTTTATTATTTTTTGAGAGACTACACTCATGTTCCCAAGTACATTGATCTTTTCAATTATTTAATGTGTCTCATATATCAAGGAGAGAGACAGATGGCTCAATTTCCTAGACCATTCTTACATCTCTCCTAGCCACTCTCTCTCTACTGTCTCCCCCTCATTCTCTCTCTCTCTCTCTCTCTCTCTCTCTCTATCTTCATCACGTTCTCTCTCTCATCTCTAGAAACATATCTCTTTCTCATTCTCTCCTCTCATAGGAAATCAACTCCCATTTCAAGAGCTTTTCAAAATCATAGGAAACCATGCCAGAAATCAACATGAGGATCAAGTATTATTTCATAAAAGAACACTCATTTCCCATTAAAGAATTAAACCCATTTCATAAATTAAAACCATGTTAGAAATCAAAACCCATTTAAAAAATGAAACCCATTTCATGAGGATCAAGTATTATTTCAAACCAAAAACCTTTTAAAAAATTAAATCCAAACCCATATAAATTGAAAGTTGCATAAAAATAAAAATAAAAACAAACAGAATACACACACACACACAAAAAAAAAAAAAAAAAACACACACACACACATCAATTTAAGGTTTAGAAACACAAACACATCAGTTTCATTCAGAGTGTGATTCCATTCAATACATGGATTAAGCTTTAGAAAACAAATCTTAGAAATACAAACCCAAACACATATCAATTTAAGATTAACAAATCTTAAAAACACAAATACAAATCCAAATCTTACCCAAACATATGCCTAATCGACAAAAATAAAAAAGCACACAAACCCAACACAATGAAACATTTCGATGAAACATTTCAGAAATAAAAACACATCTAAAAATGAAACCCATTTCAAAACCATCAAACCCATTTTAGAAACTCATCAAACTCTCGACGGTGGAAGACAGAGGCACCATTGCGGATTGAGATCGGAGAGAAAATCTGAGATCTGAAAGGGAGAAGAGATGGAAAGTTTCTATCAGTGGAGATCGGAGGTGACATAGTGGTAAAGGGGGCGTAGCAGTGGAAGCGACGCGGTAGTAGAGAGTTGCTGTCTGTGGTAGAGATATTGCTTCCAGCAACAACAGAGGAGAGAGAGATGGGAGAAATGGTACAAATTTGTAGAGGAATGTTTGCATTTCTCTTGGGTTTGTAAAGGAGAGAACGTGGTAACAAAAAAAAAATGGAAAAAAGGGAATGGGTGGGACGCAGGAGAGAGAGAGGGAGTTGTCTTGGGCGGGAAGTTGAAAAATATACACAAATCATCTCAGCTCTCAATTGCAAAAAACAAATCCTCTTAGAGCATCTCCAACGGTGAACCAAACCTGGTATCAAATTTAAATTTTGGTGAAAAAGTCACTTTTTGGAGCTCCAATGGTTTCAGCAAATTGGTATCAAAATGAGAATTCACCAAAAAATTCATCAAAGTGAGAACAGGGTACAGATTTCACTACTTTACTGTGCGTGACCGTTGGAGGAGACCGATTGACCAACCGGTCGACCGGTTCCCTTTCAAATAGGTAGGTTCAAATCGGTCAAAAAGGTTCAAACAGGTATAAAAAAAAAAAAAAAATTTGCCTTACCGGTCGATCGGCTGGTCGACCCTCCCCTTTTGATGCACGGTTGGAGGAAGAAATATCAAATTGAGAAAATTAGCTTTTTGTTACTCAAATTTGGTGAAAAATTTGATTTACCGTTGGAGATGGTCTTAGCCATTAATGATGCCACGTAGGACAAAAATATACATTTTTGAAAAACCCTTGTGCCATGTTATATAGACTAGTGTATAGGTACGGTGAAAATAATGTTGAAATTAAATATAATTAAATATAAAATTAATGTGATAAAATGTAATTTATCTAATTTATTGCCCAAAAAAAAAATTTTGAGATCAAAATATAAATAGATGATCCATTTAATTTAGATTTTCAAATGAATTTTATAATTAAATTTTTGAAAAGAGTTTGTCAAAATAATTATAAAATTTAGAGTAATATAAAATTTATACTTAAAAATTTTAAAATTTTTTTTACAAATTTAAAATTTTACATGATTTATGTGTTTTTATGTATTTTGAGTATTTTAACTCAAAATATTACATTTTAAATATTTTATTATATTACTAAAATAATCAAAAATTAAAGGGGTTTTTTTTTAAGGTCCCTGGTATTATGATTTTATAGCATAAAGGACACTCAATATTTTCATAATGTTTAAGGTCCATCAACATCAATCCAGAGAAAATTCGATCCAAAGAATTTCTCTGGACACGTTACAGAGAAAATTCCAAAATTTTCTAAGTTTTTGTGAATTTCTCTAGACTAGAAGGGAATTTTCACTGACCTTTTGTGAATTTCTCTGGGTTGGAAGGTAATTTCTCTGGACTAAGAGAATTTCTTTGGGGCAGTTTATCAAATCAATAGAACAGCAGATTCAACTCTACCTATTTTGTCATAGAGAAAATCTCAACAGATAAATTGGATTTTTTAGAGAAATATTGAAAATTTCTCTGACCTTTCCCTAACCTTCCCACTCTTCAGAGAAATTTTAAATTTCTCTGGCATTCTCTCTCTCCAAAGAAATTCCCCCTTCTATTTACACAATAATCACAGATACAAACCAGAGAAATTTAGTCCATCGCCAAAATAAGAAGAAGATTACATACCATTAATAATGTGTCTTTTTGAGAAGCAGCTTGTGTTGAAAGGTGATTTAGTGAAGTCATCAAACACAGAGATCAGCTCCTTTGTAAATCGCAAAGACTCGATGATTTTCTTAATTGCTTTGAGATCTTCGTCACATTTCTCTAACGCTCCCAATAACTTCTTTCTCTTCTCTGCGATCGCAACCTCTACCGGAATCTCCTCCAGCCCCATCAGTTTCGCCACAAGTGCCGGCGGCGGCGGAGTACTAGCTTAGAAGTTTTTCGGCGAGTTGACGGAATTCGATCACCGAATCTCCGATGGAAGTGTTGGGCTTCGAGGCACTTCGCACGAGAATCTCCGCCGAAAATCGACCATTTTGTCTCCTCCACTCCCATTCGTCTTCTTATAATCGCATCGCATCGTCATCGTCGCCGACGAAAAAGCTTCGATTTTCACCGGAGCCGGAGAATTCACCTGCTCGTTGTTCTTTCCATGCTTTCTACTTTGTAAAACAAATTGACAAAAAAAAAGAAATTATTGGATGTTGTGTATTATTTGCAGCAGAGGGTGAGATATATATCAAATTTCTCTGTAATAGTTGGGAGGGACCTTAAACATCAAAAAATAATATTGTAGATCTCTTCCATTACTAAAAATGGGAGAGGGATTTTAGACTAATTTTCCCAAAACTAAAATAATATACTAAAATAGCCAACTTCCCAAACATCCTGTGTAATTATTATTATTTTTATTATTATTATTATTTTAGAGACTACACTCATGTTTTCAATTACACTGATTTTTTCAATTATTTAATCTGTTTCATATATCAAGGAGAGAGATAGATGGCTCACAAATCCCTAGACCATCTTTATATCTCTCCCACTCACTCACTCTACTATTTCCTACTCATTCTCTATCCCTATCTTCCCCACTTTCTCTCTCATCTCTCTAGAAAACATCTCTCTTTCACATTCTCTCCTCTCATAAGAAATCAACATCTGTTTCAAAAGCTTTTCAAAATCATAGGAAACCATGCCAGAAATCAACATGAGGATCAAATATTATTTCATAAATCAACACTTATTTCCCGTTAAAGAATTAAATCCATTTCATAAATCAAAACTGTACGAGTACGAAATAATCGTCACTTGTATAATCTTGCTGATCAAGCTTGCGCTCCTCCAAACGTCGTCGTAGCACCTGAAATCACAAACGTGAGCTAACTGGCGGGTGTATGCCGGAAAACCCTCTGATACTTAAGTCAACAAAAAGACTTTCGAGGTAAAAGCTTTGTGAATTCAGGAATAGTAATTGCAATGCCTTAGAGTGGGGTTTGGTTTGAGCTTTTGTAAGTTCTGTAAGGCACAATTCTAGTAGAACTCTAACTCTCCTTTGTAGAGTCCCCCTAAGAATTACATTCCTAAAGGATAATGCTCATCCTTTAATACCCTCCTCACTGCAAGCCAAGTGAGATGGCCCAACTCTTTGCACGGCTTCCAGCTGAGCAACCAAACTAACTTTACTCTGCTTACCACTGACCTTGCCGTGCAGCGTGTAGCACCATGCAAACCTTGCACGACACGCCGCCATGTTGACAATGCACGACTCTTCTCTTTGCTTGGTCGAAGCTTTGTTTCTAGTTGCCTTTGACTGCCTTTCCCTATAGTTTGGTCAAACCTTTGATCGCTACTAGGAAGTAGCTCAATCTAAGAACATGGGCATTTGCCAATCTAGTCAAACTTATTTGACCAGTTTGACTGCTGTTCGGCCCAAACTTAGCTACTTCCATTACACAATGTTGTCCGCAAACGCAGCTTAAATCTTAAGTCCACTTCCACTTAGCTCGGCTCAATTTGGCTATATAAATTGCCCTCTCAAAACTCATGCCAGAAATCAAACTAAAGTCAAAACCCATTTAAAAAATGGAACCCATTTCATGAGGATCTAGTATTATTTCAAACTCAAAACCCTTTAAAAAATTAAATCCACACCCATAAAAATTGAAAGCTCCATAAAAAATAATAATAATAAAAACAGAACAAAAAAAGAAAAAAGAAAAAAAAAAAAAGAAGCCAGTCACACATCAGTTTAAGGTTTAGAAACACAAACACATCGGTTTTAAGGTTTAGAAAAACAAATACAGACTCAAATATTAGAAATACAAACCCAAATTGATGTATATCAAGTGTCTCTTTTGCTTTTAAAAATTGAAATTTTACTTTGATTCCAACAATTTTGACTTTATCTTTCAGTTTCTTTGTATGCTTTGTTTTAAAATTTTTTGGGTTTTCATTAGAAAGTGTGATTCCATTGAATACATGGATTAAGGTTTAGAAACAATTCTTAGAAACCCAAACCCAAACCCAAGCCCAAACACATATCAATTTAAGGTTAACAAATCTTAGAAACACAAACACAAATCCAAATCTTACCCAAACGCGTACCTAATCAATCAAAAAAAAAAAAAAATACACAAACCCAATGCAATGAAACATTTCGATGAAACATTTCAAAAATGAAAACACATTTAAAAATGAACCCATTTCAAAACCATCAAACTCATTTCAAGAACTCATCAAACTCTCGACGGTGGAGGATGGGGCTGCTGTGGCAGGTTGAGATCGGAGAGAAGATTTGAGATCTGAGAGGGAGAAAAGATGAAGAGTTGCCATCGGTGGAGATCGGAGGCGGCGCAATAATGAAGGTGGCGCAGTGGTGGAAGCAACGCAGCAGTGGAGAGTTGTTGTCGGTGGTATAGATATTGCTTCTGGCAACGGCAAAGGAGGGAGAGGGAGAGGGAGAGGAAGAGAAAGAGATCTTTGAGGAGAGAGATTTTGATGAAAGTTTGAGACTTAGAAGTTTGGAGAGAGAGAGAGAGAGAGGGGATAAGTGGTGCAAATTTGTAAAGGAATATTTGCATTTGTCTTGGCTTTGTAAGCCTTTGTCTTGGGTTTGTAAAGGAGAGAACGCGGGGACAAAAAAAAAGAAAAAAGAAAAAGAAAAAATGGAGGTGGGTGGGATGTATGAGAGAGAGAGAGAGAGAGAGAAAGGGAGTTGTCTTGGGCGGGAAGTTGAAATTATACACAAATCATCTCAACCCTCAATTGTACAAAACAAATCATCTCAGTCATTAATGATGCCATGTAGGACAAAAATATTCATTTTTTCAAAAATTCTTGTGCCATATTATATAGATATTTTTTGGAAAATTTATCCATAAATTCCATATGGGAGAATATTGATTCATTTAGTCCTAAGAGTTTTCTTATGTACTAATTAGTCCTTTTTGTTTTTGAAAGATGTATTTATTTTATTTGGTGCCATTTAAGTTTAAGTGAATTAGCGTAAAACCCATGCTATGCATGGGTAAGTAACAAAATGTGATAAACAATAAACATGTTAAAAATTAACTAAATACTATGATATTAATTTAGATGGGTATTTAAATAATAGATTTGAGTAATTTCACTATGTTTATATAAATATGCAAGACTAATTAATTTTTTTGAAATTCACTCAATCGAATAAACTCAATTGAAAAGAAGGAGTAAGAATGAAATTCTATAAATATAAGATAAAGGTAAAAAAAAAAATTAAGTTTAAATTTGAAGATGAATATAGAAAGAGAAAATTAGATAAATTTTCAAAAAAGAATAAACTCAACGAAAAATCAAGAGTGAGAGTGAATTCTATAAATATAAGGAAAAATGTTTTGTGGCCCTAAAAACTGTGGCCCTAATGGCCCTAATTTCCTTTTTGGGTAAGTTTGTTTTTTTTTTTCTTTTTTTTTTACTTGATATGGAAATTAGGGCCATTAGGGCCACAGTTTTTTGAGCTACCAACCAAAGCCCAATATAAGATAAAGATAAAAAAAATCAAGTTTAAATTTGAGGACGAATTGCAAGAATATAGAAAGAGAAAATTAAATAAAATTTGAGGTGTAGTAATTTAAAAATTAGATAATAATTAAATGACAACTATAATTTTTTAAAATTTAAATTGTGTACTTAAGAACAAGCATTTATAATATCTTAGTATACAAATTTTAACAATATTTTGCATCTACTACTAATAATTTTTGTATTCTAAAGCTACTTAAAAAATTCAAGGGATCACCTTTTTATTCCCTAATTTTGTTTTGTATCAGTAACCTATAAATTTAAACAATTTTTGTATTCTGAAACTACTAAATAAAATAAAAAAATAGCATCACTTTTCTTTTTAAAATCTTAGTTAGTATCATTTTATTTTATTTTTTTCGGTCAATAACCTATAAATTTTAGCAATTTTTGTATTCTGAAACTATTAAATTAATAAATAAAAAAACACTTTTCTTTTTAAAATCTTAGTTAGTTTTATTTTTACTTTGTGTTAAAAGCCGATAAAGTGGCCTTTGTAGTGTTATGCACGAGTATAAATAAACAATCAAAAATTAGTTTAAAAATTAAATAATAATATAAAATTTATCTAAAATATGTAGTAAAAATGATTTATAATCAATTAAATTTTATTCATTTTTATCTGAGTTACACATAAATTACTTCTATATTTCTACCAACGCAAATTACACATAATCATTAAAAATTATCTTGGTCTATGCCCAACTTATGAATCATTTGACCTATTTATTTAATAAAGAGTTAATTACCTAAAAATCTTATTTACAAATGTTATGGTAGCTTAGGTTCTATTTAAAATTTTATGAATCAATAAGTCCTATTTAGTAAAATTGAAAATATTATCAGTTTTTCCCAATTTTTAAAATTAAGAACATTATCAATTTTGTAAATATTCCAGATAATTATTTCACTAACTGATGAAAAAAAACAGAGCGTGAGATTAAACTGTTTTTACTCTTCTACTTATTGATTTGATTCAACTATCCAATAAAACTGAGAATATTAATAGTTTTTTTCAATTTTAAAACTGAAAACATTATCAGTTTTTTCATTTTTTTTTTCGGTTTTGCACATCAATATTCCATCATCATGCTCCTTTATAGACACAAATTTTTCAGTTTTGCACAAAAAAATAATTCAGTTTTTCAAAATTTTCAAAAAAAAAAAAGTTTATTTATTTATTTATTTGCACATAATTTATTTATTTTTTTTAGTTTTTTCAATTTGAAACTTGATGTTTTAAAGTTTTGAAAATCAAAATAAATGTCAAATCATCATGTTCCTTTATAGTAATCATAAATGACAAATAATTATTATTTGAAGTGCAATTCCAACTATTAAAAATTTAATGGGACTTGAAGGTCCAAAAAATCTTAGTTAGGACTTAATGGAGTGTATGTTCATAAATTAGGACTTGTGTGTAAATGCCCCTTTAATAAATTGGTAAATAAATATCTATAAGTATTTTTTATTTTTTAAAGAAGAAATATGAGCATATTTTATGCATATCTATTAAAAATTTTGAACTTAAGTTAAAAATTATATATTTATATTAATATTATAAAATAAATAGTTACATATATTCATATATTAAAAAATTATCTAAGATAGAGCCACCTTAAATTATATGTCATATTTTAGCTTTAATCTTAGTAAAAATATATGGTAATAACAAATTTAACCATTATGTATAAATTATATCATAATTTATCAATTTGTGACCGATATGAGCTAATTTGAGGTTCTAATATTGGATTAAACATTCAATTGGCCAATTTTTGGGTCCCGTTTTGATAATTCGAACCGTCACATTTTAGGGTTCGTCGAGTACATCATCCCTGCAAAAAATTAAGTCGACCAGATAAAGGAAATCACGTGTTTGGATCAATTTTGCATGTGAATCATTTATTTTCTCACAATCCATTTTTTTTCATAGAAAACTAATAGAAACATATGGTTGCTCTTATCTAATTGACTTAATTTTTTACAGGTATGGTGTACTCGACGAATCTTAAAATATAAATAATTTAGATTATCAAAATGGAGCTCAAAAGTAAGTCCACAAGGCCTCAACACCTCTCCAATCCGATGGAGGACTGGAGAGAAATCCATGCCATGTTAAAGAATCAATAATGTTTAAATTTTAGATTAAAGAATTAATTATTTTCCATATATGTATGTACGAATGTATCAAAATCATGCATTAATGCAATCTTAGGGAAGCAATTTTGAAAATAAATTTGGTATGATAAACATAAATTAAGGAAGTAATTTAAAATGGTAATTATGGTAGCATAATTTAATAGTTTAATATAAAACTCTATGAATTTAATTATGAACTAATTAAAATGTAACACATAATGACACTTAGTATTTTTCATTATTAAAAAAATTAAAAATTTTAAAAAAATTGAGTTAAGAGTTTGAACCTTAAAGAAATCCTATTAACGTTATGTATGAAAATAATGAGGTTTGATATATACATTGAGTAGTAATGGCCATGGTAAAAAAAAAAAAAAATGTTACGAAATTTTAATTATATAAATTATTTTATGATTTAATACAAAATATTTTATGACGAAATATTTTTGAGTGTGATTTATTAATTATTTTTTCTTAATTAGTAAACTCTTTCATTGTTTGATGGTAATGAATGAATGATTTTAAGAATAAAAAAATGCATTCTTTGTTTAAAAAAGAAAGTATTAGTATGTGATTTATTAATTATCTTTTTAAATTAAAAAAATCAAGAAATTTGGATTAAGGAAGTTGGTGTGTTGGGTTTTTTTTTTTTTTTTTTTTCCACTAAAAGACAAATTTTTTGCAAAACAAAAAAAAAAATAAATCCAAACAAAATATCACATCTAATCCGATAATCATTTCACTTTTTCTCTCACAAACATCATATCCAACCACAAAAAAATCAACTATCTTCCCAAACACCAAATTTTTTTTATCCAATGATATCCTACAACTAAAAAAATCTACATAAAAACCCACTTTCCAAACACCCACCTAGAGTTTTCTTAGCTATTTTCACTAAAACCCCATTTTATTTATATAATATATAGATAGATATATAGATATAGATGCCCTTTTGTGACAATTTTTTAATTTTCTGATTCGTTTTTGAGATAAGAATGAAAAGGTGAGGTGTGAAAGATTCTTTTTGAGAAGATTGGTTGCTGAAATGTTGGTTATCAAGTATGAAAATCTACATTTCTATTAGTGTATTTTCTGGTGTTACATTGGAATATTATATTAGAATGTTACGTTTAGAAAAAAGTACACAAAGAAATTTTTGTGTGTTACATTGATTGGAATGTTACATTTAGAAAAAATACACTAAAGAATTTTTGTTGGAATGTTACATTGTTACGCTTAAGAAAAGTATATTATTGAGTTTCTTTAGTGTGTTACATTAGAGTGTTACTTTTAAAAAAAGTACACTAAAGAATTTTAGTGTGTTACGTTGATTGGAATATTATGTTTAGAAAAAGTGCTTTAAAGAACTTTTTTTTAAATGTTACGTTATTACATTTTAAAAAAGTACAATAAGTAATTTTTTAATATGTTACATTGGAGTATTACATTAGAATATTATGTTTAAGAAAAATATACTAAAGAGTTTTTTTGATGTGTTGTATTTAGTAATTTTAACATATTCAGAAAATTCATATTTGTCCCTCAATACATAACATATGTGCGTTTATACTTAATTTTTTTTTTTTTTTATGTAATTTACGCTAAAATGAAATCTTTAAATCTATAAATAAAAAATAAAACTAAACAATTTATAACAACTATTTAAGATTGGGTAATACTAGAGATAATTAATTTTCTATCAAATAAATGATTATATTTCACACGGAGATAAGATCTATAATTTTGTAGACCCTACACTTATATGAGATATTTGATTATTTATTTAGTAAAAAATTTAAATTGCAGATTCTATATCCATATGAAATATTTGGGATTTATTTAGTAAAAAATTTGAGGGGATTTATGAAATATACTTACCTTTTTTTGGTCTTTTCGTCCTTCGGAAAAGTCTAATATATATACGGTGAGGGGTGGTTCGAGCAACGCCCTAGGAACGAGAACACAACATTGAGGAAAACCGTTGGAAGGGGGTTTCAGAGAAAAAACGAGGGAAATTCTGACTCGGTCCGAGTCAGATTCTACCGTTGAAAACTCGCTCGGACTCTCTTCCTGTAACTCATTCGACGCTTGGATTTAAGGTAAAGTCTCTGTTGATTATATTCTTGATCTACGCTTTGTCCTCTACTGTAGCTCTCGTATCTGTTATTTGATTGTTGCTTTCAAGGTAATTTTATCGTTCTCAGCTTTGTGGCGCGTCGTTTGATCTGTTCTGTATGCCTTGTTTGTAGATCTTGAGTGCTATTCAACAATGCGCTTACGATCTTATCGAAATTTTGCTTTTATTATGTAAAAATTGTTCAATTTTCTCGATCGCATTTTATGGCTTTGTTTCGATCATTTGATTAACTTTGACCTTTATCCTCAATTGTACTAGTGCATGTGTTAATGTATATTGTTTGTGTCATCAGATCTGGCATGTATTTATCTGATTGTCTTAATGATTTTGCATTTTTGTGCTTATATGTAGTTATTGCTTGGTTGGCTTTGATGGTTATTTTATAGAGAAAATTAATGTGGAATATAAAGAAAACATTTAACCCTTTTTTCTAAAATGATTTGATCCTCTGAGGTGAGAGAGATGTCATGGGGGATGTGGTTCATCGATTGCAATGATATCAAATTAATGGAATATATATTATTCCCCTTGAGAGTTGATAGAGAAAAAGGTGCTAATCAGGTGGTGAATTATCAATTTTGGTAAAGTTAAATGAAAAAAAAAAAAAAAAAAAAACCTCGTTTTACAGCTTCACATATTTGTTCACACAAAATGGAGTGTTCTCTTTATATAGTTGTATATATATTATATATGTTCTTCAATTGACAATATGTCAACTTGTTTCAATTGGAAATGATCCAAGTATTTGTTCACACAAAATGGAGTGTTCACTTTATATAGTTGTATATATATTATTTCTTCAACTTTTTTCAATTGGAAATTATCCCCTTGGATCATTTGTAGAGTGACAAAATAGAAATCAGACACTGTGGATTCGGTCTTCAGATATTAGTCTGGATAGGAACAAAGCTTTGATGGTTTGATCGAGGTTTTTGGTGACTTGTTCTTGCTTGGAAAATACACTTTGTCATAAGTAACAAACAAAATTTTCAACTAGGAAGCCACTGCTCTCTATCTATATTGGTTCTCTTATTTACTTTTTACTTCTTCTGGTTTTGGTCAGGAAGAATCAGAAGACGATGCCTTACTGATCATTGTGTCCCATGGAAAATTTGGAACTCCATTTTCATTTAACCTATGAATTTTTTTATGAATAAAATTGGTGTTCCATAAATAAAACAAATAGAATAATGATTAATTGCTCTATATTATACTATGAAGTACAGATACTTTTAGAAGGGAGTCGTATCCATATGATAGCGATATTGGATATAGGTACTCCTTGGATACTGGCGAATACAAATCCAATATTTGATATTAATTTTCTTAAATTTTGAGAAGTAACGGATACTCTAAGTCACGTATCCAAACTATTGAAGTTAAGATTTTAGTAATTCTTGTGTAGTATTAGAGTATATTGTCATGCTAAATGTAAGAATAGTTTTTTAATACTGATCTTATTTTTAACGGAAGAAGAAAATATTGAGTTTAGACTTGTATCCTTGTGTATCCTTGGTGTGTCATACATGTGTCTCATATCTATAGCCATACTTTGTAGGAAGTATGGATAAACAATATATATAATGATACTAAAATGAATTTTAACAATTAAATAAGCAAATAAACTAGCATTTCTAAATAATAGTTTCTCACCATTCTTTGAGCTTACATATAACACAATACTAAAAATTATTTTTAAAAAATTCAACTTATCTTGGCTGTTTCAGTGTCCTATTTTTTAAGATTTTGTCGCGTCGTTATAGCGTTATCGTATATGGCAATAATTGCTCAATGGAACCAGATAATAAGGGGAGGCTTTCCTTAGATGTTCTTTTTTGGGAAATTCCATTTAAAGCTATTTTTTGGGGAATTGGGGCCTTTTTTATCTAATAATTCTCCTTATCACTACTTTTTCCAGCTCTACTCATTTAAAAATTAATAAATAAAGTCCCGTTACTTATCTCGAAAATTTGACATTTAAATCAGTTAATCGGACAATTGAAGTAGTGTCTAACTCCCAACTAAATCCGGATCTAGACTCTTTATCCTTTATGGAGTAGCCCATCATAAAATTTGATGGATTAGTCATTCCCATTAAAACCTCCAGCCTGTGGTGTAGCTGGAATTTGTTTTTTTATACCTTTGGACGGATTTCCCGTCGCTGTTTTAGCGTTATGAGTTATCTTATGACGCGTGTATGGTTATTTTTGGCGTTTCCTTGAAGCCTGGCTTTTAATTTTTAGGGTCCTTTACTTTTTTCCTGCCTCGTATTCGTATATAGAGTAATAGACTGGCGTTGCTTGCTGTTCCCCGCATTTGTTGATTTTGTGTCAAGCTTAATTTTACACCTTTCAGTAAAGGGCCAACAGGCTTGCCTGTGGATATGATCTTATTACCATTTCTCCTGATCCTAAATTTTGATATAGAATTCCATGGGAATGTATCCTTCTTCCTTTTTCACTTGAATAAATATGAAAGGGCATGGAAATCCATCATCTAACAGTATTTTGAATTGCATTCTATATTAGTTTGTGATAGATTTCTGCTGATATTTTGACTATTTATCTGATAGGGTAAACTGGGCATCTCACAATGAAGGCTCTTATTCTGGTTGGAGGTTTTGGTACTCGGTTGAGGCCATTGACACTCAGTGTCCCAAAGCCACTTGTTGATTTTGCCAACAAACCAATGATCCTGCATCAGGTATGAATCATATGATATCTTAGCACATCTTCAATGTTTCATGTGTAATTTATTTCGATAAATTCAGGTATGTTTCTTCATTGGATTCCTTTTCTGTACAAGTTCTTTGATATTAAATTGTTGACATGAGCAATACCAGTACACAATTCTTTTAATGATTCTTGTGTTCCTTCCAAAAGTTTCTGCTGCTTAAATATTTCGATGTTCGACTCCTCTAGGCGAAACAGGTTGTTTCTGTTAAATGGGAAGGTTTCAAAGCCTAAGCGTGTTATTGTTAATTTGATTTCTCAAATCTTACAATTCAAATTTTGAATTCTTTACAAGGGGATTTCTCTGTTTATTTAAATAATCCGAATATAATAATCCCTATTTCATGACATTTCCTACTTTAAGTACTATCAAGTTAGTTTTGGGTAAGAAGTACTAAAGTTCTTCCGGAAAAGACGAACTTCTGTCTGATTGATGAGAAAATTTCATACTACGTCATGCATATCCCCTTTTCTGTGTGTGTGTCATGTGTGCTCAACATAGATTAATGTAATTGATTTATGATTTATATCAGATTGAGGCTCTCAAGGCTGTTGGAGTAAGTGAAGTTGTTCTAGCGATCAATTACCAACCAGAGGTAAAAAAAACCAGAGCTCTTTTTACTATGATGAAGTTCATGTGTTGTTCAGACAATGCTTATGTTGATATATGAACTCTGGTAAATACACCTTGTTTCTGTAGGTGATGCTGAACTTCTTAAAGGAATTTGAGACAAAACTTGGAATCAAGATAACGTGTTCACAAGAGACAGAACCACTCGGCACTGCAGGTCCTCTGGCTCTGGCAAGGAACAAACTGATAGATGATAGTGGTGAACCATTTTTTGTTCTTAACAGTGATGTTATCAGTGAATACCCTCTCAAAGAGATGATCGAATTCCACAAATCCCATGGAGGTGAGGCTTCCATTATGGTAACCAAGGTAACGACAGATGATTCCTGGAATTCTCCTTCTTTGAGACATTCTGAATTATCTAAATCAAAGTTAGATGGTTGAAAATTATTTGGTTGGTTGATATAGGTTGATGAGCCGTCAAAATATGGTGTTGTTGTTACGGAAGAATCAACCGGGCAAGTTGAAAAATTTGTAGAAAAACCTAAACTATTCGTGGGTAACAAGATCAATGCTGGGATTTACTTGCTGAACCCATCTGTTCTTGATCGAATTGAACTGAGGCCCACCTCAATTGAGAAAGAGGTCTTCCCGAAAATTGCAGCAGAGAAAAAGCTCTATGCTATGGTTCTACCTGGCTTTTGGATGGACATTGGGCAGCCGAGGGATTATATCACTGGCCTGAGACTCTACCTAGACTCTTTGCGAAAGAAATCTTCATCTAAATTGGCTGCTGGACCTCATATTGTAGGAAATGTTTTGGTGGATGAGACTGCAAAAATTGGAGAAGGATGCTTGATTGGGCCTGACGTTGCAATAGGACCAGGCTGTGTGGTTGAGTCAGGAGTTAGACTCTCGCGCTGCACTGTAATGCGTGCGGTCCGCATCAAGAAACATGCTTGCATTTCCAGTAGCATCATCGGTTGGCACTCCACTGTGGGGCAGTGGGCTCGTGTGGAGAACATGACCATTCTTGGAGAGGATGTTCATGTCTGTGATGAAATTTACAGCAATGGAGGTGTAGTTTTGCCCCACAAAGAGATTAAATCTAGCATTCTAAAGCCAGAGATAGTTATGTGAAGGTATGGTGTCTGTTCAGGGTAACAAGTTATTATGAATGTGATGTGCGTTTGTTTTTCTCTTGTAGTTCTCCTCCTTTGCAAGTGTAAAAGTTAGTGTCTGATATGAAGGGTCTAAACTTTAAATATGAATATACAGTCAGTGGTGTGAGCTGTGTAATTTTTTTTAGTGTATATAGAAATAAATTATTTGGTTGTTTTTCTCTTTGTTCTAGTGTTACTTGTCTTGTGAAGGAGCAAACAGATCAGTGAAAATGGTTCGTCCGGAGAAACTCAAGCTCACTTGCTGATGATGGTCACCGCTGATGTTGCTGCTTGTCATGAGGTGAAGTTCAAGGTGGTCAAAACTTCTACTTTTATAGAATTATGGCTGTGACTTAAAGCTCTGTTCCATTTTGAATTGAGCAATGCAAGGGATACAAAATTTCTATTAAACACTCACGGTTTGGTAGAAAATTTGGATCTCTAGCATTTTTGTTTTGAATTTGAGTTTGAGCGAAATGAGAACAGGATTGTGTGGCCTACACCTTGTGAAATTGCAACCATCTGAAAAGTATCTGAAAACATTTACTTTGCATTACAAGAAAAACGTGATGTGTGCAAGCAAATTGCAAATTCATGAGCCAAAGCCATTTTTGGCTGTACCATTATAAAAAAAACCGAGCATTGATCAGTGCCCCGAATATGGGGGGCACTAATGCCCCGAAATGCCTAAAAGGGAAAAACAGAAAAACAGTTAAGGCAAAAAAAAAAAAGAAAAAAAAAACAATTACCCAAAATAGAAATTAGGGGCATTAGTGCCCATTTTTTTAGTGTTACAAATCATTTTTCAAAAAAACCTATGCTAATGGTGGGCCGAACCTTGAGCCAAAATGTGGCAAAGTCAAATGTCAAATTTGTTACATCTCCGTTTGGTAACACTTACGTTTTCAGTTTTCTGTTTATATTTATAAAAATTTAAAAAACTCAAATAAAAATTTGTTTGGTAAAATTTTTGATTTATAAATCAGTGGTCTCAGTTTATAAATTTGGTCAAAAAATGAAAACACAAAAAATGTGTTTTCGTTTTCAGTTTTTTTTTTTTTTACCACCCAACACTAGCCACCACCCGCCACCATTTTCCATCACCGTCTTCTACCACCACCACCCACCCCTACCACCACGACCACTCACCACCCACCTGCCCCCCACCACCCGCCACCACCACCCGCCACCCACTCGCCACTGCCAGCCACCCCTCGCCACCACCACCACCTGCCATCCACCCGCCACCACCCACCACCCGCCACCTACTTGCCACCACTACTCACCACTCACCTGCCACCACCATCCACCACCAGCTACCCACCATTACCAGCCACCTGCTACCACCACCACCACCACCACCATCACCTACCACCCGCCACCACGACCGCCACCACCACCACCACGACCCGCCACCACCACCACCCACCACCACCATCCGCCATCCGCCACCCACCTGCCACCACCACCCGTCACCATCGCCGCCGCCACCACCACCACCACCACTCACTCGCTACCACCCACCACCTGCCACCGTCACCCACCCACCCATCCACCACCACCACCACCCCCCACCACCACCAGCTACCCACCACCCACCGTCACCACTTTCCACCACTGTCTTCCGCCGTCACTTGCCATTTCTCACTCTTTTTTATATTTTTAAAATTTTTTAAACGTTTTGTCAATTACCAAACGCGTTTGTAGTTTATGTTTTTTCTAAAAATAAACAAAAAATAAACAAAAACCAGTTTATAAAATTTTTGTAAATATAAACTGAAAACGTAAACGTTACCAAACACAGATGTTTTTTAGAGAAAAATATCAAGTCAGTGTATTTTTAAAAAAAAATAATTACAAACTAATAAACTTTATAAAAATTAATAATTAAAATCTTAAATTTTTTTCATGAATCTATATGATTAGTTTTAGAAAGTTCCATTGGGATGTAATTGCTCTTTTTTTGAAAAATAGATCTAATGGTCAAAAATTAATATGAGAGTTGGTTGTGCCAAAAGGAGTATGCTAGGGTGCAAATCATATACAAGTTATGATATTTGTATTAGTAATGACATTTAATTAGTCGATTATCACAAATGTCATAACAGAATCATTTTATAATCATAACTAAAAATTAAAAAATTGAGTCATAATCAAACACCGTATAATGTATTATTAAAAACTTTTTAGATCATAATCAAAATATATCATTAATGACATCACAATAACCACAATACATTAGAAAATTGCTTGAGAGCTCTAAAAAAGTGGCTCTAAATTAGCATTAAATTGTCTTTTTGTGTCCATTGTTTTGTCTTTTTCTGCTTTTTTTTTTTGCCAGCTCAGTAGAGCTGCTATTAGAACAACTCTACTAGAGCTCTCCAGCAGTGCTGCAATACATTATAATCAAATACCATAAACGTCGTAACTAGAGTATGGCATAGTTAAAAAGTAAATATTTTTACATTGTAGTGAGCTAAAAATGAGTTTCTATTTTAACCTTCTATTTTAATAATTGTTTCACTTATTTGTTATTGAATGAAGGCTTGTCGCAAGTCTATTAGGTAGACTAGAGGATGTTGGTGGACCTTGTAAAATTTATTTTGATAATCTAAACTGTTTACTTTGTCAAGTTTTATGTGTAAATCATATATATAGAAAATCATAATTATATAATTATATAATTTATTTTAAGGGTAAATTACAAACACACCCCCTGAGGTTTATTTAAATTACAAATTATCTCATATGATTTTAGAAATTACATTATGCCCCTAAGGTTTCTAATTTCATAACAAATAGGTTCTTTTATTAATAAATCATCAAGTTAATTAACAGTTTTTAATAATGTTAAAAAAAAAAATTCAATTAATAATTCAGATAATTTTATTATTGTATAAGTGAATAGTTAGAAATTTTACTTTTTCAATTAATTCTGTTAAATAACAAATTTTGACAGGGAGGTATTTGTAATTTTCCAAACTACAAAGGGCAATTCGTATTTTAAACAAATTTCAGAAAGTGTATTTGTAATTTACCTTTGTTTTAAAAGAATAAATGATAATTATAATTTAAAAAATAATCCATTCATTTTAAAACAAATATATTAGAATAATATAATTATACTTATCAAATTAATTTTATTTTTTAAAAAATAATATATATATAATTATAAAATAAACCATTTAAATATTAAAAACTAATTCCGTGGTAAAGCTCACAAGGCCTACTACCCTTCAATCCTTACATTGGACTGAAAACAATGCAATCTAGAAGTAACTTAGAGAATCTCCAACCCAATCCTTTCATCAAGAGGATGAAAATAATTTTTTTTATTCAAAAAATAAATATAGAGTATGTCACTATTCATTCAAACTCCAATTACAAACCTTCACAACCTTTTATTTTCTTCTGAATTGGGTGTCACCGGACGTTTGCCTGGAAGTCCAGCCAGTCAACAGCAATTTTTATTTATTTATTTATTTATTTTTACTTGTTGAGCATTTTTTTAAAAACATTAATCATGATTTTTTTCTCTAAAGATTTATTTTGAAAATATTTTCATCAAAAAGTAATTTTTATTCATTAACAAATATTTAATTTTAAAATTTTTGTAAAATATATTTAATATTATACTTATTTTAAAAGTATGATTTCATACTTTTTAATGATGCCAATTTTATAAAAATTAAATTTATATATTAAAATTTATTTGTAATATAATAAAAAATATAAAATGAATAGTGTTTTGGAGGGGATCCTTTACTTTTCATTCTCCCTCCAAATATGGAGGATCAACTAATCCTCCTCCCAAATAGAGATGGATTTAGATGATGGGTTGGAGGAGCAAATCCTTCATATTTGAAGTTAGAGCATCTCCAATGGAGCTCTCAAAACACTTGCCAAAGCTATAATTTAGCAATAGTGATAAAAAGTGACTCTTCAATGACTTGCTATTTTACTTGCCAAAGATGACATATGTCATATCTGTTCTCAAATTTGGCAAGTAAAATAGCAATTGCCAAACATGCCACATCAGCAAATATGAACATATTTGTGACTCCAAATTCAGTTGAAAAAACAGAATTGAAACAGTGGAAAACTAAGTAATTTTTCAAATTTAATTTTTCTATTTAGTTTTTCAAATTGAATTATATTTAATTTTTTTTCTAATTTTTCAATTTTTTTTTTCATTTTTTATATTTGTCTAGTCGGGAATAATATAAAGATATAATTTTTTTTTACAAATAGTTAAAAAAAGGTCATAAAAGACAAAAAATAAACAAAAATAAAATCACAAAAAACCTATATCCAAACAACACCTACAAACTTGGAGGGAAAGTTGGTTGAGAATTGCCAAAATAGCAAGTGACCATTGGAGCACTATTGCTATAATTTGACAAAATAGCACTATTCATTGTCAAATTATAGCAATAACAATAAGTGTGTTTGATTTGAGTTTTCTCGATTAAGTTTTTTGAAAATTGAGTTTTTTGGTTTTCTTGTTCTTTTGTTTTTAGTGAATATTTTTTAAATTTTAAACATTTTTTTTTTACTTTTTTAGATGCACCTTAATTAGATGTATCTAAAAAGTAAAAAATTTGTGAAAAAATATTTTAAAAAATTAATAAATACATAAAAATACAAAAAATATACTGAATTCTTGTATTTTTTTTTTTATATTTTTGATATTTAGTGAATTTTTAAAAGATTTTTTTTATAATTTTTTTACTTTTTAGGTGTATTTATGTTAGGTGTGTCTAAAAAGGTAAAAAATTGCTTAAAGTATTAAAAAAATTCAGTAAAAACAAAAAAACACGAAAAATAAGAAAGTAGAATTTTCTGAAAAGTGTTTTCCGAAAACAGCAACCAAGCAAGCGGAATGATATTATAACAACAACCATTAGAGATGCTTTTATGGATGATGCATTGGAGATGCTTCTAAGAAGGCAAGCAAACAAGATGATAATCCCAATTAAAAATATATTATTTAAGATTTATTTAAAATATAAATTATTTATTATTATTTAAAAAATTACAAATATCTTATGTTATAATTTTTTATTAATTAAAAAAATAAAATTATTAATTATTTTTTATATAATGATAAAATTATCTGAATTATTAATTAAAATAAAATTTTGACATTATTAAAAATTGTTAATTAACTTGATAATTTATTAATAAAAGAGATAATTTATTATAAGACAAAATATAATTTTTAGAATAAGAAAAGATAAATCGTATTTTAAATAAATTTTGAAGGGTATATTTATGATTTAGCCAATTAAGGATAAACTGACCAGAGACATCTCTAAAACCCTGGAAGCGTCTAAAACCCTAATCAAAGCAACCAAAATCCAAAAATCTTTCTGTGTCTGCGTCTGTGTGTGTCTCTGTTGAAATGGCTTTTGGTAGCATGGTTCGCAGGTCAGCCTCAGCCGTTGTACTTGTAGCGAATCGAGTCATCGGAAGTCACCGGTACCACCGACACTGCTCTTCTTCTGTATTCGGTGCCGTCGTCAATCACTGCCAACTCTCTCGGACTTCATTCCCGTCGGTCCTTCACTACTCCTCTTCCACTTCTAAGCGCCCCACTTCCGACGAATCTCTCCTCCGAGTCATCATCACCGAGATTAAATGCGCCCAAGACTCTGACGATCATAATCAGGTCACTTTCTCATCCCCCGTTTGCTTCTCCAGTAAATAACACCGTTTTATAACTTATTTTGTTAGTCTATTCTATGTTCTTCTATATCGGTTAATTCTTTGTTTGTGGCTTTTCACTTGTTGCTTTTATTTATTTATTTATTTCTTATTTTTACAATTTTCCTAAAAACACAGGAAAGAAAATTTCATCAAGTTTTATGAGAATATAGGGCTATGATGATTTAATTTCATACGAATAAAGGGCTCAATTTGATTAAGCCATATTATCAGGCCACTACAAATTAGCAATGTAAATGATCCCTCACTGTCACACTTTGTGGCTTTTGAACCTCAGTTTAGACAGACCGTTATGCTGTGTTTGGGTGGGGGATTTGAGGAGGGATTTGGAAAGGTAAATGGAAAAGGAAGGTGAAATGTGAATAAAATATAGTTACATTTTATCTAATTTCACACACCTTTTTCCCAAATACTTTCCAAATCCCTCCCCAAATCTCCCAACTAAACACAGCGTTAAAGTCCTCATAAAGTTGTACACATTGATGATAAATGATAAGAAATGATGAGAAACACTACTCTTTCTCATGTTTTGTTTACAAATTAGGTAATAAATTGTGAGAAAGGGTTAGAAATGGAGAGGAAGAGAACTCTCTTATTATGCCACTTTCATTTCCCACAAAAAATGGTGAGATTTGGTGATAAATTAAGTGATTGGCTGTATATATTTTATAGTACCAAGATTACCCATCAAAATTCAAAGGAAGAGAACTCTCGTATTATGCCACTTTTATTTTCCAACTCCACGATCCAAACTTAGTGAATATTAAAGATATGGCTTCAAGAGGCTAACCTTCAAATAAATATAGGAAAATGTAGCAAATATATTTATTCATTCAATTGGAATTCAGAAGAGTTCAAATTTGCCCCCAAAGAAAAGGAAAAAAATTGAGGAAAGAGATCCTTGCTAATTTTCTATTTGAAAGCAATTTTTGTAAGGAAATGAATAGTGGTACTTCATTCTTGTGCTGCCAAATCTCAAATGCAAGTTGTTTTCAAGTTGTAAATAAAACAACTTGCGTTTAACATCATTCAGATATTTCCAAAAAATATATATATATATATATTACCCGTTTTCCATTGCATATTTGAATGTCCCCTTTCTTCTTTGAGTTATATTGCTGACCAGCAAGTAGGAGGCATCAAATTTTCATATTAAAGTTTCTTTGAAGCTCCAACATGCCCGAGATATGTTTTGTTCAATTATTATTATTATTTTATTTTATTTTTTTTTCTGGATAAATAAGTGTTTTGTTCAATTATTCCTACAAGAACTTATCTAGCAAGATTGCATGCAATGCCTGGACAAGATGGTTGTTTTTGTCAATTCATTTTCCTTTTTATAGGCTGAAGAGGTTCCAGATAACTTTCCCTTTGAACTTCAAGATAACCCAGGTCACCAGACAATATCATTGACCAGAGAATATCAGGGTGAAACCATCACTATTGAAGTTCACATGCCGAACCTTGTTACTGGTGAGGACGACGACAATGATGCGGACAATGATGATGCTGAGAAGAATAATCAATCTAGCATCCCACTTCTTGTTAGAGTTTCTAAGAAGAGTGGACCTTGTTTGGAGTTTGAATGTACTGCTTTCCCTGATGAGATTGCAATAGACAGTTTGTCAGTTAAGGATCCAGAAAATTCTGAGGATCAAATTGCCTATGAGGGGCCTGATTTCACGTGAGTGTTGTAGTTAAGGATTCCTTCTAATTCATTTTGGCTTCTATTTTGACTAATACAAATCTCTCCATTTTTTCTTTAGGGATTTGGATGAGAATCTGCAAAAGGCTTTCCACAAGTATCTAGAGATTAGGGGAATCAAGCCCAGCACAACCAATTTCTTGCATGAGTACATGATCAACAAAGACAGCAGAGAATACATGATGTGGTTGAAGAACCTTAAGAAGTTCATTGAGGCATAAGTTTTTAGCCGTTAGAACAATTTTGGAGATTGTATTGCATGACTTAATTTTTTTTTTTTGTATTTTCTGTTGTTTATTTTGCATCTTGATCGACTGCTACTACTATTTATGTGCACCATATCATTTAAGTTTCAAGTTACATCATTCTCAGTTTCAAGTTAGTTTTAGAAACTTCGATCAGCCCTCTAGGGACCTGGCTGAACTCCCATGACTTTTATTGGTGATATTCAACCTTCAAGGACAAGTTTAGAATTGTCTGTTACCTTCCATCTCTACTTTCTTTATTGCACTTATCAAGAACTGTTGTTGGCTCTGATGGCATGATTTGATCAAATACTATGTTACATTTGGCTTGGATTTGTAAGTGTGCTCTTAGAATCCTGCTAACTGTTTCTTATGTTTTGACTCTATAATGCCTGTCTAGACATTTTGGCTTCTCATGCAAAACAGCTATTGTCATGTCATGTCATTATGCTACTTTTGCTTTAATAGATGTGTTTCTATATTATCAGCATTAGGATAATTGGCAGGAAAAAGGTTTAATCGTTATTGTTTTATTTTTTTTTGTTGATGTTATATACCATATAAATGGATAAGAAAAATGAAAAAGGTTCTATGCTGGTAATTATTTAACCATGGTTGAGGTTGAGCTAATCCATTATAGAATTTATTAATTATTATTTTTTTCAAAATTGATTATTGTCATGAACTTAACCCTCTAGTTGATCTTCATTCAAAGTTAATGTGGTTTTAGTATGGAGGAGAGCTACTTTTGTATGGCGTGGCTTCATTTACCTATTTGCTATGATCTCTAGGAAGTTTTATTTGGTCAAGGTTACAAATATTTGCAGTGTTTATTTAGTTATTTATTTGGAAATAAATGATGGAGATGGCTAAAAGCTAAGGATATTTCCATGCTAGGAAGTAGGAAGCATAGAAAAATAATATTGGAGAAAAATTTAACTCTTATATATATATATATATATATATCTGTATTACATATGTCGTAAAACTTTCAAAGATCAAACCATGGTTTATATGAAATTGTTTCAATATGTATATATATATTATGTTTTTACATTTTTGTGGATTTTTAGTTCAACACACACACAAAAACTGTTACCAAATCAGGCTTGCCAGGAGCTGCAAAGTGCCTGTGCTTAATGACTTGACAAGAACTTACTTTGCTTGAAGATTTAGGGTAATGTCCTGCCAAAATTTTTGATTCCCTTTGTTTGGGTGGAAATCCTACTTGATCTGAACATCATTCTCTTTCCTTGTAGTTCAGCTCCGACTCATGTGTATGGTTTTGTTTGATCATTACCTTTGGCTTTCCCTTTTGTTCTTTTATTAATTGGAAAAACATAAACAATAACCAAAAAAATCCATTTAGTTGAGGCGTGTGAAACTTAGGTGGTGTTTAGGTCATTTTAATGAAGATTGAAATGAAGTACTTAAACACCCCCCCCCCCCCCCCAAAAAAAAAGTCAAAATGAAATGGTTAATCCGTCAAAATACCCATTCCTATATTTAATTTGATTAAAAGTAAAGAACACACTAGTCATTCTATTGGGATCATTCTATTGTTGTCTAAAATCATTTCAGCGAACCAAACACTACTAAAGGGTTTAAAGTGATTCTTGTCCAAAATCACTTTAGCCAACCAAACACTAGTTGAAGGGGGTTCAAAGTGGAAACCTTATCTAAAACTTTATTACTTGATGTTGCATTGAAGCTATTTTTCATAGCAAATACAGGAGCCAACAATAATCAGAGCTGTGAAAGATTTGCCAATGTAGTATACAGACAGACTGGTTGGTTGGTTGGAAAATGAAAATGCTTCAACTGTTAGAAGCCATCAGGCAGGGCAGTAAAAGTTTCACTTGGTACATTTTTGAAAGCAAAACCAAGACACAAACAAGAAGCTGAGATTCTTCATTTAAATGGTTGAACAGAACTGAACTGAAGGCATGCCCACCCACCCCCAAAAAAAAAAAAAAAAAAAAATCAAACTCATCTCCGAAGCCTGATTTCTGAGATATAGTTTTTCATAATGGAACAAGTTATCATATCTTACAAATTCATGGTCAATTGAAGTCTGCAATGTAGCATAGTGTTTGGCTACTAAAGGTGGAAATCTATCAGGACATTTGTGCCATAAAACTGGGGAAGAAATTATAAATGATTTAAAAAATGATCAGAATATCTAGTTGAGATTAACAAGGAGTATAAAGACAAACAATGAAGGAACATATTATATACTATAAATTATCCACCAATGCCAATCCAATTTAACTATATACCAATCAATATTGATATTGCATAACCTCTCCTGCTGCAGAGATGGTGTGGCTGCTGTGTGGGAGGCACAGCAGCCACTGTTGTGTAGCCATTGCGGTCCATTTTGGGATCCATTCAATAATCGGAACCATTCATTTTTTAGAGTATATTAAGTAGAACATATGTGCAAACAATCAAGTTAATCGGATATCAATCATCCTTTGATCGAATTGTATTTGTATTTAGTTCTATACGTCAAATCAAATTTGTCGTTCATTTTTTGTAGATACAAATGCAATTCGATAAAATGATTAACAATGTCCGATCAACTTTTTGCAGGGATGTTCTGCTCAATATAACTTAAAAAGTAAACAGTTTGAATTATCGAAATAGGCCTCGAAATGGGCCCAAATAGCCGCACAGCAGCCACACCACCTCCTTTTTGTGAAACCTTTATGCACCACCACTATAATGCAACCATCCTCACAAAAAAAAAAAAAAAATTTTAAAAAAAAATAAAATATACACACACTAGTGCTTGCTCTAAAATGTGGAGTGGGCAAGGTTGCTTATTTACATTATTTAACTTGGACATGATATGGTAATTTTGAATAGAAAGATTGGTTCTCTTTCTAGCCGAGGAACAACCCAAAAAAATGTCTATAAGATGCAACTGTATATTCTACTTCTAGTAGGAATCGAATTTTTTTTTTTTTTCATAAAATTTCTCCTTGGACGAAGAAGACCAACCAACAGAAGAATAGGAAAGGGGTTTTCAATTCACTAAAACTCCTAATTTTAATGTAGCAGAGAGATATCATTATCAGCAACAAAATACAATTTATTTATTGGTCATTAGACTTATCAGTGCAGGTTCAACCAACCCTAAAGCAAATCAGGAATCTGCTCCTCTCTAGAAGTCACAAGTCCAAGTCTTCCTTTGGCATTAACTTTTTTTAGTTGACTTTTTTGTTTTAAGATTTTTTTAGGATTATTTGGTTTGACTTTTTTGATTTTTTTAATTTTTATGGAAAAAAAAGTGTAATAATTATGATTTTAATGTGATATTTTGTTTTATTGACTTTTATAGCCAATTTTGTCTTTTTATGCTTTTTTATCCAAAAATCAAATGCCGAACAAAGTTTAAGCCTTTCACCATCATCTTTTGGGATGGAAGAAGTAATAATGAAAGGAGACGTTTAGCATCAATAATATCCAAGAATAATACAATATGAACCAAGAATCCAAACCTTAACCCAGGGTTTGGCCTGGTGGATGAGATCTAGGATTTAGGGATTTGCTCCCTCCAAGGTAAGTTTGACTCTCGCCCTCTTGGGCCATGGATTATTTAATCTGGTACGCGTAAGTTGACCCAAGATACCCTATATATATAAAAAAAAAAAAATAAAAAAAAATGAGCCACTATTTTCACCCAACTTTGCTTCAAATACACTCTCCACTTTGCTCTAAATATACTTCCTAACGGCTCCCAAAAATAATCCAAACCTTGTGCAAATATTGCATTAGATCTTTTAGCCTCCTTTCCCCTTTTTCAAGAGTAACCCACTCCCAGATCTGATTGCTAATGAAGCTACATATTCATTCAAATATAAATAAAAAATGCAGAGGCAGAATACTTCACAAGACAAATAAATGGTTTGCCATGCATATCAGATGAATAAAAGCAATATATATGGTTTTTCTAAACCATGAAATCAAGTCCAAGCTAAGAAAGGAAGAGAAGAAAACAAATACATAATACACATAAACCAAAACATAATCAAGTTCAGTGCAAACTTGTCATGAAAACTAGTCAACAACTAGTTACTGCAATACATGCCCAATTATGCTAGGAAAGAGGAAGAAAGCTGAGGAAGGGGGGGAAATAGGATGGGAGACCACAATTATTGCATGAGAGAGAGAGAGAGAGAGAGAGAGAGAGAGAGAGAGAGATGCATTAAAATATAAGTTATCTACTCAAATATCATTTTTGCATATCATAAAAGCAATCTGGAAAAGTTTAAAATATTCTTCCATTTTCAAGCGTTCCATTCTGTTCGAAGCAAACAAAAGCTTAGACCAAATTGGTTTGAGTTGCGAAAGTCATTCCCGTACATATTTCATTTTGATATTGCAGAACAGAATAGTCTGTACGAAAACAACAAAACCAAATCAACTCTTGTTTTCTTTCTTTCTAAAAGCACCAAAAGGGGTGCAACATGACATGTTGTATATAGCAGAGAATAAATAGCTAGACAAGTAAGGAAAAACAAGAAAATAATTACATACAATAATTATTTACGTCTCTATCTAGCATGATTTTTGTAAACCAAAAATAAATCAAAAACAAATATTTACAAAATAGAGAATAAATATGACGAGTAATAAGGGCAAACAAGAAAATAATTACATGACAAAGATTATTCACTTTAACAAATAAGAAAAAGAAATTCATTAGTACTTTAAAAGAAATGGGAAGTCTAAATGTTATGCAAATAGTTAATAATCATGGCAAAACAAATTCAAGATAAAGAAAATTAACTAGAATGAAGCCTAAACATGGCATAATGAAATATTCTATACATGAGTTAAAGACGGAATGTAAAAACCTTAGGGAACTTCCTCCATAGTTCTAAGAATACAAATCATACTTATATGCTGGAAATTCAGAAAAGGCAGCAACATATACGCAAAAACAGCGAGCTAATGATGGCTTTGTAACACAAACTAAAAGGGGGTGCAATCAAGGGCCTAACTTAAGGAAACTTTCCAAATCATTCCTAAGCATATAAAGCAACATTTTTAAGATAAAAACAGTAGCAAACAGCAGCAAATATGCGTGCGCGCGCACACACACAAAATAAATAAATAAATAAAAGAAGAAGAAGAAGAAGAAGAAAAGGGGTTCCTAAGATCAAAAATCAAAGAAAAAAGGGGTTCCTAAGATAAAAAATCATAGAAAAAACCTACATGTAAACAGGGCCGGCCCTGAGTTTTCAGGGGCCTAAGGCGAAATAATTTTTCGGGACCTTTTTAGATATTTATAAAAAATAAAAATAAAAATCACTTTGTTTGGTTTAGAATTTTCAAAAATAATTATCTAAGTTTGCAATTCGTATTTTTTTATATTTTTTGTATTTGGAAACATTTTTTTTTTAAAAAAAATATAAATATTGTAGTTTTTAAGCGTATCTAAATTAGATGTATCTATAAAATAAATAAATAAAAATTGTGTAAAATATTTTTTTTAAAAAAAATACTAAAAAACACATAATTGGGCCATAAAGAGAGTAAAAAATAGGCCACACAAAATTAGGCTAACGACTAATACATATACATATATTTTATTTTTTATTTTTTAATTGGACTAATAACTAAAATTTATAAATATTTTTTAATTGAGCATTTTATCAATTGGGCCAAATAGATTTTTTGAAGCCCTCTTTAAAATGGCCTAAATTAATTAAAAAGAATTGAACCATTTTAAATTTTTAATATAGTGTAAGACTAAATTTGAAGGCCTTTTTTTGGGCCTAATTTTTGAGGCCCTAGGCACAGGCCTTACCAGCCTTAACCCAGGGCCGGCCCTGCATGTAAAGGATTGAGACTCAATTATTTATAAACTAAAGAGTGCTAAAAGGAATGCAAAATATGCATTTTTTGAGACAAGTATATGGATTTTATTTTGGTAAATAAATGCTTCATTTTGAAGATGCAAAACTTACACAAAACATGGAAACTTCCCTAAGCATGTAGTCTAGAAACAGGAAAAAATGGGTTTTATAGTTTACAACTTAAGAATTATATTAGAAATGACAACTTGAGATATTTCTAATGATGATATGTTCATGTCATGAAAAACTAATCATGCAAAAAAAAAAAGGACGTTAACCAAAGCTGTTATATGTGTAAGAATCAATATGCCAATTTTAACCAACTAATCATGAATATATCTCGAAAACATGAATTCTTAAGCAAATAAAACTGAAAAGCAATAAGTTGAACCTATAGCAGCTTGAATAACACAATGAAAAAGCTCCCGTGTTGTGCTTGACGGTGCTCCCTCAGTTGTAGCTGCTTTCTGGAAGGTTTATTTTGTTATAAGGTTCATGCCCTGAGTTTTTTTTATAATTGTCCCAAAGTTCTATATGTATATATATATTTAAAAATGCCAATAGAAAGGGGCTATCAGAAGCTGCCTCTTGATATGTTTAAAACAAGAAGTTGCGTCTTGATTTTCCTACAACAAGAACATTCAAAAATCATAATTGAATTTTACAATTCTAAAAATTCAATCAATGAAGCAAACTTAAAATCACAATGATGATCCACAATCACAATCTTTAAAATGAATGAAATAGAAGATTTATTTATTTGTTTTTTCCTTCTCTCAAGTTTCCCTTTCGCCTATAAAATCGTTTCACAAATCTAAGATCCAAGCACAATATTAACTTCTATTATATTCATTTATAAAAAATAATAAAATTCTACCCCTTTACAAATCACTCCACAAATTTAAGATCCAAAATAAGATAAGTATTAACATTATAAGTTCGGCAACAAATGTTCCAGTTGGAAGCAAGCAAATGGCTCAAAAAACATGGCTAATAAAATGAAAAGAACATCTGATAAAAAAAATATAAAATAAAAAGAAAGGAAAATAGAAAAAAAAGAAAAGAACATGTACGGGGTGAAATATTCTTCGTTGTCCGTACTCCTTGAGCCCAAGCTTCATGTAACGCCGCTTAACTTGAAAATAGAAGGAAGGTGAGCTGCCCGGCGGTGTGCTGCTGGATAAACCCTCCGACGATCAAGTCAGCACACTTGGAGAAAAAGAAGAATGTAGAGAGCACTCTAGAGAGAGAGAGAGAGAGAGAGAGAGAGAGTTGTGAATTCCTTCAGATTGCTTACCTTTAACGTCCCCCCATTCCTCATTTTCTAAGCTGGCCATGCAGCCTCAGAGATTGTGAGCGCACTACCTCTGCTGTCCTTCCCTGGACAGGTGGCTGTGCTCCCCTCTACCCTCCTTATACGTGTAGAGACCAAAACCTCCAAACAGTGTTTGTCGAACCGCCAAACGGTATTGACGCATACCAGGAGTGGATTTTCCTTTCTTCATATCATTGGTCCAGGTGGCTTACACAATCGCGCTATCACGACCGAGCTATCAGTTGGGAGAAACACCACAATGACTGAAACGGCTTGAACTATAATAAATCGGTCCATTCGAACTGACCGGTCATCAGGTGCACGGTTTGACATCTTGGTCTCGCCCCACTACCTTGTAGAACATCTCGGCCCAAATTCAATCTGGACTGTCCATGGCTAGGCCCAACGCATCATTGTGGGTCTAACCGAACATCAGGCCGAATCATAGCTCGGTTGAGCACCTGTATGTCTCTGCATTCTGGTCGACAGTCTGCTCGGCCCAACGTGATGGGCCGCGTTGGTTTAGTTCGGTCAGACACAAGGTCTGGCCCTCGCAAGGCCCAACACCATATCCCATGCTACCATAGCTCGGCTCTATTGTTCGGCGCAAATCCCTCTCTCAATTGCCCCTTAATCCCATCCGAGCTGAGCGTGATTGGGATTATAATTTTGACTGAGCTACCTGATTTGGTCGGCCATTGAGGATTGCGCCAGTAGTCTTGTCATCGATCATTCAGCCATACTGACAAACCATCTTTTCGATGCCACGTGGCTTCACCCTATTGGTTCTGTGCAACCCCACAGTTGTTCTACATTATTCCAAGGATTTGAAAAGTTACCGCCCATTTGGTTTCCCCCATATATACAAACTAGAAGCCCAAAGACCCTTATCACTGTTCATCTCCCTTTTCCAGAAACCCTAAGCTTCAAACCTCCAAGCTCCTGCCACCGCTACCATCGCTGTCATCGCTGTTTTTCAAGTCGTTTTCAACTATCTCTGTCCTCACGAAGGCATTAGACAGGGTCGTGGTCGACTGGGTCTTGACTTAGTATCCATACCCGTAAGTTTTTTTATCCTTCCTTTGTGTTTTCCATTAATGTTCTTCGTGTTCTTCATTCCCGTTTGTTTCATGACTGTTGAAACATTGCCTATGCCCTTCCAGTGGGATTAATATATGTGGAAATTAGGCTAAATCAAAATCCTAAGTGTTGTCGGGGCTTCCTTGCCCCTTATTTCCCTTGATTATTGTAGGTGATTCTGGACCTAGGGTGAACACCGAAAATTCTGGGTAAGACTGATCAAAAACCCACTTTTAGATCCAAAAATAGGATTTAGCCAAGCAAAAACCTGTTCGTGGTCCTCCCTTGATGCTGAGACCGAGCTGTAAGTTAGGAAGCTAGAACCGAGATAGGAAGATCAAGCCGAGATAGGAAGTCAAGCCGAGATAGGAAGATCGAACCGGTCAAACGCCCTAGGGTCTTACACCGAGCTAAAACACTTCCTCATAAGAGCCGTGCAAATTATGTCACGCTAATACTTGGCCTTATTTTTTAACAATGTAGAACAAACTAGGACCGACCAGGCTCACAGCATTATCGTCGGTGAGGCTCAAAGTCCGAGTAAACATTCACCAAATTTTGACCGAGTTACAACTAAAATTACACAACTAAATAAAACCGGGGATAGATGGGGAAGTACCGTTTTATGGTCAGCCCTCCTAGGCAATGACTGAATTTCGTAGAGAGTACAACATCCCAGACGATGTCCACTTGGAGTTGGCCAAGAAAGGAGACACTCCCTGGGGCGAGCTGGACAAATGCCCCTTCATAATCGTGTCCATTGTGGAAGGCGGCTTACGTTTCCCGGTTCAACCTCTGATCTGCGAATTTTTGAGGTAGACTAGGTTGTGCCCTGCCCAAGTTTCAAACAACACATACAAAATAATAAATGGCGTGGCCGCCCTGAACCGAATGCTCAGCTTAAATCTCGGCCTTGCTGAGATATTTCACCACCCTTAATAAAAATAAAGGCGGCTTCTGCTGATACCTCAAGGTCAGAAAAGGCCGAGCAAAGCTCATTGAAGGTAATCCAGACAAAGAGGTGAATGATGATGACTTCTTGTGGGTGTTTGGGAGGTACGAAGACACCGAAGCGCCCATACCGGGCTAGTATATACATAAAAACTTTGGGAGTGCTGGTGAGCATCATATCACGACTTAATTCTTCAGATTCGATTTGTTTAAACTGATCTAACACTCGATTTTATTTTTGCAGATTACAAACTTTTGGCGGATGATTATTCTAACGCCAACCAGAAGGCTATAAGGGTTGCTCTTCGGCATTCGGCAGAAGAAAGAGAAGCCCAGAAACTGCTCGGATTCGAAACCGAGCTACTGATATATTGTACCACGCAAGAGCCGGGTCACCGATTTTCTTCGTGCTCTTTCCCCAGACCTAGATCCCACTCTCCCACCGATTAGACTAGTTCCCCTTACAGCCGAACAGGAGATGGCAAAAATTCGCGCTATCAAATCGATGATTACGGGCGAGCCGAGTGACACCTAGCCTGCGGAAGCTGCTGGAGGTCAATCCTCTGTGCCAAACGTACTGGACAAGAGACCGGTGCTAGCTTTCACTAGCGAGTGAGCTACTAGTCGGTCCAAGAAGAGATCGAGGTCGGCACCAACCGAACAGAATCTGATCGATGAGGATTCAGCCTAGTGGCCGTCGTCCGATCAGGGAGACTAGACTGAATCTCTCATCGGGAAATCTGTCCAATCAACCGCCCCCCCAGTCTGGTCGCCCGAGCTGACGTACAAAGGCCGAGCAGTGTCGGTGGCTGATTCGGTATATGTTGACAAGGACTATTCACTCGGCTTCAACATGACCAAGGGCTTACTGCTCTATGCGGATATGAAGAAGCATGACGAACTGTCCAATTTGAAAGTTCTTCGCTCAGTGGCGAAGTCAATCGTCCTGGTAAGTAGTCAAGTCTTTGTTTGGGTTGCTTTCTGCGAGTTATTGATTGGTTCTTGTACTAACTGCTGTCCGTCTGCAGGCCACGCAGAAAAATTATCTTGCTCACGAGCGAATGATCGCCGTGCATCAAAGTCTACGGGAGGCCATCATCGATAACAAGGCCAAGACTGCCGAGCTAGAGAAGTTGAAGGTCGCACAGGAAGAGGCGGTGGCCTAGCGTGACCAACTCGCAGAGTGGCTGGCTAGGGCAGATGAAGCTAAGCAAAATGCCTTCCAAGTGACCAAGGCCAGATACATCACCAAGCTATGCAAACTCTGCGAAGCCCACAAAGCCGAGCTGGACAAGTAGGTCGACGATGTTGAATACCGCGACTATGCAGAGGGTGAAAAAGCTTATGAACAGCAGGTGCAGGGGACCAAGGACATTTTTTTCCAGTGCGGTTGGAAAGTTTCCGTGGAAAAACTCGGCCTTGGTCAAGACTCCGACGTGTTCCAAAACCTTCTTGCCACCTTCATCCCGGTCCACATGCAAGCTTATGCCAACACCGTACAGAAGAAGCTGAAAAAGAGGCGAAGCTGACAGCTATGGTAGAAGCTTCCACTATGCAACCAACCGAGCAAAATCCTCCTTCTGAGGTTTCTGAGAAAGGATCCCAAGAGCGTGAGGAGCCTGAGCAGGAGGTGGACGTGGTGGTCGACGCTCTAGTGGAAGACGCTGAGATGGGGGCGACCGACCAAGCGGACACTGTTGACCTGGATTGATCATTTTTTTTTTTTGATGTAATCGAGCCACGCCCCACTTTTGTAATCACACTTGATGATGAATGAAAAGTTCAACTTTTTGCTCGCCATGTTATGCAAATTTTTCGTTTGCCTTGTGTGGTTGTCATTTTCTTTGGTTTGGCCGAGATAAAATCGTCTCGGTCTAACGAACAAACTCACCTTCTTTAAAATATTAGTTAAACATAACACCAACTCTATTAAGAACTAGGTAAAGACACCAACATTTTAAGCAGGCGAACAATGTCAGCTCAGCTACAATACAAGTTGAGCGAATTTGATATCAAAATCAGCTTTACATTAGTGAGCAAGAAACATCTCGGGTAATCATGAGCGAAATCTGCTCTTTAAACGGTGAGCAAAAATCAACTCGGTGAATGATGAGCACAATCAGTCTCACAATCTAAACAAAAATCAGCACAGATAATTATGAACGAAATTGGCTCGCCCTTGGCTCAAGTTGGGCAAAACGCCAAGCTGTTTGTACGGGCGAGCGATGTCAACTCAGCCCTAGCACAACTGGGCAAAGCGCCAATTGTTTGTACGGGCGAGCAATGTCAGCTCGGCCCTAACACAAGTTGGGCAAAACACTAACGGTTTGTTTGGTCTAGCAATGCCAGCTTGGTCCTACCACAAGTTGGGCAAAACACCAACTGTTTGTAGGGGTGAGCATAGTCCGGATTGGACCGGATTGGGGTAAAACCAGGACCAATCCGTTATCTACGGTTCTTGAAAAATTGGAACCAATCCAATCCGTTTAAATCATGGAACCAATCCGAACCAATCCATTTAAATACGGATTGGATCGGTTTAGGACCACGGATTCACATAATTAAATAACAAAAAAAATATATATATGACACTTTAATTTCATAAAAATATAAACATAGTGCTATATTAGTTCCACAATAGCAACATGTTTTTCTATAATAGCAACATACTATTCTAAAATTTAAATAGCCATAAGAAAATTGGTTTCACCATAAAAATTTAGACCATTATAAATTAAAACTAAAAACTAACGAACAAAAGTAATAAAAGAAGATATTATACAGGTTTAGGTTTGAGTTTAGGTTTTATATAGAATAAGAGAAGATACTATGAGGGAGGATGTATAATAAAAATATAGACTATTTGCATACGGTCCGGATCGGTTCCAATCCGGAATCGTGGGGTTCAATCTGGAACCAATCCGTGGAATACGGATTTTTAATTCTTCAATCCGGAACCGAACCACGGATTCAAAAAACCAATCCAAACCTATCGGATTGGACTGGACTGGATCGGATTACGGATTTCACAGATTCCTTGCTCAGCCCTAACTGTTTGCTCGGCCAAAGTCAAGCCATTGTTGACTACCTACCTTTGGTATTCATAGTAGCTTAATATCCTTGTAATATCTTTGTACAGAAATGCATAGTATAAGAAAAAGGTAGGGCTATCTTCCATTACACGTCACTGATTTACACCCAATGCCAAAAGGCCAAGTTACAAAAAGCAAAGGAATAGAAAAAGTTACATTTCAAAAGTAAAATATCTTGAGATTGGCCACATTCTATGGTCTGGGGATAGCTTTACCATCTAGGTCTTCCAGGTGGTATGCTCTTTTGCCTGCAAGGCCAGTTATCTTGTATGGCCCCTCCCAATTCGCTCATAATTTGCCTTCGCCAGGGATCACTGTGTTGCCCATTACCTTCCTCAAGACCTAGTCTCTGACCTTGAATAGCTTAGGATTTCCACGGTCTTGTTGTATTTCCTAGAGAGCTTTTGTTGGTAAGTTGCTATGTGGATTAGAGCCCGTTCTCTTCGTTCTTCAGCTAGGTCAAGTTCTAGGGCTACAACTTCATTGTTCAAGTCTGGTTGAAAACTTTCAGATCGGATGGTTGGCATACCGATTTCCAATGGTATGACTGCCTCCATGCCATAGGCCAAGGCAAATGGAGTTTCTCCAGTTGCGTGCCTTGGTGTAATGCAGTATGCCCAGAGCACATTGGGGAGTTCCTCGGCCCACTTCCCTTTGGCTTTCTCCAGTCGCTTCTTTAGCCTGTCCAGGATGGTTTTGTTTGAAGCTTCTGCCTGACCATTTGACTGAGGGTAGGCCGGTGTGGAGTTATAAAACTCAATCTTTAATTCTTCGCAAAATCCGCGAAAGAGTTTCCCATCGAACTGAGTGCCATTATCCAAAATGAGGGCCTTTGGGATACCAAAGTGAGTGATGACATTCTGCCAAACGTATTTTTTTACATCTTGTTCCTTGATGGTGGTCAACGGCTCGTCCTTTACCTACTTAGTGAAGTAGTCGGTAGCAGTGATGAAAAACTTGCGGTTGCCCGGAGTTGTTGGAAGTGGTCCTACAATATCTAGCCCCTAAAGCGCAAATGGCCAAGGACTTGTAAGGGGGAGCAACTCTCTAGCCGTTTGGTGGATTTGGTGAGCAAAATTTTGACATTTTTCATATCTGTGAACGTATTTTTGCGCATCCGCCTGTATGCATGACCACCAATATCCCTGGAAAATTGCTCGGTAAGCCAAAGATCTGCCCCCAATATGACTCCCGCAGATGCCTTCATGAATCTTGAAGAGGAAAGCTTTTACCTTGCTGGGATAGACATACTTTAGGTATGGCCTAGTGAAAGACTTCTTAGACAAGGCGCCAGATGGAGAGAGCTAAAACTGCTCTGATTTGGCCCTGATCTAGTTGGCCTCCTTCTTTTTAGTGGGTAGAATTCTATCCTTCAGGAAGGCGATGATGGGATCCATCCAAGATGATCCCAAGTCGGCGCAGAGTACTTCGGGCACATTTGGTTCCTCAATGCTTGGTTGGGGTAAGAATTTTATCATCAAAGGATTGGGAAAAGTCGTTTGCATGGATGTCAGGCCGGCTAGTTCGTCGGCTGTATTGTTTTCTTCGCGGTTAATTTGTTCCATTCTTATTGCGGAAAACTTTTTGATTTCTGCACGTACTAGTGCTTGATACTTGGCCATTCTTTCATTCCTGGCCTCATATTTCCCGGAGACCTGATTGACCACCAGCTTGGAGTCGCTGAATACTATAAGTTCTGATGCTTTCACTCTTAATGCATTGTTTAATTTGGCGATGAGGGCTTCATATTCTGTCTCATTGTTAGATACTGGGAAACCGAGTATGATAGCGTGCTCGATGGTCAGCCCATCCGGGGATGTCAGCACGACCCCTAGCCCGGCGCCATGTTTGTTGGAGGCCCCATCATTGAAGAGCTTCCACATCTTGCCAATGAACAACTTCCAGCAGTCGGAGGGATTTTGAGAGTTCCTCAACTCCAAGGTACTGGTCGGCTCATTCTGGTCTTTTTCTATATCTCTGTCGAGCTTGTATTTTGGCAAGCTGGCCGATTTTTCCATTTCTTGCCTGGCTTTCTCTTGCCCTTCTATAACTTGTTGTCCACCACTTGTTTCTGCTGTCTGAGCTGTGGGCTGCGCCAAATCCGCGCTAGCTAAATTGACAGGGTAAACAGGGTGTGTTCCAGGGGCAAATTCTGTCACGAAGTCGGCAAGAGCTTGAGCTTTGATAGCAGTGCGTGGCTGGAACTTGATATCGTATTGCCCCAACTCCACGGTCCACTCCAAAATTCTACTGGTAAAATCTGCCTTTTCAAATAGCACCTTGAGCAGAAATTCGGTTAGCATGACTATTGTGTGAGCATGAAAATAGTGCGCCAGCTTTCTGGAAGCCATCATGAGGGCCAAAGCCAAATTTTCTAGCGGCAGATATCTTGATTCAACCGGGAGCAGCGTCTTGCTAACGTAGAAGATGGGGAGGTGCTGGATCCTCTCAGCGCGGACGAGGACGGTGCTCACCGCGTGTTGAGAAACTGCCAAGTAGAGATATAGTTCTTCGCTCGGTTTTGGTGTAACCAGGATTGGGGCTGAAGAAATGTATACTTTTAGATCCGTTAATGCACTGTCGCACTCGTCATCCCAAAAGAACTTGACCTTCAAAGTTTTGAAGAAGAGCTTGCAATGATCTGAAGACCGACTGATAAATTGGTTCAGCGCGGCCACCATTTCGGTGAGATGTTGTATATCCTTCATAGAGTTTGGCCGCTTCAATTCTTGTATTGCCTTGTTTTGGGAAGGGTCAGCTTCGATTCCTTGGTTCGTGACCAAGAAACCTAAAAATTTACCAGTTCCAACTCCGAATGCACACTTGGAGGCATTCAGACGCAGCTTGTGATGTTTGAGTATGGCAAACATTTCTGCTAGGTCGGCAAGGTGTTGAGACTTGTCTCTGCTCTTCACTACCATATCATCGATGTAAGCCTCCATAGTGCGGCCAAGAAGGGGGCCGAACATTTTGGTTACCACCCTTTGAAAAGTTGCCCCTATATTTTTCAGATCGAACGGCATGACCTTGTAGCAGTATAAGCCTCTTGGAGTGGTGAACGAAGTGATCTCGCAGTCTGGTTTTTACATGGCAATCTGGTGGTAGCCATGATATGCATCCAGGAAGCTAAACCTCTGATGGCCAGCGGTTAGATCCACCAGCTAGTCGATTCTAGGGAGGGGGAAGCTGTCATTTGGGCACGCACGGTTGACCGTCTTATAATCGACGCACACCTATCATTTACCATTCTTCTTCGGTACTACCACCGTGTTGGATATCCATCTGGGGTACTGCACTTCTTCTATTGCCCTCGCTTCCAGCAAGTTTTTGACCTCCTCAGCACTATCTCGATATGGTGCAACGCCGAGCGCCGCATCCTTTGGATGACCGGTCGTGCATTCGCAAAGACATTCAACTGGTGGCAAATGAAGCTAGGGTCGACGCCACGCATATTGTAAGGTGTCCATGCAAAGGCCTCCATGTTGGAAACCAAAAAGTTGACATAATCGAGTCGCTCGGCGCTGGACAAAGATGATCCCAAAAGAAAGAACTTATTTGGATCATTCTCGTCAACGCGCACTTCTACCAAATCTTCAACCGATTTCTCCTCGGCCCTTCTTCCCACGTCTTCCAGGACTTCCTTCCATTCTGGTCCTTCTATCATTTGAATGAAGCCTTTGGCAGCTCGACTACCATTTACTGTGACAAAGTACTGTTTTGCCATTACTTGGTCTCCCCAAACATCTTCTACTTGTCCGACTAGCGTTGGAAAGCGCAGGACCTGGTGGTAAGTTGATGCTACTGCTTGCATGGCATGCAACTAGCCCTGCCCAGGATTAAGTTGTAGGTTGATGGGACTTTAAGCACCCAAAATTCCACTTGCTTCGTGACTGATCCTGCTTTGACTGGCAATATGATCTTTCTGATCGGCCATTCCGGTTGAGAGTTGAAGCCAACCAAATGAGACGTTACTGGAGCCAAGTCTTTGTCCTCTAACTTCATATGTTTGAAGGCGTCATAGTACATGATCTTGACTGAACTCCCCTGGTCAATCAGAATTCTTTTGATGTTGAAGTCTTTGACGTGAAGGGTTACCACTAAGGCATCATTATGAGGCATTTGAATTCTCTCCAAGTCCTTGCAGGACGCCTTTTACCTTGGTCTTCCCTTTTTTCACGGCGGGCTGAATGAAGAGCACTTCTCTCATGTGCTCGGCTTTCTTGATCATCCCCCTCAGCTCGCAAACCCGTGCTGGTTCGATGATGCCATGAATGACATTGATTACGCCTTGAGGCACGACATCCAAGACAACAAGGCCATTTGGCTCGGCCTGTCCTTGGGGAGCGGCTCTCATACCCCCGTCTATGTATTGGTCCAGATGCCCAACTGCCACCAGCTCCTCTAAATGTTGTTTGAGCGGCACACAGTCCTCCGTTCGGTGCCCCATTTTTTTATGGAAGGTGCAGCAATACCTCGAGTTGAACCCCCTCTACGTGTTTCCCAATTTGGCCGGCCAACGGACGTAAGGTTCACCTCGAATTTCACTTAGGATGTGGTAAATAGGGATTTTAAAGACAGTGGTGATGCTAGTTCGTGCTTACAACTTCCTCTTGGCATCTTCCTCTTCATTATGAGGAGCGTTAGCTCGGTCATTTTTGTTACTTTTGTTCTTATCATTGCGGTTTGAACCGCGATGTTGGTCTCTAGCTCGGTCATTTGGGTGGTTGTCCTCCTGCCCCACCGAGTGAACCTTCTCTGCCACTTTCTATCCGCCGTGACTAGATTTGCCTTCTCGATTGCAATGGCGGCATCATCCTCTACTCGGATGCATCAAGGATTCCATTGTTATGGGCTGGTGCATCGTGAGCGAGTCTCGCAGCCTATGTTCGACTGGGAGATCCCATTTGTATTGGGCGATTGCCAGATTGGTGGGGCAATCGAGGATCTCATTATAGGTTTCCTAGTACTTGGCATTGTATGCCTTCAAAGAGCCTCTAGATTCCATTTTGACGCTCAGGAGATGGTCGACCTCCCTTGGTGTTCAAGTGTTGGTTTTGAATCTGGTGACGAAGGCCTCTGCTAGTTGTTGCCACCCCTCGATGCTTCCCTCCGGAAGTCTTTCGAACCACTTCAGGCCTAGTTCTCCCAAACTCGTTGGGAATATGAGACATATCAAGGCATCATTACGCTGGTGGCCAGCCATTACTTGCCGGTAATGATTCACGTGCATGTACGGATCCGTTTTGCCGTCATATAGCGTGAACTTAAGTTGGTGGAATCTGGCAGGGAGCGGCGTGCTCTCGATTTCTGGGGACAGTGAGGTAGCAGTAAGTCTCGCTAGCTCTCTGTCCATTGGCGCTGGGGCCATCACTCTAGACGCCAGCATTGCCACTTCCTTACTACAACGGATTTGGAGACTCAGCCTTTGTAACACCGGCAATCTTTGGGTCTTTCTACGGCGAGCCCGCTCCTCCAACACATCTCTCAGGTCTCCCGAACGGGTAGAGTAAGAGTATCTCGACGTCGTTGATGGACGTGAGGGACGGTAGCTGCTGTCGCAAGTGTAAGATCTCTCCATCTGTGGGTCAGAGTCCCCAACCCCATAGCTTCTGGTGATAGAGAGAGAGGGCGTCCTATCTTAGCGACGATTGCTAGAGCGAGGGGACGGGGCACGTTCATTGTGGTTGCCCTCTCTAGTAACACCCTTCCTCTTGATCTGGTGCTTCAGTGCCTCCATCTCAGCCGCCATCTTGCGAATGAGAGCGTCCTGGTCTTTAAGTTTGTGCTCCAGACACTGAGTATGTGACTCTCCCCATCGTCGGCGACCTTCTGGACTCTTTGAGTGGTCAGTGCTTCTTGCGCGTTTGTCTCATGCACCTCTAGAAGAAGTCTCCAGGCCCGCCATAGTTGGAATAGCAGGAGGGCCATCTCTCCGTCGGACAGACTCTGGTGTGATACTGTCGACAATGGACAGCGGAGTTTTGTCATTGTTAGCCATGGAAACGGTCGAAAAAGCTTGAAGAATAAGGTTTGTCTGTCAAAGTTTTTCCACAGACGGTGCCAATTATACGGGGGTGAAATATTCTTTGTTCTCCGTACTTCTTGAGCCCAAGCTTCACGTAACGCCGCTTAACCTGAAAACGGAAAGAAGGTGAGCTGCCCGGCGGTGTGCTGCCAGATAAACCCTCCGACGATCAAATCAGCACACTTGGAGAAGAAGAAGAATATATAGAGCGCTCTAGAGAGAGAGAGAGAGAGAGAGAGTTGTGAATTCCTTCTGATTGCTTACCTCTAACGTCCTCCCATTTCTCCTTTTCTAGGCTGGCCATGCAGCCTCAGAGACTGTGGGCGCATTACCTCTACTGTTCTTCCCTGGACAGGCGGCTGTGCTCCCCTCTACCTTCTTTACATGTGTAGAGACGAAAACCTCCAAACAGTGTTTGTCGAACCGCCAAACGGTATTGATGCATACCAGGAGTGGATTTTCCCTTCTTCATATCATTGGTCTAGGTGGCTCACACAATCGGGCTATCACGACCGATCTATCACTTGGAAGAAACACCACAATGACTGAAACGACCTGAACCATAATAAATCGGTCCATTCGAACTGACCGGTCGTGAGGCACACGGTTTGACATCTCGGTCTCGCCTCGCTACCTTGTAGAACATCTCGGCCCAAATTCAATCTGGATTGTCCGTGGTTAGGCCCAACGTATCACTGCGGGTCTAACCGAATATCAGGCTGAATCACAGCTCGGTTGAGCACCTGCATGTCTCTACATTCTGGTCGACGGTCTGCTTGGCCCAACGTGATGGGCCAGGGAGCCGCGTTGGTTCAGTTCGGTCAAACATAGGGTCTGGCCCTCACAAGGCCCAACACCATACCCCGCGCTACCATAGCTCGGCCCTATTGTTCGGCGCAAATCCCCCTCTCAGAACATATGATTAAAGTTTGGGTGACAAGTGTAATCAAAATTTTCAAAGAATGCTTAGTAACTAGGAAACAAAAAGCAACAGAAAGATAGAATCTTGTAAACTTATATTCCCTCCGTCTCAAAATAATAGTCCTTTTTAGGAAATCTATTTTTTTTTTTTGCAATATAATTATTACACTTTAAAAATATTGATTTGCCAAAATTATCCTTTGATAGTATATTTTTTAGAAAATATTAATTGTTCTAATTGTACTTTTTGTGTTGTTAATGAATTTAAAATAAGGGCAAAATATGAAATTCATATCATTGTAGTCTTTGATTTTGAAAAATAGACTAATATGTTGAGATAATGAAAAATAAAATAAGAGACTAGTATTTTGAGATGGAGAGGGTAGCTCAATGGATTGTTTGCCATTTGACATTTAGATTTTCTACAAAATGTCTAAAATAATAGAAATAATTCATCTAATTACATTTTCACTACCCACGTTACAAAATATCAACAATTGTCCACATAAAAAGAGTGATCACCTATGATATATAAATTCTAGACCATCCCTTTACATTACTAAAATATAAAAAATTATCAATAGGATTTGGATGTTCATGGGAATTGAATCTGCTTGCTGGGCTATTAGCATCACTTGAAAACTCAATTGCAATGTACAACAAAGAAATCAATGTACTCACCTACATAAAAAATAGGATTTGGGGTGGCTGTACGGCCAAATGGGCTCATTTAGGGTCACATTTTTATAATCTAAACCGTTCATGTTTTAGAATATATCGAGTAAAATATACCTGTAAAAAATTAAGTTAATCGGATATCGTTAATCCTTTCATCCATGTACATTTGTATCTATAAAAATAAATAAGAATTGTGATTTAAAGTATTAAAATAATTACAAATGTGAGTGGATGAATGTGTTAATGATATCCGATTAATTTGATTTTTTACAAGTATATTTTTCTCGATGTACTTTAAAATGTAAACGATTCAAATTATCAAAATAAAAAACAAAAATGATTTGTCCCCCTTAAAATAATCCCCCTAATCCCCCTAATTTCCTTTTTTGGAAACCGTTTTCTTTTTTTTTTTTGTTTTCTTTTTTTTTTTTGTTTTTTTAACTTGAAATGAAAATTGTGGGGATTCGGGAGCCCCGGATTCGGGGGACCTAGGACTGCCAAATAAAAAATGAGTCCATTTAACTGTACAACAATAACTGTTGTGCATCAACACATCAGTCACCCAAATCCCATAAAATAATGTGGGTGCATTGAAACCCCAAGAGACCACCATCATAAATAAATTTCATAGCAAAGTATTCATAGATATTATCAAAAGCACACCATCACTTTTGTCTAATCCTAGATAAATCGCATTAAACTGATGCAGTATCTAACTAAATGCCAGAGCAGTCCATTGTATGAAATTTCCAACTGTGTAGACATAAACAATATCCCTCTCATCTTGTATAAGGCATTAAATACCCCATCATACAATTGAGAAAGCAAGGTTCACACAAAAATAAATGATAAATGTAATATCAATAACTAAATAAAAACTTTGCAATATTTACTAATTTGTATGGATTTACTTTTCCTTGTCAAAAATCAAATGTAGTGTTCTTTCTACTGCCTTATGTTGTCATAAAAAATGTTCCTCCATTGGGAAATTATAATTTATTTTTAGAGTAAATTTATGTGACAATCCATTTAAATTTGTTAGTTCCACTAATAAAATTTTGTCTTTTATTTTAAGGAAAATTCTTAAGTGTGCAAGTGCATACCAAATGCACTTGCGTAAGTTTTTACATATATACGTAAGTTGTTGAAAAATCTAGAAATCCCCTAGATGTTGATTTGTGATTATGTATCAATTTTAAGCAATATATAACAATCACAATCAAACAATCAAGACAAATCAACACAACGATTTTACGTGAAAAAATCACAATTGGACACCTCCAATTGTAATAAAAAAATCACGGGCAAAAGCCACAAAACAATCCACTAAAAAGACATAAAGGAATTACACAGGTATACTCTCAATTACCTAGCGAATCCACGCCCGGATTGAACCAACCCCTATGTGCCTCTTCCAACCCGTCTTCACCTCGGAATTGTCTTGACGATGAGCCACTCCAGAATCCACCAAAGCTTCAAGCTCGAATTCTTCAGAATCCATCGAAGAACAACTTTTTCTTTTGTGTAGAACAAACAAATAATCCTTTGATGTATACTCTTTAAATCATGAGTTGAATACTCAATCAAAACATCAAAGAAAACTAGCAAAATATCCCCAGATATAAACCCTAGCACCCAAGAAGAAGATCTGGAGGCGTAACCCTAGATTTGGACTGAAACACGTATTTATAGAAATCTATCCTGCGATCTCCGCTCGAGCGTCAGATTGGCCACTCGAGCAGACCTACGCTCGAGCACGGAAAGTTCTGCTCGAGCGGGAAAAAACAACATCCAGTATTTTTGCAGGCGAACAAACTTCTGAAATCCAGCATTCTCCGCTCGAGCGGGGGAATGTTCGCTCGAGCGGACAGGCAACTTTGAATGCATTTTTACATTTTGCATTTTACAGCTCGATCCCCGTCATAATCAGCGAAGTGGCAATCTTGAAAGAATTAACATCACAAAACTTCTCTGCAAGGCACAATTCGGGTTGGATTCGCATCTAAAAACTCATAGCTTCACTGAAATAAAAAGTACGAAAATAAGTACAACTGAAAGGAGTTTTGTCAAACGAGATTGCCAAGAATAAAAACCTAACAGTTGTGATTTCTCAAATTTTTATGAGTTAATTTATGTATATTTGTGAAAACTTATGTAATTTTATGATCATAAATTTTTATGGGTTAACTTATATATATATTTGTGAAAACTTATACGATTTTGTGAGGTAACTTACATATATTTTTTTTAAACTTATGTAATTTTGTGAAATAACTTATATATATTTGTGATAACTTACACAAATACATATAATATGCACCTTATACACCCAAATAACTTGGGTTTGTCCTCTATGTCAATTAAGAATCCAAGACAATCAAATAACTTGTGTTTGTCCACACGATCTAATGACTTGAAGAATGTGATACAAATCAACAGCTATAGCCTACTTGGTTGGTGGGATAGAACTATGAAATTGAACTTCGTGTTCAATAAAATATTTAGTTTAACATTTAGTTAGAAAAGTGAAAGTAAATAGGTGAATTGAGCCAATTTCTGAATTAGGTAGTTAAATGAAGGTATTGAACATTAAGCATATAACATTTTTTTCTTTTATTTTTTTTAAACATATTGAATTTTTTTTAAACATGTATAAAGTAATCTCATAATATCTAATAGTCCTCTCTCTCTCTCTCTCTCTCTCTCTCTCTCTCTCTCTCTCTCTCTCTCTCTCTCTCTCTCTCTCTCTCTCTCTCTCTCTCTCTCTCTCTCTCTGTATTAGTAAACTAATAAAAGAAAGGGTAAATTACAATAACACCCTCTGAGGTTTGCATCTATTATAGATTCGGGAGCTTCTATTTGCACACACACCTTCCCCTCTTTACACATCTTTTATTGGTTCGGAAGTTGATTTCCGAAAATAAACAATTGGTTCGGAAGTTGATTTCCGAAACTAAATAACTTGTTCGGAAGTTGAGTTCCGAATGTTTTTCAATTTTTCGACAATCAACTTCCGAATGTGTTTATTTTATGTCCAAAATAGTAATTTCACTTAAAAATAAAATTAAAATAAAAATAATTTTTATTTAGTGTGTGTAAAAAGAGGATGAGGGATGTGCAAATAGAAGCTCCCTATAGATTCTCCTTGATATTTAAGAAATTACAATGCACTCCCTAAGATTTCAAATCATATTACAACTATCCCCTTTCGTTAAGTGTACATTAGGTCAACAAATAAAATTTGATGACATCAGTAATAAAAGTTGTCAAATTCCAATTTTAACCTTCATATTGTAAATCCAAACCCAAACCCAAATAACTTAACGCATACCCGTAATCATAATCTCACAAAGGGAGGAAGCAATAGAGGGAGAGAGAATAGGGAGGTCAGTAGGTAGTTTTTGGGCTACAATTTGACTGGTATGGAAGTGGTTAAGGGTAAGGAAGTGTGGTTCGCTAGTGCAGAGGGTGTGGAGGATCGATGGTGTAGAAGAAGGGTGGTCTATAAACAAATTTGGTTGGCAATGATGTTCATCATTGACGGTAATAGCCACATTGGGAAGGTCCCAACGATGCCAGATTCAAGATGATACAATTTTGTTTGGTTTTTCTCTTTTGTTGTCGAATCTAGTAGTGGAGCAACGATTTGTGCGAACAATGGTTGTCACCAACATCGTTGCTAGAGGTATCGGTGAGCCCAGTATCATTCCTTTTTTTACTTCACTTTTCCATACATGAACAATGGGTTGTGCAACAATGGTAATCACCAAGTAGCAGTTACCAACACAATCAGGCCCGACCCTGAGATTTCTAGGGCCCAAAGCCGATAATCAAATAATAAATTTTTGGGGCCCTTCACATTTTTTTTTCATTGAATGAAAAAAAAAAAAATGAAGGTAAAGGACAAAAGATTTGTATTAAAATCACAAAAAATACTTAACATTACATTACAACAACTAATAAGTATCGCTTGATTCTCGTTCTTCTTGGATTTTTAGAAGCAAATAAATTAATCATACTTGCATAATCTAGTTTTTTTGCAAAATCATTTTCAATGGATAACAATGCTAATTATTTTAAATGTGCCTTTCAATTTTTTTAATGAGTTAATTTATTTTAAATTAGTTTGGGTCTTCATTAATTTTTTTTGGTCTTAAAACATGTAACGACCCCAAAATGCGTATAAGAAGTCATCCTTATTTAATTATGGGATAATGTTTTTTAATTTAATTACATCTATTGGAATTGAAGAACTATCTGTTGAGTTATGGCTTTAAAACTGGAATTGACGACCTTTATGGGTTCAGAAATCGGAATTGAGTACATAGATATGTTAATGGAAATTTTTAAAGCTATTTGGGAAAAATTAATTGGAAATTTAATTTGTCTGATTCGTTAATGCATGTTTGGGTGGTTAACTTTGTACTGCAAATCGAAGGCCTTAGAGGTTTCAGAAACCAGAACAGAGGACATATTTATGATCAGCATAATTTTTAGAATCATCTGGGAGGTTTAATTGAAATGTGATTTTGTGCGATTCGTAAGGGCGTGTTTGGCCCTTCCTATATGTGGAAAGCTTATATATATATATATATATATATGTCATATGGGTTGGTGAACTCAACCTTGGAGCCAAAAATATCTAAGGAAAGAAAAAAATCTGGAGAGAGAGCTAAAGAAAAGCAAGAGAAGAAGAGAAAACTTGAGAGTGAAGAAGAAAGAAGGGAAATTGATGGAATTAAAGTAGAACTCAAGGGATTGGCCCAAGGTATGTATAATTAACTTAACCTCTTGAGATGGATCTATTATTTGTTTAAATTCATGATCTAAGATGAGGAGTAAACACTTAATTGAGTTGGGATTGAGAAATATAAGTTTAAATGGGATCTCTTCATGGAATTGAACTAGGATTCTATAGATTTGCTTGATTTAAGAGTCAATTTCCTTACATTTACTTATCTTGAAGTTGATTATGAGATGAAGACCTACATAAGTTTGAAAGAGGAAGTTTTGGGAAGATCTACCTTAATCATGTTCTTGTGTTAGAGAAATTGAGTAGTATTTTGGGGTTATGATCTTTGATGGAAGCTAATAATGTGAAATTTATCATGTATTAAAGAGTTTTAGGCTTTGATTTACATGAAATTGAGGTTTGATTTTGAAAACGAGAGGTTCCAAATTATACAGCCATTTTCAGACTGAAAACTGCCCAGAGCCGCACGTGCGGCGGGTTTTCTCGCACGTGCAGCAGTCCATGCCCAAAACCAAATTTGAATCTGCTAAAAAGGCACGTAGTCCCGTATGTGCGGCCCTGTTTCCCGCACGTGCGGGGGACAACTTTGTTCAGCCAACTTTGAACAAGCATATCTTTTGCATCCGTACTCCGTTTTGAGTGATTCTTGAGCCTAAAATCAAGCCCCATAAGTCTAGTTTCTAACGGTGGTAATATCACTCCCAAATGATAAATACAGAAATAGTTATGTCCAAATTAGTGACGACTGTTCACTTTCTGTTTACCGATTTGTACCGTTTCTTCGTCTGAACCATTTTCCTATCGATTCCTCCTATCTTCTGTGGCATGGATTATAACTTATTAAGGAATAATGAGCTTGGTACCACCATGACTAATTGATTAAATGATCAAAGAGAATAAGTAAATGATCGATTATGATCTCATATTATGTGTTGTGCACTGTGCTTGTAGGTCGAGACGAGGACATCGTCCCATTACTACTGGGAGCCGATCACTATGAGTAATAATGGTGTAACGATATGCTTCACTTACTTCCTGTAATTATGATTTATGTATTGATATTTGTGAATGGCCTATTCCATTGATATTGTGCTTTGATTAAATTGATGAATATGAGTGAATAATGGCATTGATATGGACCTAAGGTCGTTCTGTCCCTAGTAATAGACGTGGGCCCGAGGCCGTTATGATGTGAATTGTTTTGTCCCTATTAATGTAGTTGTCACGACCCAAACCCGCCCCTATAGGTTTAGCGTCGTAACCGGCCAGTAATCCTCGGATTACCAAAGGCCTCTTACCAGATTAGCAAGTATTAAGGGGCTGCGGAAGCAACTAGACAAATAAAACAAAGTCTAATGAGCTGTGATGACATACATGGGACAGAGTAAATCAAATTTATTTATATTCATAAGCATGCTAGTCAAGGGACACCGATATTTACAATATTATTTACAGACTGTAGTTCCCAGATCCTGACTTTACAAACAGACGGAGACTAGCATAACTACAAAAACAGCCATGGCAATTGACTTCAACTGGAACCTCCTGGGGAGGCGCAACGGTTGGCTAACAAAACTGGGGTACGAGCCATCAGCCCCGGGCCTGGTCTCGCACTTGCTCACCTACATACATAATATAAGGAGTGAGCTAAAGCCCAGTGAATAATAACAGTGTAAAGGGGTTTAATGAGTGATGACCATGTAGAATACAGAAATCAGAAAATCAATCTCTTATCAGATCGGAAAAATAGGCATATTCGTATCAGAAAAGAATCGCAGTCATATCCGTATTTGAATCATGGGTGGTACATTTCCCTTAACATAACATATCATGTTGGTCAAGCATAGTAAGCCCCATAATGGAACCTCCGATACCGGGTAACATGTCTATGCCACGGTATTGTTTCCCCCGGGCGAGGGCCTGTGCCGCGGTATTCTTTCCCCTGGACGAGGGCCTGTGCCACGGTATTCTTTCCCCCGGGCGAGGGCCTCATGACCATGTGCCTCAGTATTGTGTCCCCTAGGCGAGGGCCTCAGCTAGGGATACCACGTTTACATTTCAAGGAAAACTTGGACTATTATTCATTCATTCAAACATAGCATTTCAGAACTTATCATCTCATGTCATTGGAAAATAATTAAAGTTAAACATAACTTTATAGAGTTATTACTCACAACAATTGGTCGGCTCACTAGATGGTTAAATGGCCCTTCACTTGTCCTGAGGTGCGTGACCTACACGAACACGCATACAATTACCCGCTTGAAACACACGCTCGAGTTAGACATAATGCACTTCATTATTCTTAGCGTGTGTTTATCTATTAATCTCATTATGGAGTCTTAAACATGGCCTAGGAACGCCTAGGATGGAATGAGGATGCAAAAATGCCTTAGAAAATATTTTTCATAATTTTCGGAAAACAGGGGTCTCGCTCGAGCGTGACTTTCTTCGCTCGAGCGAGCTTGTCAAAACAGAGGGGTCGCTCGAGCGTAGACTCCTTCGCTCGAGCGGTTTGTAAAAATGCAAAAGTACTGGTTGTTGGAAATTTACGCTCGATGCTCGCTCGAGCGTGAAACACAGCTCTTCGCTCGAGCGTAGGTCCCGTCGCTCGAGCGTGCGTCTGCGAGCACCAAAAACCTGAGAGCTTGCAATTCACGCTCGAGCCACTACTCCTTCGCTCGAGCGGAGCTCAGAACAAACGATGGTCGCTCGAGCGTGGAATCCTTCGCTCGAGCGAGGAAGCCAAATTCTGGAATTTCCAGATTTTCCTCCCAAACTCAAACCAAGTATTCAACAGCTCAAAACTCAACCTCTTGGGCTCATTTTCTGGAAAATACCTCCAAACTCAAAGTATAAGATGTTTCAAAGCTCAATTTGTAAAATCAAAGCCCAAGGGTGAGTCAATTGATCACATTTTCAAATAAAATTTCAAGAACATGATGAACACACATACATGCAAGTGTCCTAATGAATTCAATGTTCCAAAAAATGTAACCAAATGCAAGATTAACTCAAAATTATGATGAACTCATGGACTATAACTAGGATATGGCCTTGCATGTAAGGATTTCCATGAAAACACTTCCAATTGTTAGGATTATGAACATGCATGCATGAATTAAGCTTAAATTCTACATGTTTGAGCTAATTCTTAATTTAGACCACTAATGGCACATGAATTATGCAAGAAATGACTTGAATTCACAATCAAGAAGGTAATTCTCCTACCTTAAGTCTTTAATTCCAAGCTTAGAAGCCTAATCCTCCAAGTTGCCCTCAATTCTTCTAAGTTCAAGCAAAATTCTAGATGATTCAACTTGCTCTATTGCCCTCCCTCTCTCTCCTACGGTTTGGCCTCTCTAAGAGATGAACAAAGTGATGCCAAGTATAGATAAGCCAAGACTAAACAATGTCTAGCAAAGTCCACTTAGTGGCCAATTAGTAAATAAGTCCAACTATTGCAATTTAGCACTATTTAATCTAATTTAATCACACCAAATCACATTTCAATTAAATATACCATAAAATCACATAATTCCTAATTAGCATAAAACACTAATCATTTTCTGGTTCGGCCGCCGATAAGGCCTTCAATTTACAGTTTAAAGCATAAAACGTGAACAGATAATTCAACAGTCAACAGATAGATATGCATAAATCATGCAATACATATGCACATTAATCTCAGATTCTATCTAAATTACTGTTAGGCTTAATCACTCATGAATTAGCATTCATCGGAGGTTGGGGTTATTACAGTCTTTCCCCCTTAAAAGAGTTTGGTCCCCAAACTCGAATTACCTTCGTTTTGAATCAACATTGGGTCCAACGGGAATAATTCGGAATATCTTTTCATCATGTCTTCCTCGGTTTCCCAAGTTGCATAGGTTCCTCCGTGGTTTTTCCAGTCAACTTTTACCAACGATATTTCCTTATTCCTCAACTTCTTGATTCTGCGGTTCACAATCTGAATAGGCCTCTCCTCGTAGGTGTAATCATCTTTCAAAAGCACATGTGTCGGTTCAATGATGTAGAGTGGATCTCGCAAATATTCCCAAAGCATTGATACATGAAAGACGTTGTGCATATGTTCCATTACAGGAGGTAAGGCTATCCGATATGATACCGGATTGATCTTTTCAAGAACTTCATAAGGTCCAACATACCTCGGCGCCAACTTGCCCTTAACACCAAACCGAGTTTGACCCTTCATCGGGGTCACCTTTATGAACACATGGTCCCCAGCTTCATATTCCCTCTTTCTTCTTCGAACGTCGGCATAGCTTTTCTGTCGACTCTGTGCAGTTTTCAGACGCTGCTGTATTAGTTTCACTTTCTTAGTGGTTTCTTGCACAAGTTCTGGTCCCAACAAAGGTCTATCACCTACTTCAGCCCAACATATCGGAGAACGACACTTTCTTCCATACAAAGCTTCGTAAAGAGCCATTCCAATGCTTGAATGGTAACTGTTGTTGTACACAAATTCAGCTAATGGAAAGTAGGTCTCCCAATTCCCTTGGAGGTCTAACACACACATTCTGAGCATATCCTCCAGAGTTTGATTTGTTCGTTCAGTTTGGCCATCTGTTTGTGGGTGATAGGCACTGCTCAGTCTCAATTCAGTCCCCAAAGCCTGTTGCAAGCTCTGCTAAAATCTCGACACAAACTTTGAGTCCCTGTCAGACACAATAGATACTGGCACTCCATGCAATCTCACAATTTCAGTCATATAGATATTGGCCAATTTATCAGCGTTATAGATAGTTTTGACAGGCAGAAAATGGGCAGACTTAGTTAAACGGTCAACTATAACCCAGATAGAATCCATACCTCAAGAAGAACGAGGCAATCCCACAATGAAGTCCATGGTAATATGCTCCCATTTCCATTCCGGTATTGGGAGTGGTTGCAGCAACCCAGCAGGTCGTTGATGTTCAGCTTTAACCTGTTGACAATGTAGACATCTAGCTACAAAATCAGCAATACTCCTTTTCATTCCAGGCCACCAGAAATTTTGTTTCAAGTTATGATACATTTTCGTGTTCCCCGGGTGCATAGCAAACTTACTGCTGTGAGCTTCGGTCATCACACATTTTCTCAAGTCACCACAATTAGGTACACAAAGATGGTTTTGGAATTTCAGCACATTATTCTCAAATACAAACCCTGGCCTTGGCTTGGAATCAAGTTCTTCCATGATCTTTTTCATGTACTCATCTTCAAGTTGCCTTCCTCGGATTTCTTCAATGATCACAGGTTGAGCAGAGATAGCGGCCAGTATTCCGCCCTGTTCCCGTATCACAATCTCGATTTCATTCCTTTCCAAATCACACAGTAGTTCTCTTTGGCTAGTAAGCAGACATGATAAACTTCCCATTGATTTTCGGCTCAAAGCGTCTGCCACAGTATTAGCTTTCCCTGGGTGATACAAAATTTGTAAGTCATAGTCCTTGATCAGTTCTAACCACCGCCTCTGTCTCATGTTCAATTCTTTTTGGGTGAAGAAGTATTTCAGGCTTTTATGGTCGGTATACACTTCACAAGTTACCCCATACAAGTAATGACGCCAGATTTTCAAAGCGAACACTACGACTGCTAGTTCAAGGTCATGTGTCAGGTAATTCTTTTCACGAGGACGAAGTTGTCGAGAAGCATAGGCGATGACTTTCCCCTTTTTGCATTAGTACACAGCCTAACCCTTTATATGAAGCATCACTGTAAATCTAAAACCCATCGGTACCATTAGGTAAGGTTAGGATTGGTGCAGTTACCAGCCTGGTCTTTAGTTCTTGGAAGGCTGATTCACGCTGATCATTCCAGTCAAACTGTACATTTTTCTGTGTCAATTGTGTTAATGGCATTGCAAGCTTCGAGAAATCTTTTACAAATCTCCTATAGTACCCAGCCAACCCCAGAAAACTTCTAACTTCTGTCACATTCGTCGGTTTAGGCCAATCCACAATAGCCTCAATCTTCTGAGGGTCTACAGAAACACCATCCTCATTAATTACATGGCCCAAGAATGCTACACTGTCAAGCCAGAATTCGCATTTGGATAATTTAGCATATAGCCTTTTTTCTCTCAAAATCTGCAAGGCAGTTCTCAAATGGTTTCCGTGTTCCTCACTGTCTTTAGAGTAAATCAGAATGTCATCAATAAACACAACAATGAATTCATCAAGATATTGTTTGAAAACCCTATCCATCAGGTCCATAAAGGCTGCGGGTGCATTTGTTACCCCAAATGGCATTACTAAAAACTCATAATGACTGTATCTAGTTCTGAATGCAGTTTTCTCTACATCTTCTGCCTTAACCTTTAACTGATGATATCCGGATTGAAGGTTAATTTTTTAGAACACTTTGGCTCCTTGGAGTTGGTCAAATAAATCATCTATTCGGGGTAATGGATATTTGTTCTTAATGGTCACCCTGTTCAATTCCCGGTAGTCAATGCACAGTCTCAAGGATCCGTCTTTCTTTTTAACAAATAGTACCGGAGCACCCCAAGGTGAGGTACTTAGACGAATAAATTTCTTGTTTAGAAGTTCCTAAAGTTGGGCTTTCAGTTCTTTCAGCTCAGAAGTCGACATCCTATATGGAGTCTTGGAAATGGGTTGTGTTCCAGGTGTTATATCAACGGTGAACTCTATTTCCCTATCAATCAAGTCCTCGGGCAGATCATCGGGAAACACATCAGGAAAATCACAGGCCACGGGAATAGCTTTTACCTTAGTGTCATCAGACATTGCAGTCAGTATACAGCACAAGTACCCCCTACATCCTTTCCTAAGCAATTTTATGGCTTTCAAGGCTGAAATCAGATATGGGGGAGGAACTACCTCGCCCCCAATAAAGGTAAATTCGGGTATACTCGGTGGCTTAAACACAATAGACTTACTTGCACAATCAATAGTAGCACATTATTTAGTTAACCAGTCCATTCCCAAAATACAATCAAAGTGAGTAATGTTCAAGGGTATTAAATCGACATACAACGTCATCTCTCCAATTACAAGATCACATGCCGGATAAACACAAGCACACATCATGGAACCCCCAGCTGGTATAGATACAGATAGTAAGCAATTCATGGATTCCAATGGTCTAGTTAATTTCCGAGAAAAAGCATGCGATACGAATGATTGTGTGGAGCCAGAATCAATCAGCACATACGCATTCTGGGCACAAATAGAAATAGTACCTGACACTACCGATTCAGTATTTTGCACGTCTCCGGGCACTAAAGCGAATACTCTCCCTTGCCTCAATGCTTCATTCCCATTGTTGCCCTTGGCATTGCTTCTGAAGTTTGATTTGGTTACTGAAGCAGACCCTACTGAACTGGCTGCGGGGTGACTGGCATTCCTTGATCCCATTGGACAATCTTTCATCATATAGCCCATTTTGCCACACCGGTAACAGGCGCCTGACGCGCGCTGGCATACTCCTCTATGCCTTCTACCACAATCTGCACAAGTCGGTATAGACCCACTACTTTGGCTGGAACTGCAGGAGGATCCCGTGTTTTGTCTCTTTGAAAACGATCGGCCTGTCTAAAATTGAACCCGGTCCTCTTGCCCTTCCATTCGGTTGGTGGGTTTACAGTCTGTTTCTTTACTGCTATAGTAGCTTCTGTCATTAATGCCCTGTCAAGTACCTCCACGTAAGTAGGTAATTTCAGGACACCCACTCGATCAAATACCTCCAAATCCAGGCCTCCCTCAAACTTTCGTGCCTTCTTGTAATCCGTGTCCACCATGTGTGGGGCAAAACGAGCCAGTTCGGTAAACTTAGCTTCATATTCAGCTACGGCCATTCTGCCTTGTTTAAGTTCCTGAAATTCTGAAACTTTCCGGTCTCGGAAGCACTGAGGAAAGTACTTGTCGTAGAAAACTGAGTTGAATTGAGTCCATGTTATATTCTCATTACCATTCCGAACTAGTAACCACCATCTTCGGGCTTCATCTTTCAGAGTATAGGTGGCCAACAAAACCTTCTGTACTTCAGAGCAGGGAAACACTTCAAACAATTTTTCCATCTCGAGCAACCAAGTCTCTGCATTCAGTGGTTCGATGCCGCCTAGGAAGGTTGGCGGTTTCATCTTCATGAATTTTTGAGTCATGTTAATCATGTCGTTGTTGCCCATTTCAACTTGAGCCAGTGGGGGTGGAGGCGGCGAAGGTTGTCGCCTCTGCTGTTGCATTAGTACTTCAGTTAAAGTGGCAAGCATTTGTTCCATTCTGTCCATTCGGGCATCTGAGGAGCCCACTGTATCATCACCTCTTGCATTGTCCATTTGCTATAGGTAAACACAGATTCATAAACATGGGCAAATAGTCTTCATTATTTTATTCAAGTTCACATGGATATACTTATACACTTTCACTTTCAGACAATGTATAAAGACATGCAGATGAAATGTCCCTACTTCTCACTAGAACTTCCTGAGCTCATATGGACTTGTGTGTGCGGTATAACTCGTGCTCTGATACCACTCTGTCACGACCCAAACCCGCCCCTATAGGTTTAACATCGTAACCGGCCAGTAATCCTCGGATTACCAAAGGCCTCTTAGCAGATTAGCAAGTATTAAGGGGCTGCGGAAGCAACTAGACAAAATAAACAAAGTCCAATGAGCTGTGATGACATACATGGGACAGAGTAAATCAAATTTATTTATATTCATAAGCATGCTAGTCAAGGGACACCGATATTTACAATATTATTTACAGACTGTAGTTCCCAGATCCTGACTTTACAAACAGACGGAGACTAGCATAACTACAAAAATAGCCATGGCAATTGACTTCAACTGGAACCTCCTGGGGAGGCGCAACGGTTGGCTAACAAAACTAGGGTATGGGCCATCAGCCCCGGGCCTGGTCTCGCACTTGCTCACCTACATACATAATATAAGGAGTGAGCTAAAGCCCAGTGAATAATAATAGTGTAAAGGGGTTTAATGAATGATGACCATGTAGAATACAGAAATCAAAAAATCAATCTCTTATCAGATCGGAAACATAAGCATATTCGTATCAGAAAAGAATCGCAGTCATATCCGTATTTGAATCATGGGTGGTACATTTCCCTTAACATAACATATCATGTTGGTCAAGCATAGTAAGCCCCATAATGGAACCTCCGATACCGGGTAACATGTCTATGCCACGGTATTGTTTCCCCCGGGCGAGGGCCTCATGACCATGTGCCTCAGTATTGTGTCCCCTGGGCGAGGGCCTCAGCTAGGGATACCACGTTTACATTTCAAGGAAAACTTGGACTATCATTCATTCATTCAAACATAGCATTTCAGAACTTATCATCTCATGTCATTGGAAAATAATTAAAGTTAAACATAACTTTATAGAGTTATTACTCACAACAATTGGTCGGCTCACTAGATGGTCAAATGGCCTTTCACTTGTCCTGAGGTGCGTGACCTACACGAACACGCATACAATTACCCGTTTGAAACACACGCTCGAGTTAGACATAATGCACTTCGTTATTCTTAGCGTGTGTTTATCTATTAATCTCATTATGGAGTCTTAAACATGGCCTAGGAACGCCTAGGATGGAATGAGGATGCAAAAATGCCTTAAAAAATATTTTTCATAATTTTTGGAAAACAGGGGTCTCGCTCGAGCGTGACTTTCTTCGCTCGAGCGAGCTTGTCAAAACAGAGGGGTCGCTCGAGCGTAGACTCCTTCACTCGAGCAGTCTGTAAAAATGCAAAATTACTGGTTGTTGGAAATTTACGCTCGATGCTCGCTCGATTCTCACTCGAGCGTGAGACACAGCTTTTCGCTCGAGCGTAGGTCCCGTCGCTCGAGCGTGCGTCTGCGAGCAACAAAAACCTGAGAGCTTACAATTCACGCTCGAGCCACTACTCCTTCGCTCGAGCGGAGCTCAGAACAAACGATGGTCGCTCGAGCGTAGAATCCTTCGCTCAAGCGAGGAAGCCAAATTCTGGAATTTCCAGATTTGCCTCCCAAGCTCAAACCAAGTATTCAACAGCTCAAAACTCAACCTCTTGGGCTCATTTTCTGGAAAATACCTCCAAACTCAAAGTATAAGATGTTTAAAAGCTCAATTTGTAAAATCAAAGCCCAAGGGTGAGCCAATTGATCACATTTTCAAATAAAATTTCAACAACATGATGAACACACATACATGCAAGTGTCCTAATGAATTCAATGTTCCAAAAATGGTAACCAAATGCAAGATTAACTCAAAATTATGATGAACTCATGGACTATAACTAGGATATGGCCTTGCATGTAAGGATTTCCATGAAAACACTTCCAATTGTTAGGATTATGAACATGCATGCATGAATTAAGCTTAAATTCTACATGTTTGAGCTAATTCTTAACTTAGACCACTAATCGCACATGAATTATGCAAGAAATGACTTGAATTCACAATCAAGAAGGTAATTCTCCTACCTTAAGTCTTCAATTCCAAGCTTAGAAGCCTAATCCTCCAAGTTGCCCTCAATTCTTCTAAGTTCAAGCAAAATTCTAGATGATTCAACTTGCTCTCTTGCCCTCCCTCTCTCTCCTACGGTTTGGCCTCTCTAAGAGATGAACAAAGTGATGCCAAGTATAGATAAGCCAAGACTAAACAATGTCTAGCAAAGTCCACTTAGTGGCCAATTAGTAAATAAGTCCAACTATTGCAATTTAGCACTATTTAATCTAATTTAATCACACCAAATCACATTTCAATTAAATATACCATAAAATCACATAATTCCTAATTAGCATAAAACACTAATCATTTTCTGGTTCGGCCGCCGATAAGGCCTTCAATTTACAGTTTAAAGCATAAAACGTGAACATATAATTCAATAGTCAACAGATAGATATGCATAAATCATGCAATACATATGCACATTAATCTCAGATTCCATTTAAATTACTGTTAGGCCTAATCACTCATGAATTAGCATTCATCGGAGGTCGGGGTTATTACAGTAGTGATACATTTGCCTTCTGTTAATAGTTATTATTAATGTTCTGTTATTCGCAAGACAACTATGTCGACTTGTAATAAACCATGGGAAAATCTATGTGCACTATTGAGTAATGGTATTCTTATGAATGTGGGATTATTCTGTTTTGCTAATATGTGGGCCTGAGGCCGCTCTGTATAACCTGTTAGGCCTGAGGCCGCTCTGTATAATCTGTTAGGCCTGAGGCTACTCTGTATAATCTGTATAATCTATTAGGCCTGAGGCCGCTCTGTATAATCTGTTAGGCTTGAGACCGCTCTGTATAATCTGTATAATCTGTTAGGCCTGAGACTGCTCTGTATAATCTGTTGGGCCTGAGGCCGCTCTGCATAATATGTTGGGCCCAAGGCTATTTTGTATTTTGCATGGGCCTGAGGCCGGTCTGTATTACATATAGGCTTGAAGCCAGTCTGCATTACATGTGTGCCTGAGACCGTATTGAAATATAGTTATGGATAAGATCTGTGTATAGTTTGGTATCTGTCTATTTAATTTATCCAAGGCTTTGCTTATTTAATTAAACTCCTTACACTGCTATTATTCACTGAGCCTTGCTCACCTCGTTAGTATGTATAATTATGTAGGTGAGCCATCGGGGATTGACACTAGAGTAGTACTGAGGTTCACTTGTCTGCCAAGTCACCTGGGGTATGTCTCCATGTGGAGGCCTTAATTTGTGTTGGGAGTCATATAAATTATTAAGTCTTATGTAAGTGTGTGTGAGATCTGTATAAATTCTGTGATTGTATATGTAACTCTGGGAATGTATTTAAATGCTTAAATCCAATTAAACCATCATGTATGCACAAGCTCAATGGATGTTGTCTTTTATTGATATTGTTTCCGCTTAAGGCCCCGTATGTGGTTAAATATTATTCTAAAATTCTGTTTTGAGGCCTATGTACAGGCCGGTCATGGACCAAACTTTTAAGGGCGGGTTTGGGTCGTGACAAAACATACCTAATATATTACACTAAACTATAATAGGAGGGGGTTTCTTTTTTGAGTCTATTGTCAATGGATAACAATATTAATTTTTTTGAATAGGCCTTTTAATTTTTGAATGGGCCAATTTATTTTAAGTTAGTTTGAGCATTTTTTAATTTTTTTTGAACTTAAAACATACCTAATATATTACACTAAATTATAATAGGATAGGGCCTCTTTTTTGAGTCTAAAGGGCCCTAGGCCATGGCTTGGTGGGCCTATGTCCAGGGCTAGCCCTGAACACAATGGAGAATGAGAGTGATTCAATTGAGAAGTTGCACTGTTTAGTGGTGTAATGCTTAATTTGCTCTATTAAATAATGGTCTCAACTTCCTCTATTTCAAAAACTTAAAAAAATTAAGTCTAAATCTAAACTTAGAGCTTCTCTTTAAACTTTTCATCTCTTAGGGTTTCTGGGTGTACCACCGCTAGGATGGGGGATCGCACTTCTCAACTGAGATCATCATCTTAACCGAGATTGCATTACTAGCTGAGGTCATAACTCGCTAGTTCAAGAACATCAAGATTCGAAATTTGTCGTCTCAACCGTCATACTAATATTAAGACATGTCACCTCTTCATTGGTTCCCAATATGTCCCATAATTGACACACGCCTCTCCATTAGACATTATCTGCCATCACACGTCTCCAAGAAACTTGAATAATTACAATCTGTCACATCTTTCCATTCCAACAAAACCTTTTTATTTTCCTATTTCGTCTTTCCTTGTGTCTCCAGTCTGTCTCTCTCTCTCTATCGTAGCCTCTACAAACCATCATCGTTGTTCTTGAAGCATTCATTCCTATGAATACTCCATTTGTGCCCAAGGTTCAAACACTATCAACTGAACCAGACTAGCAGCCAACCACTTCATCAGCTGCTCTACGCATCAACCCACCATTTCAATGGCAGTGCAACGCCGACATAGCGACAATCTTGCAGCCAGAACCAGGAACAGGAAACATCGAGGTCCTAAGCTCTCTGCCTTAGACCTTGACAATCCTCCAATCGCCCTATCTGCGAGTAACCATCGAAGTAACCAATGATGACATGTTTCACCAAACTCTTATCGTGAAAGGCCTTCTTGTTGACATCCCTGATGTCTACTGTGCGACCCACTCCGTCTCCTTATAGTCAATCCAAGATGCTCATGTCTCCAGCAACTCAATATCTCGGAAGAAAAGCACATGAAGCAAAATGATCAAGTTATTGCTACCAAAGTCGAGGCCATTGTTATGGCCACCAAAAAGAAAACTGTTAAAATTAAGAAGAAACTAGCAGAGGCACTAACCAACAAGGAGCAGATGTCGAGGCCTATCAACAAGGCCAAGACTCTGTCTGAGATCAATATAAGGAGCAGGCCAACGTCTTGAATAAAACCATCATCTCAAATCATGTCATCTCGGGTATAAATGTTATCTCAAATACCTTCATCTCACCAATTTTTTTGAAAATTTCACCAAATATCACTTTCAAATCACTGACTCAGTCTTCATTAACTCATCTTTGCTCTCTGCTCCCTAATGTGAATGTAAATACAACTTAGATTCACATTAGGAATACATTATCTGAATCTTGTCTAAGTGTGACTTATAATCCATGACTGATGTCATTGCGTTTGACTTGCCCAAACTAAACACTTAAGGCTTGACCTTAGTGTACCAAGAGTACTATTTACTTCGGCTTTTCGCACAAACCGACCAAAAACATGGCTGGTTTCGCCTTGTTTCACATTGAAACATCGCCTTATACTTAGTTTAACTCTACCAATATGGCAACTCTAAGTTAATCGCCTTGTTTACCATAGAAACATCGTTTGATTCTTGTCTAAGTCTAACTTAGATATCCATGACTGAGGTCATCGCATTTGGCTCACCCAAACCTAACACTTAACTCTTGACCTTAGTGTATCGAGAATACTAGCTACCTCAGCTTTTCGCACAAACCGGCCAAAACGTGGCTAGTTTCGCCTTGTTTCACATTGAAACATCGCCTTATACTTAGTTCAACTCTACTAATATGGCAAGTCTAAGTTAATTGCCTTGTTCACCATGGGAACATCGTTTGATTCTTGCCTAAGTCTAATTTAGACATCCATAACCGAGGTCATCGTGTTTGGCTCACCCAAACTAAACACTTACGGCTTGACCTTAGTGTATCGAGAGTATTATCTACCTTGGCGTTTTGCACAAACTGACCAAAATATGGCAAGTTTCACCTTGTTTCATACTAAAACATCGCCTTATACTTAGTTCAACTCTGCCATCATGGCAAATCTAAGTTAATCTCCTTGTTCACCACGGGAACATCTCCTTATACTTAGTTCAACTTTGCTATCATGGCAAGTCTAAGTTAATCGCCTTGTTCACCATAGGAACATCGCCTTAAGACTTTTCAGTTTTACCTCACAATCATAAACAACATTTTGTAATGAATGAAGTCGATACTAGCATTTTATTAATACATCGACTGAGGTTATTGACATTAGTAGAGCCGAGCTTCAAATTTCGTCAAGCCACATTTCAAGGCCTCGACAATCTCTTACCGTGAAGATCCTCTAATCTCAAGTAAGCTTTGTTTTATCTCAACTCTGTTCGCCTCCAGTAAGTTATGATCTTTTCAAAATTATTTTCCTAGGTTGAACTCCTGTCTTCTCGAACCTACTCATCTAGGCCGAGATCTTGTCTTCTGAATCTGGGATCTGCTCGCTTAGACTAAGCCCTTGTCTTCTCAGACCTAATAATCTAGGCCGAGATCTTGTCTTCTAGGATTTGAGATATGCTCACTTGGGCTAAGTTCTTGGCTTCTCAAACCTATTCATTTGGGTCGAGATCTTGTCTTCTAGGATCTGGGATCTGCTCACTTAGGTTGAGCTCTTGTTTTCTCGGACCTACTCATCTAGGCCAAGATCTTGTCTTCTAGATCTGGGATCTACTCACTTAAGTTGAGCCCTTGTCTTCTCGGACTTATTCATCTAGGCCGATATCTTGTCTTCTAGGATCTGGATTTGCTCACTTAGGTTGAGCTCATCTTCTCGGATCTACTCATCTAGGCCGAAATCTTGTCTTCTAGGATCCGGGATCTACTCACTTAGGCTGAACTCTTATCTTCTCGTACTTACTCATTTAGGCCGAGATCTTATCTTCTGGGATCTGTTTCACCTAGGCCATGCTCTTCCATCTTGGATCTACTTCACCTAGGCCATGCTCTTTTGTAACGCCCTCAAAAAAACATAAAACCCATCTGTTTAGACATGCAATGATATAAGAGAAATAAACACATTTCTATTCATCAGAGTAGTTCTTACAAAAGTATTACATGTTAACAATAAAAGCAAGTGCCTTATGGGCTTACAGCTTTCCAAGTTAACACTTGGTTACAAAAAGAAGAGTGCTAACTCAAATACATATTAAGCCCTTGGCTTGAATTTACATGTAATACATCAAAAGAAAGCAAAACAACCAAACAGTCTGTCTATCTCTAGCCTCCCGAGCTATGTCCTTGGAGGTGGCATACTGCCTGTACTTGAAAATGATGTCCCATATAGGGTGAGACAACGCCCAGTAGAGATATGCTAAACATAGTATGAGCAGTAACTAAGACATTAGCAATTGATAAATGTTTGACTCACATGAATCAATTCATAAACCATTTCCATTACATGACAAATGTGTCCATGTTTCATTTCATTTTCCATTTCTTATCCAATTCTCTATTCATAACTATGGCCTAAAACCTGGCCTAACAATTCAGATGAGATAGTAACTCATATTAAACATTTCCCATTTCACAATAGATAAGCATACTAGCTGTATCAACACATCAATAGATAAGCATATGAGCTATATCAACATTTCAACTGATAAGCATATGAGCTGTATCAACACTTCAACTGATAAGCATATGAGCTGTATCAACGGAGTCCATCCCCTATCTCCTCCCAAACAATATCCGGTTTAGAGGTCCATTCCCTATCTTCCCCTAAACCGTGGAGTACATCCCCTATCTCCTCCCATACAACACGATGTATATAAACACAGATCATATACACATTCAATCAATACATAAAGTTAATGTATTATTTCAACCGTCATATTCTATGACACATTCAATTGATTAGGTTTAGTTTGCTTAATCATCATGCATTGTCTACAACAATCAAGATTACCCTCCACCGGTAGCCCAAAGCAATTATTTCTAAACAGATAATAAAAGCACTAACAGATAAATTATCCGTATTTTCAAAAGTGAATGATTTATAAATCCAACTCCACTATCCCATCGCATAATGAGCCAATTTCATTATATTCAACTCAATTTCACAAACCCATAACTTTTCCAAATTAATTACACCAATTAATTTATGCACAATTTAGGGCTTTCTCCCCCATCTCTCATTATCAACCCAAAGGTTTAAATATCAACAACCAACAACAATATCATCATTTTGAGACCCAAAATAAATATATAAGAGTCAAAATAATAAACCCCCTTTTCTACCTTTTGAAACCCTAAGTCCCAAAATCAAACCATTTAAACAACATGCGCAATATCTAGGTCAAAACCCATAAGAATGAGTAGGAATCCTTACCTCAAGAGATGAATACCAACGAAGAAGATGAAGAAAATGGAGATGCTCCAAATCCCAAAATTCTCGGATCAAAATGTAGCCCTCGACGATCAACACACTTTTCACAAAGGCCAAAGGGTGAGAGATTACTCTAACTAGATCAATACCTAGAGAGAAGTGGAGGTTTTAGTGAGAGAAGCTCTCCAATGGTGTTTTTGAAAAGTAAGAGAGAGAGTGAGGATGTAAAAAGTGATTCAAAATAGCCTAGCTGTCAACTGATATACGACATTCCCGCTCGAGCGTAGAACAGGACGCTCTAGCGTCAAGCACAAAAACTGGACCTGCTCGAGCGCAAGAAGGCCCGCTCGAGCTCCAAGACACAAAAACAAAACACATCCGCTCGAGCGCGAAAACCAGTCCGCTCGAGCGTAGATTACGCCCTTCCAAAACTTTTACAGACAAAGCATTACCCGCTCGAGCTCCAAAGCACCCGTTCGAACGCGACCCGCTCGAGCGTAAGAAATCCGCTCGAGCATGAAAAACACACCTGCAGAAATTTTGCAGAGGCACGAAATACTGGGAGTGTGTAAACGCCGCTCGAGCTCAAGAAGACTCGCTCAAGCGGGCAACCAAAAACCAAACCCCGCTCGAGCGCAGAATGACCCGCTCGAGCGTAACACCAAAAACCTGGGCAACTATACTTGAGACCAAAACTCAACCTACCTGTTCGAAACACAGTCAACACATTCTAAAACTCAAACATATGGAATTAAAGGATGACAACAAGATATACAACCACTAACTCCGCGGAACCAAAGTTCGGAATACAACAAATACAGAAAAGGAAAACCGAAATCGCTATAACTTCTATCTGGGGATCTGCTCCACCTAGGCCATGTTTTTCCATCTTGGATCTATTTCACCTAGGCTATGCTTTTCCATCTTGGATTTGCTTTACCTAAGCCAATGTCTTTTCTACTTGAAGATCATCTTCATCTCCTCGAGAGTGCTCATGCCCCCTTATTTTTGCATTCATCCCTTCTGGAAGGGTCTTCATTTCGTCAATGTTGACTCATTCTCCATCTTCACTGAACTCATCATCGTCGACACATTGATCTTGCACGATGATGGCCAAATATTCTAACTAAGTTCCACAGACAAATCCAAATTGTGGGTGTTGATTTCCGATCACACAACCAAACAGGGAACTTAGCTAGAGAGCACGCGACAAAATAAATTAAGCCGACCACCTGTCAACAAGAAGATGGGACTACCGCGGTGGTTCTTCCACCAAGGAGCACTCCAACGATCAAGTCAGTCAAATAATCTCTCAAAGATATCGCACAAGTACTCAATGTACAAATTAAAACATCTCAAAATAAAAGCATACCTTAGACCCATGGGAGTGTCTCACTTTTATAATGATCAGTGTCTAACTTCCCCTAAAAGCCTTACTTCATGGGACTTTATCCTTTACAAGGATCACATCTATCACAATTCAAGAACTTCCTTAAAAGTTTCATCTTTGTCCAAATAGGTAACTTCATGTTATCTAGGACTCTTGTCCTCTATTCGAATATATTGGATTTCAGCATTATCACATCGAACCTCGGCAACGCCACAATCACCTCGACAAACATGACTCGTCCACGTGGCATCTTGGTCGACATCTTGAAATCACCTTGGCCACGTGGCATTATTCTCAAAATACTTCCCCACAATAAATATTAATAATTAAAATTATATATATATTTTTATTAATGTGTAATAATTTTTTAAAATCTGCCATAAAGAGTAACTTTTCCCTAATAAAATCTATCAATAATGTTGCATCTCTCAAATTTATCACTTCTAAATGATCTTTAATGATGTGACATTGAGATTAGACTCCACATAATATAATGTTTGACAAATAAACTTTGATACTTGTCAAATACATTACCAAAGGTAATTTTTAGAATTGATAAGTTACGTGTCTCAAACATTTTTCTAAAAAGTAATACTATAATCTCAAAGATAAAAATCTAAAAATTACCTAAAATATCATATTTATAGTTTAAATTCATTTCATATATAAATTTTATAATAAATCAGTTTCAGGGTCGTTTGACAATGACTTTTTTAGTTGACTTTTTAACTTTTTTAACCTGCGACTTTTTTATTTGTTTAGTTTTTTTTTTTAAAGCTTTTTTGGCCTTTTGACTTTGGAATGATAATTTTTTTAGTCTTTTTATAATTTTTATCCTTTTGTAATTTTTTAACTTTTTTTTTATTCTTTTGTAATTTTTTAGCTCCAAGAGAAAAACCAAACGAGCACTTAATCTCCACTGCATAATATTATATCCAGAAAAATTTAGGTAACTATGGGGTTGTTTGGGGTGTCCTAAATAAGTGTATTTTTTATCTTTTTGGACTAAAATGTTGAGGAAAAAAATATGAATGTTTGGGTTAACTTTTTGACTTTTTATGAAAAAATATATAATAAAAAATTATAAAAATTGATTTGTAGAGAAAAATTAAGATTAAAAATTGTACAACCGTAATTATTAACTTTTGATAAATAATATTAATTTTTTAACTTTTTAAATAATTTTTTAACTTTTTATTTTTTTTACACTTCCCAAACTCAGCCTGTGTATTGGGATAAAAGCATTTTTGTTTTCTAAAACCTAATATTATATACATATAGCTTGCGACAAAGACACATCCACGTGTCAACACGAACAAGCCCAAGAAAAAGACGGACAGTTGAAAATTCACTTTCCATATTCCAGCAGAGTGCCGTGAAATGACCATTGGATCCTCAAAATGCATGTCATCAATCAGCCTATTTAAACATTCTACCTACCTAATAATATTCCATAATTCAAACCCACGCGCTGCCACCCCAAACTATGGTTTATTTGTGCGAAAATTTCAAGACAAAAATATATGAATTGTAAGAGTATCCTTACCGTCTACTTAAATTTTATTCTAAAATATAATTAAAAAATTTATTTCTTATTTTAAGAATTATTTTTTTTATTTATTTCTTCCAATAAATTTTTTATTCTATTAAAATAATTTTTTTAATTACTTTTAAATTTGAATATTTTTTTAATAATAAAATAATAAAAACACATGCCAACCAACTTTGCAATTTCAATCAATGGGACTCCTATCCAAATTGTGTAATTTTTCAAACAACAGAAGCACACCCAACAACATTGCAGAACAACCCAATCGTGGGTTATTGAGCTCCAGCCGTGGGTTTTGTGATCCGGCCAGATTTCATTTCGGACATCTGGGGAAACGACTAATCGGATGACTGGCGGTGGATTTTTGGCCTAGTTTGCATCTTGAGAGAGTCTTTGGCGCCCTTTAGTTTTCCCTTCGCGTCTTCAACGAAATAAAATAAGAATTTATCTGATACGAGGGAGTTATAGTGAGGGAGTCACTGTAGCAACACTTATATTTTGGGGGTTGGATAAGGGATCTGCTGGAGAAAGATTTCTGAAGAATTAATCACTTATAATAGCAAAAAGTTATTTTAAGCGAACTGCTGAGAATGCTCTAAGTGATTTTATGATGGAGGTAAGGTATAATTGTATGTGTTTGTGTAAAAAACAATTTATGAGGATGTAGTTCCCCTTTTATTTATTGGCATTGTGAGAGTTAATTTTTTAATTTTTTTCTTAATCTTTAAAAATGTTTTAGGGTATTTTTGGTTAGGATTTGATTTTTTTCAAATTGTCATATTAATTTGAGAGAGCGTTTAAACTTGATATATCTATTTTTGAATTGATTTCTGTAATTTGAACTATTCATTTTTTAAGACTCGTTAAGTAGAATATTCATATAAAAAATAAAGATGATTAGATATGGTAACTATATGTTTGAATAATATTTATTTTAAAAAAATAAACAACAAAGTGCCGTTTTGGGAAGTTATGAAAAAAGCCACGTTTTTTATCCAATGCCAAGAAAGCTAGCAGCCAAAAACGTTGTGAATTTCCATTTGGGGAGAGCAAAAACGCAGGTGTTAAAATTACAAATTGGGGCCTATGATAAAAAAGTAAAAAAATAAATTTCTTATGTTGGGTAAGGGTATTTTGGTCATTTTAATTTGATTTGACACCATAAACAAATATTAAATCAAAAAGTCAAAAGCCAATTTTTTACCAACTTCCCAAATCACTTTTCAAAAAGCTAAAAAGCTTGGTAAAAAGCCAAAAGTCAGCTTTTTATCAACTTCCCAAAACACTCCAATTATGATTTAAAAAATAATCATCTATTTGTTGTGTTATTTAAATATATAGTTATCGATATTCGATCATTTTATTTTATTTATATGAATATTCTACTCAACGAGTATTAAACAGTGAGCGGTTTGAATTACCAAAATCGATTCTAAGATGGGCCTACCAAGTCCAAACACCCTCTCAAATTAAAATGACCGACTTAAGAGAAACCAAATCCTTTTGGATGCAACTCAATAGGAAATGCTATTTGTTTTGTAAGAATAAGAATTAACTTCTATAAAATGAAAGAATTTCACGGGAATTGTTTTATCCAGTTTAGGGGAGGGGTGTACACGGTTCGGATTGGTTCGGTTCTGAGAAAATCCAAGAACCGAACCGATCCTAACGGTTCTGTGATTTTGAGAACCAGACCAGACCGTTACATTTGTAAAACCGGACCAGAACCAAACCGAAAAAACGGTTCGGTTTCGGTTTGGTTTACGGTACCAAAAATTTCTATTTACAAGAATAAATTGTTAATATTAGCAAAATAATTACTCAAACTAATTACATTTAACTCATGATAAAAACTAATAATATTAAGGCATTACTTAATATTACATATCTATACCATCCTAATATCATTAAAATTATAAAAAACCAATTAATAAAAATAAAACTTGATATTATATATATATATATCTTTTAAAATTCGGTTCGGTTCGGTTCGAACCGCGATTTTTTCATAAAATGCATTAACCGAACCGTTTTTACGGTTTTCATATTTCTTAATCCGAAACCAAACCAATTCTTAATAGAACCAAACCAAACCGTATAATTCGATCTGGTTCGGTTCGAATTACCGATTTGAACGAATTTTTGAACAACCCTAGTTTAGGGGAGGACTTTCTCGATCGCGGAATCCTTCAACCATGGGTTAGGATGTGGCTAAAGTATCTCTGATGATACGCTAAGGTTAGTGTAAATTACAATGTGTCACTCGATAGCTCTTTTACTTATTTGGTGATTTTTTATTATTATTATTATTTTTTTTGTCCTAGTGATTTTTTTTAAAAAAAAAAATTAGATTTTTAAATTTAACTTGACAAGACCAGTTGGAAAACTAAGGTTGCGTTTAGTAGAGTTTTAAAATTATGATTTGAGAATAGAGTTGTATTTTGAGTTTGTAAGTTTTGAAATTATGATTTGAGTGTAGAAAATTTGTTTGGTTATGAGTTTTAAAAAGAGTTTGAATTGAGTGATGTGACATATAATATTGAAAAGTGTTTTGAAAAATGGGTGTAGAATTAACTTTCTAAAGTTGTAACCAAACAACACACTCAAACTAATGGGTAGAATTAAATTTCAAAAGCTATACCAAACAAAGCCAAAAAAATAATTTAAGAATTAAATTTTTTAAAAACATTCCCAAAAAGAAGTTTAGAAAAGACAAAAAAATAAGCAAAAAATAATGAATTTTTTTTGCTTATTTTGAAATTTTGAAATTTTCTTTTAATTTTTCAAAATAATTTACTTTTTAGATTCGCTTACATAAGAAGGATCAGAAAAATAAATTATTTTGATATAATTTAAAAAAAAGTCACTAAAGATAAAAAAAAAAATATAAAAATAATAATATGATTTTTTTTATGACTTCCCAAACACTCCAACTTAAGATTTTATTAATATATGTCCTTAATTAAGAGATTTAAAAATAGGGTCCAGATTCTCTCCAGTCTACATGTGGATTGAACAGCGTTGTTTGAGACCATGGGACCCATCACGGGTTCTATTTTGAAGATCTGAACCGTTCAATGTGTAGGCTTGCCTAGTATTGCATCTCTGTAAAAAAATCACGTTGATCGAATTTCGATAGATACTTAGTCAGAATACATTTTTATCCAAAAATTTATTTTTAAAATAATTTTTATTATGAACAAAAATATGATCTGATTAAGTGACTATCGATATCTGATCAACGTAATTTTTGTAAGAATAAAATATTCGACGAGCCCTAAATATTAAATGGTGATCCTTAAAAATATTATACATTGTACACCACAAAAGTCATATTTAAGTTATAACTAATAATTTAATAAGTCATAATTAAATATCAACCGTAAATATGACATATGGTACATACTTTTTTTAGAACGGCAGTGATTGGTAGCTCGAATCACTGGCTCGAAATGTGGCTCGAGACCCAAAACGACGTCGTTTTGGGTCTCCAATTTTTTTTTTTTTTTTTTTTTCTTTTCTTTTCTGGTTTTGGCTTCGTTTTGCAGAACGAAGAAGAAGAAGAAGGGAGAAGAAGAGAAGGGAGGGGGAGGGGGAGGGGGAGGGGGGAGGGTGAGGGGGACTGGAGGGCCCCCTAAAAAATGGAGGAAGAAGACGGAGGAAGAAGAAGACGGAGGGGTTGCGACGAGCTCGGCGATCTCGGCGGGGCTGCGACGAGCTCGGCGGAGGCGACGGAGGCTGCGACGAGCTCTGCTGGGCCGACGACCGACGGGCGGCGAGACGATCGGAGGCTGTCTCCCTCCCACGACGAGCCCTCCCTGCGACGATCGACGGTCTGACGAGGACGCCGGGCGAACGACCCACGGCGGGGCTGGGCTGCGACGAGGAGGACTTCCTTCCTCCCTTCCTCCTCTCTTCTTCCTCCCTTCCTCCTCTGTTTCCTCTCTTCTCTCCCTCTTTCTCCATTCGAGCCATTTCGAGCCTCGTAGCATTCGAGCTACGAGGCATTTCCCTTTTTAGAATGGGTGAAATTCATCACTTTTTCAGGTGACAAGAAAAATTCTAAAAAGAGACTTCGAGTAGTACGCTTAATTTTTTGTTTTTTTGGCGCCCCGGGGGGTTGGGGGGTGGGATTACAATATATTAAAATTATAGATATTTTTATACTTTATATTTTTTATAGTTTTCATTAGTAAGATTTTTTAAATAATTTTACTTTATGAAATGCACTCTTAAAACATGTTAATTTGGATTTGTTGTTTTAAAATAAATCTAAACCGTTAAATGATGCACACCATCAGAATCATTGTAATGTTTAATACAGTAAAGGATACAAATCCAAGTGATTACTTTTGTTAGGGGAAAAAAAAAAAAAAAAAAAAATTCAATTGAACTAATTAATAATAACAAATATAAATTAAAAAATATTTCCCCAACACCGGATTTTTGCAGTCTTCTTTGGGAGTGAACCTGTCTTTTACATGGAGGACCATTTGGGGTCAAAGTTAGGAATGGCAACGGGTCGGGGTGGGGTTGGGGATGACACTCTCCGTCCTCGATCCTCGAAGGTTAAAAAATCTCCGCCCCTGGCCCCGATCCCCGACGGAGAAGGCATCTCCTCCTCCGCCCCCGCCCCCGTCCCCGTCCCCTAACGGGAATCGGGTTTTCCCGTCCCCGAAAAATCCCCGACAGACCTATTCACAACACACACAGAGATCTGTTCAACACATATACACAGATCTGTTCAACAAAAAAAAAATAAAAAATAATCTGTATATGGACAACAATCAACAACAGATCTAGAACACACACACCCATACAACAACAGATCTAAAAAAAAATTAATCTGTGTATATATGGACAACAGATCTAGAACACCCACACATATCTATATATAGAACAACAATCATCAAAAAATGTAATCTATATATGAACAACAATCATCAACTTAAAAAAAGAAGAAGACATTTGTTCATTATACACATACACACACACATATATATATAGAGAGAGAGTTGTTCAGATCGGTGGCTTGGCTTGACGGTTCACGGACCACGATCTGTTAGATCGATGGCTTGACGGTTCAAATCGGTAGCTTCATGGTTCAGATCGGTGGCTTCATGGTGGTAGATCTGGATGATGATGATGATAATAAGAAGTGAGAGAATGAGAGAGAAATCACCGTGGATCTGGATGCTGATGATGATAACAAGAAGTGAGGGAATGAGAGAGAAATCAGAGTGAGTGAGTGAGGGAGGGAGAGGGACACAGAGAGTGAGAGGGAGGGAGATGAGAGACGCGGTGGTGAGTAAGAGGGAGAGGGACATAGAGAGTGAGAGGGAGGGAGATGAGAGACACGGTGGTGAGTAAGAGGGAGAGGGACACAGAGAGTGAGAGGGAGGGAGATGAGAGACGGTGGTGAGTGTGAGTGTGAGAGCGTTTGGTTTATATATATATAGGGGTAAAATGGTAAATTCATTTCGGGCACCAGCGGGGACGGGGACGGGGACGGGGACGGGGACGGGTACGGGTACGGGTACGGGGTTGGCACACATATTCCCGTCCCCGGCCCGAAACTAATCGGGGATTGATTTTTAAATACCATCCCCGTCCCGTTGGGGATATTTTTCGGGGAAAAACCACTTAAATCAGGGTCGGGGAGTCGGGTCCCCATCGGGCCGGGTTCAAATTGCCATCTCTAGTCAAACTTGTTACTTCAAACGGGTCCGATGGCGAATAAGTGATGGGTTAGGAATGAATTGGAAAGTTGGTTAAAAATTAATTTTTTTATTTTTTTATTCTTTTATATATATAAAAAATATAAAAGATAATACAATCCAAAATAAATTAAAAATTAAAAGTTAATTTTAGTTAGTTTTTTAAATTGCCCCGTAGTATGAATGTGTGGGGAACAAATGGGTTCCGTGGTCTCATGGTTTTGCTATTATTGTATCTCCTCGCATTCTTCCCATGGTTTTGATCCGAATCTTATGATCTTATGATTCATTTGGATACAATTGATCCGAATCGTGTAAAAAATTTCTTTTAGATAGTATCTTTTGATCCTGGTAATGGGATCTTATAGGATTGTAGAATCTCGATCCCTACCCGATCTAATTTACAAGCCTTATTTTGTATTGTATGACATATTTTATTGCAAATTTTATATTTGTTATTTAAATACCAATTTTTGTTGTCACAGGTATTGAATCAAATAGACACAAAAAATAAACTAAGAAACAAACATTTAAATATTTCGGTAATTTAATAAAACTAACTAGTCAGAAAAACAAACTTAGCTTTAGCGAAATCTGAAGAGAGTAAGATGATTGCAACTTTATCCCAATTTTTGGAGAGACTAATCTTGTGACTCGAATCCGCTCCACCGAGGATGCTAACGACAAATTTTATTATTCAGTTATGCCGCTCTTTTGAGTGCGAGATCTATTTTCATATCCAACTTTGTTAAATATTTTTTCTTCACTTTTTATGTATTATTGTAGATTATACAGTATTTTGTTATAGAATTCTTCTTCTTCACCTTTTTTTTTTGATGAAATACAAAATTTTTACCATCGAGTTTTCTATTATATTATATTTTATGTACATTTTACACGGAGTATTATATTTTTTACAATATCTTTACTTCTTTTTAATAAAATATAGGCTCATTTTGTGTATATTTTAAGAAATATTTATTTAAATTAAATTATAATGTAATTGATTTTTTTGGGTATAATCTTATGATTCTCGATCGGATTTTATGATTCAATTTTATAAACACTTCCAACGATTCAACGTAGAATTCTGATTTAAATAACCCTGATTTTTCCAATGGAGACTAAGGTTTTTGAGCTAATTGATCAACATAGGTTGCTGGAAGGTGGAGAAAATTAATGCAAACTTCATTGAGTTGGACAGTGATGCTATTTTGAGTGTTGCTCTGTGCCCGCGCCTACTTCTGGATAAATTGATTTGGCACTTTACAAAATCTGGGTGGTATTCGGTGAGGTCGGCGTACCATCTAGAAATTTCAATTCGGGGTAGAGACCAAACGGCAAGTGGTTCGGATGGTAATGATAGTCACGGCATGATTTGGAGGACAATTTGGCGAGTGAATATTACTAGCAAGGTCAAGGCAATGATGGATCTAGGGGGCTAGTGGGCAGCCGCACTCCTAAAAATTTGAATAATATCATGTATTATATTAAAAAATTTAAAATAACTTAAAATTATAGGAGTTTGCACACTTAAATTTTTTGTAGTTAATTTTAAAATTATATAGAGTAGTCTCCAATTTTTTAAACTATAGAGTAGCCCCTAAAGATATAATCCTGTATCCGTCCCTGGTCAAGGTCTTTGCTTGGAAAGCCTGCCATAATATTTTGCCGATTAAATCGCCATTGCTTCAAAGGAAAGTGGTGGAGTTGGCAACGTGGATTGCTGTGGATTAGCTGAGGAAACTTTGGAGCATTGCTTGTGGGGTTGTTGTTGGGTGCATGGGGTGTTGGAGGAGTGTCCGCAAGTTCTATGGAATCCGGAGGGAGGACTTTTTGATTTTGTTTCATGGGTTTGGTTGAACTCTTCTTTATGATATGCTGGATGATTTGGGTTGCTAGAAATAATTTTGTTTTTAACTAGGTGATTCCGGTTGGGGATAAGATCATCGGTCGAGCCAGCAGCACATCCCTCGTAGATTTTCAGTGCGTGCAACTGTACGGGGAGCAAATGTTCTGGCAAGCCCGTACTCCTTTCTTCCAAGCTCCGTTTCTGTCCGACCACCTGAAAGCACAACGGCGGTGAGCTACCCGGCGGTGTGTGGCCGGAAAACCCCTCCGACGATCAAGTTAACACACACCTTGGGATAGAGGGAGAGGGAATAGAGTGTTTGAGTGTAAGAGTTTCTTACAAAGTGTTTTTCTGTCTGCGTATGGGGGGCGCAGACATGCTTATATACCCTCTGCACCCCAAATCTACTTCCAGTGATCTCTCAACACGTGGCACTGCTATCCCATCTGTCAGCACAAATCTTGCTGAACATCACCTAACCTAACTGCCTGCCTACTCTTATGGGAGCTCGGCAGCCGGGCTGCACCATTTCGGCTGTCAACGGCCATATTGCGCTTCAAGCCTAAGTATTCCCATAGCTAAGACCAATGAGGACCGGGCTCGGCTGCATCCCGGCATAGCCAAGCTCGGTCAAGCTCATGCTTGTCCGCCGTCGACCTTCCTGCCGAGCAAACACAAGTAGCCCAGTCTAACCTTGGTCGCCGCCAGACATCTCACTTGACCGGCTTTGATACCATGATGCCGCGTAGTTCGGTCAGACCTCGGCCTGCCTTAACCGAGCAGATTCCTGCAAGGACAGGGCCGAACTACCTCGGCCCAACCTCGTTGGGCCCAAATCTGTCCGCCCCAATTCCAGATCATAAATCTCCCTCTCAATTGCCCCTTAATTCCGTCCGCGCAAGCGTGACTGGGATTACCCATTCTGACCGAGATAATCTCTTCCTCGGTTCATAATTTGCAAGAAACCAACCGAGCTAACTTCCGCGCTCGGTTCCTAGTCTTGCTCGGTCGACGTCTCGTCTGACCTTAACGTCTCTCGTCTTGCCCGGTCGACGCCTCATCTGATCTCCCTGTCTCTTTAACTCTGAAGCTGCCATTAATGGGGACACGTGTCAATCCCCCATTGGTCCTCGAGCAGCCAACCCAGCCGTCCCCTAGAATTCGAATTTGGGCGGTCTTTCTTCCTCCATATACATGCCTTCCTCCTTCTCATTTCACCCTTACTGATTCTCACTCCTCCTTGCCGATCCAGAGCTTTTGCCATTTCTCACCTGCCATTCCTGAGCTCGAGTTCAAGGAAGTAGCTACTGCCCTTCACAGGTATGCCCTCCAACTCCCCTTTTGTTGTTATTTCCTTCGATATTTCACACATTAGGGCACTAAAACGTAGCTTTTAGGACATAGGCACTAAAAACCATTCCAAACCTCCAACTGTGAATGGTGTTCTTCATTTTTCTTGAAGAACACTGAAGATCTGGGGCAGACCGGGCTCCAGGTCTTCATTTGATCCAAAAAGCCAACCTGACCGAGCAAATAGCCTGTTTGTCCCAACCTTAGTAAAAATCGGGATAACAAAAGGACTTGGCCGCTCGACCGGGCTAACATCTGGTCCGCTTGGGCGACCGAGCTCCTTGGTTAGCCTTTACAACCGAGGTGGTTTGGCACTCCTCATGACCGAGCTAAAGTCAAGCTCGCTTTGCGCGACCGCGCTTACACTTACAATTCATTGCCATCCTTTTTCCTGCAGAGTCCAAGGGGACCACTGCCTAAATATTGAGGCTCCCAAAGACCGAGCAGCCATCAATACACCAGACAGTGCCAAACCTCCTCAGCCGAGCTAACCTAGCCGGTTTCACATGGGGAAATTCCGCTTCCTCGTCGATACTCCGGCTGCGCTGGCCGCATTCAGGGAGGAGTACGGTATCCCGGCCGACGTCCACCTTGAGCTCGCACCAATTGAAACGACCCCTTGGGGCAGATTAGACCAGTGCCCCTTTACTGTGCTGTCCATCATAGAAGGAGGCCTCCGCTTCCCGGTCAATCCATTGATGACCGAGTTTTTGCGCCGGACTAAACTTGCGCCCACACAAGTATCAACGAACACTTACCGCATTATCAACGGCGTCCATGAGCTTAACAACCGGCTAGGCACCAACTTAGGTTTAGCCGAGATATTGAGACAATACACACTTGGGCACACCGGGGATGGCCTCGCATATTACTTAAAAATCCGACCGGGCAAAGAAAAAATAGTGACCGGTACCCCAGATAAAGACCTTCATGACGACAACTTTTTCTGGGTGTCCGGCAACTATGAACCAGCCGACGCACCGGGCTGGGCGATTAGCAAGAACTTCGGTTCCACATGTAAGCCGCGCTAATTTGCTCGGTTATCTGCCTTTCTTCAATATTCTGTACTTAACAACTTTTCCTGTTTCTTTTGCAGCAATTCAAGCCTTGCAAGCCAACTACCAATTTCCCAACGTTGAGGCCATCCGGACCGTGCTCCGCTACAACCACCGGGATTGTAACGAGCTGCTCGGCTACACCCCCACTTACAGATATTCAGCTCCACGCCGGAGTAAAGTAACAGGCTTTCTCCGTGCTCCATCACTTCCTTCAAACCCAACTCTGCCAGACGTTCCACTAATCCGGTTGACAGAAGCCGAAGAGATGGTGAAAAGAAGTCGCATCAAAAACTTGCTCACAGCAACCTCAACTGAGATACCGAGCATCGTCACACGTTCCCCAACTGCCGGTCAATCCAGCGGCCTCGTGGTTGCCTTGGCATCTCCAGCCGCCGGGCAAACCAGACAGGAAACTCGCCGGGCTGGCAAAAGACCTCGCGCAGATCCATCTGCCGAGCTAGTTGCCGAGCTAGCCACCGAGCAACCTGCCGACACGGTCGACCCCATTCCAGCATGACGGCCGCAGCTAAAGCATCGGGGCAAAGAGATCCCGGCTAATGCTTCCATCAAGGCCGACAAGGAGCACTTGCTCGCCTTCGACCTTTCCAAAGCTCTTCTGCTGCCGAGCGACGTGGTTGGCACCGACCACGTCCCTGACACCCGGTTGGTGAAATCAGCCGTGAAGTCCATGACCAGGGTAAGAGTCTCAATCCTCTACTGAAATTTTTACAAGTGTTTGCACGGTTTCTTTTCTGATCAAATTTCCTTCTTGCAGGCCATCCAAAAGCAGCACTTGGTCATGGAGCGCATCCATCGACTACGGCAGAAGTCGAATGACACCGCCAGCCAAGTCCAGAGCCTTCAGACCAAGCTCGGCCGAGCAAAATCATCACTTGAAATCGCCAATGCTGACAACAACAGGTTGCTCGGCCAGCTTGGTGAGGCCGAGAAGAAGAAGAATAAGCTCCAGGCCGATCTGGATGCACTAAAGAAATCAAGGAAGAAGGATTGCCAAGATGCCAACAATGCTGGCTTCAACGAAGCCAAGGACAACTACAAGAAGCAAGTCTTCGCCACTCAAGACATTTACTTCAAAGCCGGTTGGAAGTCTGCCTGCGAACATCTCGGTCAAGGTCCAGACACCGACGTGTTTGCCACTCTGCCGCCTGCCTTCCTACCGACCTATCTCGTGCCATATGCCAATGACGTCTTCAGCGCGTTGCAAGCTGAGGCCGATGAAGGTCTCGAAGAAGGGGCTGAGTCAGATACTGAGGGGGAGGACCAACAAGAGCAGGAGCAGCCCGGCCGGACTGAGCCCGGTGCCCAAGACCAATCTCCAACTGTAGATTTGGAGGCAACCCGGGATGAGTTCGCCAACCTCTCCCCCTTGGCTTAGTTTTTTTTTTTTTTTTTTTTGGCTTTCTGTAACCGGGCTATCAACCCCTCCTCTTGTACTTATTTTTGATCAATGAAATTGTTGCTAAATTTCATCAAGTGTTTGAGCGGTATCCATGCCTCATAACTTCAGCCGAACAAAGCACCTTAGCAAGACAATCCACTTTAATTAATTCATACAATCCAAAAAGACATCTCGGCGTAAATCTCATAAAACATCAACTCTTTCAACAGGAAATAAACATCTCGGTTGAGAGTAACTAAGTTGAACAAAACATCAACGCCTTCAACCGGAGTAGATCATCTCGGTTGGTCATAACTAAGTTGAACAAACATCAAACTCTTTCAACCGGAGTAAATCATCTCGGTTAGACATACCTAAGTTGAACAAAACATCAACTCTTTCAGCCGGAATAAACATCTCGGTTGAGTTGAACAAAACATCAACTCCTTCAACGGGAATAAATCATCTCGGTTGGACATACCTAAGTTGAACAAAACATCAACTCTTTCAACCGGAATAAACATCTCAGTTTAGGGTGCCCAAGTTGAACAAGACATCAACTCTTTCAACCGGAGTAAACATCTCGGTTTATTCTGAGAGTTGAACAAAACATCAACTCTGCCAACCGGAGTACACATCTCGGTTTTATCTTCTAAGCTGAGCAAATCACAGACTCAATTGACCGGAACACATCATCTCGGTTTTTACATCAAAACAACAATCTGAATGCTAAAGCAAAGAAGAGACACTTCTATATATTAACAAAAAGAATTACATTCTGAAGTGTAAGGCAAAAAGTTCCTTTGCACAAAAAGAAAGCTAAAGCTAGAAATAATACAATTTGAGGTTGGCCGCATTCCATGGCTGGGGTATTGTTCTACCATCCAAATCCTCCAAGTGGTATGCTCTCGTGCCTGCCAGACCGGTTATCTTGTAGGGTCCTTCCCAATTTGCCCCTAGTTTGCCTTCACCGGGCACCAGGGTGTTGCCCATAATTTTCCTCAAAACCCAATCACCTACTTTGAACGGTCTGGGGTGCACCATTTTGTTGTATTTCCTTGAAAGCTCTTGTTGATAGGCGGCCATGTGGATGAGAGCCTTTTCCCGACACTCTTCCACTAGATCCAGTTCCAGGGCAATGGCCTTGGCGTTCAGCTCGGGCTCAAAACTTTCGCTTCTGAGTGTGGGCATGCCAACTTCCAAAGGAATGACTGCCTCCATGCCATAAGCCAAAGCAAATGGAGTCTCCCCAGTAGACCGTCGAGGGGTTGTTCGGTATGTCCAAAGGACGCTGGGGAGCTCATCAGCCCACTTTCCCTTTGCCTTCTCCAGCCGTTTCTTCAACCCATCAAGGATGGTCTTGTTTGACGCCTCGGCTTGACCATTGGACTGCGGGTAAGCCGGAGTAGAGTTGTAAAATTCAATCTTTAAATCTTCACAAAACCCTCTGAAAAGGCGACCGTCAAACTGGGTGCCATTATCAGAGATCAGAATTTTGGGAACGCCAAAACGTGTGACGACATTCTGCCAGACGAACCGCTTCACGTCTTTCTCCTTGATTGTTGCCAAAGGCTTCGCTTCTACCCATTTGGTGAAGTAGTCTGTGGCTGCGATGAAGAACTTCCGGTTGCCTGGTGCGGTGGGGAGCGGCCCCACTATATCTAGCCCCCACATCGCAAAGGGCCAAGGGCTGGTGAGGGGAAGAAGTTCCCTGCCGGCTGGTGGATCTGGTGGGTAAACTTCTGGCACTTCTCACACTTGCGAACATATTTCTGTGCATCGGCTTGCATGCACGGCCACCAGTAGCCTTGTGAAATAGCTCGGTAGGCCAAGGATCTGCCCCCTATGTGACTGCTACATATGCCTTCGTGAATTTTGAACAAGAAGGCCTCCACGCTGCTCGGGTGAACACATTTTAAATAGGGACCAGTGAAGGATTTCTTGTACAGAGCGCCGGATGGAGAGAGCCAAAACCGCTCTGACTTCACCCGCACTTTATGTGCTTCCTTCTTGTCGGCTGGAAGACTCCGTTCTCTGAGAAACTGGATGATAGGGTCTATCCAAGAGGGACCTTGCTCGGTGCAAAGTACTTCTGTCTGCCCGGTTTCCTCAATGCTGGGTCTCGGCAGGAATTCAATCAAAAGAGGGTTGGGAGATGCGCTATCGACCATGGAAGCAAGGCCTGCCAACTCATCTGCTCGGCCATTTTCTTCTCGACCAATCTGTTGGACCCTGATCGCCTGAAATAGTTTGATTTGGTCCCTAACCAGGGCTTGGTACTTCGCCATTCTGTCATCCTTCGCCTCGTAAACCCCAGAGACTTGGTTAACCACAAGCTAGGAGTCACTGTATACAATTAGCTCGGATGCTTGCATCTGAATCGCGCTCTTGAGCCTGGCCAAAAGCGCCTCATACTCGGCTTCATTGTTGGATGTTGGGAAGCCAAGGGTGATAGAATATTCAATAGTCAGGCCATCCGGCGAGATCAGAACTATACCTAGCCCGGCGCCGTGACGGTTTGAGGCTCCATCAACAAAGAGTTTCCATATCTCCCCCACAAAGAGCTTCTAACATTCTGAGGGGTCCTGAGAGGCTCGAAGGTCAATGGGATCATGGTTGCTCGGCTGTCCGGCTTCACGTTCTGTGCCGATTGGTTCCACTTCAGCCCCCCTTGGTGATTCGGCACCGGACTTAGCAAGTTGATCTACAATGCCTAAGTCCGTAAGCAAATCTCCAGGTTGCGGTATTATGCCGGCCGCAGGCTCTATGCTGAGTGGTTCCATTTCTTCCCCCCTTGGTGATGCGGTACCGGACAGAGCAGGTTGGTCGGTGATACCCAACTCCATCATCGCATCACCGGGCGGTGGTATTGTACAAACTGAGGGTGCTCTGGTAGGGCGCGCAAATTTTGCGTCGCCAACTCCACCAAGTTGTTGTGTCTCGGTCAGGCTTGCATTCACCTCCTCATCTGCCGTGGCAATATCGACCGGGCACACCAGATGAGTTCCAGGTGAGAATTCAGCAACGAAATCGGCCAAGGTCTGGGCTTTTATAGCAGTGCGCGGCTGAAACTTTACATCAAATTGTCCCAATTCGACCGCCCACTTGAGAATTCGACCAGAAAAGTCTGCCCATTCGAACAAAGCCTTAAGGGGGAACTCGGTTAGAACGATGATGGTATGGGCGTGGAAATAGTGCGCCAACTTCCTTGAAGCCATCATCAATGCCAACGCAAGTTTTTCCAACGGCAAGTACCTCAACTCGGCCGGTAGCAAGGTTTTACTGACGTAGAAGATTGGGAGGTGCTTGATTCCTTCAGCTCGAACAAACACCGCACTGACTGCATGCTGTGAAATGGCAAGGTAAAGGTAGAGTTCCTTGCCGGGCTTTAGTGTAACCAATAGTGGCGCCGAAGAAAGATACTTTTTCAGCTCGGCCAAAGCCCGGTTACACTCTTCATCCCATGAGAACTTTGATTTTAATGCCTGAAAGAAAGGGCGGCAGCGATCTGATGACCGGCTTATAAATCGATTAAGCGCGGCGGCCATTCCGGCCAGATGCTGCACGTCCTTAGCCGAGCTAGGCTGCTTCAACTCCTGTACGGCTCTGATCTGCGTGGGGTCTGCTTCGATGCCTCGGTTCGTGACTAGGAATCCCAAAAATTTTCCGGATCCCACGCCGAAGGCACACTTAGACGCATTCAGGCGTAGCTTGTGCTTTTTGAGAATGGCAAACATCTCGGCTAAGTCGGATAAGTGGTCTGCTTGATGCCGGCTTTTAACCACCATATCATCAATGTAAGCCTCCATTGTCCGGCCCAGCAAAGGCGTAAACATCTTGGTCACCATTCTCTGAAAAGTTGCCCCGGCGTTCTTCAAACCAAAAGGCATGACTCGGTAGCAGAAGAGTCCCCTTGGAGTCGTGAAAGAGGTGATTTCTCGGTCGGGCCCATGCATTGCAATCTGATGGTAGCCTCGGTAGGCATCCAAGAAACTGAGCCTGTCATGCCCAGCCGTCAAGTCCACGAGCTGGTCAATTCGTGGCAAGGGGAAGCTGTCCTTCGGACAAGCTCGGTTGACTGTCTTGTAATCGACACAAACTCGCCACCTCCCATTCTTCTTGGGCACCACTACCGTGTTAGAGATCCACCGAGGGTAGTGTACTTCTTGAATCGCTCGTGCCTCAAGCAAGTTTTTCACTTCCTCTGTGTAGACACCCCGTTTTTGACCGCCCTCAAGACTTGGGCATTACTGATGGTTTGCTCGGTGTTGAGAGATGTGCAGGGCACAGGTTCAGTTTCTTCGACAAGGAGAGAGGCAAACCCTTCAAAACACTTTGTTTAGGGGTTTGGAGTTGAAGAGAAGAGGAGAGGAGGGGAGAAAATAGGTTGGAGAAGAAGTTCGCCATGAATCCGGGTAGAAGAAAGTCGAGCGGCTCTCGCTGAATCAGGCTTATTCAATTGCATACTTGGAATTTAGCTATGAGGCCACTACCATTGGAAAGAAGACTTCCGGGGCTTCATTTTTGGTTCAAGAATCTCCTAGAGCCAAGTCCGGGTGGAGGAGATATGATGGGTTGAAGCTGGGCATCATCCCGGTTGGATCGAGTCTGCGCGGCTTCACGGAAAAGGGCATAACTTTTTGCACAGAAGGAATTTTGATGCAAGGTTTGCGCCATTGGAAAGCTAACTTCCGGGGCTTCAATCTGGCCATCCACCGGCACTTCTTGACATTACCGGCTACCCACCGGCACTCTATTTAGCCGACCGGCCAGAATAAAGTGCAGGTCGGCAATATATTGTGCCGACCGGCCATTTATTGTGCCGATGACCTCTTTTCATGGCCGATTTGACCCTTTTGACTCTTGCAGGCATGGTGCATCCCAGCAGTGCCAGCTGGGATGCACAGAACCAGTTCCCCATGCGTATATGTAGCCATTTTGCACCCTAATGAGCCTTTGAACCCCCTAGAGCTTCTAGAAGGTGACCCTTTGGCCAAAGTTTCTTGGAGAAGCTTGGCCAGCTGTCTTAGCTTCTCCAAGAAGCCTAGACTCTTTTGCACCCCCCCTTGAACCTTTCTCTTTGCTTAGCCCTTAAGATAAGTGCTTTTCTTGCCTTATATAAGCACTTCTCTTCTCCTTTGTCTAGGGTTGGAGACTTTGGAACAAAAAATCAGAGAAATATATGTATATCTGATATATACATATACATCCCTCCATCTCTCAATATATCTCTCTCATTCCACCTCCAAACACCCTTGATCTTGGGCTATTTCTTCACCACCACCTAGCACCACCACCACCACTCCATTTCCAGCACATTGGAGGTCATTTGAAGAGGCTAGGAGTTCATTTTCTTGGATCAAAACCTGCTGGTTCATTGGTCTTCAAGGGTAAGTGTCTATTTTCCTCAAACTAGCATTTTCTTGGTTCATATCTAAGCCATAGTTGCATGTATTTTTGAGCTTCGATGTAAACTACAAAGTTTCTTGTTTTGAGCCCTTCTTCAACATTGAAGAAAGGCTCAACACTGTTGGGGGTCTCCATGTAGTACTTACCATTATACCCCCTATTTGGCCCCCATTTTTGCATGCTTTGTTAGCCTACCATGCTTCTGTTTTTGGGTCTTCGACAGGCATGAAAAGGGTCTTAGTTTGACCCCCTCTACATGTCTCATGAAGGGTGTTTTGCTGTTTGGTGCATCCTTTTGGTACTTCATGTTATACCCCTTTGTGGGCCTTAATCTTGCATTGCATTTTGAGTATGTGTGCATACTGTTTTGGGACTTGTTATCTACTGTAAATGTTCATATTTTTGGTCCCTATTCAGTGTTGTAGAAGGACATTTTTCTGTTTGAGCATTGTATCTATCACTTGCCTCATTGCCTCCCTTGAGGAGCCATTTTTTGCATGCCATGTTAGTCCCACTTGTGCTTGCTGTATTGCCATGCTTTGTACTATGAACATGCTTGTTTTGGGACTGTCTAGTTTCTGTCTTCATACTTCATGTTCATATCTTGCATATTTGGCATAGCTATAGGCCGTTTCGGGTGCTAAAATTCATGTTTCGGGACTATTCCGTGCATCGGGTGTACTTTGGCCATGATTCGGGGCTGTTTCGCCCCTCATTTAGCTACTGAAATTCCATTAGCATGTTTGCATATCATTTGCCATGCCATTTCATGCCTTTATGCCATTGTCTCGGTTTGCGTGCCCGTGTGCACGCATTTCGAGGCACTTCATTTTCATCTCACGGCCTCTTATGTGAGTGTGGCTGAGGTCCACTCATGTTAGTATAAGTCCCTATTGCATTTCATATGCCATTTTAGTCCCATTGCATTGCGTATGCCATCTCTTCGGTTTGCGTGCCCGTACGCACGCATTTCGAGGCATCTCATTTTCATCTCATGGCCGCTGATTTTGGCATGCTTGCGAGTTACCCGTGCTAGTTTAAGACCACCATTGTATGTTTTGTTGCATGCCATACTTGTTAGTTTAGGTTGTGTGCCTAATACATATTGCATGTTTGTATACTTGCCTCTATGTTCATGTTGCATGTTTAGTTCACATGTTTAGGTTGCATTTGGCATGCATGTCTTGCCTCCTGAATCACCATGATAGAGGTTGGGCCTCTTGTTTGTTTGTATGCATTTCATTTGATATCAAAGTTGCTAACTTGGCTTTCGGGCCATCATGCATTGAAATGCGTGATTGATGGCCCGGGGGTCGAGGGCCATGCTCCCTTGAGTCCATTGCATGATAGGGAGTGTGTCCATGCATACATTTGCCTAGAAATTCTATGCTATGCACTGCTGGTTTGCTGTTTGCTGTCAAAACTGTCTCCTGCAGGAATTTAGTGCCGACCGGCACTCTTTAGTGCCGACCGGCAATCTTTTTGTGCCGATAAGCTCCTCAGCAGCCGGTGGCCACCTCAAGCAGCCGGTGGTTATTTCCTCTAGCCGGTGGTGCACTGCAGTGAATTTGGAAGGTGTTCTGGGACTCTGGCAATTTTCCAGGGAGGCAGGACAGTGAAACAGAGGCAGCAGTGGTGCGGTGTGGGCTTTCCGGGCAAGTTGGATCGAGCATGCATCTTTCGCGCATCCCGAGACAGGGCTGAGGCCCCTTTTCCTTTATTCATTTGGTTTAATTTGGTAGCTAGAATTCTGTAATAGTTTATTTATTCGTTTATTTTTCTTGGACTGTATTATTATTTTGGTCCCTCCGAGTGAGGGCGAATCTGTAATAAGTGTGTGTGAGTGGTGTGCATGTCTTCCAACCCCCACTTCTTTCTCCCTTTGATTTACCTGCTTATGATGGTAGATTAGGGCATATTTATTTTAGCATACCTTATGCAATGCATGCGTGCATCCATGCATTTGTTGACATGCACCGGGCTCGGCACATCATACAAACTGCATCGTATTTTCAATTCCAATTTGAATACGTGATAGTTGTAGCATTTCACATGCCATGTCTAGGATAGCCGAGCCTGTCTAGATTACAACTTTGCATGTGTTGCATTAGACATTTCAGTATGCTTAGGTCCATGCATGGATTTCTGATAAGCTTCTGTTTTGGCTCGGAGTACGATGTAAGTATTTTACGCTTTAGCATATCGCACGCGTGTGAATGTTGCCATGACAGTATGCTTACCATGCGGCTAAGTGCTTATGTGAGATAAAATGTTTGAATGCCTGTGGGTGGAGGTTGGATTGCTTGAGTTGGGAAAACTCATTGAAATCCGTGTTTTAGCCTACTTGCGAGTAGCAAATCCTAAAGCATTTTCAAAACGAACGGATATGCAATGTTTATTTCCAAATTAGGCGATCTAGTTTATACTTGTTTGTTGTGCGCATAACATAGTAATTCTAGGCTAATAATTGGAATAAGAATGCATAATGTTTTCAAAATCGGATATCACGGTTAGTAGAGGCCAGTCTTCGGACCGGGCGAAAGGGGGTGCTCATAGCTGACCTTCCCCGATCGTACCCAAGCTCCCGAGCCGAGACATTTGGTGATGACGGACACGTGGCCTTCGGCACCGAGTCAGGGTTTCCTAAATTCCCCATTTTAAAATATTTAGGTGGCGACTCTGTAATCTGGCAAAGCAGTCCATGTTTGGCACTACTTTTCAAAAATCTGTTTTCCTTCAAAACGATTTGCCAGAGTTGGACTCTTTGGTTCAGATTTAGAACCGCAACAAACAAAAAGGGAGTCCGAACTGTAGTGAGCCCCAAAATGAACAGAACGGGACTTAACCCTCCCGGGGCGTTCGGGGACGTCTACACTCTGCAACTACCTCGGCGTGATACAGGGCTGATCTTCTTGTACGCTGTATGACTGGCTTTGCTCCGGGGAAGACGTTGAGGTGATGGCAGATAAAACTTGGATCGAGGCCGGGCATGTCGTAAGGCGACCATGCGAAGACTTCGATGTTGGCCATCAAAAACCCAACCATCTCGGTCCTTTCTTGGGCAGTAAGGCTGGAGCCGAGCATGAAGAACTTGTCCGGCTGCTTCGTATCAACTCGCACTCCACCAATTCCTCGACGGCTTTGTCCTCTGCCCTGGTGCCCATATCGTCAAGAACTCCACAGTCTTCCGGTCCTTCAATCATTTGAACGAAGCCTTTGGCAGCCCGGCTCCCGTTCACTGCCACGAAGCACTGCTTGGACATGACTTGATCTCCCCAAATCTCCTCGATTGCCCCCATAGCCGAGGGGAATCTCATCACCTGATGGTAGGTCGACGCTACGGCTTGCATAGTGTGAAGCCATCCCCTTTCAAGGATCAGGTTGTAAGTAGAAGGCACTTGTAACACCCAGAACTCCACTTGCTTGACCACGGATCCCGCTCTGACCGGCATGATGATCTTTCCCAAAGGCCACTCCGGTTGCGAGTTGAATCCAACCAGTGGCGAAGTCGCCGGAGCCAAGTCCGTATCCCGGAGCTTGAGCTGCTTGAACGCGTCGTAATACATGATCTCGACCGAGCTTCCCTGATCGATCAAGATCCGTTTGACATCGAATTCCTTGACGCGGAGTGTTACTACTAAGGCATCGTTGTGCGGCGTCTGAATACGCTCTAGATCCCTCGAGGTGAAACTAATCACATCTTTCTCTTCGGTCTTCCCTCTCTTGATCGTAGGTTGAACTGACAAAACTTCCCTCATGTGTTCCGCCTTCTTGATCATACCCCGGAGCTCGCATACACGCGCCGGTTCCACTATGCCGTGGATGACATTGACAACCCCCTGTGGTGGCGCATCTCGGTCGTCTAGTCCCCGTGGGTCAACCGGAGTTTGGTTTGCCTTAACACCCCCATCAATGTAAAGGTCCAGGTGTCCGGCTGCGACTAGCTCTTCTAAATGTTGCCTTAAAGGCAGACAATCCTTTGTCCGGTGGCCGCGCTCTCGGTGAAACGTGCAGCGGTACCGCGGATTGAAGCCCTTCTGACCGTCGCCCAACTTAGCTGGAAACCGGACATATTCCTCGTCACAGATTTCACTAAGTATGCGATAGATCAGAATCTTGAAGACCGTGGTGATGCTTGTCCTGGCCTTCAACCTTCTGTTTGCGTCAGCTACGTCATCTCGGGGGTAGTCATCCCGGTCATTCCGACGTCCCCTTCTCCGGTTCTTGCGATTCGAGCCACGGTCTGATTCCTCAGCGCGGCCACTTGATCGGCTGGACTCTTGTCCAACTGCGTGCACCTTGCCAGCTGACTTCTTGTCTGTTGCTACTGGAATTGCCTTCGCGGTAGACGCCGACGCATCATCCTCTACTCGGATGTGCTCATTAATACGCTGCATGAGTTGGCCCATGGATGTCGGCTGGTGCATGGTAAGCGAGTCCCGCAGTCTATGTCCGACCAGGAGTCCACGCTTGTATTGAGTGATTGCAAGGTTGACCGGGAAATCCAAGATCTCATTGAAGGTCTCCCAATATCTGGAGTTGTATGCCTTCAATGTGTCGCTTGGTTCCATCTTGACACTCAGTAGGTGATCAACTTCCTTCGGTGTTTTGGTGTTGGTTTTGAAGCGCGTCACAAAGGCTTCGGCCAACTGATGCCACCTCTCGATACTCCCTTCCGGCAACCTTTCAAACCATTTCAAGCCCAGTTCGCCTAAACTTGATGGGAATATTAGGCACATAAGTGCGTCATTCCGCCTATGTCCGGCTATAACCTGTCGGAAGTGGCTTACTTGCATGTAAGGATCGGTCTTTCCGTCGTAAAGTGTGAATTTAGGCTGGTGGAAGCCTACCAGAAGCGGTGTTGTTTCTATCTCTAGGGAGAAAGGGGTGGCGCTCAGCCTTGCCAAGTCTGAGTCTACAAAGAGTGGCACTGCTTGGCGGGGTGGAGGCATTCCGACCTCCTCGCTGGCGTGAACTCCGTAGGATAGCCGCTGGAATGCCGGCACCCTCTGAGCCTCCCGCCGGCGAGCTCGTTCCCTCAAGACTGCTCGCAAATCCTTTGATCGTGCGGAATAAGAGTATCTCGACGTCGTCGTCGCCGGACGTGAGGGCTGGTAAATGCTATCTTGCGCGCTGGACTTCTCTGCACGCACATCGGAATCACCAACCTTGTAACTTCTGGTAATAGAAATGGACGGAGTGTGCCGCTGACTTTGATTGCCTGAATGGCGGGGTTGGGTGTGCTCACTGTGGTTTCCCACTCCAGCTACGTCCTTCCCTTTGATATGCCGCTTCAGCTCCTCCATCTCCGCCGCCATTCGCCGGATGACGGCGTCCTGGTCTCTGAGCTTCTGTTCCAGACGTCTCGCATGTGATTCTCTCCGCCGCCGATGACCGTCTGGACTCCGTAAATGACCATAACTTCTTCCGCGCTTATCCCGCGCGTCTCTCGACTGCCCTTCTGAGAATGTCTCCAACTCTGCCATTGGAGGGATGATGGTATGACCTTCTCTCCGTCTGCCTGACTCCGGGGTAACTCCGTCGATGGCGGACAACAGAATCTCCTCGTTGTTCGCCATGAACGGCGATCAGACGAGCCTGGAAGACAAGGTTTTGTCGGCAAAGGCTTCCCACAGACGGCGCCAATTGTACGGGAAGCAAATGTTCCGGCAAGCCCGTACTCCTTTCTTCCAAGCTCCATTTCTGTCCGACTACCTGAAAGCACAACGGTGGTGAGCTACCCGGCGGTGTGTAGCCGGAAAACCCCTCCGACGATCAAGTTAACACACACCTTGGGATAGAGGGAGAGAGAAGAGAGTGTTTGAGTGTAAGAGTTTCTTACAAAGTGTTTTTCTGTCTGCGTATGGGGGGCGCAGACATGCTTATATACCCTCTACGCCCCAAATCTACTCCCAGTGATCTCTCAACACGTGGCACTGCTATCCCATCTGTCAGCACAAATCTTGCTAAACATCACCTAACCTAACTGCCTGCCCACTCTTATGGGAGCTCGACAGCCGGGTTGCACCATCTCGGCTGTCAACGGCCATATTGCGCTTCAAGCCTAAGTATTCCCATAGCTAAGACCAATGAGGACCGGGCTCGGCTGCATCCCGGCATAGCCAAGCTCGGTCAAGCTCATGCTTGTCCGCCGTCGACCTTCCTGCCGAGCAAACACAAGTAGCCCGGTCTAACCTTGGCCACCGCCAGACATCTCACTTGACCGGCTTTGATACCATGATGCCGCGTAGTTCGGTCAAACCTCGGCCTGCCTTCACCGAGCAGATTCCTGCAAGGACAGGGCCGAACTACCTCGGCCCAACCTCGTTGGGCCCAAATCTGTCCGGCCCAATTCCAGATCATAAATCTCCCTCTCAGCAACAAAGAGTGAGTGTGCCACCTTTCCACTCTTGGGTCGTTCATTGGTTGGAGCAGTGGAGGTGGATTGTGTTGAAGCTCTTGCTGCTTTTACAGCCTTGCGGTTTGTGATTGATTTGGGTCTTCATGATATTTTTCTCAAAGGTGATTCGCTTAATGTGATTTCAGCTATCCAAAATTATGAGTCTTTTTCTCTGTTTGGTCATTTTGTCCATTGCATCAGATCGGCTGGAGGGGCAATCCGTAATTTTGCATCTGGTCATGTGGGCAGACACAACAATGATGCGGCTCATAGATTAGCAAGACTTGCAAAGCATGGACCCCTCAGGTGGTGTGGATTGAAGAGGTTCCAAATTCTGTTTTACCTGTGGTCCTTGCTGAGGTGCCAGTTTGATGTTTCTCCGGTTTATTGCCATTACCATCTAAAAAAATTAATTAATTCAATTTTTTAAAGAATTTTACACAAAACCTTAAAAAATTAGGGGAAATTGCATTTCAGTGTAGGTTTTTAAATTTTTTTTTACATATAAGTGATAATCATTATACACATTATTAATTAAATTAATAAATTTTATCATGAATCTATTATAATTTTTTGATAATCATTATACACATTATTAATTAAATTCATAAATTTTATCATGAATCTATTATAATTTTTTGATAATATCACTAATGGATCATTTCTCAAAAAAATTAAATTATTAGAAAGTCCTAATAGTTGGATTTAATTTTCATTAAATCCTATCAATTCATCACTAAAAGTTGGTCCTATATGAATCTTCGCTAAAAAAGATTTTTTGTGACGGTTTTATGAACTTGTCACTAAAAAATTGACAATTAGTAATATTTTTCTATAATTTTTTTTTAAACTGTTGCTAAAAAATGACAATGGTTGACGTTTTTTATCAGTGTTTAATAAAAAATGCTGCTAATTATCACTGGACCTATTAGGCAATAAATTCACCTATTGGGATCTGCATGTAAGTGTGTGAATATTGTAATTATGGAAATATATCAATTAGGTTGATTGTGAATATTCGATTGCTTGTATAGGGTTATTTCCTATTATAGATTAGGTTTAGGATTGCTACAAATATTGGTTGTAATCTTTGTATTTTACACAAGTTGAATATACAGAAATATTCAGAAAACTTACATGGTAGGGTTTCATTCGAACTCGTTGGTCGAAGCCTTTCCTGTGTCGCGAAGATCTTCTCTATGGTTCTTCGAAGTCTCGACATACTTTTGATCACCGTTCTGAAGTCGCGACATCTCTAGTTCTACCTTGTGCAAGCCTGTTCGCTCCTCTGTTGTCGGCTTCACGAGTTCCTCTTATCTCAGCTTCGCGAGTTTTCTCTTTGGTTCGCCCCTGGTTTCCGATCTCTCTTTCGTCTCGGCTTCAGGTTCTCTCTAGATCTCTCTGATTGATATTTGTGTTTGTGTCAAACCGCTATCTTTGGAAACTCTGGTTATTAGTATTTGGACCTATCTAGGTTTTGGGTATTCTAAGTTTGACCTAACTGGTTTTACTATACTTTATGTAGGTCCTTTATAATTTTTCATAATATTGTCACCATATCAGACGACAAAAGTCAATCTATAAATTGCAAACTTATTGGAACAAATTATGCTTATTGGTCAACTATTATAAACAAAAATTTGCTTGATCGAAAAAAATGGATATATGTTTCTGGTTCTGTCTCTCGTCCATTAGATTCCAAAACGAATGGATATCAGGTTGCCTATGACACTTGGGATTGTGATAATGCCCAAGTTCTGACTTGGTTTCATAATGCTGTGGATGATCGCATTGGGATGATGTTCTCCAAATATACTACTGCCTAGGAGGTTTGGGACTATTTACAGGGAGTTTATCAGCAGTCCAACTTTGCTAAACGGTATGAGTTGGAAACAGCTATTCAGAATGCTCGTCAGCGAGATTGGTCTATTCAGGATTTCTACATTGAGATGACGGGACTTTAGGATCAGTTTACTCTCATGGAACCATCTAGTCTTAAGGTACTAGATGTCAATTTCGGGTAGAAGGTTGTTTGGAGCAATTTTTAATGGCTCTCTCCCCTCAGTATAAGGCTATCCGTGATGGCCTCCTTCACCGGTCGCCTCTTCCATCTGTGGATGCTATTGTTCGTGAGCTCCTCTCTGAGGAAACCCGTTTTTAGATGGCCAGTCAAACTCTGTCTTCATCTGTTTTCTTGGCTCATACTCAGCCTCCTCTATTTTCAGCCCCCCCACCTTACCAACTTCAGGGCCATGCGAAGCCTAAGAAGGGGCCACTAGCATCTGATGAGTGTGTTTTTTGCCATCAGAAGGGCCATTGGAAGTACAACTGTCCCAAGAAAGGCCGTTAGTTCACTCAGTCTTCTCAGCCACCTCAGACACAGTTTTGACCTCCTACTATTTATACTACATCTGCTCCTACTTCTGATCCTGACTTGGTTTCCTTGCGTGCCCAGATGGCTCAGCTTCAGCATCTCCTATCCACCTCCCAGCCATCCTCATCTGCCTCTGCTTTCACGTCTCTTCATTCAGGTTTTGTTTGGGTCCTCTATAGGTATCTCCTCTTCTATTTAGCTTTTTGACTTTGGTGCTTCTCATCATATGACTCCTCACATTTTCTTACTTCAAAATTGTATCCACCCTTCCTCTCCTATTACTGTTAATACTGCTAATGGGTCTAGTATGCATGTTCTATCTGTTCAGTCTGTCTTACTCTCTGCTATGTCTGTTGTTGCTATTCCTTCTGCTCTTTACGTTCCTCAGTTATCAGTCAGTTTATTATCTATCAGTCAACTTGATACTTCTGGTTTTGATGTTATCTTTTTCTCTTATGTCTGTTGTGTGTGGAATCGAGTGTCCAAGAAGCAGATTGAGATTGGCCGTAGAGTCGGAGATCTTTATGTGGTAGAAAGCTTGCATCTCCCTCTATCCACCTCTCCAGTTGCTTTTTCCTCATTTCAGTTAGATTCTTAGTTGAGTCAAATTTACTTATGGCATTCTCGCCTATGTCATTTGTCTGTTGACCACTTACGGTCTTTAGCTCAGTCAGGATTATTGGGTAAAGTTTCTTCTAGTCAAATTGATGAATGTCGGGGGTGTAAACTTACCAAAATGTCAATTTTACATTTTAATAATAGTACTTCAGTTTCTGTTTCTCCATTTTCTCTTGTATATACTGATGTTTGGAGACCTTCTCATGTTCTCACTAAAAGGGGTTCCGCATACTATGTGTCTTTTATTGATGATTGCACCCGTTATACTTGGGTTTATCTTATGACTCATAAATCTGACTTCTACCAAATATATCATACATTTCAGTCTATGATCACTACACAATTTTGGGCTACTATTAAATTGTTACGATTTGACTTAGGTGGGGAATATTTTAAAACTAAGTTATGTGAATATTGGCCAATTTGGGTACCATTCACCAAATTTCTTGTACTGATATACCTTCCCAAAATGGTCGAGCCGAGCGTAAACACCGTCATCTCCTTGTGACAGCTAGTTCTCTTCTTCTCTCTGCCTCAATTCCAGCTTCGTTTTGGGGCGAGGTAGTTCTTATTGCTGCTTTTGTTCTTAACCGCATGCCCACTCCTTTTCTTTCTGGTCGGTCTCCTTATGAGGCTTTGTTCTCTCAACTTCCCAATTACTCCATCCTTTATGTGTTTGGGTCTGCTTGTTTTGTCTTTCTTCCCTGTAAAGATCGGACCAAACTTAGTGCCCGGTCTGTTCTATATATCTTTTTAGGTTATAGTCTTATTCAGAAAGGCTATCGATGTTACGATCCTATTTCCCGTCGTCTTTATGTCTCCCGTCGTGTTTCTTTTCTCAAACGTCTGCCTTACTTTCAGCTTCCTCCTAACATTGCTCCAGTTTCCAAAGAGGAGTTGGTTCACATTGATCCATTTCCTTCTGAGGTCTCTCTTGATGAGTGCATCTCTACTGTTTCCCATGACCTTACTTCCTTTTCTCCTCCGTCTCCCCAGCATGCTCTTTCTCCTTCTTCCCTTCCTTTGTTGTTAGTTTATTCGCGTCACCAGGCTCTCCTCCCCACTAGTTGTCTCTACTCCTACTGTTGATCCTCCTGCTTCTGACTACTTTGATCCTGCTGCACATCGATATCCTACTCGAGCGCGTTATCCTCCAAACAGGTTGGGTTGGTCTAATACATGTTTTTCTACTTTCTATGGTACTTTTTTGTCTACTATTCATTTTTTTTCAGAACCTCAGTCTTACAAGGAGGCTTGTCAAGATCTCTATTGGATCCAAGCTATGAAGAATGAGTTGTCTGCTTTATAGAAAACTAGTACTTGGGACTTGGTTCATTTGCCTGCTAGTAAGAATCTGATTGGTTGCAAATGGGTCTACAAAGTCAAGACTCATTCTGATGGTTCTCTTGAGCGCTACAAAGCTCGTCTGGTTGCCAAAAGTTTCTCACAGAAGTACGGTATTGATTATGAAAGGACCTTTGCTCCTGTTGCCAAGATGACTACTGTCTGTACTTTGATCTCTGTCGCTGCTATTCATTCTTGGCCTCTTTATCAGATGTTAAGAATGCTTTTCTTAATGATCATCTCACTGAGAAGGTTTACATGCGTCCTCCCCTGGCCTTCACTATTCTTCTGGACAAGTTTGTTGCCTTCGGCGTGCTCTGTATGGTCTGAAGCAGTCTCCTCGTGCTTGGTATGATTGCTTTTAGGCTGCTGTTACTACACTTGGGTTTCATCCTTGTGCTCAGGACTCTGTTTTATTTCTTCTCCACACCTCTGCTGGATTTGTTGCTTTATTACTGTATATGGATGATATGATCATCACTGGTTCTGACACTTTTGCTATCTCTGAGGTCAAGCAACATCTTTTCCGCACCTTTGAAATGAAAGATTTGGACCCCTTGCGGTATTTTCTTGGTATTGAGGTAGCTTCTTCTTTTAAGGGCTATTTTCTCTCTTAGGCCAAGTATGCTAATGAGGTTATTCATCGTGACGGTCTTACTGACACTGAGATTTCTGATACCCTCATTGAGTTTAATATGAAGCTCACCTCTACTGATGGTGTTCTTTTAGATGATCATACTTTATATTGAGAGCTCGTGGGTTATTTAGTTTATCTGACGGTTACTCGTCCGGATCTTACCTATGTTGTTCATGTGGTTAGTCAGTTCGTTTCTGCTCTTCGTTCTACACATTGGGCTGCTTTGGTTAGGATTTTTCGCTATCTCTGAGGTACTATATTTCAAGGTTTACTGTTATCTTCTACTTCTTCTTTGGACTTGGTCACTTATGCTGATTTTGATTGGGCTAGTGATGTCATTGATCGCAAGTCCACTTTTGGCTTCTACATGTTTCTTGGTGATTACTTGATTTCTTAGAAGAGCAAGAAACAAACTATTGTTGCGCGTTCCACTGCCGAGGCTGATATAGACGTCCCCGAACGTCCCGGGAGGGAATCCCGTTTTGTTCATTTGGGCTCACTACAGTTTAGGACTCAATGTCACGGTCTTGTATCTAATCTCGCAGAGTGCAATACGAGACCGATGAATCATCAAAGAGTCCAAATCCGACAAATCGTTTTTTGAAAAACTAATTTTTAGAAAGAAGTGCCAAACATGGACTGCTTTGCCAGATACAGAGTCGCCACCTAAATATTTATTTTGGGGGAATTTAGGAAACCCTGACTCGTTGCCTAAGGCCACGTGTCCGTCATCACCAAAGTTGCCTCGGCTCGGGAACTTGGGTACAATTGGGGAAGGTCAGCTATGAGCACCCCCGTTCGCCCAATCAAAGATCGGCCTCTACTAACCATGATATCGAGTTTTGAAAACATTATGTGCTCTTATTCTGGTTTTATTAGCCTAGAATTACTATGTGATGCGCGCAGCATACAAGTATAAACTGGATCGCCTAATTTGGAACAAAACATTTCATGTTTGTTTTTTAAAGCGGTTTGCTACTCGCAAGTAGGCTAAAATGCGGATTTTTCCACCCTTAAGTGGGCTTAGAAAACATGGTGATTTGCCATTATCTAGTAGGCTCAAAACTCGCAATCAATGAATTGTTCTAATTCAGATAATCCAACCTCCACCTATAGGCATTCAGGAAATTATATCACATAAGCACTTGGCCTCATGGTAAGCATGCTATCATGGCAGTCACTCACACACATGCAAGGATGCTAAAGCATAAACACTTACCGAGTACTCCAAGCCAAAGAAATAAGCTAATTAGAAAACATGCATGAATCCTAACTATGCTGAGATGCCTAATGCAACACATGCAAGAATGCAACTAAGATAGGCTCGGCTATTCTAAAATGGCATATGAAATGCAACAACTGATACACGTATTCAACTCGGAATTGAAATACAATGCAGTTAGTATGATGCGCCGAGCCCGGTGCATGCAAGACAGATGAATGGATGCAAACATGCGAGCATAAGTATGCTAATTGAAACATGCCCTAAAACTAACCATCATAACCTGGTAAATAAAAGGGAGAAAGACGTGGGGTTGGAAGACATACATCACATACACGCACGCTTATTACAACATTGCCCTCCTCGGAGGGTCCGAATAAATAATACACAACCGAATGAATAGCGAATTACAGCTAATTATTACACAACCCTAATTAATTAACAAATTAACTAAGATAAATAAGCTAGCATGCAAACTAAACAAGAACGAACTGCCTCAGCTCTGTTCCGAATGATAGAGATGCATGCATGCTCGAGTCGCCTTGTCGGGAAATCCATCGTGATGCCCGATTTGCCTCTGTTTACAACTGGTCCCGGAACACTGTACAAAGCTCCAGAAGGCTGCTGACCAGTTTTGCTGCTGGTTTTCGGTTTACTGCAACAGAGAGCAAGAAAGGGGCATGGCAAAGTATTTTCAACATATGTATGCATGACCACTCTCCCCGTCATTGCATAAGCTCTAGGGAGTGTAGTCCTCGATCCTCGTGCCACCAATCACGCATCCCGATGCATGATGGCCGGGGAGTCGAACTGCACGACTCAATATGAAATGGATGCACACATAGACACAACAAGGCCTAAACTCCATCATGGATAATCCGGAGTATCGGCGACCGAGAGTCGAGGCACGTCTCGTCACTTGGAGTACGAAACGTCCCTCGTTTCCTGTGTTTGGACTAAACCCTATTCCAAACACAATGCAATACACATGGCATGCACGATGCGACTCAGACTATGCAACCTAAATGCAATGCGACTAAGTGATGCAAACATGCAAAGAATGACATGCAAACATGCTACTAGCATACACAATGCTATAAACTACATGGCATACTCGATGCAAGGCACCTTATGCAACAATATGACAACATATGATTAGCATACACAATGCGAATATCAAATGGCATACTCAATGCAACGAACTACATGGCATGCGCAATGCTATGACTAGAATGGCATACACAATGCAAGATGGACTTAAACCAAGATGGGTGAGCCTCAGCCACACCCAAATCAGTGGCCAAACATGATGGAATGAAAGGTAGAAACACTCATGCAAACATGCACAAGGCGAGGGACCAAACCTAAGGCACCAAGTGCAACTCTATTAAGGCATGGCAAGGGGTTAAATATGGCATACAATCACACATTTTCAAGCTTTGAAATTTCATGCAAGATGGACCCAAATTATGCAAACACCTCACACAATGCATACTAGATGGCCCGGATACTGAAACTGGCGAAGTGCATTACACTAGAGGTACACAAAGCAATGCTCAAATGACCTAACCAGCCCCAAACAGACCCTAGGCAGGTCCAAGACAGTGGGAAAATGGTCTAAAATGATGGCTCGAAAGGCATGGAGATGAAGCTCATGCAATGGTCCAAAAATGAGGCATTTATGCACAACTCTCAAACGCATTTAAAGAGTGAAAAATATGGGAATATGGCATACATATAAGCTCTGAAATATGATGCACAATGGCCCTAAAACATGGAAACACCTCAACATAAGCATGCAATAGGCTTCAAAACTCAAAGCTAGGCAAGGGTATTGCACTACAACCATGCATAGCAAGCATCATTCGACCATGAGGCATAAAAACAGAGCTAAGGCAGTTCAAAACATGCACAAAATCAGTTTAAGGCATGGCCAAAAAGTGCTAGAATCAAGGACCAAAATAGCATGCAATATAAGCTAGTAAAGAGGGTTTATACTACAAGCATATGAGGCATTCAAGGGGTCACTAAACCAGAAAAACTTAGAGGTATGACATGCCAAATAAAGCCCAAAAAACTACTGAAACAAGATCTATGCATGCAAGAATGATAGGCTCCTTTGATAGGCTATGAATGGGATTACTCTACACATGCAAGATGGACACCCAATATGACAAAAAAAACTCTAGACAGAGCTTATGCAGGTCCTAAAGCTCACTGAAAAGGGCCTGAAACAAGGCTTGGAAGCATGCAAATAAGGGCTCCTTTGATATGCTACGAAGAGGGCTATTCTACACATGCAAGATGGACACCTAAAATGGAAAAATGGGCTCTGGAAAGAGCCTATGTAGGTCCTAAAACCCACCAAAAAGGCCTGAAACATGCTCAAGAAGTGTGTAAATATAGGCTCCTTTGTTAGGCTAACAATGCTAGTAAACAAGACAAGGGGTGAGAGGGTCACCCCTCTCTGATTTTGGGGCTCAAAACAGTATGCTAGCCACTGAAAATCCACTGGATTTCAATGGCTAGAAGGCCAAACAAAGCTCACTTCAAAGGCCTAGATGCATGGCTCAAAACAAAGGGAAATGAAGCATGTAAGGGGGTAGATGGCCCCCAACAAAAAAATGGTCTTAAACAAACTTGTTAAGAAGCTCAAAATAAGACTTTTTTCAGTTTACACCAAATCTCAAATATGCATGCAAGTATGGCTAAAATAAGGATCAAAATGATGCTCAAAAAGGGAGAAAACAGTTACCCTTGTGGCACAGCAAGAACCAGCAACCTCTGGACCCAAAAACCAGTCCCTTAGCCTTTGAAAATGGCCTCCAAGATGCTTAGAGTGATGGTGGAGGGGTTGTGCTAGGAGGTGGTATGCAATAGGCCAAGAACAAGGGACTTTTGGAGCTTGGATGTAGAGATATAGAGAGATACAAGCTTGGAGCCTTCCACAAAATTCTGGACCCTTGCAATGGAGAGGGAGGGCTTCCTTTATAGACCAAGGAGACCAAAGCTTCTCCAAGAAGCCAAGAAGCAAGGCCAAAGATCCTCCATACACGTGTATGGAGGATCCAATCTGTGCCCTCCAGCTGGCACAGTTGGAACCAACTCACAGAGACAAAGCTGCAGAGAGCTGGCCGACCAGTTCAAGTGGTCGGCTGACCAGGTCAAAAGGTCCAAGGTGGTCGGCCATCCCCTATGATGAGGCCCCAGAAGTTAACTTTCCAATGGTGCCAGCCTTGCATTAAAATTCCAACTGTGCAAAAAGTTATGCCTGTTTTGGTAAAGCCGCACAGATTCGGTCCAACCGGATTGATGCCCTACTTCAACTAACTATATCTCCCCCGTCCGGACTTGGCTTTAGGAGATTCTTGAGTGCAAAATGAAGCCCCGGAAGTAAGCTTTCCAATGGTGGTGGCCTCATAGCTAAAATCCAAGTGTATAGATAGACATGCATGATTTAGCGAGGACCGCTCGGCTCTCTCTCTTAGCGATTCAAACCCACATTCTTCTTCAACTTGGTTTCTTCCCTCTTCTCCAATTTTCCTCAACTCTAAACCCCTAAACAAGGTGTTTTGAAAGATTTTTCAAAGATTTCAACTCTATTTCATTCATTTCCACTTCGTCCTTGCTTGGTTTACCGAAAAGCGCAACATTTAACGAAATGCGAGCGTCGGAACATCGTAGGAACTTTATTTTCAAAACATTTTGAAAGAGAGGGTTTCAAGGTCTAAAATCTTTCGATCAGTATTGTTTTGTTCCAAAAGGGGTATGAAGTTGAGATTTGACTCTCTCCTTGCCGAAGAAAATGAACCTTTGCCCTGCACACCTTCATCACCGAGTAAACCATCAGTAGCGCCCAAGTCTTAAGAGCGGTCAAAAATGGGGTGTCTACAGCTGATTACCATGCTATGGCTCATGCCACTGCTGAGATTGTTTGGCTTCGTTGTCTCTTGACTACTTTAGGTGTCCCTCAGTCTTCTCTGACCTCCTTTTACTGTGACAACTGTAGTGCTATTCAGATTGCACGTAACATTGTCTTTCATGAGCAGACGAAGCACATTGAGATTGATTGTCATTTTGTACGTCAGGATCTGCAGTCTGACTCCATCTCGCTTCCTTTCGTCTCTTCGGCATTACAACTTGCTAATTTCTTTACAAAAACTCACACAACTACTCGATTTCAGTTTCTTCTTGGCAAACTCTCAGTGTTTTCTGCTAAAACACCTTGAGTTTGAGCGGGGGTGTAAGAATATTGTAATTATGAAAATATATCAATTAGGTTGATTGTGAATATTCGATTGCTTGTATAGGGTTATTTCCTATTATAGATTAGGTTTAGGATTGCTATAAATATTGGTCGTAATATTTGTATTTTACACAAGTTGAATATACAGAAATATTCAAAAAAGTAAGTCCTCCCAAAATTAATTGATTATATGAGGAATCAGATTTTCACAATCGAGTTTAGTTAGGCCAATGTGAGTCTCACTTCAGTAATTTGAGCGGTTTATTTTCTAGATTTATATGTGTGTATTTAATGTTGTATTAATTTACCTTATTTTGGAAAAAGTTTTTATTTTTAACCTACACAATAAATTAAGGAAAAATTAGTGAAAAGTCTTTTTTCAGAAATTTGTTTAGTCATAGATCCTATAAAAATACTTATAATCTGATAAATCATATATGTTTTGAATTGTATTATTGAAGATCATTTTTTTTTCCTTTTTTAAATTAGATGTTCACCATACTTGTATGATACTTTTTTTTTTATGTTTCAAAACTTTAAAATTCTATAATTTTCAAAATACACATCTATTTTTGGTAAAATTTATATTTTTGGTAATTATTGGACGATATCTATCAAATAAGATCTTAATTGAATATAAAATTATGTAAAATAAAAAAAGTAAAAATTCCACACTTTCTTTTTTGGATTTGAAAGTGTGAAAGTTTCACTTCTAAAATTTTATACTTTTGAGAAATATTTTGTCATGAGATTCATCTTCTTTGCATTTATATTAGTGTGAAATTTCTTGTAACTATAAAAATTGTAAATGTATATTTTATTAAAAAAAATATGAAAGTTAATGTGAGTATTTATACTTTTTAAAAAAATATTCACACTTTCTAAAAATTTATATAATTCTAATTTATTAAAAGTGTAAATATTTGTACTTTTAAAAAATTTACACTATTATATTCATTGAAACTGTGAATGTTCACAATTATAATATTCACAGTTATTATGAAATTCATATTATAATAACATATATATATATATATATATGAATTTTATTTTGTAATCATAATTAGTGAAATTTTATTTTGTAACTATAAACAATCCTAATTAGTGGAATTGAATTTTGCTAACCATAATTAATGAGATTTGATTTGATAACTATAATTAATGCAATAGCAATTTAAGGGTTTTTAAAAATTTTGGTCATGTTCTATGTCATAGGATTTTTTAGGTTAATAAAAAAGTCATTGGTGTATGTGGGATCCCTTTTCCCCACAATTAGGGCCAGACCACTTCTCCACGTCTCAAGTGAACAAGGTACAATGCGAGACACATATGAATGATTTAGACTTAGCATATCTTATGAAAATCCACCAATCATGCAAAAGTGCTAAATATAGATCAAACATGAGACATGAGTCGCCACCTAATCTTTTGGGAAGACTGGAAAACCCTGACTCGTATCTGAAGGCCATGATCTTTTATCGACAAAGTGTCTCGGCTCGAAAGCTAGGTATGAAGGGGGAATGTCATTTCTTGAGCACTTTCACTCATCCGATCAAAGATCAACCTTTACTAATTCATTTATTTCTTTAGTTGGCGATTTAATAGTGGTTCCCATACCTTCATGCATATCCCTAATCACATCAATGTAGCCTTTTGTCATCCATTTTTTTTCTAACACTCACCAGATTATATACCGAGACACTCTATCATATGTTTTCTCAAGATCGATAAAAACCATATGAATGTCTCTTTTCTTCTCTCTATACTTTCTTATTACTCTCCTCAAAAGATAAATTGCTTCCATTATTGACCTATAGGGTACAAATTCAAATTGATTCTCTAACACTTCTGTTATATCTCGCAATCAACGTTCCATCATTCTCTACCACACTTTCATTATATGACACATCAGCTTGATTATTTTATAGTTGTTGCAATTTTAGACATCTCCTTTATTTTTATAGATTGGTACTAAAATACTCTTCCTCCACTCCTCTGGCATTTTTCTAATCAATAAAATCTTGCTAAACAACCTAGTCAACCAAGTAACTTCCTTCTTAGCCAAACATTTTCAAGCTTCAATAGGGATATCATCGAGTTTTAAAGTCTTATTCAATTTCATCTTTTTAAGTGCAATCTTCACTTCAAAGTTCCTAATTCTGCGATAGAACCTATAGTCTTGGATTTCCTTATTACTGACGACTTACTCCCTTTTGACCTTCCTCCATATTCCTCATTTAACTTCTTAAAATAGTTCTTTTACCTCACTTTAATCTCTTCATCCTTCACCAATATCTTAGAGTTCTCACTCTTTATGCACTTAACCAAACCAAACCAAACCAAGCCTTAAGTCCCATCAAATGGGGTCGGCTACATGAATCCTTCTTCTCCACGCGGCCCTATCAAAGGCCATTTCATTAGTCAAATTAAGTAGATTCATATCTCTATTTATAATGCTAGTCAACGTTAATCTAGGCCTACCCCGTCCCCTAAGACTTCCATCTACCGTTACAGCATCGCATCTCTTCACTACTGCCTCTGTTGGTCTCCGTTGAATATGACCAAACCATCTCAAACGATTCTCTCTCAACTTATCTTCTATCGGTGCTACTCCTACCCATTCCCAAATACACTCATTCCTAATCCTGTCTTGTCTAGTCTTACCACACATCCACCTTAACATCCTCATCTCAGCCACACTCATCTTATCTACATGTTGTTTCTTGGTTGCCCAACACTCCATCCCATACAACATAGCTGGTCTAATAGCCGTTCTATAAAACTTACCTTTTAGTCTAGTGGGTATTCGTTTATCGCACAATACCCCAGACGCACTTCTCCACTTACACCATCCCGCCTTAATCCTAAGGGCCACATCTGCATCAATCTCTCCCGCTGTTGTGATAATCGACCCTAAATAACGAAAATGTTCACTCTTAGGCAGTTCTTGGTTCTCAATCTTCACTTCTCCTCTGCTTTCATTATTACTGTTACTAAATTTACACCCCATGTACTCTGTCTTAGTTCTGCTTATCCGGAATCCTTTAGATTCAAGAGCTTTTCTCCAAATCTCCAACTTTGTGTTAACTCTTTCTCTAGTCTCATCCACTAACACAATATCGTCTGCAAAAAGCATACACCATGGCACGTCATCCTGAATATTTATCGTCAACTCGTCCATAACTAAAGCAAAAAGATAAGGACTTAAGGTAAATCCTTAGTGTAACCCTACAGTGATAGGAAATTCATTTGTCTCTCCAGCTGGCGATCTAATAGTAGTCACTACCCCTTCATACATGTCTCTAATCACGTCAATGTAGCCTTTTGTCACCCCTTTCTTCTCTAACACCTACCATATTATATCTCAGGGCACTCTATCATATGCTTTCTCAAGGTCGATAAACACCATATGAATATCTCTTTTCTTTTCTTTATACTTTTCTATTACTCTCCTCAAAAGATAGATCGCTTCCATTGTTGACCTACCAGGCATAAACCCAAATTGATTCTCTGACACCTCTGTTATGTCTCGCAATCGGCGTTCCATCAGCCTCTCCCACACTTTCATTATATGACACATTAGCTTGATTCCTCTATAGTTGTTACAATTTTGGACATCACCTTTATTCTTATAGATTGACACTAAAATACTTTTCCTCCACTCATCTGGCATGTTCCTAGTCAACAAAATTTTGCTAAACAACCTAGTCAACCAAGCAACTCTCTTTTTACCCAAACACTTCCAAGCTTCAATAGGGATATCATTGGGTCCTAAAGCCTTATTTGATTTCATCTTCTTAAGTGCAATCTCCACTTCAAAGTTCCTAATCCTGCGATAGAACCTATAGTCTTGGTTTATCATATTACTGGCTATTTCTTCCCCTATTGTCGTACTTCCATGTTCCTCATTTAACAGTTTCTCAAAATAATTCTTCCATCTTTCCTTAATCTGATCATCCTTCACCAATATCTTAGAATCCTCACTCTTGATGCACTTTACTTGATTAAAATCTCTTGTTTTCCTCTCCCGTATCTTAGCAAGTTTGTATACCCTCTTCTCTCCCTCCTTACTATCTGGTCTAGTGTATAGATCATCATAAGCTTTCAACTTAGTCTCTCTCACTACTTTCTTGACCTCCTTATTAGCCAATCTATAGCTCTTAATGTTTTCCTCAGTTCTATCCTTCTGCCACTTTTTAAAGCACTCTTTTTTTGCCTTAACTACCGCTTGAACCTCTTCCCTCCACCACCAAGTTTCCCTAGAGCTGGGTCCCGTTCCTTTCGACTCTCCAAGCACTTCTCTTGAGATTCTCCTCATACAATTGGCCATCGAATTCCACATAGTGTTAGCATCACCTTCTAAGTCCCAAATACCTTCCTTATCCATTCGATTCTTAAATATTTCTAGTTTATCCCCTTTTAGGTCCCACCATCTCGTCCTACGACGCCCACCATCCTTCCTAGCTTGGTATTGCCCTCTAAAACATAAATCTAGTATCAAAATCCTATGTTGAGAGACCAGACTCTCTCCAGGAATCACCTTACAATCATTGCATTTTAGGCTGTCCACTTTTCTCACTAAAAAGTAATCTATTTGGCTCTTAACTAATCCACTCTTAAAGGTTATCAAATGCTCCTCCCTCTTCTTATACATAGTATTGGCCACCACCAGGTCAGAAGCCAACGTAAAATCTAAGATTCTCTCTCTAACCTCATTTCTGTCACCAAAACCGTATCCACCATGCACCCTTTCATAACCTAGTTTATCTATGCCCACATGGCCATTAAAATCTCCACCTATAACCAGGTTCTCTCCTACGAGTATCTCCTGTAAGATCTCATCCATTTGCTCCCAAAAATCCCTCTTAGTCTGATCATCTAACCCTACTTGAGGGGCGTAAGCGCTAATAATGTTCACTATATTCCCTCCAATAACTAGTTTAACTAGCATAATCCTATCTCCTTTCCTAGTGACCGCCACCACACTTTCCACAAGATCCTTGGCAATTATGATTCCTACCCCATTCCTGCGCCTATCCTTACCATTATAATAAAGTTTAAAACCAGTATCCTCAATTTCCCTAGCTTTCTCTCTCATCCACTTAGTTTCTTGTATGCAAGGTATACTAACTCTCCTCCTAATCATAACATCTACCAATTCCATCGTCCTACCAGTTAAGGTTCCTATGTTCCAAGTGGCTACCCTAAACCTATAGTCTTGGACTAGCTTCTTTATCCGCACTCGTCCAGAAAAACGCGGAAACCTTTGCCCATTTTTCACCGCACCCAGGCGTCGATGCGGCGCCCCTTGCTCACTTTTTGAAACACCCGGAGGCAGGCGCAACGCGTCACTTAAGGGGAACGACCTAGCATTTAAATGATTCAAAGTAGGATTCATTTTCATAAGGGATCCGAGCGGCTTTTTTACGTGTTGGTTGTCGACTACCTAACACACAACCCTCATCCTTAACCCTAATTAAAATCTATTATTTTCCTCTCTCTTATCTTAGCAAGTTTGTATATTCTCTTCTCTCCCTCTTTACTATCTAGTCTAATGTATGGGTCATCATAGGCTTTCAACTTAGCATCTCTCACTACTTTTTTGACATCCTTATTAGCCAATTTGTAACTCTTAAGGTTTTCCTCAGTTTTATCATCCCGCCACTTTTTAAAGCACTTTTTTTTCGTCTTTACTACTACTTGAACCTCATCCATCCACCACCAAGTTTCCTTAAAGTTAAGTCATTTTCCTTTCGATTCTCCAAGGACTTCCCTTGAGATTTTCCTCATATAATTGGCCATCGAGTTCCATATAGTGTTAGCATCATCTTCTAAGTCCCAAGTACGTTCTTCATCCATTCTATTCTTAAATATTTCTAGGTTATCCCCTTTTTGGTCTCACAATCTCGTTCTACGGCGCCTACTATCCTTCCTAGCTTGGTATTGCCCTTTAAACAATAAATCTAGCACCAAAATCCTATGTTGAGACGTCAAACTCTCTCAAGGAATCACCTTATAGTCGCTGCATTTTAAACGGTTCACTTTTCTTACTAGAAAGTAATCTATTTGGCTTCTAATTAACCCACTCTAAAAAGTTGTCAAATGCTCATCTCTCTTCTTATACATAGTATTGACCGTCACAGGTCAGAAGTCAATACGAAATCTAATTACTCTCTTTAACCTCATTTCTATCACTAAAACCATATCCACTATATCTATTGCTACAAGGCTGTTGAAATCTTCACCTATAATAAGGTTCTCTCCTACATGTTGCTTCAAAAAAATCTCTCTTAGTCTGATAATCTAACCTTACTTTAAGGGAGCGTATGTACTAATAACATTCATTATATTCTCTCCAATAACTAGTTTAGTTAACAAAATCCTATCACATTTCCTAATGACTGCAACTCCATTTCCTACAAGACCCTTGAAAACTATTATTCCTACCACATTCTTATGTCTATCATTGCCACTATAATATAGTTTAAAACTAGTATCCTCTATTTCTCTAACTTTTTTTACCCATCTACTTAATTGCTTGTATGCAAACTATACTAACTCTCCTCTTAATCATGATATCTATCAATTTCATAGTCTTACCAATTAAGATTCCTACATTATATATGACTACCATAAACTTATAGTCTTCAACTAATTTCTTTATCCGCGTTCATTTAAAAAAACATAAAAATCTTTAAATTACCGATATAACACACCATCTCCAACGTTGCATCAGATTGAGCATCAAATTTGAATTTGATGAAAAAAGTCACTTTTTCTCTCTCCAATGGTTTCACCAAACTGATATCAAACTGAGAACGGAGCAAAAGTTTCATCAAACTGAGGATCTGCGTGAGATTTCACCATTTCATTGTGCTGTAACGTTGGAAATGGGCCCACCGATCAACCGGTCGGACGTCCGGCCGGCTGACCCATTAGTCGACCGACGCATGCAAACCTGCCTCAATCTGCTTCAATTTTTGGTTGGCCTGTGAACTGGTTCAAATAGGTAGGTTACTTTTGTGGCACTAGGAATAAATTGAAGGTTAATATAAATTTAAATTTCCATGAAAAAGCAACATGGAAAAGTTACATCATATATACATATAAATTTTGAGTTAAGAAGTAGTCATTCTGCACCAGCAATTCCAATAACTTACCATTGGGTTGACAGAGTATTTTGGAAACTTACCATTGCTCTTGTGCTCTATAAAATATACCAATCTTTTAATTTCATTATATCATAAAAAATTTTATTTTCTTTGTGACCTTCAATTTGATAATGTCATTACAATTTCTATTTTGTTTGTGAGCTTTAGTGTGTATTCTCTGTTTTTCAGGTTAAATTTCTTTGTGACCTACAGTTTGATAATAGCATTACAATTTGTTGAAGTTGTAGACATGCTATGAATTTTTATAGTTCTATGTCATTACAATTTTTCTTTGTAAGCTTCAGTTTATATTATCTGATTTTCAGGTTCAGTGTATATCATTACAATATATTTCACTGTCTAAGTTAGATATTGTATCCTACTGAATTTGCTTCAAACTATGAAAGATTTTGAAATGTTTGAGGAATCACAAATTTCAGAGCACAACATTGATATTAATTTTATTTCGAAAACTTCACGAGAGCAGAACACTGATATTCATTTTATTTCGGAAACTTCTCGTGTTTCTCGTGGTAAAGCGTTCACAATTATAGAAGATGAAACTTTATGTAGATCTTGGTTGGCAGTCTCTCAAGATCTCATTACTGATAATAGTCAGACCATGGCTATATTTTGGGAACTATTACTTGTTTATTTTAATTCACAATTGAGCGGTGAATCAAATCGAAACCATATTTATTTGTCTCACCGTTGGTCTGTCATGCAAAAGGCAATTAATAAATTCTGTGCTTTTCTTGAGCAAATTCAATTGAGGTAACAAAGTGGAACAACTGAGGCAGACATGGTAAAATTTCTTTCTGTTATTAAATATCAATTTTCTTTTGTAATGTATACTTGTTATTGAAATTATTTGTAGACACCCCAATTTGACCAGCCCTAAGACTTGGACACTTTGTTTTGACCACCCCATGATGAAAATTGGAATATGCCACTTTATGAATTTCTCAGCGGAAAAATCAAATTGAAGCTTTAATTCCAAACCTCACCCATTTTGGCCATCACTAATATTTTATTAATTTATAGTATTTTATAATTTTATATTTTTTATATAAATTTATATGTGTGTATATTTGTTTTAGGTGTGTTTTATATTGATAAATATAAAAGGAAAAAAAAATGAAATGACAATAACAAAACAAAAAAATAGAAAATAAGAAAAATAAAAAAAATAATAGAGTATTATCATGGTATTTTTGGGGAGAAGTTAAACAAATTTTGTGGAGGAATGATGATGATTATATTCGGTGGAGAAATGAGTTGTGTTTGAGAATATTAGAAAGCATGAAAGAAATGGGAGGATTCGGTGGAAAATTATTTGAGAGTGGGGTGGTTTAGAAAATAAAATAAAAAAGAAAAAGAAAAGAATGGTCAGGTAGTAGAGGATGGGTGGAGCATAATAAAAGCAAAAAGAAATGGGGGCGGTGAGTGATGATCAGTAGGAGGAGTGGCACATGGGGGATGTTTTGTTTTGTTTAACAAAAAGAAGAAGAAAAAAAAAGATAGACAGATGGGGGAGAGCATTTTCAAAAAGAGAAGTGAGTGGGTGGGAGATGAGCTGTGGAGGGGAACATTTTCAAAAAAGAGAAGTGAGTGGGTGGGAGATGAGCTGTGGGGGAGAACATTTTCAAAAAAGAGAAGTGAGTGGGTGGGAGATAAGCTGTGGGGGAGACACTACACGGGTTAGGAAGAGGAAGCACACACTCCCACTGTGATCTCTCTCTCTCCTATCACATGCATACACATGCACACAGAGGACAGCCCATACAGAGACCACGCACAGCATACATTGACACATGTATCTAGTTCTCTGATCTCTCTCTCTACAATTGAGATAACACACCGATACACACAGAGGGGCACTCGGCTAGATCACACAGCGAGGAAATGGGCTGGTCTCTCTCTCTTGAATGAAAAAGACACACACATGGAGAGGGAAAACACATAGACACACCCAAAATCAACTCTTCTTTCGCCTCTTCTCTCCTCTTTCGGGTTGGTTCTCTACATACGCACACAGCACACAACACAGCCACGGCAAATCCACTACACCACCTGAACACAGCCACGGCAAACCCACCACACCACCTATACACACAGCACACAACACACCTACAGCATGCACATCAACACACACACATGCACATGGCATACCAACACTGAGCTTCACATACAGCACACACGACTGATGCATACACAAGCATAACACACCCAACCCATGCATACACAACACATAGAACACAGACATACGACAGCAGCAACCCAGCACCACTACACAACCCAGCTCTCTCTCTTCTCTCTCTAACACACACCCATACACCCACTCCATACACACACACATCACAAACCATGCAGACAGACGCACGGTTTTGAAGGAGGGGGACACAGCCTCTCTCTCTCTAAAAAGAGGAGAGTCCATACACACCCAAGATCTTCCCACACACGGCTACACCCACATGCACACACATGCGGACAGGGAGACGGACAGCATATGCAGATTGAGACACCAAACCTAGCTCTCCTCTCTCTAAAAAGAACACACACGGGAAAGATGGGGGAGACAACACACACTATCTCAGGCTCACTCTCTCACGCTCTCTTTGATGAGCACCACCGAACCAGTCTCTCTCTCTCTCTCTCTCTCTCTCTGTGGATGATTTATAGCAGTGTTGTGTGATGGAGGCTACAATGGAGTTGTTGATGATGTGCTGCTAATTGGTTAGAATTTTTGTAGTTTCATTGTTTGGAGAAGTGTTTTTGGTGATTGATTGTGTGTTGGAGTGGGTGGTCTGGAATGTTGATTTGTTGCAAATAATTGAGGAATGTGCGATTGAAGCTCTCGAGTTGTCTGGTCATGGCTGGTGAATCGAAGAACCATTTAGTTTTTAGGCAGATTCATTACATTCTGGATCAATCTCATTTGGAAGGTTTGAGGTTTGCGCATATTATCGTATATGTTGTTGAGTGGCAAATGGGTTGAATCATATTATCATATATGCTGTTGAGTGGCAAATGGGCTGAATGGGCCCACTGTAATTTTATTAAATCATGGGCTGGTATTGAGTTTGGCTACATGGGCTGCTTATATGAATTTGGGCAAATTCTTTGCTAGTGTGGAATTATAAAATCATTTGAGATCATACGTTGATGTTCAGTGAGGTGGGGCCCTCCATTGAAGATGAATTGACATGGGCTGAGGTGTGCAGGCCTAAGAGATTGAAGACATATGGATCTTTGTGTCAGTGATGAAGTTCTTTATTTTATTTTTATTTTTATTTTTATTTTGAGTGTTTTGTGAGGTTTTATTTTATTTTGTTATTATTCTCTCCTCTCTCCCTCATTTGAATTTGTAATATTTAAAGTGTTGTAATAATTCCCTACCCCGCTCCTTTCTATCCCATTCTTTAATCGCTTTTCCTAACTGTACATATGTATATATTTGACATGCTATGCATATCCATGCTTTGCATCCATGTTTCATGCATTAAGATTCGGCTAAATTTATATGTGCGGATTTAATCAATTTTTCTGTGATTCTATGCGCTACCTCATGTTATTGAGATGATTCACATGCCATATTTTAGAAGCCGAATCTTTAGTGCATCTCATGAGTAAATTGCATTAGGATTCTGTATATAAGATCACGCATATTTTACTAACTTTGTTTTGTAGCTGTTCGAGGGACGTCGGTCAATCTGTGAGTTTTTATGCTTTAGCATCCCATCTGTGTGTGTTTTTCTTGCTATGTGTTAGCATTTTACCATGAGGCTACTTGTTTACTTGATATAACTGTATGAATGCCTGTGGATAAAGGCTTGTTGATTGAATTGGAATGATTCAACGAATGTACGTTTTAAGCCCACCTTGTAGTGGCAAATTCACAAACTTTAAGCCCACTTTGTCAAATGGTAAATTCAAACTCTTTTCGACAAACAAACATAAAATTGAATTGTTCCAATTTGAGCAAACTAGTCTATACTTGTATGCTTCACATAGTAAATTTTAGGATTTATTCAATAATCAGAATATGAACATATAAAGAAAATAAAAAGTCATATCATGGTTTAGTAGAGGCCGATCTTGTGATCGGGTGAGCGGGGGTGCTCATTATTGACCTTCCCCTCTCATACCTAAGGTTCCGAGCCAAGCATCCTTGGTTACGACGAACAGTGGCCTTGGCACTGAGTCATGGGTTTCCTAATTTCCCAAAATATTAGGTGGCGACTCTGAGATCTGATGACGCAGTCCATTTTGACAAAATTGCAATAAAATGGATTTTCAATAAAAGTTTTCGAATCTGGACTCTCGTCTACGTTTCACATTGCACTCGTGAAACTTGAGATCAAAGAGATCTCGGGAGTCCGAACTGTTTAACGCGCGCGGGTACCCCCCGGGCATGTTACATTATTGTAATTTTCTTTTTGTAGGTCGCTGAAGCGAAGCGGATGTATCATGCAATACAGAAAAAACACTTCACATTTGATACATGTTGGGATATTTTGCGCTGAGGTTGTAAGTGAGATGAATTTAGAACACAGCCCAAAAAAACCAGGTAACATGCTTATCCATGTTCAAATCCACCAACTGAAGATGAGGCTTTTCAACCCAACCAGAATATTGCGGTGCATCAACCAACTAATACATCAACACGACCAATTGGTACTAAGGCAGTGAAAGAGAAGTTGAAGAATCAAACAACTCACAATGGTAGATTTGATGAAATGGCTGCCAACCAATCCAAAATTGTTGAAGTATTATCAACTATCTCCGCTAGAACTGTTGAGCGAGATAAACAAAAGGCGATAGACCGTGAACAGAAGGCTGCAGAGTGTCGAAGAAAGGCCGAGGATAGAGAGGAACAACTAAAACTCCTATCTATGATGAATGAAAGAGAACAACGAAATGAAGATCATAAAATAATGTCAATGGATATGACAAATTTAAATCCTATGCAAAAGGCGTACTACGAAGACCTTCAACAACAAATCTTATTTCAAACAACTAATAGATTGCCTTGACTGTTTCTGTATGTTGGAACAATCTTCTGTGTAAATAAATAAAATGGAAATTAAATCAAACAAAATAAATAAAGAACGTACCGGATTTATTTTGTCGAACCAAATAAAAGAAAATTTAAAGACCAAGTCGAGTGTGTGACACTCTGTCCTTAAGACAGATTCACCCCGCTACGGTGCTTACGGTTGAGTGGCGTCTATCTCCCAGGATACAATGATCTTCACAAAATTGTTGTAGCACACCAAACAAAATTGTACGGCGAATCAAATCTTGTGTTCTATACTCTTTTAAAATTATCTCTAAAACTAATATGAAGAAATAATGTAAATAGAAAAATTTGGACAGCAAAATGGAAGAATTTCTTATTGATTTTTCGATCTTTAGACTGCTGGAATATGGCTCTATATATAGGCAACATTTACACAGCCCGAACAGGTATGAAACATGGTCAACAGGTGCTTTAGGAATCCGAACAGGTTTGAGCCCGTTGTACAGGAACAGTTATATAACTTCCAAACAATTTGAAGAAGTAGCCAAAGGAGACTAAATTCTAAACTGTTGGAATATAAATATCATTAAACTATTAGACTAGATAATCAAATAAAGCCAATAGTATAATAGATTTAATAAAACCTGTTTGGAATATAAATATTAATCTATTTGACAAATTTTAGGAAACCACTTTAGAAACCCAAAAATTTGAATTTAGATTTAAATTAAATTCCCACAATAATTTCTTATTGAAAAAATTCAAAAGAATTTTATCTAAAAAATTAATGTTAGATCCGAAAATGACGTCAACTTCCCATTCACTCATAAATGGTTTTGACGTTTCGTCTTCACTGTGTGACTTGCCACGCGGCAAGGAACACTTCACCTCTTTCGACCCACCCCAAAAGACGTTTGGGGCCCACTCAAATTTGGGCTCAAAGTCGGCCCAAAATAAGCCATATATAAAACCATTTTTCCAACACTGTATTGGTGGATAGTATTGGTTTTATTATTTAAAAACATTAATAGTAGGTTGTATTGGAATTATTTGTATTCATTTTTATTTTTTGTAACATATATTTGTATTGATTTGATTTGATTTTAACATGCTCATAAATATGTGGTTGGTACAACATTTTAGTTCACACATTTATTTTTCAATTGTTTTGTGTTTAGTAAAAAATTATGTACATTACTAATGTTCAAATTACAGCCAGCAAATAAAGGAAGCTACTATATTATAAAAGACAAAACCGCTACATTTATAAAATAAATTGACTCAACAAAATAACAAAAGGTTGTTAATAAAATACAAAACAATGAAAATACATAATGTAAAAGTACATTCTAAAAACAAACAAATTAAAATGGTGTCATCTAAGCTGTTATCGAAACACATCAACAATCATTCTCCGGTGGTGGTGGAGAAAAGTAGTAATGGTAGATGTCATTTATGCGATGCTCAATCCTATCTATGCGATTGCTTGCCACTTCATTACGTCTTTCAATATCCAAACGGAACTCACCAAATTGTTGAATTAATGAGTTCTGCGTAGTAGCAAATGCATCGAATTGAGTACCCAACGAATTGACCTAATTAGCCATTTGATGTTCCCATTGAACGCTCTAATTATATCGTTCTTCTTCCATGGCAAAAAACTCAATCCAATATTGAGGTTGTTCAGTTGATGGCATTGCATTAGCATGAGAATCTTCTGGAGCATCATCTGGTGGGACATCATCTGGTGGGTCATATGCATTAAGACTTCCCATTAAATTGTCAGCTCCACCAGCACGGGTCAGTGTATACTCCGAAATGGCTGAAGAGATTTTGGTCTCTGTTTTATCTACAAGGTGAACCCTAAAATGTTTGAAAATTTTAGTCAGGAGTGCCCCAAAAAATAATGACCGCCCCATGAATCGACCAAGATTTGCATACATCATTTCTTTCATTATTATGTAGCACAAATCTATTTTATGGCCAAATTCAAAACAATATAACAAATAAGCATTAAAATATGGGACAACATCAAAATGTCCTCTTTTCGGAGTGACATTTTCTACAATCCACTGGTGGAGAATCCAAAGATAGGGTTTCAAATGTTTTGCTTGTAGATTAGTCCCGCTAAATCTGTTCTCACAAATAGTAGTATCTACGTCACTGGTATTACCAACAATATTAACTAGGTCAGCCTCACTCTGAAAATGGATATGCATATCCCCTTCCTCAACTCTAATAATTCTTGCCAAAGTAGGGATATCAAACTGAATACTCTTTTCTTTCACATAAGACAAAAGAGTAAAATTTTCACCTTCTTCGTTAGTATCTCTTAAGTGAACATAAAATAAAGACACTAGCCGTGGATATACATTTTGCGGTAAATTAATTAAATTTACCCACCCCATTGTGTCAAGTTTGCTAACTAATAGTGCATCATATTGAGATGGCAGATTTACCCTCCTCCCTGTTACAATAGGTCGCCTGGAGAAGCTTTCAAAGGCTTGTTCATGACTTTCACTGAGAAAATCAGAAGTAGGATAAGCCTGATTTTGAGGCTGCTGTTGTTGGCGTCGTGGAGGGTTGGAGCTTTCACCATGTTCTGGTCTGGCTCTTTTAGTTCTAGGCATGATGTGAATATCTGTTCAGTTTTAATAGAAATGTATTAAATATCAATGGTGAATTACACAGGAGCTCAAATTAAAATGGAAATGTGTTAAATATCAAAGGTGTATTAGAGTTGACATTCAATGTGAGGAGCTGACATTTGGTGACACCAAACAACACATACACGTTTCTTTTAAAATGCAAGACAACAAGGAAAGCAGGTTTTTTTATGTGAAGCATGAAAAACTTGACTACAAAAATACTTGGAAATATGGGTGCATAAATTTATCAGAACTACTTGGAAAATAGTTTGATTCATCCTAAGCTATAATACTACATTAATGTAGCTCTATGTTCTTTTAAAAACTACTTGGAAAATATGGGTGCAGAACTTTATCAGAACAACGTCAAACTTCCAACTTAAATTATCCTTCATACATTCTTCAACAATTAAAACACCAAAAGATTAATCAAACCGTAAACTTTATTAAAATCAAATAACATGGTGTTATGCTCTTCATCTTTTTCCTAGAAGTCTTTTTTTTGGTGTGAAATGTGGCGTGCAAAAGTGCAAGGAAGTGCACACTGAAAGAAAAAAAAAGAAAAAATTTGCAGGGCCAGTTGACCAACCGGTTGATCCACCGGTTGACCTATGTTGAACACTCACGAAATTTCCTGCTGTTGGCTTGTTGTTTCTGCTGCTGTTGGGCTTGTTGCTTCAGTTGCTTTGGCTTGCTGATTCTGTCGATTCACACTTCCAATATAAAGTTTGTATAGAGTGAATATGTAGTGTTTGGGGAATAGAATTTGGTGATGCCAATCTTTAGTTGCTGCTTTAGGTTAGGGTTTATGGAGCAGAATTTGTATATCTATTTCATCTACAATGTTGAGCTGATATAGAGGGTTAATAAATGAGGTAGGTGGTGGAGGGAATTAATGTGGTTGGTAATTGGTTTAATGAATTAGTTGGATAGTGTGTCATGAGGCATTGACTCATCAAATGAGGCTCGTATGCCACATCTCCAAACAAATTGAGTTATTAAATTTGTATTGTACAGCCTCATTGATTTGTCAAATTAATGAGGTGTTGAATATTCATGATGTACTGAATAAATGAATTTCCAAATTTATGAATGAATATTTAAATATAAGACTTTCAATATCAATAAGTCTTTTCCCATTATTTTGTAGCTGATTAAGACATGGTTATTAAAAACTGTAATTTTTTGGTAATTTAATATATGTGGATATATATAAGAAGACAACATCAATAAATTATGAATTGAACATTTATCAATTGTCAAATTTATAGATTGGATTATCAGAACAAAACATCATAACAGAACTTCTCAAGTACTTGGTTAATATTGACAAAATTATAAAGAGTACTAATAGCAAACAATAGCTGACAACCTTCCATTCCAAAAATATAAGCAAAATTACATGTTCGCGTCGACGTGGTGAATTTAATTTTCACCATGAAGATGCCACATATGTTCTATTAAATCATTACGGAGGGCATGATATGCATATTTATCTCTAATACCTAAATGACGAAACAAAAATGATTGGAAGTCATTGTTAGGAGTACAGGAAAGTTGTACTAGTGCGTTGGTTGATGAAAGTTCATAATCGAAATCAAGGTGCTCCTCTCTCTCATCTTTGACAATCATATTATGTAATCTAATGCAACTTTTCATTATGTTCCCAAGCATTTTCGGATCCCAAAAACGTACAGCACCACCTATAGATGCAAATCAAGATTGAAGCACTCCGAATACCCACTCTACATCCTTCCTTGCGGACTCTTGCATCATTGCAAAATGTTGTTTATTTGCTCCTTGGGGAGAAGAGATTGTTTGAACCAGTGTTGCTCATTGAGGGTATATACCATCAGCAAGGTAATAACCCATATTATAACTGTGTCCATTAATAGTGTAATGAACAGGGGAAGCTTTACCTTGAGCAAGATCAGAAAACAAGGGCGATCGATCCAACACATTCAAGTCATTGTGTGATCCAGGCATTCCAAAAAATGCATGCCAAATCCTCAAGTCATAACAAGCTATTACTTCAAAAATGATGGTTGACTTTTTTTAATGGCCTACGTATTGACCTTGCCATGCCTTTGGACAATTTTTTCACTCCCAATGCATACAATCTAAACTTCCCAACATACCTGGAAACCTCCGAACCTCCCCAATAGCAAATAATCTAGCAATATCAGTTGGTGTTGGAGATCTCAGATATTTTGGTCCGAAGATTTCAATTACTGAATTACAAAAGTGTTGCAAACTTTGAATTGCAGTGCTTTCCCCAATACGTATATAATCATCAATTGCATCTGCTGCCACTCCATATGACAATATTCTCATAGCTGAAGTCATCTTTTGTAGGGGAGACAATCCAAGAATATGAATTGCATCTTGTTTTTGAACAAAATATGGATTATGTGCTTCGATAGCATTCAAAATTCGTAGATAAAAGGACGACACATTCGAAAATGTCTCCGAAATGTTGTAGGTGAATAAACTGGATTTGCCGCAAAATAATCCGCAAACAATCGCTCATGACCTTTCCTTCTATCGCGACGTATATACTTATGGCCTACAACAGAACCACATCTTTTCTTTGATCTATCAGTTGATTACAGAATCTGAATCATACTAGCATTATTCATCTCATAAGCCCCAAAAAGTATGACCATATATTCATCATCAGACTCATCATCAGAGGATAAGGAAGAAGAAGAGGATGAAAATGAAGTAAACATCATGAAATTTAAGATACTCATTATGCTCTGCTTTCTTTCAGTTCTGTGCCTTTCAGATATAATTGTATCACTTGTCTGGTATATGGCACATGGACAATGTGTTTATTTCAGGTTTTGGAAGGAAATCATTATTGGAGGCAACAAAAAATGAAAAATATGTAATGGAAAGAAAAAGAAATAATAAACGAATTGGAAATCGAAAGGGAGGGAAAAAAAAATTGAGATTCCTACCCGATTGACCGGCCGATCGACCGACCGGATGTCCCCTTCACTTTTGATGCACACTACAGTGTAACTATTGGAGCTAATCGTATCAAATTAAAAAAAATAATTTTTTTTACTCAGATTTAATAAAAATTTTATTGAATCGTTAGAAATGCTCATAAACCCTGAAATTTTGAGAAAAGTGCAATCTAAAAAACTGGAGGGTAAGGAACATCGTTATGGAACAGCGCGTGGTGCTGGCATTCCTCGAAACCAGCTTACATCAGAGAGCTCTTTGTCCAAGCTCAAACGCAACAAGGGGCTTAGGGGGGCTCCCTTGACTTTTACACAAAACACCCAATCGACGATTTGATAGCCGCCCTCAGCCGTCGCCTCCACTCTTTAACCCATTTAACCCAGGGCCATCTTCAAATCCAAAACGAAACCCCTCCTACAGTACTTCTTCTCCACAGCCCTCAATGGCTACCAATCATCTCTCTCTCCTCCTCTTGCTCTCTCTCTTCTTGACTTCCACTCATGTTCAACCCAAACCCGTCCCCACTTCACCATACCTCTCACCCTCAACAGTATTCTTCCCAGATTATCAAAAAATGATCGACAATTTCAGAATTTACATGTACACCCCACCGAATTCCTTTGCCTTCACCACACCATCGGAGTCTCTGTTCTACACACATCTCCTCAACATCAGCAGCAACCCATTCTTCACCCAAAACCCTAACGAAGCTAATCTCTTCTTTATCCCCTTCCCCCCCGACCTCTCACCCCGCAAGATCTCTCGACTCGTGAGAGACCTCAGAGTTAACTCACCCTTCTGGAACCGCTCTCTCGGCGCCGATCACTTCTACCTCTCTCGCGGCGGCATCGGCTTCCCCTCGGACCGTAACATCCTTGAGCTTAAGAAAAACGCCGTTCAGATCTCCTGTTTCCCTGCTACTCCCGGTAACTTTATACCTCACAAGGACATAACCCTACCTCCCCTGACCACGTCAAACCACCCTCGCGAGCCTCTCAACAACAAAACTTCCAGCCCCACGTTTCTGGGTTTTACGAAGAAGTTAGGGCAGTCCAGTTTTATCAAGGAATTGGAGGGTGACCCTGAGTTTCTGATAGTTGATGTTGATGATGATGCTAGTGAGTTTGATTTGGGGGAGATAATTGCGAGTAGTAAGTTTTGTTTGTTCCTGTATGGTACTGGTGGTGATGTGTCTTGGCTGGGTGAGGCGTTGAGGCTTGGGTGTGTGCCGGTGCTGATTTCTGACCGTCCGATTCAGGACCTGCCGTTGATGGACGTGTTGAAATGGTCGGAGATTGCGGTGTTTGTGGGGACATCAGGAGGTGGGATTGGGGAGCTGAAGGGGTTGTTGGGTGGAATCGGGGGTGAACGGTACGACCGGATGAGGGGTTTGGGTGTGACGGCGGCTCAGCATTTCGTGTGGAATGACTCGCCCCAGCCGTTCGATGCGTTTCACATGGTCATGTATCAGCTGTGGCTGAGACGCCATGTCATCAGATACGCCCGCAGGGTGGAGTGGGTTTAAATTTTTAATGCGGGTGTGGGTGAACAAAAGAACCGTGTATTTTTTTTTAATAAATAAATTCAAAGTAATGAAGCAATCCACGAATCTTCCGTTGCACAGCATTTTCTGTTACGGGATATCATTTCATGTCTTTAAATTCTTATGTCATAGATTTTTACATGATTTTATTTTTGGTAGGTAGAGTTTCTATCACGTTTAAGTTTAAATTTAAATTTTTAAAAATTTGTCAGGTTGTGAAATCTAGAACTCGTTTGGGAAGTTGAGGTGGGTGTTTGGGAAGTGGGTGTTTGTTGTAGGTTTTTTTAGTTGTAGAATATTATGGAAGAAATTTTTTTTTTGTGTTTGGAAAGATAGTTAGATTTTTTTGTGGTTGGATGTAATGTTTGTGAAAGAAAAAGTAAAATGATTATGGGATTTGATGTGATATTTTGTTTGAATTTATTTTTTTTTAATTTTGTAATAAATTTGTCTTTTAATAAAAAAAAATCAAAAAAAAAAAAACCAAAAAATTTCTTTTCCAAACACCGTCGAAGTTGAGGCTTGAGATTTTTTTGTTAAAATAGCCTAAAAAAAATAAAATAAAATTTTTAATTTAATAAGATAAAATATCACATTTAATTCATAATTATTATATTTTTCTTTCATAAAAAATTAAAAATATCAAAAAAAAATTTCTCAAATGAGATTTTTTAGTCCTAGATATCCTATTAAGGGTTCATTTCGATTATTATTATTATTATTATTATTTATATACGATAATCATAACTTTATTTATTTATCGCTTTTCTTTTCTTTTTCTTTTTTTTTTTTTTATTTTAAAAAATGAGATATTTATTAGGAAGTAGGGGTGAGTAGCGGCTATACCGATCCGTCCAAATGGACCAAATTGAATCGATCCATCACATTTTGTATGCATACGTGATGACGAACAAACGATTGCAGATTGATTTTTTCCAATCCGCTTAATTTTGGACGGATGGCGGATTTGAGGTTCATTTGATTACAACCAAACCGACATACCGTGAGCACCCTTGGTAATTTGTAAAACTTTGTATTTTCAATTTGTTTAGATATGCTGTTTGTGTTTTCAATTGAAAAAGAGTTTAAATATTCTGTTGAAAAAGAGTTTTCAACTTGAATATATTTTTTGAAATGAAAAAATAAATGTATTATTTATCTATATTTTTTAGTTTTTAAATCTAACTCTAAAAATAATAAATAAAAAAGATGATATATGCAGGTTGGTTTTTATTTTTAAAAACAGATATAGATGTAACAATACAAAGGCATGCAATCTCTACTACTACTCTATTCATGATTTTGGTGGTTTGAATTATTTTTATATTTTAAGAACCACATATTGTAATACTTTATGTGGATGAGGCACGCAGTGATTGTAATATGTACATGGGGCATGCATTAATTGTAATATTCTAAAGTTTCAAACTTTATTTCTTTGGATGAGGCATGCACTGATTGTAATACATTTTTAAGTCATTAACTGCAATACTTTTTTATTATTTTATTTTTTTTAGGAAGTGCACAAGTTTAATTATGTTAAAAATTTATAAAATTTTAAATCGCCAAACTGATTCGTATCCATCAGTCAATCTGCCAATCCGCTTAATCCACATCCGCTACATTGACAGACAGATGCGGATTAATTTTCTCTAATCTACCAATCTAACAAATGACTGACGAATTAAAGATTTCGTGACTGCTACCGATCCGCATCTACCCTACTAAGAAGCACTCAAAATTATTATCAAGTATTATTATTGCTTTTTTGAGATTGGTAAAAATCAATTGCTAGTCAAGATCACTTTGAGATTTTTGAACTAAAAAACATACTAATATCATAAAATATTTTAACAGCATTACCGGTACATATTTAATTACTAAAACGTCACGCATCCTATCATTTTATTCCCATAACCTATCATGAAGTATGATTTTATCTTTCTTGAATTACTATGAGTATTACTTTATCTGTTGAATTATAAAAACGTACAATTACATATTTTATATGACATACAGCCTAATATCAATGAAAATAGTGAAATAACCAAAGGTTAATTACACTAACATCCCATCAACTATTAACGAATGGCTTAAGCTTCTTTTTAGTTCGAAATCAGGGTAGAGTGACACGGAATCCACATCGATGATCTGAACAGTTTAATATGTAGAATTCATCAAGTACTTCATCCTTACAAAAAATCGCATTAATTGGATATCGATAGCCACTTAATCAGTTCACATTTGTGTCAAAGGTAACTATGATTAAAAAATAAATTATTGACATAAATGTGATCTAATCAAGTGATTATTAATATCTAATCAACATAATTTTTTACAAAAATAAAATACTCGACGAGCCTTTCGAATTAAACAATTCAAATTATTGATGTGAGCTTTGTGATAGGCCCACAAAGACTCAACAACACACTCCTATTGAGATGGAAAACCATTTTGCCTTCTCATCTATCCCCCATTAATTATTAAAATTAAAAAAAAAAAAAATCACTCTCACTTACGCAACATCTAAAAATAATATATTTACATGATTTTCATTATTAATGGAATTAATATTACGTATTTATATATGACGGTGTGAAAGTAATATTTACTAATAATTGATAAGTCTTAATGTAATTAATCCATGATCAAATTGCCCCATCTTTTATATATTTTACACTCTTCTCTTTCATCAAAAACCATACATATTTCATGACTTTAATACCTTTAACATATGTAAAGCTTAGTTATTGTTAATACATATTTCATGACTTTTAAAATACACATTATATACCTGCAATTTTAAAAATTACAAAATTTCTTTGTCAGAATTTATCATTCAACAAAGTTGATAGAAAAAAAAAAAAAATCCTAATTATACTCCTATACAAGAATGAAATTACTAAAATTGTTAATTAAAATATCTTATTGATATCATTAAAAACTATTAATTAATCTAATGATTGATTAGTTATTTGCAATGCAATTAACATTTTAAGTGAACAGGAAATAATTTTTAAACATAATAGACAATTAATATTTTAATCAGATTGCCAAGGCTGTATTTGTAATGTACTTTAATAATTACTACTGGGGCAATAAAATTAAGAAAAAATTACAATTCAATGCACCTTTAAAAAATAATTACAGATTCATGAAAAAATTTATAAAATTTATTACTGATTTGTAATTACTTTTGTAAATACCACTAACTTGATAATTCCCCTAAAATTAACTAAGCCACTAAAGTTGACGCGTTTGTAGCTTGTCGAAAGTTTGTTCAAGATAATAAACACAATTTGAACAACATCAAACTATTTGAGGACTCATTATTGGCTCGATTAAAGCTTGTTTAAAATCACTCAAAAGTAAACAAGCCAAATTTAAATATATTTTGAAATTCATTAAGATTTCAAGATAAATTTAAATAATTTACAACTCGACTATGCTAAGCTTGTTTACAGCCCTAGTAATAGCTAGCTATAAAAGATTCGTATTTTATAACACTGGACCAACAAAAGAGTCTGAAAGAACAAGAAGAAACTCTACTATGAAAATCAGACAAGAAAGTTCATGAAGTAAAATCAATGCTCTTAATGTTAGTCAGGGTGTGTATATGCTGAACAATGTTTAATACACTTGAGATGTGAGGTCACGTGGTGTTCCTCTTGCAATCTATACATGGAAATATATGGCTTCCACAACTAGTAGTCACAAAACTAACCACCATGGGATAATTGAGACTGAATATCATATGTTGATATCTTTGAACTAGTTTCACCAAAATCCCAATCAATTGAATCACCAAAATGATCTTACAGGATGTGGGGGCAACTAGTTATTGGCAGGAATATCCGATAAAATCTGCTTCAGTTTCTCGTAAGTCATGAAAACTATACCAACAGTTGGCACCACCTTGTAGTATTCCGGCAAAATCCCTCTGTACAAACCACGAAAGCCTTCAGTTCTGATTATATACCCAAACGTACCGAAAAGGCCTGTGTTATACACACGGGCTCGGCCACCTGCTCCTTCCAACTGCATTCTTCGCCTCAAAAGGTCCAGAGGAAACGTTGCTGCAAGGTGTAGTAGAAGAAAGTTAAAAAAAGGAAGCACATGATCATTGTGGAAGCAGCCAAACCAATTCACAATGACCGTCTCAGCAAGTTTCTTGATCCAGAAACAAAAAGAAATTAACTACGCAGACACCAATTAAAAAATCACGAGAACTATACTTGCAATAATAAAGGTGAGTAAAGTATCTGTAGAGAATTTTCTACAAGACACAATCACTTCTCAAAGTAAGTGAAGGCTTGGCCAATACAGCCTGAACAATCCAATATGAAATACATTACTGGTAAGGGTAAGGTTTGGATGCCTATATACGAAAGAATGACTAGCATTCTGCAAACTAATGCATCAAAATAGAATCATGGGATATACTTTGTCAGCCAAGTTAGCATCACCTAGGAATGTGGAATTGACAACAAATCTGAAGCATACTGAATTAATATTTGAGTAATAGTCCAATTCACAATTAAACTTCATGTAACCATAATGTTTTGATCTACCAAAAACCATGCGTCTTCCTGAATGAAGCATAAGAAGTTCCTGCCTTAGAGATGGAAGTCAAACTTTGTTCAGAGCGTGAATGATTTTTGACACAATAAACATCACCACAAAAAAAAGTAGTTCAAGCTCTACTAACATCCAGCCCATGTTTATTATTACGTGGTTTCAGTGCTTAACGCATGCTTTTTCTGAGACCTACATCTAGGAATGGCAATTTAAACTCGGCCTGACGGAGACCCGCCCCGCCCCACCCCGATAAGCCGGGGTTTTCCCGAAAATTACCCTCCATAGGGCCGGGGTTGGTATTGAAAAATGGAATCCCCGACGGTTTTCGGGCCGGGGACGGTGATAGGTTCTCCCACCCCGAATCATCCTCATATGTATATATATATATGTTTAGGAATTTTCTATTCACTCACTTCTCTTCTCTCAGTCGTTTTTGTGCCTTTCTCCCCCTCTCTCTCTCTGCTGCAGGTGCTCACAGCTGCGGCTCCTCCTCTCTTTCTCACCGACATCATCCACTCTCGCTCACGGTCACGGTGCGATATCTCCTCTCTCTCTCACTGGCATCGTTCTCCTCCCTCAAGCGGCTGTTGCTGCTGCTTTGTTAGTTGTTGTTGTTTTTTTTTTTTAAACTCACTATTGCTGCTGTTGTTTTTTTGGTTTTTGGTCAGGAAAGAAGATGGAGATGATCCAAACTTCCCCCTGTACGCGCCCACACACACACACACACACACAGAGGGGGCTGTTGATTTTGGAGGTGAAATCATCGGCTCCGATGATCTTGATATGTTGCTGTTGCTATTGCTGCTGTTTTGTTTTTTTTTATTTTTTAATTTTTTTGGGCGGGGAATGTTCAAGGACAGGGAAACTCGATCCCGGTTAGGGGGCGGGGGACGGTGATAGGTTCCCCGTCGGGAATCGGGGCTGAGGAAATTTCACCATCGGGGATCGGGGATCGGGGACGGGGAGTGTGATCCCCGACCCCGCCTTGGCCCGTTGCCATCTCTACTTACATCTTATTTTCCAAGAGAGGAGTGTGGAAGATCAATATCTATGTTTATATACTTAAATCATCTTAGTTTTGTCTCAGTGAAGTCAACTAGCCCCCAACTTGTCCCTAATACCCAATGTCAAGAAAAAAGTCAGTAAGAAAAAAGAGGAGACTGAAAATATTCCGAGGAAAGGGGAAGGGAAGAGTTTCCATTTGAGTAGACCATTTCCTTTCTATCCAAAAGTACATACAGAGAGGTAAAGAGAGTACATGGTGGATGAAATATCTGTTAGCTAGCTTGATACACATTGTTGGGCCCATTTCCTAATAGCTTAGGCTTTTGAAAAAATTAGTGACTTAACATGGTATCAGAGCTATGGTTAAAAAGAGATCTTGGGTTCAAATCTCTCCATTGGCATTCTATATTCTGTCCCTGTTTGGTTTCTTCCTCTTTGTTTGGTTGTTTGCCTCTCTTTTTGTTTGATTCTCTGTTTGTCTCTGCACATGCAAGACAGAGGGTTGCACGTGAGGGAGGGTATTAGATAGCTTGATATACATTGTTGGGCCCATTTCCTAATAACTTAGGCTTTTGGGGAAATTGGTGACTTAACAATATCACCCTTTTCCTACCTCCTTTCTGACATGCTCAATCAAGCAAATGCAGGAAGATATGGTTTCCTTTTGCCATAGGTAACCTTTTCTATTCATGCTACTAACTTTCCTTCCTCTCACTTCTCCATTCTTCTTACCAAATGAAGTATAATGCTTTTTTTGTTTGTTTTGTCTTGGCACATCAAAAGCCATAGCCTGGAGGAGGGGGGAGTCTTGCCTAAGCAAGACTTGAACCCTTGACCTCCTAATGAGGTGTAAGGGTTCTGGCCAACTGAGCTAGTCCCAGTTGACAAGATGCTTTAGAGAGATTTTTCAACTACTTGGGGTTGCTACATGGATGTTGTTTCAAGGTTATTCTATTTTTCCCACTAAAGAAATAATTAATCTACTTAAAGTTGTCTTGAAAGTTCAAAACTAATAGAAAAACATGATTAAATTTTTTTGGGGTTCATGGTGAAGTAAAGATTAAAAAGAATAGGGACTAGGGCTCTGCTACGAAATCTTTTGAAAGAAAATTTTCGACAAGAAAATAATTCAAAATGTAAAGAAATATTTTGAATGAAGCAAACTAAAGAGGCTAGCGCCATGACCTCTTTGTTTTGATGAACTATATTTTCTAAATATATTTTCTGGATAAAAGGCTCCATTTATATGTAGCCCATGAATCTGCTTGAAATGTGAAAAAATAGATCAAGCCTCTTCAAAAAGCTTCACAAAATCTCTCTTACACATACTTTCTTCTCCTCGACGAAAATTTCCCTGAAATATTTTGAAGCAAAAACAACAGAGGGTTTAGGGGTTAGAGTGAGTAATCCACAGGTGACATGAATCAAAGCTTCAGTTTACTCAAATGCACCAGTGAAACTTAAGATCCCAGTATTACCAGTGAGCAAGTGGCAAAGGAAGCCTAAGGGACAAGCGTACCTCAAAAGAGTACGCTCTCACAGCTGCTAACTGAGAACCATATTGGATTACTTGAGAAATGCCACCCTATAGTGAAATCAATCAGATTGTTCGGTAAGCCAAGTTACCAATTCATGTAGGAGAGGTCAAGTTCATCCAAGTCAGATTTTTACATAGAACATAAAATAGGTTAGCAAACCACCACCACCAAAAAAAAAAACAAACAAACAAACAAACAAACTATATATATTATTTGTTGACGTTCTTACTAAAAATTGTCTGACAAAAATTGACTTCTTGTCAGGGTCTCTGGCACTAGGTTTCAATCTGTTAGAAGCTTAGTGGAAAGCCTGCATCTCAACCTGCTTCTCTGCATCAAAAGCATTGAAGACAGCTACAGGCATTAACTTCTTTCATTAGCTATTAGTGTCATTTAATAATATAATTCAAGCAGAAACTCTACTTGACCATTGTTCGCTACAGAAAGTGAGGAAGGCTGAACAAGAAGCACTAAGATAAATGAGATAGTAGCATAAACACAAGGCAAACTACTTTATGGAATCTCTACAATCTTGTCTCTGTTTTGCAGCATTTACAATGCACCATGTTACAATAAGAGGGTATCTAGTCATGAAATTCTGCCGTAATTAGCATCACAAAAAAACCACTACCCCATTTGACTTTTTCCTTTCTTGGTTAAAAAATGGAAATTATTTTGTAAATCAAAACCAAATATTGCCCTTCTTGAAGTTTGAAGGGAATTTCCTTGTTGAAGGTTTCAGATCACTCACCTGTAGATGATGCTATGCCTGAAAGACTGCCACAAGCAAGGCTGACCAGGGCAGTGGAATCATCGGGCCTAAGGTCAACAAAAGGAGTTGTAAAAAAGATGCATGAATAATTCAGCACCAAAAAAAGAAAATGGAAATATAGAAACAGCAAAAAATAAGCACACGACACATATATGTAAAAGGGTAATATGAAATCTACGATTAGATTAATCCATTTATAATTACCTTTGTGAGTTCCAGTAAGATCTCAAGGTGTCATAAACCGTAAAGCTGATTGCAAAACTAGGCCCAACACCCTGTATTAGTGTAAAAGCAGCAGTTAGCCACACAAAGAGGGATCACCAAGCATAATTAAATGGGAAGTTGAAATTTTACTCAAAAAGACAAAAGGTCACCACAAAAATGCCAACTCTTCTCTCTAATTTTTTGTTTTTCGTAAAAAGTCAAAGCTACCAAAAATGTCAATTCCCAAAACAACCCTTAGATTACAGAAACCACAAAATTATACCAACAATGTTGCCCCAAGTCCTTTATAAAGGCCAAAGACAGCTTCTTCCTTGCTAATGGTATGTAGAGCATGCCATATACCTCTATAGTAGATGACATTTGTCTGCACAATTAAAAACTAAATGATCAAGAAAACCGGCACAAGCAAAATAGACATTGAGTAACAATCCCTAACAACACTTGGAAATTTGAAACCAGAAATCAGACTATTGTCCTTTAGATCCACAACTATAAAACAAATAAAGAGTAGTGGACTTTAAGCCAAAGATAAGCTAAATAGATCATTAGGTCTATTTTGCATTGAAAAGTATCTGGAACTCATACCAAAAATAAGTCACCAATCAAGAATGCTTTCGAAGCCAAGGTGAAGTTTCTTCTAATAAGTCACCAATCTGTACTCTTTTGATTCTTTAAAATATAATTAGCATAATATTATTTTTGAACACTAATTAGAAGAAACTTTGACTTGGCTTCGAATAAGCAGCTTATTTTGGACCAAGTAGCAGAGATAAGCCTTGAGTAGTTCCAGTTAAGCTGAACCAAACACCCGTTTTTAACATGAGGTAAGTTTAAAGCTGAAAAAGCTACTAAACACCAACTTTATTTACTATGAAATGTTAGCTTCTATTTCTTCAAACAATGTATAAAATAGACGACCTAGGTCTCTAATTTAGGTCGAGGTTCCACACCCCTACCTTTGTCATATCCAGTGGACACAGGTTCACTAGGGTGATTGAAAGAGTCCATGTAACACTGCATAATCCTTGACACATAAATAGTAACAATGGATTGTTTTTTCCTTTCCAATCTAACAAACAAAAAAGCCAATAAGGAAGGAAAGGGCATTAAGTATGGCAAGCTTTTCATTTGTTATATAGATTAAGCTTTTCGAGTAGTCAGTTTTATCAAACTTAAGCTGTCATATCCAAACTAAGCTGTCATTTTCTGTTATTAATGTCTCCCATACAGTAGTAAATTTCCAATGACAAGATATATCTTGGCCCAAAGCTAGTTCTAGATATATTATAATTTTCCTTAATCTCTGTGGTAAACATCAAAATAAATTACCCATGAGGGTCAGCTCGAATGGTAATTCGCTCAGGTTCTTAGGTTCAATTCCTGATGTCCTATTTTGCCCAATATGTGAGGCTAGTGAGTGGTTGCACATTCCTGTATGCTAGTAGTAATTTAGTAAAGGTGGAGAATGAGATCAAAGTGTGAGCCTAGTATCTTGCAAAACTTACGATGTATACACTAGTTACCTTGAGAGCTGCCCCAGTACTTGAACCATTTCTGCTACAATTAATTAAACCAATGGACAACATTATGAAATGTGCAATACGAAACTGGAAATTGTAAAAGTAACAAGAATAAAAAATGTCATGGTCTTAACATTCAAACCAATTGCTCAGAGCCACAACAAGTGAAGAGGTCATAACCAAAGGGAGAGAAAAATCATGGAGAGTTTTACATGATACTAAGTATTAGTAGTCTTCACAGAGGTGTTGCTGTCAGAGAAGAAATGTGCTAAAATTGTGAGGTGGATGGTCCCCCTCAAAAAAAAAAAAAAAAAACTATATTACTTTTCTGGAACCTCTTCCATCTGAGTGGGGAAACTAGAGAATGTATGCTCAAATGCATAACAGAAGCAGTACTCCCATGCCAATTAATGCTTTGACAAGCTGACAAGTGAGGACATGATAACTGAACCAAACTAACAAAACAAATAGTTATTCATGGGTCATAGTACACCAAGGGCGTGTCTATTTATTCTTACCTGGGCTGCAAGACGTGTCCTTACAAGATCCAATGGGTATGTAATAGACGCAGCAGTTATTCCAGCCAAACCACCACCTACAAGTCTTATGCAAAGGTCTGCACTTACATTTTCCCTGCAACTTTCCATCCCCAAAATACACTGCAATAGCTGTCAGACGAAAAAAACAGAGAGTCAAATAAAAAAAACCAGATACAACGATATTCTAACAGTGCAGTTTAAACTGCATGAAGAAAATTTTATGGAACGTGTGTACCAACATTCTTGTAGTGTTCAAATGCATAAAAGCTGATAGAAGAGTAAGGCAGACGATGAGCAATTGTAACTAGATTTCCTTTCCAGAAAGCCCTAAATCCTTCTTCACTAACAATGCGTGAAGCCTCACGCCAAATGCTAGCTTTTCTCAATGTAACAACATCAGAGTGCATGCCTTGCACCTGCAAAGACAAGTTGATATCATATTTGCAGAGTAAAAGTAATTAAAGACAAGTACTAAAAATAACATGCCTTAACAACAGGCGCACAGCATCTAGAGGCTAGCAGATTATATTGATTAAAAGCACTAACTTAAAGCTAATACAGGAGGGTGAAATTTGTGTCCAGCATGGAGTGAATACTTTTCCGTGTTCTTAAAAATTGCACCTCAAAAGCCCAAAAAATAAAATAATAGGATAAAATATCTCAATCACAAAATAATTTACAATTCAATAGGTCAGGGTAAGGAGAAAAATGCAAGTTTCATGATTATAATTTAGGATTTATCTTTCTCTATTTCACTATCATATCATCTTTCACAGCCAAAGTCTCATAAGTGTAGGACAAGAAAATAATTATAAAATGCAACAATTCATATTCAATTCACGGGAGTACTTTCCCCGAGTGAGGTAAAAAATGCAAACCAAAGTACTAAACAATAACAGGCAATAGAGATAAGGTCAAAAAAGTAACCCCTAAATTTAAATGATTATAAGCTATCTCTTCACTCATTCCTGCTCCACGTTGCAAAGGCTTCTTACAATTGCCAATAATGCACACACTAAACAGGGTATTTCATTGATAAATTGAGTTAGAGGGGATAGTTTTACCAAAAAAATTGGCCAAAGTTTAAAGAATATACCTCCTCAACAGAGTTTAATGGTTACCATGGTTTTAGATTAATTGACTCAAGTTAATGAAGGAGGTCACATCTTTAGCAATTTTTGTTTGAAACAATAATACATGTCACCCGAGCGCCGGCCCTGAACTTTTTGGGGCCCCAAGCGAATTTTAAAGTTGGGGCCCTTTATATCTCATTCACCAATTTTGTTCGTTGCTTTGCTACTAAAATACTAATCATGCGTTCCCGCTTGAGATTGAATTACTTTTTGTACTTGTTGCTTCTTCTTCTTCTTCTTCTTCTTCTTCTACTTTCTAGAAAACATATTGCCAAAACCAATTTTTAAGGATTTCAAACCCCAATCCAATAGGTAATCTGCAACAATGAACAATCAATCCAAATTCCAAGATGGAAGCAAATAAAACCTTAATCAATTCAAATTTGAAAGTCACAAATTAGAACTTTGTATAAAAAACGTATGAAATCTGAAAATCTGAAGCAATTTTAGCAAACAGAACTCGTATATCAGCTATCTAATTTTTTTTTTTTTTTGACAAATACGAATCAGCAATCTATAACTCTTGATTGTAAGTAGACTATTGAAAATCATAAGATGAAATCTCAAACTACAAGCAAAAGCTAATGGATCAGTAAATACGATCTGAAAATCACAAATCCCAAGTTAAAATTTTTAATTTAAAGACTAAATATTTATATTTAAAAATTCTTGACCTTTTGCTTGGATGGATTTTGTATCAATGATAAGAATCACAAAAGTTGAGTCTTGGGATTTTAAAAGAATCAAACAAATTGAGACATAAAAAGGTTAGGGCTCCAATCCAAAGTGATTTCTCTATGTGAGTACTGTGTAAAATATTTGATAATTCATTTGGGGTCTCTAGCATTTTTGTTTTAATATTGAACCATATATAAGTGCTACATATATTTTGGGGCCCTCATTTTGGGCTATTTTTTTGGGGCCCAAAGCAATTTCTTCGTGGACTTCTACCCAAGGGCCTAGTACATTCATTAGATCCTACAACAAAGTACAACAAAACCCCATTTGAAACCTTCCATCACAATAACATGGCGAGTTCATTATGAATTATGGGCACCAGGAAACACACAGGTTAGAGTGACATGCCACATCAGGAGCTAGTATCAAAATGACAAGGGCAAGGTCTTTAAATTAGGATAATGGTAAGACCTAAGGCCATCTGAATAAAGCAAAATAACCAGGTCAGGGACTACTGTTCAGTCGGTTGAGCAGGCAAGATAACAATGTCTTTTGGTATGTGCTTAGCCATGGAGGCTGAACTTTCGGCCATGACACAAGGTCTTAAAGAGTAAGGGAAATGAGTCTTCCAAGTATCCTATAGAAGCTAATACCCTAGTGATTGTGTGGCTCATAAAGAAAGCTGATATCAATTACCATCTAGAAAAAGCCTTGATTGATGATTGCAGAAAACTCTTGGTGGAAAATTCAGCATGCATTTATGTCAAGGCAACTGATGTCTCAATCAGCCAATTAATGCGGACCATCATAGTTCAAATAAGTTAGAACCATTGTGTGTAAAAACACTACACCCCTAAGATGGGATGTGTTACGTGAACTCTTCTATTTTCTCAAAGAACTGATACGATTACTTTCCATATTGGTAGGATTATGCTGAATTTTATAAGCCAACTGCGCTGTCTGTCTTGGCATGATTTATTTTCTTTTCCGATAATCTTGTTATTTCGGTTCTTGTTATTTCCATTGCTGGCTGGTGTCCTAGTTCTATAAGGGTGTAGATGCCGTATGGCTATTTTATGCAATCAATTCGCCTTAAAGGTTTGGAGGCTTGATCCCCCCTCAAAGTGATCTTCTTATTTTCCCCATTTTGTTCGTCCAATCACTAAAAAATACCATAGATAGAGCATTGGCTCTATCATTTGGTATCAGAACATGATCCTCGGCAAGAACCAATGCGAAGCATGATGAACAACTTAATCAACAGGGCACTGTGTTAAAGAAACATGGAGAAAATATTGCAAAGCTTCAAACTGATGTTACCGACATTGGAAAGAAGCTTGATATGCTCATAGAGATGGTGTCACATGCCTTGAAGGATCGAAAGGTTCCACATCCAATCCCTCTGGTTCCCCATTGAAGGAACCACTGTTATCACATCATTGCGATGATACTGGAAAGAGGGTCATAGGGAAAACTAATCACCCAGGTAAACCTAACTAAGAAACTGAAAACTCTTCTCAATGCATTACCAATGAAGTTGCAGATATTTATATAGTTGCTGTAACTAACTTGTAACTAACTCTAACAACTAACCTCCATTACTGTTATCACATTGGAGGAACCACTGTTATCACATCATCGTGATGACACTGGAAAGAGGGTGATGGGGAAAACTAATCACTCTAATAAGAAACTGAAAACTCTTCTCAATGCATAACTAACTCTAACAACTAACCTCCATTACTGTTATCACATTGGAGGAACTGGAGGAACCACTGTTATCACATCATCGTGATGACACTAGAAAGAGGTTTTCATGGGGAAAACTATTAACCCCGGTAAACCTAACAAGAAACTGAAGACTCTTGTTCGAGCTGCTTAGGCTTGAGCTGCTGTGTGTTTGACACACTTGGCGTGGCACTTGGAGACATAGACTTGGCGCAAGTTTGGGAAGTCACGATTTTGGCTAAAAAGTAATAAGTTACTACCAAAAAGTCAACTATTCTCTACTTTTCTGCATGTCCTTTCGTAAAAAGTCAAAAAGCCAACTAAAATAGCTAGTTTATATGTTAAAAAGGACACAGAGAGAGAGAAGAAGAAGAAGATAGATTGACTGAGAAAGAAGAGGAGATCAACACGAATAACTTTGAAGAGAGTTCTTGTTTTAGAAACCTTATTATATTATGTATTCTACATAGGAGGTGAAGCAAAGGGGGAAAAAATGGGGTGATAAATAAGACCAGCCGGTATATAATTTTTGTATAAAGATCAGACTTTTTTTAGCTTATTGAGTATGTTTCCGGTGGTGGATAATAGTGGTCCATGCCAGCATATTCTGTTTCTCGGCGATCGATCTTTTGAGTTTGAGGAGGTGTCGGTGGAGTCGCCTGGCCGTCATGGTGTGTCGATTGTAGAGCAGGGTCTTGGTCTTTGTCGGGCTGTAGTGGTATATGGACATGATGTGCACTGGTTGGTGACGAGATTGAGGATGGCTTCGCAAGACCCCAACAATCTGTGGTTTCTGGGTCGGCTCAGTGGTGGCAGTCGGACTCTAGCTGTCTGGGTTTGTGCAGAGAAAAGTGGTGGTTCGTTGATTCAACTAGTGGTTACGACAGGGAAGCGGAGGGAACAAGTTTTTATTCCTATGTCGGATTATGGGGATGGTTGGGATGGCGTGGCTCTCGTCCTTGAAGGCTTTCGGTTGGAGATTGCTAGTCCAAGGTATGGCAAGGTTACATCAAAATCTGAATCTTCGCAACTAGCAACACAGGGAGGGGTTGGAGGGGCTACGGCAGTATGGTGTACTACGGAGTTAGATTGGTTCCGAATGTTGGACAGATTGTTGGTGGGTAAAGTGGGGCAGTTGGGTGGAAAAGGGATGAGTTTCGCAGCAATGTTTGAATGGGTTCACACTGGTGGAAGGCATCTGGGAAGGTGGAGGTGCGTCCATTAGGAGATCAAGCATTCTTATTTGTATTCACATCGCGAAAAGAGGTAGAGTTGTTGTTGTGTCGGAGGTGGATTGCTGATGGACGGGATTTGTTGTTGGAGTGGTGGTCACCTCTTGCTCTATGTCGTTCAAAGGACATATTGTCGCCGGCGAAGAGTGTCTAGATTCGAGTGATGGGTTTGCCCCTTGATTTTCGTGGGGACGACGTATATCGTGTTATTGGTGATCAGTGTGGTGGTTTTGTCGAAGCGGATGAGACATCTATGGACCTGGGTGTCGTTTGCGTATCCGCAGCTCTGAATGCACTCCGTCGTGTGTGGTTGTTCGTTGGGGTTCCTGGCGGTTTTCCTTACCAGTGTGGGCGGAGGAGGGGCCTTCGGTGGATTTGGCAGTGCCGGCGACAATGGGTGGTGCCAGGAATGGGGCGTATAAGGATGGGCTAGATTCGGTTCAATCGAATCGCAGAGATTTCCGAAGAACTAGGGTGAAGGAATATTTATTGAGATTTGGGGATGAGGCTACGGTTAGGGTTGGACGGAGTCAAGTGGGTCCTACCCATTCCATAAGGGGTCAACAGAAGGGACGGGTGGGGTTTGCTAAGGCCAAGTTTCGGAATGGAGATGGGCCCAAACAGCAGTGGGCTACTAAAAAACAACTTAATAAACATGGGCCTTTCTCTACAATTCTGAGCCCAAGTTGGAATGGAGGGGCTACTACACAAATTTTTAAATCAAGTGGGCCTTTTCTAGATGAAGCTTTGAGCCCAAATAGGGTTGGAGGGGCCCAAATTGAGGCAGCCCAAGCAAACCCAGCTGTTAGTCGGGTCTTCTCGACGCTACGGGATGGGTTTGGCCCTAATCCGATTGATGGGTTGTCGCCAGTGGTATGCGCATCGATGGGTCTTGCTGAGCGGTCGCCGACTGGTCCTCGGCAGTTGTCTGGCTCGGATGTCGGTTCTGGTTAGCATCTCGTTCCAGAGGAGGTGGTGGTGGGATCGGCTGAGGCTACGCAGCTTTCTTCTGCTACAGGGACTGCTGCAGTGGCGATTCTGCTGTGCGATTGCAATAGGAGGTCAGCGAGCAAGGTTGCTGGGCTGACTTGGTGGATGGTTTGGCTCTGGTGGTCCGACCTGAAGTTGTTGAGAATGAGGTGGTGTTGGACACTGCTATGAGCGATGATGATGATCTAGAGGATGATTTTCCCAAGGAAAATTTATGTTTGGGGGATGGCATGCCGCAGCCAGAGGAGGTCTCTGCTTGGGTATTGTCTCGTATTAATGAGGTTAGTCAATTATTAGGTGTTTCCTTTGAGGGCCATGAAGCTAAGGCGTTGCAATTATTTTCGGCCATTGAGGAGTCATGGCGGGGGAATGTTCCTTAGCAGTCAGGGGTGATGTTTGCTAGTCCTAATGTGAAGAGTGCTCGGGAATTACGCAAGCTGGAATGTTCTATTAATTATGATGGAATTAAAGGGGGAGATGTGCGGGGTCCAAGGAAGGGGCGTAGTGATCTATTATTGTTGTCATGCGGTTAAAAATATTGTCTTGGAACGTGCGAGGACTAAATGATAGGGGGAAGAGGGTGTCGGTAAAATCAATGTTAAACAGCGCTAAGGCAGATGTGGTGTGTCTGCAGGAAACAAAGATGGATTGTATTGAGGGGGAAACTGTGCGGGATCTGTGGGGAGGCCGTTTTGTGGACTGGGATTTTCTTCCTGCTCTGGGAGTGGCTAGGGGTGTTCTTATTTGCTGGGACCGAAGGGTGGTGGTGAGGGAGGATGTCGAAGTGGGGGGTTTCTCGTTATCTTGCCTATTTTGGTGTGTAGAGGATGACTTTCGTTGGGCCTTTACCGGGGTTTATGGTCCAGTTCATGGAGGGGAGAGGTCTTCTTTTTTGGAGGAGTTACAGAGCATTGCTTATCGCTGGGGGGTTCCCTGGTGTGTAGGAGGGGATTTCAATGTGGTTCGCTGTATGGCGGAAAAGTTTGGGGCAATTTCGGGGTTGGGTTCAATGAGACGTTTCTCTTTGTTCATTGATGAGATGGAGTTGGTCGATTTTCCGCTTCAGGGTGGTAGTTTCACTTGGTCCGGGGGTGGAGTGATGTCTCAAATTGATCGATTTCTGGTCACAGGGGATTGGGAGGAGCATTTCTTATAGGTGACCCAATGGCGTTTACAATGGCCCACTTCGGACCATTGGCCTATCTCGCTGGATAGTGGGGGTGTCAGACGTGGGCCAACACCTTTTCATTTTGAAAACATGTGGTTGCGGTTCGAAGGCTTTGTGGAGTTAATTCAAGGGTGATGGGGAAGTTATCGCGTGGCAGGATTGCCTAGTTCTCGGTTGGCGCAAAAATTGAAGTTTCTCAAATTAGACCTAAAAAAATGGAATCGGGAGGTTTTTGGTCGCTTGGAGGATCAAAAGGCAAAAGTTGTTTATGCATTGAGGTGTTAGATGAGAGGGAAGGTGCTAGGGTGTTGTCTGCAGCAGATATGTCTATCCGGGAGGAGGTTCGTAAAGAGTTTGGCCATCTTGCACACATGGAGGAGATCAGTTTTCGTTGGAAGTTTAGACGCTTGTGGCTAAAGGATGGGGATCGAAACACAAAGTTTTTCCACTGTATGGCAAATGCTCATCATCGGGTTAATCAAATAGGGCGAATTCGAGTGAATGGGGTGGAATTTTTGACTTTCGAGGGTGTCAAGGATAGTATTGTGGGTTACTATAAGCATTTGTTTCGGAATGTAGGAGAAGGGTGGAGGCCGGGTCTGGATGGGGTAATTTTCGATGTCATTTCGGAAGCAGACTATACGTCATTGGAGAGGCCATTTTCTGAAGAGGAAGTGTTTGCGGCATTGCATAGTATGTCTGGAGATAAGGCTCCTGGTCCAAATGGGTTTACTATTTCCTTTTTCCAACATTGTTGGAGGGTGGTTAAGACAGAGGTGATGGCAATGTTCAACCAGTTTCATCAAACAGGCAAATTTGAGAAGAGCCTTAATGCCACATTTCTTGCTTTGATTCCAAAAAAAGGTGGGGCAGAGGATATTCGAGATTTCCGTCCTATTAGTCTTTTGGGCAGTGTGTATAAGCTGTTAGCTAAGGTTTTGGCGAATCGGTTGCGGGTAGTGCTAGATGGGGTGGTTTCGGATTCTCAAAATGCTTTTGTGGGAGGTAGGCAAATTTTGGACGCGGTGCTTGTGGCGAATGAGTGTGTGGATTCGCGGTTGCGTTAGGGGAAACCGGGGATAATCTGTAAATTAGATATCGAAAAGGCTTATGATAATGTGAATTGGCAGTTTTTGATGTACATGTTGGAGAGGCTGGGTTTTGGGGAAAGATAGCGGCGTTGGGTTTTGTTTTGTATTTCTACTGTGCAGATGTCAGTGTTGGTTAATGGGTCTCTAGAAGGTTTCTTTCCAACTCAACGAGGATTACGGCAGGGTGATCCTTTATCTCCTTTGTTACTCATCTTGGTTATGGAGGCTTTGGGGCGTTTGTTGGCTAGAGCGGTGCAACAAGGTTTGTTGAAAGGGTTTGAGGTCGGGGTGGTTCCAGGGTTGGTGGAGGTGTCTCATTTGTTTTATGCAGATGATGCGCTCATTTTCTGTGATGCGGAGGAGGAGCATATTGGGTACTTGAGATGTGTGCTGTTGTGTTTTAAGGCGGTGTCCGGGCTTTGAGTGAATTTAACAAAGTCAGAATTGATCCCAGTGGGGAAGGTGGCGAGATCTTCGAATTTGGCCGCTATCTTAGGGTGTAAAGTGGTCTCATTGCCTGTTACATATTTGGGCTTGCCTTTGGGGGCTTCTTTTAAGGCCAAACGGGTATGGGATAGGGTCGTGGACAGGTTGCAACGGCTGTTGGCAGGATGGAAGTGGCAGTATTTGTCAAAGGGTGGTCGGCTTGTATTGATTAAAAATGTTTTAGCAAGTATTCCGACTTATTTTATGTCTGTTCACGTGATCTCGGTGTCAGTAGCAAGGCGGATTGAGCAACTGCAATGGCATTTTTTGTGGGGTGGTGGGGGTGAGGGTGCTCATTATCATTTACTATCATGGGATCAGATTTGCCTGCCTAAGGAGAGCGGGGGTTTGGGGGTTCGGAGGTTGGTCTTGTTCAATTTGGCTTTGTTGGGGAAGTGGTTGTGGCGGAAAGGGAGCGGCTTTGGAGAAGGGTGGTGGTTGCTAAGTTTGGTATGGGTAGAGGGGAGTGGTGTTCCAGAACGGTGGGTCTTTCTCATGGTTGTGGTGTGTGGAAGGGGATTTGGTTAGGTCAGGAGGCTTTTTGGAGAAGGGTGCGGTTGAAAGTTAGTGTGGGGGATCAAGTTCGGTTTTGGAGGAATAGGTGATGTAGTGACTTGTCTTTAGAGTTTCAATGCCCGTTGATCTTTGCTATTGCTGCTGATTATGAGGTGTTGGTGGCTGCTATCAAGATTGGGGAGGGGCAATCGACGGTGTGGAATGTGCAGTTGCGTCGCAATGTTCAGGATTGGGAGCAAGATCAGTTGGTGGAACTTTTGGATTTTTTATATGGTTCGAAGTTTGTGAGGGAAGGTCAGGACTCTTTGGTTTGGGATTGTCCTAGATCCAAAGGTATTTTTATTGTGTCTTCTTTTTATGGAAGGCTTGTTCAGGATGGGTTTGCACAGGATGTTGCTAGGGTTTATCCGTGGAGAGGTGTTTGGTTGTCGGGCTCGCCTTCAAAGGTTGCCTTTTTTGTTTGGACAGCAAGTTTGGGTGGTATCTTGACCATTGATAATTTGATTCGTCGTGGGCATATTTTGGTAAATTGGTGCTGTTTGTGTGGAGGGCAGCAGAATCAGTTGACCATTTGCTTATTCTTTGCCCAGTCTTGTCTTGTCTTTGGATGCTTATGATTGCAATTTTTGGTTTAGTTTGGGTTCAACTAGGCTCGGTGCTCGCAGTTGTGCAAAGTTAGGCAAGAGGGCGGGTAGGGCGGCGGCGTCGGAAGGCTTGGCTTCTTGTGTCGCACTGTTCAATGTGATTGATTTGGTTGGAGCGTAATAGGCGGGTGTTTCAGGGGATGGCTCACTCCATTTCTTGGTTAGAGAGACGGCTTCTTATAGTTTTGTATAGTTGGGTGATAGGTTTAGTAGATCCGGATGTGTTGGCTTTTGTAGATTTTGTAGAGGATTTGACTTGTTAATTTGGTCGAGGTTTCGGGGCCTCTTTTGTATTTCTTGCATCTTCTTGATGCTTTCTTAATATAGTTTGGTTATTTATCAAAAAAAAAATAGCTAGTTCTCCAAACTACTACTCTTATCACCCCCCTCAAGGTAATGGGGCTAGGAAGCACCAAAAGCTTGTCCTTGAGATAGCAAAACCTAGAGGAAGTCAGGGGTTTGGTGAAAATGTCTGCCACCTAATCAGCTGTGGGAATATAAAAAACAGCAATTTGTTTAGAGACAAACCTTTCACGAATAAAGTGGCAATCTACCTCAATGTGCTTGTAGTGTGAGTGAAAAACAAGATTGGAAGCTAATGCCGTTGCTGAAACATTGTCACACCAAAGAACTAGGACAAAAGAACAAGGATTAAACAAATCTTTGAGTAATTGTTGGATCCAACAAAGTTCAGCTGCTGTACGGACCATGGATCTATACTCGGCTTCTATAGAGGATGGATCTATACTCAGCTTCTATAGAGGACTTGGAGACTGTAGCCTGTTTCTTTGCAGACCAAGAAATCAAATTAGGGCCAGCCAAGGAACACACAAAAGCCAAAGGTCCTATCTAAGTAATCACCTCCCTAATTAGAATCAGAAAAGGCATGAAGGGTAAATGGTCCAGGACTAAAGCTGAGACCATGAGAAAGGGTCCCTTCAATATATCTGAATATATCTCAGAAGCCTCTTGCCACTGGCAAAATGACCAATGGTGGGAGATTGCATGTGTTGAAAAGGCTTGATTGACAGCCAAAGCAAGATCAGGCCTGGTAATAGTCAAGTATTGTAAAGTCCCAACCAAGCTTCTATAGAAAGAAGGCTAAGAATAAGGCAACACATCAAAAGCTGCAGCTGAGGGCTTGATAGCCAAGGGAATGGAACAGGGTTTGCTGTCCACAATGCCAGCTTTGTGCAATAGATCGCTAGCATACTTTTGCTAAGACAAGAAGAAACCTTGCGGATGAGAGTGAACTGAAATCCCCAGAAAATAAGATGTCACCAAGTTTTTTCATGGAGAAAGCCACATGCATCTGCTGAAATAAGGATTGAACTTCCTGTGAGGAGGATGTCATCAACATATACAAGTATAGTAATGCTAGTGGAAGACTTTCTGACAAAGAGAGAGGATTCAGAATGGCTATGATGAAATCCTTGACGCAGTAAGAAGGAAGAAAAAGTGGAGTACCAAGCTCTAGGAGCTTACTTAAGGCCATAGAGAGCCTTCTTAAGCTTGCACACGTGTGGGAAAAGCAGGGTCAATGAATCCTTGAGGCTGCATCCTATAAACTTCCTCCTCTAGATGGCCATGAGGAAAGCATTAGAAATATCTAACTATTTGAGAGGTCATTTATTTTGGAGAACCAAGCACAACAAGATCCTAATAGTTGGTTGTTTGGCAACTGGACTAAAGGTCTTTTGATAATCAAACCCTTCTTAATCCTGAACACCCATTTACATCCAATGACTGACTTGGTGGAGGGAAAAGAAACCAAATCCCAAGTACCTTGTTTCTGCAGAGCTTGAAATTCTTCTTTCATAGCTGCAACATAAAAAGAAGACTGCAATTCTTGTGTAGCTGACCAAGTGATGCAGGACAATTAGGGACAGCCACAGCAGTGGGCTTTTGGGGCTGATTTAACACTGCTTTAGGAGCTGTTATGAGGCTGTGAACAGTACCTATGAATAGTGTTTTGAGCTGTTAAAAGTGCAGAAAATAAAAGAGGGAAAGAAGGAGAAGAAGAAGATAGATCTACCAATCACTCCTAGAATCCCTTAGGCATCACACCTAGGATTTGATTACATCACACAATCCATAAAGAAGCTTCAAAGCTCTCAAAATTTTATAAATATCAACTCTATTGAAGTATAAGCATTACATGGCTTTATATAAAATTAGGAGATTTCCTAAACCAACTAGAACAATAAAAGAAACCATTATAATATCTTTAACTTCCAAAACCAATTTAAAACTAAATAAGAAACAAAAACAAAGACTAATTAAATAACTTGACCGACAAAACAACCCATAGGCGACCCCTACAGCCCATGTTAGCAAATATGAAAATTACAAAAATAACCTTGACCTAAAATCCTAGAAAATATAAACTAATCATAAGATAAGACTCTAATAATACTAGAAACATGATTATGAATTGGTTCCTATCAGGTTTTCGTTGAAATCATGCCAATTTCCAAATATCGCCACTTTCTTGAATTTACTCTTCTTTGAGCTTCTTATATTCTGAATAATTGAGGCTCGGTAACAGCAAGATCAAGATAAGCAGTTTTAGTAAAATGACAGGTAGGAGCTGAAGCCTTAGATCTAGTGACCATAGGATGAGTATATTAGAAGAAGGAATTGAAAAGGGAAGCGAGGGTGAGACTAAAGTAGCTACTGAAGGAAGAGGTAAAGGAAGATGAATAGAGATGGACTGAATACAAATAGCTGGAGAAGGATTGGAACATAAGGGTATAGAAGAACTAGAAGAAGGGGAAGTAGGAGCAGGATGGGAGGAAGGAGAAGACACATTAGAATAGCTAGAAGGAGAAATAGAAGAAATAGGGGAAGAAGAAGGGATAGACCAAAAGAAAGAAGCAAAAACAGGAAGAGGAGTAACAGTAGGCTGAAGAGCAAAGGCAAAAGAGGTTTCATTAAACAAAATATGTCTAGACACAAATTTTACTAGAATTAGGTTCCAAACATCTGTAACCCTTAGTGAGATGATAGCCCAAGAAAAAGTGGCTCAAAAGGAGATTTATGGCTAAGAGAAAGGCTAGGCATCCTATTAATGAGAAAGACTCTAGTCGCTGTGGCATCAAACCAGTAACTCAGAGGTAAAGAAGACTGATAAAGCAAAACAATGGCAGTTTGGGCCAGCTAGTTGAGTATGAGAGCATTCATGGAGAGCTCGCAAAGATGCAACAAACTTCAACAGTCTTGGAGTACCAAAGCAAGTTCAGCACCTTGCGAATTGATCCCGAGATTGGTCGGAGCATCAATTGGTGGGAACATTTGTAGAAAAGTCAAAACCTGAGATCCACTGAGAAGTAAAAATGTACCGGCCAAGCACCATGATAGCAGCAATTTCATTTGCATGTTTGCAAGAAGAAAGGTTACCAGATGGTAATCGACAAATAACTAAGAGTTGCTCTTCCAAACTAGGTGGGTTCCCTCCAAGCAAATCAACACAAGTAGTGGCTCCAAGATGTGACATACCCCCAAAGCAAGCTAACTGATCATGAGTTAAAGGAGTGGACATCAAAGGGACTTTGTTGGTATTGTGATGAAAAGCGGCATAAATGGCATCATTGCAAGCAAAAAATGTTATTGATGATTGAAGCTATTAGAGACCCGAAGGATGATTTTGACAGTGCTAGTGACCACGAAGAGATAAGTGCAGATGAAGAAGGTAATTCAACTCCTGATACAATCAACTAACCATCTCAGTTCATGCTTTAGCTGGATATTCAACCCCTCAAACTATGTGAGTCAAGGGAATTATCAAGGGTCAACCTGTGGTACTTTTAATTGATTCTGAGAGTACTGACAATTTCTTGGATTACAAAATTGCCACAGAAAATTGCATGTTCAGTTGACGGGTGTGACAAATTTGATGTTAAGGTTGCAGATGAAAGAACATTAACATGTTTCGGAAAATGTCCAGATGTGGAGATTCTTATACAAAATCAAAAGATTATTGTGATCTAGTCTTGGGGGCTCGATGGCTGCGTACTTTAGGAGATATAATGTGGAAATTTTCTAAACTTAATATGCAGTTTGTTTTGAATTGAAAAATAAAAAATAAAAAAAATCCACTATTAGGACACATCAAATGGAAAGAATTCTGCAAAAGCCATTTGTAATATTCTTGTGATGGCAAAGACATTCGGTACAAAGGCCAAATTGTATTGGTTGCTAATTCTACCCACAAGCCATTATTGCTTCACGAGTTCCATGCATCTCCTCTCTGTTGGACATTCAGGCTAACTCCACACTTACAACAGACTCTCCCGAGTTTTTTATTGGAAGGGGATGCAGAAGGAGGTTAACCATTTTGTACAAGAATGTGACACGTGCTAGAGAAATAAAGCAGAAACAGTAGCAAGCCCTGGACTGCTTCAACCACTTCCAGTTCCTACCCAAGTGTGGTCAGCTATCTCTATGGATTTTATAGAAGGCCTCCCCTCTTCACAAGGGAAAAATGTGATTATGGACCATCTCACAAAAATATGCTCACTTTTGTCCTTTGTCTCACCCTTATACTGCTGTCACAGTTGCTCAAGTTTTTGTGGATAGCATTTTCAAACTACATGGAACACCAAAATCAATAGTTAGCGACAGAGATAAAGTGTTCACAAGCAATTTTTGGAAGGAGCTCTTCCGATTACAAGGCGCATTACTGAATATGAGTACAACCTATCATCCACAGATAGATGGCCAAGCAAAGGTGGTGAATCGGTGCCATGAGAACTATTTGCAGTGCTTCATAGGTGATCAGCCAGTGGATTGAGTTTGTCGGTTTTCATGGGCAGAATGGTACCTATCATGCATCCACCAAACAAACTCCATTTGAGGCAGTATATGGTCGTCCACCACCCCTTATTACTTCTTATACCCATGGCACTTCAAGCGTGCATCAAGTAGATTGTGATCTAAGAGGAAGGGATCATCTCTTGCAACTTCTCAAAAGTAATCTACATGAAGTTCGGTCTCTAATGAAGCAACAAGTTGACATGCATAGAACAAAGGGAGTTTGAGGTAGGACATTGGGTCTATTTGCGGCTACAACCCTACAAACAAGTTTCCATCCAAGTTCACTCTTCTAAGAGGTTATCGCCGCATTTTTACGGTCCTTATAAGGTGCTTGAGAGTATAGGACTTGTGGCCTGTCTGTTAGAACTTCCTGAAGGAGCTCAGATTCATAACGCTTTCCAAGTTTCTTGTTTGACAAAGAAGCTTGGAGATCACCTTGTTATTCAAAGCCAGCTACCAGATTTTTCCTGGATGGGAGAAACCAGGATTCAACCCCGAGCTATATTGGATCGACGACTAGTCCAGTGCAAGAATGAAGAAGGAGTGAATGTTCTAGTCCAGTGGGCCAACTTTCCAGTTGAGGATGCTACTTGGGAATCTTACCACTCAAGGAGAAATTTCTGGAGTTCGTTGCTTCCCAACCTTGAGGACAAGGTTGTTAATAAAGGTGGAGGAATGATACAATTGCTTTCTATATTGGTGGGATTCTGCTGAATTTTAGGAGGCAATTGCGCTGTTTGTCTTGGCATGATTTATTTTCATTTCCGGTAATCTTGTTATGTTTGTTGCTGGCTGGTGTTCTAGTGATAGAAGGGTGTAGATGCTGTATGGCCTTTTATGCAATCAATGAGAATTCACCTTAAAGGTTTGGAGGCTCGATCCTCTTGAAGTGATCTTCTTCTTCTTATTTTCCCCATTTTGTTCATTCAGTCACTAAAAACTACCATTCATGTTCTATCATTAGAACCATGTCCATTGGATATGAAAGGCAAAAGATGCGGGATATTCCGTCATTTCTCCATACTCCTTTCATGGGCCCCAATCTGGACCCATATAGATAATTTGAACAATCTATGTCATAGGCCTCATAATAAAGATCATCCATGTAAAAAATCAGTTTCATCAAACAACTATAAACATAAACACATAAATAAATCACATTTTATTTTATAAAATGAATGGCAAATATAATAATAAACTTAAACTATTCATTTTATAAAACAAAATACAATTTGATTCTGTATTTATAGTTGTTCAATGAAATTGATTTTTTGCATAGATAACCGTCATTACGAGACCCTACGAAGTAAACGGTTCAGATCATCGGTGTGAGTACGAATTGAGACCCATAAGAGGGATATGGAAGAGTATGGAGAAAAGCTCATCCTGTGTCGGAAACACTTCTCAGATTCTCTAATTGTTTATAATCTTCAAGCCAAACATGAAAATTTGTGGGCTTTGAGTGATTGTGTGTTTCACACTGGGTAGTATTTTTAAACTATCTTTGTGTAAGGCTAACCCCCTCAAACCAGAGAGAGAGAGAGAGAGAGAGACCACCCACAAACATTGAAATCTTTCACACCGTTGCTTCAAATATGAACTAAAAATATTAATTGACAGTTATGGCTGTACGAAACTTGCAATTTTTCATTTGAAAGCCCGTGTTGACAAAATTATTTTTACGGGGAAACACTATGGTTATGCACCTTATAATTAAAAAGAAAAATAACATAATTTCAATTTTCTGAGTCATAACTAAAAAAAGAAACTATGCCGCGGTAGTTAGCAACTCCGCCGATCCCAAGCCCGAGTAAAGGAGGAGGGTTGTGTGTTAGGTAGCCGACAGCCAACACGTAAAAAAGCCGCTCGGATCCCAAATGAAAATGAATCCTACTTTAAATCAATTACATGCTAGGTCGTTCCCCTCAAGTAATGCGTTGCGCGTGCCTCCGAGTGTTTCGAAAGGTGAGTAAGAGGCGCCGCATCGACGCCTGGGTGCGGTGAAAAATGGGTAAAAATTCCCGCGTTTTTCTCAACGAGCACGGATAAAGAAGCTAATCCAAGACTATAGGTTTAGGATAGCCACCTAGAATATAGGAACTTTAACTGATAAGACGATGGAATTGGTAGATGTTATGATTAGGAGGAGAGCTAGTATAGCATGCGCACAAGGAATTAAGTGGACGAGTGAGAAAGTTAGGGAAATAGAGGATACTAGTTTTAAACTGTATTATAGTGGTAAGGATAAATGCAAGAATGGGGTAGGAATCATAGTTGCCAAGGGTCTTGTGGAAAATATAGTGGCAGTCATTAGGAAAGGGGATAGGATTATGTTAGTTAAACTAGTTATTGGAGGAAATATAGTGAACGTTATTAGTGCATACGCCCATCAAATAGGATTAGATGATCAAACTAAGAGGGATTTTTGACAGCAAATGGATGAGATCTTACAGGAGATATTTGTAGGAGAGAACCTAGTTATAGGCGGAGATTTCAATGGACATGTCGGCATAGATAAACTAAGTTATGAAAGGATTCATGGTGGATACGATTTTGGTGATAGAAATGAGGCTGGAGAGAGTATCTTAGATTTTGCGTTGGCTTTTGACCTAGTGGTGGCCAATACTATGTATAAAAAGAGGGAGGAGCATTTGATAACCTTTAAGAGTGGGTCAGTTAAGAGCCAAATAGATTACTTTTTAGTGAGAAAAATGGACCGCTTAAAATGCAATGATTGTAAGGTGATTCTTGGAGAGAGCCTAGCCTCTCAACATAGGATTTTGATACTAGATTTATGTTTTAAAGGACAATACCAAGCTAGGAAGGATGGTGGGCGTCGTAAGACGAGATGGTGAACCTCAAAGGAGATAAACTAAAAATATTTAAAAATAAAATGGATAAGAAAGGTGCTTGGGACTTGGAAGATGATGCTAATACTATGTGAAACTTGATGGTCAATTGTATGAAGAGAATTTCAAGGGAAGTGCTTGGAGAGTCGAAAGGAACGGGACCCAGCTCTAGGGAAACTTGGTGGTAGAGGGAAGAGGTTCAAGCGGTCGTTAAGGCAAAAAAAGAGTGCTTTAAAAAGTGGCAGAATGATAGAACTGAGGAAAACCTTAAGAGTTATAGATTGGCTAATAAGGAGGTCAAGAAAGTAGTGAGAGAGGCTAAGTTGAAAGCTTATGATGACCTATACACTAGACTAGATAGTAAGGAGGGAGAGAAGAGGGTATACAAACTTGCTAAGATACGAAAGAAGAAAATAAGAAATTTTAATCAAGTTAAGTGCATCAAGAGTGAGGATTCTAAGATATTGGTGAAGGATGAAGAGATTAAGGAGAGATGGAAGAACTATTTTGAGAAATTATTAAATGAGGAACATGGAGGTACGTCAATAGGGGAAGAAATAGCCAGTAATATGATAAACCAAGACTATAGGTTTTATCGTAGGATTAGGAACTTTGAAGTAGAGATTGCACTTAAGAAGATGAAATCAAATAAGGCTTGAGGACCCCATGATATCTTTATTGAAGCTTGGAAGTGTTTGGGTAAAAAAAGGGTTGCTTGGTTGACTAAGTTGTTTAGCAAAATTTTGTTGACTAGGAACATACCAGATGAGTGGAGGAAGAGTATTTTAGTGTCAATCTATAAGAATAAAGGAGATGTCCAGAATTATAACTATAGGGGAATCAAGCTAATGTATCATATAATGAAAGTGTGGGAAAGGGTGGTGGCACGCCGATTGCGAGATATAACAGAGGTGTCAGAGAATCAATTTGAGTTTATGCTTGGCAAGTCGACAATGGAAGCAATCTATCTGTTGAAGAGAGTAATAGAAAAGTATAGAAAAAAGAAAAGAGATATTCATATAGTGTTTATCGATCTTGAGAAAGCATATAATAGAGTGCCTCGGGATATAAAATGATGGGTGTTAGAGAAGAAAATGACAAAAGGTTACACTAATGTGATTAAAGACATGTATGAAAGAGTAGTGACCACTATTAGATCGCATGCTGAAGAAACAAACGAATTTCAAATCACTATAGGGATACTCCAAGGATCTACCTTAAGTCCTTATCTTTTTGAGTTAGTTATAGATGAATTGACGAGAAATATTTAGGATGACGTGTCATGGTGTATGCTTTTTGTAGATGATATCGTGTTAGTGGATGAGACTAGAGAAAGAGTTAACTCAAAGTTGGAGAGTTGGAGAAAAGCATTTGAATCTAAAGGATTTCCAATAAGCAGAACTAAGACAGAGTATATGGAGTGTAAATTTAGTAACAGTAGCAATGAAAGCTGAGGAAAAGTGAAGATTGAGAACCAAGTACTGCCTAAGAATAAACATTTTCATTATTTAGGGTCGATTATCACAACGGTGAGAGAGATTGATGCAGATATAACCCATAGAATTAAGGCGGGATGGCTTAAGTGGAGAAGTGCATCTGGAGTACTGTGCGATAAACGAATACTCACTAGCCTAAAAGGTAAGTTCTATAGAACAGCTATTAGACCAGCGATGTTGTATGGGACAGAGTGTTAGGCAACCAAGAAACAACATGCCGATAAGATGAGTGTTGCTGAGATAAGGATGCTAAGGTGGATGTGCAGCAAAACTAGACAAGATGGAATTAGAAATGAATGTATACGGAAATGGGTAAGAGTAACACCGATAGAAGATAAGTTGAGAGAGAATCGATTGAAATGGTTTGGTCATATTCAATGGAAACCAATAGAGGTAGTACTAAAGAGATGCGATGCAGTAATGGTAGATAAAAGTGCTAGGGAACCGGCTAGTGTTGTAAATAGAGATATGAATCAACTTAATATGACTAACGAAATGGCCTTTAACAGAGCCGCATGAAGAAGGAAGATTCATGTAACCGACCCCATTTGATGGGACTTAAGACTTAGTTTGGTTATAACTAAAAAAAGAAAAAATATTATAACCAAACTGAGGTATAACTAGAGAACTCATCACTCATAACTAAAATAATATCATAATAATTAAAGAAGAAAATTGATCATAACTAAAAAAAAAATAGCATATCATATGGTAAGGGTGTATATTATAATTTCCTTATTTTTACACATCCTCATTAAGGGCTATTCTGGGTGAAAAATTATTGGTTGGTCTTCGGATGCCACACCAATCACAATTCACGTGCCCCTTCCACCAATCACAACACTATTGGGCACCACGTGACAGTGTCCAAGACCAACCAATAACTTCTCCAATCCAAACTGATTATTGGCTTATCAGTTTATTTATGTGCCATCATCTATTTAGTTTTCTCTTTTCGTAATAAATAAAATAAAATAAATCAAAAATTAACTCGTAACCAGAACAACGTGAGTCTAAATTCACAACCGTCACCTGAAAAATATTAAAAGTATCAGTGAACGGGAAAACGAGAAATTTTGAGAAAATTTAACCTGAAAAAGGATGGTGAGCCGAGCAAGCGGCGCCGTACAGGTCTTGCTGACGGCACCAGCGACGCCGCCGGCTAAGAGTTGCGAAATGGTCCCGATCTGCGATTGTTGATGCCACGCCCTCCGCTGCTCCACGAATTTATGCGCCGGACCGCCGTCCACGGCCACACATCCCTGGCTCGAATCGAGCGCTCCCCCTTCCACCACCACCCCAACCCTAGCCTCCGTCTGCATATCTTCTTCCTCTCTAAATCTTACGAATCTCTTGAGCCCGAACTCGAACTTCCACTATGTTTAGGATCTTATGAGAAAAAGAAAAGAAAGGATTAGTTAATTTACAAGGCTTGAGAAAAGAAAAAAAAAGAAAAGAAATAAAATGATTTGATTGTGATTTTTTTCTTAAGGAAGAAATAAAAGAGAAGAAATAGTTGTGATTTTTTTTTTTTTATTTGGTTAGATTTTATTAAGAGAAAAGAAAAAAAATTATTTTATGTTATATTATCAAAATAATTTTTTTATATTTTTAATTATTTTATTTCTTTTATTTTTATAGGGATAAAATTGGTATTATAAAAATAGTAATTTTTTTTTTCTAATCTCTCCACTTTTGGAAAGATTAAAAATGAGGTTTATAAGAGAAATGAGTTTCTCTCTATTTCTCTCAATTTCTTCTCATTTCTCTTCATTTATATTATCCAAATAAATAAGAGAAATACATATATCTATTTATTTTCTTTTCTCTCCAAATCACTTAATTCAAACATAGTGTTTGTTCACGCCTCTCTCTCTCTATATTTAGGGTGTTTGGGAAGGTTTTTTTTTTTTTTTTGAGGGAGAGGGGGGGCTAAAATAACACTAAAAATAAAGTAAATTAAATAGCGATAAAATGTGACATAAAATTTATAATTATTATTATTTTTTTAAATATAACATCTAATTAAAAGAAAATTCAATCATTTTTTTAAGGGTCAATTTTACAGAAGGTACTATTCCTAAATGTTCAGTTCCATTTAATTTATTTTTAAAAAATGTTTTATTAGGGGTCATTCAAGGTAATATGACCAAATCATCCTTCCAAACTTTTTGAGCATGTTTCCATTTTGAAACCATTATACAATAAAAAATAATAACAGTCTCTCATTTTATTGAAAAAAATTTCTCCCTTATTCTAGAGAGAAAATCTCTTCCTTATTTCCTGGATAAAATCTCTCGTTTATTTAATGATATGAAATATCTCCCTTACTCTAGGGAGAAAATATCTCATATTCTCAAAATCTTAAATCATCTACCTTATTCCAACGTAAAGAAACAACGCCATGAACATTTATATTGATCGAAGTGTAGACACTGTGAACATCCATATTGTTGGTGATTGCTTATATTTGTATACAAATAACAATAAGCTTAATATGAGTTGCGATAAATAAATGTTGATGTGAATTTTCACATTACAAATATATGTCGGTAAAATAACACATTAATGTTGTTTGCACTTGTATGATTATTTCTGAATATGAATATTAACATTGATTAATAATGTGATGGTCACAATACTAATTGTAACACATTATAATGTAATAATTCACAACAAGTAATAACTCCTTACAATATGAATATTCGCACCATGTAATAATCATGCAAAACTCATACAATAATCAGTGATATGTAAACATTTACATTATACGATAACAATGTAATCATTACTCTACATTGCAAGTCATGCAACCATTACATGCTTCTAATGTTGAAGTTCACATTATAAAATGCAAAATATTAAAATATGATAATTCATAACAATAATAACTTCAGTGAATGTAAACATTCACATTCATTAAAATATCTACCCAATAAGCATACATACACTGATACATGAAGGTATCCATCTACTGTAAAAAAAAAAAAAAAAAAAAAAAAAAGGAAGTGAACATCCATATTATAACCACATAATATCATAAATATGAAATAACCAATGATATGTAAACATACACATCTTGAAAAATAATATAGCTATGTCCATATTTTGCATTGCTAATCCCAAACTGGAAATTTTATTACCACCATTACACATCATTATAGATTAGACAAGTTCAAATTCACACCACCAAATATAATGGCAATAAACAACATGCAAACATTCCCCCATGATATAACCAATAATATGTGAACGTTCACATTGTTAATGCAATGTAAACATTCACAACATCCAAAAAAATAGGGCCATATATGAATGCATTACTAGATAAAAATCATAATCTCATTCAAAAAAAATAAACTTGTATCTCCATTTATTCTAGAAAATAAAGTTGAAAGCAAAAAATAGAGCATACAATTCTTTATATAAATCAAACATAAATGAACATGCATCCCTAAACAAAATAATACTAACCTTGAGACAAAATTATCTACTTGTTCTCTCATTCTGATCGATGTCTGACTTTGCAAAATTGTGTAAAAAAGTAGAGCACAAACAAACAACACTAATGTAGTCTTGATTCGTCATCTTCCTCTAACACTAATGAAACCCTAACACAACAAAGAAACACCACAATGAGAGTGAAACTGAATCTCAATCAAAAGCATGAATTATGGTAACTACAAAAACAGAAGGATAGTCAAAAAAGAAGCGTGTATATCTTTTTTGTCTATAATATATATCAACAATAAATATAAGGGTATAATAGTCCAAAAAATAATGTAAATCAGAAAAAAAAAAAAAAAAAAAAAAAAAAAAAATGACCTCCCAGAATAAAAGTATAAACAGATGAAACTAATTAGGTTATAAATTTCCTTTATGGACTTATTAGGTTAGAATACTCATAAATGAGATTTATCAATAAAAATTCATTTTTTTATAATATAATTATTTTAACATACTAAAATAGTCAAAAATTAAAATAATCTATTAATATAACCAAAAAATTAAAAAATACTTATAATTAGGGATACTCAACGAATATTTCGATCTGTCCAAACCAACTGAACTAAATCGATCCGCCACATTTTGAACGAATGCGTGATAATAAGCAGACGGTTGTGGATTGAATTTTTTCAATCTATATAGTTTTGGACATATGACAGATTTGAAATTCTTTTGGCTGCAACCACACCGTTAACACAGCGAGCACCCCTAGTAACTTGAAAGATTTTTTGTTTTCAATTTGTTTAGATATTCTATTTGTATTTTCAATTGAAAAAGAGTTTAGATATTCTGTTGTATTTTCAATTTATTTTCAATTTGAAAATCTTTTTATCAAATGACAAGTGTTGATATTTGATATTTTTATGTGGAAAATATAAGGCTTAATTTTGTAATTTTTAAAAAATCAAATTAAATAGTTTTTAATAAAAAAATAATGAAATAGTTTTGATAATGTATGGTTTTCTTATATGTAGTTATTATTAGTATTTAATAATTTACTTGATAATCTTTTGGTTATGTTAAGTTAGATTGTTATCAAAGAAAATTGTTGATAAATTATTGTATTATGTTCAAAATTTATAAAAGTTTAAACCGTCAAATTAATTCGCATTTATCTGTCAATTTGTTCAATTCATATTCTCTAATTTGACAAACAGATATAAATTAATTTTTTTTAATCCACAAATCTAATAGATGAATAACAGATTAGAGATTTCTTAATCATATCCGAACCACAAGCATTCCTATTTATAATAACAGACAACATATGGTGTGTATAACTTGATGGAGTAATTGTGAGTTTATGACCGTTGGTCATAAGGGTGATTACTGGAGAGCATCGTGATCCGTGCTAACTAATGGATCAAACCGAATATCTTGTGATTGCCTATTCCATAGGATTAGGAATATGTCTTGGTGAGGTTTAGCATCATTTGTCCAGCTGACCTTTGTGATGCTGGCGGTTGTGGGGAAACTTCATGCATGCTTTGTCCATTGTCAGATTGCCATGTGGCAAAGTAAACACATTTGATAAAGTTTAATTTTAATTAAAGGGTAAATTATAATGATTTGATTTCTCTTAAATTGTCAACTCAATGTGAGTGTATTTAGATTTAGTAAATTCAATTTTGAAATCAATTTTGATGATTCGAATCGTTCATTTTTTAAGATTCGTTGAGTCAAATATTCATGTAAAAAATCAATATGATTGAACATTAGCAGCTATATATTAGAATCATATTTGTTTTAAAAAAATAGACGATAAATATAATTTTAAGAATAATCATTTATTTTTTGTAATACAAATTTGATTTAAAAATATAGTTACGGATATCTAATTATTTTGATTTTTTTGGATAAATATTTAATTCAGTGAGTTCTAAAAAGTATACGGTTCGTATCATGAAAGCCAATCCTAAAACGGACTCACTAAACTCAAATGCTCTCTCAAGTTAAAATGACCAACATGAGAGAAACCTAACCCAAATCATAAATACATCTCTTGAAATTTGTTTAAAATACGATTTGTCCTTTTTAGCTTTGGAAATAATATCCTATTCTTTGAAATTTTTAATTTTATAATAAATGACACCTTTTATGAATAAATCATCAAGTCCAATTAACAATTAGGAATTTTATTTTTTAGTTAATTCTTGTCAAATAAAAAATTCTGATAAGAGGTATTTATAATTTTTCAAACTATATAGGACAATCCATATTTTAAACAAATATCAAATAATGTATTTGTAATTTATTCTTAATTAAATTAGCAACACGCATACGAAAAGAATTTATAATTCAAATAAGTAAAATTAAAATAAAAATTTTACTAAGTGGTTGTTTAGCATGTGCTAAAATAGCACATGCTATTTTAGTATATTATCCTATTTAGGTCACAATTATCTTATTTAAGTCATATCACCTCTTTACCACATCACTTCAAACCCAACACATATTTCACATTTTTTTTTATAAAAAGTCAAAAAATATACTAATCTATCACTTCCCAAACAACCCCTAAATATCACATGCCACTCCAATGATAAAAATATGAGTGAATTACACTAATAGTCTTTATAGATTGGGGCTCGTCTCACTTTATTCCCTGACTTTTCAATTGTAACACGTTTGACCATGAATTTTGAATTTTGTTCTAAATAAAGACAATTGAAGATACCATTGCTCAATTTCAAGGGTAAAATCGTCAATTTAATAAAATATAAATTAATTGGACAAAAATAAATGTCAAATTTTTTTTTTGAATTTTTAAAAATTATTTTTGCCCACCAAAGATAAAATTATGTAAAATTGATAAATCTTTTACATTATTTATTTATTTCACCAAATTAATTTTTATTATGTGTTTGGATGATGATCATGTAATAGGTGGTTGTTAGGCTTTTAATGTGTAATCAATAGATTTAATGTATGAAATGTTTTTAGTTTTAGATTTTTTTTTTTTTTAATTTAATGGATTGGTTTTGATGATGCAGTTTCTCCCTGTATGGATCGGACTGGTCCAAGCTCCTCGAGTCACCTGCAAAACAAGTTCAACGGGGAACGGGGTAGTCCCTTAGTGAACCCTCCGACGAGCAAACTAGTAGTGGAAGTAGAGAATATAGAGAGAGAGAGATGGGAGATAGATAGCTTAACCTTCTTCTTGTTCTCAACGTTTGCTTATATCATTTCGTAATCATTTCGCTGTCTTTTCCAACCTGCCCCTTTTTGCTGAAAGTCTCTGCTGTAGCTTACCTTGTTCAGGGTAAGGGGGTCCTGTTCCGACGGGGAGGTGTTGTCGTAATAAATGCTGTGATGGGCTGCATTAATGGTGATGTGCAGTGGCAATAACTTTGCAGATCTTTGTCTGCTGATGTGGCTCGTCCTTCACCTGCCATGTGTCTGAATGCCATTGGCTCTTTATGCCATGTTGGATTCCAGCTGTTCTGGACTTCACCAGCTGGGTTGTGTATTGGGCTCCAATTGATGGGCTTGGGTTGTTTATAGTGGTTCATGGCCTTTGTGGGCTTATCCATGTCAGTAGTCCCCCATTCCCGAGTGCAGTTTCAGTCCAACGAAGGGAATATTTATGAGGAAGTTGAGTTCGACCGGGATGGGCGGTCGAGCGTGAGATGGTCCGACCGTGAAAGGGGGACCGAGCGGGAGGGCCGACCATGAGGTGTGCAGACTACGAGGGGAGCCGTGTGGAAATGAAAGCCGTGAGGAGGGCTGACCGCGCGAAGGCCGAACGGAAGGACCGACCGTGAAAGGGGGACCGAGTGGGAGGGCCGACCATGAGGTGTGCCGACCGCGAGGGGAGCCGAGTGGAAAGGAAGGCCGTGAGGAGGGCTGACCGCGCGAAGGCCGAGCGGAAGGACCGACTGTGGGGAGGGCTGACCGCGCGAAGGCCGAGCGGAAAGGAAGACCGTGAGGAAGGCTGTCCGCGGGAAGACCGAGCGGAAGGGCCGACCGTGAGGAGGGGCGACCGCGCGCGAAGGCCGAGCGGAAGGGCGCGGGGCTCAAGAAGTGGCGTGTCAGGTGATGATTTGAAGTGGAAAAGTCAGGGTAAGGGGAGGAGACAGTGCATCGTGGTCGTACACGTGGCAATATCTTGGGGGGAAGGTTAGGCGTTGGAGCAGAAATGAAACGATAGGTCATTATGGGTGTTGAAAAGGCAGTTTTGGCAGATGATTTGAAAAGTCTTCAAACTAGCGAAAATTAATTGGGATCCTTGGAATACGGACAAACCGTGGGCTTTTGGCATCATTCAATTCACCTACTTGTTTGCAAAAACTCAAAACATCCCAAGTGTTGATTCCTTCGTTGCTCACGATACACCTCTGCAACACTTTTTTAATTTCCTTGCACCTGCATTAGAAGCGATTCGTAGACACACCATAGAAATGGCCCAAGAAGAAGCTGTGAATGTGAGGGTGGATCCACTTGGTGATGATGATGCAGTGGACCTAGCGGCGCAGTATATGACAGAGAAGGTGAGGGAGTTAGTGGTACGATCCTATGGTTCCACCATGATAGCAGCTCCAAAACCAATCAGCCAGACGGAACCAGATCATTGGTACACGAAGGCTGACAAATCCACGATTACTGCGGTGGAGTTGGAGGCTATCCGCGAAAAATACTAGATCCCTGGGGAAGTAGAGTTATTGCTGCCGACATCAATGGAAAGGCCGTCTGACGCCAGGCCAGGGGAGTTTTCCCTTTATGAGGAAGCTCTAAAGGGAGGACTGAGATTGCCACTGCCGCAAGTGGTGGTGGATGTGCTCAACCGTCTGGAGGTAGTACCGGGCCAACTAATGCCCAATGCATGGAAAATCTTGCTGGCCTGTGCAAGTGCGTGGCCGAAGGCGAATGGAGGAGAGGCCATGACAGTAGACGAATTCTTTGGATGTTATAAGGCCTCAGGGCAGCAAGAGACGTGGGTGACTCTGCAGGGAGCAGCGGGGAAAGGGTTGGTGGCTGGGTTGCCGTCGTCGATCAAGGGGTGGCGACCACGATGGTTCTACGTGTCTGCCAACGGGGGGGTTGGAGTGCACACCATTTGGAAAGTCCCCATCAGGTCTGTGGAGCCAAAGCTGGGTGCCGCAGCAGATAAGAGGGTGAAGAGGGTGAAGGAGTGGAGGGAGAAAGAAAAGGCCAAATGGGACGAGTTCGTTCAGCCGTCTGCATTGTTTGAGGCAGGGTTGGGTCCGCAGCCGAGTGGTGGGGACCTCGACCGAGCGGAGTTGGAGGCGAGGAGAAGGGCTCAAGAGGCGGCGGATCAGACTATCTTTGCCAAAGCCCAAAAATTCAAAGATTCCCAGGCCGACCGACTACCACAACCGGTTGCAAGGGAGAGGATTCGCCTTCGCCCCAAACCCTTGGGAGAGAAAAACTTAGGCGAGTTTGTGCCACGACTGCTCCCAAAAGACCCTTTGAAGGAGAGGTCTTTGAAGGAGATGGAGGCATTGGGGGTGGAAAAGAAGAAGAAGAAGAAGGTGAGGCAGAGTGAAGAAGAGCCTGCCCAGAAGAGGAGGAGGGAGACAAGTGTAAAGGAAACCAGTGTTGCCAAGGGGGCTGAGGGGGGGGGAAGTGGAGGAGACCCCAGGAAGGGCGACTGTGCCAGAAGTGGTGGACATTGCTTCAAGGGTCATGGAAATGGTGCCAGTAGTGGCGGTGATCGCCGCAGGGGTCGCGAGGGCCACCCCTGAAGGGCAAGTAGATGATGGGGCAAGTGGCCCTGGGCCAAGAAGGGAAGAACAGCCCCAGGGAGGTCCTGCACCCCAAGGGGGGGAGTCGGTCTGTCCACAGCAATCTACCACGCTCGGGCGGTGGCAGGGCGGCTGGAGGGAGAAGAAGGCCCAACCAGAGCAGGGGCAGACCGCTTGGTGGGTATTGTAGAAGAGGCAGCCTTGCGCTCGGCATCCAGATTCAATGAAGCTGAACTGCTGAGGGGGTTATACTCCGCCCAAATGGAGGTAACCACCCTAGCAGGGGCTCTGCTGAGGAAGGCGGAAGCTGCCAAAATCAAAGTTGATGAGGCCAAGGCTCAGCTGGCCAAGTTGAAGAAGGAGAGTGCAAGTTGGGAGACTGCCCACGTTGATTTGCAAACAGTCAAGGTGGAGCTGGAGAACACACGCCGCCAGGTTGTGTCGCTCGAGTTCCAGCTGGCTAGTGAGCAGAAGAGGGTGGATGAGGCCCAAAAATCCTGCGCAGTTGCAGTCGAACGCCATGATGAAGCAATGAGCAGCAATGAAGAGCTGGTTAGGCAGAAAGATGAGGTAGATGTCAAGATTGGCGATTTACAGAAGGAACTGGAGGGCGAGCAGGCCAACGCAGTGGAGGAGAGGGGGAGGTTGCAGAAGGAGTTGGACGCAGAGAGAGCAAAGACGACGGCGGAGAAGGAGAGCCTGAGGAAGGAATTGGAGCAGGAAAGGGCAAAAACTGCGTCTGAAAGGGCAATCCTGCAGAAGGAGCTGGACGAAGAGAGAGCGAAGGCAGCCTCTGAGAGGGCGGCTTATCCTGATCTGTGCGTCGCAGCAGTGGAGCAATTCAAAGGGTCTACTGAATTTCAGATGGCAGTTGATGCCACCATCGCCAGCAGCTTGGCTAGGCAAGAATCTGGGGGGGCGGGCTTATCAGGGACGACTGCTGGAGGCAGAACTGAAGCAGAGGTTATTGAGAGCTTCCAGCATTTAGACTTCTACGAGCACGAAATGGCTGAGTTCTGGGACAGTGGCTGGAAGATGTTCAAACGTAGAGCTGAGGAACTGTTCCCAGACTTAGACCTCAGTAGTGTGACAATTGGTGAGCACGATGTGGCCCAGACCCCCCTGGATGAGGGCATTGAAGAAGAATACCTCATTTCTAGTGAGGAGGAGTAACTGAAGAAGAAGATGATTTTGTACAGACATTGTTTTTGTTTTGTGTGGGTTATTGTCTTTCTTTCTTTATTTATTTATTGCTATAATGAGCTTATGTACAAAGATGTGAATAAATAAAATTTCAGTTGTGCTTGGCATTTGGCTGTGTTGGCTTGAGTGTTTGAAATGGATGAAAACTTGTGATAAAAATTTGTGATAAAAACTGGATTTAGAAATTCCTTAAGACAGAGTGGGGTTGAAATTGTAATAAAAATAAAGTTAAGGACTCCTTAATGCAGAGTAAAATTGGACTTGTAAAAAACTCAATGCAGAGTAAAGTTAGGAACTCCTTAATGCAGAGTGAAGTTGAACTTGTGATAAAAACTCAATGCAGATCGAAATTGAACTTGTAACCATGCAGAGTGAGAGTGAACTTGTAATAAAAGCTCAATGCAGAGTAAAGTTAGGAACTCCTCAATGTAGAGTGAAATTTAAAATGTAGTAAAATTGCAAGTTTGCATTTGCCACATTGCTTAAGTAGGTTAGTGGTTCATGGAGTGAGGCTTGGCTTGTTAGGAGGAAGGTTGACTGGTGAAGGTTTGATTTGAGAAGAAAATAACCTGAGTCTGACCCTGAAACTGTGGCGGTCGGTCTGGCTAAAACTTGTTAGGCAAGCCGAGTGCTTCATGTTCGGTCTGGCAGAGGCTCTTAGCGCTTGGTCTGGCCGAGGCTTCTAGTGCTCGGTCTGGCTGAGGCTTTTTTTTCTTTTTTTTTTTTTTTTTTTTTTAGTGCTCAGTCTGGCTGAGGCTTTTTAGTGCTCAGTCTGGCCGAGGCTTTTAATGCTCAGTCTGGCTGAGGCTTTTTGTGCTCAGTCTGGTCGAGGCTTTTGATGCTCCCGATGCTCAGTCTGGCTGAGGCTTTTGATGCTCAGTCTGGCTGAGGCTTTTTGTGCTCAGTCTGGCTGAGGCTTTTGATGCTCCTGATGCTCAGTCTGGCTGAGGCTTTTGATGCTCAGTCTGGCTTAGGCTTTTTGTGCTCAGTCTGGCTGAGGCTTTTTATAAGTGCTGTAGATAGAGATGTTATCGAGACAACACGCAGATAGCTGAGATATAAAAATGCTTGTCATGGACAGTGTGATCCGATCGATCAGAATTTATATTATGCGTCAAAAAAGAAAATACAACAACTGAGCAATACAAAAGTAGGAATTCATTGATAGTAGTGCTTCAAGTGTTCAGCGTTCCAGGGGTGGGGGAGGTCTCGACCTTTCATGTCCTAAAGTCGGTAGGTGCCTGGACGTGGTCGAGCTTTCACAACGTAAGGTCCTTCCCATTTGGCCGCCAGTTTACCCTCGGTCGGATTTTTGGTGGCAAGAGTTGCTTCTCTCAAGACAAGGTCCCCTTCAGCGAACTCCCTCGGTCGGACTTTGCGGTTGTAGTGTGTTCTCATTTTCTGTTGATACGAGGCCAATCTGACAGCAGCGGTCTCTCTAAGCTCTTCAATTAAGTCCAGGTCTGCCCGATGGAGCTCTTCGGTTAGTGCTGGATCCGGATGTAAAACCCTAGGAGTAGGGAGGCCGGCTTCCACCGGAATAACCGCCTCAACGCCGTATGTTAAGCGGAAAGGGGTTTCCCCAGTGGGAGTCCAAGCTGTAGTTCGGTAAGCCTAGAATACGTTCGGTAACTCCTCAGCCCAAAGTCCCTTAGCAGCTTCTAGCTTAGTTTTGATGACCCTCAGAAGAGAACGGTTGGTGACCTCAACTTGGCCATTGGCTTGGGGATGACCGGGGGAAGAGAAACATGGTTGAATCTGGAGGTCTGCACAGAACTTCCTGCACTTGGCGTTGTTGAATTGTTTGCTGTTGTCGGAGACGATGGCCTGAGGGATGCCAAACCTGCAAACGATCGATTGCCAGATAAACTTGGTTGTGTTCCGCTCGGTAATAGTGGCCAGGGGTTCTACCTCTACCCACTTGGTGAAGTAATCGATGGCGACAATCGCGAACTTGGTCTGCCCTCGGCCAGTGGGAAGTGGACCGACCAAGTCGATTCCCCACTTGGCGAATGAATAAGGACTGTAAAGTGTGATCAACTCTATAGGAGGAGCATGAGGGATGTTGGCAAAGTGTTGACACTCATCACATTTGAGCACGAAATCGATCGCATCTTGATTGAGGGTTGGCAAGAAATAACCAGTACGGAGTATTTTGTGGGCTATAGACCTGCCGCCCGAATGATTACCACAAACTCCCTCATGGATTTCCCGCATTACATAGGTTGCTTGATCCGAATTGAGGCATCGTAGATACGGCCGTGAGAAGCCACGTTTGTACAAGATGCCACTGACGAGGATGTAATTAGATGACCGGGCCCTGACTTTGGCGGCTTGCTGCGGGTCGTCTGGAAGTTCCCCCGTTGTAAGAAATAGAAAGATGTCCGCCGCCCAAGGGATGGGCTCGTTCTGGAGGAACTGTACTTCCTGCTGATCGGGGGAGATGGCAAGGTGGGACAGGTATTCGAGGCGGACACCATGGCTGAGGTCGGACTGGTCTGCGGAAGCCAACTTAGCCATCTCGTCTGCCTTGGAGTTTTCTGCCCGAGGGATGTGCTTGATGTGGAAGGTATTGAAGAGGCGAACAAGGGGAAGTGCAATGTCCCTGTAAGCCCGCATTGTGTCTTCCTTGGCATCGAATTCTCTCGTGATCTGTCCGACGATAAGCTGGGAGTCGCTGAACACTCGGATGTGGCTGACCCCAATATCCTTGGCTAGGCGAAGACCGGCAATCAATGCCTCATATTCGGCCTCATTGTTACTGGCCTCAAACAGGAAACAAAGAGCGCATTTGAAATAACCGCCTTCAGGGGTGGTGAGGATGAGGCCAGCCCCATTACCTTCCCTGCAGGATGATCCGTCGATGTTGAGAGTCCAAGAATGAGGGTCTTCTGGTTCGATGGGAGCTGGTGGGGGTGGAGGGGCAGCGGTTAGGATAGGGTTAGTGAATTCCAGGATGAAATTAATCGATGGCGACAATCGCGAACTTGGTCTGCCCTCGGCCGGTGGGAAGTGGACCGATCAAGTCGATTCCCCACTTGGCGAATGGATAAGGACTGCAAAGTGTGATCAACTCTGTAAGAGGAGCATGGGGGATGTTGGCAAAGCGTTGACACTTATCACATTTGAGCACGAAATCGGTCGCATCTTGATTGAGGGTTGGCCAGAAATAACCAGTACGGAGTATTTTGTGGGCTAGAGACCTGCCGCCCGAATGATTACCACAAACTCCCTCATGGATTTCCCGCATTACATAGGTTGCTTGATCCGAATTGAGGCATCGCAGATACGGCCATGAGAAGCCACGTTTGTACAAGATGTCACTGACGAGGATGTAATTAGACGACCGGGCCCTGACTTTGGCGGCTTGCTGTGGGTCGTCTGGAAGTTCCCCCGTTGTAAGAAATAGAAAGATGTCCGCCGCCCAAAGGATGGGCTCGTTCTGGAGGAACTGTACTTCCTGCTGATCGGGGGAGACGGCAGGGTGGGACAAGTATTCGAGGCGGACACCACAGCTGAGGTCGGACTGGTCTGCGGAAGCCAACTGAGCCATCTCGTCTGCCTTGGAGTTTTCTGCTCGAGGGATGTGCTTGATGTAGAAGGTATTGAAGAGGCGAACAAGGGGAAGTGCAATGTCCCTGTAAGCCCGCATTGTGTCTTCCTTGGCATCGAATTCTTCCGTAATCTGTCCAACGATGAGCTGGGAGTCGCTGAACACTCGGATGTGGCTGACCCCAATATCCCTGGCTAGGTGAAGACCGGCAGTCAATGCCTCATATTCGGCCTCATTGTTACTAGCCTCAAACAGGAAATGGAGAGCGCATTTGAAATAACCGCCTTCAGGGGTGGTGAGGATGAGGCCAGCCCCACTATCTTCCCTGCGGGATGATCCGTCGACGTTGAGAGTCCAAGAATGAGGGTCTTCTGGTTCGATGGGAGCTGGTGGGGGTGGAGGGGCAGCGGTTGGGATAGGGTTAGTGAATTCCAGGATGAAATCTGCGACAGCCTGTCCCTTAATTGTTGTTTGCGGCCGGTAGGTGATGTCAAACTGGCTGAGTTCTACTGACCACTGCATAAGCCTGCCGGAAAGTTCTAGTTGTTGCATGACCTTCTTCAGGGGTTGGTCGGTGAGGACCACTATGGAATGGGCTTGGAAGTAAGGACGGAGCCGTCTGGAGGTGGTGACCAAGGCCAGGGACAATTTTTCTAGCAATGGGTAATTCTGCTCCGCTCCCCTGAGAGCTCGACTGATGTAGTAGACCGGCCGCTGGACTGAGCCGTCTTCCCTGATAAGAGCTGCACTGACTGCGGTGCTTGACACTGCTAAATAGAAGAAGAGAGGCTCGCCCGTAACTGCTTGTGAAATGAGGGGTGGATTAGCCATGCATTGCTTTAGCTGCTGAAAAGCCTCTTCGGATTCAGTTGTCCATTCAAAAGTCTGCCGAAGAACTTTGAAGAATGGTAGGCACTTATCTGTTGCGCGGGAAATGAAGCGGTTGAGGGTCGCCACTCGGCTGGTGAGTCTTTGAACTTCTTTGACCATTCTGGGTGACTGCATCTCAATCAAGGCCTTGATCTTCTTAGGGTTAGCTTTAATGCCGCGTTGGCTGACCATAAAACCCAAAAACTTTCAAGATCCTATGCCGAAGTCGCACTTCTCTGGGTTGAGCTTCATTTGGTACTTGCGAAGGGTGGCGAAGGTCTCTCGCAGGTCGGTCAGATGATCAGTGGAGAGTTAGCTCTTGACCAGCATGTCGTTGACATATACTTCCATATTTCGACCGATCTGATGATGGAAAACAGCATTGACCAGCCGTTGGTAGGTGGCCCCAGCATTCTTCAAGCCGAACGGCATCACACAGTAGTGGTAAGTACCTCGGTCGGTGATGAAGGATGTGTGTTCTCGATCGGACGGGTGCATCAAGATTTGGTTGTACTCGGAGAATGCATCCATGAAGCTGAGCATTTGATGACCGGCCGTGGCGTCAACCAGCAGATCTATGCGGGGGAGAGGATAGCTATCTTTGGGGCAAGCCCGGCTCAGGTCGGAGTAATTGACGCAGAGTCGCCATTTGCCATTGTTTTTGCGGACTAGGACCACATTTGACAACCATTTAGGATAGTCTACATTTTTGATGAATTGGGCCTCAAGGAGCTTGTCAACCTCTGCGGCTATAAGAGCATTGCGCTCCGGATGAAAGATGCGCTGCTTCTGGTGGTAAGGTCGGAAATGGGGTTCAATACTGAGGTGGTGAGTTATGAAGGAGGGGTCAATGCCTGGCATGTCTGAGTGAGTCCAAGCGAATACATCATTGTGTTCGGCTAGGAGGGCAGTGAGGTCGGCCTTGGCTTGGAAGGATAGTTGGCTACCGATCTTGGCAATTTTGGTTGGGTTGGTGAGGTCGCTGGGAACCTCAACGAGCTCCTCCATAAGTTCTCCTCTGACCAACTCGTCCTCATCTCGGACGTCAAGTCCTTCGATGATCATTGCCTCCTTCAGCTTGACTTCTTTGAGTGAGGCAATATAACACTCCCTGGCCATGGTCTGCTCTCCCCTGACTGTTCCGACCCCGAGATCGGTGGGAAACTTGATGGCAAGGTGATAGGTGGATGTGATGGCTTGGAAGGCATTCAGGGCAGTACGGCCAAGGATGATGTTGTAGGCGGATGGGCAGTCGACCACGAGGAAGGTGAGCAACTTCGTGGTTTGCCTTGGGTATTCGCCGATTGTGATAGGGAGATCGATGGAACCGATGGAGGTCACACGATCACCAGTGAAGCCGACCAGAGGGGTTTGGAGATGAGACAAACTTTCTTCCCCAATCTTGAGCTGGCGGAAGCAATTGAGGAAGATGATATCTGAAGAGCTGCCGTTGTCGATGAGAACTCGTCTGACCTTGTAGTTGGAGAGGATGGCAAAGATGACCAGGGGGTCATCATATGGGTAACGGATGCATGTACAGTCGGCGTCCGTGAAGGTGATAGACTCGGTCCACTGTTTCGGCTGTTTAGAGGGTCGGTCCATCATTGCCACTGCTTTGTCTGAGCCCTGCCTTATTTTTCTGAAAACTCCCTTCTGAGCTGAGCAGGATGGTCTGCCACAAGCAAGGCCACCTGAAATAACTTTGATCTCTCCAATTGGTGGAGGGGGATTACCTGGTGGGCGAGGCTGTTGTGGGTGGCGATCATGGCCTTGGTTAGGTTGAGCTGGCTGCCTGGGTGGGGTGCGCCGGCGGTTGTTTCTGGGGGGCTCAGTTCTTTGCCTCTGCTGTGGGCGGGTGTCCGTGAAGCGGCTGAGACGCCCCTGACGTATTAGGGCCTCGACTTGATCTTTGAGGTTGATGCAGTCATCAGTGTTATGGCCATGGTCCTGATGGAAACGGCAATATTTGGACTGATCTTTCCGATTGGAAGGGGCCCGCGAAGGTAGGGGCCATTTGAGAGGGTAGTCCTGTTGGATCTGGTTGAGTACTTGTTCCATGGGAGAATTAAGGGGGGTGTACCGCTCGAACCGGCCGGGCGGTCGGGCTGGTGCCGGCCGTTCTGCACGGGGGGGTCGGTCTGTATAGTGGGGTGTTTGGCTATTATACTGGGCGTTTCTGGATTCTGAGTCTTTTCTCTTGTCTCTGGGGGTCGGGTTTTTAGTCACTGGATCCTGCCGAGCGGCCAGTGAATCTTCGGCATTCATGTATTTTTGGGCTTTGGAGAGTAGGGCGGCCATGGAGGTCAGGGGGTTTTTAGAGAGGGAGAAAAGGAAATCGAACGACCGCAGACCGGCCATGAAAGCCGTGAGGATGACCTTGTCGTCGTTTTCTGCTACTTGTAGGGCTTCGGTGTTGAAGCGGGTAACGAAGCTGCGCAGCGATTCCCCCTCGGACTGGCGAATGTTGAGGAGTTGGGTGGCCGGGCGTCGCTGGCGCTGGGCTCTAATGAAATGGCTCAGGAAAGAGTCACTGAGATGTTGGAAAGTGGAGACGGTGTCTGCCAGTAACTAGCTGAACCACAGTCGAGCTGACCCCTTCAGTGTCACGGGGAAAGCTCGACACATGATCTCGTCAGGGAAAGCATGGAGGATCATGAGGGTTCGGTATGTCTCCAGATGGTCGACTGGGTCCGTCTGTAGACGTCCCCCGAACGCCCCGGGAGGTGTTAGGTCCCGTTCTGTTCATATTGGGGTCACTACAGTTCAAGGACTCAAATGTCACGGTTCTTAATCTTGAACCAAAGAGTCCAAATCCGGCAAATCGTTTTGAAAACAGATTTTTTTGAAAGAAGTGCCAAACATGGACTACTTCGCCAGATACAGAGTCGCCACCTAAATATTTTTTAATGGGAAATTTAGGAAACCCTGACTCGGTGCCAAAGGCCACGTGTCCGTCATCACCAAAGTTGGCTCGGGAACTTGGGTACGATTGGAGAAGGTCACATCGTGAGCACCCCCGCTCGCCCGGTCAAAGACCGGCCTCTACTAACCATGATGTCTGTTTTTGAAAACTTTGTATGCTCTTATTCCGGTTATTAGCCTAGGTTACTATGTGATGCTCGCAGCAAACAAGTATAGACTGGGCCGCCTGAATTGGAACAAAACATTTCATGTTTGCTTGTTTGAAAATGGTTTGATGGTGCTACCCGCAGGTAGGCTAAGACGCGGATTTGCCACCCTCGGGTGGGCTTAGAAAACATGCTTTTGCCACTATCCAGTGGGCTTAAAACAAACAGTTGATGAATTGTCCAATCCAAGTAACCCAACCTTCACCCACAGGCATTCAAGGCAGTTATATCACATAAGCACATAGCCTCATGGTATGCATGCTATTCATGGCAACACTCACACGCATGCAAGGATGCTAAAGCATAAAACTTACCGAGTACTCCAAGCCAAAACAAAAAAAAACCGATTAGAAATCAATGCATGATCCTAATTATACAGAAATGCCTAATGCAACGCATGCAATAATGCAACTATAGCAGGCTCGGCTATTCTAAACATGGTATATGAAATGCTACAGCTAACACGTATTCAATTTGGAATTGAAATACAAATGCAGTTTGTATGATGCGCCGAGCCCGGTGCGTGCAAAACAGATGAATGATGCAAACATGCTGTCATACTGTATGCTAATTGAAATATGCCCTATATCTAACCATCGTAAGCGGGTAAATAAAAGGGAAGAAAGACGTGGGGTTGGAAGACATACATCACACTCACCCACACTTATTACAATTATGCCCTCGCGCAGAGGGTCCGAATAAATAATAATACAGTCCGAAATAATACAGTCCGAAATAATACAGATTTCTAAATAATACAGTCCGAATAATATTCCTAATTAATAAATTAACTAAGAAAGCTTTAAAATTGGCTTGCAAGCCAGGGGCTGCCCCGTTCCTGATAAATGATGTATGCTGGAATGCCTTTGCGCGGAAATCCACTGGGATGCCCAATTTAGCCTCTGTTTGCAATGTTTCTTGAAAAGCGTGCTGGACTTCGAAAAGTTGCTGATTCTTTATTTTGCTGCAACAGAGAGCAGGAAAAGGGCATAGCAATGTATTTCACAAATATATGCATGCCTCGATCCTCGTGCCACCAATCACGCATCTCGATGCATGATGGCCGAGGAATCGGATTGCACAACTCAATATTGGGTGCAATGCAGATGAATGTTACAACAAAACCTAACTCCATCATGGATAATCCGGAGTGTCGGTGACTTGGGAATTGAGACCCGTTCCGTCACTCGGAGTACGAAACGTGCCTCGTTTCCCGTGCCCGGGCTAACTCCTATCCCGAACACGATGCAATATGCATGGTATGCATGAAATGCAGCTAAAATACAATTCTAGCATGCTCAACGCTATGAAAAATGAGACGCCTCAAAATGCGTGCACGCGGGCACGCAAACCGAGAAAATGATCCTAAGGCATGAAATGACATACGAAATGCGAAATGGACTTATACCAACATGAGAGGACCTCAGCCACACTCACATAAGAGGCCGATGGATGAAAATGAGGTGCCTCGAAATGCGTGCCCATGGGCGCGCAAACCGAGGCGATGCATACGGAATGTAAAATGACATGGAAATGATATGTAATGAGACTGAAATGAGATATCTCGAAGTGCGTACCCGCGGGCACGCAAACCGAGAGAATGGCATACGAAATGCAATAATGCGAAAATGGCATACAGAATGCAAAATGGACTTATACCAACATGAGAGGGCCTCAGCCACTCTTACACGGGAGGCCGTCGGATAAAAATGAGATGCCTCGAAATGCGTGCCCGCGGGCGCGCAAACCGAGGCGATGCATACGCAATGCAAATGACATGGAAAATGCAAATTGGGCTTACGCTAACATGAGAGGGCCTCGGCCGCACTCACATAAGCTGCCGTGAGACAAAAACGAAGTGCCTCGAAATGCGTGCCCACGGGCACGCAAACCGAGGCGGTATATTAAAGCATGAAAAGACATACCAACATGAGAGAGCCCCAGCCACACTCACACGGGATGCCGTGAGACAAAAATGAGTTGCCTTGAAATGTGTGCACACGGGCACGCAAATCGAGGCATGGCCCTAAGGCACAGAAATGACATGCGAATGAGATGTGACATATGGCATATGGAAAATGCAAATTTCAGTAGCTAAAATGACGCACAAATAGCCCCCAAATTATGACAAAATTACACCCGATGCCCGAAATGCAATGTTATGCACCCGAAATGGCCTACAGCTATGCCAAACATGCACAATATGGAAATAACATGTAAAACAGTAGCAAGGCAGCCCCTAAACTAGCATTTTTTCAGTACAAAGTATGGTCAAACAATGATCACAAGTATTGCAAAAATAGCATGCAAAAATGGGGGAAAAGAGGGGAATAACAAAGCAAGTGGTATATACAATGCTCAAACTGAAAAACACAGTTCTACAACATTAAATAGGGACCAAAAATATGCACATTTTAAGTAGATGACATCCCTCAATTCAGTATGTAGATATGCTAAACATAGCATGCAAAATAATGAACCAACAAAGGCTATAACATGAGGTACCAGAAGCATGCACCAAACAACCTTGGACCCTTAACAAAACATGAAGAATGGGTCATTATAAGACTCTTTCCTAGCCTGATGAAGGCTCAAAACAGAATCTAAGCAAGCCTAACAAAGCATGCAATTTTACGGAATAAAAGAGGATATTACATGAAGTACCAAAAGAATGCATCAAATGGCCTAAGACCCTTAACAAAAAATGACAAGGAGGCCAAAACAAGGCTCTTTCCTAGACTGATGGAGACTCAAATCAGAAGCCAAATAAGCCTAACAAAGCATGTAAAACATGGCCAAAGAGAGGTACAAAGAGAGGCCATTCATGGAAGCACCAAACAAGATTGGTCCCTTCTACAATGTTGTAGAGGGACACAACATAAGCTCAAAATCAGTTTATATCATGCTCCAAAAATAAATGCATATAAGCTAAAAATAGCATGCAAGTTTACGGTAAATTGGAGGATTTATGAAGCAAGTGCATGATAGAGAGACCAAACATGGTTGAGCCCTTCTTCAATGTTGAAGAGGGGCTCAAAATAGGCCCACTCACAGTATATTTCATGCTCGAAAACAGATCACTCATAATCCAGACAAAGCATGCAAAATATTGGCATAAAGAGTGATAATGAAGGAAGAGCAAGATAGAGGGCTCAAACAGGGTTGAGCCCTTAAACAAACATCAAGAATAGCTCAAAAGAGGATCACTTTCAGTAGTGGTCAGAGCTCAAAACAGTGAGCAAATAGAGTAGAAAATTGAAGCAAAAATAAGCTAGAAAAAGGGAATTTGAGACTTACCCTTGAAGACTATGCTTTTGCTACCTCTTGCCTTGATGAAAGTTGCTTCTTAGCCTCTGAGGAACCCCTCCTTGCTGCTGGAAATGGAATGGTGATGGTGAGGCTTAGGGTTGATGAAGAAATGGGCTAGGGACTTGAATGTTTTTTAGGGTTTTGGAGATGGAGATGAAAGCTATGGGAGATGAAGCCTTGAGAAGAAATTGTCTAACCCCAAAAAAGAAGATGACCAGCCCCTTTAAAAGGCAAAAAAAAGGTGTAAAAGGGGAGGGAAATGCATCCAAGCTTTCCCTCCCAAAATATCCCCCGGATGGGGGAGATATTTCAAAAAGCAGCTGGACAGCTGTAAAGAGATGAAAAGCAGAAAGCTGGCCGGCCAGGTGAATTTCTGGAAGGTGGCCGGCCGGCCACCCCAACTGGTCGGCCAGCCACTCACCCTGGCCGGCCGGCCATGGCCCAAAAATGAAGTCCAAATTTTCTGGCCGACCACCACTCCTTGGTGTCCTCCCATGTGTGTAGAACAAGGTCCCAAGGTTGGAATTTGGCAACACTGAAACAAGAGTCACAACATAGAACTTGAAGGAGAGGCTCAAAAATGAAATTAACAATTACTGGCCGACCACCACTTTTTGGTGTCCTCCCATGTGTGCAGAACAAGGTTCCATGGTCGGAATGTGGCAACACTGAAGCAGGAGTCACAACATTGCATTTGAAGGAGAGGCCCAAAAATGAAACTCTGAATTGCTGGCCGACCATGCACTTTTAGGGTCCTCCCATGTGCCCTCATCACAGATATGTAGCTTTGGTTGGAAGAAAATATCCCCAGGGTATTCAACATTAGCCCGGAAGTGAGCAAAACGGGCGCCGGAGGAGCGAAACTGGTTATCTGGGATAATTGCTGGCCTCCCCACCCCCAGTGATCTTCCTGGTGCTGAAACAGAGGTACCTGCCAAAATTGAACAAAAACTAATGAGAAATGAACGCTCGGGGCCCAAACCGCGAGGTTCGGGGTCCCGAAAATGGGCTGCAGGCACCGGAAGTGGTGTTCATCAGCGAAGTGGGTATCAGAGGCCCCAGTGTTCCTCGGAATGATAAAACAGAGGTACCTGCCAAAAATCGGAGAAAACCGATGAAAAAAGAATGCTCGGGGGCCAAACCGCGAGGTTCGGGGCCCGAAAACCGGCTGCAGGTACCGGAAGTGGTGTACGGCCACGAAGTGGGCATCAGGGGCCCCAGTGTTCTTCATAATGATAAAACAGAGGCACTTGCCAAAAACCGGAGAAATCGGAGATGGTTGGGCGGTCCCGAACCGAGGCACACGGCCTAACGGCTCCGAAAACCGGGAACCGGGCTCCGAAATGGGCAAAATGGCCTACGGCCACGAAAAGTAGCGCACGGCCACCGAGAGATAGTTTACAGGACTACTCCCTTCCCTCAGGAAAGAAAACAGAGAAAACCGAGTCTGGTTCGCAAACCGAGACAAGGCACAGAAGAGGATTCGGAAGTTCGGAGGCAGGGCGCACGGCCGCGACTCTGAGACTTCTGAACAAGCACAGTATGCAACATCACCGAGCGCTCAATCGGTGACGCCTGAGTCTTAAGGTCGGTCAAAAATGGGGTGTCTACACCGTCGTACCGTCAAAAGAATCAATGGTGGGCATTTTGAACTTGGTGGGCAGAGGCTTGTCCCGGATGGAAGCAACAAATGGAGAGTTTGCCATGGTAGAGGGTTTATGTTGGATGTTCTGCATGACCCCTTGGAGTTGGAGCTTCATGGCTCGGAGTTCAGCGTCCCAGAGGGGAACGTTGTCACCTCCGGAGAGAAACAGGGGCTGGACGCTGCTGGCTTCCCCTTTAGGGGCTGGCGCTATGACCGATGGATGTAGGGGTGGAGGAGGTGGATTTACATGTGGGGGAGGAGGTTGCAAACTTTCCAGGTTGGGTGGATGGGATTGCGGGACAGTATCGCCTGAGGCTTGTTCTTTGTTGGGTGGAATATCTAGAGGTGGAGGAGGAGGCATGGGGAGGTTCTTTGGAGTAAAGCATTGATCAGGGCCTGGTTTTGCTCGGCCATGCGGTTAATGCTGTTGGTAAGTTCGATGAAATACTGTGGTGGGTTGTTTGGATTGGGAGGGTCAGTTTGATGATCGGCAGCATTATGGTGAGAAGCCATGGATCTAGTCGTGACCATACACTCTGATGGGTGAGAGGAAAAGGTTACTGGGACAGGGTCTCCGGCGACAATGAACACAATTGGCGCACGGATAAACCAACTTTCCCACAGACGGCGCCAACTGATTAGGCAGTTTCTCCCTGTATGGATCGGATTGGTCCAAGCTCATCGAGCCCACGTAGAAATGGTCTAGCCCACCGAGTCACCTGCAAACAAGTTCAACGGGGAACGGGGTAGTCCCCCAGTGAACCCTCTGACGAGCAAATTAGTAGAGGAAGTAGAGAATATAGAGAGAGAGAGAGATGGGAGATAGATAGCTTAACCTTCTTCTTGTCCTCAACGTTTGCTTATATCATTTCGTAATCATTTCGCTGTCTTTTCCAACCTGCCTCTTTTTGCTGAAAGTCTCTGCTGTAGCTTACCTTGTTCAGGGTAAGGGGGTCCTGTTCCGACGGGGAGGTGTTGTCGTAATAAATGCTGTGATGGGCTGCATTAATGGTGATGTGCAGTGGCAATAACTTTGCAGATCTTTGTCTGCTGATGTGGCTCGTCCTTCACCTGCCATGTGTCTAAATGCCATTGGCTCTTTATGCCATGTTGGATTCCAGCTGTTCTGGACTTCACCAGCTGGGTTGTGTATTGGGCTCCGATTGATGGGTTTGGGTTGTTTATAGTGGTTCATGGCCTTTGTGGGCTTATCTATGTCAGGTTTAATAATGATATCAAAGTTGTCGCCATATTTAACTTTCGGAAAAATAGAAACTAATTTAATGAAAATAAAAACAACCGGCCATTATATGATTATCATCCAAACACATAAAAAAATTAATTTGGTAATAAATAAATAAATAAATATGTAAAAGATTTATTAATTTTACATAATTTTATCTTTGGTGGGTAGAAATAATTTTTAAAAATTTAAAAATATTTTTTTGACATTTATTTTTTTCAAATTAGTATATATTTTATCAAATTAACGATTTTGCCTTTAAAATTGAGTAATGATATTTTTAATTGTTCTTATTTGGAATAAAATTCAAAATTCAGGGTCAAATGTATCATAATTGAAAAGTCAGGGACCAAAGTAATACAAACCCCAAACTATAGGGACCATTAGTGTAATTTATCCTAAAAATATTCTTTATCAGGCTTATGGTCTTAAGGGTTCGTTTGGGATGTGACTTTTTGACTTTTTAACTTTTTAGCTGGGGCTAAAAAGTCTTGTTTGGGATAGACTTTTTAATTTTTTTTGACTTTTCTGAGAGAAAAAATAAAATGATTACGATTTAAATGTGATATTTTGTGTTATTAAGTTAAAAAATATATTTTATCTTTTTATAACTATTTTAACCAAAAAATTCCATTTTGTGATGTGCGAAACAGGGGCTAAATTCGAGTTTCATCCCACCACTAAAGTTGTTCACTTAATAAATATTATTCATGTCTATGTTGATATGTATATATGTATTTTATTTTGTAATTAAGAACAGATAAAAAAATGAAACTATATAACAAAAAATCATTTTAAAAATTGAGTAGAAAATATGTTATGACATATGTATGATTTAAGAAAAAAATCGCAATACAAATGTAATAATCACTGTATATAATATTATACTGTAACGTAGTAACAAAAAATACTTATTAAATTATGTAATTAATTATTTAATAAAACTAATATTTTAAAACAAAAATTAAATTTACAAAAATGTAATTTATGAAGTTATGTAATTAATTAGTTAATAAAATTAATATTTTAAAACAAAAAATTAAATTTACAAAAATGTAATTTATGAAGTTATATAATTAATTAGTTAATAAAATTATTATTTAAACAAAAATTAAATTTACAAAAATGTAAGTATGGGTATGTGTAGACACCCTATTTTTGACCGACCTTAAGACTCAGACGTTATCGATTGAGCGCTCGGTGATTGCGCATGTTGTACTTGTTCTGGGTTTCGGAGTTTCGACTGAGAGCCTTACCCTCAGACCTCAGGACCCTTTTGTGTTTTGCCTCGGTTTGCGAACCAGGTTCTGTTTTCTCTTCCCGAAGGGAGGGAGAGGTCTCGTAGACCATCTCTCAATGGCCGTAGGCTACGTTTCATGGTCGTAGGCCATTTTTCCCGTTTGGAGACCAGTTTCTGGTTTTTCGGAGCCGTCGGCTATGTGCCTCGGTTCGGGACCACTCAACTACCTCCGTTTACTCCGATTTTTGGCACACACCTTGTTTCCTCTCTTTTGAGGAATACTGTGGCCCGAGAGACCACCTTCGTGGTCGCATGCCACTCCCGGTGCCTAATAGTCAGTTTTCGGGGTCCCGGGCTGCGCGTTTTGGCCCCCGAACCTTCGTTTTGCATCCGTCTTGGTCCATTTTTGGTAGGGACCCTATTTTCATTGCTAGGGAGGTGGTAGTATGGTGGGAGACCACCTTTTCCCCTTGGAAACCAGCTTTCTCCATTTTCTCTCTCCTCCAGCCGGTTTTCTTGACAGAAAGCTGGTGTCCCTTCCTTTTGGGCCATAATTTCTGGTCTCCCACCATACCATTGTATTGTACTCATCTGGGAGGCCACCAATATGGGTAGGCCAACCAGTAATTCTTCTTGACCCTTTTGAACCTTGCTAAAAAGCTAGTTTTCCACTCTCTTGGGTCACAATTTCTGGTCTTCTACCATACAGCTGTGTTGTACTCACCTGGGAGACTACCAATCTGGTATGGCTGACCAGCATTTCTCATTGACCTTTTTAACCCCTGGTCGGCCGACCAGGGCAAGTGGTCGGCCAACCACTTGAACTGGTCGGCCAGCCACCTCTATTTTTGTCTCCTTGAGTGCTTTACAGCTGTGCCAGCTGTGTTCCATTTGACCCACTGTCCGAGATTTTAGCCCTTTGTTTGTATTCTTAAGGTGGTTTTGACCCCTTTGCTTGGCTTCTAGAGGAAGGTTGACCTTTTTGTCAAGCTTCTTGAGGAAGCTTGACCCTTTTGGTCTAGCTTCCTCAAGAAGCTTTAACCCCCCCCCCCCTTGAGGCTTCTCCAAGAAGCCTTGACCTTTCTCTTCTATAAGAGAGGCCTCCCTCTCATTTTGCAAGGGTTAGAAAACATTTTGCTGGAGCATAGATACACTTCCCTCCATCTCTCTACTTCAAGCCTCCAAAACCCTAATATTCTTGGCCATTTACACTACACCTCCAAGCCTACCACCTCCACCATCCATTCAAACACCTTGAAGCTGATTTTCAGAGGTTGGGAGCTCACTTTCTTGGTCCAGAGTTGGCTACATTGCTGTGCTACAAGGGTAAGTCCTCATTTCCTCAATTTTTGCATTGTTTTGCTTCATAACTTAACCCTATTTGCAAGCATTTTTGGGTTTCGACATAAACTAGAAAAAGTCTTGTTTTGATCTTCTAAACATGTTTGTTTAAGGACTCTTTTCTGTTTGGGGTCATCTTCCCCCTTCCATGCTTCATTTCCTCATGTTTTGAGCCTTGCATTTGAGCATTTGCATTGGCCTTGGTTTGGCCTTTTAGCCATTGAAATCCAGTGGATTTTCAATGGCTTAGATGTGTTTTTGAGCTTCAAAATCAGAGAGGGGTGACCCTCTCGCCCCTTGTTCTCTTTACTAGCATTGTTGGTCTTCCAAAGGGGCTCCATCTTGCATGTTGTGAAGTCACAT